>CM050524.1:45895789-48585789 GCA_027563665.1 Antrozous pallidus | reverse complement strand
GTTTGTCCTCAACACCTCTGCATAGGAAGGTTGCTGATGCCAGCTCCACCACTGATACTGGAAGGCTCAAGTGCAAGAGGATGAATGGAGGGCCACACACTCAAGGTCAAATACCAATAGCTAAGACAAGCAAACAGACAGTTCAACAAAATAGGTTGTATCCTTCTACCTTGACTAACAAATATATCTTGGAGACCAAGTACTACTTTAAAACTCTTGAACTACTCCAAGTCCCAGGCCTGGCCCTCAGTCTGCTTTCCTCTTTCCACTGCTTGGTCCCTCCCACATGAAGAGGGACGTGTGAGATGTGTATGGACATACATCCCACACATACACAGCTGTCCCTTAACCACCCCTCAGCCACACAGACCAGTGGCTATAAAGGCCTGGGGAAGAGAAAACCAATAGTTCATGTAGGTTGTAAAAGCTGGTCCAGCACCATCCGGACAGTGGATTCGGGGTTCCCAGTTACCTGAAACATCATCTAAAATGAGGGCAGAGTTTGGACTCAGAGGTCTGAAATCTGCTCACCCCATGGATGGGGGCTGGATCAAAGAAGAATAAAAGCAGTACCGGCTAAGGCTCATGAGAGAGCTCCTTTTGCTCTTACATGGTTGATGAGCTTATATTGGGGGGAAGAAGGAGGGGAAGAGAAGGATGATATATATCTTCAGAAAAAATTTTTTAAAAAGAGCAAGAAAGAACTACATGTCTTGAAAGCAGGCAGCCTTTCCCAAATACAGTATCACCAGTTGTAGGCCCTTAGCCTGCAGCTAAATCCATTCTAATGACCTATAGCTTCAGCCCTATAAACAAAACACAGATGCTAGGAAACCCTTACTAGCTTAAGCAAGCCATCCCACATTGGCTGTGTCCAAGGAGGCAGTTGCTCCAGGTCGAGTGCCAACACCTAAAATGCTGATCAAGGCAAGTAAAAGGCCAGATCCTTCTGTGCGGAGAAGCAGCTTGGCCACCCACAAGTTTTCAAATTGGTTGAACCTCAAAAGTCAAACCATCCTCCCTTTACTGCATAGGATAAACTCTGCTCTTTCTGCCCTCACCAGCAGTTGTCTGAGTCCTGTACACAGATGCTGGTCCTCTATGCTGGCATCTGGGGTTCAGTTACACACCTTTGAAAAAGTACAGATATAACTGCTGTAAATAGTCAAACGCATCTCCAGCAGGGGGCCTCACCACCAAGATGCCGTTATCAGACTAGGAACTGTGGAGTTTACTGTGCAAAGAGACTCTCCCCCATCTTGATGTTCTGTTGGGCAAAGATAATCAGGAAGGAGACAGATCATGCAAGCAAAGCAAATCATGAAATCAGGAGCACTGAAATTATGACATTAGCTGGTAAGTTTCCCCTTACTCAAAGGGAAATGTCCCTTGACCCCTCTCCCTAACTTCCATCCTAACACATGCATACATACAGATGCACCATGAAAACAAGCCTGCACAATGTAAGCAGGGCAAGCTTAGAACATACACTCACTCACTCACTCGCGCGCACACACACACACACACACACACACACACACACACATACACACAAGCAAACCTCAAGTGACCCTGAGCAGATTCCATCTTCCTAACTTATAAAATAAAGATAATAACACTTATCTTCCTGGTTTCCTCTGAAGATTAAATTAGGGAAGGAATGTCAAACAGCTGGTTTAGAGCAGATTCTCCCTTCTTCCCACTTCACCCTGAGATGAGCCAGTTTGCCTGCTCGCCTGCTCACACACACCCTTCTGGCATGCCAAGCAAAGACAGTCATCATTATCTTGACTGTCAGAAGCAACAAGTACCTGGGGGGGTGGGGGGTAAATATTTACAATTAAAAGAGGGAGAGCAAAATGAGTGGTGAGCCTGCTGGCTACTAATGAATATCTGCTATGTCATTTCTACTGAAAAATCAGGAGTTAAATCTGCTGGATTATCCCCTGGAAGGATGAAACTAACAAGGTGATACAGCTATGCTTTTATGTGGAAATTGACAAAATAATGCCAAACTGTAGCCAGGAACTAGGTTTCCTCAGCACCCTATTTTAAACCACTTCAGTGGTTTGCACCAGGCCTAAATAATATAATATCCACACTGCTCTACAGTAGTCGGTGGTCGTAAAGGACCACCCTTCCCTTAGACCAGTGGTCAGCAAACTGTGGCTCACGAGCCACATGCGGCTCTTTGGCCGCTTAAGTGTGGCTCTTCCACAAAATACCACGACGTGGGCGAGTTTATTTTGAAGAAGTGGCATTAGAAGAAGCTTAAGTTTAAAAAATTTGTCTTTCAAAAGAAATTTCATTGGTTGCACTGTTGATGTTTGGCTCTGTTGACTAATGAGTTTGCCGACCACTGCCTTAGACCAACTCTACTCAACTACTTAAAAACCGAAACATAAAACCCTGATTAAAAAAAAAAAAAAGGAACTTAGAAACTAAATTAGGATTCCAGCACTCTTTTCCATAGCTCATCAGAATAAAAAAAAACAATAGATCAGGGGTGGGGAATATCCGGCCCACGGGCCATAAAAGACCTGGAAAATCATTGGGTCTGTTTCTGCCAAGGCTTTAGGGGTGAATTAATAAAATATCTGACCAAATACAGCAGGCTAATTTTAAGTTGATACTTCTGAATGGCCCTCAAATGATGTTATAAATATCCAAATGGCCCTGGGCAGTAAGCTAGTTGCCCACTCCTGCTATAAACCAAACTCCCAATAAAGAAAGAATGATGACTGCCTGGTTGGTCAAATACTTGACTGGGTTGCACTTTGTCTGGGGGGGGGCGGGGGGAGGATGAAGGAGAGACTGAGTTCAGCATTCCTGGATAGCAAGTGATGCACCAGGTCCTGCAGGAGACCTGGCGATAGAGGAATGCATAAACCACACCCCTTGCCTTTGAGAGACTTGAAGGCCTCATGGGCAAGGTGATCACATCAAGATATAATTTTGGCTTACTACTGTTAACAGTTGTTACAAGCCAAAAAATAAAAAATGAAGAGGCCTAGCCCCAGGAGAAGGTATCAGCTCAACCAGAGGCATTCAAAACAGGTTTCCTTAAAAAGAGCTGATATTTGGGTTAAGTCTTAAAAGACAAGTGAAAATTACCCAGGGTGCAGGTATTCCTGACGGCATCCTCAGCAAAGGCACAGTGCCCGCACTGCTCACAGCATGTGTGAGCACGGTGACGGGAGGGGACTGGGAAAGCGTGAGTCTTGGCGGGATGTTAGCTGCAGAATCAGAGGGGAACCAGGTCACGGAGGGCCATGGTAGGCCAGATTCTGGCGTTAATAATAGGAAGAATAGAAGCTGGTATTTAGTGAGCCTTTACTATGTTGCAGGCACTATGTTAAGTAAGCACTTTAGAATATGTTTTTGTTTTTTTTTTTATCTTCCGCAGAACACCATAAACCCCATTTTACAAGTGATGGCAATGACCGTTAGAGAAGTAACATCATTGCAACAGGCTACACAGATATTCAATGGGAGGTGGGTTTGAAACCCAGGATAGCCTGATTCCAAAGCTGGTACCCTATACTCTTCTATCTGCAAGGCTATGCTGGAAGAAAGACTGGATGGGCATACGCCTATGGGTCCCTCATGCTGGCTACAGCCTGAAGAACTGGCTACAGCCTGAAGAACTGAGGTGGCCCGGTTGTGGACCTGAAACAAGGCCTGTATGGAAAAGAATAGATCGAGGGAAAAAAAATGTTCAGAGAGCCCGAGCAGGAAACATTCCACCTGGACCCACCTCCTAGCAGTCAACAAGGAAGTGGACTTTGGATAAAGGGGTCTGGCAAATACACTGCCAGTGCTCAGTAATGCTTCCAGGTTTACAGGATTAAACTGTGAATGTTCTCTTCGCCTTCAACAGGCTGCCACATGTTAAGCTCCATGAGGGCAAAGACCATGCCTCTTACTCAACGGCTATCTCCTGGTCTGAGCCTCTTACCTGGCACAAAGAGGCACGCGCCATAAATCCTACTGAGGAGGAAGAATGGGTAATGGCCTCTTTTTACAAGGGCACCCAGGAAGTGTCATCCTTCATTGGAAAAATAGGGCTAAAGAAAAACGAAAACCTTTAAAAGTTGGGTTTGATAACCGAGGGTTGGTCAACTGACGCGAAAAACCTGTAGCATGTATGCAGATTACCCAGAGCGCAATGAGGACTCTTCACTGTGGGGTGCCATCTCTATAAAAAGGCCAGGAACCCAGAATGTGATGAGTGTTTTGTATAAATCGTAACAAGTTAAAAAAAAAAAAAAAGATGTTACTAAAGGAAGTGACTTAGAAGCAGAAATGCACTTTCTGGTAACAAAAGCAATGAGGCCTAAGATCCCATTCTGGGCCTGCTGCTTTTTGACCCTGACAAATAAGCACATCAGTAAAGTGACTTTAGGAACACAGTTGATCTGTACAACACTCTTACCAACGCTTTGTCAGCAACAAACAACTCTTGTTAGGTATTTGAAATATGAAAGTCACATTTTTCAGATTGAAAGAGTTTTCCAACATGTAAAGTTTTCCCTCAAAAGAGTAATTACTTAATTCTGAGCATCTAAGGAAAAATGAATCTATTAATTTAAAGTTTTTTTTAAGTTAAATATATTTCTTAGTGAAGTTTTTTCTTATATTGCAATCCTCTGCTCACTTATCAATCTACTAAACAGAAGTGTGTGTGTGTGTGTGTGTGTGTGTGTGTGTGTGTATATGTGTGACATGATAAGATAGTGTAAATAATCTCATTTCCTGGTATCTTATCATGAATTAAGATATCTTGAAAAATGTTTTGACAGTTTACCAATTATGTTAGAAAAGTCCTGAAACCATGTACTTATCTGGAAAATTAAAATGTAATCATGAAATCAGGTTTCTCATCTTCACTATAGTTAAGTTCAACCTTCAACTGGCTTCAAAAATTTAATTTCAAATGAATACACATTCAAAATGATTCCTTAGTTCAACCATTTTGAAACTTTAATTCCATAAAGATACGAAATCTGTGGGGTTTGTAAAACTGTTTAAAAGCCCAAATAAAAAGCCACTAGGCCTTTAATTGTTTAAAAGTGTGTATATAGATGAAATGAAACTGACTCATGAAGTATTGGGTCTGGAATTTGTAATCATAAATCTTATACTTGTAAACAAAACCTAACAAATCAGAACCCACAAATTTCCTTCTTTCGTAATCTGAAACAAAAATTTTAATGATTTTGCACGTACTGGGAAAATTAAGGGTGCATTTAAAATATTTATTAGTTAGCTATAACTCAGTTTTTAAGAGTCTGGGGTATAATCAGAGACAGTTGAACATATTGAACATTCTGGTACTGAAATGTAGGACAACATCCAAGAATGAAACACCGGGATTTAATTTAACCCTAGAACTCACATTTGTGTTAGGAACTTTTGTTTAAAATAATACTTCTTCCTCGTTCCATTAACAACTCCCATCTCCATGCCAATGTGAAATTACCAATCCACTTCAAACAGTCTGGAATGCACCAGTTAGAACCTTGTCTTCCAGACAAACCTACAGATAAAGTTCACTTCTGCATCAGAGGGACTCCGCGGACTGTCAAGCCCTCTCCATTCCATCCCAAATCTACAGAGGGCATCTTCAAGTCACCACAGAGCGGGGAGGAGAGGGACATAAGATGAAGGAAATGGAAAAGTATCCCAATCGAACCAAGCCATTTTACAGATAAGGAAAGTTGAGGCCCTGCAAGTTCCAAATACTAAGTTACCCAGACCACAGTTGTAGATACTCTGCTGTATGCATCCTCGCTCCAAAAAAAAAAAAAAAAAAGAATTCTAATTTTTGAGATTTCAGGGGCTGGGTACTTTCCAAAACACATCTTAAAGCATTCAATGCATTCATTCCCCTCCCCCAAAGAGAAACCTCTAAGAGAGAAGAGATCTCTTGGGCTGCAGTTTATGATTTTCATTTTAACCTTTCCGTTTCCACCAAGATAGTTGCAGAGAACCATCAACTCCGGAAGACGGGGCTGTCTTGCTGCAGCCAACCTCCCAGGCGCCCAGCAGCACCTAGCAGCCCCAGGGTCACTAATTCTCCGCCTCCACCCTCCACCTGACAATCCCCAGCCCCTAGCATCCAGGCCGACCAAGCCTTCCGTGGAGTCGGATAACTTTCCTTTGCAAATCGCCTCTTTTCTGGAGAGTTTAACTATCCAGCGACTCCGGGCCAAGAAGCCGGTCTGGGGGGAAAGTGTGTGGCCCTTCCCAGGGGCTAAGGATGGAGTAACCGGTCATTTATGGGGGCGGCTCGGCAAGCCTTGGGTAGGCACTGCAGCATCGCCAAGGACCCGCCGGCGCCCCAGGTGTGCCAAGTGCTTTGGCGGCCTCGGCGGCCGCCGCTCCAGGCCGCGGCTCCCCTGCCTCCTCCAGATAACCAACTTCTCAAACTTCCCTTTCCGGGGGCCGGGGCGCGCCTCCAACGCAGCCTCCACACAACGCCGTTCCTGCCCGCACAAAGCGGGCCAAACGCGCCCCGCGCCCCCTGCCACTGGAACTTTTCCTTCTCTTTGCAAAGCACAACTCACGCATCCCCGCGGTTAAGGGAGTCGGGGTGCGGGATGCCCGAGGCGGAGGGGGGAAAGGTTCCCGTTTCCGCCCAGCGCTGCGCTGAGTTCCCGGGACCGCCTGTCAAGCGCAGCGCAGAGGCGGAGAGCCCGGGGCGCGGAAGGGGGGACCCCAGGCACCCCGCCAACCCCGGCTGCGGGCCACTCACCCGACTTCTGAACGTGCGGAGGGATCGTGCTGGCGATGCGCGTCCACAGGACGATGTGCAGCGGCCACAGGCCCCTGAGCAGCCCCCGACCCATGGCAGACCCCCGCGCCGATCGTCATAGACCGAGCGTCCGAGCGAGCGCAGCGGCGGCCGGCGCCTTCCCGGACCCCCCTTGGCTGCGCCTCCGCGCCGCGTCCTCTCGGGACCCCCCGCGCCTGGCCGGCCGGGCAGATGTGCGGGCCAGATGTGGCGCCGGCTCGGCAGCAGCAGCGGCGGCAGCGAGGAGGGGGCTGGGGGCCGGCGAGGCGCGGGGAGGCCCCCGGCGGCCGAGGGGAGCAGCGCAGGAGGCCCGCTCCTGCCCCTGTCCGGTCCCGGGCGGGTGCGCGCGCGGGCGTGTCGTCGGTGCGGGCGCGCGAGTGACTCACTCAACTTCACCCGGCGCTGCGGGGGGAACAGGAAACTCCTCGCCAACAGCTGGGCAGGACCTGTGCCGCCCCAGAGCCTTCTCCCTCTCTGCTCCCGGCCCTGGCTCGCCCTCTCCGAGCTGCCAATCACGCCCCTTAGGCCAGCCCCCTCCTAGGGCTCTGGCCAACTTGCAGCTGCCCCTTGCCGCCCTCGGGAGTCCTGGCTCCGAGGATTTACGCAGCGGTGACTAAGCGCACACGTTTCACAAAGTCACTGAACGGAGGAAGTGTCTATACTTTGCAAAGCACCCCCACCGAGCACCTTCCCCTTCCCCCTCTCCCCGAGCCTTCAGATGGTTCCAGGTGCTTTAGAGCGGGTGTCTGCAATCTACAAGTTGCAACCCAGAAGTGGCTGCTGAAATCCAAGGAGTTGGGGCACACTTTTTTTCTTATTAAAATAGGCAAAGTATTGCCTCATGAAGCTTGTGTTTCAGTTATGTGTGCGGTGTAGGCAGGTGGATGTTGAGAAACTTTTTTTTCTTTCTCAAATACTGTGCATATTGATCACCTTGAGAATCCCGTTAGAATGCAGATTCTGCTTCAGCACCTCTAGGTTGGGGCATTTCTGATGAGCTCGTGGGTGGTGGCTCCCATTTGGAACCGACTCTTGGTGGTGGTGGTGGGGGGTGCAGAGGGGGTGAGATTCAGTGAAGAATTGTACATGATCAGCCATCACATAGTTATGATGGCGGGAAAGGTTCTCTTCAGAGTGTGTATGCTGTGTGGCAAAAAAAAATTAAAAGCAAAACTGGCCTGGAAGTCAGCGGAATGCCGGGGTGTACATTCCAATAGTGCCAGTGATGAGAGAGAAGACTTCGCCTCGCCTCTGCCAAAGGTGAAATCGTGGGAGCAGAACGGGAGAAACTTTCAACTTCCCCTTCTTGACAGGGGGACCAGGTGTGCCCTAAGCATTTCTGGTGTACGTGTGTTTTGAAGTGAACCATTACCCAACCAAAAACACATTCTCTTTTGCATGTGTCTCACTGGGACAATGAATTATATGCTCACCCTGCTAATAGCTCTGGCGGCTTGGATTCCACATAACCCTCAGGCCAGGGACTCCTCCAGCATGTTAAACAACTGACTCCTTTATCTGAGACAAAGATTGTTTGCAGAGAGGCAAGGTGGCCAGGCTTACTGGAAACGAATAAAGGCAATATCTTTCCCCGTAAACCCACCTCCTGAAACCTTCCCTGTTAATCCCTGGGTTCATTTGCTTGATCCTGGCACCGTAAGTCTTGTCACCACGGTTCTAGCCAGCACTGAAACTGCCTCTGAATGTGTCTTTTGGGAAAATGCCATTCATTGCCCAGGTCTGAGGTTTAGGAGGCAGGAAGGGCAAGAAAATGACACTCTCTCACCAAGGCCACTGACAAAGTTGGAGCCACTTTAAGATGCAGAAAACTTGAGTTCAAATCTACTTCTCCCCATTTCCTTCTCCACAGCCACCTTGCCGCTTCCATTGCCATCCCTTGAGCATGAGTCCCGCAACCACGCACCCTCAGTAGGGCCATTCTGAGCCCTTTTACTCAGTTTCTCAAACCAGAGCTGGAGTTAGTGTTTCAAAGTGCAAACCTAGGTATGCTCACCTTCTGGTGAAAATCACTTAATGGCTTCTCACTGCTCTTGAGATAGAGGGTAGGGCCTTCAAGCCCCCTTCTCTCTTGTAACTTTCCATTAGACTTTCCCTCCTCTCCTACAGAGGGCCTTCTCTACAGCCTAGAAAACACCCCTCTATTCTTCCTACACAGTGCCTGTCTCAGGACGCACTTCCCTTCCTCTGACCTTCCTTTCTCCTTCACCCGGCCAACTCCTGATCAAAACTTCCGTAATGGACAAGCTTTACCTGACCTCCCTTTCACGATAGGTTCTCTGGGCACCAAATGTCTCTCTTTTTTAACACTTCCCATGGCTATAATTTTATCATTCTGTTACTTCTATTCCTCTCCCTCACTTAAATCCACATTTTTTTTTGAGGGCAAAGATCAGTTTCCTTCCACTCATTATTGTATCCTCAGTACCTAGCACAAATAGGTGTTCAATACATTTTTGTTGGACGAATGAGCAAATGAGGTAATAATGATTCAGAAGGAAGCTAGGCCTAATCCTCTTAGTTATTTCATGATTCTAAAGAGGGCAATATATTACCTAATAAATTGAGATAAACAAGCTAGATTTTCGCTGAGGGTGATGTCACTAACTACTTCCTTTTCTTAAAAATAGAGAAGTGTGTAAGTTTACTTTTTTTTCCTTTTTCTAAATTTGCCCAAGTTCCTCCACAGAGCATAGATATGTTTCCTTTATCCCCAAATCACACTGAGGCAAATAAATGCCCAATTGATTCTAAAGGCTTTATTTTCCATACTTATTATAGCAAAGACAGACGTTTACATTGTTAGAGACACGGTCTGAGATATTTCATTCCATGGTGGTATATTTAACTGGTGGGCTCCTGTTATCCTGTATCACTAATGCTGATTTCAGTTTCATTTGCCATTAACATTTCTGATTTGATCCTCAATCTCCTGTGAAATTGAGAGTCTGAATTCAACATTGCCAAGTGCAAATTCATCTTTTAGCAACCATCACAATGAAATCAGACATGTAAACACACATACTACAACTTGACAATCTTGAAAATTTGTCAAGACCACCTTCCTTTCGGGATTCTCATTGGAAGAGAAATTTAACATCCTTGATCAAGACATTGCACACACATCATTGTATATTTGACTAAATATACTTTTCTGTATATTCTCACAGGCAGTTAACATGCATATGCAAAAATCGGGCCATTTGCAGATGGAAACAAAAAATGAAAGCTCAACTCAGGACTTAAAAAAACAAGGCAGGTGATGTTTAAGCCCTTACCAGATTGAACAAGTATAAAAGCCAAACTGAACCAAAGTTAAACAGCTTGAATATCTTCATTTTTCTAGTTTTACAATCACTAAACACACATTCATAAAACAATCGGACTGAATCAAAATGTGGTTAATGTGAGCCCTGCATTTCCCAGTTGTGATGAAGCAAGAATTTTCTGCTCCCCTGAACTTGTTGACATGCAGCTGTTGAGGTTACTTTAGTCAACCCAAGTGACTAAAGCAGTTGACAGGGAGATTCCTCTCCATGTAAATCAATCACTCTGCATTCTGGGCTCTTATCTTATTTTCCTTCTATTGTGAAGCAGACCATTAAGCATGGAGACAATAGTGAACTTGTGCGGGTCACCCACCCACCCTTTTAAGGTCATCTATGATGCCAGGCCCTCTGGGAAACATTTTGTGATTCTTCCAGCCTAATACGATCTCTTCTCTCCCTGGGAGAACCCAAGAAGCATTAAGTTTATTTATACTTTTTCTTTTCTTTCTTTTTTTTTTTTTTTATGTTCCATGGGTACATGAAATGCGTTATAGTTATACATTCGTTTTTTGAAATTCTACCCTTGAAAACACGGATTATTCCTTTGTCAACTTTGAACCCCACTCTGCACCTTACAATGTATATTTCTTATCTTCAATGGAGTGAAAAATAAGAATATCTATTTCCCTAATCCGTTTCATTGTTTGCAATTCCTCCTGATATTAATAGAGCCTGTAATTATATTTACAGAAAGAGTGAATAGCTTCTTTGGGAAAAAATAACTTTAAAAAAAAATTACAACAATAATTTATAGATTACTTTTAGTAGAGTAAAATGTCTGAAATACAAACAAGCCAAAGGCGGAAAATAAAAAGAATTCCTTAACTTTATCACTAAGAGGTAATCACTGGGACACATCCTTGCAGTACTAGTCTAACCTCCACTTTCCAGGTAAGAGAATTTAAGGATTAGAGAGGTGAAGTACTCAAGTACTCGGCAAAGGTCACATATCTAGATGGGGACTGAACCCGGATTTGAAGTAAGGCCTGTTGAGCGCCAGGCAACAAATACACGGTCCTTCCTGCCTGCTTGCTTGTTCAGCTGTTTCTTCTCAATATCTTTACAGGGTTGTTTTCTTCCACTTATTGTTCACATGGAAGTGCTTACCAACGCTGCCTTCTGCCCCTCTATCACTCCTGCTGGGGACACATCTGTTTCTGTGGCTTCACCGATAAAACATGATTTCAAAAGCTAATGATCAAGCTCTAATTTCTCATCAAAGCTACAATTATTCCAAGTGCCTACTCTCTTCATGGATATTCTGCTGGCATCCACACTTTTTGCTCTGAAGTGGAACTCCAAAATGTATGCCCCCTTGGCACATTTTCCTATATGAAGTAAAGGCTCCATCTCCAATGGGTAATCCAAGCCAGCATAAAAATCAGCAAAGAGTTTGCCTCTATTTTACCCATCAGAACTTAGTAGGCACTGGGGTATATTTTCTTCCTAAATATCTCTTGAATCAATTCTGTTCTCATCCTCATCACTCACATTGTTTTAGTTCTATTTCTTATTTCACTTTCTTAATCTTCTTGCCTCTCTAGTCTCAGCCCATTCTATCACATCCTCCAATGCTACCAAAATGTTCCCCTCCATAAATGCAAGAAGAGCAATCATATTTAAAATTACCCAATGCCTTTTCATTGCCTTTAGAACTTAATTTTAATCTACCGTTAATCTATTTATTTATTCAACCAGCATTTAATTCTCTACTATTACCCAAATCATAAGACATAAGGACTCAGAACATATAATCCTAGCCTTAACTGAAGGGCACCAAGCTATGATCACATTTATGATCTAATGTGAAACATTCATAAGAAAACAAATAAGCTTATTAAATATGATGCTGGGCCAGTGTGGCTCGGAGATCATGGTTCGATTCCCAGTCAGGACACACACCTGGTTTGTGAGCTTAGTCCCTGGTATGGGGCATGCAGGAGGCAGCCAGTCACTAATTCTCTTTCATCATTGATATTTCTCTCTCTCTCTCCCTTTCCCTTCCTCTCTGAAATAAATGAATATATATATATACAAATATATATATATATATATATATATATATATATAAAGCTTTAATAAAAAATATGATAACATGATTGTCACAATGGTGATAAGCTCAGTGTGACAAGCTAAGGAGAAGACACTGCAGGCCACTAATCCAACCTGAAAGTAAGAGAAGATGTTAAGGACAAAAATACATTTGAGCTGAATCCTGAAGAATGGTTAGGGAAGCTAAGAGGAAGATGTTACAGATACAGAGGTCAGCGCTAAAGACAAGAAGACACATGAGCTTGGATTAGGTAAGGAGATGCAAATATTTCAGAATTCCTCGAGTATAGATTTGAAGAGATTTTAGATTGAATTTGTGGGCTCAATTCTTAATTCTCCACCCCTGCCTGAACCCATGCTCTTGTGACTGTGTGTGCTTCTCGCTAGAGGCAAAAGGTTCTCATAGGCAAAAATGATAATGGGGTTTGCTATGGAGATTGGGGATGAGGAGAGCACAGTAGGACTCTAACTTAAATTTGTGATGTTGTCTACAAATTTGATTGTATACGTTCTTACAGAACATGGCCAACATCATTGCTTGCTTACATAAAATCCATTCTCCCTTTCCACTTCGCTGTCAGAGACCAATTGTGTTTAGGATGTAACTTTACATCTAAGGGAAAGGGCCCATCTTTGTTTAAGGGTAGATCCATTTCTGGACAAGGAAATGTAAGCAGAATTCTGATGGAGGCTTGTGAGAAAAATATTTTTCTAGCTGGTTACAAAGAAGCGTCCATGGAGAGCTCCTCTGCCCCTCACCACTCCTGTTTCCTATCTTCAGTGCGGTTAGAGGAGGCTAAAACTCTTATGGGGGATACAGCCACCTTTCAACAATAAGAAGAAGGGCAAAGGTATCACAGAGTGGAACCACTGAGCCAATACCAGCAACTACCTCAGTGTAGACATTATCTGAGGGTGGTAGGCAGTCTTCAAAGATGACCAAGGTCCCTTTCTTCTTCCCTGTATTCTCATGTTACTCCTCACCTCCAGAGTGAGATGGAATCTATTCTGTCTTCTCTCTCCTTGAATTTGGGCGAGCTTCCACCAATAGAATACGGTGGGAATGACACAGTGCCCGATCTAGAACTAGTCTCAAAGACAGACTTCCTCTCTTAGAAACCAGTTGCCAGGTAAGAAGTCAGAATATCAGGCTGTAAGAAAGCTCAATCTTGCCATGTGAGAGGCACCTGGAGAAAGAGATACCTGGCCATCCACCAGCTGCTCAGCCCTCCTGCAAAGCCACTAAACCTGTGGCTGGATAAAGCCATCTTGGACTTTCCAGCCTTAGCAAATGCTTAGCAATCCTACTCCACATAGAATCATAAGATATAATAAACTGATACTGTGTAAGTTGTTAGTTCCAGTCAACATCATTTCTAATACAGAGTAGTCCACTGAAGAAATGGAAAGATGTTGTAGTTGCCATATGGCTGTCAATCTGTGTACCAAATACAGAACCACATCAACTATGAATTAAGAATTGCATGGCTCCTCCAATTATCTTGTGAATCATGCAACTATATTAGTGTGGCTTTGTGTTCATAAATAAATATATTTATATATTTGTATTTTATATGTGTAATTATATGTTGCAAACATGTACATGTACCAACATTTTGTGGGTTTATTTTGTTAGTTACCTATTTGTACACAATAATAAGGGATCAACGAATCCAAGAGTGGCCCAAGATAACTTCAACTCTGAGAGGCCCTGTCTTTCATGCCAGACAGAAGAGTTTGTACTTCAACCCCAAGATGATGAAAGACATGGAAAGGGGATTTTGTTCAGGGGAGGGAGATGGTCAGAGATAATCATATAAGACTTTCAAATTAGTGATCTGAAGCTCTGAAAGATGCTCTGGGGACATGCCTATGTCAGAAAAGCAGGTGTGAAATAACAAGTCTGAACCAAACTCATGATCATGGGAATAAAGGGAAATCTATAATTAAAAAAAAAAGCATAATATGCTAATTAGACCGAACATCCTTCTGGACGTCCTTCCGGACCACCTTCCAGATGAAGCTGCAGTGGCAGGAGCAGAGGCAGAGGCAAGCGGGGCTGAGCCTCTAGTAAATAGATAAGAAAGCTAATAAAAAACTCAGCAAGCAGGAATTGGTGTCTGAACTGAGTTGGGATGAAGAGAGTGATGCTTTTGCAGAAGGCAGCTTCCAAAGCACCATGCACTTCATAACTGTAGCCAATCTGTGTTGTCCAGCACATTTACTAGTATGTGCCACATTCTGTGCTGAGTTTTTTATATGAATAAATGCCTTAAGTCTTCCTAATGACCTGTGAGGTAGATAATATTATTATTATACCCCTTCTATAGATGGGACTACTGCACCACAGAGAGGGTAAGTAATGACAGAGGCAGAGTTCTAACCCAGCAAGACGCCACTTTCTCGTATGCTGCCATTACACTGGCCACATTTCGGTCTCCACCCCTAGACTATGACATCCTGGAGGCAGGAACTGTGTTTTAGCTTACTGTAACTGGTCCATATTAGTTGCTCAGTAAATACCTGTGAATGAGAGGGTGATTCAATGAACAAACTCCATAGTATATAATACAGGAACCATTGTGAATTTGGGAAATTAAATCTGTAATGCTCTTGTTGCCTGACAGCCAAATGAGGCTAACAATGTTTGTCATGGAATTTAAACATCAACAGCAACTTTCCCTTCCACTGCTGAAAAATGCTTTCTAAACGTGCAAATGGTACAAATAAATAAGGATAGATTTCACTTCCTGAGAGAGCATTTATGTCCTTGACAGTGAGTTACATTCATCAATTTCAAGCTGGTAAAAATGTTCATCCCTGATTCTTAAGATTTTTAAAAAATGAAAATGACAACAAAACACTACGTTTCTTTTTTTCTTGTCTAACTTGATCTTGCTTGCTTAGAAACTCTAGACAACTTCACTCTGATCTTGACATTATTTTCCAATCCGAGCTCCAAAATTATTTCATTTAATAAGTAGTTATTCACCAAATTATCTCAGAAGACTTAGAAGTTAGAAACTTAATCAAACATAAGTTATTACTTTAATTATAACAAACTATTTTAATTTTTCATTTCACAGAAGTACAAAATCACTTAATGGTACAAGTTTTTTGACTTAAAAATATGTCTTAAGGTAGATTACTTTAGTTCGTGTCAGAAAATTGATGATAATCATTTTAAGAGCTATACTTAATTTGTAGAAAACATATGAAGGTGTACTAATTAGATTCAATGAATTTTGAAGTTTTCTGGTAAAAATTGTGTACCCTTGTCAAAGCTACATTTTCTAGGGTAGTGGTAACATTTAGAAAGCTCTTATCAAGAGACTGTGCACTCTAGGCAGCTTCTGCCATCTTTTAGATGGATTCCAGAAGTTTTATTAATTGACATAATGGAAGTCAGAAATAACATTTTTATTACCGAAATGACTGGTTTTCAAGATATGTTGACTAGCTTATGAGAATGGAGCCCTAAACCTGACCCAAGATCCTGTGTTTAGACACTTTGGGAAGATTCTGACCTTTGCTTGGTCTCAGACTAGCTGGAGCCTATTGCTAGAAATTGTCACATTTTTCTCTGAAGTGAGCCAGCAGTCCTGGATTGTGAGAGGGATGTCTGACTGCTCTATTCCTGACTTCTCCCTTCTACCAAATGGAAACCAGTATTTGCCAGTGACAAAATAACTTTGGTCAATCAATCCACAGCAGTTTCATAAACGCAGAAACTTTAGATTAGCTGCTAAGAACGATTGCCAAGATTGTTGGGTAATAAAACCCTTAAGTTTTAGTTCATCTGGATGAAGTAATCACAGTGAGATACGTGCACTTGCATAATCATTTGCACAAGTCTCGAGAGGTTATTAATTATTAATCCACTGAAAAGCATGTGTCACTTGTGCCTTCAGGCATTTCAAAGGATTGCCTCCTTCCTGAACTCTGTAATACGCATTGGTTCTTGATAAATGCTTATCTCTTAAGTCATTGTTACATTAAATCATCTGCTCCATGTAGTCCTTTTTCACATAAGGGCTACCAGAATGCTACCAGTCCTTAGAATTCCAGAGGAAGCAGTTCAGAGAGGCTGCCTTTGAAGTTTATTGTTATTGTTTTGCCTCCATACACAAAACAAACTCTTGAAAGATAATTAAAATATCAGGCAATTTCCCTAACGCTTAATGTTTTATTTGACTGATTTTATAGACACCTTTTATTATGCTCTACTTTTTCTTTCAGCTCAGCCATCTGCTCCACTAAAATGTGTTTGCTTCTTTCATCGGAAACATAGGACATTTTTCTCAAAAATAGTGAAAACTAGATCATGGCTTTATCATAGAACTTTTATATAGTTCTGGTTTTCCAATCAGGCCTTTTATGTAAATATATTTTACAGAAAAATGACAATTCTGTACATAAAATTCTACTTCTGAGTGAAGTGTACAATGCCTAGTCAGACCTAAAAATAATATTGGTGTAGCATTTTCCAATTCACGAAGATTCTTCACTTACATGATCTTATTTGTTACTCAAGAAAATGACATGATGTAACAGGGCAAGAATTAACTCTATTGCACAGATGATGAAATTGAGATTTCAATATTTTAGTGACTTGCCTGAGGCTGCACAGCTAGTAAAAGGCAGAACAGAACACAAATCAGTTACCTGACTGTTCTTTCTTCTACTCTCCAGAGTCTTCCTCGCCTCTCTTTTTTTTGTTGGCTTACATGTCTACATTGGGTTTTCACCTCTGCACCTGGCTCAGGGTATTCTGATATGCTTAAGTCAACCCCTAAAGTCCATGTATTGTCTCCTGTCTGGAGCCCCTGTGCCCTGGGAGAACTGCTGCAGCGCAGGCAGCATGAGAACCAATAGCAGATGGTATCTTATCATACAGAGGAGCTCAGTAGAGCGGTTAGTTCAGGAGAGTCGCATGTGATAGAAATGGGAGTGGGGGTGATGGCCAGTGGGGGTTGGGGACAGCTATAGAGTCTGGTGAGAAGAGAGTCATCTTTGAGTCTAACTGCTGCTCTTGACACTACCATGATGCTCCCATAGTTGTTCTCTTATTGCATGGCCTCAGAGCCCCTTGGTCCAATTTTTGAATCCAATGAAGGGTCATTTGAATGGTCTTTTAGAAGGTGATTCTTTGCTGCTACTTCATAAATGTGGCCTCTCTCTCCCCTACAGATAAGGCCACAGCATACTTTTCCCCAAAACATGAGATCCTAATCTGGAGTTCATGAAAGATGCCATGATGTGTAAAATGTCCTAATTTACACAAATGTACTTTTCAAAAGAGGGGATCACAGCTTTTATCAGATGCTCAAAGGATTCTGTGATTTAAAAAAAAAGAAAAAAAAATAGAAATACCAGATAATAGTTAGAGTGAGTGGTAGATCTGGGAACCAAACCCATTCTATTTCAGTCTAAAGTCTTTATTCCTAAGGCTTTTCCTGACCTTCCATATCCTTCCTGTGGCTTCTGTCTTTAAAGTGACAAGAAGGCTGCTGGGGTTTTAGCCAGCGTATCTAGGCCCATGAAGGAATAAAAAGGACAAAATCAAAACGATTGTATTCCAGCTCTCTATTTCCTTTAAAAAAAAAAATATATATATATATATATATATATATGGGTTTTACAGAGGATGGAAGAGGTAGAAACATCAATGATAAGAGTGAACCATTGGTCGGCTGCCTTCTGCACACCCCACACTGGGGATCAAGCCCACAACCCCGGGCACATGCACAGGAAGCTGAAGAATGTAGTGCTTTCCCAGGCCATACTACCACACCCAACAAATAGTATAGAAGGAAAGGATGCTATTCCTGATGGTCTGTTTTGTTTTATCTTAGTCAAAGCAGCCACAGTTATTTTCTGAAATATTTTAAAGAATTTATCAACTCTCATTCATCTTTTTTTAAAAAATATATATTTTTATTGACTTCAGAGAGGAAAGGAGAGGGAGAGAGCGATAGAAACATCAATGATAAGAGACAATCATTGATCGGCTGCCTCCTGCATTCCCGCTCCCAGGGATCCAGCCCATAATCCTGGCATGTGCCCTTCACTGATATTGAAACTGGGACCCTTCAGTCCACAGGCTGATGCTCTATCCACTGAGCCAAACCAGAGAGGGCTCCCATACATCTTTTTTAATAGTTCCCCAACATGTATTCCTTTCTGTATCTATGTATTACAAAAGCATTTGGCGTGACTAGCATAAGCGGAGGCAGGTATAAACATCTGTGTTTTTATTTAAGTGCACAGCACCTTCCCACATGTGTCATTTGCTCTAAGACTTGTCTCACCATCTCCATCAATATTTTCCACATATTTCCTGTAAGTTTGCCAGCAACAGCCTCTCAATTTGTTGCCAAATTGCACCTTCATGTTATTTCAGCCATTTTTACCATGGAAGAAAAAACACACAACCACTTACAACTGTTGAGTGGCATTTGGTAAAATACTGGATTGAGCATATTGTGACACAAACTTCATTGAATATGTGTAGCTGTTTAACTGCCTTGTTCTCATACTAATATTAGCTGTAAATTCAAGCTGTTTCTCTTAAGAAAATTTTAGCATGTTTTTTTCAGGTCTGGCCTTTATGTCATTAGCATGACATAGCCCTGTGCCTTAAAGTGTTCTAACCGCCATTTGACATAAGCCATGTTTGTATTTTTCAATGTCTAGTAGCCACATTAAACAATGTAAAAAGAAACAGGTAAGATTAATTTTAAAAGTATATCTTATTTAAGCCAATTTTAACATATGTAAATAGAAAAAAATGATTGAGATACTTTATATTATTTTTATACTGTCATTGATTTTCATTATGTAGTTTCCATTTACCATCCATCTCAGTTTGCACTAGCTACAGGGTAAGTGGGAGCAGAGGAAAGGACAATGGGGCACGAGTGTCAGAGACACCAGTCCCCACAAGAGAGAGCCCAAGGAACCAATTTCTGTCAAACGTAAGGATCTGTCAATGGCTTTTAGGAAGGTGGTCTGTTAGGGACTTTTCTCTCTTATAACACAAAAAGAAAGGAGTCACCCCAAAAATATTTTCACAGACTATATTGTCACATAGTTTAAGGGAGAGCATTACAACTTTATTTTTCTAACAAGTTAGTGAAAGAAACATAGTCATAGTCTAACTGCTACTCTTGATACTACCATGATGCTTCCATAGTTGTTCTCTCTCTCTCTCTCTCTCTCTCTCTCTCTCTATATATATATATATATATATATATATATATATATATATATATCCTATCTAATAAAAGAGAAACATGCAAATTACTGTACCTTTGCTACGCTACCAGCCAATCCAGAGTGGGGGTGGGGTGGGGCAGTGGCATGAGGTGGTGGGGGCGCGCCAGTGCGGGGTGCCTCCAGGGTGGGCGGTCGTTGTTGGGGCTAAGGCCAGGGCTGGGGGGCTGGGCCAGGGTGGCTGGGGTGGAGGAGGGGGGGCAGCTGGTGCGCTGCGCAGGACAGGAACCCTGTGGAACAGGAGGGGCAGGATGGGCAGGATGGGAGGACCCCACTGAAGGGAGCCGCACAGGACAGGAGCCGAGCGACACATACTCACAGGCCTGGAACCACACAGGGCCCTCAACCACATCACCTATGCTTCCCTGAACTTCACCCTCAGCCCAGATCCTCCAGGTCCCAAGCCCTGGGGTCTCTCAAATTCGGCAAGAGTTTGCAATTTGCTCAAGACACGTTGAACAGTTTTCGCCTAACCCATTTGTGGGAGTGCAATCTGACTTAAAACTAATGGACTAAACTAGAAAGTCAATTTGAAAATGTGGATCAAAATTCAAGTGAATTAGCTTTGGGCCAGGAGTTCTATGTCTGTGAATGTGTCCTAAGTAAACAGTCAAATAAGCAATTATGTTTACTGTCATTGTTGAAGCCGGAGGAAACCAGAAGCAACCTGCCCCACAATACAGGGTTAGTGAAGTAAACCATAGTAATGTCAAACAGTCAGGGATAACACTGTAGCCATTAAAAATTACATCTGTACATCCAATTCGTTGACATGAAAAGAAGGCCATAGCCAAATATTGAGTGGAGGGCAGGGGAACATCAGAAGAGGGCATGTATACTTATATGTATGTATATTTTATATGTCAGGGAAATAATAGTTTTAAAGCCAGTGATTCTTCCTGAGCTCTGTAATTGTGTTAGCAAATTGTGTTTCAGGTGTGACGGTGTCCTCTGGTGTCCCATACACACAGACATCCCTGCCTGTGGGACAGCCTGAACCTTTGCCGCACCTGCCCCTCTCTGGTGTGGCAACGGCCCAATCAGACATTCCCTTTCATTGGGCTGGTTTCCTTTTCTCCTTTGCCCAAACCATGCCTTTCCAACAAAAGAGTATTAACCAAGCAATCCTAACAAGTTTTGTTGCCGACTACAACTTATGCCCTTTTATGCAAATGTTGCTTTCAAGTCTACCAGGTTGTATTTCAAAACTTTTATTTTTCTGCAACTTGACCATTTTTTATTCGCATAAAATATTCTGGAGTATTTTAAATACATATAGAAAAGTAGAGAATAATATGAAAAATACTTATCTATACTAATAAAAGGGTAATATTGCTAATTAGACCAGACATCTTCTGGACATCCTTCTGGACATCCAAGGACTCTGTGTGGGTGTGGGTGTGTGAGTGTGTGTTGCTCAGGTCTATGCTCACGCACACAGGCAGAGGCGGTTAGGGGCGACCAGGCCAGCTGGGGAGGGCTGTTAGTGGCAACCAGGCTGGTAGGGGAGGGCAGTTAGGGGCAACCAGGCAGGCAGATAGGTGAGCGATAAGGAGCCAGCGGTCCCAGATTATGAGAGGGATGTCCAACTGCCAGTTTAGGGATTGGGCCATTCCCTGAGGGGTCCTGGAATGAAGAAGGTGCAGGCTGGGCTGAGAAGACCCTCAACCCCCCCATGCACAAATTTTGTGCACCGGGACACTAGTATATATATATGTATTAGAGGCCCGGTGCACAAAATTTGTGCACGGGGGGTGGGTAGAGGGTGTCCCTCAGCCCAGCCTGCACCCTCTCCAATCTGGGACCCCTCGAGGGATGTCCAACTGCCCGTTTAGGCCCAATCCTAAATGGGCAGTTGGACATCTTTTTCACAATCCAGGACTGCTGGCTCCAAACTGCTCACCTGCCTGCCTCCCTGATTGCCCCTAAAGACTTCTGCCTGCCAGCCTAATCACCCCATAACCACTACCCTGCCAGCCTAAATGATGTGTAACTGCTCCCCTACCAGCCTGTTTGCCCCCAACTTCCCTCCTCTGCTGGCCTGGCACCCCAAACTGCCCTCCCCTGCAGGTTTCATTGCCCCCAACTGCCTTCTCTTGCAGGTCTGGTCCCTCCCAACTGCCCTCCCCTGCTAGCTATCTTGAGGTGGCCATCTTGTGTACACATGGAGACAGGATCTCTAACCACATGTGGACAGCCCTCTTGTGTGTTGGAGTGATGGTCAGTCTGCATATTACTCTTTTATTAAATAGGATAGAGGCCTGGTGCATGGGTGGGGGCCAGCTGGTTTACCCTGAAGGGTGTCCCAGATCAGGGTGGGGGTTTCCTTGGGGCATATGGTGGCTTGGGTGAGGGGCCTGTGGTGGTTTGCAGGCTGGCCACGCCCCCCAGTGACCCAAGTGGAGGCCCTGGTATCTGGGATTTATCTTCTACAATTGAAACTTTGTAGCCTAGAGAGGAGCCAAACCTTCTGCTTGCTCTGTGGTGACAGACATTGATATTTAATTTCTATAATTGAAACTTTGTAGCCTAGAATGGAGGCCTAGGCCCACCAGAGCTGCAGAAGCTTATCTTCCTCTGTTGCCGAGGCAACTGTAGCCTCTGCTCTCTCTAGCTCCATTTCTGTTGGAATTATGTATCTTCTATAATTGAAACTTTGTAGCATTGAGTAGAGGCCTAGGCTGGCAAGGGCAGGCAGAAAGCTTGGCTTTCTCTGTTGCCAGGGAAACCCAAGCCTCCCTCCTGCTCTCATTGGCTGCAGCCATCTTGGGTGGGGTTTATTTGCATAATTTGCTCCTGATTGGCTGATGGGCATATGGGTGTGGCTTGATCAGAGGTACGGTCAATTTGTATATTACTCTTTTATTAGATAGGATATATATATATCCTATCTAATAAAAGAGAAACATGAAAATTTGATTGTACCTTTGCTCCTGATTGGTTATGCTACCAGCCATTCAGGAGCAGGGGTGGGGCCAAGTGGCACAAGCGCTGGGCCCCAGGGGTGGAGATGAAAAGGTGGTGGCGGTGAGCACCCCTCCCCTGGGTGCTGTGAGAAGAAGCAGTGGTGGCAGCAGCATCGGTGGTGGCGGTGGCAGTGTGCGACCAGCCTCCAGACACTATGAGCGGAAGTGGTGGCGAGTGCCCAGCCCCTGGGGCTGGGTGGTCGCAGGCAGCTGGGGCTGAGCTGATCAGGGCGATGGCTGGGTGCCCAAAGCCTAAAGCCAGAGGCTTTAGGTCTTGGGCAGGCTGGGGGTGAGCCATCAGTTGGACATCCCCTGAGGGCTCCCAGTATGTGAGAGGGGGCAGGTTGGGTTGAGGGACCATCCACCCCCAGTGCACAAATTCCATGCACCGGGCCCCTAGTATATATATAAAAGACTAAGTGACTGTTATGTCCTAATGACCAGAACTGGTTGGCGGCCAACCTGCCACATCCTGTCTCTCTCCCCCGCCAGCAGGCCCCATTTGGCCCGGCCCTGATTGGCCCTGATCACCAGCCAGGCCTAGGTATCACACCCATATATGAATTCATGCATCAGGCCTCTAGTATAATATAATATAATTGTGAGTTTTATAGTTGCTGAGCTGAAAATATCAATGATTACCAGATCTTTCTAAGATAAAGATCTGCATACTTACATATCTGAGTGTATTTATTCCCATTCACTCTAAAAAAGGGAAGCAGATGGCATCATGAATGAGACATTCTAGATTTCGTGCCCAGCTTCACTGCTTACTAGCTGTGCCATCCTGGGCAACTGATTTAACTTCTCTGAATTTGACTTTATTTCCAAAATAAGGAAAAATATTTCTCCTGCTTAGATAGGGATAATGTAACATAATGAATCAATGGATATAAAAGTGCCTTGTGAAGAATATGCTTCCATATTTTATGATTTATATTATGACCATATTGGTACAACAGGAAACTGACTTGGGGGCATTCTGATCTATAACATTTCTGGATTTCCAGTAATATTCCAGGTGTTGGGTATGATGCTTTTAATACAGCATGTTTTCAATTCCGTGTCTGTGTGTACTCCCCTTGCAGAGGGCTGAAGCATGCCCTGGCATGTCGCGCTCCTTAGAGGGAGAGCAAGCACTGAGTCCTTTGTCCTGAGTATATTTATCTCTCTTTTGCAGGTGGAAATCTCAGGGGAGCTCTCAGGGGAGGAGTGCTCTTTCAGGATTGTGGTCTCCACTGATTGGCCAGTGCCAGGGCAGGGTTCATTGGTCATTCTGAGTCAGCCAAGGCACCACTTGTTGGGTTTTGCTACTTTTCTGGGCCTGGAGATAAAATACAACTGAGTACAGAACACAGAGAAAATGCTATGTGACTCCCAAGGCAAGACATAGAAGACCACTCAGCTTCACCTTGTTTTCTGGATTTCTTACTCTTGGGATTCCGAGCTGCCATGTTAGAAATCTGACCACCCTAGTGTTGCCATGGTGGTGAGGCTTGAGGAGAAATATGGAAAGGCCCTGAGAATATATTGAAAGAGATGCCAAAACTCTAAGCACCTTTCTCTCTCAAGGCACTCAAGTCACGGAGGCTCAGGTACCAAACAGATAAGTGAAGATCATTTCAGTCCCCATGCACTCAAGTTGACTCGAGCCATTGAGTCTTCCCAGTTAAAGGTTCCAGACAGGGTAGCACAGACAAGCCATACTGATTATATATATACCTTGTTCACATTCCTGACCTTCAACATTCACAGCAAAATCACAGTCACGGAACTCTGAGTGGCATATTATGCAGTAATAAATAATCAGAGCAGTTTCTCAATGGGTTTCTACAAACCCCTGCATAATCCCAATGGAAACTGAGTCAGTGTGTGTGAAAGGTTAAAGTTGGTGATGGGTGGGCCGGCTAAATAGCCATCTCAGACGGTGATAAAAAAAAATTGAATTTATTCGAGGAAAAGGGGATGGGAGATGGGGAAATCCAAAGGGAAGAGCTACATAGAGAAAAGGGGGCCTTGGAGACAGCT
Organism: Antrozous pallidus; assembly: GCA_027563665.1. NCBI lineage: Eukaryota > Metazoa > Chordata > Mammalia > Chiroptera > Vespertilionidae > Antrozous > Antrozous pallidus. The sequence continues at coordinate 48,561,325 of CM050524.1, read as the reverse complement.
TTAGGGGTTAGCCGAAGATGAGCTGCCACTGCCCATTGCTCTCCTGGTTTCAAGCCTCATGGAGTCCCTCAGAGGGTGGGGGATCTGTGCCTGTGGAGAAATGGCACAGGCATGTTCCTTGGAGGGAGAATTCACAGTGGGTTATTTTTTCTGAGCGTATCTCTCTCTTGCAGGTGGAAATCTTATGGGAGATCTCAGAGGAGAGTCTTATCAGTATTCCAGGTATGCTCTTTCAGGATCCTGGTGTCCACTGATTGGTCAGCGCCAGGGCCGGGGGTCATTAGTCAATGCAGCTTGTCCTGAGGCAGCCAAGGCACCACTTGTCTGGTTTTGCTGCTTTTCTGGGCCTGGAGCTGAAATACAACTGAGCACAGAACACAGGGAAAATTATGCTACAGTGACCCCCAGGGCAAGGCCATAATACCAGTTGAGGCCTAGATGCTATCTTCAGTGATATGAAAGATCAGGGATCCACATCACATGACCTGTGATATGCTAGAGGAGGATAGGTTACCCCAGAGACACCATTCTTGTTTTCCCAGTTTTTCCTCTTGCAGGCATCTGCATTTTTTCCCCCTAGTGAGTCTCAGAACCTGGCCCATTGTCCTTGCTATCGGGGGTCGAACAGAGTGAACTGAAGTAACTTGAAGTCCTACCGTGGGAAATGGTAGATCTGGTGTTTGAACTCATGTCTTCCTGGAGCCAAGGTCTTTGACCTTCTGACTACCATTGAGTTGACCTCTGAAGGCTCACGTGCAGCCTGCCTGCTGAGTCCACAGGATGAAGGGGCAGAAGCAGAAATCTGCATTCTTGCTTGGTGCTTGTTTGTTTGTTTTCAGGCGTCTGCAGGATGATCATTCAAGGAGCCGAATCCCTCACATTTGTTATTATCTGCCTCAGACATCTTAATTAAATACTTTGGAGGTCTGTACTATACAATCAAAACTCTAAGCACTTTTCTCTCTCTGAGGAAAAAAAAAAAAAGCAAACTAAAATTCCCATCCACTATTCAGATTACAACTATTGATTTTTGCTCTTGTTTTTAACCTACTTTCTCTCCGAGAACCCAAGCCCCCCAACAAGATAAGAATTAATAAAAACAAGTGAGTGCCACCTGAATAAAAGAGGGTGGGGGAGACTAGAACACTGATAAGGGCTGGCTAGCGTTGATGGTTCAATAGGACAAGGTTAAGAGACCTCAGCTTAAAACTTGTTTCAACTTGAAAAATCCTTTCTTGAAACCCCAGTGGAAGGTCTTTTCACTTTCACAGTGAGCTTTGTCCTGCATACTTTGGCAATAAGAATAAGAAAAAGAAAAGAGAGAGAAGACAAGGAAGCAAAGAGATGTGTTATACAGCACAATTTCCATCAACTAATGTTTTAGATGGGAAAGGGATTTACTCCCTCAGTCTTATGAGATGAAAAGAACATGGCCCAGAGCCCCATGTGGTGTTTCTGAGAAGGCAGAAAACCAACGGAAGAAAGATCAGAGAAGAATTCTCCATTCTGTACTCTTGCTCCCTGAGTGTGGTCCATATTTATTTTTATATTGTTCATGCTTATTTTTACTCAATGCAATTGTTATGGCTGATGCTTGTTTTGCGTTAAATTGAGCCACTTTGGTTCTATGAGGTTATATGTAGAAACAGTGTGGTCAAGAGACTTGTAGAGAGGGTCAGGAGGGGAGAAAGAGGAAATACAGTTTGAAAGTTGAAGCATCAGAACCATGTTAGCAGCTATGACTTAGCAGCCCCCACTTAGTCTATGGAAGGCTCCCATTAGGTGATCTGCATGTTATTCCATTTAATCTTTATAATTCCCTTAGGTCAGTTTCTTTACCTCCATAGTTACAGGAAGACATTTAGCCATGGCTGGTTTTGCTCAGTGGATAGAGCATCAGCCTATGGACTTAAGTGTCCTGGGTTTTGATTCAGGTCAAGGGCATGTACCTCGGTTGCAGGCTCCTCCCAGACCTGGGCCCTGGTCAGGGTGCATGCAAGAGGCAACCAATCTCTGTGTCTCTCTCCCCCTTCCTTCCCCTATCTCTAAAATATCAATGGGGAAAATGCCCTCGCTTGAGGATTAAAAAAAAAAAAAAAAGACACACACACACACACATACACACACACACACACACACACACACACACACCCACGCGCGCACAAACAAAAGATTTGACTTCTAAAGAGGTTAAGTCACCTTGGAAATGGAAAAGCTTTGACTTGAACACTCATTCATCTTATCCTGGAACCTATGTTCCTTCTACTGTGCCAGGGTTTCCCATAGTATATCCTTAGATAATTCTAGGATGGGTACGATATATTTCGTATTTCTGAGTTTATTTTAGTGTGCATTAGAAAAATTATGCAACAGGCACATAAAACTAAAGTATTTATGGATATAATTTCTTGTAAGAGGGTTAAGACTGTATTTAAGTTAAAAAGTACGCAGCCTTAAAGAAAAATATATACTAAATAATCACTGAAATAAGTAACGTAAATAGTTTACGCAAAACTATGACTAGTACGCAATGAATCTGGAGTTTGAGAGTCTCTGCACTATGCTAGGCTGCCATAGTATTATCGATTGGCTTCTGGCTCTTTACAGATTCCCAAAGAATTTATTCGGGTTTTCTGATAATTAACATAAGTGATATGTGGTTTTATGTTGTGTCTTTTGCTGCAAAACCCTTCATTGTTTCCATTTGGTCCACAGCATGGTAGAGGGCTCCAGGGTAGTGGCTGCAGGGAAAGGCTGAGGCAGAAATCAGGCGCCAAAGGAGGAAGCAGAGGGGACCCTCAAAGGCCTCAGGGCTCCCAAGGCCCCTAGTCCTGCTTGAAGGCGAGCATTTCCAAGAGATGCTTGCGGGTGGATCCTGGGGGCCGACCAGACTAAGTAGTTTAGTCAGGTGTCGCCCATCTTCTTGATGAGTTTCACCTCCTCACTCCGGAAGTGGTTCTCCGGAAGTCGTAGAGATGAGGGTTGGTGAGGGCAGAAGTCAGGGCGTGCAGGTGCAGGTGCAGGTGCACGTGCAGAAGGGCCTGGTTCAGGTTCCTCTCTAAAGCCATGATGGCTTCCCTGGTGTCCTGAGTTTGGTCGCACTCATCTTGGGAAGCTTTCAGCACATCCTGGAAAAGGACACTGGGGACATCAGCACAGTTTTGCATCTTCAGGAGATGCTGGGGCGGCCGTGGCTTCTCCTCGGCCACCCCGCCCGCCAGCGCCACGTCCCCGGGTGGAACTAGAGGCCCCGAGAGAGGTAGGTGGGGGAGGCCCGCAGGTGCTGGCTGGCCAGGCGGTTGATAGTGGCCTCGGCTTCAGTGGAGTAATTCTGATGAGTTTGGGAGCTCATGGTGGCTTGGCAGTAAGGAGCTAGGCGAAGAAAACAGTGTTGGCTGGTCTGGAGGCTGAGGATGGCTGAGATGGTGCCAAAGGTGACCAGTGGGAAAGGGGTGGGTGGTCAGAGACTGGAAGACGGAATGTCCTTGGGTCTGTTCCGTCCCAACATTGTTGAAGCAAGAGACAGATGCAGGGACCACTGAGGGCACTGCCAGTGACGTATGGTTTTAAAGTGATAGCAGTGGCATTTTAGGGTTAGAGTATGCTCTTAAAAAATCACTCTTTTCACAGATATTTGTTTAATTTTGTAGGAATTTAAAGCTCATGTATTCACAAAGAGTTGTTCTCACATGCAAGCACTATCTATTCCTCTCTCCCTCCCTTCCTTTTTCCCTCCACTAAATGTAGTTTATTAGGTACCTGAAAAATAGTAGAAATAGTATAATTAATGCACATTCCCTATGTTAAAGGAGCTCATGTTTTCTGGGAAGGACGTTCATGTGAACACTTATTCATGACATATTTATTTGTGGAAAAAGTGCTGTGGAATCAACTGAAGAGTGAGTTAACTCTCTTGTCCCAGCCGGTGTTTCTTAGTTGGTAGAACATCGTCCCATGCACCCAGAGGTCACTGGTTCAATTCCTGGTCAGGGCACATGCCCTAGTTTCAAGCTGCATCTTCAGTAGGGGGTGTACAGGAGGCAGCTGATTGATTCTTCTCTCTCATCAGTGTTTCTCTCATTCTTCCTCTCTCACTCTCAAAAATCAATAAAAACATTAAAAGAGTGAATTACTCACTAACTATCTAGTAATGGGACCTCTGGGGAAATTTCACAGTGCAGAGAATTCTATTGTAGATAACAACAAGGCATTAAATTCAGTCCAAATGCAGGTCAGGTGGAAATCTGCTACTCATATCTGATAAATTATGGAAATTCCATTAGGTTAAAGGTGGAACATGGTACTTTACAAAGTGAAAGATCTAGCATAATTGTCACCCAGAGCTTGTCCTATTTTAAAAACACCCTTCTTTATTAGATAAAATAATTTTCAGTAATAATTCTGAAGTAAAAGATTCATAAAAACAATGGTCAGAAAAGAAAGAGTAATGAATGGATTAATACTTTGTGATTACCTTAATGTACTTTTTTGAGCAAAGGGGAAAATGTATGTCATCGTATTGTTCTCTCATAGTAATAAATAATAACATGACAAGTTTGTTCTTGAGGCTTAATTTGTGCCAAATTGTTGATGACTTCATCAAAATTAATCTTCTTCAGACATTCCTGAAAAAGAATTTTTCAATGTTTAACTCGTGATTGATCAAAGAACACACTTTATTCATTTTAATTTCAAATGTTTCTTTCACATGAAGCAACATATATGCAAAAAGTTATGAAAAATCTCAAATGTAAGATAAATTCGGCAGAGATTACAAAAAATTCCATTTTACATAAACAAAAAAAAAAAACAAAACCCAAAATGCAATACCCATATATTTGTTTTAAGATAGTGGATTTAAGATAACTTTGTACAGTATATAAATGTCTAATCATTATGTTGCATGCCTGAAACTAATATAATGTTGTATGTCAAGGGTAATTAAAAAGTAATTTAAGCCCTACCCAGTTTGGCTCAGTGGTTGGAGCGTCATCCCATGGACTAAAGAGTCGCAGGTTTGATTCTGGTCAAGGGCATGAATCTCAGTTACAGGCTCAATCCCTGCCCCAGTCATGGCACGTACAGGAGGCAACCAATCAATGTGTCTCTCTCTTTCCCCCTCTCCCTTCCACTCTCTCTAAAAATCACTGGAAAAAATATACTTAAGTGAGATTAATAACAAAAAATAAAGAAAGAAAGAAAAATTTAAAAATAAACAAAAAAGTAGTGTGATTGATTCCAGAGGCTTTAGGTAAACGTCTGTGCAGTCGAAGATCTGTAAGCACAAATTAAGACTCCCCACAATGGCAGAATTAGTCACTCCAGTTCTGTTCCTTGTCTTTGCAGTCACTGTGCCGTCATTGTTTATCTCCAAGCTAATGTTTAAACTGGAATGTATACCCCAGAGGTTAGAGACAGGAACTTTGGCTGAAACCAGGATTTCAGACTTACTCTCAAATACGCATGTATCTGGGGCAGGTGTTCTGTGTTAGGCTGTTTAAAGGATTCTCTGAGTTTCAGGTGCAAATAATAAAATTCACTAATTTTCTGGTTACATATACAGGGTGTGCCCCCAAAAATGTGCACACCCACACACTCTTTAACAGCTGATCCCTCAATTTTGAAAATAAAATGTACTTTTATAAACACTGCCTTTATAAATTATACATAGTAAATGTATAAATTTTAGGGACAACATACATTGTTAATCCTTACCCAAATTTTTTTTTCCATTGATTTTTAGAGAGAGTGGAAGGGAGGGGGAGGGACAGAGAGAAACAACGATGTGAGACAAACTCATTGATTGGTTGCCTCCCTCACGTGCCCCAACTGGGGTCAGGGATTGTGCTTGCAATGGAGGTTATGAGCTCTTAAGCCAAACCTGTGACCCTATAATTAGAGGGCCAATACTCTAACCACTGACCTAAACAATCTAGAACAATTTTTAAAATGTAATGATGATTACAGCAATTGTTTAGAACTTAAGCAGCAACATTTTTTTTTTTTTGAGAGAGAGGAATATTTCTGTATCACTGTCATTATTCACACTTGTTAACAGGTGGAATTATTTAAAAGGAGGCTGACTTTTAGTCAGTTTTCCTATTGTTTTAGCACTGTCCACAGGGTGCTAAGTCTGTCTTAGAAACAAAAGCAGGGCCAGCCACTCCCGGGCCCACCCTTAGTATGCCACTGCTCTTGGGCAATGTTTGTTAGATAGTGGAACTAAGTCAAGTGTCATCAGACTCAAGAATTGGGTGTAGCCCTTCCTGTAAGTTTAGTCGCTGGTATGAGACTCTAAGTTTCTTGGGAGGATATAGAGCAGAGGTAGTAAGGAATTCTGCCCATGCACCCTGCCCTCTGGGATTCGAGCTCACTGTCTGGAGTGGCAGCACTTCAGAGTGGCATGGAGGAGCAGGACTCCCTGGGTTGGCCTCCTCTTCACCCACTGAGGGGTAAGCGGACTTCAGCTGTCCACTTGCAACTTCAGTCAAGGCCTTCAGTTCTTTTTGTTTCTTTTACCTTTTAAAAAAATGTTAAAGAGGTGAAACAGGTTTTACTTAGTGACTGCAGATAGTAGGGAAAGAGCAGAGGTCCATTCCCTTTTATGCATAGATGACTAGATGTTTTATTTCATTTTTTAAATCTATTTTTATTGATTTCAGGGAGGAAGGGAGAGGGAAAGGGAAACAGAAACATCCACGATGAGAGACAATCAGATTGGATACCTCCTACAGGCCCCTAACCAGAGCATGTGCCCTGACTGGAAATGGAACCATGACCTCCTGGTTTATAGGTCAATGCTTAACCACTGACCCACACTGGCTAGGCTTATTTTTCATTAAAGTATAGTTGAAGGATAATATATTTTTTTCAGGTGTACAAGATAGTGAAATTAGGGAAATCAAAATGAACAAACAGAACCAAACCAAAGCAGTCTCATAGAAACAACACACACACCGATGGGATGCAGGATGAAGGGATGAGTGAAGAGGTGAAGGGGAACATAATAACAGTGTAATAACTTTGCATTCGACTTAGTATGGTGAACGCATGGTAAGGTATGTAAAGGCCTCTGGAAACATGCAGACACGGGCGTACCTCAGGAAACACACTGAGAGGGCTGCAGAGGTGGGGCAGGCAGTGATTGAATGGAGAGGGTAGAGCAGTGGTTGGCAAACTCATTGGTCAATAGAGTCAAATGCAGTACAATGGCTAAAATTTCTTTTGAGAGCCAAATTTTTTAAACTTGAACTTCTTCTAAACTTCACTTCTTCAAAATAGACTCGCCCAGGCCATGGCATTTTGTGGAAGAGCCACACTCAAGAGGCCAAAGAACCACATGTGGCTTGGGAGCCACAGTTTGCCAACCACTGGGGCGGGGTGTGGGCAGGAGGGAAGAGTGGAGGCTGCTCCCACATCTGTCCCAAATGGGTACCATCTACCTCATTCTTGCCAGTCACTGCCACATTCAGGCTCAGGGCTGCCATGCATTTTCATTTTTTTCCAAAAAGATCTCTTATATTGCCTTTCTATGTTAACTCTACTGTTTTTAAATTTTGGTAGTGAATTAAAAATATTCAAAGTCTGTGTGAGCCGGCCAGTGTCTGGTCTCCAGATGTGGTGAGCATTCTGACCCTTGGGTTTCCTTTGTGATTCTACCTTGCTGGGAAAGGAGAGGCTTGGCCATTTTTCCTGAGTAGGCCATCCAAAAAAACTGTTTCTGGTCTGATGCAGAGCTTACAGTTGGAGTTTCATAAATCAAAGACTGCATTGTTGGTTTGGTCCAAATCTATTTAATCCATCCTGATCTCACCCACCAGGCTTTGAGAAAAGAAGGTTACCTTTGATCAATGGTCACCATTCTACATCATGGCTCTCAGGACCAATTGGAATGAGTTTGACTTTTTCTGTTGAGATACTAGTATAAATACAAGTAGAAATGGAGATGAAAGAAATGGAAACTAGCAACTTAGCCAGGCAAAATGAAGGCACAGAAGCTTTTCATGCTAATATGCTATTTCATTTTTATGGTGAAAAGTAAGATTATAGCCTTTTTGAAAGGATAAATTAAGTAAGACCCATCTTTTCTATTTGCTTTACATATACTCTTATGTATGTGTGTATGCACATGTGTGTACATGTGAAGAGTAACATTATCAGCCTAATTCGAGCAGTAAATTATTAAGGACACTTTGTTTGCTTAACTTGCAATTCATTACAACTCACTGCCCATTTCAGTTCTCCTCTTATTGCCTCAGTATTTTTCTAAAGAAACTCTAGTCCAGCCAGAGTGATTCTGTGGTTGAGTATTGACCTATGAACCAGGAGATCATGGTTTGATTCCTGGCTAGGCAACATGCCCAGGTTTCAGGCTCAATCCCCAGTAGGAGATATGCAGAGGGCAGCTGATAAATCTCATCATTGATGTTTCTCTCTCTCCCTCTCTGAAATCAATCCTATCTAATAAAATAGTAATATGCAAATTGACCATACCTTCACCACACTCACAAGTTATGCCCACCAGTCAGGAGTGAGTATGCAAATTAACTCCAACCAAGATAGCTGTGACAACTGAGAACAGGAGGAAGCTTGAGTTTCCCCGGCAATCAAGGAAGCCAAACTTTCCACACTCAATGCTACAAAATTTCAATTATAGAAGATAAATAAATTCCAACAAAAATTGTGGTAGCTATGGAGCTGGAGAGAGTAGGATGCTAGGGTTTCCCTGGTGATGGAGGAAGCCAAGCTTTCCACAGCTTTGACCTGCCTTAGCCTTGGCTTAAGGCTACAAAATTTCAATTATAGAAGACAAATAAATTGCAACTGCCTGTTTAGGCCCGATCCCAGTAGGAACCTAAATGGGCAGTAGCCACAGAGCAAGCAGGAGGCTTGGCTCCGCTCCAAGCTTCAAAGTTTCAATTGTAGAAGATAAATCCCAGATACCAGGGCCTCTGCTTGGGTTGCTGGGGGTGTGGCCAGCCTGGAAACCACTACAGGCCCCTCATCTAGGCTTTCCCACACCCCAAGGAATCCCCACCCTGATCAGGGACACCTTTCAGGGCAAACCAGCTGGCCCCACCCATGCACCAGGCCTCTATCCTATCTAATAAAAGAGTAATATGCAGATTGACCATCATTCCAAAATACAAGATGGCTGGCCCATATGATTAAAGATCCTGCCCCCATGTGAACACAAGATGGCTACCACAAGATGGCCAGAAAGGGAGGGAAGTTGTGATGGGACCAGGCCTGCATGGGAGGGCAGTTGGGGGCAATCAGCTTGCAGGAGAAGGCAGTTAGGGGTGACCAGGCTAGCAGAGGAGGGAAGTTGGGGGCAACCAGACCTGCAGGGGAGAACAGTTGGAGGGGGGGGGACCAGGCCTACAGGGGATGGTAGTTAGGGGTGACCAGGCATGCAAGGGGGGCAGTTAGGGGCAAACAATATGGCAGGGGAGTGGTTATGGGATGATCAGGCTGGCAGGCAGAAGTGGTTAGGGGCAATCAGGAAGGGAGGCAGGCAAGCAGTTGGGAGCCAGCAGTCCTGGATTGTGAGAGGGATGTCCAACTGCCTGTTTAGGCCTGATCCCAGTAGGAACCTAAAAGAGCAGTCGGACATCCCTTGAGGAGTCCCAGATTGGAGAGGGTGCAGGCTGGGCTGAGGGACACCCTCCTCCCCCTGTGCAAGAATTTCATGTACTGGGCCTCTAGTAAAAATATATTTTTAAAAAATCCCTACAAAGGTCTTTTAAGGATTAACAAGAGATGAGAAGACATTGGGGTTAGAAGAGGGAAAGGGAAGCAGGGGGCCAGGAGAAGGCATAGGCAGGGGAAATAAAGCCTGAACAGAATTATTATTCATTTCAGTCATTAAGCAACACTATTGCTCTTTATTATCCTGTTGGGTCTTGGTGGGCTTGCCTCTGGGATAGAAACCTGTGCCCTCATTCTTTTGTTCCATGTTTCCATTGTAAGGGGAGAGGTCACTTATTCCAATATAATGCTATTTCTGGAGAAACCATAAGAATATATTGAAAGTCAGTGTGTGAGAATTCTCTCATCCCCAGTTTTCCATGCCAAAAAGGACATTTTCATTTGCATTGTTTGTTGTGAACAATTAAAGCAGAGGAGAGAGCATATTCAATTATAAATTAAACCTTTTCAGAAGAGGATTAAAAATGATCTTATAAACAGGCTTTTTAGTGTGAGAGCATAAGCTTTAACTCTGAATTGAAAATCAATACCACATAGAAACTGACACAGGAGCAATTAATTAATCCACAGTTTATCCTCTAGTGTTGAGATAAACAACACCCTGTAATTTTCTTAGAACCTTTCTGTTTAATTTTTAGGAACAATTGCATTAACTGAGAGGGTAATTATTAGTGCAAAGGGATGTCTGTGGATGCCTTGCAATCACAGGAACAATACTAAAAGTCTCCATGCTTGAAATTTAATCTGCCTCATATTGCTGTGGTCTAATAAAAGAGTACCTGAATTTCAACCACTCATAAAGTAGTACTTCTTGTATTTGTCTGTGCTTGCCTGTTTTTATTTAACTCCTAGGGGGTGGGGGAGCATGCTTTGGTAATTTAAAACAATTATTCTAAGATAAGGCCTCAATGATGAAATGAACAAAGCAGGGCCAATAAGTGATTTATATATAACACTTTTCAGTGAACATTTCACTTTTCGCTTTGCATACATAGACACAAGCCAAGAGAAACCAGGAATGTAATTTCAGAATCTGCATAAGAATTTCAAGGCCAAATGTCAAACACAAGAATTAAGGAAAAAAGAAAAAAAACACACATTAGCATTAAAAGTAATCATCCTCAAAATTAACTTTGGTCACATCTCCAATTACTGAAATAGGTATCTTTTTAGGGCAGTCTTGGCTATGGGGAATCTTGGTCAGTTTCCAACTTTAGATCTTGCTTAAAATGCAGAAACTTGGGACCTACCCCAAATCAATGAATCAGAATATCGAATTTATAGGTCTGGAATGGGACCCAGGGAAATGAATTTTAGACAAGCATGCCCAGGGGATTCTGATGCAGATCATATTTGGGGAAACCCTACACTACAGCTGCAACGAATTACCTATGTTGATCAGACATTTCACTAGCAGGTAAATGCTTTTCAAATCCAGTAAAGAAAGAGAACAAACTCCGAGCAGCTCTGTCAAAGTTAGATGATCATTCTGGTTCTGTGGCCTTGATCTGCTTGGCTTTCAAACTCGAGGTAACCTAGGAATATCCCCAGGGACTGCTGACAGCCAGTGCCCCTCCCTCCTCAACTCTGCGTTCAACAGAAGTTCTGCAGTCTCTTTCCTGGGAAGAACTACAAAGTTAACACAAATATTCTTGTGAGAGCTTTGCTAATGGTTTGGTACAAATCTAATTACAACTAATGTATAAGTGGAACCCCCCTCCCCGGCTCCACACATACACACTAGATTCTAGCCAGCGGTGCAAGGCTATCCTCTGATCTGATTGGTTATTCCTCCATCTCTGTTGTTAAATATTTTATATAACCAGTGTGTGTTTTTTTTAATTAAATTCTTGTGGCAGATAAAAGTATTTGACCTTTTAACAACCATTCCTAGCTTCCATTTTGCTTTTCTGCTTTCTACTATAAGGGATGATAAAGCTTCTCTGGCAACCAAGAATGGCATGTCACATAGATTCGAACAAGGAGATATAAGAGGCAGTCTTTTGGAGTCCTTCTGAGATGGGTTTTCCTCCAGCATGAAAGCAGGAAGGTATCTGAAAAGAGATTTCCTACCTTTGGGAGCAGTCACACGAGGAGGAGATGTAGGCAGTGGCAGCAGCCACCTGAACATCCCAGGGCAGAGTCCAGGAGAATGTCAGATACCTGTCCTCCACGCTGTCATGCAGAGCTCATGAACTAACCTGGGAGGAGCAACCTCCAGACTTCTTGTTGAATAAAAGTATATGGCCTTGAATTCTGGGTCTTCTTATAGTTTTTTTTTTTCTTCTTTTACCTGAGAGCATTCTAACTGATGTTGTCTATAAGTCTCTCTCTTCTCTGTCTTCTCTGGGCCATCTTCTTTTAGTGGAATATCTTCCCCAATTAATTTATAAATTAAATTGACTGATATTACTCTAAAATGTGTTTAGAAAAGCTTACAAGTATTCACACATTCCAGATATCTTCAATGAAAAGAATTAGGATATCCTCTGCAAGGGAGTGAAAGGACATAAAATAGAGCCTGGAGTGTGGAGGATAGAAAATGTATAACTTGATACATGCTCTGACACAAGGCAGCTGTATACCAATAGTTGTTAAACCAAGGAGTAGCTATTCAAAGCCAACCCATTGTTCAGAACAATTGTAACTATTCCTGAGCCCAACATCAGAAGAATGGATTATGTTTTTCTGAAGATCCTTATTATGCAATGTCCCTAGGCTTTGTGCTAAGTATGGCATCCCTCAGCATTTGACTGGGGCATCACACCCGTGTGTGTGGTCCTTCCTGGAGCTCATCAATACATCCCAGTGAAGCAGAAGCAGAGCCTAGTTCATAAATAGACAACTTAAAAGGGATTTATGGAGCATATTAGAAACCTTTGCTTATTTTGACTACATGAAATCAAATTTCTTAAAAAAAAATAAAGAGAGAGAGAGAGAAAGAAAGAGTTGTGTTAAGAGCACGACTCTGAAGCCAGGCTGCCTGGTTTTGAATCCTAGCCTCACTGCTTACTAGTTGAGTGACCATCGACAAGTTACATAATCCTTTTGTGTCTCAGTTTCCTCCAAATAATACTTGATTCTTAGTATTTTGTGAGAAATGCATGTGTTACAGTTCTAAGCACATAGTAAATACTACATAACTGTTTCATACTATCCTATTTAGGGTTTGAATTAAACCATGTAAAATGTTCCACACCCAGTTGCAATGTGGGTGGGTGGGGGGAGAGGGGAAGGGAGGAATCCCACATCAAGCAGTTTTTGGACACCAGCTGAGTATCCTACAGTTGACACTCTCCACCCCAACATGGCCTTAGGTTCCACAGGTTAAGGGCTCCATCCTATAAGATTGTCCTCCACTTCAGATGCCAACTGCAAGTCCAGGTTGTTACCTGGGCTTTTGACCGAACTATTGGTCAGAGGTTCCCATGACCCCCTCCCATTTCGCAAAAGCAGCTCAGAGAACTCAGAGAAACATTTTCTTTGCTAGATCACTGGTTTCTTATTAAAGGAAAGAACTCAACAATATCCAAAAGGAAGAGATGCATAGGGCAAGGTATAGAAAAGGAGCTCAGAGCTTCCCTGCCCTCTCCCACTCTGACACTCTCCCAGAATCTCCATGTTTCCCAACCTGGAAACTCTCTGGCCCCTGTCCTTGTGGGTTTATGTGGAGACTTCAATACATTGGCATAGCTATTGAAACCACTGGCCAAGCAATAAGAGCATCTTTTGTTATAATAGTTGTTCCCTTGTCCTTAGTTCCTGGACACCTTCAAAGCCATAAAGTTGAAATGGGTGTTTTGTTACATATAACAAGCCCCTTTCCACCAAAACTGGGTTTGTGTTAAGAGGTGACTTTTGGAAAGCAACTGAGGATGGGGGCTGGTTGCCAGAGGAACCATCCATAAATAGAGGTTTGAAATTTTCAGGCTCAATCCCCCCCCTCCCCATTTCTGGGAAGCAGATAGGGGACTGAAAGAATACTACTGGTCTCATATTTGTCTTTTACCTGGTCAAAGTCCCATGTTGGGGGATCCTAGACTGAATTTGTCCCTCATACTATCCAATGAGCACACCATTGATTGTTCTGTTTTCATTGTCTTGTGATATTTTTATTGTGTTTGAATATGTTTGGGGAGGGAATTTATGCTTCTCTCTTAGGCACACTCCTCACTAACCCTTATTGTCATACACTCATCTGCTTCACTTACGTCTGAAACTTGAGAAGATTTGATTAGTCCTACGACTTTCTCTGGTCTTTAATTGTTTGGAATTCAGAAGCTAACCTCTAACTTGAAGGAAAATGAGGATATAAAAATGTATCATCTACCCACAGCTATTGAGGGCAGGCTCTAGAACTGGAGCAAGTGAAGCTGGGGAAAGAGCGGATTGATGTCTGCACAACTTAGTCTTAGGGGAGCTTGTTCATAGCAGTGGTATCACCCCGACTATTTTTCCTGGTCATCTTGCAGTTTGACCATTAAGGTTTGAATCAAATATTGAATAGTTTGGCCCTTAGTTTTAAGCTTCTGACTCTGTTGTTTTATATTATGCCAAAGATTACCTCCAAAAATTGGGAGGCCCTGTCTAATGTGGATCAGTTGGTCGGGCATATTCCATGCCCTGAAAGGTTGTCAATTCCCAGGCAGGGTACATGCTCAGATTGTGGGCTTGTTCCCAGTAAGAGGTGTGCAGGAGACAGCCAATTGATGTTTCCCTCTCACATCAATGTCTCTCCCTCTCTCTCTCTCTCTCTCTCCCCCCGTCTCCCTTCCTCTTCTCTAAACATCAATTTTAAAAAACCTTTTTTTTGCAAAATTATGGAAAAGACACCATTTTAAAAGGATGTGCTCAGGAGGGTTTACTGCTTTTCCTGTAGCTCTCTGCTTGGGCTGGGGTCATTTTCCTCAGGGTCTGAGCAGCTAGTTGCTAATTCTATTAGCAATGATTGTAGTGGACTCCTCAATAACCAATAGTTGTAAGGAAGGCAAATTTTACATAAGTCATTGGACCATCATGAAATGGACATTATTAGTTACCAATCAGATACATCAGATCAAGCTTGCCCATGTTTTGACAGAACAGGTTCAAATAAAGCACTTTAATAAATGATCATATTTTATTATATGGATTTGTACTTTCTGGAAGATATTTTTTCCCACCTAGAATATGCATATTTTCTACATATTTGCTCATATTCATTTCTTCTCATTATTGACACTTGGAGAACTTTCATGTTAGTCTACAAGAAGGAATGTTTCTCAGGGTCCATAGGAAGAAAATAGCTGGATTTCATTCAGGAAATTGTGGAATTGAACTGAAAGTAACAGTGGGCCCTCAAGTTAAGAGATCCCTTTATTCCCAGACCCCTGTCAAATATGATGCAATTTGAGACCCTCTGGGCTTTTCCTTCCTCTATACTTGTTGCCTTTTTGGTCCTGTGTCAAAGAATTATTCTCCTTAGAACAATAACAATAAAAACCCTTTGTTCTCTCATTGGTCTCTTGGGTGGTTTTAGTGGTATTGAACTAAGACATATATTTGCTGTTTCTCGAAACCATGAATTCCACATCTCAATGGGGTCATTACAGTCCTGCAGTATGAGATAAATCAAATTGTATAGCATTTGTTTGAGAGATTTCTAAAGGACAAAAGGAGTGTATGTGTTGGGAGGCAGGATGGGGGGTGGTGGATGAAATCTATTCATACCTTCAAGATCATGGAAAACTCCCTCTCCTTAAAATAGCTGCCCTTGTGGCAGGTGCTACTTGCTGGCTCCCCCAAATGCGTTTTTCTTTTTTCTTCCTAGCAGGGTCCCTGATTTCGTTCATGGCTGCAATGTGTGTGGTTTAAAAAAAAACCAGCTCCTGAAGTTCCTTTGTGTTATGGAACTGCTCTGTATCTTGATTGTGACCATAGTTATATGAATCTATATAGGTGATAAAATGTCACTGAAATATAAAAAAAATATATATATATATATATATATATATATATATATAAACAACACACTGGTGAAATCATAATGAGGTTGGTAATCTGGTCTGTTGATGTAAATTTCTGAAGTTTTTTTAAAAAATATTTTTTATTGATTTCTGAGAGGAAGGGAGAATAGAAACATCAATGATGAGAGAAAACCAATGATCAGCTGCCTCCTACATGCCCCACACAAGGGATTGAGCCTGCAACTTGGGCTTGTGCTCTGACATCGGAATTCAGCCATGACCTCCTGGTTCATAGGTCAACTTTCAACCACTGAACCAGACTGGCTGGGCTGATAATGTACCGTGGCTATGGAAGATACTGTCATTGGGGGGAAGTAGTATAATGGCTACCTGGCACCTCTTGGTATGATTTTTGCAACTTCTTGCGACTCTAACTATTTCCAGATAAAAACTTAAAAAATAAAGATAGTAGCTCAGACTTCTTTGCAAGTAAGAATGATGCTGTGACTAATTTTTACAAATGGGATATAAGCAGAATTGGATAGGCTATTTTATCATACTTAAAAGGGGTATGCCTATGTTTGCACTTATTTTTTGTTAACCCTCACCTGAGGATGATTTTTCCATTGATTTTTACAAAGTGGAAAAGATGGGGAGAGAAAGACAAAGAGAAACTTCAGTGTGAGAGAGACTCATTGATTGGTTACCTCTGGCACATGCCCTGACTGGGACCAGCAAACTAACTTCCAACCTAGGTATGGGCTCTTGACTGAGAATCGAACCCTAGACCCTTCTGTGCATGGAGTGATGCTCCAACCACTGATGCTCTAACCACTGAGTGATGCTCTAACCAGACAGGGCTCTTTATACTCTTTGTTCTTTTAGACTTCTTCCTGCATGGAACTTAAACCTGGGGCCAGAAAGGTAGCTGCTTTGCTGCAAGAACAAAGTAAAAAGATGCTTAAGAAGGTGAAGATGAAAACGAAAAAAGGAGGTTGAGTTCTTGACTATACAAGCCCAGGCAAGCCTACTTTGGGGTTTTGTATCATGTGAGAAAAATAACCCCCTTTTATGTTTAAGATGGTATAGTAGGGTTTATGCTCTTTGATGTATGTAATCATAAATATTATCTTCTTTTTTTCCAAATGTAACCTTGATCATTAAAGGCCAGATGCCCATGGACTTTTATTTTATCATCTTCAGGAGAACCCTGAAGAGGGCCCTGTGTTCCTGTAACAATTTATCCATGAGCTATATGTATCCTTTTGGACAACAAGTGCCATTTTTTTCTAAGATGGGAGAGTTGGAATTAAGAACACTGAAGGCTCTTGTTTGTATGATTAAAGAAAAATCTTAAACCAGAGAGTGGGTAATGATGGACTCTGGGGACATTGTGAGAAATAGATATTGAAAGGAAGGAGGTAGATGACACCAGTTTTCACAATTATTTCCCTTCCCCTTTTTTCTTTTATTGACAGAAAATGTTCTTTAAAAAAAAAAACTTTATTGAAAGTATTATGTATGTCTACCTGTGTCCTCCCATTGACCCCCTCCAGCCCCCTCCCACACCTTGCCCCAGACCATCACCACCCTGTTGTCTGTGTCCATGGGTGATGCCTATGTACATACAAGGTCTTTGGTTGATTATGTCCCACCCATGCACTCTTCCCCTTCTGCCTGTTCTCATATATCTTTCTGTGCTTCCTGGGTGGAAGATAGACATCTGCCTCACTGCCTTTGGGTTTGGCCAAATGATGTGCTTTGGACAATGGAACACGAGAGGACATGATGTATTGCTTGCTCACACAGAGACTTTCAGAGGCATCACAAATTTCCATCAGAGCTCCTGCTCTTCTCCTGTGCCCTGAGCACAGGCGCGTCACACATAGACCCTCTAGGTCTCTGAATGAGCAAACACATGGAGCAGACTACAGCCTGGCTGCAGTCAGGCCACAGGAGAAACATATCATGAGCAAGGAATGAGCCTTTGTTGTTGTAAGCCACTAAGATTTTTGAGGTTTTGTCAC
The DNA here is from genome assembly GCA_027563665.1 of Antrozous pallidus. Lineage (NCBI taxonomy): Eukaryota > Metazoa > Chordata > Mammalia > Chiroptera > Vespertilionidae > Antrozous > Antrozous pallidus. The sequence continues at coordinate 48,543,642 of CM050524.1, read as the reverse complement.
TGCAGGAAAACTGACTAGTACTGAGAGGGACCTCTAAGACTTTGGGAAAAAGCAGTCCATGGGGATGGTTACATAAACCACATTCTAAGGAGGAAATTGTGAGTAGAAGCTGGGAAATAGAGTTAGGTGTTAAAGAATGGCAACTTGGGCTTGGTTTGGTAAATTCTTTAAATTCTATATGCTTTCTATTATATGACATAATGGTTACAAGTAGTGGCTTTGAAGCCAGATGTATGCATTTCATACCAGTTCCTCCATTTGCAAATTGTGTGTACTTGGTCAAGTTACTAATGTCTTCTCTAACATAGGATTAAAAACAGGATTTAATTCACTGGTTAGTACGCAGAAGGATTAAGTGTATTAATATATAGCACTTCAACCTGTCTAAATTATGCACTCAGTTAGCTAGCATTAATGTGAGTGTCTCTCCTAGCCCTCCTGCTGCCAACCATTATGCAACACTTCTTTTGGCTACACAGTGGTCGGCAAACTGCGGCTCTTTGGCCCCTTGAGTGTGGCTCTTCCACAAAATACCATGGCCTGGGCGAGTCTATTTTGAAGAAGTGGTGTTAGAAGAAGTTTAAGTTTAAAAAAATTTGTCTCTCAAAAGAAATTTCAATCGTTGTACTGTTGATATTTGGCTCTGTTGACTAATGAGTTTGCCAACCACTGGTTTAGAAGAAATTAGGGCAAGACAAATGAAAGTCTGAAAAATGAATACAGAGGAAATTCTTTATCTATCATCTTCTATCTATCTATCTATCTATCTATCTATCTATCTATCTATCTATCTATCATCTGTTTATTCATCCATCATCCTTCTTTTCCATTTCCCTGTGAATTGGCCTCTAAAGAAAAATATATTTATCAGAGGCAAAGGCAGGCTTTAAAATAGCTCTGCCTTTTACCTAAATTGCTATTTTTATTGGTAAGTTTTAAGCATGCACAAAACTGGAGAGAAATGTACAAGAAGTCCTGTGTGCCCATCACCTAAGTATAAGAATCATCAACTCATTGTTGTTTCATTTCCTTCTTCTGTTCCCCTGCACCAATAAATTATTATGAAGAAAATCCCAGATATCATAGCATTTGGTTGAATAACTTTGAAAAATTGTTCGCAATTAATCTTTTTCTGATAAAGGACAGCATGTTTGGACTCTTCGAATATTCTCATGCCGGGTTACATAGCACCAGAAAACGGGGAGGATAATCATGAACTGGTGGGTGGCATATTAGCTTGTTAAAATGTACAGTGTGGGCTGTGACCCTGGTCTGGAGCCAAGAGACTGCCTCGTCTGCTTCCCACATGGCTTCGCGGTGCTCCTTTTTGGGGTGCTGCCGTATGAGAGGGAATTATGGGTGGCGCTTAATAAACCCTTAAGAGCGAATCAATGCAAAATATCAATTCACTTTATTTCCATATATATTTAAAGACCACCACGAATATAATACGCTTTAGTACTTTGGAAAACAAGTGAGTTCAATATGGGCCCTGCCTTTACAGTTTAGTGAGGATGACGCACACGTAATAGCTAATTGTAACCCGAGGCAGGTTGAAGACTTTTGGTATAGAATTCCAAACCAAAGGCTATATCATCACGGAAGAAGTGTGAGTAATTTTGTATTTGGAGGAGGTGAGGCAAAAAGAGAGTTTCATAGAGGAAGCCGTTTTTTAAATTTAGCTTTTAAAGGATGAGTAGCATTTTGACAAGTGAACTAAGAGGTGGGTGGTTGAAATTCCCCCTCCAAAAAAAGGAAAGAAATTCTAAGAGGTGTGAAAAAATATGTGTGTCTTAATCCAGAGATCAACCCCTCGTTTGGAACCTTCTTTCCAGTATTACTTAAGTCCAAGGACTGTTCTGGAAACGTGTTTTTCAATAGATGTCATTTGTTGGCAACATTTTCTGCATGCTGATGAAATTTAATGGGCAAATCAAATAATGTAACATTTGTATTCATTTTAAATATTCGCACAGACCTAGAGTTGGCAAACTGTAGCCCTCAGGCCAAGTCTTGCCCACTGCCTGTTTTTACAAATAAAGTTTAATTGGAACACAGCCATGCCTATTCATTTAGTATTATTCATAATGTTATGGTGCTACAATGACAGAGTTGGGTAGTTATGTTGATGTGGGGGAAAGGGCTTTTTCTCCCCTGGTTGCTTGTGGGGGTAGGATTTACTTGGGGTACCACTGGAATAAGAATTTCCAGAGGCCCCCCATTGGAGGATGAGATATAGTAAAAAGCTTTATTTTTGTGGAATTGAATCTCTGAGTTTCCAAAGTCCCATTTCCCTTAGTCCAGTCAGAAGAGTAGCTGAGGCTTTAGCAGAGCTAAAATCAGAGTCAGTGTCCAGATGCCCCCTTTCCATATTGGAGCTGGGTCTAGTCTAGCATCAAGCTAGTTTAGCTTGTGTTTCCTCATTGCAATCCATTAGTGATACAGCCCATCACTCAGCCATGGGCTATTGGGATGAATGCAAGGAAGCAGAAGCAAAGGAGCCCCACAAGCTCCAACAAGTCAAGACCAACAATAGTCATGAGCCAAGTGCACCAAAAAAGTGAGCTCCTGAAGAGATTGTGTAGTCTCAAATTTTTGCATGCTTGCAGTGGCCCTGCCCATTCTGGTCAACCATCTCTGTCCCCAGATGTGATTGAGAGACAAGTACTTTCCCTATGTCATCCCAACTTTACTGGGCCCTTGTCTATCTTCCTTTTTTCCAGCTCCCTTCCCACAGTATTTTTCAGGGAATAGACCTGTGATTTCCTGAGGAATGCAAAGCTGCAGCTTCCTGGTGAAGCTGCCCAAATAACATGCCTAGAACGTCTGGCCTTACCTTTACTCTTTCCTATCTAATAAAAGAGTAATATGTAGAGTGACCATCACTCCAACACACAAGATGGTTGCCCCCATGTCATCAAAGATCCTGCCCTCATGTGGACACAAGATAGCCACCACAAGATGGCCAGCAGCGGACAGCCATTGGGAAGTTCCAGGCCTAAAACGGAGGGCAGTTGTGGGCGATCGGGCCAGCAGAGGAGGACAGTTGGGAGGGACCAGGCCTGCAAGGGAGGGCAGTTAGGGTTGACCAGGCTGGCAGAGGAGGGAAGTTTGGGGCAAACAGGCTGGCAGGGGAGCAGATAGACATCAATCAGGCTGGCAGGGGGGTGGTTAGGGGCTGATCAGGCTGGCAGGCAGAAGCAGTTAGGGGCAATCAGGAAGGCAGGCAGGTGAGCACTGGGAGCCAGCCTTCCTGGATTGTGAGAAAGATGTCCCTAAAGGAGTCCCAGATTGGAGAGGGTACAGGCTGGACTGAGGGATATCCCCTGCCTCCCGTGCATGAATTTTGTGCACTGGGCCTCTAGTAATTAATAACTAGCTAATTACAAAATTAGTTATAAGGAACCTTCTGGCCGGCAAAGCCTAAGAGATATTCTCATGATCAGGACTAGGGTGAGTAAGGTGCCTAGGGTGTAAAATTTAAATAGGCACTCATTCCCAGAGGCACCTGCAGGACCCTGAGAGTGAGAGCTTTCTTAAATTTTGTGCCTTGGTGCCTCACATGACTTACCCTAGTCCTGGCCCTGTATTTATTTATATCTGGCTCTTTTTAGAAAAGTTTTTCTAATCCCTGTTACAAAACAAAAGGCTTTGTAGCAAATTGTATTCATAAATTATTCAGCAGTTTTTCTGGGATGAAATAAAGTCTGTTAATTCTCCAGTGAGCAAGAAGAGTGGGCAGTGATGCATTTAACATTCATTCATTTGTGATTAAAATGTCACTTAAGGATACCAGAAAATGTCACCTCAAAATATGCCACTTTGACATAAGGACTATATGGAGAGCCAGCAGACACCGGAGACACTCTTTACCTCACTCCAATAGCCTAAAAATATAATATTAATTTCTCCTTTTATGAAGGAAATTTACACTTCTAAAGGAAATTTCCATTTGTAGAGATGTTTCTATACCAGGAAGAGCACAACTCACCACCTGAGAGTCTCTAATCTGCATAACAAGACAATCCTCATTTATCAAACCTTTCTTCCCTTCCCTTTCCCAAAACTTACCTCCCCTGCCCAGAAGCCCCAAACTCCTTTTCCTTTGTTTAGCCTAAAAAGGTATACAAATCCCCTTCACCTGGCTGCCTGCTGGAGCCACATTTTTCTCCCTGAGATGTAGTGCATACTTATGTAATTAAAACTACTCTTTTCTCTTGTTAATGCCTTTAATCAGTTTGATTTGTGGGCCCCAGCTATTGAACCGAGGAAGGTAGAAAGAAAAAGATTTTTTCTCTCTCCTATATCACTAAATGGAAACTCTTCTCCACGATTTCTGGGAAGTATCCTGGAACCAGGATTGTGAAGTGTAACATGAATGGGTCAGTCAAATAGGATTCATGTATTGGTCTTCTCTTATCTCATATGATATAATTTTATTTTCTGGTTATTTCTGGATATTGCATCACTAAAAACATAAGGTTAAATGGGCAGACTGCTTTGTATTTTATACATTTGGATCAGCCATGCATTGAGTTTAATAAAATTGCTCTCATAAAATGAAAACAATATAAAATATTACTTTTTACAGATTCACAGAACCAGGCAATAGGAGGTTGCCAAAATAAGTGGAAGCTCAAATGCTATGTGAATGGCTTTTGCCCCTTCATCTGCTGCTAATTCTTCATCCACTCCTGCAAGGCCACCCTGAACAGCACTCTGGCTGTGCCCCAGTTTCTAGTGCTTCTAAAGGAGCATTTTCACGTATGAACCCTGTTGTCACTTCAGTGAGGGCATTCCTTTCAGAGAAAATTGCTTTGGAATAATGTTTCCCTTGAGTTTTTATCCATTTTCTTGTAGCTCTTACTGTAATAGGCAGTTAAGACATACATGAGCAGAGTAAGGCTGATGGCCCTGGTGCAGAAGGTCACCAGGCCAGGAAACCCCAGGTACTTAGCAAGGAGCAAAACTGAGAAAACAAGGACCTCACCCCAGGTGACTTTTCCTCCCCTAACATATCACTGGTCCTGCAGTTTAGCCCCCCTGGCTGTCCCTTTCTAAAGATAACATTGAGGCCTCAGGTGTATTTCAGCTCCAGGGTCAGAAAAGTAGCAAAACTAGAGAAATGATGCTTTGTTTGCCTCAGGACCAGCTGCATTATCTAATGATTCCACGTCTGGTCTCTATCAGTAGAGACCACAATTCTAAAAGAGCACACTTGGAATGCTAAAGAATATTCTATTGAGACCCTCTCCCTGAGATCTCCCCTAAGATTCCTGCTTGTAGGAGAGAGATAAATACCTTTACCACTAAGGACCCAGTACCCCCTCTCCTTTTGGGGAGCATGCTTATGCCATTCCCTTCTTTCTCTCCTTCCCCCACAGTCATGCATCTCTTAAACTCTAAGGGACCCCAGGAGACTTGCCACTAGGGAAGCAATGGGCAGCAGCAGCTCATCCCAAGCTAAGTCCCTGAACCTGTCCCCTAGGCCCCCTTTTCTCTGACTTCCCAGTGTGCCAAAGCAGCCCCACCTAAGCTCTCCTGTTACTGCTTCTATGCCAAGCCCTTGTCTCACTGTCCTGAGTGTGCTTTTGCTTCAGCCAATAGATTTTTGCTTGTTTTGCTGCCCTTTGTCTCTTGAATGAAATCTTTCTGTTAAGATGATAAGAATTGAGGTTTCAATGTCTTCCCGGAAACATTACCACATAAAAGATGTCAAGTTATATATTTTCAGGGCATCTCATCTCTGATGCTACAAACAATGGAAGAACCAGGGACCCAGATATAATGAGATATAATGAGAACATGTTGTCAGACTTTGAAACTTTTTATAAGAATATATGGCTACTCAGTTCAGAAGTTAAAATCGTTGCTGTCTTTTGAAACCTCATGAATAAATATAAAATATGTAATAAAAATTTCATTGAGTAAACATTCAATTCTAACAAAATAATGCAAGTAGTAGGAAATACAAAAATGCATTTGGAGTTGCAAAGCATTCCAGAGGGAATAGAGCTGTTGTTTTTATAAACAGCAGTGTAAAAAGGTAAATACCAAGTAGAGATAAATAGAATAATTTGTCTTGATGCTCCAGGTAAAGTTAGAGGTCATAAATTTTTAATGTACCTAGTCAATATGGAATACTAGAGGTTATTAGTATTCCACGTGCAAGAGTGAAAAATCGAATACATAACATTTACCCAAGGTCAAAATAAAAAGCTTAGAGAAGTCTGATGATTTTGGAAGGCAAAGAAGACCAGGCACAGAGATACCAAAAGGCGGACGCAAATAACAAAATACACAGTGGTGTGTGCGTTTGTCACCATGCACAGCATGGTTTTTTTTTTTTTTTTTTTTTTTTTTTTTTTTTTTTTTTTGCAGTTCAGAAATCCTGCTAACCAAGGTCCCCAGAAATCCAAATTCAGGGACGAATGACTGGATATTGTTTACACATCCCACATGCTTCAGGAAGAAGACCACCCTTCCCATACTCTCCAGAGTGCCCCCACTTCATACCAGATCAAGTGGTACACAATAGGGTACTTAGTGGTGTTTAGCCCTTCCTCAAAAGAACCTGGCATAACCCTCAGCAGGAGACAGGATATCAGAATAAATAGGTCATTGTTCCCTTCCATCAGGGCAATGCTGGTGTTCCTGTTGCTGGACAAAGACACCAGTGCTGGGAAGTGAGGCTGATTGTTTCACACAGCTCCCATTTATTTTCCAGTTCTCCGCAGTGGCTTCTTTTGAGAGTTGTCCCTCTGCTGCTAGCCCAGCTGGGGAAGAGGTCTGGACAACACTGTCACGGGGAGACAGCATTTTCTCTTTTCCTGCTTCTCATGTTCACCATGTGCTACTAATCACTTAGTAGTTCTATTTGCTAGGCATTTAAAAAGTAGAAAAATGAGCAAGCATCTCCGATGTAGCTTGGGGACAATGTGTTTAGAAGTGGAGTGAGAAAATCTTGTGATCAGCACCTGAAAACCCAATCATGACATGTCTTCCTTTCATAGTAATGAGACACATTTTAATCACTCCTCTAATGTGTGATTTGATGGAGGGACCAACTGGACTTAGAAATTTTGGAAAGGTGCCTGTCTTAGTCTGCTAGGACTGAAGGCAAGAAGTCCAAGATCAAGGTCTGAGTAGGTTTGGTTTTTTCTTAGGCCTTGTAGATAGCTGTTTTCTTTATATGTCCTCACATGCTCTTTCTCTATGTGTATTTATGTCCGAATCTTTTCTTCTTATATTGACAAATGTCATATTGGATTTAGGGCCCACCCTTATGACCTCACTTATAAAGACTACTAGAGGCCCAGTGCACTAAATTCGTACATTGGGGGAAGAGGGTTGAGTTTGTTCCTCAGCCCAGCCTGCACCCTCTCCAATCTTAGACCCAGGCTCCCAACTGCTGATTGCCCCTAACTACTTCTGCCTGCCAGCCTGATCAACACCTAACTGCTTCCCTGCCAGCCAGATTGCCCCTAACTGCCCTCTCTTGCCAGCCTGGTGGCCTCTATTTACTCTCCCCTGCAGGCCTGATCCCCCAACTACCCTCCACTGCTGGCCATCTTGTGGTGGCCATCTTGTGGCAGCCATCTTTGACCACATGAGGCCAGCAATCTTGTATATTGGAGTGATGGTCAATTTGCATATTACCTCTTTATTATATAGAATATCACCGAAAAGAGTCATATTCTAGGGTACTCCAACATATGAATGGGAAGTGGGGGAGCACAATCAGCCCTTTTTCACTTCTGACCCGCAGAAACTCCCTTTACGGTTCATACTTAGACAAACATTTTTCTGGTTTATAAATCTTACCTGTGCTGTTGAGCACCCACCTCACACAAAGGGAAGTCTTTTGTTCCAGGTTAGCTTGGAGATCAGAGGTTTCTCTCTTACTGAGCTCTGGGCTCTAAAATGGAGTTTTTCCAAGTTTCCTCCGAATGGGGTTGGGACATGAAGGGTGGATCTCTGTGTCAAAAGCCTATAAGAATAGACAATTTTAATATTAAAAATGGAAAAAGTTATCACATCACTTGCAGTATTATGCATACTTTATCTTTTTTGCATAATTATTTTCTTTCCCAAGCCTATGTTACTTTTCACTTTCCGTCTTTCTTTTGATGGCAATTAAAAATATTTAATTGCGATTTTATCTTTCATTATGTCACTTCAATCTAATTAAGGCAGCAACTTTGATCAATATTTATTTTTCTGCTAATATTAAGTTTATCAAAACTTTCCTTCATGTTAATTATCACTATTAGCATCCCTATGGTACCAAAAAGGATTTAAAATATCCCTTTCACAAGTACACATCAAATGCTAATTTTATTTTCCATTAAACCTAAGGATTATCTAAACCTTTTAATTATATAACTTGAAATGAATTTAGTACATAGACAACTAAAAATATAACATGACAGCCAACAGAAAGGCAAGTGGCTCAGATAGGACTATGTCCAGGGATTAAGCTATGTCGGGTGGAAGCCAAATGGAATAAAAAGGACTCGGCCTTATTCTTTTATACAACGATTATGGGTCCAGTACATGAATTCGTGCACAGGTGGGGTCCAGCCGCCTGCCCTGATTAGGCCAGTCAGGGCCAGCTGGGGGGAAGGGCCGCAGGAGGTTGGCTGGCTGCCTGGCACTTGCACCTGATCAAGCCAGTTGGCCTGCCACAGTGTGTGTCATGGTGACACTACTAGTCACCATGACTAGTTATTACGGTTGTTCTGGTGCTTGACATATATATGTAATATGCAAATTGTCTGTTACAGTGTCACAGTAATGACCGAGGCTGCGACCTCTAGGTCCTTGCTCCCCCCCCCCCCCCCCCCCAATGCAGGCAGTCGTGATGTCTCCCTCCTGCCTTTCCAAGCTGCCTGGCTCCTTCCCACCTCCCATAGAACCCATGAGGGTCCCTCCTGCCTCCCACGGAACTGCAGAATTGGCACAGCTGCTTCCCGCCTCCCGCAGAGGTGGAACACCTGTGGAAGCGGCGCGGTGCCCTCCAGCCAGCTCCTGCAGGCGCGCTGCGGCTCGCTCTGGCCCCGGCAGAATTGGCACGGGTCACAGAGTGTGGCTCACTCCATGCTCCCATGTGCGCCAGCGGCTCGCTCCCTCTCCCGCAGAAGCAGCGCGGCTTCCACGGAAGTGGTGGATGGCCTGCTACTCATAGTATCATGTGCTGGGCTACTAGCATATACAGGTGAAGCTTTGCTTTCCCGAGGCTGGGGTGGCTCCACTATCAGACTGGGATGGCTCTGTGTGGGATCTACCTGGAAGGGAAATAGTGGTGGAGGGAGGGAGGGAGGGAAGGAGATAGGGAGGGAGGGAGGGAGGGAGGAGGAGGAGATAGAGATAGATAGATAGATAGATAGATAGATAGATAGATAGATAGATAGATGATAGATAAACGTGCATTGAGGACTGTGGGTCAATTCTTTCCATTTGCTTGTTGAAAATATGGCAATCTCTTTAAGACAGAAACGTGATAACTGGATAAAAATCAGTGCCATGTGGGGGACAGCACATTCTGCTCTTTAAGACTCTTTAGAAGGTATAACCATCTTCTCCCCTCAGAATTGCCCAGTAACAGCGGGCAGCCTAGACCCTGAGTTCTAGGGCACAGGAAGGTCGCCAGGTGTTTGACCTCCATTGGAAGTGGGAAAACTAAATCTCAGGAGAAAAGATACTGAAACTCAGAAAAAAAGAAAATAATAAATAATTCCATCAGAAAGATGATGTTTTGGTGGCAGATTTGTGGGATACATACTTTAGTCATAAATAAAATTTCACACTTTTAAAATGCATTACCTATTAGTCATACTGGTCTTTACCTAAGAAAAGTAAATAAATTCAGGTTATATAAATTTTCTTTCCATTTTACAGTTCTTCTAGAAATTTCTTATATTAAAGAGTCAGTTTTGTCCCATAACTCTGTTGCTCACTTTAATAAAATGATAACACTTTTATTGTGTATAATAATTTGAATACCTAAGGATTGCACACATGCATAAAATTGGAATTATGCTGACTTTATTTGTTCTTACCAGAATGATATTGTAAAGATTTCCCACAATTTCTAAGTGATTTTTTTTCCCCAATCTTAACCTGAGTGATTTATTTTTCTTAAAAATTTGTAATATTTATCTTTGGGCCAACCTGACTAAAAATGTCTTTCAGAGAAGGCACTCTCTCTTGACACTTTCTGCTTTTTGCTGACTATCTTTTACTGAGTTAATCAGATAAGTGACTAGAAGAAATGCGTTTCAAAAATGGGACAGAGGATAAGTACATTCTGAAGGATGAGAGTCAGTCAGAGGTGCAGAGTGTAGGGAGTCAAGTCTAGTGGGTCTCCTGTGTAGTTAAGAGACCTCTTCAAGCAATTAATCAGTCAGTGTCCTAATAGAAAAAATTCTCAGCGTTTCCCTGTGTTCTAAGGACAATCTGAAATCTATTCAGTTTAGAATCTGTGATGTCCAATATGGCAACTATCAGCCATATGTGGTTATTTAAACACTGGAGGCCTAGTGCATGAAAATTCATGCACTGGAGGGAGGAGGTCCTTCAGCCTGGCCTGCCCCCTCTCACAGTCTGGGAGCCCTTAGGAATGGGAGGCGAACTGGTGATCAGGCATAGGTGATGCCCCATCACACCTCTGCTGCTGCCAGCGCAAGCTTCCGCCGGCCCTGGGCGGTTGGGCAGCCTCCATCCAAGGCTTTCCTGTGACTCGGGATGGCCCTGGGAGGCTGAGGGGCTGAGGGGACTGGGGGGCTCTGGAGGCAGGTTCGTGGAGCAGCCAGGCCCACCTGAGGGTGGGCCTGGCCTTGCCATGCATTGGCCACCCTGGCAGGGCTGAGGGGACTGGGCGCCACCATCCTGCGGCTGTGGGCATCGCCATCTTTGAGGGCCGGGCAGTCAATTAGCATATTCCTTCCTTATTGGCTATAGCTGCCACCATCTTTACGATGGCATAGGGTCATTTAGGATATTACCCCTTTATTAGATAGGATAAATTTAAATTAAGTAAAACTAAGCAAAATAAGAAATTTAGTTCTCAGTTGCATTAGCTACATTTCAAGTGGTCAGGAGTCACAGGTGGCTAGGGAGTACCACATGGATAGCACAGATATGAAACATTTCCACCATCACAGCACTGGCATTGTGGGAAAAAGAGGGAACTTCATGAGAGGGTAAATAAGTGGCAAAAGAGGAGCTGAACAGGCATTGAAAACAACCTATGGCTGCTTTAAATATGACTATGGCCGAGAATTTATAAGGCATGAACTTCTCTGCCCTTCCAGGATCCTAAGGATTGAACACAACACAAGTAGACATCCCCAAATTAGTAATTTTCTTTTCTATCACCACCTGAGCTCTACACTGGAGCCTCCTTGCAATGGAGCTGTGCTATTTCACTTTTCATTTCAGAAGTCACTTTTTGGTATTTCTTTATGAGATGTCAACTCACTCTACCTGTTCTCACATTACATTCTGTAGCTGATTCCCACTGAATGTAATAAAATATATTAGGTAGGTATATTCTTCAGAAGTAATTTCTTTTCATCAAATTCTGAACATCTCTTGCATTAACGTAGAGTGTATTACCATATCACAGCATTTTTGTTTTAATGCTGAAATCTCTTAATCATGTGCTTAAAGTAAATGGAAAATAGGCCATAAAGATCCATGAATCTTTTTTTTGTTTTGCTATTCTAGCACATTGTTAATTTTCATATGTGACAAGTATTAATGTTATACTTTAATTGAATCACATTTTTCCTATCCTTTTTATATTCAGTATTAATGATTTAAAAAAAAAACCCTCGTCGAATTAATTTGTCCTGGCTTCCAAAAGTATGACATTTTGGCTCTGATAATAATTGCGTATATAAAAGAGATGAAATCATCTGTTGGTTTTAAATGCTTTTACCTTGAAAATAATTTCCATATGGTTGAATTAGGCATGATCTCCCCATTGTAAAGATCCATATGGCTGCAATTATATGTATATGCATTTAGATAAAATGGAGAGATATGTAAAATTTCCCACCAATAACGTGCAAGGATAGATCGCAAGTCCAGAGCATCTAAAATTAAATTGTCAGTAACAAAGACATTAGCAATCAAGTTTTGGCTTTAAAAGTTAAAATAAAAAAATCTCATTATTTATTAGTACTTACTATGTGCTTGATACTGAATTAAGTGCTTTATACAGATTATCCAATTAGGGGTTGGCAAACTTTCTCTGATAAGAGCCAGATAGTAAACATTTTAGAGTGTGTGGACCACACAGTCTTTGTTACAACTCAGCTCTGTGTGGTGGCACTGAAGCAGCCAGGGGCAATACTAAAGAAATGGGAGTGGCTGTGCTTCAATGAAACTTCCTTTACAAGAACAGGGAGTGGGCCCAATTTAGTCCTTTGGGCTCCAGTTTGCCTGTATTTGATCTAAATGCATCCTCCTAAATAACGGTCAGCCATTTACTGAGCACGTATCTCTAAGCCATTCAAAGTTGGTGCTAATGTTACAGAGGAAGTCAGAAAAACGTTCCCTCTACCACTTGGTCAGGTAGGATCCACTCATTCAAGGAGTCTCTGGTGCCATGTCTTTAGGAGTCTCAGAATTACTACTCATCATTCTTCCCCTGGGAGCACAGGCTAAAGACTTTAGCCTAGGTCCCTTAATTGTGGGGTTCTCAGACCTCAGTTAGTACTTGGATTTAGGACACTGGTTTACCTTGCAAAAAGCCATACGTCCAGCAAATTTTTTTGAGAAAAGCTATTCCTAAATAATGAGCAGTTGCTAAGACTCAGAGGTGGGAATCCTACCCTGACAATTCTATCTCCATTTTCAGCCACCGGTAGTAATGTGGGCCTCTCTGGCCAGCTCTTCTCTCATATATATCCACAGTGTGCTTCCTTACTACCCTCCTGGCTTCCTCCTCATGCTTTCTGTTGTGAGCTGTGGAACCTTATTCCACTGTAAATCAACTCTTCTCCAACCACAGAATGGATTCCATAGAATCCTTTTTCTTTGTGTTCTATCTTTCTTGTACTTCTATTTCATACTAGTCCTTCCCAACTTGTATGAGGATTTAGAAAAAATTATGCCCGTCCTCAGCTCTCAGAGTAGCCATATGGGGCCTGTCACAGCTGGAGCCTCTAGGATATTGCCTTTTCCAGCCACAGGTAGGCCATACTAGGAAAAGAAAAGTGGATTCCATGCTGTTTCATTCCCTCTCTTGTTTTTAACCACCACATAGATGATGCTAACTAACCTCTGTGTCACTTGCTGGAATTAATCTTCTGAGCTCCTTAAATTTAAACACAGCTGTTTAGATATGTTTTCCACCTGGTTGCCCCACAAGTTATCTACAGCTCAAAGATTAATTCGTGAACTTCCTTACAAACTAGTTTTTGCTCACATTGAATAAAATTATGCTCTATTCTTTCATCAAAACCGGAAGCCTGGAAACATTCTTTGACTCCTCCCTTTGCATGAAGCTGATCCTCTAGCTTTCTGACATCGCCAATAACTATTTCCAAATGGTTCCAAACAGTTGCCCCTAAAACCATCTTTCTCCTTTTCACTTAATGATTAGATGTTTTCACATAACATACCCACCTTTTGAAAAAATTTCATTTGCAGCTGAGGGTAACCATATTAGGAAAAGTAAGCAGAAGTCTCAAGTGTGTTTTCCAGGGAGTATTTTTAAAAGGAGAATACACAACCTTGTTTGTTATTAATTACAAATTTTTTTAGAGACATGTTTGCTAGGTTTGAGTTATCTTTCTTCTAATTCTGACCCTATACTTATGTCCCCTCTTTCTTAAAAAAAAATATTTTTATTGATTTTAGAGAGCAAGGGAGAGATAGAAACATCAATGATGAGAGAGAGTCATTGATCAGCTGCCTCCTGCATGCCCCACACTGGGGATTGAGCCTGCAACCAGGCATGTGCCCTGACTGAGAATCAAACCATGACCTCCTGGTTTATAGGTTGCTGCTCAACCACTGAGTCATGCTGGACAGGCTATGTTTCCTCTTTCAACAATGTTCATTAAGTACCTGCCCTACCCTTCACCCCTAACAAGATACCTGGGAGGCAACTTAAACCATTCCTTCACCTCCCATTGGAAAGAGAACAAAGTCTAAACAATTCTATCTCTTTGAAATGCCTGAGTTTCTTCTCCTGCTTTGTTCATCCTTATTAGGATGACCCCAAGGTCAATAGTGTCAGCAAAGCCCATACTCAACTCTTCTAACTGCCTTCAATGTCTCAGCTTTTATCCTCCAATCCATTCTTCATGCAGTAACCTTAAAGTGATCCTTAAAAGCAAAACAAAACAAAACCCAGAAATGGTCCCATCACTCCACTTTACACACTCACAACTGGCTCCTTAGTGCTGGCAGGATAATCTGCCAACACTCTAGTGTGCTTTTCAAGATTTTCCAGGGTAAGATTTCTCCTGGCATCTGGTCATTCTAGTTCTTGTCCCCAAATCTCTAGGCAGGCTGAAGTCCTTACATTGTCTTAATCAACTGATGGACGTCCAACTGTCCCTTCTCACACTGTCTGCATACTGTCCTATACTCCTGGTCATTAAGCTTCTCATCTTTTAAGTTTCTATATGATGACTCTGCAAGTTCTACTTTGATTTCTCTTTGTCCCCTTACTTTAGTGAGAATTTACCTCCTTCCCTGCTTTGTGCTCTTTTTAGCCTTCTATTTCAATCCCCGAAACATAGTACTTTATTGATTTTGATATTTTTATTTGATTAGAGAGGAAGGGAGAGGGAGAGATAGAAACATCAATGACGAGAGAATCATCATTCAGCTGCCTCCTGCATGCTCCATACTGGAGTCTACAACCTGGGCATGCGCCCTGAGTGGAATTGAACTGTGGTCTCCTGGTTCATAGGCCGATGCTCACCAACTGTGTTATGCTGCCCGGGCTGTATGAGTGTCTTCTTTCTGACTGTGAGCTCATTCAGTGTAGACACCATGTCTTGTTCATCTCATTTATTGTTTTACTCTAGCACCTATCATAGAACCTTGTAATTACTCAATGTGAAAGAAGGAAGGAAGGAGGGAAGGAAGGAGGGAAGGAAGGAAGAAAAGAAGAAACCGAAGGCACATACCAATTTATTAAAAACTTTTATTGCAAGTTATATATATTCCTAATATAGAAATACATGATGTCTACCCATCAATCAACCAAATATTTTGGTTGGAAACATTTATAAGCACATTCTATCAAAATTAAACTATATTTTAAGTAGTCCCTGGTAAACGGTGACACAGTACTTGTTATTTCTATCCTTTCACCTGAGCTTGAGCCACCCTCACCCCACCCCCCGAGCCTCGACTTCTGAAGGCTGCAGCTGCTAATAGCAGAACTTGATGAGCAAGCTGCCAGGACCCCCATCTGGAATTCACAAAACCCTGGCCAGCCTTACTCACGAGAGTCTGAATATGCTTTAATCCAGAAAAATTAACTCAAGAGCATGTGGGACCTGAAATCCATGCTCTGCATATTATTGCAGGTGCTGAAGGCGAAGCAAAGCACCTGCTTTTCACATTTGAGATGCATTTTAAACAAAAGCTCTGTTTTTGTAGCTCCACAAGGAAGCGTGAAGCAGACCACAGAATGTTTACATGCAGGCATCTCTCTGCTGGAGTGGATCTCACTGACCCACAAGAACTGATGGTGCTCATGTCTCCCCAATTCTGTGTGAATCATTGCCGATCTGTTGATAGAAATCGGCCACAGTAAGTGTATTTATGCAGTTGAACTTGGCACATGCCTCAGGGATTTTTCTGTCTTTTTGGAGGCTAGTTTAACAGTGCACCACATTCCCCATCCAAGCCTCCCCTTCCTGCCTTCCTTCTCCCCTTTCACTCTCCAATCCCTACTTGAGGAGCCCTGTTCCAAAGGAAACACTCCTGAGAAACGGAGAACTTGTGTCTCCACAGGAAGATTTATGTGTTCATTTACTTAATACGGGAAGTTCCTCTGCAGTGTTTTTCAGATAGAAGTGCTGAAAGACCATGTCCTCTTTGGCTATTCACCTCTGGTTTATGTGGCCTTTGTTTACTAAGAAGGTGTTGAAAACTTTGTGGAACACTGCAATATTACTGACCGTGAAAAATCCCCTTAGTGGACTCCAGTTATAAGTACACACACACACACACACACACACACACACACACACACGCAAGCACACCACGGCAGAAAAATAAATCTGTTATTTTCCCTTCTCTCTTCCTCTTGTCCAAACTCCCCAGACCATTCAAATAGGGAAATTTTTGAAATTAAGAAAATCAGGCCCCAGCTGGCATGGCTCAGTGGTTGAGCATCAATCGATGTATCAAGATATTACGGGCTGATTCCCAGTTGGGGCACATACCTGGGTTGCAGGCTCAATCCCCATTGTAGGGCATGCAGAAGACAGCCGATCAATGATTCTCCTCATTCATTCTCATTCTCTCTCTCTCTCTCTCTCTCTCTCTCTCTCTCTCTCTCTCTCTCTCTCTCTCTCCCCCCCCCTCTCTCCCTTCCTCCCTGAAATCAAGAAAATATATTATTTAAAAAAAAAGAAAACCCGGAGTTCAAGTACCTTCTGCCTGGCCTATGGCTTGAGTGACTTTATGACTGTTATTGCTAATCATTCTAACTAGTGTCATTGGGAGGAGGGGTTTATCATGGTGCTAATGAGGCTTAACTTTCAGAATCCTTCATTTTACCAGACACCTCCCAAATTGCAGTGTGTCCATGTAGTCATGTCTTTGGAAAAATAACAAACATATATTTTTTTCATTACTTTTCTTTAAAAGTATCCCCCATGCTATATAAAGTTCAGGCTCCGCAGAAACTGCATCTACCCCAAGAGTTATTTTACATACTAGTAACTTATTGGAAGTCACAACATTGCTTCCAATCCTACCCCCTTCTCATTAGCTAAAACCCTGTCCTCTTTCTCTTATTCTAATAAATTCATAAGGCAACCTCTATGTTATAGAGTTGCTGTTTTTAAAATTCCGTGTTATTACCAAGAAAAAGAAAATGGATATTTATTTAATTTCTAAAGGGAATTATTATAACATTATTGGCAAGAAAGTTTAGTGCTCAGCTGTCTTCTGACTCACGGGATCACAACTGCCTATCCCCCCCAATCTCAGCAGCCTACAAGTCACCCTTCTTCCTTAGCCTGGCTAACTTTGCCTCATCCTTCAGGCTCAGCTTCAAGTTTATCTCAGCTCAGAAGCCCTTCCTGGATTAGGAGCCCCTCCCGTGAACTCCCACTGGACCTTGAGTTTCACTCTATAGAGGACTTATCACACCATTGGGAAGTGTGTGAGCTCTGAAGGTCCAGTGTGTATCATATATATTACCTCTTACAGTGGGTGGCATGAAACCAGCCCTCAATATATATATTTATTGAATGGATAAATGAATAAACAAAAGAATACATTTCTGAATTATGACTCAGGATACAAACTCTGGTTTCAACTCTGCTATTAAGAAGCTTGAGAAAACCAAAGAAACCCATGAATTCCTTGGACCACATGTTCCGCATACAGATGTACACAGCAGGGATCTCAAACTGAGATTATCTTTAAGGAATTGTCTTTGGAAACAGTCTTTACAGAATAGAATGAGGTGCCTCTTAAGAAAGACTAGCCCTGGCTGGGTAGCTCAGTTGGTTCAAGCATTGTCCCAATTTGCCAAGGTTGTAGGTTGGATCTCTGATCAGGACACAAGAAGCAACCAATGAATGCATAAATAAACAGAACAACAAATCCATGTTTCTCTCTTTCTCTCAAAATTAATATTTAAAAAAGATCATCAAGCAGTCTCAGGTAACTTGGTTTAAGCGTAGTGGGTTGGTGTTGAGGAGGCCTGTGGGTCTTGTATATACCCAGGACCCATCACTCTGGTAGTTCTCTAGTCCAGGCCCCATTTCCTTCCTACTAATTCCCTCACTGGCTTTGGGATCTCAGTATGTCAGCAGTATTAGTATTGGCAGGTTGGGCAGAGGTGGTGTACGGCATTGGTGGTGCTGAGAGATGCTGGCTTGGTGACATCAACAGGAATGAGAACCTAATTGGTGGCCATTGGATACAGGCAGCCTTTCTTATATTATAAAGAACTAAAGATGCCACCACAGTTATAAACAGCAAAGAGAACGTGGCAGACATCTAGTGTCATACAAAATTCACAGTGCATGTATCACAAACACTCTAACCATTTGTAAAACTCTATGGAAGAAATGTAAGGTGGGATCCATATCTCACAAAATCAGAGCTATGTGATTTTACTATTACTGTGTGAGCCTTCCTTTACTTCAGGGTGTGGGTTGAAATACATTTTTGAGGTTTATCTGGAATTCAAAATTATAAATGATTCTACTTACCCCAAGGATGTGATACATATTCACACCTCAGATATTAATAAACTAGACAGCATTAAAAACAAATCTGACCACAGCTGTGACATTGGGGAAGTTAAGTTCAGAACATAATTCTTCTTTTCCTAGTGCAGAGAAAGGCTTTGGAAATGGTCTGGTATCCTCGCTCTGATACTTAATAGGTAAAATTATTCAAGTTATTTAGGTTATCTGAGCCCCAGTTTCTTAACTGGAAGATGGGGATGATAATATGTAATCTGCAGGGGTGTTGGGAAGACATTTCATACATAAAACACCTAAGTGGGTGCTTGGCTTTTCTTTAGTGGATGCTTGATATACATTAGTTCCCCCTCCCTGCCTTCATCTCCATTTATTAATGAAGCTTCTTCCCCCAACCCCAAGCTAATAATTGCTCAATGGAGAAAGGACAAGAAGAAATAAATTTCATAGGGTTCTAGAAGTTCCCTTTTGACATCATTATACTTTTTAAGGGATCAAAGACTTTATGAAGTATAGAAAAAAAGGAAAGACTTAACTTTTAGTCACTGCAAACAATTTTGAGTCATCTTTTCACTATCATCTCATTCTCCCTTCCTCTCCAGCAAGGCCCTGTGCTTACTGTCTAGCAGGTAGAAGTTTCCGCTGTGGTCATCTCCTGCATACTCAAGAGTATAAGTCCTATAGAAATCACCTCAAAGCCTGTTAAAAACTCACTGGTTTTTCTTTTTCTGGGTTATACAAATTTAATATGCATATAAACATAAAAGCTCTTAACTATCAATGGATTTTATTAATGCATTAAAATGATTAACTGCCACACAGATACTAGTGAAGTTTCCCCAAAGAATTCTAAGTCCAGGGCTATATAGTGTTCCATTTCCAATGAATCCCATGCAAAACATATTCCTACATCAGATGCTTCCATAATTATGCACATTATCAACAGTTGCTTTTTTCTGGTGAATGACATGAAGTGTATATGGGCTCATGTTTGCACACACACAATAAGACATAGCAGGTTTTAGTGAATGGAACATTGTTTGGGTCCTGTGGTAGACCTGTATTTAAACTCCACTTCTACCACTCACTAACTCTATTTCCTTGACTGATTTACTTAATCTCTCCAAGCTTCAGTTTTGTTAAATTTAAAGTCGGATTTGCAGACTTTCTGCATAAACACAGCACCCCAAAATGGTAGCTATTATGTTAATATTACAAGTAGAATGAAGCAATATGTTAAAGATGTCATATAAAAATTATTAATAAATAAGTTTTAGGAGAAAAGTTTTAAAAAATAATTTTTCAGAGATTTTTCTAGTAAAGGCCACAGGGACAACAAAAAAAGTTTTCACAAACTTTTCATTAGTCAAGGGAAAGGGAGGCAACTTATTAAAAAAGGTTATTTATCTACTCTTTCCAATTTTGTCATTGGGAGTGAACTATAAACACAATATTGATTCATCCCACTTACTGAAACTTAACCAGCAGTGTTCCTTCGGGGCCTGGTATCTTTCTGGAACAAACTCTGACTTAGCATTATTACCTCTTCCAAAAATGATCTGGCAGAAAACAATATCCTGTCCAAGTTCACAACATTTCTTCATTTGGCGAAAACAAAGAGAAAGATTCATTTTCTCTGAAATCTTCTCAGGATTCTTCCTCCTAATTTATCTCTTAGAAATAAATTTTTCTACAGCCTCCTCCACTCTTTGTGGTGACCGAGAGCAGACAGACTCTCTTCAAGGTGGAAATGGAACCTTTGAGGAGCAATGTAATGCCAACTGAATGTTTCTTAATTAAGTCTGAAAGGATTTAACCAAACTCTGCATAGTCATTATTTTTGGCCAATGGTTCTACAAGTAATTAAACAACTCTCATTTTAAAAACATCTATATTTTCCAGTTTTTCTACAACCAATACTTATTATAAAACACAATGGAAGTTGAAACAAAAAACATGGTGATGTCCAGGTTCCAGCCAAATACATTTTTCTCATTGTTTGTGGCTGTTCTCATCTTGAGTTTCTCTGGAATCTCCACTTGATATACGTTTCCTTAATGAATTGTCCCAATCATATCTACTCATTTTGCCCATTCTACTCTTGAAGAAGCACAGCTCAGAGAATTTAATAAGCCGATCTAAGTCTAACAGGTGGGAAAAGGCAGTGCCAGAATTCAACTAGTATTGAATGAAGAGCCTCATTTTCAAATACCCTACAAGGAGGTGGCAAAGTAGGTATTTGAACTCAGGTCTGTCTGAGCAAAGTCTATGTTTTTAACCACTATTTTTTCTTCAAACATCTTTTTGTGATGAAAAAACTCAGAGTATGACCAATATGGTTTCTTTTTGTACTTACAGTTAACATGAAGAAGAAATCAGTTTCCCACTGAAATGGTTAGTTCTTTTTTGAAACTAATGGATTTTTATGAGATAATTAGTGGTCTGGTGCACTAAATTTGTGCACAGTGAGGGGAGGGTGGTGGTGTCCCTCTCCAATCTGGGACCCCTCGGGGGATGTCCAGTTGCCAGTTTAGGTGGGATTGGGCCTAATTGGCAGTCCGACATCCCTCTCACAAATCAGGACTGCTGGCTCCTAACCACTCACCTGCCTGCCTGCTTGATCCCCCCTAACCATTCTGCCTTTCAGCCTGCTTGCCCCCAACTGCCCACCCCCCTTGACAGCCGATTGCCTCCAACTGCCCCGCCCCCCGGGCCTGATCGTCCCCAACTCCCCCCCTAATTCCCCTACTGCTGGCCTACTTGTTCCGAATTGCCCCCCCCCCCCTTGCTGGTCTGCTTGCCCCCAACTGCCCCCCCCCCTACTGGCCAACTCATCCCCAACTGCTCCCCACTGCTAGCCTGATTGCCCCCAACTGCCCCTTCTGCCAGCCTGATCACCCCTAACTGCCTTCTGCCTAAGCCCCGCCTCTGCCTCGGCCCTATGGCTTTATCTGGAAGGATTTCCTGAAGGTCTCCTGGTCTAATTAGCATATCACCCTTTTATTAGTATAGATAGCCTCAGCTATATCCATGAAAAGGCCCACTTGACTGAAAAAAACCATTCTAAACACAAAACATCCTTAAAGGGTATCTTTGTTATGAAATTTGTAAAGAAGCTTCCAAATTTGTTAAATAACAAGATTAGATGAGGGAGATTGAAAAAAGGGATAACAAAGAGGCATGAAGTAAACCCCAGAAAAGGCCAATTAGTACCAGAAAGAAAGAACTTAAATCCAAGACACATTCACCCCTACCAAGTAACCAAGGAAGGAATGGCTTAAAATACATCTTAGTAATGCCTAATATTCTAAATTTTTTAGGCAGTATTTGAAACATAATTTTCTCTGGGTTATAATTTAATGACCATTAAATACTTTCTAAGCCAGAAATATTTGGACTTCCTTTGAGGTTTAAAAACTTGTGCCCCAAATCTTTTCCTTCCATGCTTATGTTTCTCCTTCTCAGAGTTTGGTCTTGCTGTAAAAAAAAAAAAAAAAAAAAAACTACTTATTTTCATTCGGTTCAGGGAGAGAGACCAGGGATTACTTCTCTCTTGTGGAATTCCAGCACCTATGTTGAGTTTAATTGAATGGCTGAGGGAAGGACTCTAACAGCAGCAGATATGAATTAGCCCAAATGCCAAGGAATGGATTATAAAACCAGACATATGCTTTTAAAGCAGTCCCAGGTTTCAATTTTGAAAAACTGGATTTAAGAGTAACTAAAATCAATGCCCAGGGGCGAATGGGGAAATAATAAAATCTTACCTGTTCTGCCTTCATCATATTAAATTTCAAGCCTGCCACCCCCTGTCTCAGTTTCAAGCTGAATTAGCTGAAAGCTTGAGAATGATACCTTCAGGAGTCTGGGGAATTGACCAAAAAAAAAAAAGAAAATCGAATTCATTGGGCCAAACTGTACAGAAATAGCTGGGGAGCACAGGCTGCCCTATCTCACTCTGAACCCACCAGACTTCTGGACAGAGAGATGTGGATTTTATTATTGTTTATTCCTTGACCTAGAGCCCACATAAGCCCTCGCTCTGAATATCCAGCTTTGCATCTAAGGCATTTCGGTGTCTCCACTGTGGCAAAGGAAAATACTTTTCTTCCCCTGTTGCTATGTATATTGGCAAATATCCTATCCAAAGAATTGTGCTCCAAGAACTCTGGAAACACCTGCCAGCAGAAAACTTGGGAGCTTTGTTTAAACAAGTGTACCTGCCAACTTTCCAGTACTGTTGACTTTGCAAGACTGAAAAACGCGGACTATTTTAAAACCTCCTTGATGGATAACAGGAACTGGACCATGGAGATGAGGCACAGAATGTGCCTGGAGTCATGTTTATCTTTTCTTGTTTCTTTTTCCTTTTTAACATTGAATAGTCTGAGCATGTTAATGTCTCTTTAGCACTGAGCCCACCAAGTGGCTGTGAATGAGCAGAATGCTTAGGCCAGAATTCATGATAATCTGGAAAACAGTTTCTAAGAAATACTGTGGTCATTGAAAGCACTAGGCTCTGACATGTACAGAAAAGGTGTCCTTAGGTTATCAGGAGCATGTAGATTCCTCTTGTAGTATCTTCTACAGTGTATTGCCAATCACTTAGTGTGGACACTCAGTTTTACAGAGCAATTCCAAGTCTGAGTATTAATTGGGTTCTAATATAATAAACAGTTCCACTCTTTTTTTTAAATATTTTATTGATTTTTTACAGAGCGGAAGGGAGAGGGATAGAAAGTCACAAACATCGATGAGAGAGACATCGATCAGCTGCCTCTTGTACGCCCCCTACTGGGGATGTGCCCGCAGCCAAGGTACATGCCCTTGCTGGAATCGAACCCGGGACCCTTCAGTCTGCAGTTCGACGCTCTATCCACTGAGCCAAACCGGTCTCGGCAACAGTTCCACTCTTAATACCCTATGTCAAATTAACTACTATAGGCATTTGCCCAATAGGCAAGACTCTGTCTTGGGACATTCAATAAAGGCATTTGGATTCATACATTTTAATAGCTGGTTTAAAAAAGAAATTGCCACGGTTAAGACAAAAATATTTAGTGCCATTTGTTTTCATTCCAATAGGCAGTATATGATTTTTTGAGAGAGACTGAACTGAGGTCAGTGGAGGAGGTGAAAAGACACCAACTCCCCCGCCTTGAAGAGCCTAAGGTTTCATTGAACTTCAGTTGTTTTCTTGGCTGAGCATGATATATGACGTTTTCTGGAACAGACCAAAGCTGCTATTCCAAAGGTTTATCGACCTCAGGATGGTGGTCTACTTTGGGTAATTGGAAAAAAGAGTGTGAAAACCTTTTTCTCAATTTGTCCATCTTCTGGCTTACTGTGAACATCCTACCATTTTATTTCTTTGGATTAAGGCTCCTTAGGATAGTCACTTTGCTTTTTACTTCCTCTGTAAAATTAGGGAATTAGACTAGGTGTCATAATGCTTTGCACTGAAGGTCTACCTGGTACAGGTCAATTCTGCCTTCACCTGCCATTGGCTACGTCACAAGACCAATCCAAAAGTCAAGGGGTATTGAACTATAGCCCATCCATGAAGAGATAGAATGAGAGATCTAATTCAACCTGTCATAGACTAGTTGAGTGAGGTATACACTTTGGGGTGTTATGCCCAGATTTCATGATCCCCAAAGACCACCAGGGAGCCGAAACGGATGCAATAGCATAGAACCTTTATTACAAGCCCAGGCTTGGCCCTCTGGCCCTGCTGCCGCAGCAGCACGAAGCCAAAGAGAAAGAATTTCCCCCAAGCATGATGATTTTATTGGGAGGTGGGGCCAGACGCGAACCAATGAGTTGGCCAATTCCAATTGGTTGGGTGATGGCTGGGGCTAGTGAAGCAAATAATCCCTAATGCACATGACCTGTCCTGTCCCTTGCTCTTGATTGGAACTCCAGTGCACAATCTTTCCCGATTGGCTAATTCAAAGGGAGGGGTTAGTCTTTGTGATTTCAAGATGGCAGTCCCCAGGTAAGTTTCACACAGCCAACATGGTGGCTGCCAAGTCACACAGTCCAAAATGGTCTTTGCAGTCCCGCTCTGCCCTTTCAGGGGTTCTTATAGCTGTAATAGATTATATTTCTCAAATATAATCCAGTACAGAATTTTAAAATTGAAAAAATTTAAAGCTACAACCATTCTGCATGTGTTCTCTAGGAGACTCCTCAGGCATTAGTTTTTAAACATGAGTATCATACTGTGAGCTTGAAAAAAATGAAGGTCCTGTGGGCCTCTATAAGATGTTCTGATTTAGTAGAATGGATATGGGAGTCTAGAAAATCCTGTTTTCAACTAAAATAAACACACACACACAAAACCCTCCAGATTATTTTAATGCAAGGACCTAACTAGGATACCAGGATTCTAAGAAGCACCTCTATTTTGACAGCTCCCATGAATATCAACTACCAGTGCCATTTTACTGAGTCAGGTCATATATGTCAGCTGAAATATATTCCTGTTCCTGTCCGAGCTGATATACTTGGCAGAGACAGCGAGTTCATAAGCTAATGCAAATAGAGAAGGTGGAAGCAGAGTGGAGAAAAGTCATTTATCAAGGTGTAAATACTAATATCTCAAATTTTATTTACAACAACACTAAACATGGAAAGCTAGTGCTCATTTTAAGCATTATTTCCATGCAGAGTTAATATGCAGTGAACTCAGGCAGGAAAAACTCAAGCAAAATTTCAGTCATTTGATAGCTCAGTGTTCCACCAGAGAAACAAAACTGATGTTAAAATATTTCTCTCTTTTCTGCATCCAGTGCAGCTAGAGAGCGGGTCCAGTTCCTGAGTAGAGGAACTGGGGATTGAGAAATAAAAGAAAGAGACAAGACACAAAATGGAAGGGAAAGGCTGGGAACCAAGTGAGACCGCTGCCATCTTCTGCTGGAGAGTCAGTGACTCATAGCTGATGCAGCATGTTTATTTTATACCTCCACTTACCAGGAACTTTCACCAAAGGACAAGACAAAGGAGATTATTTGCATTCTCGAGTAGGCCTGAGCATTCCTGGTGCTTGACTGGATTTACATATCAAAACACACTCCCAGATACCTGGGCTGAAATGAAGGTCAAGCTGATAACACTCTTGCCTTTTTGGCAAAGTGTGTTCCCAGGGTGGCTTTGCCTGTGGCCTGGGTTCAGCTGACAATTTAAAGAAATGCCTGTGTGCCTTCCCAGGCACTCTCTACACAAAATCAGTAAGATTATCTGTCTATCTATCTATCTATCTATCTATCTATCTATCTATCATCTATCATCTCTACTTTACCTAATTGGCAACTGTAGGTGCTGACTATACATATTTGGAATCTGATGACAGACCATCATGTCAAGGTCAGCTAGAACTCTTGGGCAAGAGCTGACGCTGTGGCCTACAGGTAGAATTTTTTCCCTGCCAGGGATACCTCAATTCTGCCTTTAAAGATTTTCAACTGATTGGATCAGACCCAATCAAATTATAAGGATAATCTCTTCCTTAAAGTCAACTGAGTGTAATGTTAGTTATATCTACAAAAAAACCTTCACAGCAGCAGCGGGACTCGTATTTGATTAGGACTTGATAGCCAAATAAAACTGGCACTCAAAACTGACCATCATGCCCAGCTGGCATGGCTCGCTGGTTGAGCGTCAACCTATGAACCAGGAGGCCCTGGTTTGATTCCCAGTCAGGGCACATGCCTGGGTTGTGACTCACTCTCCAGCTGGGGCTTGCTGGAAGCAGCTAGTCAATGATTTTTCTCTTAACATAGATGTTTCTATCTCTCACCCTCCCTTCTCTCTGAAATAAATAAAAATATATTAAGAAGACAACAACTGACCATCATAATTGAATATTCCTGTTCTTGATTTTTACCACATTTCTGTGTTATTAGTATTCTTACTTAATATTTGTTTAATTACACTACTTCATTTTACCCTTACGTTAGCCCCCCTCCTAACAATAACTATGAAATTACTGATATGATATCCTAGTTAGGTAGATTATAAAAATAAATTATATCTATAGGTTATAAAATAATTATAAAGATTAAAATACCACCTAAAGTGGTTACCACAGCCTCTTAGAAATGTTAGATTCATCGAATCAACTGCCAGAGAGCTGGGTTGAAGAGTTTGCTACAAAGAAAGAAGGAATTTTAATGAGCAAAGGGAAGTCTTGAACCAGTTAAACCTAAGCATGGCAAAATTCAAGAAGCGATTTTATGCTTGAAAAAGTCCTGGGAAAACCTGGTATATATGAGTATCCGAGGATTGGGATTGAACAACATGTTCTAGGAATAGAAAATGAAAGAATATTAAGGGTTTTTCTGACAGTTTTACACATTTTTGAAGAATGACTTTAGCTACTTGGATTGTAACTTTCGGAGGCCATGTTACAAAGAACTTGAAATAATTATGATCATCAAGCCAAAGAGACAGAAGATGAAAAGGAAATAATATTTGCCCTTGTGATTTGTACAGTCTAGTGATAAAGAGGAGCATCAGAAGACCAGTGAGAAATATGCTGCTGGAGGCTGAGGGGCTGAGCCAAGGAGTGAGGCACTCAGGAGAGGCTGCTTGGAGGAAAGGATGTCTGAGTTGAGGCTCAAAGAATAGCAGGGATTAACCTGGTAAACAGGACCTGGTTGCCAAGGAGGGAAGTGGGGGCATTTCACATAATGGAGAAGTATGAACAAAATCAAAGACTTGAACTTGCACTGTGTGTGTGTGTGTGTGTGTGTGTGTGTGTGTGTGTGTGTGTGTGTAGGGGATAGAGCTAGGAATGGATACGTGCAGTTAACTATGGCTGAAATTGAGTTGCCACATTGCACAGCTCCAGGGCCTCCCATTGATAAAGACCTTAGTTCCCGTTGCAGAGTGTGCATGACCATAGGTGCCCGAAGCACAAAAATAGAGGCTGCCATGGCAGGGGAGGATACTGGAGAGGTAGGCAGAAACCAGATCATCATAAATTCCTATTTCCATGATGAAGAGTTTGGCCTTTAAGCTACAGGGCAATGCTAGATTTCCCAATGGGCAGATCAGGTATTTGTTTAGGATACCAATAAATCAGGAGAAAGGTAAAGGTTTTATTTTGAAATGGTTTGTAAACTTTTTAAGTGTAATTGTAGTTATTTTAGGAAAACTCCCCAAATATTGGTTTTCTTTTACTTATTTAATGTCTTAACATTGCTTTCATTTTTAAATTGCATATGGCAGGATGGAGGTAGGAAGGAAGCAGCATAATCTTGTCAGTGTTTTGGGCAGCTAAGGGTTTTTAGATCCTGTGAAGAATGCTGTGTAGCTTTTGAAGGGTGTTAACATAAGCAAAAAAAAGGAGCTAGAACCCAGTGACCAGGGTTAAGTGCCTTGTTTTAGTGTCTGATGAGCTAAAAGTAGGGTTTTATTTTGTTTTGTTTAACATTAACTGACCTCTGAGTAATATATACAATAGTATCTTGGTATGACAAAGTTTTAAAGTTATTTGAAGAAAAAAGTTTACTAAATCAAAGTTCCTGACAGGAAACAGATGACACATTCCAATGGAATAGTTCAAGGCAATTTACTAAAGGGATTATTTATCAAAGGCAGACTAGGAATTACTTTGTTTTAAGGGAAACCAATGGGGAATATTAAGAAGCTAGCAGCAACAGGAAGCTGTTAGCACCCAAAAGCATGATGGGTGTATAACACGGAATGCTGCGAGCCTCTCTGTAATTTTAAGAAGTCACCAGAAGGGACATAGCCAATATGTGTTTACCCAGCATGGAGAAAGCCAGGAGACTACATACTTTGTTCTTATTTTTCACCTACCTTCTACTTCTCTAAAAACTCTTCCTGTTGTCCCAACTCAAGCAGAAGCCAGGGGGTAAGGTTGTCTGGTGATAGATCCATAGAAGTCAATTTTCCCTACAGAAAGCAGTATAAGGAAGGATGGCAAGTGGATCTGGAAAACAGAAAATATCCAGCATAAGTGTATAGCAAGTGAACAGCCTATCTAATAAAAGAGTAATATGCAAATTGACCATACCTTCGCTACAACCAACAAACCACACCAGCCAATCAAGAGAGATATGCAAATTAACACCCAACCAAGATGGCTGCTGCCCATGACAGGGCAACTGCTGGGTTCCCAAGGCCGGAGAAAGCCTCGTCAGAAGCTTTTGCTGGCCTTGGGGTGGGCTTGGGCTGGTGCTGGGGTGGGGCCAGCCAACAAATCAGCCCCATGGCAGGGTGATCCACTGGCTTCCCAAGGCCAGGGGAAAAAGCCGGCCTTGGGGTGGGCTTGGGCCAGGGCTGAGGCTGAGTCAGCCAGTGATCAGCTGGATCACAGGGCAACTGCTGGCTGTGGTCCCCTGCCCAAGGACGAAAGCCTCAGCCATAGGCTTTTGGCCTTGGGCAGGCCAGGGATGAGCCATCAGTAGGACATCCCCTGAGGGCTCTCAGTGAGAGGAGGCAGGTTGGGCTGAGGGACCTTCCACCCGCAGTGCACGAATTTTGTGCACCAGGCCCCTAGTCTATAGTAATAATAAGGTAATATGCTAATTAGACCGGGTTGACCTACCATCTTCCAGATAAAGTCATGGTGGGGGCCACAGCAGAGGCAGTTAGGAGTGATTAGGATGGCAGGAGAGGGCAGTTGGGGGCAATCAGGCCAGCAGGGGAGGGCAGTTGGGGGTAACATGGCCAGCTGGGGAGGGTCGTTGGGGGCATTAGGCGGGAAGGCAGGTGAATAATTAGGAGTAAGTGGTCCTGAGTTGCATGAAGGATGTCTGACTGCCAATTTAGGAGTGGGCCTAAACCAGCAGTCAGACATCCCCTGAAGGGTCCTGGATTGGAGACAGTGCAGGCTGGGCTGAGAGCCACCCCTGGTCACCATGCACGAATTTTGTGCACTGGGCCTCTAGTTATTTAAATAAGTATTTACCTTCTATACCAGGGATCAGTAAATCTACTGAAAATCAGCAGACCATGGCCTATGGGACAAATCCAGCCTACAGCCTGTTTTGGAAAATAAAGTTTTATTGGAACCGAGCCACGTCATCCTATATAATGAAAGGCTACTATGCAAATTGACCAAACAGTGGAACGACCAGGTCGCTATGACATGCACTGACCACCAGGGGTCAACATTCAATGCAGGAGCTGCCTCCTAGATGTCAGCCACTCAACCAGAAGCCCTGCCCCAGGCTCATGGCTGGGGAGCACAACAGTGGTGGCAGGAGCTTCTCCTGCCTCCACAGAAGCACTAAGAATGTTTGACTGCTGGCTTAGGGGAGCGGGCCTACACCATCAGTTGGACATCCCCTGTAGGCTACTGGACTGCAAGAGGGCGCAGGGTGGGCTGAGGGACCACCCCCCTCCCGAGTGGATGAATTTTGTGTCTAATCCTCTAGTATATTTATAAATCTTCTATGACAATGGTTCTCAACCTTCCTAGTGCTACAACCCTTTAATATAGTTCCTCATGTTGTGGTGACCCCCAACCATAAAATTATTTTTGTTACTATTTCATAACTGTAATTTTGCTACTGTTATGAATTGTAATGTAAATATCTGTGTTTTCCGAAGGTTTTAGGTGACTTTGTGAAAGGGTCATTCAACCCCCAAAGGGATCGTGACCCACAGGTTGAGAACCACTGTTCTATGGCTTGTTTTGTGCTACAGTAGCAGAGTTGAGTAGTTGAGACAGATTGTATGGTCTGAAAATTTTAAAATATTTATTATCTGGCCCTTTGCAGAAAACTTTTGCCAACTCCTGCTGTACACAGTGGAAAAGTAGGCCTTCCCTTTCCTAAAAATGTTTCATAGTGATAAAAACAGGTACTCCAATAAGTATGCACATATTTTTACTTCTCTATCAGCAAATATGAATTATTTCAGCCTTGTTTATTTGTATATTGATGCTATTATATATCTGTATATATTATGTATTATATTTGCTATACCTAATAATATATAATAATTGATAATATTATGTAATATACACTGAGTGGCCAGATTATTATGACCACCTGAAGTTTTCAGACAAATTAACCATACACTGCATTGTATGGGATATGGAAGCTGAAGGCCTGTTTGAACACCTTTGCTGTCTGCAGTTACCAAGATAAAACGTCTTCAATTCATACAGGAACACAAGGATTGGACAGTCCAGCATGTGGTCAATGAATCATGTTTCCAGTTGCATCATGCAGATGGCAGAGTGAGAATTTCGCAGAAACAACATGAGAGCATGCGTCCCACATGCATGAGTACAACCATTCAAGCTGGTGGGGGCAGTGTTATAATTTGAGGCATGTTTTCCTGGCGTGATTTGGGCCCTTTAATTAGTGTGGAACAATGTCTGAATAGCACAACATACCTAAGTATCTTTGCTGATCAAGTTCATCCTATCATGTTGATGGCGTATGCTGATGGAGATGGCTTTTTCCAACAAGACAATGCTTCATACCACAGTGCTCATATTGTGCAGGAGTGGTTTCAAGAACATGAGGGAGACTTTACCTTGCTTTAGCTGGCTCCAGAATCACCAGATCTCAATCCAATTGAGCATTTGCGGGACGGAGTTAAAAGAGCCATCAGGCAGCTGGTTCCACAGCCATCAAATCGCACAAGACTGGACAATGCTATTCATCAGGCATGGTGTCAGATTCTTCTCGTCACCTTTCAACATCTTGTGGAGTCAATGCCAAGAAGAATCGCCACGGTATTGAAGGCAAAAGGTGGCCCAACAAAGTACTGATGGGGTGGTCATAATAATCTGGCCACTCAGTGTATATATGAACTGGCTTTAACTTGCAAGTATCTTAAACTAGAAATATATAAAATTAACCAGCAAATAATTTAGAGTGGCATATGCGTGGTGGACTTTCTAATTTTCCTCCTTTTTCAGATATTTATGTGTGAAATACTGCTTTTAAGATGAATAGGCTCAAGCATATGATTATCTAAGTGTACTTTGTCATGCGGGGAAAGAGAGAAAAAAAGAGATGTTTACATATAAGGAAAGATGGAGAAAATATTGCAGTTTTTCACTTCATGAATCATACTAAGGTCACTGTGGCTTTTGTTTCCAAGTGATTTTTACCCTGTTGTTTCTTAATGAATACATTTCAAAACCCTCAGACAGTGCTCTGCAAACCTTGGCTTGGATCTTTCTCGCTGTTGTGCCATGCCACATTTCTAGCACATTTCTAACAGGATTCCTTATGATCTGGTATAGCAAAGAGAAGACGAAACTTGAAGGGTAAGATGAGAGGTGGAAGATGAGTTAGAAAATTTTAATAAGTTAGGAGATAGAGATAGAGCTGGAGCTAGATCTAAAGACAGAGATAGAGGTAGAGATAGAAGTAGAGGTAGAAAGGTATAAACTGGGCTGGACTAGAATAGTATAGAGATAAAGATGAATTTAGAATGCCAAATAAACAGGACTTCATTTGATGTTGGAGCAGAGGGAAAGAACAAGAACTCTGAGGTTTTGATTTTGATGGCAAGGACATTTATCAAAATAGGAAACAAAAAAAAAAATTGGAGAAGGTGAATTCAGTTTTAGAACACTATGCTCTGTGCTTAGTATACTTTCCTCTCATTTAAACCTCCAATCATCCTATAAGGTTTTTATTATTGTCACTTTCCAGATGAGAAGTTGCTAGAGTTTCTGTGACTTGGTAAGAACAGAGTGTGTGTGTGTGTGAGTGTGTGTGTGTGTGTGTGAGTGTGTGTGTGTGGCGGGGGTGGGGGTGGGGGTGGGGGGTCCATTCAGGTTTGTCTGTTTCCCATTCAGGACTCCCAGCTGCCATGTTTTCAGTGGAGGTCTAAAACACCATGCAAGGCCTTACAAATCTCAGCACGTGGATCGACTCGCTGTCCTTTAGGATAGATTCAAGTGCCATCTTAATCTTTAAAACTTGCTAATGAGCTATTCATGCCACTGATAATAACTTTTAATAAAAATATTTGCCCAACCAAGAGATCCATCCCTTTTCCTTGTGAGTGTGAGGGACACAGAGACTGAGCATCACAGAATCCTAGAAAAGAAGAGCTAAAGGGACCGTAGAGTATCTCATCACAGCCTCTCAGCCTATGATGGAGAAAGCACAGGGACCCACTTTACTCGAGGGCACAAAATAAGTGGCAGAGTTACTAGGGGCTCTTATCACTACTATCTCATTTTTCCAGCTTCTCAGAGCAGCTAAGAGCCTCCTGTGCCCTAACTGGTCCCCCAGGGTCAAGCCAGAGGGCAGCCTTGGCCTGACTAGCCCTAATCCTGGATAGTGTCTTCTTCTACCTTCCTGTGCTTCCCATGAGTACATGGCACATTCAGGGGGATGGAGGCATGTTTTATGAGCCCACATGGATCAGAACATCACATGCTCTGCCTGGCTTCCTGCCCATGTGCACTGGAAGTCACGTGATCTCATTTATCTTTCCCTTGTAAGCTGCTTGCATGTCTGTGGAAGACAGACTTATTTGGACTCAATGGCAGCTGCCAGCTCTGGGAGCCCCCTGTGACACTTCTTGTGGGAGAGTCACCTCAGACTGATCTCGGGCACACCATTGTGCAGTCTCCTGTCAGCTTGGAGCAGACATCGCCAGGAGCAAAACATGTTTGTGCAGCCTGGAAAGTCTGGCCCTGCAGCCCCTCCCTGTGTCCCCTCTGACCTACCTGAGGAGCAGCTTCCACTGGCAGCCTGGGAACACAGATATAATGCCCTTCAGGCTTAAGCTTTTCCTGAATTTAATTTTCAAGAAATTTCTTAAAGTTTGGAGGAAAAGGAGGAAAGGGAAGAAGGAAATGAATATTTGCTATATCTACCCTGGGTCAGCCTGGGGCAATTCTTTGCATAAACAGCCTCTGTGTCCCCACAAGATACCTAAGAAATGGACAATATATCGTTTTTCAGATAAGAAAATGGAGGCTCAGAGAAATAAATTGCTGTGTCTAAAGGGAACAATGTCCTCGTCCTCTTATTCTTTTTTTTTTTTTTTTTTTAATCTAAGTGGCTTCCTGTGTTTGGGGCAGTAACCACTCTTATATTTATAAGGACTTCAGAGTATGCACAGCACCATTATTTCTATTCACATTAGGTCGTATTATCTTCATTTGCAGACAAGAAAACTGAGACTCCTAGACTTAAAATTTCACTAAAGAACACATCTCCTAAGTGAGACAGCCAGAATTAGAAATCAGATTACAGAGATTCTTCATGAATAGAATTTCTTTCTGTTGTTCTCTGATGCTTGTATGTTTACGAGCTCTTATTCATCCTTCGAGTCCCCAAATCATCATAATAAGCATTTATTAAGTGCCAGTTGCTTTTATGCATGCTTTCATGTGTTTGCTCCTCAGAATCACCCTGTGAGATAACTACATTCAGTATTTGCATTTGACAGATGAAGAAACTGAGCCCTGGAGAGATTCAAAATGTACCCAGGGTCACCCAGCTGACCAGGGGCACAGATGGACTTCGAACTGAGGCAGAATTGTTCAGTAGACCAGAGTGCACACCAGATGACTTAGGGGAGCCTAATGAAGTCTGCCAGGCCCCCCTGGCTCTATGAACACTGTGCATCTCACTGGACAGGGGATATTTTGATTCAGTTGGTTATCCTCATGAGCTTTAAGGAAAGACTCCCTTTCTCAGACATGCCCCCTCCTTTGGTGAGCCAACACATTACCGAAGGAGAGTAATGGAGAAAGCTCACCGAGATGTTCCCCATAGAAAGAGTGATTCCCAATGATGGCCTCACTGTGTAACAATGCAAATTCCTCCGCCCTTTTTTCTCATCTCCACGCCTAAACACATTTCCTGTTATTTACAAATGTAAAGAGTCTAAAGGAAGAGGCCCAGAGCAATGGAAGTTCCTTTAGACTTGCTTTCACCAAGCATACCTTGGAGGGAGTACAAAAGTTTCCAAAATAAGAAGATGGGAAAAGAGTCCACACATTATAACATGTTTGATAGACAATGCCCAAATCCTGCCTGCCACAGCTGCCCTCACCGTTTCTGATACTGCAGTTCATTCTCCCGCCCTCCGAATATCAACAGTAATTCAAGTCCTCCAGCATCACGTCAAGTTTATCCTGGAAAGGCTGAGCTCTCCAGAGACTTGGAGTAAAGAAACATAATTAAAAGTCTATTAATTTTTATATAATCTCGTCCTACTTTTACATAATGCTGTTGATGAAGGCAGAAAATGGCAGTAAGTAATTAGTTTCTCCTGAAAGAGAATAACGTGGGAATAGGACGTGGCACAGGGTCAAGTTTGAAGAGCAATCTGTCCCAGGTCTCCAAAAGCTCAGCCTGTTCCTGAGACAGGGAGAGAGGCCACTCAGTCCTTGTATGGGATGTCTGTGCACGCGGAGAGGGGTATGAATGAGGTTAGTTATGCTGTAAAATAGCCACATCGTTTCTTGCCACCTTTTCCTGCTTCCAGCCCATATACACTTCATGTGATTCTTGGCTTCCTTATTCGGATGAGGGACCAGCTTCCAAGTGAGCGGAGGGTGCAGTTGAAACAGCTGCCCTTTGAGACAGGGGCGGTGGCCGAGCCCATAGGAAATGAAGGAAACTGATAGGCCAAACCTTTGAGCTCCACACCGAGGCCAGAAATCAGGACACTTTCGTTCCTGAGGACAAGGACCACTTTGTAGAGAACAACAACCAATGTGCCCGCAGCCCACAAGACTCTGCGCTTAAGCAAAGCCAAGCCCCAAAACTCATTTTTCCGTAAACAAGCCTCAGCCTCAGACATAACTCCCTTTAGAGGCTCGGATGACTTCATTTGCCAGGCATGCCGCAGCGTCCAGATGCATGACTCGCTCAGCCCCCTTCGCAGGGGAAAGGGATCTTGTCATTTGATTTGGCATTTGCAGAAATGCCATTTACCAAAGTTTTTCAAGGAGGTCGCCTATTCATAACTCGTCTTTTAAAACCCCGAGGTCACCTCCACTGGGCTACAGTCACACAAACCCTCTCCCTAAAGACTCCAGGCCTCCAGTTTCTTCACACGGAGTGGCTGTTCCTTCAATAAAAGACCAATACAGCCCTTTTGGTCCCTCGGATCTTTCCATGCATAAATCCCTTGGCATTTTTATGACTTTTTATTTTTCAAAAAGAAAAAGACTTGCCGCCGTCACTGTAATCCTTTTAATGTAAGATAATTCCAAAGACAAACAGCAGGGACACAAGCTTATTTTTTCCTGCCAAGCATGATTCAGGTTTGATAGGCATTGCTCATCTCTCGTGGCTGTTTGGGAGAAAGTAAGGTGGTCAGGAGAAAAACCAGATCTGAGGAGAAAGTGCTTCATTAAATTCAAGAAGTGGGACTGAGGCAGACCAGGCAGGGGAGAAACAAGACACTTCTCTAAATTTTTATGTGGCTCAGCTCTTTCTGAGTTGGTTTCAGACAGATGGCGGAGGTTAGTTCCAGCTTCCCGTCAGCTGTCAGCCACGGAGACAATTGTGAGTTCCCATCTGGCCGGTCTGCTAGGTTTTCTTTAACTGTGGCCACCACGCCTCCTGAATTTTCCAGGTCATCCAAATTTCACCTGCTCTATCCCATGGTTTCTATAAATACCTTGCCATTTTTGTGCTTCAAATTTTGTTTAATTCTGATATGTTATTAAAGTATCACATGCGTACAGTAAAGTACAGAAACCTTAAGTGCACATCTGGAGATTTTGACAAATGTACACACATACACAGGACATTTCTCATGAGGTTGTCTTATGCCTGGCCCAGAAGCAGCCATAACTTGACTTCTGTCATCGTCTGCTCTGCCTCTTGTTGAATTCCATATACATGGGACCGATCTAGACTCTTTTGGATCTGGCTTCTTTTATTCAACATCATACCTATGAAATCACCATTTTGTTGTAGGTGGCCGCAGTTTATTTCTTTTTACTTCTGTGTAGTATTCTAATTTATTGATATAGCATGACTTTTGATGGTGGGAAATTTGATCACCATATCTCTAGGATACTAGACATCCATCAGAGTGGGGCAGAAGGATGGATACAAGGGTTCAAATACGTATTGGCTCTGCCCCAAGGCAAGTTACTTAATTTATCTGAGCTTGCCTTACATGGCAGGGTATAAATAATATCTGCTATTATGAAGATTATGAAGAATGGGGTTCTGGGAATCGGTTTCAAGGATAAGGCCCCTAAAGATTTATTTCCAGAGACACATACTAATTATTCAACTTTCATCCAAGAAATGATTGTGAAGCAACTACAAATTTTAGGCTCTGTTAGAGCAGAGAGAGGGTCAGACATATAGTTTGTCCTCATGACCATCAGGGCAGATGGATACATTAGGGGAGGGAAGGCAATTAACATTTAAATGAACAGGTAATTTTGATATCTGTAAATGTTGATGTAGAAAATAAAGCAGGGAATGGAGACAGTGGGTGTCAGGTGCTGTAGTAGCTCAGGTGGCCCGGAAAGACCACATGCAGGAAGTTATATTGAAGGAGAGAGGTAAACAAGGTATATGATTCCTTCCTCTAAGTCTCTAGGAAAAGAGACTTGCAGGCAGAGAGAAAATAAATACAAAACCCTGAGGCAGAAATGAGTTTGGAATATTTGAGTAACAGCAAGAGACCCCGAGTGCCTAGAGAAGAAATGTTCAACCGGTGTGCCGGTGTGCCACAGGAATTTTAAAACATGCAATATATGATTATTTAGTCAGGGGCACTGACCTCTTTCCCTTTAAATTGTGTGTGTGTATATATATATATATATATATATATATATATATATATGACAGCCAATACAATAGCCATCAATGTGGATGCAGCAAAATTACTAGTATACCTTTTTATAAGATTGGCAAAAAAATATATTTTTGGGTGTGCCACAGAATTTTGATAATTAGATTATATGTGCCATAAGATGAAAAAGGTTGAAAACCACTGGCCGAGTGTACAGGAGGAGTAGGGGGAGTTAGGAAGGGTGGAACTGGCTGAGATTAGAAAGGCAAACCTGGACTCTAGCTACTCACTGTCAGTGCTGGAAGCTTCCATATGTGCCTTGTGATCTCCTGGGGTTAAGTGACTTCTCTAAGATCATTTAAAACTAGAAGTGAGCAAGAATCCAGGTCTTTTATGTTCATGTTACCTAACATGTTTCCCATGTTACCTAACTGTAAATAATATATTTCAGCTCCATTAACAAGGCTGAGGAAATAAGTGATTAAATGTGAATGATATTTGGCAGTATCTACCTTAATTATTTCTTAAATTTTTTTTTAAAAACTCTACCTTAATGATTTCAAATTAAGATTTTAGTCAGGTTACAATTTTGATTTTAAAATATTTGATCTGCTTGCTTTCTCTCCACTGATAATTAGATGACAGGTCTAGACTCTTGTAGTTCATTAAGGCTACTATTCACATATGAGAAAACATTTCTGTCAGCTTCTATGATCATGATTATCTTTCTCTTTTCTACAAGAATATTATTTAACTAAATGGATCTCAAATATTGAGAAGATGAGGTCATGAGAATGGAGCCCTATGACGATTAGTGTTCTTATAAGAAGAAGAGAAGAGAGTTCCATTAACATTACAATCATGTGTCACCTAATGACAGGGGACACAGTTTGGGAAATGTGTCCTTAGGTGATTCCAATCTTATGCAAACATTACAGAGTGCACTTACACAAACCCAAATGGTACAACCTATTACCCACCGAGGCTGCATGGTATGGCCTATTGTTCCGAGGCTACAAGCCTGTGGCATGTTACTGTACTGGATATTGTAGGCAGTTGGTGAGTATTTGTGTTTCTAAACATATCTAAATATAGAAAAGGTACAGTAATAATACAGTTTAAAAGATAAAGTGTGCATTTGCCTTTCTTTTGTGGGGACATGGGGAGGGCTGCGAGGTTAACTATTTCAGAGTGATAATAGACATCAGAAGAAGGGAGGGAGGGAGAAAGGAAGGGAAGAAAAAAGAGAGTGGGAGAGAAAGAAAGAGAAGAGATCCAAAAAGACACAGAGAAATATAGCTTAAGATGAGAAATAAAGGAGAGGGGAGAGAAGAGAGCAGAGAGTTTGAGAGGATATAAGAAAAATGGAGGGAAGTAAGTTTGTATACATGAGTGCAAGTGCATACGTGTGTGTATGTGCACGTGTGCGTGCATGTGTGTGCATATGTATGTGTGTTCCTTCACATACCATGGCAGGCGCCCTGCTCCTGAACTCTCATCTTCTTCATCTCACTCCTTGTGCTTTCTTACCAAATCTAGGCCCAGGGAATCCCCTGGAGGTAGACTGCATGCTGGGTCTCCACCAGAGCTAGTAGTAAATTCAACATTTTTTTTTTTTTTTTGTCATTGCAGCCTTTTCTTTTAACATCACGACCAACCTTTTTGCTCAGAATGCCGTATAATTTTATGGGCCCACCATCACACCTGTAATCCGTCATTGCCCAAAGAATCCTTAAGCATTGCAGGATGATATAAGGTAGGCCCCTTTATTACTCTCATTTTACACCCAATGAAATGAGGCTTCAATCATAGGTAAGTGGTGCTCAAGGTCACTTAGCTAGAGTAAGCTGTGGGACTGAACTTTCAGCTCAGCTCTTTCTGATGACACAGTCTCTACTCTTTAACATGAAAGATGCAACCTTCTAGCATTCCCTGCGTCCTCAAGAAAACTTCTTCACACTAAGTACCAGGGAAGTTGAGAGACTTTTCATCTGCTGCAAGAGAGGAAGACGAAAGAACTGTGGATTGAGGGCAAGAAATCCCCTGTGACAAAGCTTTATTTTTAAGACATTAGAAAGTCCCTCTGTCTGAAACACAAATGGGTAAAAACAGTCGTCCAATGAGATGCCTGTAGTGGGTGCTCACTCCAATTGGAGAAGGCACAAAAAGGGCCAAGCTTCCCCCAAAACTTTCTCCACCACCTGACCCCCACTGCTACTGAGACCCAACTGTGTACATTTTGGAGTCTCTTTGTAGAACTAAAAGTCCATGTAAAGGGACTATTTTCCGATCTTTCATTCATCGTTAGGGGGAAGAAGATAAAAAGTGGCTTATTCCCAAAGCTCTGCCACATCATTCTTTATAAGATACTGGAAAATCTATCTGGATTTGATGATTCAGTTTGCCTATCTAGAGAGGAAAGTGCTTTAAGTTCTTTTATTTAAAAAAATATATATGCATTTCACCTTAACTATTGACCCAAAGTAATTCTTTCACCTGCTTTTAATTTTTGGTTGGGCATCTGTTAAGTGCCTGGCATTGAACTTGGTGCATTGTTAAAAACATGAATCAAAAAATAGCCACCCTCTAACCCAATCAAAAGTTTAGGATGTAGTGAAATAGTTCCACCACAGTTTTAATCTCTTATCAATGTCCTTTCTTCTCCCTTTAACTTATTTCCCATCTTGAATCTTCCTCTTTGCTTCCTAGGTTGGATAAGTTGCTGAATTAATCACTGCACATGCAGTTAATTCACCTGTCAAATATAGCAGAGACCTAGAAATTACGTACAGACATAGTGTCTGCCTGGCTCCAGAGTTTCATGTGGCCTTATCCTTTCTCTGCACATGGCTTACTTTATCTAGTGATTTCATCTGTAGTGAGGTGGGCCAGTTGATAATGATGTACTCAGAATGTAATGTCTCAGCAATCCACCAAGAGGCCTGTTCTTGTCCCACTTCTATATCTGGAAAAGTGGAGGATGGGCAGAAATTACTATTTGGAAATGAGAGGACTTTGAATAATCACATGATTTTGTACATATGTGGCTTAGGAGACAATTCATGACTGGAGCAGTTAAAAGACAAGACTATATTCCTTCCTTAAAAAGTTCACATGCCCTCCTTTTTACAAAAAGAGAGAAGTTATTCAGAGGGATGAATGTCAGTCAGCCTTGGACACATTCTGACTGGGGTTCAAATGGTAGCATTTATTATTGAGTCACTTTGGACAAGG
The DNA here is from genome assembly GCA_027563665.1 of Antrozous pallidus. Taxonomy (NCBI): domain Eukaryota; kingdom Metazoa; phylum Chordata; class Mammalia; order Chiroptera; family Vespertilionidae; genus Antrozous; species Antrozous pallidus. Next base: position 48,503,248 of record CM050524.1, on the reverse strand, counting down.
CGTTTAAGTTTCCCAAGTCTAAAATACCTTCTTTAAAACAGACATATGGAAAGTAACTACTTTATAGAGTTTCCCTGAACTCAGATGATGTTTGATGTGCCTCATGTGGAGTAAGTGTTGACTAAATGTTGTCTGCAGTTTCTATCCTTCTCCATCTAGAATTAACCCTCTAAACAAAGTATGCGTATTTTTCAGTGAAAGATCAATTTTGTATTGTTCTTTTGTGGAGAAATGCCTTAAAATGGTACAGGTGAGTTTAAAAAATCCAAGATTAAACAGTGGCTCTTTTTATTGAAGAACCACTCACAGCCTTTAATATGCTAAAAAGCATTTATGCATTATGAGGTGAGAAGGAGAAATAGTGTGCAGTGTTTTGCTGAATGATTTAACCATAGAATTCTAAGATTTTCATCTTTGTTTTTAATTTAATAAATCCTTATTGTTCAGGTTATTACAATTTTTTCTTTTTTCCCCCCATACCTCCACTCCACCCAGTTCCTGCCCCACCCTCTGCCCTTACCTCCCCCCACTGTCCTCATCCATAGGTATACGATTTTTGTCCACTCTCTTCCTGCACCTCCCACACCCCTTTCCTCCGAGAATTGTCAGTCCACTCCCTTTCTATGCCCCTGATTCTTTTATATTAACCAGTTTATTGTGTTCATCAGATTTTTAATTCACTTGATTTTTAGATTCACTTATTGATAGATATGTATTTGTTGTTCATGATTTTTATCTTCACCTTTTTCTTCTTCCTCTTCTTAAAGAATACCTTTCAGCATTTCATATAATATTGGTTTGGTATTGATGAACTTCTTTAGCTTTTTCTTATCTGTGAAGCTCTTTATCTGACCTTCAATTCTGAATGACAGCTTTGCTGGGCAGAGTACTCTTGGTTGTAGGTTCTTGCTATTCATCACTTTGAATATTTCTTGCCACTCCCATCTGGCCTGCATAGTTTCTGTTGAGAAATCAGCTAACAATCATATGGGTGTTTCCTTGTTGGAATTAAGTGTTTTTTCCTTGCTGCTTTTAATATTCTCTCTTTGTCTTTTGCTCTTGACATTTTAATTATGATGCATCCTTTTTTTTTTTTTTAAAGGAAGAAACTTATAAAATGAATTGTTCCAAAGAAAAAATTTTGGAGCAGGCTAATTTAATAAGGAAACTTGGCTTGCTATTAAGGGAAGAAAATAAGTTTAAATTTTCTGCACACCACATATATTGAATCATTTAATGTAAAAAAAAATATTAAAGCGAGAGTAAAATATAAAATTTAAAAAATATTTTTGCAGATCAAGGACTTTGTATGCTTAGAATAAATGGAAACATTACAAATATGAATATTGATGGATTTGATTTTATAAATGACCAAATATTTCTTAGGTAAAAAAAAAAATTCTTAAATTTAAGAGGCTGAAGTCAAACTTGAAAAAACTCATTTATTAATAATGGCAGTCCATACAAGAAACTAAAACAAATAGTGAATGAAAAACAAATAAATGGTTAAATAGATGAATTATACATAGATATAATTAGTATATGAAACAATGAGATGGCTAATAAAAACATGCAATATAACATGTAAAGAAGGACAAATTAAATAAGGACATGATATGTCATCTATAAATCTGTAATCAGTACTCAATACAGTACTTATTTTCAGAAGGAGTTTTTCTGATAATGTTTACATGAGCCTGTGGGAAATTAATTGGTATCTTTCTAAAGGATAACTTAGTTATATATACTGCATCTGCAATAGTATACACTGCTTTTATTCAAGTATTAAATGTCTTGATAAATAATTGAAAGGCTACACCATACTATTATTAAGCATTTCCCATCATTCTCCTAACTACATCCTTATTTTTTGTATTTATGTTACTTGCAAATATATATATATGTGTGTGTATATATATATGTATATGTGTATATACATATATTTTAATCTGGGTTATGAGACCCTTCTAGCAAAGGAGAATAGTGGTTCTGGGCATCCCAAGAGTGAGGGTCATCATTGAGATTGGAGGATGGTGACAAGCATGGGCTATACATTCAAAGAGCTATGCTAACATTATGAGGATGAAAATCATCTGCAATAATTTTTCCTGGCAAAACAAGAACTAGTCAAAACCACAATGTTCTGAGACACTTTGGTTTATGCTAATTAATTTGATAAATAATGAACTTAACCTTGATTTGCAACAATAACCCCATATTTATCCCATAATATTTCTCAAGTGCTTGTCTATTCATAGGTTCCACTCTGGATCCTATTTAAAGTAAGGAAACTTGCAAACACTTATTAAGTTCTTTTGGTGGTACGTGGCATGAAGGGAAACACCAAAAAAACACCTGCCCTGGTGTTTTACATTTTGGGGATTTTTTTTTTGGTTTGTTTTTGTTTGTTTTGCAATGCATTCTGCAAGATATGGATACTCCATTAGAATTTTTAAAAGTATGCAGTAAATTGAGTCATCATAAAATAGGCAATTATCCTAGTAGTTTTCTTAGCCTTTCTCCCTCCTGCATATAGAAGGGAATGGAATGTCTCTGCAGCAGCTCCATATTTATTCATAGTATGTTTCTCTGTCTCTGGGGCCTATGAAAGTTGGAGCACTTCTAGTGGACATTTATCTGGCTTTCTCTCCAAGCTATTCTCCTCTCTGAGAACAACCTCCTTATATACAGGCATGTGCCCAGTCACCCAGGATTGTACTCTATGTTCCCAGCCCTTTCCCAGAGCTTACTGGGGGCATGGGTAGGTTGAAGGAAACTAAGAGTTGGAAATCTGACTTAAAGTGAACCAGTCAAAATCTTCCTCCTAGCACCATGGTCAGCAAACTGCAGTTCAAGAGCCACATGCGGCTCTTTGGTCCCTTTAGTGTGGCTCTTCCACAAAATACCACGGCCTGGGCGAGTCTATTTTGAAGAAGTGGCATTAGAAGAAGTTTAAGTTTTAAAAATTTGACTCTCAAAAGAAATTTCAACCGTTGTACTGTTGATATTTGGCTCAGTTGACTAATGCGTTTGCCGACCACTGTCCTAGGAAATAAGACCTAAAAGCTGAGAATCTATTTTTACATGTGATGGGAACAGTAACAGGGAAACTCAGAAGTTATGAGGCCATATGGCTTAGTTGAGAAGGCCAATTTGCAAAGAGAGTAGAATTAAGTTTTGAGAGGACAAAAGAAATAGGTCACTTTCTGTTTCATTTTAATTTTTTTCTCTTTTTGCAGCATTCCCTCTCCTGATTTCCATTCCTCTTTAAAACCATGTTGTACTATGACTTGTAGGTTCTATGAAGCAGCTCTTTCTAGGAGGCTATCCTACTCCCCCATCTCCTGCCGACCCCACTTTCTTTTTTAAAGTAAGGAGTTTAAATTGACTTCGGTTGTTTGCAAGCCAGGAGACTTACCTAATATAAACTTTTACCAGAGGCACATATTTTATTCATTTTATCTCCTTCAGGCCTTCCTGACAAACCTGCCTTCCTTAGGGGCTGTTTCACTTGTAACTTAAACTTGCTCTCTATTTACATCATTTATAAAATGTTCTTGTATCAGATTGTTTGAACTCCTCTGGAGAAGTTATGGTCTATTATGTAAACACAGCATCGATGTGATTTATACAACTTGTATTATTTACCCAACAGACCGTGTAACTCCTGCAAACGAACCATTATGGCTGTCATGTGGCGTAAATCCATCTTCAGGCACTTTTGAAAGCATGACTCACTGTAGTCTTTTGTGTGAGGGAATTTATAAAATTTGTATTATCCATTCAATAAGCTCTAATGTCTGCCTGGTGAGGTTTAACAGTAAAGTAATCCCCTGGGGAAAAGTGAAACCAATGAATAAAGAAAGATAAAGAAACTATAATCCCTATTCCAACCACCTCTTTCCTATATTAAGAAAGAGTGAGCCCTTAATTGTTAGCGTCCAGTCCACTTCTTTAAAACCAATATTGGAGTAGGTGTCCACTAGTGTCTAATCTAGTCCCAAGATCTTGTTTACTTATGTTTTCTTCACTAGAGTAACACTGGGGCCCTGTTGCTTTTGATCACTATTTTATCCACAGCCCAGGACCTGGCATAAATAGGCACTCAGTACAATTTGCTGAGCAAACCCATATAAACCACCTCATTTAATTTTAGCAATGGTCCCATTTTACAGATGAGGAGCTATGACTCAAGAATGGTAAATCATTTCTAGCCTGGCCGGTGTAGCGCAGCGGTTGAGTGGTGACCCATGAATAAGAGGTCACCTGTTGGATTGCTGGTCAGGGCACATGTCTGGATTGCAGCTCAATCCCCAGGAGGGGGCGTGCAGAAGACAGCTGATTGATGATTCTCTCTCATCATTGATGTTTCTCTCTCTCTCTCTCTCTCTCTCTCTCTCTCTCTCTCTAAAATAAAAAGAAAATTTAAAAAAGAATGGTAAGTCATTTTCTTCAAAGTCCCATACATTCATAAGTGGCAAAAATAAAATCCAATCTGTCCCACATCAAAGCCATAGTTATTTCACCTACATCAAAAAGCAGGAAAAAGGCAGAGTTAATAGAACACTAGTGGAATATCCAGCATAGAACTAAAATCTTGGATTGAAAGGAATTTTAAAACAAGCAACTGAAGCATGGCAGACTGGGGGAAGTCAGATCTGTGTTTTCCACCATCCGTCCTTTCAATTTGCTGAGCAGTTTGGATAAATCACTTCATTTTCCTCACCTCCCCTTGTCTCCTGGTGCCCTTACTCATTTTCTAAAATGGACTGTTTTGGATTCTTTTATTCTTTCTTCCCGGAGAGCACCTGAGAGTCTCCGTAAATGTGACTCCCTGAGCACTTGGCTTGCCTCACAGCAGCCCAGGCCTTGCTCCCTCCAGAAATCGTTTATCACTGATCCTAACTGGAGAAATCAGTCACTGACAGCTTCCACAAGTGGCCCACTTCCCCAAGGAGGCTGAGAATTAGCATTACATTCTTATCTGTGCGATTTTAGAGGTCTTGAATTCATACTAGGGTGCATGGGTAGGGTTGTTCTCTCTTATTCTTTCCCTTTCTTTTCTTTTCAATTTTGCGGCATGTTTGAACCTTCCCAGGCCTTTGGCATCACAGCAGGTGGATAACCATCAGGGTGCCCCAGAGTGGACTGTGGTAAGAATAGTGATATCACCTTTCCTCTCCGGTGACATTATCAAATGTGACCATTTTCACCTTTTGTGAATGCTGCTCTGCTGAGCATGCCCACACTTAACCTTGCCTTTGTCTTCTCTTATGTGATGTTCATGTAATCTCTGGTTTATATCACCCTTTCCTGAGAATAAAAGTGTGTGATGGCAATGCTTTGGGAAAGTTTCAGGCTTGTGGCATGCAGGGGGCACAGCCCTGTGATTCACTTCTTTTGTCTTCTGATCCACCCAGGTCTGGGGATAGCATATCTGGGTGATTGCTCATAACCCCTAAGTAATAAGCAGGGGAAACCCACAGCTGCCAGAGATTGAGGCTCTTTGTGGCTTAAGCTGGGCTGGGTTGAATTCAGAGCACCACTTGGGCTCAAAAGAAATGTCTCCTAAGCTTCCGGATTGCTCTCCAGAGAGCCTTAAGGTAGTCAAGTGTCACAACACTGGAAGAGGAAAAAAATGAGGACAGACGCAAAAGCTTTTCTCTCCCTGCAGATCCGGTGGGCTCCATTGTTAGCTTGCAGTGTTTTGAATTTCAAGACACCGTACAGTACATGTGCTGTTTCTTAAAGTCAATTGTCCCGTAGACTAAGCACATATGGAGGGGTCTGAGTTATTTTTAGATAAATACAAACGTAGGGTGGATGATTACTTAGGGGAAAGAAAACCCACTTAATGCATACAAAATTGAAAAAAAGGAAACAATCTAGCAAACAAATAATAACAGTAGCGAAAACAAACCCAACACAAAGAGAATCAGAAAAGAAACAAAATTAAAGGCCTGTGTGGCATTTGAGTAATGGCGAGAGATAGAATCAACACATTGCCTTCCCTTATAATTCATTGAAATAGCAGAGAACCATGAATAATACACATGCAACGAGGAAAACAAAAGTCTCCTGCATTTCCATGCTCTCCAGAGTGTAACTGAGATAAGCCCCATTTCTGTTTGAACGTGGCCTTGCAGGGCTTCGAAATCAGAAAACAATTCCTGCATGAGGAATTGGTTGCTCACTAGCTAGCATTTAAAAATGGGAAATGAAAATGAGTGACACACTAGAGCACTGGAGAAGAGAGAAAGAGAAATATTGCTTTCCTATCCTTCTGTCCCTTTACAATCCATTCAGTCCCACAGGCATAGTGGAAATTGCTTCGCATCAGCTGGCAATGGGTTTTTCCCCACAAGTTATTGAAAAGTCAAATCAAGGTTTTTAGATCCTTGTAATTACAGAGCTAAAAAGCAATTTGAAAAATATATTCACATTCAGCACCTTCAGAGCATTTGCTGGGGCTTCTTGGTGACATGTGGAGCAGGGACATGCTGTCAAAGAAGGGGTTCCCTATTCAATTCCTCAGTCCTTTCAGAAAGAAAAAGAATTCTTAGCACTGTCTTTGGATTGAGTACATTCAGTTAATTAGCTTCACAAACAGAGCACATGCATTTTATTCAGCAGCAGACAATTCATCAAAATTGTCTTTCCACAGACAGCCTCACTGCCCAGGCTAGAAGAGGGTGGCATTTGAATAAAAAGTCAGATAGGGCTTTGGATGGGAAGACAAGACATATTGACTTATATGAGTGTGTATGAGTTGGGGGCAGTAGCAGGTGAGTTGTGAACAAAGGGTGAAAGAATCTGAATGATTTGAAAAAGACAACCCTGGCCAGGTGGCTCAGCTGGTTGGAGCATCGTCCCATATACCAAACGGTTGTAGGTTTAGTCTCGGGTTGGGGTGCGTGCAGGAGGCAACAGATCAATGTTTCTCACTCCCTCTCTCTCTAAAAATCAATACAAAACAACATACCCTTGGTTGATGATTAAACAAACAAAAAACCCACAGTAGTTGATTTCTTGCCTGAATAGATGTTCTCTGCCTTACCCTGTTTGTTGAGATCCGGTTACCCTAATTCATGATTTTATCACAGTGGGGCTGAGCAACCGGGCATACACATGCCCAGAGAATAGATTCTCTAACCACTCTTACGAAGACTGCTACATGTAGCTGGAGAGGCAAGCAGGCAAGAATCTCAAGCCATTATCTTTGATTCATCTAGGGACTGTATTCTGGGAAAAGAAGAGTAATCCAGGTCATGCACCTGTGTCTTTGGATGCCATTGACCATATGGTACGACAGATTCTAGGAATGTTTGCACTTGTCCAGTCTGTTCTCTTGATAATGAGGAAATAGCTTAAGGAACATCAAGCAGTTGTGCAAGATCCCACAGTTGGCTAGCAGCAAGACTCATGATCCCTTGTAGCGTGACTACTGCAATGCAGCCTCAGAACAGCCTAGAAAACCAGCTTCCCTGCCATTTTCTGTCCAGTGATTTTTTTTGCTCTTGATTCTCATTGAGAAACTTGAGAGGGTAGCGGTTGTGTGTGGGTTCTGCAGTCAGTCAAATTAGGCTTGAATCCTGTTTCTGTCATTTAGCTTTGTAATTCTGGATAAGTTATTTAGCTTCTCTGGACTTCAGTGTCATCTTCCATAAAACGAATGGTTATAATGATATAGATAACTTAATACCTGTCATGTGACCCATCTTACTGCCACCCTTTCTTCCCCCTCCTCCACTTTCTTTCAGTGACAGGCCTCATGTAACTTCAATAAACATGATTTAACGTCAACCTAGCAACCAAGACATTATGGTTCCAAGCCCAGTCAAGGCTCAAGTTGCGGGCTCGATTCTCAGTAGAGGGCAGGCAGGAGGTAGCCAATCAATAATTGTCTCTCACCATTGATGTTTCTATCGCTCCCTCTCCCTTCCTATGAAATCAATAAAAATATATATTTTTAAAAAACATGGGGAGAGTGATTCATGAGGCTGGTGGTCTATAAGATACAAGTTCAGAATAATATGCTACAGTCTTGAGGGGAATAGCTATTGTTTTGAATACTTAACATTCCCCTCTTCTTCTCAGAACAACCCCCCCTTTTTGCCCATTATTCTTTTTACTCATTCCATTGATGTGGTTAGAAAGTAAGTCTCAATGTTCTTATATAGTCCTGTCCCCAGTGACTACACTTAATTACAAAGTGGGCACCTATGCTAAATTGAGCAAATAGGTAATTCACCTGGAATTTCAAGCAGGATATGAAAAAGAGAAATGCTTCTCATTTTTAGTGGTGAAGCTGGGGTATGGGAGACTCATAAGACTTTGATATCTATCATGTGGAGGAAGTAGGAGGACTTCGGTAACAGAAAACAAAACCATCACAGTAAGAAGAAGAAATGAGCTGGAGAAAGTCTTGGCAACATTCAAGCCCCTAAACTTAGCTTTCTGTGGGGCCCAACACTGTTCCCACTTTCACTACATTTAGCTTCACATTTTCTGTGATTAGGTGAGATACTCCAGTGCCCATCCATTGAATGACACCTTTACCTAAGTGCTTCTCCACCGTAAGTAAAGAGTGTGTCAACTTTCTTGCATGATTGCCTTGAAGAATAAATATTCTATGTAAGGCTCCAGATTCTTAGTAGGTACACATGTTTTATCTCTACATGACTTTAAATATAGGATCTGCCATTTATTAGATGACAAGTATATCGATCTTCCTTGGATCAATTATTTATCTGTAAGATGGCACTAATAACAATTCCATGACAATGCCATTGTTAGTATTAAGTGAAATAAAACTCAGCATGTGAGAATGCATTATATATTAAGAACTCCTATTTAAAGATATAATAAAGCATGACCTTATCCAGACTATATTATATCTTCCATAATTCTGAGTCTTATTTAAGGAAATCTTTGCATCATACTTTTTCTGTACACTTTTCATATAAACTGCTAGTGTGTAAGCATAATTGCACAATTGACCAGTCTAAATGACTTCAATTTGTATCTCTTTAGTAAACCTTTTGCTAGAAATCTGGGGTTACTTAAACACTTAAGCAAAAGAAGCCAAGGATCTTACTAGTCTTAGAATAATCACTTCCAAGATCTGAACACACTAAATGCATGTGTGGGAAGTCACTTGACCAGTTACTAAGTCATTTGCAATGATACTGAAAGCAAGATTTCCAAACTTTCTTGGTTTGGCATTTCATGTCTTTGTCCTTGATTTTGTTTGAGTGAGATTTGGGAAACCACTGGGGCTGAGAATCAAGGCATTTTATTTCTGGATCAATGAGGAGAGAAGAGGAAGGCAGCCAATTATTTCAGCCTTCATAACCAGTGACTTAAACAGAACAGATAGCCTATTACTTTTTTAAGTGGAGCTTTTTAGCACTTTATTAGACAGAAGAAATATAAATGACCACCCAAGGGAAATGCATGAAAGAAGAGGACTCTGATTTCATCCTTGCATTTTTTTTATTAGAAACGTATGACAATTGTTAACATTTATTGAACATCAATGATGAAATGAGATTTACATCTAGTATAGCCCTCATGATACTATTTTTCTTACTCCACAAATGGAGAGATTAAGGTTCTGAAATACAATGTGACTAACTTGAATCTAGGGATTTTCCGATGCTTCTCCAATGATGAATGGAGTCTTCCTCTGGTCGCAGAGCTGCCGCTTCAAGGAGGCATCTCAGCCCTCTTCCACATGTCTGCCATCACTGCTTCTTGCTATGGAATCAGTTCCCTTCCTCTCTGAACTCTGCCTCTCAAGGATTCTTTCCTTCTCACCCCTCCCTTTGCTTTCACTGGAGAATCCACTTTAACACATTCCTGAAGTGAAGCTACCATTAATGATTCTGAAACCTACAGCCCTAGAGGCCTTGTAAGGGCCAAGACCTCTGCCACCGGATCTCCTCAGGAATCCTGTCTTGTTTCAACATGAAATATCTAATCCTTCATTGGTATCGTCACTTTGGAAAACCACCTGTCAGCCACCAAAACTGCACGTAAACGTACACTTTGACCCAGCAATTCCACTGCTAGGCGTATGCCCGCGGAAATGCACACATATGCTCACTACAAGGCCTACACCGACATGCTCATAGCCTCCCTCTGATAACAGCCTCTGCTTAGATCTCTAATGAGCTTCTCAAGCTTAACACACTCAGAACTACTGATCTTCCCCCCCAATCTATTATTATACCCCGTTAAGCGCTAAGCAAGTCCATTCTTCTAGTTTCCCAGGTTAAAAACTTCAGAATCATCCTTAACTCTCCCCTTTCTCCCTTACATAAAACTCTACTGATCAGGAAGTTTGGTTGACATTCATTTAAAACATATCCCCAAGTTGACCACCCTTTATTGCCTCTATTTTGATGACCTTGGTCTAAGTTACCAAAATGCTCAGCTGTAATAAATGCAGTAGCCTTCTGCCTTGTCTCCCTACTTCTACCCATCTCTCTTTATTCTATTTTAAACAGTAGATGCAAAAGTTTTTTCTTTTTGCTCTGTGTCCCAGAATCACCAACCTCCTTGCCATACCTTTTTTTTAAGTTTTACCCTATGCCTGGAATGTTCTTCTAGCCCTCCTCCCTTATATCTGCATGACTCAAGCCATCACCTCCTTCAATGTGGCCCAGCCTGATGAAGACATTTTACATTGGAGACCTTCCTTCAAACTCTGGAACTCCTAACCCCTTTATAATTCTTTACCTTTGTTCACTGATGTACTTGGAGAGCGTAGAGTAGTGCCAGGCACTTAGTAGGTCCTTATGAAATACTTGTGCATTTGAAGAACCAGATGTTGATATAATTCTTGCTCACACCAATCTGTGCCCATAAAAACAGCTCACGGTGATTTGCAGAGGCCCCCACACTCCATGCCTGTTAAAAAGTAGCTGCATAATCACCACCGAAGCTGCTACAAATTACCAAGATCAAAAGCCAGAGAGGCCCGAGTTTATGAAACACTGAAGCATGAAGCCTAATCTCCCTGCCCTGATTGAACCAATAACCTTCATGTCTCCATGGATTCCATGGATTATTTCAGTCTCTGAATATCGGGGCTTACAACTATCTATCAAGGTTCCCAGTTGATTCACTAATTGGGAGTTTTATGAAACAATAAATAACATCCTCTATTGCATTTCTGAGTTCAAATACATGAATTAATTAGACGGACAACAGAATAGCAACTTTATTTATGGTAGAGGGGAAAGCAGCTTGGACCCAGGAATATAATTAGGTTTCCCGATATATCCTCCATTTCTTTTTATTTGTTCATTAATAAAATCCACCACAGCTCTGTGGGTCAATATAAGTACTGATTCCTGAGGAAAAAGGCTTTATGTCCTGGTATGTGGGGGAGGGAGAATAGTTAAAAATAAAGATAAAATTTATCTATTGCTAGCTTTTACTATAGGGACAATTGCACGTAAAGAATGAGTTCTTTCACGTTTCTGCACTATTGTAGGCTGATGTAAGCAAACATATTCCATCTAATAAGAGAATCTCGTAAATGCTCTGTGGTCTTGATTTCTTCATTTTTCTATTCTTGAAGCCTCTGAAGGGAGAAGAGGAAAGGAAAGATAATACCAGTTCCACTAGCTATTATTTTCTCTTCCTTGTCCATATTTCTCTCATTCTCCTCCACCCTTTTTATTTCCCTTTCTGATTGCATTATTTTATGACATAAGGAAAAGGAAGCTGAAACTTTTGGCTACTTGAATTTCTCCCCTTTCCTATCCTCTTCCCTTCTCTCTCCCCCTCCCTCCCCTCCCTTCCCTCTCCATCCCCTTCCCTTTCCTCTTCTTCCCTCCCCTCCCCTTTCTTTCCATTCCCTTCTCTTTCTTTCCTCCCCACTTCTCCTCCCTTCCCATTTCCTCCTATCCCATCCCCTCTCCTTCCCTCTCTTTCTTTCTTCTCCCTTTCTCTTCCCTTCCCTTCCCTCCTCTTCTCCTCTTTTCCCTTCTCCTCTCCTTCCATCTCCTCCCCTCCCCTCCCTTTCTTTCATATCCTCTTTTCTTCCCTTCCCTTCTCTTCTTTCCTTCCATTCCCCTCTTCCTTTACTCCCCTCTTTTTCTCTCTACCCCCACCTCTAATTCTCTCCCTGTATTTTGAACAGTTTTCATTTATTCACACTCCATGAGCCCAGATGTTTTAAAGTTAGTTGCAAAGGATTATTTTCTGTACGTCATCTTTCCCTAGGATGATAAATTTTAAAATTCTTGAGCCAACAAATCACCAAGTTACATAAACAAAGACTAGGAAAACCACACCATGACTGAGGCATTTTAATAGCTATGGTTATCCCAGCAGCAAATGTTTTCTGTCACCTTCTCTGTAGCTGACTTCTGCTTCAGATGCCATTGGTCCATGAAATCATTTAAGATTCAGTTCCAAAGTACAAGCACACTTGATGTTTCTGTACATGTCCCTGCTATAAAAACATTCAGGGTTTTTCATTTAAACTTTCATGAAAGATCCTACGTATGTCAGCATTTTTATGACATGAGTGGTGATATTTACAATGTTATCATTATTCACAGATTGAGGAAATATTCATCATAAAATGTAAAGCACATTATGGAATATCTATATGGCTAAGCATCTCAAAGCAAGAGGAATGACTATCAGCCCTCCAACCACTCAATCCTCACCCTGAGTGTAAATCCCCACTCCCACTATAAGCTTAAAATTATGCATTCAATCACCCCATTCCCACTAACCTTTTTAAAGCTCTGGAACAGACTGACTACTCAAATGCCATAAAAGTCAGGGAGGTAGTGTAAATGAGAGAGGTGTTTGGATATAAGAAAACCAGCAGAGCAAGGCTGATGATAAATAGTAAAGTCAGCTGCAATGTAAGAGAGACAATAGGGAACGGTAGAAATTGTGGTATAATGGAACACACATGCCCTGTCTAAAGGAAACAGGTACTCTGTGCACTGCTACCTTGTGAGAATATACCATCAACCCATGAACCAAGAGGTTGCTGGTTTGATTTCTGGTCAGGGTATGTCCCTGGGTTGTAGGCTCCGTTCCCAGTAAGGGTTGAGCAGGAGGCAGCCGATCAATGATGTTTCTCTTTCACTGTTTTTATATTCTTATTCCTTTCCTTTCCCCTATCTCTAAGAAAAAATCAATTAAAACATCTTTTAAAAAATAATAAAAGCATAACAGCAGACTAACAAAATCCTTTCCCCTACTCCCAGTCCTTAACTTGAAGGCTGTTCAGTGGATTTGGCTGGTGTCCATCGCTGTGAATTCTCTTACTGATAGAGCCAGCTATCCTAGGAAATGCAGTAGGCCACATAGATATCAAAAGAAGAAACCCACTAAGCCAATTAGAAGTGGAAGAAGTCATGATGTGGACTAGTTGCATGAGAGCCATCTCTTTTGGTATAATATACACAGAATTGGTAATTATTAACAAATAACCTACCTCTCTAATTTGAGGGAGGCTGGGAAAGTAAGTTTAGGATATTTATAAACAAATCTCTTTTCCTCTTCAAGTATTTATGAACAATCCCCAGTTCTATAGATTATATGGTGAACTCTTCATCTTATACATAGATCTGCTCTTTGTTTTTTGTTTTGTTTTTTTTTATCTTGGTCAATTCACCACATCACCCAAAGATAGACAATTGAATCAATTTAACTTTTCCCTCTGCTTTAGTCCTTATGTTAATCACCGAGGCCTAGCTATTGTACCTCTGAAATTTCTCTGGGGCTCTTGTTCTTTATGTGTTGTTCTTCATTTCTGCTGCCTTTGCCATAGATTAGCTTTGTAATCAACAGCTTAGATAATTACAATAGACTCAGCACTAATTTTTTTTATTCTATTTTTTCAATATCAATGTTTTAAAAATGACCCAACTACTTGCTGTCTATAAAAGACCCACTTTAAAACAAAAGACTCACACAGGGTGAGAGTGAAGGGATGGAAAAAAAAAATTTTCCATGCCAATGGAAAAGAAAAGAAAAGAAAAATAAACTGGGGGAGCAATACTCTTATCTGACAAAATAAATTTTAAAAATGAAGGCCATCACAAGAGATAACAAAGGTCACTACCTAATACTAAAGGGATCAAGAGACTATAACCCTGGTAAACATATATGCAGCTGATATAAGAGCACCTAAATATATCAAAAAACTTCTAGATGACTTTAAGGGAGAGATCAATAACAATACAGTCATAGCAGGGTACTTTAAAACATCTTAGAATATGATTATGTTCTATTCATTCAAACTTTTTTTTTAAGCTTCTACTGTTTACTCATTGGAAAAATAATAAATAACCAGTTCCTGCCACTGAAGGATACTACCTAGAATCTAGTAGATGAGTTTTAGATGTAAAGACAAATATAATAATGTAGTAAGTGCTACGTTGTTTGAGATGGTTCAATGATGGAGCAGTTAATTAACTCCTATAGGGTATATCTGTTGCTTGACTTCCCAGCATGCATTCTATGTGGTCCCATAATTGCAGATTATGCTGCTCTTGGTTTTAGGCACGGAGGATGTGATGTATGGGCCAATTAGTGATTTCCTCTCTTCTGGTCTCAGTCAGTGGTTCAGAGATGAACTTACGAACTCAGCTAATTAAACAAAAATGAGTGTTGGTATTTTTGTGGTGAAATCTGGGTCAGTATTGCTCGCAGTTTCTTTCTGGATAAGGAAGCATAATAACCCAAAAGTTACTGGCAGCCATTTGGGAAATGAGAAGGAAGCCAAGGTCACGATGAAGGCAACACTGTGAAAAGTAGAGCAAAAAAGATGACAGGAAATAATCTTTGACAATTTTGTTGAGGGATCAAATATTGCTTAAATTCTGCCCTAATTCTGAATTTAGGTAAGCCATTATGTGCTCTTTATTGTTTAGGCAAGATTATACTAGTATATGGTTTTGGTCCCAGTCTTTTATTTCTCATCTCAGAAAATGCTAGGAATCTAATTTCTGGGGCCTAAAGAAAGATCAGATTCTTCTTTTTGCGGTCTATATTACTCCTCTGTCAGCCGTGTTATGTGCTGAAATATCTGCTTTTTGCTTCTGGACTCTCATTATTAAGGCTCTCTCTCATGTCCTTTTATATGGACTGTGCTGTGTGTACCTCCGCCAAATCAGTTTCTCACAATTTATCTTTGGGAAACCATCCTTTTCCTATTCCCAGTCTATATTATATAGGTGTCTCTGACTACAGCCTCTGACTCACTGGCCACAAATATTGGATTAGGAGTGGATCTGTGGCCAAGTAAAGTCAATCTGAGTAATTAAGCACCAACTCTGGTATATCAGCCAGGGTCTAATCAGGAAACAAATATATACAGCGATTAGAACAAGAAAATTTTCTTACAGGATTGCTGTATATTATTAAGCGATATATAGGAAATTGACTAAAATGGAATCAAAGTGAAATTTAAGAATATCCGAGGGGTAAGGAGGCATAGCCAAGGAAGGAGCAAACTTGTTAGGTGGGAAATTCTTCTCAAAGCCAGGATTCATTCCTCATTGGAGAGGGTATGATAGTAGCCAGTCGATGGTGAAAATATTTCTTAGGTTGCTCAGACCAGAGCTAGTCCAACTTGGTGGGATGTGGCTAGCGAGCAGAGATCCACCTGTTGGGGTACCCCTTAATTCATTATGAAGTTGCAGTAGAATGGGACTGTGATTTTTCGAGCCCAGTGGGAACACTGGGAAGCTGTCACCAAAAGCTGATAGTAAGTAAGCTATGGTATCTATGGAACTCACTCTGAGGAAGCCCTCTGTGTCACTATTAACACTTGCCTGAAAGCTGCACATAGGAATTTGTTCTATGTATCTCACTGCTGGAAAGTGACCTGAGGGTGTTGCCCTCCACTGAGTTTGCTGCATGCCAGCCCAACAGTGGGAGCAAGAGAAAGTCATGCCTGCTTCGTCCAGGAAGAGAAGCCCTTTACTTCCCCAGGGTTCCTCAAGTACTTTCTACTGTCAAAGCCTAATGTCATTCTAGCTGGCAAGGAAAAATGTGCCAATATCACAAGGAGGACAGTGAAGGCTGGATTTGCTGCTGAGAGGCAATAAGTTGCTATGGGCTTTTTATTTCAAACCTGAAAAAAAGAGATGTTCTTCATTGTCCACTGATGAATACTCAGAGCAAGACGATGGCCATCTTATCACCAGGTGGGAAAAGTCTACCTTAGACTAAAGCCAGCAGAAAAAAGGAGAGCTGAGAGATGGAGAGAGGCAACTTGCTAAAAACATTGTTTCGGTGCCTGAATCCAGCCATGCCTTCAATCCACATCCACTTAGACTTCCTAGTCATAAAAACAAGTAATTCCCAACTAAACCAGTTTGAATGGGATTTAAGTATCTTAAAGTGTTAAGCTCAGGTCAGGGCTGTTTATCTAATCTGGATGTATTGTTTCTCATTCTTTGACTGGTTCCTGGATATATTATCCCAGATGCTGAGGTATTCTAAGATCTAAAAATTCTATTTGTACAGGGAGCCTTCTGAAACTTAAAATGGATGATACATTTGCACAGTACCATAAAACTTATTATGTAACAATCTTTGGCTTCCTGTGTAATGCCCTTTGTGGGAGTATCTTAGGCTGTTATTGCTTAATCATTTTATTAGCAGTATCATATTTTTTCTTTTTTAAAAAAATTCTTTATTGATTAAGGTATTACATATGTGTCCTTATGCCCCCATTACCCTCACAACTCCTATACTCATGCCTTTACCCCCCTGTTGTCTGTGTCCATTAGTATCATATTGTTTTACTGCACAAATGAGATTGAGAGGGGTTGAGTGACATTGACAGAGCAGCATCCTCAACGAGAGAATCTAGGTTTGGGAGGTTGAGCATTTGTTTTTCAGATTTGAGGTACTGTATTTTTCCATCTATAAGATGCTATTTTTTTTCTAAAATGGTTAGACTGAAATTTGAGGGGTGTTTTATACACGGAAATCAGCTGAAGAGGGAGCCATGTGGGTAGCTGCCCTTATCTTGTCTAATGGGCTTCCTCCAATCACGAGCCTTATCGTTGCTGATGTCTCTGATGCCGTAATTGGAGGTGAAGGTGGTGAGTGCACAGATGCAGCAGGGATCAAAGTGTTCTGAGCCCATAAAGATGTAAAAAACAAACAAACAAACAAAAAACAAATACCAGTAAGCAATTATCTTACTCTGCAAAATTCAAGCAATGTAATCAACTATGTAAAAGAGCATGGAAATAGAGCTGCAGAGAGACAATTTGGACTTCCTCCCATTGAGTGTATGATCAGAGAATGGAGAAAACAGGAAGAACAACTTTTTAAGATGCCAAAAAAAAAAAAAAAAAAAGAAAATAAAAAAAGAGAAAGCCTTAAGAAGAAAACCAGCAAAACTTAAAAAATATTGATTTCTTAATTTGGGACTGAAAAAGTGTTGGGGGGTATCTTATACATCAAAGTGTCTTATAAATGGAAAAATATAATATTTGCTGGCTGAATGAAGTCTCTAGAGTGAGCCAAGATACTGAATAAAAGCCAAGGTACTCTCTGCCCTTTTTTGAACTGAATAATTTCAATGTGAAAGAGGAATGAATAGCTGTATATGGCCCCATAAACTTAAATGGTCGTAATTTAAGAAATTGAATTGTTTTTGATGGGTACTTTTTCCTATTGCTGTTGAAAGGTAATTTGCTTGAAAGTCAAAGACAAGGGGAGAGAATTTTGTTGAACACACAGAGAAATGGTTTCCAGGTGAACCATTAGCTCTGCTCCATGATCTCAGTGTCCTCAACCAAGGCTGAGTTGTATCAATAGCAGTCACTCATGTAATCTGACAGAAGAGGAATTGCGTGGTGGAGAACATTTCCAAACACGTGATAGCCCAGAAACTGCTCTCAAATAACCTGGCACAATTCCCAGAGATGACAGCCTCTATTATATATAGCTTTGTAAGGAAAGATTTCTGTGTTTCCTGTATTCCCATGAATTTAGTCCAAGTTAGAAGATTTGCAGCAGAACATAACTGATGTTGGAAGAAGAATTGAAATACCTATCTTATTAATATTGATGATTTTTAGCATTCTTCAGCTTGTTGTACAAGAAACATTGGTCTGAGTAGGGTTTGAAATATGAAGAGGAGAAAAGGGAAGGAGTGTGGTGAAAGTGAGGAAGTGCTATGAGAGGATTTTCATCCCAAGTCAGAAATGTGACACAATGAAGATGATTGAAAAATTTATTCTTCCATGATATCCTTCTGTTTTTAGAGAGGAAATTGGGTGTGATGTAAGCAGAATATTCATCTTGAGAATTCTGAAACATCAAGGTAAATTATTGTGAACCCTTCATATGGGACCATAGACTTCCTAGGACCAAAAATGCATTTTTCCACATTTGAGCCTAAAGCTCTCTAACAGGAGATACGTGGTTTCACAATCTGTGGGAAGAGAGAGTTCACACTTTCTCAGAGAGCAGAAAATTCTTCTTGAGGAACAGTTAGTTTTGAAGAAATGGATCTAAAATGCCCGAATATTGTGCAATTGATGTTTCATAAAAGCACAGGCCTTTGTGGAGCTTCTTCAAAGTTCTCATAAAGGAGTATCGTATATAATAAAAGGATAATATGCAAATTGACCCTCAGGTGCTCACACAAGATGGCCACTGCATGTAGTCAAATATGGCTTCCCCCATGTGGTCAAAGATGGCCTCTACTAGATGGCTAGCAAGGGAGGGCAGTTGGGGGTGAGCAGGCCTACAGAAGAGGGCAGTTGTGGTTGACCAGGCCTGCAGGGGAGGGCAGTTGGGGGTGACCTGGCCTGCAGGGTAGGGCAGTCCGGGACAACCAGGCCAGCAGGGTAGGGCATTTGGGGGGATCAGGCCTGCAGGTGAGCAGTAAGTATCCATCAGGCTGGCAGGGGAGTGGTTAGGGGGTGATCAGGCTGGCAGGCAGAAGTGGTTAGGGGCAATCAGGCAGGCAGGCAGGCAGGTGAGTGGTTGGGAGCCAGCAGTCCCAGATTGTGAGATGGACATCCCCTGAAGGGTCCCAGATTGGAAAGGGTGTAGGCTGGGCTGAGGGACACTCCTCCCGCCCCCACCCCAGTGTATGAATTTTATGCATGGGCCTCTATTATTTAAAATAAATCTTTAAAAGAATCAATTGGTCCTTGGAAGACCTAAGAGAACCATAATTATTGACAAACCTATCTACCTAAGATGTATTTGTAATCTCCAAAATCTAGGTATAACCCAATTATTTATAATTAGTGAATGGATAAAAAAATGTATATCTATCTAATGGAATACCATTCACCAACAAAAATAAATGAGATAGTGATACACATAAAAATATGAATGAACCTCCAAATAATTATGCTGAGTTAAAAAGGCAGACAAAACGAGAGTATGTACTATGTGATTTCATTTATATAAAACTCTAGAAATACAAATATATAATTATAAAAAACAGATTGATAGTTTCTTCACTATTTGGGGAGGGTGAGAAAGGATGGGAAGGAGGAACTATAGAGGGGCGAAAGCCAATTTTTAGAGATGATGCATATGTTAAATGTCCCCAATAGTGAGGATTGTTTTACAGGTAGATATGCATGTTAAACATATCAGATTGCATACTTTCAAACAGTATAGTTCAATTATGCCTCAATAAAGCAATTAAACAACCATATAAACAAACAATTTTGCTCACTCAGTGGCAGAACAAATAAGTGTGACTTTGAGATTTTCTGAAAAGTAAACTGCCTCCCAACTTCAAGAATAGGAAGCATTTCATGGAGATGGTGAGAACATTGGAGTGTTCCATTGGCCATGGAATAGCCATGGAGAAGCTGTAATAGCATCCAATGTGGTGGTCAGAGTTACTGGGTTTGGAATCTTAACAGAGAGACCAAGCGAGACTTTGGAGCTAAATCAACTAATTTTGCTATTGACATCCAAGTGTTTGGTGATAGGTAAGACTTCAATTACAGTCAGGGGTAGGAAAAGATTACACAACAAATACAAGAGTACATGTAGATTTGGCATTTATCATCATGAGGCTGGGATGATAAGAAATGGGAATGCAGGAGGATCAATCTCATTGGCCTGGATCAACACAGAAGTTTATTCTGGTTCAATCCACAAACATCAAGATTTACCTATTTGTCTTCATTTGTATTGAGAAGGTATTTACCAATCAGGATTGTACTGGCTCCAGGATAGATGAAGCAAATTAAGAAGAAATATGACCATTTCCATACCATGCCTTGTGTAGGAGAAATAAGACATCTTGTGGATCCAGAGAACTGAACTTAGAGTCAATGGGTAAAAATTATTAGGTGGTGGTAGCTCTTGATTTAATATGAAAAAATCATTAGTAATAGTGGGTATGTTAAAAATGAAATGGCATATTTCTGAAACTGCAATCTCATTGTCAGCAAGATCATTGGAGCAGAAGTTAGTTATAGATTTTGTTTCTACAGTTTGTGCTCCCTTAAGCTAAATTATGTATAATTTGATTGATTAATTCAGTAACACAATCTGTACTGTGCAGGCCACTATTAGTTACAACATGATAACTAAAACAATTGTCGCAGGAAGCATAATAATACACAGATGTTTTAAGTGGCTGCTTGCTTATTTTGCATTGCATTTCTTTATTTAGTATCAGCAATTGTGAACTGTGTTATAATTTTGTGTATTTTTACAGTTTAATTTGAATTATGTTCATTTTTTAAATAGCATGCAATACAGGTGATATGGAGGTATACATGAAGCTGTGGCTTTCTTATTATGTAGGTATACATGAAACAATTTTTAATAAAGTAAAATTCTTTATGATTACAATTCTAACAACTATAGTGTCACAGCCCCATAGAAGGCTAATCTCATTGGGTAATATTAGACTAGATCTTCTATGGTGATTATTAATTCTTTAGTTGTCTGATTCTACCACTCTTAGAAAGATGAATTGATGGAGATGGAGGTCCTTCTATGGGCATTCCACTAATCTCATCCCATCCCTTATTTTTTGTCTGCATTCATATTTCTTATTATGTAGGTCTCAACTCTGAAGCTCTGGGAGTACATTTTGGAGGAAAAGGACCAATAGTTTGGTTTCAGCTATGTTACAATTTTAGATGCTTCTTGGACACCCTCTCCGCCCCCCCCCCCAAAAAAAATGAGTTGAAGGTTGAGTTACCTGAACTTGAGTGTAGGGAAGAGAGAGCATAGTATGGCTAGTACCTATTTATGTGAGAAGGGACGAGACCACCAAGAGAAAAATAGAAGGAGGAGTGGGGAGGAGGCCAGAGAAAGTACTCTGGGCTTTCTGACATGGAGAGATCTAATAGAGAAGACAGATAGAATAGCCAATGAGGTAGGAAGAAATTCAGGTGCACGTCATGTCATAAAAGATTTGGAAGTAAAATATTTCCAAAAGGAGAATGGGCTGCAACATAATTTCTGTGCTATTTTTTTAAACCAAAAATGAATAACTGAATCTAATCATGGGGAAATATCAGGCAAACTTAAAATGATGGACAGTCTACAAAATAATAAATGGCCTGGAGTCTTCAAATATTTCAAGAACTCAAGAACGTTTATGATATGAAAGAGGAAGAAACTCAGATTAGAAAGAATGAAGAGACACAGCAACAAAATGAAGTGTGTGACCTTGAACTAGACCCTGACATAAAAATACTGTTTTTTTTTTTTGTGTGTGTGTGTGTGTATGTTTTTGCTGTAAAAAAACATTATTGGTGAGATTTTGGTAATATTGTTTTACCAATGTTAGTTTTCTAATTTGGTAACTACTGCAGTATGTAAGACAATGTCTTTTGTTGCTAAGAAATCCATACAGAGGTAAAAGGGCCAAATGTCTGCAATTTATTCTCAAATAGTTAAGAAAGAAATAATATCTATAATCTATCATCTCTTTATTTATCTATGTATGTAACTATCTAGAGAATGAGAAAACAAATGTGAAATTTTTATTTGGAAGACTATAAGGAAGGGTAGATGATAATTATTTACACTGTTTTTACAACTTTTTACATCTGCAAATATTTAAAAATACAGAATTCTGAACATTTTTGAAAAAATAGAAGAGCAAATGACAGTTGTATCCGTCAATCATAATTTTATAGATTGAAAAATGTGGCCCTTTGTGGCCCCCCCAAACCCATTATATGTGGTGGATATCTCTTTCAGTCTTACACCTGACTTTTAATATTCTTTCTGTTTCAGGAATGTGGAACTATATTTTCCAATGGAAAGATTTCTAATGGTCTTAGAATTAAGCCCTGATGAAAGAGTACTTCAGTGTGGCTTATGGGCCTATTCTGCTTGACATATTGTTTTATTAAAATGACTTATCTCATGAAGGGATTCTTTGATACATTAGAACAACAATGGCATTATTGTCACCCAACCATTTCATTCCAAGAGCCAGAGTTATATATGTCATAGAATGCATTCATAAGCGTTAGAAAACACAGCTTTGTAAGATCAACAAGAGAACGTTTTAGTATTAGAACAAGTGAGCTTTCTGAAGAGCATTTCCTTGGGGTCAAGAAAATGGTAACAGGGTCTGTAAGAAATTCATATCATTACTTTTTCCCTTTAAAATTTGCAATTCTACAGAGGCCAAAAATTACATCTTTGTTTCCCTCACATTTTCTTGGCCTCTTAGATATCTGAGTGATTTCTTAGTTGTCATTTACCAACAAAGACTTAACAGAGAATTTGAGAGCAAATTCCTCAGTCCTTTCAAACCATGGATGCCTAGAAAAGCCAGTATTTAGTAAATTAACAATGAAATGAACGTGAATGGCAGAATATTTGGAAGGTTATCACAGAATGTGGTCAGGAGCTGTTGTGGTCAGTAGTATTCTCTTCCAGGATAAGCTCTTCAGTCTTCAAGATGTCCAGGGGACCCATCTAGCTGTGCTGCAGCTTTTCCCTAGCTGGAGATTTTCCTCTTTTTAATAGCTAATATAAATCACAAAATTTCATAATGGTATACAGGCATCCTAGGGTTGGCTTAATATGGATCATCTAGCAATTTGCAGTACAACCTACTGGGTAACTCTGCATAAGTTATTTTGATCCGTTTATGCAGCATAATGATAATGGCTTTTCTAAATTGCTTGTTTTTCCCTTCGTGTGATAGATTTACTGCTCAGAATCCAGAGGGGACTCAGAGACCCTTAACTTTGGAGAAATATCAAGCCTCACCCCTTCATGTTAAAACATGAAAATTTAAATGCATCAAGAAAATGCACTTTATATTTCCAGAGCTTTATACAATCACAGGGAACCCATCAAAATATCTGTCTGCTGAGAATATTTACTGGTATTTGCTTCCTGATTAACATTTCCTAACAGGGTTCTCATGTTGAATAATAATTATTGTTTTATTCATGGAGAGTAATTATCTTAGTTGAATTAATGGTCAGGCTTATTCTAGATTGGTTTTCTTCTATTAACTCAGAAAGCATGTACGGACATTAAAGAAGAAAATAAATGAAAATGAAAGTATGGTAGGCCCTTGTTTAACTTTACCCAAGGCAAATGAATGAAAAGTAGTAAACTTTTATCTACTTTCCTCAAAAGTATCAATAAATATTTAGGAAATAGTCCCAGGGGACCCTTATGTGCACTCCAATAGGGGTAATCAAAAAGTTTATGATGTGGTTAACATATTTTGCTAAGTTTGCTACTCAATCATATCTCTCACTGTTCTTGGTAAGGAAGAGGGGATGGTGGCTGGTATAGAGTAGATGTAGATGTAAGCACCCTCATATAAACACACCAAGTTCCTGTCTTTGCAATCATAAATTTCAATTACTTTTCCTTAAAGGAATAGCTTTGGCAAATAAATATCCCCGAATAGAACTTTTGATTTGATGACCAGGAAACGACAAGGAGAGATGAAATTAAAAATGGGTAGCTCCTATTAATGTGACATCTTTTCATGAACTTAGCCTGTTGAGATCGAAAGAAACTTAAAAAGTTGCCTCATAAAACATTTTTCTTGTTCTTGGATTTCTTCTTCAGTCAACAATTGTTTTGATGCTGGGTTGTTGGACTTGATATGGCTTGGGATTGGCAGCTCACTACCTCTGAAAAAATCACTATGAAATAGCTTTTTAAAATAGTTTTATTATGGTTTGCTACTGTGTGCAAAGCACTATTTTACTTTAGCTTATAC
Source organism: Antrozous pallidus (assembly GCA_027563665.1). Taxonomy (NCBI): domain Eukaryota; kingdom Metazoa; phylum Chordata; class Mammalia; order Chiroptera; family Vespertilionidae; genus Antrozous; species Antrozous pallidus. The sequence continues at coordinate 48,479,037 of CM050524.1, read as the reverse complement.
TGTCTGGCTTAATGCGTAGGTACTAATATCATAGAAAACAAGTCTAATTCTTTCTTATGTAATGTACATTCAAGTATCTGAGGATGATAATAATATTCCTTTGTTCAACCTGTCTTCTTTAGGTTAGGTATCTTCTATTTTCAACTGACACTTTTAATTTGAAGGTTTTTACTCATCATTTCACCAGTTAAGCAGTGTATCTGCAGCCCAGATCCAGATCCAGAACTGACTATAATGTCCCTTATTTTTCATTTGGTATTTCCATGTGTGTTCCCTAAGGTGTCAGTAGCTCCTATTTTTGGCAGCTACACTATATCATTTACATTGATTTATTTTAATTAGTGTTTGCCAAAAAATTACTATATACCCAATACTGTTATAACCTATCTACTAAAGAGGGAATATGCTAATTGACCCTCACACCATCCCAAAAGATGGCGGCATCCACCGCCAATAAGGAGGGAATATGTTAATTGACTGCCCCATCCTCAAAGATGGTGGCACCCACAGTCACAAGATGGTGGCACCCAGTTCTCTCAGCCCCTCTGGGTTGGCAAGCGTGCGGCAAGGCTGGGCCTGCCCCTAGGCTGGCCTGGCCACTCTGCGCACCTGCCTCCAGAGTCTCCCAGTCCCTTCAGGCCCCCCAGTTGCCCAGGTTTGCCCGAGGTGCAGGCAAGCCTCGGATGGCAGCTGCCCAGTTGCCCAGGGTCGCCCAAGGCTCAGGTAACCAGGGCTGGCTGAGGCTTAGGCTGCGGCAGTGGCAGCTGCAGAGTTGTGATGGATGTGTCACCTTCCCCTGATTGCTGGGTTGCCTCCTGCCTCTGAAGGGCTCCTGAACTGTGAGAGGGGCAGGCCGGGCTGAGGGGCCCCCCTCCAGTGCATGAATTTTCATGCACTGGGCCTCTAGTGTTAAAGATAAAAATGAGACATAGTCTTGACATGGAGTCTATGTTTGTATAGGGTCATCAAACATGATAAATACATGACTAAGTATAACATGATGTGCTTCATGGTCTATGACATGCTTTGGGAGCATGGGAGAAGGTATGATTCTCTCTGCATGGTTGTGCGGTGGCCAGTAGTAACATAAGAAGATTTCTCTTACAACAACAGGGAATTTAACTGTGACACATGAGTAGGATGTTTCCAAACAAAGAAGATGGCAGATGAGTTGGAATATTCTAGGAAAATGCAAAATAGAGAAAAATCAGACATGAGGAAATATGAGGCATGTTCCAACAAAGGCCAATGGAGTAAGAATTAGGGGCCTAGGACTGACAGAAAGGGCAGCAGATGGAAATGCACGGGCAGGTTGGGGCCCAAAAGTGAATTCTGGAGAAAGGCATTTAGAGTTTACACTGTAGGCTTTCACCACTCCACGTGTGGTCTGCATCATCACCACCACCTGGGAGCTTGTTAGAACTGCAGAGCTAGAAACTGTACCTTTGCAGTGTAGCCAGGTGGTTTGTGCACATTGAACTTTGAGAAGCACTGTGAGTGGTGACAGAAAGCACTTTATGTGGCGTTTGGGACAGAGAAAGAGGTGGAAAGGAAAAGTATGTTGTTTGGGTTTATCTCACTTAACTCTTACAATAAACTTCCATTACCTTTTCTTAACAGATACCTGACTAGCTTAATTATATCACCCAAAGCTACGACTCAACAAATGGCAGCACCAGAGTTTGGACTCTGGTGTTTCTAGCTGCAAAGAATGTCTGGCTCCTTTCGGTGGCTGAGTGATTTCATCATTGTTGAGGACAAGAAAATTAAATGTAAGAGAGCTAATGAAGGGGGTGGAGACTGCTTCCTGTCCGTTATAAACTCTTTTGCTCTTGTGAGCACTGAAGAAGCTGGCTTGTGTTGTGTGTGGAAAGGAGATGCTTAGAAAATATCTGTTATTATTAGGAACTGAATCTTAGAGGTTTTGTTACACTCCTCTTTCCAGTCTATACTTATGTTAGCAAATATCTCTGTAGTCTCTTTTCCTTTTAATACCAAAACATCAACTATCTGAGTTGTCACTCTGAGTGACTGTGGAAAGTCTGATCTTTTATAGTATCCCCTCTCAAGTATATCTGAGAATGCCAGGGGATTGTTTACATGTTTGATGATTCCCACATGGCCTTCACTTGTCAGTTTCACCAGCCATCTGTTTCATATCTCCTTCCTCAGGCTTGTTTCACTCTAACAATGGGGTTAGGCATCTCTGTTAATTTTCCAAAGGACAGTTAAGGTTAAGGTTTGGGAACAAGAGCAGGAAATGACAATGCAGAAAAGATAGTTGGGTCCTGAAAAACCTTTTGATCTCTTCCCATGGATCTTCTCTTTCTTTAGCCTCTATTTCCCTTGAAGTTTCAGGGCTGACATCACTTCTCTCCACATAAGCACTTTGGTCATTTCCACTCTGCCTTGAAACAGGCTCTCAGCTTCCTCTTGGATTCAGCAAGAAGGGAAAAGAATTCTTATCTCCCTCAATTTGAGACTTGTCTTTTATTTTTTCTTTCCCAGCACTTGTGTTATGACAATGTTTATTTCCTTTAAAGGAACTGCCCACCTCTATCCTAAGGGTATAAATTGGCCTCCGTGTCTAAATTAGGCAATTGTAGAACTCAGCATTGCATTTCCTATTTGGCTGATTCAAGCTAAAAAGCATCAAGGGTTGGGGTGGGGGGGTGGGGGGGGAAACTGAAGGTAGTTTCTCCTAACCCTCCAGCACTTCATTCCTCCTGATGTGGCTTGGTTTTCTGATCAGTAAGAAGTTACTTTTTAAAACATGTGTTCACATTAAGAACAAATAATTTTCTTGCAAAGGGAAGTCTAAGCATTTAATATCTTGGCCTGAATTAGGCCTCCTCAAGGACAATGAGTAGATATTAGGATTAAATCTGCATAGCTCAATGGGCTGAGTAAGCCAGTCCTACCTTGCCCATTATGATGAGCACATGGCATCACTCATAGAACAGGTGTATTTATGAATGGGTATATGTGTGGGTGTTAGTGTGAAGTAGGAACCACAAGGTTATAGAAAAATATAAACTTATCTACCTGCTATATTCTTTGACACCATGTTGACACAATAAATCAAAGAAACTGGCAGTATCCAAACACTGATTCATAGCTCTTGCTTGATTTAAGGATCATTTAATTAGAAGCACTCTATATTAATGGTTGAGGGAGTGGATTCCAAAGAGGATATACATACCCCAAAGACGAAGTTTCCACCTACTTTGAAAGCAAAGTACATATCCTGCAATCCATTAAATGGCATTGCAAGTTTCAACAGTTTTAATATCCTCTCCCCCCTCCTCCATGGGCTACCCTATGACCCATGCCCTGTGGTTTACCTTGGATACAAGATGAAGACTTTGCATTTACACCTCTGAAAATATTTAGGTCATGTTTAGCCACAGAATAAGTTTTGCTGCCTCCACCGAATGGAATCTGTTTTTTATATTTGGAGTTTGAAGGAGTAGGAGAAATAAGGAAATACTTTATCGAATCTTAAGTTTTTAAAGACACATGCCCTTATGTGCTTATGGGCCTTAACCTCTACTAGACTAACAAATAACAGTGAACTATCATAGACCCTCTTCATGAAGCCTCTTGGTTTAAGAATATTTCAGAACAATGGGGATAAAGATTATCTTGCTGTCTTTCAATGAAAGAAAATGTTAATGCTGTAAGAAAGATTTTGTGCCTATGAAGACTACTTTCTAACATTTCTTATATCATAAACTCAAAATGGATTAAAGACTTAATTAAATGTAACATCTGAAATCTTAAAAGTTCTAGAAGAAAACATAGGCAATGAACTCTTTGCCATCAGTCTCAGCAGTATTTTTTTTAGATATGTTTCCTTTGGCAAGGGCAACAAAAGCAAAAATAAACAAATGGGACTACGTCAAATTAAAAAGTTTCTGTATGGTGAAGGAAACCATCAACAAAATGAAAATACAACCTATTGAATGGGAGAATATATTTGCAAAAGATACTTCAAGTAAGATGTTAATATTCCAATTATGTAAGGAACTGAATAACCCCCCCCCCCAAAATAAAATAACACTCCACATCAAGCAATGCAATTAAAAAATGGGCAATGGGCCTGAATAAATGCTTCTCTAAAAAGAACATACAGATGGCCTTCAGGTATAGAAAAAGATGCTCAACATCCTTAATTGTTAGGGAAATACAAATCAAAACCACGAGATACTACTCCATACCTGTCAGAATGGCTATCACTTAAAAAATCAACAAATAATGAGTGCTGGTGAGGATGTGGAGAAAAGGGAGCCTTCATATACTGTTGGTGGGATTGTAAATTAGTGCAGCCACTATGGAAAACAGTATTGAGATTCCTAAAAAAATTAAAAATAGAGTTGCTATCCCCAGGATTACCACTTCTGGGTACCTGAAGAAAACAAAACCACTAATTTGAAAACATAGATGCACCCCTATGTTCATGGCAGCATTGTTCACAATATCCACAATATCACAATAAAGAAAATGAAATATATAATGGAATATTACTGAACAATAAAGAAAAAATAAACTATGATAACATGAATAGACCTACAGGGTATCCTGGTAAGTAAAATAAGTCATACAGAGAAATACAACTACCAGATGATTTCACTTATATGTGGAATCTAAAAAAGAAAACAAAACAAATGAACTAATAAAACAAAACAAAACAAAAAAAGAGAGAGAAACAGATCTATAGATACAGAACACAAGCTGGTGGTTGCCAAAGTGGAGGACAGTGGGAGATGGGAGGGCAAAAAAAGAGTATTCTCAGCATCATCTTCTTACTTCAGCCTAAGGTAAAAATGAACTTGATCTGTTACCATAATGGTTTTCCTGAGGCCAACCAAGCTGCTGACCAGATTTATCCCTGTAGTAGTTAATGCTGGATGCCTGCGGCTTCAATGGCTTTTGAAAGTGGCTAGGAGCTATATATCAATGGTTGGATACTGCTAGTTTCTGTGGTTTATTCTTCAAAATGGAGCCAAGAACAGTAGGATTTAGTTTCTCAGTGACCAGGTATTTCCTTTTTTACACACACACTGACTCCGAGTGATCTTTTGTGTCAGTCACTCCTGCTCCTTGAGCACTTGCGAAGTGTTTTATCGCTGGAGTCCATGGAGGTTCTTCAATGGTGCTTTCCCTACAACTTATCTTTTCTACTCCCAAAGGGATACTTTGTGGTTGTTTTCCAAAACGAGAGAGAGAGAGAGAGAGGGGGGGGGGGAGAGGAGAGAGAAAATACCACACAAATTAGTCAAACTAGGATTGTCAATTTGTGGATAATAAGAGATTATGTGTTTCTCAAAGTAAATATGCTTAAGTAGCCTACATTTCAGAAGGTGTTTCTCTGTGGTGTAGGTTTTTTGAAGCAAAATTTTAAGAGAATGTATAAAGGCATTTAACTCGGTTAAATGTCACCTCATTTTCAACCTTAAAAGCTTTGATATTGCGATGTCTCTGATAGAAACATGGTTCTATACATTATTCAAATAAAGACTCGCATGTTAAAAATCATAGTAATTACTTCATGGAAAAGTGGAAAACTTGGCTATTCTGGTCCAAGTCACCAGCGAATCAGACCAAGACTATAGCAATCATCTCCCAGCTGGGTCTCCCTTCTCTGCCTTTGCTCCTTATAATTCATTCTCCACAAGGCAGTCAAGACAACTTTGAAAAAAACCTGTGACTGTCATCAAACGTAAAGCCTCCCAGGACTTCACATTACACTTGAAGTCAAATCCAGTCTCTCCTGGGACTTGGGTGGCTCTTCTTGATTTTACCCTACTTCTCTGAAAGTTCCATTCTGTACTCACCTCAGTGTCCCAAACCCGTTGGCTGCTTGCTATTTCTTGAACAAGCCAGGCTTATATTTCTTTGTACTTGCTATTTTCTTTTATCAGAATAAAATCTTCTCATTAGGTCTCTGCTCAAAGTCATCACCTCAGAGAGACCTTTCCCAGAACATTCCACCAAAACCAGCCTTCTCGATGCTCCCACTCTGCATTTAATCATTCTGCCTGTCTTCTTTATAGCACTTAACACTACTTAAAATACAGAATAGATTCATTTTGTTTACACATTCCTTTGTGTTTTACTCAATAGGATCCAAGCTCCCTCAGAGGAATGTTATTTTATTCAGTTATATCTCCAATCTGTAATACAGTGCTTCTCATAGAAATTACTGCTCACAAAAGCTCGTTAAATGACTGAGTGAAAAAAGTACTAGTTTTCAATGATATTTCACATGCTAGATCTCTGTGGAATGTGGATGGACTAAAACAAAAATGCCTATTTCGCTGACTTCCTGATCCTCCCATAGAGACAGTCTCTAATCTTGCTATTTTGTGAGCAGATGGAGAAGGAGCCCTTGGAACTAATAGTCTTTGATATGTTTGGGAACCACTCTAACCCCCAAGGTGAGTGCAAGAAGGAGCTTCAAAGCTAGTGATAAATGTAGAGTGAAAACAGGAGCACAGTGTGCATCTCTCTGAACACAGCACTCAATAGAGTCCTTGTTCTCCTGTGCACAAGGAAGAGCTTTGGACTCAGGATCAGATAGAAACTCAAGTTCTTGCTACCATATGCCCCTGAAAAACTGGACAAGCTACAGACTCCTGGCCCTGTTTTCTCATCTGTGAAGTGGGAATGCTAATAAAAAGGGATAATAATTTTCTTGAGTCCTTACTGTATTCCAAGCCCTATGTAAACATTTGCATGTAGTAATACTTCGTTTAGTTCTTGCACTCATCTTCATGAGTAGATGTTACTGCTCTATCCTTTCCTATGCTACATCACAACCAAGCATTCTGAGGATTAAGAGAGATTGGGTCATTACAGAAAAGCACACACATAAGCTTTGGCAGAGCTGGGGTTGTGGCCTGATGTATCTTTGAACTTGAAACTCAGAGTCTTAATGGATATATCATATGATTTCGCCATCCAGTCTGGTCTGGAGGACAAAAGGAAGTAACTGTGTTATTCTAATTGAATTTTTCACACGCTCCTGTAATGATGAATACACATTGCCTCTGCCATTAGATTGGGAGTATCTTGAGATGACAAACATGCGTTTTTTTTCCCTTTTGTGTCTCCAGGACCTACCACAGGATTTAGCACAGGGCTCTCTATTCCGCACTCCCTTCCTTGCTTTCACTCTCCTCTTTTGACAGAAATTACATTTGTCATAACAAAGGCATTCCTGTGGAAGGAGTGGGAAGCAGAACATGTCCTCGGCTCACTCCTCAACTTTCCATCTTTCAACCTGCTGAGAGTCCACACTGGCTCCTGCAAATGCAGCTCTGCCAAGTCCTTGGTGTGATGCCCAGGCAGGTTAGGGTGATTGCTATGTTTAGCTCACAGCTGTAAGTAGGCAGGAGTGTAAAAATTCTAGATAGTATCATTAGGTCCCTCTGAAGCACAGGGCTTGGCCACATTAACTTCACAAGTGCAAGAACAAGACCCCTGGCCATGCATTGTATTTAGATTTAATGGTGTTAATTTCACATAAGGTGAGAAGCAGTCTGATCCAGGATCAGAAAGTGGTGATTCAACTAATACTATAGGATACACAAGGTTTAGAAAACATAGATTTTTTAGTGCCACCTACTGTTGAAGTTCTGGGAGGAAATGATTTAGTTCTTATTTATTTGCTTGGTTCTGTATTATGGCCCCAAAGGAAAATGTAAACAGCTGTTCTCAGCTGTGTGCTTTTTGTTTATTAATGTTTTAGGTGTATAATTTGTGCAATATGTGATTTCTCCTTGGATCCTTTTATTTATACAGATAGTAAATAATAATGCAAGAGTGAACACACCAGGGTAGATTAATCATTCCTGGTGGATAGATTCTGCTACTCTTTTTGCAGAATAAAGGGAAGGAAATTTTAAGAACATTAAATGGCATGCCTTGGACCAGTGGATCAAACAAAGGCCAAACCTCCAAATTCCCGCATTAATTCAGTAATCAGAATCAGGTTATGTGAAAGCACATTGCAAAGGAAAAAGGAAGCAGGCTACTTTAAACTAAAAGTAAGTTTGGGAGTTTTGAATTATTTACCTTGGTTGTCCTCTGTCCTTTCAATGACCTTGACTGGACAGCCAGTTGGGATCCTTAAGGCTGATCTCCTATTCCCTAAACAAATAAGACTTTTGGTACACTTAGAGGAACTTGAGTATTAGGAAGATATAGGATGTGCCAAAACATCTGCTTTATGTTGTTGTTGTTAATTTCACATTTTGATCTGTAAATGTCCATTACTAGGGAAATGAAAGTAGATTCCCTTTATGTGGAAAGTTACAAACTATAGGAAGATGTAAATGAACTAATTTCTTTATGTGGCGATTTACTTGTGCTTTTTAAAATTCTTAAAATTCCACAAATAAATGCTGAGCAAGTCTACCTATTCATAGTACTCTGCACAGAATTATAGGACTGGATGGAGTGCTGCAGTTTACGCAGAATTGTGCTCTAATTTAACAGATGAGGAAATAGAGCCTCTAGAAAGAAAAAGAGAACTGTTTGAGGTAACATTCCCACTCAGTATTACATTTGCCTTGAACCCATTTTGTTTCATTCTCAAGTTCTATTTATCATTTTCCACCCCACCATCATTGATTTTCAATTCTTTGCATAAAGTCATTCAACTAACATATGGCAAAACACAGATTTTTGGACTTTTCATCCACTAGTCTTTCCACCTTTGGCCATAATATTTTGTATTGGAACTTTATTTTTTTTTACACAATAAATAAGAAAATCTAGAAAGTACCATTGTACCACTGTGCTTTCTTGCCTCTGACCTTGTTGTAAAATGACATCCTAATTTCAGGTTTTAGGGTAAAAATATTTCATAGAAATAATAGATTTCAAGGTGAACTACAGAAGGAGTCCCAAGGCATCCTGTTTAATGGACTTGATTTTTTTCAGTGTTGTCTCTTTTGTTCTGAAAGAAAACAATTTGGCAACAGACTCATTGGAAATGCGGGCCATTTTAATATTAATTATTTATTATAAGCTGTAACCATTTACACAGAGAAAAAACGAAAGCATTACTTGGCCATGTTCATTAATTTCCCCAGAGCTACTTTTTAGTAATTTATTATCCTTTAGTTACCAGAGAAAATCAGAGAGCAGTTAACTTCCCTTCAAGATATATTGAGAAAGTGTTGTTTCAAAATATCTTGAAATTTTGAAAGATAATAATATAGTGTTTTACTTTAAAATTACATCTAGATCTCCCTGGAATTTTTTTCTTAATTGTTCTTCTGCGGCAACAACTAGAATATTGGAAGAAAGCAAGCAAAGGAAGACTCCTGGGGGAAAAGAAAAGAAAGTTATTTCTAAAGTGGAAACTTCTTCACTATTGCTGGACAGGGCATAATTGGTGGTGCTAAACTTCTCCTTGTAGTTTTGATGAATGGCTACATCTATAGAGTGAATACCACTCTGCAAGGGCCATGGGGTCAATACCCACTCGGGAAGAATTGGTCCCAACTGCCGTGAGGTCAAGAGGGGCTGGTACTGAGTTGAATTGGTGCTATTAGGGTATAATCATTGAATTGTTGATTACTTTTGTTCTTCCTATTTTCAAAAGGAACGTTAGGTGACATAATAAAGACACAGACACAATGAGGGATTATATGAGGAATAGAAAGTTAACTATCATATGGAGGCCTCTTTATGAACAGACTGCCTGGCTGGTAATGCTTGAGTTCCTCTCCCAACTAGTCCCTCTGATTCTCTTAGTAAATGACACCTATGATTCATGTCAGACATCCAAGTCTTCTTTCCTTTCCTGCCCCAACTCTATTTTACTTCAAAGTACAATTTATATACAGTGACATGTACAGCTCATATCATTTGAGGAGCTTTGACTAAAGGTATGCATCTGTTTGACCCACATTCCGGTTAAAATATAGAACATTTCCAGAAAATCTTGTTGTGCCTGATACCTCCTGAGAAATAAATTGAGGTTTTGAAAAAAATAATCTATTTGCTTTTCTTGGTTACCTGACAAGACTTTTGTGGCCTCCTTTGGCAGATACCCAAAGTCAAGAATATGTGAAAAGACTCCTTTCAGTGGCCTTGGCTGGTTGAGTATTTCATGGACTTCTAGGTAGTGATTATCCCCTAACAATATTAACATAAACTCTGAAAATAAGATGGTATAGCCAGAATTCCTACATTCTCAAAAGAAAACCTTCATTTTACTTCCTGTTGGAGCTACGGATTGATATATTTGACGGGGAATGGTTTCTAATGTCCAGTGTCCCCTGGCTCTAGGGCGGGGAGTATTGGGAGTCGCCTTTGTACGACTCTCCCGCTGGTTAGGCAAATTCCCATATCTCTCAAGGGAGTGAATTTAATTTCAGGAAAAATAAGCACTGGGGAAATAAAGTTTCACATGGCTAACAAGGCAGAATTCTGTGTTGTTATAGCTGGCCCTGGGTGTATCCTTTACACCATGGAGTAGCCTGGCCACATGACAGGCATGCAGAAAGTTGCCCAACCAAGGTTATGTTGAGAGACTCTCTAAATGCTAGCCCATGTTGACTTTACAGCAAGCAGTTACTTACTATGTTTAATCATTGGGAGCCAAAGCAATATGTGGACACCACCTCCAGAATTCCACTCCCACTGCCAGGCCCGTGAAAGCACTTCTTAGGGGAAGAGAGAAATAGAGATTTATCCTGCCTTTCAAAATTAAAGATGCCTTTCTTACACCAGGGCCTCCTGAGAAACATGAACTTCCTTTAACTACAGTTAGTGGCAGCAGCGAAAGTACCAGCAGGGGAGTTGTTCCGCTGAAACTGGGCTGAGGTGCTATGGTTTATTTGAGATTAATGGGCTCCTCCGGTTTCATTCCCAAAGTCCCCACCAATGGATGTGGACGTTTCACCAGTCCCGGAACCATTGTGCCTGCCTTAGGTTTGTTTGTAGCACGATTCTGCTAGCACACGTTGCCTTTCATTCATCTGAGACATATGTTTTTTTATTTTTAATAAAAGATGTAGGATGAAAGGATGATAGTTTCCTCCTGGGAGAAGGGGTCTGACTAAAACTTATTGATGTATTTGTAGAAACCCTTTGCATAGCTTCTAGAGTCCATTCATTCTCAAGTCACTGCAGCTAACAAAATAACCCTGCTGAAGCTTTAGGAGAATATAAGCATGAAGCTTCGAGAATGTGATGATATTATGTATGAGGTATCTTGTGGGGTGAGGGGAGCACATACTGGACTGAGAGCAGGGAGGCCAGTGTTCTAGTCTCAACTTCACCACTAAATGGGTGAGTCATTTGCCAAGTAGGGGGATTAGAAAGAGATGCTCTCTGAAATGTCTTCCAGCAATAAATTTCTATATATATAGATAGCATAAAATCAAAATCAGTTTTACGGGGAGAAAGTTAAAATTTCAGTATTGGAATAATGATGACCTGAAACTCATAAAATTTTCCATCTGCAAATCTTTAACATAATGTGAGTTCTGCTTTTTTGCAATGGTAGAGTACCTTATACTGGCCATTCTGCCTAATTACCTATAAAAGCTGGGTAAATTACACAGAGAAGAAAATAAAAATCCCCATCTGTTTGAAAGCCTTCGAGAGCAACCATGATTTTAAAGAAATATGCATCATGGTGATACTAACATTCCTGGTTACTTTTCCTCTTGAGGCATTTACTCATTTGTAAAAAGTGTGGGGCCAACCAGAAAAGAGATAGCTCAAACCTGCTGTAGACTCAATAGCTTGAGGAGACAAAAATTGATGTTCAAGGTTATTAAGTTAGTGGGAACTGGAGGGTCTATGTCTCAGGAAGGAGGACTCCAGAGAAGTGATTCTAAAATATAGGTTTTACCCTGAAAGCATTTGCAAAATTGTAAATTGCATGTAGTAAAAGCATACAAGGAAAGCAGAGAGCAGCAGCTGGGAGTAAACATGTTAATTAAGCACAGCTTTTCCCACAGACTCATGATACTGGTGAGACAAAATTTAAATTTTAGTGCACTTCAAAGGAGTTTCCTGGTAACTAAGCCAAGATCTCATTTGCAATGACTGGGAAGCTATATCCTCAGAATAAAGCAATATTTAGAAATAGACCAGCGCTTACAAAGATAGAAATGCAGGCTTGAGTCAACCAATTCTTGATTGCATCAAGGTGATTTGCCCAGATGTGTCTGACAGAAGAAAATATTTTCTCAGAAAACAACAACAACAAAAAACACCCCACAACAAACATGACAGAGCCTGTGCAATATTTGATCTGCTATGCTCAACACTCATTCAGAATTACCAGATATGTCAGGAGACAGGCAAAATAAATGAAAACCAAGAAATAAGAAAAAAAAAATAGTTAAGAGAAACAGGCTTATAGGTGATTCATGTATCAGAATTATTAATCATAGAATTAAAAATACAATTTTAATTACAATTTTAAATACAATTTCTTTTCAAAGTGTTACAATATTCTAAAATTGAATGTAGTGATCATTGTGCAACTATATGAATATACTTAAATCAGTTGTAGCAAAAAAAATTCCTAAAAAACTAACCCACCAGAAAAATATAACAATATTAAATTTGTATAACTTAAATGGAAGCATCAAAATATATAAAGCAAAAATCAACAAAATTTAAAAAAGGATATAAGCAATTTCAAGTCATAATGACAGACTATAACATACTCCTCTCAGTAACTAATAGAGCAAACAGTTAAACAAAAGTAAAAATATAAAAGGTGATGTATTAATTGACCCATAGATGCATATATTTCACTATACTCAATAAATGTAATATTCATATTTCAGTATATTGAGAATATTTAGCAAAATTGATCATATTCTAAGTAATAAAATAAGGCTCAGCCAATTTGAGATGATTAACATCTGGCAGGTTATATTCTTTATCAGAATGGAATTAAGTCAAGAAAAAAATTATTAAAAGACAAGTAGAAATCCTCAAATGATAGAAAACTGAAAACAAAACAGTTTTAAATAACCAATAGGCCAAAGGAAAAAATCATAATGCAAACAGAAAATATGTTCAGCTGAATAAATTAGAAAATACATTACCTTAAGCCTTTCAGAACTTAAGTTAAAGCCTTGATTAAAGGAGAATTTAAAGACAGGATTGGGCAAGTAAGAAGAAGTAAAACTTAACAATCTAAGTAGCTACTTCAAATAATTAGGAAAAAAACCCAGCAAATTAGATACAAAGAAAGAAAATAAATGTAAGAGAATTGATAAAATTAATGAAGTAGAAAACAAAGATATAATAAATACAATTGAGCATCAACATTTGGTTATTTGGAAACATTAAAAATGATAAAACTGGTTTGACAGATCAAGAAAAAGAAAAGAAGTAAAAAAAATCACTAAACTGCGTAAAAGAGAGACAACATTATAGATTACTATAGACATTAAAAACTTAAAAAGGATTTTATGAATAACATTATTCTAATAAATTTAAATCTTAGATTGAATGAGGACTTACTTTAAAAAATCAAACTTCTAAAAGTGACACAAGAAATAGAAAATTTGGGTAGAATGCTATTTATTGAAATAATACAATTTTAATGAAACAACAACAACAAGGAAATGTTCAGGCCCAACTAGCTTTGCTGATAAATTTTTTCCAATATTAAAAGAGAGAAATATTAATTTTATATAAACTAGAAAACAAGGAACACTTTCAAATTCATTTTATATGGCCAACGCATCTCTGATAGCAATTCCTGAAGATGACAATACAAGAAAGGGTTATTATAAGTCAGGCTTTCTTATGACCATTAGCAAAAATAAAACAAAACAGAAAAACCTAAAGAAAAAGATATTTGCAAATAAAACCCATCCTACCTAATAAAAGAGTAATATGCAAATTGACCATATCGTCACTACACCCACCAGCCACGCCCACGAGCCATGCCCACCAGCCAATCAGGACCTGGGGCGGAGCCAGCCAGCAAGCCTGCTGTCTGGGCTGTGGGGGGCAGGGCTGAGGTGGCCCAGGTTGCGGGGGGTGGGGCCACGTGGCCTGGGCCATGGGGGGCGGGGCCAAGGTGGCCAAGGCCGTGGAGGGTGTGTGGCTGAGGTGGCCAGCCTGGGCTGGCCAGGGAGAAGGCCTGAGCCAGGGAAGTGTGGCCAAGGCCCACGCTAGCTGGGCGCAAGCTGGCTGGGGTGAAGGCCCAGGCCAGGAGGGATATGGGGTGTGTGGTTGGGACAGCACAAGTCATCAGCCCCATTGCAGGGCAATGGCTGTGTGCCCAAGGCCTAAAGCCTCGGCCAAAGGCTTTAGGGCTTGGGCAGGCTGGGGGTAAGTGGTCAGTAGGACATTCCCTGAGGGCTCCCAGTATGTGTGAGGAGGTAGGTTGGGCTGAGAGATTACCCACCCCCAGTGTACAAATTTCAGGGACAGGGCCACTAGTTGATATATAAAAAGTATAGCATCATAACCATGTTGGGTTCTTTAAAAATAAAAGGCTGATTAACATTTAAAATTCCAATTAATTTAAATGTACATCTTAAAAATCAAAGAAGAAAATTATATGATTATCTCAATAGATGCAGAGAAAGCATTTTATGGAATTCCATATATATTTATGGTTAAAGACGATTTTAGAAATTTTGAGTAGACAAGAACTTTTCCAACTTAAATAAAGGATTAAAAAATATATAATAAGCCCTGGCCAGGTGGCTCAGTTGGTTGAGTATCCTCCTGTGCACTGAAAGGTTATTGGTTTGACCCCTGGTCAGGGCACATACCCAGGTGGCTGGTTCAATCCCTGGTTGGGATACATATGGGAGGCACCTAATTGATGTTTCTCTTTCTCCCTCTCCCTAACTCTCTTCATTAAAATACACACACACACACACACACACACACACACACACACACACAAAGAGTATACCTAGTAGTGGAATATTGAAAGTATTGCATTAAGACATTAAGATTAGGAATAAAACAAGGAAGCTCTTTATCACCAGTTCTGTGGATGGCCCCCATAATCCTTTTATCCTTATACGCATGCTCCTATGTAATCCTCTCCTCTTGAGTAAAGGCTGGACTTGTTGATTCACCTCTAACAAATGAAATATGGCAGACATGATGATACGATATTGTGAGATTAGGTTATGAAAAGACTATCACTTCCATGTAGGCTCTCACTCTCTGTTCTCTCTTAAATCAGTCTTCATGGGAGAAGCCAGCTGCCATGTCTTGACAGATAGATGAAGATGTCCAAGCAGGGAAGGTGTTAGGCCTGCCAACAAACATGCGAATGAACCTAGAAATTAATCACCTCCTCCACACTTCTCCACTGAAGTCTTCCACTAGACCACAGCCTTGGCTGACTGGTGTTGTTATAATCTCATGAGGCATTGTAAGCTAGAGGCACAGATAAACTTCACCCACATGCTTGTCTGATGAAATAATAAATACTCGTTGTTTTAAGTAACTAAATATAGAGATAATTCATTATGCAGTAATAGATAACTAATGTAACCTCTGTTCAACATTGTTTTGTATGTCCTAGAATGCTCAATAAGAGAAGATGTTATCATTGAGTATATAAAATAAATACATTTATTACAGTTGTTGGTTCCAAGGTCAAGCTACAAAGAACAATAGTATTATATTTATATAGGTATAGGCATAAATCTGCATTAGCAATGAACAATTCAAACATAAAGTTTCAAACAGAAAAAAAGGAAAGATAATAAGGGTAGAAGTTAATGAATTGACTTTCATATAAATGAGGAATTTCTATTTGTCAAAATATATCATTGAAGAGTGAAAAGCTGGTCATGGATTGGGATAATGTATTTTAGCATATATACTCAACTAAATAAGTGTATTCAAAATACATAAAGAACACATACAAATTAAAAACAAAAAGACAGTCCACCCATGTAAAGTCTGGAATAGTCACCAAAGAAAGGATATCTAAATAGCTAATAGACACATGAAAATGTCTTAATATTATTAATCCTCAGAAAAACGCAAATCAAAACCTCAATGAGAGATTATTGTAAACACAATAGAATGCCTAACATTTAAAAAAATGTTGCAATACCAAATGAATGGTGACAGCATGGAAAAATGGAACTTTTGTATATTGCTAGTGAAAGTATAAGTTAATACAGCAACTTTACTTATTATTTTTTTATTGAATTTATTGGGGTGACACTGGTTAACCTTATATAGGTTTAAGGTGCACAATTCCATAATACATTATCTGTATACCGTATTATGGGTTCACCATCCCAAGTCAAGTCTCTGTCTATCACTACACTGTTATCCATGACCATGACTTTTTTTTCTTTCTTTTTTGCTCCATCCCTTCACCCCACACCTCTCACAGCTGTCAGCCTGCTCTCTATTTATAAGTATTTTTCTATTTTGCTTATTAGTTCATTTTGTTCATTAGATTCCACAGATGAGTGAAATCACATGGCACTTGTCTTTCTCACCAGCTTATTTCACTTAGCATAATATAACCAAAGTATATTTATGCCTACTCATCCACCAAGAAATTTTACTTCTAAGTGTATAATCTGAAAGAGAGATTTATATATGTACATCAAAAGACATTGAAAAGAATGTTTATGGCAATATCCTATCTAATAAAAGAGTAATATGCAAATTGACCATCACTTCAAGACACAAGATAGCCACCCCCATGTGGTCAAAGATGACTGCCCCATGTGGACACAAGATGGCTGTCAGGGGAGGGCAATTGTGGGCAGTTGGGGGGACCAGGCCTGCAGGGGAGGGCAGTTGTAGGCGATCAGGCCAGTAGGGAGGGCAGTCAGGGGTGACCAGGCCAGCAGAGGAGGACAGTTGGGGGAGACCAGGTCTGCAGGGGAGGACATTTGGGGGAGACCAGGCCAGCAGGGGAGGGTAGTGGGGGGGACCAGGCTTACAGGGGCAATCAGGCTGACCAGGGAGCAGTTAGGCATCGATCACGCTGGCAGTGGAGTGGTTAGGGGGTGATCAGGCTGGCAGGCAGAAGTGGTTAGATGCAATCAGGCAGACAGACAGGCAAGTGGTTAAAAGCCAACAGTCCTGGATTGTGAGAGGGATATCTGACTGCCCATTTAGGCCCAATCCTGATGGGTGGGATCAGGCCTAAATGGGCAGTCAGACATAGGGTACAGGCTGGGCTGAGGGACCCCTTCTCCCCCCGTGCATGAATTTCTTGCACCAGGCCTGTAGTTATAAATAAGTATCATAGACTGGAAGTGATCAATAGTAGAATGGATTAATTATGATCTTGTCATACATGGAATACCATAGAGTAAATAAAATTAGCAATTACTGTTATAAGAAATAACATAGATTAATTTCAAAATCATTATATTGAAAAAATAGAAATAAAAAAGTACATAGCATTATCTTGCTTTAAAAGCCAGCCCAACCAAATTTGCAGGGTTAGAATAATTGTATTCTTTGGTTGTTAATGATGTGGGGCTGTGTCATTACTTGGAATGGAGAAAACTAAATGAGGAATAGGTCAGAGGTAGAAATTCAAAGTTTGTTTACAATCTGACAATGTCTATTAGACATGCAAGGATGGATTTCAAGTGCACTGTGATATCAAGAGCCTGAATGAGTAAAAAGGATAGAAGAAGAGGGGCTTGTACAAGGCCATGGGACCCTCTGACATTTATAATATCACTAGAAAAGAGAAGAGTCAAGTAGGTGAGTTTCAAGGAGCAGCCAATTGTGAAAAAGAAAAGCAAGCCAGGTGTAGACTCACAAAAACCCAGCAAGACAGTATATTACAGAGAGGAGAGAAAAATGAAAGTATAGTCTTGTATCTGTGACAGCTCTATAAATGGACAATTAAGCCATACACAAAGTCCTTTTCTTGTCCACTATTGCCATTGCCATCCCAGCATAAACCAAAGGTTCCATCAGAATCAGGGTGAGGGTGGGTAGGTAGACTTACCAAAGAATTTGCTCCAAATTAATATAGTGCTCCCTCTTTCCAAGATTACATGTGAGTAGAATTTTGACTAATCCTAGTGCAAATATTTATTTCCTCTGTGTCATCTCAAACTTTAGATAGTAAAAAAGGAAATCACAGGCTTTAGAATTATGCACATCTGGGTTCAAATTCTAGGTTACTGGCTTATAAAAATTAGTTCTCCTCTGAAACTCAGTTTAATGAACAGTAAATGGCAGTATGTCAACAAGAAAGAGGCTGGAGGTTTTTTCTCCCCCTTTTCCTTCTTTTTATTAAATGCAGCACTTTGCATGGCTTGTGGAGCCTGGGACATATTTGCAGGTTTGGTGACATGAAACCAGTTTGAAATGAACTTTAAAAGAGTGAATTTCTTTCTCTCTCTCTCTCTTTTTTTAATTTTGGAAGGATTAATCTCCTATGAAAAGAGAGTTCAGTTGGGTTTTAAGTGGATATTTTGGTCTTGGTTTCTAGAGATAAGATCCTGCTGTGCTGTGTACAGTTGTGATTATGTCCTGATTGGTTGCTGTGCGTCAATAGCCTCAGCATCATTGGGCTGTAGAGAGTGGAACATTTTGGTTATCTGAGAAGAGTTAGGAAACGGAACCAGAATCAGGCAGGGAGTGGAGAACTGTTGCTGGTGGTGTGGAGAAATCCCGTTAAGGTTATTATTTGGGGGTCCAAAGAAAACGCAGTATCTGTCCAACCCCAGTCTTCTCCTATAAACACGTTCATTTCTTTAGAGAAGCACAACCTCCCCAAAGTCCAATCCCACACTAAGGTAATATCTATCGTTAGCTCCTTCCCTCCTTAATGTTTAAAGCTTAGACTGCTCCCTATTGTAAAATACAGGAAAACAAAGGGCTTGTTTTCCATCTAGGCTGTTTTTCTAACTGAATTTCTCCCAATGAGTTTAATGAATGTTGATTCAATTTATAGATGGTGCTGTTACTTCAATAGCCCCCAAGCCTATAAAACCATAAGAGGAAAATACTCTTTATTCCAGGTGGTAAAATGTAATCCCATCTGTTTTCATTTCATCTTGGATTGTTTGCCTCATTTTGTTCTGTCTACATGAAATGGAAATGCTGCATGAAGCCAACGAGATTATAACATTTCAAAGTTTAAATCTCTTCCAAGTTAGTTTGAAAATAAATTCAAACTTAATTTTTTTCCTGTTTGAAATGAGATCTATTACCCTCACCCCCACTCTGGTGTGTGCCCAATATATTTTAAATCCAGAATTTTGAGGTTTCTGATCTCTTCTTTGACTAGAAAAAGTCAATGTAGAGTATTATTTATATAATAATTTTTCTTTCCCTAAGCTTTTCAAATTCTGGACTAAAGGGTGCATTTTCCCTCTCTCTCCCTAATTCCAAGAGTTTCAAAACACTAAAGGAAACAGTGAGAGAAAGGGAAATGACTGTGAGAGTATCCTGAAGACCGGGGTTTTCTGGCCCTGTCAATCAAGTCCATTTTACATTGGACTTTTCATTTTCAAAGATATGAGCAAGAATTTCACATCCAGAAGACATTCTAGCAGAGTCCCACAATTGATAGGATGAAAATCCAATAGAAGGAGGAAAAGGAAAGAATAATGCATGAGAGCAAAATGAAAGAAAGAATATAAAGTGGGAAGGCAGCTACTCAACAACTTTTCTTTCTCCATTCCCCTTCCCCAAAGCAGGCATTCTGGGAAGTTCTTTTTACATCATCCTGTGAGATACTTTTAATGATTCCCATTTAAAATGCTTTCCATTAAATGATGAAGTGGAAGCTCAGAAAAGTTGAGTAACTTGCTCCAAATTACATGTTCTTTCTGAGGTAGATGGATTTCAACCTGAGTCTGCTGTTTCTATGATAATTTCTCTTTCTTAGGTAGCATTAAAAATAGATTAAAGGATAAAGGAGAAAATACTCTAAAATATAAAATGCCATCAGATAATTACTAAATATGAGATATTTAATACTTTAAAAATTGTATAGGATCAAAAATTGGAAAATTCAGTAAGGTATAAAAGAGGAGATTTAAATGATCTATAATCTCAGTATCCCCAAATAATCACTGTTAATTTTTTATACAGTTAAATTCAGGGTTTAAAAAAATTTGGTATTCAACAATGGGATTATATACACATATACTTATAAAATTGCAGACATCTATTTATAATGTGATATTTTTTACATACTATATCATAAATATTTCCCTTTGTCTATGCACACTCTTCTATAACATGATCTATCTATATATATAAAAGCCTAAGTGACTGTCACAACCGAAACAACCAAACAGATGACCAAACAGGTTGCATGGGACAACCAGACCAGTAGGAGGTTAGTGAGGGATGCCCAAATGACTGAATAGAGGGCTGGGTGGGGTGACCAGGCTGGCAGGGGGTTGATGAGGGATGACCAAATAACTGAACACCAGGCTGTGTGGGGTGACCAGGCCAGCATGGGGGACAGTTAGAGTCAACCAGGCTGGTGGGGAGGCAGTTGGGGGCAACCAGGCCATCATGAAGGGGGCAGTTAGGGGTAATCAGGCAGGCAGGAATGTGAGCAGTTAGGAGCCAGTGGTCCTGGATTGTGAGAGGGATATCCGACTGCCAGTCTAGACATTCCTGAGGGTTCCTGGATTGGAGAGGGTGCAGGCTGGGCTGAGGGGACCCCCTCCCCTCATGCACAAATTTCATGCACCAGGCCTCTAGTTTTTAATAATCGAGTGATTTTTTAGATAAAAAGAATCTTTATTGAATACACCCTATGCCCCAGGCACCATGGCAGGAAATAGGGATTCCCTATGGGATGAGGAGGGGAAGCAAATGGTATTCTAGCCCTTGGGAAGTTTATATTCAGTGGGAGGAAGAAGATAATAAACAATCAACAAATAAAAAAATACAGAATTTGTTCTACAAAAGCATCACAAAGAAAATACATATGGAGACCTAATAGAAAAGAACTCTATTTTAGTTAGGAGAGTCAGAGAGAGCATTTCTGAAGATATAACATTGGAGTTGAGAATTAAAGAATACAAAGGAATTTAAAAGAAAAACTAAGAACCCGCATTTCAAGCTAAGAAACAGCAGTCCATACAAAGGGTCCTACAAATAGGATTTTAGACAGGAGAGTTCTTGATCTGTTCAAGGAGAAGAAAGGGCTGTGTTGCTGGAATATTGTGGATAGAAGGGAGAGAAAAGAGCTGAACTAATAAATGCAAGCCGAGAGGAGACCACACAGGGTCTCATGGGCCATGAGTTTGGATTTCATTCTGAGTAAAACTGAGAAGCTATCAAGGGTTGCCAAGCAAAGACAGACCTGATTTGATTAAAGTATAATAGGCATGAATTTCTCAGTCACAGACTCTGGCATGCAAAAATAGAATTTATTTCATAACCCAATTTAATTTTTGGCTTTTAGCCTCAAGCTTGCCCAGCAGCAGACAATCATATCTATTTAATTGCAAGTTTCTTTCAGTTTCTTGCAGTGATATTTCAGTAAATCTAGAAGTGTAATTCAATCATATTCTGTCCTTGCCTCTTTCTTTTTTTCTTTCTTTCTTTCTTTCTTTCTTTTTTGGAAGAAGGGGCTTATGAACATCAAGTTGAGATCTGTGTTCATGTGTCATGTATGCATACCATGTTGTATATGATAGCAGTGGTTTAGTTGGGTTATTGCTTCTTTACTGGCCTTCAGTGCTGATAGAATTGGTCTAGTCCTCAGGCACATTCCCCGTCCATGTGGGTGCCTGTGAATTGTTCAAGTGTTTGGTGCTAGATGCTGGTCATCAATTTTGGTTCCACTGACATAGCTCTGGTTTCACCAGACTTCCAGTTACCAGGTCCATGTAGGTTGCTCCTCTCAGCAATCAGGCATCATCCACACAGCTGGGCTTCCCTCAGACCTTCCATGACCTTCTATTTGTTATAGGAGGGGCCAGTGGTCCTCCTGTAACTTTGTGAGGCCCAGAGGTTGTTCTAGGACCCTCACAAGGTCCATGATACTTCTCAATCTCTTTTCCAAGCTTCTGTTGACCTGAGTTCCAATAAGCAGGAGTACAGGTTCACTCTGTTCTCGGATTCCCAAAGTAAAAGAAAGCATTCCATTGGCCACAAGCCACAGGACAGAGGCATCATATAAACCACCATGTCTCTTTCTCCAGAGCCCTATTGTCTGAACTAGATGGCTCCTTACATGGTGGCGGTGTGATGGCAGAAACCAAACTCAGAAACCAAGTGTCATAGAATCTTTGACTTCACTGTGGACCCTCATACAGCACTAAGTGCCCACTCCATGCAGCTAGTGGGTCAGTGGGTACATGCCATGTACATTTTGGAAGTCTTCTGAAGTAGCCCCACAGTTTTTATTCAAAGAAATAACTGTTCCTTGGCTTCATCAAGGGTCATATGTCAATAGCAATACAGGTTCCTCCTTATTCTGGACTGGAGGGGCATGAATCGTTGTATTGCTCCTCTTTCACATACAGGAACTAGGGCCCCCCAAATGACTTTGGATCAGCAGCTACAATGACAAGGGGACAGAAAGAAGGGGAGACAATTAGGATACAAATAGGTAAAAATATAAGACAGTTGAAATATTACATAAAAAATCAGAGAAAACAAATTTCTTTGAGGACAAAAGTATGTGTCTTTCCATTAGAACATAAGGTTATGCTATCTCCCATTTTGTTATAACTGCAAAATTTGGGGCGTATATGCAATGATCAGAGTTAGTATTGGTTTTCTGCTCTCCTTGTCATAGTTCCCATTATGTTATTTTTATCCTGATTTCTAACTTTTCCAATAATAATAACATCAATTCTCTTAAATTAATGGATTTAAAATATTTTATAACCTGGTATTGAATAGGAATTTTTTAACTTTTGTTCTTATTTTACTTTTTAAATATTTTTATGTTTACTTTCTTCCTAAAGGGAAGAAGATATTTTATACCATACAAAGCAATTTCAGCTATATTTTACACTATCCTATAAAATATATGATACTAAATTGTGGGCTATCACACTTACTAGTCTCAAGGTATTTCAAGTGGTGGAATGATTGGTATCAAACTGGCCCTTTGGGGGAGGGGGTGGATTTTGTGTGTGCGTGCGCACGCTTGTTTGTGTAAGAAAACAAATTTATTATGTTTCTCGTTTGTACGTGTGCCCATGTGCATAGAGAAAGTGCTTTGTACATATGTGAGGCTTATTTTGTGTAGGATAGCACTGACAAGATAATGTTTGTAGATAGTATGCACTTTGTTATGGGAGGAAATGGGCAAGGGGAGACTCACAGAAAGGGACTTGGGTGCACCTGCTCTCAGCCTCTCCACATGGCACAGATGGCTCCATACTATGGGCAGGGAGCAGATGTGCCTATAACGAGAATTCCTGTGTAAACATCCTGAGATCCGATGAAAGGCAGGGTGGTGAGGTCTGTTTAGAGTAAATGACTGCTCTTGCTTCCTGTGGGCAAAAGTGGAAGAAAATAATCTATGACAGGAGTCCTCATCCCTTCCTGCAAACAATATTTCTGGTCTGTCCAAGAGATGAACAGATTTGAGGACAGAGCATGGAGAACGTGGGCGGATTTGTCGTACTGATGGAATTTCTGGCAGAGGCTGCTGATGACCACCCAAGCCTATTCTCTTTGTGGCAGATCTTATCGTTGCTCTAAATATTTTCTGTCCTTACATCTTAGTTGGGGTTGCCAGAGGGAGACTCTGAAGTAAGGATTTAAATGCAAATAGTTTCTTTGGGAAGTGGGCACAGAAAATACTCATATGGGAAAAGCAAGTCCAATCCTACCCCAATGAAGACCATCAACTTCAGAGTCACTCTATCAGAGGGATGAAGGAGCTGGAGTGTTTGCTGATTGAGAGCCTTGGGAGAAGGCTTTACTTCCCTGGCACTATGAGCCTGTTCTAAACACGAACAGTGATGCCTCATGCTGACAGCTGGGTGTGAGGCTGATGTGTACTGAAATAGCAAAGGCCAAGAGAACGTTCATAGCAAGCTCACTACATCTGCTTTATCCTCCACTTTATCATACATCCTGCCCCATTGACTTTAAGCTTGGATATGTAATGCATCACCATCATCTTCTCTCTCTGGGAGGATTATATTTCTTTACTCAGTTGACATGAAGATTTGATCAATGAAATGTAAGCAGAAATGATGTGTTCAACTTTTTAGTAAAAGTTTGAAGAGCCACCCAGCAACATTCTTTTTTCCTATTTTGCACTAACATCCCAAAAAGAAACTGCTCATTAAGTCTGGGGCCTGCGATGAAGAACAGATGTAGTTGTCTCAGGACAGTTAACATGAGAAAGAGATAAAAATTGTGGATGTAATCCTTAGCATCTTTGAGGTTGTTTATTATAACAGTGTAGCTAGCCCATCCTGACAACTACCTGTACCTAAAAATCAGTTGAGGGGGAAAAACAAACAACATGTCGGGTATTGACTTTGTTATTTGGCAGAGAATGGCAAGAAAACTGTTACTGAGGCCACAAATATGGCATTCAGTTTATGTAATAGAGAGACATTTGATAAAACTGTCAGCAATAATTTGGAAGGCAGATAATGAGCTAAATGAGTGTGTGGTCTTAGGTGAAGAAGTTGGCAAACAGAATATGTGTTCTCGGATATGGTGCCATTGGTTGAGTTTCATAAGGAGTAAGCTCAGAAAAATCACTGGCTGCTTTGCAAGTAGAATGAAAAAAAAAAAAAGTGGACATCCAGAAGTGTCAGGAATTGCAGATTGCAGGGTGGAGAAACTTTGTTGTTTTTTAAAAAACAAAACAAAACACACACACACACACACACACACACACAAAACAAAAACAAAACAAACAAACAAACAAACAAACAAAAAAACCCCAGAAGGATCCAGGTATTCTAATGATACTCTGAAGCTACCACAACTGCCTTGATTGTCTAATTCAGAGTTATTTTCCTTGGAAAACTTTTATCTTTTTAAAATTATCTGAATTTCTAGTCTCTTTTATTAATATCCGAGAGCAAATTTAAACTCATATGATATAGTCCAAAGACTCAGAGGAGTGTTTGCTCCAGGAAACTTTTAACTGATGACTCTGGTGAGACTTGTCTGGGTTTAGTCAATGTGTGCTCCTAGCGAGGGCTGAGAGTTAGGGGACAACATAAGAGCATGTGCCATATATGCAAGTGGATATTACACAGTGTTCATGGTGGAATGGTGGAGCAGCATGAACAATAAGCTGCTAACTCAGCTGCTGATGGCCTGAACCATCTGCCATTAGTCGTCTTTAGGCTTACCAACAATATCACAAAGTTGGGCTATTTGTCCAACAGAGAGGCATTTTATATTGCCTGCTAATCAGTATGAGAGATTCTTCAGGACTAAGGGGTCATTTTCCTCATTATTTTCATAGCAATTCTTTTTCTTTTTTCTTTTTTTTTGTGGCAAAGTGTGAGATAAGAGCTGCTGGTCTCCCTTTTGTCACTATTCATCTCTTCCTGCTGGACTGCTCCCTTAGCAATGGAGTTATCTCAAATGCATTGTATGTATTTCTAATGAAAAGCATGGAACCCATGGCATAGAGATCTTGATGGCAATTAGCTGCAGGGTCTTGACAAACAAAGGAATATTGTTCAGCACCAAGATGGGGCTGACTTCGGGCAGGAATGGACTCCTATACTGATATCTTACATTCACAATCGTTCTTCAGCTGCTGGACTGACAGGACTTAAGGCATTCATATGATTGTCCAAATGTAAATCAACTTTTTTTCCCCCATTGTCTGTTAATCATTTGTAAAGAATTACTATGTTTGGTTAGTGAAGAAAATTTCAAAAAATTCCAAAAAGCAGAATCATAAAAATAATGTCTGATTATTCAACACTGAAACTTTAAAATGTTTTGATTGAACTTTCACAAGTAAATGTCATGAAATAAAAAAAGTGAGGAGGCACTTGTCTAGATGACAAATACAAGTGACATAACAAATAACTATAAAGTATTGATCTTGTTTAGATTCTGATTCAAACAAACCAAATATAAAAAAAAATATTTTGAGACAGTTGGGTCAAATTAAATATGGACTAAGAGTTAGATTACACCAATGTTGATAATGGGACTGGTTCTTCCTTCCATACTTAAATGCTCCTGATAAAAGAAATACATGGGGACAGAGGATCAGGCTGGCATAGATAAGCCATCACAGCCTGGCCCAGCCATGTCTCAAGCACCATCTGTAACCATCATAACTGTGTATGTTTCACCCAGGCTACTGTACTTGAAATTCCACAAACACACTCTTCTTTTTCAGAATTTACTGCCTTTGCAGGACTTTTTCTGCAACTCTTTAACTCATCACCTGGCAAAACGACCCTCTAAGACTCAGTTCAAAAGTTGCCTTATGTATTCTTTCCTTAGCAATGTGGCACACAAGTTCCTGTGTTATCACATTTTCAGAATGCTTCATTGGACAGCATTTATTTATTGGAACATCTATATTTTCCACTGTGTCCTGAATATCCATCCAGCTATCACTTAGTCTTTCATTTCTTTCAAAAGAGAGTAGTCTCCATTTACTTACTATCCTTTACGCTATCATTTATTTTAATATGGCTTCCCCACCCACCTCTCCAGTGTTCTGATTAACGGCTGTCTCTAAATTTCCTAATCTTGCTTGACCTCTATGTCATATTTGAGTGTTTTCACCAACTCTTCCTGGATTCTTGTGGGTCCAATTTTTATTGAGTATCTCACTTTGACAAGTCTTTTAAAAAATATATATATTTTTTATTTCGGAGAGGAAGAGAGAGGAAAAGTGAAATAGAAACAATGATGAAAGAGAATCGTTGATTGGCTACCTCCTGCACCCTCCCACCACCACCACCACCGCTAAGGTTTGAGCCCACAACCCAGTCATGTAACCTGACTGGGAATGTAACTGTGATCTTCTGCTTCATAGGTCAATGCTAAACTACTGAGCCATGCCAGGCGAGCAGCAGGTCTTAACATGGATTCCTCTTTGTGAGCCAGAGTTTCTATTCAGGAGGCAAGTCGAAGAAACATGAGTGTTGGAAAAGTAGAACAGGGAAGAAGAAGAAAAATCTGATCCAAGAGTTCAGCCTTGACTAAGAAAGTCACAGCCGTGGGCCATAGAACTTCAGCTTGCTAAGAACTGTCTAAGGAATTTTGAAGATGCCCTTGAGAATGCTCCTCCTAAGGATTGGGAGAGGGGAATATTTATCCACCATTTCCCATTCCTCACTGAACGAGGGTGTTACACAGTTATGATTGTGAAGGAAGAGTCAGGAGGATATGAGATATGAGATATGAGGTAAAGAAAACAAGGGTCAAGGGTGATATGCAAAAAAGCTCAAGTGGCATTAGTGACCAAAGGCGGTTAGTTGTACAGGTTCCTTCTTCCTGGGTTGTCTGTAAAAGGATGTGCTTGGTCTGTGAAACAGCTTCTGTTGTTCTCTCTTCTCAATGAGGATAAATGAGTCTCTTAGGCATCAAGTTGTCTGAGCCTAGACACAGATATTTACAAAAACTTGCTTGGAAGGCCAATTGCTAACTCTGGACCATGTTAAGGGAAGCTAAGTTTGAGAGCAATCCATCTTATTCTAAAAAAGTAGATCAAAAGGAGTTATTTTTAAGATGAAAGCAATAGCAACAGGTTCTTGTGCCAATGGCAGTGATCCAAAAGAGGAGGAAAATCTGATGAAGAAAGGGAGAATTCCTTGGAACAAAATCTGTGAATAGGAATGAGGATAGGGTCTGGTGCATGAGTTTGGTTTGAGATAGGCACACGCAATATCTCATCATTCTTAGTCTACTTCTTCTCTCCGGGGAAGGCCAGAACAATAAAACCAAACTAAATGCCTCCTTTAGGATCTGGTATGCAGGAGAGCACCCATTTGTCTCTGAAAGTCACTTTTTAGACAGCCCAAACTCCAGTCAATTGTCAACAGCTCAGGAATGTGGATCCAACATTGCCAGGTCTTCTAATTAAAAAAAAAGCCTGTAACCCCAATTTTATGGGAGAGCTTCCAATTTTTAAATGCTCACAAAGAATTCAGAGTTGAATATTTTTAAAAGCACTCTGCAGGCCAGAGCACA
The DNA here is from genome assembly GCA_027563665.1 of Antrozous pallidus. Lineage (NCBI taxonomy): Eukaryota > Metazoa > Chordata > Mammalia > Chiroptera > Vespertilionidae > Antrozous > Antrozous pallidus. Next base: position 48,450,939 of record CM050524.1, on the reverse strand, counting down.
TTAGTAAGTTGAATCGATTTGTGGTCTTTGCCCTAGGTAATCACATCCAGGTTCACTATTTTAATTAACATCTCATTCTCCATACAGTAGCTGAAGTGAGTTTTTAAAATACAAATCTGATTGTATCATTACCCTGCTAAAAATCCTTAAGTGACTTTCTCTTGCACACTGGAGAAAGTTTAAACTCTATAAAATAGCTTTTCCAGGATCGTGCCTGAGTTAACTTTCCCAGCATCAGCTCTGGCCATTTCCTCTTACACTCTAGCCAATGGAACTTCTCATCACTTCTCAAGAGTACCCTGCTCAGTCTTGCTTCCTGGTCATTGTGCATGAAGCTTCCAGTGCTTGTAAACTTCTCTTCATCTTTTCTATTAACTCTTTAGGTCTCATCTTCATTTACCATTTTTGTAGGCTGCCTGTTCCACTCCCCTCCCACCACCTCAAGACCGAGTCTTTGTTGTGAACTCTCTCCATGCTCTCATCACACCTTGCATTTCCTCTAAGGGCACTGATAATCCTCCACTACATTTGCCCTCTTTGAAAACCCCCTGGTCTCGAATATGTTTGGAGTTTAGGGGCATTTTCCCTTATGTCCACTGAGTCTAGCTTACTGACTATTATGTGTCAAACATCAAGGAAATCTGTGATCAAATTTGGAGCTATCCACAACTTGCCACCAGTTGTCTCTCATAAGCTCTTTAGAGCTGTTCTCCCAGTTATCTCCAGATATCTGAATGTCTACTGGTTCCTCAAAATCAGTGTTTCCCTCCTATTATTTTTCTTTTGAATTGGGGATACCAAAATCCATTCACTTAATGGACTAGAGAATTGAAGTCACTCTCACCTCTCCTACCAGGCATCATCAGATTCTACTATTACTTGATTATATCTTAAATCTTGTTTTCCTTCTCATTACTACTGTGTTAGGTAAAACCCTCTTTATTTACTACCTGTACTATTTATATATATTCAAAAATCTCCCTGTATCATCCACTCATCTCTTCATTCTAATGTATTCTTAACCCTTCTGGCAAGCCATTCTTGTTTTTCTTCTGCTTTAAAGCTTTCCAGATTCCTTATGGGTATTTAGGTCTAGTTCAAGCACTGTATGATATTTCTGCCATTCAATTCCTACCCATTTATGATAACTACTGTAGCTTCTCACCACACTCCCTCAGCTTCCCCATTATGCTTTAAAAACATCAAACCTCTTATAGTATTCTAAACGTACCATCTACAGTATGTTTTAAATGTATTCACACATACTGTTATTTCTGTCAAAATGCTGTTTAATATATCCAGAGGAACTGTTATTCAACTTCTGAATTTAGCTCAATATTCTCTCATCCAGGAATTACTTCTTTAATATTTCCTTAATTTTTATGAGCCATCTTTGATCCTTGTTTATATTTCTATTATACTTATTTACACATCTATCTCTTCCTCTAGACTCTAAGATCTTTAAGAACAGAGACTGGGCTTTACTCATCACAGTTGCCCCACTGATGAGCACAGCACTTGAGGCATAGTAGTTGCTTATAGACATTGTTTGCATGAATGAATGAATGAATGGATGGATGGATGGATGAAAGTTTAAATTCTATAAAATAGCTTTTCCATGGTCTACAATAGGGAGACTTTGCCACATGTACCTCACATATATAATTAATTGAGACCATTTAATACCCTCATTTGTATTTAAAGGATTTACCAAAGCATTTCGTTTTTTACTTATATGGAAATAATTAAAGAGAAAAGATCCTATTCTTTAATATATGTATACATACATTTATATTATATATATATATAATATAATATATATTATATATTATAATATATATTATATATATATATATATATATATATATATTTCAGAGAGGATGGAAGAGGGATAGAGAGATAGAAACATCCATGATGAGAGATAATCATGGATTGACTGCCTCCTGCAAGTCTGCCACTGGGGATCAAGCCCAGAACCTGGGATGTGCCCTTGACAGGAATCGAACCTAGGACCCTTCAGTTCACAGGCCGGTGCTCTATCCACTGAGCCAAACCAGCCAGGGCGAAATGATCCTATTCCTGATTTGAAGTCAATAAGCATTTATGTGCTCATATCTGCTGCAGAGTAGCCAGGAATGTCTAAGTAAAATAGAGAGGAAATTGAAGCAGCCTTTGCAGTCTTCCTTTTCTGAGGTTATTTCTTTTGTTCAGAAATGTTTTGCCTTTTAACCTTCTACTGTACTCCCAAATAATTCTCTATTTCTCATTTCCAAGGCACTTCATTTGTTGGTCTCCAATGGAATCATAGAAACATTGATCAACAATAATCTTTAAAGTAAATTGAGATTCTTTATTGAACTCTTGATCTAAGAGGAATAAGTCTACTTATGAGAACAAAGGGTTAGACTGTTTGAAATTGAGTCTATGCCAGAAAATGTACCATGTATGTTCCAGGTAACCAGAGATGACTTCACATCACACTGTTTTTATACATAAGAATGCAAAACCCTCCTACATCGCCCGAAGCCTTACCGCTAAGCAGTTCCAGCCCAATCTTTCATGCTGCCACTCACAAAATCCCATTTGGTGTTAGACAGGTAAGAGCAAATAGTTTTCCTACCACATTTCCTAAAGGAATTCTTGACATTGGGATACCATATAGAACTTAGAAGAATACATCTCTAGCAGTAAAATTCTGAACACAAGGTGAGAGAAAAATTACATGATGTTTAATTACAGGTACATTATTGGATCATGAATGCCATATGATACAGGGAAAAATCTGAAAAACAAAGACAGGCCAATTTTTCATAAGTTTTTTGTTCAGAACTTCAGACGGACTAGAAGAGTAAGCACACAAAACCAGCTCTTGTTTTCATGTGACTTAACTTGGCATCTTATAGGAAATCCTTGTCATCACTAGGATAGATCTGGGAGTTTTCCTTCTTCTCTTTAGATCAGGGGTGGGGAACCTTTTTTTCTGCCAAGGACCATTTGGCTATTTATAGCATCATTCTGGGGCCATACAAAATCATCAACTTAAAATTTGGCCTGCTGTCTTTGCCCAAACATTTAATTAACTCACCGTTAATGCCTTGACAGGGCCAGCCTAAATGATTTCTCAGGCCTCATACAGCCCCGGGCTGGGCATTCCCCACCCCTGCTTTAGATGCACAATGCATATTGTGGGTACTCTTTGGAGCAGATAGCAATGGCAGGATCTTCCACAGCTGATGCCTGAGATACTGCAAATGAGGATAAAAAAGACTGATAAGAACTTGGAGTCACAGCCAAACAACAGGCCTGGCCTTGCTAATATTATTAAGCATCAATCTACAAACTTTGCTGATAGTAGTCCCCGTCTGGGAACTGCACATCCAGTCTCATAATTAGCCTAAAAACTTTAATAGCCTTCTGACAAATCCCCCTCCGCCCCATTTCCAGCTCATTGTTTTCTTTTTAATTTCTGTAGCTATTTTTCCCATGTTTTCTCTGCGGAGTTAGTAAAGAAACTAAAGGATGACCATTGCATATTAATTATGTAGATGCTAGGCACTGTGAAATACATACAGTTTTATTTCATTATTAAACAATGTACAATAAAACTCACATTCCCATCTACAGATAGGGAGACTGACCCAAAGAGAATTTAAATAATTTGCCAGGCCTTGTGACAACTAGTAAGTATGTTCCAAGGAACACTCTGTCATGTCTTTGACAGTTTTTTTTTTTAATTGGGAAATATAGGTGTGTAGTGGGTGTAAACTTCATTTCACTAACTCAAGTGTACAAGAAGCATAACTTTAGTTTTCCATCCAGAACGAAATTTCCACTATAAACCCTCCACCTGGCCAGTTAGTGGAAACTTGAGTTCAATCATGTCTGGATTCCTCCCCCTCATCCTTTTCTTGGAGTAGAAGAAATTTATTTTGGCCAATTCCTTCTTGGAGTGGTTTCAAAGTGCTGGTGGGCTTCTATAATAATGTCAAGGCCCCAAGGGAAGCATGCAACCTGGACCATCAGCTCTCTAGGCAGCAACTCACTGAGATGTCCTCATTCCTGCTTGCCTCTTGGTGATGATCCATGCAGGTCCCTCTAGAGTTGGCCCTAATAACCAGTCTCCAGTCCAAACGATGGGGTCCTTTAAGTCCCACGCTCTCTCAATGAACTCTCAGGCCCCTCTTTGGGTTTGGAATCATTCTCCAAATTTGGGCCATGCTGTAATTGGCAAACTTGGTTTGACCATCTGTGGCCCTCTACCATTTCCATGATCCTGTTGCGCACACCAAATAAGTCAGTTCAAAACTAATGTCATGGCAATTGGCTGCTAAAATATTTCCTGCTAGTATTAGTGGAGAGAAATGGTGGGCCTATGCATAAGGCTCGAGAGGGAAATGAATTCAACATTATTATAGTAATGAGTCATAACGAACGTTGTAGTTCGTAATTAATAATTATATATAACAAGGTATTGTAAAAATTAAGTTACATAAACTGGTGAATATAACAGAATCACGGGCATAGAGAGGGAATGGACTGACAATTCTTGGGGAGAAAAGGGGTGTGGGAAGTACAGCAAGAGACTGGATAAAAATCATGCACCTATGGGAGAGGACAGTGGTGGGGCGGTGTGAGGACAGAGAGTGGGATGGGTACCGGGTGGCGGGGAACTATAGGGGGAAAAAGGGGAAACAATGTACTTAATAAACTGAACAATAAAAAAAATTAAGTTACAAACTTTTTATTAAAACGTTTCTTACATACCATTATATTGGCTGGGCCACAAAAATATTCCTTGTGGGCTGCATGTGCCCTGTGGGCTGCAAGTTTCACATGTTTGGTCTACACTGCCTCTCCGCCTCTTGTTAACTCTTCCAATCCTCTCTTTCACTGCCTTATTAAGGTAGTTTAAATTGTGGGAGGGTAGTGTGTCCTGGATTTAGTCCTCATAAAAATCCTCCTTTTCTCCCAATTCTACTGTATAGTTTATGCATATCACTAATTTTCCCTCTTGAAAATCTAGATTTTTGAAATAAAAAGATTTTTAAAATTCTTTTAAGCATCTCCATCCTTTCCTGAAAAGGATAATGAGATAACAAGAAATACATGAGACGAAAAGCACGTTGGTTAGGTTTTCCTTTTTTAAAAATTTTAAATTGATTTTTAAAGAGAGAAACATCTATGTGAGAATGAAACATCGTTTGACTGCCTCCTACACCAGGGTGGAGCTTGCAACCAGCATGTGCTGGTCGAACCGGCAGCTTTTTGGTATATTGGACGACAACCAACCAACTGAGCTATACCAGCCAGAGTGCCATTGGTTAGTAATAGAGTCAACAATAAAGAATTTAAATTTTAAAAAGATTTTAAAAAATATTGTTCTACTGCATTTCAACGAAAGTAAATTCTAGAGAATGCTCAACAGAACAGTATAAACCCAGAGAAGTGGGGGAGGGGAACCTGGTCCACAAAGACAATGAAGCCCACATAGGTGTCCATTGGGTCTCACTTAAGCACCTACTTTGAGTCAAGCTCAGCACATGGACTGTTGGAAAATTGCCTTTTATTCTCTCCATGAATCTACAAGACAGGTTTTATTGTCTTTATTTCAAAGATGAGGAAAATAGAAGTCTAGAGGATAAAATGACAGCAGGATCTAATTTGAAATGCATAGAGATTGGACAGTGCGGGCACCCAGCGCTCCCTCCTACCACAAAGGGTCCACTTGTATTTTACTTAAATTTGTGTCTTGCATTTATTTAGTTTCCAGAGCTATGCACGAGTGTGTTAATATTATCATGGACTACTTTAAGTAAAAATCTAGGCAAAATAGACATGCATTTAAAATAATTTATACTTTTTATTTTATCAAGTTTATTTATAGATTGTAAACCACCTGAAGATAGAAACATTATCACTTAAGTATGTGCACATAGATGTGACATATTTGACATACTATAATTATTTATATATAATATATATTACTAAAAAATAAAATATATAAGTATGGCTCTTTTCCTTAAGCTCCAAATATAGTTATGAAATTATAGAAATACATTAAATAACAACTCATTTGAGGATCTCAGTTTTCTATTATTGTTTTTTAAGATTCAGTGACTTATAATCTCTGCCCATGAAACTGTAAAATTTTAGAGTAAAAGGTAAACCCATATCTTTTTTTTGTTTGTTTGAGACTAAGTCAATTCATGTAGTAAACAATGTGTGGGGAACATAATTAGCATTCTTGGTTAAGTGTCAAGGCCAGAGGCATTGTCCTGGGAAGGAAGATGATGTATGTGGCAAGGTCTTTGTAAAAACACTTATGAAAGTTGAAAACACTAAGTCGAGTAAAACCAAAAGGGTGGAAAAAATAGTAGTATTTCAGTTGTTAGCAGGTTTTGAAAAAGAAATTGCATTTGGCAGTCTCACGTGGCTTGCTGAATACTAAACATGTATGAGTGATATTAACATATATCCCACTGTTCCATACATATTAGCCAAATAGCCTATCTAATGCAAAGTTATAACTGAAATAGCTTAAGCCATACCAATATGTGACACAAACAAACATCTCACTTTAAAATAAGCTTGTGAGCCTTGGGTTGGTGTGGTTCGGTTGGTTGGGCATCCTCTCATGTACCGAAAGGTTGCCAATTCAATTCCCGGTCAGGGTATATGCCCAAATTGTGGGCTCAATCCCCAGTAGAGGACATGCAGGAAGCAGCCCATCCATATTTCACTCTCACATTGATGTTTCACTCTCACTGTCCCTCCTCCCTCTTTCTCTAAAAATCAATTTTAAAAAATCTTAAAAAATAAAAAGCATTGTGATATTTAGAGATGATTGAGGCCTAGACATGACACTGGAAATCTACCAGGAGATGCTTACTCTCTTTCATATGAGAGAAAAACAAATAAACCTGAAGAATAATTTTAAATAATTGCACTATCTTTTCTCTTCTCATGTGATCTATCAGCCTCATTGCATTTACCAACTAGAGGTCTGTTACTTGAAGATTCATACCAGAATAGGCCTTCCTTCCCCTGGCTTTGCTCCCAGTCACCCAGGAGCCTACAAATGTTTGCCCCTGGCTGGAGCACTGCACCTATAACTCTCTCTGTCCCCTGCCCTCCCCCTCATAGCAGGCATCTTGCCCCACCTGGCCACTCTGTGTCTGTGTATACAAATTAACCCACCATATTTGTTGGGCTAATTTGCATACTCCTGAGTGGCTGATAAGCATCGTGGAGGTATAGTCAATTTGCATATTTCTCTTTTATTAATGTAGGTGATAAACTAATTAAATAAACATATATATGTATATATATATATATATATATAGATATATATATATATATATATATATATATATATATGCAATACACACACACACACACACACACACACACACACACACACATTAAAGGCCCAGTTCATGAAATTTGTGCACTGAGAGGGAGTCTCTAAGCCCAGCGTTCACCCTCTTCAATTTGGGACCCCTTGGGGGATGTCCGACCAGCAATTGCACATCCCTCTCACAATCCAGGGCTGCTGGCTCCTAACCGCTCACCTGCCTGCCAGTCTGATCACTCCATAACCACTCGTCTGCCAGCCCAATTGTCCTCAATTGCCCTCCCCTGCTGGCCTGGTAACCCTGAACTTCTCTCCCCTGCAGGCCTGGTCACCCCCAACTGCCCTCCCTCCCTTGTAGTCCTGGTCACCTCCAACTTCCCTCCCCTGCCAGCCATCTTGTGGTGGCCATCTTTGACCACATGGATGCAGCCATCTTGTGTGAGGGCATGAGGGTCAATTTGCATATTGCCTCTTTATAATATGGGACTAGTGGCCTGGTACACGAAATTCGTGCATGCTGGGAGTGGGGGTTGTCTCTCATTCCGGCCTGCATCCTTTCCAATCTGAGATCCCTGTGGGGGATTGGGCCTAAACTGGCACTTGGACAATCCCTTCACAATCCACTTCTAACGGCTCACCTGCCTGACTGCTTGATCACCCCTAACAACTCTGCTTGCTAACCACTCTGCAACTGGTCCCCTCTGCCGGCCTGCTCGGCTCCAACTGCCCCCCACCATCAGCCTGGTCACCCTCAACTGCCTTCCCCTCCTGGCCTGATCACCCCCAACTGCCTTCCCCTCCTGGCCTGATCACCCCTAATGGCCTCGGCCTTGGCAATCTGGAACCTCCATGCACACATGCTCTTCACAATCTGGGACCCCCGGCGCCCGCAGTGAAGCGTAGCGGTAGCCGGCCTTCCCCCCGGCCTTCCGTAGCACCACCTTCACGTGCACACCAGTGATCTGGGACTCCTCGCGCTTGCGTCCTTCATGATTTTGGACCCCAGGCACACATGGCAAAGCACGGTGGTGGCTGGCCTTCCCGCCATGCCTCTGCACGGCCTGGGGAACTGGCACTGAGGGCGTGCCGGGACCACCAGTGCAGTGTCTGCTCCCCAGGCCCATGGTGATCTTTCCCCAGGCAGTGCAGAGGTGACGGGAGAGGCAGGATCATGCACTGTGCGCCCCCCCCCCCGGTCCTGATTGGATGGTAGCATAGCCAATCAGGAGCCAAGGTACATTCACATTTGCATGTTACTCTTTTATTAGATAGGATGGTTTCACTTCTTCAAAAGACAAGATACATTTAATGTCAATTTGGTCATTAAGAACAGAGCAACCACTTCCTAGGAAGTTTGCACCTTTTGTTTTTCCAAATATGTTGTTTCATATCTTTTACTCTGTCAAAGAAGGAGTTTTCTTCACATAAAATGGGTGTTAACCTGCATCATGTGATTAAAATTATTTTGAGACTTCTTTTTGGAAAACTACAGTGATGGTAAGGATTTAAAAAGCTTGGGATAATCTAAAGCAGAACAGCCTGGCTCTGATTCCCCTCAAATTCTTTCCACTAGATGACATTTGTCACTTGTTATCCAGACATAATTTTTAAAAATTTTCACCCGAGGATATATTTAGAGAGAGGGAAGGGGGAAAGAAAGAAAAGGAAAAACATTGATGTGACAGAGAAACATCCATTGGTTGCTTCCTATATGCATCGTGACTGGGGATTGAACCCATCACCTTTTGGTGTGCTAGATGATGCTCCAACCAACTGAGCTATCTGGCCAGGGCTATCCAGATATAATTTTAAACCAAGTCCCTTGTGATGATTGAATTGTCTAATATTAGGTGATTGGATTATTTGCTGTGTCTTTATAATGAATATTTTTGTCAGAATAATCATGAGGAATCCAGTACTGACTAATATCTTTCTATTTGTAATATAGGATTTCAAATAAATTTCAAAAATAAGTTTCTGAGCAAATAATTGCCTATATTTTCACTCGTTGTATCTGTAAATAAACAATCAATTTCACTGGTACCCCAAATATTAGTTCTAGGAGATGAGACTTTACTCATTAGGGGAAAGACTAGTAATTTGGATAATTAGACTTGAATTTTACCCTGAGTTGGCTCCTTGTTAGCTGTGTGAACTTGACCAGCACACTTCACCTTGATGAGCCTCAGTTTCCTTCTCTGTACAATGCTTACCTCCTACAGCAGTGCTGCTCTTTGGCCCTTGAGTGTTCTAACGCCACTTCTTCAAAATAGACTCACCCAGGCCGAAAACCGACTTCTGCACATGGGCCACTAAGTTTCAGTTGCAATGTATATGCGTGCCCACACGTGGTATTTTGTAGTAGAGCCACACCCAAGGGGCCAAAGAGCCGCATGTGGCTCGCGAGCCATGGTTTGCCGACCACTGTCCTATAGCATTTGTGAGGAGTGAATAAAATCCCACTTGTGGAAGGCTCAAGCTAGCAATGTGTGAGCTGGATCCTGCCCAGAAACATGTCTTGCTTGGCTTACCCAAAGTTTAAAATTTTTTAAATTATTAATAACATTTAGAAATTAGTTCAGATTTCTGACTTTTTGTTTTTAAATCTAAACACTGCGAAATTTACAACTGGCTGGAACTGAGTATTGGCATACAAATATTCCTACCACCACTTTTTGTCTTTATTCATCCTGCCCAGTAGATATCTCCTCATTATAAAATAATAATAATAATAACAATAAAAGCTTAATTGATTACCCTGTGACATCCAGTTAAAGAACATTTTCTTAGAAAAAATCATCTTGAGCACAAATCAAAATTCAGTGAACTAGTGAATATTTGCCCTAACTGTTTGGCTCAGTAGATACATCATCAGCCCACGGACTGACGGGTCCTGGGTTCAATTCTTGTCAGGGACATGTACCTTGGTTGCTGGCTCGATCCCTAGTAGGGGATGTGCAGGAGACAGCTGACTGATGTTTCTCTCTCATCAATGTTTCTAACTTTTTATACCTTTCCCTTCTTCTCTGTAAAAATCAATAAAATGTATTTAAAAGGAAAGGAACTAGTGAATATTTGAAAAGGGGGAGAAAATAAAGTGTGTGCCTTGATGATAGAATGTGTACACAAGTAACTGTATAGTTAAATAGATGCAGGTTTATTTCACAGAAATGGGACACCACCATCACTTTTACATTGACATGGGTTAATTTTAAGATGTGATTTGGAGCCATCCACAGATATAAATTACCCATTCATCAGAAAAATTAAGTAATCTACATCAGACATAATGATAAGTCCATTGATCTGTGATTAATGATAGCAAACAAGGATTTATCCCTGACATAGTGAGCATGGAGGCGTCGTGAACTGGTGTTAAATAAAGCTCAGCTGACAAAGGCATACAGTGCATTGGTTCTTCTCTGGCAGCCAATTCAAGATGCTAAGCATAGTTGGATGAATTCTAAGTTCAGATTCAAATGTATTTTATCACCATCTTCTATCACTTCAGAGATCTAGTTCTATTTTAAACATTTTTATTAAATTACTAGAGGCCTGATGCACAAAATTCATGCAAGAGTAGGCCTTCCTTTCCCTGGCCACTGGTACTGACTTCCCTCTGGCATCTGGGACCTGGGCTTCCCTCCGGCCATTGGCAGGTACCCAGGATCCGGGCTTCTCTCATGGCACTCACTTCATCTGGAAGGTTGTCTGGAAGGGCATCCAGTCTAATTAGCATATTATACTTTATTATTATAGATAAATAATATTAATCATAAAATAAGTGTTGTTTATATGCCCCTCACATATAAAAATATTTATAAGATAGACCAGCTGGTGTGGCTCAATGGTTGAGTGTCAACCTATGAACCAAGAGGTCAAAGTTTGAGTCCTGCTCAGGGCACATGCCCAAGTTGCAGGCTCAATTCCCAGTGTGCGGGTTGCAGGAGGCAGCTGATCAATGATTCTCTTTCAACACTGATGTTTCTGTCTGTCTCTCTCCCTCTCTCTTCCTCTCTGAAATTAATAAAAATATATTTTAAAATATTTGTAAGATTCAACTATATTTTCAAGTGTAGTTGTAAGTCTTCTGTTCACATTGCTAAATAGTATTTTATTGTGTAAAAATGCCAAGATTTATTTATGCATTCTACTGTTAATGAACATTTGGGTGGTCCCCAGTATAGGGCTATTATAAGTAGAGTTTCTATAAATATTCTTGTACATTGTTTTGGGTGAATGCATGAATGCATACTGCTGAGGTTTCTGCATTTCTAAGGTCCACTCTAAGAGGTTTCCCATCTGCTTAGAGTCATGGGATTCAATTATGGGGCTGTCCTCATAATCTTATTTGAGGTGGAGATTGCCTTTGGCTTCAAGTGTCCTTGAATCCTGTTCATAATTGTGCTCCTGCTCTTCAGACTCTGCCTGTCTGGATCCTCTTTTCTGTCTTTATCTCTGCCATCTGATCACCCTCTCATCTGACTGCTTGCTGGCTCTGGTGCATTGATGATATTTTTTAGGAGGAAGGTTTTAATATACATTTTACTCATTTTCTTTTATTCTGATACTTCTATTATAGAGAAAGGGCAAATAGCAATATTAAATTATTTCCTCTAATTAATCCCCTTTTAATGTGCATAAATTCCATGCACCGGGTCACTAGTATGTAATATAAATATCTGCTGAAATTAAATCCCAGTAGAGCATGTGGGGGCAGGTGACCCCAGGGGTTCTGTCGGTGAGTTTAGTTCTGTCTGTTCACTCCTCTTCTTGTCCTGCCCTTCTTATCTCTTGTTATTGTTTTGCATCTTATGCTAACACTCTCCAATGCAGTCAAGGATCCAGACACAGTTCTTCAGACTTGGGCATGTCAGATGAACTCCATGAAAATAGCTACCCTGTCATGTCATAGCCACATGAGAGACTATAGAGAGAGAAGCTAAGAGCACAAGCTCTGAAGACAGATTTCCTGGGTGCAAATTCTGGCTGCTACATACCAGCTGTGTAACAGTGGGCAAATTTTCTCTGTGTCTCAATTTTCCTATTGTTACAGTTTAGAAATTTCTATCCAATAATGCTTGTAGTAAAATTATCTTTCTTCTAACCTACTTTTATCCTTTTGATGTATCTTGCCCTTCTGATTGTATCTTAATAACTGTTCCTCTCTTTTGCTTACCGAGTGCTACGTTCACATCATTTCTCTCTAAAGCCTAACTCATTTCGTATGAACCTGCATAACACTTATTCCTTCTCAGACTTGTTAATAAGAACAGCATCTCTTTTATGAACAATAACACACTATACCATGCACTTCTCAATTTAAGGCATTGGTAGTATTCGTTTCCTATTGCTGCTATAATATACTGCCACAAAAATACTGGCCTAAAACTACATAAAGGAATTATACTCCAGTTCTGGAGGTAAGAAGTTCCCAATAGGTCTTATAGGCCTAAAATGAATGTGTTGGCAGAAGTGCATTTCTTCTGGAAACTTCCAGGATGAGTCTATTTCTTTGCCTTTTCCTGCTTGTAGATGTATCCTGAATTCCTTGGCTTGTGGCCCCTTCTTTCATTTTCAGAGCTCATTACTCCATCCTGTAGTTCTGTCATTACGTCTCCTGTCTCTGACCCTGATCCTCATGACTCACTCTTACAGGAGCCCTACGTTCGTCAGGTAAATAGCAGGAGAATGTGGGTTATGCTCTAGGTCTGGCTGTGCCTGCCACCTAAATGATTCCAGTAGTGCCCAGACAGTAAAGACTATTACTCACAAGCACCTACTTACATCTATAGCTTTCGGTTTGGAGGCCTGTCTCTGTATAAGTGGGTTTAGAAATAAGTTAGTTTGAGCATTTTATTTTATTTTTTTTTAATCTTTATTGTTCAGTTTATTAATTACATTGTTTCCCCTTTTTATCCCCCTATAGCTTCCCTCCACCCTGTACCTATCCCACCCTCCACCCTCACCTTCCCCTCCCCACTGTCCTCTCCCATTGTTGCTAGATTTTTGTCCAGTCTCGAGCTGCACTTCCCACAACCCTTTTCTCCCTAAGAATTGTCAGTCCATTCCCTCTCTATGTCCATGTCTCTGTTATATTCACCAGTCTATCCTGTTCAACAGCCTATCAATTCACTTGATTTTTATGTTCCTTTGTTGATAGATGTGTATTTGTTGTTCATAATTTTCATCTTTACCTTTTTCTTCTTCCTCTTCTTAAAGAATATCTTTCAGCATTTCATATAATGTTGGTTTGGTGGTGATGAACTCCTTTAGCTTTTTCTTATCTGCGAAGCACTTCATCTGACCTTCAATTCTGAATGATATCTTTGCTGGATAGAGTAATCTTGGTTGTAGATTCTTGCTGTTCATCACTTTGAATATTTCTTGCCACTCCCGTCTGGCCTGCATCGTTTCTGTTGAGAAATCCGCTGACAGTCGTATGGGTGCTCCCTTATAGGTAACCAACTGTTTCTCTCTTGCTGCTTTTAATATTCTCTCTTTGTCTTTTGCTCTTGGCATTTTAATTATGATGTGCCTCGGTGTGGTCTTCTTAGGGTTCCTATATATTGGGGTTCGGTGCACTTCTTGGACTCCTAAGTCAATTTCTTTCAGCAGGTGTGGGAAGTTTTCAGTCACTATTTCTTCAAATGGGTTTTCATTGTCTTGGCCTCTCGCTTTTTCTGGCACCCCTATAATTCCGATGTTGGTATGCTTGAGGTTGTCCCAGAGGCCCCTTACACTATCTTCAATTTTTTGGATTCTTTTGGTTTCTTGCTTTTTCAGCTGAGTGGATTTTCCCTCTTTGTATTTCAAATCTTTAACTTGGTTCTTGGGGTGCTCCAGGGCACTTTCAGGTCTTTGTATAATATTTTTTGTTTCAGTCAGTGTATGCTTAATTTCTGGTTGGTCCTTTTTCATATCCTTGAGAGTCTGCTTTATATCCTTGAGGGTTTGTTTCATTTCCACGTTGGTCTTGATCATTTCTTTGCAGCTCTCATTTATATCCTGGAGGGTGTTGTTCATTTTCTTGTAGGACTCATTCATTTCCTTTGTGGTCTTGCTTATTTCCTCATAGGCCTCGATCTTTTGTTGGAGCCTCTTAAAAAACCCTATAACCATGGTTCTGAATTCCATGTCCAGTCGTTTTTTTTCCTCCATTTCTTTCACATCTGATTTCTTTCCATGTTGCTGCATGGTGGCTGCTTCCCTGAGTTGGTCAATTAGCTTTGTGTGGTAGACTTCCTACTAGGGACAGTGGCTCAGCCTCCCCAGTTACCTGAGGTGGATATGGGCTGCACAGTCTTGCTGAAGTTAAGCTCAGTTAATCGTTGTTAGCACTTGGAGGGTTGACCTCCAGGCCAATTGTCTGTGAAGCTCAGCTGTGCTCAGGTTGGGTGGGCGGAGTCTCCGGGCCAAGCAGACAGCGTTAGCTCCGCCCTATGCGGCCCCGGGGACTCTGTGCTGGGGGCAATGGCCGCCAGCACCTCTGAGAGAGAGCCGCTTCGGAGCTCCACCTGCTGCCGGTTGCCGGGGAATTCAGACTTTCCCAAAATGGGTCTGCATGCGCAATGTCTCACCCAGGGTTTTAAAACAAAGCAGTCTGACGGTTTTCCGAATGAGAGGCAAGTCACGGTGCGCTCTCTGTGCCGTCACGCAGCCGAGCTGTTCGCACGCAAGCTGCCTTCTCCACAAGCCGGGAGACCCGGCAGCACCCGAGCTTCGGCCTGCCCTCCCACTGTCCAGTTTTCACCCCGTGTGATAGTGGGTTCTCTGGACTTCGCCCAGAGCTGGAGAATCAGTCCAGTGGGATACCTTTGTCTCCCCGTTCGAGAAAACCAGCCAGTTTTCAGCCGCCCGCCCTCTCCGTGGCGCGCACTCCAAACCTCTCTATGTGCGAATCTTTCAACGCTGTCCGCCGCCGCTCCTCTGAGTCACAGTGTCTTGTCTTCACTTTTATTTGTGGAATTTTCACTCGGCGAGCTTTCTGGTGATTCTGGAAGGTGTTTGTTCTTTCGTTAAGTTGTAGTATTAAAATTGCTGATTATGACGGCAAGATAGGTATTTTGCCTTTGCCGCCATCTTAGTTCCTCTCTGTATGTCTTCGAGCATTTTATTAATTAAGGCAAAAAGTTAGAGAATCATTTTTCTGTATGGAAGTGAACCAACTGTGCAGGAAGACAAAGTCCAGTTCAACGAGGCAGTATTTGAAAAGTGAAGACAATTAGCAAACTTGTTTTGGTTCACATTACTAATGAATGTGTGATTCAATAGATTCTCCAGAGATGAAAATTGAAACAGCTTAGTGGTTTTTTTTTTTCTTCTGCAAATGCATATTAAACTGTTAGAAGTGATGGGATAACTAAGATTGCTTAGGGCATGGGATCTGCTTCAGGAGGTGTGGTTAAAGGCACATTTGAGATTATTGTGTCAGATTAATTTTAAACAAAAAAAAATCACTGCAAATGAAGAAAATAAAACAACTCTTTACTGGGCTGTATTAATAATGCAAAACTTAATATTGAAATATCACATATTCACATGCAGAGAAACATAGAAGTTTATAGAGTTAATACCCAACAGCCCATTTCAAAATACTTGTTACTTTCACAAGAAGTTTTCAGAATTTGTCTCTATGGTCTCAAGTCCATATATAAGCAGGTAAAGACTCTAGTAACAGATAGGGGGAAAAACACACAGGGAAACCAACAATGTTGAACTTAAAAAGGGAACTTCATCCACTCTCTTTTCTTGGCTTAGGAAACACTTCCTCCTTGCTTTACCCCAACTATTTTTCATCTCACTTTCATTCTCAATTTAGATATTTTTGAATTTAGGAAGGTTTCTGGACTTTCTAAGCATATGCATGTATAATATAGTATCCTATCTAATAAAGAGGGAATATGCTAATTGACTATCACTCCATCACAAAGATGGCTGCACCCACAGTTGAGGCCAAGTTCCCTTAAGGAACCTTAAGGAACATTCAATAGGGACCTGAGGCTATGCTCCCCCTCATCCCCATGAGGCTTGAAAGGGAACCTCAGGCCACACCCCCCACCCTGGCTTCAGACTGAGGGACCTCAGGCCATACCTCCTGCCTTGACACTAGGCTGGGGGACCTCAGGCCATGCTCCCCACCTGGCAGGGCTTGACTGGGACCTCAGGCCTCAACCCCCTGCCCGGGTGCCAGGCTGGGGGACCTTAGGCTGAGACCCCCACCCGGCAGGGCTTGACGGGAGACCTCAAGGTGCGCTTCCTGTCCTGGCACTGGACCAGGGAACCTGCGACTACTTTCTCTGCCCAGCAGGGCTTGACGAAGGTGGGACTGGTCGGGTCTGGATCTAGCCTAGTGGGAGGGGGGTGGCCGGGTCTGGGTCTCATGCAATTTTGATGTGCATGTGAGTGGGCAGGAACTTGACTCTGGGTCCCATGGTGAGCCCCAGACTCTGACAAGAGGAAGGTTTTCATATACATTTTACTAATTTTATTTCATCTCTGATATTTCTGTTATAGAGAAAGGGCAAATAGCAATATTAAATTATTTTCTCTAATTAATCCCCTTTTAATGTGCATGAATTTCACACACTGGGTCACTAGTATGTAAAATAAATATCTGCTGAGATTAAATCCCAGTAGAGCATGTGGGGGCAGGTGACCCCAGGGATTCAGTCAGCGAGTTTAGCTCTGTCTGTTCACTTATTATGCTCTTGCATACTCAGTACAGAGTCTGGAAAATATAGGAGCTGCTCCAGAAATATCTGGTGATATTGGAGTAAAGCCAGATCATTTCCCTTCTTTGTTAACTAAAGATAATGAGGTAAGAAGCCAGGTGTTTTATCTGGAGACAATAGAAATGACTATTAAAACAAATATAAGAATGTAAGAACACATGTCTAGAGAAATATACAAAGAAAACAACTAGCAAGAAAGGCTATTGGTGCTATTAGCTTTTTTAAAACTCCAGTTCCCATTATATAAAACTGGTCAGCTTGCTTAGGGACATCTGCTGCCTCCTGTTGCTATTGCTACAAGCTTCTCTGGTTCTCGGGAGCAGCCTCTAGAGAGGCTCTAGCCTTGCTGAGCCAGCCAGCCATTCCTCAGCATGAAGAGACCCAGCGAAGAGTCTGGGAGCCGCCTCCCCTGGCACTGAGCATCCTCCCTGTAATTCAGCTCTGGGCTTAACAGTGCGCTCTAGATTCCAGAAAGGCCAGTTGGAAAGTTACATTTAAATATAATCTCACTGACATCTAAAAATAACATTTCATCTAAAGCTGGACGATGGTGTAACAAATGAAAAGTAGAAACTTGAGAATCAAGAGCAGATAACGGCTTGGGGCCATCAAATTAAAGAACTGATACCCAAGCCCAGGCTTCCCTATTGGTGTGTCACTTCATCGAGGAATTTACAATTACGTTTTCATCAACATGGTTTCAAAACCAGTACAGCTTCGTTTTCTCTCTCAATTTTAGAATTGACCTCTTATGAATTACTAGAAGACTTGACTTTGAATTAGAAAAAAGTAAGTTAGCGATTGCGTGGTAGTTTTTAAAAATTGTCTATAAAGTTTCTGACTCCCCTAATCAAGAATTAGAATCCATGTTCCCTATCCTTAAACCTGCAGGCTAAGATCTGCTCAGCCATGGTGCAGGGTTTCTTAACCTCACCACTACCGATGTTTTGAGCCACAAAGTCTTTGCCATGAGCGGCTATCTTGTGCACTGTATAATGTTTAGCAGCATCACGGGGCTTGAGGCACTAGATGCCAGGAGTCCTCACACCCCAGTTGTGCAAACCAAAACGCATTGCTGAATGCTCTGTGGGGGTAACTTACTCCTGGTTAGAAATCACTGCAATAGAGGAGGTTGGAAATGAGGTTGCAGGACTTCTTAAGCTCGGTCATAAAAGGTCACTCAGCGTGCTCCTGGTTCTCTTGGGCTACTCATTCTGGAAGAAACGAATGCTATGAAAGTCCCTGAAACTGCCATACCTGGAGAATCTATATTCTGGGAGTGACAATCCCAGCAGAGCCCAGATGACAGCCCAGCTGAGTTTTACCCAAATTCTTGACCTGCAAACGCTGTGAGATATAACAATAGTTGTTTTACCCCACTAAGTATAGGGCGGTGTCCTAGTACAGCAATGGTCATAGAAACAGAACCACTGGAAAATGGGAAGAATGTAATTTACTTAAAAAACAGGTTTGCCTTGAATTAGATGTGTAGTTTATTAGACGAGTAACAGATACACAAGTGCCCACAAGCATGAATTCTTCACACTCAGTTATTTGGGTGTGTACTCCTGGTATGCTGAGCAAGGAGGAACTGGCCTCTTAAACTTGCTCTAATCCACCCCCCCTTTTTTTCCCCTTAAGAGAAAATATTCTAACGATGTAAGAGTTAAAGAAAACATCTGGTTTATGGGAAAATTATAAGGGCATGCTTTTCCCTCTCCTGCTTCCTACCGGTCCCACAGCAGAGCATTAGCAGATCCCCAGACCTTAGCAACAAAATCAATAACAACAGGCTAACACAATCACTCTGTCGAGAAGACAGACCATGTCAGCTATTACTTTATTACGCAAGGACGACATACGTGGAAGGTCAGCATCCTGCAAAGATGGAGAATGGGGAGAATGCAGGAAAGGGGTTGAGGCAGATCCTAAATATGCTGAATTGAAGGAATTAGGATCACACCCCACAATGGCAGCAAAATGAATGTTTGCTTTTTTCTGGCTCATTATTTGCTTAGTGAGACTTCAGCATTTCAGAAAGATAAATGCCTTGGCTGCAGGTCTATCAGTCTCCCTGCTCTATTTGATTTTACAAAGAGGAATGTTCAGATGTTAAAATATTTGTTCTCTTTCACTCACGATTTGCTTCATTTTCTACACAAAATGGAATGGCCCTCCGAGGTAAGATCTGAAGCCCAGAAATTACTCGTTGTTCATCTGGCTCAGGTCCTGTGATAAGTTCTTGACGCATTTTCATTATTTTATAAAACACCCCTGGGAGGTGTTTTGAAACTAAACGATTTATCCCCATTCACCTTCCTCAAGAAGGTCAAGAAAAAGTATTTAGAATGTCAGACCTTCTGCACCAGCACATTTTCCCTGCAGTTTTCCACCATTTGGTGTTAAAGAAGCATCTCACAAGTACAGAGGGGGCAGGTCATGTGCCTTTTGCCCTCTGATACATTTCCTCGTCTTCCTCTGCTCTACTCACCTATGCAGGGCTGAGCTTGCCCAGTGCCTTTCTCCTCTGTCCCTGCTTCCAGCCTTGTTTAAGCCAAAAGGAGGTGATAGAGAGAAGAAAGGGTTGGAGAAGAGAGAAAAAGCCAGAGCATCTCTCCTCTCTCTGTGTTTCTCTCCCCCAGGGTCCCTGCTCTCTCCAGCAGCTCCTGGATGCAGTTTCAGTCTAGCTCTGATACGACTGTCTCTTTCTATTGTCCTTCCAGGCCTAGGGCTAGTAGCAGTTAATATTCCCATTATTAAGTTTCATCTGATGAACAGCCTGACGTACGTTCTGTTTTCCTCCCTGGACCCTGACCAATTCAGGGCGAATCTAGTTACAAATGAAGCCCAGCATTAGAACTAGATATTACACATTATGTTTTTTTAAAAAATATATTTTATTGATTTTTCACAGAGCAGAAGGGAGAGGGATAGAAAGTCAGAAACATCGATGAGAGAGAGACATCAATCAGCTGCCTCTTGCATGCCCCCTACCGGGGATGTGCCCGCAGCCAAGGTACATGCCCTTGCCGAAATCGAACCCGGGACCCTTCAGTCCACAGGCCGACGCTCTATCCACTGAGCCAAACCGGTCTTGGCTACACATTATGTTTTGATTGACTATTAGAAAAGGAGAAAAACTTGTATTATTATTCTTATTTTTTTTTTTTTACAGTTTGTTCATTGAACTTTACAGGTTAGGTCAGAAGCTGTTTGGAGTCATATAGGATTCTAGAAAAAGCAAAACCAATTTATAGGAACAGAAAGTTGATCCGTGGCTGTCTTGGGCCTGGAATGGGAGAGATTAATTGCAAAGAGAATGCAGGAACTTTTTCGGAGGATATAAATATTCCAAACCATGATTTTTGTGATGGCTACACAGATGTTATATTTGCCAAAAGTCATTGAACTGTGTATGTAAAATGGGGTATTTTATTGCAGGCAAATTATACTAAGGCTAGTAGCTAATATTTCTAAGATTGTGTCTACAGTATGTCATTTATTTCTATAGTATTTCCCTAATGATGATCCTTTCCTTCTGTATTTATTAATTTGAATACTGCTGGGAGGAAGAACTGTCTCTTCTCCCTATTTATTTATTCGATTATTTATCTGCTGGGATACTAAATTCATGCACAGGCGGTGGGGGTTCCCCCTCAGCCCAGCCTACATCCTCTCACAATATGGGACTGCTGGCTCCTAACTGCTCACCTGCCTGCCTCTCTGATCACTCCTTACTCCCTTCCTCTGCCATCCTGGTTGTCCCTTACTGTCCCCTCCACTCCCCTGCCAGCCTGATTGCCTCTCACTGCTCCCCTCTTCCGGCCTGGTTGCTGCCAATTGCCCTCCCTCTCTGTTGGCCTGGTCGCCCTTCACTGCCCCCCATGCCAGGCTGGTTGCCCCACGCAGCCTGCTGTTTGGTCATTACTGTGAGGGTGTCCTGATCAATTTGCCTATTATTCTTTTATTAGTATAGATATCGGTATGGACTTGTGGATGTTTATTCTGGGGTTAAAATCCAGTTTTGTTGCTAACATTTTTCCAATTTGGACTATTAAGAACTCCTTCTGGTGGGCTCCTGTGTTCTTTTATTAAGACTGCCTCACTGACCTTTTCGAGTATCTTCTTACTTTCTGGCATCACAGAATGTGCCTGTCTCACTTTCTATTCATGTTGCCCCAGCCGTGGGATTATTCACTTCTCCAAGGAGCCATGGATCCTTTTAGTTGACTATACTGTTTATAGAGACCAGTCTTTGGCTGGTTGATAGTCTCATTGTTAGTGGGGTGTCATTGCTCTGACTCTCAGAGCAGACAAGTTATTTTATGCCGATAGACTAATCCATGCATACACACAAATCTATATTTTTCAGTCTATAGGGACATATATTAAAAACCACAAGTTAATACTGATATCTCTGATTCTAATCTAATAACTTGGGGTTATTTTTAGCCTTTCTCCTTATTTATAAATCTTCCTCTAACACTGAGAACACCTGGCTCTCAGTTTCTACAATCTATTCAATCTTTCGTTGTTGTTCAAGTCTAGTGTAAACAAATAGCAGTTTCAGAATTGGCAGACATTGCCCCTGTTTAAGAGAAAAAACAAATCATTTACTAACTAGACTACAGTTTTATGTACACTTATTTTTGTCTTCACCTTTGTGCTATCTAGACAAGGTACCACTTTCCCAAGTGAATTTGGATAGTTCTTTTCTTCCCATACCCTTCAGTGTGGTTATGTTATTCATGTGTATACAGTTAGGCTCATTTGCTAGTGTTTGTATTCCATTTGGAGTCACCCTCATGTCCTGGCTATTTTGAATTATTTGTTTAATTTTGGAGTATGTGAAGGGTACATGAAACACTACTATAGTTCTAAGCATCAGAGTTATATCAAAAGTTATATTTGCCTGGCTACAGTGGCTCAGTGGTTGAGTGTCAGGAGGTCACAGTTTGAATCCCTGTCAGGGCACATGCCCAGTTGTAGGACTGATCCCCAGTAAGGAGTCTATAGGAGACAGCTGACAATGACTCTCTCTCATCATTGATGTTTCCATCTCTCCCTTCATCTCTAAAATCAATAGAAATATATTTTAAAAAAATTATATTCAAGGCAATGTCTCTCCCTTTACTCTGCTACCCTAAGTCTCTATCTCCTATACTCACCTCTTTCCCACAAACCCCTGTGGGCAACCAAACTCTAGTGTTTAGTTTGTTTTTTCCAATTCCCTTCTTCAGGAGTGAAAACAGAGAATCCCCATTAGGCAGATGAGTTGACACTGCTATATTATCTTATATTCCTTTCTTCCATAAAATATAACATGCTATAGACAATACTTGTGAGTTTTGCCTTTTTTCACTTACGAGTATGTCCTGGAAGTCACCCCATATTAGTTCAAAGAGCTGTTCCTCACCTTTAAAATTCTCACAGGTGTATAGTACTTCATGACATTATGGCTGATAATTCTTCATTGACTTCCAGACAATATACATCTTACCTTGTTAGAGCTGGCTATTTTCATATTCTTATACATCTTCTTAAGCTTTGTACCAGGATGCACTTAAGTTACTTGGAAACAATTTATACCTTTAGAGTCTTGCTTTCAATTTTTGTTGGGTAGCAAGACTAAAGGCACTAGTGGGGCAAGACCCATTGGGCATCTACCTACCATCTCAGAAAAAAAAAAAGGTTTTCTACTCTAGCATAGGAACTGGCATGATTTCTAGACCTGTGTGAGTGCTAGAAATATTACCTCTACTGTTTTCTATGGTTCTTCTCAGGGCTCTGATGATTTTCTTGCATCCATGCACTGACCAGTATAATATATACTCAAGAGAGAACCTCTGCAGAAACTCCTGTACTCTCCGTGTGCACTCCTCTCCTCTCTAGGATGCTGTCCTGCAGATTCTGTCCGCTTAGTTTTCCTAGGTTTTTAACCCCATCTGCTCACTCAGGGAGCCCACCAGGCTTTACCTGGAAACTCTCTCAGGGCAGGGAGATAAAGCAATTGTAAGGCTCACCTCATTTGTTTTCCATCACTCAGGAATGAGTGTCCTTTTTTATGTGATGTCTAGTATCTTAAAAACTTTTGCTTTATATATTTGTCCATTTTTCGTTGTTGCTGTTTCAGGAATAAGTGAAATCTGGTCCCTGTCCATTCGTCTTGGCTAAAATTGGATGTCTCTGCTACTGTAAGTGGAAATGTTTTATTCTTCAATTTTCAGTTGTTCACTGCTAATATTTATAAGTACAATGGATTTTTATGAGTGGATTTTGTATTTTGTAATGTTGCTAAACTCATTGGTTAGTTGTAATAGCATTTTTTTTGGTAGAATTTTTTAAGGCTTTCTATTTTCTAAACAGACCATTATGTTGTCTGTGAATAAAGACAGTTTTACTTCTTCCTTTATTTATTTTTCTTGCCTTATCTATGATCTCTAGTACAATAATAGAAATGATGACAGTGGATATCCTTGCCTTGTTCTTGATCTTAAAGACCAAGCCTTTAAGTATGATATCATCTGTAGTTTCTTTCCTTAGATTTTCTTTATCAGGTTGAACTTGTAGTTGTTCTTCTTTGTTTTTTTTATTATGAAGGAGAGATAAAATGTGCTAAATGTTTCTTATTCATTTTTTAAGATAGACATAAGTTTTCTTTCTTTTTCTGTTAACTTGGCAATTTACACAAGTTGATATTTTTATAATAGTTTTATTGAGATATAATTCACATACCATAAAGTTCATTATTTCAAAGTAAACAATTCAGTGGTTTTTAGTATAGTCACTAGGTTGTGCAATCATCACCACTATCTAATTGCAGAACATTTTCTAGTAATTGATTTTTGAATGTTAATCCAACTTTGCATTCCTGATGCATTATTCTGTATATAAATGGATTCAATTTGTTAATGTTTTCTTAAAGATATTCCAATTTATGTTCATGAGGGATATTAGTCAATAGCTTTTTTAGTTTAATCTCTTTCCTGGATATGGTATTTTGAGTTGTGCTGGCCTTATATATACAGAGTTAAAAAGTATGTTTCCTCCCCTATTTAAGAGTTTCTGTGGAATTAGTATAATATTTTTTCTTCTTTTACAAATTTGATAGAATTCATGAGTAAAGTAAGTCATCTGAGCCTAGAATTTCTTTGTGGAATCATTTAAATAAAAACTTTAATTTATTTAATAAATAGGTTATTCACATATTCTATATCTTTTTGTGTCAGTAATGATAATTTGTTGAGGGACTTGTATTTTTAAATTTGGATTGTCAAATTTATTGACATAACATTCCTAGTTATGTTAATTATCTAGTATTTGTTTGGGGAAAAAAGACCTCAAAACTGGCTAAAACACCAATAATATAATACTTACTTACACTTCTAATGGTTCCAGTAGGCCGGTAAATCAGAAACAGCTTGACTGCATGGTTCTGGTTCAGGCTTTTTCGTGAGACTGTGTGGATGTCATTGGTACTACAGTCATCTGATGCTGTAACTGGGTTTGAAGGATCTGCTTCGCTCATGTCATGAATAACATGGTCTCCCTCCCTCTCCTGTTATCTGAAATCGGCTTCTAGGCAGAAAGCTGTGATGGTTCTAGGAATTCCTTCTTTAGTTTCCCCATCTCAAGGATCATGTTCTGCTTTTTCCTGTTGCCTAATGTTAAAAACTGTTTCGTGTATTTTTTTCCAGTTGTCCAGTTTTAATAGTGTGCAGACCAGTCTAGTCCCACTTATTCCATCATGGCAGGCAATAAGAGTGTGTTCTCTCTATTTTAAAAAGCATGGTAAAATAATATATATATATATTTAATTTAATCTATTTTTATATATTTTTTGGAAACCTCAAATGGGACCCCTTTTCAGGTGGATGCATATATCAATCTGAATTATTTACTGTGGTAGGAAAGAGACTTTTGAGAAGTGTGGGATGAGTTGATGAAGAGAGGGCAGTGAAATTAAAGGTATACATAATACTTTCATGAATTCAGCCTGAGCGCAGAGGCAAAACCGATACATCAAAGTCAAGAGGCTCATCTCTGATTAAAGTCATCAGGATAAATGGTGATGGAAGGAGACTTGATTTGAGGTAGTGAACACAGAATATAATATACAGGTGATATGTTATAGAATTATATAGAATTATAATTTAATTTTATTAAATTATACAATTTAATATAACATTAAATAGTGCATTCAATAAAAATAAATTCAATATAAAAGGAAAATAAAATGCAAATTTTGTATCCCCCCCACCTACTGAATCAGACTCTGAATGTAAGACCCAGAAATCTTGAATTTTAATAAAAATCTCCAAATAATTTTTCTTGTAAAAAAAAAAAGTAACCACAAGATAGAATATGAGTAAAATAATGAAAACTGGTCTTTATGTAGATTTTGCAGTAGGAATTCTATATGATCAATGTCAAGGTGAAGTAGAACATTTTATTAAGAATAGAACAGTGTGAATGAATTTAAGTACATCCAAACCTGTCGAGAACTTTTCTAAGAGTTTACTTGAGCCAGAACTGGTGATAGTACTGGGAATCAAGATCTCAAATATCTCCAGAGGAGACACAGGGTCTGGGAAAGAGCATTATTTCTAGCATTTCAAAGGTGTGTTAATCTAGATGCTCAAGAACAATGAACAGGGCTTGCTTAAACCTTTCACTAAAAGAATTCTAGACCTGGGGCATGACTAACTACCATGACCTGTCCAGTTAGTAACTTAGGATCAGATCACCATGTGAGTTTGCTTTCAGTCACTGGACTTATTAGTTTTATTACAGAAGCCCCCCCCCCCCATTTTTTAAATCCACAATGGTTAAGCAACTGTGGTGTATTCATACAATAGCTGACTGCACAGCCACACATCGCAGTATGGACAGACCTCACAAACACCATGCTGAGTGAAAGACAGAAGAAAGACACTAAAGAATACCAATTTGTTAATTTCCTTTATATGAGGTTCAAAACCAAGTAAAACTTAGCAAGTGTATTGCAAGTTAGAATCATGGTTAACTTTGGGGAGAAGGGTGGTTGTTTTGTTGTAAAAGACATACCAGTATTTCTGGAAGCCTGGGTACTATTCTGTCTCTAGATCTGGGTGGCGGCAACATGGGTGTTTTAATTTGAGAAATTCATTGTGTGATTCATTGAACTGTACAATTATGTTTTGTGTACTTTTCTTTCTGTGTGACATATTTAAAAATCCACAAGAAAACTTTATTTTAAATATTGAATGGCCCAAAATATTCAAATCTCTTTTTTTTAATTGAAAAACAATTTTTAGTTAAAAATAGTGTATATAATTACTCTACAGACATGGGAAGCAATGTTATCTATTCAACTAGAACTTTGGAGAATTGTCTACAAATACTCTCTTCCCCTTAAAAACGACATTATGAACAGAATGCCAACTGCAAATAGTTTCTGGCTATTAATTGAGTAATTTCAAGTTAACTGTATATTAATGTATTTTTTAGTCTTATCATGGAAAATCAGATGCAGTTCTTGGAGTAAAACAGGAAGAACTTTACAGTCTTTCATGAATGAAGGAATTTTATTTATTTTCTGCTGTGTCCCCGTGCTTAGAACAATGCCTAGTCCGTGACAAATGTTATGTAAATATCTGTTGATGACTGGCTGGGAGTAAGAGTAAAGGCTTATTTGGATAAAGCCGTGGTTGGCAAACTGCGGCTCTTGAGCCACATGCAGTTCTTTGGCCCCTTGAGTGTGGCTCTTCCACAAAATACCACGGCCTGGGCAAGTCTATTTTGAAGAAGTAGCGTTAGAAAAAGTTTAAGTTTAAAAAAATTGTCTCTCAAAAGAAATTTCAATTGTTGTATCGTCGATATTTGGCTATGTTGACTAATGAGTCTGCCAACTACTGGGATAAAGTAAATGCATATTTGTAGAGAAGATGATGATCTTAGTAGGGTGTGGCCAAAACTTTTATTTCATGTCTATTGAATGCAGTGTTGTAATTGTAAATAAGTTTTAACCTCCTGGGTATTTGTCATCCAGTTGCCTTGGGAACTGAGAAGAGGCAGGAAAGAAACAAGACAGGCCAAGGCAAGGGTGTGTGGGAAGAGTGAGTAAGGAGTTTTTGGCTAAACAGTGGGGGCAGCAGGGAGGTAATGACGGACGATAATGGAAGTAATGGAATTATGATAAGGCGAATGGGTGATATTGAACATGATATTGTGACTTTACATTTTTCATTTATTTATTAGTATGACTGCATTTCATAGTTCCTCTTCCCAGGACCACAGTGAAAGCCCATAAAGCCCAATGAAATAACCTGGATCCTTAGTAGTTTCTGCACAATTTCCTCAAACCAGCAAGGTTTTCTCTAAAATATATCTAAGTAGAGAAGATCAAGATATCTAACAAACAAACAAACAAACAAAAAAAACACAAACAAAAGAATCTGTTTGCTTTGCTATTAAATGGTTGAAAATCTGACTGTCTTTCATTAATTCCAAATGGATTCACTTTCATTGGATAAATATCTGAAGGTTGAGGGTACCTTGGAGGCTTGCTTGCCTTTAGCCCGGTCATTATTCTAAATTTCATGGCTGTTGAGTCAGCCTTGTTGTTTTCTGGCTTGTTTGGCACAGTCTTCCCCATCAGTCAAAACAGCTATCTAAAACAGCGATTTTCAACCTTTTTTTTTTTTTTTAATCTCAAGGCACAATTAACCTAATTACTAAAATTCTGCAGCACACCAAAAAAATTTATAGTTTTTGCTGACCTGACCAAAAAGAAAAAGAAAAAAAGTGTAACTTTGATTCTTTCACACCAGATGGCTATTGTTGTGTTGGCTGTTATCATTTTTTCTCTGATAATCTAAAGGAAAAGAGGTCAGTGCCCCTAACTAAGTAGTCAGGTACTGCGTGTTTTAAACATTCCTGTGGCAAACCGGTTGAATATCGCTGATCTAAAACAACACTTACCCATGGAGTGCCTCCTGGAATGCATTGATTTTATGTGTCATAATGAAATGAATCATATACATTTAAGAAAAGGATTTTTAAAATATAAAGTAAGCAGTACAAACCCAAGTGGTTTTGCTTCCATTAAGCAGTGCTGAATATGCAATTACATTTTGAACAATAGGTATTCATAAATCAGGCAGAATGCTCCTGAGAAAACAGTTCTCTAATTAAATAAAAGGAGAATCAGTGTTTCTTGTTGCAGGGATTGCTGGTGGGATTAAAGGATCGTTGAGCCCAGCGCACATAAGAGAGACCTGGCTGCCTGTCTTAGACCTGCGGCACCCCTTGCTGAGACAACACAAGCCCTGAGACCAACTCAGCTTCACCAAGTGGGGGGATTAAGTCACATCTTGACCATTGCTCCTTCTCATCATCATGGCCACTGTGGAGCACTGTGCCTTTTGAACACTATACCAAAGTGCTGGGCTGAGAGAGAAAGAGTGGGGCAAGAATCCAGTCCACGGGCCATGGTGCCAAGCCATGCCCCTTGGTGCCAAAAGAGCGTTGTTCTAACGTAGCTCTTAAAGAATCTCTTCTTCACTTTCTGGACCCACAGGGGCTTGCCCATCTCTCATACTGAATGTTTTCTGAGGTTAGGGATCTTCCTGCTCTACCCCAGGCCCAATGACACAGCTTCTAGTACCCAGTATCAGGATCCTCTCTGTAGTGGCAACATGTACTTTCTCCAGCCATGAGCCCAGCACCCTTCATTGACCATCTCTTGCCTGAAGAATCCCTTTCTTGATTGAGCTCTTGGGACTGATTGCAATGTCAGGGTGATCCTAAAGAACCTCAAGGAGAGCTCTAAGGTCACATGGTTTGAGACTGGTTAGCCCCTGATCCTTGGCATAAGCAGTATGGTCATCTCCTTCATTTTAGACCAACAGTAATGATATGCCATTGATTGCGATATAAGCCCTGATTTCAGTATACACTGAGTGGCCAGATTATTATGATCTCTGAATGCATAATAATCTGGCCACTCATTGTATATCCTATATAATAAAAGGCTAATATGCAAATTGTCCCCTTGACCAGGAGTTTGACCAACAGGCAGGCCTGCCAACCACCCATGTCCCCTCCCCCTGGCTAGGCTGGCCGGATCCCACCCATGCATAAATTTATGCACCAGGCCTCTAATATATATATACTGTATTTATACACTGAGTGGCCAGATTATTATGCATTCAGAGATCATAATAATCTGGCCACTCAGTGTATATCAATAAGGATACTAAAGCCCAAGGTGGCCATATGTCTTTCTTAAAGATAAAATGCTTTTAGTGTTTTGAAGCATATTCCAATGACAGAATTCCTACTTCAGTTTACCCAGAAATACAGATTTCCTATATCACGAGAGCAGAGCTACATAAATAAGGATTCATGTTTAGTTGTCAGACGTGGTGGGAAGTAACTAAAGAGCATTTATGTGTGTTCTGCTACACCATCCTGTGCCACATAAAACTACTTTGAGAACCAAAGTTCCTTAGGAGTCACAATTGGGAGCAGAGTATCTTCAAATAGCTGTTTCAAGGAGACCCTCCCCATGATTCATTAGTCCTGTCAAAAAGGAAGAGCCTCTCTGGGCATGAAGCACATAATTAATTTCCAGCCCTGTATTCCAAGGTCCTTTAATACCCTCAAAGCAAATGCACTTTAGACAGGTCTGAAGAAGCTTGGTTCCCACAAAGTAGGTCAGCTGCTGAGAGGTAGCCTGGTGCTCCCTAGCAGTGCAGAGGAGGCCTCCTGGAGCGCAGGGAGCCTGGACTGAGCCTTCACAAAAAGCAGACCCTGCACATGCCTGGCCTGAGGGCACACATACTGGGAAAGGCCTGTGTGACTCCAGTAGCCCATCTCTCCGGCTGCCCTGAAAGGTCAGGCTCGCCTTGGGAAGTGGAGCCAAGAATAGTCAGATGTTGTTCCATTAGGAGCCTGGGTCCCCAGAGAAGACTATTCTGGGAAGGAGTACATAGTTTACAGCATACAGGCAATGGGGGCTGGAGCATCAGTTGATGATATCCCAAGTGCCAAAGCAGGAACTGTGTCTTACCTATGTGAGTCTCCCTAGCATCCCACCCAGCACCTGGGATGTGCTAGGCTCTCAGCAGATGCTTTTTGAGTAAATGAGTAAGCAGAACCTAGTTAATCTCCAAATAAAAGATATCTTCTAAGTGCTCAAAATCTTTCTTTGTGCAGTGTTCTTAATATAGTGTCACAGAGACTGCTTTTCTGATCTAGCTGTCAGCAAAATGGGGCCTATTATTAGCATGGTTGTGTATGGTTTCACCTGGCACTGAGCTGGCACACTGTGGGCCTTCAACTCATCTCAAATGATAACAGGAAGCAGTGTGTCTGCACGAACACCCAGAAGGGCGTGCTCGGGCTGTGGTTCCTCTCTGTGTGCACATTGTTTTGTCCCAAGTAGGATTTAAAAAAAATTAGGTTGTTGTTGTTGTTGTTTTATTTCGGAGAAGAAGGGAGAGGAAGAGAAATGGAAACATCAATGACAAGAGAGAGTCATTTATTGGCTGCCTCCTGCACACAGCCTACTGTGGGGATGGAGTCATAACCCAGGCATGTGCCCTGACTGGGAATGGCATTGTGATCTCTTGGTCCATGGGTTGATTGGTGCTCAACCCCTGAGCCATCCTGGCTGAGCACAAGTAAGATTTTTAGGTTGAAAACATATAACATTGAATTAGAAACCAAACAAACAATCTTATCTCTCTTTTTGGTCATGTTGTATATTAGGATAATGCTCTGAGACGCTTTCCGTTTGGGAATGGCATCACTAATATTGTTACTGGGGTGAAAGCCATGAAAATTGCTTTGTCTTTCTGTAGGTGATTCCACCAATAGGTCATGGGACATTAACCACGGAGGGCTCTTCCAGTTGCACATGGGGGTGCAATTACATTCATATTTTTGAGGGCATCAGTAGGCATGTGTAAATTGTGGTAGCTTTTAAAATGATTTTTGAGCAGTAAGAGCCCTGTTGCATTTTGCTGAGAATGTTTCATTTTGCTTCTTGATTCCGATGCACTGCAGTGGCTTCCTTAGGCTGGAGATTGATAAGGCTTTTCTGGTAGGGGCCTGATGGTGGCTATTTCATGCTTTGTGCTCTATGCAGTCTCTACTGCATCTACTCAGCTCTGTTGTGTGAGAGCAGACACAGCTAGTACGTAAATGGATGAGTGTGTTTATGTTCCAATAAAACTTTACTTATGGACATTGATATTGGAATCTCATATAAATTGTGTGTGTGTGTCATGAAATATTATTCCCCTCTCCACACACACACACACACACACACACACACACACACACACAAACACCTCAAATATCATTCAGTCAATGAGCTCAAATACATGGCAGGAATTATAAATTCAGCTGGATAGCTAATGTAAATGCATAGGACAATAAAAATAATTGGAGAACCAGGTTTTCTCTGAAGAGAGGAGACAGAATTCAGCTTCAGAGAGGATAATACCAGGCAGGGACTCATAGTCCCAGATCTTTCTATTTTTCAAAAATAGTTGTGTATGTAATTTTGTGTTTATTTATTCTTAAATGTTAGAAACTAATTTTAAAATGTTTAACTTATCTACGGGCTAGCACTGGTTTATGTAACCCCTGGTTTATCATCCCAAGATGGAGTGTACACACGGGGAAGATTATAAACTCAAGGAGCCATAATCAAGGTGAACTGAGAAGGATGTCACTGAGGTATAGGTGTGTCTTGGGTGTGCCTATTTGTCTCTTGACAGTTACCCAGGAAAATGAACAAAGTGCTCAAGTATTAGTGTCTTAGGGTTCTGTTCTGTTTCTCAAACTGCAAGGATTTAGCTGATGACTTTTGGAAAAAGCATGCACCACCAGTCCTGGGAAGGGGTTTATAATGTGGATCAAAACAGGAAATGGCCATTGACATCTTCTTTTTCTAGTCTCACAGCCAGTGTTTGCCTCTTCCCTGTGACATCCCAGCAAGAAGGAGTCTTACTTGCCTAAAAACCTCTGCTCAAAACATTTTATTACATACTTACATTTGTATGGATATGAATATTGCATTCAGCTTACATTTACTTCCTCTACCTTTGACTCTGACTTTATATTTATCATTAGGTAACACTTTTCAAATGAACCCTATCCTACTTAGGAGGCCTTTATATCAAAGACAGTTATTTTGCTTCATGAAATCTCCCTTCTTTTAGGTTAAAGCCTTCAACTCTTCTTTCCAAGATATTCTTACAAGTTTTTTCATGATTTTGTAAAACTTGACTGAATATCTTCCTGATTGTCTAAATCTATTAGCACTTGGAACCATAAATTAAATATTTTGGGAAATACGTGATTAGTATAGTATGTTAACTTTTGATTGAGTTAGTTTAATACTTCATGAGTTTTTCAAGTCTCCATGTCACACTACTGATATCCATCATCCTCACCTGCACAAGAATGAACTGAATGCAATCTTTTGAATTTGGGTGTTTTTTTTCTGAATTCACTTCATACCTGCTCTGTTTTATATTCCTAGCCATATTTTTCCTTTGCTCCACTTTCATCATCTCCTTATTTCATTTTAGTGTGTGGATTTTGCAAGCTGCCTCATGTACTTTTGGGAAATGAGATAGAGTAGAAAGAAGTAATATGTGAAACACTATAACCAATCATTTTTATTTCTCAAAGATACAGAGAGCAATATTATTTTTTCCAAACAAGTCTGGATTAAAGATCCACATCTCAGTCTTTTTTTGGCAGCCTATCAATTCATATTTGTTGACAGAAATGTGTGCCATAGAGATGTGTGCCAGGTAACACGTTATCTGTCTAACTTTTATATTTACGTACGTATGTAAATATACATACATGTATATGTATAAAATATATACAAACTCATATATTGGCATGTAAACATACGCAGGTTTACAGATTTAACATTAATATACTTTCCTTAAAACATTATCAATTGCAAAATGTTTTAGGTTGCTTTAGAATGGGTGTTTATGGCCATCTGCTCCTGTCCCATTCTTCAAGTCTACAGTTATATTTTCATGACTTAATTTTATCAGACTCTCAAATGCTCCATCATGCCTATATCAAAGCAACTGGTTGATAGCTAGGTCAATCCTAGTACCAAGAATGTTGGCAGTTCCTCTTCTAGAATTTAGATGCCATCAGACGGGTTGACCAGAGAAATAGAACCACGAGGAGGGACATAGAAGAAACTTTTTAGAAATGGAGATCTGACTTTTCACAGGTATAGGAGCTGGTTAAGCAGTTTATGTATGGTTGCCATTCTAACTCTGGCACTGATGTCTGAAGTCAGCAAGAGCAGGATTTAATGAAGGAAAGACCGATGATGTGAAGTGGGAGGTAAAAAGACAAGACAAAACAAAACAAAACAAAACAAGCCGGAGGAAGGGCTGGAACCGCATCAGCCTCTGTCTTGACTTCCAACCTCAAGGATAAACATGGCCTGCAAGAGGAATTGGAGCGCCTCATCACAGTGCTAATCATGCATCTGGCCTGAGATCTGGGCGCCAGCAGGAGGTGAACTGGTGGGAGCGGAAGGAGCTGCACACCTGGTTCCTGCCTATGTTCACAGGAGAAGCCAACTCCCACAGTGCCTGGTGCTCTGCATTTGTACATGCTTCGAGCTTCAGAGCTTTAAAACAATTTTTTCTTTAAAAGAACAACAACAACAAAAAAGCAAAGCAAACTCATAGACGGAGACAACAGAAGAGAAGGAGGTTGGGGAAGAGTGAAATGGTTAAAGAGTGTCAACTATATGGTGGTGGATGGAAACTAAGCTTCCAGTGTTGAGCATGTTATAGTGTATACAGATATGGAATTATAATGTTGTACACCTGACATTTATATAAAGTTATTAATGTTATTTATCTCAGTAAAAAAAGAATATGGATTTTGCTTAACCTCCAAGTCCCTCCATATATGTTTCCTGTGGTCCATGCTAAACGGGAATTATGCAATGGAGGATCCTATAAAGATGGTCTCTGCTTAGCTAAATTGACACAGCACCAATCTGCCACATAGTTGTCTACTCAAGCTCATTTTCCCCAGAGACAGCTTGAATTAAAAGTTTTATAGTCTTTCTTCCTCTCCTGAATCCTTGTCCAGTTCATCCAGGGCCCATTTCCCAGTCCTGTCCTGGGAGGGCAGGCATGACAGCCTACTCTTTGGCATGACAGTCTTGGGTTTAGAAACATCACACTGGGAGGCTGGGAGAACAATGCCATGGTGGGAACCACAGCCTCCCCCAGGTGTGGCTGTTTCTCCCCTCCCCGCTTGGGGATGGGGCTGCAGCCTGGTTCTCATGGTAGAGCCCAGCAAACAGCCCTCACTTCCTAGCTTTCTCTCGTCAGGGTGGCAGGGGGATGTGTCTCCCTCTGCAGCAGCCTTCCTGTGTTGACAACACAGTTTGTTCTTCCCATCTCCCTGGGGAGAAGTCGCCTTATCTTTCCTGTGCAACATATTTGGGAAAAACACATTATTGTCTCTTAAAGGAATTGATTATTGTGTTTCTTGAGACTAAAAAGAAAAGCCTTTGTGGATCCAAACACTGACTTTAAAAAAATCGAAATTCCTTTACAATAGTAGGAAAAAGGACTATTTTAGTGGTGATAGAAGATACATTTTTGATCACGCTAGGCACCCAAAATATAGTGTGTGTATGAGAGAGAGAGAGAGACAGAGGGAGGGAGGGGAAGAGAGAGAGAGAGAACAGGAATTGGAAATAGTTTTCAAGTACCTGACCTAAATTTCTTGTTTTAAGTGGCCTGGGAATTTGTACATATTGGTTGAGGTGCTCAGGGTTTTTATGATAAACTTCAATGGGCACTTAAGTGCAATTTAATTAAAAATTTATCTCTGCATGGGAATTATTTGTGTGTGGGGCTCCTAATCTCAGGTGCAATGGATTATGACAATGATGTTTGTTAAAAAGAAATGTATTTTTAAAATATATGAGCTATTGCAAGAAAATTTATCATTAACTCTGTGTTCCACTTCCATTTTATAGGTGCATTCCCATCTTCCCTGTCATTCATAACAGCTGACAACCAGGAGATAGAGACATTTCCTCTCAATAATATAATTCTGTGCATACGAGTATGGGTCTTTTTTCCTTCCTTGGTATGTTTTTTTCTGTGAGGTTAATTAAGGCTACAAAATTGAGGAGAAGGTAGAGCTGGCTCTGGCTCTTTTACTGATTAAATAATGTGTAGTTTCCCTCAAAAATTGAATTGTAAAATGAGGCTGTTATGTACATTTTCATTTTTGAGACAAGGTCTGTGAACCACAGCCAGTTGTGTTTGTGTATATGCGTGTGTATGTCTGTGTGTTCAGTGTCTTCAGTCTCAAACTTAATTAAAAAGGCATTTATAGAATCCTTTGCTATGTTGACAGCATTAAGCTCTATTTGGAACCAGAGATGAGTCCTGAAGAATTTCCTAAATTAGCTGGTGAGAAGGTTGTTCAATTAACCAGAGAAAGAACTAACTGCTTGCAGCAAGTAAGGGTAAACACAATGAGTTTGGAGAATTTAGAGAAAGAAGAAATTAATTCTCTGATTTGTGGGATTGGAGGAAACTTTATCAAGGTGAGGTTTGAGTTTGAGTTGAGCATTGAAGGATAAGTTAAAATGAAATAAGAGGTGGGTAAACTGCTTTAAAGGAACTCATCTGATGTGTGGCCTGACCATAAGTTGTTTCATAGACATTTCTTTGTCACCCTGTTCTTGTTTTGGAACATTTTGGAAGATTGCTTAGGGGTATTTTTGTAAGCCAAGCTATAGGTCAGAACATTGGATACTAATGATGTCCAAGATCTAATACTCAGAGCTAACAAGTATTGAGATCCTACTCTCTGCTAAGCACTTTGCAAGGATTCTCCCATTTAACCTTTGCAACCAACCTTCAGGGAAGATTCTGTTATGTCCACTTGAGATAAGGGATCAGGTAACTTGCAAATCACATGGTTAGTAGGTGGTGAAACAAAGAGTCAAATTTGGGCAGTCTAAATTTGGGGACAAATCCTTAAGTTTGCCACTACAGAGCAACTGATGGCCTGCTATTCTAATGTAGGTAGTCTGGCATTTGTTCTGGCCCAAGCTGTGGCCGCTCGCTTGTCATCTAGGACACTCATGTTTTCTGGATGTGGCCGTGTACTAAAGAGAGTCACTTTATCCTATCCTTTTCCCTCCATGCTCTTCATTATCATTGGGGGACCTCTCTCCCCTATTGCTATTATAACATTCGACCTTAAGTCTTGCCCTAGCTCTTCCCCTCAAAGCCTCCTGCTTTTTCCTTCTGATTCATATTGGAAATCACCTGAGATTAATATTTCAGTGATTTTTATGTCAAGTTTTCTTTTTCAACTAACAGAAACATACACCTTCAACAATCCACAATCATAATGAGCACGCTTTATGTTGCGCCTGGCGATGATGACTAAGGATACATCATAATTTCAGAAGCATCTTCTAAAATGTTATTTCCAAATAGCATAACTTGCCTTTATCAACTTGTATTTTCTAAAAGGATGCCCAAGACCTCAAGAATTAATTTCTTAGGACATAACATTCATTCCTTTCATTTTGTGTCCTGGATCTCATTTTCATTACAAAAGCATGTGAGACCAGCATTGAGCAATTCATGTCAAATCCTGACTCTTTTATGTGTCTGTGGACTAACATCTTCAATATGTGATCAGAATGTAGTTCAGTCTTATTCCAAAGCCTATGCTTCTTCCATCAGACTGCAGAAACTTGACTTGGGAAAGACCACTCATTGTATTCTTCAAAAGTTCCAAGGAGGAATAGGATTTTTTCTTTTTGTTGAGAAAAAATATTTGTTAATGACCCCAGGATGATTCAATGCCACCTAAACATAACGGACTGAGGCTTGAACATCCCTTTTTACAAAATAGCGTTGGCTATACATCCTAGGCACCCGGCCATATATTTTACTTTCTTTATCACAAACTGTTCATTTTTCTTGCAGGGGGAAAATTACTAGTATCAGTATTAATGGGCACTTGACCCCTCCCGGTGGGGGCAGGGTTTAATTAAATTTGCAAGTTGCCATCTGCAGGCATAGATTGTCACTTGAACACTGTACATGCAGTGGGGCGAGCAAAACTTTTAATACTATTCAGTCATCCCTATGGACGTACAGTTTGGTTCAGGTCGTGGATATGTGTAGGGGTGTGTGTGAGCACTTGTGTATGTGTATAAGAAGGGGTGTGGAGGAAAAGGTACAGAAAGGCAGAGAAAGGCAACCGTCCTCATTTCAGCTTAGCCATAAAATTCAAACACTTTAAAACATGACAAATATGTGCTCTCACTGTAATATTCTAGTTATAATTTATTTCTTAAAGAGGTTTGGAACCAAGTTATATTCTGAAAGATTGTCACTGGCTCGCCCAGAATGGAAGTGCTGAGAGAGGTCTGAGCACAATGCTTGCCTGGTTAGTTTCTTGGGAAGTCATTCAACATAAAACTAGTTTAGTAAATACTAAGGGAGACTAAAGTAAATGGTGAGATTGTTTATTTATTCGAATATTTCCCTCTACCTTTTAAAAATATTTTGCCTGACTTAAAAAAAATCTGAACCTCCCTTGATTTTCTTTTTGTTAACTGAATTTTAATACTAACTAGAGATGTGAGGAGTATTTTTTGGTAAAACATCTTAGGAAAGAACAAAACTGGAATTACAACTGATCAGGTAAAATAATGAAGACCCAGTGAGCTGAACACACTAGAAGTCATCCATTACTCTAAGAATGGAAACTCATGTTCTATAAGAAGAGAATTCCTTCTAAATATTAGTAAAAATTATTTAGCAATTCCAAATTGTCAGAAGAGGCTATTCAATGAGAGAGAGGGGTGGGGGGGAGAGAGGCTTAGGCTTTGATAATTTTGGTTTTGGTTTGACAGTGGTTAAATTTTGGGGGCACCCAGGGAAGAAAATGGTCTGATTAGGATCTGTCACAGGAAATCAATATTTTTTTCTACCTTTGCCCTTCAATTCATCTCTTGGTTTGTTTTTTAATAACCTCCAATAAAACTGCTCCTTCTTCTTGCTTTTGGCAATGTAGGAGTCATGCAGAGCTCTGATGATGGTATTGGGAAACTCCTTGGCCCTCAGTTTAAGCTGGAATACTCTGGAGTTAAAGACTCCTGGGCCTGGTGACCTGCCCTGCCTTCTGCTAGGCTGTGACACTGAAAATTTGAAACCTTTCTGGTGTCAATTTCATTGCCGATAAAATGGAAATGATTAATCTAACTTCATAAAGCTGTCAAGAGAACACAGTGATCTTTATATATGAGAAGATTAACTTCTAAGACACAAGTGAACACTTTCTTCCTTAATAAAAAAAATCTAACCTGTAAGCTATCTGGAGGCCTTACTTTAGGAAATAAGTATGTGTTACATAATTTTTTGAGCTATAATTACATTCAGTTAAATACACTTAAGTGTTTATTGTGATAAGTGTATATATTTTATATATGTATCCATGTGTGCATGTGTGTGTATCTACACATTGCTATGGTCTGAATGTTTTTGTCCAAAATTCATACGTTGAAATCCTACCTCACAAAGGTGATGATACTAGTAGATGAGATCTTTGGGAGGTGACTAGGTCATGGTGGTAGAGCCCTCATGAATGAGATTAATGTTAGAGAAACATCAAAGAGTCCCCCAGCCCTTTTCATCATCTGGGATACAGTAAGAAGTCTGAGACCCAGAAGAAGGCCTTCACTTTGATCAAACTGACTCTCTGATCTCAAACTTCTAGGCTCCAGAACTATGAGCAATACATTATTTTGTTTATAAGCTGACCAATCTGTCGCATTGTGTTGTAGCAGCATGAATGGACTAAGACATATATATGTAAATAAAGTATTGGTATGTAGCCAGGTAGATAGATAGATATACCCATACATCCATATAACCAACATTCCAAGCAAGATATGAACCATTAGCATCACGGTAGAAAGTCACCTTGTATTTCTTTCTAGTCTATGCCCCTCTCCCACAGGGTCAACTACCATTCTGATTTTTTTATCCCCATGGACTGGGGTTTGTTTATTCTTAAACTTCCATATACATGGAATCATACAGTAAGTACTTTTTATTTTTTGGTGTGGTGTTATTAGTTCTATGTTGTGTTTTTGAGATTCATCCATGTTGTTGCAAGGATTAAATACTGGTCATCTGTTTCTTTTCATTCATGAAGTATTTTATTATATGACTATGTCACATTTTATGTGTTCTCCTATTGCTGAATCTTTGGGCCATTTCTACTATTGCTAGTACTATAAATCACTTCAGTAGTGATGTACTAGGTGTATTGGTTAAATAATGCGGATTTTTTCAATAGTTGGAGTTACACATATGTTGATATATATGCACTTTGATATGTATGCTATTTTGTTGTATTGCTCCCTCCGATTACCACTTGTTATGATCTATGGCATATGCACTTTCTGAGCAGCACTTACCAGTTAGAAATGAGGATACTGGTTAATAATATGGATTGACCATTAACCAGTTAAAAATGCAGAGTTTACAACCAATGAAAACATGATAATTTCAAGAGAAGCATCAAAAGTGCTTTATTCAAAGTAATGTCCATCACTAGCTACACATTTCTCCCATCTTTCAGGTAATTTGTGGATACCATTCCAATAGAACTTTTCTTGTTTTGAGGCAGTCCATTTAGAGACCCAATTTTCCACTTCTTCCTACATTTTGAGGTGCTGCTCAGAAAGTGCGTGTGGCATTGATCGATCGGAACATAATCTGAAGGAGCGAGGTCTGGTGAATATGGCAGGTGGGTTACTACTTCCCAGGCAAGATCTTTTAACATGTCTTTAACCAGTTTTGAAGTGTGTGATGTGTGTCATCATGAAGCAAAATTACTTTGCTGTGTCTATGTACCATTCTGGTGGTTTTATGATCAAAGCGTGGTTCAGATCGATTATTTGTTGTTGGTAGCGATCAATATTAACGGTTTCACCTGGTTTTAGAAGCTCATAATATCACACCTTCCTGATCCCACCAAATGCAGAGCATTGTCTTCTTTACAAAGTAATTTGACCTTGCAGTCGATGTTGTTGGTTGACCTGAATCAACCCATGATTTTGTTCATTTGGGATTCTCAAAATAAATCCACTTTTCATCGCCAGTCACAATTCGAGGCAAAAAAGACTCTTTTGTGTTGTTGAAGCAACATTTTACTAATGACTTTTTTGTTTTCCATTTGTCTTCATTCAGTTGATGTGGCACTCATTTTCCTTCCTTAAAATCTTTCCCACTGATTGTAAACAATTGGAAAGTGTTTGCTGAGCAACGTTTAATCTTTCTGCAAGTTTTTTGTTTGTTTGTTTGTTTGTTTTGTTTTTGTTTTTTTAGTTTGACACACATCTTCATCCAATAATGCTTGTAATTAGTCTTCAAACGTTTTTGGTTGACCTGGACGTTCTTTGTCTTTCACATAGAAATAATCACTTTTAAAGCATTTAAACCAGTGTTCACAAGTATCTTGAGATGGAGCATGTTCACCATAAGCTTCCCGAAGTGTATGATAACTTTCAGTAGCACTTTTCTTCAAAATAAGGAAATGAGTTAAAACTCACCACAAATGCTCTTTTTTGGCACAAAATTTTTAAGTGTAAAAATATCTATGATGTTAATACCTTCAGAAAATTTGACATATGAAGTTTTGAAGCTTGTTGTCAATACAACAAAATAGCATACATGTCAAATCGCATATATAGCAACATATGTGTAACTCCATCTATTGAAAAAATCTGCATTATTAATCGGCACAGCTATTACTGTATATGTACTTTGCATTAGTGGTCTTTATTCTACACCTTAGACTATGTGGGACTTTCTAGGCATTCCAACCTTTTTGAATATTGTACAAGAATCTAATAAATCTTTATTGTCTGCTTTCAAATGGAACTTTATATTCTTAAAGATCAACAGATAGGTGACAGATGGATAGGTTCCAAGGGCCCATGTGCAGCGAGGCATTCCTAAGACTCTTTGTTGCCTGATTCCTGCCAGTGGTTTTGCCCTGACGAACCTTTCCTGCAGTGTGCTGTCAGAGCACCTGAAAGAACAGAGAGCTGGCGCTAGAGTTTGCTCTCTAGTTCATAAACTGTTGTTATGCCTTTTTGGTGAAAGAAAAAAAAAGTATATATGTGTGAAAGAATTTGGTCTTAGT
Organism: Antrozous pallidus; assembly: GCA_027563665.1. Lineage (NCBI taxonomy): Eukaryota > Metazoa > Chordata > Mammalia > Chiroptera > Vespertilionidae > Antrozous > Antrozous pallidus. The sequence goes on along the minus strand of CM050524.1, from coordinate 48,409,590 downwards.
CTTGTTTGCACTGCAATTAGTTCTTAGCAATAGGGAACATGTCCAATAGCCCTCAGGTACCACGAACAACTAGAAGTCAAGATATTTACCAAAAAAGGTATGATAATTGGGAATGACACAATCAACTTAATAAAACAAGCAATGTATTTCAGGAAATGTCTGTAAAAAAACAATCATTATAAAACAAATGTCATTTTTCTATGGATCTAATCATTTTCCAATGGCATCAGATGAGAATTTTTTCTTCAGCAAGGGTTTATGGTTGATGCTAACAAATGCACATTAAAATTGAATTTTCTTTTCCCAATGCTAAGGGATACATTTGAGTCACAGTCAGTATATCTAGAGAGGTTCAGATCTTGCTGATGCTCTTATAAAATTGTTCTTGTAGGTCTCATGCCTCTTACTTGCTACCATGCATTTATTTATTCATTTCCTGACCAAATAATGTCTTGAGGGTTATTTTTGTCCTACTATATGTGTTTAGAACTATACCCATATATGGTTTGGTTTTGTTCATTCTTAAATATTTTGGCTACTTTTTTCTTTTGCCTTTAAGAACCAATGGGATTGTTGGTTGAATTATGGGGGCATTCACCCATCCAATAATTACCTTTCCTTTAATTGAGAGTTTGCCATTCACATGCCCTTACTTCCTGGTGACCTCATTCCTACCAAAATTGGAATTTTTCTCTGACACAGTTTCCTGTGTTCTCAAAGAAACTCCTTTTCCCTACATTAATTGACATTCTCCTTTTGTTAAGACTTAAGTGTGGTGAAGCTAAATTCTCATGTTTTCCTCCAGTGCCAGCTTGAGCCTTAATTTTAAAATATTGGAAGCACTCCCACAAGTGAGTTGTGTTCCCACAATTTCCTAGCATCATTTGTTGCTCTCATTTCACAGAATGCAAAGACAAAAACACATCCTTTTGTAATAACAATTATAAATACTTTCCCAAGGTTGGGAATATTTGTATCAGGAAAGCCTTATTTTGCCAAAGAACAGGATGTCCTGAGACACTTGATATGTTGCGAATTATCATAGGTACCTATCAGTGTTCCCACTGGAAGCCTTCTACTTTCTCTCCATTGGGAAAATACATAAACCCTTAGTTTGTCCTCACTGCTTTCTAAATGACCCCACCCAACAGACCCACGTATTGGCTCAATGGTTCACATATTGCTGAGAAACAGAGATTTATATTACAAGGGAAATAAATGACACTTTTATGGCTGAGAATTTTAAGGTGGTTCCAATGCGTTAATTCTAGGGCTCTTTTTGCTTTGATTCTAGTTTTGTCGTTTTATTTTTGCTTTTGATTTCCACCTTAATATTTACTTCTGTCAGCTCTAGAATTTCTGTTTTTTATTTCTGGCTGGACTTCTGTGCTTAGTCAATTTTAAATTATTATTATTATTAATAATAATTATTACTGGTTTTGGTGGTGGTGGGGGGGGGGGCAGGTCATAACCCCTTGCCTCAGCCAAAATCTGAACCTGACCCAAGTAATGTATTTCCAGAGTCTAGGTCACTTAATTAGCATATACTAGTAAATATAAACTCCTATGTTTATCTGGGTGCTCTCACACAGTGATTGGGAGCAAAATCAATCCCTTTTTCTTCTACAAAAACTACATATATGACAAATATTAAGCATATTATATGGTTCAAATTTGACCTTTAAAGTGATAAGAAAAACAGGAAGTTGCAAGAAATTGATGCAGTTATGACATCGCTGCTCTATTATACCCAGGGAGATTGCCTAACAAAGTGTGGATTTTTCACAGTTCACCACCTGGCTCAGATCCTCCTCTTGTCATCTCCCCAAAGGGCCTTGTTAGTGACTCTTAGAAGACGGTAGCCTGCAAGGCTAGAGCCCCACAGACTTTCAAGTCAGATAGATCCAAGGTTTTTATCCAGCTGACATATCCTGAGTATGTTCCTTTCATGTTTGAGATTTGATTATTTTCTTTATAAATGAAGATCCAAGTAGTTACTTCCTGATGTAGTTGTAAAGACCAAAGCATTGAATGTCTGCGCGCGCGCACACACACACATGTAGGTAAAATGGCAGAAAATGGTAGCTATGATTATTTTAAGTGATTATAAAGCAGAATTTATAGCCAGAGTCAGATATTTATAAATCATATATGCCAAATTATACCTAGAAACTTTGTTGTGAAAACATAGAAGAGAGCAGAGGCAATCAAACCTAGTATGTGACTGTGAAGTATCAGGCTATGATAACCTAATGTTTCCATCTCACAGGATGAGTATTCCTACCTCCAGGACCACACAGGTGGAGATGGTGAGAAGGGCCATTCTTGATCTGAGCTGAGCATTGTCAGTATTTCCTCTCAGGTGTCTCAACATCCCTTCTCACTGACACATTCTTTTCTTATATTAAGACCTGCAGTCTGGGTCTAGGCATGTCTTGCTTGTCTTTGAGTTGTGCTCTCTTCTTAAGATAATGATATATTTATTTTCTAATCTATTTGGGGTGAAGAATACTTCTGTTTACACTTATGTGCTAATATAGTTGGTAGCCTCAGGATGGCAATTAGATTTCCTATTACTCACATACCAAAAAGTGTAATGACTAAAGTGTGTGTAAGGGGTGCTTGAATCACATCCACTTAAGCAGGAAGGAGCAGCATGGTTGATAAGTGATGGGTGGGTGAGGAGGTAGGCAGGGCTCAGAGTCGTGGTTGAGAGCCAAATATTTGTTGATACTGCTTTATATCCTGCATTTTACTCTAGACACTTAAAAAATAGTACATATCTAATAATTATTTGCCTAAACATTTTTCTTATGAGAGTAGGAAGCAAAATATACAACATCATCTTCAGTTTTGTGGGTTGTTTTTCTTTTCTTCCCTCTTAACCCATCCATTATGGGTTGCTTCTTTCCAGGTCAAGGCAAATCCTAGAAGCTAATTCACTGAAAGACCATTTTGCCAAAGGCAAATATGTTACATGACCAATTCACTAAACTTCCATTTCCCAAAACTATTTCTTAATAGACTGCTTTTCATTTCTGCCTTCATAACAGCATGCTGAGGAATCTTCAGGCCATTTCTGCCCCTACTTCTTGTTGCTCCCAGCTGAAATATGATAGAAGGGGAGGCAGAGATACAAAATACTGTGACATAGGAAAGATAGTTCACAGAGGTAATTATTAAATATGAAAATGCCTATGAATATATTCTTATGCATGAGGAGATTAGGTTGATAAGAATTCTGCACATATTTGATAAATATACATTCTGAAACACTTTCTTGAACATCAGGAACTATTACAATGATGTTTGCACGATTAATAATATATTAATAAGAATGTTTCATATTCGAGAATATAGTCATAATTACATCCCTCTTTTTCTCTGCAGTGCCTTTCTCCTTTAACCCATGATTCCCCCTCTTCTGTTCACATTTTTCTGCTCTCTCTTTTCCTTCAGCCTCTTTCTCTCTTTGCCCCTCAGCTCCTTCTGGAACAGTGGAGACTGTGATAGAAACAAATAAAAAATTCCTTAAAATGCAGTGAGGAGGACAAAAGCACAATTCATGGACCACAGCTAACTACTTGAAAGATATAAGTAAATTTGATGAATCAGTCTTTTGGCAAATTGGCCTTTCTACTAATTGGCTGTAGGCAAGTTGCCCATTCAGCAAATATATTTCTGGTGAATTCTGGGAAGAGTTAGGCTGGCAAAACCAAGGAGCTTGGAAAAGATTATATTTTGTAATTGCTTTGGAGATCTACAGTAACACGTAGTTCTGTGGCAGCAACAGTGACCTGACTTAGCTGATCATTAGCCAGGAAATGTAAGTGCTATTGTTATGTTCAGCCCTGACCATTGAGCATGACTTTTGTATCTTTGTGTGCACTGGGTACCTCATCACTTTTACTAACTTTAGAAAATAAGAAAAATGAGGCTGGCAAAGTTTATATGACATATATCACCAAAATCAGCTTTAAAGTAATTGACAACAACAATTATTAAAGTGCCTAATTGCTGTGTTTGCCATATTTAAAAAAAATATGAAAAGGCAAATGGCTTTTGTTTATTTGGTGGTCCTTTTTGAAATCCTAAAGCTACGGCTCAGCTTCAAAGAATTACCATGTGTTAAATGCTTTATTTGGTTCTCTTATTTAAGAGAAACACTAGGAAGCAAACCCTTATTACTCCCAGTTTATAAGGGAAAACTGAACTTAGTGAAGTTGCTTTGCTCATAGCCTTTTGGCTAGCAAGTGGGATTTAGAATTTGGACTAAGTAGCATCACACAATCTAGAACAGCACTGTCTAATAAATTATACAGGGTGGGATAAAAATAGGCTTATAGTTGTTCATATGGAAAATAATTCAGTAATTAATAACTAATAATACAAGAATGAATTTCATGTACTCACAACTATAAACCTACCTTTGCCCACCCCTGTATAATGTGAACCACATTAGTGATTTTACATTTTTGTAAAATCAGTTGTATTTGGAAAAATTTAATTTAATTTTAACAGTATATCTTATTTAATCTAATATAACAAAAACACTATAATTTTAATGTGACATCTATATAAAATAATAATGAGATATTTTATATTCTTTTTTCATATGCAATCTACTATGTATTTATACTTATTGCACAGTATATCTCAAATCAGACTAGTCACATTTCGGGTGCTCACTCAATAAACACACATAATAAGCGCCTATCATATTGGGTAATTCAAGTCTACAACCCTTGCTTCTCAAAGAGTGGTCCATGGACCAGCAGCACAGAAAGCTTGACAGAAATTCAGGCTCTCAGACCCAGCAATTTCTATTGGGTCAGGATCTTCACTATAACTAGATATGCTAGGGAATCATGCCCTTTGCACATTAGAGTTTGAGAAGCACTGTTCTAGAGCACATGCTTTTCACCACTTACTGCTGGTCCAGGGTGGTCATTTGCTCCCTCATTGCACAGACATATATTACCTGGCCCCCTGCCAGGTAACTGATAGCGGTGTCACATTGTGAAAAGCACATTCATTGGCTTTGGGATGAGGTAGATCACTCACTATCATGTCTTATGATGGTGCACAGTGACTTAGCCACAGCGAGCCTAATGTCTACCTCTGTAACATGGAGATGACATTGGTATCAGCTGCCTATTCAATATCCTCCTTCTCTTCCTTAGTTATAGACTCACTGTTTCTAGATGAAAACATTATCTCCAGAAAGAAATATTTATTTTTGGTCTTCGTATGAGTGAGGTCCCAATGAGAGGCTAGCCCTAGCTGTGTTCTTTCTAACTCCTGGAAAGGTTCTTTAATGTTTCTGATACCGTTGAGAACCTTTCCTGCTTCTTTTTTCTTTCCACCTGGATTGTGAGCATGATAGCTGGAACTCCAGCAGCCATCCTGAGCCTTGAGGCTATCTTGAGAATGGAAGTTACATACTAAAATGGTAAATGAGAAAGATGAAAAGCTCCCAAATTCCTACCTAAAGTGGAGTTTCCATATAAGCCTAATTGCCTTCTTTATATGCCTTTTCTGTGTTATCCAGGTAAAATAAGTTAACATATAGAAGGAGCCTTCACAGGCACTAAGGCACTAACTAAATATTGTGTTTTTAATAAATATGAGAGACATGGCAATGGCCCTCAGAAGCTCAAAATAGAGAGTAGACTATTAATAAAATAAATAAAAGATTACAGTGAAAATTTACCTGGCATCCCATGAATTCTTTCCCATGAACATTTATCTGGCATCCACACAGATATAAGCGCACATCTTCTGACCTACTTAAATTCCTAATGCTATATATGTTTGTCTAGGTAAGACTGCTTCCTTGGATCACTAATGAGATATTGCCAGTGGCAATATGCTTCCTAGTGAAATCTGTGTTTACTGAGTTGCCTTAAAGTTTTTTCATTCTGTCTGCTATCTGCAACCCACATGTCACCTGGAGGCCGCACAGGGACATGAGGTTAATCTTGGTTCAAACCCCCATTCCAAGTGCTGTGAAACTAAAGACCTGCCTCTTTCTCTGCAGGCGCCAGGCTCCACTTCTCTGAGCTCCTCTCCTTTTCCTCCTGTCCTGAGCATTTGCCTCTTCCTGCTGATGATTTCAGTGCTCAGTGGTTTTTGAATGATTGGAGAAAATGGAATCATTAGCTTTGTGGGGTTCCTCACAAATAAATACAACCATAGCAAAAAATCCCAAAGACAGAAAAAAAAAAAAAGGTTGCATCCTGCAATAGAATCAGGGAGCATGAAGCTGACAGCATCTGTTGGTGGGAGCAGAGCTGACTTCATGTTGCTCTGCATGTAGCTTTGTTGTGTCTCTGAGTCGATGTAAGTTATTGAAAGTAGAGGGACACATTCTTTTATTGATCTTTTACAGAGAGGAACGGAGAGGGATAGAAAGCCAGAAACATCGATGAGAGAGAAACATCGATCAGCTGCCTCCTGCACACCCCCTGCTGGGGATGTGCCCGCAACCAAGGTACATACCCTTGACCAGAATCGAACTCAGGACTCTTCAGTCAGCAGGCGGATGCTCTATCCACTGAGCCAAACCGGTTTCGGCGAGGAACACATTTTATGTTTAGGAGAATCCCAAATCACAAGTGCATATTATATGTCATATAAGAAGACCAAGAAGCACATTTACTTCTGGAGATAATGTCCTCATCTAAACACGGAGAATCTGTAACCAAGGAAGGGGAGAATGATATTTAATTGGCCTCCGATAGCAATGTCATCTCCTTGTTACAGATGCAGACATTCAGGCTCATTGTGGTTGAGTAATTGTGCACCATCATAAGATATTATAGCTGGCAATCTGCCTTATCCCATAGCCAATGTACTTTTCACAATGTGAAACACTGCTACACACACACACACACACACACACACACACACACACACACACACACACGATATATTACACTCTGTAGAGGTGGCTGTGGATTTAGAGGTGGTGGCTGATTTTGAAGGCTTTCCTTTTTATTGAGGTATAGCATACATGCAATTAGATGTGTAAAGTGTATCACAATTCATTTTTTAAACAGACATTCCCTGTGTCACCATCACCCAGATCAAAATATAAAACATGGTGAGCAACCCAGAAAGCTCGCTGGGTCTCTTCTCAGTCCGTACCACCCACCCCCACACCTGGCCTACTGAGATAGCTACTCTTCTGACTCTTATCATAGGGGTGGTTTTTTACATCTATGTACTTTTGTTCATTTTTTTCTAAATATTCTACAGTAAAATGGATTGTTTTCTAATTACTAAGTCAAAGTAGATCAAAAGGTTTTTTTCAGCAGTCTGGGTGTGTCATAATAATGAAGAAAGTAATTCTCACACATTTCCAGGGTCAAATAGCAAGAAGGGGTGCAGGGCGGTAATGCCATGGGGGTTGAGAGAGCAGGGGGCGTCCATAGACAGAGGGGGTTGCTGTGTTGAATGGAGGCCTGAAGTTCAGCTGTGGGACTTTTTGCTGTAAGGAAGGGTACCCTCTCAAGGCTGCAGCCGAGGGTTTCATCATTCTCATAGTCTTTTTGCTTTCTAAGCAGTAAAGTAGGATTTTAAGCTTCCAGAACCTGATTCTTGCTGATTTGTTTCAGACCCACATAGTTCAAGCCCATCATTATTCAACTGGAGAGTTTGATGTTCCTGAGGAGAGGCAAATTATTGCCTCGGAAGAGCTTTGCTGGCAGAAAGGCAAATTTCGGTGTTATGGTAGTTGGCTAATTATTTTCAAGTCTGTGCTAGAGTCGAAAGCAGCAAGACTGAGAGAATCCTCATTATATCTCTCAAACCCTTCATTTGGGAAGGGGGTCCAGTGACAGGGAAGTAACAGTCTCACCATGATTGAAGCTGAATTGTTATTCTTCAAAGCACCTTCTCTTGAAGGTTTTACAATGGTGGAAAATTTGCTAGACTCTCAGGGAAGATTTGATAAAGAACTACATTTTCCAGCTTGCCATGATCTTCAAGCTTTTCAGACAATTTTGAAATAGCAGTTTTTGTGCTGATTCCTGGAGATACTGATCATTAAGATTGTTCATTTGTTCCCAGTTTTAGAGGCAGAAGGAGCAAAATGCATTTCCTGGTATGCTGAGAAAGTCAACTCTTTAGTAAGTCCCATGTTAGCACCCAGGTCTTGGAAATTACATGTGCTAGCTTCAAACTGAGCAGCCCCCTTCTAACATGATATGAAACAAGAGTTAATAATGAGAAGACACAGATTTGGATTCAAGCAGGACCAGCATAAATCACATGGAAATGTCATTTGGACAACCGTATTTAGCCAATGCTTACACCTAACAAGTGTTCCACCTATAAATTAAGAATGATACCATATTCTTACAAGATTATTTTGGGGATTACATTTATTGGGGTGATGTTGGTTGATAACTTTCAAGTGTAGATTTCTATCATAGATAATCTGTAGATTGCTTTCGTGTGCCAATAAAACAGGGACATAAATTAAAGCACCAAATGGACACTCTAAAACAGTTGATTTCATCTATCTCTACCTTTTGTGGGCTATCCTAAGGAAACTATATCAAAGAAAGTAGGTAAGTGATGAAGTTAAGAACACATATTTTGGAATTAGGCACAAATCATTTCAAATCATGGGTCTCCCACATATTTTCTGTATAACCCTAGACAGGTTACTTAGCATCTCTGATCTATGGTATCCTCATTTTAAAAATCAGATTGGTATCAATTACTTAACTAGGTTTTTATGAGAACTAAATGTTGTAAACATGTATAAGATATTTTTATCACAATGTTTCATACTTAAGAAAACACTCAACAAAAAAGAGTTTTTATTACTTAGATTATACCTTAGGTGCTACAATATTATTCACAAAGGTGGAGAGGTGACACCAATATTCTTGTGTTATATTAATTATATAGAATGCAATGATTTCTCTAAATTTGAGAACATTTGTTAAGGATGGTGCTTGATCCTGAGCCATGGTATCAACATTCCTGCCCAATGTTTATCACATTGACTCCTAAGATTTAACATTCTTTCTTACTTTTGTTGTTGTTGTATTAAGAATCTATTATTTGTCCTAGCTGATTTGGCTCAGTGGATAGAGCATCAGCCTGAGGACTGAGGGGTCCTGGGTTTGATTCCGGTCAGGGGCACGTGCCTGGGTTGCAGGCTCGATCCCCATAGAGGTCATGCAGGAGAGAAACATCATCATTGATGTTTCTCTCTCTCCCTCTCCCTTTCTCTATGAAATATATATATATTATTTGAATAAGGATATAGAATTCTTAACCTTATCTAGGCTAAGTAATAGAGATTCCAGTCTCTAGGGGAGGACACCCTGGCATGGCTAACCCACAGAGGAAAGTTAAGGGTCTGGTGATTACAATAATGATGAAAATATGGTGAAGTTTTATCCTCAATTCATTTCTTTAACACTAAAATTTTTATCTTCATCTCACTTTGTTTATTCTTCTTTCTCTGTATTCTTCTTATCTTTGAGCCCTTGTTTCCTAAATGTGTGGTCATAGTTAGGACCTGAATCTAGGAACTTATTGCTTAGCTCCTAAAGCACAGCTAAGAAATTTTTCTTTTTTATAAAGGTTTATATTTTCTTCTGGAATATGTTCTTGATCTACTTTTGCCATATTGTAGGCCTGTTCATCATTATTTTACTGTGTATGCTTGGAGATATGCATTATACCTCTCTCTCTTTCTCTTTCTCTCTCTCTCTTTTATATTGGGTGCACTGAACAGGGCAGTGGTATCCAGGTTTAATACAGAGTAGGTGCATTCTCATGACTTCCTCTTTTACCCAGCTGAGAACTACCTCTTCTTTTATAGTTTAAAACTTAAAGGTATTGTTTATGTAGCCTGAGGGGTGGAATACAGTGGGAAGCAAGAGGGTGTTGGAGTCTGATCCTACCAGATCATGAGATCAGGTTATTAAATTTTCATTATTTATCAGTCAATTGTTAAAAACATACAGCTGTTATTAAAAGTTAAGTTGGGTTATTTTAAAAATAAATATACTATACTAAAAATTCATCTGTCCTGATGACTTTATTGTATTTTACCATTATTCATGTCATTGCAGTTATTTATCCAGTTTTTGTGCATTCAGAGACACCATATTCATTACTTGATGTTGGCCATAAAGAGAGTGTTTATATCATGGAAACTGGCAAATGCTATAAATCAGGACATTATTTATTTATTTATTTATTTATTTATTTATTTATTTATTATATAGACTCAATGAAGTGATGGGGAGAATGCTAGTAACACAGGTTAAACTTAAGTGTGCCATCTTTTTGGTATTACACTGTGATTAGCACAAAAAATTGAGAAAATAAGTTTTAGTACTTGGCAACTATGACCCAGTTCAGAAAATTGTTCACTGTATTTACAAATAACAAACATCTTCATGGTTTCACTTTAATCCTATTTAATAAAATAAAGTATCAATGAACATTTATGTTGGAACTATACCTGTTTATGAATTTCAACCATAGTTTGTCCATAAGTCCAAGAGTTCAGCAACAATAAACAAAAGTATACTATGAGAATTAATCGACTATTTGGAATATATGGCATATTGTATTATCCTGAAAGACTGGAACTGTTTTGGCATCTGTTTAATTATTTTCACCTCTCTTTAATTATCTCATTTCTAGTTGCCCCTTATGCTGCTCTTTATATCATCCTTTTTTGTTCTTTCTCTGAGAACCAGTTATTTTACCCATAAGCAAAATGCTTGACTTACTAGGCTAAATCATGGTAGTTATATGGTAACTACTGCTTTTAAAATTGGTCAGAGTGAGTGGGAAATAATTCTGATGTTTCCATTTGAACTATATGCAAATGCAAAATAGAAATTTAAAATGTTTGGGGAAAACATGTCTTTTCATGTATTAAAATGTATCTATATCCCAAAGCAATATATTTAGGGATGTATCAATGTTTAGCTCTGGCCTAGATATTTGGCCAAAACGTGCTCTTTAGCTTCAGTCTCAGCATTGCCCTTGACAGAATCAGAATGAAGATTAATGTGCAACTTCATACCTTCTGGTATCCTTAAAAGTGAGGTAGTCAGAGTCATGTGATTACATAGGTTGCCATTATATCTAAACAGCATAACCAGGTCAATAAAATGAGTGACCTATTTTATTTGATTCATTGTTCATATATGAATATTCACTTTCAAATATAAATATACATTCTAGAGGTACCTTGAAAGGGGAGATCTTATGTACTTTATATATGATAAAACACCAGCAGTCATTTGAATATAAATGTACATTTATTTTTCCAAACATACAATATCACAGTAATTAATAGTGATTTGGGAAATTGTTAATGTTGTATATAAAATATGGTTAAGAAATTTAAATAGTTAAATAAATGAGGAAGTGACTATCAGAAAATACTAATACATTGAGAGAGTGTATTAGCCAGATAACTTTGGAAGAATCTTATATTCTTCTTGGATCAAAATACATTTATAAAAGTTAACAATGCAAGGCAGAAAAATAAAGTTTACATTATATCATACTTTTAATCCTTATAATATTATTTGGTATACTAGAAGTCATACTATTAAATGAGACAGTTTTAAGAACTGTTTTTAAGTTCTCACTTATTTAATTACTAGTGGCCCAGTGCATGAAGTTTGTGCACATTAAAAGGTATTAATCAGAGGAAATAATTTAATATTGCTATTTGCTCTTTCTTTATAATAGAAGTATCAGAGACTAAAGAAAATTAATAAAATATATATGAAAACCTTCCTCTTGTCAGAGTCTGGGGCGCACCACAGGACCCAGAGTCAAGTCCCCACTCACTCACATGTGCCTCAAAATCACGTGAGACCCAGACCCAGCTGCCCCCCTCTCCCCTGCATTGGGGTAGATCCAGACCCGGACAGTCCCATCCTTGTCAAGCCCTGCAGGACAGGGGGCATCCTCGGGTCCCCTGGCCTAGCACCAGGACAGGGGGCATGGCCTGAGGTCCCCCATCAAGTCCCACCAGGTGGGAGACACAGCCTGAGATTCCCTGTCAAGCCCCGCTGAGTAGGGGGCATGCCTTGAGGTCCCCCGTCAAGCCCCTCTGGATTGGAGGAGGCTGTAAGCCACACCCCTCACCAGCTTCCTGTCCCACTGCCACGACCACCTCACACTCTCCCTGAGCAGGTATGCATAGGGAAGGCTGGGCCAGGATAATTGTGAGGGGGTGAGACCAGCATCCTGGGTGAGCTGGGCCTCACAGCCTCTCTGTTTCAGCTCCCAGCACCCTGGACCTAAGGAATAGTGCGTTCACAGAGGCCTGGCAGGCACTGGATATGGCGATGCCTTAAAAACAGAAGAAGGCCCCTTTAACTCTGGCTGGAAGTGCGTTGGGAACTTATGGTCAGGGGAAGCAGCCCAACATCATGGCTAAAATAAGACCTTGGGTATTCTCGGGAGGGTACCTCCATCCCCCCCGCAAGCCTCCCATCCCGCTGTTGCCCTGCTCTCCCACACACTACACTGCTCCACCCTCCTGCTCCTGATTGGCTGGTAGCGTAGTGAAGGTATGGTAATTTGCATGTTTCTGTTTTATTAGATAGTATACTTAGACCATAGTCTGTCAAAAACATACACAAAAAGTCCTATTAAGGAATTCCTTCCATTTTGTGAGAATGAGTCCAAAGAAATGTCAGCTTTCCCAACTTTTTATATAATGGAAAATCAGAAAAAAAAAGTTGTGTGATTTTCATTGACTACAGAACAAACACGAATGCTCTGAATGATTCAGGCATCAAAAGCCTTAATTTCTTTCACACTCTCAGCTGTGCATCTGAAACATAATTATGGCAATGTGCAATATAACAGACTTACTGGCTGTGAGCAAAAAGATATGGGTGTTTTCCTCTTTCTCTTTAAGCCATAGAAGAGCTCCATGACATATCAGAAATGTTGAAACTTCTTGTCTGTCCTTTTACAAAATGTTCAGACAGGAAGGAAGAACAACTATTGCATGTTTCAGACAAAAGCTGCTTGAAATAAAGAAAGCCTTAATATTGAACTCTTCAAATAAGAAGAACAAATTAACAACAGATGACTTCTTGAAGAGAACATAATTTTTTGTTGTTGAAATCTACTAAAGAATGAAACCAATTCCTGTTTCTTGAGAGTCCAAGAATTTCTTACCAGTATCATATAAGAATAAAGAGTATTCATTCCATCATTGATTCCAGGAAAGTTATATAATTGAAGACAATTTCATGGAGAGCAAGTGTAGTTAGTACCAAAAGACATGCCAAACTTTATGCCATTATCTCTGTGAAATTACAGTAGCTTCCCAGCTGGCATATATACATGTTTTAGAGAAGAGGGGAGAAGGAGAGAGCAATAGAAACATCAATGATGAGAATCATTGACTGACTGCCTCTGGCATGCCCCACACTGGGGATGGAGCCCAGAACCTGGACGTGTGCTCTGGTGGGAATCCAACCATAACCTCCTGGTTCATAGGTCGACAATCAACCACTGAGCCATGCCAGCTGGGCCCAGCTGGTTTTTCTTCCCCATTCTCACAAAGCCTTCCTTGATGATCAAATGTGCATTGACCTGTCCAATTAGATATTCAGCATAAGAACAAACATCTCTGAGTGAGTGGCAGGATCCATTAATTATAATAACTCATTAGAAAGGAACACTGGAAAATTTTAGCGCAGGCAACAGTTATTTGCATAAAGATGTAATTACCATAAAAATGTTTTTGTAAGTGTTCAGAAATGTCTTGTGTCTGTTTCTTCACTGACACTGGCTTCAGAGAATCGCGAGACAACAGAGACCCTAAGAAAAGTCAGTTACCCGTCTGTTTTTGAGTCTAATGAGGATTTCTTCAACCTAAAAAAACAATCTGAGTTTTAGCAAATGTCAGTTGGTTATAATTGAAACCTTTCCCCTCCAAAATGAGTAAGGATAGAAATGCAAAGCAGGTGTATCTATAGTGATATATATGGTGAAACAATGTCATATTTTAAGTTACTAGACTTTTGGGTATGAAATTCTAGCTCTGCCTCTTCATGACTGTGTGACATTAACACTTCCTAAACCTCAGTATTCTCATCCATAAAATGGGCATGGTCATAGAATTTACTGTGTAAGATTATTATGATGGAATAAACTAAACTTTGGAAAATGTTTATCAGTTAGCTATTGTTGCATGGTAGACATCTCAATAGTCACTTCAAATGAAAACTAGCTATTATTTCTCCTGAGTATGTGGGTTGCTTGGCATTGCTACTGCCTGGGCCAGACTTGCTTGGTTAATACCACTTGGTTCACTCACATATCTACAATCAGCTCGGGGCTGGCTGGTCTAGGAAGGTTTCCCTCACAGGCCTGGAGATTTACCAGACAGATGATGGCTGGCTATCAAGGTCATTTAGGTCATTTGTGTCTGGGCCATATCTCTCTCATCTTTAGGAATCTAGTTTAAGCTTTATCTCATAGCAGATTCAGAGTTCCAAGAGATAAAGCAACATATTCAAGGCTTGTTGAAGCCTAGACTTGGAAGAGGCACATCATTACTTATACTATATTCCATTGGCCTGTCACCTGATCAAACCAAATGTCACTGGAACAGGAAGTACAGTCTGTTTCCATGAGAGGAACTGCAAAGTCACAAGGAAAAGATCATGAAAACCTGGAGGTGTGAACAATTTGACTCTCTATGCAACCTAGCATAACGGTTGGTACGTGGTTTCGCATCAGATAAAAGATGACTCCTATATTCTTATTGTAGAGTGGGTTGGAATGGTGGGAGAGATGAAAGTAGTTGCAGGTGGGAGGAGAATGGGATGAGAAATCAGGGTGCAGGTAAGGCAAGATAATGCTGCTCTGGTCTTTTCTGGAGAGCACTGAGCTCAGAAGGTATGCTGGGCACCAGCTTTCCCTATATCTCCAGCTGAACAATCACCAAGCAGGATGTTTGTATCTTTTTTTCAACTATAGAACACTTTTAAAATATTAAAAAATCCTCAAATTCTTACTCTGTAGCTGAGCAGAAAATGAATAATCCTATATTCCCCAAGGAGCCTTTGTCACAATGGCTAAGTGATTCATCCACGTAAGGTCACAGGCAAATTGAAATCTGAACCAGGACTTCAAGGGAGTTGCTACCTCACGGCTAAGTGTTTTGACAAAGGGATGATCCAGGTTAATAGAAAAAGCCACTTATAAAGGAGATATTTTTTATCCATAGACCTTGCTAGAAACCTTAACATGAAGATTGATAGTAAGTTGGAAAAATTGCACAGGGAAAGAGAAAGGATTTACTGAAAGGAGTATAAATTGGTCTTAAAACACTTCATGAGCTGCCAATGAGAGCAACTGAAAGGGCCAGAGGGCAGTGGAGTGGATTGGAGCTAATGGAAGAGTTATTTCAGGAAGAAGAAAACAGGGACCGAAATGGGGTCTAGGAAATTTCATTACAAACATGTCACTCATTATAAGTGAAGAGAAACATTGCAACCCTCCTACCAGCCAAACCCAAAGCATGTTTATCTGTAATTTCTGTTCCCACATACATAAGGTACATGCCCAGGGTGTTGTGTTTGTTTGTTTGCTTGTTTTTAATGCCAAATAGACCCCTTATCTTCTCTTCATCATATCTCTTGAAGACTTATTTTAGGGACCTTTATTTTCTTGCCCACAATTATAATATATTTAAGGAGGCCTAGAAGAGTCAAAGTTTTGAATGTTGTACTACTCCCTCTCCTTCAACATCCTTTCTTCCATCTTAAAGTACCCTCAGAAAACCAGATAATCCTGGAAAGGACCCCTCAGGACCCCTCAGGTCCTCAAAATGGTTGTTGAACTTGAGACCACCAGTAGTTAAAATCAATGCCCTCAAATAGTTAAAGGACCTATTACTCAGCAAGGTAAGGTGTGTCTTGCTGTGCCTACTGCAAATCCTGCAGCAGACTAAGCACATGAGCTTTCAGTAAATACTTGTTGCCTGCTATTACGTACTTGTGCGCTGCAGTCTTGCTTCATGTAAGTATTTCTAAAAAAAAAATCAAAGGCCAGGTATTAAATATTTTTAGCTTTGTGGCTGATACAGTCCCTATCATAACGTGAAACTACTGTGGTGGTGTGAAAGTGGCCATAGGCATTATGTAAACAAATGAACATGGCTATGTCCCAATAAAACTTTATTAAATATATAGGCAACTACTGGATTTAGTTCTTAAGTTGCAGTGTGTTGCCTTCATCTTTCCAGAGGACATGTTCCTTTAAGACATACCCAGAGATGTTTTTCTTCAACCTGCCTGTATTTTTGTTTATTCAACAATTATATGGGCCATCTGCTATATTGTAGGCTCTGGGTAACATTTTGATCTTATGAGACAACTAACCGATAGTCCTGCCCTCTGGGGTTTCAGTCCAGGGGGAGAATAGAAACAGAAACACAGATAACAATAGAACTTGTGCGGGAAGCTTTATAATAAAATGTTTCCCAAAACAAAGGAACATGGGTATTGTCCTGGAAAGTTTATTTCACTCTTCAAATCTAAAGAAATTGAGACAATCTGCTGATCTCCCAAATAGATTCTCTCTAGCAGCGATCCCAGAAAGCCATAATTTCCATCTTAGCCAGAAACTGAGGTGTGTGTGTGTGTTTTCCCCTCTCCTTTTAATTACTGATTGTTTTCTTCCTTTAGGGAGACAGCAAGTAAAAGGCGTCAAGAAATATTTTCAAGCAATTCTTTTCGATGCCTAAAGATTAAATTTAAGTGACAAAACCTGGGGATGGAAGTATCTATCAGAAATTATGACGGTGCCTACGAGATTTAAGCAGACCAGTTTCATGTGTTCCATGCATCTATCCCCCTATTACCTTACTAGAGATTTTAACCCAAAGAACTTATAAACATGAAATACCTGTTAAAGTGCTCCCTCTTTTATTTTGTATCTATAGACACAATAGCAAGCACTACATATTCTTCTTCATTCATAGGGATGCTTTGATGACTCCTAGAAAGAGGGGACAGAGACCTGGAACCCTGCCAGCCCCTGGCCCTGCTTCTCCCTGGCCATACCAGATATCTGAGTCAACCTCAGCCAAAGGGATGGGTGCTCTTTTACATTTGAAATGACAAGCAGAAACATATGACAGTTCTTTGTCATATGGAAGGGAATTAAGAAGGAAGAGATTTAGAGAATAAAGAAGTGGAGGCCAGGGGCCTGACTTGAATGGAAACTTCTCAGCAAAATCCCCGTTAGGAAGCCCTTTTCTCTTCCTAATGGGAGATATTATGGCCTCATGGACTTAGGCCTCTGCCCCCTTTTCTAAACCGCAGAGAGGGCCTTGCCTGATCAAAGTCGACAGAGCCCCAAGGACACTGCATTGTCCCTGACTGGAGGACATCCACTTCTCCCTGGGGGCTGTTTCCTCTGCACTTTATCTACTGTCATGACAATATCTTAGGAAAAACAAAAAAGGCCTGGACTTCAAAAGACAAAAGGTCAACCTTTAGGATTGTGTAAAGGAAGGAAAAAGACAGGTTAGTCAACATGATATCCAACAGACATGTAATCAGTGGACCAGCGTACTTTTCATAGGCCAATAAACATAAAAAAAGATGGGATGGTGTCCACTGGTGGGACTGGAACAAAGGGCCCTGCAAAGTGACTTTCCAGGGATGGCTTTGAATGGGACCACTCTCCTTCCAATCAATTGTTCTGTCTGTTCAATAAATTTTTCAGAGGATCAGGTGCTCTAAGTTTTTTTATTTCAAATGGACCTTAGCCAGACAAATTCTTTTAGCCTTAATGAATGTTCTATAGCTAAAATGCTGCAAAGATTAGCAAAAAGCCTGCAATGTATTCCTCCTGGAAGTGGTACTTCATCATATAATTGCCTGTAGCAGTAATTCTGCTTGTGAATGAAGAATTCCTATTACCTTATTGCATTCACCTCCAAGGAGATATGAATGGCAGGGAGGTAAGAAGAAGGACTACTTGGTGACTCAGACCACAGACTTCAGTATGAAGTCATTAGAGAAATTTACATTAGTTGTGGCCTTAGATTCTCTTTATCCAAATCAGCAAAGTGACCTTAACTATACTTATCCTCCCCACAGGCTTGTGCTCAAACAACCACACAAAAAGCCCTCCAGCCGTGTGTCCCATGTGCTGCCTCCTCACTCCACCTGCCATTTTTCTTGTGCTGTTGGCTTTGGTTTTGGAAGAGTTCTTGCTCTCTGTCCATATATTTAGACTTCACCCTTTGGGATCTCCCTTACTTCGGCTTTCCATCATCGAGGTTGTATAAATCAGCACCACCCTACAGATGAGAGTTCGCCTTTTTGCCAGACTATGATACTCGGATGAAAAACAGTCCCCTCAAGGACAGAGGTTACCACCACTCGCTCAGGAAAAGGGGTCTATTTCCTGAAGATGAACAGGTTATGCTGGTTTGGGGTGATTACAATAGGCAGAGCTGAGAGTGGGGTGATAAGGCCCAAGCGAAGAAGGCAAACTGCTATCTGAGGGAATGGCTGAGCCATTTCAAGTCTGAAATGAGAAAAGTGAAAGAGAGAGGAGCCATGAGGAGGTCAAACAGAAATGCTCAGGAGAACACACTCTCTGGGAGTATCCACACCTTTATTGGCGGAGAAAGCACAGGGCAGTGGAGCGAAGGATTCCTATTGGTTAACAGTTGGAAAGTGTAGTTTGTCGTCTGTGAAGACAAAGAGCCAGAACAAACCTAGACTGCCCAGAACTAGAGTCTGTTTATATTCTCTGATACAAAATTAGCTGATTTGTCATTTCTTTCCTCCCAGTCCTGTGATGGCCAATTATCACCCATTTTGCATGTCTAGAATTTGAGCTTACAGGGAGGCCCAAGAAAAGGAGCTAATAATATTCTGATTATCTGAACCAAATTGGCACCCCCTTATAACACCCTCTTTACTCATGGTTTAGGCTCTGTCCCAAAATGACTTTGGAAAGTTTACTTTACCTCTCTTAGCCTACGTTTTATCACCAGGAACATGAAGATTGTAATGTCTATCTCACAAGTTTATTTAAGGTGGAGTGCAAGGAACATAAAGCACTGAGCCACAGTGATGGATGCCAAGTACATAGTGCTGAACACTGCCAGCTTTGGGCACTTGCTGCAAGCTCTGCCTCTTGCCCTCAGATACTGATCTGGCAGCTCTGCTTTAACATCTCGGATTCTTTTGCTTTTAACCTCTTTTCTGCCTCAGAATATACCTCAATTCAAGAAATAATGTCTTATAATGTGGGGGTAGAGATTGCAGTATTCCTATAAGCCAAAAAAACACCAAGTGCTGTTGGCCACCACCTGACACTGGGAAGAATTCTCCTATAGGAACTTCAGAGGGAATATGGCACTGCTAACACCTGGGATCTGGACCTCTAGTTTCCAGAACTGTGAGAGAATACATTCCTGTTGTTTTAAGCCATCTATTTTATAGCAATTCATTATCTAAGATCCTAGAAAAATAATGGAGCATTTTAGGGGAAGGTCAAAGAGTTGGGAAATAGAAGCTCAAAGCAGAGGTAACGCAAATCGTAGACAAATCTCAAAGATCATTTATAACTCAAGATGTTAGGTTAAAAACGGTTAGCAACAACTAGAAAGAGAGCGCTGAGATGAGCCTGATTCTGGATTGAGGCAAGTGGAGAGAGAAGGGGACATCTTCAGTGTCCCGTCCATGCAGGAAGGAGTGAATCCAAAGCTTTCAGCATGTGAGAAATGAAAAGGGGAGCTGGCTGTGGAAAGGTTAGGACTCAGTGACTTACAGGGGTGTCCTGACACCTTTAGATCCTTACAAAAAGGCTATTAGAACCATGGGTTGATTACCCTATAATTGACTAAAACATTTCACTTGCAATGGTGGGCTGACTGCATAGAAATAGTGAAGATGATTTATATAACTAGTAAATCTGATTTACTAGTCCCATAACATTTCTCCTAGTTATTGCTTTTTGGAATAACACTTTGAAAGCAACTCTTTGAAATGAAAATGGAGCTTCCATTAGCTGGTAAAGAATATATCATGACTGGATAGTAAAGGGCAGGTGTCAACAGAATGAGCACAGGATTGAGGGGGATGGAGGAAGGTTGCTGGGATACTAGCTCTGATTCTAATGATCTGTTCAGTATTTGAAATATCAGAAACTCTGTTTAAATATTTATTATAATTACTGATTGTTTTGAGGCCTTTAATAGGCCTGAATGAGTCTGCAGGTACTGAAATTGTCAGCAACTGGACTGTATTGCAAAGAGCAAAAACTCAAGGGATAGAGCTATAACCTTTTACTTTATTTTGGTCAAAGCAAAATATTACAGTCTTGTGTGAGGATCACCACTTCAAATGAATTTGCCTCTGCCTCTAATTAATCAGGGGATCCCTATTTAATTATGTGATAAAATCTATTGCAAAGATGACCTTTTTGTCCAGTCAGCAAAGTGCTAAGCAGTGGTCAGCAAACTCATTAGTCAACAGAGCCAAATACCAACAGTACAACGATTGAAATTTCTTTTGAGAGCGAAATTTTTTAAACTTAAACTTCTTCTAACACCACTTCTTTAAAATAGAGTCACCCTGGCCGTGGTGTTTTGTGGAATAGCCACACTCAAGGGGCCAAAGAGCCGCATGTGGCTCACGAGCTGCAGTTTGCCAACCATGGTGCTAGAGAACTGTTGTTTCATCCTTTTTTTTCTCAATCAGGTATGACTTGCGTCTTTAGTAGTTAAAGACAGTAATTCAAAAGTAAGATAATAGACAGAATACTTGGATTCTTAAAACTTCTTACACCAATGAACACATAATTAACTCTGCAAACAAGCAACACATGTAACACACATGACATTCACTCAAGTTCCACCTTCACAATTGTCATATCCAAGTAATGTCTGTATAATTTTTTTGATTATTTTTGGAATCCACTTTTCTTGCTTCAAATAATTCAATTAGGAAGAAAACTATATATTACCAATATAAGTGAAAAGATAGTATCCTGGGCCACTAGCATACAGCAACTATAAAAATAAATGCATAATTATTGAAACAAAAGTGGTAATCTGTGAAGATCTAAAATCATTTGATATGTCCCCAGTGGTAGGAGTGTCATAATTTAAGAAATGATGACCAATGGCAAGTTTTCCTAAACTGAAAAGACTAACACATTCGTTGCTTTACCAAAGTCTAACTATGCCTCTTTACTTGTTACAAACATGAATTCACTTATAATTTTAGTACTATTATTACCTTCATTTTGCAGGCAAGAGAACTGAGAGACAGCATCCCCAGTCTCAAAGCTGGAAAATGGTGGAATGGGGGTGTAGCCTCGGGCAGGCTGGCTCCAGAATCCATGCACTTCACAATTAGAATCTGTGTTCTAAATATTTATTAAATCTCTCTCCTTTCCACCATTTCTCTTTGTTTGCGTGCTTATCAAAACTCAGGCAATCGAGGGAGTGTGAAAGGTTCAAATATCTTGTCTATTTTTATATTCAAGACATTTTGAGTTGAAAACTTTTAGAAAATTAAGGAATCTTGCAAGTATAGTGATCATGCCCAAAGTACTCAGATCCAAGGTCTGACAGCTGCTGAACTAGCAAAAAAAATATTTTTTGAGGGTAAAGACTAATTACAGTCATTTCTTTTGGAAATCAAAAGCAGAGCTTCCTTCCAGGAATAGGGAGAGCTACTTTTTGTTGTATATTTTCGCTGTACTGAGAGAATTCCCATGGAATTACTTAGGCCAAGGAACAGGTCTTATTCTTTCCTTAGCTGTTAAAAATAGGTCAGGATATGAGGTTTGAAGTAAATGTACATGTTTATCTTGGTGTCCCAATTTATCCTATTCTATTTTATAGCCTTCCTATTTGTGTGTGTCTCTGTCAGGGAGCCACATGGAAAACAAATGTCTAGCACTCAGGTTTTCCTCAGAAATAAAAATGTAAAGGCAAAATGTATTCCTCAGTAAACCTGCTGCCAGGGGAATTGTGGCAGGAAGGCAACTTTTAAACAGATTAACAGATTTCTCCAGAAACCTAGATAAATGGTGAGAATAATTGGTGTTGTTTCTTGAGGAAAGCCATTAAATGCCCTGATGTTGAAATGAGCCAGGATTAAAAGCCTTTGCAGAGGGCACACTCATTTCCCTGTACATAAGGTACAATGCCATGTTTACTGCTGCCGATGGCTCCGTTCCCATGGGAGAGTTGCAAATAGATGGCAGTGGATTATGGATACCTAGTTGGTTTCCTAGAGACAACTGAGATGATTAAAATTCCCAGTAACTAGAAAAAGAAACGATCAGATGTATGACATGAATGAGACTGCTAGTATGTGGCTCACAAATTGGGTTGCTTCTTCTTTGATATAGTCTTTGGTAAGCAAGGATATTTGATATTGGCTGGAATTGTATTCAAAGCAAAATTTACTTGAAAGCCTTAGTATTTTATGTTATTTTGTATTTTATTTTATTTTGCTGGTTGTGACTTGGAAGACTATTATTAGATTTTGAAATTCTTCAGATCTTGGCCAAGAATTACTGAGCTGAATGTGTTTTAAAGATGACTGAGTTTTGATGTGGGTGTTACCCATTGGGTTGTATTGGGTGCTTTACTTATGAATTTCACTGATCACCTCTTATTCCTCAAAATATTGCCACAAAGTCTTCATTTTGAATGCTTATGGGTCATTATCATTTAAAATTGGAATTATTTTTTCAAAAATTAAAAAAAAGAATTGAAAGAATTTCAGAGGAACAAGCATTTCAACAATAGTACAAAGACTTATTGTTTGCTTTCTACTCAGATTCCGCCCCCAATGTTAATCTTTGTCACAGTTATTATTTATTCTCTCTCTCTCTCTCTTAATTACAGGGATTCTATGTTGATATATCACACCATGTTAATATTAGCTTTTTAAACTGCTTCTAAAAAATTTGATGACACTTAATTTTCATGATCTAAAATGTCAGACCAAGAATAAGGTGATTTATCAATTTTCAGAAACCCAAATATCATGCAGTCACCGTTTGCTCATACAGCAAATGCAAATAAAGAAGTGTGTCAGACCAAAGAAATTCAGGAGCAGATCTAATGAGTAACAGGGGTAGGAAAAGATGAACCTAATCCCTGACATCTTATTTCAGAGGAGAACCCTGACCATCTGTGTGCTATGCAGGTATGTCTGTCCTCTTCACCCAGATTGTGAGAGGCAGTAAGAGACAGATTATAAATTTGATAAGTGTAGGTGAAATCAATACTGATGTTATAGAATTAATAGAGTTTTGATTAATGTAATTATTTTTTGAAATCCATTTGCAAAATAACTGCCTGTGAAGGTAGGGCTGAAATATAAAGTACCAACCCACATCTACAACCTTTGCTTTCTGTGCTCTCTGATATATTTACACAAGTGGTATATGTGTGTGTGCGTGTGTGTGTGTTCATTTGAGTGTCTATGAAATAAACATGAGAAAATATGAGGATATGATGAAATAAGAGCAGCTATAATGTTTGCTGAAATGTGGAAAGTTTGTGGGCATTTCGCGTAGTTTATATCGCTTCCTGGATTGAGTAATTTGGCCTGTTTTTGTTTTTGTTTTTATGACCAATTGATATACAGGTCACTTCATGAGAAGGGACAGTTTGCTTTATCTTTTAATATTGTGAAAGATCATCAAAGAGTTTTCATTCATTGAACTGTCATTATTATGTGTTCACAACTAAATATGAAAAATATTTTCATTAATTTGATATGTTAAATTGTGTGGGTATGACTTAGATCAAGATAAGCATCCTTCCTTTTAAAAGGCCTCCTTTGAACTTACCATTAACAAAAAACCTACAAGTGACCTAGCAGCAAATGCCTTTTATTGAGTACCTACCATGTACCAAAGAGTGTGCTAGCACAATACATGTCTTGTTTTATTTAATCCTTAGAACAAATTATTCACGAGGACACTGTCATTTCACTATTGTAGCTAATGTGATCCGTCCTCAGAGAGAAGACAATGATCACTGAACCAATGGGTGATAAATTCAGGGTTTACATGTTGTTTTCTCTCATGGCAAAGCTCTTGTCTTCAATCATTTTATTAAATTGCCTCTCAAGCTAGTTAGAAGAGGATAAAAATGTAAAGAAGTATTCACATATAGCAGGGATCTTTCCCTTTGAACTTTATCAGTTTATTTCATATCTTGCTGAAACTGGGAGCAGAGCCTTAGCTGTGGTTCAATGGTTTGTGCATTGCACTAAGGTACCTGCCCAACAGAATGTGAGCTGATCTATCACCCTTGCTGCACCCCTGTTGTCTGGATCTTACTGTGTCCACTCACAGAGAGCTCCTTTTTCTAATACCAAGAAGCAATGGCATGAACATTGACACTCTCACAGTCCACCCAGTTCTTTTTCCTTACATTTTAGACCTTCTTTAGAAGGCCTAAAATACACTTTGACGTTTTAAACTGACAAACTATGTTTTCTAAGATTCAGGATAGCTTGTTTTCAGAAATTCTTAAAAGTGAGCCCTGGCGGTAACATTATTCTCTGTTAATCAAAAGTGCTGCTGTAATTTGCTCTTTGCTCAGTTCATGCTTTTATTCTCCAAACTCACCTGAAAGGGGAGTGCAGACATGCAGTTTGCCATCCCATGGATGAACCTCCATGACCATGTATACCACTGAAAATAATTTTTCTTTTACATTTTTTTATTGATTTCAGAAAGGAAGGGAGAGGGAGAAAGTGAGAGAAAAATCAACAAGGAGAGAGAATCATTGTTTGGCTGCCTTCTGCAGGCCCCCCACTGGAATTGAGCTCAAAACCCAAGCACGTGCCCTAACAGGGAATTGAACTATGACCCCCTGGTTCATAGGTTGATCCTCAACTATTGAGCCATGTTGGCTAGATGCAAATAATTTTTCTAGTCCAAGACAACCTTCATTTTGCACTCTGCATTTCAGAAAAGCACACAGAATCTATTTGCTGGCCACTGTGTTACTTGAAATGTATGTTACCTGACTCTTACATTAATCTGCAAATAATGACTCCTAACAATCAATTTTAATGGGCTTAATGTTAAAAAGTAATTTAGAACTTATTTTAAAAGTTTTATATCTCTGTATGCTTAAATAAGCTCCCACCAAATATAAACACAAATATTAACAGTTGTTCCACAGTTACAAAAATAAGTGACTTGTCTTCTCCCATCACAGGTCATTTAAATACATACATGATGGATGATTAAAGTTTACACTTGGAGTGAGGAGAAAGAGAAGATAGTAAGAGGAGTTCCAGGGGCATATGATTTTGAGGCTCAGAACTAGAAAATACAAAATTAAAATTTGCTCTGTTGTCCCCTTCATTCCCTTTCCCCTCCCCATTTTATTCTAGTATTCATTCATTTGGTAAATATTTATTGAGTACCTATTATTTTCCAAGCAGTTTGAACCTCATGAAGTGTGCAGTCTACTTAGAGGAAACAATGTCAAACAACATTTTTTTTTTTGAAAAAATACGTAATGGTTGGGATGCCTACTAAGTAAGGGATGAGCAGGGTACGTGGTAGACCAGAAATTGTAGACTGAAGTCAGTCTTCAACTCAACAGAGACATCTTCCCTTCATCTACCTACAGGAGTTTGGGATAAAACCAGTTATGTTACAGTAACAGTGTGTAAATGCCATTTTGTGAATACGGAATATCTATCATGCATGAGCATTATAAAGTTAAACTATGATTGTAGTCATCAGAATTCACGTACACTCTGCATTTCTGCATACTATTTTAAAGTAAAGACAGAGAAGGGCACCTGCTAAAATGCTAAGCATGAGTTAGATAGAGCACATGCCCAGAGGTATCATTGCCAAGGGCAAGAAGCCCAGTGCTCAGAGCTGTGTGATGAGACCGCCCAGACAGCAGGGCCTGATAATACCCTGATGGAGTAGTTTCATGGACCACTTCCCTGTTCTGCTTTCATGAGAAACGCCGTATTCTTTGTAATCCCTGACTAGCCTAGATATGTTGGCTCTGTTGACCTCCCTCCTTGCAGCCTTTGCCTTCCCAGTTCCCATTCCTCTGACTTTGCTCTTTGCGGAACTAAATTTGGAAAAAGGGCACAAGAAGGATTTAAGGAATCCAAGTATTCCTACTCTTCTTCTCTTTATTCTGGGTTCCCACTAGTCTGAGGACAAAATCATCCATTACTAAGGAAACAGTTATATATCTAATTAGACTTTTGGAAATGCAAACTTAAAACACAGGACTCTTTGAAAATAGACATTCTGGAAGGTCAAGATGAAATGCTGCGTAAGCAGAAACTTAGGAGAGTTAGCCTAAGTGAGAGTGAAGTGGGGCGGTGGAGGGAATTCCAGGCAGGAGGAATAGATAAATGAACATATTTTTGTGTTTAGTGGGAAGCACGGGGCATTGACAAGAGGAACTGAAGAGTGTGGCTGGAGCCTGGCAGAATGGGGGGAGAGTGCCAGGATGAGGCTGGGATCTGTAGGTGCTGGAGGGCCACTTTAAGCAGACAGCTTAGAGTAATGGGAAGCTCCTCAAAAGCCTTACTGAATATCAGAAGAAGAAAAGGGACTTCAGCCAATTAGAGCATAATCAGTAAGGCAAAGTGGGAAATTCTCGCCTCCCATTATCATGCAAATGAAATGTTGACATCCAAATGAATGTTTCAACACCTTTAGCTCCAGAGCTTCCTACCCACACAGACCTGATAGATATCCTTAAATCACCTGTGTCTCTTTATGGTAGTACTCACCCATAGTTCATGGCATTCAGAGAAGAGAGTTTTCAACACCACCCACCCCATTCTCTTCTTCCTACACCTCCTTAACAAAAGGATAAGGAATAGGAACTCTTCCTATTTCAAAGATAGGAATAAATAGGTGATATACCCAGTAATTTCAGCCAAAATAGCAATATGCTTATTTTTGTGGGACAAAATATAAAATTCAATAAGAATGTCAAAATCAGAGTCTATTTAGAGAAAATATTTTAATGGTCATTACAAATCTATTTTAAAAAGGTAAATGTAAGTTGCCATTTATATTTAAGTGTTTTACATCAAAATATATAATGAGCTTGGCTGGAGTTATTTCAGAACATTAGCAGGAACATAATAAATGGAAATGTATTAAAATTATCATGAGAAGAAAGGAATTAAAAATGGAAACTCATAACACAAGACGGGTTGCAAGGGCTTAATATTCATAATATTCCTCATTTTCAAGACAATGATGTTATCAAATATGAAAATAATTCAAAATAACTTCATAACTTTAGGCCAAAGTGTTGATAAAATGTCACTCATTTGCACATTTTAGATAAAAGTGAATATTAACATAATGAATACCTATTCTCAGAAATACTTCTTTGCCCAGGACCTAGAACACTAGTACAAGCAGTGCTAAATTTGTGTATGGACTCCCAATGTGTCTAGAATGGGAATCCTTCCTATGCTATAAATTAACAAGTATTTTAAAAAAATGCTGTTAACATATGCCCAGACATTTGCTGTGTGTTCAGGGGACACAAAAGATACAGAAAATATTGCCCTTGCTTTCCAGGAGTCTACAACCTACTTCAGTATTGTGCCTAAGAAAAGTGTCTACAGTGTGTGTGTGTGTGTGTGTGTGTGTGTGTGTGTGTGTCTGTGTTGGGGGATGGTGGGGGGAAGATAGTTTTGAAATCATATGTCCTGATAAGGGATAAGGAACTTATAAAATACAAGGTCAAAGTCATATTAATATTGGGACCTTGAATTTACTTAGCCCTTTAATATCCTTTCATTTAGCAATTAGTTATTTAGCATTGATTGCTTTTGGATTTATTACTTCATATTGTACTTACAATAGTGACTGAAGTTCAGTGTCATAAATTCAGAAAGCAGCAGAACAGGGTTAAATTTTACTAGTATTTCTACCCACTTCCTAAGTCTGAGTTTCCCCCCAACCTAGAGAGTAGTCATTTATTGTTTTATCTGGACCCAAACAACCATTCATTTCTTTATGGGTAACCGCTTCTCTTCCAGTGTTGAGATTTCCAGAGGGGATTTCCAATTCCATTACAAACCTGGCCACAGGGCAGGCAGGTGCCCTACCCTGAACCAGGCATTGTGACCATCTCCATATATACTCTTACTGTTACAGAGATGGGTATGTGAGTGGACCAGAGCAATAACAGCCCTTTCCTAACTAGTTTATCTTAGAAGGCAAGGAAGTCTTCAATTTCCCATTGTCATAGAGTTGTAAGATATTATACAAAAGCCACCTGTGGCCATGGGTTCGGATGATGAAAAGGTACAATGGAGAGAATGAAGCTAATAGAAATTGACCTGAGATGGAGATGCCAGGATGGAGGGACTGGAGGGAGGAGTGGAAGAATGAGGTAGGGGAGGGGTACTGGAAATCCAACAGTGTATATATATCCTTTGGAACTAGTTGTTTCTGGGACTAGTTCTTTCTACCTCGTCCCATGATTTGCTTATGAGAATGAACACATTCCCTATTTTTGCTAAGATTAGTTTGAATTCTGCATCCTGCTTCATATCTCATTGGGAATTAATGTGTAATATGAACTGCCCTTGGAACCCCTGGGCTGGGTTAGAATTCTGGCCTAGATGCTTTCTGGCTGATTAAACTTGGGGAAGTTACTTAGCTTCTGAGAACTTCAGTTTTCTAATCTGCAGAATGGGGTTAAAATATTTCTAGTCTATGTGTTTGGAAGTATTATACAATGTAAGACACATGATACATTTGTTAAAGTGCCTATCCCCCCAAATGGTAATATATTATCTTCTTTTCTCCTTTAGAGCTCTTCATATCTTTTCCCCCCTCTGTTCCTCACAGCTTTTCATCTTCCTTTCAGCTGGCATTCTTGAGATATGTCTGTTCAGCTAGAACTTGCAGAGCGACTAAAAGTTTCTGTTTTAGTGGTGCTTTTGGAGCTTCTCTTACTTTAGGCTACAAACAGCCATGGTCGGTTGGAACATGAAACCATACCATGATATATCCTCCATGCCATCTTTCCTGTTTGCCTCTATCCCCAACTACCCCTGGAAAACCAATGGAGTATACAAAAATATTTCTGACAATGTAAATTAATACTAAAGTTAAACAATAAAGTTGAAAGAAACCTTTGAGAAAATATTGACAACCAAATTATTTCACAACTATAGAGGTCTTGTGCATGAAATTCGTGCACTGGGAGGGTTTGTCCCTCAGCCTGGCATGCACCCTGTCCAATCTGAGTCCCCTCAAAGGATCTCCAACTGCCGGTTTAGGCCCTATCCCTAAACCGGCAGTTGGACATCCCTCTCAAAATCCAGAACCACTGGCTCCTAACTACTCACTTTTCTGCCTGCCTCATCACCCCTAACCACTCTGCCTGGTTGCTTGCTCTCCTGCTTGCCCCCAACTGCCCTCCCCTCTTGGCCTGATTGCCCCTAACTGCCTCTGCCTCAGCCCTGCCACCATGGCTTTGTCTGGAAAGACATCCAGGAGGCCTCCTGGAAGGTATCTCAGTCTAATTAGCATTCTACCCCTTTATTAGTATAGATAAAAGAAGGAAGGACAAGAAGGAAGGGAAAAACTGATTGACCTAAAACCTATAGGCTTCCACATTCAACTCATAACTGCCTTTAGAAGTAAATACTATTACCTGATTTGGTAGGTGTGGAAACTGAAAGTCAGAGTAGATAAGTTATCTGCCCAAGAATATAGTAGTATGTCTTATTCCAGTGACCTTACCCTTAAATCAGACTTTGCTCCCCCAATAACAAAATAACTGACAAGTAGGAATAAACCAGCATTAGTGATAAGTTTTAGAAAAAGACTTTTTGCTCACAAAAAAGCTTCTTGGGGAGTAAGGGTTTTTTAGGATAAGAATAAAACCTGAAATTTCACTTCAGATATATTTCTTAACTAACAAGTTGAATTCTATTGTGTCTATCACTTCCACTCTGTGTTAAGGCCATAATTTTTTTTTAAAAAGTAATAAATTCCACTTAATCTAAGAAATACTACTCTCTCCATATTGCTTTTAAAGACTACCAAATGTGGCTGAATCTTTCAAAAGGGACAAGTGAAATGTTGTCACAAGAAAAATGTAATGTCTCCTAGAAACAGAGAATATCTGTTATTATTTCGCTCTTTCTGAGCCATGCACTCAGTTTCTGCATTTAGGTTTTTATTATTTTTCTATTTTTTAGTTACTGATGTCCTATTGTAATGCCAACATCTATGAGACCCTTAAAAGCCAAGGAATTAACATTTTGTCTTTTAAGTCTCTTCCCCCTTCTCTCTCATTTCATCATCCCCCAACTCCCCCCGCCACATATTCATGTCTTTCTATCAACAATAACTTCTAATAACAAGTTTGATTATTATTAATGCCCATTCTCCAATCCCTCTAAACATTTTCCTTGGAATCTATTTTTCAAATTCTTACTATTTGGTGACTATTTTCCATATATAGATCTGAACTGGAATGCTGTGCACTTATTCCAAGCCAGAATTTTATCTTGCTTTGCAAATTGAGATGTCCTGTTCGTTTATTTAATTTTGTTAACCACAATCATAATAATCATCATTTATATGCTTTTAGAATGTAGCAATTATGTATTTTTGAAACAGATTTTCTTCTTCTAATTGGCAAAGTGCTTGAAAAGGTGGAGTCAGCTTTTCCTGTGTTTGAATTCTAGCTTTTCCACTACTAGGGGTAAGTCCGTGGGCTACTTGCTTAATTGCTTGAATCCTCAGTTTGTACATCTGTAAATCAGGGAAATAGTAATGGTTGCTCTCAGAAGTCTACTCGGAGAGTTAAATGAGGCTGTGGGTGGAACACACTTAGCAAAATAGTATATAATCAATGGAGTTAGTTATCCTTTGTCATGATCTTCATTATCATTATAATGGGCATTATTGACAAAAGTGGGTGTATGAAATAATAGAACATATGTATAAATCATTTTACAAAGAGTTTTCCAATATTGACTTTTCAAGTAATGTAAAGCAGTCACAGGGATCAGTGCCACTAGAAAAAGCTGCAAATTTGCAAATTGGCAGCCAGTACCTCTGATTCAACTGATGTTGTAGTGAAAATGCTGTTCTTGTTGGAGACATGTCTACCCAGGGGTAAGCCACAACTTAGAAATAGAAGATGTGAAACACCTTCACAATGGCTGAGGCAAAGCACCCATTGGGTACTGAACAGGACACAACCACTCTTAGTTTCACTTTGTGTCCCTACTTCCATGGCTGTTGCAGGTGGAATAAAAATCCATGAAGCACCATGTCAGCAAATCAAGCAAGTGAAGGGATTGACTCCTCCTTTGTAGAGCACAGTGGGTATAAAAGTTGTAAGCAGGACTGAGAAGTCATGGTCTCCTCAAAGCTGTTGAGCAGGCATTTCCTTTGTTCCTGCTGTCACTCAGTACTGTGCCTGGTCCTGAGCAGGCAGTGTCCCCGCTCTCAAGAAGCTATAATCCTGACTGTGCTAGGAGGAGAAAAGGACTTTAAGAAGGGAGTATCAGTCATACAGAGAAGCAAACCATCCACATCAGTGACTTAAAACAAGCCAAACAGTATGCACAGGAGACAAAGAATCATGTGACCTAGTGTTCCTTCATATTTTTTCATTCATGCGCACTTACAGAGCCTTTTCAGATATTTCCTTTTTGCTGTCCCCTCCAAATGAAATTTCCACAGAGAAATTGTATGCCTGCTTATATCCCATATGTACAGGTGTCCCAAAAATATACACACTCTTTGAATAATTATTAATTCCAATGGGTTAAATCTAAAAAGAAAGAAATATCAGTTGGTCTATCAAAAATGTATCTAGCCCTAACCGGTTTGGCTCAGTGGCTAGAGTATCAGCCTGTGGACTGAAGGGTTCCACTTTGATTCCGGTCAAGGGCATATACCTTGGTTGCGGGCACCTCCCCAATAGGGGGTGTGCAGGAGACAGCTGATTGATGTTTCTCTCTCATTAATGTTTTTGGCTTTCTATCCCTTTTCCTTTTTCTCTGTAAAAAAATCAATAAAATATATTTTAAAAATGTATCTGCATACATTTTGGGGACACCCTATATATGTATGTAAGAGTAGGAAATTTTTGCCTTTCAAGAATCATTTTCACCCTTTTGCGGGCAATACGCACCCCACCCCACCCCCTTGCCCCATTAAGATCATAGGATTTAACCTATGTGGGAGGGTTCATGATACTTGAATTTAATCTTGGAGGTAGCAAGAGGTTCTCAGACACAGAAGAGGGAAGACCATTCCAGCCAGTGGGAACAACAGTGGTTAGCAATGGGTGAAAGAACCTTCTGTGTTTTGAAAACGGCCAGCGTCGTTGGAATGTTGGGGTAAGTAAGCTCTGCCTGGTGTGAAAGAAAGCTGGAGAGTTATGTTGTGTGATTCAGAGCCCTGGTGAGCACCTCACCACAAAATCAACATTCAGTTTCCTCTCGACCTTTCCTGCCTACTTACACTCTGGTCATAGAAACAACTTTGTTTACGAGGGTACCTGTCCCTCACTTTAGCCTTTAAAATTCTCCCACAATTGAAGGGGAGGACTCCTTGCAGCTCTGGGGCTCCCAACTGGGGCTTGAAACCTGCTGTTCTTCTGAATGGCTCAGCTGGGAAATCAGGGGAAATGAATCATTGGAAACAGCTGTGTGGGTTGAACATGCTTTGGCCGTTGGCCATTGTTTGCCAGTAAAAGTAGCAGCAGCAGTCAACCTGCACTGAATGTTACTTACACACTTGGTTCAACCTATGGTGGGTTCCTTAAGAGCCATTTACAGATTCTTTCTGAATTTCACTATCCACAGGAAAGCCTTACCCTTAGACCACAGAGATATATTTGGACCATCTATCAATATGCAGTATTTATGTCAACTTTTCTACCTCCCATCTTTGCAGTTTTAGCAACTAAGAAAATGATGTCAGGAAGTACAGTACACATTCTCTTTTGCCCGATTTTTGTATGTTTATATTTTCTAAACAAAGATTTGATCACCATGATGTGAAAAACATGGGCCTCTTGGGGGAGGAGGGATGTTTATATAGAAAATGTCAAACCAGGACTATTTCAAAATTTCTGGATATAAAGTCACCATATTTTGGGCTAATCTGGGACTTAGTAAAAGCAATCATGTTACAAAATATTAAAATACTTCCCTGACCTAATTTAATTTCCAGAGATATTTTAACCTTCACAAATAGCAAAAATTCCTCCACTGAATTTTTGCAAAATTGAATTCCAAATCCTGTCTTTAGGTTTGGTTCCTATAATCTAACATGGGTGACATTTGTGGCCTGCTCCCAGTTGTCTATATTTCGATAACATATGGAGAAACAGGAAGCCCAGAACTGTGAACTGCTGACCATAAGCCAGATATAATTGTGCTCAGATGTGATATTTGTTCTTCTGGGTCTTGTTAGGGGCACTCTAATTAATTAAAGAATAGTTCAGGCTTTGTTTTCAGTGTGTGGCACAACCTAAGTGAAAATGATTCATTAATGCCAGGTTAAATAGAGACAAATAATAAAAATGAAATTAAACAGGAAGAACTGAGCCTAGCTATGATTCAGAGGTGATACTAAGTCCAATATACTTCTATGATGCAGAAGTTTTCCTATGTCCAAGGCCCCGGTCAGGGTTGCTCCAGGTTTCTTATCACTGGCGCCCCCTTCAGGAGCCACCACCACTAGCATCACTTGGATAGTAGCACTGTAGTCACTTTCTGCACTAGCAATGCTCTTTTGACAGTGGGAACCTTTCTCTAGTTCAGGTTCAAGTGGATAGCTTTGAGTCTCCATCAGCCTTTCTGATACACTGATGCACTAAAGATATTTTACAGAGAATCAAAGAACCAGGGGCACTGGATGAAGTCAAGGCATTGGGTGATCTATATTCTTGTTCTTTCCTTCTCTTGCATGTGGGCTGGACTTGGTGACTCATTTTAACAAACAGAATAGAACCAATGGGATGTCAGTTTGTAAATTAGATTATAAGAAGGAAAAAAAGAAAAGCTTCTCAATTGGGACTGTTTCCCTCTCACACGGAATGAAGCAGCTGCTGTGGTGTGATCTGCCCTCTGGAGACACCCACATGGCCAAGAACTGATGTCTTAGGGCAACAGGCAGCATAACACTGAGGCCTGCCAGCAGCCCAGCAAATGAGCTTGGAACCTAATCTTCCTGCCCCTTCTCCCCCACCCCTGGAGCTATAGCCTGACACCTGCCCCACAGAAGCCTTGTAAGAGACCTTGAGCCACACACACTCAGTTAAGTCACACCCAGATTCCTAACCCATAAAAACAGAAATAATAAATATTTGTTGTTTGAATTAGCTAAGTTTTGGAGCAATCTGTTATATGTCATTGGATGACTAACATATTGCAAAGGATAAGGATAATTTAATCAACTTGTTAAATCCTTCCTCTCAGATAGCATAAAAGGAACATTGTCTTAATAAAATACCATTTCCTAATAATGGTGAACAATTCCCTTTTTTTCTCTGTATGTTCCATAAGAGTCTGGTAATATGAATTAAAATAATATTCACAATGTTGCCATTAGTAATTGATAAATAATTCATAATATTAAAGAATTGGCATTATTCATAAATCTGTGTGTTTGTAGGTTTAGATAAAAGATATATGAAATGTGATAAGCTTGTTTTCATTGAAAATTTGACAGACATTGACTAAGAATGATGAAGTTTTATTTTTTAACTCAGAGCTTGGTGCATGCAATTGTGCATGGAGAGGTGGAGGGTCCCTCAGCCTGGTCTGCACCTTCTCCAATCCGAGACCCCTCGAGGGATGTCTGACTGCCGGTTTAGGAATCGGCTCTATACCAGCAGTTGGACATCCCTCTCGCAATCTTAGACACTGGATCCTAACTGCTCACCTGCCTACCTGCCTGATCACTCCTAACCACTCTGCCTGCCTGCCTGACCACCCCTAACTGCCTCTGCCGGTCTGCCTGATTTCTCCCCCAATTACTCCCCTGTTGGACTGATTGCCCCTAACTTCTTGCTCTCCTACAGGCCTGATCACCCCTAACTGCTTTGCTCTCCTGCCAGCCTGATCACCCCTAACCGCCTCTTTCTCAGTCTCTGCCACTGTGGCTTTGTCCAGAAGGAAGTCAGACATTCTGAAGATCTCCAGTTGGCTCAATCTAATTAGCATATTACCCTTTTATTAATATAGATGATTTAAAAAGATTTAGTTATGTTTTTAATAAAAGTTTTAAATACAGCTTTAAATACATTTTAGTGTAAAATTGATATTCATGAATTATAATTGTATTTTGCCATTTGAATTAGTATCTTTTAAAACACATGCATAATAATTTGACTTTAAATTTTTTACATTTACTGTAATTCACTTTTATGATAAAATAATATTTAAATTTGTTTATTTGGAATATAGTTACATTTTATTTTTGATCCTGTAGGTGATTAGAAAAATTATGTAAAAATGTGATTTATTTATATAGAGATTTTGCTGAAATTAAGAAAAGTATAATAAATTTTTGGAGTAAATATATCAAATGTTATTAATATCTCTATTTGATTACAGTATTCAGTGAAACATGGTTGGCCCTTCAACACAACACTGCAAAACACATATTAATAATTAAATTCAGTAATGTTTTAATTAATAATTAAATTAGTAATTAAATTCAGATATTTTCATCATAAAAGTCATAATTTTATACATAATTTCCAGTTTTCCATTATAAACATATGTTTCAAATTAAGAAGAAGGGATGTATTTTAATTAACTAGTTGTTATTTTGATTTATAATTTTAGAATACTTAGATATATGGTATATGGACCCTATTGTCATTCCTGCTCAAAGTCCTGCAAATATTAGGAACAGTGCCTTGACAACCCTATTTAAAATGTCAGCATAATCTACACTCTCCATCACACTTTTCCCCCTCCCAAATATACTTTTCTTTGAAGCCCTTATCACCATTTCTCTTGCTATGCAATTTACTTTTTATTTATTGCCATTTTTCTTTAGAATCTAAGCCTGTTTTTATTTCTTCTGTTCATTGCTATATTCCCAGTACCTAAAACAACTTCTGAGCTATAATTCATGCTCAAATTCATTTATTCATTCATCTTCTAGTCACAAAAATAATTATTAAATATTCTTTATGTTTCAGAAACTGTTGAAGCCTATTAAGTGGTACTTGGAAAATACAGATAAAAAAAGAAAATGAGATGATGTATTTTTTATTTTATTATTTTATTCTGTGCAAGCCAGTTTATTATGTGCAAGGCAGTTTATTGCTGAAATACTAAAAGTGTTTAAAAATTTATTTTAAAAACTAAATTTATTGGGATAACATTGGTTGTTCCATAATACAGTGTGGGTATGTTGCATTATGTGTTCTACTACCCAATGTGTAGCCTTCCATCACTATGAACTTGACTCCCTTTACCTTCCTCACACTCCCCCAAGACCCTTCCCTCTGGTGACCACCACCCTCTTGTCTGTGTCTACGAGTTTGTTTGTTTAGCTTGTTCATTTGTTGCTTTCTCTCTCATATCCCACCTATGAGTGAAATCATGGTTCTTGTCCTTTTAATTAGAGAAAGGAATTAGTGAGGTCATCTCACCCCCATTCTACACAATTTTCTCATGACAACTGTTGGAATATCAGCCACTACCATCCCCTTTCCATTCAACCACTGATTTCAATTAAAAAATCACAACATTATTTCTTTTTCACCTGTTTTAGCAGACAAGTAGTGAGTCATGAATTCTTTCCTTCCTCCTGGCAGCAAAGTTGTCTCCAGGTCCACTTAGTTAATTGTTGCCTCAGGAATCACCGTCTAGTAAAGATGGATGCAGACCAGTGTTTGGTGGTAAGTCTCACTGGTTTCCACTGCAGAGGCTTTCATGGAGCTACATTCTTTTTCCTTCACAAAGGGAATTCGCATAGCCATTACAGATGTCAAAGGCTATTTGCAAGCAAGGTCCTATTGTAAAGCTACTCATATACTTTTGTCTAACAGAATAAAAATTGAGCTTGGTTCTGAAGCAAAGTACAGTGTTGCCATCATTGCTTCTCCTTATAGGAATGCAAGTATGTGTCACCTTCGAGAACAACAAACATAGACTAGAAACCTGAAATTTATTTTCTGCCCTGCCACTATTGGCCATGTGACCTTGGGAAAATTACTGGAGGTTATGTATGCAAAATGACATTGTAAATGGTAGAAACGTTTAAGCGCTTTCAAAATGGGAACCTATACATACAATTTAATATATTTATAATTTATATTGAACATACTAGTATTACATGTTGAATATATTATGTATGTTTTATATTCACTATATAATTCAATATATCATTTACATTTAGTATGTTTATTTTACATATGTCTTTTCTTTTGTAGGACTTTTATGTAGAAAAAGGAAAGAGGAAAGAAATAAAGACAGCAGAGTGTGCTTAAAAAATGAGCCTCAATTGTTTAAGCCATGTGATTGATAGTAAATCAAATAGATGAGAGGAAAAAGCCAATCTAATTCTGCATGTAATTGGCCATTCAGTTTAGTCAAACATAACTTGACCCCACGTATGGACACATAGAAGACCATCTGCCATGTGGTCTGGTGAATTCCCTCATTGCCAATAGTTTCAGGGAGCAGCCTCTGACTGAACATGGAAATCTGTGCAAAGAAGGAATCCGAGAGTCTGATAGGAAATCAAAGGCCCAGGTGGATGCACAAGGGTTTTTAATTTAGACTGCTTGTAATAACAAGAAACAGGAAATAACCACCTATTAAAGAGAACTGATTGAAATGCAATGTGATAATGAGAGACATCGATATAGGGTGACTCTTGAGAATGATGTCATAGAAATAAATGTGTTTACATGGGGAGATGTTTATGACTCATTCAATAAAAAATTGAAGTCAATAGAGTATAGCTGGCATGAACCCATCTTCACAGTAAAAAACATGATACATGAATTCATGCAACTGTATTTCCTTTCTCTCTATTCTGCAGTTATCTTTGGGTGGTGGGACTGTGGGTGATTTTAATTTGCTTTCTTATGCCTATGCTTATTTTAAAATTTTTAGTTAACATTTATTTGTGTACTAATATTTAAATAAAACAAATTTTAAAAGCAGTGAATTTCTCTGCCTTCAAACTTTGAAAGTTGAGAGATCTTTAGAGTTTTCTAGATCACCCCTAACAGAGAATAGATGATTCACTCTTTCTTGCCAATAAGATGTGACCAGTTAGGGATTCTCCTGGCATTTCAGTAATTGGAGTCATTCAATTGGGCTGAATAATAATGATCCCTTAGCTTGATATCTTGATGAATAGTTTAAAACACTCAATCATGTCTCATTTGCTGAATCAGCTAGCAAATATTTATTAAATACCAAGCCAGGGCTTTATTTTTATCAATTTATTTATTATTATTAATTATATATAAACTAGAGGCCTGGTACACAAAATTTGTGCATTGGGGGGGTGTCCCTTAGCTCAGCCTGCACCCTCTCCAATCCAGGACTGCTGGCTCCCAACTGCTTGCCTGCCTGCCTGCCTGCCTTCCTGATTGCCCCTAACCGCTTTTACCTGCTAGCCTGATCACCTCCTAACCACTCTCCTGCCAGCCTGATTGATGTCTAACTGCTCCCCTGCCAGCTTGTTTTCCCCCAACTTCCCTCTTCTGCTGGCCTGGTGACCGCTAACTACCCTCCCCTGCAGGCTTGATTGCCCCCAACTGCCCTCTCTTGCAGGCCTGATCACCCACAACTGCTCTCCCTTGCAGGCCTGGTCTCTCCTAACTGCCCCCGCCCCCCGCTGGCCATCTTGGGTTGGCCATCTTTTGTCCACATGGGGGCAGGATCTTTGACCACATGGGGACAGCCCTCTTGTGTGTTGGAGTGATTATCTATCTGCATATTACTCTTTTATTAGATAGGATATAAGCCTGGTGCATGGGTGGGAGCCAAATGGTTTGCTTTGAAGGGTGTCCTGGATCAGGGTAGGGGTTCCCTTGGGGTGTAAAGTGGCCTGGGCAAGAGGCCTGGGGTGATTTGCAGGCTGGCCGTGCCCCCCAGCCACCCAAGTGGAGATCCTGGTATCTGGGATTTATTTATCTTCTATAATTAAAACTTCATAGCCTAGAGCAGAGCCAAACCTTCTGCTCCCTCTGAGGCAGGAGCCATTTCTGTTGGGGTTTATTTTCTGTAATTGAAACTTTGTAGCCTTAAGTGGAGGCCTGGGCCAGCCAGGGTGTGTGGAAAGCTTGGCTTCCTCCATCACTGGGGAAACCCAAGCCTCCATCTGCTCTCTCCATGGTCACAGCCATCTTGGTTGGGGTTAATTTGCATATGTGCTCGTGATTGGCTAGTGGGTGTAGCAGAGAGATGGCTATTTGCATATTATCCTTTTATTAGATAGCATAATGCATTATTCTTATTTTGTATTAAACACAAAGCATTTATTAAATAAGCCTGACTCTGTGCTAGACAATAGGAATACAAGGGGTGACAAAAACAAACCTAGAAAGACATGATCCTTTCTTCCATGGGAGATAGAAAGATCATTACTGAATTTTGAAGATGGTTACAGCACAGAAAATTTTGATAACCTGATGCTAAGTTTCTGAGCATTGACTAGTTAACAGCTTTTCTATATCTTATGCCAAAGCAAATTTTTGTAAACCATACTTAAATAAACTAAAACCCAAATGGTCCATTTTTCATAATGTAAATTATAACATTAAAAAAGACAAAGTAAAATAATTCTTATCTTTAATTTCACTACCCTCAGCTAACTGCTATCAAGATGGCATGCCAGAGGTGTTTCTATACTCATATTTGGACTATATAATTTTGTAAAAAAAAAAAACCAATTAGTTAATATAAACTGTGCAATAGAATGCATATAAATTCTATGCCCACACTCACACCAAGTCTCCTATTTCACTACAGGATTATCATTGCATGTCCCAGATGAAGATAATTCTCTCCCTCAATGTCTTCTGTCGTGTGCTATTAAAAAATAAATATGCTAAAATAAATAAATAAATGAATGAATGAATAAATATGCCTACCTCTCTGTATAGGTTCCTTTCCCCCTTTTTATCCTAAGATGCACAACTCTCCCAATATTTCAGCATTCCTGAAACCTAAATAATAGTCTGTAGATAATAATTGAACTATTTTAACAACCAAAGGAATATGGGTCTGGAGCTGGAAGATTGTAATAATGACTTAAGTAACATTTTTCAAAAAGGAAATTAAATTTGCTTTAGTTCTCTCTGCTTCATGTGGCCAATGTGCTTTGTAACAGACCCAGGCTCATTTCCTGTGTCCTAGGAGGTAATTTACTTTGTATATTATAGGACTGTTAATGGCAGTTTTGTCATCTGCTGGGTCTTCAGTTCCAATGAGTTTTCTGTGGCCACTGCATCTCCACACAGAAAGCTATAGCCCAAAACTATGGCTCAGTGAAAATAGGAGGCCATTTGGCTTACAGGCTCAACACTTGAGCCGAACATGGGGTTTTGACACTCACCGCAAGGTGGTAGTTTCAGAGAAGAAAAGTCAATATGTCAATGCACTTCAGGGCAGTGCAGCATCTTATAAACCAACCAGAAATTAATGGTGCATAAACTCACTTTGAAAATGCTCAAGTAGAATGTGCAGACCTGTTGGAGGACATCATTGAGAGGATATGACAGCTGGTTGACCCATAGGCTGCATCCAAGTAGTGGGAGCCTCCTCACCCCCTTTGCTGTCCTTGGAATGTACTAGTATGCTCTGCCCAGAGTTCCCACAGTGGAAGCTGGCTCCCAGGATGCAGCCTTGAAAGAATAAGGTGTAGTAGAGACCATCTGAACTGAATAAGTGACTGAACCCAGTTAAGGATTCTACCTAAACTTTTAAGATTCTGGTGGGTGGTGTGGAGACCTACTCATCTTGCTATACCCAAGACAAGCCTCATAAGAAGTGACCAGATTTTTTTTTTTTTGCCCTCCACGTGTGGGCCAGTTTGTGAACCAACAAATTCAAACGTGTCCAGAGCTGCAACAAAGAGATTTTGAATCTTTATGGCCAAAAGTGACTACCAGGTACTAACTGTAACACAGAAAAACTAATATTAATATGACCATTTAAAATAGGAGAAGAAAAACCAAGAGGTGATTGCTGTAAGAAAGCTTTCATAAATGGTGAGAAGGAAATTTGCTATATTCTATGAACTGAAGCTTAACGGGTTGACTTTATGGGCCCATTGTGGTACAGGGTTTTAGCCACGTTCCCCAGCCAGCGTCTGGGTCTTTGTGCAGGAGAGCTTATTTTCTCTAAACCACAGAAGACTGCTCTGTCCAGAATCATGAGTAACAAGACAGGAATGCTAGGAAATTAACACTCCCTGGGAGCAGCGCTCAACCAATAACTCGGGAGTAGATATATAAATATCCAGGCTCTCTCACCATCTGTGGGATTATTCCAAGGCACTCCCCATGTTCTGCCATGGACTTAAACTCTCGCTGTTCACCAGGCTCCATAACTACCTCTTCTGTTGTTCACTTCTCTTAGTCACCTGTTGTTCCCTGCAATTCCCAGACAACTACTTACACTGAATCCTTGTCTCAGGTCTGCTTCTGGGGAATCAAACTGTGGCACTCACCATCAGACTTGGGAAGTTTTGGGTCTCCAACACTTTTTTTTTTTTTTAATGTGAAGAGCCGGCCAGTGTTGCTCAGTGGTTAAGCATCAACCTATGAACCAGGAGGTTATGGCTCTATTACCTGTCAGAGCACATGCCCAGTTGCAGGCTCAATTCTCAGTTGAGGGTATGCAAGAGGCAGCAAATGAATGATTCTCTCCTCATTGAAGTTTCTCTCTTTCTCTACCTCTCCCTTCCTCTCTGAAATCAATTATATATATCAAGCATCACCTCTTTCCTTACCAAGTAGAATTCCTTGTTTTTGTCACACGTATTGCTCTACCCTCTTAGCAGTTTTTTCCTAGCAATAACAAAGCTTTTATTTATTTATTTATGTATTTATTTTACTTATTTACTAATATTTTTGTTCATTTCAGAGGGGAAGGGAGAGGGAAAGGGAGAGAGAAACAAACATCTTTCTTTTCAAACATGATTATCATGAAGATTCTTTGTTAATGATTTTGGCTGTTGAAAGTGACCTGCCATTCATTTTTGGAGTACCCATGTGCAACACCAGACAACCACATTATAAAAAAGTGGAAATTAGCTGATGATGTCATTTTTTGGTCTTATTATTTGTAGTTGGCATTTGGGTTGGTCTCTGAATATTGTTGGTAGACTTCAGAGTTTAATACATACTCATTTTGACTTATTTATATCAGTGTCTATGAATTTACAACTTTGGACTTGTTTTATTTTTAATGGCAGATGTCCATTTTAATGGTAACATTTTAAAATGTTGAAAAATCCAGATTGTGTAGCATATGATCATTAACTTGTAACCAAGGTATGATCTCATATTATTACTTCTCCCTCTTAATGAAAAAATTACCTATGTTTTTATTATCTTCCCTCCATGAGCAAGTCAGACATTTTGGTTGAGATACAAAATAAAATACAGTAATAAATACTGAATGTTTAAAACTGAGAAGCTGTTAACTTTATAATGCTTTTATTATTAATGCTATCTTAAAACTGAAAAAATGCATGTATGCATGCATTATGTTGGAAATAGGTTTATTATAAATTTTCCTAAAAAAAATTAAAAAGCATAAAGAAAAAATTAACCACAATCTCAACATTTAAATAAAAATATTATTAATACTAATACTAATATTGCAAAATATATTTCTGAACATCACTATCACTGTATTTATATTTATATATTAGCATAAATAAGATAATATGTATTATTTCATAAACTACTATTTTTACATAATAATTCTTCTTGAATGTTCTCCACAATATCTTCTCTTATTCAGAATGCCAACACCTTCTTCAATGAGAATAGATGCCATGCAGAGATTAGTAGATGATCAGGGTATAGTCCTTTATTATTGTTATTATTATTTAATTTTATGTTTTTTACATTTTATCACTTTAATTGTATTTTTATTTTCCAATTACAATTGACATTCAATATTATTTTATATTAGTTTTAGATCAGTACATAGTCTTGATTGAAAGAAGTCCACTGCGAAGTAGCATCTCCTGCCATGCTTTTGACAAGTAGCTTTTGACATGTCCACCAGAGTCTTAATTATTTTTAGTTGATGCTTTTCAGAGACTATACAAGCATGTACTGTATGCAGATAGTATTTAATCATCTCTATAATGTATCTACTCTGATGAACAAAGCAGAATTGAATAGAGTTAAAACAAATTTATTCCAAATGTTGGGGTTTATTTCAGCAAGACAGGCTCAGGCAGGTCCCCAGAAGTGGATGACTTAGAATGGTTAGGGAGCATGAAAAAAACAAAAGTGGGACCATTGTTCCCCTAACTTATTGTATAAGCCTGGGCAAGTTTCTCATGTTCTCTGTGAATTAGTTTCATCTACTACACCTAGAGGAGGTTGTGTCTTCTTTATGATAATTTGATTTGCCCACATTGTATAGTTGACCAATCTGAATTCTGGTACACCACAGTGAACACGTATGGTGTCTCTCAGCCCAGCTTTTTTTGCTCCTGTTAACACAACCCATCTCTTCCTTTTGGGAAACCACACCTTCCCCATAGTTTACTGTGCAATTTGTGTGGGGCTTACCCTACCTCTGGCTCCAGGGCTGGGCATGTCAGCCAGGGCAGGCCAGTCAGGATACCAAATCTCTTTGATCACAATGATTATTCCCAGGTTGACATGTGATTTAAGTCAGCCAATGAGAACTCTACTTGGCAAAAAGTTTCTCTCCCCATTTAGGTTGCAATCTGCTAGACGGTTAAGTCTGGACTGCTGACTGCTTTCTTTGCCCTTGATTGTGGAGAATCTATGGAGAATACAGTAAGCAGGAAGGGAAACACAGGAAAGTCAAGCCCATAGATTCAGATCCTTTCTGTCTGTACCTCGGAAACTCTTACAGAGGTCTAGGAGCTCCCAGAGCAGAGTGACTCATGAACCACATTGAAGCAGTTTGACAAGGAAGAAGGCAGACTTTAGGGTGTCAGGACTCTGGGCATGTTGTTTTCAATCTCAGCTATGATCCCCACATTTCAAGCTTGCCATAAAGCAGAGAGCCACCACTGTGGGTTGGTGAAGAGGATGTCAGTGTATTTGGGAAATGGCTTTAGAAGTCCTTCTCCTGATTCTAGTC
The DNA here is from genome assembly GCA_027563665.1 of Antrozous pallidus. Lineage (NCBI taxonomy): Eukaryota > Metazoa > Chordata > Mammalia > Chiroptera > Vespertilionidae > Antrozous > Antrozous pallidus. The sequence goes on along the minus strand of CM050524.1, from coordinate 48,365,209 downwards.
CCCACATAGACCTGGATTCTGGTGTGAGCCTGTAAGGAGAGTAAGGCTCTGAAATGACTGCATTTGCTTTTCCTGCCAAGCCATTTCAGTAAAGGGTACATGTTAGTCTTCGGGTAAAAATGTAAAGCTATACAAATACAGAAATGGGATATTTCTGGCACATGAGAGGTATTTAACAGAGACCATGACAACTGCAAAAAGTAGGTTTTAGTGCAGGCTGTGGGCTGCTTAAAAAAAACACCCTGAGAAGAACTTGGCCAGTGTGGTTCAGTGGTTGAGTGTCAACCTATGACCCATGAGCTCAAATCCTGGTCAGGCACATGCCCAGGTGGTGGGCTCAGTCCCCAGTAGGGGTGTGCAGGAGGCAGCCAACGAATGGTTCTCTCTCATCGCTGATATTTCTGTCTCTTTCTACCTCTTATCTCTGAAATCAATAAAAATATAAATAAATAAGAGCTTTGTTATTGCTAGGAGCAAACTTCTAAGAGGGTAGAGCAATAAGTGTGATAAAACAAGGGATTCTGCTTGGTAGGGAAAGAAGTGATGCTTGATCTACATATATCTCTACATCTATCTATCATCTATATCCATCTATCTATCTATCTATCTATCTATCTATTTAATTGATTTTAGCGAGGAAGAGAGAGGGAGAGAAAGATAGAAATATCAATGATGAGAGAAATCATTAATTGGCTGCTTCCTGCACACCCCACACTGGGGATCTGAGCCCCCAACCCGGGCATGACTGGGAATTGAACCATGACCTCCTGGTTCACAGGTGATGCTCAAGCACTGAGCTATGCCAGCAGGCTTGATCTGTTTCTTAAAGCACTTGCAGGACTGTGGTGAGGATGGTGGAAGAAGACAGTGCATGGGAAGAGTACAACATTAAAGGTCACAAGTTGTCCTATAGTCATTCAGTATTAAGGGCTCCTCATTCACTGAGAAGACTCTCAGTAGGAACTTCCAGGCATACCTGAGAAATGGAGGGCCTGGAAGCTTGAGGTCCCCTGGCTAGGCCTTGGCTCCTGGACCCAGCATGCCATTTCTTGTGTGGGCTGCTGACTTTCTGTTCTTCTCCCATTCTTGCTCTAGATCTGAGCCATCTGACGTGCTCATCCCTCCAATGAATGCAGAGTTAGTACCTGCCACCTTTATCTACCGCCAAAATTCTGACAGATTTTCAATCTAGAAATATGCCATCTGAAATGTCTTGGGCCCTATATTAAATATTATTGGACTTTACCCAACCCAGTGTTTCCTGGACTTTTGGGATTCATTTTATCTTTATAAAACTCTACCTCTCCTAAACACACACACACACTCACACACACACACACACACACACACACACACACACACACACACACACACACATTACTATAATTCCAAGTGGCAGGTGTTTGTGTTTAGGAAGCTGGTTACCCCTTAGATACCAGCACCAGCTGGTAGCATGCCCCCATCTTAAGAGTTTCATCTAAAATATCTGCTGAAAGACTGAGCACATTTGGGCAGGAAAGTGAGAGGGGAGTATCGGATCTGGTTAAGAACAAGAGGGCCTAGACACACCCTAGAAATTGAGTGAGCCATTCTTCTAGAGCTTATTCGCAAAGGATCCAGGATGTGGGTTTCTGCTATTGTGTAATCTTTCACCTGTAAGCTTCTTCCCAGGCCAGCGTCTCTAACTTACAAGCATCTGGTCCTATGATAACACTGAATTCCTCTGAGGGCTTCAGCAACTCCTTGGCATTCAATCACGCATACTTCATTTTGGGACTGAGCTAGACTACATTGCTGAGATTTTAGAAGCTCTTTTGTGCTAGGTATATGAAATAAAACACTTACTTGAAGTGCAATTAATGAAGGGTGCAGAGAATTGCATTCACAAAAGAATGCAAAGGGCACGAGAGTATTTGACTGTGAGTTCACAAGGCTCTTTTAGGCTATAAGTCTATAGTAATTTTAAAAATTCCAACTCTGTGCTGAAACTTGGATGAGATGCATCGAGATGATTTGATATAACACTGCAGGCAAGAAAAATAAGGACCAAGGAATTTAAATGACTTATCTGAGCTCATTTAACTGGTTATCAGCAAAGCTATTGGATGTAGCATTGATTTCCAATAGATAATTTATCTTAGGGACATCAAATATAACCCATTGTTGAGCAGCACACCATATGGCAGGGGGCTGTAATTTCACAAGCATTTACTTGGCATTGAACACTTAATTAAAAATCTGCATCAGCTAGAAAGCTCCTAATGGAATATCTGGCTCAAGCTTCAGATGGGCTTACCCTCACAGGCCACCATGCTAATGAAAAGGGACATTGTTCCCCAAGCAGGTAGAGACAAAACAGCATAATTTCCTTGCTCAGGTGACTGTACACCCAATTGTGGATGCAGTTGTATTTTTACCAAAATGGTATTTTCAAGAAGTGAAGATGATAGACCTCCACAGCCTTCCAGTGTCTGAAGAAATGGCATGATCTCAGCTGCCTTGTTGGTATTTAATACAGAATTTCAAATACCACTGCATGCTAATACATTATTCAGTTGGAGAAAGAATGTACTTTACATGTGAGTCATGAGTAGAGTGCTGATCCAACTTTAATGTCAGTTGGAGAGCTTGTTAAAAACACAAGTTCAGATTCCACAGGTCCAGGTGCGATCTACTGGGTACTTGTAACAAGTACCCAAGTGATGGGTGTGCTGCTGCTCCATCGACCATACTTAAATAGCAAAGATACAGTAGGTTTTTTGTGAAAATGAGTAGTGGAAAGACTATAGACCCCGGAGATGGAAATCCAGGCACATAACCTTTGTGTCTTCTGCTCACTAGAGAAATAATCTTAGGAAACTCCTTGAACCATTTTGAGCAGTAGTTTTCTAAGAAGTAAAAGGAAATGATAATAATGGCACTGGCTCCAAGCAAAAAAGAAAATACTTGGGAAAGTGATTTTGAAAGCTGAATAAAAAATTGCTAGCTAAGATTGTCTTCCTACTATGTACCCAATATGAACTCATAAGGAGAATACTTTATAGTTATTAGTTAGGGAAATTTTCCTCAATAAAACTTGGAGAGTGAATTTCTCTCTATCTGCACTTTATCATCACATTCCCAATAGTTTGATGGAGAGAAAGTACCCTGCAGCAAGTGGCAAAAGTGCCAGCAAGCGCAAGAACACATTTAACTATTATACCAAGAACATGTTTGGTTCAGATTTAATTGAGCCTGTGATAGGCATAGCCTGACAGGAAGGATGGTACACACTATACTTTGTTATAGACTCAGGACTTTGGAAGTCTTTCCAGACAATGGTGGGTCTGGAAAAGATGCCACTGCAGGCTGTGCAAACACTCACTCCGCCCAAGCAAACTTCTGTGTGGTTAATGGAAATCTCACAGTGCAGCAGACCTAGGGGCTCTGTTTGTCAGGCCGTCCTTTCCTTCCCTGGCAAACCAAGCAGGAGAGTGAATTCCTGTGGGATAGCCCACAGATGCTTTCACTAGGTAAACAGTGAATTTGTCAAAAGCTGTCTGTCCATTCCTTCCCTATTTACATCACAGATGGTTCTCCTACAGCATTGTCAGCTGTCAGGGAATGCTGATGTAAGGGATAGCTGTATCTGTTAGACTGTGGTTCCTTTTCTCTCCCCACTTCTTCCCCACCCCACCTCACCTCCCACCCTTGCCTGAACACTGGACTGTCATCGAAATAGAGACAATAAGATCAGTCCAATTTATAGTCTGTCCTATTTAAATGGAATGGAAACAATTTCATAATAACAGCTTTCAACAACCCATACAAACAATGGAAATGGGGCCATACTTTATTAATTCATAAGACAATATATCAGTGATGAACACTAATGCTAAATGTTTATTTTATAAAACTACTAGAGGCCCAATGCACAAAATCCATGCAAGAGTAGGCCTTCCTTTCCCCGACTGCCGGCGCCGGCTTCCCTTTAGCATCCGGGACCCAGGCTTCCCTTGCAGCCCTGGCTTCATCCAGAAGGTCGACTGGAAGGATGTCTGGTCTAATTACAATATTATGTTTTTATTATTATAGATTATTATAGATGTTAAGAATAGAAGGAAGGTTTAATAATTTATCTTAAATTGATAAAGAAATTACCTCTAGAAAGTTCTTTATAAGTACAGATATTTGTTCTTATATCTCATTGGAGAAGAAGATAGCTGTTCAAATCCTAGCTTCACTTCTTTCTAGGTGTGCGGTTGTGGAGAATTTACTTACCTTATACTTCAGTCTCTTCATCTATAAAAGTGCAGTAACAGTAGCACTCCTGGAGTCATTGTGAGACTTAAATAAGATACAGTATACGTGTAATGTTTATTTAGCACAAGACATGGCACAAAGAAAATGTTCAAAAAACACTAACAATTCTTACTCTTACTATCTCCATGCTAACCGACTGACATCACAGTATTTCTGAGAGCCCAAGAGCATATATTTTCTGGGTCCAGGAGCTTATAGAAGCCATTTCTGAGGGCTTGCAGATATCTGGGTTCAGTCAATATTAAAATTCATAATCATAACATCTATTAAGGGCAAGACAGAGTTAGGTGTTTTACATGTGTGAATTCTCAGGGCAACCAAAGATGTATTATCTTCATATACCAATAAGGAAACCAAGATTTAGAGATGTGCCTGGTAGGTTGTGGAATTGGGATTTTAATTCCCAGATATATAATCTTTGTGTCCCATGATCTGACACACAAATTAGCACAAATTCTAAAGGCCACATGGCTCACACCCGCTGAGACTTACACCCAACAGCTGTACACTGCTAGAGTATTTGGGGACTTTCTGGAGGAGGCATATTTTTCTTCTGGAAACCAACAGAATTTTGGGAGGTTACAATTCCTGTATATGTGCAAGCAATTCCTGCTTTTAAAAGGAAGGCTTCTATATAGTCTCTTAGATATATTTCGACTTGTAAGGATAAAGTTCCAATAGGTCTCACTTTGACATGGAAGACATCTCTGTCGTCTTCAAACATGTACCTATGAGTCTTACCTTCAGGCATCAGAGCAAGTAGCCAGAGTGTGATTTTAGAAGACTCCCTTGGTCCCCCAGACCAGAACACTGTTACCTGCTCATCAATGCACAAGTCTCTTTAAGGCAGTGCAATTCATTCTGTTGTTGTTGATCATGTTAAACACACACACACACACACACACACACACACACACACACACCCCCCAAAATGACATACAGAGATAGCATTTGTGAAATGAAAAAAAATTCATATATTTTGAGTTCAATCAGGGTCAGCATGGGCAAGTTTGTTTCAACTTCCCCCAATCTTTTTAAAATCAGTCTAGTCATAATTATCTCATGGACCATTGCAAAGATCGAATGAAATAACCTTTCTAAAGCACTTAACTCAGTACTTGGGATATAGTAAATTCAATAACAGTAGCTATTGCTATTGCTAGTTACTTTCCAGAGTATAATTTTGGGTTGAATTTAGGACCCTGAATACCTTTGAGATTTTATGGGATGCTCTGGGGGTGGAGGAGGTAGGAAGTGGAGAGAAGGATAATAATAGGGAGAGGCAGGCAGGCTTCTCAAAATAGCTGACCATTATCCATGGGCCCACATGCTGTGAGCCCTTCTCTGTATGATTCTCACTTTGATGGGGGACATTTTCTGAGTGTGCAGAACTGGCCCCCCTTTACGCAGCCTCCCTAAGTCACTGTTCTCCATTGCACTGACTTTAAATCAGCCATTGAAAGGTCACCAGTGATGCCACCTCTCTCCACCAAATTAGCCCTTGAATGGTTTGCATTGCTTAATCCAGTGGCCCTTAATTCTCAATTTAACCAATAGCATTTGAAACTTTGATTCCATTGACATCCAATTGAATCTATCCTTGAATTACTTCCTTCTACTCTGGCTACATATTCTTAGTAATTTTTTTTGCTGATTCTTTATTATCTCTTTGACCCTTTTAATGTTTGACTGTTCCAGGATTCAGTCTAGTCCACGTCCTTTCTCTTGGTAGTTGCATTCAGTCTGATTGCTAGCTGACCCCATTCTACCTCCAGCTTCAACCATTCCATTGAATTGCAGACATATTTCTCCACCTGAATGACTCATAGACATTTCAGGTTTAACTTAGTCAAAATTAAGCCCTTCTGATCTCCAAAAACCCTATACTTTCCTCCGACAGACTTCTTATATCAGTTCATGTCTGCCTCCTTTGCCAGTTGTGTGCCCCTAAAACTTCAGAGTAATCTTAGCCTTCTCGCTTTTTATTACATGGCACCTTCAGCAAATCTCTTCCCTACCTTTGAAATATATCCTAACTGCATCCAATTCTTACTAACTGTACTCTGTCTACTCTGGTTTATCATCTCTCATCTGGAATATTGCAACAGCTTTGAGATTGATATCTTGCTGTAGCCTTGCCCATCTACAGTATACAGTCAGTAAAGCAGCACAATTCTTTAAAATCTGACTTAAAATTTAGTGTGATTATATTGCTTTCATGTTCAACCACTCCAATGGCTTCACATCTCAGAGTAAAGGCCACAGTCTTTGCAGTAGCCTGCTTCTCTGGTCTATTTCCTACCCACTCCCTCTGTCTTGCTCCCCCTCCTCTGGCCACACCGGTCTCTTGCTGTTCTTCACACAAGTACACTCTTGCCTTAGAGCCTAGACTTCCTGCCTTTTCAGTCTGGAATCCTCTTTCCCCAGACATTCTCACTTCCTTTTGGTTTCTGTTCAAATATCATCTTATCAGAGAGGCCCAAACAACTCTTTGTGTATACCCCCCATTAACTCTCCATCTTTGCACACTGCTTTGTTCTTCTGTATAATAGCTGATGTGTTGTATACTCATTTTGTTCTCTCTCTCTCTCTCTCTCTCTCTCTCTCTCTCTCTCTCTCTCTCTCTCTCCATTAGAGCAACACTTTCCAGAGGGCAGTGACTTTATTCAGTTTGCTTACTGCTCTGCCTCCAATGCCAGGCATATGAATGAGTGAATGATGAGTAAAATGAAATAATGGCAGAAACAGGCTAGAGACCCATAGAACCTATTTTTATTTCTAGGAATATGATTAGTTTAACATTCACCAATAACTTCATTCTAGGTGGTAACCATGCCTGACTTCCATCAAGGGGAGTTGTGTACTTTACTATTCAAATTTATTGAGACCATATTTTAAAAATGACAAAGCCAGAAGACAAAGGAATGTAAGACCTTGAACCACCATGTGGAAGGCAGTGTATTGGACCACATGGGATGTATCTGAGCAAGAAACAGACCACATGTTGCATTCAGCCCCTAGAAGGAGGAGAGTTACTTGTGATAGGAGTTAGTTTCTCCTAACCTTGAAAAATCCTATATGAGTTAGAAAGTATTTAGGTAAAAACTAATGTAACTGAAAATACTGAGGCTCAAAGAGATTATGTATGTGATTTCTCTAAGGAAGTATTGCCACATAAATTTCTCTATGCCCAGTTAATTTTTCATGTCAGATAAACAATGCATAAATTTTAGTATAAGATTACATGAAACATATAATTAAAAAAAAATTTGTGTGTCTGAAATTAAAACGTAACTGGGCATCTGTATTTTTACTTGCTAAATGTGGCAATCTTAGTCTAAGGGACTTGGTAACAGAGTCTTGAACCAAAGTTTAATTACCAATCCAATTTTATTGCCATTAGTCTACCAGAAAATTGCTAGTGCGGACATGTCAGGAGGCAAAAACTCTCAAATGCACACCATCTATCTCACATTTATAAAAATCCCTAATAACATCCAGAAACCTTGAGAATCCATTCTTCTGCTCTTTCTCCCAGGAGAGAATTGCAGTTTGAATACTGGATATGGCCCGTGGCTATGTCTAATTTTGTGTTCCATATAGCTCAGCTTTAGTATTAATATCCAACAACTCTTCATTACCAGCAGAAGTAATTATAACTAGATAATCCCACTGATAATATGATAGGGTCAGTGTAAAGGTTACTTCTGTAATTTAAAAGTGCAACAAGAATTCATTTGTTCTCGATACTCATTTGCCATCAGAAATCACAAACCTCAATGGAGTTTTGGTAATCATCTCCATGGCAACTGGTTACCACCTTCATCCGTGGAATGAGGACTGTGAAATTTCCAAGAGAAGATCCAGTATTTAAATAGACCTTCCTTTCAAATCGATAAAGAAACAAAAAATGAAACAAATATTCACAAAATGGAAAAATATATATGTATAAATATAAAACTGAATGGCTTTCAAAATACTATTTTTACAAGGTCATTATGAGAAGAACTAATGGATTGCTTTATGAAATTCAAGAATCCTAAATTTTCTTTTACAGTAATCTGTACTTAGTAATGACCATTTTAATTCATTTAAAGTAAAACAGTATAAAATTATGATGCATAAATCAACTTAGTCAAATGAGTAGAAGTTTGAAATGACCAAATAGTTCTAAAAATGCATTATTTATTGAGGTACTTTTTACATTTGCATTTAAAATGTGAATGCTTTACTTTGGATTTTAAAAGTACAGGTTGTGCTTTAGACCAGGGGTTGGCAAACTACAGTCCCTAGGCCAGTGGTCAGCAAACTCATTAGTCAACAGAGCCAAATATCAACAGTACAACTACTGAAATTTCTTTTGAGAGTCAAATTTTTTAAACTTAAACTTCTTCTATTGCCATTTCTTCAAAATATAGACTTACTCAGGCCGTGGTATTTTGTGGAAGAGCCACACTCAAGATGCCAAAGAGTCACAAGTAGCTCGAGAGCGGCAGTTTGCCGACCCTGCCCTAGGCCATATCTTGTCTGCTAGCTGTTTTTAAAATAAAGTATTTTGGAACCCACCCTCACCCATTCATTTATGCCCTCTCTACAGCTGCTTTTGCTCTATAGTGGCAGAGTCGAATAGCTATGACAGGCCACAGGGCCTGCACAGTCTAAAATATTTGCTATCTGGCCCTTTACAGAAAAAAAAAATTGCCTTAGATCCTACAGGATCTGTTGTGAGACACTGTCTTCCTTACAGTATTTTCACTTCAACGTTAAGATCTGTGTTTTTAAGTCTGTGTCAGATGTGAAAGTTGTTCTGAACCTAGCAAAAACAGATGATAGGTACTCAGAAACTGGATGCTAGGTACTCAGTCCTGTTCGGAGGGGAGGGAATTTTCTTACTAGCATTCGGAGAAATGAATGATTAATTCTGAAATTAAGAGATGGACTCACCAAGGGAGGCTGGAAAGAGAAAAGAGTGGCAAATGAGGAAAGGGGACACAAGGACCCCAGTGAACTTGGCTCTTCTAGGCAGAGGTTCACCCTTTGCATTCAGTGTGGTAACATTCCAACAGCCAAAGCAAGTTTCAGGCTTGAGCCTAAAGGCACACAGTAGGGAGGAAATGGGAGGAAGTGCAAAATCACATTGAAAAAGGCAGGAACCCTGGGAGGGGAGAGGAAATGAGGCCATTAACTCAGCCTGCGGTTCCAACACCACCTGTTTGCTGATGCATCCCATAGAATTCTCTCTGGTTCAGCTCTCTCCTCAGAAAACCTCTTACACCTGGATAGCTTTGCTCTTGCCCAGATACCTCTCCATTTCCCCTGAGCATATACTTTGTAAAAAATACTCTACCTAGTCATTGGAAGATGAACACTTCCACTTAACTCCCCTAACTGTATGGAGGTAGCAACTCTCTGATTATAAGTGAGAATTTACCAACTCAGTGTCAGCAAACTTGTCCCATAAAAGGCAGATGTTAGATTTAACAGTTTCCTGACTTTATTATTTTTTTTTACAGTCTGAACCTAAAAGGCCTTGGAAAGGTTTAATTTATCCCACCTTTGCCAGAGCTTTGGGAACTCGAAAAGTACATCACTATGCTTCTCTCTCATGCATAGAAGCCTGTATCATTAAGCTTTCCGGATTGATGTGCTAGGGAAGGTGACTGTGGAGACATTTTAGATTTGGCTGTGGAGGCTGTTCACATGGGCTGTTCTACATATGTGTGAAAATTCCATACCACATGTGGAGGGCAGGAAGGCAGAAAAGAGGAAGAGAGGAGAGAGAGAGAGGGAGAGGGGATAAAAACGGGGGAGAGGTGTGGGGAGGACAGGAAGGCCTTCATTCAGCTTTGGTGAAAATGCTAATTTTTACATGCCTCCTTGGCAGTGGCCTTCTTAATGTTATGATTTATTGTGAGGCTCTCTCTGGCCTGGCCAAGTGCCAAAGGACGGCAAAATTCTGCGGTTATCTTAATGTATCTCCACTTTGTGCAGTCCCTGTTCTCATTTGGAATCAAACCAAAGATGATCATCTATCTGCTAGGTTGGTCCAAGCTTTTGCCCTTTCTTGAGCTGAGAGCTCTGTGGTCTAAATTGGAGGTATTCTATCTGCCCGGCTAGGACACATGACACAGCCCACCGATCTCCGCATAGAATAAAGGGCAAGAAGCCACCTGAGTGACCCCAGCAAAGTGAACCCAAATGCTAAGAGGGTCCATGATTCCTCTGCCAGCTGTCAAGGAAAATGAGCCTATTGTTGTCATTTTAAATTACCCAAGTAGTTCAAGTTCAATAAGCTTTCCACGGTCCTTGTAGGAGTACCATCCTAATAAAAGAGTGATATGCAAATTTGACCATACCTTCACCACACCCACCAGCCACGCCCACCAGTCAATCAGGAGCAAATTATGCAAATAAACCCCAACCAGGATGGCTGCCACCACTGAGAGCAGGAGAAAGGCTTGGGTTTCCTTAGCAATGGAGGAAGCCAAGCTTTCCGTCTGCCTTTGCTGGCCTAGGCCTCCACTCTAGGCTACAATGTTTCAAATAAATGGCAAGCAGAGGGCTTGGCTCCACTCCAGGCTACAAAGTTTCAATTGTAGACATAAATTAATCCCAGATCCCAGGGCCTCTGCTTGGGTGCTGGGGGGCGTGGCTGGCCTGCAAACCTCCATAGGCCCCTCACCCAGGCTGCCCTTCACCCAAGGGAACCCCCACCCTGATCTGGGACACACTTCAGGGCAAACCAGCTGGCTCCCACCCATGTACCAGGCCTCTATCCTATCTAAAAAAGAGTAATTTGCAGATTGACCATCACTCCAACACACAAGAGGGCTGCCTCCATGTGGTCAAAGATCCTGCCCCCATGTGGACACAAGATGGCCACCATAAGATGGCCAGCAAGGGAGGACTGTTGGAGGTTCCAGGCCCTGCAAGGGAGGGCAGTTGTGGGTGATCAGGCCAGCAGGGGAGGGCAGTTGGGAGGGACCAGGCCTGCAGGGGAGGGCAATTAGGGGTGACGAGGCTGGCAGAGGAGGGAAGTTGGGGGCAAATAGGCTGGCAAGGGAGCAGTTAGACATCAGTTTGGCTGACAGGGTAGTGGTTAGTGAGTGATCAGGCTGGCAGGCAGGTGAGCAGTTTGGAGCCAGCAGTCCTGGATTGTGAGATGGATGTCTGATTGCCCATTTAGGCCTGATCCTAACAGGATTGGGCCTAGACTGGCAGTCGGATATCCCTCGAGGGGTCCCAGATTGGAGAGGGTGCAGGCTTGGCTAAGGGACATCCCCCACCCCCTGTGCATGAATTTCATTCACCAGGCCTCTAATATTCCATAATTTTATTGGCCCTGCAGCTGGAATGTGATAAATTTAACACTCTCTGTTCTTGCATGGCCCTTTGGTGAAAATATTGCTGTTCAAGTGAGTGGCAGGTAAGAAGACATCACTGACTGCTAATGTGAGGTTGCCTTGAGGTTGAAACAGAATTAACTATTTGTTTTTCACCAGCCCTGTTAGTCAGAACCCTTGTAGCATTGAGGCAGGCTGATTGCACACTAGGGACAGTAAGATTAGATTTACTTAGTTCTTGACTGACTCATCCAAACACTCTCATAGGAGGTAAAATAAAGCTGATTTCCTAGACCTTGCCACTGGGGAGCTCATTTTTTTCTAAGGGAGGGTAAAGGCACACACGGAGAGAGAGAGAGAGAAAGAGAGAGAGAGAGAGAGAGAGAGAGAGAGAGAGAGAGAGAGAGAGAGAGATCCAATATTCCAGAGGCTGTCCATGCTGAGAACAAATGAATACTCTGGGAAATAACTTTTGGAAGAGTTGGATGATGTCAGTGTTTTTCATATACTTTTAATCCTATAACAATGCTTTTTCAATGTCACCTTTCTGAAAAGCCCTGGACATAAAGTAAATACATGGGGCTCTCCTTGAAATAGTTTCACCTTTGTCCCTCATGAACTTTGGATGATGGAAGTGCTACCCCTTTCAGGCTCCAGAAACATATGGATACACCGCACTAGTCATGCAAAAGCATCTTCACTACTCTGAGCTCCAAGAAGGCAAGTTGTGGATCAGGCCAGCAGGGGAGGGCATTTCATTCATCCTGTCCTCCTAGGGCAGGGTTACAGCACATGAGGCAGATGAGTCCCACACACCCCTCCCTCATCAATAAGGGACAGACAATGCTTATTGACCACAAATCTCCTTTAGTCTGAGCCTACATTTCTCTTCAAAACCCTCCTCCCAGGCCTCTAGGTAGCCATCACCCAAGCCATTGTGTTGACAAAGGAGAAAAAATGGACTTACCCTTCCTGTCCTATCACTTAACACAGTGCCCAGCAAATGTTAGATAAAGTAATTTAAAAAAATAAGACCTATTTTGATAGAATGCTAAGTAAAATGTAGCCACACATTTACAAGAGATGTAATGTGGTAAGAAATAAAGCATTTCTGAGTCTGGACACTTCCTCTTCTCCAGAAATGTTTCATATCCTTCAGTTCATTTCCCCTAATGCTACAAATTGGAATCATCCTCTGCACTGAAAGAGGACTGCACATGAGCGCTTATTCACACAAATGCTCCTAGCATCTAGGATTAGGTTGCTCTGCATAGCTGCAGTCATGTACAGCTTTTATTATTTTACTGTTAAATCCACAATGCTGTCAAAATAACAAAGCAATGAGTTTCTCTCTGCTCTTGAATAACAAGCAACACTTGGCTATTCCTGTGACTTTTCAGTGTGTAAAAGATGGCTAAGGACTCAGCCCTACCTACTTATTGAGCATGTGTTAAGTATGAAGTGGCAGGCACTTTGCAAGCGTTTATTGAATGAATGAATGAATGAATGATACCAAATTGCATAACATCTGTTCATTTTTAAAAGAACTCAAATCAACTGTGGAAACTGGCTATTAAACATTTAATGTCTATAGTGTATTTTTTACCTCTTTTCTATTCCTTTAGGCTACTCTGTTGGTCTTAATTGCCTTTCTCACCTACCTGATCCACCTGGAATAGTGCTTTGAATCCTTTGAAACTTAATTCAATGTTATATTCTCTAGTGAATCTTTCAAATCCATGACCACTAGTAGAATTTAATGTCATTTCATTTCTCTTCCCTTAGCACTTTGTTCATAGTTCAATAATTCCAAAAGGCACCTTTAATTATGGGGAATAATTTGTTTCTTTTCCCCAACCAGATCCTTCAGGGTGATAACTATATTTTTCTTCATTTTTTAATTCTTAACATTTAGAGTTAGCACATATTATGTTGCAATCTGGGTTTCCCAGAATTCAGTTTATCTATGGCAAAGACTTATGTACATTCTTATCAGAAAGTGATATTTCATAGAAGGACAGGGACAGAGGGACATTGAGGAAAAAAAAAGAATTGGTTATGGAGATGCTACTGCCTGCAATCAAATGTGAATGATTGCTGGATCTCACAAGACAGTCTTTGGGTGGTCATCTGAATAAATATCTGTTTTTGATGAAAAAGATGGAAAAATTTATTTACTAGTTTTTGTCTTCCTTTGGGTGAGTTTTACCCCTTTTGATCTGAAGTGGCTCACAGTTCCAGAAGCTGTGTTATGTGTGAGGCAAATGAATTCATACAGTATTTAATGCCTTTGCCTCTGTAGAAGTGACTCAATGAAGGAGGAGAAAGGGGCTAGACATGGGTATAAGATGGAGTATTGGCAGATTGCACCTGCTGGAGTGGATCTGAACCCATACAGAGCTGGTCTACATGTGTAGTAGTGACTGGACCAAGGGAGAAGCCAGGCTTAGAGAATCTCAAATGCCTCATAAGAGCTGTGTGATTCATAGCATGTGTGTAATAGTATTTACAATCGAGTGGGATGCCAAGTAGGTTGTGGTGATCGTCATAGTGGAGGTAGTACACATAACATGGCATGGGAGCAATTAGTACTGTGGAAAGAGCCCATGGTAGCACAATTTAGACAGAAGAAATTTCATAAGAAAAGTAATAAGGAAAGCATATGGAGAGTTCAGGAAATGGAGAAAACCCATTTAACTCAGAGCATGGCCTGATTATAAGAAGGAATGAGATTAGAAAGTTTATAAAAGTCCTTAAATCCGTTCATTCAGTGAATATTTTACTAAGCACCTACAATGTTCTAGGCACGTTTCTAGTTACTGGAAAACAGTCATGGACATATCCTTGGCTAACATATTTGGATTGAATTCAAAAGAGACTAGAGAGCCAGAGGAGGTTTTCCTTTCAAGACAGAAAATTGAAGCCTGCAGACTGGAGGGCGCAAAGCAATGAGAGGGCAGTGCTCCTTTCTGGGCCTCACCTGAAGGAAGGACGATTTATCAGGTTACACAGGAAATGCCACGCTGGGGGAAGTTGTTTTCAGGTCAGATGCTAACGAGGAAGTGACTTCCTGCCACGGAGCATATATAACCCTTCCAGCCTCTGCTGTTTGGCAGAAAGTGCTCCTTTATGCAGATAATGGAGACACAAGGCAGAGAGCTCCACTTAGCAATTGCGTTGCACAAACAGTACGGTAAGAGGACAATGTGTGAAATAAGGCCAACCATTTAAAACACATTTCCTGCCTTTGGCAAAGGGTATTGAGGATACACTTAATCCACATAAAACCACTGATAATTTTTTTTAAAAGCATGTATTTGAAAATAAACTTTGAGCATCTAGATACAAATGTAAGCAACTAAGGTTGCTCCATGCACTCAATAATGCCTCTTAAACCAAGAGCTAATGAATTCTAGACCAGGCAGAATATGATGAAAACAACACAGAGTATGCATAAAGAAGGAAGAAGCTACATTACACTCTAATATATAAAGAACTCTTACAAATCAACAATTAAAGGAACAAATTACTAATTTAAAAGCTAGCAAAAGATTTGAATAGACATTTCTTCAAAGAAAATATATTAATAGATAGTAAATACAAGGGAAGATGGTCAACATCATTAGTCATTAGAGAAATGTAAATCAAGTCATAATGAGATACGATTTCACACCCATTAGGATGACAATGATAATAAGAATAACAATAAAAAAATTGAATATTACAGGTGTTGGCAAAGATGTAAGGAAATTGGCATGCTTACATCTTTGTTTTTGGTTCATTTTCAACAACAATCATAACTATAGTCAATTCTCAGTAAAAAGTGATTTTTTGAAGGACCTGATGATTGAAGGGCTGATATTGAGAAGTGAGTTTTAAATTCATAAATGTGGCTTCATAGATTATATAAAGCTTTTTCTAATTATGCTTGGTGATAATTTTTCTCAGAGATACTCAAATATTGCAATAAGGTTTTTTTTTGTTTTAAATTGTGAAGTGAATAGACATATTTCCCAGATCTCCTTAAATATTAACAATGAGAACACTTTGGTGGTTTTAAAATACCTTGTACTGAACAGTGTCAAAGCCACTTCCTGAACATGATATCAGATCATTTCTGACCCGTGGGCCCAACTATTTATTCTAAAGTTATCAAATTTTACAACTTAAGTAAACTTGAGAATTTGTTCAATTCAATCCACTTATTCTAATAAATGCCATCCTAAAGCAAATATTGTAAGTCAGTTAGGAGTAGCTATCACTCTAATGAGTAGTAGTTATTAGGAAATGTCCTTTTGAATGTTTTTCTTTCTGCTACATTGTTTGATTCATCAGATATTTGTTGAGTGCTTACTATGTGCCAGGCTCTGTTTTTATTTGTTTATTTTGTTTTACCAGGTATGTTTCCTCTATAACCAATTTGTTGAGGGTTTTATCATTAAAAAATCTTGAATTTTGGCAAATTCTTTTTTTCTGTATCTATTAATATAATCATATAACTTTTATTCTTTATTTTATTAATGTGGTTTATCACATTTTGACTTGCATGTGTTGAACCATCTTTGCATCTCCAGATAAATCCCACAGCTCATGGTGTATGATCTTTTAGTGTGCTGTTGAATTCAGTTTGCCAGAATGCTGTTGAGGATTTTCGCATATATTTTCATCAGGGATGTTAGCCTGCATTTTCCTTGAACTGTCCTTGTCTGGCTTTGCTATCAGAGTAATTCTGGCCTTGTAAAATGAGCTTAGCAGTGCTCTCTCCTCTTTTCTTTTCTTTTTTTCTCTTTGGAAGAATTTTAGAAGGATTGACATTGATTCTTTCTCAATCTTTGGTAGCATTCAGTTCACATTTTCTTTTATTAAGGTTTTAATAACTGTACTAAAGTATAATTAGTTTCCTTTGTCAAATGTATTTTATTTTTATTAGTTGGAAACTATTCTGTAGCTCAATTCACAGACTTTACCAAACTGGTAAGAAGATCCAAATAGGCTAAACAAAAACAAACAAACAAACAAATGTTAAGGGGCTCTACCTTGGAGTAAGACAAAAATGAAAAACATATGGTTAAAAGTCTAAAAGGTACAGTACTCTTGGCTACTTCTCCCCCAAATGTCTGCCATATGAAGCTTTTCATGTAGTTCTGAAAAATCCTTCACAGAAATCACCTGAAGAAGCTTATTAAAATGCTGATTCTAAGTCATCTCGCCTGTCTGGAGTGATGCCCAGGAATTTGCATTTCTGAGTTCCCAGGTGAAGCTGATCTGCTGGTCTGTGAATCATTATGAATAGTCAGATTGTGAGTCTTAACCAAGTTTTGCTTCTTCTCTTTTAAAATGTTTATCTATTTTCTTTCACTCAGCTACTATTAAGCCACAGATGGTATTTGTAAAATCTGACATAGAGTTTATGTGATCAAATTTAAGAGATGGTGTTTTACGACTGGCTGGCCAGATTATAAGCATTTTTCATCATAGGAAGGGCAAATATCTCCAAGCTTCTTCAAAGCAAAAAGCTGTGCCACTGGCCTACATAATTAGCACGAGTATTGTGAATATCCCCCTTTTAGCAGGGACTCTAAATGGATTTTTTTTGTGTGTGTGTATGTGTGGTGAAGAATTTCAAGAAGACCATAAGGCTGGTGTTATTTAGCTGAAAGGATTTTTAAATAAAACTGGATAACCCCATTTTCTCCCGCCCTCTTCAGAAGGTCAGAGAGCTCAATAGAGGCTTTAAAATGCTCTGTGCATTGTTCTCCTTAGCTAAGAATGGACTTGATTAGGCAAATGGCCTTTATGTTTCCACATTTCCCATCATTGGAAACTTCTGGAAAGGAAAGATCATTATCAAGGCAATCAGCCATTGTCACAGGTTAGTGGTCCCTGGTGGCTTTTCACAAACCTTTCTCTAGGGCTTTGGTTTCCCAAAGCAAATTGGGAAACATCTGGTCTGTCCAACCCAATCTCCTCATAGTGCATTTACAGTCACACTCACTTTTGGCCTCAGCTAATGACTAATTTGTTCATGCTGCAGTCCTTAAAGAGAGAGCCCGAGGCTCTCTTCCAGACCAGTCTCTGCATGTCTCACTTCTTTGATCATCATTAATTCTTTTCTGACTCACTCAACAGTCCCTTCTCATAGGTGAAAGCAACTTGCCTCAATTACAGAACACGGAATAGATTAATAGATTCAGAATTGAAAACAAGATGGAATTCAATCCCAGAAATTTAAGGATGGCCTGGGCAAGGGTGGCTGTTTTCAAGAATTAAAATGATATCCTGCCCAGAGTGGCTCAGTTGGTTGGGCATCCTCCTGTGCACCAATAAAGGTTGCCAGTTCAATTCTCAGTCAGGGCACATCCGGGATTGTGGGCTCCATTTATGGGAGGAGCCGTGTAAGAGGCAGTTGATCAATGTCTTGCCCATGTTGGTATTCTCTCTCTCTCTCTCTCTCTCTCTCTCTCTCTCTCTCTCTCTCTCTCTCTCTCTCCATTTCTCTGTCTTTAAAAATTAATTTAATTAAAAAATAACTAAAATGAGTTATTCACACTTCCTCTTCTTATCTAGTTACCAGCTCCTTAGTAATTCAAATCTCTGTTTCTAACACCTCAGGCCAAGCTTCATGCCCTGCTATTCTCCATGCAGACCAAAGTCCTCTGTGCTAGATCCCCTGATTATGTCAGAACCCTGCTAAAATCTTTTCTGATCCTCCATGGCCTCAGTAAAAGGCCCTCCCTTAATGAAGCATCTAAGATCCTTGGTAATTTGGCCTTTCTCATAATTTCTTCCATTCTCCAACTTCAGTCCACTCAAACTGTTCACAGTTTCTCAGATGCCTATGTTCTTATGTTCATTTAGACCTTTGCCCAGACTGTTCCCATTTCCTAGAACAATGGCCGCTAAACTGCGGCTCGCGAGCCACATACGGTTCTTTGGCCCCTTGAGTATGGCTCTTCCACAAAATACCACGTGCGGGCACGCACGTACGGTGTGATTGAAACTTCGTGGCCCTTGTGCAGAAGTCAGTTTTCGGCTCTCAAAAGAAATTTCAATCGTTGTACTGTTGATATTTGGCTCTGTTGACTAATGAGTTTGCCGACCATTGTCATAGAATGTTACCCATCCCATTATCTGCCTAACATAAATCTGAATCTCTGGTTGAGATTCCTGGTAAAAAGCTTTTGCAAAGGAAAACTGTTTTTTCCTCACGCCCTTGTCTTACTCATAGCATCTCTGTGACTCTTATCACCATGCTCTGCAGGTGCTTTGTGTCTGTAGGACCACCCGCCTACACTTGGAGCCATGGAGCCTGGGTTGGATTCCTCTGTGCCCAAACTCCAGCACAGTGCCTGTCACTTCATCAATGTCCCTTAAGTGGCTGATTGATTATTTAGCTTCTTTAGTTCTCTGTGGTTTCTTAAAACCAATTGAAGAAAAGGTAGCTCAGAGTAGAATGCGACAATGTCGACACAACCACAACTATGTGAAATAAAGGTTAGAGTCATTGCTAACATAATGAAGAAGAAAAAAAGAAATGTTTGTCTGTAAAAGGACATCTGAGCAGTGATTTTTCATTCTCTGCCTGATGTAACTAGATAGAATAATTTTACTTGACCCTCAGATATTATTTATTTTTCCCAGAAATGGCTGGGCTCCGTGTGCAGACAGGCGTATAGAATTTTGGAGAAGGGGATATGATCCGATTATTATTACTTGGATGGGTTTTCTTATTATTTTTCTCAGTAGTCACAGATAAAAGTCCCATAGTTTTTGGATCAGCTTACATGAGATAGAGAAACTAACTACCCATTCTGGGTTTACAGTGTCCATTGTATGTCGCAAATGTGCTTTCCTGTAGGGACAGCTCATAGAGTCTCCATATTTGAGTCCCCTTGTTATTTTGGAAGGTCATTATTTATTCTGTCTTTAAATTTCTTCATTTTTTAAAAATTAAGTAGGTATGCAAAGTTATATCAGTTTTATTAGTTTCAGGTAATACAATAGAGTGATTTGATGTTTTTATACTTTACAGTGTGTTTCTTCATTCTTAGTGTTTTCACTCTTGTTAAACTGGAATTCACAGAAAGAAGAAAATAAAATTGAGTAAGGAGTGTCCCTTCCTATTGCTTTTCAAGCTCAGCAAGGAGGCTCAGATATCTTATGATTTGAAAATTTGATACTATTGGCTAATCTGCAGATAACTGAATTTTACATGATTCCTTGATCCACACAAAACTCATCTCTGTATGTGTGACCTTTTCTGCTCCTCCAGTCTCAGTCTTCTTTTATCCTCAGCTTCTATTCATTTCTACAATCCAGTTCTGTAAAGTGTGTCACTTAACTATCACAATCAAATGACTGTGTAGCAGTAATAAAATGTCCCCTCCTCCCCCACACAGCAAGATATATGTTATAAGCTCAACCATTTTAAAGCATTTTCTCTGGGCATACTTTTGCAAATGCTGTAAAGATTTTAAACCTCTCTGAACCCAGTCTTAGTTTATTTGACTCAATACTTTTTATAATTTTATTGACTTTAGAGAGAGAGGAAGGAAGAGGGAGAGACAGAAAGAAACATTAATGAGAGAAACATCAAATGGCTGCCTCCTGCAGGCCCCCCACTGGGAAGCCAGCCTGGGATAACACTCATGAGCCACACTGGGGCATCGACTCAATACATTTTTAGAAAATGGTACATACATGCATATCCCCCACGATGTTTTCTCTTCAGGGTTGAAATATTGTCTACTTATAATAGTTACATTATTACTTAATCATCTTCTCAGGAAGGTAATGTTTGCTTTTATTAGAATGGAATGACCCTCTATGAGGGAGACCAATGTCAAATTTTAGCCATCAGTTACAGTAGAACAGAAATACTAGAGAAGGTACAGGAGGAAGACAATAATGACTATGAAAGTACTAAAAAATGGGACTTATCAAAGCAACTGGAGTTGTTGTTTTTGTTTGTTTATTTGTTTTAATCTGTTTGGGAGACATGGGAGAACATGAAGCCCTTTTAAGAAAATAGCAAAATAGACTTTTTGAAAAAATAAAAAAATGTAGAAAATAATGAACATCTTTAGAATTAGTGATGCTTGAGAAAAATAGAGACTTGACATAATTTTCCATTTGCTTAAAGGGTTATGCTAAGTTAGAGAGGAAGGATAGGTCAGCCCAGCCTTTTTCTTTTTTCTTTTTTATTTTTCACAAAAGATCAAAGAGGAATCTTTTATTTTGTACTGCACTGTGAGTGATTTGGGCCAACTCAGGATCATTTTCAGACACTGAGGTTTTTAAGCACTGGATTAAGAAGGTGAGCAAGCAGGTCTTTAGAATTTACTATCATTTCTAGAGAAGTATATAGGAAAAAGGTTTAAAAACCCTCTCTGAATTTTGGGAGAAAAGTAATGTTCTCTTTGGTTAGAAATGATAAAAAAAGGTGTCCTACTGAATGAGAAGTGGGAACAAAATATATGATAAGTGTTTTTCCTGCTTGACAATTCTAGGTAGAGGGTGAAAGTAGGTGGTGGGAAGGGAGGGTCCCAAATGAAACCCAAGCTTTGTGTATGGTTGGGTTTCACAAGACTCTGGAAATATCTAGAAGTTTGGTGGAAAGGTCTGCTAAAATTATATTTGCCTCTGGGAAATGAGGAGAGGGAGAGATTGAGAAGCCGACAAATTTGGACCATTAGCCAAAACTCAATTAAAAGAAGTGAAGTTTCCATATAAGGCATAATGATTACCTCTTTTAACTGCTCATAGGCCTAGGCTGTAAAGAAATTAAGTCTAGAAACGTGAGGTAATGTGTGCAGTTTTAGCAGGTAGGGAGTGGCCCAAAATGAAGTTCTAAAAATGTATTTTCATTAAAAATTCCTTTAAGATGTTGGGCCATTGGTAAGACTACTTTGAGATCCATGTGCCAAATATCACACAAAATAAGGAGAAACATGTGATTTCTATTTCTGCACCAAAGTCCATGGTGTTAGTACCCAGAGTAATCCATCACACAGTGTCCACATGACACCAGAGGTTTCTCATGCAGGTAAGGCCAGCAGTGGAGTTGACAGTGCAGAGGGGGAGATGACCATACTGTGTGGCAGTGGCAATTATTTCCAGGCTGTTGAAACCTTCACATTGAGCCCAGCCAGTGTTGCTCAGTGGTTGACGGTTGGTTCAATTCCCAGTCAGGCATGTGCCCAGGTTGAGGGCTCAATCCCCAGTAGGGGCCAGGGAGGAAGCCGATCAATGGTTCCCTCACATCATTGATGTTTCTATCTCTCTCCCTCTCCCTTCCTCTCTGAAATCAATGAAAACTTGTTTTTTTTTTTAAAGTTGACATTGAAGGAAGACAAAACTTGGGTGAAAGCACATGTGAGATACTCTGAAAGATGTCCCAAGTAATTAGAAAGTCATTGCCAATTATATCAGTACATAGGAGGGGAGTGAAACAAAAAGAATTTATATGACTCCATTTAGGTATTAAACTATTATGGCAGAAGAAACACTGATTCATAGAAAGAAAAATATTGAGAAAACAAGAGGAAAATACTCATGAACAACAGTGTGGTGATTGTGGGAGGTGACTTGGAGCCTAAATGGTGAGGAACAGAGACTTGACTTGGGATGGTGAACACACAATACAGGGTACAGATGATGTGTTGTAGAACTGTGCACCTGAAACCCGTATAATTTTGTTAACCCCAATAAATTCAATAAGAAGAAACATATAAATTCTAGTAATTTCAATGCCATGAACTCTTAAGATAGAGATGATCCTGACCAATTGCAATAGAATAAGAAAGATAATACAGCCAGTATTCAGGGGGTGGGGGGGGGAATGATTAGATTTGAGAAATAGCTTTTTAAATTATAAATAGTAGCCACTATATCTATATATGTCAAGCATTATATTTAATCTAGCGTCCCAGTGCACAAATTTGTGCATGGGTAGGGTCCCTAGTGGCTTTTGGCTGCTGGCCTGGTCCTCCCTTCCCTGGCTGCTAGCTACCGGCCTGGGCCTTCTTTTGTTCCATGCCACTTCCTGGTGGTCAGCACACATCATAGCAAGTGATCAAACTCCTGGTTGGTTGAACTCCTGAGGGGACATTTTACATATTAGATTTATATATATATAGATGTTTTGTGTTTTAAATGCACTCTCTTTTAACCCTCACAATAACCTTATAGGATAATTATTATTGTATCTGTTATGTTCCTTTCAGCTATAACTATAGAAAACCTAGCTAAATTTAGCATAACATTAAGGATGGTTATTGTCTCTTATAATAGAGAAGCAGAAAATTGCTGGAGCAAGTGCCAAAGCTGATGCACTGATTTGCAAATATCATTAAGGATCGAGGGTCTTGTCATCTCTCCATTATGCCATCCTTCAAACATTTGTTTCCTTCTCAGGCTTGTCTGTCATTGTTGCAAGGTGGCTGCAGGTCTGGTACCCTCATTTACTAATAGGTACAATCACTGGCAAAGAAGAGGGGAGTCCTTCCCTTATATCTCAGAGGTCTCTGCAACTGACTTACCCTGAGATGCCCTGGATTTCATTGGATTTAGTCATGTGCTCGGGTGCTAGGTTCAAAGAAAGCTGCAGAAATGAATAATGGCATTTTCAACCTATACTGTGGGAGCAAGGCTCTGCTAGCAAAGATGGGGGATTGGGTGACAATGAAGTAAGCAGCCATCATTTTATATGTGGGAATAACAGAGAGGATAAAAAACTTGCCCCAGATCAGAGCTCTCAGTGGCTAAGCAGGATCTCAAGTCCATGCTCATTGTAACCAAACGATAGCATACTCACTGCAGAGAGTCACTCAGAGACCCACCAACCTCTTGAAATTTAATGACCAAATCTCTTAGATTTAAATGACCAGAGTGTGGTCTGAGGCAAAGTTGTGCCTGGCTGGTATTTCTACCGTTATTCACTGGACCCCTAGCTCAGCACTAGGCTGGTTTATGGAGAAGGCAGAGAGTGCGTCTGCTGCCTGCCCCACCTTCTCTTCCCAACTTCCCATTTGACATTGGCATATCTCATTCCTTTGAATAACTGGAAAAGTCCATCAATGCTATTCTAAGAACACGTATTATATGATAAGTCCTTATCAAACATCAAAGAAGCTTCTTTGAATTTAATACTTCTTTAAGTTTGTCAAAGGCTACAAAGAAGGACATTTTGCTAAAGAACTAAAAGAAGCTTCAAAAGCCATCAGAAGGATTTTCTTTGTGGTTGCTGCTTTCAGATTCCTTAAATCCTCATCATTGCACTTGAAGTATCTTTTTAGTTTTCAAATGACCCCTTTGAGCACTGATAATCTGCCAAGAAGTATCTAAGAGCTGAAAGAAAAGGAGATGGAAAACACGGTATCTGTGATATGGTGGGTAACAGCGGGGGCTGAAGTACTCTTCCACATTCAGTCTATATTGGATTAGCAGCCTTGCACTCACACCTCAACTTTTCCAAAGTCATTATCATCTTGGGGCGAGCGTACTGACACAGTCCAACAACCAGGCAAATGAGGCTTCCAGTTTAGTCCGTGGTGTCATAAACACTCTAAAATATTGACATTCAGTCAGAAGAATCAGATTTTTCTAGTTTTTCACTGTCAGGCTGTATTTGGCATTTTAACTGAGTCAAGAAAAAATACTCAGATATAGTAAAATGAGTCCCAATGAAATGTAGTTTCACTCATTCATAACTATCTGACCTTGGACCCTATCATTTATCGTCTCTGAGGATCAATTTCCTCAGTTTATAAATGAAAATGCTTATGTACATTCACAAGGTTGTTGGGGTTTTTTTATGGTAAGAATTAAGATAAATAAGAAAGTATCCATTTTTACATAACAAGAAAATAGTAAAATTTACTTCACTTTTCCCAGAACACTTTTCCTGTTATTTATCATGGTTTATCTCTGGATTAACCATGACAGGTAACACATAGTCGGTATATAAAAGGGAATTTAGTATAGCCTAAGAACTGGATAAGAAAACTAGTTAATGCAAATTAGCCACCACATTAACAGACTTTTGTTTATTTGCATACATAGTTTCTTAACATTTAGGTTTGGATGCCTTTAGAAAGGACATTGGATCTTCAGTAAGCCAAAAGCCCACTAGTTTCTACAGGGGTGGGCAAAACTAGGTTTACATTTGTGATTACATGAAACACAGTTTATTCTTGCATTATTACTTATTATTAAGTTACTTTTCATATGAACAAATGTAAAACTACTTTTGCTCACCCATGTATGTTTTATACCCCTGTTAGTTACCACGTCTTTTACTTTTCTGGACACTAAAGGGGTTTGTGTGTGTGTCCTGAATGTAAACAACAATTATGATAGAGTGGAAAGAGCATTAATGGACACAGGTTCAACTTGCAAAAAATATCAGCACAGTGTTGCTAACCTTAGTGTCAGTAGAACAATGGAAATGGTCCCACATGGATCTTATCAATGGGATAGATTTTGGCTTCCTGACATCTAGATACAAATCCTACAAGAGAAGCAAGCAATCAGTTTGACAATCTCTGTGAGAAACACTATCTCTAGTATGTAAATATGAGAAAACTTGAAAGCAGATATTCAAGATGAATAATTCCAGTGTAGTATATTTTGCATTATTTTACTAGAAAATTTATTAACTGCAATACAAATTAAAAAAAAACCATTTTAACAAAGGGTACTTCAATTATCCAACAGCTTTTGTTTGCATTTTAATTTCATTTTTTCACCTGCCATATATCTTATTTGGACTACAGAGTGATATATTTTTTTTCAATTATAAAAAAGAGTGAATTGGCCTTGATTCTGGGCAGAATTGGAAAGGAGTTAGAGTGCAAGAACAAAGTCCATGGTTGGTCTTGGTGCCAGTGAGTAAGGTAGTCTGTTCTGGCTTAAATACAAGTGGGGACAATTCTGGGTCTTGCGGCTGACTGGCTCATTCAGAACAGTGACAGCAATGCCACAAATTTCTCCTATAGTAGTTCCCATTTTTCAGCTGGAAGAATACTTAGGATATAGTGGTCTCTTATGTTTCCACACTTGCCCAACCATTGCACTGCCTGTCTTTGTCAGCCTCCCTAAGCCCACTGTTGCCTACCCCATGTCTGAGAATAGGTGGTACTTGGAGAAAAAGGGCCAATCACCAATTACATTTTATAAAAATTCTTATTAATTTGGGGCTTTCTAGGACTTTGCTATATATTTTTAAAAATTTTTAAAAGCTAGGTAGGCCTTTGTATACTTGTCTTTCTGAGAAGATGACAGAATTTCTGAGGTCAAGGACTTGACCTTGCATCTCCTACCTTGCATCATTTTGCCTCTTCTCCAATGCATTACATATAGCATTCAATATAATAGATATTCAGTAAAGTTGATTTATTAATCTAATTGATGAATGGTCAATGTAGAATTAACATTGGGAAAAAGAATCAACAATTCTATGTTTTAATTATAGCCACATTGATGACTATCTCAGTAACCACAATTTTTTTAAAGTAGGGATTTTTTAAAAATTAAGAAAACACACATACCTAAGGATCATGTCTACCTTATCCTTCACACAGGGCTTTTGTGAAGATCAAGTCAGACAGTTAGTGTAAAACACATTTACACTAGTAACACTATAGAAATTCCCTGTGAACTATTAATTTTAATAATTATTGACAAAAATGAGTTCTTCTTAGACTGTGGCAGAAAGTGAGCAGAGATGATCTAACATCTTTGACTGACATGATGTTTATGCACCAACTTCCCAGTGATTTGTATGCTGTAAGGATAAATCATGCAGATGGTCCTCACAGTGGGGCTGGCTGTTAAAAAATGTGTTTTATTCTAGAAAACTAAAATTATTACTCGAGGGATTTCCAATAATAATATGCAGATATTGTCTGGGGCCCAGAACACAAATAGATTAGGAGAGAAGAAAGCCTCATAGGACAGACAGAAGGGATATGCCACAAGCCAGGATGAAAGAGTGCCTGAAAATTGACCTTGAAGCAATGAGATGAGCCTCCTGCATCTGTCTGCTCATCTCCTGCTAGCCATGGTTCCCCTGTGTTCTCTGAGGGTCCTGCCTAGACCAGCCAAGACAGTGTTTCCCTTTCATTGTCATGCTGAGTCCCTCCCTCCCTCCTTCCCTCCCTTACCTCCCTCCCTCCTTCCTCCCTCCCTCCCTCCCTCCCTTCCTCCCTCCCTCCTTCCCTTTCTTTCATAGTCTTTCCCTCTTTCCCAGTCTTCAGAGAAGGTTATCATTAGAGTACAGCACCTTGCCTTTTATTCTTTGCCTTCGGATCATTATAATAAGCTACCAGCTAAAATTTCTATACCAGACGTATTGATTCCTAGGGCTATCATAACAAATTACTGTAAACTTAGCAGTTTAAAACAAGAGATGCATTATCTCACAATTCTGGAGGCCAGACATCCAGCATCAAAGTGTTGCTCACAGGACTGCACTCCCTCTGGGACTCTGGGGAGGATCTGTCCTTTGCTGCTTCAGCTTCTGGTGGCTCCAGGCACTCTTTGGCTTTGTGGCTCCAAACCTCCAAATTCTGCCTCTGACTTGACATGCTTGTTCTCTCTCTCTCTCTCTCTCTCTCTCTCTCTCTCTCTCTCTCTCTCTCTCTCTCTCTCTTCTTTATACCTGACTTGTTATGAGGACACCTGTCATTGGATTTACGACCCACTTGGTAATTTAGGGTGTTCTTATCTCACAATCTTTAATATCTGCAGAGACCCTTTTTTCAAATAAGGTCACATTTGTAGGCTACAAGGGTTAGGATGTGGACAGGTTTTTGTGGGGAACACCATTCAACTACTACACTTGGCAAAGAATTACTTCCTTGCTTTTTATGATAACATCACCTAAGATGGATCCCAAAACAATATAGTTTTATTTTAAGAAGTTTTAACTTTGTATGAATCTTATCATACTATAAGTACTCTTTTGTACCTTGATTCTTTTGCTCAACATGTTTGTTAGATGTATTCATGTTTGTTTATATTTATAGCTGAAGTACAATACTATAGTCTTATGTAAAAAGACCACAATCATCATATCTATTCCATGATTGATATTCACTTAGTTTGTGAATATCACTTATCCAATTTCTTGATTGAGGCCATTGCAAACAATTTTGTCCTGAATATTCCTGTGCATAGATTGTATTCCATGTGTCACAATATTCAAATTTTATAACTCCTAGAAATCCTTTCTCCAAAGTTGTCTGACCAATTTTTGCTCTACCAGCAGTGTATAAAGATACCTATTATATAATACGTGGTATGATTACACACATAAATCACCAGGGACTTGATTGGATTGCATCAACTTTTTAGAATAATATGTGGATATTACCTTGTGAAGCACTTTGTTTTTTAAATTATAACTAGAGGCCCAGTGCATGGATTTGTGCATGGTGAGGTTCCTTGGCCTAGCCTGTGGGGATTGAGTTGAAAGTGGCTCCCCAACATCCCCCAAAAGGTCCCAGATTGTGAGAGGGTGGTTCTCAGCGATGCACCCTGTAATCAGGTCCCTTCTCTCTGGTTCCAGGTGTATCACCCGTTAACCACCACAGCTCAGCAGCTCCTGCGTTGAGTGTCTGTCCCCTGGTGGTCAGTGCATGTCATAGCTACTGGCTGGTTGGTCTGTCAGGCAGTTGGCTGGTCACTTTGAGGCTTCTTCTTCTTTACAAAGCAAACATAACTATATTTATATAGTTAATTTAAATTATCTATCTGTGTAAATATATATATATATATATATATATATATATATATATATAGAGAGAGAGAGAGAGAGAGAGAGAGAGAGAGAGAGAGAGAGAGAGATTTAATTTTCATTGTTGAAATGATCTTGAAGGAAGAAAAGAAAATAACAAGAGATACTTAACCATGACAGGAAGAAAACAGCAAGTTTTGATGAAGTGGAGAGGTTAAAATCAATGAGGCAGATGAGTGCTGCTGATGCAGGAGAGAATAAAGGGAAGAGATGAGAGAACAGGAGAACCCATGATAAATCTGAGGATGGAGATTCAAAGGGAACAGAGACAAAGGAGAGGGAATGATCTAAAACTGCCCCTCCCACCCCCAGCATAAGAAGCATGAAGGAATGAAAATGGAATGAAATGGATACAGAGGTCATGAGGTACATTTAGTGTTTGAAATTTTGAATGAAAGAGACATGAGTGTTTCCTAGAAAGATAGCAAATGATAAGTGTGTGTAATGCATGTGGGAGAGAGCCATAAAACCAGGAAAGCGTGAAGGGGCATCGGAGCAGAAAATTCATTATGGCTATTGATTCCACATTGGACATTGCATAGCACACTGAAATTCTACCTCGCAATTTGAGAAAGTGAGAAATGGAGCAATGTGAAATCCAGTTTCTTGTGCGTTTGCCATTCCCACGGGAGGAAGTTGTTTGATTCCTCAAAGTGGTTAGTTTTATGTGCTCATACCAGAATTTCCCAATAATTCCAAAGCTGCTTCTTCTTCTTCTTCTTCTTCGTCTTCTTCTTCCTCCTCTTCTTCTTCTTTACAAAGCAAACATTTTATTATTAAGATGTGTCAGTGGAAAACTACTTGCTTCATGGCTCTCACAAAATATTAACCTTTTGGACTAAAACAAAGTTTTGTAGCCAATTTATGGAACTATTCCTGGCATAATAAACCAAACACATGTAAAGTATTCAACTGATAAGTTTTGACATATGTACACTGCAATGAAACCATCAATGCAATCAAGTTTCCTCATTCTTGTTTGTAATCTTTCCCTTCTGGCTGTCCTTGCCTTTTCCCCATCCCCAGGCAACCACTGCTTTGCCTTGTGTTACTACAAATTACTTTGTTACTACAGACATTTCCTGTACTTTTATATAACTGAGATCCTAAAGTGTGTACTCTTTTTGTCTGATTAATTTCACTCAGTATATGGTAGTTGTGGAAACTTCCAGACTGTTTTCCAAATGGTTGTACCATTTTACATTTCTGCAAGTAGTATATGAGAGTCCCAATGGTTCTACATCCTCACTACACTTGGTATGATCTGTCTTTTTAATTTTATACATTTTAATAGATGTGTGATATCTCATATGGTCTTATTTGCATATCTTAATGAGAAATGATGCTGAGCATATTTTTACATATGTTTATATATTGTTTAAGTATTTGTTCAAATTGGTTGTCTAATTTCTATTAAGCTATTTGGTTATTGACTGGTAATTTTGAGAGATATTTATATATTCTGAATACAAGTCCATTGCTGGCCTCATAAAATGATTTATAAAGAGTTATCAGGTCCCTAATTTTCTGGAGAAGTTTGTATAAAATTGATTTTTTTTCTTAAATGTTTGGAAAAATTCTCCAATAAAGCTATCTGGGGCTAGAGTTTTCTTTGTGGGAATATTTTTAAAAATAAATTTGATTCTTTGATAAAAGGTGTTTAGGTTATCTATTTCCTCTTAAGTAAGCTTAGTAGTTTCTGTCTTTCAAGAAATTTGTCCATGTTGTCTAAGTTCTTGAATGTATTAGCATAAAGTTGCTCATATTTTTACTGGAAGCCTGGTGCATGAATTTGTGCACCATGGGATTCCCACAGCCTGGCCTGTAGGATCAGGCCAAAACTTGCTCTTCAACATCCCTTGAGGGGTCCCGAGTTGTGAGAGGGCACAGACCAGGCCAAGGGACCCAACTGGTGCATGATCAGGGCTTGGAGGGATGTGGAAGGTTGGCCATCAGGGGAGGGACTGTGGGGCAGCTCCAGAGCATGTATGGCCCATCTCATTCAGTCCTGATTGGCCAGATCCCAGCAGCAAGCTAACCTACTGGTCAGAGCACCTGTCCCCTGGTGGTCAGTGCACATCATAGCGAGCAGTTGAGTGGCCTTATTATATCATTAGCATATTATGCTTTGATTGGTTGAATAGCTGACTGAACAACCAGATACTTAACAATATTAAACTTTTATTACATAGGATTATTCTTTTTAATGAAAGAAGGAATCTACATAGTAATTTTACCTCATTCTTCCCAACTCACAAATACTGTTGGGCCCCAGTTGAGCTCCTCTTCTCTGAGCCACATCCTAGACTCTCCTTTCTTTCCTATTTCTTAGCAATTGTTGTCTGTTACCTGATGTCAGTCCTCTTGACAAACCATTGTTCATGTACTTTGTCCTTTTTTTTTTTTTCAACAGTCATTTCAAGTAGGATGTGTAAATCTAGTCCCTGTTACTCCAGGACTTAAAGTCCTATTTAAAATGTCAATAAGAAGAAGAATATCATATGTTATTATGTTTGATACCCTCTAAGATATATGATAATGTGTTAACTTTCTGCTTATTTTGTTAAATTTTCTTATAGTGTGTTATCTCTGGATATGTTAAAGATAAAAGATTCTGTCATAAACAGCTACAAATTTTAGCAAAATTCATTCAACCTCGTTAAGTTTTATTAAAACAACTAAAATAATTATCTGCTAGTTGTTGGCTTTAAATACTTTTATTTTCTCATGTACTAAAGGGTGATTATAATTCTATATTGTGTCAATTTATAATACTATAATAAGTGTTATATCCTGATCTAAAATCTGAAGTGTGAAAGCCACTGTGCTGTTTCCCTGGAGGTGGACTAAAATGAAAACTTGGGGATCTGAAAAACAATTTCTATCTTCTGTAACGCTAGGTTTACACCCATTTCAAATCCCCTTTGCCCTTTGTTTCAGTTCAGCTATAGAGAAGTGCCATGTTGCATCCTGGAAATTGAAAGGTACTTAAGTTATTGTCATTGCCTTTAGTAACCTCATGTTCCAGTGATTTGAACTCTGAAATTCACCACCTCAGGAAAACATGCAGACTTAGGTTACTATTCCACTTCCCTAATCATTAGGCCTTCTTGGAGTATCCAAGGATATTGATTTTATGTCGGCTTGTCTAACACACAGCCAATACCCAGGGTTTGAGAACTCTCTAGAGGTAGAGGGAATAGAGCATCAGAAAACAGATAATGAGAACCAGTTATTTCAAGATAAAGAAAGATGAATATGAACTTTCATAAAGGGGAATTAACTACTTGGTCAAGCAATGAGCTTTCCAACTATTATATAATAAAAGAGTAATATGCAAATTGACCATCACTCCAACACACAAGATGGCTACCCCCATGTGGACACAAGATGGCTGCCACAAGATGGCCAGCAGGGAAGGGCAGTTGGGAGGGACCAGACCTGCAATGGGGGCATATGGGGGTGATCAAGCCTGCAGGGGAGGGCAGTTAGGGGTGACCAGGCTGGCAAAGGTGGGAAGTTGGGGGCAACTGGGCCTGCAGGGAAGGGCAGTTGAAAGGGACCTGGCCTTCAGGGGAGGGCAGTTAGGGGCAAACAGGCTGGCAGGGAAGCAGTTAGGCACAAATCAGGCTGGCAGGGGAGTGATTAGGTGGTAATCAGGCTGGCAGGCAGAAGTGGTTAGGGGCAATCAGGAAGGCAGGCAGACGAACAGTTGGGAGCTAGCAGTCCTGGATTGTGAGATGAATGTCCAACTGCCCAGTAGGATCAGGCCTAAATGGGCAGTCAGACATCCCGTGAGGGGTCCCAGATTGGCGAGGGTGCAGGCTGGGCTGAGAGACACCCTGCCCCATGCACAAATTTAATGTACTGGGCTTCTAGTATATATATTACTCGAAAAGTTCTTCAATTCACTGTTCAGTAGGTCTAAGTAACCATTTTATTTTTGTTTTCTAAGCATTGTATTACTCAGAATTTATCCTAGGTATTTTGGATAGGAAGAAATATTCTTATAGGGAAAACTTACAATTTATTAGAAATCTGAGTGAATAAAGGTCACTATGGGAACTTTCAGGATATCCAGAAGTTCAGAAATTTCTATTGTCCAAGGCACCAACATGTGTAATTCCTTGTAAGATGTCTGAAAGCCACAGGCAAAACTCCATGTTGGCTGTCTGCCAATGCCCACTTTCCTACCTATAACTGTCACCAGACAATAAAGGCTTCTCATTTCTTCTGCTTTTAAATCTCATATAAGTGCCTCTCACTATAATCTAACCAGACTCATGCTGGCAGGGGCACATGAGAAACATAGTTTGCAATCTTTATGCCTATATACAAGAATCAACAAACATTATCTATCTCAAAGTTCAGTTTTAAATGCTAAGTGCAATGGATACTCATGGGGAAAAGATCAGCAATTCAAATTTATCAGTATGTCCATCATTCCAGTAATTCATCCATTATCTCATCTACCCAGGCATCAGTCCATTCAAAGATTACTTATCTCACAAACAGGTAATGAGAATTCAGTGGAGGTAAAGTCCTGGTATACAGTACATAGATGTGAGTGCATATACACATGACAATCAAGATGATGATATCTCTTCTATCCAGTGGCTAGAGCTAAAATTGCACCTATTACATACAATATGTTTCATCCTGATTTTGGTGTACCAGAGAATCACCACATTGCAGTGGAGTTCAGCCAGCGTAGAGCACAAAATTTGTCTCTACTCTCCAACTGTTTGAATACTTAGGATGCAAAGGAAACCAACCTTGAGTGAGATTACTATGGGCACCATTCATGGCTAACCTTTGCATATCTAGTAGAGAGCACCATGACAGATTCATACGTAATCTTCAGTGGACATTTGTGGTACCATGCATGATAAGAATTTGAATGCCTCAAAAGATCTATCAGGATCTTTATATCAGGAAACTTGTTGTCTCTTATGCTAGTGGAGTTACAATACAATGAGCTCCATGCTATAATACACATAAATGATGAAGAAGCAGTACACAAGCACACAGGGCAGAGGAGCTCTGTGCCTGGAAATTTTAGAGAAGGCTCATTTGGGAAAGTGATGATGAAGATGGGTCTTGAAGGATGAATAGAAATTTGCCCAGTGATGGGAATAGAGGACATGACAGGCTGCAGGAATTGACTGTTAATATGGACAGAGCTGCTAAAGTTTGTGGCAAAAGAAGTGTGTGGCAAAGAAGCTGAATCTTTAGAGGAATTGGTGGTGCTGAGCCAGGAAATAATGTTGGACAGAAAATGTGAGCCAAATCAGAAAGTCCTATGTGTCATGCTAAGAATCTTGGATTTTGTTCCTGCTCAATGGTTTCAAGCAAGAGGGTGACATGATTCCATTTGCATTTTAGGTTGAGAAAGCTGGTGACAGAGTGGAGAATGGATTTGAAAGGAAGGAGATTAGGAAGGAGGTACTTGCTGTGAAATATGTCATTAGTGTTAAGGAATGATAGTGGGAATGGAGACTGAAGGTCGGATTCAGATATATTTTTGAAGTGGTAAATGGATAGAGGTTAAAGGATGAGGAAGATTGTTGACAGCCCTCAGCCTTCTAGTATGGATAATGAAATGAATGGGGAAGTATGTAGGAAATCCATATGAGGTTCCAATATCAAGTCCTTAAGATCACTTCGTAAGCACTAAGGAATCATTCAGCTGGTTTGATCTTGATCCTGCTTTCCTTTTCCACCCAAAGTCTCCACTATTTGTAGCCTGATACCCTCAAATTGACGAGGAATCAAGACCTAGCCTCCCACATTCTCTTTCCCCTTGCTCCTTTCGGGGTGGGGGGGATGTAAATAGTATTTCTATTTAAGAAATGTGCAGCTAACCACTGTTTTTTTAAATAAAAGAATAGAGGTCAGTTTTTTATTGTGTTTTATAAAAACTTGTGGAGTTCTAAAGATTGTTATTTTTGGTAGATATTTCTTGATTTCTGTCCATGATGGTTATTAGAATCCCTACTGTATTCCTGTGATCTTTTATGTTTGAGGGTGGCATTTACTAACCTTTTCCTTGACACATTTTGTCTATGTTATCATGACCCATTTCTCAATTAAGCTTCCATTCCCTTTGGATAAGATCAGGATAGGAGAGTAGGTTGGGTGTTGTCTCTCTTCATTGGTTCTTAGTTGTCTCAAGTGAGCAATTAGCATTTCAGGGAATCTTATGTCCAGGAGTCTTATGTCTGAAGGGAACCACTGACCCGCATTGGTCGTAATAAGTTAGGCTGAAAAAATTTTTAATGAATTACTGGGAAGATGATGAAAGAGAAGTTGCTCTTTGGCAAGTTTAGATTCTGTAAGCACCATAACAGTTGACAGATTTTTTTGATAGGCAGTTGGATATAGGGGTTATTACTGAAATTATTTCCTGAATGCTGTGAATTTAAACAAGTAATATTGTGAAAACTGCTTCTCAATAGCACTCTATCAAAAGTGGAGAATATGAAGATCTCTTAAAATGCATTTTCTTGAAGAACATTATCCAGAAAGAACTTTGAACAAACATCTTCAGAAGTTAGTTCTAGTCTTGACACCCACAATCCCAAGTTCATTAGCTCTGGAATATATAATGGCCTAGTGTCTTGGTGTTCTCATCTCTATAATGGAAATCTTTCACAATTATTTAAAGACTTATCCAGTTCTGAAATTCTGTCATTCTGTATTTTCTTTTTTCTCTAGTGCTTCATTAAAAATAAAGCTAATGAAAACTATCAGTTACAGCATGGCCATCTAGAATTAACTTGTACTTCTCACTTCCTAGGAAAATTTTTTCCCCTTTCAACTATAAATGAGTTTAAGTTAAATTTGGCCTTGATATACCCTGCTCCCTTATTTTTTATTTCAGAGGTAAGCTCTGCTTCTCTCCTGAAAATGTAGAACTCTGTGGTGATTGTTAACCCAGAAGCCAACAGGTGGCGCTGCAGGTCTGCATCAACTTTACAATCACTGACCAGCTTTTTTATAGTAATGGAATATCTGTGCCTCTGCATTTTTTTTTTCAATTCAAAATACAAAGGGCCCAGTGTAATAGCCTAATAAGTCTCCAATTGTTATAAACCCTGAGGATCAATAATATGTGTTAACTGCTTGCAAATGAATGTGCCTGCTCTATAGGACATTCCCTATCCTACCATCTCCAAAAAAATGTACTCCAGAAAACTTTGCCTCTTAGAGTTGCTATGTAAATTAAAAGTGGAAATCTGTGTCCAAAGGGCAATATTCCAGCCTTGAACCATTTAGTGTGATTCCATACATGTCATGATGGAGATCCAGAAAGATTTTACAACTATTCAGGTATCACCATTCGGCCAAATTTGCAATGCTAACCATTTTTTTCATTAAAAAATCACAACATTTAGATCTGATAGTGTCCTTGGTGATAACTGAATCCAAGTGAACTCATATTAAATATGGGGTGGCAAAGACCTAGAGATGCTGAACAACCTCCAGGAAACTATGACTGCTCAATAGCAGGCTCTAAATTATTATTGAGGTCTGGCCCAAGTCCACCTGGCCTCTGGAGAACATTAGCTCATTCAAGGTTAAGTTCTAGATGCAGGCAAATCCCCACACCTTAATTTTCTGATTTATTGAACCCCCCCCCCTCTACCTATCTTTGTTATTTATCTGATTCTTGCATTTCATATTCACTAGGGTGGCTTACAAGTGTTGGAAATTGTTATTCTCTGATTGTCAAGATAAGAAATCAGCTTGGTTTATAATCCAGTGAAACAATCTGGCAGGCACCCTTTTATGACATACACTAGACAGCGTGGACAAGTTGTACCGATAAAGAACTTGTCTAAAATCCTTTTTCTTAAGATCAATAAACCAGCAAAGAGTGTAGCTGTTTAATCTACAGAGGAACAGGGGAGCTGGCTGTGCAGGGGAGGGTGAGTCAACATCTGCTTTTTCTCTCTGTCGTTAAGAAGAAGGCTGCTTTAGGGAACTCTTAGGTTCTGACTTCCTCTGAAGGATCTGTAGCCCAATTTACAAAAGGGACTGGTTATGACCTCCCTTCCACTTCTGACTTTGAGCCTTACATCCCCTTGGACCCTAGAGAGAGGGTAGCAAAGACCATCTACACCCAGATGAATCTGTTTTCTAAATTGTTTGTGGTCAAATGGTTTAAGCAGCTGCCCAGGAATGTTGAGGGCATGGACTAGAGGCTTGAGGTAGTAGTTCAGTTTGTCATCCCTCTCTAGTGTCATCCCAGG
This sequence comes from Antrozous pallidus, assembly GCA_027563665.1. Taxonomy (NCBI): domain Eukaryota; kingdom Metazoa; phylum Chordata; class Mammalia; order Chiroptera; family Vespertilionidae; genus Antrozous; species Antrozous pallidus. The sequence goes on along the minus strand of CM050524.1, from coordinate 48,328,511 downwards.
GGTAGCAGAGTGGGAGGTGGGGAAAGTCCCTGTGGTAAATTCCTGCAAAATGTAATGCCGGAAAAAAAGAGGATATTTATCTGCCAAATGCTAATTAGTAATGATAATAGCTGCTATTGTCTATCAGGTGGACCTCACCACTTCTTACCACCACCTTGATGACAGATATTAGTCATTTCTTTTCTGGCTGAGAAAAATTAGATTCAGATAGACTAAATTAGTTGTCCAAAGTTATAATCTATTAAAGTAAAGAGTGGGCTAGCTGCAGGTAGCTCATACCATTATATAAAGTAGAACAAGGATTCAGTTTCAAGTTTGCTTGACTCCACTCCTAGAGTTCTTTGCTTGTAAATGGACTCCAATATATAACTGTAGCCTGGAATCATAATGAGCTAGAAGAATATTAAAAATTATAATGCTAAGCTCAGCTGTCTTAGACTAAACTATAACTCCTTAGGATATATTCTTTTATTAGGATCTTACATTTTTGGTAAATCTGTTGTGTTCTTTATATATATATATATATATATATATATATATATATATCCAGTTAAATATATAAAAGAAATATAGTGCATAGCCTCATTGTTGCAATAATACAAAGCAGCTTTTGAAACAGACACATGGGCCTATGAAATCTGAGTGAGGAGTCCAGCTTCAAGACTTGCGGTACTGGGTACAGAGGAAAGTCAAGCATTTGAAATATGAATCTTGGCTTTTTCTTCTCTATGAAGAATCATTTTTCTACATTTGTTTCTAAACTTACAAGTACAAAACCAGAGCAGCCTTACTTTCCATCTTCCTTGTCTCATGCACCAGGGGAAAGTATCAGAAAGGTGCAGGTTGTAAATGTTTGTATTGCAAAAAGAAAAATCGTCATTATTTCAACTCAGCTGTGAATTTCCATCCAGGTGATTTAGTTTCAAGACTTTCCTGTTTCCTTACCAGATAAATTCTGGGACAGTCCAGAATGTTAGTGGCCACATGTAATTGTAAACTCCTATTAGCTTAAGTTTCTTGGAGCTCATTTTTCCTCAGGTGGTGGTGAAGTTAGATGTAGGACAGTTGCTGGGATTGGCTGGAAGGTGTCAGTGCTGACATGTGTGACTCTCTCAGCCTTGCCTTCAGATTTGGGGAGATGGCCATCCAAGTATTAGACTAATGTCAAGGCAGGAAAAAGAGGGAGGAGAAGCATGACACAAGTCTGTCCTCTTTCTTAGGAGTCAAACCTTTTCAGATTCTGCTTACGTCTCCTTGGCCATCGCTGAGTCCCATGGCCACCCCTCTGAGCAAAATAGTTTGGGGAAGTAAGATTTTAGCATTTATGGCATATCATCAGTGAAAGATGGAAAGGGAAAATGTGTTGTTAGAAAGTCTGCCACACTTCCCACCCTGTGAGAGATGACTCGGGTGATATATGCCTACAAAGGAGAGCAGCTACATATGATTCCCAATTCAGTGGTTCGGAAAGAACATGCATGTTGACAGTCATGCATTCAATTCAACAAAGACTGATTAAGCATTCTGTTATACACTGGAAATTACAGATACAGTCCACTGATAAAAGGGTTCAACTCTACCACCAGGATGTCCCTGCACTCAGGCCTTAATTGGTTGGCCAGCAGGTGTAAGGAGACCAGTAGCCTCAGGCTGGTCAGGTTGAGTACAAGAAAAAAATGGTGTAAGTATAATGAAATAAGCAACCCTTCTTTCTCATAGTTCTCCTTCTGCCTGAAACTCTGGGAGGGATATACATCTCAACCCCTTTCCTGGCTCCACTGCTCACTTCTTTCCTAGTTATTTGCAACAGGAGAACAATTACTAGTATAATTGTTCAGAACTTGGAATGTTGAGGAGTCATGATTTCTAGTGGGAAAATATATTTCTTTAATAGGTCCTGTAAATGACACTCAGGTTCCTCTTTTCTGCTCACTCCACCTAATACATATGTCTGTGTGGGAAATTTCCAGCCAGCTATTTCATGTCGACATGGCCGTTTTGTTCTCACCATATATTTAATCTCTTTCCTCTATATAACCATCAACAACAGACTCTCAGGATGTAGACTTAGCAAGAGATAGAAAATCTTCATTCTAAACTGAATGTATCAATCCAGCTTTTAATGTAGACTTTTCCACTATATGTATTAGATTCTTATACAGTTATTAATATAGTAAACCTGGTCTCTTCCATGTATTAGACATTGTGGATATAGCTTCTTTGGGAATCACATGGGAAGAAAGCTGATACACAGAGCAGGATTAGTGTTTCCTAGGTCTCTGGAAAATATCATTAGTAAAGCCCCAAACCCACATTCTCACCCAGAGTAAATTTGTACAGACAACAAAAATAATAAAATGTAGAGGTCAGAAAACTTAGCTGTATCCTGTCTCCTTTGCATGCTTCTACAACTTTCTTAGCTCTTCCTCAGAGCATGGGAGTAGTTCCTCTGACTGGCCGGTTTTAAGACATTGATTGGCTCACAATTGCCAATGGGTAGTCACTATGCTCTTACAGACAAACAACAAAGCAAGTTTCATGCTGCTTTTGTTCAATTTCCTCTTAGGTAGGAAAATGAAAATGTCAATAAGGGTTCCCATCAGAACTTTTTCAAACTAGAATTCTCACCTCTGATACTATATATCCAAGTGGGTCAATAACTGTAATTCTTTTCACTAACCCACACTACTTTCTTTTTTCTTCTCATGGAATGGCCTAAAGTTCATGCTCCAAATATACCTTTATACCCTGTATTGGTCCACTAAGGCATATGCAGCTATTAATAAAATTGTGAGATTTGTTTCACTATTGTTCTTTGTGTCCATGGGTTCCAACTATCCCTGCATGCCTGATGACAATACTGTCTCACCAAAAATCTCTTCTTAACCCTTAGTACAATCTAGTAATAATACTATCAACCATTAATTATTTAATGCTTGCTACATGCAAGATATTAAGTGCTTAATTTACCACTTATCTTAATTTACTACTAGAGTCATCCCCACCCTATCCCCTACAACATAGCTTGTCTTATTGTGATCTGAGGTATGTTTGACAGTATATAAGTGATAGGCTACACTACACTTTGAGGTTCTTATGAAGTTCTAATGATAAGTATGTAAATAGAGATATAGTGACTCTTAATTGTGCATGCCAAGCCCATCACAATATGGCTTTAATGTACTCACCAAAACGAAGAAATGCAGACTTATAAACTGTTTTTCTTTCTCTGTTTTTCAGAAATGCCACCATTTATACTTTCCTCTCTCCCTAATTGCCTTTGTGCTTTTCTCCACTTTTCTATAGCCTGCCGATTTTTCAAGGCTCACTTTAGGTTATCAATTGCTATGAAAATCATTCTCTGATACCCTATTACACAAAAATACTCCCTGGCATTTCTAAGGTGTTTAGGGGGTAGAACTTACGAGGAGTCATTTCTATTAAGTGTGAGACCAAGTTTGGGTTTAAGCAAGTGAGACCTGAGTACTTCTATGTCAATATAACTTGCATAAGACTTTTAATCATCTCTGTCAACATGACTTAGTGGTGTGTTTTTTCAGGAAAACGTTGTCCAGGAAAGATAAAACTGTACACTAATAAATAACTTCACTGTTTGCTTGAGGAAATTCCTACAGATCAATTTATCAGAGACAGCAGTCTTCTGGGAAAATAGCTTACTTAGCAAACAAAAATGTGTCTATCAGCATGTTCAAGGGTCTTGCCTGACTGACAACTAATTCTAAACTATTACAGAATAAATTTTGCCCAGTTCTAGTCAGTTACTTACATTGAAAGGCACCCATTAGACTGCTTAAGTCCAGACCCCAACGTGCTATGAATAGCTCTCATTTCTAGCTTCTCCTCTGAGCTGCTTCTGAAATCCTAACAAGATGGTATTCCCTCCAACTGCCACAAATTCAAATAAGCTTATTTTTACTGTACTCGTATATTTTTGATAATATTTTGAGGAACTTGACACTGGAATTTTATGTATCTGAATAAATATGACAATCTGGGATGGACTGTATACCAGAAGGCCTTGTGAATGAAAACCAAAGAGCTTTTTCCTAGAATTAACAGTAAGGGAGGAAGGAGCTTTGCATGAAAGATGTGACACAGTACTGAAGCTTTTATCTGCAGAGGAGAAAAATTCCAAGTCTCTGGAAAGAATCCCTGAGGCTCTGATAACCTACTCCTTAGACTTTGTCCCAGGAGAAAGTAATTATCCCAGATAATTCTGGGGATTTGAGAGCAGAGGAGAGACTGGAAACCCTATGGAAATTAGATGCAAGCCTATGTTTACAAAAAGGGTAGGGATGAGTGGAACAAAATATCTGTGAATGCATTGAATTGACAACTTTAAGTTCCTTCTAGTAGGTGAAATGTAAGCTCAATTAGGTATTGATTTCAAAACAGACTATAATACTTTGCTGGTTACAGTGGAATTTCATAGAAATGGGCATCTTTAGGTCTCTGGGCTTCACCTGTACTGGCTAGCTGCCCTGTGCAACAGTATGAATGCCTGGTAGGTTGTGGAAGATGCTTTTAAAAAGTGCAAATGTTGATGAGCTTATGCAAAGCACCCTCTGAAGACACCCAAAAATAGTGAGAAGAAGAGGAAAGAGTTTGAAATCACTGAGTCACTGAAGGCAAAAGCTAGATACACCTGTGTAATTATGTTGACAGGACTACCTCTATTCTAAAACTTTGAAGCCTGGGAAATTTGGATTAATATTATATCCTCTCTGAAAAGAGAAGCAAATTTTGATATATCGATAGAGAATACTATTCAGGAATAGAAAAGGAAGAAGTTATTGATACACAAAACAACACAACTGGATTTCAAAATCATTATGATGAATGAAATAAGCCAGACTCCCCCTCCCCAGAGAATGTACACTATATCATTCCATTTATATAAAATTCTTTAAAATTCAAACTAATATATAAATTCCAGACAATGGAAATTAAGCAAGTCCTAGAGGGGTAAAAGAAGGTACGGATCACAAAGAGGCATGAGAATATCTTTAAGGGTGGTAAAGTGCTTATCTTGATTGTGGTACTGCTCCCAGGGATATATAGAAATGTCAAAATACTTCTAATTATACATTAAGTAAGTATAAGTTATTGTACATCAATGGTAACCAATAAAATTATTTAAAAATTACCATATTTTTGCTCTTGAATTTTCCCCACAGTTCAGTACTTTTTAATATTTTTTATTATTTTATGTGGTCCCATCAAACGTGGTCCATGAGAAAAAGATTTGGTGTCATACTTGATTCCTTAATTAGAGCAGAGTTATGGGTGTTGCTTTAGAAAGTCTTGGTTTAATAATTGAATGTTCAATTTTGATTCTGTCTAATAAAGGAAAAGAATATGAGGACAGTGATGATAACAACTAAACAATAAGTTGGAGGCCAGCCATGGGAAACCAGCATGGTCATGATACCCAATAAGGTGTAAGGTGACACAGACAAACTCAGAGAATGTTGGGAAGGGCCTGAATAGGGGCTTTATCCTCTGGGGAATGTTGAGGACAAGGTTATGCTAAAAGAATAAACTCCAAAGAAAACCTTTTAAAATAAATATTTCCAATCTTGGGCATTGTTGTCCTCTCAAAATAACCTTTACTTGTCTATTTATAGCCTGGGTAACAGGAACCAACCTCCTCATCTATTAACACAGGGCAGTTCATTCTGAATGTCACTCGGAAATGAAATTTAATCAATCCAGTCCAGTTTCCTAGTTTACAAAGACATCAGAAAGTTAGGATGTGAAACCTGCCATGAGATAGCATGATATCTATAGTCTTTTTTTATTATTTTGTACTTAAAAATATATCATTTGGATAAGAGTACAGATACCATGTATATATAATTTAAAAGACAGAGATAAAATGAACACTGAACCAATCACCCAGCCTAAGACAACATAGCCTTAAAACTCCCTGGGTATATGTAGCTGATTGGTTCCTCCTACCCTCTCTTTCTAGAGATAATTAATATCCTGAATGTCATTAATCATGCTCCTGTTTTTCTTCATAGTGTTCTATTTATGTAAATACCAGTAAATAATACATCATTTCATTTTACCTGCTTTTAAGAGTTTAAAGAATATTCAATCAAAGTAATTATATTATTCCTTGCCTTTTTTCATAGAGTATTAGGTATTTGGGATTTATTTGTATTGATATGAACAGCCTTAGCTTATAATTCCTTTATTTCAACTGCTATATAATAGTCCATAGCTACAATGTATCTATTAGTACTAAAGTCTATAGAGATTTAAGCTGGTTTCATTTTTTTTGGTTATAAACGATTTCATTATGCATATTTTTACATGTCTTTGTATACAGTGTGATAAGTTTGTCTCTAGAGATAGAATTGCTGGGGTTATAGAACCTATACATGTTGAAATTTATTAGATTATTTTTAATATATTTTTATTGATTTCAGAGAGGAAGGGAGAGGGAGAGAAAGATAAAAAATCAATGATGAGAGAGAATTATTGATCAACTGCCTCTTACACGCCCCCTACTAGGTATTAAGCCAGCAACCCGGCATGTGCCCTGACTGGGGATCCAACTGTGACCTTCTGGTTCATAGGATGAAGCTCAGCCAAGCCACGCTGGCCAGCTAGATTAGTTAAATCATTCTCCAAAGTGATTTCCTTATTTACATGTCTACAGTCAATGGACAGTATTTTCCATTGACTCACTGTCTTCTCAATACTTGGTATAATAGACTTTACTCTTTGCTAATCAGTGGTTTAATTTGCTGTTTTTTAATTTTGCATTTTCTTATTAGTAATAGCATTCAGCACCTTCTGATTATAATTGGCCATTTGTGTTATCTTTCCTTTGAAATGTGTGTTCCTGTCTTTTGCCCATTTTCTAGTAAGTTGTTTGTCTTATATTATTGATTTTAGAGGTTCTTAATATATTTTTAATTATAAAGCTTTGTCAATTATATTTGTTGCAAATATCTTTTCTCATCTTGAGGCGTGTGTATATATATATTTTTAAATATATATTTTATTGATTTTTTACAGAGTGGAAGGGAGAGGGATAGAAAGTTAGAAACATCGATGAGAGAGAAACATCTATCAGCTGCCTCTTGCACACCCCCTACTGGGGATGTGCCCGCAGCCAAGGTCCATTCCCTTGACTGGAATTGAACCCGGGACCTTTCTATCCGCAGTCCAACACTCTATCCACTGAGCCAAACCGGTTTCAGCGTGTGTGTATTTTTTAAGGTGTCAATTTCAATGTGGTTAAATTTATTACTCTTTTCTCTTAAACTTTGGGTTTTTTCTACATCTTTTTATGAAATCCTTCTCTACCTTGAAGCCATGAACTTTTTCACATATATTTTTGTCTATAAGTTTAAAGTTTTCCTTTCATTTTGAAGTTGTTAACTTATTTAGAATTAATGTTGGGGTGTCAATTGTGTGAGGTATGAACCCAATTTTTTTTGTTTGTTTTGATCACCCATTGTGTTAGAATTATTTAATATTTTATCCTTTCTCTAGTATCCACAGAGTACGTTCTGTCATATATTCAGTGTACTTATATGTTCTAGTCTGTTTGGGAATTCTGTTTAGTCTCTTTATCCATCTTTGCACCAACATTAAGTTGTCCTCATTTATGTTGTTTTTATTTCTGCTTGGACTAGTCATCCTACATTTCCCCTCTTATCTTCCTGTTTTTCATCTACCTTGTTTCTGTACTTCAAAATAATTCTTGCTTTAATATATTCCTCAAGCTGACACCAATTTATATCCTTTCCCCAAGAAAAGGGATTATTTCTCAACTCTGAGAGACCACAGCCTTAGAAGAAATTACCTTACATTATTCTGAGTTATTTCTCTAGTGCCAATAAATCTTTAGCATTGCTTTCATCTCTATGCAAGAAGTTTGCTCCCAGGAGTAATTAACCTATTGTAGACCACATCTAAGACTTCATAAATCGAAAACACTTGGCCTGGAGTTCCTTGGTGAGTTTATATGACAAATATTCCGCATTAATAGAGGACAGCCAGCATAAAGCATGGTGCCTCTTCTCACAAAAACATATGTCTGATTAGGAAAAGATTTGACTGGCTCACAAAAATAACTAGGGTCTGGAAAATGGAGTTTGTAGCTCTATATCCCAGGATGGTCTTTCAGGTTATGTCAAAGTTACTTAGCTTTTTACTTCTTCATTCATTCATAGTGATTTATTAGACATGAGCTTATGTGAAGAAAAGGACATCATTGAAGTTGAGATTTAAGTAGTTCAGCAAAGTCCACGAATCAGAAAGAAAGACGATTTCACCACCAGGTACTGAAAGGGTATGGTCTTTTCCAGTGATGAATTTACCATACTTTGGTCTCCGGCTCTTTCAGACTTAGAAGTTCAATATGTTCAAAAATACACAATAGATTTATCTTTGAGGAGCTAATTCACATTTAACTTGTTCACAAAGACTGACATATAATACAGAATGGCAAGTTAGTGATTGACAATTGGCAAAGGGTTTGTAATATTTGCCAAACCAGATCTGGAACTTCTTTGTGAGCATGGCATAGATTTGACAAACATAAAAAAAATATGAAAAATGATTATGAACCAAATCTGATCACAAAAAGTTAAGCTAGTTGTATAATGCAAAAGCATCCCTGTTAGGAAACCAATGCTTCATTATGGCAGGCTGGCATTTTGCAGATTTGCTCTACTTATTCAAACAATAAATAACTCAGATTTTGAAACTGCAGTGAGTCCTGGGCAATATAACCACTTAAAACTGTAGAACAGTGATTTTCAGTGGTCGTAAGATTCCGATTTAACTGATCTGGGATGTCACCTAGGCAGGGATTTTTTTAAATTTTGTTTTGTTTTTATAGATTTTATTGATTTTTTTTATAGAGAGGAAGGGAGAGGGATAGAAAGCCAGAAACATCGATCAGCTGCCTCTTGCACACCTCCTACTGGGGATGTGCCTGCAACCAGAATTGAACCAAAATTGAACCTGGGATTCCTCAGTCCACAGGCCAACGCTCTATCCACTGAGCCAAACTGGGTTCGGCTATTGTTTTTATTGTTATTGTTGTTTGTTGGCTTTCTTAGCTCCCATGGTAATTCTAATATTCCACCAGGTATAAGAAACTGCTTTAGAGACAGGGGAGCACCTCACTATGAGCTCTAGCTTTGTGGGCAAGGACAAGCTTTAGCAACATTCCAGTCTATTTTTTTATACCAACAACAGTCATTCCCAGCCAATCTTATGAGTTATCTGGCCACTGTCCCCAACAGGAAAGGGTACAATTAGAAAGACACGGTTATCTGTGAATTCAGAGATAAATTCTAGATCTGGGGCAAAAAAGAGATCGATATCATTCATCTGACAAAAAGAAATAATGGAAGCATCGAAATGCATAAGAAAGCAATGACAAAGACAAATACTTATGTTGTTGTTCTTTGTGTGAGAAGATCCTATTAGTGAGCGATATTGATATCTGTTGTTCTGGGAAAACTAGGAAGGCAGATGTGATGCAGGCTTAGTAACAGGGATTACTTTCAATGGTGCTAGTAATAGCATTGTGCATTTGTATGCCCATTATAATCAAGTAAGGCTAAGATGGATTTGATAAGAAGTGGCCTGGGAAAACCTCAGAGCGTTCCTAGTGTTTAAAGTTTCAAAACAAACATTGTATTTTCCATAGATACTTGGAAGGATTTTTCAAGTACAAATCAACAAAAAGATATGTTTGAGGAAAATTAAACCATGCCAGTTCTCTAACCTGGTGGGGACTTCTTTGTGAGCATGGAATAGACTTGACAAACATAAAAAAAATAATCATTAAAAATTATTGTGACCCAATCTGATCACAAAAAGTTAAGCTAGTTGTATAATGGCTGAATTCTAGCTCCTGAGGCTAAGAAAGAAAAACTGACATTTAGAATTTCAGAAATCTTTTTATTAAAAAGTAGAATGTTTAACAGAGTGGTGAAGGTAAGTGGATCACAGTGGTAAGAAGCCAGCATTTCAGAGGAAGAAAAGACCCAGGGCTTTCTTGAGAATAATAAATAATTTGTTCTATATTGGTGCATAGCCTGGCTGACGTTCAAGTAATAAGCAGGTTAATTCCATTCTCCTCAAAACCCTCTCCATCCTCTCACTGCACCAGTAATAGCAATACCAGATATATTTCTTCAGAAATTCACAAATTTCTCAAAGAAACAGAAATCTGTGCAGTAATGAAGCAGGAGGAAATACTTCATCCTTTTCCACACTTTCCAAAAGGTTAAACATGATTCACATACCATTCTCATCCCTGAAAAGAACATATAAATTCCTATGTGTGCGTTTCGGTTGGGAAGATGAAGTCAGGCAAAAGATAATTCCTGAAGTGAGAATTCTAAAAATCACAGTAATTATGTAAATAGTATACTTTAATGGTTATTAGGTGGCTATCAAAGATTCAATGGCATAAAAGAGTGAAGATGGGAGTTGTTTTGAGTTTGAATTTTTTTCTCCAGAAATTGTATGGTCACAATTTTGGTATCAAACTCAAGAGAGATGTTATATGTTGGTGAAAGAAATCCCGTAGCCCTGATGCTCTTGTCTCCTAGGAGGAAATTCTCTCCTTTGTGTCAACTTGCTTTTGTTATATTGGCCTTCTCACTGCCCTGATCAGTCTGGAAAGCAGAAAATCCGTAATCCTTGTCCTGTCTTCGCTCTGGTTGTCTGTGCGCCATTATTGAATTAGCTACATCTTGATGTCCTTCCGTTACTAAGTGGGGATTGACACGACCCTCACAGATGTATTGTTACTAAGGGCACTAAGTAGGACCTACAGGCGTATTTTTAAGTTCAAAGGGCTATGCATCCAAGTTATGATGAGAGTGTAAAATCCTGATTATAGTAAATCTGTTTTAAGGGATTTTTTGCTACAATATGTGTGATTTTATTTGAGTGATTATAATATTAAAAGATGTTTCAGACAGTGACCAGTGTCATTTCTGACTCAACATTTTAATAACTACTAATATTAAGATGGTCATTTGTGTACACAAAGCACTTTTGGAGATATCTGGTCTTGCAAGAACAGATTTTTATGATAAATGACATGTGGCCTTTGCCAGTTGAGGACCCCTATCTACTAATAAGGCATGACAAGGGAAAGAAAATTAGAGCTAAGAGAGGAAGAATTTGATATTATTTCTTTACCCATATCTAGCTATACCTGAAGATCTGCTTACTCTGCTACTCTTTAAATTATATAAGAATAAAAAGTCCTTTTTTGCTTAATCCAAATTAAATTGTATTTATGTGCCTTGCAGCTGAAAATATCATGACTAATATGTTATTATTCCTATCTAAAATATAAAGAGGAAACTGAAGAGCAGAAAGATGAAGCAACTTAAACAATGCCAACAAAATGGAGGAAAAAACGAAACTTGAATCTACTGACTCTTGAGTTATTTTCGCATGTATCCAACTGAGCTAATGATCCTATCTAATAAAAGAGTAATATGCAGATTGAACATCACTCCAACACACAAGAGGGCTGCCCCCGTTTGGTCAAAGATCCTGTCCCCATGTGGACACAAGATGACTACCACAAGATGGCCAGCAGGGGAGGACAGCTGGGAGGTTCCAGGCCTGCAAGGGAGGGCAGTTGCGGGCCATTAAACCAGCAGGGGAGGGCAGTTGGGAGGAACCAGGCCAGAAGAGGAGCAAAGTTGGGGGCAAACAGGTTGGCAGGGGAGCAGTGAGACATCAATTAGGCTGGCAGGGTAGTGGTTACAGGGTGATCAGGCTGGCAGGCAGAAGCGGTTAGGGGCAATCAAGGAGGCAGGCAGGTGAGCAGTTTGGAGCCAGCAGTCCTGAATTGTGAGAAGGATTGGGCCTAAACGGGCAGTCGAACATCCTTTGAGGGGTTCCAGATTGGAGAGAGTGCAGGCTGAGCTGAGGGACATCCCCCCTCCACCCCTCTGTGCACGAATTTCATGCACCAGGCCTCTAGTATCTAATAATATCTGATAAACATGCAACACATCTGTTCAGGAAGTTCTATTAATCAACCACTAAATATTTCCTGAGCTTCCTCCTGTGATGATAAGCATTTCTGCTAATTTTTAAAAAATATATTTTATTGATTTTTTACAGAGAGGAAGGGAGAGGGATAGAAAGTCAGAAACATTGATGAGAAACATTGATCAGCTGCCTCCTGCAGCTGTGCCCGCAACCAAGGTACATGCCCTTGACCAGAATCGAACCTGGGACCCTTCAGTCAGAAGCCCGACGCTCTAATCACTGAGCCAAACCGGTTTCGGCCATTTCTGCTAAATTTAAGTTAGGCTACCTGCTCTCAAGTCACACATACAATCCAATTAGGGAACAAAGTCTATGAGAGAAGCCATGAGTTTGCAAAGGCCTAGTGTGTCTGTAAAGTACTAAGGAATGGTGCAGGCCATATAAAAACTGAGGTTTGTGGAAAGGGGCTGGTGGAAGCCAGGGTTCTTCTTGGTAAGTCACAAACACTCAACCCTAATTTGCATGAGGAAAAAGGTTCCTGTAGGTAAACTACTAGAAGGTCAGAGTAAAGTTGATTTTTAGAATGACTGTCTCATCTAGCTTATCTCCCCCCTCTCTGCTTCTCAGCTCTGTGCTCTTCTACTGCAGGTTGGTTTTCTTTACAAAGCAGATTGACTTAATCCAGTCAGTCTCTGGCACAGGAGGATTATTCCACACAGTTTGTGACCAGGAAGGAAAAAGGCTCATCACAGCAGCTTCAGTTCACAGTTCTTAGGAGAGCCTGGTGTGCTGGCTATTCTCTGTGATGAGTGTGTGGAAATTCTGCAGGTTTTCAGTTGAATCAAGTTCATTTACTATGGCCATGGAGATGGAATCTTACTAATTCCAGTTGATAACACAGCAGGGACGGGAAGAGGGGAGGCAAGAGGTGGGAAAACAAGGAATTCCCCAGAAGGAGGAGGATGTTCCCATGGAAAGAGAAGAGTGGTGGGTTTGTAGAATAATTGTCAACCACAGCTAGAGAAGAGAGGGAAAGACTTAGGGAGGACTGGGACAGGCTTTAAAGAATTCAGAGAATGTATAATTGTACAAAAAGAGGCACTCTGGCAGGTCTAAAACTACATGTGCTGTGACTTAGAATGATTAAGCATCATAACCAAAGGGAAAGAAAGGATGGAACCTAGGAGAGAACTTGACAGAAATAGTTGTTGCTACTGTTAATTCCTCCACATGAAAACAATCACACACACTCCCTGACAGAGGTTTGGGGTGTGGGGAAATTCAAATAAAGAATTCTTTATTTCTTAGTCACATAGTAAATGATTAGATTCAAATGACACCTTTCTTTTTCCAGTCATGAAGTTATAGAAGAATGTTCTTATTTGTGTGTTTTTGTGCAATATTAAGTTACAGTGTCTAGGAAAGGCCCCTAGCCTTACCTCATCTAAACCCAAGTCAAATCAATGCTTTAACCTCCCAGGAGCATAACGGCCACCTGTTGATGTGGACCAGGGGGTGTATTTTTTACAGTTTCCTTTTTAGTTAGAAAATTTGGAATCAATTCATAATATTGCTTTTTCAACTTACCTCTGGCCCCCAAGAAGTAATCCCAGTAAGTAAGGAATATACTTAGCAACCCAAGTGAGAACTCTTGCTGACATTTGTTCCCTTTGGGGTCAGGGGTGGGGAACTATGATGTGGATCTAGTAGAAGTAGTATTAATACATTAGAGGTTTATTGGCTTCCTGCAGGCTGGTTTTGTCATCTCAGCACCTTGTAAAATATAGTTTCTATGAGAAAATGAAATTTGAGTTGCCCATTGGCTGAACAACTGTATAGGTAGGGAACTCTCTGTGGTGGGTGAGTAGGTTGCTATTTATGGGGCTATTTATGAAGAAGAATCTCGGCCAGGCACAGGAGTTTGATGCATGAGGGAAGGAATCATTGGAAGTGTCCAATGAGATCAGCATGATGGGCAACTCAGACAGGTCAAGTCAAGGAGACACTGGATAAAGAGGCTGGTATCAGAATCAGCAGCATCCAAACAGTGGTATTTAATCTTGCTTTTTTTTAAAGAGGAAGGTAGCTAAACATATAGATTATTCACAAAGGCCATTAGAAGTCTCTTGGAGAAAACAAAGACCCTTTATTTCTCTACGGCATGATGAAATCACATTGTCTCTAGCTTATGGACAATCACTCTATATTTGAAAACAGTCTTCCTTTCGAAGTGGGGAAAACACAAACATAAAAAACAGAAGCTTTCTGTTGGGGTCATGCTTTAGTCAAAAGCTTTCAAAGCTCAGTGGGCACTTGCTTGTGCAGTAATGGACACAGTGGTGGCTTAAGTAGAAGCATGTCTGAACAGTTCAATGCAGTTCAGCAGGAAATGGTTATTAATAATTCCCACATCCCTTAAAATTGTTTCTACCAGTTCCTAAAAAATAGTGCAGACACGTGAAGAAAAAAAGGTCTTTATCCCTCCAGAAATATTTTTCATGATTACAGGTGAGGGCCTCCTTCCTATAGACACTGTTTTTACTTTTATTTTTTAAGACACCAGATCCACTATTTACATCAGAGTTCCTACAGTGCCCTTGCTTTATTACTCTGAAGTCAGCATGTCAATAATTTAATCAGGAACTTATGCATTCCTATTAGTTTCCTCTTGCTGTCATAACAAATTACTACCAAAGTAATTGCATTCCTTCTGAAGGCTCTAGGGGAGCATCTGTTTTCTTCTTTTCTAGCTCCTAGAGACCATGTATATTCCTTGGCTCACTGCCCCTTCCTGTGTTTTAGAGCCAGCACTGTAGCATCTCAAACCCTCTCTGACCTCTGCTTCTGTCATCACATCTCTGAGTGACCTTCCTGCTTCCCTCTTTCCCTATAGGGACCCTTGTAATTACTTTGGATGCACCTGGATAATCTGATATAATCACCCCATCTCAACATTCTTAACAACATCTGCAAAGTCCCCTTTGACATATTAGGAAAATGATCATAAGTCCTAAGGATATTAGGACATGAACATCTAGGGATTAGGAGGGGCTGTTATTCTGTCTACCACACCATTCTTTTTTCAATGTCTATTCTACTGATTCCAGTGAAGGGATGCTGGCTGAAGATTACGTGAATTCTTATTAGTAAAACAATCATGTGATTAAACAATGTATTGGGATACATGGAGGCAGCAGCATTCTGATAAGCAGTTGGTTGAGGTCGTGACTTTGAGGAGAGAATGCAGAGGGAATGTCTACAGGCATCCATTCTATTTTGCTGTATTTTCTATCTCAGAGTAAACAGAGGACAGGACTCCTTTGTCCTCCTCCTACCTTGAAGGCCCCTTGCTTTCCTTCACCCCTGTGCATTAAGCTGAACACTGAGAGCTATTTCTTTGGATATTTTCAATCAGCTCTTAAAACTCACTGGGACAGGAATCGGCTGGGTTTCTGCTTTTATGATTGAAAGTATGTGCTGCATTTTTTAAGAGAGACAAACTTGTCAATTTCTAAGCCAGTATAATTCCACAGTTAAAGACGGGAATATATTAACCAACAGCAGATTGGGGGGAGGAAGGGAATGCCTACACCTCTGCGCACACCAATGTTTGTTCATCTATGGGAGACTGATTACTCCATGTTGGAAATGCACAGCCTGGGTCAGCGGTGGGCCTTTGCAATGCTTCACCCCGTGGTCCCCTGCCTCAGGTTCTGCACAGTCAGGAGGTACGGATAGTGATTGTAGTTGAATATTTCTTGCCTACAGAACATTTAAAAGATACAGTCCTAGTGCTAACAGAAGCTCAAATGCTGCCTTCATCGCTATATGACCTTGAGCAATATACAGCAATTCTGCATCTGCTTTCCTATTTTCAGAAAAGGGCAATGCCACTGACAGTGCCTCTGAAACCCTTTGAAACTCTTAAATCACCAGTATTTCTGTTGCTATACACTAAGTAGAATCATCCTAGAGTCCCACAGTCCTGCATGCATTAGGAGTTATAGCAACAAGGAATTGGTTCTTATAGATGTTGGGGTTTTTTTTCAGCTGCATATAGACATGCATAGTTTTGTTAAAAATAAGTTCCCTTATTCATTGGTGAAACCCTGTATCTCAGGAAGTGTGATGAGGACAACACATTAATCACTCGAGAAATTAAATTAAATTGATTGGACAAAAATAGCTAAGCTTTTAAAATTGATGAGAGTTTATAGGTAATTATGGCAGGTTGAGATCAGATTAGAGTCTCCTCCCACCCCAAATTATCTAATGAAATAAATGAAAGTAAAAATAAATTTTTGAGAAGGTAAAAAGAAGCAAAAATTTAAGCATGATCACAGCCCCATATTATAAGTATAAAAGAGTTTCAGCAAGGAAAGAAAGAGAAGATTCTGAAATGATTCAGCAATGTTCCTAAACCTTACTTGAAATAGGACTAGTGAACCAGACAAATCTTTAAAATGTTGTTATTGCCCCCAAATTGGAAACAAAAATGTATTTGGCAATATTGATGTATTTTTCTTATTATATTATGAGGAATGGCAGAGGAAATGGCAATGTCTGCTGGATAAAGACAAATAATCCCAGTGGATTTAGGAATTCCATGATCAACTAACAGAATAATCTGGATCTTAAACTATTAATTTTGGAAAATATTTGCACTACCACTAATACTATGCAAAAAATTGATAACTTTTCTTGAAAGGAAAGTAATTCAATTGATCTTACTTCTTACCCCAATGTCTTCAAAAATGAAACTCCTATACTTTAACTGTAGATGAAAGGGGAAGAGAAACCTGTCTTAAATAAGGTGGGAGTTAAGGAGGTCCAAGAAAACCCCAGTTCATATGCAAAAACAAGCTAAAGCTAGCTAAGCTTTTAAGATTTACTGAAAAAAAAAACGTAAGGAATTTAGTCAGCTAAAGAGGGAGATGTTAGTCTGACTTTAAACTCTTTTTGCATCATTGTTCAAAGCTAGAATACAGGAGCAAAGTCTATACAATGTCTAGAGAGGAAAATATGACCCATGAGGACTATGCCCAATCTAGTTGTCATTATAGGATAAATGTCATATACATTCTTTTTTAAAAATATTTTTATTGTTAATAGTATTACAGATGTCTCCAGTAGTCTCCCCCACCCACCCTTTTACAACCCTCCTCCAAGCCCTTACCCCTGACCCTCCCACCCAGGTCTTCACCACCCTGTTGTTCATGTCCATGGGCTATACCTATACTAGTAAGTATATAAGTTCTTTGTATGCATTCTTAAACATGCAAGAACTTATGGCCATACTCACAAATTCTTTATGAAATAAAAATACTTTGTGAGTTCTCAATAACTGAAGAAATTTTTAATGAACTTGGAAATGCAGGTATTGAAGAAAAAGGATGATTGAACATTAAATTCATAGAGAAATGAAATTAAGTAACAATGGGAATTATGACCACAAAATATAATTCATATATTGTATAATTCTTACTATGAGAATACATGAGTCTGTGCACCCATATGTACTTAACAAAAATTAAGTGCTAAGAAGAGGAATTAATAGGGTTTATAAGAGCCTAATATCATCACCATTTATAGCAAGGAATCTAAAATAGAAACACTTGATTTAAAGATACAAAAGACACAAAAATATTAATTACTTTCATAATCTCTTTTTCCTGAGGCTTAAAAAAATCTTTTAGAAATAATATGTGTTGAGTTGAAGAAATTTCCCAAGTTATAAATGAGTTTTATTGCATTTAAGTTTTTTTTTCTGCTACATAAAGTATAGTATTATTGCATCATTTAATTTATGGATGACTATAGACCTTACCATCTTTGTAAAATCCCTCTCCATTAGGCCAATGCCTAGAGGCATAAGAGTGGTAGTCATTCAATAGGACTCCAATACAAAATGCCAAATTCAGAAGATAGGTGGCCATTATTTTCCACATTAAAAAAAAAACCAAAACAGAATACTCATGGCACTGATTCAGTAATATGTAGATTCTAATTTAGCAAATATTTATTGAGCTTCCACTATGAACAGCTATTTTTGTTCTCTCTGTATTTTGTCTTATGTGTTGTTTAGTTTAATAACCACAATAATAAATCAACTTATAAACTTATAGACTATATTTTAAAAACATAAGTAATCCTTGTAAAAAAAACAGGTGCATTTAATAATTCTCCACCCTTTATTTACTTGTATTGAATGGTTTAAATGTATTGAATGGTCTAATCCATAAGACTGATGTCCTATAAGAACAGGAACATACACACAGAGATTTTCCTTT
This sequence comes from Antrozous pallidus, assembly GCA_027563665.1. Taxonomy (NCBI): domain Eukaryota; kingdom Metazoa; phylum Chordata; class Mammalia; order Chiroptera; family Vespertilionidae; genus Antrozous; species Antrozous pallidus. The sequence goes on along the minus strand of CM050524.1, from coordinate 48,310,197 downwards.
TTCCCCCTTTTCTGAAGTCTAGCAAAGAGGGTATTAAGTATAATGTTTATAAGAATTAGTGAATAGTAATTATACATGAAAACAAGTATACCCTACAGTATGAGTGATTAAAAACAAATCTTTGGGGAAAACCGTAACTTTATGCTCTGGTTTTAGAATTATCTGCATGATAAAATATCACACCACTACAAATTCAAATTATTTAGTTAAAAAGTAATTTATATACTATGAATTTATTTACATAGATTAGAATCTATTCAGCTCAATTGCAATTCATCAATCTAATGACTCATCCAAATGGTTGGAAAGATTGTGGGACGACCTTCACCTAAGGCTAAAGTTGTTATTTCTAAGTGGTCGAAAGTTAGATGATTTTTTAACATTTACTCTTTTTCAAACATTGATATTTTGTTAGAATGTTCTGTAATGATCATGCATCGTTTTGGACTAAACTGTTCTCCCAAAATTTCTTATGTTGAAGCCCTAACACACAATGTGACTGTATTTGATGATCTAGATTTTATTTTATTTTTAAAAAATATTCTTTATTGATTTTTTACAGAGCAGAAGGGAGAGGGATAGAAAGTCAGAAACATTGATGAGAGAGATACATCAATCAGCTGCCTCTTGCACGCTCCCTACTGGGGATGTGCCCACAGCTAAGGTACATGCCCTTGACCAGAATCGAACCCGGGACCCTTCAGTCCGCAGTCCGGCGCTCTATCCACTGAGCCAAACTGGTCTTGGCTGACGATCTAGATTTTAAAGGAGTTTTTAAGGTTAAATAAAGTTGTAAGAATTAGCCTAATCCATAAGACTGATGGCCTATAAGAACAGGAAGAGATACCAGGGATGGGTGCAGACAGAGGAAATGTGTGGACACAGCAAGAAGGTAGCCACCCACAAGAAGCCCCAGGAGAAACCAACCCTACTGGCACCTTGATCACAGACTTCCAGCCTCCAGAACCATGAGCAAATGAGTTTCTATTGTTTAAGCCACCCAGTTGGTGGTATTTTGTTATGGGAGTTCAAGCAGGGTAATACAAAAAAACTCATTTTATAATAGCTCATTCTCTCTCTCCCTCAATCATAGTTGATAAAAATGACTGCAGGCCTTTTGAGAACAAATGGTCTGTAATGTAAAGATATAATCATGATAAAGCCCTAAAGAGTCTGAAAGGGATTTGACTTTAACCACACTTACCAAGGCTGTGAAATGATTCTCCAGGTTTCTCAAGAACCGGCTCTCCTGAGCGCATTGTGAACTGTCAGTTTCCATCAGGTCAGAGATCACCCAAACAGCTTCTCCTTTTACAGTAGGTTGGCGCTTGCTGCTTGAGCTCGCAGCCCTCTCAGGACCCAGAGAGTACAGGGATCTGTGTCTTATTTTCCAAGCTTAAAAATGTTTTGAGCTGTGTGAAGGTGATGGTTTAACTTCAGATTAAACTGGCTTTCCCCAGAACCTTGAGAAAATGAACCCTAGGCTGGGCTACTTCTCCAGTTGTCTATCAAAGGGAAGAGGCACGATGCACAGAATTTAACTCTTTCATGAATATGCTCTTTTCCAAAATGTTTCCCTGAGGCACCACAAATCCGTGGTTTTAAAGTCAAATGCATTTGCCGAGACCGGTTTGGCTCAGTAGATGGAGCGTCGGACTGCGGACTGAAGGGTCCCAGGTTCAATTCCGGCAAGGGCATGTACCTTGGCTGCGGGCACATTCCCAGTAGGGGGCGTGCAAGAGGCAGCTGATCGATGTCTCTCTCTCATCGATGTTTCTGACTTTCTATCCCTCTCCCTTCCACTCTGTAAAAAATCAATAATATATATATAAAATAAAGTCAAATGCATTTGAAAAATATTGACTACAAACTATTTTTAAATGGATTCCTCAGGATCCATGGACATAACCTCAGAGCTCTGGAGGTCTCTATAAGAATTTTTCCATTTTATAGTTCTTTAAAATAATCATTAAAACATGTACACATTCTAAATTATGTATGTGACCACCTTGTAATGAAACTTTGTCCCAAAATTGCAGCATCTGTTTCCATATGTGTATTAATTCAGGCCTATATCAAGATTGTATGATACTTTGGGATCAAAACCAATTAAATATTAGCAGAATTTCCAAAGAAAAAAATGGTCAGAGAATTACATTATAAGACAGTAGATGATGCTAACCTCAGAATACCTGTTTTGTAACGAAGTGTACATACAGTACCTACCGTGAGAGGAGATTTGGTGGGATCTTCTCATTTTGATGCATCATCTTTGAATAGTTTGTTGGCAATAATAAACACGATTTTATTGATATTAAATATGCCATGTAGTAATCATATTAAATACTCCATGAAGAATTTTCTGTTCCTGACTCCAAAAATAATTGCATTAGATACTCAGAAAAGAAAGAATTAAGGACCTGTATTTTGAGAATTATCTTGTCAGTTTTCCCCTATAAAACCATCTATTTTTTTAGTATATCTGCTATTTTTACAACTCACACAATGCCCTCATTTTCTCTTATGATTTTCTTTTATTTTCTCTTTTTCTGGGTATTATAAACATTGGGAAATACTGCAAAAATGTGATAGACCTGCAGCTATCTTTGAAACTTAAGGCCTTTGTACTTCAGAAGAGAAAGGGTGAATTTTTAGGAAGGACACTATTTGGCAATTGTTTCATGCTTCTGTTTCCCGCAGTTGCTCAGTTAGTTTCATGCTATGAAATTCAAGAGTTAGTATAATAGAATTATAGGCAGGGAGATAACTTATACCCATTCAGGGTTGGCTTGTTTCCTCTTCTATATCTCTATCAAGAATTTCCTTTAAATAAGCACCTAGGAAAAAGATAATGACTGTCTCCTGCTAGAATCAATTGTTGGCTACATATCTCAGAATTCCTGGATCCATACATCAATCAACCAAAGGTATTTCATCCACATTTGTTGTTGTTCCTAAGGTGTTCTGAGATCTTCTGTATCATCTTGGTGATAGTCCTGTTTTCTTTCACTGAATATATGCCCCAGTCTTCCATTTATTTTTGGCTCTCTGTCCTTAACTTAGGCCAGGGGTTGGCAAACTTTTTCTGTAGATAGCCGGATAGTAAATATTTTCAACTTTGGGGGCCTTACGACTTCAGTCACAGCTACTTAACTCTAATGTAGCCTAAAAGTAAAAGCAGATGATATGTAAATGAATGGGCTTAGCTTTATTCCAATAAGTCTGTTTACTAAATGGTTTGAGGGAGGTTTGGCGAAGGGTCATAGTTTTTTTTATCTCTGTTCTAAACTTAAGAAAGTAATGAATAAAGTGTTAATAATGCAGACTAAACTTAAAAGTATGCTGTGTCTAGCCATTACACAGAAACTGAGTACATGTTCTTTGAGTGCTTGAAAGCTGTTATCCAAAATGGCAAAGAAGTCACTCACATTATTGAGGAGTAAGTGAAGTTCTCATAGTCTTTGTTTTTTACTTCCATCTCAGTAGATAACAGAAATAAAAAGATCAATCAGTATTCTGATCAGAACTACATTTATTTGTCAAATAACCATTGTAGGCTGGCTATGAATAAAAGAGTTCAGCCAAAATCTAAGAAAGCAATCCATGGGAATCACTTGGCTGCATAGAACTTACAATAGAGAATTGTGTATTTATTATTCAAACATTGTATGCTACTCTTCCTTTTTATTAGTAAACTTATACTAGGTAATAGATGATAGATAGATAGAGAAATAGATAGATAGATAGATAGATAGATAGATAGAGAAATAGGTAGATAGATAGGTAGATAGATAGATAGATAGATAGATAGATAGATAGATAGATAGATAGATAGATAGGTAGATAGATAGATAGATAGATAGATAGATAGATAGATAGATAGATAGGTTTCTTCCTTTTTGATGAGCCACACTAGTCACATGAGATCTACTTATTCCAAGTAGAAATAGCAACCCAATGATTGACCTAATGTGACTATTATGCTCAGGATTTTGGTCCATGGGTTAGGGAAAACTTGGTAGAAACCAATCCCTTGTTAGGGCATCAATTCTGTCATGGGGGCTCTGACCCCCACCCCCCCAATCTAAACCTCCATATAGCACTGCATTGGGGGTATTAGGGTTTCAATATTTGGGGCTTGGAGGGCACAAACATTCAGTCCAAAGCACTGAGTATTTTTGGTTTGATATATACAAGGACTGAGGGCCCAGAGAGGAATAATATATTTATATATAAAATAAGGCCTCAATTAATTTTTGGAACTTTTAAAGAGAATCCTGACTATTGTATCCAGTGGGGATGGACAGGAGTGATGATGTTTCCTAAAAAAAAATGCACACACAAACATATCAAAGAAAGAAAGAAGATCCTCATCTTAGAATCAAGCATTAACTTCCTATGGGTCAGTGTAGAAGCATGTAAAGATTTATTAAAGAGGTCAAATATTTATCTGCCCCTGAGAATCCTAGAGACAGTACATATTACATCCATCGGAAAAGAAAAATATGTGGTTAGAAAAAGAGGTTTTCTTAACCTGGTGATCAATAAAAGATGCATAGACACAAATGATTACAATTATGTCCACTTACGCATGGCCCAGGAGAGAAAATTCTCTGGCACATTAATCTTACACCCAATGGCAAGCCTGATGCTGTCAACTGCACAAGTTCTTGAATCCTAGAAGGAGTGGTATCTGTTCCAATTACTTGCTTACTAGCCACTCCCTGTTTGTAATTTGGCACCTGGAGTGGTATAAGTTCAGGGAGAAGTTTTGAACATAATTGTCTCGTTCTCTCTGCAGTAAGAATCCAATTTTTAATTTAACCAAGTTATATTATTGTTCTGTTAAGTTTTCTATGTTCATCTTTGTTACTAGGAGTCTGTCCCCAATGAACTAACTAACCTATACTTGGAATAAGAAAGAAACAATTCTGGTTTCTGAAATGAGGAAGAAACAATTCTGGTTTCTAAAATTACAGGGTTTGAAGTTAGACTCAGAACAATAGGAGCATTAACACAGATTTTTGCTCTCATGGGTTTTCTAGGATGATTTCCAGACTTGGCTGTCGTAAGAAAGCTAATCCATAAGCAAGGAAGTGAACAAACAAGGAAGCAAATGAGGAGCAGACTTAGGGTTGCCCATTTTTATTTTTCTTGGTAAAAATATTAGGACAAATGAAAACTTCTACATCCTCTATTCCCATTATCGCATACACACACAAAATGCAGCTTCACATGAAAAAAAAAAAAAGAAGACATCATCTTGGAATGAAGGTGAGTCTTCTTAAAAAATTATTGAGTAGCCTGTTCCTCCATTCAAAAACCAGAAACAAAGATATGTTAATGAGACCTGAAGACAAAACAATTTCAACATAAAAAGTATGCTATGATTTACATTTTATAGAATTTTTTTGGAAATAACTTGTGGATTGTATGTTCATATTTGACAGTATAAAATAAAGTAGAGCTTGACTATCCAATTTATTTATGTAATCTATTTCTATTACAATCACTCCCAAAAATCCAGCTTCATAAATTGTAAATTGACAAGCTGAAAACAACACACCTAGCATGATTTTATTCAATTTGGCCAATTCTGGACTAAGTGAGGGAAGTGGAAGAGGAGCAATCACTTAGCCTCTAGCCCTCTCCTGAGCCTTTTCTGCAGCCTTGGATGGAGGGAAACTGGGGACAGAGCTGCCTTTCACTAACAAGGTGCTGCAATTATGTATGTGGAATCAGGGGGCAGGGGGCCTTCCCAGAAAATTGTGAATGATAGGTAGGCAAAGCAACATGTGGCCCATGAAGAAAAATTAGAGTTTGAAAATAAAAGATTATTCTGACATGTGATGTTATGCTAGGACAGTGGTCGGCAAACTGCGGCTCGTGAGCCACATGTGGCTCTTTGGCCCCTTGACTTTTTAGCAAAGGCCAGCCTAGGAGTACCCTAATTAAGTTAATAACAATGTACCTATATATATATAGTTTAAGTTTAAAAATTTTGGCTCTCAAGAGAAATTTCAATCATTGTACTGTTGATATTTGGCTCTGTTGACCACTGTGCTAGGACATCAAACTTGACTAAGATTCATCCAATTGGCCTCAGGAATGTAGCTCACTACTGCTATTAACTAGGGCATACACACATTATAAATCTGTAGAAGTTATAATTCTATTATGATGTTAATTTTAATAAATGAAAGCAAATTCTTTCTATCTCTTAGGTATGCAAAAGAGTTTTTTTTTTCCTGATAGCAATGCAAATGACTCTTGTCTATTAGAGAAGATAACCACAGAGGCTGTTTCATTGTGTTGTGGTACATTAATCAGTTTTGTATTTAATATATAAATATTACTTGAGCATGTGTTTCATTCAATCACTATACATTTATTTTCTCTTTTGAAGGAACACATGAATACACATTCATTTCCTCTTATCTGCATTTGAACCGCCTTTGTCATCCTTCTGGATCCCTCATTAAAATTTTGATGTATGCTCACTGTCGTATAAATGTGTGGGTTTTAAAAAACATTTGGAAAATTATATTTTTTTAGCATCCAAAAGAGGTGTGTACCTCTCTTGGTGGCTACTCAACCTAAAGCTGTGAAGGCTGGGGCCCTGAGCATCAACACAGGGTCACATAAAGTAATGAAAAAGGCATCTTGGCCTGGCCAGCATGATTTAGTGGTTGAGTGTCGACCTATGAACCAGGAGGTCACGGTTTGATTCCTGATCAGGGAACATGCCAATTTCATAGATGCAGATGTCTAGGTACTAATTGGTTAAACAAAAGTAGACATCTAAAAGTCTGAAATAGATGTGATTTAACTACATCATATTTCCCATTCTCAGTCATAAGATTTATTAGCTAGACATCTTCTGATAAATAAGTAATCACAAGAACAGTCTGCAGAAATCCTTCCAAAGGCCCAATCAAATATCACTTCTAGTCTTTGTAGGTGTTCCCACCATCGCCTTGCATGGGCAGAAACTCAGTGGAGGCAGCCCTTCCAACATGCCAGACACAGGGCACTATTACTTTTTCAGCAGGCATCTGGCAATTAGAATCCTCCAACTTCACAGACCCAGTTAGAGGTTAACTCTCGGCATTATCTCTCAGGGTAAAGGCTGCACACCTCTCTGTGTTCTTACAGTCTGTTCTTGCAAGACTGGGGAGTTGCTCTAAAACCCCCAACCCATAGATCCTGAATGTTTACTTCACCAATGCAAACCTGTTCCCCACATTCATTATGGTACCAAGATACTAATTTCACAAATAGAAACAATTTCTGAGAGTTAACATACTAATTTAAAACCGTTTGGTGTTGATTGAGGTAAGGATAACAGATAGTTGCCGTAATGGCTTCTGATAATAGGCTATCAGATTAGACTGCTGACTGAGCAGCCCTGCACTGAGCATTCTTGAGTAGAACGTAATCTGAACCTTAGTTGTAGCTTTATCCAACTAATATTAGATTATCATCTTTTAATGCTGACATATTTTAAAGAAAATTATATATATTTAAATGGTTTTATTGATTTTTAGAGAGAGAGGAAGGGAGAGGGAGAGACAGAGAGAAACATCAATGTGGGAGTGAAACTGGGGATCAAGGTGCAACCTGGGCATGTGTCCTGACTGGGAATTAAACAGGAGACCTTCTGGTGCATGAGAAGACACTCAACCAACTGAGCCACACGGGTCAGGGCAAATTAGATATACCTTGAACATGAGTACAGGGACTTGATATATGGACTTTGTAACACCAAGACTTTGCACAGTATCACACAGTGGGTGCCATTCCCTATTTGTTGAATTAACTAACACAAGACTTCATGAGAAAGTATACAAATCAGTCACACCATTTAATCTTCACTACAATTCTGTGAGATATGATCGCCAGTTTACAGATTAGAAAACTGACGTCCAAAGAGGGTAAGAAAATAGTGGTTCATAGGAGTGAAAGCTAACTTCTGGGGAAAATGGTTTCCAATCGCGTGCCAAGATGCCTCTTTTAAAAATACATATTTTTATTGATTTCGAAGAGGAATGGAGAGGAAGAGATAGGAACATTAATGATAAGATAAAATCTTTGATCTGCTACCTCCTATACACTCCCTACTGGGGAGTGAAGCCATAATGCAGGCTGGGTCAATCAGTATTTTTAAAAAATATTTTTATTGACTTTTTATAGAAAGGAAGGGAGAGAGATAGAAAGTTAGAAACATGGATGAGAAACATCAATAGCTGCCTCCTGCATGCCCCCTGCTGGGGATCAAGCCTGCAACCAACATACATACCCTTGACCAGAATTAAACTCAGGACCTTTCAGTCCACAGCAGGATGCTCTATCCACTGAGCCAAACTTGCTCAAGGCCAATCAGTACTTTTAATATTAAATTTAAGTGATTCTGATGCAGATTCATGTTTTTACATATGTATCTCTGCAGAGGGAGACTTCTAGTTGATTAACACTCAAATTATCAAAGACAAAATGATACTTGCCTGCCCTGCACTTTGAGAAACAACGTGCAATTTTACACGGATTCAGGGTTTCTTGGAGCACATGAGTCTTAAAACTTTGATAAACTCAAACATGTCTTTGAACTCATGTTGATTATAAATCTTAGAGCTCAAATTTCTCTATACATTCTAAATAATTGTCTATATAAGTCACGTTTTATTTAAAAAAATCCATATAAGTTATGCCACTTGCCCAGTGTTATGCTATTGATCATGGGAGGATACACATAGGTCAGAGAACTAATTATATTCATTCAGGATTTCCCTCACTACCTTCTCATCCAATGATTGTCATTGTATCATTTCAATGATTCACAGACCTGAAACTACCCCTCTGTGGTCAGGCAAGTTCCTTTATTCTTGCACTTCATTCAACCTTGGCTTTGACACAGTAAATTCCGGAAGATTTTACTGAGATTGTGGCAAGCTTTCCTCTTAAAATCATCCTGAGACCCACCAGCTCATTTCACGACTGTCAGCAACTGAAAAACTGTCATCATTCTGTACAAGTTGGAAACCACAAGTGAGCTAAAGTTTTGTGCCTTCTGCTTATTACAAATCTCCTAAAACCACTCGCAGGCAAAGCCACTGCAAAAAATCAAGGCGAGCCTATTGTTCCATTTATAGAACAGCCTGGGCTTCCTCTAAGACCAAAGTCACACCTGTGTATTCGCTTACTAAAAGGGCTTAGAACCAGTCAATTGTGCTCCAAAAATGCATTGTGGGTGGTTTCACATGTTTTCTCCATTATATTTTAAAAAAGTAAGCAATGAGAGACATAATTAACTTAATAAGATGATTAAGAGAACAAGAGAGAGATTTGATAAAGAGATCAAGAGATTTGCAAAGATCAGGTGAGACATTCAAAGACTTGATTAGAGCATAAATATTCTACCTCCTCATCCATTATTCTCTGCATTATATGACCTTTCTCCTCCAGTCTCTCTGCCTATTTTTAAAAACAGGTGTTTGTAAATTTTGCAATAAAAAAACAAAGAAAATAAGGCAAATACATATAAAGATTTAAAAGAGCCTATAATTTTGCGGATGAGGAGGAGAAACCTGCAAGGAACCTGGAATATCATGGGACTTGGAATTTCAACCGAACAATAATGCAGTTGACTTTGAACTCTGTGGTTACAGGAAGAGCAATCAAGATGAATCATAGATATTTAATTGTCTGAGAAAATCTGTTTTTCAGGAAACAGAGTATGAATGCCTGGTTTAAATTCTAAGAAGAATTTATAGTAGGATCCTCATAATTGGAACCCTGTGTAAAATTAAATAAAACAGTGATATGCAGGAAAAGCAAAAATGACCTTCATATAACCATTTCTTCTTACCCTCTTTAAATAAATGTAGGGGTATTGTATTAAATTGTAATTCAGAAAAGAACCTTCTATCAGATTGGATTATGGTTCTAACACTTTGTTTCCATCTTTGCTATGCAGTTCTTTAAACTAAAATTGTTTCCTTCTTAAGCCCTGGAATTTGGACTAAGTCTTGGGACTTCATTTTACCAAAGAGATTTTAGAAGATTGGATGCAAGCAGATAGTTGAAATACTCCTCTGCTATTGGACTTGTTCTGTTGTGCCCCTACTATCAGCCTGAGAACATCCCCCAGCCATCCTACAAGTTCAAGGAGGATGACAGACTTTCAGGGAAGACCCAGATCTGTAGACTTTCAATGAGAACAGCTGCTACATTGTGTCCAGCCAAATCAACTGTCCACCAACACACTGCCAACACACAGGGCTGTGACAATAATTGGTATGACAATAAGCCACTGAGTTTTGGAAAGGTTTATTAATATACAGTTTCTAGACAATACAGTTCATCCTGTTCATGTATGCTATTCTATAAATTATTTAAAAATGATACAGGCATGAAGTCACCACCACAATCAAAACATAAAACATTTTTATCACCACCACCCCCATTTCCTTTATTCCTCTTGGCAGGCATTCCCCTTCACCACCCTCAGCCCCTGTCAATCACTGATCTGTCTGTCTCTATAATTTTGCCTTTTCCAGATTACCATATAAATAGAATGATGGAATATGATGAATTTTTGTGTCAGACTCTTCTTAGCATAGAGCATTTGAGATCTATCATGTCGTTGCACATATCAGTAATTTGTCCTTTCATTACTGGGTAGTTTCCCCGTGTGTGGCTGCACCAGAGTTTATGCATTCCACAGATGATGAACCTTGAGTTGTTTCCGGGTTTGGTGATTATGAACAAATAGTCATATACAAGTTCTGATACAGACAAGCATATGTTCTCACTTAACTTGGAGTAAATACGTAGGAGTAAGATCACTGGGTCATGTGGAAATATGTGTTTATAAGAAATTGCCAAACTATTCCCCATTTTGCATCACCTCCAAAATTGTGTAAGAGAGTTCCAGTTACTCCACATCCTTACCAGGATCTGACATTGTCAGAATTTATGATTTTAGTTGCTTACATAGATGTGCAATGGTAGCTAATTGTAATTTGGGCAACATTTTTGTGGAATGTTTAAGTGACACAAATAATTAAGCCAATATGATCCAGGGCAATGTTTCCTGGTGCTCTGAACTTCATTGTTACCACTTCAATTGAAATAAAAATGGTAAAAGTTAAACTATCCTCTAATTGTTAGGACTTCCGGAATGTCCAGTGTTACTTCTAGAGCCTCCAATATTATGGAGACATGTGTCAGTCCTTTGAAATGCCATAACTACTGTAGATTTTTGTTCTTTTTTCCCCGTTGTTTTGTTTTTAAGGTCTATTTCACTGAATGTATTTTATTTTTTTAAGAGTTGTTTTATTACTTCTGCTTTCTAAACAGAAATAAAATCTCAGCTAGAATCAAAGCTCCAGGACTGGAGGCATGAAACCTGAAGTGGGGAGAAGCCTTCTATGTTTTAGTGTTCAATTTCTTTTTCACAATTTCAGGGAAATGAGGTGTCAACAATGTGTTCATTTTATTTAAAGCTGTTATAAAGGTAAGGCAGGCAGTGTTTCAATAGACTTCCTGCGGCATGTACATTTTAAAGGGAAAATCTAATTACCAATCATAGGATATCATTTGGCATAATATCTGTTTTAATTCTTGTCGATTCTAAAGGAAATCAACCTAGGAAAATAAATGAAATGAGATTTACCTAGTATATGTTACCAATTAGTTTCTGGTTTAGTAGTTGCAATATTCAGGTCACCAGTATCAGGAACAACTGTCCCAGGCTGATGGTTGTTTTTTTATCTTCATATGGTAGATTCAAAACAGCCTGCTACATTTTAATATAGTATTGGCTAACATTAATCAAACATTCTTTCTACCAACTCACAAGTAACCTCAAGTTTCTCTCTCAGTAATACTCAATAACAAACTGGAGATGTTTGTCCCAAGGAAGAAAAGATTTACAGGCAAGTAAAAATTGTGTTCAAATATTGTGACCCTCTCATATGAATAGGAAGAAAACATAATTTTTGAAATGGAAATACTAGGAATGATGGAGGATACTTTGCTGAGTCATATTTACTTCAATATGAGGAATAACTGTGTTCATTGTTAGAGCTATTGACAACCTCAGAAGAAAAGCTTTGCTATGTTCACAAATGTCTAGGAAAAGTCTGGAATCACATCATCTGAATGGAAACTGGAAGATAAATCTCAGCTCTGAGGCTCTATGATTCTGCCATCTGCGTTTTAGGGCTATCCTAGTAGAAATAACGTTAGGATTACTTCTCCCCGAGTGTCTTTTTCAAACCGCTCTCCACCTTCCCCATACTTCATATCTATCTCCCTGTCTGTTTATCTCCAACTCCATCTCTATCTCCATCCCCATCTCCATCTCTAGTTTCATCTTCATCTCTCCATCTCATCTCTAATCTCCATTCCAGTCTCTATCTCCATCTCCATCTCTCTGTCTTCATCTCCATCTATATCTTTATATTCTCTGACACAAGTTGAAAAAATGGAGGACAGGAACATAGGGAGCTTTTTTACCCCTGGTAATGTTGGTTTTTCCCAGTTAATTTGTTGTTGTGAGTGACAGAAACCCAGTTTGTACTAATTATGCCCATGTTTCTGTCCCAGAAAAGGAGCCTCTTGATTAATGGAAAACAAACTTCAGAAAGGGCATGGATATGACTGGCTTATAAATCAATGAACCTAGGACATGGAACACTGCTTGGGACTTTCCATCTCTTGTCTCTGCCTCCCTCTGTGCTGGAATTTTCTGATTATCAGCTTTGTCCACAGAGTAGGTCCCATGGCTTCTGGAAGCATTTGCTTTTATGACTTATAGCCTTACCCTTAAGAGAGGGACTGACCATCTTTCCTTTGTACCATTCCAAAATCCTAAGAAAGAACATGGGTTGGATAATGTAGCCACTCCTGTGGCCAGAGGGGAAAGAAAGTTAGTACAATTGGTAACCTCATTGAACCACATGGAAAGGTAAAGCAATTAAAAGTCACTGCTGCTTTGAGTGTCTTCATAAAAAAAATAAAGTTAGAGAACTTTTATATGGCAGGTATAGTTGTGCTTTGCAAATATGAATTGATAATCCTCATATAGTCACATGATACCCTATTATTTTCATCTTACAAATGGGAAAACTAAGGCACAGAGTATTTAAGGAATTGCATAGGAAAGAGCTAGACAGAATCTATACTAATAATAGGGTAATATGCTAATTAGACTGGGAGAACTTCCTGACATCCTTCTGGACAAAGCCATAGTGTCGAGGCCGAGGCAGAGGCGGTTAGGGACAATCAGGCCAGAAGAGGGGGAAGTTAGGGGGTGAGCAGGCTGGTGGGGGGAAAGGGGTGGCAGTTGAGGGTAAGTAGGCCAGCAGGGGGTGGGGCAGTTAGGGCCAATCAGGCAGGCAAGCAGGTGAGCGGTTAGGAACCAGTGATCCTGGGTTGTCCAACTGCTGATCCCAGATTGGAGAGGGTGCAGGCCGGGCTGAGGTACACCCTTCCCCATGCATGAATTTTGTGCATTGGCCACTAGTAGGTATATATTCACAAAGAACAGCCTGCCTATTAGTATTCACAGACTGGCGACATTATACTCAGTGCTATTTTCTCAATCTTCCCATCTCTCCTCTCCTTTTTCTTCATGGATATTTATCCATTTACTGCATACTCTCCCATATAACATCTAGCATGTCAGTCTCTTTGCCTGCTTCTCTGTCCTTCTCCTACAATTGACAGAGGAATAATCTCTATCTGCCAGAGATGTCAAGTGCTGAAAATATTGGCATTCCTTGAAGAAGTAGTTTGTTTTCTTTTCTTGAATATATCACATGCGGTTAAATGGCCTGACTTGTGCCCCCACTGACCAGACTTCACAGAGATGGCCTGTCAGAGGCTAGAGGATCTTTGAAGAATGGATATCTTCTCTATGGAAATATCCCAATTACCATTTCTTGCGTGAAACGCAGCATCGCCCCAGAGATCTGTGGCCATCAAGAGAAGTAACCGAGCTGAAGGGACATCCATCTCCATTCCCAGTGGGGACACCTCCAGCTTCTCTAACTTGTTCATATTGAACAATAAAAAAAAAGAGAGAGAGAAATCTAAAATAAGCAACAACAACCAAAAAGGATGGCAGAAAATAATCCACAGTGACTTATGCATCTTTCTCCATCCATAAATAACTTTACATTTCACTCTGGCAGCAGAGCCGAGCCAGGAGGTAATGAGCCATTGTGGAAAACCCATCTGTTGCTCATAAGGGGAAAGGCCGGATTTATGGAGGAAGAATCTGGGGCGTAAGTCCTGCTATTGTTAATGGGAGCTGCACATCTAATTGGTCATGCTGAAAATATGCCCAGTTATATGCTTTCACTGGCCAGATGGATGTGCTCAGCTGCAATGCTGGGAAGAGAAATGTACCTCAAGAATCTGAGAGTGGGAGTGGATGTGGCTGCCAGTCAGGAACCAACAGTTCTAATGAGGATGGATAGTCCTGCTCCATGGGCCTGATATAAAGATGGTTTTTCAAAAAAAATCCAAAAGGGCCAATAAGGGGATTTCTAAATGGGCTGACATAGTCAGTACCCTGGAGTGGATAGGGTTGAACCATTTCAACGAGGTCCCCCTCAACCCCATAATTTGAAACACCTCGACCTCTCTTATTCCTTTGTAACTTGGCCTGTTGCTACTTAGTAATTGCTTTGAGACTTTCTTAAAATGTTACTGCATAATGCCAATTGAAAACCATTTCTTCTAGGGTCCTCTATAGCACAGTGATGGGAAGGAAGCCTGAGAAATCAAAGGCAGGTTATGCCTCATCTAACTGCATTTCCTCTGATCATGTGTGAATTAGATTTGGGGCAACAAGTCTCCTGACAGAAATGAGACATTGTACTTTAATACAATTTCTGGTACATTGCAGGTACTTAATAAATGTTGAATGAAGGAGAATAAAACAGACTAACAATGATTAGCAAAAATCTTCACACATTATGGTCGAAAGGGATCAAAAGGTTTTCTTAGCCAGGGTATGCCAACTGCTCTAACAATCCCTAGTTCTTAGTCATGTAGAAAGGTTTAGTGCTTTCATGTCATGGTCCAATGTAGTAGACGTGAAGAAGGGGCAGGTGGTGGTGGGTAGAGCCTAGTGCTCTACATACTCTTTCTTCATCTTTCAATGCTATTGACCTCTATATCTGGCCTCCAAGGTCACCAGCGAAGAGGAAGGGGAATGAGGATGATAGTGTATGACCAGGTCTTGGAGTGAGAAGCACCACTTTCAACCCTTTTACTGGCCCCAATTCAATGATCTGGTCCAAAAACCAGAGCAGAGGCTGAGAAATGTAGGCTTCTCCTATGCCCAGGAGGAAAATTGCCTGGATTTGGTGAACACATGGAATTGTTTATCACTGTTTCTGAGACCATTGAATCCAATCCTTTAATTTACAGATGGGCAAGCTAAAGGTCTGAGACAATTATTTTCAATAAGTCACATGCCAGTTTAGTGACAATTAGGACAAGAATTTTAACTTTCTACTTTTTGACACTATTATTGTATAGGGGTGAGGGGAGAAGAGGGGCGGAGTGAGAATGAGATGGAAAGGGAAGAGAGACAAGGAGAGGAGATGACAGGACAGGACAGGAGAGGAGGCAGTGGAACCACCTATAAAGTTCCCCATAGAGATGTCAGGACATCAAATTGTATTCCGGGTCTGTCATCAGCTTTGATAGTCACTCACACTCCTCTTCTATCAAATTTCCCCTTCTATCAAGTGAGAAATTTGAATAGATTATTGCTGAAATCCCTTTAAGCTCTCACAATATCTACTTCCATTGAGACATCAGAAAGAAGAAATAAAACTTATGAAAAAAGAAAGGATATCAAAGAGAAGGAAGTCAGTGTGAGATGAAGGGTGGCAGATGAAGAAAACCAGATAGATTTTTTGTGTGTGTGTGTGTGTGTGTGTGTGTGTGTGTGTGTGTGTGTGTGTGTCACAGCTCATGAGGACACCAGACAAGCCCTTCACTCTGAAGTAACCAGAGAGCATCTTCCTGGAGTCCATTTCTCCCTCCTATTGCTTCTTCCTGTCCTCCTCCCCCCAAACTCAGGCCATTTGCTAACTCATCAGAGCCCCCACGGGGTGAGCACCCACTGCCTGAATGTCACAGGCTTGAACACAGCCCATTCAAATGCAGGGCCAAGGGGGCTGATGGCATGCAGCTGGGTAATTGCCCCTTTCTTCCCTTCTTGGGAGCTCATCTCTCTCGCCCACCTTCAAGCGTGCAAGCAGGACAGAGATTAAGGTGACTCTACAGGAGCCTGAGAGACTCCCCATGCAGGGGCAATAACAGGCCTCCACTGCAAAGCTGCCAGCAGCCACCTCCAATCCCTTTTAATTCTGCTCACTTTGGCTCCTTCAAAGGATAAAGGGATCAATTTCTGAAATCAGCCTTTCCTTTAAACACAACCAAGTGGCAGCCAAATCATACACAGAAGTAATCCTTCAAGGAGTGGCACTTCAGGCTCACCAAGCACTTTCATTGCAGGATTCTAAAGTCCTTTTCAATCATTAATACTTTCTCTAAACCCCCTGCTCTCAGAGCCAGGCAGAGGCAATGTGGATGCTGTGCAAGGAAGGGCAGGCACAGGGCTCTCAAAGGCACCAGGGACGCTCTGTTGCATTTCCATCATCCACCAGGTTTCCATAAATATCATGAGCAGAAATAAAATATTGCTTGAAGCAATGGGTATCATATTGAAAAGGCATTTTTCAAATCTTGGAGAGGGATCAGTTATGAGCTAGGAAATCCAAGAATTCCGGATTTCACTCACCTGTTCCCCAGTGACAGTGGTGCTGATTCTGGATCAATCACTTAATGTCTCTGAGGGTCTTTCTGTCTTCACCTTTGATTGGGTTAATGTGGCAAAGCATTCTAATCATGACAAGACACCATGATACTCTGACCTTAGACTGAAAACTCTCAAGCAGGTTTTTATTTGTGAAAGGTATACATTTGTACTACAAATCAAGTGTGGTAGGAAAAATTACAGTTCTTTATTTTTTAATGATCAACTGAATCTGAGTCTCACCAGGCTGATAAAAGATGTATTCCCAGCCCTTATGGATGCTCACCCCCTCAACACACACACACCCTAGTGAGAATTCAGGAATTCCCATAGCTCTATGCAATGGCAAGCAACTTGCTAGTCACTGTCCTAAGTCAGTGGTTCTCACCGATTCCCAGGGAAATGCCCATTGGCAGAATTTGTCCAGTTTCTCCAATGGAAGCTTGCTGCTTCCATTCATGGTAATAGTGGCTGTTTTTGCAGACCTCAGTTGATCAGGTTCTTCACAGCCACTAGGCAGCTCCACTCTGAGGTTTCATTGTTGCCCTGGGACTGCTCCAGCAGATGGGGTGGTAAGTCCTTCTGCTCACAGGATGGATGCCTTCTAAACCATTCCTGGATTTGGAGAAATCTTAGTTCTTTCATTTATTACCTTTAAAGTCATTCCACCATTTCCCTTCCTTCTTCACATTACCTTTTACTTATCAAAAGTCAATGGAAAGGGCCCAACTGGCCTGGCTCAGTGGTTGAACACTGACCTGTGAACCAGGAGGTGACCGTTCGATTCCAGTCAGGGCCTACACCTGGGTTGCAGCTCAATCCCCAGTGTGGGGAGTGCATTCTCTCTCATCATTGATGTGTCTATCTCCCTCTTTCTCCCTCTCCCTTCCTCTCTGAAAGAAATTTAAAATATATGTATATATATATTTTTAAAGAGTCTAGGGAAAGGAGATGAAAAGGCGTTGACTCCTGATTTGAACAGGAGAAAAGAAAATTATAGAATGAAGAGAATATTTTAATATGTGTTTTAATAAAGTGTTATCTTGGATCCTGTCACTAAGAAAGCCAACACAGACCATCATCACCTCAAATGACAGAGGAAACAAGGCTTGGCCAAAAGAATGGCAGAAGCCGACAGTGCCTAACACAGTGAGTCTTTGACGGGTCTTCCCTGTCACCATTGTTTTTTTTTTCTTTATGTTTTTAATCTTTATTGCTCAGTTTATTAATTACATTGTTCCCCCTTTTTTCCCCCCTATAGTTCTCCTCCACCGGGTACCCATCCCACCCTCCAACCTCACCCTACTCCACTGTCCTCTCCCATAGTTGCATGATTTTTGTCCAGTCTCTTGCTGCACTTCCCACTTCCCCTTTCTCCCCAAGAGTTGTCAGTCCATTCCCTCTCTATGTCCATGTTTCTGTTACATTCACCAGTTTATCCTGTTCATCAGCTTATTAATTCACTTGATTTTTAGATTCATTTGTTGATAGATGTGTATTTGTTGTTCCTAATTTACACTTTTATCTTTTTCTTCTTCCTCTTCTTAAAGAATATCTTTCAGCATTTCATATAATAATTGGTTTGGTGGTGATGAACTCCTTTAGCTTTTTCTTATCTGTGAAGCACTTTATCTGGCCTTCAATTCTGAATGATAGCTTTGCTGGATAGAGTAATCTTGGCTGTAGATTCTTGCTGTTCATCACTTTGAATATTTCTTGCCACTCCCGTCTTGCCTGCATCGTTTCTTTTGAGAAATCCTCTGACAATCGTATGGGTGCTCCCTTATAGGTAACCAACTGTTTCTCTCTTGCTGCTTTTAATATTCTCTCTTTGTCTTTTGCTCTTGGCATTTTAATTATGATGTGCCTTTGTGTGGTCCTCTTAGGGTTCCTATATATTGGGGTTCGGTGGGCTTCTTGGACTCCTAAGTCAATTTCTTTCACCAGGTGTGGGAAGTTTTCAGTCACTATTTCTTCAAATAGGTTTTCATTGTCTTGCTCTCTCTCTTTTTCTGGCACTCCTATAATTCGGATGTTGGTATGCTTGAGGTTGTCCCAGAGGCCCCTTACACTATCTTCAATTTTTTGGATTCTTTTGGATTCTTGCTTTTTCAGCTGAGTGGATTTTCCCTCTTTGTATTTCAAATCTTTAACTTGGTTCTTGGGGTGCTCCAGAGCACTTTTAGGTCTTTGTATAATATTTTTTATTTCAGTTAGTGTATGCTTAATTTCTGGTTGGTCCTTTTTCATATTCTTGAGAGTCTCCTTTATATCCTTGAGGGTCTCCTTCATTTCCACGTTGGTCTTGATCATTTCCTTGCAGGTCTCGTTCATATCCTTGTAGGACTCATTCATTTCCTTTGCGGTCTTGCTTATTTCCTTATAAGCCTCGACCTTTTGTTGGAGCCTCTTGAGAAGCCCTATAACCGTGATTTTGAATTCCATGTCCAGCCGTTTTTTTTTCCTCCATTTCTTTCACATCTGATTTCTTTCCATGTCTCTGCATGGTGGCTGCTTCCCTGAGTTGGTCAATTAGCTTTGGGTGGTAGACTTCCTACTAGGGACAGTAGCTCAACCTCCCCAGTTACCTGAGGTGGATATGGGTTGCACAGTCTTGCTGAAGTTAAGCTCAGGTTAATCATTGTTAGCACTTGGAGGGGTTGACCTCCAGGCCAATTGTCTGTGAAGCTCAGCTGTGCTCAGGTTGGCTGGGTGGAGTCTCCGGGCCAAGCAGACAGCATCAGCTCCGCCCTATGCGGCCCCAGGGACTCTGTGCTGGGGGCAATGGCTGCCAGCACCTCTGAGAGAGAGCCATTGCCAAGCTCCACCGGCTGCCAGGGAATTCAGACTCTCTCCAAATGAGTCTGCACGCCCAATGTCTCACCCAGGGTCATAAAACAAAGCAGACTGACGGTTTTCCGAATGAGAAAGCAAGTCGCAGAGCGCTCTTTGCGCGGACACGCAGCCGAGCTGTTCGCGCAAGCTGCCTTCTCCACAAGCTGGGAGACCCCTGCAGCGCCTGAGTTTCGGCGTGCCCTCCCACTGTCCAGTTTTTACCCCGTATGATAGTGGGTTCCCTGGACTTCACCCAGAGCTGGAGAATCAGTCCAGTGGGACGTCTTTGTCTCCACATTCGAGAAAACTGGCCGGTTTTCAGCCGCCCGCTCTCTCCACTGGCGCGCGCTCCAAACCTCTCTCTCCCAGAATCTTTCAACGCTGTCCGCCGCCGCTCCTCCGAGTCACAGTGTCTTATCTTCACTTTTATTTGTGGAATTTTCACTCGGCGAGCTTTCTGGTAATTCTGGAAGGTGTTTGTTCTTTCGTTAAGTTGTAGTATTAAAATTGTTGAGTATGATGGCAAGATAGGTGTTTTACCTATGCCGCCGTCTTGGTTTCTCTGCCCCTGTCACCATTGTTTACTGGACACAAGGCTGATAAATCCTGAGACTGACTAAAAACTGCCATAGCTTGAATGTTCTCAAGGGACCTTTCTGCAAGACTGGGAGAATATTTTCTTGGTTCCATAATAGTGAAAAGACTAAAGATGCAGTCATTCACCCAGCACAATGTTCATCTGAAATAGTACTTAGTCATTTTCCATTATGAACCAGCACTTTCTCTTGAGGAAGCTCATTCTGATAATGGTTTTGGGACCAAATCTAAACTTCCTCCAGTTGATCACAACATCCCCTAATCCAGAATCACAGAGGTTGTTGAGAAGGAAATTAACCTCTGCAAAGTTTCCATTATGTGCCAGACATTTTTAGGGCACTGTTTACATATGCTTCATACAAATTCTGAAAGGTAGCAATTATTTTCTCCATCAAAGAGATGCAGAAAGCGAGTCAAAGTGATTAAGTGGTCAGGTATAAAAAGAAACAGCAGTTTCTAAAGAAAGGCCATTCCTGCTATATCAGGCCATCTGCCATCTAACACATAGTAACCTACAGGAATATTATTTTCAAGGCCATTGTCATGTCCCCATGACATTCTCCAGATTAATCATTCTCTCACCATTATTATTCTGCCAATAATAAGAGCAGCCAGCATCTACTGAAATGGGTCATCTTATTAAAATAGCTCAAGAACCCAATGATGCTGGTACAAGTCATGGAGTCCTTCAGCAGCAGGGCATGTGGCATGGTGCTTCTAAATCAGACCTCTTAAGAAGCAAAGCCAGACCTTGGGTGAGTTTCTCAAGTCCCAGTTCGTTGTGTGTGAAAACATAAGCATAGTAATAACAGTAACTTCAGGGAATATTGAAAGGTTTAAATACCATGAACCATGGAGAAGGTCCAGCATGTCATAACTGCCTAATAAATATTAGTGATCATTATTGGGCATCTCAAGACCTGCCACTGTTGTGGTTGATTCCTCATAAAGCTACTCAATTTTGGTAGTAGCTGAATTTCAATAGGGCACCACAGATTAAACATAGTATACCAGGGAAAACTTTATTAATATAAAAGGGAACAATTCAATACACTCCTTGCTTTCCGGCTCCCTTCAGGAACCAGCCTAAGCCCTCTGGCTTTTCAGAACATCATGCTGTACTTTAAATACATGCAGAGGTTGCAGTTAACTGGGGTTTCCTTACACAGAAGAATTTAGAAATGTAGGGAGTCAATGAAATGTGGCCAGAGCTACTAGGCCTGTGCTCTTATCCAGCTGGTAATTAAACTCAAGTCTTGCTTGTGCCTCTTTAGCAGATGGTTGCCCACTTCTCCAGAGGAAGTCCACTACCCAATTGTCTTTGCAACTGTAATTGTGTGCACATTTCAGAATAGCTTATTTTCCTGGTAGTCAGGCTCAACCCAGCATGTCGCTACTTTCTTTGCAAGGAAGAGGAAGGTTCTGCAGTTTTAATAGAATGAGAGAACTTCCTAATAAAATCACCAAATTAAGGTTATCTTTCTGCATCAATTTTTTTTAAAGGAGCAGGGACATGTTTTATACTGAAAAGAAGCTTTCTCTGTCATCCTTGGCCCCAAATTTCCAGCCTTAACAGAGATGATGAACCCAAACTATAATGACAACAAATAAACATCACTAGTGATACTTTTAATTTAAACTCTAGGTTTTACATTTCTAATATAGGGTCGTACACAGAGCTGCATAACAGCATTAATCCTAACTTACAATGGGAATTGTTCAACTACAAAATGAGGACATCTGAGGACAAAATCCTCTGAATGACTAATCCCCTCCCTTCCTATGCCCTTGCCAAACTTCCGGAGGAAATACTGACTGCAATACAGAGCATTTCAGAAAGTTCTTTTTTTCTCTTTTTTGTAATAAAGGCTTTCATCTATTGGCAGCAGAATGTCAGATGATAACCATGAGCCTTCTGTGTTCCTCTAGTGAAATAAAAATGTAATAAATGGCAGTGAAAACCAAACATCCAACAACTAAGCACAAAATTGATGAATCTCACTAAATTAATGCTGAACAAAAGAAGTGAGACCCAAATGAGCACATATGGTGTGATCTCATCTATGTAGGACTCAAAAGCAGGGGATGCTCATGTATGATTAGAAATCAAGATAAGCCCACCAGCATGGCTCAGTGGTTGAGTGTCAACCTATGATCTAGGAGTCATGGTTCAATTCCCTATTAGGGCACATGCCTGGATTGTGGGCTCATGTGGGGTGTGCAGGAGGCAGCCAATCTATGAATCTCTCTCATTATTGATGTTCCTATCTCTCACTCCTCCCTTCCTCTCTGAAATCAATAAAAATATATTTAAAAAATAAAAAACATTAGAATAGGAGTTGCCTTGGAAGAAATAGTGCCTAGATATGAGCACAGAAGGTTGTGGGGTGTTGGCTATGTTCTGTTCAATGATCTGGATGTTGGTTATACGTGTGTGTGTGTGTGTGTGTGTGTGTGTGTGTGTGTGTGTGTGTGAGAGAGAGAGAGAGAGAGAGAGAGAGAGAGAGAGAGAGAGAGAGAGAGAGAAGAGAGAGAGAGAGAGAAAGAGAGAGGTAAAAAGTAGTGAAGCTAAAATGATTTGTGCTTCTCCTTATGCTATATTTTAATGAAAAGCTCACTTAGAGTCAATAAATCCAAAACACTACAAATTTATTAAGTGGAAACTGCTAGGATAATTGGGTACATCAGGGGTAAGAATTTTACTTCAAGACAGCAATGTTTAACAAAGCCATCGTATTCAGATGAAGAGCTAGAGGATAGTGCTATTTTTCTGTTTCCCCTTCTCTATCTTCAATTTTCAGAACATGATACCTTCTTGAATTAAACAGGGACTCAGAGAATAGCAATATGAAAGCACATAAACTATTTACCTACTTACCAGAACAGCAAAAGAATTGCTCCCTATCCTGAGAATAGACAGGTCATTAAACCAGTTATGTGCAGGCTAAAACATGGTTCTCTTAGAAAAGAAAGCCCGTAGTGATTCTGTGTTTAATTGTAACCTACCAGTGTTTCATTATTAGACAACATAATGCTGTCCTAAAAACAAGTGTCTTTGTAAATGTTTTTCTCCAAAGAAGTTTGGCATACTGGAGAGGTGACCACTTTCTCCCACATCCTGGTAGTGTGGAGCTTGTTAAAAAGTAAAATGCAACTTAGTAAATTTGAAGATCAGATTGGCTTTATTTAGCAAGTCATGAATGGGCCAGCACCCCAAGAAGCAACTAGAAGGATGCTCCAGGGGATGTACAAAAGGGAAGGTTTTTATAGAAAAAAAGTAGGTGAGGCAGGAGGGCTATTAACAAAAGAAAAGAAAGAACTATTTTTAGTCCAGGACATTTTTAGGGGTTGTAAGGAAAGGAAAGAACAAAGGTTTTGATCATGCAGATTGCGTCTCTTTTTCTATGGCAGGGTGGTGGATGGAGAGGGCCCCCCTGACAGACTACTTTACTGGTGCTGACCAGAAATTTCAGACTAGTTGATTAAGATTATGTTTCTGAAAGAGGTTGAAAGAGCAAGTAGGTCAGGTATGGTGTCATGAGCTTTAGCATAAGTGACACCATTTTGGGCCTATGGTTTTCTTTTTAACAGACCTAAAGCACTCACTTGATTGTTCTTCTGAGAAACCTTCCTCTTACCTTGAGGTCTAGTCTGCGAGACTCTCCTTGAGCTGCCAGAGAACCTGAGCTAACTCCATCACTGAATTTAGCACATTCCAGCTTGTCAGTTTCCATGTTTATTTTTCACAGTGTGGGCAGTTTTAACTAGAAATGAGGTAGATGAGTTACCGTAGTTAGATAATTATTGATGGAAAAGGAAATACAAGGGAAGCCAGATATTGTTGAGTATGGTCAGTTGGGGACACTGAGACTGTTTTCTTCACCAGGAAGCTACAGGTTCACACCCACCCAAGGGATCATAGCATTGTCTCTCTGAAAGGATTAACACTTTCCCTTGCCATCTCCCGTACCAGATTGTGGAGGGATGGGGAACAAGGGGAGATGAGAACTAAAGACATGCGCAATGAAGTCAAAATGGTGCAGGGAGAAGTGCTGGACCATAGAGGTCTGGGGAAAAGATCATTGACTAGGGTGGTGAATACAAGGAATTGAGTCTTGTTAATCTGTATAGCCAGAGTATAATACAGAATTTATGACATAATTAGTGCTTAATAAAAGCAGACTGGATGAATAGATACTCTCACTTCATGGGTTGGGATACAGATGTAAGGAAAGCATTGACAGAGCAGGTCTTTTTAAAGCTAAAAAGATATTTCATATTGATATTAGTTTAGCATTTTCTTCTATCCACAGACCAGATTATTAAGTTCTTCAAGCAATGTGGAAGCATTCTCCAGATTACCTGGAGAATAGAATCATCATTGATCCATGTGACCCCTACACTGTTACCATCTAATTTTAACACAACCGTTAGCACCCCCTGCCCATGTGAACTTCCTCCTCATTCCACCTGGGCTCTCATCTATCCTCTGGGCTGTCTCCCACTCCTCACTGTATGTGAATATTCTCTTCACCATGCTTGGCCTACAACATCCTGCTCTGGGCACCTGTGGCTCCCACACACACAAAGATGCCAACTTCCTCTGTTTGTTCTTAATGGTTTTTTAACTAAATTATTCAGGAAGAAACAAAACAAAAACAAACAAACAAAAGGAAGAGGAAATGAACTGGAGAGGACAACGGCAAAATTTTTCATTGTTAGAAGTAATCGGGCCTCTAAGAATTGACTGGTGAAATAGAAGATAGGAAACTAAAGCCACAAAATGTTGATTTATTAACTTACTGTAAGAATTATAATGATCTAAGCCACTGATCAATAAACTCATTAGCCAACAGAGCCAAATATCAACAGTCCAACGATTGAAATTTCTTTTGAGAGCCA
Source organism: Antrozous pallidus (assembly GCA_027563665.1). Classification (NCBI taxonomy): domain Eukaryota; kingdom Metazoa; phylum Chordata; class Mammalia; order Chiroptera; family Vespertilionidae; genus Antrozous; species Antrozous pallidus. The sequence goes on along the minus strand of CM050524.1, from coordinate 48,285,020 downwards.
AATTTTTTAAACTTAAACTTCTTCTAATGCCACTTCAAAATAGACTTGCCCAGGCCATGGTATTTTGTGGAAAAGCCACACTCAAGGGGTCAAAGAGCCGCATGTGGCTCAAGAGCCACAGCTTGCAACCTCTGATCTAAGGTACCAGTATCATTAATTCTGGCATGATTGGCACATATTCATTTTATTGTCAGACTTCATGGTACACCAAGTCATAATTGAACATAGTGATTTGTTATGGGAAATACAGCCACCACAGGCTTGGAAATGCTTAAAATTCTTTTGGTCATCTTACTCTGTGGTGTGGACAAAGCCTACAGAGGAATCAAAGGGATGATTTATGAGCATCAGATCAGAACAAGAGTGAGTAGATTAGTGGACCTCAACCCTGGCTGCCCTGGGAATCTATATATATAAAAGCCTAAGCAACCATCCTACCATTCGACTATCCTACCAGTAACTATGATGTGCACTGACCACCAGGGTGCAGATGTTCAACAGAGGAGCTGCAGAGCTACAGCAACTTTGTAGTGTCCTCTCGCACTCCAGGACCCCTCGTAGGATGTTGGACTACTGGTTTCAGACTGATCCCAGAAGACCAGGACGAGGGACCCCACCTGCCAGAGGGACTCTGCTCATTCTGCAGATACCCTTTGAACCCCAGCACCACCCCAGGTGCAGCTGGCCTGGGAGGATCTGCAGGAGGTTGGCTCCAGGGCATGTACGGCCCATCTAGCCCAGTCCCACTCCACCGGCCACCTTCTAATTTCCTTTCAATGTGCATGAATTTTATAACATACCAATACTTAGGCCCTCTCCAATATAATCAGCTCAAAATCTCTGAGAGGTAGGGACCAGGAATGAATATTTTAAGAAAGATTCCCAGGTGATGATAATGAGCAACCAAGGCTGAGAACTATTGAGTTAAATGTCAAAATGCTAATTAGTATTAATTTATGATACCTTAATGCATCCAGATCAATTTGGGGATCTAAAATAGGTGATTTTGGTTAAGGCTTTCTTTTCTTTTCCACCTTGTAAAGAAATTCACTGCCAGAGTTTTTTTTGTGTGTGTGTTTTTTTTTTCATACTCTTATTCTTCTCTATTTCCACATCTGATGAACACCCTTTTACCTGACATAGCCTTTTTCTTAGCTGTTGTTGATCCATTCAATTAGTTGACGAGTGGTCCAGGCTTATTCAGAAAGACGTCATATATTTGGCTCCCAATGAATGTGTTGATTTTAATTATAGTATCAACAGTTACCATGTGGGTAGCTTCTATGTTCCTAGCTCCATAAGAAGTTCTTTTAATATGTATCTCACTTAAGAATCACTACAGCCCTATAAAGTATAGGAATAAGTTCCCACATAGATGAAAACAAGAGATGAACTTGTCCAAGGTTACTGAACGAGTGTTTACTCTAAATCCTGTGTTTTTCCTGTGTGTCCATCTGCCTCTCATATTTTAATGTTCAAAGACCAATTACTTTTTCCTTCTCATTTGCATATTTTCTTGGAGAAATCAGCCATAATTGTGGCATTCAAGTGCTTACAACGATCACTGTAATATTACTCACTAAAAACTGGAATTGAATGAGTTGGGGTAATTCTGGATGTCTGCCAAAAGGACTTAGTAACAGTGGCTGAAAAGCCAAATGGAAGCATTCATAAACAAGATTTATGTGTGAATAGGACTCCTCTAAGAGTAAAGCTCAATATGGTAAATTTGAAGAGAAAACAGGCAATCTTCTAAATGCGGTTTCTTCGCACCATAAAAATGCATTGGCGGGCAGCTTGAGTACAAAGGCTGAAAAGGAAATTGTTTGGTCTAGGACTTGGCATTTGAATTTCCCCCAAAGTCACATTCAGATATATTAAAGTAATAAATTTAAATATTACTTGAAAAAGTCTACTTATATAATCCTCAGGTAGTTCTCCGTTTAAATGCTCTGATTAATATCGTTCCAGAAGTCATTGACTGATTTTCCTTCATTTTTATTATTAATGTGCATCATCTGTAACCTGAAATGTGTGGCAAAGAGGACAGAGAAGAAAGAGAGAAAAGCGATAGAGGAGGCAAGAATGAAAACAAGAAATGGACTTTGGTACTAAGTGGTTGGGAGGATAATATCACAGAAATGGGATGTACCTCAGCATCTATTTCCCTGTTGAAGAAGATGGGACATTTATCAGGTCATTAGTTACTTGCGCTTCATTGTTTTAACCAGAAAAAGAAAATAGTGCAATAAAAGGAATTTAAGATGGAGACCGATGGCTCCCCTTATCAGTCTAGGGAATGATTGTTTAAAGTTCTAAATTTGCTTTGTTCTTTATCACTTGATACTTTTCTAAGCATTGATTTGTGAATCCAACTTGCTTCTGTGTTCCAGGATTAGGTATTAAAGCGGAATAATAAATCACTTGGGGATGACATAGGTAAAGAAGTTTCCTAGATGGTTCTATGTGTATTTTAATTTACAGATGCAGTAATTAGTCATCATGACCTTGGCATAACAGCCTAACCCTGAAGGTCATTCCAGAAGATTAGAATGCCATCAGCTTTGTCCTTTCCTTCTTTGATTTCTCTCTCCAAGAACTTGCATGTGAGAGTTGAAATCTTCCAAGGAGTGGTCTCCTCAAAAATCTTTGCTCATGTATTTCTGTTGATTGAATAAAAACCCCAAGTTTGTGAACATATCCCCAATATTAATAGATATATCTTGTGTAACATACATAATATTAAAATGGTAAGAGTATAGATAAAAGAGAATAAATTAAAGTCCTATTATTTTAATTATACACTCCACTTTGGAGGCCTTTTCTTACACATTCATGTATATATAACTCATTTATTAAAATACATATGATCCAGCCGAGACCGGTTTGGCTCAGTGGATAGAGCGTCGGACTGTGGACTGAAGGGTCCCGGGTTCGATTCCGGTCAAGGGCATGTACCTTGGCTGTGGGCACATCCCCAGTAGGGGGCGTGCAAGAGGCAACTGATCGATGTTTCTCTCTTATTGATGTTTCTGACTTTCTATCCCTCTCCCTTCCGCTCTGTAAAAAAAATCAATAAAATATATTTTAAAAAATACATATGATCCAGTAGGCCAGGGATGTAGACTGCGAACTAGCATTTTAACAAGGTGATACTGATGTTGCTGATCCATAGACCACATTTTTAGTAGCAAGGCTCAGAAACAAATATCACATTTCATAAATTATTTCCTCCTATTTAGCATATTTCAGAAAATTTAAGAGCTGATTCCTGGCCTAGGGAAACCTACCAAGCTATTCATTTTCATACCATTGTGGTTAGCCTGGCTCTGTTTTGAAAGAAAATGTTTTAAATAGGTCTGTGCTGTTTTCTAGTCTCTGACAGTGAGTTGGGCTCCATTAGTCTGGGCATCTAGACTAAGGACTTGTTGGATAAACTCTTTTGACTCTTGGTCTTCATCTCTATAACTTCCCTCCTGAATACAGAGTCCTGAGCTTGTGTTTGGTAACAACCACCTTATGGCTTGGCACCAACAAACTTGAATCTAGGGTGAGGTACTCTTCTTGTGCAAAAAAAATCTAGAGAGGTACCAAAGCATTCGATAATCAAGACATGCAGTAACCTAATTTAATACTTAAATATTAAATTGGCAAACTATGATTGACCATATGCTTTTGTAAGTAAAGTTTTATTGGTCCCAATTTTCTTCCTATTCTATCCTGTTGAGCTCTGCACACCCCAGCACCTGTGGGCTCCATCAGACACTTTCTGAATGTCCTCTGCCAGGTAATTATTAAAACAGCCTTCAATAAACTAACTTTTTTTTCCAAAAAAATCATAACACACAGATTTTGAAGAAAAATCAAATCTTTATAACATCAATACTCTGAATTATTAAAAGCTGAGGAGGAAAAATTAAAGTTTTGATGTCTTTCAATGGAATTAGTCTGAATAATTCAATAAATGGCCCCAGTGATAAACATATTACCCTAGTTTTCAACTTAAATATTGCTTAAAATCTGTTCCACAATTTTTCTGCTGTAAGAGGAAGTCAAAAGGTATAGGATTTATTGGTATTTCTATGTAGGGGATAGAAAAATCACTTTTAAATATCTACAAAGAAAAAATGCATTCTAACTCAGTACTATGAGATGTCTCAACATATCGGTGGATGACCTTAAAGTCCAAGGGAAATATAGATGCCATCTTTAATTTTTTCTATTCATATTTGTCCACATTTGTTGCTGAGTCATTTCAGTTTTATTCATCAAAGACTTTTTGAGTCTGCTTTTTATCCTTTTTAATCTTTTTGCCATTAAACCCTTACCTTCCACTGCCTGTAAGGTCTTTTCCAGAGTCTAGATTCCTTCAACTTCAATTCGTTCTGCACCTTGCTACCTAAGTAATCTTTCTAAAACAAAAACCTAGTCATTTCACTTGATAGCTTTAAATCTCAAGAAAGCTTCCAGTCTCTAGTTAGACTACCTAGCTTTATCCTCCTCAAGTTAACCTCTTACACATGAGGGAGAGCAGAGTTTGCTACCCTGAAATAAGCCTTTTGGGATATTGATTATCTTATGCTGTTTCTTTTAAGAAACAAAAGAATCAGGAAGAGCCTTTGACCTTATTCTAAACTGCCTAAAAGGAATTTAGATAGAAGACCTATTCCAGGAAGGGAGCTATTATCACAGACACTATAGATTAATATGAACAGGTATGATAGGGAGGATCCCAGAAAGGCCCTTTATTTATTTATTTATTTTTATTGATTTCAGAGTGGAAGGGAGAGGGAGAGAGAAAAACATTCTATCTAATAAAATAGTAATATGCAAATTGACCATATCTCAGCTACACTCACAAGCCATGCCCACCAGCCAATCAGGAGCAAGTATGCAAATTAACCCAAACCAAGATGGCTACAGCCACAGAGAGAGCAGGAAGGAGGTTTGGGTATCCTTGGCGATGGAGGAAGCCAAGCTCTCTGCACACCCTGGGCGGCCCAGCCCTCCACTCAATGTTGCAAAGTGTCAAATATAAAAGATTAATAAATTCCAACAAAAATGGTGGCAGCCACGAAGCTGGAGAGAGTAGGAGGCTTGGGTTGCCCCCAGCAATGGAGGAAGTCAAGCTATCCGTAGCCCTGGACTGCCTTGGCCTCCGCTTAAGGGTACAAAGTTTTAGTTATGGAAGATAAATCACAACAGAAATGGCTGCAGCCACAGAGTGAGCAGGAGGCTTGGCTCCACTCCAGGCTACAAAGTTTCAATTGTAGAACATAAATAAATCCCAGATACCAGAGCCTCTGCTTGGGTTGGTGGGATGATGTGTCAGGACTGCAAACCACCACAGACCCCTCACCCAGGCTGCCACACCCCAAGGGAATCCCCATTCTGATCCAGGACACCTTTCAGGGCAAACCAGCTGTCCCCCCCTCCCCCCGCCATCCACCAGACCTCTATCTTATCTAATAAAACAGTAATATGCAGATTGAACATCACTCCAACACACCAGATGGCGCCCCAGGTAGTTAAAGATCCTGTCCCATGTGGTCAAAGTTGGCCACCACAAGATGACTAGCAGGGAAGGGCAGTTGGGAGGGACCAGGCCTGCAAGGGAGGCAGTTGGTGGTGATTAAGCCTGCAGTAGAGGGCAGTTAGGGGTGACCAGGCCGGCATAGGAGGGAAGTTGGAGGCAACTGGGCCTGCAGGGAAGGGCAGTTTGGGGGGACCCTCTAGGCCTGCAGGGAAGAGCAGTTTGGAGGAATCAAGCCTGCAGGGGAGGCCAGTTAAGGGTGACAGGCCTACAGGGGAGGGCAGTTAGGGGCAAACAGGCTGGCAGGAAAGGAGTTAGGCATCAATCAGGTTGGCACAGGGAGAGGTTAGAGGGTTATCAGGCTGGAAGGCAGAAATGGTTAGGGTCAATCAGGAAGGCAGGCAGGTGAACAGTTGGGAGCCAGGAGTACTGAATTGTGAAAGGGATGTCTGACAGCCTTTTTAGGCCAGATCTCAGTAGGATCCGGCCTAAATGTGCTGTCAGACATCCATCAAAGGGTCCCAGATTGGAGAGGGTGCAGGCTGGACTGAGGGACATCCCCACCCCCACACAAATTTCATGCACTGGGCCTCTAGTCAATGATAAGAGAGAATCATTGATCAGCTGCCTCCTGCTCACCCCTTACTGGGGATCAAGCCTGCAACCTGGGCAGGTGCCCTGACCAGGAATTGAATTTTGACCTCCTGGCTCATAGGTTTATGCTCAACCACTGAGCCACCATGGCCAGGCCCAGCAAGGTCCTTTTGATCAAAGTCCTCTCTGTTAAAGATGGCCCAGCAAGCATTTCTTCACCAAATCATTGCTTTTCTATCTCCATGTGAATTCCCTTCCTGTCCTTTGAAGACCCAAACACATTCTCTCCCTCTTCCTCCTTAATGACATATACATCTTAACTGCCCAATATGTCCTTATGGAACCCCTGCATGTACATACATATTAAACTTGGACATTATTCTCCTATTAAGCTGGCTCCTGCTAATGTGGTTATAAACCTGGAAGAACTTAGAAGGTGAGAGAAAAAAATGTATTTTGCACCCTCACACACACCACAGCCATTTTGCACATTTTCTGAAATCATTGAGGAAGATATACTATCTTCCTCTGTGAACCCATGGATCTCAAGGAATATATAGGTCTGAAGCCACTTGGGGTTTTTTGTTTTTATGGAATGATTGCCTTTCTGAATATAAAACCAAGGGGGGGAAGTAGAATCAAGTGAGTAAGACGAAGTTGAGATAAGGGCATAAAGGGGAGAGGGATAGAGATTAGGAGGGCTGACTGGATTATTTGAAATTTGGATGCAGCCATACCTGAAGCAATCCACCTCTAGATAGTATACATCTATATGTCTTTATGTAGGACAATAAATTCCTTTTATTTATCCAGACTAGTTCGAATTGACTTTCTCAGGTTTCCAACTAAAAGACTCCTGACCAATACAATAAACTTGAAACATGGAATTCTAGTGTTGTTCATGATCATAAAATTGGTGTATGTCATTTTTCTTAATTTGATTGAGTTTGACCAAAATAGAGAGCTGAAATCTTGAGATGTAAGAAAGAAAATAATTAAAGACTGGTAAATAGTATTTATACCTTATGAAGGTGTTTGTTGTTGTTGTTGTTGTTGTTATTGTTGTTGTTTTTAATTTGCTTACATTTTAGAACTGTCTAAAATCAACTAGATATCTTTATTAGCAAATATATAGGGTTTGATATATATGCATTATATGTGTTAGCGGCAAAATGGCACCAGAATGTTACCAGACTTCAGTTCAGCAACCAGGCTACTTGAGTTAGGCAAAGAAAGAATTCAGAGTTAAGGAACTCAAATGATAAGAAAAAGTTTTTTCGAAAGTTACAGAGGCAGACAAAGTGAAGCAGTTGGGCTGGAGGCAAAAGGGGAAGAAGAAAAAAGAAGAAAAAAAAAGGACCTTTGGAGCTCAGGAAAAAGAAAGGCAGAGAGAATTCACCTGGGAAAAGGAGAGGAGGAGAAGCTATTCTCTCATTCCCTCAGTCCTCCTCTAAGGGAGTCTACCATATGACTAGTGACATGCAGGGGGAGTGACCTCAGAGGAGGGTCTAAACCGCATGACCAAAAATATGAAAGATGAGGGGGCATAAGATCCATGACCAGTGACATGCTAGGGGTCAGCCTGGGGGTGAGGCTCTACTCTACAGTTGTCTGTTACTAGGAACCTAGGGCTTTCTGTCCTGGTGACCTTCAGCTTCATTCCTACTCTGCTCATGCCTGTCTAACTGCCTATACATGTGTACGCAACACAATTGAGAATGAAACAAAATAGTATGCATTTTTCAAAGCTGGCAACTTTTCTCGCTCTGCTGGTCCTGATATTATTCAGAAGGGGGGAAAACAAACAAGAAAGAATTTATCTTCATTACTATTTTTCTACTTGTATCTTTGCTGGGTGGCATAGTGACCTTCCTCCCACAGATGCTCATAGCCATCAGTATCTCAACATCTGGTAATCTTGTCTGTTTGAAAATCCAGAGACTAGATGTACAGCTGGACTTTGCAGTTATTATGGTCACAAATGATTCAACTGAAAGAAGTATATGCCTCTAGGCCATTTGCTCTAGCCTGAGCTATTAAGGAGTCTTGACCCCCTCCAACTTGCTGACCAGAACAAATGCACTTGTAGAAATCAACAATAGCCATTTAAGCAATGCCTCTGTCTTTATCTTAATTACTCTTTTATTCATCATAATCAACTGCTTTAAAACCATACCTTATGCCCTTGTAGGGTGAAAGCAATTTGAATTTCACATGTCACAAAATATTATGCTTGCTTTGATTTGTCTCAAACATTAAAAAAAAAACACACAGATTTTGTCCTCTGAAAAACCTTTACCAAATATAACCTACAAATTTGACTACAGCTAACTTACTAGCAAAGTCAAAGACCCCAGTGCTCTCTTTGAATATTCAAAAACTAAGTCTAGAGAAAAATGTTTGACCAAATGCTCTTGTATAGGACTTTTAGTGCATTTGTGGATTTTCTATCACTGTTAATATTTCATCCAGAAATATCCAATGCTTTCATTTTGGACATCTGCAACTTAAACCAGAAATTCTTAAAAAGCAATGCGAGGTGCCTTTCATGACAGACATTCTTTCCTTATCACTGAGTGGATAATGCAGGCAACGCGTTGGCTGTCTTGACACTACTGAAGCAAAGACAGTGGTGACAGCTGTCAGCAAGTGAGCCTGTGGACATGCCAAGGGTCACCCTCTACATGTCGTCTTCTCTTAATTTCATCCCCATACTTCTTATTAAGATGAGAAGTTTCACCTCCCCTATGTGTGACTTTCTCAGCAGCTTGCTGGCCTGTTCACTAGTTGGGTTGATTTATGATTTAATTTTATGGATGATATCACACAATTATCTCCAGATGGAATAATCAGGATGAAGAGCTGCCAACCAACATTAAGAATGAAGCAGGTTCATCCAGCACCAGCTATTTCAGCACTGTAATTATTTTTTGTTTTGACTTCATAAATTTGTCCAGAAACACTTAGTATTCTTTTCCAGCAGGGCCTCATTTGTCTAATTCAAATGAGATTATCTCACCCTGGTCCCAATATTTCCTCATATTTCTCTTATCACTCTGCATCCAGTAGTGAAATTCATACATGATGATTTGTGGAGCTAAATATATATAAAATCTAATCTTCCCAGTTTATGATGCACTCACAGAGTCATCTCAATGAATTGTGAATCTTAAAGTTTTGATTTAGGCAAGCACCGCTTTGATGAGAGGAAGAAGAACAGGACAAGCAGAGTCACTGATCTGCAAGATCTCTCATCAATGAAATAAACTAAGTAATTCTAACCAAGTCAAAGTCAGAAATAGGAGGCCAACTGTAATTGCATGTTTATAGCATTCTCTGAGTCTTCCATTGCTATGAGATGCTATGATCGCAAAGGACAACTTTTTTTTTTTCAATCCTACACTGCAGAATTCTGATGGATCAGTCCAGCCAGGTCTTCCCCATCTTTCCTGTTTGCTCCCAAACATAAAAAAATTAAATTGCATACTCATTTTAGCCTAAAATCATCACAATGGCTCATAAGTGCAACTAAATTACAATTGTCTCCCAGTTGGATGTTGGTTATTGCAAAATAATAAGACAAAGTTCCAACTACAAAACATATTACTAAACTCTAGATGCTCTTTATTCATTTAGTTATTCACTCAAAAATACTTACTTTTCTTTCAGGCTTATAGACAATATTAAGTGTCCTTAGCCAAAGAATAATGTAAATCTACTATAGAGTCAAAAGTAGGGAAGATGGAAGTGTGGGGATGACATAATTAGGTGAGTTGTGGAGAAAGAATTGGAGGAGGCAGTGGTTTTGTAAGCGTGGGTCCTAAGCCAAGGGCTGACTAATTGGTATTTTGTCAACCTCAAGGTAATTTGGCAAGGGCTAGGGTCACTAGAGTGTGGCAAGAATGGCTTTTTCAGATTTCAGGTGCACATCCTTATACACCAACATAATTGTCTTTGTTTTGAGGTTGGGAGTGCTGCAAAAAACTTTCAAAGTAATCTAAGAAAGCTTTCTTTCATTTTCTTGAATGATAAATAATCTCAATAAAATACTCCTTGTGGAGCAAAAGGAAGACCAAAGAATTGTTTCTACCTGCCATAGCACTATTCCACCAAAATCAGGAATATTTGTAGTATTTTGCTGCAAGAGTTTACCAGGTTTTTTGAAAAGTCTCTTAAAACAATGGTCAGGACATAAGTTGTTGAGAGAGAGAGAGAGAGAGAAAGAGAGAGAGAGAGAGGAGAGAGGGAGAGAGACGTAATATGCAATTTGTCCGGGACATTGTAACATCATGACTGCTCAGAAGGAGGCTGCGATTGCAGGTGGGCAGGAGGGGACTGCGTGTGTGGTGAGGCAAGCCATGGATGGCTCAGGCCCAGAGAGAACAGGGCCTGCCACCTGCCAGAGCTGTGGGGAGGTCCAGAGAGAAGAGGGCCTGCCAGTCATGGTATGCCGACAGTACCGCCTCTGCATATGAGCTGCAGAGGAAACACTTTTTCTGACCACTCATTGGCTAAGCTTCTGGTACACCACTCACAGTGTTCTTGGTAACTTGGTAACTTGGGTAATAAGAATCTAAGAAGGTGATCTAGGGTTTTTCCACCTCATTCCTGATGAGAAAAAAAACAAACAAAGGTCCACTGCTGGAGGGGCTAAGAAATGTCATATCTTGCCCTAGCCAGTTTGCCTCAATGGATAGAGCCTCAGCCAGCAGACCACAGAATCCAGTTTTGATTCTGGTCAAGGGCATGAACCTAGGTTGCAGGCTTCTCCCTGGCTGAGACCCAGGTCAGGGTTCATGCATGAGGCAAACAATCAAAGTGTCCCTCTCACATTGATGTTTCTCTCTGTCTTTCCCTCTCTCTTCCATACTGTCTAAAAAATCAATTGAAACATATCCTCAGGTGAGGATAAAGAAAGAAAGACATGTCATATCCTATGAAAGAGACATCTTGAAAATGCCTAAAGAAAGTTTGTCATCTTTGTGTGGTGAAAGGACTGGACTTCATGTTGATGAAAATACCTTGGTGGCTGCAGTGGCCAGCAGTGGCAGTACCAGCAGGGTGATGGGGGCAGCACCTTTTCCTGATCAGCCTGGTCACCTCCTGTGGAAGAAAGCCAGACTGCAGCTTAGGCCCACTCCATGGGTGAATGAACATAAGCCATCAGGAGGACATTCTCTGAGGGCTCACAGGCTGGGCTGAGGGGACCCCTGACCCCCACAGTGTACAATTTTTTGTGCACTCGACCTCTAGTTTCTTTATAAACCCTTTTACTTTTGTAAAAACAATAGTAATGTCCATAATGATGTATATTACCAGTATGTATTTCATTTTTAATTTTAGTAGTAGAGTATCATCTTTGCAGGAGTGTTTGTCAAATGTGTTCTCAATATTTTATCTGGAATACCAATTGTTTCTCAGAAAATAGTAAATCATATTATCTCACATCCTTCTACCCACTTCAAATTTAGAACAATCTTTCTTAATTGTAACATTTAATTCTCACCTTTTTAAAACCAATATCATAACTGTAGGAATAAAAATGGAGCCTGGAGCAAGCATTCCTGTTAGCCCTCATTCCCACCACTAAATCAGTGAGGGGTCATCCCCAGCCTCAAATGTCTTAGGGTTTACCCTTTGTTCTGCTGCGTTCCAGGGAGGGGATGGCGAAACAGCTTCCATGTCCCCAGTTACAATCCAATTTGGTAAATTGGAAACAGAAGAGACGCAGCAGCTTCAGTGTTGACTGGTGCAGGATTATCTTCAAGTGACTGCATAGTCATTGTCTTAAAAAAAAAAAAAACCTGTTTGAACATAGTTTTACTAATCTGTGTCACTAAATAGAGCATATTTAAATTTGCTTTAACAATAAATTGGTTTAGTTTTCCAGGGGGCATGTAGGGCTTGAGAGAGAGAGAGCTCCTCTCGCCATCACCAACATAGAGACTTGGTACTAAGTCCCATTCTTAGTGCAGGAATGCCCCAACCGGAAGCTGAAGAAGCCAGCCTGCATGCACATGCCCTCAGCCATGATGGTGTACACTCTGGTGGTGGTGTCTTACTTTCTCATCATCAGAGGGAGAATTTATGATGTTATTGTTGAACCTCCACGTGTTGGCTCTATGACTGATGAACATGACCTATAGAGTAAATGGACAATAGTAGTATATTATGGAAGGCCTCAGATCTAGCTTCCTGTTCACAATGGGAGGTTTAGGTTTCACAATCCTAGACAAATTCAATGCTCCAAACTTTATAAAACTCAATAGGTTTCTTCTTCTATTCATTGGGTTCTTCTGTGTCCTATTGAGTTGTTTTTTTCCTGGCTAGAGTATTCATGAGGATGAAATTGCCAGGCTATCTGATGGGATAACATGCATTTGAGAAGAAATCTTTGGATACTGGATTTGTTTCCGTTAATGAAATTTTAAAGGCTGTATCAAACCTCTGATCTGAAATATGGAAAAGAATGAAAAGCAGCAGGAGAGAAGCATCTAGTAGGAAACATGGAAACATAGTAAATCTCAGACTATAATACCTTCTTGGTATTTAAGAGACAAGCTTATACAGTGTTTTTTTCCTGCCGATCTACACTGACATACCAAATGATGTTAAATGCCATTTTCTTCTTGTTTTTTTGTGGTTTTTTTTAAAATATATATTTTATTGATTTTTTACAGAGAGGAAGGGAGAGGGATAGAAAGTCAGAAACATTTATGAGAGAGAAACATCAATCAGCTGCCTCTTGCACATCCTCTACTGGGGATGTGCCCGCAGCCAAGGTACGTGCCCTTGACCGGAATCGAACCCGGGACCTTTCAGTCCAAAGGCTCTACCATTGAGCCAAACTGGTTTCGGATGTTCTTGGTTTTTAATTTAAAGAAAATATACTCCATTTCTACAACTATAACAGTGAGTAGTGATTTTTTTTTTTACAACCATTTTAGGATTATTTTGGAGATGACATTTCTGACTTTCAGAAATGAATGTAAGATCAGGAAGTAAGATCCTATAAGCTGCGAACTCTGGACAGCTGACCAGTTTTACCCATGGTGCTTTGCCTTTAAACAGAGTGTGTGACAGCACATTACTTCAGATGTGTATGTGAGACTGTTTCCTGAACAATAAGGTGTACGAAAGGAGCAGAAATAATCTTTTTAATTAAAAAATTAATTTATTTAATAAATTCATGTCCAGTACATTGTGGGCAAAAAGAATGGATCTGTTCGTGCTTTATCTTTAAAGGGAGACAGATCTGACATATGGAGTTAGTTTCTGCCTTCTGTGTTTTGTGAGAACCACACACCAGAAATGTTTCCATTCTGCTAATTGTAAAGTAAAGAGTTCCCTGGTTCAGAATGTTCATCACAGGTAGGGCCAACTGGCCTGATGGAGATCATTAGTGAAAGCATCTTCTAGCTAACTGTTCAAAGTATCTGGCACAAGATAATGAGCTATTGCAGCTATGACTTTGCAGGCTCAACCACCAAAAAAAAAGTTAAAGCTCCTCATCCCCAAATCACAAACCTGTTAGGCAAATTCATGCCATTACAGCAGGATTTTTCAACCTCAGCACTATTGATATCTTGGGTTGGGTAATTCTTTGTTATGGAGGAAGGGAAATGTTCTATACATTGGAGAATATTTAGCACCATCCATTCCCTCTACCCACTATATGTCAGTAGGTAATTCCCCACTTTTTCGCGTCCCCTACCCCCGCCCCAGAATGTCACAAGCAAAATGTCTCCAGATATTATCCAATGTCCCCGAAGGGGAGCAAAATTGCCTTCATTTGAGAACCTTTCTACACAAAAAGGAGCATCATATTTATTTGTTTAAATTATACATATAAATTTTTTTAAACCTGGTATTACATTGCTAGGGCTGTCATTAAAAAATACCACAGAATGGGTGGCTTAAAAAACAAATATTTATTTCTCATAATTCTGGGACATCTAAGATCAAGGTGTTGGCAAGTTTAGTATTTTTTCTGAAGGTTCTCTTCTTGGTTTGCAAATGGTAACATTTTGCTCTGTCCTCACTTGGCCTTTCTCCCTGCATACCCATCCTTTGTTTCTTATAAAGATACTAGTGATCCAGTGCATGAAATTCATGCACATTAAAAGGGGATTAATTAGCCAAAACTAATTTGGCTTTGTGGGTAGAGCATCAGCCTGTGAACTGAAGGATCCCATGTTTGATTCCCGTCAAGGGCATGTATCTTGGTTGTGTGCAAATCCCCAGTAGGGGGTGAGGAGGCAGCTGATTAATGTTTCTCTCTCATCGATGTTTCTGACTTTCTATCCCTCTCCCTTCCTCTCTTTAAAAAATCAATAAAATTATATATTTTTTTAAAAAGTGGGGGATGAATTAGAGGAAATAATTTAATATTGCTATTTGCCCTTTCTCTATAATAAGTGTCAGAGATGAAAGAAAATTAGTAAAATGTGTTTGCAAACCTTCCTCCTGTCAGAGTCTGGAGCACACCACAGGACCCAGAGTCAAGTTCCAGCCCATCCACATGTGCCTCAAAATTGCATGAGACCCAGACCTGGTCAGAGTCAGTCCCCTCCCTTATTGGCCTAGATCCAGACCTGGCCAGTCCCACCCTTGTCAAGCCCAGTCAGGCAGGGGACATAGCTTCAGGTCCCCTGGCCTGTTGCCAGGACAGGAGGTGTGGCCTAAGGTCACCCAGCCCAGACTGGGGCGGGGGCATTCCTTGAGGTCTCCCGTCAAGCCCCACCTGGTGGGAGGTGAGGCCTGAGGTCCTCCAGCCTGGTGTTGGGGTAGGGGGATCAGCCTGAGGTCCCCTAGCCCAGCACTGGGATGGGCAAACCATGCTGGGTGGGGGACCTGGCCTCAGGTATCCTGGCCTGGCACTGGGGGGTGAGCATGGCCTAAGGCCCCCCAGCCTGCTGCCAGGCAGGGTGCAGCCTGAGGTCCCCTGTCAAGCCCTATGGGGGCAAGGGAGGGCGAAGCCTCAGGTCCCTGCTGATTGCTCACTAGACTCCTTATGGGAAATTTGGCTTCAGCTGTGGTGCAGCCATCTTTTGTGATGGAGTGATGGTCAATTAGCATATTCCCTCTTTATTAGATAGGCTGGATCAAACTGAATTAAGTTCTACCTAAGAACCTTATCAATTTTAACTTAATTGCCTCTTTAAAGGCCTTACCTCCAAATATAGTCATATTCTTAGGTCCTGGGCATTAGAGTTTAAATATATGAATTTGTAGGGTGGGAAGAGGGAGGGGCACAATTCAGTCCATAACATTCTCTTACTCTGAACAAGCAAGTATTGTTTGGGAATACTGTTTTCTGACAATACAAGGTGCCAGCAGAAATATCTTGGAGGGAAATAAGAGCTGAGTCTTTTTTTAAATATATTTTTATTGATTTCAGAGAGGAAGGGAGAAGGAATGAGAGATAGAAACATTAATGATGAGAGAGAATCATTGGTTGGCTGCCTTCTGCACACTCCACACCTGGAACCAATCCCTGCAATCTTGGCATGTGCCCTGACTGGGAATTGAACCATGACTTCCTGGTTTTTAGATAGATGATCAACCATTGAGGCATGCTGGCCAAGCAAGAGCTCAGTCTTTAGAGTAGTTAAGTTTATAGATTTAGACTTTGGAGACCTTCACATTGAAGTGATAGTTGACATCACTAAGGTCAAAAACATCCTCAAATTAAAAGGATGGTATTGTAGAAAGCAGTAAGACTTAAAAAAAGGATCCTAGGAGATAAAAAGACTTACAGAACAATCCCTCTTGCTGTGGGAGGAGATGCAGAACTGGAAGTAGGTAAGGGTAGCTGGCAACATCAAATATCACTGAAAGGTTAGAGATGAGATTGGTAAATGACCATTGGACATTGTTAACTTAAAGGTCATTTGTCACTAGGCGACATTCAAAGAGAAAATTTGAATAGCATGGCCTGAATAAAAGAAAAAAGCTAAGAGATTGAGGAGGCCACAGATGGCATTAAAAGAATCTATTTTGGGCTTTCAGCTTAATCAGCAGGCAGAGATCAAAAGTTCAAGCTATTTTAGTTCATATTTCTTGGCAACTAATGCCCTGGCCTCCTGCATTTTTTGCAACACTTTTTTTTTGTCTTAGAATAATTGACCTCACCTTTCTCTTGGTTGAAAGGTAAAACCAGTGCTCTTTAAAATAACATCTGATCTATTGGAGCTGGGCGGGAGGTGGAAGACCCAAGGAATACTGTTCCTGCCAAGCTGATGAACAGCTGGCATCTTTTAGTGCTTCTAGGGCACATAGCACAACATACAAAGGCTGGAAAAGATAGACCAGAAGGGAAGCGTCCAGGGATAACAGCATTAAGAGCAAGTTTAGACTGTCTGATTGATTTTTCTCTTAAAGACTTCTATGGTACTACCCCATAATAAAAGTGCTCATGTTAGTGAGGGGTTGGGGAAGAATGGAGTTGGCAAGAGACTGTAAATTTGGGGGTCATTGGGGATATTATATTTTCTATATAACCTTATGTACAATGCTCAGGGACATTTGGAGGCTGGCCAGGGACATGCATTACCCCAGCTCCCATAGGCCCCCCCTTGAGCAACAGAATTTCAGACAAATTAGAAGATGATATTAGCCAGAGTCGTCTCTGTCATATATTAAATTAACATAGAAATACAGTACCCAGGTAATGTGTACTGAAAAGGAAGTCCTTTAATAGGTAATTTTGGGATCTAAAGGTGAAAATGAAAAGTTATATCTTTCTATTTGTATATGTATATATTATGTATATGTGGGTATATGTGTTTCTGTATATGTAGATGGACATGTTTATGTATATGTATATGGACATGCTTTGCTTGGAGCATTCTTCCTCCAGATAGCCACACGATTGACTTCTTCTCATCACGCAGGCATTGTCATCTCCTGAGAAGACCTTTCCCCAACCATCTCATCTAAAGTAACTCTACCACTCTGCCTGTCATTCATCATGATATTACCTTGATTATACAAAGCATATATCACTTTCTAAAATTATTCCATTCGTTTTTTAAAATGTATAGACCCACCCCTCCTTAAGCATTGGAGATCATTCTATATCACCCAGTGGATGACTGAAAGCAGAGTACCAAAACCAATATATACATCCTGGTATTTTTTTTTCCTATGCACACATGCCTTTCAATTAAAAGAAGCATTTTACAACTTCTTTTTGTCAGATTCGATTTGCCAGCATTACTATTCTGGCACTTTGGGGCCATTATAAGTAAAATAAGGGTTACTTGAACACACACACTGCAATATGCTGACAGTCAATCTAATAACCAAGGTGGCTACTAAGTGACTAAAGGATGGGAAGTGTGTACAGCGTGGAAATGCTGGACAAAAAAGATGATCCATGTCCCGGGCAGGATGGAGTAGGGCAGTGCAATATGTAATATGCTACTTATAAGGGCACTCAATTTAGAAATCATGAATTGTTCATTTCTGGAATTTTCCATTTATTGCTTTCAGAACTTGGTTGACCATGGGTAACTGAAATCATTAAAAGCAAAACTGCAGATAAGAGAGCAGTACTGCTGTGTTTTTGTCTCTGCATTTCTAGTGCCTAGGACAGTATCTAGAACATAGTAAGTGATCAATAAATAATTGTCAAATGAGGATGCCTAAATAAGAACGGAAATTATCTCTTAGTTGAGGATTATGGGATAACATTGAGAAGAGTTAAGGAAATAGTCTTTCTATTCTGGAAGAGAATGGAACATATTATAGATTAAAAACAAGGCATTAAATATAAGAGAAAGAGAAAGTAGGTACCAGATACAATGAAAACAAGAACATTGATTTAACTTTAGAAGAAAAAAGAAAATTTACTCACTAGAGGGATGAGTGGGAAGAAGGTAATAATAAGCAAATAATCAATAAAGTTTGAGATAGATAGAAGTGAAATATTAGAGAAGTTTTAAGAAATAGGGAATTTGACGCCGAGACCGGTTTGGCTCAGTGAATAGAGCATCAGACTGCGGACTGAAGGGTCCCAGATTCGATTCTGGTCAGGGGCATGTGCCTTGGCTGAGGGCACATCCCCAGTGGGGGGCGTGCAGGAGGCAGCTGATCGATGTTTCTCTCTCATCGATGTTTCTGACTTTCTATCCCTCTCCCTTTCGCTCTGTAAAAAATCAATAAAATATATTTATAAAAATAAGAAATAGAAAATTTGAACATTTCTATAAGTATTTTTTCATAACAATTTACCTCTGCTAGTTTTCATTTTCTTTCTTTAGTAAAGAAGTTCCGTAGTAATTGGCACTGATTTTCATAAATGATGATAACAAATGATCTTAGGTCCCTTCTCATTTCTGCCCTCCTCTTTTTCTAAGTATCCCTGATATCCTGTTGCTCTCTTTGTCCCAAGTTTTGTAAAGGGGCTCCCATCAGCCCCCGCTCCTGGAGTGGAATTAAGAAATGTCCCTCCAGGTTGGTCTGCTTTACAGCTTGCTGTTGGTGGAAGGTCTCTTTAAACTCCACCAATAACACCAGGATGGGATTTAAAAATAGTATCTAAAAATGTTTTTTTAAAACAGGGATAACTGTAGTACCTAAATTGTCAAGCTGTTTGTGAGAATAAAATGAAACACTGTGTGTAATATGCCTAGCTTAGGCATTGTACGTGGTGGTACCAAATTGACAACAGATCACCTAGTTTGGTTTGGGGATTGTAATAGGAGCCAGGCTCAACAAAATAGTCTATTGCTGTTAACATAATGCCAATTCTAAAATGTTTGAAAGAAACCAAAGTAATTCATATATAGAACAAACACCAACAAAAAACACAAATGGTCTTGTTTTTACCTAGCAATAAAGTTTTAGAAGTAAGGAAGATTCACAGGTAATTTTGAAATTGATCAGCATTTTAGAAATACCATGCAATGTATAAAAAATCACCAAGAATTAAGAATTAGGTTGGTTATGCAAAATACAAATAGAAATTGGCTTTAAATTTCAGAATGTGTATGAAATAAAGACACACATTTTGATTGGATAGATGCCAAAGAAAATATGAAATAAAACCCCTAAATGCATTGAGGGAACAGACATTTGAAAGTGACCATATGATAAGAATATATTATATTTTCTCATACATTTTGGTGAATATTGAAAAGGACAGGTTATTTCAGAAAATAAATCCCTAGTTTAAAAAATTTCTCAAAACCAAGCAAATAATATGTAATTTGGGCCCACAGGTCTTGCATTATAAGCTTTAGAAATGAATTCTAACATTAGGAGGGGAAATCTGTATTTTGAAGTATCATTATTTTTGGTACTGTTTTCATTCTAGTGCATAATTTCCTTATCTATATTTAATCTTCCCCTCACTTTATACCTTCACTTTGATTTCTGTTCCAAACCATTTGTAATCTTTGTATGAAGATGGGTGTCTATTGTCTTCTTCTAATAACCCAAATATGTTATTTCTTTGGCAAAATAAGATTGGAAACAGCTTCCCTGAAAAAAAGAAGAAAAGAAAAAGCATCCAACTATGTTACATCACCTCTCTGTGTATGCAAGTGATAAAAAGGCAAGGCTCTTATTTCTTTCCATCCATAGGCCTTTGACAGTGGGTTTGGAAAACACCCTCCTCATGAATAATGTATGTAAATATTCAAAATTAAATATGAGGAAACAGCTCATACTGGCCAAGTTCTTTTTTTTAATTATTTTTTTATTATTTTTTGCAGTATAACATATTTAATACTAGTACATATATTTTCCTTTTTTCCACCCATTATCCTCCCCTCAGCCTCCCCTAACCCCCAGCACATGTCCCCACCTGCCCCCCTCCCCGCCCCAGTGTCTTTCAATCATTGGTTATGTTCATATGCATGCATACAAGTCCTTCGGTTGATCTGCCCCAGCATCCACCTCCCATCCACCCTAGCCTTCCCCCTGTAGCTCGACAGCCTGTTCAGTGCCTCCCTGCCTCTATATCAATCCCTCTCCCCTGTTTCTTTTCTTCAAAAAAATCTTGCCTCTGCAAACCAGAAATACATGTATAAGAACAAAAAATGTTTGAGTCTCAGTTTCAATGCCCAACTGTTCTGAGTCCCAGTTTCAATCTCAAATAGTTCTTTATGTGTACATGTCAGCAATGGTATCCAGCTGGTGGACACATCGTGGCAATGCAAGATCAACCCTCTCTTGTTTGGTCCTGGGCCAACTGCAGCCATGCACAGCTGCCGACTGCTAGCATGGCAAGGTGTTGTCAGTGTCCCCCATCTCTGGACCGTCCTCATGACTGGAACAGACCCGTCAGTTCCTCACTGTTGCAGGAACCCACATGGTCTTGGAGTTGTTCTCTGCAAACACACAAACACATTCTCGACCAAAAGTTAACAAAGGGATCCTCTCTGCAAATTAGACTTGGGATTCTTTTTATTTTTTGCCTAAATGATTTTCCTTTGGCTTATTTTGACACCATGTGTGTTTTTTCATGGGTATCCCGCTGTTGGCTTTACAAATGGAAGTTACGTTTCTGGAGTAAGAATTTTCTAGATGTATTTTACTTACAGGATATTTTTCCTTACATGATATTACCCCACTATCCCCCCCTTTTTTGATTAATTGGAGCTTTTGGAAATTTTATATTGCAGTCTTGGTGATTTTAAATTTTAATTTTTGCACACAAATATGACTGCTTTATGTTCTTTGGATGTTAGGCAATTTTACAGTGAGATGAACTACTAATAGATATTTTAGTTATTGTTTTAGGAACAGCTTTTTGTCCAGTACACTTACATTTTCTTGAGTGTTCACTTATTTCACTTGGCCAATTTAAATTAATCTGAAAACTTGATTACTATTTTACTGTCAATTTTAATACTCCAGCAAAAATCTTAGTTTCCCCTGTAAATATTAGTAGAAAGGATTATTTGCATTTTTGAGTAGATCCTGAGCATTCCTGGTACTAAACTGAATTTAGATATAGAGTCACTATTGCTGGTCAAGTCTCTGTCTGCAACCTGGGTCCTGATCTGAGCCATGCATGTCAAGGTGAAGCAGCCATGGGGGCAGGAGACCTCCCTCAGAAGGGGTGAGAGTTCAGCTGGCCGAGTTCTTATTGTGTTTAGTGTACTATTCTACGGGCTTCCATGCTAACTGACTTAATCCTTTTGACTTCCTTTTGAAATAGAGGCTGTTATTATTATTACCATTCTCAGATATAAATAAATAAATAAATAAAACACAATTGGAAGGTTAGAGGACTTATGGAATATGCTCAGAGCCATAGACCGATGAGTAGAAAACCTATGATGCAAACCCAAGTACTTGAACTTCACACCCTGCACTCTTAGCCATAACTCTCAAAAATAATGGAGTTAAATAAGATGTTGTTATGATGCACAGGTGACATACTTTAGTTACACAAAATAAAATAGGGGAATGATTTTGATTTTCCTATCTATTTATATTGTTACATTTTGTCTTTAAGTTCATGATCTCCCTCTCTCTTTCTCTCTCTTTCTTTCTCTTGCCTGTCAGTGTCAGATTGTTCCTGTGCCACTTATTGAAAAGGCAATTTTTCCCCATCCAGTTAATTTCTCTTTCTCTTTTTTCTAAAAATCAGTTGGGCATTTTGTTTATTTCTGTGTATGGGTCCTCTATTCTGTTTTATTGATCTATGTATTTGTACCTCCATGAATACCACACACTCTTGATTACTTTAGCTGTACCGTAAGCCTTAGCATTAGTCAGAGTGATGCCTTCCACTTTATCCTTCTTTGTCATGATTATTTTAGCTATTGTAAGGACTTGTGCTTTTCCACAATATAAATTTTACAATAATCTTGATTATTTCTAGCAAAAAATAGTACGTTGCATCATTCCCAGAGTTTCTCTACAGGATTAAATTCCAGTTTTCCTTGTGGAAACCAGCTTTATAATCCCCATTATTTTCTCGCTGCATCTCTTTGCTCCACATCTACCCATGTTACCTGTACTTCCAGATAAACTGCCTGACTCAAGTATTTGTCTCAGAGTCAACAGAGAAAGGAAGCCCCTTACAAATGTCACATACAAATGTCTTATGCACATGGAGCAGAGTAATTTGCAAATTGATACTTTAAATTGAGAATCAGAAAATTTTGTAGGGAAAAATATGGAATTTACACTTATATTTTATATTTAGGCCCCAATATGTGTATGTGTGTGTTATGCAAAAATGTTTATTCTGTGTGACGCATGAAAAGTAAAGTTAGTGGAAATAAGTATGCTATTTCAAACCACATTTAAGAGAATAGCATTCCAGGACTCCAGTCATGCTCTTGGCTGCCTGTGAAAACTTTTGTTCAGGTGCTAGAGTGGAAATTTACTGAATATAAACTAAAATTTCTCCCTTTTCCTTCTTTAAATAACATAGGAAAAACAAAACAGTAACTAAAACAATACAAAGAGTACTAGTGAAAAGGCAAATGGGACTGCTATTTTAAAAGTATAAAATAGCCCTAGCCATTTGGCTCAGCAGATAGAACACTGATCTGCAGACTAAAGGGCCCCAGATTTGATTCCAGTAAAGGGTACATATTTGAGTTGGGGGCTCGATCCCCAGTAGGGGGCATGCAGAAGGCAGCCAATCAATGATTTTCTCTCATCATTGATGTTTCTATCTCTCTCTCCCTTCCTTGCTGAAATCAATAAAAAAATGTTTTTAAAAAGTATGAAATAAACATTTTTCAATACAATTATATAAATTGCAGTCTGAAAATTCAGTACCCAACATGGTTGTTTTCTATCAAAAAGAGCAGAAACGTTATACTGTAAGTAAAAATATCATTAAAAGTAAATAAAATAAATAAAAATAAATTTTTGGGTGTTTCCTGAGGGAGCATCCTTATAGAGAAGGAGATCATAAGGTTAGTGCTGGGGTATTATGGATTACTAAAGATTGGATCAGGGATGTAGGTGGTAGCTGTAATTTTTGGAGTTTATGAGGTAATTCTTGGGGAGATGCCGATCAATAGAATGGGTTAACATTGGAAATCGTTGTTCATCTGAAGGGTCAATGATAGGAGGATAAAAATAAGTATGAAAGCAAATAAAAAGAGACTTTGCAAACACAGTGACAAAAACAGATAGCATAAGGCAAGGAAATATGGAGCTTGGAGCTACCTGAACTCATGCTGGAAAGAGCTGCAATAGCTTTACCTAGAATGTCCCTGGGCAGAAACAAAGTGGTGACATTTCATCTTCAGGAACATTTTGCTTGAAATGTATGCACAACTCCATAAACACAGACCCCTCTCCTCTTACCACCCACACTTAGAGCTGTTTAACAGCAAAGCTTCAACCATATCCTTTTATGTCACCTCATCCCCTGGCAACCTGGATTCTTCCTTAAGAGTCTTTTGGCCTTCTTGTCTTTTTCCCTTAAGGAATGAAATTTGTATCTTGGATCCAAATAGAATTTTTTTATTTGTATAAAATTAGAGTTTACACGTGACCACACGTATATTAACTAAATGATCCTCACAAGAACGCTATGAAGCAGGTCTAATGGGTTCTCATTACTACTTTATTGCAGATTAAAGAAAGGCAGTTTATCCAGGGAGTTCATTTTCAAATGCAAACACCCCTGGGAATCGGCAGCTATATAATACCTCAGAAAGAAAGAAAATACTGGGCAGGTTGCTGCTTGACATTCACGTGAGAAGAGATTAGGGCATGGAGGGCTAGAAAAGTGTGGGAAAGCTGGCTTTGTGAACTTCATAATTTGCCTAGGACCCTCCCTCCCTTAGTGGATTCCAGTGCCTCAGGGCGGGAGCGCTCTCAACAATCAAATACTTTCATGTGAACTGCACAAAAGTTTCCCAACCATCTCTCCGGATTCCCTGTTCATGCTGTCTGAAGTTCTGAAGGAGAAAAAGAAAAAGAGAATTCTCCCCCTTAAATGTCTGTATTTATTTAGGTCAGGATGATTTGGCCTTAATTCAATTACTGTAAAAGGCTTGCTTTCTCCACCTAGTGGCCAACAAAAGATTTTCATACCCATGGAGGGAAAGAAAAGACAACAGAACAAGGTAAATAACAGCAACTATTAATTTTTGTGTATACAGTGTGCTATGGGATTTATATAAGGAAATGGAGCACTGGATTGTCACTGAATTACCCACGATTACCAGCAGGAAGTGTCAAAGCCATTTTCAACACTGATAGTCCCTTCCTTTGATGCTCTGTGAATTCCAGCTTTATGATGGTCTATGCCCACCTCTCCTCCTCTAATTTTCTTGCAGTAATTATACTTTGAAATAATGAACTCATTATATAGTGTTCTGTCTCTTAATTGCCTGTGCACAACTATTCGGAACTTTGTCATGTCTGCATACAGCGTTAAGATGCAAGTAGTTAGTGTATTTCCTAGTTTAATTAGCTATTCTGTTGCATTAGTCCATCATTTTACTTCCTTAACTGATCCAGTTTGTAAAAGATACCATTTTCTAAGCTTTTTAAGGAAATCTGGTGGTGAGGTTTACCTAATTAACCTTGATCGTTATATGTAGATTAAACCCCCAGTTTTCTAAGAAAATAGCAAGAAGAGTCCTTTTGGGGATTAGTGAAGCTAGGTAAGAGGCTTTTATAGTTCCAATAGCAAACTATTTTTTCCCTCTAGAAGAAAACAGACCTTATTCTTCACTAGTTGGAGGGAGCTTTTTAAAAGGAAGAAAAAAATCTTTGTGGCTGGAAGTAGCGTTTCAGTTTAGCAGCAAGCAGATGTCTCTCTTCTGAATAATCTCGGGGACTAAGAGGAGAAGGATCCCCCACAGGAAGTAATTAAAACTTGACAGTAGGGATGTTGGAAACAGACTTCCAATCCAGAATTATGGGCCAAATCTCTTGGAAGTAATTTGAGACAAAGTTTAAGATTCACTATAAGTTGAAGACATCGGCACCACACTTGATTCTCCCTGGAATTATTGATGAAAGATGTAAGTGTGTCACTGAGAAATGTCGGTTGCTTTATTTTATCGGCTCTAAGGAAGTGTGATCTTGGGATATTGTGGAGATGAGCACTTCTCAGATCAGTCTACTGCCTGGCCTTCTATGGAACCCCAAATTACTCAGTGAAGACAGGATGCTTCTGTGAGAGAATACATTTCTGTTATGTAAACCCAGGTCTGGAATCTAGAACTCTGAAATGGAATCAAGGTGTTGGGAGGGTTGGTTTCTTCTGTAGATTCTGAGTGAGGATGTTCCACGCTTCTAGCTCCTACTGGTTGCCAGCAATCTTTGAAGTTCCTTGGCTCTTAGACACATCACTCCAATCTCTGCCGCTGTCTCCCCCCGGCTTGGTCCCCTGTACCTTCTGCGGCTTCCCATGCCATTCTCCTTTGTGTGTGTAATTATGCCCACATTTCCCTTTTAAAAGGACGCCAGCCACTGGATTAGAATCCAACATGACTTCATCTCAACAATTACATCTGCAAAAACCCTATTTTCAAATAAGGTAAGAATGATAGGTTCCAGGTGGACATGAATTTTGGGGGGACACTATTCAACCCAGTGCAGGCAGGGCAAGGGGGTTTGAGTTCCATGCTGTCTGACCTTTTCAGAAGTCGCACAAAGATGTCTTATAGCCCATCTACCCTTTTGTGGCTTACAAACTAATCTTCCAAGTCTATCATTGTGGTAGATTGCAGTAATAGACTCATCTATTCCCTCTGTGACTTTGTATTTCTTTTCGCTAAAGAGGTGAAGTTTATTTTTCCTCCCCATGATTTCAGATATGGCCAAATGGCATATTTGCTTAGCCCACTAGAATACTGTGGAAGTGCCAGTGTGCCAGTATTGAGTCTAAAACTCAAGTTCTTGTACCTTGCTGCTTGTTTCCAATTACATCTTCATCACCGTGAGATGAGCATGCCATGGCTTACTGCTGCTTCCAGAAAGCGGTTAGAAACATATGGTGCAGAGCTAAGTTGAGCTCAATCAAGCTCAGCCTAGATCTTCCTGTCCAATCTCTGTCGACCCCCAAATAATCCACAGACCCAGGAGGATAAATGGCTGCTGATTTTACCAATCACTCAATTGGTACAGTCCTTGGACCAAAAATACATTCACATAATGTTTACAACAATAACATGCTTTTAGCGCACATTTCTTCTATGAATCCCATCAATTTACATTTGAAGGAGGATACCTAAGAAAGTAGGAGGAACCCAATAATAATGCAGTAGTAGTTAACATTTATTGGGAGTTTAACAGATGTCAGGGGCTCTGCTGAACATTTTACATTCATCTTTACAGCAATCTTAAGGAGCAGGTTGTATAGAGACAAATATAGAGGACCTTGGATTTCTGTTTCTGTCTTTTATTCAGTAGCTTAACATGGAACTGGCTCATCATAACAGAGGGTGAGCTCTTTTGGCTCCTCCTTTCTAACTAGGTCAACTTCCCGACTCATGGCCCTGCTCTGTTGACATGCAGAGCATTGTAGGGACAGAGTCCTTTCAGTGAAGCACTCACCATGGGGCATCCAATCAGGGCTTCTGCACTGCGGGCTTTGTGCTCTGATATTCCACTGCTGCAATAAATGGCATGGTGTTAATGGTGTCTGTGCGTGCTTACTTTGCTCAATACAGAAAATGTTGTCATCCCATTTTATAGATGAGAGAACTCAGGCACAGAGAGTTTCATTCAACATCACATTGCTACTAGGGCTGGAACTTGAACTGAGGTCTCTCTGACAATAAAGCCTGTCCTCCCAATGACTACTTATCCTCATTCACCTTGTGAATACTGTTGGTTTTTCCCTTTATGTAAAGTTTAGTACTCTACTATCTGCACTTTACTCACCCAGCTTCTTCATGTTCTCCATAGCCATACTCCCTCACCCTCTATTCAAGCTCTCCCAGACAATGCCCTGTGATCCCACAAAGCCCTGGATTAATGATAAAAATAAGTGTTCGTTATTGTTTTAAGTTACTAAGTTCTGGAGTGATTTTCTTATCCAGCAGTAGCAAATGGAGTATCTCCTTTTCTTTGGTTAATTCAGGATCACTCAAAACAAAAAGTATTGTATTAAAATTGCAGGAACAGTATTGGCAATAAAATCTTAGAATTGGACGACAGGAAACTTTAATTTTGCTTTCTCCAGTTATATTACTTAAAAAAAAAAACACGTGTTTGCTTGCTTGCTTGCTTGATTAGGTTTGTTTTTTATCATGTATTTCTGGGAAAACTGGAAAATAAAAATCAGTTACATTTTCCTGTACTTATGGTTTAGCTCAGGCATATTTTTCTGAGTTTTCCACATGTATTCATTAAAATAAAAATTGTTTTTCTTGAAACTTAGAAAAAGCCAATCATTACTGGTTGGAATGTCAAGAAGTACAGTAGGCCTTTTTCCTTAGCAAATATTGTAAGTCTTAATTACCTGAGTGAACTGGCAGGTTTCAACTCTCTTCAATTCTTCAAGGTAAGAAAAGATGGTTGCATCATTCTTTATATGTGGTTGGACCCTTCTGCTCTGTAGATTCCAAGTACTGTTCTAGGTGAAGAAACTAAGTAGGTTTTTCATCAGTGAGACACTAAGAAAGAGTGATAGACTGAGATGCCTGTATTTTGCAAGCTATTGAAAATAGTCACATTTTTTTATTTGACATAGTCTCAAGTTCCAACTGCATATCATTTCTAGTTTTAACTAAAACTATTCCTATAGAACTGACTTATAAAAGAAGTGATACCATATGCTTCCTTATTGTATTTATAGTTTTGCTTTATTATTTAAAATAGGACATTTCTGCCCAAACGTCTTTACAAATGAACAGATGTGAAAACTAACATTTACTTTAAAAAGAAGGTAGCAGGAATTTTACATTATCATTGCTTTAAATTCCTCCTCAAATCATACAAAAATGTGATTGTGATCTTGCTTTACAGTCTACTCGTGTCTATCTACTCTAGCCTCATCGAACTTATAAATGGAGAGAGAAAAGAACCCTTATTCAGATTTTCTTGCTTTAGATGCCATTCTTCCTCAGGATTCTATGCCCTTCAATATTACTTCAGTGAGAAGAAATAGTGAATAAATAATTTTTATAATGCTTTTCTCTGATTTATTATCCCCTTTTTAGGGCTATAAGATGTTCGTATATTCAATTTTGCTACAACAAATTTTGCTACGAAGATTTTGCTATCTTGTTCAATGACATAGAAACTCAAAGTTGGAAGGAATCCAAAAAATTATCTCTTCAATTGTTCAAAGTAAGAAAAGATGGTTGCATCACTCTTTATGTGTGGTTGGACCCTTCTGCTCTGGAGATTCCAAGTACTGTTTTTAAGGTATCTATCACATTTATAAGGCTGGTTAGGAAATATATCTTCCTTTGAGCCTAAGTCTGCCTTCTCTAGTTTTGTCATGCTCCTTGTACTAGTTTAGATTTAGATCTGTCTGATTTCTTTTATAATATGGAATGGAAATGGCAAGGAAAAATCAAGACTCAAATAAAACATACTTTATTAACTTTTTAAAATATATTTTATTGATTTTTTTACAGAGAGGAAGGGAGAAGGATAGAAAGTCAGAAACATCAATGAGAGAGAAACATTGATCAACTGCCTCTTGCATAACCCCTACTGGAGATGTGCCTCAACCAAGGTACATGCCCTTGACCGGAATCAAACCTGGGACCTTTCAGTCTGCAGGCCGATGCTCTATCCACTGAGCCAAACCAGTTTCAGCCATTTTTACTACATTTAACTTTTTGAAATCATTGTCTTGGTTTCTCTACTTTCCATGATCTAGTCTCTGAGAAGTTCTGAAGCCTCATCAAGATAAATATGCAGGACTTGTCCCAGGAAAACCTTTTGTGCTTAAGGGCCAGCAAAAAAGAACTAGTAATAAGAACTCATATTCTCCATCTCATTGTTATTGTTTTCTATATTTTCATTTAATAGTCTACGTAAATCCAAACTGAATATAGACTTAGTAATTTTTTTTTCTGGAAGATCTGGGTGAGGGTGTGGAGTGGGTGCAGAATCCCATAGGAGGTGCTTGAAGCATCTCCAAGTGACATTTTTTTTTCTCATGGGAGCAGATGGGACTAAGGGTTTGCTTTAATTTTTCTCAATGTGAGTTATACCATTGTCTTGTGCCATTTTTAAAAATATAGGCTGCATATCATTCCTAATGGAGCTTGCATAACAGCAAATACCTTACTTAAAGTCTGTTTGTGTAGTATTTCTATGTTTGGAGTTTTTATTATTACTTGAGGCCTGATGCATGAATTCGTGCATGGGTGGGGTCCCTCAGCCTGGACTGAGCTCAGGGCACTTTGCCCATTCCCTATCAGGGCCCATCAGGTCACTGGCTGAGGAGGGGGGGAGGTGGGGAGGGGAGAGAAGGGACCACGGAAAGTTGGCTGTGGGAGTGCACTGACCACCAGGGGGCAGCTCATATGCTGTGCATCTGCCTCCTGGTGATAAGTGCATATCATAGCTACTGGCCAGTCATCCAGTCATAATGCTCACTTAGGCTTTTATATATATAGATTATGACTGTTTTCAGAAAGGAAGGGAGAGATATAGAAACATCAGTGAGGAGAGAGAATCATTGATCGGCTGACTCCTACACACCCTGGGACATTGGGGATCATGCCTGAAACCCAGGCTTGTGCCCTGACTGGGAATTGAATCATGACCTCCTGGTTCATAAGTCAATATTCACACACTGACCCATACCAGCTGGGATCTTTTAGCTCTTTTATAAATTAGGGATGGATTTTTAAATATGGACAAGGAAGCTGTGATTCTACTTTTCTGTAGTCCCTATGATTCCTACTAGAAACAGGACCTCCTTTGCTGGAATTGATGACTACAGTGGTTTTATAGTCTACCTTGGGCATCATCCCAGTATCTGTTCCTGATCACCGAGTGGGAAGTGTCAGGCGTGGGTTTTAGGAGCCCATAGAGAATTGAAGACCTTCCCCTTATAGGCTAGTGCTGAAGGCAGAGCAACTAATATATGGACATTGCTTCTCATTGCATTTAATATGAAATAAAAACCAAGGGAAAGCCTTGTACTGCCCTCTGCTCTTTGTTTCCCCACAATTTTTATCTTACTATGATTAAAGGAAACAAAGCAATTTGAAAGCAGCCTACTTGGCCACTGCTAACTGCTAAATCTCTCAGGAGAGCATGGATTATACACTGTATAGAGGAAGCCATATCCTGTGTCTTTGGTTCACAAATCCCATTAGAATGTCAGCATTTAAAGGCACTCCATGTGGAGCTGACTCTTACTCATTTGTGGTCTAATGGAGAAGTAGCAACATGCCTTGTGTGGACAGTAGGACTATCTAAGCCCAGGAGGCCATGGAGAACTCACCATTAGCTAGTGGAAACCTCCTGGGTTGCTTTTAGGTTCTCATCCTCACTCTAACTCTAGTCCTGACATTTTAAGCTTTTTCTCACTTTGTGTTGAACTTGCATGTTCTCTACTTTCAAAGAGACCAAAGCAAACTGAGGACTATTCAGAGAAAATGAGTAGAAAAAAAACAAAACAGATTTGTGCATGCATGTTCAGGCATATCAGATAAGAGCATTATCAATCTCTAGAAAAAGAGCATAGTCTTAAGATGCAAATGGTGAACACAATCCAAAGCTACTCCTCAGTGCTAGGACCTGTTATAAGATTTAAAACTAACATTTACTCATGGAGCATAACTAAACATAGCTCTGTATAAATCAACATAGGTGCACATACATAAGCTCTGTAAGATCTTCTCTTTTAAAGCCTGGTTTATTCACTTACTCAATGCAAAGTCTGATGAAATTTATAATTGAGAGACTGCAGATTTGAATTTAGAAAAATATTCTTTCTGATAAAAAAGAACTCTAGCCAGTTAATTTCATACTTGATAAGTGTGAGCTTGTCTAGTTCTTCCCAGATTTCTGTCTGTTTTCATTAATGCTTGATATGGTATTACCTGAGCCAGGATTTTATAAGAAAAAAAAAAGCAAGAACTGAAGTATAAAATGACCTTTCCTGAAGGTTCCCTTGTGCGTGATATTATTTAAGATAAAACCTTCAAGAGTTAAATAGGAGAATCAAGATGGCGGCATAGGTAAAACACCTATCTTGCCGTCATACTCAGCAATTTTAATACTACAACTTAACGAAAGAACAAAAACCTTCCAGAATCACCAGAAAGCTGGCCGAGTGAAAATTCCACAAATAAAAGTAAAAATAAGACACTGTGACTCTGAGGAGCGGCAGCGGACAGCTTTGAAAGATTCGCGCGGAGAGAGGTTTGGAGGAGTGTGCGCCAGCGGAGAGGGCGGGTGGCTGAAAACTGGCCAGTTTTCTCGAACGGGGAGACAAAGACGTCCCACTGGACTGATTCTCCAGCTTTGGGCAAAGTCCAGGGAACCCACCATCATACGGGGTGAAAACTGGACAGTGGGAGGGCACACCGAAGCTCGGGTGCTGCAGGGCTCTCCTGGCTTGTGGAGAAGGCAGCTTGCATGAACAGTTCAGCTGTGTGACCACGCAGAGAGCACTCTGCGACTCGCTCTCTCATTTGGGAAACTGTCAGTCTGCTTTGTTTTACAACCCTGGGCATGCAGACTCATTTGGGGAGAGTCTGAATTCCCCGGCAGCTGGTGGAGCTTGGCAGTGGCTCTCTCTCAGAGGGGCTGGCAGCCACTGCCCCTGGCACAGAGTCCCTGGGGCCACATAGGGTGGAGCTAACACTGTCTGCTTGGCCCGGAGACTCCGCCCATCCAACCTGAGCACAGCTAAACTTCACAGACAATTGGCCTGGAGGTCAACCCCTCCAAGTGCTAACAATGATTAACCTGAGCTTAACTTCAGCAAGACTGCAACCCATATCCACCTCAGGTAACTGGGGAGGCTGAGCCACTGTCCCTAGTAAGAAGTCTACCACACAAAGCTAATTGACCAATTCAGGGAAGCAGCCACCATGCAGAGACATGGAAAGAAATCAGATGTGAAAGAAATGGAGGAAAAAAAAGACTGGACATAGAATTCAAAATCACAGTTATAGGGCTTCTCAAGAGGCTCCAACAAAAGGTCGAGGCCTATAAGGAGATAAGCAAGACCGCAAAGGAAATGAATGAGACCTGCAAGGAAATGATCAAGACCAGCGTGGAAATGAATGAGTCCTACAAGGAAATGAAGGAGACCCTCAAGGATATAAAGGAGACTCTCAAGAATATGAAAAAGGACCAACCAGAAATTAAGCATACACTAACTGAAATAAAAAATATTATATAAAGACCTAAAAGTGCTCTGGAGCACCCCAAGAACCAAGTTAAAGATTTGAAATACAAAGAGGTAAAATCCACTCAGCTGAAAAAGCAAGAATCCAAAAGAATCCAAAAAATTGAAGATAGTGTAAGGGGCCTCTGGGACAACCTCAAGCATACCAACATCCGAATTATAGGAGTGCCAGAAAAAGAGAGAGAGCAAGACAATGAAAACCTATTTGAAGAAATAGTGACTGAAAACTTCCCACACCTGGTGAAAGAAATTGACTTAGGAATCCAAGAAGCGCACCGAACCCCAATATATAGGAACCCTAAGAGGACCACACCAAGGCACATCATAATTAAAATGCCAAGAGCAAAAGACAAAGAGAGAATATTAAAAGCAGTAAGAGAGAAACAGATGGTTACCTATAAGGGAGAGCCCACACGATTGTCAGTGGATTTCTCAACAGAAACGATGCAGGCAAGACGGGAGTGGCAAGAAATATTCAAAGTGATGAACAGCAAGAATCTACAGCCAAGATTACTCTATCCAGCAAAGCTATCATTCAGAATTGAAGGCCAGATAAAGTGCTTCGCAGATAAGAAAAAGCTAAAGGAGTTCATCACCAGCAAACCAATATTATATGAAATGCTGAAAGATATTCTTTAAGAAGAGGAAGAAGAAAAAGATAAAAGTGTAAATTATGAACAATAAATACACATCTATCAACAAATGAATCTAAAAATCAAGTGAATTAATAAGCTGATGAACAGGATAAACTGGTGAATGTAACAGAATCACGGACATAGAGAGGGAATGGACTGACAACTCTTGGGGAGAAAGGGGGTGTGGGAAGTGCAGCAAGAGACTGGACAAAAATCATGCAACTATGGGAGAGTACAGTGGAGGGGGGAGAGGGTGGAGGGTGGGATGGGTACCATGTGGAGGGAAACTATAGGGTGAAAATAAAGAGGGAACAATGTAATTAATAAACTGAACAATAAAGATAAAAAAATAGTAAAAAAAAAACTTCAAGTATCTAGGGTCAAGGTCAATTTGTAAATCTACAAAGCAGGCAACAACCTATATGATATGATTTATAAGAGACCAAAAGCCTTCCCCTTTACCAGGATCTAAGCTGTTTCCCTGACTATATTACCACAATATCTATTGGACATACCCTGTGGTTCAAGCACTATATCCAGCATGTCTTATATACAGAAATTATCATTTTGGAGGAACTAGTGATATATATATATCACTATATAATAAAAGGGTAATTTTGAAACAGACTGAATGGCAGAACAACCAAACAACCAATCAAAGCTAATATGCTAATGATATCCTAAGGCTGCTCAACTGCTCACTATGGCGTGCACTGACCACCAGGGGGCAGAGGCTCCAACCGGTAAATTAGCTTGCAGCTGGGGTCCAGCTGATTGGTACTGAACGAGATGGGCTGGACACACCCTAGTGTGCTTCTATAGTACTTCCCAGCCGGATCGTGCACCGGTGGGGTCCCTCAGCCTGGCCTGTGTCCTCTGGAAATCCAGAACGCCTTGGGGGATGTTGGAGAACTGGTTTCAGCCTGATTTCGCAGGCCACTCCCTTTGGGAGGGTGCCAGATACAGGGCTCATGGCTGGCAAGTTACTGTTGTAGCAGCTCAAGCATCTCCCAATCAGGACTGATTGGCTATGAGTCCATAGCTCAGGGTTGGGATGAGTTGGAGTGGCAGGTACAAGCTTCAAGCGATATTGGATTGCAAGTTTCAGCCTGATCCCTGCAGGCCATCCAGAGGAACCATGCCTGTGCACAAATTTGTGCAGTGGGCCTCCAGTGTAAGTAGAAAAAAAATCAACATAAAATTTGAGAAGACATCAGAATTTGCCTGAGGTCAAAGAGAGACTTGGTGAGGATTTATGTAGAAGTGGAATTCAAATTGACTTGGAGGGTCTGAAAACATAACCTATTCCTAATTTTGCTTTAGGTTTATTCTTCCTTGGGTTGTTAATTAGATTTTTGCAAGGGGAGATCATTGCTATTTCTCCTAGGTTGTGTGTTCTTCCTAGAGACATAGGAAACTTGGAGATGCCTTATGGGATTTCATCTCCAGTCCTCTCTGCACAGGACTTCTCTGGGATAGAAAGGACCATGTTCCAGATAATATGCTTACAATGTCTCATCTAGTGGCCACCCTATGACAAAGACTTCCTGGCCTAATTTTCGTCATGTTCCTTTGAGCTCTCTTTTTCAACCAGGCTTGACCTTGGCCCCTGTCCTGTCTTTGGCCTGTCCAGCACAGTCCTATCATGTGTTGCCCCATCCTTGATATCCAATCAGGATTTTTGATCCCCCACTTTTGATGCCTGAGTCCTCGGCCTGTGTTTAGTAAGAATCCAGTTTGATCAGTCAGCAGGGTTCCCACTAAATCCTTGATGTCTCCTCTTCATAATTTTCTATCCACTGATGCCCTTCCCCTGTTTCTTGGTTATAAATACCCAGCAGTCATTGTGGTATTCAGAGTTGAACCAATTCCTCTCCTCTATTGCAACACTCCTATCACCATAATCTTCATTAAAGTCCTTCTTGCTGTTTTCACAAGTGTCCGTGATTTATCTTTAACACTTGAGTCAGGTATCTCAGCAAACAGAAGCCAGCATGAAAGGTAAATAACAAACTGAATTTGAGGGCAATGGCATGGGGCCATCAGACTGTCCTCCCTCCTCTCTGACACTCTGTGCCCTCTGTTGCCCCTTGAAAGAACACCATCTCCTTGGAATCTACCATTTGGAGGGTGCTTATCTGTGCAGTGTTTTTATGGTGTACTATTTTATTTTAATAGTCAGCCTAAATTGACTATTAAAACACAGTAGCAGACACATTAAGATTATTGCTGCACTGCTAGGGGAAGAACAAAGAAGAAGGAAAAGGAAAACATCTTCTGGTAGTTGGCACAAAGCTCATCAACCCAGTCACAGAAGCCATGGCAGAGCACAAGTGAAATATCTCTAT
The DNA here is from genome assembly GCA_027563665.1 of Antrozous pallidus. Taxonomy (NCBI): domain Eukaryota; kingdom Metazoa; phylum Chordata; class Mammalia; order Chiroptera; family Vespertilionidae; genus Antrozous; species Antrozous pallidus. The sequence goes on along the minus strand of CM050524.1, from coordinate 48,249,632 downwards.
TTATATTAAGAAATACCAGGAATAAAGAATGGTCTTCTGAAGCGAACCCATCAAGAAACAGATGGCTCTGGTCCCATTAGAAACATTTTCACTAAATAGTCACACTTAGCACTGAAATACCAAGAGCTGTTTAGAGGGAGGAAGACAGGACAAAATATAAGAAACTGCCTGGCTGGCTGGCTCAGTGTTTGAGCACTGGCCTGTGAACCGGGAGGAGATGGTGGTGTGATTTTTGATCAGGGTGCAAGTCCAGGTTGTGGATTGTGACTTTGGAAGATCTGTGGAGACAAATGACCAAAAATAAATCTGCCCTTCCCCAAATGAGAAGAAAATGGCAGGCAGGTAGTAAGAGGTGGTTCCATAGAAATTGAACTAATTTAATAATTAAGAGCAGAGGACTTTTGAGATAAGGAAATTTGTGTTTTAATTCAACACCATTTACAAGTTGGGTGACCTTGATAAAATTATTTTAGATCTCTCAACTTTGGTTTCTTCAATTATATAAATAAGGAAAATACTACTTCTTCATGTGATCGTTGTTAGGGTTACATGAAATAATGTATGTAAATCTCTTAGTCGGAAGATTACCTGAAGTCAAAGTAACTCTTATTATTGTGATTATGATCACTACTATTGCTATAATTCTTACATGTATAATTGCCCAGGCTGCTACTACCTAGTATATTTTAATAACTATATCTTTATTATGTAACATACTAGGGGCATAGTGTGCAAACTCATGTGAGACCCAGGACCCAGAATCTCAAGGTTCAGCGGGACTCAGAAAGAGTCCCGTGGCCCCTGCCTTTGCCACCACCACCGCCACCACAGGAGGTGGGACCCAGAAACCCACCCACATCTCCAGTCAAATCCCCCAGAGTCAATTCCCCCAGAGTCAAGTCCCTGTTCATCCGCCCATGCTGTGAACGCAGCCCTGCCCACCCTACGCACACAGCCTCCTGCTGATTGGTCGTTATCTTGTGATGCCGTGATGATCACAGGGCTTTTTATATAATAGTCATTTCATATGTTACATATATCTGAATATAAATTCTAAATTATATATAAATTTATATATTCTTATCACTTAATAGTCAATAGGCTAATTAGATTACCATATAAATAAAATAATAAAAATAAACTTTATTATCATATAAAATATACACATATTATACACATGCTGAATACATATATCTCATATTTATATGAGAAACAGAGATTGGCCTGCACTAATTTCCTTTTCTCTGCCAAAGGTGTCTTCCTCAGCTCACATTGCTACCTACTGGTATTTATTTTTCATCAAACTAAGAAATAGAGAAAAAGAGGGGGGAGGGGAAGGAAGGATGGATGGGAAAAAAGAAAGAATAACTAAAGTCAACGTGTTCGAGCAGATAATGGTGTAAGCTGCTGTGAATTTCAACTTCCAGGAGCTCAGACCCCTGAAGGAAGTTGGAGGAAAGGAGAGGAGAATTCAGGGTGAACTCTAAGGCCTCCTTGCACAGTGCAGTGCCGCTGACACAGAGCTCTGATAGCAGATGGAAGAAAGCAGGGAACTATTGGCATATCCTTGTCATTGTCTGTCCTGAAAGCCAGCCCGCCCTGCTCAGCCTCAACAAGCTGCTTACAGCTGGCAGGAGGAAATGTCGTCCTGTGTACAGGCTGACAGTTCCACTACTCACTTCGGCTGGAAGCCCGGGTTGGCCAGACCATTTAGGAGCCACAGGAACCACTGTTTGGCACCAGCGTGTCCTGGTCTGGTTGGAACAGGAGTGAGAAAATGATGGGGTGACATCTAGCCAACAGTGTCTGTTCCAAAAGGGCAGAGGGAGGCTCATTTTCCAATTTTTTTGGGGAAAAAAAAAGTCTTTACATATTTTTCAGGCTTGAAATGTAGTGAGGTAATCTTTGTGGAACTAAACCAAGTCTCAAAGTAAAAATATAAGAAGGATTCAGGATTTAATTTTTAATTCTTGCTAGAAAGATACTTATCAAGATAATAACTATCTGTCAGATCAATATATAGTGCTTTATAGTTCAAAATCATTTTCATGGGTATCATCTTTTGACTTGGTGGGACTTTTCAACATCTTAATGAAGTTGAAGAGAAAGTTCCTGTAGTGTCCATTTATCTGTTAGGTTCAACTGTCTATATCAAGAGCAAGCGGAGAGTGAGCTTAGCCTGTGTGGAGCACATAACCAGAAAGATCAGTTGTGCTGCCATCCTGTGTTAGTAGACTATTTGGGTAGAATTTGGTATGCCTGCACCTAACTCCTGACAATACCTGTGTCCCACTCTCTCTTGGATATCCTTCTCAAATACTTTTTGTTACCCTTAAATTCCTCTCTAATATATTGAATTGGCAAGGTTGAGCCTCCATAATTATCATAAAAGGGAGATTGGGTTTGGAAAAATGGTCTATGTTTGTGGCCTGAAGACTTACACCTGCCACCTGAACATTTTTTAAAAATAGTTGAGCAAGATAGAAAGCTAGTGGGGTAGCATTTTGTCCTATAAGTAATCTTTTAAAATATTACATGGAACTTACATTTCAACCAGTTTAGTCAATGATCAAGGCACTGAGGATGTGACTAGACAGCCATTGTTTGTGTTTGTTCACCACTGACCCAGTGAAGTAATCCTGTGAACTCATTTTCCCCCCAAAAGTCCAATAGGGAGCTGGTTGCATTCCTTTAGTTGTTCCATTGATCTCTTATATTAATATCATTTTTAAGGCATTAAAAATGCCCTCTCATATCAAAGTTACAATTTCTTACTTGATTTAGAATCTTCTCCACCCTCTAATCTAGTTCTGAGACTGGGGAGTGAGTCTCAACTTCCTAGCTCGCTCTCCTATTCTCCTTTTCTGTCCCATGTTGTACCACTCTTGGCTCTTCAGTGATGGCAGGGCTGGTAGAAAAAGAGATAAGGGACAACTGAATTGTGTGTGGGGTATATTTACAATTGAGTGCCTCTGAGTATAGTCAATGTCCAAAACACAAACTCTAAATCTTTTGTAGGGCATTTGTGTGAGTTCTCAGATGCTCTCAGCATCTTCCATTCACAGAGGCCTTTCCTAGACAACTACTTAATACTGTCGCCCACCCAGCACTGACTTCCTATGGCCCAATTATCAGCAGGTCCTGATGGACAGAATCATTTTAAGACAACCCAAAGTCTAGCTTCTTTCTATACCATTCACACCTCACCTTCAGGAAGCAAACACAAATCCTGGACCCATAAAACTTTGGGAGCACAGGCCTTTCCCAGCACTCCTGCCATCTCATCTGCAGCTCAGTGAGACACTCCATCCATTCTCTCATACTGAGATATTTCAGTCATAGGTACCAGCCCTTTTATTCCATAATTTTTAGGGAATACAGGTCAGGTTATCTGAGTGGTTCTTTTAAAGTCCCAGATAACTTCGAATAAGAAGGAACATCTCTCTTTACATCTTTCTACACCAACTGTTTCTCTATAATGAAATTTTCTACTTTCTAAAAAATCCCTCATTCTTAGTTTTTTTCTTAAATAATTAGGAAAACTAATATTGGAACAACTGGCTCTTAGGGAAATGCAACTTTATTAAGGTACTAGAGGCCCAGTGCACAAAATGTGTGCATTGGGGAGGGGGAGTCCCTCAGGCCAGCCTGCACCCTCTCCAATCTGGGACCTATCAAGGGATGTCCAACTGCCCAGTCACAACCCAGGACTGCTGGCTCCCAACTGCTCACCTGTCTGCCTTCCTGATTGCCCCTAACCACTTCTGCCTGCCAGCCTGATCACCCTCTAACCACTCCCCTGCCAACCTGAGTGATGTCTATCTGCTCCCTTGCCAGCCTGTTTATCCCCAACTTCCCTCCTCTGCCACCCTGGTCACCCCTAACTGCCATCCCCTGCAGGCTTGATCACTCACAACTGCCCTTCCTTGCAGGCCTAGTCCCTCCCAACTGCTCTCCCCTGCTGGCCTACTTGTGGTGGCCATCTTGTGTCCACATGTGGGGAGGATCTTTGACTACATGGGGGCAGCCATTTTGTGTGTTGGAATGATGGTCAATCTGCATATTACTCTTTTATTAGATAGGATAGAAGCCTAGTGCATGGGTGGGCCAGCTGGTTTGCCCTGAAGAGTAACCCAGATCAGGATGGGGGTTCCCTTGAGGCATGGGGTGGCCTGGGTGAGGAGCCTGTGGTGGTTTGCAGGCTGGCCACGCCCCCCGGTGACTCCAGTGGAAACCCTGGTATCTGCTCCCTCCATGGAGGCAGCCATTTCGTTGGGGTGGAGTTTATTTATCTTCTATAATTGAAACTTTGTAGCCTTAAGCAGAGGCCTGGGCTGGCCAAGGTGCACAGAAAGCTTGGCTTCCTCCATCACCAGGGAAACCCAAGCCTCCCCCCTGCTCTCTCCATGGCTGTAGCCATCTTGGTTGGGGTTAATTTGCATACTTGCTCCTGAATAGCTAGTGGGTGTGGCTTTGTGGGTGTGGTGGAGTGATGGTTAATTTGCATATTAGTCTTTTAGTAGATAGGATATTTTACATATGATAAAATGTACCCATTTAAAGGGTACAGTAACCAACCTTGTAATAAGCACCATAGGTGAGGTATAGAATATTTTTACATTTTATAAAGTTCTCTCATGCCTCTTGGTCATTAATCTCCAACCCACCACACCCATCAATTGGTCCCAGGCAATCATTCATCTATTTTTGTTATTATTGATTAGTTTTACCCATTCTAGAATTTTATATACATGGAATAATAGGGTATATATTCTTTTGTGTATACCTTCTTTCTTTTCACGGGATGTTTCTATGAATTGTTAAAAATGAGTAAACAGAAACCATAGTTAAAATGAAATAGGGAGGCAAGAGGGGGAGCTCTCACTTCCTACATGCTTGCAAAGTACAAGCACTATGTTTTCAATAGTCTATCAGGCTTCCTCTTCCCCTCTGTACAAGACTTTCCTTTCCTTTGGTGTTTTTTGCTTGTTAATCCTCACCTGAAGGTATTTTTCCTACTGATTTTTAGAGAGAGTGGAGAGGGGGAGGAGAGAGAGGGAGAGAGAGAGAAACATCGATGTGAGAGAAACACATTGACTGCCTGCCTTCACTCCAGTCTGTATCTGAGGTACATGCCCTTGACTGGAATCCTTCAATCCACAGGCCAATGCTCTTTTCACTGAGCCAAACTGGCTAGGGCACCTCCTCTTGTTTGTTTCAGCAGACTTGAATGTGGCTCACCATGGTGTCATGTTCCAGTTGCAATTCTTTGTTGTTCCTGAATAAACGCATTTTGCTGGAGAAATAGCTGGCTGACTTTGTTTAAAGTGAATAGAATCACTGTGTGTTATTGCATTTTTTAAATAGTTTGTTCATTTTTTTATTACTGAGTACTGTTCCACTTATTGGTATACATGTACTGCCGTTTGTTTATCCATTTCCATGTTGATGGCTATTTGTTTTCACTTGTTGGCTATTAGGATTAAAGTTGCTATGAACATTTTTGGACAAGACTTTGTATGGGCATATGTTCTCATTTCTTTGAGATAAACACCTAGGAGAGGAATTTCTGGGTCATGGGCAAGTCTTTGTTTAACTTTTAAATAAGTGAACATTTTTCAAATACTGGTATAACTGGATTCTGACTTGCTCAATTTACAACTCTTGCAGAGATGGTCATGAACCTTACTTTACAATTTGGGGTTGTTTGGCCCCTGTTATTCTTATTTTGTGGTCCTTAGCTGATACTGTAGAACAAAAATATAAAATTCTCAATTTAATTGCAATCCCTTAAACTTTCAGACTGACATATTTGAGAGGGCAAGAACCATGGCTTATTTATTCTGTGTCCTTCCAGGTACAGTGCGTGGTCACATGGTAGTGCTCAAAGAAACTGAAATTTAGTTCCTTTGAAAGCACTGCCTGGGCACAGCCAGTGGGGCTTAGTAATTGACTGTTGACCTAGGAACCAAAAGGTCAATTCCCGGCATGGTTGTGGGCTCCGTCCCCAGTGGGGCATACAGAAGGCAACCAACCAATGATTCTGTCTGATCATTGATGTCTCTCTCTCCTTTCTTCTCTGAAATCAATACAAATACTTTTAAAAAAATAAATAAAAAGCACTGCCTGCACACTAAGAATGTAATTATTTTGGTTATTTTGTGGGGTTAATCATTTGAATTTGAAGTTAGCAAACTCCATAAACCCCAGTGAAAAATGGCAATGCTCTGTACTTACCATCTTCTCTCTGGTTCACTGCAAGAAATGTTTACAGTTCCCAAGTAGAATGAAATAATGAGGTACCAGGGAAAAAGAACAGTCATCAAAAGTACATTATTTTCCTGTCTTTCTATCTTGTAGAAGTCTGAGTCTGCGCCTTGAGTTTGTGTATTAGAATTGGCACAAAGCCACTTTCCTCCCAGACTCTAGTTTCAGAAAACCTTGCCTGGGAAGGAATGACCTTTCAGCCACTTCAAAAGCATCTCCTCTCTCACACCATGTGATGTCAGGCTCCCTGGGACTATGACAGGGCTCTCAATTAGAAAGATGACTTCTAAACGGTGTCTCATCCTGTCACCTCATGCTTGTGTGGGTGACCTCTGTGGCCAGAGGGAGAATTGTGGCTACATAGGAGTCCAAAGTGAAAGTCATGAGGTTGGAAATGAAGAGAAAAATGAAAATGAGAATACCACTTTTTGGTGGAGAAGATTTTCTGAGTGACAAGTGGAGGCGGCTCTGAATATAACTGGAGTAGTCCAATTGTTCTCCTGTCAATGGCAGATGGGTTGACAAGCCTTGTCCTGCAGTTCTCTGATCCAATGGACACTTGAGCTTCAAAGGCATCCTTGGAAAAATGTCTTTAATTTTTCCCCACAGACTACCTACTCTGTTCTTTCTTCTCTGGTAATTTTCTATTCACTTCTTTGATACATCGCTTCAGTTTTAGAATGAATTTGAAGAAGTCTTTCCACAATTTCATCTGTCCAAATAAGCCATCTGCTATCTTGATTTGACAGTTCTAGCCAAAGGCTACTATTTAATGTTCTGTCATATATAACAATGACAGATACCAAAAATCAAGCATGCTTTCATCTCACAAATACAGTATGGAGGATGCTGACCAGTGATAAAACTGGCTGATGTGCCCTAGGAGAAACACTGGAAAGTTATGTTACCTGGCTCAAACTTTTGATTTCCAGATGAATGACCAATTTAACATATACCCATACCAAGACTTGTGCAAAAGTATTTCATTCAGTGAATTGTGCAAAAAAAAAGTTAATATGTGAACTTATTAAAGTTTAATTTTTACTTTGCACCATGTTCTACATTCTAGAGATACAAAAGGGTTGGGGGGGGGTGTCACAATTAATCTATTTTAAAAAGAATAAAATACAGGTGTGTTATCTAACCTCAGGAGGAAGAAGTAAAATTAGTGGAAAACATGCACAAAGAAAAAGACAGCAGCGAAGACTATAAAAACCACTATGAAAATTCTTTGCATGAAAGACTATTAAGGAAGAATGTGGTAGGGGGAGAGATCAACCAAAGGACTTGTATGTATGCATATTAGCGTAACTAATGGACACAGACACCAGAGGGGTGAGGGCATGAGCAGGGGGTGGGGGGAATGGGGATGGGTAAGAACACATATGTAATACCTTAATCAATAAAGGAAGAAAAAAAAGAAAGAATGTGATAAAGGTACTGAAATAGTGAGGTATTGTATTTAATTTTAAAAAGCAGGTTGCATGTAGTATAATTGTGTTCTGTAGAAATTACACATGTGATACAAGTATGTATGTGTATGTTTGTGATTGGTGATATAAACCATCTATAACCTAGACTTTTGTATGTTAAATCACAATATTTGCAATTTTATATAATTTATATATTTACATAGAGATTCTAGAATAAATTTAAATTGACCTGATGATTCTGATTAAATCATTAATAAACTGCATTTGGCGCAAATTTTAAAAGATTTTCACTATTATTATAAAGTCTTGATAATATTCTCTTCGCATCTATGCTGAACATTTTCATAAGATAAATTTGTAGAAGTAGAATTGCTTGTCATAAGTTTCTTGTTATGCATATTTTAAAAAGCTTCTTGCATACTCCCCAAAGCAATCTCTACCAGTGCTGAATCGGATCATACTCCCACCAGCAAGCATAACTATAATTCCCCAAAACTCACCACTATCAGTATAAGATATTTTCTCACTATCATAAATTTTAATTTGCCTTTATGAAGGCAATTGAGCTAATTGATATGATTTGCCAATATTAAGTTGTTTTATTTTTAAGTTTTTTAATCTGTTTACTTGTTAAGAATTATATTTGGTTTTATTTTTAACATACTATCAATCACACAGTGCCTCTAAGAAAAAAGGACTTTTATTTTTCTCATATAAAAAGAATTTCTCACCCAGACTTCTTTTGACTTTCCACTTATCCATCCTTAGCTCATGGCTTTTAGTTTCTTGCTTATTTCTTTAGTTCCCTAGTGATTGCACCATCTTCAGCATCATAGATATGCTCCAGGAAAGAAGGAAAGAAAGCCTGTACCTGACCAGTTTGCTCAATTCTCTTGGAGGCTCCTCCCTCAGTGACCCACTCACTTCCTATTGGTCAGAACTGTGTGTCACATGGCAACTCTTGTCTGAAAAGGAGGCTGGGAAATTAAACTAGATATACATATTATTTCCCAGAACCTTCCCAAACCCGAAGTCAATCAGTAAATAAAACCAAGTTTTTCATCATGAGTAAGGAGAGAACTTTGGATACTGGATTGGCTATCAATAATGTTGGTCAGAATTTCACCATCCCAGAAGTTCTAAGCTTATCTTGATGCTGATGTTCTTAGGTGTGTTTGTTTGTTTGTTTGCTTGTTTTATGCTCCAGCACAAAGGTTTAAAATCAACCAACATTGTCTCTCAGAAATATAAGTGAGAAGACAAATCAAAGAGTAAGTATAGCCAGACAATAAATCTCAGCTTCAGTATTTTACAGTATGGTAGAATATCTAACACTTGGACAACTGCCTCAGCCTCTATTGGCTCAACTTTCTAATTTGCAAAATAGTCGTGACCATGCAGTGCACTTATGAGATTAATCAGTACATGACGTATAGTAACTCTAAGTTGAAACCATCCTCATCAAAATTTTCCTGTGGTGGTCTGATTTCAGAGTTGGCTTTTATATCAGTTGCACCAAACGTCTCCCAGAAAGAAGTGATGTTATATAGCAGCTGCATCAACAACACAAAAATCCATTGAAACAATTCTGTGACAATTACATGATGAATACAAATGCTGGAAGTTTTTCCACCAGGAAATCCCTCATAGCATTTAACCCAGGTTCAAATCAAATAAACCAAACCATGTTCATCTTTTCCCAGATATTTGCAAATATCTCAGAGTCATTCAGTGTTAATTTTTGTTGGAGCTGTAAGTTCTATGAACCGCACCCAGAATAGCTGCCTCCACCCATGGTTACATTCCTGTCACTCTTCGGTTATGTTGACCCTACTTGCCATTTTCCTCAGGATTTTCTCCTCCTGTGAGGAGCTGAGCTCTGCCTTGGGTGCCATGAGGTCCAGCAGTCTTAGCCTCACTATCCCCTCCCTACTCTGTTTGTTCCCCAAGGTACTGAATGGCAGCGTCAGAGGCCTTCCCTGTCTGGCCCCCCTGCTTGAGAGAGGCTGGCTGCTGCTCCTTTTACATCTGAGGGCTCACAGATGAGTCAGAAGCACTGACTCAGCCCAGTGGGAGAATTCCAAGAACAGCCTGTGGGAGGAAGGAGGAGGTCAATGAGATAGGACAAAGGTGCCTCTGGCTTCAGTTAACCTTCTCTCTAAAACGAGGGACAGGTTACCTCCTGCTGAAAGCTTTGTGATTGAGGTGATACTTTTAGATATGGTAAGTTTGTCTTTTGAACACTACCACATCAAAAGAACCTTGTTGAAGACTTCCTACATTTTGAAGGTTTATGTGGGTAGACAAAAAGGATAATGAAAAAACTCTTAATCTAGTAAAAGTTAAAAGAGAAATATGACTAATAGAGTCTTTAAGAAGTTATTTAACTGCTTCCACCAATATTTCTAACATTAAAGATCTGAAATTATCAGATAATTAGCATCTCTTGGGAATGAGTTACGCCTCAGGACATTCAATCAATAAACAAGCCCTCCAGATATATTTATAATTTATTAGGGAACACATACATATCTTAAAGTAAAACAGGCTCTCAGATCTAATATATTATGAAAATGTACACTCCTTTTGGTAAGAAGGAATTAAAACACACCTACACACACAAACACATATACCCAGCACATTTGGGAGCTTGAATCTAGTGCTTTTCATGCGACATTCATTCCTTGATGGATGTGCTTATTTTCTATATCATCTTCCCCAATCTTCTCCTTTTCCAAAAGCATTCCTTATCTCTGAAAGAAGCCATTCTGAAATGTAATCACCTTTTACCCAATCATACAATCCAGAAATTTAGTATTTATTCAAGATTCCCAGCTGTCAATACCTTCTCCCAATTTAGTGCCCAATGCCTGCTCCTATTAGCTCCTTAAGCACTCTCCATTCCACACCCATCCCCTCCTTCTTCCCTTTCGGACTTTGTTCAGTTCTGCCTCCTCCCTGCTCTTGTACAGTGATGTCGCCAGCAGGAGTTCTTTTCAGATGTTGCCTCTAGACTGGGCTAGGAACCTTTCTTATTTATCTGTGGCTATTTCATTCAAGTCTATAGGAGAAAAGATATAGTAAAATTAAAAACAATAGAAAAAATATTTTAATTTGATTATTAAAAAATAAATAACTTCTACTTACCTAAGGAAGTACCAAGCTAAGAAACAAATAATAAATATATACAGCGAGGAAATCATTCACATAATTAATGTAAAAACCTCTTATACCAAACATAAATGTATGGCAAATTAAAATAAAAGCAGTTTCACCAGGCCAGTGTGGCTCAGTGATTGAGCGAGGAACTATGAACCAGGAGGTCACAGAGTTTGATTTTCAGTCAGGGCACATGTCCTGGGTGTGGCCTTGATCCCCAGTTGGGGTGTGTGTGTGTGTGTGTGTGTGTGTGTGTCTGGGTGCAGGAGGTAGCCAATCAATGAGACTCTCTCATCATTGATGTTTCTATCTCTCTCCCTTCCTCTCTGAAATCAATAAAAATTTTAAAATAAAAACAATTTGCAAGTAATACTGCATTCTTTAAACAATAAAAAATTGTTATAAAATAAAATATTGAAACTATTTAATTTCTGTGGTAATCAAAGATATCCAAGTTAAAATAAAATTTTTGCTTACTAAATTAGTAAAGATTAAAGTATTCTACAATGCAGCTTCAGTAGACCATCATTGAAATATGCATCCTTATATGTAACTCAGAGTAGAAGATTATATACTCTTTTTGAAAAGCAAGTAAAATATCCCTATCCTATGACTTAGTAATTTCCTTTTTAGGAATTTTCCCTTAGGAAAGAATCTGACATATTGACAGATATTTACTCATTGTTTATTATAAGAGTGAGAATTTAGCAATAACTTAATTGTTTAACCTTGAACACCTAAGAAAACTATGATACATCCATATAATGTTATAGTCTATACAGAGGTTAAAAATTCAAAATGAATAGAGGCCTGTCAGTTAATATGAAATGAGTAAAGCGGGCACAAGAAAGAAAACCCTGCTGACAAGCCAACGCTCAGTCTAAATTAGATGCTGCCACTTGGCTCTAAGTATCATTTAGTTTCCGTCTGGGGATGTAGGCTTCTTTTCTGAAATTTCCTATTTTTCTAGAGCAATTAGAAATCTGGATTACTTAACGTTAAAACACTCAACTTTCAGATTACTAGAAACTAATTTGAATGTATGTCTATAAAGAAAGCAAGCCTGCTGGCACTCAGTATAATGAAAGGAAGGTTGTTTTAAATGATTTGTTTCATAGCTATTAATATTAACTGACATGATCATTTTATTGTTATAAGAAGAGGAAATGCCTACAATACAAGACTCAATAGGAGATTAAAAAAAAATGAAGACTGAAAACTGCCTGCAGACACAAATGAAGAGTAATTTTTTAATTTTATTCTTTGCAGTCTTGCCTGCCCGCGTCTGGTACAAACTAGGCAACGGCTCGACAAACATTCAAATACTTGATGTTAATGAGAATGTGAAATCAGCTGTAAATAAAAATACATATATTGAATGATAGAAGATGTATCAAAATATCAACATTGATTGCTTCCTGGTTTTTGTTTAAAATCTGGTTTTAGAACCAATACAAAAAAGGAAGAGTATAGATGCAATTTGCTCGTTAATGTTTCATTTATTCCTTTCATAAATACTTATTGAGGGTTCAGTATTTGCTAAGAACTGTTTTAGATAATGGAAATAGAGAAGCAGAAAACAACAACCACCTGCTTTATGGAATTTACATTCTAATTGGGAAAGACTTATTAGTATAATAAGCAAAATAAGTAAGAAAACTAGAAAGTGTGTTATATGCTAAGTGATAGGAAATAAGAAGTAAATGTTCTAAAATTTGTACCTGAGATTTGCTTTAATCAGGTATGGTAAGACATATAGACACAGAAGTGATTGTCGTGAAGAAATGTTTATATTCATGGTTCCTTTAAATGGGGCTGGAGTGGGTACAGCATGCCACATGGGGCCATAGAGGGGCCCCAAGGTCAGTCAGGAGGCAGAAGAGACCAGAGGAAGAGAAGGCTTTATCAGAGTTTCGGTAGGAAAGTCAGGGCAGGACAGGATAAACATGTTGAGACGGGCTGGTGTGAATAATTCTGATGGGCTTTGAGCATAGGGGCTATCCCTAGTCGCCTGGAAGATGGCCCTGGGTTGATTGAGGGCAGGAAAAATGTTAATCTGGGATGTGAGTTTAATAAAGCCTAACCCATGGACACAGGTGAAGGCCTGGGGCAGGGCAGGTGGAGGGTGGAGGGAGGTCAATGGGAGAAAAAAAGAGGGACATCTGTAATACATTCAACAATAAAAATACATTTTTTAAAAATACCCTCAGAGTCATCCAGAAGAAAAACTTTTGTAACTATGCACCCTATATCATTAATACAAACACAACCCTATGTTTTATCATTTTGTTTACTTCCATGGCATTAGGTAGTCTTTCTTTTTGCACATTTAATGCTTTAAGTTGTTTAGTTAATTAGTTTTAGCTCTTATTTTTCTCCTTTCCATAATTCAAAAGCTTAACACAGTCCGTGTCTTAGAGAAGGTGCTCAGTGAATGGACACTTTCTCTGGAGATGGGTGACCCACTGGATGGCTCACTAACATTGCTCACAGCCTCTTTGAGGCCAACCCTCAACCTGAGACACCATAACACATCCGTGTGTCCTCCGGAGAAATGGCACAGACATCAGAGTGTCATGTGACATACACCAAGCTTTATGCTGCCAACCTAAAGATTAAATCAGAGAGTGATGTATTACAGAAGAGAAGGGGCTGGGAGACAAGAAGCTCAGGTTCAAGTGACAGTTTCCTCACTTAGGAACTAGCTGCATGGCCCTGATAATCACTGCCTCACACTGAATCTGCTTCCTTATCTACAGATTGCAAATGTGAAAGGATACAATGGGATTTTACCATGGCTACCTCTTGCTTTGTCTGCCCCAAACACTATTTCTTCTGAAACTGGCACCCATCTTATTTGGTGAGCTACTTCTCTGCACTATAACTTTCTGATTTTCACAGGAGGGCCAGGGTTTGTTTTTTTTCCCACCCTTCTCACAGCTACTCCTACCCCAGACATAGCAAAGCCTTTTCCTGGATTTTTTTTTAAATTAGAAATTAGATACAAAATAAGTCAGCACAGCCCTAAAGAAGAAAGAGTGAAATTGGAACTCAAAGAGAAGCAAAAATAAGAGGCAGGGGATGGGGGTGGGGAAGAGGCAGCCCTGTTAGCCTTCAAGTTCCGAGGCCCAGATGTTTCTGAGCTCGGTTACATCCTTTCCCTTCCTGCAGCTTGAGTTTTAAACCAAATAGATCCCTCCTTTTGAGCTTAAGCCATATAGAATTGACTTTCATCCATTTGGAATCAAAACAATAGAGGTCTCAAACAAGACTCCTTTAAGTTTTCTGGATTCTCAACCCCTGAAAGTTTGAAGAAACAAACCTAAGACTGGGAAAGCCCCAGATGGTTCTCATCATGCAGAAGACACTTTGAAAGGGACAATTATACCTCCATCTGTAAAAACTATAAAAGTAGGTCTTTGGTCTCTGACTTTGGAATCAGTAGATTATGAAAACACTTCTAAATGTAAAGCATTTTAAATGTGTAAAGAATAATCATTCTTGCCCTGGTTGGTGTGGCTCAATTGGTTGGGCATCATCCCATGCACCAAAACGTTGCTGGTTGAATTCCCCATCAGGGAACATACCCAGGTGTCTGCCTCAATCCCCAGTAGGGGGCGTGCAGCAGGTAGCCAATTGCTATGTCTCTTTCTCACTCCCTCTCTTGCTCTAAAATAATAATCACATTAAAATAGTAACACATTAATGAAAATATAATTTAAAAAGATAAAAACGAATAAACATTCTTTGGTTTTCCTAGAAGCTATTAACAATGACTGAAATGCAATTTTTTTTTCTAGTGCTATTACTTAGAATTGGTCAGGTAGGCTATGGTATAACCCAGCTGGACAAAAGAGGAAATCTGTCCCTAAAATAAAATTCAGAGTTTCTGAGAGGAGGGTGGGAGTTGACAAGGTCAGGGGAGAGCTGAGACATAATGCCACTGAAGGCGCCTGTACAGAAAGCAGCCAGGACTGTTGCTTCCATACCCTGGGCCTATCTTCAGACATGAGGTAATAGTTTTAGGCATTTTTGAGTGTGAAGCTTTGCAATCATGGGCGCAGTGTTTTTCCTTTTCTTTCAAGTCCTTAATCATTTTTTTTCTACCAAAGGGTAGATTTTATATGTCTTTGTAGAGCTATTAGAATATTTCTAGGGCAGACCAACTCTGCTTTGGGAAACTAGCTTCTCAACATACAAATTGGTAATGAAAAAAAAAAAACCATCCTTTTTCTTGGTTCCAATTCCTGTGATATCCTGAGGATCCATCCTGGCAGTCTGCTCTGAGAGTACAGACAGATCGACGTTTCTTTATGTTGGTTGTACCTTTACATTTGGACAGTGTCTTTTTCCAGTTCTGACGATGAAATAGCTAAAATACGCTACAGTAATGACTTTATTTTTTTCATGCTATTCATCATGTTCACTACTCACTGCCAACGATAATTGTGCCTCACAATATCTTCCCCAGAATTCCAAAACTCAGTAAAAACATTCATCATCTAGCACTTAATAAGTAGAGAGCACCTAATTAGTTTTAGTATCTTGAAACACTTTGGGAGAACAACAGCTTGTTAGTAAACATTTCTAAACAGTTAGTAAGCTTCACTATACCCTTGTGAGTGCTATAAACCTTTTAATGTTTTAGCACGTAAGGAGAAGAGAGTTGGAATTACCATACCTTTAAACAATAAGTTAGTGAATGTAAGAACTCTAATTTTTAGTCCAAGGTTTGCATTGCAGAGCTCCGTAGATTTCCTTTGAATGGAGAACAGAGTAACACAGAGCTCCCCCTAGAACTGTGATGGGATCTGGTGTGCGATGCAATACCTTTTATCTTGTGTGCCTGGTACAGTTCCTTTATTGTTATTAATGTTGACAGTTCAGTGCAGAGATTTGTTCAGTCCAAAAATGAAACACGTGCTGAAGTATCAGGACTGAATGAGAAATTCTGTTAAGAAACATCACTGGCAGAGCACCTCAGCTTAATTAGCAAGTAAAACTCCTACATGAAGGTGGGGGCAAATCTGGAAAAGCTGTTGACATTTCCACTCAGGTCTGTGAGATTTGGGATTACAGAAAGCAGAATTTTTCTAAAGGTGCTTCCCAAGTATAATGATGACGATATACTGAAAGCTCCTTTATTTTATCAAGTATTTACCTAATTGCTGTTTCATATGCTTGCAGGTAAGAGTTCCCTTGAGTCAAAATGAAGCTGCTCAGTAGCCACTGACTAAGCCAGGAGACATTCCCCAAATTCCAGCCAAACACAGTGCCTCTTGTCTCTAAGAGGAATTCAGAGGAAGAGAGAGAAAGTCAAGTGGTTTAGTCCTTTCCTTTCGGTTCTGTGAAGTAAAACTTTTTTTTAATGATCTTTTTTTCTGGTTCTATGGAGACATTCAATGGGGGCCCTAAATCCAATGAAGTCATCCAATGCTAATATGCTCAAATCACACAAAATATGCCCTCCTACCATTGTTTTTACCCTAGGTTTTTTTTTTATGTATTATGAGATATTTTAAGGAGACATAAATAATGTAATGTAGTTACCATGCTAATTTTAAAAAATGCTAATACAATTAAGATTCTCCCTTAATTCTTACCTTTCACCTTCCCAACATTTTTCTTCCAGAAATAATTATTATATTGAAATTGGCATTTTATCATTTCTCTGCTTTAATGATATGAGATTCATCCACACATATGTTCTTCATTAATTTCCCTGTAGTACTGCATTCTACTACACAAATATATCATAATTTATTTATCATTGTCCTATTGGTGAATATTAGTTGTTCCCATTGGAAGCTCATCAGAAAAATGCTGCAAAATGGGTTAAATGTATAGACCTGCTTTTACATATGAGCAAGAGAATAGAGTATGTAACTTCCAGTGAATTGTTGTTATAGAGTATGCATGTCTGCAATTTTATTAGACTATGATACACTCCCCCAAAAGTTTGCAACATTTATATTTTAATACACATAGAATTGTAAAACTTTTACATGTTTTATTTTTTAAATATATCTTATTGATTTTTTTTTTAACAGAGAGGAAGGGAGAAGGGATAGAGAGTTAGAAACATTGATGAGAGAGAAACATCGATAAGCTGCCTCCTGCACACTCCCTACTGGGGATGTGCCCACAACCAAGGTACATGTCCTTGACCAGAATCAAACTTGGGACCCTTCAGTCCACAGGATGACGCTGTACCCACTGAGCCAAACCGGTTAGGGTAAAGCTTTTATGTTTTGCCAATATTCACAAAATGGAGCAACTTTTCATGTTTAATGGCTGTTTTCCTCTTTTGCTCTTTTGTTAATAGCCTTTATGCATCTTTTGTGCCCATTATCTCATGTTTTTTGTTCTCTTCTTTTTATTGACTTTTAAGCATTATATATAATACATTCTAGATACTAAGAAATAGAATCTATGTTGAAACATGAATATGGAGGGCTTTCATAGGGAATGTGTCCTCTCAATGTATTTAATTGAATGTCTATGTGTTTTTATGTAATGAAGTGAGTATTTGGCTCTTTTGAGAATATAAATATAAGTCTGTGATAGATATATAGAAAAATAAGGAACAATAAATAGAGACAATTATTAAACTTCAGAAAAAATAAAACCTTGAACAAGAAAAATATATCAGTGAACCTTATGAAGATCAATTTTGAATATTATTTACAGAGTAATAATAATGTAAATACCATTATTGATTTAAGCAAAAAAAGTGGCATAATTTTTATTCAAGCAGAGGATTGTGTGGGGGAGTGGAATGTAACAGAGCTTAATCTTCATTTTCCATGGCGCAGTCAGTAGATAACATGTATAATTTTAAAAAATCAAGCATGTCATTTAGAAATATGGAACAAAACTGCATAAATCACTAACCAACTTAAAAGCATTTGCTTCCCAGGGGTGAAATTGTAAATGGGGAGGGATGAAGTAGGAAGCTGTGGCTTATACTATGTATGGTATAAATAAACAAAATTTTGAATTTATACATGTATTATTTTAATAGAAATAAAAATTTAATTTAAAATACTATATATAACAATTATAAACTCACACATAAACTTAACATAGGAAGCCCATGAACCAAATATTTAATCAGACTTTATTGAGTTAATGAGATTGTGATTGATATTTATTTTCTATTTAATACTTTTCTGAATTTTCCAAAATTTCTAAAATACACAAACATTTGTGTGTGGTTTTTATCAGAAAATTGGAGCTATTGTAACTGCAGAACCAGCTGAAAATAGTACTATCATGTTTACTGAGATAGTGAATTGTTTTTCAGAGACAGTAGACCGAAAATGCAAGTCATGTAGCTGAAGCATGTGCAGAGGAGAGAACTTTGATCTCCAGCTGCACCAGGATACAAAGTCTTGCACCGACCTATTCCCCTGACCCTGGAACCAAAGGATCAAGATGTAACCTGAACTTAAACACTGAAACAGACATGAGTCTCAACTGTTGGGTTCATTGTCTTGAGAAGCCAACAAATGAATTCACTGACAAGGGAGGGGTAAGCAAAGAGAACTTTATTTCAGCAAAAGAAGCTCTCAATATGCTAGAGGGGTCCCAGGAAGGGTTGCTGCAGAAGTTTACTAGTCTAGGGGTTTCTGTTTTCCTGCTCTTGCCCTCTATTGGCTCTTTCAAAAAAGCACCAGCCAATCTCCTTTTGCCTATCCACTTTTAGTTCCCATTCTTGGGTTCGGGGGAAGGGCAGCTCTATGGTTGACTGTTACTTTCTGCCTGTCTTTCTCTCATCCTGACCATCTGGCTCATTCCCTCCGTATCTACCACCTTCCCTCCCCTCAGCTTTTACCTTAAACTGTTTAATCCCATCTGACTCCTTAAAACTACTTCAGAAGCCAAGGGCTCCTTGTCCAGGGAGATCCAGTATTGATCTTTACCATAAATGGCTGTTTCAAGGTCGTCTAATTAAAACTTACCGACCATGCGTTTCCACACACCTATTCCTCCTAACACCTTAAAAACCTTTTACCTAGTCCATCAAGTGATATGAATTTGAGGCACCATAATGCCTCCTATCTTCTTGATTGGCACTTTCTCGATTGATAAACATTTCCTTACTTCAAATGCTGGAATTGTGAGTTTTGTCATTTCAAAGCAGCAGGCACATAAACTTTGAACACTATTAATTTTTAAGATAAAAAAATATGGAGAATAAGATCATCTTGCAAAGGGTGTGAGCAATGAACTGTGAAGGATGAGAGAAGAGATTAAAAGCAGAGAACACTTAGGACGCCATTGTAATTATGCAAACTGGAGGTCATGAGGGTATGAATTAGTGTCCATGGAAATGTCAAAGAGATCATATTAACATGGTTAACGGTTGAGAGACTGGGTGGGGGAATAACTTTTAGAGTCCTTAAAGTTTCTGGTTTGGACAAGTTGGGGTATTTGTTTTGTGGAGCAAGATGAGTTTTGTTTTAGATATATATGATCCTTTAGATGTATCGGGTTCATAATAATCACAACAGTCTAACTGTTATAACTAACAGTCCGAATTCTCAGTGGTCTAACACATCTTTATTTTTTATTCCAGCAAAATGTGATACCAATGTTTCTGGCTAATGAACCTTATGCTACTATCATCATCCAATGTTGTCAGAGAAGACAGAAAGCTTAGAGGATCATGCAAGGCATCATATGGACCAGAAATGGAGGTAACATGTTTTAATTCTACCCACATTCCATTGGTCAGAAGTTTGTTACCTGGCCCCACATAACTACAGAGAAATCTGGTACATATGTGCCCATCAAATACAAACAAGAAAGCAACAGTTTTAGTGACACAAAGCATTGTCCTCACTTCAGACATCCAGCTGGGGCAACTCAGGAGACAGAAATGTGAGGCTGAATCTCAGAAGTCTGACTTAGAGAAAAGACTAAAAAAAAATCATTATAATAATGGTACGTCAAGTCAATATTAGGGGATATGGGGGAATTATAGACTGAGAAAGAAGAAAAAAATAATGAAACTTAGGAGAAATTCTAAGTTTAGGCCGAGGAAAGAGAGAGAAGAAATGGTTAGAGAGATGGAATTAAACCAGATGAACCATATGAGTAAAGAAAGGAAACCTATGGCACCAGATGTTACAAAAAGGCAAATGAAATAAGGACTTTAAGGCATCTATAGACCTTGGCAATCAGATATGCATTGGTAAGTTGAACACAAATAGTTTCAGTGAAAGTATGAAGGCAGGAAACAATGATCAGGGGTTGTGGAGGAAATGGGAAAGGAGAAGTATGGGTAACAGATATCTGTGCCAGTTCCTTAAATGCTTTGAAGGGTAGGAGAGGGAGAAAACAGTAATAAGAGAAGGGATACATGGGTGATAGAGTACCCCATGTATTTATGAGCAACTATTTTATTTACTACCTTTATTTGTCATAAATAATAATGAGTGTCTAACTACTGTAATTAACAGCCCAATAAGATTATGATCAGTGCAACCACATTGGGTTGATATCATTCCAATGCAAGAGAATACACTGCTTTACTCAGACTGAATATGCATCTTAAGAGTTTTAAGTTATTGATCACAACTTGTCAATCCTCCTTACTATTTATTTGAACTGCAGCCCTCAGTTTAAGAGTCCGTGTTTCCCATTAAATTGCTTAAAAGTGTTAATTCATGAATTCTGAAAATGAAATTCTTTAGGTGGAGGACTCAGGTTTCCCTGAGGGCATAAAATGGTCTAGGATTTGGACTGGGTTAGAATAAGGAAAACATAATATTGTGGGGAGCAGAGGGTAGCCCCAAGAAAAATTACATTTGCTAACAAAAGAATTCACGCTAGGTGGACTGTCTATTTAATTACATACAGGATGGGATAAAAATAGGTTTATAGTCATGAGTGCATGAAACACAGAGGTTATTATTGTGTTATTATTTATTAACTATTATTTTCTGTACAAACAACTGTAAACCTACTTTTTTCTCACCCTCTATTTAAATGATTTAGTAACTCTTGTTATAAGAAAATAGAACAATTACAATTACTCTCCAGAGTGTTGGGGAAAATGGGAGGGTCCTTTAGGCTTCAGATGGCCACCCGGCTGTCAAGCTATGTTATTGCTGTGAGATCCTTGTCCAATACAAGCTCACTTTATTATTCAATGTGGTTGTGAAAGCGATATTAGAATTGGGGAATGGTTTAAACTGTTAGAAAGCATCTGCTTTCTCCCCACATAGGAGTCATCATTCCATAAGGGAGGAAAGCCATTTCTTGTAAGTTTAAGAAGTCAGAGCCTGGAAACCTGGTTGGTTTCGGTAACTCAGTCTCCCAGCATCACCATTGCAGAAGTCCTGGGTCACAGGCTGGGAACCTCACGTAGTCTTCCTTAGTAGCATAACAAGAGGAAACCGGGGTAGGGAAAGCACACCTTCACATGAAAAATTATCATCAGTCATGAGCCCTGCCAGCCCATGAATTTCAAATGGCACTCCATTTTCAAATGCACTTTTTCCATCCTAATCAGCCAGTAGAAGGCAGCCCTGGGGGTTATACTTCACAAGCACTTTGGCTTATTGAACACTCACAGGAGACTGCAAGCGAGCCTGCAGCTCATGAAATTTGCCCCTCAGAGTACAAAAGGAGTACGAGTGAATCTGTCTTCATAGGCCCAGCATTTAAAGCAACCAAAGGGCTGCTTGCAAGCATTTGATTGTCAAAGATTCATGGGCAAAGCCCTGCGTTGCAATAGATGATAGGCAGGGGCATCCTCTGTGAGAACAAGAAGGAATTGCTCAGTGCACGGCTGGGTTGGAAATGAAAGGACACATAACTGCTAGCGCTAGAGAAATGCCTGGGGGGAGCGGGCCTGGCTTCCTTGTAGCTTCCTTGGAAATTAGAGCCTATGATTATTCCACAGAACCCACACATTCCAAACACTTGTCTCAGATGAATCTCAGCGGGCAAATTTCTAAGTGGAATTGGTGCCTCTAGAAAAAACTGCTTGACATCATCCAATTTCTATAAATAACATGAAATATAAATATAAGATTAAGCCTCCCTTCCCCCAACCCCTCTCCATCTGGAAGATAAAAATGTCAGACAATCATAGAGTCAAGTTAATGACTTTACTATAAACCCTACCTTATTGAAAAATCAATAATGCACATTTGTTGATCTCCAAAACTTACTCTTGAAACCTGAAAGTAGTGGCTTTAGATTATCCTGTGCCCAGACCCACAAGCAACGTTCCTGGATTGTAGTGTATGGTGCCCTCTGGTGGAAGGAATTACTACCATGTTCCCTAATTCCTTTCTTCTTCTTTTTTTTAAATATGTTTTTATTGATTTCAAAGAAGGGGGAGGGAGAAAGAGATAGAAGAATCAATGATAAGAGAATCATTGATCAGCTGCCTCCTGCACATCCCACACTGGGAAAGAATCCATAACCTGGCCTGTGCTCTTATCAGGAATCGAACCGTGACTTCCTGATTCATAGCTCCGTACTCAACCCTTGAGCAACATCAGCCTTGGGCATGCCCCCTAAGCCTTGAAGCCACATGTCCGTTTTCTAAGTTGTCTAGATTCAATTCATGCAGCCTTTTCCTTGGATTGGAAAGATTGATAAGAAGCAGAAGACAGCAGGTTTTTTTGGTTTGGTTTTGTTTAATGGCCAGAAAGTTCATGTTTGTTTTTGCCAAACAAACAAACAAAATATTTATTTTATTTTTTATTGAGTTTAATGGGATACATTAGTTTAAAAAAAATACAAGTTTCAAGTGTACAACTCAACAAAACATCATCTGCACACTGCCATTTATCCTCCTTTTGCTCTCTCAACCTCCCCCCAACTCCTTTCACTCTAGCTATCACCATACTGTTGTCTGTGTCTATGTGTCTAATCCCCCCCTTTTTTTTTGCTTAATCCCTCCACCCTTTTTTCATCCACCCTCCAACCCCTCTTTTCTCTGACAGCTGTCAGTCTGTTCTATGTATCTATGCTTCTGTTTCTATATTGTTTGTTAAAGTATTTTGTTTATTAGATTCCACATATGAATGAGATTATAGAACATTTGTCTTTCTCTGGCTGGCTTATGTCACTTCCCATAATACTATCCAGGTCCATCCAAGCTGTCAATAAGGTTAAAATTTCCCTCTTTATTTATGGCCAAGTAATATTCCATGTGTAAACATTAGATACTATATTAGTTTCAGGTGTACATCATAGAACTCATGAAGTGATCCCCCAATATTATTTTTACACATTCTATTCTCACTGAGGAACACTTGGCTTATACAATACTGGTCCTTCCTCATCTTCTCCAAAAACAAAATAGTCTGATCATATGGTTATGAAAACTCAGTCTCTATAGTGAATGATCAAATTCGCTTAATAAATTAGCCTCCTGGTTTTGGATTAATTTATTTATTCATGTAAACCTTCAAAAATTTTTGATTGGGATACTTCTAGTTTTCTTTAGGATGCAAATTTTTCTACTTTATTTTCAAATTCCATACAGATATTCTGTGTGTGTGTGTTTGTGTGTGTGTATGTGTGTGTGTGTATGTGTATAAATATATATGACACCAAAAGTAGATCATATATATTAGAGGCCTGGTGCACAAAATTCACACATGGGGGCGGTGGGGGGGGGAGGTTGAAGTGTCCCTCAGCCCACCCTGCACCCTCTCCAATCTGGGATCCCTTGAGGGATGTCCAACTGCCCATCTAGGCCCAATCTAAATGGGCAGTCAAACATCCCTCTCACAATCCAGGACTGTTGGCTCCCAACTGCTCATTTGCCTGCCTTCCTGATTTCCCCTAACCACTTCTGCCTGCCAGTCTGATCACCCCCTAACCACTCCCATGCCAACTTGATTGATGCCTAATTGCTCCCCTGACAGCCTGTTTGCTCCTAACTGCCCTCCCCTGCAGGCCTGGGTCCCCAACCATCTATCCTTCCCTACAGATCCAGTCACCTTCAACTTCCTTCCTCTGCCAGCCTGGTCACCCCTAACTGCCCTCCCCTTCAGGCTTGATAGCCCCCAACTTCCCTCCCTTGCAGGCCTGGTCCCTCCCAACTATCCTCCCCTGCTGGCAATCTTATGGTGGCCATCTTATGTCCACATGGGGGCTGTCATCTTGTGTGTTGGAGAGATTGTCAATCTGCAAATTACTCTTTTATTAGATAGGATAGAGACCTGGTGCATGGGTGGGGGCCAGCTGGTTTGCCCTGATGAGTGTCCCAGATGAGGGTGGGGGTTCCCTTAGGGTGTGGGGTGGCCTGGGCAAGGAGCCTGTGGTGGTTTGCAGGCTAGCCATGCCCCAAGTGACGCAAGTGGAGGCCCTGTTATCTGTGATTTATTTTTCTTCTACAATTGAAACTTTGTAGCCTGGAGCAGAGCCAAGCCTTCTGCTCGATCCGTGGTGACAGCCATTTCTGTTGGAATTTATTTACCTTCTATAATTAAAACTTTGTAGCCTTAAGCAGAGGGCTGGGCTGGTCAGGGCAGGTGGAAGACTTGGCTTCTTCCATCTCTGGGTGCAACTCAAGTCTCCTGCTCTCTCCAGCTCTGTGGCTGCCATCATTATCTTCTTCTATAATTGAAACTTTGTAGCATTGAGTGAAGGCCTGAGCTGGCACAGGCAGGCAGAAAGCTTGGCTTCCTCCATTGCCGAGGAAACCCAAGTCTCCCTCTTGCTCTCTTGGTTGGGTTTATTTGCATATGCACTCCTGATTGGCTGGTAGGCATAGCTTGTGGGCATGGCTTGTGGGTATAGTGTAGTTACTGTCAATTTGCATATTACTTTACTTTTTTATTAGATAGGATATATATTCACAACTTTCAATTTATATATAGGTACCACCCTAAGGTAAAGAGCCCAAGGTTACACTTCTCATAAATAGAGTATCTGGAATCTAAACCCAAAACTCAATGAGAAAAAAAAATCAGAGTTTGTCTGAAGTTGTATACATGACTTGCTAGAGCATGAGCGGGTATGTGTGTGTAGACTTTCCACTCCCTGGAAACTTTTCAGAGGCAGAAATAATATGTTTCATTATTTCTAGTAAAAGACTCAGTGTTGAACAAAGTTACCATCAGGAGAGGAATCAACTCTTCCAGGTTCTACTGTTTCTGTTGATTTGGGGTATTCAAGGTCTATGTAATTCTGCTAAAAATTTCCCATCAAGGTTATTTTCCAAGTTCTCATGGGTGACTTTGAAATTTAAATTGTCCCATCACCTTCTACAACCAAGGTTGAGCTTAAAAAGGTATATTTCATTTTTCTTTTTTCCCCAGGACCCTCTCTCACCACCAGTGTTTCCCTTACCTGCAAGATCTCTGAAAAAGCTTTGGCTTGTTTCTTCAGCTGGTTCTATTCCTCCCACTTCTCAATGCTGTGTTTCAAAGCCACATCTTCCCTGTGGAACGGATGCCAAATATAATTGCCCTGCACTGTTTGAGAAAGGTTTTGATCTGCTTCATAGGTTGTTTCTTCAGCCTTAATAAGTACAGACGTTTATTAGCTGGCCACGATTTCATTCTCCCCTCTGTGGTTTCATTTCCTTGCTCGTTACTGTGTAAATCATACATTTATCTAATTACATGTGGTGGCTTTTTTTCTTTCCTCTCAGAGCTCAACAATTAGTAAAGGGCTGGGACTCTGATAGAAATGTCTAGAATGGTTTCTTCACACACCTTTCCGGATGCAACTGGGACAGAGTAGATTTAGTGTCAGTGTGTGTGTGTGTGTGTGTGTGTGTGTGTGTGTGTGGCTGGCCGGCCGCTTCAAACATTCAGTTGTTCTCTGATTCAGAGATTAGGAACATGCCAACCAGGGTGTATGGAAAAGAGATAGCTCAGGAACCTCAGACTTACAAACTCAAACCTATAAATTCGGAAAAGCTAGTCATATGTTGAAAACACTATAATACTCTTACCATTTCTCATTAATTTCACTTATCTCACATTCCCTTATGATGTGTCTCAGCTATTGCCAATCTTTATGTTTCTAGTAAAAAACAAACAAACAAACAAACAAACAAACAAAACGGAGCGGGGGCACCTAGCCGAACTTTGCTCAGTGGTTAGAGCATCAGCTGCAGACTGAAGGGTCCCAGGTTTGATTCTGGCCAAGGGCACATGCTTGGGTTGCAGGCTCCATTCCCAGAAGTGGGTGTGCAAGAGGCAGCCAATTAATGATTCTCTCTCATCATTTATATTTCTTTCTCTCCCTCTCCCTTCATCTATTTTATCAATGAAGAAATATATTTAAAAAGTAAATAAAATTAAAAAAGGAGGGTGATGTTTTCTACTTGATCATAAACTTACTTTAATTGACCGAAAGTAATTATTTGAACCTGTTAGTGTGAGGAGAAACCTTATTGAAAGCTGATTATAATCAGGGTTGTTTTTGAAATTCTTCTCACAGAAGAGAACACAAAATACCATGTGTCTTCCTGTCCCACCACCTCCAAACGCAGCCCTGGTATCAACATCATTGACTACAGTCTCAGGAAAGCCTCCCCCCAACACACACACACGCTGGACCTTCTGAATCACTAGGTGCCCATTCGTGTTTTATCAAGATCTCCTGGTGGTTCCTGGTCTTTCAAGCCTCCCGGCCCAGGTGCTTCTTATCGGAGGCCAGGACCTGGGAAAGCAGAGATCAAGCCACTCCAGCTGTGCGGGCTGAATTCCCGAGCCATGTGGTGGTGGCTCATGAGCAGAGTAAAATTGTTGCCTCAGTGGTCAGCAAACCACGGCTCGAGAGCCACATGCGGCTCTATGGCCCCTTGAGTGTGGCTCTTCCACAAAATACCATGGTCTAGGCGAGTCTATTTTGAAAAGTGGCATCAGAAGAATCTTAAGTTGAAAAAATGTGGCTCTCAAAAGAAATGTCAATCCTTGTACTGTTGATATTTGGCTCTGTTGACTAATGAGTTTGCCGACCACTGCCTTAGGTCACTCATCTTAAGGTGTTGTTTTTTTTTCCTCCCATAGCAATAGTAATGCAAACTGCCTCTCTATTCTGTAGGTTTTAACCCATCTTCTCAGGGTCCAGAGTTCTGTGATGTATATTATACTCTGGAACAATCACTGAAAATACATAGAATTTTGACTTTGAATCAGTTTAAATTATATTGAATTCAGAGCCCCCCAAATTGACTGCTTTCCATAGAGCTATACTTGCATAATGTCTGAACAACTATTAATGTTTTCAACTCTCTTTACCACTTAGACTTAACCTACGTGATACGAGCTATGATATCAGAATTTTGATGCTTCATTTGAGTTTTCTAATATCATGAATGTCCCTTAATATAAAAATAAAAGCAAACATTATCACCTGTTAATATAAGAAAGCTTCAAACCTGTAAAGAATGTTGGTGAGTTTATTGGAGCCAAACTGTGGACAGTTGTGGGAAGGGGAATTTCATGGCAGTTTTTACCATGTTTTATAAATTACAATCAAAGGAGGCTTACGTGGGTTACATGAAATCCATTGGTGGCAGATTAAGGAGGCGGGAGAAAGCAAAGCGGAGAGACCTCTGGGATTGGATAAAAGTAAAAAGACAGACAGGTTTCTTTTACATAGGTGGGGACAGGTCAACCATCAGCAATTAAGAGGAGAGCAATAACAAAGAGGGAATTGTGATTCGGTGCTGGTGCATCGGCTGTGCCTGCAGGGGTCCGGAAAAGGGGAAGTTACCACGACATTCCAAAGGTAAGTTATCATAAATACAAAAAGTTTTAGTTTTAGACCGTCTTTTGTGGTTACTTTAGGTCTCTGAGTTTGCGCGGTGGCCACGTAGGCCTCCCCTGATCTTGTTTGAGTTAGCGTGTGGTTCCTTTTTGTCCGCACACCAAATATGATGTTGCTTGCCACATAATAATCTGATAAATTAATAATCACATAAAATAATCACATAATCACATAAAACTTTTTATGGGACAGAAGACTTCCTCTGGTCATAAACTAATTGCGTTGTTGGCACATCTCATTTCTGAGCTCGACAAATGGAAGCCATCCCACTATTTTGATGGTTTCTTTTCCTTATTTCTGCTATTTCTCTCCCAAAGCATTCATTGGCTTTTATATATTTTCCAAATTTCTCTGTTTTACTCATTTGATTTCTACTGACTAAATTTCATTCCTTGCTCACCTCCAATTTCATAGAGTTCACCTCTGATGGTAACTGCTCTCTGGACACTGGTCTTTCTGAAACTTGTCCCTGATTACACCCAATAAGTAGTAAATAAGGCAGAAGTGACAAATAGAACAAATATTTTTTTTATATCTGAACAGTGGAAGAGGTTATATAAAATGTCAAAATTGATGTTGTGGTCTAGGACTACTCCGAGTCTTGTTTGAAGGCATGTACAGGTCAATGAGTTGTTACTGGCCCATCAAAACAAAATTTAAAAATCTGTAATTAAAAACTTTGAGAGCAATTTGACAGAGTAATTTAATATCAGTTGAATCTATTAGTAATCAAAAGTTGGGATTTGTCATTTTTGTGTCTTTTTACATTTTTTTAGTTACGTTTTTCTTGTGTTTTATAAAAATATTGGTTTGCCACAGGCTAGTTTTTTTCCTACAAAGTCAAAAAACTGGTTCTCTAACACAGATACTTTAAGAAACATAAAAAACTAAATCGCATAGAAAATGTTCTTTGTTTAAAAAAAATGTTTAATCCACTGATAGGCAGAAATCTTAACACATTTTACTTTGTGTTTGTTGGTGCTGTTGTTTTTTAGTCTTTGTGAAATTGAATATGTAAATAAGAAACATTAAAATTTTGCTTAGAAAATAAATGAATAGTTATTATATCTATTAATTTGCAATGGATAAAAATCAGATAAAAAACGCATAACATAGGCAAAGTAATCATCTCCTTAAAAAACTTGGGTAGCCATTAGTATAGGCCTGGATTTTTTTTTTCTTTAAATCTTTATTGTTGGAAGTATTACATGTCCCCTTCTTTTCCCTATTGATCTCTTCTAGCCCTCCCAAAAATGTTCTTTTAAATAGAGCTCAGAATATTACAATAACATTTTTAAAAACTATGTATTAAAAACTAGAAAAAATGTAGACACCAACGTGTATTAATTTCTAACATTAGTTATCATTGAGTGATGGATCATGACCAAGAAATGCATGAGATAAGCAGCAAGTTATTATAGAAAAAAGTGGAAATACTGTTTTCCTTACTCCCAACTTTCCTCCTCTTTGCTCTCTACTCTGAACACAAACAGCACAGAGTCTCAGCAACTTCTACAAATTGCTTCTGACAGAATTTATTTGACAGAATTTATTTTATTAGGGTGCTTTCAATTAAATCCAATGTTGCTGGGCCCCACTATATTTAAACTTTTAGGCAATGCCTAAAACAGAGTTGGGCTTTCTGCTTAGCAGATGCAATAAAAGATAGTTACTGCCAAGAGGCTCTTGCCTGCCTTCAGTAATAACCAAAGTGATTCTCATACATCAAATGGGCTCACAAGATAACTCAGCTATGAAAACACACTCACGCATAATTGATATTCCACTTTGTAGCCATTACCCATGTGAGGTAATGTAGCTAAAGGAATGCTGGGATTTGAAGGCTGATTCATCTGCTGCTGTTAATATCAGGATGGTTTTAAGAATTGGATATTAGGTGTGCTGGAGACTGAAGACAGACTTTATTTCATATATAGGGTTTTAAAGTAACCCATAAGATTTTTTTATCATTCTAATGGACTTTAATAAAGGAAACTAGTCTCCTTTATCTATGCTACTCCATTAATTAAGAAATGAATCTTTGTTAAATATGCTATTCCACTGTATTAAGACCAGCTTGTAGTTGAGTTATATGGATGTCATTACAAGTTCAAGGATGCATTGCTGACAAAAGTAAGATTTCCTTCTCAGTCACTCCTCAGTCCACTTGCAAATCTGGCTTCTATGCATACTCACCCCAGTGTGTTCAATCATGTTATATGCTCTCTTTTTGAAACTCATTTCTCTCTTATTCTGAAATACGGTATTTCTCGATCTAACTACAATTATTTTCTCAGACTCTTTTATTGACTCCTCCTTCTCTATCCATATATAAGTGCTTGAGTGATTGTGATGACTGCTTTATCTTTGGCTCAGTTTTATGTTCATTACTCATTCTCTCCCTGAGCCATCTTACTCAGACACATGCTGTTAGCAATCAGCTATAACACAGTGACTTACCCTTTTCATACCTTCTCCAGCCTTGAGCTATGCATGCAACTGCCCGCTAGATGTTCTCATCTAGATGTCTCACCAAGAGTTCCCACTCAAAATGCTTTATACTGACCTCATTCACTTTTGCCACAAAAGCTGCTTCTCTTCCACTCACCCTGATCCTAGTTTTTGGTATCACTCTACCCCCAGTTGCACTATCAGAACCTGGAGAATGGTATCTGATTTTTATCCATTCAGTCATTGAATCCTTCTAACTTTATCTCTCTCTTCATCACTGTGTTACATAACAGACAATCTGAAAATCTCAGAGGTCTCCGGCAACAAGCACATATCCTCATTTCTGTGGATGTGCAGAGTGACCGGAGTTCTGCTTATTTAGGCTGCACTTGGTGGGGAGGCTCTGCTTCAGACTGCAGGACAGCTGGACTTGGCTTCCCACAGAGCATGATGCTCAGGTGTGCTCCATGTGTCTTTCATTCTCCTGGAACCAGAGGCTACCTACGGTATGCTTCATGGTGATGAAAGAAGCTCAAGACGGTGCACTGCACAATCACAGTCACATTTCAAATCCCATTGGCTACAGAACATGACCTGGCCAAGACCACAATCAAGGTGGTGGAAAATACAGTCTTGCCTCTAGTGCAAGGTACAGTGTCACATAGCACATTCTTTGGGTGTATAATTCCGAAACAGAGAAAGCACAAAGAATTGGGGGACAATGGTCCAGTCTACCACATATCTGAAGTATTTCCTACCTCTACGCTTTGTCCCCATTCCAAAGAAGCATCCTTACTTCATTTTTAATCGTCTCTGCTCAGACTTTCAAGTGCCCTGCTCTTTGGTCTCCCGCCAACTCAACCTCATCCTCAACAATGCAGCCAATAGAAGAAAAAAACAAAACACAAATCAGACCATAGAACCCCCTCATTACAGTTAGTTCTTCAGTGGCTCCCATTGCTTGCCAAATGAAATCCTCAGCCATGCTTGCAAGGTTCTCCCATGCATAACCCTACCCTCCTCTCCAACCTCATCACCTCCCGCCCTCCTGTGACTTTGTATTTGAAAACTAGTGTCCCTGGTACTGCAGGTCTACAAGCTCCATTCTGCTATTGTTCACATCATTCCATTTCCTAAAACATTCTTTTCTGTTCGTATTCATGGGGAAAATTCTTGCTTGTGCCCAAAGATCTAGCGCAGACCTGGTGAGTGTTCTAATTTCCTCAGACTGGCTTTGTGCTCTGTAATGGCCTTTATTGTGTTGTATTCAACGGGCTTATCCAAAATGTTTCTCTTCCACTCCACCAAAAACCTAGACATATATCTTTTTAAAACAACATTCACCTCTTTCGTACTCTTTATAGTTTTTCATTGGTGTTTACCTTCATAGGTCTTTTTTAGAGGTAACATGTTCACAGACTAGGAGTGCGAAAGGTATGAAAAGTATGTACCGTATTTTCCAGCGTATAAGATGACTGGAACTGATGCTGATAGGAGGAAGATAACAAACAATAGAGAGAGAGCAAGTGCTGGGCAAGTCCCTGTCGAGTTAGCAACGCCCATCATAACTGCAAGCTACGGTATTTTTACACCCGGCGTATAAGATGACCCCCAACTTTTGAGATTTTTCTGGGTTAAAAGGTCATTTTATATGCCAGAAAATACGGTAGTTTTTGAAATCTCCTTAAATAACCCATTTTCCTCTGTGGAATAATCCAGTGATGAGAGTTTCTTGTGAATATTTTCAGACAATTCTGTCCCTGTAGCAGTAGATCATGTGTGGAGGGGCAGGAGTGTGCAAATGAAAAAGGAAAATGATGAACATATCTCAAAACACACACACATTTTCCTTGATGCAACTCAGTTCTTGGCACACCACACTGTTCTGCGCTTGCCTTTATTTTACTAAATAATCACGTCTTATTAGTTCAGAATTACTCTTGGAGATAATAACTCTTTGAAATTCAGCTTCACCTGTTTGTCCTACATTTGAAGAAAATAAAATGGTAATCAAAACAAAAGTTTAAAAACTAAGTATACCTCACCATATACCATGTCAAGTATTATTTTTCCTATTGGAGCCTGAAATCTTCCACATGAATCTGAGTGCAATGGCCAATCAATGTAAGCAGCTTAAAGTAAATAACAGGAGGCAGTCTTCTGGGTATTGCTAATGGAAACTGACTTTTTACTTAAGTAGATTAAAGTTCAGCTCTCAAAAGTAAATTGCCCATCATTGCTCAATAGTATGGTTTATAGTATTTTCAGTGTTTATTAATTAAAACCAAAGGTGAATTATAGTACATCTGTTCAAGAGAATTTATTCACTATTTAAAATAGTGTAATTGAAAATAATATAGAGTGCTCATAATGCAAGTGAAAAAGTGATGCAGAATTGCATAATATAATTCTAATGCTAAAATTCTATACTTCTATATTTTTAAATTTGCATACAGATAATAGAAGTCAGAGAAAATAATTTTTTCTGCCATGAAATTATGATAGGTATTTGTTTTCTTTAAGTTTGAATTTTTAAAGATTCTTTGTCATAATCTACTGAACATAATCTGTGTGTGGGTTGTGTGTGCTCTTCTGTTGTAGCTGAACCCTGACTGCTATTTGCACATCAGTGGGTGGGATTGACCCTCCAGCTCTGTGGCTGTGAAGACTGGCTGTGATCACTGGGGGGAGAGGGAGGGGCTTACCTCACAGAGTAAGATTTGCTTTAGCAGGGCTCTGGGGCCTGCTGAGTCCACCTTTGGATGCTTCATTTGTGGAGCTAATTGGGTGGTGGGGTGGGGTGGTATCTAGAGCTTGCCACCAGGTCTGGGGCCTCTTGGGAGGAGATCAAGTACAGGCCAAGGTCAGGTGCCACCTGTGTCTGACCCTAGTCTTCCTGGTAGGACTATAAAGTGATCTCTGGCTGCCCATCTGGTGTGACTTGTGGTTGAGCATCAACCTATGAACTAGGATGTCTCTGTTTGACTCCTGGTCAGGGAACATGCCTCGGTTGTAGGCTCAATGCGCAGGAGGCAGCCGATCAATGATTCTTTCTCATCATTGATGTTTCTATCTCTCTCTCCCTTCTCTGATATCAATAAAAAATACATATTTAAAAGTGATCTCTGGTTCTTAGCTGCCTATGCTGGCCTTGGAAGCACCTGGGGGTGGTTATGCTATGAAACAAGGCTGGCTGCTCCCTGTGCTGGGCTTGGGGGTCACTTAGCAAGAGTTACAGGGCGTGCCAAGGCCAGATGCCGCTTGTTAGAGGTTTGTGGATTTTGGGTAAATTTTAGGAAAGTGAATTATGGGCTCGGGCTGGCCACTGCGTAGATTAGCCTCTAAAAGTGGTTAGGTTTATACGCATGCATACAAGTCCTTGGGGGGGGGGAGGGGAGAGGGCACTGTGCAGGGGGGCAGGATAGTGGAGGCCAGGGGGATTAATGGGTGGGGGGGAAGGAGACATATGTACTACTATATGTAATACTTTAAACAATAAAAAGACTTGTTTAATACAAAAAAATAAATAAAAACAAAAGTGGTTAGGGGCAGTAGGTGAATTGGGTGGAGCAGGAGCTCAGAATCAACAGGTGGGGCTAGAGCAGTTAGCCAGGTTGGTGGAGACTGATTTGCCTCCCACCTGTGTGGGCTGGGTGCAGGGAGGGCACTTGCCCTCACTTTAGTCCTGAAGAGCACTGCCCCTTCAGCCCTGGCCATCCCCATGTGTCCTTAGCACTTTTTGAGCTGTTACCCCTTCTCTGCACCAGAGTCCTGCTAAAGCAAATCTTACTCTGTGAGGTAAGCCCCTCTTCCCCAGTGATCACAGCCAGTCCTCACAGCCATGGAGCTGGAGGGTCAATCCCACCCACTGATGTGCCAATAGCAGTCAAGGTTCAGCTACAACAGAAGAACACACACAACCCACACATGGATTATGTTCATTAGAGTGTTTGTGAGGAACCAAGTCAGTGCTTGGGCCCTTTAAAAGGACACCTGGGTCTACAGCAGTCCTCCATCTCTCCATCTCACCTGAACTGAGACCATGATCATTTCCACAGCCAACTGCTGTGGGGGTTCCCAGGTCTGGTGCTGGGCTAGGGAGCCTAGAATGGGGCTGGGACCCCTTGCTCCTGACTAAGGAACTCTGTAGCCGAGATAACCTTTCCAAATCATAACTGCTCAATTTTTTTTTAATTTTCATTGTTGAAAGTATTTCATATGTTCCCTTTCCCCCTCCATCCCCCTTTGCCCTCTTATAGCCCTAGGCCTTCACTACCCTATCATTTGTGTCCATGGGTTTTGCATATGTGCATACAAGTTCTTCCCACCCACCCACTCTCCACCACCTTCCCTCTAAGATTCAGCAGTCTGTTTCATGCTTCTATGTCTCTGGATCTATTTTGTTCATTAGATTCCACATATAAGTGAGATCATGTGATACTTATCTTTCTCTGGCTGGCTTATTTTGCTTAGCATAATACTCTAGATCCATTCAGGCTGATGCAAATGGTAAGAGTTCTTTATTCATTATTTTTTTTTTGTAGCTGCATGGTATTCCATGATGTAAATGTACCATAGCTTTTTTTAGCTACTCATCTGCTGACGATCATACTTGAGATGTTTCCAGATCTTAACTATTGTACATTGTGCTGCTATGAACATGAGGATGCATACATTCTTTCTGATTGGTGTTTTGGGTCTCTTAGGATATATTCCTAGAAGTGGGATTATTAGGCAAATGACAATTCCATTTTTAATTTTTTGAGGAAACTCCACAGTGGCTGAACTAGTCTGCATTCCCACCAGCAGTGTACTAGGTTTCCCCTTTCTCCATATCTTCGCCAACACTTGTCATTGTCATTTGAATTGTTTGTTGATTTGTTGGTGGTAGCCATTCTGACAGGTGTGAGGTGATAACTCATTGTCATTTTAATTTGGATCTCTCTAATGATGAGTGGCTTTGAGCATTTTTTCTTATGTTTCTTCGCCATCATGTCCACATTGAAGAAGTGTCTATTTAGGTCCTTTGCCCATTTTTTTATTGGATTGTTGGTCTTCCTTTTGTTAAGTTGTATGAGTTCCTCATATATTTTGAAGATTAACCCTTTATCAGATGTATTATTGGCAAATATGTTCTCCCATATAGTGGGCTCTCTTCATTTTGTTGATGGTTTCTTTTGCTGTGCAGAAGCTTTTTATTTTGATGTATTCCCATTTGTTTATTTTCTCCTTAGTTTCCTTTGTCTTAGGAGATGTATTGGTAAACACATGGGTATGAGAGATGTCTGAGATTTTGCTGCCTATGGTTTCTTCTAGACTATTTATGGTTTCATGACTTGTATTTAAGTCTTCTATCCATTCTGAGTTTATTTTTGTCTGTGGTATAAGTTGGTGGTCTAGTTTCATTTTTTTTTTTGTATGTATCTGTCAAATTTTCCCAACACATTTATTGAAGAGACTGTCTTAATTCCACTATTTGCTCTTGCCTCCTTTATTGAAGATTAATTGGGCATAATGGCTTGGGTCGATTTCTGGGTTCTCTGTTCTGTTCCATTGATTTATGTCTGTTCTTGTGCCAGTACCAGGCTGTTTGGATTACAGTGGCTTTGTAGTATAACTTCATATCTGGTATTGAGATCCCTCCATTTTTGTTCTCCTTTCACAGGATTGCTCTGGCTATTCAGACTCTTTTTTTGGTTCCATATAAATTTTTGGAGCATTTGTTTTAGATCTGTAAAATATGTCATTGGTATTTTAATATGGATTGCATTGAATCTATAGATTGCTTTCAGTGGTATGGACATTTTAATTCTACCAATCCATGAACATGGTATTATATTCTTCCACTTTTTTACATTCTCTTCTACCTCTTTTTCAATGTTCTATAGTTTTTAGAATACAGATCTTTTGTTGCCTTAAGTTTATTCCTATATATCTTCATTTTTTGTTGTTGTTGTTGCAATGGTAAATGTTATTATTATTATTTTTAGTTTCTCTGAGAGTTCATTACCGATGTATGAGGATGCCAGTGATTTCTGGATGTTAATTTTGTATCCTACTACATTTCCAAAATATTTTATTAAATCTAGTAGTTTGTTTTTTTTTTGATGGAGTCCTTGGGGTTTTCTATGTGCAGTATCATGTCATCTGTAAATGAGCATTTTACTTTCTCCTTTCCAGTTTGGATGCCTTTTTAAAATTTTTCTTGTCTGATCACTGTGGTATTTTCTTGTTTCATGTAACACTTAGCCCCCATGTTAGTTACCCCACAAAGAAAGTGCCCTGGTGGTTCAGAGGCTAGGAGTTGGCCTGATTGGGAGTAAAGGGATAGAAAGCTGCGGGTAGGAAGCTTGAAGGGCCATGGGAAGGTGAAAGTGCTGAGGCCTGGGCTGACTTCACTCTGGCTACCTGTTGGTGTGTTCAGATTAGGGTGAGGGGGCTCTGAGGGAGATGGGCTTGCTCTCTTGTAAGGCATGGAGCTCTGTCTTAGAGGAAATGATGCTTACAGCCTGACTCTTTGCTACTCCTATGCTGTTTTGAAGGGATGGGAACTGGATGTGGCTCAGTGGTTGAGTGTCAACCTATGAACCAGGAGGTCAGAGTTCGATTCCCAGTCAGCACATGCTTGTCCTGTGGGCTCGATCCCCAGTGAGCAGGGACATGCAGAAGGTATCCAATCAATGATTCTTATCACTAATGTTTCTGTCTTTCTCCCTTCCTCTCTGAAATCAATAAAAATATATTTAAAAAAATAACAATAATAACAAAGAAAACACCGCAAAATAAAACACAAACAACAAACAAAACACAAATGAAAAACAAACAAAATAAAACACAAACAAAAACCAAAAAAACAGACTTGCATCTGTAGGGGAAGAGCAAAACACAAATGGTTGCCATGGAGCAGTGCTGGAAGCCCTTTGCAGCCAGGGACAGAGGACAGAGAGGCAGAGATCCAGGGGAGACAGTCTGTACAGCAGGAATGTGGCGTTCTGGTGAAAGCCACATTCCTGCCACCCAGACTCAGGCTTGGTCAAAACCTCCAAAAACATTACTTGCAAAATATTTCAAGCACAATGTGCATTTTAATGGAAGCTGCTCAGGGTTCACCAAAGCTGTCGTTTTATGTTAGATCCCCAGAGGCTCTGATTCCTTCTTCTAGGGCCACAATGGTGAAAGGATGCTGTGTGTAGTCATCCCTCCACCAAAATGCTATATAAACGCTAAAGCCCACACCTGGGAAATACTGTAGAGAGACCTCATTGATCTCCACCTGGCATGAAAGATTCAGAGGCAGGAAGGAGAAAGGGAGGTGAGAGCAAAATCTCCACAGTAAGGAAAGCCCCAAGCAATTTGAAGTTAATAATCAGAAACCAAAGAAGTTGCCACTTGTGTTGGTGGGCATGAGTTTAATTTACTCCAGAAGCTAAGTTTCTATGTTAACCACAGTGTATTGGCAACTTCTGGCTCTGGGTGGTCGCCTAGTGAGGTCTGACATCGGTACTCCATGTCACCCATTGTCAGAATAAGCAATGAGTGATGTGCTACCAAACCTTCAAGGAAGCCATAGGCCCAGGAGACTTAGTCTTAGACTTAGTCTTTCCTGGAGACTTAGCATTGCTTTTAAGAATGTGCCTGAACTCTCTCAAGACATGTCAGGTAGGACTTTGCTGTGTTTCTTAGTTTTAAAGGATGTTAAACACTGAATGGGGCCATAAGAAGAACTTATGCCATCTCTGAAACTGAGCTCTTTAAGGTTTGAATAATATAGCCTTATGTTTAGAACAATAGATTTCTTGCGAGTTTCAAGCACAAGCAAAATTGTTGGTCCTCTCTTCATGCATGACACTGACATTCTCCTAAAAGTGGAGCCAACCAGCGTTTATATAAAGTAAAAATCAGACAAACTCATTCATGTTGTTAGAGTCCCAAGTAATTGCCTTTTATGAAAAGCAGGGTGGGGTCGGGTGGAGGAAATGAGTAGAAGGATCATGGGAAGGCAGTGTCTCTTGAGAGCTTGATATTTTGTTTCTTAGTTACCCCATGTATTCAGTTTGTAAAAATCATTGTGATCATTTATAACATGCATGTTTCTTTATGACATTATTGTATTTTAGCAAAAAGAATTAAAAAACAAACATGAAACAAGTCAACCCTGAGAGAGTAGACTGGGAGGGAGGAGGGGACCGTGGTAGCAGACAAAAAGGCAGAGCAAGTTATATATTTTGCAACCACTATCTCATGCTCCTTAGACTTTTTCAGATGCTTTAAAGGCTAGATCTCATTCTCATTTTCTAATAGCAACATGGAAATATTTGCATCTGATGCAATATGTTTATTGGTATGACTATTTTGAACCCATCTACATCTGGGATAAGCAGACCTTATGGACTTGAAGTCTGGAGAAGGTCCTACCCCCAGTTCCTCAATCCTGTTTGCAGCTCCCATATATAACAGGCATGTGTGGTTAAGGCCTGGCTCCCTCTATCAGGAGCTGCCTTTCGATGACATGGCACTATGTTGGAGGTTCCAACAAGCCAGAGTGTGTTTGTCAATTGGGTGATTTTCAAGGATTATCATCTGAAGTTGTGGAGGGATTTAGCTCAACCAGCAGCTTCGGTTTCTGTGTGCTTTTGTTCTTGTGGCCTTGGAACACAGGGTTTTAAGCCTCCAGAATCTGGGCAGCATTGCAAAGTAGCTGACGATGAACCCAGGATCTATTGTTGTCTTCTTGCCTCCTTCCATCTTCTCAGATATCCTTACCCTTAACTGCCAGGAGTTACTTTCATGGGAATATCTTGTGCTTTAAGGGGAAATTCAGAACTGAAAAATTAAAATTAGGTATTGCTTTTGGTTGCTTTCACAATTGTTAGAGGGTTCACGCATGATATACTCATTGCCCATTTTATCCCAGTCACCACTCTGAGAAGTAAAAGGTGTGCATTGTGACAGGTAAAGAAGCTGGAATTTAGAGAGAGAGAGAGAGAGAGAGAGAGAGAGAGAGACTGCAAAAAAAAATTTATTGTGGAGTCACCTAATGTGAAGCTCCAAGATCTTTTCAATGCCTGTTCAGTACTTCCCCAATATTTTGTGACCAAGAATAAAATGAGAGTGGTGAAATGTTAGATAATAGGAAAGTTATTTTGAACAAGACATGTATCCCTTCAAGTCACATCAGTGGATCAGCACTACACAAGAGGAAAATCTTTGGCTTTGTATCTCGCTGGTCTTAAGCTTGTACCGTGAAAACATGGCCGAATCATGTAACTTTTTAAAGCTCCAGTTCCCTCATGTTTAAAATGAGGCCAGCACTTCCCTGGAATGACTGTGAAAAGATCAGTGGTAATAAATCATAGTTGTTACTAGAATTACGACCAGAATAGTTGATTCTACTCTCTTTCTTACTATCAATGAGTTAAATGTTCCAGATAATTGGGAAAAGGGTAACTGTGAATATCTGCTTCCATATGTGTGCATGAGAGGAGACTTGAATGCATTCAAATGAAGCAGCTTTCCCATCTCCTTTGCATCCACCCATGAAAGGTTTAAACATATTGCCCACAAAGTTCCCTGGCCTTATTTCAAGTGACAGTGTTGTCGCAGTCCCTGCCTACTGGAGCAGGACATCCTTGTAAACAAGAACCATGTCTGTTTTATCTTTGTATCATCAGAATGTGTATGGAGTGTCTGTGCTCAGCACTGTTAAGTGAATGAGGCAATGAAAAGTTATGCCTATCTATTTGGTAGTTAGGTTCTTCTTTCCAGAACAAATCAGAGAGATGGTTGAAACAGCAAGTTATTTCTGGGATGGAAAATGTGAACTGTGTTGGGTTTCTATGACCAAGATGATTAGAATGACCTCCAACGCCCTCTTCTACAGAGATCACATAATCTCAGGCCAAGTAAGGTGAACTGTTGAAAAATATATATTTTTAAAAAATGTCTTCTACATGGGCATTTTCCAAAGTCATTGCAGAAGCTGGAACCTTAGAACCCAGGGGTTGAGATTGTGGATATGTTTTTGAAAAGCACACTCTAGTCCTTCCTAGATGTAGCTCCCTGGGTAGGATGCCCAAACTTTCCAAATCTCATGTGAAAAATGGGGACAGTTAGCAGTACCTACTCAGAGCACTCTTGTGAGGGTTGTGTGAACTCAGGTATGTGGGGCATGTGGCACAGTGTCTGGCACATAGTGAAGGCTCAGTTAGTGGTGACTCTTGCTCCTACAGCAATACCTCACAGTACTGGTTTTGTTTGGGAATTCAGAATCTGGGATTTGGGTTTGGAATACACTTGAGACTAGTGCAGCAGCGCCACCTGGTGACCATTTTATCACAATAGTATCCTGCAACTACCCAAGGGTGGAGAAAGATGCTCCTTGTGTCTCTGAGGATTTAAATAAATAAAAAAAAAAGAGCCTTTTGATACATGAAAAACTCCTTTAAAATGTATTTTTATTGATTTCGGAGGGGAAGGGGGAAGGAGAGAGAGATAGAAACATCAATGATGAGTGGGAATCATTGATTGGCTGCCTCCTGCATGGCCCACACTGGCGATCAAGCTGGCAACCCTGGCATGTGCCGCCCTTGACCAGAATCAAACCTAGGACTCTTCAGTCCACAAGCCAACTCTCTATCCACTGAGCCAAACCGGCTAGGGCGAGAAACTTTTTAAACAATATATAT
This sequence comes from Antrozous pallidus, assembly GCA_027563665.1. Taxonomy (NCBI): domain Eukaryota; kingdom Metazoa; phylum Chordata; class Mammalia; order Chiroptera; family Vespertilionidae; genus Antrozous; species Antrozous pallidus. The sequence continues at coordinate 48,208,873 of CM050524.1, read as the reverse complement.
TTTATTGATTTTTAGAGAGAGGAGAAGGGGAAGGAATAGAGAGATGGAAACATCAATGAAAGAGAATCATCATCAATTGGCTGCGGTAGGAAGAGGGAGAAGGAAAGAGAGAGAGAAACATCAATGAGAGGATTCATTTATTGGCTGCCTCCCACAAGCTCCCTATTGGGGATCCAGCCTGCAACAAGGACATGTGCCCTGATCTGAATCCAATCAGTAACCTCTTGGTTCATGGGTCTATGCTCAATCACTGAGCAACACTAGCCAGATAATATATGACAAACTTTTTCATCCATATTGTAAATGACATGCCTTTACAGAAAATGTAGAAATAATTAAATCATCTGCGGTTAAGTTTGAGATATACTACTTTTCATTTTAGTAAGTTTGGAGAGCAGCTAAAATGGTTATCTTTGTCAGCATTCTTTTAGGAAAGCATTACTGAATATAAACTTCATTGGAACTATTGAGAGTTGACAAAACATAGTTCTTTTGGGAGAAAAATTATAAAACATTAGGAAATACACCAATATGAAATCAAGAAGTCATGGTTAATGTTATACAAAGGAGGCCATGTTTCCTATATATTTTAGTCTTCATATATATTTATATCTTGAAACAAAGGATTTTTTTAAAAAATAAAAAGCCTATGGATGCATTTCAGAAATTTCCCCAATGTCCTGCAAAAATTTTGTGTGCATATGGTTGGTAGTTGGTAGTATAATTGTCTTCTTAAAAGTCTATAATTACTGAAAACAAATGGAACAACATAAAAGAACCATTAAGAAAAACCTCTAGTGGAATGTGGAATAAAATTGTCTTTATTCTAGTCTTATTTTCTTATACTCTCTGATAATTTCATTCTTCCAGCTTTCTCTTCTAACTTTATCTTCTAGCCAAGAAATACAAGGTGAATAGATACTCATCTAGGGGAAGGGTATATACACAACACACTCTTAGAACCTGGACACTGGTTGCTCAGCTCTCTCTATAACCCCTTGGGTACTTGGGTATATTCTAAAGGCTGAAGATGTCACTGGGAAATTACCTTGATGCAGTGATAGCTTCCAAGTACAAGTTATACTCAAGGTCATAGAAAAAAGAAATGTTCATAGTCCAAATAAACACAGGATGAGGCAAAAGGAGGTTTATAGGGGTGAGTATTGTGAAAGAGTTTATTCTTGTATTATTATTTTTTAATTTATGTATTGATTTCAGAGAGGAAGGGACTGAGGGATAGAAACATCAATGATGAGAGAGAATCATTAATTGGCTGCCTCCTGCACCCCTCCTCCCCCTGGGGATTGGGGCAGCAACCTGGACATGTGCCCTGACCTGACCGGGAATCCAACCATGATCTCCTGGTCCAGGGGTTAAGGCTCAACCACTGAGCCACGCCAACCAGGCTCTTGTGTTGTTATCAATTATTGTATTATTTTCCATACTAACAACTTAAACCTAGTTTTACTCCACATCGTATACTGAAAGCACAGAACTTATTAAATAGATTTAAATCAGTTTTCCACAGCAAGAAGCAAGGGCAAATAGATGGTATAGTTAGCTCATTTAAGGTAAGAGTGGAAGGACCATACCAGTCAAATGTTCTGCAGTGTTTCATCTCTTGCTTCTCCCTCTGCCTCATCATCCTTTCCCATGGATGGTGTGTGATAAGGATTGGAGTTGTGGTTTGAGCAAGGCAGGCAACAGAAGGGAGGAATCAGTGAGGCATGCTTGCTCCCTCTGGGAGAAGGGAAAGCAAGTAACTGAAATTCACTAGTTGTCTGATAAGCTGCTATGAGTTACAAAGGATATTCAGATTAAGACTCAAATACACTGAATGCCTCATATTTCTCATGTATATGCAGTGTATGGAGTTTTCTTGGTCTTTCTATTTTTCATATTAACATACCCTAATCATTTCATCTTTCTTTCAAAAAATATTTATTAAAATGATTGGGGGAGACATCGGTCAACATAAATATATAGGTGTCAGGTGTGAGTTTCTATGTGACAAGATCTGTATATTGCACTGTGTGGCCGCCACCCAAAGTAAAATCTTCTCCTATCGCCTTCCCTCCCCACCCCTTTTCCTCTGGCAATCACCACATTGCTGACTGCATTCATGAATTTCAGTTTTATATCCCACATATGAGTGAAATCATGTAGTTCTTAGCCTTTTCTGGCTGACTTATTTCATGTAGCATAATGTTCTAAAGGTCCATCCATGTTGTCACAAATGGCACTATTTCATGTTTTCTTATGGCTGAGCAGTAGTCCATTATGTATATGTACCACATCTTCTTTATCCAGTCCTCTATCGCATGTTTCCATGTCTTGGTCACCATAAATAATGCTGCAGTGAACAAAAGAGTGCACATATCTTTGCAAATACTTGATTTCGAGTTTTTCAGGTTACCCAGGAGAGGGATTGCTGGGTTGTATGGTAATTCTATTTAATTTTTTGAGGAATCGCCAGACTGCTTTCCATAGAGGTTATAGAAGTCTACTTTTCTACCAATAGTGAATGAGGGTCCTTTTTATTCCACATCCTCTCCAACACTTATCATTGCTTATCTTGTTAATAATGGCCACTTTAACAGGTGTGAGGTGGTTATCTCATTGTAGTTTTTTTCAATTTTTGTTTAAAGTATTACATATAGTATTACATACACCTCCTTTTTCCCCACTGACCTCTCCCTGGCCACCCCCAACTCCCAGTATATGCCCTTAGCCCCTAGAGTCTGTGTCCATTGGCTATGCTTATATGCATGAATACAGCTCCTTTGGTTGATTCACTTACCACTACCCCTACTCCCTGCCACCTTCCCTCTGAAGTTGGACAGTCTGTTCAATGCTTCTGTTTCTGGGTCTATATTTGTTCATCAGTTTATGTTGTTCATTATATTCCACAAATAAGTGACATCATGTGATATTTATTATTCTCCAACTGGATTATTTTACATAGCATAATGTTCCCCATGACCATCCATGATGCGAATGGTAAGAGTTCTTTCTTTTTTACAGCAGCATAGTATTCCATTGTATAGATGTACCACTGTTTTTTTTAAATCTATTCACCAACTGATGGACACTTAGGCTGTTTCCAAATCTTAGTTATTATAAATTGTGCTGCTATGAACACATGGGGTACATATGTCCTTTCTGATGTGGCTGCACCAGTCTGCATTCCCACCAGCAGTGCGAGAGAGTTCCTTTTTCTCCACATCCTCATTAACACTTGTCATTTTGTTAATTTGTTGATGATAGCTATTCTGACAGATGTGAGATGGTATCTGATTGTTTTGATTTGCATATCTCGGATGACTAATGACTTTGAGCATGTTTTCATATGTCTCTTGGCCTTCTGTATGTCCTCTTTTGAGAAGTGTTTAAATCCTTTGCCCATTTTTAAAAATTGGATTGTTTATCTTCCTTTTGTTAAGATGTGTGAGTTCCCTATACATTTTAGAGATTAGGCCCTTATCAGATATAACAGTGGCAAATATGTCCTCCCACACAGTGGGCTTTCTTATTGTTTTGTTGATGGTTTCTTTTGCTGTGCAGAAGCTTTTTATTTTGATGTAGTCCCATTTGCTTTTCTCCTTAGTTTCCATTGCCTTAGGAGCTGTATCTGTAAAGATATTGCTTTGACATATGTCTGATATTTTGCTGCCTATGGACTCTTCTAAGATTGCTATGGTTTCCCATCTTACATTTAAGTCCTTTATCCATTTTGAGTTTTTTTTTATGGTGTATGTTGGTGGTCTAATTTAATTTTTTTGCATGTATCTGTCCAATTTTCCCAACACCATTTATTGAAGAGACTGTCTTGATTCCATTGTATGCTCTTGCTTCTTTTGTCAAATATTAATTAAGCATAATGGCTTGGGTTAATTTCTGGGTTCTCTGTTTGGTTCCATTGGTTTATATGTTTGTTTTTGTGCCAGTACCAGGCTGTTTTAAGAACAGTGGCTTTGTAATATAGTTTGATATCTGGTATTGTGATCCCTCCAACTTTGTTCTTAAGATTGCTGCAGTTATTCGGGGTCTTTTTTTATTCCATATGAATTTTTGGAGAGGTGTTCTAGGTCTGTGAAATATGCCATTGGTATTTTAATGGGGATTGCATTACATTTATACATATGGACATTTTAATGTTGATTCTACCAATTCATGAACATGGAATATTTTTCTATTTGTTATGTCTTCCTCTATCTGGTGTTTCAGTGTCCTGTAATTTTCTGAGTACAGGTCTTTTATCTCCTTAGTTAAGTTTATTCCTAGCTATCTTAATTTTTTTTTTTTGGTGCAATGGTAAATGGGATTTTTTAAATTTGTTTTTCTTTCTGTGAGCTCATTATTGGTGTATAAAAAAGCCATATATTTCTAGGTGTTGATTTTTGTATCCTGCTACATTGCTGAATTCATTTATTAAATTTAATAGTTTTTTATGGAATCTTTAGGATTCCCTATGTACAATATAATGCCATCTACAGATAATGACAGTTTAACTTCTTTTCCAATTTGGATGAGTTTTATTTCTCCTTGTCTAATCACTATGGCTAGCACTTCTAGTACCACGTTGAACAGGAGTGGTGAGAGTGGGCAGCCCTGTTTTGTGCCTATTCTTAGGGAAAATGGTTTTAGTTTTTGTCTATTGAGTATGATGTTGGCTGTAGGTTTGTCATATCGTATAAGGCTTTCATTATGTTGAGGTATGATCTCTCTATTCCCATTTTGCTGAGGTTTTTTTTTTTTTTTTATCATGAAAGGGTTTTGGATTCTCATTGTAATTTTGATTTGCATTTCCCTAATTGCCAGTGAGGTTGAACATCTTTTCATGTATCTATTGGCTGTTTATATGTCTTCTTGGGAAAGGTATATTTTCAGATCCTCTACCCACTTTTTGATTGGTATTGAATTTTATGAGTTCTCTATATATTTTGAAAATTAAAACCTTTGTCGAAGCTACTGCTTGCAAATATCATCTCCTATCTGGTTGGCTGCTTCTTTGTTTTCTTTTCTAAAAAAATATATTTTATTGATTTCTTACAGAGAGGAAGGGAGAGGGATAGAGATTACAAACAACGATGAGAGAAACATCAATCAGCTGCCTCCTGCACACTGCCTCCTGGGGGTGTGCCCATAACCTAGGTACATGCCCTTGACCGGAATCGAACCTGGGACTCTTTAGGCTGCAGGCCGATGGTCTATCTGCTGAGCCAAACCGGTTAGGGCTGCCTCTTTGTTTTGTTGTCAGTTTCTTTTGCTGTGAATAGCCCCATTAATTTATTCTTGTCTTTACTTCTCTTGCCTTTGAGGTCAAGTTCATAAAATGTTCTCTATGTCCAAGGTCCATAAGTTGGTACCTATATTTTTTTCTATGTAACTTATTGTTTCAGTTCTTATACTTAGGTCTTTGATCCATTTTGCATTTTTGTACATGGGGACTGTAGTCCAGTTTCATTCATTTGCAGGTGGCATTCCAGTTTTCCCCACACCATTTATTCAAGAGACTATCTTTACTCCATTGTGTGTTTCTGGCTCATTTTGTCAAAAATTATGTGTCCATAGATACGTGGATTTATAGCTGGGTTTGCAATTCTGTTCCATGATCTGTGTGTCTTTTCTCTGCCAATACCATGTTGTTTTGATTATTGTAGCTCTGTAGTATAACTTGAAGTCAGGTAGTGTGATACCTCCAGCTTGCTTTTTTTTTTCCTTTAGGATTGCTTTGGCTATTTGGGGTCTTTTGTGGTTCCATACAAATGTGATTTCTCTTTATATTTCTTTAAACAATGACATTAGGATCTTGATGGGGATTACATTAAAACTGTATATTGCTTTGGGTAATATAGCCATTTTTTTTTAACTATATGTCCTAGCTTAGGGATTTTTGTGTGTGGTTACCATTAGGTTTATAAAAAATGAAGTTGCATATATACTGTAGGCTTTTTTCCTTTTTGAGTACATCTAAGCTTCATCTTCCTTTGCCAGTTCTGAGTCCCCTCCACTCCACCTTTTAGGTTTTTGTTATCACAAATTATCCCTGTTTATGCTGTAAGTTTTTTAGTGATATTACTCACAGTATTGTGACATTATGTTCTTTGTTTCAAGTAGAATAACTCCCTTGAGTATTTCCTGCAATGGAGATTTTCTGGTGATAAAATCCCTTTGCTTTTGTATGTCTGGGAACATCTTTACTTCTCCTTCATATTTAAAGGATAATTTTGCTGGATATATTATTTCTGGATGGTAATTTCACTCTTTTAGACATTTGAATTTTTGGTTCCACTCTTTTCTGACTTGTAAAGTTTCTGCTGAGAAGTCAGATGAAATTCTGATGGGTTTTCCTTTGTAGATCACTTCCTTCTTTTCCCTGGCTGCTTTGAGAATTTTTTCTTTGACCTTATATTTTGACAGTTTCAATACCAAGTGCCTGGGAGAGTGCCTCTTTGGATTGAGGTAACTAGATGTTCTGTTTGCTTCTTGGATTCGAGAATTAGTTCTTCTCATAGATTTGGAAAGTTCTCATCCACTATTTGTTTTAATAGACTCTCCATTCCATGCTTCCTCTCTTTCTCCTCCATAACACCTATAATTCTAATATTGATTTTTCTGATGGGATCAGATAGGTTTCGAATTTCTTCCCCCTACGTCATTTCTTTATTACTATTTTCAATATCACTAATTCTATCCTCTATACGGTTGGTTCTATTTTCTGTGCTTAGTAGTTTACTCTTAATCTCCTTAATTGCATGCTGTATTTCCAAGATTTCTGATTAGTCCTTTTATAAAGTTTCAATTTCCTTGGTAAAATCCTCATTTTGTTCATTGATTTTTTTGGAATGCCCTGAATTGCCTATCAAGATTTTTTGCATCTCAATATTTTCAGAACTGCAATCTTAGAATCTCTGTCATTTATATTACATTCTTTCCATGTGTTCCAGCCTACTTTCTGGTGATTCTTCATTTTCTTTCTGGTCCTTTGTTATTTGCTGTCCTCCTTTGCTTCCACATTAATCTCTGAAGAGATCTTTCCACTATTTCTCAATAGATCAGACTGAATTGCAAGATTTTTACCTCTGTGGTCTTCTAGTCTTGAACCTTCTTGATTTCCTAAGACAGTACAGCTGGGCTCCTTGGGGGTGGGGTTTGTTTTGCCCTCACTGTAATGGTGACCCCTGACCTCCATGTGGTCCCACCCCAAGCACTCCTCCTGCGTATCAGTCACAGAGGGAAATTGATTCTACTGCATCAGCTCTTGGTTAACAGATAATATACTCTTGGACCCAACTCCAAGGGCAACGAAGGCGAATTTTGGGAGTCCAACCATCAGCAGGGCTCTGTGGTTCCATTTCTTTGTCTGAAACACCACCACCTGGCCTGATAGTGGAGTGCCACCCAGCAGAACCCTGTGTTCTGTCAGGCATCTGCTGACTCAGACACTGTTCACTCTCTCACTGCTCACTGCTTGTCCTGCTGGGCTGTCCCCCAGCCCCTGTACCTCTAATGTTTCTCTGTGTGGACAAAAGAAATGCCTTGTAACTCTGGCTTTTTCCCCTCTCCCAGTCAAGCCATGAGTTCCTGGTTGCAGGACTGCATCTATGGCCTGTCTGTGCTTTCCTACCTCTCATTTCTCCATTTATTCAAGTTGCTTACTTTTAGTTGTTTCAGTTTGTGAGTTTCTCAGGTGTGCGTCTATGTTGCGGTGGGTTTTCTTTGTTGATTTATAGTTGGTAAACTTGTTGAAATCTTGGGCGGGGGCAGGGGACGAAGGAAAAGATTTGGCCTTATGCCACCATTCCTCTGGCACCACTCTCATCTTTCTTAAAGGTTACTTACTTTGTTGTGTTTAACACGTCATGTACATTTTATTCATCTCATATGTCTTCCTGTCTTCTGGAATAGAACCAAATATCCTGAAGACAGCAAATGCATATTATAGCACAGAATATTTTTGGTCCTTAAATATGAGCTCTGAATTAGTTTGGATTTTTTCTGGACCAGAGAAAGATAGTTTCTGATTATTTGCTTACCATAGCCATCCATAGCTTAAGAAATGGACACATCTGAATTTGGTTGACCTGGAATTTAATTCTTACAGGGGTAAAAATCATATGCTTTTAGTGTTACATATAACTATCTTCTAGCCTTCACACAAGATGTACCAAGTAGCTGGTAGATGTTAGACATGTTTGGATATAGGAACTGGATGATCGCCAAATCTTGAAGCCTAAAAAGTGGACAGAGTGTACAAGATCCTAGAAAGATCTAAATGGTCTATTCCGCACCCCTACCACAACTTCCAAATATTGATTTTTCTAATGTCTTCTTGCATGAACAGAATGCTCCCTCCTCTCTCACTTTTTGCTTCCATGGATTGCTCTTTCTCTCAGGAATTCTGTAGGAAGCAGCAGCATAAATAATTTAATATGTATAGACATTGCTCCATCCCACCAGCCCTTTCCCCAGCCCTTCTCTGGGAAAGCGAAGAACACAATGGCCCTATTTGGTTGATTTTATTTCCATTTTTTATTGAAAGCTTCATCAAATAAAACAAGTTTAAACCTAACATCCACTGATCTACAGAAAGCCCAAGGAATGGGGGAAATGGTAGCTAGTTTGACTGTGGTACAGATGAAAATATTAAAAATAAAACCAGAAACACCATAGAATTACAGAACTTTCCATGACAGAGATAGCAATACAAAATGCTCTTAAATTAAATTCAAAATTAAATGATGATCTAGAAGTTCCATGAAGTCAAATATGGCCTGAAACAAGGGTTTTAATAGAAGCTGTCCCAATTTTTAAAAGAACACTTTCACCTATATATTTCTGAATTAATATTCCAATTCTTCTTTTTAAGGAAATGAAAGCATTGATTTCCAGAATGGAGAAAACTTTTTTTCAAGTGTCTCTTTGAAATAGTATTTACAGTTCCTGAAAAGTATGGAATAACTCCTTTTTTATATATATATGTGAGGGAATAACACTTAGGGAGGACAGAGCATCTTTCTTAATAATTTAAGACCAGAGGGCCTAAAATACAAAGTGTAACAGTAAAGTTACACTTTGGACACTATTTAAATTTGAAATGATTATTTAAATAAATCCACTGGAGTGTCAAGGTCATTCAGCCTTAACACAGTAATGCAAAGTAAAAAAACCCCAAAAATAAAAGAATGATTTTTTTTGTGTGTGAAAGACTTAAGATAGGAATGGGTGTGTATTTAACTAAGAGCAATTATATTTTCATAACTGAATTTTGAGTTGACCTTTTCTACTGGTTCAAGTTTTAAAGGTGAACGAAACCGAAACAGCTTTCTTTTGAGGGAAGCCAAATTCTTGGCTACAGTTTTATTGTGTTGTTGTTTTTATTCTTTTCTTTGTGTTCTGCAAGAATACAGTCAACTCTCAATTATTTGTAGTGGATGAGAAAGGGATACCATGGATAATAAAAAAATCAATGCTTTATAATGCTCTGGCATTAATTTTTACAAATGATTTCAAACTCCTTCAATAAACCAATACTTAACAGAGCAAAATAGACTAATTTGAATTTTATTTCCAATTGTTTCTTTTTCCACCCTCAAGGTAGCATGTTAAAAAAACAACAACAATAACAACAACAACAAAAATACTTGAGCCTCAAGTCCTAATAGTTGAAAAGAAAGTATAAAAGAAATGCACAAAGTAGATAATTAGCCCTTCAAAAATTGAGAGTGATTGTATTCCTGCAAGATTAGGTCATGGGGTGGTTGTTAATAACTGGAGTGAGTAAAATGGAAGGAGAGTGGGACTCAGTGGCCTCGTGCTTCTTCTTGAAGGTTCCAAACGTGATCTCACCTCCGCTTCAGCTTTAACGCTTCTGAGAGAAAGAGGCATTTCTTACAACATCATTTTTCCTCCCCAAGATACAAATAAATGAATATTGAGAAGCCATTCATCGTGTGTGTGTGTGTGTGTGAGAGAGAGAGAGAGAGAGAGAGAGAGAGAGAGAGAGAGAGAGAGAGAGAGAGAGACAGAATGAGGAGATAAAAGGTCAACAATCTGGGGTGAGTTCCCTACCCTGTATCATAAACAATTCTGGGGGCCACTCAGGGATCTTACATTTAGCTTTTATATTTTCCTGAACTATGTCATCTACAAAGGACAGCCATGACCAAGAGCATTTGGATGAAAAGACTAATTACATATTTAAATATATTTGGTGAAAACTGTTAAATTTGTTAGACTCAACTGTCCTCCACTGGATGTCACTTGTAAAATGAATTGATTCATTAATGAAATGCCACTATCACTCTGCCACGGGAAGGGGACAGTGTACAGAATCAATGAGTCTGCTTCAATTACATCAGTCCCTCTGATTGTAGTAAGAGGTTGTCAGTCCCAGTGAGCTCCAAATTTGGAAGCATGCCAGCCACAATAACCCAAACAAAATCTCATCCTTTACTCCCTACAGTGGACAAGATAATACAGATCAAGGGCTCCATGACATGTTTTAACTTTATTTTGAAGTGACCCTCAAAAGTGCTGAACGTTGTACTCCACATACATAAATATTATCCTTTCATTTGCTTTTATATCACATGAAAACATTTATCACTGAAACCCACTTAAGAATTTTTCTCTGCTTAATCAGCTCATCTGCAATGGTTTGTGTGCTCAAATGAAGCATGAGACTCAATTGTCAAATGTATTTTTAGTCTCCTACTAACATTATAATCTGTCTAGACAGCACATTGAAACTTCTCAATCGTGAAGAAGATTGCAAAAGTCCTATTTAAATCAAATCTTTTTACTAATGGAGATTTTAGACCACTGTAAAAGGTACATAGGAATTTAATGGCATCCCAATTATTCAATCAAGTGTTGTGGGGTTTTTTTTAGAAAAAAAATAGAAGTTTTTTTGGGGGGAGGGTCATACATGAATGGAAAATATTTTAAAGCAGTGTTGCCAAAGATTGATGTATTGTACAGATACAGTGAATTTCTGATTTCATCTATCCACCTGCTGCTCTCCGCCTTCCTGCTCTAAGATGAGTGCTTTTTAACACCGTATAGGTTTTCATTAGAAAAGGTTGAAGGTGAGTCTTATATGCTGTCTAGTGTGGCAGATCCATTAAGGTCACAGGAAGAATTGATTCAAGTGAAGCATGGAGACAACACCTGAACAATTGAAATCTACCAGGGAAACAAACTAACCCTGACCAAACTGGAGTCAGATAGAGGATTTTTTTTTTAAGATTATTATGTCACTTGCAATATTCAAGACATGGCAATGTTCAAAGACAGTCAGCAGCCTCTGCCAGTATCACACTGAGTTCCCACAGGGTCCATGTCCTCTTCGGGAGGCCTGGCCATGCACTGAGGATCCGCCAGGCACTAGGCATACTTGGCCACACCTGACAATACCTTATCATTATTTAAAACAAAAGTAAAACAACCATACTCCTCCAGTGTTCTTGTTTACTAAAGTTTGGATGAGATAGTGTTTATCCCATTTGGATTCTGGCTTTAGTTCGTTTTCTGATGTTTAGGTTAAGTGTTGGTAATTAAAGTTGAAAGGAAAAATTGAACACCGAAATAAATGCTTGAAAACTAAAATACTTAAAAAAAATGCAGATCTAAATAGGATCAAAATATCCAACGTAACTAGTGTTGATTAAATTAGGATTTTGATGTTTGCATATATTGAACACATTTTGCGTTGTTTTATTTTTAATACAATGTAATGCTGCTTACCTGTTGATGCTTCCCGCCTCTGCCCCTTCCCAGACATGACTCTTAAAAAACAATTATTAGGTAAGATGACAGATGCAAGTTTGAATGTGTGCCATTTTTCCTTCTTTTTTTCTTTTTTGACTTGAAGATATTTTATAGAATGGCATGATATAAAAAATCCGAACACAAAACACACATGAATACATAAAATTATAGGTAATTTCCTTATGCCTGAAGTGGCTTAAAAAAATGAGATCATTGAAATTTCATAGTTGAAAAAAATGTTTCTGAATGTATAAATAAAGCAGTAGTTTTGAATAGAAACAGGAAGTTACCTAGGCACATTCATCAGCCACATGGTAGCTACCTCTTAGCCTCATTGTTGGTTGTGTAAATGAGACTTTCTTTGTATCACATTAATTTTTTTTTACAGAAACAAAAGAAAGCATATTGGTTTCATATTCAAATGAATTATGCCCAGGATAATCCTTATTTATACAAAGAGTTCAGAGAGTGAAAAAAAAAAACACGAGAAAATACAGTTCCCATACATGTTTGCTTATTCTCCCTGAAACATAGGGGCTCACTTCTCAAAGATAAAACTTAAGTGCCACCCTTAAAATACAGGAGAGGCTGAAGGATGGAACAGAAGGAAGTAGAAAACTAGGATTCTCTCTAAAGCATGGAAAAACCATAAGGATGTGTGTGACCAGTTTGAATTTCTCTGTAGCATGTTATGTTCTCTTGGATATATATTTGCCTCTAATTTGAGTTTCCAATACATGGTGTTGCAAATAAGAGAACCAGGTCCATTTCAACACTAGCATTCTGTTTGTAGGTCATAAATAGTGAAATATTGACACTTTCATGTAAGTCAAACTCATTACCCATGTTGATATAATAGAAGAAAAGATTTATCTTTCAATTTTTTAATAGTTTTTAAAAGCCAACTCTGTTTCCTTTTACAGTGCACTTAATGCATTTCCCTCTTCTGAACTAAGACAGGTTCCTATGACTTAGTTTGTGAAAAGAGTTTCACTTAGATTCTAATGATTCATTCAAAAAGCAATCCTAGGGCACGGTCCAATTAACAAAGTTTCATTGTCCTTAGTTTCAGGTAAAACAGTATTGGTTGAATATGGATTTCATGAACCAAATATGCAGGGATGTTTGTTCCATCAATTTAATTCACTTTAGAGAAAGCTTTGCATCATTCTCAATGCAAATATATCTCCTTTGGCTTTAATGATTGATCAAACCCAATTGTTTTGGTTCTTAGTAATATAAATCATAATTTCTTGATTGTCAACTAGCATTTTAAAAGCTTACCTAAATTCCACTAATAGAATCCTCAATCTTATTGGTCCTACTTGTCTCAGAGTTAAACTGAAATAAAAAGGTCTATTTTGTCTTTCTTCTGACAACACCAAGATATGAAAATATAATGAAAAAAAGAAGATACCCATCCCCCACTGCAGAATCAAGGTGCTTATTCATTGTGGATGATGACAAAGACTAAGGTGCAAAGACAAAATCAAGAGGTGTTGGAATTTAGAAGGAAGACTATTGCTACTAATACAATGAGACCTTTTCAGGAGACCACTCACCACTTAACAGAATATCACTATGCTTTTTTTTTTTTTTTTTTTTTTTTTGGGACAAGTGACCCTTCAGACCAAGTTCAGAAAGTGTCTTTCATTCAAAATTCACAAAAAGAAATTTCAACCTGTTAAAGTGTCTTCACTTACTGGTGGCCATCCATATAGGTTTCACTATTCAAGGGAGCTAGCAAGGAACTGGAAAAGCTCATGGAATTGAAAGCCATTTGGCTCTATCACTTGGTATCCAGAACTCCTGATGCTGGAACTGCTGAACACAGCAGATGCAAGCTTCTACTAACAACAAATGTTAAAAATAAACATTTTTGCAGTATGTAAAACACCAGTGGAAGGTAGTTTAAACAACGAAGTAAGAACTGGTCCGGCCATGTAGGTCCAATAAAATTGTGTAACGAAAAGTAAAGAAAAATGACCTCTATCTCCTGGACTGCAATAGGGCGCTACTTCATCTTTGGTATAAAATAGGCCATCCATAGGCTGAATTTGATCACAACTAGGAAAGACTACAGAAATTGTCAACAATTTCTCTATCTATTGCTTTTTTTTATTATTTTTTGTTTTTGTTTTGTTTTGCACTTTTGACCATAAGCTCCTATCTACTTAAGTTTTTTGTGTTGTTTTTTTTTAATGCTCTTAAGCTAGGTTTTGCAATGTGACAAGCAAAGCTGACTAAAAACTTTGTAAAGCTCATAAAAAAGACTGCAGATAAAAAGCACTAATGCTTTTGCTAGCAATCACGCTTTGTAAATTAAAAAAATCTGCATTCTGCCCCCCAAACACGCATTATTTCTAATGCAGTTGTTTTTTAAACCAACCTTAATAACTTTACCGTAAAATGTTTTAGCCTTCTAGAATGGGTCAACACTTAAGACAAAGTTCATGAAAAGTCCCAGCATTTTTCCATTTCTCGCAGTTGCCATGGTTTCTTTTATCAACAAATTTTCTTCAAATGAAGAAAAACATTTTCTTTTAAACTGTACAGTTTTTTTCACCCTAAAAACTCAGTCTTAAGCTTCTGTACCAGTGAAAGCTGGCACAATATTTCAATTCTTTCTTGATTTTTTTTAACAAGACGTTGACAGCTTGCCTCGAGAGCCTTTGACGTCCTTAAAATTAAGGCAATTAAGATTCAAGATAAACCTTACCTAAATATTTCTAAGAAAAAAAAATTAAAAACCCACATTTAAACAAGAAGGAAAAAGAGTAGCTTAATTACAGAGGAAGACAATTTCTTTCCATTTCTGCTTGCCCACCTCTTGATATCCAATTTTCTGTTAAAAAGGAAAAAAAAATCTATCTACACCTTCAGGTCCATTCTGACTTCAAATGTTCTTCCAGATCAAATGTCAGCTTTCCATGTTTTGTTTTTGTTGTTTTTCTTCTTCTAGGATTTTTTTTTTGTATTTAAAAAATGATGGCAAAAAAATAAACTGTCAGACCACATGAAGGACCCATTTGCACAGCACACAAAACGCTTTGTTTGCATTGGGTAAAATACAAAATTAAAAAAGAAAAAAGCATTCCATTGACGCCTGTGCAAACTGGAAGCCAACTTCTTGTTCAATGAAGTCTCTTCATTCAAGGCAAAGTTTCGGACGGACATTCTTCAGTCTTGTTTATGGTCTGTGAAAACAATTAAGAGTGGTTATTACATCAAAGCAACTTTGAAATCTCCTATGCTCTTGTCCAGTGAGACCTCTTAAAAGACACCGAGCTCTTTAAAAATAACAGTCATCAGTGGTGTTGTAAAAGCATATTGGGCCAATTCAGATGTCCAATTCTGCCACTTTCACACGAATATATATTTGAACCAGAAAGTATGTTCACATTAAATAACAAGGCTTATGTTGTAGGTCAAGAATATCTTTCAATTAGAAAGTCATAAATATTACAAATATCCCCAGATAAAAAATAACTTTCTTGGGGAATGGAATCTATTTTTTGTTGCCTGGCTTGGGTCCTTTAAGGCAGTGGTCGGCAAACTCATTAGTCAACAGAGCCAAATATCAACAGTACAACAATGGAAATTTCTTTTGGGCACCAAATTTTTTAAACTTAAACTTCTTCTAACGTCACTTCTTCAAAATAGACTTGCCCAGGCCATGGTATTTTGTGGAAGAGCCACACTCAAGGGGCCAAAGAACCGCATGTGGCTCGTGAACTGCTTTAAGGAATTCTCTCTCTTCAGAATGTCCCTGGGATTCATCATTCACTCAACAAATAGGTGAGTCCCTACTATATAGTAAGATAAAGCAATGGATTGTACGCTGTCCATGGTGTTTCACCAAGTATGTTCACATTAGCCTATTGTCCCAGGTAAGTAAGTAAGGCAGGTAAGAGGGTTGTAGAGTTTTGTTCACTTTCCCTCGTCTCCTTCTCTTGTTCCTTGCTAATTTATCTCATCAAGATGTCAAAAAACGACCCCCATTTATTATTTAATTATTTAATTTATTCAAAGTTGTCTAAATAATACATTTGGGGGTAAGTTCCAGTTGATTCCAGTGTTATTTTCACTCCTTGCTACACTGTAATTAAACTGACATTTAACACTGATTTTATTCATTTCTGTTGTCCAATACAGAAAACACAGACATATTTACTGGAAATACTTAAAACCAGTTATCAGAAATGTGATCCTAAAGCAGCTCCTTCACAAAATATATCTTGAAACTTCACATCAGTTGATTCCTGCAAACCCAAAGATAAGACAATCCGTGGACATCTGCCCGAAGTACTTCCTCTGCACTATTTACCAAAGGTAGGTTGCTAAAATTTCAAAAAATATATATATAATTTTTTAATTAAAAAAGACAATTCTGGTGTTTCATACCAATTTCTTGAAAGCCCCCCCCCCTTTTTTTTCTGACACTGTCCACAACTTAATGACAGCTTGGCTGCTTTCATAACTTCTTAGCATTAACCAATGCATAGGTCCCTGATGTGGGAAATCTGGCTCTGAGTTGACATTTTCTAGTGTCACCCTAGTTACCTCCCTTTGCTCTTTATTCCACATCATTTTGCTGCTGGATTCTTTACCGAACAGTCAGCCCTCCTGAAGCTGGTGCAGTTAGCAAAGTAGCTCAATTCTAGCTGCCTTCCACATGTTCAGCTAATCCACGAGGAAATCATTCAACCTTTCATGATAAATAGCAGTGTAGAATGTTCTACTTCTTTCTTAAAACAATCTACTTATTTTTAAGAATCTTTACTGAAAGTATTACATATGTCCCATTTTTTTCTCCCTTTGACTCCTTATAGCCAACCACCACCCTATTGTCTGGGTCCATGGTTTATGCATATATACATACAAGTTATTTGGTTGATCTCTTCCCACCCTCCCCCCCACATTCCCTCTGAGATTTGACAGTCTGCTCCATGCATCTATGTCTCTGGACCTATTTTGTTCATTAGATTCCATATATGAGTGAGATCATGTGATACTTGTCTTTCTTTGACTGGCTTATTTTACTTAGCATGATACTTTTCAGGTCCTTCCATTGCTGTCTCAAAGGTAAGAGATCCTTCTTTTTTACTGATGCATAGTATCCCATAGTACCACAGTTTGTTTATATCTTCCTGATGGGCACTTGGGCTGTTTCTAGATCTTAGCTATTGCAAATTGTGCTGCTTTGAACTAGGGGTGCATAGATTCTTTCTGGCTGGTGTTTTGAGTATCTTAGGACATATTCCTAGAAATGGGATCACTGGGTCAGACGTCAGCTCCATACTTAATTTTTTGAGGAAACTCCATACTGTTTTCCACAGTGGCTGTACCAGTCTGCATCCTCACCAGCATGTACTAGGGTTCCCTTCTCTCCACATACTCACCAGCACCTGTCATTTGTTAATTGTAGCCATTCTGACAGGTGTGAGGTGACTTCATTGTTGTTTTAATTTGCATCTCTCTGATCAGTGACTTTGAGAATTTTTTTCTTATGTCTCTTGGGCATCTGTATGTCCACTTTGGAGAATATCTATTTAGGTCATTTGCCCATTTTTTAATTGGATTGCTTTCCTTTTGTTCAGTTGTATGAGTTCCTTATATATTTTGGATATTAACCCTTTATCCGAGGTATTGTTACCAAATGTGTTCTCCCATACATTGGGCTCTCTTTTCATTTTGTTGATGGTTTCTTTTACTGCGCAGAAGCTTTTTATTTTGATGTAGTCCCATTTTATTTCTCCTTAGTTTTCTTTGCCCTAGGACCATGGTTGGCAAAATGTGGCTCGCGATCCACATGCAGCTCTTTGCCCCTTGAGTGTGGCTATTCCACAAAATACCACGGCCTGGGTGAGTCTATTTTGAAGAAGTGGTGTTAGAAGAAGTTAAAGTTTAAAAATTTTGGCTCTCAAAATAAATTTCAGTTGTTCTAATGTTGATATTTGGCTCTGTTGACTAATGAGTTTGCCGAGGACTGCTCTAGGAGATGTATCGGTAACATTGCTACAAGAGATGTTACCGATATTTTGCTGTGTATGGTTTCTTCTAGGGTTTTTATGATTTCATGTCTTACATTTAAGTCTTTTATCCATTTTGAATCTATTTTTGTGTATGGTGTAAATTGGTGATCTAGTTTCAGTTTTTTGCATGTATCTGTCTAATGTGCTTCTTTCTCAAGATTACTGTGGCTATTCAGAGTCTTTTTTGGTTCCATATAAAATTTTGGAGTATTTGGTTTTTTTTTAGATCTGTGAAATATGCCATTGGTAATTTAATAGGGATTTCATTGAATCTATAGATTGCTTTGGGTAGTATGGACATTTTAATGATGTTAATTCTATCAATTCATGAACACAGTATATTCCTCTACATGTTTATATCTATATCTTCTTTTTTTAACATCCTGTAGTTTGCAGAATGCAAGCATTTTACCTTGTTAAGTATATTCCTTAATTTTTTTGTTGCTATAGAAAATTGTATTATTTGTTTAGTTTATCTGAGAATTTATTATCGGTGTTAATTTTGTATCCTCCTACATTGCTATATTCCTTTATTAAATTTAGTAGTTTTTTGGTGGAGTCGTTAGGTTTTTCTATGTACAATATCATGTCACTGTGAATAATGACAGTTTTACTTCCACTCTTCTCATTTGGATGCCTATTATTTCTTGTTTGATCACTATGGCCAGGAATTCAAGCACTACGTCAAACAGGAGTGGTAAAATGGACATCCCCGTCTTGTTTCTGTTCTTAGGGAAAATGGTCGTAGTTCTTGCCCATTGAATATGATGCTGGCTGTAGGTTTATCATAAATGGCCTTTACTATGTTGAGGTGTGATCCTTCTATTCCCACTTTAGTGAGAGTTTTTATCAAAAATAGGTGTTGGATTTTGTCCAGTACTTTTTCTGTACCAATTGATATGATCATATGATTTTTATCTTTCATTTGTTTATGTGATGTATAACGTTTGATGGGTGAATGTTGTACCAGCCTTGTATCCGTGAAATAAATCCCACTTGGTTATGGCCTATGATCTTTTTAATATATTGCTGGATCCAATTTGCTAATATTTTGTTGAAGATTTTAGCATCTATGCTCATCAGGGATATCGGCCTGTACTTCTTTTTCTTTGTGGTGTCTTTAGCTGGTTTTGGAATTAGGTTAATGCTTGCCTCATAAAGAGAGCTTGGAAGTATTCCTTCCTCTTGGATTTTTTTGGGATAGTTTGAGGAAGACAAGTATTAGTTCTTCTTTGTATGTTTGGTTAAACTCACCTGTCCAGACCAGGCCTTTTATTTGCTGGGAGTTTTTTATTTTATTTATTTTTATTATTACTGCTTCAGTTTCCTCAATTATTATTGGTCTATTTGGGTTTTCTGATTCTTCCTGATTCGGTTTTGGGAGATTGTATTTTTGTAGGAATTTGTCCATTTCACCCACATTGTCCCTCTTATTGGCATAGTTGCTCCTTCACTACTTTTGTTTACAATTTTAATTATTTGGGTCTTCTTTCTTTGTTTCTTGATGAGTCTGGCTAAAGGTTCATCAATCTTACTTGTCTTTTTGTTTAATCTTTTGTATTTTTTTTAGTCATTTATTTCTGCTCTAATCTTTATTATTTCCTTCCTTCTACTTACTCTGGACTTTTCTTGTTCTCTTTTCTTTCTATACCTTTAAGTTGTAGGGTTAAATAATTTATTATGTTTGTTTTTTGAGATAGGCCTGTAGTGCTATAAGCTTCATGCTCAGGACTTTTGCTGTGTCCCATCATCTTTGATTGTTGTACGTTAATTTTCATGTGTTTCCAGGAAGTTTATTTCTTTCTTGATCTCATTGGTAACCCACTCATTGTTTAATATCATGCTGGTTAGCCTCCATATGTATTTACTGTAGTTGATTTCTAATTTCTTTCTATTGTGATCTGAGAAGATGCTTGATATGATTTCAGTCTTCTTGAATTTATAGACTTATTTTGTGTCCCAACATGTGGTCTATCTCTGAGAATGACCCATGTGCACTTGAGATGAATGTACATTCTGCAGCTTGGGATGATGTGTTCTATGAATGTCAATTAAGTCCATTTGATCCAGTGTGTCATTTAGAGTCTCTGTTTCCATGTTAACTTTTTGTCTGGTCGATTTCAAATTCTTGAGGTCAAAGACATATATGTTTTAAATATATTTTATTGATTTTAGAGAAGCATTGATTGGCTGCCTCCTGGATGTCCTCTACTGGGCATCGAGCCTACATCCCAGGCATGTTCCCTTGACCAGAATTGAACCTGGGACCCTTCAGTCCACAGGCCAGTGCTCTATGCATTGAGCCAAAGCAGCTAGGGCTCAGGAACTATATTTTATTTTCACTTTCTACCTTCTAGAAGTCTGGCAGAGTGGTGTGCACATAATAGGTGTTTAAGGCCTAGACAAATGTCACTTTTGCTATATGCCAGTTTCCCTAGCCCAGTCCAAATAATGCCTTTTGCTGCTGCTACATCTATATTGCAGAGTGGAGCTCATCGTGGGTTGACTTTTACTCTTAGCTTTCCACCCACAGGTTAGCATTTTGCTAAATAATATTGGGGTGTGCTAATAAAAGAAGAGTCTTTAAATTATCTGCAAGTCATATGTATGTAGGTGAAGGCCTCTTCCCTTAGTGCTTTCAGGTTCTTCTGATGCCCAGTTGCTTAATTTAGTAGAGCAGTGGATGGCAAACTCATTAGTCAACAGAGCCAAATATCAACAGTACAATGATTGAAATTTCTTTTGAGAGCCAAATTTTTAAACTTCTTTAACTCCACTTCTTCAAAATAGACTCACCCAGGCTGTGATATTTTGTGGAAGAGCCACACTCAAGGGGTCAAACAGCACATGTGGCTTGTGAGCCTCAGTTTGCCGACTATAGAGGAACCTCAGGGATGTTGGATATGGTTTTACGGGTTGTTCACCTTACAGATGCATGGCTGAGGGACCACAGTGGGGCCAAGTTCCATCCATTAGTCTGTTCCCTAACCTATGTACACTGGTGCAGGGCTACATTCAATCGAAGCAAGCGGGCCTTATTCAAATGGACAAAAAGCACTCAACCATGATTTAAACTTTATAGCAATTAGCCTGGAATGACCCAGAGGGATAGCTTTTCCTAATTTGCAAAATGCCCTCATATGAATCAGCTATGGCTCTTAGAATCTGGATTAACTTGTACCTAGAATCATGTAAGGAAAACAACTAGTTGGCAAGTTGAATATAGCCATTTTTAACCAATAGGTTAACTCTTTAGGAATACATTTTTTTCTGAGTTATGCAATTAAAATATTCATAATAGCAGCAACAATAAGGGGAATTTTAGTAATAGTAGTTACGGAACACCAAGGTGTATATTTGATCTCTATATACCTTTGCAAAGTGTAGCTTTACTCCATTTATCTCTAGAAACCTATCTTGCATGGTTTTGTGTTTTAGTTTAGTTTTTGCATCTATATTTCTACTCCCATCTTCATTCCTGATATTATTATACATCACGCAGAAAATGCCTGAAAGAGCATGAATCTCTATAAGAGCTGCTCAATGAACAGTGTCTTCCTCAATGGACTACACAGACCTAGAACTCCCTCACAGCTCAGGTATGTCATGCGCACAGGTCCTGAAGCATCCATTTTTATAGGCTAGGCTGGAACTATTGCCAAGTTTTATAACCTTACACAAATGCTTCTAATGGCCCTCTCGCATCACTTACTTGATCCTTTAAGTAATCTTATTGCTACCTGAAAACAAAGTGTTGCTATTTATTAGTACCTTCTCTGTCCCAGGTAAAGTGTGAAAATGCATATTTAAAATAATTATGCATCATACTGATATCCATAAAAACAGAAGGATTCTAAAGGCTGTTGAACAGTGAGATTGCTTTAGAAAGAAAAGTGATCGCAACTTAAAAAGAGATGTTCTTGAGAATGAAATCATGGGTATGAACATTATTTGCAAACTGTAAAGTTCTGTGCAAACAGAATGCATTATTACTCACACACTTAAAGGACATGTAAGCATGGTAGTCAAAGATATCATTTACACATCATTAATATACTTACAATATGTAGGGAATTGGTATTCATGACAGTTCAGTCAGCCAGAGAAGAATCGAAGCATAAAGAGACCATCCAGTACTGGGGTTGAGATCAGAGCCTTCTAAGGTTAGTGTGGGTGTTGGAAGACGAGGAGTTTGAATTTAAGACGATAGTCATTTTGAACTCTCTCATCCTCCCCACCCCCCCAACAATTCACACACAAATATACTGAGTGGCCAGATTATTTTGATCTCTGAATGCATAATAATATGGCCACTCAGTGTATATCCTATATAATTAAAGGCTAATATGCAAATTGTCCCCTCCACCAGGAGCTCAACCAGCATGCAGGCTGGCCAACCACCCATGTCCCCTTCCCCTAGCCAGGCTAGCCGGACCCCACCCATGCATGAATTCATGCACCAGGCCTCCAATATATATATATATATATTAGAGGTCAGATTATGAGTGGACAGATTATTATGCATTCAGAGATCATAATAATCTGGCCCCACAGTGTAAGAAAAAGTAGTGACTATATTAGGAAGTAGAAAAACATAAGTTAGAATTATGGACTTTTAGAGCAGGAAGAAGTCTTAGAGATTATCTAATAATATAATATCCCCCCATGTCATTCCTGACATTGCCTTACATGTGAAAAGAGGTCCAGAGTTTAGGAAAAAATTGCATACTAGAATCCCACTTCTGGGTTACCCATAGGCAAACTATGCATGTGATTAGGGCACCAGCTATGAAGGGTATCCAATAATAATAATAATAATAATAATAATAATAATAATAATAATAGTTTCAATCTTTTAAATTAGTATCAATATCATCATCTTTTGGACAAAAAACAAATAAAACAAAACACACACCACTTTAAGTTCAATAATCTAAAATGTTAAAACAAATAACTCTTAGAATTCCAAAGGAGGAGGACAGGGCACACAAATCTTTCAGGAAGTAAAACATTTGAAATCTTTGGCTTTCTAGAAGGTCACAGCCATTAACATGTTAATAGCTTTGAAGAGATTGCGATTAAGAAAGCCTTTCATTTAGGTTATAGCTGTGTTTCCCAACACTGCATCTGGCCGCCCCTCCTCACCCCAACTTCCGGGACTGGTGGTTAATCCTCCCTAGGTGCCAGGGATCTAATTTACACCCTTTGGAGAACAATCTAATCTCTCACTTTAAGAGGAAAAGGAATCTCCAAAGGTTTGAGTGGCAACTAGTTAGTGGCAAAGATGGCATTTGAATCAAGGGCTTGGGATTTTGCATATTAGAATCTAATGCTGCTGGAAAGATGCCTATGTATGTAAGTCCTACTTGTTTTTAAGATTTCCTATATAGCACAAAGAAAAACGAATATCTTGGGCAGGACCTGGAATTTCCATGGAACTTCCAAAATAAACCACATGTATCATTTTTTTTTGCCTTTTGGGATTAGAATTCAGAGTTCCTTTTGCAGTAATCTCTTTTAACAATGGGGAAAAGCATGAACGCAAATGTGAAGACCTTTTTTTTTTTTTTTCCAGCTTGGAAAGTAGAATTTGGAATATTAAAATATTTGCTGACATAGATCCCAAATATAACCTCTTTGTTTATATCATTTACATTTCTCAGACTTTTATCCTGCTGGCCTTCTGCTGTAATGTCTCTAATTTACCTTAGAATAACTCTGGTAAGTAGTAGACATTATGATGTTAAACATGTGTGATGGATTAAACTACTTTTTACGGGGGGGGGGGGGGGGGGGGCTCAACTACTCTAATCAGAATTTCACACCCCACAGAAGGTCCGAAGCCCTTTAATAGGAAAGGCCAGAGGTTTGTACCAGCACTTTAAACTATCCATATCTCAATTAACATAATGATTGTTAGAAATGCGTTGCCTGATGAAAGTAAAGGCTTGGCCATTAGCCTAATGATGATGGAAATAAGCTGAAATTTGGAGTACTCACGATAACATGGGTTGTCAAAAATATTTTAGAAATACTCATCAGTCTTACATGAAAAGATACAAGTTTTGCAGATAAATTTGTAGCCCATAATTGTAGGGGTTTTGTTTGTGACTTGAAACAAGACTGTTAAGAGAGATTTTGGTGGCCTTTCTAAGGATAATTCAGAATCTAACCTTTGTATGCCTTCTTTCTAAGGAATGCTTCCTTAATAAATGCCTCTGTGGGTGCTCTTGCATCTCTGAACATTTCCCTGGTGATGGTTATACAATTAGAAAGAATGCAGGTGTTTGCATGACCCCAATGCTTAGGCTCAATCTCCAGTGTCTTCCTTGAATGGTTCTGAAGAACCTTATGTCTTACTTACCATGACACAGGTCAGCTTCCTTTGGCTCTGAATGGATAGTGTTACATTAAATTGCTTCCTTTAAGGAAATTTCATAAGTGATTGCCCTCTGCTTATTTATTGGACTTAGGATACTCCTCTTTGTTTCCATTCAATATTTTATTGTTTTGTTGCTATTGCAAATCAAAAGCTCCTAGCACTTTGTAGCTATTAGGTCTGATCAAAATCCCCTCCCCTGGGAACTGACCTTTAGACCACTTCAAGATCCACATTCCCATTCCCTTAGAGGACATTCCACTTGCCAGACCATTATCCTGGGCCTTTCTATCACCCGGGCCCACCCAGAAAGTTCTCCACCTACAGTCCTTTAAAATCTCCGACTCCCTGTCCAAGGCTGCTGGTACCACTTTGAGGCTCAGCCCATCTAGTTTTCCAGATGACTTAATGAATTCCTAATTCTTTACCCCTTTCAGCCTCGCACATTCCTCCTTTGGCAACTCCGAGTGTGCTATTTGGAAAGTAGTAGCCAGCAACAACTGGACCTGGGCTTACCTTGGAATCCTACTTGGGTTACAGGACCTCCAGCCTCAATCAGGCCTCCCTCCCTTAAAGGACCTCCGGAACCAGCCAAGGTGGGTGCAGGATCTGGGACCTCTCTTTGCCATTGTCAACTCCACATTCAACACCAGCTCATTTCATCTTTGGTAAGTGACAACTGGATCACCCTTCCAGATTTTTTTTGCCATCTCAGACAAAAGACCTAGCACTAGGCCCCAAATCCTCCCTAGTCCGGGCTCAGCCCTGGGACCAGGTCCCACAGTCTTCATCGCAGGGGACGCCTGCTGCAGGGATCAGGCTGTCTTCCTTTCTCTGGAGCCTGACTAGAAAGTAGCAATCCCCTCCCTCTAGTATAGCTCCCCAGGGAGTCTCCCTTAGCTGCTTACCTCCTCTTCCTAATTTACACCAGGGGAATTCTTTTTCAGCCCCCCTCCCCCCCCAAAAAAAACCCAAAACACTGGGATGTCTCCATGGGATCTTAACATGCTTGGCCTTTCCACAGAGGTCTGGCCAAAGTGCCTTGTCCACAATCTAAATTACTTTGGCCTGAGAATGAAACAGATTTTAACATTCTCTGGGACTTTGGCCATTTTTCATTGCTTTGACCGAAATTGTCTGAGATCCCCTATGTCCAGGCCTTCTTTACACACTGTAATGATCCTTCTCTCAAACTTGCTCTAATCAAATCCTACTTCTCCACTCAAAGCCCCCTTCTGCCTAGGCCTTCTGATTCGTCCTTCCTGACCTGTCAGGTCCCTCAGACCCTCCCTCTAACCTTTCCAATCACTCGATTCTCTGTTTCCCTTTGGGTCCCCCAAACCTACCTTATGTACTTTCTCTGACTAGACACCCCCCCCCCATCTATGAATTCCACCTCTTTCTCTACCCCCTCAACCTCCTTACCTCTGAGAGGTGGCTGGGACAGAAGGTGTTGTGTGGGTACACTTTCCATTTTCCATATCTGACACAGATTGGGAGGCATCTTGGGTCTTTTTCCACTGACCCAAACACATTTACCAAGAAATTTGAGGACCTGACCCAGTCCTTTGACCTGGCATGACATCTATGTCATCCTCTATCATCCCAGAGGAGAAGGAGCACATCTGGCTAGCAGCTCAGGACCATGCCGATGCCTTCCATAGATAGGACATGGCAGCCAACCCAGTTGGCACTGACATAGTTCCATCTCAGGTCAGTTCAAGGAACCATCAAGTTAATTTTCCAGGGCGCTGGCTCCACAGCCATATGATCACCTGTCTCATTGCCGGACTCAAAAAAGCTGCCCACGAGGCGGTCAACTATGACAAACTTAATGATATCACTCAAGGTCCTGACAAAAACACAGCTCTCTTCCTCTCCTGCCTCATGGAGGCCTTACAGAAATTTACCACCTTACACCACAGCTTCCCAGAGAGAATCCTTCCTTCTAAACACCCATTTTATACCCCGGCAGCCCCCGATATACACCACAAACTTCAAAAACTAGACGCAGGTCCACAAATCCCTCAAAACTATCTCATTAGACTGGCCTTTAAGGTCTTTAATAATAGAGATGAGGAGAACCCAAAACAAAGGTGAGATCAAGCTGAGGCCTTTCAGCTCCTAGCCACCATGCCCATGAACCTCAAATGAAACTCCTGTCCTCCAGACAATGTAAGTTGAAGGCTAAGCCTCCTTCGGACCCATGCTTCCAAAGCAACAAGGAAGGACACTGCACTGGGCCAAGACCTGCCCAAGGCGTGAAAGGGAAGGCCACTTGAAATCAACTGGAGCCTAGCCCCTCCGAGTCGGATCTCAGCCAGTCCAACAAGGCCACCTTCTAGGACTGGCCACTGAAGAAGCTGCCCAGGCCCAAGGCCCCACAGACTGACATCACTAGGACAGAGCCTTGGGGGACAACTGTGGTGGCAGGTAAGCTGATCTCCTTTTTAAATGACACTGGGGTCACTTATTCTGCCCTCCTCAGTCTCTATTAAGGGGATTGATTGATGGATTAGTCTCACAGTCATTAGCCACCTCACATCTACGCTGCATCTCACCAGACACACACCCTTTTCCCAAAGAACACCTTTCTTTACTGCAAACGTTTATTTAGCAGTTCTGCTACTATCAGAAGCAGAAGTCTATTACCCCCAAAGCTTAGCATGTTACCGCTAAGGAAAAATGGGTCAGTTTGGAATCCAAGCAGCTGGAGACTGCAGTTCTAGAAGAGGCTTTGGGGTCTGCTCCCCCTCTGCCTTTTCTCCAGCCTCCTGTGCCTCATTGGTAACTTAAAAGCTTTGGAGCCTTTCTGGGTTAAATGATAAACTTAGATATTTAAGTTCATATGATTTTAGCTTTTTTTTTAAAAGTCTATAAAGTAGATTTTTGAACTGTTAATGTAAGTTTCTTGAAAGTGAAAGTGTTCAGAAATGTCAATCTAAGAAATGCTGGTTGGTGACTTTTCGGTTATCATTAAAAAATTAGATTTCCTAACACAGAAACCTTCATTAAATGGGCAAGAAACTGTATGGTTTCGGCAATAGAAGGTATAGGCATGCATTTTGAGAGGAAAAGAAAGTGGGGTGAAGTTGTAAAAAGATTTGTAAGGAGAAATGTTAAAAGGAAGTTATATACACAGGCCAGTAATCCAGGGCAAGCAGAGGGAAACTGAGATAGCAGTTTGCAGCCATCTAGTAAATCCTATTTAACTGTCTTCCCTAAACTGAGGCTACTTAAGAGTAAATGGTTTGCTTTTTTCCTCCCCAACCATAGGGTAAATACTTTAAATCATCCTATTCAAGGAGACAGCAGAAGTCTAGTTAGTACCATTTGCTGACCACACCCAAGGACAAATGAAGAAAGAGAATAAACCTCATTTTGGTACATCAAATTACAACCCTCCAAACCAATGTCTCTTTTCTTCCACCAGACCATTTATCATAGTTCTTACTGTTCTAATTTTTGCCTCGATAATACTAAAATTTATCCACCAGGTTACAAGCCCTGCTTGTACTCAGGAAATAATCACTGCTAGACACCATCACAACCTCCTTTTCACCCAGGTCTCTTTGACCGACCATCAGGTACAGAAATCACCAGGGCAGAAAGCTCTGTATGCCTAGCAAGGGGGTAAAATAAGAACCTGGACCCTGGGAAACCTAACCTCCCCTTTCCTATCACTAATCCAGCAGTTAAGACCCCTGATCTTTTCCTCCGTAAAGATAACATCTAGGCCTCAGTTGTATTTCAGCTCCAGGCCCAGAAAAGCAGAAAAACCAGACAAGTGACACTGTGGCAGCCTCAGAACCAGCTTTGACCTCCCAAGTCACTCAACAGGACCACTTTCAAGCCACCACCAACCAGTCTTCTTGAGGAAATCGTGCTATTCCAACCCACACCCCTCCAACCTTGAGTAATCTATAGAGTGTCCCAGCTACTCCAATCAAAGTCCATCCCTCTATGACCTCGCCTCCCCCTCAGCAGTAAGTAACTATGGAAGACATGGCCTTCATCCCTATTCCATAAAACAAAAAGGCTAGAATGTTAGGTCTGATCGAATAATTGAATCAATACTCCCTCCCCTGGAACTGACCTTCAGGTAAAAAGGAACAGTCCCTTTCAATTAGATCACATTCCACTTACTGAGACCATGATCCTCCCCCTCTAGTCTGGATAATTCTCCGCCCAGGAAAAACCTGCCTACAGGCCTTTAAAATCGGACTCCCTATCCCTGGGTGTTGGCACCATTTTGAGGCTCAGCCCATCTGGTTTTCCAGATGACCTAATAAATTCATAATTATTTACCCCTTTCGTTCTCGTGCGTTCCTCCTTTGGCGACCCTCACAATAGCACTGTTAAAAAGAGGAAACTGAGAATATAAACAGGACCTGTTGAAATTGTTTCTCCAGGTTTAAAGAAATGTCCTCAAGGCAATGCAAGTGGTTTTCCCATGTCACTCATTTGAAATGTTCCAGGGTGCTTCACCTCTGTCATGTTGTAGCAATGAGCACTCCCTGTGGAACATTCTATAACATAGGGTCCTATGTGAGTACAAAAGAAAATTCCCTCAAATGAGGACACCCCTTACCACAATTCTTACCTGCTTGAGGACAAGGGATGGAGAAGATCTAGTCTTGATATTTATTATCTGTGGAGCGCTCTATCAACCGTAAGAATCCATGGCTCACGATACATAATTGTGGTGCCACTAGTTTTATGAGGTCAGATTCAGACTTTCTCAAATATTTCAAGGAATAAGCTTCTTTGAATGGACTCATTATAATTCAATCCCTCATCTTTCTCCACAAACATCTCTCCCCCCATTTTTCTCATCTGCCTATTAGTGGCATTAATAACTCCACAGTATTGCTTGAGCTTTTAAAGTCCTGATCCCTTTTTTCTTACTTCATTCTACCTCCCAACTAGCCACCATCATTACACTTGTCACCATCCTACTTCAGAATTCTGTCCCCTTCTCTGAACCATTGCAGTAATAAGACTGTTTCCAAATCCATTGTCTACCTCAACTGGAAGGACATGCAAAGAAAATTCTGTTTGAGCACCTCGGTATCGCACCTGATATGAGATCTGGGTCCGATCTGCCTTTGTTACACTATTTTACTACTCTACATCTATTTCTCAAAGAAATGCTCTTGAGTTTTCCCACCCCATAACCTTGATCCTTCCTTTAAGACACAGTTTGTTGCCACAACCACGAAAAATTAAGTGCAATCTTCTATGACTTCCTGTTTTACTTTTAAAAAGAGCCCTATTCGTTTTCTTCCTTGAAGTCTATTTATCTTGTCTATGTGTAGGTCTAAATCCCACACTAGACTGTAAATCCTTGAGGGCACAGGACCTGTTTCTTATCATAGTACTGGGCATAGGATGCTACAAGTGAAACAAAACAGGGTGTGAGGTGGATGGGGAGACTCATCAGAAGAGGCAGAGCACTCACCTCCCCATTACATCAGACAATGAAAAAACGGGAGGACCCTGAGAAAGAGCATCTCATTGTGAGCTGACTAGTAGGGGCAGTTAAAGCTGATTTAATTAGGGAATGGAGAAGGGGTTCTGCACAATACAAGAGGGTGAACTCTGCAATCCATCCTAAAATGCATATCCCTCTCTACTCAGGGTGGATTGGTAACAGAGTCATTTTGAAATATACACAAAATTCTGTCATTCTTCTCTTACAGCTCTCCAAAGGTTTTTAACTCAGCATAAAACCAAGAATAATTACTCAACACAAAGTCAAGTATCCAAGGACATAAAAGCTATGGAAATTCAACTTTATCATCTACAATTCCCTCCCTTACCCCTGTGGTCCTATCTACAACACTTCAGCGTCAGGTCCCCACTCCAGATCTTAGGATTTCTTTTGGTTCTGTATAGAATGCTTTTTCTCCAAAGATCTCCAAGATCAGCCTGTAATTTTACAAACTAGGTCTATATGAG
The DNA here is from genome assembly GCA_027563665.1 of Antrozous pallidus. Taxonomy (NCBI): domain Eukaryota; kingdom Metazoa; phylum Chordata; class Mammalia; order Chiroptera; family Vespertilionidae; genus Antrozous; species Antrozous pallidus. The sequence goes on along the minus strand of CM050524.1, from coordinate 48,178,723 downwards.
AAACCATCCCTGATACAAACCTTAGGTATCTACGCAGTCACTTTCTACACAAGAATCTTTTTAAGCACTCTGTGTTGAAATTCTGTTTTATTGAGCCATTGATTCTGAATCTACTCCTAGTAGAAAATAAACTCCAAGAGCTGGGGAACATCTGCCTCGTTCATTGTTTTTTTTGCTAGCATCTACAATATTCCCTGTCATGTAGTAGGCAATAATTGTTGATTGGGTAAACTGGAAAATGGAGACCAAAATGCAGGCTCATTGCTTAGTTTAGTTTGGAAAAATGCTAATATTGGGTTTTAACAAACTATATATGACAGATCTTTTTTTAAATGGCTGCAATGTTCCTTTCTGAGTTCCAGCGTTTTGGTAGTGAACCCAGAGCTTGGTCATGTGTCATGCTTTGGCCAAAGGGGCAGCAACAAATAAGTCACAATCAGAGTTGAAAAATGCTGGTCATGCCTGACTGATTTGGCTCAGTAGTTGAGCACGGACCTTTGAATTAGGAGGTCACCGTTCAATTCCCTGTCAGGGCATATGCCTGCATTGAGGGCTCAATTCCCAGTAAGGGGCATGCAGGAGGCATCTAAGCAATAATTCTCTCTCATTCATCATTGATATTTCTAACTCTCCCTCTTTCTTCGTCTCTGAAATCAGCAAAAATATATATTTTTTAAATGTTGCTCATTTGGGCTTCCTCCCTTGTTCTATAAATTGAGTCTTCCATGTGAAGAAGCCTGCTGGAGGATCAAAAATATGTGCTCAATTGCTTCCGTCACTCAACCAACACCCAGAAGCAGAGCTGCAAAAATGACCTGCAGCTGTTCCCAGATGCTTGAGCAAGTCCAGTCAACTATCTACCTGAGTCTCAAATCACCAACCCACATAATTAGGGGCTAAATAAATGCTTGTCACTAAGTTTGAGATGGTCTGTATTGCAGCAAAAGCTAACAGGTGCAATGTGAGAGAGTTAAGCCAAGAGAGCTGATCTTGAGGGAAAGAGCTTAGTGTAGCTCAAACTTACTTAGACTGTTGGTAAGAATATGCAGATGCATGTTCGTTGGATGTGTCCACTGCTATCTGTTGCTGCTGACCACTGGTGTCCTGGGATGAAGGTGCCACTGTCTGGGGAGAGGTATCAGCAACAACACCCTAAGGAGGCAAATAAGAACACAGAGACTTTTTGGCTTCAGCAAAGAGCCCTCTTCCAGGTGTACTTCAGAGAATAGCCCTCTTCCATTTGGCTTGAGGAAAATTGCACTCAATTAGGAAGCCACAATAAGTGCTCAAAGGAAAACCACGGAGCATATGTGGCTAAAAGCTGAGAAATGCATTTCAGTGAGCACCCAGGGGGCCTTGCCATCATGTCCTTGGAGCAGTCAACTGGTCAGAAATCGTTTTTGCTCATACTTACAACTCATCAACTATACTTGTATGCAGCCACACTGAATGGTAATTTATTAAAAAATTCATGCAGGATTTCTACAAAAAATTGTATACTCAAGCATTTTATTGGAATAGTGCACTGCACTATGTCTATATGATCTGGCAAAGCAATGGACTCTGACCTGCATAAACACCTACATTAAAGTTTGGAATTCCTTTAAAAGAATACTGTTAAGGATGTTTTCCTTTAGCAATTTGATTGGCTTTATTTTTTCACAATAAGACCTGGAATTCATTTAAAGTTTGCAGATAAAGAGTCAAACAAACATCCTTAATTTTGATTTGCTCCTTTCCTCACCTTTTCATTCCCTCGATCCTCACATATGCCCACAAGAATGAATTTCTGAAGTTGGTCTCTTTAGGGACACATTTTGGTCCCCAGAGAGGCATAGGTAGTTTTCTAGGTAATTATTAGGCCTAAAAAGGCATCTGTCTGAATATATTCTCATGGTTTCACTTATAGCCTTGAACACCTGCAGCAACAGAGTTTCAAATGTTCTTGGTCAACTCTGCCACAAAAGATCCCCAAGGTCCTCAAAAATCTGAAAGTTCTCTATTAATTTAATCTTTTTATTCCTAATACTATTTGGTATTGTGTGTGTTTTCCTGAACCTTCCACCAGTATTGGGGAGTTTTCAGTGAGTGTTTTTACACAGATAATGAATCAATGCTTTTCCTTATAAATATAACCTAAAAGCAATATGTCAGAGTGTACTTCTATTTTTATTCATTAAAAACTTCTTTTTAAATCATAGACTTAACTATAATTACATTATTTTTAATAAGCCACACTATTGAATGTGTCTCAGTATTCTGTAGTGATCAAAATGCTCAAATTTCTGTAGATAACCGTATACCTTTAGTGTTGAGATAGGGAAATGCAAATATGTGGCAGAGATTTATGTTTAAATGTTCAGGTTCATAATTCTATCATGTTCTAGATGCTTTTTGATAGCTAAATATAGCAAGGAAAATGTGTTTTAATCACACAGTCTTAAAATTCTGAACATCCTATTAAAATCTGTTTAATATTAACTGACACATTCTTCCTCTCTGAAATGCAACTCTGGAACACATAAGAGATTTAAAAATTGGGTCTCTGTGTGTTCCTATATTACATGAAGTGTCCTCTTAAACTTCTGGGTAGCAGCAAACACTTGTCACACACCAAATGGATTAAAGAAGATGTGGTGTTCTTATATATATAATGGAATATTACTCAGACATGAAAAAATGAAATATTGCCATCTGTGACACCATGGATGGATCATGAGGGTACTACATGAAGTGAAAAAAATCAGACAAAAAAGGACAAAAACCGTATGGTTTCACTCATGTGGGATATAAAACAAAAATAAATAAACTAAGATGCCGACAGCAGATTGATGGTTACCTGAGGGAAGGGGCTGGGAGGGTGGAGGAAGGGCAAATGGGTCAAATATTTGGTGACTGATGGAAACTAGACTTTTGTTGGTAAGCATCATGTAGTATATACAGATGCTGAATTATAATGTTGCACCCCTGAAACTTACATAATGTTACAAACCAATGTTACCTCATTTTTTTAATGCCAATTCTGATTCAGGAGGTCTAGGTGTATGAGAGTTTGCAGTTTTAAACAAGCTCCCCATGATGTCTGTAATGCTGGTCCCGGGACCTCTCTGAGTAACAAGGCACTGGAGCTGCACTATCCCCCCTCTCTATTTATGGGTATTGTGGTTAACATTTATGGGATAGAGATTTAGTTTCTGATTTTTTCTCTAAATATGAAAATGACACTTCCCTCATGCTTTGATAGCAAAAATTATTGTATATGCAAAGGAAATCCTAGGCATAGCCAAGTATTGGCCCATATTTTCATATTCTGAGCTTGCAATTTCAAATTTCAGAAAAGCACAAAAATCACACATAAGGATTCCTTGGTCCATAGGGACCACGGTATATGTATCTCTGTGACCCTCTTTCTATAAGACAGAGACAAACTTACTTCAATAGAAACAGCTGTCGGAGGCACAGGCGTGTACTGGGGAATATAGGTCCCTTGCATAGGAGCAGCAGCAGTCATATACTAGAGGGAATCAAAGAAAAAGGCAGGTGAACTTGGGATTGCAACCAAAGAAAAGAGTAGACATCACATGAGATATGTGGCCCATAGCCAGGGCATCATTAGAGTTAAACTCTGTTTTGACCAAAAAGGAGGCAGTTCCTAGCAGCACAGAATTACCTCTTCTTACTGATTCAGTACTAACAGCAGCCCACCTCCACAGTATCGTTACAACTTAACCACCCCCATTCCCGCACTCTGTCTTTGTAAACAGTCTATACCAGATCTCCAATTATTTCGCATTCATATCTAAAACAAACTCTATGAGGGCAGGGATGATGTTCTTTATTGTCTTCCTTTTCCTGCTGGCATCTATCACACAGTAGGCTCTCAACAAATTATTTGTTGAATGAATGAATCAGATTGTTAATAATTTGTATAAATAAAAATAATAGAGGAACAATACAAGAAATACTCATGTAGCGACACTGGGAATTGGCAAGTGCCATCATTTTGTTACATGTATAAAATAGTTACAGCCTCCTTTGTTCCCTCCCCATCCCATTCTCTTTCACTTTCAGGATTTCCTTTTCAACTCCTAGAATTCTCCACATTTTCTTCATCCAAATAAACGATGAAACATTCAAATACCCCCCCCCCCTAAGTTGTAGCACTCAGTAACATACATATTGGGGATAACATGTACTTTTGCAATGAAGATAGGGAACCCCAGAAAAATTGCATAGTCTTCTAACAGAAAGTATGACTTGTATTCCTATTTCTATCACACATCTCTCTTGCAAATTCCAAGTTCTTCTCTTTGACAGTGGAATTTTCTATAGAATAAATTTTACTTCTGAGTTCCTAAACTTGATGGACATCACAAAACTTTAGAACCAGAATCCTCTAGTGAAGATAAGATTTATCAATTCATGCAGGTTAGCGAAATTATGTTTATGAAAAATCACAAGTCTGTGAATATTTATTCTCCTAAATTTGTTGAGTTAAAAAAAATAAGGCCATGCATAAATATGTAAAACCTAAATTAGTATGCTTTACTTATCTTGGTACTTTCAGTACCCAAGAGGCAAAGTGATTCTGAATCAAGGGAAAGTATGAATGAAGACTAGCTCATCAGTTGTTTAATATTTATGGAGAATTACAGCAGCAAAGCAATTCTGGAGTAAATGTGTCTTCATTGTAAACTCAGCATTGTCCTACTGTATCTATTTGTTAAAAATAAAGATAGCTTTAATGAAACAACTCCAAATCAAACAAACTGTATTCTTGTTGCTACTAATAACAGCTGAGTGCAATTCATATATGTATTAAACAGCCTTATAACTTGGACCAGGAGTGATTGTTTGAAAGGCCTGGTGATACTTCTAATTTAGCTTTTTAGTTGAAAATTATCTGAGATTTCTGTGCCCTGTTCTCTGGAATCTCATAGCATTCATCACTCTCCTATTAAAATTGTCCACACTATTAACTCCTGGATGGCATAGGCCAAGTGTCACTTGTCTCTACATCTTCTAACACACCAAATGCTAGATTCTTGATAAGTTATTATTCAAGACTGAATAGAAGGAAACAAGCAGAAAAACCTTCCTATCTAATAAAAGAGTAATATGCAAATTTGACCATACCTCCACTATACCTAGAAGCCACGCCCACCAGCCAATCAGGAGCATGGGGGCATGTCCGAGGCAGCCCAGGCCTGGGGGGTCTGGGGGAAGTATGTCCAAGGCGGCCTGGGCCACAAGAGCGGGGGGGACGGCATGGCCGAGGTGGCCTGGGCCTGGGGGGGCATGTCCGAGATGGCCCAGGCCATGGGGTGTGTGTCTGAGGTGACCCGGGCCTGGGTGGGCCTAGGGGCATGTCCAAGGCAGCCCAGGCTATGGGGGGCATGTCCAAAGCAGCCCGGGCCTGGGGGTTTTGGGGACGTGTCCGAGGTGGCCTGGGCTGTGGGGGGGCGTGTCCGAGACAGCCTGGGCCTGGGTGGACGGGGGCGAGGCCTGTGCTACCCAGGGGTAAGGGGCTGGGATGGAGCCAGCCATCTGCCCCATTGCAGGGCAATGGCTGGGTGCCCAATGCCTAAAGCCTCGGCCAGAGGGCTCCCAGTATGTGTGAGGGGGCAGGTTGGCTGAGGGATCACCCACTCCCAGTGCATGAATTTCATGCACCAGGCCCCTAGTCCAATTATAAATCTTGCATACCCTTAGCAAGTGGTCATTCTGAGCTTATTATTTATATTAACTTCACCAACCCCATAATGGGTTTATATAATGTTTTTAGAAATATTTTATCCAAGTCATTGTTCTTGTATCCTTAAGCAGATAATAAGTATTCAGGTGTCTGACCGCTGTCCATTTTTAAAATAAGTATAGGCCTCTGGAGTCACATTTCACGTCTAGAACCCTGGGGCAGGTGTTTGCATTGCATTAGCGACAAAACTGCTTTAGAGAGTACATCGGGGAATAAATATAGTCTCCTGACTATTTCAGACAGGTGGTTTGACTGTGTTATATAGGTTTTAAATATCCTTTGATTCAGTTTTCCCTACAATGAATTTTTTATAGAATGCTAGGCTCAAGTGCAAAAAAAGCTCTGTGTTCCAACACACTTCAGCCACGCTGTGCACTATATTCTTTTCTTTGATACTGACATGTAATAAAACACTTTTGAGAAATCATTAATTTACAGAAATCTAGTTAAAGTTGATTAAACCAGCATTTCTAAAACGTTTTTTGGTTGCACCTAATAATTTTGTTTAGAACTAGTGCTCTAAAAAATGTACTTTGGAAAATGTTTCTTTAATTGAATCTCAAAAATCCTAGTAGATTTATATCAAGTAGAAATATATCTCTATATATAAAAGCCTAAGCAACCATTAAGACTGTTATGACTGAATGACTGAAATGACCAGTCAACCAGTCACTATGGCACACACTGACCACCTGGGGGCAGACACTCAATTCAGGATCTGCCCCCTGGGTGGTCAGTGTGCTCCCACAGCCAACTCCATCGTCCCTCCGCCCAGCCATCTGGTCCTGATCACCTGCCAGGTCTAGGGACCTCACCTGTGCATGAGTTTGTGCACTGGGCCTCGTGTGTATGTGTGTGTGTGTGCGCGCGCGCGCAACTATGAATTTAAGCACAGAGTTGATACTGTTGTGGTTCATGTTCTACCCTTAGGTCATGATTTTCTAAGTCAGAACATACTAGTAAAAGGACAATCCACTATGCAGTTGGTTATTTTCTTTAAGAAAAAAAAATATGTTTTTAAATTGATTTCAGATAGAGGAAGGGAGAGGGGGAGAGAGACATAAACATCAATGATGAGAGAGAGAATCTTAAATTGGCTGCCTTCTGAATGTGCCTCCTCGAGGAATCAAACTGTGACCTCCTGATTCAGGGGTCAATGCTCAACCACTGAGCCACACCAGCTGGGTCAAGTTGGTTATTTTCAATTCCAGAGTTACTAATTACAACTTTGCAACTGGGGCTAATAAGTGTATCCTTTGCATAAAACAATGCCATCACTGGCTCCCATCTGTAGGACAGGACTTTGATCTGTGTCAGCTCCACTATCTGCATCTCTGAGGTGGTTCTGTAAACTAGATTGAGGAACATGATCTGAGGCTCTAGAAAGCAATCTTCATTAGCTCACCCCATTTTTTAAGACCTCTCATGCCAAACTAGAGTTCCTAGGCTGTGTAATTAATGGAAATCATATTCTGTAATTCTTAGCTAAGCTTCTTCAAATAATTCTGAGTTATTCCAAACCTCCTCTGTGTTTTGTTCAGTAAAACGGAATCGGCAAATCTTCACACCTCCGATGACATTTGGTGTAGTGGGAATGTGACCTAAACTGAACTGCCTAAGGTGTAAGTTCATACTCGCCTTTTGTTTAGAACAATGCTGTGTGCTAGGCAGGAACACACTGAGAAACTGAGACCTACATATGAGAATAAACTCCAGTTCTTCTGATCTGTGATTTAGCACTTTCAAATCCACTTCATTATCTTTGAAATTAAGTAAATAAGGTCTTAAGAGGTTCCTTTTGATCATTACTATGTAATATAAATATTGTTTTTTCTTAACTAACTAGAGGCCTGGTGCATGAAATTTGTGCACTTGGGGGAGAGGGTCTCTCAGCTCAGCCTGCACCCTCTTGCAATCTGAGAGCCCTTAGGAGATGTCTGACTTCCATGGAGGTGGGAGAGGCTCTTTGCTTGCCAGCCATGGGCCCAGCTTCTGGCTGAGCAGTGCCCCTGTGGGAGCACACTGACCACCAGGGGGCAGCTGCTGCCTTGAGCGGGATCAGGCCGAAAGTAGCTCTCCTACATCACCCAAGGGGTCCCAGGTTGCAAGAGGGCACAGGCCAGGCCCAGCGACCCCACTGGTGCACAATCAGGGCTGGGGAGAGACACGGGAGGTTGGCCAGTCAAGGATGGACTGCAGGAGGGCACCAGGGTGTGTCCAGCCCATCTGGCTGAGTCCTGAATGGCTGGACCCTAGCAGCAAGCTAACCTACTGGTCGGAGCATCTACCCCCTGGTGGTCAGTGCACATCATAGTCAGCAGTTGAGCTGCCTTAGCAGATCATTAGCATATTGCACTTTGACTAGTTGAATGGCTGACTGAACAATTGGACACTTAGCATATTATGCTTTTATTATATAGGAGGACTAGAGACCCGATGCATGAAATTTGTGTATGGGGGAGGTGCCTCAGCCTGGCCTGCACCCTCTCACAATCTGGGACCACTGGGTCCTAACCACTTACCTTCCTCTCTCATATTCCCTGACAACTCGCCTGCCTGCCTGCCTGCCTGATCACCTGTAACCACTCACTGGCCTGCCTGACTGCCCCTAATCCCTTCTGCCTCAGGCCTGGCCATGGTGGCTTATCCAGTAGGACATCCAGAATGATGTCCAGAAGGTTGTTCAGCTGTCCTGTCTAATTGGCATATTTCACTTTTATTATAGATGAGGTCAGTTCAATTCAATATGCTGTGTGTGTGTGTGTGTGTGTGTGTGTGTGTGTGTGTGTGTATTTTAATGGGAAACATTTTCCCATTAAAATACACACACATACACACTACTTTTGGGTTGCTTTTTTCCCCTTTGTTCATGAGAAAACTAAGATAGGGTTTGAGAATGTTGTTTGAAAATTAGGAACAGACACTTATTTCAAACAAGTTGATGCTATGGAGTTTTATACCCTGCAAAACTATTATCTCTGGATAAACTTGCACAACAAACTCTTCTGTAGTAGACATATATTTCCTAGGGTAAAGCCTCAAGAAGTGGCAGCCTTGTAAATTTAGAAGTGAGTGCTTACAGGACATGGTTATAGCTATATGTAAGATCAATTCTCAGCTTTATGTAATTGGTGACAAACAACCCTGCATTTTCTTTGCAAGCAGAGAGCTTGATTTCCTTAAGAGATAAAAGTACAGTCAAACTTAATAATCTAGGATGCACAAAAAATTGCTTAGATCTGGGTGTTTCCAAGATGGTTTTCATTTGATCCACCTTGCAAGTGACACAGGACTAAGAGGAGGATCTATGACATAAAAAACAAACAAAAACAAAAACAAAACAAAAAACTGTCCCTTTTACTTGATGAATCCGTTTTGATTACTTATTAAAACTGTAACAAGAATGGATGTGCACCCTTGAAACTAATTTCTCTAATGGGTATTTCTCAAAAGCTAGAAAAAGTCTGCCATAATTATTTCATAAGTGAAAATTATTTTGTACTTTTTTTCTTGATATGACTGATGGGGACATTAAAACAAAGTATAGATAAAATGAATAAATTCATACAATTATGTCTGTGTAGTGTGCAGCACAAAGTTTGGCATGATTTGATAAAGTGGTATTTTTGGTAAACAGTTTGATGATTTTTACATATTCTGAAAGCAACAGATTTTCACATCTATGTAGGAGACCTGGATAGCTGCTTCCAAACCCACAGAATAAATTCCAGACTCCATCACTTGCTCCAAGAAGTCTAGACACTGCATCACCAAGATATTTACACAAAGAGAAAGAAAAAATGGTGAAACTGGAGAGGAGTTGTGTTTTTGCCTATTTAAGTTACAACAAACAGTTTCTGTTACTGGGGAACCATTGACTATTGCCAAGAAAACAAAGAAAGAAAACTTAAATTTTCAGTTTTGGATTTACTTTCTCTTCCTCCACCAAAACAAATAAAAAAATGTTTGCTATGTTTCTTGTGAGGACACATATTTTGATTATTTGTAAAGTAAAGGAATGGCAGGAAAGTCCCCACATTTCAATTTTTGGAATTTCCTAAAATACTTGATCAAATTTGCTCATTTGGGATTATCATTATACTGTTTAGATTGTAAATTAGTGCTTTAGTCCTCGCTATAAAATTCATAAATCTGCTTAACAAATTTCATCAAGGAAAGCTTTCCAGGCTCTATCAAACCCAGAAAGTCAATGCGAACGATACAGGAAAAGTCATAAAATGCACCTCAGAAAGGAAGCTGAGCGGATAAAGCAGCAATTGTGGTCGATGATGCTAACAGAGTGCAGAGTGAATTACTTTTAAGGTCATCTAGTTTCTTCTAAGAAAGGAAATTTGAGGATATAGGCAACAACCTGAGTTATGATTCATCAGGCCTGGGTGAGGGGCTAAGGGAGAGGCACTGTGCTCCTTGGGTAGAGGTACCCTGCAGTTTGGAGGGCATTTTTTTTCAATTTGTAAAACTGTAATCGTAATTGGAGACCAATACTTGAATCTGAGATTGAAAATTTCTATCATTTTGCAGGTTTGCTTAAAGTAGTAATAGCTGCCAGAGTAGAATTCTTAGAATGCTTTCTACATGTTTATGCCACTCAGTGAATGAATGAGAGACTATCTACAGAGAGGAGGCTATCTAAGGCTGGATTCCTACCTGGGCCTGTACTGCTCAGTTCCTCCTATATGCTTTCTACGGTTTCTATAATGGGAAAGGAAGTGGGATTTCCATCCAAAATAGTAGTTTAGGGTTTCATAATGTTTTATGTTAGTATCCTATATAATAAAAGGCTAATATGTAACGACCAGTTGCAGTGACACACATTGACCACCTGGGGCAGATGCTCAGGGCAGGAGCTGCCCCCCTGGTGATAGGTGAGCTTCCACAGGGGGAGTGCTGCTCTACCAGGAGCCGGGCTCACAGCGGGTGAGCACAGCGGTGGTGGTGGGAACCTTTCTTGCCTTCACAACAGTGCTAAGGATGTTAGGTCCATGGGGAGTGGGCCTAAGCTGTCAGTCAGACATTCCTTGAAGACTCCCAGATTATGAGAAGGCATAAGCCAGGTTGAGGGACCCCTCGAGTACATAAATTTTGTGCACCGGGCCTCGAGTTAATTTATAAAGTAGACTACTTAACTCTTTAAGATGCTAGTATGGCAGTATCAAAGTAGACTGTTGTAACAGCAATAACTATCCCTGAAGAGTAGGTGGAAGTGAATACAGATAGCATATACTGCACACACTAGAAGTAAAAACACTCGAAATGAGAAAAAGGATAGAAATGGGAGCCCAGAATTATATGTAGCCTGTATTATCCCACCCATTTTCCAGAATAGTATTGAGCATATCACACAGAGAGATGTGTTGTTAGATTGTTAAATAAAAAATACCGACTGTTGTATTTTGGGAGCGGGGCCATTTGTAGGTGGCATACAATAGGGTAACAAGAATGACTCTTGGAGATTGTGTTCAGCTTGAAATTCACAAACCTTATCTGTAAGCAGTAGCCATGATCACAGGCTAATGAGGCCTTCGATTTTGTAGAAAAGTAATTTTCATGAATGTTTGGGGAAAAAACAAAGCCCATTAAGTTCAAGCATGTTCACAGATCATTGTGGTAGGAGTGAAAATAAAAGATTATACTACAGAAATATAGCTGATTAAGAAACTATGTTTTAAAAATTGAACTAGAAACAATTCTATATGTATACTGTGAATTATTTGCTCCCTCTCCTCAAATTTTTGTGTGATAGGTAACATAAAACCTAGAGAAAGATGGGACAGAAGAGAGATCCAGTAAACCACAAAGACTACTCAGGAAATAAAAATAAATCAGATAAAAACTGAAAATGAATTGTACATCAGATTTCAGAATGGAGGAGAAACTATGAAAGCATATGTACAAAGGAGTAGTGGAAATGAAAGTCTAATTGAGTTAAACAGAGAATGGAAAGTGAGAAAGTAGAAAAGATAATAGGATATTATGAACAACTTTATAAATTTGACAACTTATATTAAACAGACAGAATTTTTGAATAGCACAATTTAGCAAAAGTGACACACACAAAAATAGAAAATTTGAGTAGCTCTTTGTATTAAAGAATTTGAATATAATCCAAAACCTTCCCACAATAAAATCTTCAGCTAATTTTTCCAAACATTTAAGAAATAATTAATAACCAGTCTTATATAAATTCTTACAGAAAACACAAAGGAACACTTCCCAACTCATTTTATGAAGCTAGCATACTCCTTATACCAAAACCCGACAGGGATATTCCAAAAAGGAGAAACTACAGCTCAATATATCTCATGAACATTTATACAAACTTCTTAAATTTATTTCAGGATTAAAAAGTAAGTTTAATATTTGAAAATTAGTCAACATAATTCACCATATTGGTAGAATAAAGAAGACAATTGTATGGATCATTTCAAAAGACTCAAAAATATCTTTGATAAGATCTAATACCTGGATATGAGAACATGTCTAGGTACATGAAGAATAAATGGAAATTAGGCTATACCAAACACATATAGCTAACATTATAATTAGTGGTGACATACTGGACACTTTGTATTTGAATTCTGGAATAAGATAAAGATGTCCAGTATCATCTGTTCTAACTTTGTTTTACTGTTTTTAGATAGTATAAGAAAAAAAGACATATAGATGAAGGAACTATCACAGATGAGATGACTAATATACAGACATTCCAAATAATATATTTTTAAAAATGGTTTGAATTAATAAGGACATTTAGCAAGACGCCTGGATATGCCAATACAAATTTATATTTGTATATATCAGTAATAATTAAAACTAAAAATTAAAATACTGTATCTACAGCATAAAAATATTAAGTACCTAAAAATGATTTTGAGAAAAGGCATGAAAATTATCATACTGAAGTTGAAAAATTTTGCAAAATATTGAGGGAAATTGAGGCAATTGTACAAGGGATCTCTCTATATTATTTCTTAAAACTATATGTGAATCTATAATTATTTTAATAAAAGTAATAAAAAAACCATAAACTTGTATATGTAGTCACTCAAACACTTTCCAAAAGAGTATCTAAAATTCAAAAGGCCAATATGCATATGAACACAGACCCTACTCATTGGTCATTAGGGTGATATAAGTTATCAATATGATGATATAATACTACATTCCTACCAGGAGAGCAAAAAATATAAAAAAATGGACAATACCAAGTGTTGGAGAGGATACAGACAAGACGCATGCTCAGACACTGCTAGAGGGAGTTCAACTTCGGGCATCCACTCTGTAAAACTATACGGCAGTAACAAAGAAGCTGAACATTTACAGAACCTATCACCAAGCAATCCTACTCCTAAACATGTGAATGGCAGAAATCCTTTCAAATATACACCAAGAGATATATAAGAAACATTTAGAGCAGCATATTTAGATTCTAATTGAAAATAACCTAAATGTCAATCCACAGTACAATGAATAAGTTCTGATGTATTTATATCCTATATAATAAAAGGCCAGTGATCATAACAGTGTAACAACCAGAATGACTGATCGACCAGTCGGTATGAGGTGCATTGACCATCTCTCGGTCCTTCCCCACAGCCCGCAGGCTTTGATCTCTGGATGTCCAATGGGGAACTGGGGTGGGTAGCGGCAGGGCGGGACTAGGGACTGGCAAGCAGGTGGAAGATGGCCCTGATCATAGGCTAAACCTAGGACCCTACCTGTGCACGATTTTGTGCACTGGGGCTCTGGTTGCATAATAATCCTATATAATAAAAAGCTAATATGTAAATAGAGTGGATTGTGAAATGACACACTATGATGTGCACTGACCACCAGGGGGTAGACACTCAATGCAGGAGCTGCTCCCTGGTGGCCACAGTGCTTCCACAGGAGGAGCGCTGCTCAGCCAGAAGTAGGGCATGAGCCTCTCCTACCTCGTGGCAGTGCTAAGGACCCCTCGGGGGATGTTCTGGACTGTGAGAGAGTGCAGGCCAGGCTGAGTAACCCCCCTCCATGCACTAATGTTGTGCACTGGGCCTCTAGTATAAACAATAAGAAAAACTCTTCAAATACAGGTGAATCTTACAGCTATAATGTTGCACTTTTAAAAATGCTGACATAAAAGTCTTCCTACTGTATGATTCCATTCATTTCAAGTTTAGAAACAATCAAAACAATCTATGGTTTAGAAGTCAGGGTTATGGGTGCTGTGGAGAATAAAGGGTAGGGCACCAGAGAGGCCTCTGTGAGAAGAGGATGTAGGTGGCAGATACCTGAGTGGTGGATACTCTGTAAAATTTGAGTTGTAAACATGAACTGTGCAATCTTCTGAACATACGTTATACTTCTATAAGAAGTGCATAGAAGAAGGGGGTGGTAGTTAGAGAGTAGCATGTCTGGAACTGAACTAGAGCTTGAAGTCCAGATTTGGAGTTGATACAGTGTTTGCTAATAACAAATTCTAGGATAGAGAAAAAATCACCAGAAGTGAGGATCTCAGAAACTAACAGAAAAAGGTGGTCCTTGTAAAATTCCAATAATAAACATATAATCTTAGTTCACTTATAAACAGCATTAATAAAATTTTATTGAGCTATTATGCGTCAAGTATTAAGTAAGCATATACTATGGTGTTAAAGCATGAGTTGGGGAATATGACCTGGTATGACCCAGAAGGAACACATTTTGTTGCTAATCCTCTGGGTGTCCAGGAGGGTTCATTTCTCCTTTCTGATCTTAATATAGAGCTATTTAATTTTTATGCATTATTCACTGTTGCCAATCTTACATTCACCACAGCACCTAGAAACTGAGTACATAATTAAATCCAAGTTGATCTTTTTGTATGACTACTACTTTCGTATGGTAGTCTTTCCATGTTGTGTTTAAATTTCCTGCCTTCCTTGTTGTTTAACATTTTCTAGTATGTTTGCATATTAGTATGGTTATTAATTTTTAAAAATTTAAAAGACTCTCTAAAGTGGTGACCTCTTCAAATGAGAGAGGCTATTGGGGTCAAATCAACATTTATTCAACTCAGTCTCTAAATCTGAAAGCATCAAGAAGAAATCACTTTAACAAATGACTGACTGACTTATTATCTAGATAGTTTTCTCATAAATTTATGTAAACACACAGCCCAAGGACTAATGTCCTCAGCCTCTTCAGGCTCATTAAACCTTTTCTCTAGGAGATCAAGCTTGCTTTTTTATTTTCAAAATAAAAGAACTGAGAGAATTTGTCAAAAAGACAGACAAGTGAACTAAGAAGTCCCCAATATTCCTGGAAACTCTTTTAGTCTGTGACTAAAGCATTAAATCAGGCTTGGTTTAAAATGCTTCGGCCATAGTGAAAGGGAACACTTCCAGGCTGCCACCAATAAATTCCACCTCCACACAAAAAATTTCCTCTCAACCAATTTTGCCCATATTTCATGAAAGCCACTCATCCCTGTGGATTGGAGGAGACAAGAAAAAAACTTTGAGGGTGCCCTTAAAATGTAGTTTGAAAGAGGTCAGTCTTTACAAAAGTCATCAAACATTCTTTAATTAGTGTGTTTTATTTTTAATCAAGAGACTTTTACTGAAAAAAAAACCAAAAACGACCTATTCCACAAGTTAGAATATTCCTGTAGTGACTGATCCCAAATGGGCGGGGAGCACATGAAGGTGCGTGAGGAGGAAGAAGGGAAAAGAAAGAAAGAAGAAATGATTTTCTCATTAAGTAGGAAAGAATAGAGAGCAACAACAAATTGGAAATTGCAAAAATAGGTCATAAAGCTATTTGCGAAAAATAATTCTAAGAACTGCCTATTGAGGGAAAGTATTTAAATGGTACTATACTATGTGAGCATATAAACTTTGGCAATACAAAAAAAGAATGAAGCAATTTCTGAGTGAGACAGATCCCTTCCTTGCCTCCAAAGATATGTATGAACAGTTCAAAGTAAAAAGAGCTAAGGGCAAAAAGATTTTTAAAAAGGACTGGAAGGAAATAGACTTTCTGGTGCAAAAATACAGATTCCACTCCTTGCCACAAGAATTATAGAATAGTTTGTTTGATATTACCTGTCAAACAATGCAGAGACAAAGGATGTATCACCTGTCAATGCAGAGACAAAATATGTAATCACTCCCACTAGGTTCTTAGAATCATCCTGACCTACATCTGCCTGCACATAGTCAAGAGCCCTCCCTTTGTCACTTCCTTTCTTGGCGCCTTTTTCTGTTTTCATTGGGTTCTAACCTCTTTCTACCCACATACAACACATGTCCAAAGCTGTCTCACCAACTAAGTCCAAATTCCAAACTCCTTCAGGAAGCCTGGCTTTGGTCCTTGGGTTTGGAAGTGATAACTTTCTCCTATGACTTACAATAACTCTTCATCTGTATCTGTGCTGCAGGCTAACTATGAAAGCTCCTACAGGGACCATGTCTGATTCATCATGGTTGGCACTTAATGTGCTTGTGTTGAACGAACAAACGAATGCATGAGTGAGTGAATAATTAAGCACTCTGGATGAAAATTCAAGCTGTACAATTCACAACTACAATTGTTCAGGGAAGAGGACAGAAGTCATAATCTTTTTTTTTTTGTCTTGTTGCCTGTGAAGGTTAATTTCATGTGTCAGTTTGACTGGGCTAGTGATACCCTGACTGCTAATAAAATATTATTTCTAAGTATGTCTTTGAGGGTTTTCTCCTGAAGAAATTAGCATTTGAATTGGTAGACTGAGTAAAGAAGAAGTGGGCAGCATCCTATCCACTGAGGGCTTGAATTCAACAAACAGTGAAGAATGAATTCTCTCTTTCTCTCCTTGAGCTGGGATGCCCATTTCTTCCTGCCCTCAGACATCTTAGCTCCTAGTTCTCAGGAGTGCAGAAGTTCAGAGCCCAGACTTACATCGCTTGTTCCCTGATTCGCAGGCCTCAGACTAGCTGCTACACCATTGGCTGTATTGGTTGTCAGACCTTCTGGGATCCCTGGCTCTTCCACTTTCAGAGAGTAGATGGCAGGACTTCTCAGCCTCCATAATTACATGAGCTAATTTCTACAATAAATCTCCTCTTGTATGTATGTATGTATGTATGTATGTATGTATGTATCCATCCATCCATCCATCCATCCATCCATCCATCCATTCTTCCATCATCCTACTGGTTCTGTTTCTCGGAAGAGCCCTAACACAATGCCTATGCTATACATTAAGTAGTGAACAAAACATAAACACTTCATTGGTTTAGTGTTTACTTGGAAGCACATTATGGCACAAAACAAAGCTAATAATAATTGCTATTGAGGAAAGAGATGAGACTCTCTTAGACTCATCAAAATTCTTTGATAGAAAATGCCTGACATTTGTGAAGATTCCTGATTAGTTCCTTCAAATATTTGGAACCGTAAGTTAGGTAGAAAGGTCACAGATTCATTCAGGAATTTAAACTGCAAGAACCACCTCAGGCTTGGGTCAGAACATCTACCTATATTAAGCAAGAATTTGGTAAATGAATAGAAAACCATTTTTGTAAAGGAGAACATCAGGAACTCGGGGAAAATAAGTTAGCTAAAAACTAAGGTGTTTCTTTTTTTTTTAACTGCATAATAGGGCTGGTGTAAAGGAAATAAAATTAAGAAGTGTACCCTGAACCAGAAAAAAAAAATCCTATGTTCCACATGTATTTGAGAAGAAGTTAGATCCAATGGATCCAAAACAATCTACAATTAAAAATCAACAACAACGAACGGTATCAGGAATAAAAGGAAGGTGGACAGCAAACGAAGAAGCAGGATTTCCATCACAGGAAAATAATACTGTCATTGTTAAAGGCTGTGTAGTGCTTGTTGAAAAGTATTCTGAAGGGGAGGCTGAATGCCAGAATCATTTAATTTATTGGTTGGGAATCAAGAAATAGAAGGAATTCACACCTGATATCCTTCATTTTCTCCAAGAAAATGGTGGCAAGTTCATTGCCCACGAGTACTGCTGCAGTATTGTGACACTATAGTATTCAGGAGGCAGAAGTTAGAGTTAATGACAAAGTGCCCTATTGAATGATCAGGTTGGCAAGGAGATCAGCAGATAATAGCAAAAAGAAGGGAGGAGAAAGCATCCTGGGGCACTGTGATCATTAAAAGAGGAAGGAATATGCACAGTTTTGGAAGAGGCAGTGATGATATGGAAGACTGATTATACCTTTTTCACCTTCATTGCTCACAGGAATAAGAGAGAGTCAGTATTTGAGAGGATGGTTGAGGAAGGACATATTTTTTAAGACAAACCAGATCTTAGGTAAGATATGAGGAAGAGAGAACAGTTTGCACAGAGCATAAAAATGTAGAAGACTCAAAAAGTGCTTTCAGAAGGACAGAAAGGAAAAGATATCATGTGAGGTTAGATACCAGGTGAGAAGAGATACCATGGGTGATCTATTGAGCAAGCAGTATGGCAAGCCTTGAAAATAAAGCAATGAAGGGAGAAGCCCAAATTAGACTGAATCAGGATGGTGATTCTGGAGATGAGGATAGCAGGCCTGTTAGCATCATCTCCAAGTTCCAGCCAGACCACCTGAGACTTCAGATGGTTTCACAGCCTGATACAGAAATGCCTGTAAGTAATGCTACAACTATTAATTGTTGGGTATGAAAACATTCTTTCCTCTTTCCCCCTATCTGCTCATTATTAGAGGCCATTTACTCATGAGAGTTGAAAGACTTTACATTTTAATTGAAGCTCTATCTAAACCTAAGCAGCTGTTCCCTCTATGGAAAGGCACCAAATGAATAAATCTTGAAAATATATTCATTAGAAATCACCTTTGGTACTATGATTCCTGACTTGCTAGTGCTTTCACAATTAATGGACAGGGAGAAGAGACAGATTCTAATAATTTTTCTTATTTTTGGTATTGATCAGAAAAGCTTTCTCTGAAAGTTACCCAGACCTTCCATCCATCAAATAACCTAGTGGCAAACTGAACTTGTCTTCTTCTGGTTTGTTTCTTATTCTTTGTTTTTACTGTTATTTCCATTTTTGAGTACATCGATTATTCTTAAGACATTAATATGTTTTGAGATATTAACATGTTAACTCAATGGTTTTGGTGATTTTTAATTTAACGGATAAATACACTTATTCATGCATTCTGTTTGCTTTATTTTCTGGCTTCTAGATGCTTGACAATAAACTGATTTGGGGATGACTCAGAGAATGTCATATTAGTTTGAAGAGCATTTAAAAAATAAATTAGACTAACACCATGCTTCAAATTTAATAAATTAATGATGAAGATAATGATGTTTATGATAAATATTCATGTATTCTGGAGCAAAAAAGAAAGTAAAAAATGGAAACTTCATTTTAATGAAAGGGTTGTTGATACATATTGCAAAAGGATTTCTCATTCTGCACTGGTATAAGATTACACAAGTATCTGTGAATTCCTGTCCCCCCCTCCCCACATATAACAATTCCCTATTAATGGGGTTTTAGAAGTAATTTTTTATTTAAGATTTTCAAGGTGACATGAAATTAAATAAAATTAAAGTCTGTAAAATAATAACATCAGCCAATAAAACTAGAAAAATGTCTACATTGATTATTTTAGCATGATGATTGAAAAAACTTGAGTTTTTATCTATAAACCTCATTTTCCTTGTTGTAAATTGGAATCACACATTCATACCTTAAAACTTTTTTTGAGAAATATTAGTGAAATAATACATATGACGTTCTTAACATAGTACTGGGTACATATTAAGAATCTAAAAGATGGGAAATGCCATTATTATTGGTTTTATTATTTTTGTTATTATTATGATAAGACAAAAGTTTCATCTGAATAGCTAGGCAAGATCAAAAATCAGCATAGGCAGGAAATGCTCATTTACTTTACCTTGAAAATTACATTGATAAGTGATGCGAACAGTAGGACACTAATGGCATGGGAGACAGACACTTAACCTACATGAAGAGAGAATTATAAATGGGAGGAGGTTGTGTTTGTGAGAAGGAGTGGAAAAGAGAAAACCAAGTTCAGAGTTAACAGAAAGGCGAGGAGAGAGGTACCTATGAGTGAGATGAACCTGAACAGATGGAAGGGACAGGCTGGTGAAATCCCCCTGTGGGGACGCCACCAAAGGGCATTTGAAGCTCAGAGATGCATCTGTATATTCAACTGACACTTTAAATTTCATTATGTTTCCACCACTGAACACACCTCAAATCTTTATAGATTTTATTCTGTGCAAAATTTTTATGGAAAAACTGGAAAGGGAATAAATTTCACATCGGAATCAATGCACTATGGACTAGAGAGAGCAGGCAAAAGTGATTATAATGCTCTCAAAAACTTAAATACATCCTGCAGAGAGCCTTGGATTTTGAAAGATTATGAAACTGGGGGTTCCAGCCAATCTTATCTAATTTCAATATATTGGGGGATCCAATGATCTGGGTTACATTTTTAAACAAACAAATAATGTAAAATTGGGTACAATGAATCCAAAAGGTCTGAAAAGTTACTCTAAATCTTAATAATTACCAGCCACTGGAAAAATAAAGGCTTTGATCATTGAGAGAAGTGTGTGAATAGTAGTTCCAAAAGGAAATAAAACTAATAGATATAAAACATAAATAAAAGGGCCAGAAGTGCACTTTGTTGGGTAGAGGTAGAGAGGAATTAAGATAGCCAAAGTCAAACAGAAAGCAAAATCAATACAGATATTGCTCTACTCTTAATTTTTATCTCCTTATTTTCCTTGATCTGGTTTCCCTAATCACCTGTCCTTGACTTTTTTATCTTAGAATATTTTAGTTTCTTTTTAGGGCATGGACACACTCATTCACTAACTTCCAGGCTACTATGGACATTCTTTTCCTAGAACATTGAGCAGAGATTTTTCTAGAGTTTTGATCTTGAATTTATTTTTCTTTTGATCGACGGAATTGTTTTTCCCATCTATCCTTCAAAAATATTTGTGGAAGCCAACCATTTTTAAGATGCTAAGAGTCTTAGAGAGATGTATATAAACCAATCTCCACCTTAATGAATTTTATGTACACTTATAGAAAATAAAAATGAGTTTGAATTCCTCTAAAATATATGTAATTCTTATCTAAAGGATATCTAAAATAAGAAATTTTAAAAGAGAAATTAGTGACTAAACTGTGGCCCAAGATCAAAAATAAAAACCAACCAAAGGTTATAATAAGTATAGATGCTAGAGAGGAGGATATAAAGAATAATGACAAGAGGGCAAGTGCAATAAATATTATTTTCTTTTTTAAAAATATATTTTTATTGATTTCAGAGAGGAAGGGAGAGGGAGAGAGAAATAGAAACATCAATGACGAGAAAGAACCCTTGATTGGCTACCTCTTGCATGCCCCCTACTGGGGATCGAGCCCGCAACCTGGGCATATGCCCTTGACCAGAATCGAACCCAGGACCCTTCATTCTACAGGCTGATACTCTATCCACTGAGCTAAACTGGCTAGAACATATTTTTTTATTTTTTATTACTCACTCAGGGTCCATGTCTCCTTCTCAATGTTATTCCATATTTCCTCTGGGAATTCTTATGCCCCCCTTTCCCAATCATACAGCCAGAATGTGATTGATTTCGCAATTAGTGTATCCTGCTACCCTGTCCAGAAATGGATGAAAATAACCCTAGCAGATTCAATGAGCCTGAAAAAAATGTTCACTGGGACTTCTGATAACAGGAAACATTCTCTCTTCTTTTATTGAGACTTCTAGAAATGGCCTTTCCTCTTCTCTTGCATGACACAGTGTACGTGAGCTCATCGCTGGGACAGCCACTCTGCTACCATGACATGCAGACCTGGGCTTCTCAGATGTCAGACTGTGGAATGTGTAAGTGACATGCAGCTAAGAAAGAAAACAGGTCTTTAGTGAAAGCATATAAGCCAGCTCTTCTTATGGCTTTTCAGGTCCATGAATTAATGACTTTATTTAACATTTTTTTCTGTACTGTACTTCTTTCTTTTTTAGAAATTAAACATTTTGAGCTGAGTGGTCATATGAATTTGAAAGGAAAAATTAGGCAAAAAATGAGTTAGAAATAGATACATCAGCAGCAGCTTTGATAGAACTGGCCAAAACATAGGAGGGCAAGGGTCACACAGGCCTCTGAGCTACCTTGCCTATTAGGCATTTGATCCTTTCTTATCCCGTCAATAAAACTCAACTGCTAATGGAACCTTCTCTGACATCAACAGGTGGCTTCCCCTTTTTAATGCGTATCCAAATCCAATTTGTCAGATTATTTTTAATATTTTTCATTACTATTTACAGCATCTCAAGAACTTTTCCTAATTAGGAGACTCTAACTAGAATTTTTTGAGATCTCTTAGGAAACTCAAGTTAGAGTTGCCATCATTCTAATCTGCCTTGCCACTAATGTGGGAACAATCTGCCACAGTGCCTGGGATTCCATCCCTGGGGTTAAATGCTAACACATTCGGAAATTAATATTTTGCTATATAATCAACTCTCAGGAAGAAGCTGGAAGAATCCTGAGAAAAAGGGCACAGGTTAGTTTTGATGAAGGAAAGAGGATCTATAAGATTAAGAGTTGATTAGCTAGCCCCCAGAGGTATCAAGTTCTGAGATAAAGTTTTTAGAAAAGCCTAGGATTAGAGCATATAAAATGGAGTGTGAGTGTGTGTGGGGGGGGGGGTGTTGAATGATCCCAGACTATCATGTTTTTTTGAACTGACCCTGCACATGCCACTGAATACTACCTGGAACTATTTCTGCTGTTAGATCCTCCAGTTTCTTACCTGATTGGTTTTCCCACACCTTCCATGTTACCAAATTTTTATTTCTCCAGGTACCATTGCTCACCTTTGTCCTGTTGATTTTGGAGACTTTATTTTTAACCTAAATTTCATGTGGTGTTTATGACCCAACTATCTTATTTTCAGACACTTTACATAATTACTGGACTCTTATGGCAAATTCAACAAGCCAAATCTAGCTAGAAGCAGATCTTTAATAATCATTGCAAGGAAAGACTTTGCTGTGGAATCCTTCTATTCAGTATCTTCCAAAAATATCACAGACCCAAGCTGAGGCCCTGGAATCTGAAATTAATTTGTTCTCCAATTGAAACTTTATAGCTTGGAGCAGAGCCAAGCCTTCTGCTTGCTCCGTGGTGACAGCCATTTCTGTTTGAAACTTTATAGCCTAGAGTGGAGGCCCAGGCTAGGGCTGCAGAAGTTTGGCTACCTCCATCGCCCTGGATACCCTAGCCTCTTCTCTCTCCAGCTCCATGGCCACCGCCATTTCTGTTGGGATTATGTATCTTCTATAATTGAAACTTTGTAGCATTGAGTGGAGGCCTATGCCAGCAATGGCAGGCGGAAAGCTTGGTTTCCTCCATTGCCAGGGAAACCCAAACCTCCCTCCTGCTCTCAGTGGCAGCAGCCATCTTGGTAGGGTTTTATTTGCATAATTTGCTCCTGATTGGCTTGTGGGTGTGGTTGTGGGCATGGCTTGATCGGAGTTATGGTCAATTTGCATATTACTCTTTTATTAGAAGGATTGATTTCAGAGAGGAAGGGAGAAGGACAGGGAGAGAGACACATCAATGATGAAAGAGAATCATTAATCGGCTGCCTCCTGCATGCCCCCTTCTGGGGATCAAGCCCACAACCCAGGCAAGTGCCCTGAACGGGAATCCAACTGTGACCTCCTGTTTCATAGGTCGATGCTCAACCATTGAGCCATACCAGCCAGGCAGAACTTTTTTCTTAAAAGTACCACATTAACATCTCCTGAGACTGAAGAGCATTCTCTGGGACTCTAGTTTTCAAACTTCCCTTTACATTGACATTACCTGGGAAGTTTTAACAAAATACTGATGTCTTGTTTCCACCTAGAGATAGGCTGACTTAATTGGCCTGGAGTGTGGCCTGGGCATTGGGATATTTAACCCTCCCCTGGGACTGACAAGCTACAACATTTTATCTCTACTACTCTTTGGGAAATGATGCTTGAATATATTCCCCAAGAAATTTATGTATCATATAAATGACCAAAATATTAATCAAATTGAAGTGATGATTTATACTGAATACTCTTCTGAACTGCCATCATTTCCCTCTGAAGTTGTATATTGCATTGAGAACACAGATGCAAAACAGAAATAAAAATGTGTTCCCCACAGCCAAATTGAAAAAAAAAATTAAAGTGCACAGGTGATAATATTTGCAAATAAAATTTCTTCCCAATTCTTCTATACAGGAGTTATTCTGCAGACACTGGAAATGAGAGAGGTGAAATGGGGGGCGGGAGGGGGAGAGAAGGGGAGGAGAAGAGCAAAAAGCACAGCTGTTCTCATTAGCAATGAGTCACAGTGAGTCTGGAGATGGGAAGGTCAGTCTGACTGAAACTGGGGACTCAGTTGAAAGCTTTGTTTCTCGCTTTATATATTTTAGAAACACAAACAGTGAATAATCAGGATTAGATGCTGCCACTTACACAAAGAACCTTAATATCCAAGCAGAATGTAATCCTCTTAGCTGTGTTTAACACCAGTGGAAAATAAAAAGGGCCAATTTAGTTTGTGTCCTAAATACTATAGGCTCAAAGGAATGTGCTAGGGAGGCTGATGCTTATTGACACAGGGTGATCACCTTTTTACCTGTATCTATATATTGATACATACGTATATGAGTCTTGACCCATAGAACTTTACCAAGACCAGTGGTCGGCAAACTCATTAGTCAACAGAGCCAAATATCAACAGCACAAGGATTGAAATTTCTTTTGAGAGTCAAATTTTTAAAACTTAAACATCTTCTAAGGCTACTTCTTCAAAACATACTCACCCAGGCCGTGGTATTTTGTGGAAGAGCCACACTCCAGGGGCCAAAGAGCTACATGTGGCTCGCTAGCCGTGGTTTGCCGACCACTGAAGAAGACCCCCTTGGAGTAACTATGTGAAAAGACAAGCCGCATATCACACCTACAAATTTTTGCAGTTATGTTTGTAAACAACTGTGTTTCTCTCCTTCCCAGACCAAGAGAGAGGACTGAGTTCTCATTCTAAAAGTGCCTCTTGATAACTAACCATGCCATAATGGATACACTCACTTTGCCAATGTGCTGATTCCTTTGATCTCATTTTCCTGGGAGTTCCTACATATGTCATTATAGGCCATAAGTCCTGATAGTTTTGAGTGTACTGCATAAATTCGAATAGGGATTTAGTTATTTCTTCCCAAGGCACCCACTATATTTATATTCCTACCTAAGAAAAAAAAATTGTGCTGGTTTTTAAAGACACATCATGCAGGGGGAGGGAAATCATACAAGACAACAACATGTAAGAGAATTGTGGAAGAGACAAGTTTAAATAATAAAGGATAATTAACAATCTACTTTTATTCCACCATGAGTTTAAATTCCTTCCGTTGTCACAGTTTATCTTTCCTTGCTTCACACACATGCCTGAGACTGGCTGACTGGCTTAGAGCTTTAGAGCTGCGTTTCTCAAACTTGACTGTGCATCAGAATTGCCTGAAGGGCTTGTTAGGGAAGGTATTGCTGGTCGCACCTCCAGTCCTAGACTCAGCATGTCTTGTGTGGGGCCTAAGACTGTATTTTAGACAAGGTCTCAGGAGGGGCCACATTTTGAGAACCAATAACTATGAAAATGGAAAATGGTAAGTCAGAAACTTAAAGTAAGGATAGCTGAGTATATATTATGATGATCAAAATACCTCATCTAACTCTCATGGTACACCTCTGTTAGGTGTTATATTATTTTCATTTACAGGTGAAAAGGTAGCTCCAGAGAGGCCTTATGGAGACTCCCTGGGAGAGCTGGGATTAAGATGATCATCTTTCCCCAAGTTTGGGTGCATGTCTCTACCCGTGCCGGCTGCCCAGAATTGGGAGGAGATGAGACACATCTGTTGAGCTGTCAAGTTATCTTCTCATTCTCTCTGAGAGTGGCCTTAGTATGGAAGAGGTGATGAACGTAGTCCAATGCTAAAATGAACACAAAAACTGTACTTCTCCATCCTTTAACAAGAGTGCAATGTTTGTGTTACTTGTTTTAATATTCATTTTCCTACCACATAAATTAGCAATTATAGAAAAAATATTGGGAAGCTGATGGGTTTTGCTTTGGCTGGGTTGTATTCCTAAATAAGGGTATTTCGGGAACTGGGCCCTATACACAAATATGCAGTTTAATGTCACAAAGAATTAGCTCTACAAATGGTTTGGGTGATAAGCACAAATACTAGTGATGTGAGTTTTAAAGCAAAAAGGCACTTTATAAAGTATAAGCTAAAGGCAAAATAATCCAATTGAGTTTTTCAGATTAAAAAAAAACCCATTCCCTCAAGTCTTGTCTAAACTGACCAAATCAAGACCATCAAACAAACTAACTTCCTAAAAGAATAAAGATGACAAGGGAGTTTTATCTGCATGAATGCTAAAATAATAATGATGATAATGATAATAATAATAAATTAGAATGGTTGCTTATTCTATATTTATATTGAGTTTCTAATGAAGAAAAACAAGGAGAAAACATCTCTTTGAGAGTAAGGAATTCAAGAAACTAAAATTCACAGACAAACAATAAAAGAGAAAGTTTTTCAAAAGACTAATTGATATTTTATCCTTATGAATATTCAAAATGTTAATCTGCAAAACACTTTAATGTTACTTAGGAAACATTAGTTAAATCCCTTATGGACTGTCAGGACAAATTAGGGCAAAACAAAATGAGAAAGAGAGAGAGGGATAGAGTGCAAACATTCCTGCCAGAGGAAAGGGTGTCTTGTTTGATCAAGGTTGAAAATCCTGTTTAAGGGAAACCAGCCCTATGTCTACTGGCTGGCTGCCTTTCTACACTAAGCTCTCAATATAATAGTGCATCACTAATGGATTGGGTACGGTGTTTTTCCATTTCGTTAATGAAAAAGAGATAAAGCCCATTACTTGTCCTGATTACCATTCACAGTGACAGAGGGACACCTGACTGCATGTCTTCCAGAGACTCTGCAAAAGGCATGACACAGGCCACTGAAAATCTGATTGGAAAATAATGAGGCAAAATGCTATGTCATTGGGACCGGTATGTTTGCAGTGGTATGAGGACCTGGGTAATAAAATGGGTACAAAAGGACTTTCAGAAGGTGACACTAAGGAATTTATAGGTATAAAAGCCAAGCAACTGGAATGGCCAGAATGACCAAAATAACCAATTGCTATGATGTGCACTGCAGTCAGCCAACCAGCCCCATTAGCTGGCCTGGCCTCCCCATTGGCTCCCCCACCCTGATTGGGGATGGGGCTAGCCAGCCAACCTCCCATGGTCCCTCCCTCGCCCTGCTGGCCCAGCCCCAATTTGTGCATTAGGCCTCTAGTCAATTATAATAATGTTTGTAAGGTAAATGACCATGATGACTATCTAGGAAAAATGATGAGTACAATGAAAACTTCCAGACATGTGGCATTGTTAAAGAAGTTATATTTCTAATGGTTAAACACCTGGGTGGGTTTTGACCAAGTTTTAAAATTATTTCATGTAAGAAAGCTTTCCTAATGAATCTACTTTTTCCCAATCATTCCACTTTTTCTTCCACTTATTTGCTCATGAGACTATTTTCTCTCTTGCAAAAAATTCTCTGCACTTATTCAATCAAATTCCCAAACTTCTTGGGGTTTCTAAGTCTGTTTTCTTCTTGCTATTATAATCTTTTGAAGTTAAGGTTAGGGTCCTGTAGAAGGGATGCCTACTATATCAGCATTTTTAAATGTAGACATTATTTATTCAGACAACAAATATTTACTAAATACCTACCTGGATGCTGCTGGGGAATAAGGAAAATATGAGTGTTCCCTAGCCTACAGAAGGTTTAAGTCTTGGCTCTAGAGGTAAAGAAAGGCAATAAAATCATTTTATGAGCTACATTTGATGATGGGGATACTCCCAGGGACCTAAGAGAATAAGAAAAAGTGGCAACTGTAAGACAAGACAGAGAATAAGGGAGACTACCAAGGAGAAGAAAGTATCTGAGACAGTCCCTGAAAAACAAGCCAGCATTAGCAAGCTGAAGAGTAGAGGAAAAAGCAGTCTAGACAGAGGAACTGCTCAAAATTATAACACTTCCAACCATGGAGGCTTGGCCCATCCTAAGAACTAAAAAAGTTCATTACGCCTGGACCACTGTAGTAAAATATGAATCTGAATAAGTAGATGTGGGGATCATGAAGGGCCATGTTGCACTGGCTAAGGACTAAGGATGGTTTTTTGAAGGTTGTGGAAAGAGTTGATGTGAGCCATGTTTGTTTCAGATAGATGGTTCTGGTGGCTGTGGAAAGGATGACTTGGGGTGAGTTCAGTTACCCAGAGTAACTTACCGGGAGGAAAATGGTCCTACATTTTAGGCATGTAAGAGAAAATCCAGGTGTCTGGCTAGCTTAGTATTGCCTCCACATTTTGTCTTCTCTATTTATAATAAAAATCACCGTGAAATTTTTAATTGAGAGTGAGTCCTTATTTAAACTGTTTTATTTTCATCAAAAATTAGAGCTTCAGTACCACCATGGATAATAGAAATAGCACAGTTTTGATCTCTAAACCTCTAGGGACCTACGGACTATAAATGGGGTGGTGAGGAATGTACAAATATCTACCCTATACTGTGTCCATTAGGTAAAAAAAAAATAAATGAGATGGATAAAACACTAATTCCCTATATGGGAGCAAGACTGACATTTCTCCCACAGGTCTGAAATTAGCAGATACTCAAATGAACAATAGCTTTAAAGCAAGCAAAGCAAGTTTCCAAGGGCTATTTATTATAGTGTTCTTCAAACATAAGTGAATGGCACTGTGCCAATGCATACTTCAGAAAAAGCTGTTTTTCAGGGGCTCAATGAGACACAGTCATCCAGGTAAGACAGCTTTCTGAGATTAATCCAGGATATAATTTAGAATAACAAAAGAGAATGGATATACTGCATATTCTCCAAATATTTCTCAAAAAATTTATTTTGTTTTAGCCAAGTTTCTGAAAGGTATGAGTAACTGTGCCTTTGGAATTGTTATACTTCTTGACAAGGACTTGAAATGTAGCTTTCTTTGCTGCTGGTTACACACACATAGGGCTCTGTTTTAACCATCAACTGAACTTGGCATTGGATAGATAGTGTTGAACTGAGCAAGCTAAAAAGAATTCAAGAGAACCCACCAACTCCACCCAAAAGGAACCCCCTGTATTTGGAGGTTAGCTGCAGGAAGCATATGATTCTTCTCAGAAAAATTTTAGGTCTGCTCTCACACAGAAACCAGTGAGCAATCACCCTGTGGTCCTACAGTGTGACACAGCTGTAGAGTATCATCTGTAAGCCACTCACAGCCTGGTATAGTGTCAAATTCCTGGTATATGCAGGCATGTACTCTGAGGGTTGCTATTAGAAACAATGAGTTTAGATTCAGAGATCTAATCATTCTACTACCTATGGTGGGTAGTTCCTTGCTAAGGTAACTCCAATAGTTATACGGAGACTCTGTCCTTCCAGATAAAGTTTAAACAGTGTTAATCTAAAATTTATTCAGGCATTTATGTGAAAGTTGAGTAAGGTAAAAGCAGGGCCAGGTATTGGCACTAGGAAAACATTATAATAATAAAATGAAAGGTAACAAGGACCCAACATGAACTGGGGTAAAAGAATGGGATTGGGAGAACAGATTCAAAGTATATTGCAGAGGGAGAAGTTAGACAAAAAAAGAATGTTTCTGTAGGGTGTAGAGAAAGCCAAAATGTCTCTGAGGCTGTAAGCAAAACTGCCTGGGAGAAAAATGCCTCATCAATTTATAAGAGATTTTCTATCCTACTCCAAGCTCAACTGAATATTAAATCATATGGTTTTCACCCAAAAAAAGAACTATACTCCAAGCCACTGTCAAAGACTGTAACAATCCTAACCATATAACTACACTTACTTGGCCTACAGAAATAATATTTATAGAGGTTTGTTTGAATCCTGGGAAAGTCTGTAGAAGAAACTGAATTGGGAAGAAAGAATGTTAAGACTTAAGTTATGGATATGAAGTTTGAACTTCCATGGAGCTAGCCAAGAGTAGTTAGAATACGTGGGGGACATATAAGAGGCTGGCAAAAACATAGGCATGGAATTCGAGACAGAGGACATAATGAGCAATACAGATTTAGAAGTTATTCATATGAGTTTAAACCAAGGGAGCAGATAACTTCCCTGGAAAGAGAATGAAAATAAAGCAAAGTGATCAGCACCCTATAAAACAAGATAGAATAGATTTACACTTTTATTAAGTAGAGGAACATTGACCAATGGATAAATATATACTGAAGAAGGTACCTATGGAATAGAGAGAAGTCATTCTAAGACCATCAAAAAAGTAAAAACATGAAATAAAAAACAGAAGAGAGGGTTAACATTGTCAAAAAGAGGGGCACACTTTACAAACACAGGAGACTAGAAGAGAGGAAAATGAAAAAGCAGACATTTGAAGAAAAGAGAAAATATTTGTGGGAGACAGATCAAATATGGTATCCATTTCTCATAAAAGACAAGGCAGCCATTTTCTGAACATAAATGGCAGGACTCGTGTTTGTAACTTGAGAAGATTGAAAAGTTTAAAACAACCAAAGGGAGCATAAATATGAGTGAGGGTCCAACTAGACTTATAAAGAACCAGTATGTAGAGGAAACAGAAACTTCCTTACTAGTTGGTTGTGACAATTACATGTAACAAATCCATCTGCATAAAGCACTTGGCACAACATCTTGAATATAGGGTGTTTTGTGTATATAAAATCACCTTTGCCTTCACCATATCTTCCACATACACTCACTGCATGTGATGAATAAAATACATTTGGAACTATCCCATGTTTGTATTTACATTTTGTCAAGGTGATTCATGGTTCAGTTGTATTTCTGTCAAGCAACATTAAAAATTGCCATTAGGTAAGGAAAGGATTAATAAAATACCAAATTGTCTTTAATTAGCTGGTAGCTATTAGGAAGGGCATAGTATTCCCAATTAAACAATTTGAAGATGGTATCAGACAAGAACTTGATGACTATGATGGATAAAAGAGAGTGAGAAGCAAGGACGTTCTGCTAACCTGGAAGAAGCATGTCCCGCTTCTGTCTAAGGTGAGTGCTCCATCGTTAGCAAAGACAACTCTGGCTATGTTCTGTTCTGCTCACTTACTAGACTTAGTAAGACAGCAATCATCAACCTCCCCTCACTGCCTGATAGCTCCAAAGCAAAAGAAACCCTCACTTCCTTAGGTCTTCCCAAAGTCACATACATGAGCTCAAATCCTGTAATAAGCCCCTTAAAACTTCTTAGATGGTCCATGGTTCCCCTGATATAACTTGTTTCTTTCCATAAGCTAGTAAACCAAATTTTATTTGACTACAATTGATTTCTAGTCTTCTTTGACTGGTAGACTTTAACCTTCTAGAGCAAGTATCTTAAAATTTTTTTCTTTTTACCAACACTATATACTTGCTTTGCTAAAATAACTGCTCAATTATGAATGAAATTCCTATTTCTTGAATCTTGAGTCCTATGCTTTCCCAGATTTGAATCTCTTGGGTAGATGGCTAGCCTCAGAGCAGGCACATAGAGTAATTAAATTTATGCCTTAATAGGGGCCCACAATCCATTACTCTGAACCCAATATGATTTTTCTGCCAAGTGAAATATCCATAGCATATAAATTAAATGGCACCACTGGTTTAAATTTTTTTAAAATTTTTGTTTCCTTTTTAAGGAAATTTGATGTGACATGATTATAGTTTTGATATGCAGAATCTGGGTCAGATAGCTGAAGGCTTTTCAATCAATATTTTACCAAAACTAAATCACAGTTGAGTACACCAAAGTGAACAGTTCAGACAAGTGAAAATTTTATAAAATTTGGTGTGATAATAAATGTATCATTTGTGTTATACTTCACAGTATCAAAACAATTAATGTTGGAAAAAAAGGAAGAAGAGGCAATATCTTGGATGGCAATAGACTTTGAAACAATATCATCATTTTGGTAGGAACAAATATTTTGTGATCTTCAGCTTGGGCAAACACATACATTATAAAATATAATATAATCGTAATATTATATATAATATATAATGACTTAATATTACATATATAATATATATCATGAAAGTTAGACAATATCAACGTCATTAAAGTATATTACATATGGTCCCAATTTCAAATGAGTTAGATCAATTCCATAAATCTAAGAGACTAGAAGTCTCATGTTAAGGAAACTGGGAAGATTTTCAGACTGTTCCAAGTGCTGCATGAAAGAAGCAGAATATATTCTTTGAAATATGATTTCATTATGAAAACTGTGAAAAGCAACAGCCAAGTGGTTGTGGTTTATTGTCCACCTTCTGGTAGGTGGGCAATAAACTCACATAAATGAAGAGTGACTTTAGATGACAAAATCACTCAAAGATCTATGCCACTTCTATTGAGAGAGAAGCTTCTCTTAATTCTGCCTTCAATGCCCTAGTGTTGAAACATAATGAATGAAAGTGGGGAAAAATTTTAGAGGCCATCACTGCTACCACGACCACAATATAATCATCATAGTCATCATTATCATCTTGATATTAATACACTCATCTTTTCCCTCTCTATATATTCCCCACAATTATGTATATTCAAAGGCTGTGCCACTAAAATTTTAGTAAATTATATAAGTTACAAAGCAACACATCAAAAATGCTGAAAAAAGAAATTAAAGAAACAGGATAATCACTTAATGCAGTCTCTTCTAGCTCCTTTTCGTGTGTATGATTTGGAACTCAGAATCATAATGATTATTTAATTTTGTCACTTTTTTCACCTCACATTTATAAATATTACTTTCCATGTTGTTAAAAAAAGCTTTAATATTTCTAGTAATTCACCTAAAATAGTA
This sequence comes from Antrozous pallidus, assembly GCA_027563665.1. Lineage (NCBI taxonomy): Eukaryota > Metazoa > Chordata > Mammalia > Chiroptera > Vespertilionidae > Antrozous > Antrozous pallidus. Next base: position 48,145,961 of record CM050524.1, on the reverse strand, counting down.
TAACTGTTAGCCAATAGAGAAGACATATAATGAATTCCCTTAATAGTGGTCCGATTTTTAGATAGTGGGTTAGGAAACTATTTTAAATCACTACTTTGGTTCAATCAATCTGTCATGGCAAACAAGGTTAGTGATACTTCAAAAGTTCTAACGTACTTCTCTGAATGCCTGAATGTGGGAAAGAGAGAAAAGGAAGCCCCAATTATTTACTATCTATGACAAGTCAAGCACTTACTAGGTATTTTACATATGCCATCTCAATTAATCCTCGTATTAGTATGCAGATGGAACTGCCAATACATTATTATCTATACCTAAGAAAAGGAAAGGCAGGCTTCAAAAAATTTAGGTTGGCTGTCATTGTTAAATAATTATTAAATAGTGGGACTAGGAATCACAAATAGCCTCTTGACTCTAAAAGCCGTTTCCAATTATTACACCATACTTATGTCTATTCAAAGTTGCATGTGTGTAGATCAATAAAAATAGTCCCTGCCTGCACATTTTTAGATCAGATGAACACATAATCACAATCATCCCTCATTTTATCTTTCCACTGAGACCTTAGAGCACACAAACTTCCGACTGAGCCCATTAGCATCTATCTATCTATCTATCTACCTACCTACCTACCTACCTACCTACCTATCTATCTATCATAAGAATTAGAGCTTTTGTTTTCCCAAACTGAATTTGTGCAGGGTTTCCAATATTCAGCACTATATTAAGAAGCGCGCGCACGCGCGCGCACACACACACACACACACACACACACAAAAAACACCAGCGCATCAATGCATGGTTGAGAGCAATAGAGAGCACATGCCACCAGGAACATTTGCAATGCACTATGCCTGACTGCACCAGTCCTGATAACCAAGGCCAAAAAGAAATGAATTGAGTTATGTATTTTACATTGTCAGATCAAAAGAAGTACACCTGTTCACCTGGGGAGATTCTTGCCTAGGCACTGAACTCGAGGAGCAATTCATCATTTGCTTTTTTATATGAGGGATGTGGAGTAAAATAATGGACAATTACTTCCACTCTGGCATCTCAAAAAATCTAGTAGCGTGGTTTAAGTGTTTGTGTCATATGCTGCCTGTCTAAGACACAAGAGGCTGAAACATTAAGTTTTTAACTCCGAGAAAGCATTTCTAGAGGGACATGCAATCTTACGGGTCAGCTATTTTGCTGTCTGATAAACTAATTTGACACAGAGTCTAGAGAAATGTTAGCCTGTCAGGCAGCATCTTTCCAGTATCAGATGTCTCTAGCATGCCTTTGCCAAGTGCTGGACCATAGTCCATTCATGACTGCACTCCCTGATGGCAACCTCAAGTGCCCACGTTGTACTGTTGATTAAAAAGGAAACCCTGGGTAGTCAGTACCACATATGCTGAGTCCTACCATACAATTCACTTCCATTAACACCGTTACCTTGAAAAGGCTCTTGCCCTCTGTTGGGGATTATGGGGATATGGGGACACTGCCCTTTAGATGACTGAAGCATTAAATGACACCAGGGGTTGCTGCTGTATCACTAAGCCCATGGCTGCCACTCACTAAGGGACTCTAGGGCAGATTCACTGGGATGCTGCTTTTCCTTTGATGTGTGTGTTGCATCACTGAGTGGAATTTCACTCTGACTTGGCTGCAGAAGAGCAGCCATCCCAGGCCAGTCCTGTGCAGTATTTGGTCATTAGACAAAACCAAGAAAGTTTCCTTTCACCTTCTTTGTGCAAAGCAAAAAAACAAACAAAAAAATAGCACTCAGAGGCAGTTTCCCAGGGGATAATTGATCCATCAACAATAACTTCTGTGGCCCTGACTGGTTTGGCTCAGTGGATAGAGCGTTGGCCTGCGAACTGAAGGGTCCCAGGTTTGATTCTGGTCAAGGGCATGTACCTTGGTTGCGGGCACATCCCCTGTGTGCAGGAGGCAGCTGATTAATGTTTCTAACTCTCTATTCCTCTCTGTAAAAAATCAATAAAATATATTAAAACAAACAAACAAACAAAAAAACCTCTGTGGACACTAACCAACTATCACAACAAAAATACCAGCCCATGTAGGGTGACAACGATGCAAAATACATTTTACTACAAATCTGTTGAGAGGATGAATCTCTTGCCTTTTTCATTAAATTTCTAAAAGTAAAGGATTCTAAAGGCTGGCAAGGAAATGTTAAACAGGATATATATTTTGTTTTCTGGATTGATAATTCTCTGTTGCCGGGTACATACAAATAAATCCCAGGAAACCAGTATATGAGCATGTAAAAATATAAATAGACTTAACATGTTTTAATACTACAGTACTCCAATCACTCATGCTGAACAATCTAAAATACTAATAAATGTCTCAATCCTCATCTCAATCTCTTCCACCTCTGTTTTTCTGATATTTTGTCAGCTTCTCAATAAATGTTTAAAACTACAAAAATACATATGTAGTACTATTTGTAATACTTTAAACAATACAATTAAATAAAAAAATAAAAACTACAAAAATGTTGACTATAAAGGAAAAGTACGTTGGTAAGATGGTGACATAGGTAAACACCGGTATTCACCTCCCACAACCACATCAAGATTACAACTAAAATACAGAACAACCATCATTCAGAACCATCTGAGAGCTGGCTGAATGGAAATACTACAACTAGAGAAGTAAAGAAGAAAGCACACTGAGACTGGTAGGAAGGGTGAAGGTTAGGAACGGGCTGGACAGGCACCCACGAGTGCAGTTTTTTAAACATATCTCTGCTGCAGAGGCCACACATGAAGAGCAAGGGGTCCCAGCTCCATATCAGTCCCTCAACCCGGGGTTCCAGATCTGGGAAGAGAAGTCCCCGTAACTTCAGGTTGTAAAAACAATTGGGGGTTGGGACTGAGTGACACAAAAGCTTCTGGAGACCCAATGTTCCTTTGTAAAGGGCCTGCTCAAGAACTTACTCAGATTTGATCCCCCTGAGCTCCATCGCTGGGCTGCTTTTGGGGAATCCAGGGACATACTGGAAGGAACTGGACTGTCTGGCGTAGGAGCAGGAACTCGGGGGGCGGCTTTCTCCTAGACAGGGGTGCTCGCAGGGATCACTGTTCCTGTGCTGAGACTTCCCCTCTTGCAGAGCTGACAGGCAGCCATATCTGAGTCTCCATGAGCCTGGCTCACACTGTTGGCTCCATCCTGATGATTCCCCGCCCCCCCCCAACCAATTGGCAGCCCTGCTGAAGCTGTTTGCAGCAGCTTTTCCATATCAATGGCTAAGCCTGACTCAGGCTTCAAACTTTACAAAAATCTCTCAAACAAGCAACAGCTGGTGTCAGCATGCCCCAAACCTATCAGTAAATGGCCCAAGACCAGGCACCAGCACCAACCTGCCTTGCTTCACAGCAGGGCCTCTCCTAGGCACTTCCAAGCCCAATACAAGTAGCAGCTGAAGACGTCTTTGTATCTCCTGTCGGGTGGCCCCAGGCAGTGGCTGACTTTGCATCTCCCTGAAGGTCCCAGAGCCAGTGCACCCGGTGGAGAGATTCAGACCATACCAGAATATAATTCAACACATCCACAAGTGACACACTCAAGGGGAAGACTCAGTGAGCACCACTGAAGCAAGTCCTGCTCCATAGGGGTATCTCCTACATAGCTGCTTTCCCACTGTAGTCGTAGCTGGTCCTCACACCCAATTGGCCTGGAGGTCAACTCCTCTCAGTAACTGCCAACTGCAATCAAGGCTCAACTACTGTGCACACAGTCCACACAGGGCACACCTAGAATGCTCAGCTTATGTGACTGGGAAGGCTGAGCCACTGGGCCCTACAGGACACCTATCACACAAGGCTACTCTAGGAGATGTAGCTGCTCTACCTAATATCTAGAAATACATACAGGGAAGCAGCCAAAATGTGGAGACAAAGAAACATCCTATATAATTAAAGAGAAACATGCAAATTTGACCATACCTTTGCTCCTGATTGGCTATGCTACCAGCCAATCAAGAGCGGGGGCAGGGCCAAGTGGCATGAGCGCTGGGCCCCGGGGGTGGAGATGAAACAGTGGTAGCAGTGAGCACCCAGCCTCTGGGCTCTGTGAGGGGAAGCAGCAGCAGCAGCAACAGCGGTGGTGGCAGTGGCAGAGAGAAGCAGCCCCCAGGTGGCGAGCACCCAGCCCCCAGGGCTGGGTGGTTGCCAGCAGCCGGGGCTGAGCTGAGCAGGGCGAAGGCTGGGTGCCCAAGGCCTAAAGCCTCACTAGAGACTTTAGGCATTGGGCAGGTTGGGGGTGAGCCATCAGTTGGACATCCCCTGAGGGCTCCCAGCATGTGAGAGGGGGCACCTTGGGTTGAGAGACCTCCCACTCCCAGTGTATGAATTTCGTGCAATGGGCCCCGCTATCATAAATAAAAAAAAATGGAAGCAAGCAAACTGCTGGATACAGAGTTTAAGGGACTTAGTGAGACTTTCAAGGATCTTAGTGAGAATTTCAAATACATGAAAAAGGACCAGTCAGAAATTAAGCCTACACTAATTGAAATAAAGAATAATTTACAGGTAGTAAATAGTAGAGTAGAGGATTCCAAGAACCAAATAAACAATTTGGAATATAAGGAAGCAAAAATACCCAATCAGAAGAGCAAAAAGAAAAATGAATTAAAAAAAAAAAAGATAGTATAAGGAACCTCTGGGACAACTTCAAGTATACCAACATTCACATTGTGGCAGTGCCAGAAGGAAAAGAGAGCAAGATATTGAAAAACTTTTTGAAGAAATAATGACAGAAAACTTCCCCTACCTGATGAAAGAAATTGACTTATAAGTCCAAGAAGCATAGAGAGTCCCAAAGAGACCCACGTTATACTCTAATTAAAATGTCAAGGGTTAAAGACAATGAGAGAATTTTAAAAGCAGCAAGAGAAAAGCAGTTCGGTACCTACAAGGAAGTGCTATATGACTGTCAGCTGATTTCTCAACAGAAACTTTACAGGACAGAAGGAAGTGGCAAGAAATATTCCAAGTGATGAATAGCAAGGACCTACAACCAAGATCACTCTATCCAGCAAAGTCATCATTTAGAATTGTGGGTCAGATAAAGAGCTTCATAAACAAGAAAAAGCAAAAGAAATTCACCACCACCAAACCAGTATTACATGAAATGTTGAAGGATATTCTTTAAAAAGAGGAAGAAGAAAAAGATAAAAATATAAACAATGAAATGGCAATAAATATATATGTATTAATAATTGAATCTAAAAATAAAAATCTAATGAACAAAATAAATGGGTGATTAAAATAGAATCAGAGGCATGGAAACATGAAAAAGACCAACAAATCTCATAAGGTAGAGAGGAGAGGAGGGGAGGGGAGAGATTGACCAAAGATCTTATAGGCGGACTAGAAGCCCAATGCATGAAATTCATGCAAGAGAACGTCTTTCCCCCAGCTGCTGGTACTGGCTTCCCTCTGGCACCCAGGACCCGGGCTTCCCTCAGGCCGCCAGCAGGCACCCAGGACATAGGGTTTCCCTTTGGTGACTAGCAGTCACCCAGGACCCAGACTTCCCTCACAGCTCTGGCTTCATCTGGAAGGTCATCTGGAAGGATGTCCAGAAGGATATTTGGTCTAATTAGCATATTATGCTTTTATTATTATAGATTATTATTGATATGCATTATCTATGGAGACAGACAATAGGGTGGTGAAGGCCTGGAGTGGAGCCAGGAAATGAAGGGAATAAAAGAGACATCTGTAATACTCTCAACAATAAAGATTTTAAAATAAAAATTTTCAAAAAGAACAACAACAAAAAGAATGTTGGTAACAGTATTGATTTGAAATATTTATGAAAATAAATTGATTAGCAATAGGAGTGAGCAAACTACAGCCCACAGGCCAAATTCAACTTGCTGCCAATTTTAATAAGTAAAGCTTTACTGGCACATAGCCATGCTCATTTATTTATACATGGTCTGTGGTGGCTTTCGCCGTAAAAGACTGAGCTGAATAGTCACGACACAGACCATATGGCTGGCAAAACCTGAGATATTTTCTATCTGGACCTTTACAGAAATAAAATTGCTTGATTAGAAAATAGGCATAGGATTTTGTATCCTTCTTGCTCAACTCTCCATCAGCACCCACATAAAAATGGGCTAAATAACAGTTGATGTTTTTTCCCAGAACAGTCTATTTGCTTAACCTGTCTTTGGCTATCAGTTACTTGAATGGAGCAATGAAAATTGTGATCCCTCAGGAAAAGTCAGACTTCATTTTGGTAATGGACGAATCGATGTAAGTATACCAGCAACAACACAAAAACAGCATGTACATACCTTTTTGTTTCAAATATTTGTATAAATATCATGTTCAAAGTCCCGTTCAGTGTTTTATGACAGTTCTTTATAACTCTATTCTGTTAGACCCTATGGTCTTTGTAGGCAAGGAATGCATCTGTGATCTATAACCTTGGTTCTTTGTAGCACTACAGGAGCTCAGAAAATATCAGCTGGATGAATGCATAGTAAGTAGAACAAAGTCTCCCTTATTAGAACTTATTGGAAAGAAAAAAATCAATTAATTAGCACACTTAAACAAATGCAGTTTTGTAATCAAAGTAGATGCACAGTATTTGAGCAAAGAAATGAAACCAATTTTCATGCATGGCTTGTGGGAACACATAACTCTGTGTCAGGTCTTTTACAGTAAATACAATTTAATGGCTAATTGTTGCTAATTGGAGGTACTAATGGTCCTAATGTTTAATTAAGAGATGGAAATCATTTGTAATTAGCACATGGTATCCATGAAAACAGATGTTGTTTAGAGCTGAAAAAATAGTTTTGTTCTTTGAAATATTTTAAACACCCCCGCCCATCCCAATTATGAGAGAGTTTTATAAAGTAATTCCCACCTGAGAAGAAGCCGTATAAAGATAAACTTCAACCAAATCTTTGGTAGCGCATCACCAATTCCAAATTAATGAGGCTTTCCAATGCAAAGTGATGCTATCGACTATTAAAAACAATATGGAAAAACTGCCTACTATTTTAACAGTGAATTGTGCCCTAATTTGGGCAAATAACTCTGTAAAGAACTTCATTTGCAGAGCATAATTTCCTGACTATGACACTGAAGGACTTCATATTCAACCACACTGAGTGAATCTATATTATGACTTAAGTATGCTTTTTCTGTGAAATCTTGTCATAAAGTTGTATTGATAACATTGAGTATTTTCAACCTATTTTAGCTGGTGTGCATGAAGGATATGCCAGACAATAAATATATGTTCCGGATGTTTGCTGGATTCTTCTCATGCATTTGGGGGGCACTTTTCTCATTTTTTGTCTTTTCCAAACACAGATTCAAATTTTGAACTCTAAAGTATCTAGAAAGGTGAACAAATTTTGGTTCTACTTTGGTTCTCTGTCAATAGTTTTTGCTTGATTTCCCGATGACACCCTTAAAGCGACTGAGATACAATTTTGACAACATATTGTTTTTAGTTTTCTTATGTGACACATCAAATCCAACTATGAAGAAAAAAAAATGACTTCAATGTTTTTTTTTTTAATTTTGCTTAAAATAGAAAGATCTTTTAAAGAGTTGTAACTGTTATGGAAAAGAAAAACCAAAAAGACAATGGACTCTTGATTTTGCATGAAAATGGAGGCAGTTCCAACCTCTCTCCTGTGTTCTTGAAATGAGCTGGATAAGGTACAGCAGGGACTTCGACAAGAAGAGGTAACACCAGTGAAATAAATCCAAGACTCCCATTTCCCAAACTGTAGCCACTTTCTTTTGGACATTGCCACTGTGGCCTGTGTTCTATCCTTTCTGAATTAATTTTTTAAAAATGTATTTACTGTTTAACTAGTTCTCTTAGACTTTTCCTAAGCAAAGTATTCCTTAAGCCATGCTTTTGGTGAACTTATTCTGTTATTCAAATTTACATCAAAGTAACTATATAGCTGCTGAAATACAAATAAAAAGTTTGAGTCCCTGTACTCATAAATTAAAGTATCAAAGTGATACACAAATCATACCCTGAAAAACACCGATCTGAAACACTTTTCTGCCTTTAATTAAATCTATATTCCAAAGTGTTCTAGAAAGAACTTAGTTCTTAAAAACTCTTAATAGGTTTCAGAAGTATACTGTTAGTGATCCCCTATATTTGGAACATTCTCCCTGATAATTAGCCCATAACTTATTGATGTCAAAAACCAAATAATATAAGATAATTCCAGATATAAAAATACCCCCATTTAAATAGCAGCTTAATTTCTTTAATCTTTGTCACCTTCACCTCCAGTCTACTTTGGCCACCGGCTCCCATGACCTTGACTTTGCCAAGAAATAGTTTATATTCCAAAATCTTTAATCCTAGTATTTTCTCCAGACCACTGAACACATTTCATTGATACCTCTTCTCGATCTTTCCACTTTCTCTCTGTCTCCCATTGCCTATGGCCCTCTTTTCTTGTTCTGTTCATCCTGGAAAGTATATTGATTGAATTTGTCACTCAATCAATCTTTTGACAATACTGTCATCACACATTGCCCTTTTTCTCCCTCTACCCAGTACAACCTTAGCTGAGGATTAATCTACCAGAATGCCTTTCTGGCTACTGATTAGTACTGTGAAAAATTAAATATCTTTACTGATTGGTATCACAAAAAAATCATAATCTGTAGCTTCAAATGAACCCCTAGTACTACCTTTCAAACTTTTTGGTTTTCTTACTCTATAATTTCCCAAAATTTTCTTCTCCATGACATCTCCCATTCATTCTCAGATGTCACTTAATATGTCTCACAAAAACAAATAGTATTTATTACGTAAGAAATCTGTTGATTGCCTATCCCTACATTTAGAAACTTGCATGCACATACTTCATCCCCTCCTTTTGACCTTTCACATTCCTAGAAGTATCTGGCTTCCTCAGTGGCCTTGCTCTATGAGTCACCCCTTACATCTTCATATTTTAGAACTCTTTCCTGACTTCTTCCTGTTCTGACCAAATATTTCCCATTTTAAAAAGTAGTAAAATCAACCAGTTCTATTGCCCATTTGTTTTTTCTACTCTTCTTGAAAGCCAAAATTGTTATGTTTCTGACATTTGTTACACCCACTTCCTTATAGCACATTCACCTTCTTCACCCTTCCCCTTATAACTGCACCACTAGACTGACTAGTGATCTCTCTGTAACAAAACCCAAAGGCTTCTTTTCAGGACTCATCTTACTAAACAGGCTTCTCTTGAAATTCTCTCTTTGGCTTCTTTTGAAACATCATATTCTTGGTTTCCTGCTATGCCTATCGTTGTCGTTTCCAATCTTTATTTTAGACTCCTTGTTCTTAAATTTTTTTTTTTGGGGGGGGGGGAAGAGGGGTCATTTTTTTTCAAGGATCTGCCTACTTGCCTTTGTTCTAAGCACATTCCCTGGGTGACATTACTTAATTCCAAGAGGATAACTCCAAAATCCACCTGTAGCTAAGAGCTATCTTCTGACCTCCAGACACACATCCAAATACTTATTATCTGAATGTGGATGCCTCATAGATAGTTCAAACTCAACATGTACAATACTGAGCTTGGCCATTCTCCTCTGGTTTATTAATTAACTAGTGGTCTGGTGCACAAAATTCATGCACAGAGTGGAGGGGAATGTCCTTCAGGCCAGCCTGCACCCTCTCCAATCTGGGCCCCCTCAAGGGCAGTCAGATATTCCTCTCACAATCCAGGACTGCTGGTTCCCAACTGCTCACCTGCCTGCCTTCCTGATTGCCTCTAACCACTTCTGCCTGCCAGCCTGATCACCCGCTAACCACTCTCCTGCCAGCCTGATTGATGCCTAATTGCTCCCCTGCCAGCCTTTTTGCCCATAACTGCCCTCTGCTGCAATCCTGATTCCCCCCAACTGCTCTCCTCTGCAGGCCTAACCCCCTCCCCCTCAATTGCCCTTCCCTGCAGGCCCAGTCACTCCCAACTTCCCTCCACTGCTGCCCTGGTCACCCTTAACTGTTCTCCCCTGCAGGCTTGATCGCCCCAACTGCCCTCCCTTGTAGGCCTGCTCCCTCCCAACTGCCCTCCCCTGCTGGCCATCTCATGTCAACATAGGCAGCAGCCATCTTTGACTACATAAGGGGCAGCCATCTTGTGTTTTGGAGTAATGGTCAATTTGTACATTACTCTTTTATTAGATAGTATAGAGCCCTGGTGCATGGGAGGGGGCCAGCTGGATTGCCCTGAAGGGTGTCCCTGATAAGGGTGGGGGTTCCCTTGGGGTGTAGGGCAGCCTGGGAGAGGGGCCTGTGGTGGTTTGCAGGCCGGCCATGCCCCCTGGTGACCCAAGCAGAGGTTCTGGTATCTGGGATTCATTTATCTTCTATAATTGAAACTTTGTAGCCTTGAGTGGAGGCCAAGGCAAGCCAGGGCTGCGGGAGCTTGGCTTCCTCCATTGCTGGGGGCAACCCTAGACTCCTGCTCTCTCCTGCTCCGTGGCTGCCACCATTTTTGTTGGGATTTATTTATCTTCTAAAATTGAAACTCTGTAGCCTTGAGTGGAGGCCTAGGCCTGCCAGGGTGTGCAGAAAGCTTCGCTTCCTCCATTGCCAGGGAAACCCAAGCCTTCTGCTCTCTCCATGGCTGCAGCCAACTTGGTTGAGTTAATTTCCACACTAGCTCCTGATTGGCTTGTGGGCGTGGCTTTTGGGTATAGCAGAGTGATTATTTGCATATCTCTCTTTTATTATATAGGACTAATATATTAATGTGCTAATTAACTAAATGATTAATTTAAGGAGGCCTTGGAGACATGTTCAGGGGATTAGCTCAGGATGAGATGCCACTGCCTACTATTTCTCTGGTTGCAAGTTTCATGGAGTGCCTCAAAATTTAGGGGATACTTGCCTATGGGGGATAGAGAGGGATAAGGGAATGGCACAGGCGTGCTCCCCTGGAGGGTAGCATGCTTTTCCTCTGGGTTAGATTTCCTTAAAAATGACATATCAGGCCACTGAATTGACAGGAACTTAACTCTTCTCTCTCTTTCCCTACTATCTTGATATACAATTATTACTGAGCCTTACATATTATATGTCCTTAATATCTCACAAATTTGTCAACTCTCCATTATCATTTCCCCAACTTGAGCACATGCCAACTTTATTTCATGCTTGGACTCCTGAGTTCTGGACACCCCTCCCTCCATTTTCTAGTTGTGTATGTCTCCATTGTATTCTCCACCCTATATCTGGAGTGGTCATGTCACCCTCCAACTTAAAAACTTTTAGTGTACATCTATTGCCACCTGGATAAGTTACCATTTCCGGTGATATCGCTCCAGTTAATTTCTCCAGACTCACTTTCTCTACTCCCCATCTCTCTGTATGTATCCCTGTCCTGTTGAACCATTTGTAGTTCCTTGAATTTGTCATACTCTGTACCTGAGAGTCTTTTATGTGCTACCTACTTGGTCTGAAACTTTCCCCCTCCAACTTATTTATTACTTGGTTAATTCCCATACACCCTGTGTCTCTGTTTAGATGTTGATTCCAGTTACACTAACTTCTTCTACTGTATGACAGTTGTTTCTTCTTTGTGCCATCATAGCATCTTGTAACAAGAATAGGTACAGTTGTTACTAATAATATTGGAGCACTTATGTTAGGATCTGTTTTAAGCAGGCTATATATCTTAACTAATTCTCACACTAACCATATTAAGTAATTATTAATTACTCAAATAAGCTATCTAAGATATAGAGAAATTAGGTAATTTTTCAAGGATCCACAACTAGTAAGTTACCCAAGTAATGTCTGAACTCAGGAATCTTACTGGAGAGTTTACAAATGTGAACATTATATATTTGTTCATATGGAAGCTCTTAAGACACTGTTGTAATTACCTTTTGTACCTAACTTCCTAATTGGATGCTAGGTTCTTAGAGGAAAGTTGCAACCCTAACACCCAATATAATAATGGCCATTCCCAATAAATATTATTTGAATTTTTTAAAAAAAGATATGTGACTCAGAGGGAAAAGACTCCTACAATCAGATTTGCCCTGACCTAGCCTCAGTGTCCACCATTGTGACATTTTGCTCCAAGAATGACAAATGATTTGCTGTCATCAAGCACTCCACACTGTTCCTTGTCTCCAAGAGTTTACATATCTTATCTCATTGCCCTCCTGAATCTTCCCCACTCTTGTCTAACCAGTCAGCTCTTATCTCCTATTTGTTCTTCCAAATCCAGCTCGGAATTTTATTCCTGAGGGTGTTTGATCTTCTTTTCAGAGTCTAGATTTTAGTTCCTCCATATTTTATACAATTAAACATCACAAACAACAACAACAACATATTATTAGACTGTGGTGGTGTTTTTTTGCCCCCCTCCTTTTCTTTTTACCAGTGGCCTATTTTGTATTCATTGTGTACCCCTGATACTTGAGAAAAGTGCCTAAGACTCAGAAGGTATTCAATAAATGTTTGATATATTATGCCTCTGTAGATTACAAAGCAGATCTTCAACTTTGATACATTATGATAACCTAGTGGGTTCCTACACTGACAAAGAATTGATTACTATCTGGGGTGGCCAATATTGATACACTGGGAGATTTGGGAAGGAACTATTATAACACCTTTGCGTGCTTCTCTCCTGATTTTCCCCAGGGTTGGGCAAAGGATATTCCATTTTTTAAAAAATTACTGAAGTTGTGCCCACCAGACAATTTATAAACATTTTACAAAGGTACGTTTATTTTTCTTTACAGGTAGACCAAAGAGGCCAAAGAACTCTGCAAATTTATCAAATGTCAAACCACCAATTAAATCTTATCAGGGGGAGACAACTGTAAAGTCCTGTAAATTGTTCTTGTTCCTGTCATTTCTTTATTAGTGTCTTCTTCTGTATTCCACTGATGGGATCTTAGCACTTTAAAAAACTATTAATGGTATCAATACCAGGGCTTTCTAACTGTTCTATGTGATTACTGTTTCTTGTTGCTTAAACACACATAAAAATGCCAGATTACATTTCTTAAGGCTCTACTTTAATTGAGTCATTTCTCAGCTCAAGGACTTTCAGTGGCAGCTGTCTGTAGAATTAGGTGGGAACTCTAAGCCAGATGTTCTGCTTCAATTCATATGCATTGATCCTGACCCATGGCTGATATCTAGTAAGTACTTTTGATGCTTTCATTGCTTTTGTGTGTCTGTGTGTGCGTTCTTAAAAGTGAAGTCAGGAAACCTAGTAGAAGGAAAGTTTCAGTTGTCTTTTCTAATTATTAATACTGGTGAATTTTCAAGAATAGATGTCTCTTGTTAAACAAAGATGCCATATATTAAACCAAGTAAAGGCTACATTACATTAAACAAAGTATGCTAAATGAAACACATTATGAGATGATAGGATACACACTTTAGGGGAAGATAAGTGATGTTTTAATTAGTGACAATTTATAGAGCTCTCCAAAAATAGCAAAGTGGTCCTGGCTGGTGTGCTCAGTGGTTAGAGTAACAGCCTGTGCACCATTGATCCCTGGACCAGGGAACATACCTGGATTTCAGGTTCAATACCCACCCCTCTCTCCCCCACCAGTCAGGGTGAGTGTGGAGACAACCAATTGATGTGTATCTCTCACATCAATGTTTCTCGTTGTCAAAGATCAATGGAAAAAATATCCTCACTCCTTGGGTGAGGATTAAAAAAAAAAAGTGACTTCACAACTGAAAGCTAACTCAATGTTTCTCAATTGAATTTGTAAGATGAATATTCAGCCATTAACACCATTACGCTAGTCCATCAGACATGAGGAAAGGATTACCCTTCCGATACGAGGTCAGGCAAACTCAGTGGCCAAGGCATGCTGTTCTCTATCTGAAAACCACCACTCAGTGGTCTGACTCTTCTGACTGATGGTTTCTCCTGGCCTTCACCTCTTGCTTTAGATGGTATGTCCTCCTCATCTAACACGTGAAAGGATCAAAGAGTTCAAAACTCTTTAGGTTGCCAGTATTTTATTTAGTTAAAAACAAATCAACAAAGGTAAAAAATTATGCCCATTTTCCTCTTGCAAGAAACCAAAATTCAAAGTTAAGAAAGCACAACATTTGTGCAATTCAAAATAAAAACCCACCTTTTCACATACACAAACCCTATTATAAACTGCACCACCAAAGTTTGTGAAACAACTTAAATATTGCTAATAAAAATCCTCAAGATTCTGACATATCTCGGATCAATCTCTGCCACTTTGCTGTACAAGTGGAACATGGGCAGCTTCTCTTTCAATATCCAAAATACCATTTTTGGAACAAATCTGAAGTTTTGATTCATTCAACAAACAATTATATTGAGCACCTACTATGGGTGAGACACTACACTGGCTGTTGAGCAAGCAAAATGGGATGATTTTCTGATTTCAGAAGAATTCTGGTCTCCAAAGCAGTGCTTCTCAAACTACATTTTATTAATGTGTGCCCTCCTTTGATAAACATAAATATCCTCTCCCACTTCTTGAAATTCTAATGAGCCCTCCCACACTGAGCACCTCTGATACACAGAACACAGATAGACTGTACATTCTGCGTATCCTTCATAGATCAAATGTCTTTGTGCTTTTACTTTTTATTATAGAAGCAACATATTTATTTCTCAAACACAAAACTGGACTGAACTATCAAGTACATTTTTGAACCATGCTCTGCCCATTCCCTTGCCCCACTCAACCCCCATCCCGGAAATGAAATTTAAATTCCTTGCACCCAGGCCCATTGAGAATCACTGCTTTAAAGAGTTTTGGAGAAAACCAGGCAACTTCCATCTCTCCCCACCAATCAAGTCTGAAAGGAATTAGAATTTTCCTACCTGACACAACAGCTGGTGGAGTATCATAATCCTGTCTTGGGACTGAATCTTTGAATGAAAAGAGCATGAGAAAGAATGCAATGAAGTACAAAAGAAAATAAAACAGAATCTTAGCTCTACATCTTGGAAGTGCCCACTCACTGTATGTCATATAGTTGCCTAACCCCTCTACTTCCAAATCTTCAGGCACTATGACCCCTACTTAGTTTACAGTTGTTACAATAGTCCCCATAACCACCACACTATACATGGTGTCTGTTAAGCTCCACCTACTAGGATAGGACATTCTGTCCCAGAACATCGTCATCTTCCTGGGTCTGCCATTACTTTAATCACTTCTATGAGGTGTTAATGTGAAATCTGTACCCTCTCTGACTGACCCAAAAGTTCTACAAGGCAGCCCGTTTAGAAGGGACCCAGAGCACAATATGAAACAAAGTCCTGGAGAAAAAAAATAAAGCATGGAAAATTTAAGAGATCAATAAAAAATGTGCACATTCCCATACTCTATGGGGGCTGACACATTTTGATCACTCAGCTCTGACTCTTATCCCAATGGTTGTCAGTCAAGACCAAGGAGCTTTGCCTGCTGGAGCAGTGAGAGCAGAGACAAGTAGAAGAATCTATTCAATGATGATTGCTATCTTTTTCCTCAGGGTTGTAACATTGGTGTGGTGGTAGCAAATATCAGAGAAAGACTAATTAAACTACATGGCATCCATTCAAAATTTGAGGTTATATATAAGGGACTAAATAGATTTTTTTTTTTTTGAAAATGAGAAAGAGGCTTTGGTTTTAGTAGATCTCTTTAGCTAGAGGTCTGAAAAGGAAAAGTTCAACCTGGACTATGGTCCAAGGCCCCTCTAGAAGGCCCCCCCCTTTAAAAATGGAAAGTTCTAATCTAGCCCCAATTTCCCTTGGAGGGATAAACTGTGTAAAAAGACCAAATATTTCTCACAGTCAAATAAATGCCAAAACACAGTTACATAGATATACTGTGAAACTCTTATTCCATTTATATGATCATTATTTTTTTATAAAACTCAAACTTCCTTTTTTGCATCCACTTAAAAAATTCATTTGAACTATCAGACATTTCTCCATTTAATCTCCTTGCCACACAATGACAATGTTAATCAATTTTCTCATGAGAAGACATAAGAATATTGACCAAAGATTCAAAAGCAAATAAACACCTTAGGCATGAGTCATTTGCTTCTCACAAAAAGTATGTGAACTAGTGAGTTGATTGTCATCACCAAAGCTAGAATACGTAGAAACGTTATTATAAGGTCTCCAAATATGTTCTCAAATAGTGGTAGTAATTCCTAGTTCCTTTTTAAAAACTGCAATCACACATTACTACAAACAAACAAACAGAAAGTTAATTTTAAGATCATGCCACTAGCCATTTTTCCACAAATACATTTATATTAAAAATAAAAGTAAATCATGCTTATTGTTGTACACTTGCAGAATGTATAAAAATATGATTAAAATAGGAATGATCCCTAATCCCATCACCCAGAAATAACCACACTTGCTTTTATTTCTATAGCCTTATTTCATAAATATTTTTTCATGTTTGCTACATGTGCACATTTACATCCTGCTCATAATAATAGCTCATCCTTTACCTACTTGGTTTAATTTCTTTTAACTCCATGTAGTATTACATTCTGATCTGTGGGTGGCTTATGGTTTAGTTATTCTTCTTTAGACATTATAAAAAACACTAGCTTGAATACTTTTGAGGTATTGTTACTTTAGAATATTTCCATAAAATAGCTTCTAAAACTAAAACTTATTGGTCAGTCAGCAGAACTGTTTTAAAATGTCTTGATTGTCCACCTTTCTATCCAACTAGGATTTTTACAAATTTAGATTCCTGTCATCACATAATGAGAATGTTTATTCCTCACACCTTCATCAGCAATGCATATTATTTTTATAACTTTATTTAATGGGTTATGTGTGTATGCCTCTGTGAGTATTTAAATTACTATTTATTATTTTTTTCATGTTTTTTTGGCATTCTATTTCCTCTTTTACCAACTATACATTTACATTGTTTTTA
Organism: Antrozous pallidus; assembly: GCA_027563665.1. Taxonomy (NCBI): domain Eukaryota; kingdom Metazoa; phylum Chordata; class Mammalia; order Chiroptera; family Vespertilionidae; genus Antrozous; species Antrozous pallidus. Next base: position 48,129,009 of record CM050524.1, on the reverse strand, counting down.
TCTGTTGGGCTCTTAGTGTATTTTGTTGCTAATTAATTTGAAGTCACAATACATTTTTAAGCAGCAAAAACTTAATATTTGCAATTAAACTTTCATAATACTAGACTTTTACTTAATGCTTATCTACTTAAAACTATCTACTTAAAAACTACCTTCAAAGTTCATTTATGAATTCTAAACAAATTGGCAATTTGTTTAGAATAAGACTAAACAAATTAAAAAAAAAAACTATTCCCTTTTATCTATATTTTCAGTTTTGCATTTGACCATTTTTAATTAATTGATATGTTTTCCTCAAAAACCATTTAAGGAGATATACTCATTGCCATTTGTGAATTTATGATATTATTTTCTAGTCATGAGCCCATTTAACACTATGTGTTGTTCTTTATTACTTAGTCCTGATACTGATATGTAATGATTAAAAAAAAGATAATCTCTGAGCAAAATTAGGAATTCAGGAATTTCATCTGATACCGTCAATATTTTAGAGTAATAAAGGAAAATTAATATGACTGAAAAAATGTTGGCGAACTACGTGCACAAATGGAGTAGAATTACAAGATTATCTTTTTGAGTGGCTATAGTTACACCATGGAATCCAATGATGTCACAAATCACCAGTGGTTTGGAGGACACAAACAGAACTGCAGATAAGGAGCCTGCAGAACAAAAACTTTATTTCTTTCAACAGATTCCCGTGACATTGTAAGCCACTGGTGACCACCAACTGAACAAATGAAAAGGAGATAAGAAACTTGTAAAACAAGATTGTCATGCAATTTGGAGGCTCTCATAACACAGTAAAATCCCCAGTAATTTCTGCTAACGCTTACAATACAGTGATAAGAAAAGGTGGTTAACGGGGCTTTGGTTCTATCCAGGGATTCCTATGATAAAAATAAAAAAAAAGAAAAAAGAAAAAAAAAGAAAGAAAAAAGGTGGAAAAACTATAAAATTCTCCTAGGTCAGCCTGGAATAAAACAGTTATTTTATTTCCTTTAAGTCTGGAAGATTCAGCCTAGCTTAAAAAAAAAAATGTAGAGAATTGAATAATAAACATTTGAGGTGGTAAATGGTAGAGAAAGGTTAAACCACCTGGTTTCCATTTCAAAACTGAGGGTTACTAGGGACCAAATATACCTACTTTTATGAAGATGAAAAACTTCCTTACCCACGGATCTTAGAAAGGAAAGTGGGATGTGGCGTATGGCCTAAGCCCCCAGTCCCTTTTAATACTGGAAAATTCCAATCTAGCTCCAACTCCCCATTAGCCCTGGATGAATGCCTACTACTGTAGATCATACACTGATCCTTCCTTGCTCTTCCCCCGGAGCCTATCTGTTTCGGGATTGAGGCTCCTGTCTTTATCTTGACTCGTCACTGCTCACATCTTGTTTGTAGAATGTCAGTGAGCTTAGATGTCTGAAAGCCTCTGAAAAGTTACTGGTAAGAGAGACACATGATCAGATAATTTTAGACTGATTGGCTGTGGCAACATGCTGGAGGATGGATGGGAGCCCACTGAGACAGGAAGCAGGAAGAGCAGTTAGGAGACTATTATAAGTAATCAAATGAGACCCAGGGCAGAGTCTAGAATTGTGGTGGAAGGGATGTATTTGACAAATGTCTATGAGACTAAATTGATGGGACTTGAAAAGTAATTGTATATGGTGGTGAGGGAGAAGGAAAGAGTCTAGACTGAGTCCTAGGATTAGCATTTGACTACCAGAGCAAAAGGGCACTGATAGAGCTTGAGAGGAAATAAAAAGCAGGAATGGGGAAGCGGAAGGGCATCAGTGGGGAGGAAGCCTGGGCAAGCTAATGCGATTAGTTTGGGTCATGCTGACTTGGAGATATCAGAGGGAGATTTACATGAGACAGTTAGCAAATAGTTGGAAAAATGGGTCTAAAAATGTAAGATGAGGTGAGCATGAGGACTCAGATTTAAGAGTCTTCGGCATAGCAAGCAGAGTTCAAAACCACGGAAGCAGACAGCATGGCTTAAGGGAAAGTCATGTATTAATGCAAAGTTAAAAAGTGAAACCCTATCTGAGCATACCTGTGAAGGAACAGAAGAAGCAATGGCCAGAAGAGTCAGAGGAGACCCAGGAAATCCCTGGGCAGGAGTCACAAGCTGAGAGCTTTTCAGGCAAACTGGGTTCAATATTCAAATACAGGAAAATGCTCCATTAAGATTTAAATATTTAATTTATCTTAAAAAATTGGAAGGCGAGGCCACCCTAGGTCTGTATGCCTCTGAGAAATCGCGACCTGGAGGTGAGTAGAGGCTGCCTTCTTCAGAGGCAACATCGTGATCCAGGCTGCCCAGAGTGGCACCTCTCACTGCCGTCCACCTCCCTCTCCGGCAGAGACATTATGAGTACTGCATGAAAAACATCTCTAATTGAAAAGGTAACCTCCACTGTCAGGTATACTTACAGTACATGAGCGGTAAATGTAGGCCACATTTGATTCTGTACTTCCAGGGTTTTTTGCTTAAATCAGCCAACTTGATTCATTAATGTGTCTTGGCTGGCCTCTAGAATTTTGGGGTTTACAACCTTGGAAGAGTATGTTAGACGCTAAGGAAGTGGAAACGTGAGAAAGCAATAAGTTATGCCAAACGAAACAGAGTAGGCCAGTGCGTTGTGCTGTGAACTTGTTAATTTCCTACATCCCTTCTGATGACTTGGACTAGACTGCCACCAGTTGAAGCCACTGGGTGTAGTGGGGGTAAGGACAGCTCGTTTGATAAGCATCTCTCTGCTAGATTTCACATTGTATTAGGAAAGTCACATATATCATTGCATTTAACAAGGGCAACTCCCCGGAGATGTAAATATTATTTTTCTACTTTGTAGAAGAGGAAACAAAAGATCAGAGAGATTAATAACCTGCCTAAATGTGCATAGCTAATAAGGGGCTGAGCTGGACTGTGAACTTGTTTGATCCCAAAATCCACTTTTTTTTTTTCTGTGACAACAGGCAATCTTCCCAACAATAATAAAATATATTGAAAAGAAGCAATAGGTGGGAAAACCTGATAGCCACTCCACATGCCAATCAAAAATTCACGTAAAATGAATCTATGACAGTTCAAGAAAAATGTATACCAGTATTCTGGACACAAAATACAGTGACATTTTGTTGAATACATCAACAAAGTAATATTGTTTTCTTCCTGCTTTTCCAGAACCTTTTGAAATTTCAAACCTTTGCAAAACATCAATTTATATAAAGTTTATAATATACATAATCATTTTTTAGTAAAAATGTAAAGAGAGAAAAAATGGGGGGGGGAAGCTACCAGAATATTTGGTATTAAAAATAAACTACATATTTCAAACTTTTGCTGAGAAAGGGATGGGATGTATATCATTCTTAAATAATTTGCCCATTTCCAGCTAGGTAAAAATAGTGATCTTATATATAAGTGTGTTCTTGTTGAAAATTCTCCAACACTAATTACAATATATGTTATTGAATCAATAACTATTATAATCCTAAACCTGTTCTTCATGTTTTAGTTTATTTTTCAATTCCCTAAAGTATCCGGTCATAATCTCAATTAAACTTAGCTCTTACGTTTTTTTTCTAGTTTGCAAATTTGAACTTCAGCAAGTCAGCCGGCTTTGCTTTTGATTCAAATGACTAGAATTTATAAAGTGTTTCTTGCTGGGCTTTGCATTATAAATCCCTCTTTTATCAGATTCCAGATTGTTATTCAATATAATAAGATTGCAATACTTCACTTATTGAGAATTTATGATCCCTCAAGGAGATTAAGGCTGACATGAAGGGAAATCAATAGTGGGCACATGAGAAACATAAGGCCTTCCAATACTTCATGGACTCTGTTTTGCTGGTAAATGAGCAAAGCAATGGCAAATAATTCTTAACACAGTACCAAAAGCTCCAGAAATATTATCTTCAAATTTTAGCTTCCTGATGAAAATTAGCTGTGCCACAGTGTAGAGTTAAATGTCGCCTTAAACATGACTTTTAAAAGTCTAGGTCAGAGACCTAAAAGATCATTTGACCCACTTCAGTCTTCAGACAGGTAAAGTATCATCGGCTGCTTTTTATAGAATCAGAAACTGAAGTCTTAGAGATAGGTACTTTGTTTATGTTAATGAAATTAAACTTCTTTATGGAAGCGAAGCAACTCTTTCCATTAGCTATATGGACTTTCTTCCTATTTAGAGCAGAATACTGAGGCCTCAGTGGACATGTCAGAAATATCTTATATTCCCAAAAAGCCTATATATCAATCAAACCATTGCTTTAAGGTAAAATTTCCAATATATAACTAGTGAGCATAGTATATGAAGATATTTGGAGATGATGTTAACATAATTGTGAAGATTCACAGAAGTGGTACTATGAGACATATAGCCTTAAAGACACAAAGGCACATACATAGTCAAGGGAGCCCCATATGTCATGTTCAATACTTCAACTAGACAGAGAGAGAAACTGAGACTGGACAGATAGAACCAATAGGACTCAATCAAGATTTGAGGCTAGAATTCCTAACTTTAAGTCCAATGTTCTTTCTATAATATGTAAGCTGCTTCTGTAAAAAGGAAATGTATTTTTTCCCTACACCTTTAAAAATGAAAAATCAAAAAATCTTAGCAATGGTGTCACATGAGGGGTTGACTTTGATGTCTTTAGCTGTTCTCTATAATGGTAATTAACAAAGTTGCAGTATTCCAGGTTGTATTAAAACATTCGCCTTCTTGACTATTTGGGGAATTGTTGTTGTATGGATTTAAAAACTAACACCAAGTGTTGCAAATGATTTCAAAGGCCTCACTGATATAAAATCAAGGCTGCGATAGGAAATGTTTGATGTACTTTTGTTCCCCAAGGAAAAATAATGGCTAGTCAAAAATATCCCAACTTATAAAAGAAAGAAAAGATTAAGTATGCTAGAGTCCTTTCCCATTTTTCAACATCATCTATGTCAATATAGTCAAAAGAAAGATGAAAAGAACTCGATTATGACAGGTTCTCATTTACTTTTTACTGACTTAAACATGGAAACTGAATAAAAAACCCTGTATATTAGTCATAGTCAAGGTTGGCCCCTCACTGTAAGTAACCTGGGAATGATGTATTAGCTGAAGTGGTAAGCATCTGGGAAGAGAAAAACAGGCTCAAGTGTATTAAGTTACAAGGTCTAGAATTGCAGGTACACACATAAAGACACGTTTCCAAAATCAGACGTCATACATGGTGCATTCTGTATCAAGAACAGGAAGTAACTCAAATGTAAATGCAACACAATACAGCCTTCAGTGTCCTCAATGTGAGGAAACGTGCCCCAGGATGGAATAAGCAGGGGGAAGGCAGCTTGTTCATACTGGAACCTGAAAGGTGTGTTAGTCAACGGTACAGAGCCAGCTTTGCTGACGATGCCAGTGAAAAGAGAGTATTTCGTCTTGTTGAAGAGATCCAAGAAAACAGAACAAAACAGACTCTTCCACTCACCGATCCTGTTGTGCCCAACGAAAGATGGTTCATCTGTTGTGTCAGGGGGCCCATCATGTTTGCTGGCTGCATTGACATTGGATGGTCCATTGTCGGCGTAATCACAGCACCCTAGAAGCACACACAATGTCCTTCTGAAAATACATTCCACAGAAAGGAAACTTAAAACTTAAACATAAACATAGTGGACTGCTTTAACATTCAACATGTTTATTTTACTGAAAAGGCTAAATTCAAGCATGTATAAATTTTACATCCATCCATGACATTTTCTGTTCATCTAAATAGATAGCATTAGTGGCTTCCTTTCCTCCACTGTGATTTATCTGTGATGTATTTAAAATGCCTTTTATTTATAATTTTAATATTTAATGCAGAATGTATTCCAATATATCAGATACCCTCTCTCATTGTTCTAAATACTAACTTCTCTTAATTAAAAATATGCATATATGATGGAAATTCCCTAGTTTTTATTGATATTGAATAAGACTTTTGGTTTACAACATTTATCTATGATTTATATAGACAAATTTTGATCACCTCAATACAATCTACCACTGTGGTGATAACACTGGTCAAGATGGGTTCCTTCACTGGATCTCTTTGGACATACTAAAATCTAATATAAATGTTATAAAAATTCAAGTTACTATTTCCTGTGTTTTAAAATTTGAATATTTTGACCTACTTTCTTTGTGTCTATACTTTTGACAGAAGATACTAAACTGTTAAATGCCAGTCAAGTACAACATTGCTATTATTTTCTAAAAATGTAAAAATGTCAATTTTTTCATCAGGTGTTAGGAAAAGACTACTTTTAAAATATGCTTTTTGATTTATTATAACTATTGGGATGTAAGAAATACTAGAATTTTTTTTTTAAACTGTCCATATACAAAGTGTCGCATGGCTATTGAAGCACAGAGCCAGGCCACATACCCTCTTTCCTTTTCCTCTATCCTACTTTTATGCCTTAATTGACTAACCTAGACAATGGAAAAATATTTTTTAAAAACTGAAAATCTAGGGTTGGATGGAGTCTTTGATATTATATTACCCCACCGTTTTATTTTAAAGAAGATGATAAAGGCTCATCCTTATAACAGCTCATTTAAACGTTCCATGGTAATAACATGATAGGTATCTGAATGCTATTTTTCCCTATAAACATTATTTGTTTCACGACATGGCTCTTTCTCCATATCTGTAAGTAAACACTTTGAAAAAATAAAACTAGGATAGATCTATGTAGATGACAGGCTCTCAGACCCCAAACTGATTACCCACAGGCAAATGTTTCCTAAAACACTTTTGCTCAGGATGATTAATCCCTCATGTTACTATCCAAATCCAGCTTCCCAACTGCAGGTGTTAAAAGATCAGGCTATCACTCAGCCTTTTTTTTATGAACTCCTCTCCATTAATACGGAGGAAGAATAGCAATTGAGCCAAATATTTGGAAATGCTTTGGAAATACAGATTCAACTTTGCTCCAAAAGGCTTTTGAGCAAGATTCAATCAGAAAATGTATGTTATTTTAAAGGTCTTTAGCTTGGAAATACACACAATTGTGGATTTGTGTTGTTTGAATTTTGTGAAGCTTCTGTGAATTGTTGTTCATCAGGATGCTTCTTGAAGAGAAACATGATACAACTTTTACTTCTGATTCAGAGACACATCACGGTTTCTTCCTGCTGTCTGAATTGCTTTAACAAAACCATCTTTACTTGATATTATAAATAAAAATCACTTACTGACCTTCATTTAAAAAGAGCCAAAAGTTTTTAAATCACTTAAAGAAAAACTATATAGAATAACCTCAGAGTTAAGAAAAGTTCTAAAGCTTTTATTTTCAACCCCAAAGTGGCACTTGCACAATATTTGAATCCTTAGCAGGTTGCAAGACTTCAATACTCTTCTTGAACTTGAGACTTAGTCTATCTTTTCAGAATATTTGCCCACAGAGATTCTATCATACAGCTAAACTGTCACAGTCTTGGAAACCCCTCAATTTAATCAGCCTGCGTGAGGCACATAAAGATTGTTTGTCATAAATCAGAGATAAAGACCAAATTGTGTTTGGTAGAAGAATTTCTTTTCAACACCCTAGGGGGTGACCTCATTCCCCAGTGTGGCAGAGAGGCAGACTTGAGTCTTTGTTTGGAAGGCAATATGCAAATGAGATATGTGAGTATGTGACAGATGAATCAAAACCCATGCATGATAAGAATAGAAGGATTGAATGCCTGCATTTGGAACTAATTTAGGAAGGATTGTCTGGTCTCTTTAAAACATCCTTTCTTAGAAAGTGTTTGGGGACTCATTTGATTACAGATGCCACAGAGCAAGCGCTGCTTCTGTGTATCAACCAAACACCTGACAATCAAAGGAAAGAGTGGAAAGGGACTTGTCATCCTTTGGAATTGGAGCTAGCAGCACTAGGCAAGGAGTGTAAAACAATGTAAGGGAAACATCCTTTTCCTACCCAGACCAGCTATTACAAATAAATGAACAAGAAAATGGTAATTCTTGGGGGAGGACTGGTAAGAACATACATTCTTACTCATATTTAGTAAAGATGTTCCATGAAAAGAGGATTCCAGGAATTATTAAGAACATTAATTTCATAACTGTCTTAAGGGATGGAATAATTTTACAATCAGTGAGTAAGGTGGAAATAGTAGGTAGGAACCTCTTGGAGAAACACATTTTCTTGATGACACTATCAGGGAAGGAAACTTAAAGAATTTAAAGTCCTGGCTAGGTACAACAAAGAATGGTGCTTGCCAGTCACCTTCCTCATCAAAGAATGTCCTTTGTATTGCACATGACATTTACAAAGAAGAGAGAAAAGAAAGAAGAAGAACAAAACAGGAAAAGAAAAATAACAAAAAGGAAACGAAAAGCCTATGGTTGTTAAGGCCAAACTGGTGCCCTCACCTATAATTGCGTCTCATTAAATACACTGTCAAATCCATTTCTAGCCAATGCATTTAAGCCATAGACTGAAGAGTGTTTTGTGACAGATGTTGCCAACACATTAAGGGTAATTTCGTTTTCTTGAAATGTATAGAATGTACTGTCTGACGGAGTTTGCTTTGCAAATGGCAAGGCAAAAGGAAACAGATTTTTCATTTTAGCATCTCCGGATGTCTGGGTTTGCTCAACGTTTAAGCTTGCAAAGAAAAATACTGTAACATGCTGTAATTCCACTAAAAAGCACAATGACCAAACAGCTGATGGAAATGTCTGGTCTGTTTTAGCCACTGCCTCTGCAAAACAAAGCTGCTCGAGCTCAAGAGATGGAGGACCGATCTGGTCACCCTAGTTCTGAAACAAACAATTTCAACCGTAATTTGGATAAAGTTCCCAAAGACCATTGATGTGGAGTAAACACAGCTGACCTAAGGCCAGAAAAGCATCTGCGTTGTTAACCTTCTGCCAATAGTTGAAAGAAATTTCAAGTCTTGGAGAGTTCATCAATATTTTAATTTCCCAAATGAAATATAAGATGATTGGCAAATAGGGGAAATGTGGGCAGGCTCTCTTCCAACAAGAGCACACATAGCTGGCTCGAAGGCTGTATGAAACTATTGCAAATTTGCTGATCAGTTTCTCTGCTTTCTCTTATTTCCTCTTGGTCTAGTTCAACACAGTAACCAGAGTGATCCTTTGAAAATGTAAGTCAGATCCTGTCATTCTGAGGAGTTAGATGGGATTCAGCAGTTTAGTACAAGGGCTCCAGGAAGACAAGATGGTAGCTAAGGTCTGGGTTGGAGAGGGTGACTACAAAAGGTCAATGGGGAGAGAAGAAGGGTATATTTCATACTTCGAACAATAAAGATTTAAAAATAAAAGATCAATTAAAGCTAAAAAAAGAAGAAGAAGAAGAAAACGAAAAGGAGGAGATGAGCCCGGTGGTCAGGATGTGAGCAAGACAGGCAGAATGTACCAATCAACTATAGGGCTGTCCTCCCCCGAACACAAGAGCAGAACTAAAAGTAGGAAAAAGAGGGCTAAAAGAGATTGGGTGGTGTTTTTTTTTGGGGGGGGGTTGTTTTTGTTTTTTGTTTTTGAAAGAGCCAATAGAGGGCAAGAGCAGGAAAATATAAACCCCTAGACTAGTGAGCTTCTGTAGCAACCCTTTTTGGGACTCCTCTGGTATGCCAAGGATTTGTTACTTTCACTGTAATAAATTTCACTTCCCTTTGCATATTGCTCCCTTGTCCCTGAATTCATTCCCCGACTCCTGGAGAAAATGAACCTAACAGTTCACACTGGAGACTCAATTCCTTTGCTCCAAATCCTCCAATGGCTATCCCTCTTATTCAGGGCAAAAGCCAGTATCAATGCAGGGCCCCAACAAAGCCTGAGATTCATTTCCCTTTTGTTTCATTTCTGATCTTCTCTATTAACATTTTCTGTGTGATTCATTTTGCAAGCACACTGGCCTCCTGGCTATTTCTCAAATATTTCCCTTCCTTCATCACTTTTGCATGTGATTTCCCTTCACCTGGAATGCCTTCCCCCCAGATCATCTGCTCAGATGGCTCTCTTCAACCCTTCTTCAGTTTCTCTCTCAGAGGGGATGTCCTGGCCTGTAGATTAAGTCAAAATTTCAAGATCATGGTCTTAAAATGACATCCTTTGAACATCTAATTCAAGCCTTGCCTAGTGATGGCCCTATCCTGGGACTGTTATATGAGGCAATCAAGTCCTGTAGAGTTTGTTACAATATCTGGCCAACAATCTGGAAGGCATCATATATGATACACATCATTATCATTAGTATGCTTTAATCAAAATGTATTATTCTGTTCATCTTTTAATGTGATAGAATTGCATAAATATGAGTATCAGCAGAAAGGAAAATTATAATTTGTGTAAATAAAGAATAGAGCAATGTAAAAAACAAAACATAAGAAAAATAACCTCTATTAAAACCAGGACATGGACTATGGTGAGAACAACACCTACATGCATATTCCTTCGGCTATCCTGTGCTCTAGTCCAACTAGTGACACTGTAACTTATGATCTGTGGACCTGCAGCAGCAAACTAGGGATTAGAATCAAAATCAGTCTCCTGGCTTTGGGTCTTCAAATCTGTGTTTTAGTACCTCCAGATGACTGTGATGCACCTTGAAGTCTGAGAAGCCTGCTTCGTCTATAAATTGCTATTGTATAAACAAATATTATCATTCTTAAATACCAACAATTGGTTTTATTTTATTTATACTGTTTCTCAATTATTTATTATAAACCAGCCTTGTGATAGGGCACCAGTCTTTATAGCAATAATCCCATTATATTTTGTTTAAATATGCAAAGAGGCCAAGCCTACATTTTTGATGAGCTGAAATGGGCAACTATCTGAATAATTCAGGGGTCTGCCTGATGACCTGCCGTGTTTCCATTTGTTCCATCTCCCCTGTGCTGTTGCCAGTATGAGAATTCTTCCTATTTGAAATTTTGGTCAGGCCAAAATTTGAAATCATCAGGATGTAAAAGAGGAGAGAAAATTATTGGGATAGCATAAGTAAAAAAAAGAAAAGAAATATCATCCCCCTTTCCCCTCTCTTTGTATCTAGTGCCTTATTGTCAAAATGCTTGTGGCCCTATTATACTCTTTTCCTACCACGACTTTTAGGAATTTTTTATAGTAATTATTTAACACAACTTTAAATAGAACCAGAGGCATGGATGCATGGAACAGACTGATGAATGTCAGAAAGGAGGGGGGTTGGGAAGCTGGATAAAGGAAAACTAACAGATTAGCTAAAGAACATATATAAGTAGCCCATGGGCACAGGCAGTAGTGTGGGGATGGCCAAGGGATAGGGCTGAGGTATGGGTGGTGGAGGTGGGCAAAGGAGCGGGGGTGGGAATCAGAATTAGTGTCAATAATAAAAAATTTAAATTAAAATAATATTGTTTAAGGTCATTTGTCTTTTTTCTCATCTATGGTTTTCTGCCTCTTAATTTTTTAATATTTCTAATCTAGTTAGAAAATAATTGAATTGAGTTTGTGTATATCAGACTATCTTTAGCCCTAGTAAAATGGAGTACAGAGAATGATAAGGGCTTATAAGTAAATCAGTGAGTGCAAATGATTTTCTAATAGCAAGGATGATGTAATAATATAAAAGGCATAAAGGTAGTTTATTTAATCTAGGGAACAGCTATTCAAATGCAGTATCCAGCAAAATTTCTGTGCAACATTCCTTGCCAGATATGCAGAGATATTTAAACCTTTTTATTTGTGATCTTGCATAGGTGGCTTAAAAATTTTTTTTTTCATTTTTAGCAAAGTTTAAGAAGAGCTGCTGCTGTGGGAAGAGGGAAAAAATGGAGCAGAAAGCATACCCTCCTTAGAAACAGTCATGAATCCTCAACTACCTTGATAAATTTCCCAACCAACTTGTAGAGGGCAGTCTGACTTTAAAACAAATTATGTTTGAAATCCCAAAAGCTGCAGCCGAGCTGGCAGATATGACTTAGACTTTGGAAGCATTTTGGAATGATCCCTGACAAACACTGGCCGTATGGCAGAAAGATCAATCACCATGGCAAGCAGGAATCCGCACTGCCCCTAGGACTCCATCTGAGCACTTAATCCCTTCCTTCCCCTTGTTATGCTCTAATTGCTTCTTTCAGTGTTATACCTTCCAAGAGGGCAAGGGTTATGTTCACACATCTTTTGTAATCCCAATGAATAGGAATTTTAGGCAGTAGATATTCAAAACAGATCTGACTTACTTTTCTCTATCTCTGCCTCTAATTATTCAGTGAAATGAAACATGCTGACACTTATCAACATTATTTATTTGGGATGATCACACTAAGAGGGCCTGAATCATGTCTGCTGGTTCACCACTGTCAAATGAGAGTGCCTTAGTGCTCTCTATAGGATGATGCATATAACATATGCTTCATAAATATTGGCAGGCAGAATGATGAAAGAACAAAATTCCAAATCAAAAGGTAAAATTTCAAAAATGCAAGTTTGAGCCCTGAGCAGTTTGGCTCAGTAGATAAGAGCATCGGCCTGCAGACTTAAGGGTTCCAGGTTCGATTCCGGTCAAGGGCATGTGCCTTGGTTGCAGGCACATCCCCAGTAGGAGGTGTGCAGGAGACAGCTGATTGATGTTTCTCTCTCATTGATGTTTCTAACTCTCTTTCCCTCTCCCTTCCTCTCTGAAAAGATTAATAAAATATATATTTTTTAAAATGCAAGTCTGAGAGTACTAGTCAAAATGGAGCATTCCAAAGCTTTTGAGAAAACTCCTTTTCACATGGGGCAGTTTGAAAACCACATATTTGTGAACTTATTAATATCTACAATCATCATATTCTTAAAAATGCGATCTGACATTCACCTGATGTAAAAAAAAAGTTCTATGAATACCACCACAGCATATCTGTGGACATTAAAATTAAAAGTATGTTGCTTAATACTAGAAGAGACATTATTAAAATTAAAAGTATGTTGCTTAATACTAGAAGGGACATTTGACAATATCAGGAGACATTTGGAGAAGGGCTGCTTCTGACACATGGTGGGTAGAGGCCATTGATAATAGAAGCCATCCTGTAACACACAGGACACAACCCTAAGTAGAGAATAATCCAGCCACAAACATCATTAGCGCTGAGGTTCAGAAAACCTGGCATATGCAGACAAATATTCCCAAGCTCCATTTATACAAAATGAGAAAGATCTGAAGCGGCAGTAATTAGAAAATGGCACCAAATACCTATTCAACTCTGCTCTCAGCAACTAACAGCAAATCTTAGCTCCTGCACCAAAATTACATTAATGATATAAACAAGTTTCTAAAAGACTTGACATCTAAACCAACTGCCTAAATCCTGTAATTTATCAATGAAAGGAAGCAAGAGTGGTATGTGACTTTCATTGGCTATATGATTATTTTTTTTAGTTCAAATTTCTATTTCTATTTATTTTAGAGAGATGGCTAACTAGAGTTGGTTTCTCTCTTCTAAGTTTACATGACTTAGATTCAATTGCTATAATATTTGGACTGCTACCTTGAATGTGTCACTGTGGGCTAAGGGTATGAAGTTTATAAGCAGATAATTTTAGAACAGTTATGTATATAATTTATCCAAAAAGAGAAAAGCTATAAAATATGTAATATTAGCCCTGGCCAGTGTGGCTCAGTTGGTTGGGCATCATCCCATGCACTGAAGGGTTGCTGGTTCTATGGCTGGTCAGGGCACATGCCTGGGTTGCAGGTTCAATCCCAGGCCAGGGGTTGTAGGAGACAGCCAATTAATGTTTCTCTCTCTCTCCCTCTCCCTTCCTCTCTGTCACAATGAATTACAAAATTTTAAAAACTATGTAATATTTAAAGACACTAAAACCAAATTAGTTTTAACCATGGAGTCTTCTTTAAAGGAATCCTAATTAAATGCCATGCCTATTTTACTGTGAATAATGGTTTCAATGATTGGTTAAGTACCTATTTATAAAATAATGTCATTTTGAGTAAGAATATAAGTATGTCACATTGAAGTATTTCTTACCAAAGCAGGTACTTAATTAGGATTCTCAACAATACTTTATTAAACCCCTTAAAAATTTTTTTAAACCAAAGAAATCTGTTTGGCAGTGACTTTGATGTTTTTAACAGCTTCTTTAGAACTTTAATACATCAAAATGTAAATATGTTACATTATTGAGGGAGACTTAACAACTTGAAGACATGGGGCCCAATGGTCAAATGGTTTCATTGACTAAAGTGCAATACAGCGGTTAGGGTTTTAATCATTAAACTTGTTAAAATTATGAAAGGAAATTCATTATGCAGGTGGGTTGCTATATTCTTTTCCTTTTGTTATTCTACTTAACGAGATCACAGTTGCAGAGCCAACAGAAATATGAAGTATGCATAGAAGGAGCCTAGTACTTCAGCGAGCTTCTAATGACTTCAGCAACAAAAGGTGAATGTATGTCCAATAGCTTCCCATTCTAATTCTATAATTTAATCATGTGTGGCTCTCAGCACAAACGTGTGTTATGAAAATCCACGTGGTATGTTCTGAAGATATGAAGATATGAAGGACTCACACATTTTGTGTGGAAAATTAATAGTGCAGCCTAAATCTTTTGTCTTTACTTTGCAGAACTCATGGTATATGCCTTCCTCGCACATGCATACAGTTCCAAAATCAGTTTGAAGAGATTTAAGAAGAAAGAGATTTAAGAAGAAAGAGATTAAAGACCGTTAAGCTATAGCACTTACCAAATGAATGGGTTGGTCATAATATATTTCACTATCTTCCCTACTTTTTAAGGTACAAAAAAAACTACTGATATCTACCAATAAAATATATTACATAACTAAAAATTGTATTAGAGATATGGAGAACAGCTCCTTGCCATTTTCCTACCTTAAAGATAACCCTAAAAATATGCACATCCCTTTAAAGATAAGCAGAACTAATTGTCCTTCTTTTTCATTCCAAGAGGGAATGTAAAAGAGGTCATGTTAAACTACCTTCTCTACCAAAGTACAGCATAGATCACATTTTATAGTTGAGTTAGCATCTTGACAGATATTATTTCATAGTGGAAATGTCACATATTAAGGACATGGGCACTGTTAAGCCAATGGCTATTGTAAGTTAATGCATCGGAGGAGTTTAAGGGCACATAAGACAATTCAGTGAAGGGATCAAACTATTTTCCATGCCTGCCTGTCTGTCCAGAGATCATTTAGATGGAATCAGCAGTAGGATCACCCCTGAGACCCTGCCTTTCTATTTTAGTCCCACATGACATCTCCAAAAGAAGGCTCCTCCAGGTAGATGTAGGCTGGCCTCTTTAGCATAGCACACATGTCTTCCCATTTACCCTTTGGTCTAATTCTCCAAGACTATCCACATAAGGTCTCTCCTCCTACCACACTGAGCTCCTCCTTCTTCTCTGACCCATTTTTTTCTCTTGCCCTTGCTGTCTCTGCCCAGAGCCTTCTGCCTCTATGGCAGGTTTGTATGTGTGCAGATCAAATGCTACATTCTAGGAAACGTTTTCTGTGTCTGACCCATGTTGTTGGTCAGTTGCTTCTCTCTTCTTTCATGCTATGTGTCACACACCTTGAAAATGATCATGCTTTATTTCTCCCCTGGATTCTAAGTCCACTGTGCCATTCATGATGTTCATTCATTTTCCAATGGTTCTACAACCTAGCACAGTGTCTGTTATGAAAGAGGTAGGAATGGTGCTGAATGACTAACTGAATGATGGCACTTGCTTATCAGCCAGGGTACCCCTGACTATAAAGGGATGTAAACTCAATAGCAACTCCATGCTGACACTGGATAAGAGGATTCAATTAAAAAACAAACAAACAAACAAACAAACAAAAAACAGAAGCAATTCCTTGATTGGACAATAGGATGGTCTTAAAAATACATTCATGCAATGGCTTTGCTTTCCTTTAATACTGCCCCTGTCTGACAACTACCAACTTGATGTCTTTGTCATTTAGTATGCGAATTCCTGGTCTTCTAAGGGCCACATACTACCCAAGGAACTTTAATGTTTGAGTTCACGACATAATTTCCATTCTATAGAATATTTATACATACCCCATTATATGGTACAACATTCCCTTCATGTATTACAACTAAGACACAGATGCAACTGCAGTATAAACTTTTTCATTAGGGTTTTCCCTTGCCACAAACCATTTTAATAGCCATATATCTGCTCAGGTTCTTGTCAAATCTCACCATGCAGTAAGAGAGAAAAAAATGCTTTATTCACTTACACAGCAACCACTCTGTATACCTCCAAGTAGCTTTTCAACGTACAGGAAGTTTAAAATGCACGTCTTAAGCAGTATTTCAGGCCGATCTTTTTCCAAATGATAAGGCAAATAGGGTTCCCAGCAGATGTCTGAATATTTATGGACAGCGTCTTTTGTCTGGTAAAAGGTTTATCTCACTTTAACTAGCACTTGGGACGGTGAGCTGTCATAAAGCCTCTCATTAAAAACTTCTCCCTACTGACAAATAGGCCCCCAAACCCGGCTGCAGAATCATTTCCAAGGCCTTGCAGGATTCCATTGGTGAATGGGCCTGGGAAATTACTTCTCAAACCTCAGGGGTGATCAAGAGGAAAAGCTGGCTGTTCTCCTACTTATGGCCATTGTTTATAGTGCAAATTGCCTAAATATGTCACAAGGCACCTTGATTCTGGCTGTTACTAGGAAAGCAGCTATTCCTTGTCCTGCAATTTGCTGCAAAATGGACTTTATTTTGTGGTCCCTCAGAGAACATTTGTGGGCTATTCGTTTTCTCTTTTAAGACACTTTTAGAAATTTGCCTGGTTAGAGCTGGCAACTCAACTAGACCGAAGGATACAGGTGTGAAGTCAAGACCCAATTAAAAAAACTAATTCACTCCCTTTAAAGTACACTTTCTATTAGTACATTTTTCACTCACATGTCTCACACTCAGAATATATACTATTGATGAGATGTTTTGAAATGTGACGCTGACATAAAGTATGTCCTGATGCAATCAATGGTCATGTCCTAAAATAAAATTTACATCATATTGGTATCCAACCAAGATCTAATCTGAGGCCTGTGACATGTCAATTCATGTACACAAAGTTGTCCAGTAGATAGATGAAAGCCAATTATGCTTTTTTCTTCAGTGTCCTATTTGTTAAAGAAACTTATAGATAAAAACATCTTTTATTTCACTTAGATTTTATTGCCCTTTCTCCTAAATAGTAATGCTATGGTAGTAATTGTGACTTTTGCTAAGTTTAATAGAATGGCCATGAACTCTCTAGTATCTTGTTCCTCAATGTGTGGTCCAGGGCCAGGTAGAATCATCTGGTACCCTGATACAGAATCTCAGGCCCAACCCCAGCCCCAGAATCTGCAGTTCAATAAGATCCCCAGGTAAGTCATATTTAAGGTCAAGTTTGAGAAAATTTGCTCAATTTCTCCTTCCTTCCTTCCTTCCTTCCTTCCTTCCTTCCTTCCTTCCTTCCCCCTCCCTCCCTCCCTCCCTCCCTCCCTTCCTTCCCTCCTTCCTTCCTTCCTCCCTCCCTCCCTCCCTTCCTTCCTTCCTCCCTCCCTCCATGGCTCTGAGTACATTTCCTACTACATTGTTTTTAAAGAGATTCTTGGTTTGTTTCTTAATCATTTTTCCTAATTTCTTTTCCAATTCCTATTGGAGGGCCAAGCAGCTTCAAATAATCACAGCAACATTAATATGCCTCTCACAAATATAACTACAAACAACTGGATATTTAGTTCAGTTCCTGAAGACTCTCCATAGGGTATCTGCCTTTATCTATAAAATGTCCTTTACCTCCCCCCCCCCCAATTTCATTTCCTATGAGACGTTTTCATGACAACCCTTAAATTAAAACTTCCATTCTTTCCAAATATTCAGCAAATGAGTTTGAAATGTCTATTATGGTCCATATTTAGAAAAGTTGTTACAAGTATTAAGAGGTATAAAGTAGTAAGACTCAACATCTACATACATACCATATACATACATAGATACACACACACATATGGTGTTAGTATGATGTTAGAAATAAAACTGCAAAATATTGCTGCTTGTTAGGCCTTCATGAAAGCAAAGTGTTGCAGTTAGTTTAAAAATGAAAGATTTTTGTTGTCTTGGCCTTTTGTCTGCACTCCTGATCCAAATTTACAACTGATCATTGAATCTAGCATTTCAGATATCTCAAAACAACTATGTCCATTCTGAATATTGTTGTTCTTGTTCTATCTTCTATTCTTTCTCATATTTGGTTATTATAATATTACGGAAAATTCCAGGTCAACCTTGCCTTCTCCTTCACTCTCATCATTTACAACAAACCCATAGTCCGTGTCGTCAGTGCTACATCTGAAATGTATCCAAATCCTGTCTGTCTTCCTTTCAAGTGAGACTGGCTTTGTTGAGCACTTTACTCTCTCTCATTAAGATTAATGCAATTATTTCCTTTGGTATATATATCTCTCAGTCATGGCTGAAGACATTTATGTTTTAACTAGAGGCCTGGTGCACAAAATTAATGCAGGCAGGATCCCTAGGCCTGGCCAGCGACCAGGAAGAATCTGTGGGGTGACTAGCGGGGCAACTTAGGGGTCGCCTTTGCTGACTTGGGGTCTGCAGGCTGGGGGCAGCTCCTGTGTTGAGCATCTGACCCCTGGTGGTCAGTGAGTAGCATAGAGACCAGCTGTTTGGCCGATTTGCATATTAGGCTTTTATTATAGAGGATTCTCTCTCCACATATTATCAGTTCTGCAAAAAGTGAACCCTGCCTTTTCAAAATTGAATTGGAGAAACCCTACATTTTCAAGACCATTGGTCTGCAAACTCATTAGTCAACAGAGCCAAATATCAACAGTACAAATGATCGAAATTTCTTTTGTGAGCCAAATTTTTTAAACTTAAATTTCTTCTAATGCCACTTCTTCAAAACAGACTTGCCCAGGCCGTGGTATTTTGTGGAAGAACCACACTCAAGGGGCCAAAGAGCCGCATGTGGCTCAAGAGCCACAGTTTGCCGAACATGGTCCTAGACTCCCTTGCTGCTAGAGAAATACAGCTTCTGCTAACCAGAAGCTCCTGCAAAGAACTTAGATTTGGAAGAGATTTTAGAATAGCAGGTGGGCAGAGCATGTGGCATTCACTTTACTGACCAAGAGGTGGCAGAAGTAGCAGGATTCCATGGTTTTCGGCAATGTTACTGGGGTCAGGGAGTGACAGTGGCACCCTTTTAGCTCTTGTAACAGGAAGAAGTTCACTGTTGGCTAATATTCAGCATTTATTTGCTACCAGTGAATCTATTGTCAAGATTTTTCTTTCTGTACAAATTATGAAGTAAAAATATATGCTAATTTCATTTAAGGTAGATGAAATAAGAAACTTAACTAGTATTATTCTCTTAGAATTGTTAGCTAAGTATTTTTATTAGGTCCTACTGCTCATTGAAGAGGAACAAATAGGACTTTATGTCTACTAACTGGTATTCAAATTTTAAAGTGTTTATGGTTATGTAGCCATAATGATATACCCCTTTTATATTTCTACTTGAAACTTGTATAAAAAAATAACATGGAGACACATTCAATTTATTATGAAAAGAAAGCTCTTTCTGACTTTTTAACCACCAGTTGAAATTATGCTATTGCATTAAAGTTAATCAAGAGAAAAATATTCAGAATCAGGTTTTTTTGTTTTTTGTTTTTTTTCCTCATAGTTTTTCTCCCATCCTTGGCTTTTAGCACGCCTTCCCTTTTGCACAGATTATATGTGGGGAAATGAATGTTCAGCAAAATTAGGCAGTTGACTAGCATCAGAGGTTTTCAACATATACTTTTGCTTTATTTCATGCAAGAGCAAGTCTGAAGCCATCTGCCTGCCAACAACTACATCCTTCACTCCCGTTATGGAGACAGAACCCCCCACCTCATCATTAAAAGGCAATCTTCAAAGGGACATTGTTTTTGCTTATTCCCGTTGTGACAGATGTTTTATATCATCCACCTCCACATGCAAACTCATCTGTAAGGGACTGCCCACTCTCTGCAGCCAGCTGTGGAAATAGCTCCGGTGTCATCTGTGGCAGCTCTCGTTCCATTCTTCTGACCTCACCAAAAACCACATCCAAGAGCAGGAAAAACAAACAGCCCTGATAACTTCCTTGAAAACATTTCCAGGGCAGAAGATAGGCCAGCTTTAGACATGAGTTCTTTGCAAAGCATGCAACAAAAGAGAGGCAAACTTATTTGAAACACTCAAATGTCACCAGGCAAGCCAATCGGGGTAATCCCTAGATTAAGGAATCATGAAGCAATAGCATCTGGGGGCATGATTCAGCTGAGAACATCTGGTAGGCTCCGAACCACTTCAATTAGCTAGAGTATGCATCCATCAATCACTTCGTTTCTTTTGATTGTATAACGTTCCCACGAGGAAATGTTTACACCACCAAACTCATCCAGCTCTTTGAAATACTGTGACGAGACTATAACATCTTTCTTAAATGGATAGACAATTAACTGAAATTGTTCTGTGGTGGAATTATACCCTGATGTTAGAATATATTTTAGGAACAAAAATTAATCTGCGTTTTAAGAAGTCTTATATTGGCTTGCTTGAAATTGACAAAGCAAAACTTTTAGTAGAAAGAATGATACCACTTTTTAACATTGATGGGGCTGCTGCTATTATGGTATACTTGCCAATTGTCTGAAATGTTAAAGCCTTACTAACTTTTAAAAAGATACTTTGTTGATATTTAGAGTTTAGAATATATTTTTTTTAAAACTTATCTTAGTTATCAGAATAAAAATGTCTTTATAGGCAGAGATCTGAAGTCTCAAGGGATGAATGGTTCATCTCTGAAGAAGAGTTAGCAGTAATTATAGATGTCAATCATAACTCACTCTGCTCTCCTTAGCTCTTTCCTTAATGCCAACTGTCAATCCATTTGTTAATTAAGGGTAGTATTTTATTGTGTCATTCCTCTTAAGATTTCTGCACATACCCCATAAACAACTGTTTAATTAGTGTCTTTTAGTATTTACATGGCAATGGAGTAGTAAACACAGCTAACCCACACATTCCATGTAGCAACCTATTCTGACAATGATGGGATAAAATGAAAAAATCATCAAAAATCTAATTATAAGTCCATGGGTTCCTCATAGGATAGATCTAATAAATAGAAAAAAGGTTAACTTAAAAATTTTTTTATTCATTGTACAAAATTCAAACTTAATTAAAAATAATACAACTTCATTAGTTCATAATAGTTTCTGTGGCTTTTAAAACTATCATTTTTTTTGCATAACTTTAATGGGTTGTTATTATGAATCAGAAAATAAGTGATCAAATTTAAAAATAAAAATTGTATTCTAAGAATTCATCCATATAAAAAACTAGTGACCGAGTTCACGAAATTCATGCACATTAAAAGGGGATTAATTAGAGGAAATAATTTAATATTGCTATCTGCCCTTTCTCTATAATAGAAGTGTCAGAGATGAAAGAAAATTAGTAAAATGTATATGAAAACCTTCCTCCTGTCAAAGTCTGGGCATCACCACGGAACCCAGAGTTTAGTCTCTGCCCACCCACATGCATCTCAAAATCGCATGAGACCCAGACCCGGCTGCCCCCCCCCCCCCCACATTGGGCTAGATCCAGACCTGGCCAGTCCCACCCTTGTCAAGCCCTGCTGGTCAACTGGCCCAGCACCAGGATGGGGAGCTTGACCTGAGGTCTCCTAGCCCAGACTGGGGTGGGGGTGGGGGGCGGTTATGGCTTGAGGTCCTCTGTCAAGCTCCATTGAGTGGGAGGCATGGCCTGAGGTCCCTTGTCAAGCCCCACCAGGTGTGTGTGTGGGGGGGGGGGCGCAGCCTCACGTCCTCCAGCCCAGCACCAGGAGGGGAGCGCAGCCTCAGGTCCTCAGTCAAGTCCCGCTGGGCGTGGAGAGGTGGGTGGTGGTGTGGTCTGAGGTTCCCTGACCTGGTGCCAGGGTGGGGGGTGCAGCCTGAAGTCCCTGTCAAGCCCCATCTGGTGGGAGGTGCAGCCTAAGATCCCCTGTCAAGCCCTGCTATGTGGGGAATAAGGCCTGAGGTCCCGTTAAGCCCCATGGGGGCAGGGGAGGAGGAAGCCTCAGGTTCCTGCTGATTGATCTTTAAGGGTCCTTATGGGAACTTGGCCTCAGCTGTGGGTGCAGCCATCTTTGTGAGGGAGTGATGATCATAGTACATTCCCTCTTTATTAGATGGGATGATTTTCCCCCATACTGCTTGGTTCAGCAATATTGTGGACTCAGAAGGGTAAAATGATATTTTTGAGATAAATTGGGATGAAGGTAGTATGCAAAAAGGTAGTATGTAAGAATTTCAGGGAAAAATCAGAATAGAAAATTAGTTTTGATTTACCATGCTTTTTAAGAACAACTAAATGAAATGCTTAATTTAGCATTCTTTAAACACCTAAATTGTGAAAACCAGTAATCATACTTGCCAATTTGCTCACATCACAAATTTTTCAAAAGCCAAAGTATAAATAAGTCTCCTCAGACACAGAGGAGTTAAGAGATATGCTGTTTCATTTCAAATACCACAACTTATCAGCACAATGAATGGCAGCCCAATTTTTTTTTTAATCTGGCTTGATTTTAACCTGTGTGGCTGACTTTCAGGAGGCCTGTGAGCAGCTTGCTTCTTATGACTGCCATACACGACCTAATTTGCAAATCCGATCTCCAAAGCTTTGGAACATTTTTCACATAGGTATGTTTAAAAAAATGAGAGAGGTCAATAATGGAACAAACAGGCTTTCTGGTGTGTTCTAGAGCTAACACTCCAAAGTCATGTCAAGTCAACTAAATTAGTCCCCCCCCCCCCCCCCCCCCCCAGGTCTGGAATCTGGGAGTGGAGACAAGCAGGGAGATCACTCAGTGAAACAGTTTGTGAATATAGTGGCAGAAAAGCTGATGACCTACAGAGTTTAAGGAAGCAGATGGCAGTGTCTCAGGCAATGACTTCAGCATCATAAAGCTGGGGCCCTGTCTGACAGGGAGAGGTCGTCTACAAGGACCTGGTGTTGCTGGCAACTGTGTAGGGACTCCCCAAACCTACTCCATGGAGGCATCCAAAGTTATCGAAATAAAACGGCATCAAAACTTGACTATTTTGATTATAACCACTTAGAGGCAAAAGACTGCAATGCAAATGTAGAGGGAAACCATTGAAACAATGATAACTGGGATCAGCAACTGTAGCAATTAATGACTCCACCAACTGCGCATTAGACAGGTGTTACACTCATCTATTTGCACAGTAGCTGTGATGGTTTGCAGATCTGAGGCAGAGAGAGGCTCTAGAGTTCGGACAGCTGCATTTTCCTCCTGAGAAAGCTTTATTCCCTCATTTTACTTCTCTGATAAATTCTTCCGCTCACCCTTTATTTTATCTATCTCTGATTTCTTGGAATGAAGGATGCAATGTGCCATGAAAATTCAGTATTGATTTTATGTCCCCCAAAGAGTAGACTGATACCTCTCTTTATCTTTCACCTGCAGTGAGTCAGAAGAAGGTCAAGGAAACCCACTAAATTTGTTTTCTGTGTTATTAACATTCCTGTGTTGACAAATTATTCTTAAGATTTTTATATTAGTATCGGATTTTTATGCAAATCCTCCTTAGTTAAAAATTCGTTAGAAAAAAACCTTAAAAATGAAATATTTCATTTTTATTTATTTTTTCATTTAAAATAGGCCTGGATTATCTTTTTTGGTTTTATGTTTAATAACTATTTTTATTTTTACTTTATGCAATAGGTACTATTTAATATAAGGAAAAGTGACAAAATATTATTCCTTTATTTGGTTTGGGTTTAATTTAAACCTGCTTGATCTTTATGAATTAGTAAATGGGGCTTGAAAAAAAAAAGAATCTGGTCTTTAATACAAAATTGAATCAAAATTATTACACAATGCCCAAATTACTTACATCCTGTCAAAACAGGTTTGGCTCAGTGGATAGAGCTTCTGCCTGTGGACCAAAGGGTCCCAGGTTCGATTCTGGTCAAGGGCATGTACCTTGGTTGTGGGCACATCCCCAGTGGGGGGTGTGCAGGAGACAGCTGATCGATGTTTCTCTCTCATCGATGTTTCTAGCTCTCTGTCCCTGTCCCTTCCTCTCTGTGAAAAATCAATAAAATATATTTTTAAAAGTTACTTACATCCTTCAGTAATAAACTACCTTATGTGTGGAAAAATGGTAAAGTAATTCAGCATACAGTTTCAAATAAAGTTCTAGTTGACATAGGCTTAAAGAAAATACAATACTTTTTTTGTAATATGATTTTATGGAATTTTTCTTATAGTGATTTATTACATGCTTTATCTAATACATCAGTTTTAAAATGCAAAAAGTGTCATTAGATGGATAACCTGATAAAGGTCTATAGTATTTATGGGCCATTTTCAATGACTGTGCAGATTAAAAGTATGGTATATTTACCTCAGACATCATCTAGCATTATATAGTTTTGAGACAATAAGAATTAATTCTGATACTATTTGGTTGAATGTGCCTTCAGAATAAAAATTTTTAACAAAACCATACTAATTCCTTTCCACTTAAAATATAATGATGGGGTTGCTAAAAGATGAAAACATATCTTTCTTCTTATACTAATTAAATCAGTATTAATGGACAAAAGATAACTTACTAATATTTTGTATTCTATGTACAAAAGGGCCCAATTATAATTTTTTTTGTTAATCTGTCAACTTAATTTACTCTGGGTTAAATTATATAACCTGGTATATAAAGATTTAATGAAGAATCAAGCCACATATAATGAGATGAAATTGGTGTTAATTGGATTGAAACATACCTGTTTCAGATCTGACATCAATTTGTATGATATCAGAAAAGGCAATTAACCTCTCTGAATCACTTCCTTCATCCATAAGGACATTATCCTATAATATTCAGGTTTATATTTTGTGATAACATATGTAATATTACCATAAGACAGCGAGGAAAGGATCTTTACATAACCCAAGTAAGCAGAGCATTATTCCAGAGATAGAAAACTGCATTGAAAAGATCAATTCATTGTGCTGATGCCTAGAATTATTTAGAAGGTCACAAACTTTTTATTACACAGTAATAGAAAAAAATGCACATGCTTAAGTCTATTCGTGACAACTTCATGCACACTAAGATACTAATGGCCAAATCAAATTCTTCAGAGGACGTTTTGAGAGAAGCACACACACCATTAGTTTGATCGAAAGGCTATGTTCTATTTCCTCTGGTCCCTCTCCAGGCTCCCAACTAACATACACACAGTCTCTCTGTCTCTCTGTCTCTCTCTCAGTCAGGGCCTGCAGATATGTGCAACCAGAATCCCATGAATCTTTCTTTAACAACATACACATTCCCTAATATACTCATTTGTTTATCTCTTTCTTCTCCAATACACTGTAGGTTTCACGAGGGCAGGGGCTGGCCCTGTTTACCCTGCACCATATGCCTGAACATGGAATAACACACAGCATCTGGCACACAGTGGCTTCTCTATAAATATTGTTTAAATGAAAAAGCAAAAGGGAGAAGGAATGAGCTTTTGGATTTAAGTGTCTTGAATAAAGAGCATTGTGGGAGAGAAGTGAAGAATGTGAAAATAATGGCTGAGTTTCCTAAAGACAACTTTTACCTTCCTGACAATTTCATCAAAATTTAACCTCAAATAATGAACATGGTTTATTGGCATATTTTTAATACTTTATTAATATTTCCCCTATTGGAATGTAAATCCCATAAAGGAAAGAACCTCTGTTATGATCAGTTTTGTATTCTAAGTGCCTAGAATGGTGCCTGGCTCATAGCAGACACCAATAAATGTTTATTGAATGAATGAATAAATGCATGAATAAATGACTTAATCTAACATTGTTAGTGTAATGGGGGGGAAGAAAGACTGGATAAAAATATCTACTTTTTTATTGCTATCATTCCTCCAAGATACAGACAACAGAAGTTTTCTGATTCTACTGGAAATATTCCAGAAGTTAATTAATTATACAATAATCATAATTTGAAGTTCTTGAATCTCCTTTTGGAGGGTTCTTAAATACCTTGAGATTAATAAAATTTAAAACTCATTTTAATCCCCTAAGGTATATCATTATTTTCAAATGCACGCATATTTTTATGGAAATATAACCCATGTGTTTCTCATTCATTTACACATTTAGTGTTCTATCACAATTGTAGTCAGACTTATGTGGTAATTAAAAGCCTACTTTAGGAGGGTGGGGCAGGCTACAAGGGGTCAATGGGGAAAAAAGATGTATGTAATACTTTCAACAATAAGGATTAAAAAACAATAAAAACTAGAACTCCACTTTAGGAGAAACATGTGCTTTTTTTTTTTTACCAACCAATAAGTACACTTCTAATGAAAGCCATATAAGGAATATTCAACAACTTTCAGATGGGTTCAAAATCATAATTTTTGAGAGGCTTAATGATTCAAACAAAAGAGGATGTGCTTTTAATGAATATTCACTGGAGTTTATTAAACTCAACATAGTCAAGAAAAGAAGATACACCCTAAACAAGTGCTGTGAGATTTAATAATTATCTAAGGAATTTAATCTGTATAAGACCAACTGAAAGAAAATTAAAAAGAGAAAGATCTATTAGAGATTACAGGACTACAGGTACAAATAGACTTCCATTCTTGCATACTTTTGACTTTGTAAGGAAATCAATGCTATAACAATTTATTTCATTTTCTAGGACAGGTATAAGAAAAAAATGTGTCAGCCAGAACATTTCTCACCATATGCCTGGCCCGGTGTAATGGAAATGGGCATGATCAAATGATTGGGTCATTCTGATTTACGTGGGACTGTCTACATAACTTCATAAGCAAGGGTAATTGCTACTAACAGGGCAGCCTTGCTGAACCATGGCAAATCAGGATTATAAATACTGGAAACACAACCTACTCAATCTCTAAAGTGAATATAGCTACATGATCTTTAACAGTTTGCTCCAGGTACAGAATTAAGTGTCTCTGTTTTGTTTTTGTTGTTGTTAGAATTGTGAAAGAAAAAAATTGCCCAAAATCTTCAAAACTGTTTAGATGTCAGTCATTATATCCTACCGATGAAAGGTTTATATTTGAAACATTTAATCCTGTTGTATTATGGATATTCCCCTAAAGCAGTGGTCGGCAAACTCATTAGTCAACAGAGCCAAGTATCAACAGTACAACAATTGAAATTTCTTTTGAGAGCCGAAAACCAACTTCTGTGCATGGGCCACGAAGTTTCATTTGCACTGTATGTGCGCGGTCACACATGGTATTTTGTGGAAGAGCCAAACTCAAGGGGCCAAAGAGCTGCATGTGGTTCGTGAGCCACTGTTTGCCGACCACTGCCCTAAAGGACCCTGCTGCTGATTGTCTGCCAATGAAGCATCATTCTCACCAGTTTCACACTGAACCTTATTTTTAAATTAAAGACATAAAGAAGAAAATTTAAATCTTTGAGCCACCATCTAATTTGTAAACACTTGTCTAGAGCTATAGACACACATTCAAGGATTCTTGGGAAACTTACTTTCTAGTCCTTAAAATGACAAAGAGGAAGGAGAGAAAACCCAAGATATAGTGTGTATAAAATCCAAAATCCTCAGGGCATAGGAAAATCCCACAGGAAAAGATGATGTTTTTCAGTAATTTAGATTTCATATCCTCCCCGCTCCCTCCACTCCCCCCACCCCGACACACACACACACCTCTCCGTGAAGCCTTTTCAAGTTTGCTACTTGAAACACTGCAATGATGGAATCTTTGGGAGCTCAGACTTTGATGGTAAGTCAAAGTGGTTCTTATTACCAGCATCAACCATAACATTAAAGGAAAATATGCTTGAAAGCCCTCAGTGCCAACCAAGGATGGGATAACCTAGAAAAGCATGAAATAATCTATCCTTGTCAATAAAGCAGAATAAATAAAAAATAAGTAAAATTTTCAGAAACAAAAATAAGAGACCATCCTATTCTTCTAGTGAGAGATCATGGTTTAGGATTCATAGAGTCCCTTGCATTTACCATGATCAATAATGAATTAAATAAATCTAAATATACAAGTGCCACTTTGGGGGTTCCTATGAACTTGACCAAGGAGCTGGTTGCTTCCTTGGTTTGTACCAGACAAGGGGCTGCTGCTGTGTTTTCATATTTTGTTGCTCTTCCTCTCCCTACATTAGAGGAAAGGAAATTTAATGAATAAAATACCTTTCTGAAATATTATGCAGGATTGGAATGAAAGAGTTTTCCATGAATATGTAAGGCTATTTTTCACACTTCTATATCGACTTCTTAACTTGAAAAGGGGTTGGACTAAATGGCCTGTAATTTCTTATAATTTAAAGCATCTATCTCTGTTTTCCAATTTATGACTATAGTCAGTTTCTTAAGTGGAAACATCAGGTGCATATGCTTTGGTTGATTCAAAAAGGCATATATTGTACAGTATATAATTAGCCTTAAATTTATAGGTATAAGCAAAAGTATAATCAGGTTACTAAATAATCTTGCTTGCAAGTGGCATTAGCAAGCACTTGATTTAGTGCACTTAACACTAGTACACTTAATATAATGTTTATCATGTGCATATTATTTTATATTCTTAGGTCTAGGGGCTATTGCATATATCAAGCATGGTAATTATTAGTGAAAAGTAAATGCATTGCTAGGAATCCCATCCATTCTCTCCAATGGGAAGAAATGACTCCCAAGTCTATCACTGACACTTTTGTATGCCAAAACTCTATTTCAGACTACATATTAAAAATCTTCATCTGGTTCCACAAACTTGATGTGCCCCAAAGGAACTCTATGTCCCTGATCTTGAATTTATTCTTTCTCTTCCACATGTTAATTCAGTTTAAGGACATTATCTTCTACCTAGCCATCTAAGGCTAACTGCTAGAGTCAGATTTGACCGATTCAACCACCTTTTCTCTTTCTGAATTTTTCTATTTCAACTCCTTCACATCTGTCATTCTTTCTCCTTTCATTCTAATTTATACCATGAATATCATCAGTGTTTAGTCTTTTTAAATCATAACAAGACATTGAACATCCTCATATAAACATACATTTGTCTAAAATGTATAGGTCAAAGTTTTGGCTAAATACCACTTATGGTGGAGATCAGCATATGTGGATAGCAATATATAGATGGTATCCGCCCATCTAGCCACCCATTTGTCCATGCCATGTATAATAGACTTTATTCCTTGAAAGAAATTTTGCATATACATATCAGAAAGTTAGGAAGAAATAACTTTGAAGTGTGACATTAGAATCTAAGGATTTGTACATGTAGCATGTAACACAAACTTAGCATTCTAATGAGTTTTTAGTATTGGCTGAAAACACTTTAGATACAAGACTGAAAAGATAAAAGGCTTTATAGGAAAGTAAGAATCAATTTTTAACATACACCATTGTTATGCAGAAATAGTTCTAATGTGTATTGATTAAAAACCCTTAAAGGATAACTCTTTGATAAAAGGTCTCTCTTTTGAATAGAAGTTTTAAGATTATTGTTCAGAACTCAGCTTGATAATTAGGCTGATTTCCTCTGTACTAAATGGGAATTAAAAAGCCAAGAACACAATACTTGTTTTAACATGGACAAGGATTAATCCTCTTACTTGAAATTTGCTTTCAGTTTCTCCTGCTTGTTCCTAGCTTCGATTATGTGCCACAAAGTTATGCTTATGTTATGTGATATAAAAAGAAACAGGCACCATACTATTTTTTTAAATACATAAACAGTGTGATGCCAACTAAATTATTTGCGTATCTACCTGCCCGATTCAGCAGGAAAATAAGTTGTCTCTGCTGATGTTATGGTTTTGCTGTCACTTCTCAAGTGCAGCTTTCAGAGTGAGCTGACCTTGTTGAATAATTACTGTATGATGTAACAGATATTTGCTAGGTCTGAAGCCAAATCATCAATATATGCAGATATTCTTTAATGTTCTCAAAGTCCATACCAAGTAAATCCATTGTTTGTTCAGTTTACTACCAACAACTTCATTTTGCACCAGACCCATCTTGGCAACTATGTCAGGCTCCAGGACTGCTAAAAATCATGAGTACTTCATGAGCCACTGAGTGAGGATGGCTAATTGGTCCTACACCTACCACGAATGTTTTAGGTGCAATTCGTCTCTCAATAATCAAAGGCACAGAACTATAGGAACTCAAAGAGTACATATTCAGATTCTGCAGAAAAACATTTCTTGTGGAGAATTCTGGCATGAATTGCTGATCATCTATCTTGCAGCCTCCTTCAACAAGGAGGTAAAATGGCCTTTATCTGGATGATAATGCTAAGTCAGATGGTAAAGCTTTTATAAAATCTTGGCTGAGACTAAGGGAATCAATCTAGAAGACTTAACAAGCTATGTGCCAGTCAGTTGGATTTACAAAGTGTTATTGTTATATCAAGTAGATCACAAGAAATATATATAACTGGAGAATATTAACTTAGCTTCTCTAGACATTTCATATCAAAATTGAAAGTTAACATTTGCTTTTTTAAAATTGAGAGTGAATAAAAGAAATGACCACCAGAAAAATGTTTCTGTCTATATGTTTATCTGTTGTCTAAGGCGTTAGGGTGGTAATTATAGAATAATTTTTTTCTAGAATATAACAAAATTTTTTTTCTAGAAAAAAATAAACCTCTTCTCCTAGCCATCTGATATGCTTCCCTTTGCCAAAGACTAAAACAATATACCAATTCTTTTTAACCATTTTGTTATTGGCTTTTGAAAACACAAGACAAAATTTTAGTATCCTATTATAGTAAACTACTCAAAGAGCCTACATTTTTAACAAATGTGTTTTCTCTGCAATCTGATTTTTGTTTCCCTTAATTTAGCTGTCTTTTGAGGTATGTCTTTAATTGTATGTTTCAATTTCTAAGAGCAGGTGAGGTAGAAACCCTTATCACTCATTCTCTTTGGGTCCAAAGGTGTGGATATTCCTTTTTTATGCACATGAGTATTTAGATATAGTAAAAAAGGTTTACTGGTAAAAACATAGGTTACACAGGAAGTGAAAACGGAACTTGTTCGAATATCACACTGTGCATTTTCCAAAGTGGTTCTTTTTTAAAAAATTTCTTTATTGATTAAGGTATTACATATGTGTCCTCATCACCCATTACCCCTTCGAATCCTCCCTTCCTCCATTTCCACTTATGCCCTCACCCCCTGGTGTCCGTGTCCATTGATTAGGCTTATATGGGTGCATAAAAGTTATTTGGTTGATCCCTTCCCCTTACCCCCACCCTCCCCTACCATCCCTCTGAGGTTTGACAGTCAATGCTTTTCTGTTTCTGGATCTGTTTTTGTTCATCAGTTTATGTTGTTCATTATATTCCATAAATGAGTTCATGTGATACTTATCTTTCTTTGACTGGCTTATTTCACTTAGCATAATATTCTCCAGTTTCATCCATGCTCTAGTTTGAAGCAGCCACCCGTTTCTTCTTAAAGAATACCTTTCAGCATTTCATATAATACTGGTTTGGTGTTGATGAACTCCTTTAGCTTCTTCTTATCTGTGAAGCTCTTTATCTGACCTTCAATTCTGAATGATAGCTTTGCTGGGTAGAGTGATCTTGGTTGTAGGTTCTTGCTATTCATCACTTTGAAAATTTTTGCCACTCCCATCTGACCTATATAATTTCTATTGAGAAGTCAGCTGACAAGTGTATGGGTACTCCCTTGTAGGTAATTGTTTTTCTCTTGCTGCTTTTAATATTATCTCTTTGTCTTTTGCTCTTGGAATTTTAATTATGATGTGTCTTGGTGTGGTCCTCATTGAATTCCTTTTGCTTGGGGTTCTGTGCACTTCCTGGACTTGTAAGTCTATTTCTTTCACCAGGTGGGGGAAGTTTTGAGGCATTATTTTTTTCAAATATGTTTTAAGTATCTTGCTCTCTCTCTTCATCTGGCACCCCCATAATTCTGATCTTGGTACATTTGAAGCTGTCCCAGAGGCTTCTTACACTATCCTCAAATTTTTGGATTTTTTCTTTTTTCTTTTCCGGTTGAGTGTTTTTGGCCCTTTGATATTTTAAATCTTTGACTTGATTCTTGCGTTCCTCTATTCTTCTGTTGGGTTTCTGTAAAATATTTTTTTTTATTTCAGTCAGTATATGTTTAGTTTCTAGTTGGTCCTTTTTCATATCCACTTGGGTCTCGCTCATATCCTCGAGGTTCTCGCTAAACTTATCAGCCTTTTCTAGGAGCCTCTTGAAATACCTTATTACTGTGGTTTTGAACTCCATATCCAGTTGCTTGTTTTCCTCCATTTCTTTCATTTGTGATCTGTTTTTTTCTCGCCCCATTTTCACTGCTTCCCTGAGTTGGTAGGGTAGCTTTGTGTGCTAGGTGTCTCAGCCTCCCCCGTTACCTGAGGTAAACATTCTTGGTGCACTCCTTTATGGACTGTGTGTATAGCCTTGTTGAAGATAAGACTTGTTTGTTGTTGGTATTACTGGGAGAAATTGATTACCAGGCCAACTGGGTGTGAGGATCAGCTGTATCTACTCTAGGAGACAGCCTTATGCTCCAGGACTTGCAAACTTGCCAAAGTATCTGTGCTCAGCTTGGATGGGGTGAAGTTTCTGGTGGAGTGGAGTTTCAGGGTGGAGCCCACAGCCTTGGCTTCCAGTCAGCCCTGGCCCATGAGGTCACCAGGTCCTAAGGTCTGCAGGCAATCACCACAAGCACCTCTGTGAGAAAGGTGCCCTCGAGTTTCGCCTGCCGCCAGACCATCCAGTCCCGTGAATCCAGAATCTCAGATTTTCGCCTGGCACCTGAGTTCAGTGCAATCGGGACTCCTTTTCCCTTCTGCCAGATGCCAGCCACACAGTCAACAGATCACCCTCACCATGAGCACTCGTGCATGCCCCTAGAGCTCCACCTCTGGTCGGAGTTCTTTCTCTTGCTACACACCGCCAGTGGCCCTGTTCATCCTCTCTGCGCACACTCGCGCACAATCCTCCAGAGCTCTGCCTTTTGCTCTTCCCCTGGGATTTCGCCGAAATCCCGATTCTCCCAGTAAGGGCTTGGTTCCCTCGGGTTTTGAGTGCAAACCGAACTGGGTTCAGCGCAGCCTGGAGTTTTTGTCTCTTTTTCACTAGAGCACCCTTGCCAGGCATTCAGATACCCCTTCCTCTCATGCACGCAAGTGTCCTACCTTACTTGGGCTTTGCAGAGGCTCTGATTATCCATGCGCACTTCTATGTCCCTCTAGTTTCAGATCTTCCAGTTAGCCAGCCTTCCCATGGTTCTGGACTGTCTGTTTTGTTCTTTAGTTGTATTCTTGAAATTGTTATGTGGGGCAAAAGCCTGGGTGTTTACTTATGCCGCCATCTTGTTTTATCCAAAGTGGTTCTTTTATTCAATCTGAGAAAAGGGTTTTCTTTAATTGTAGTGAAAACAAGGGTTGCTGCTTGTCCTAACAATAGGTGTACTAATTCTTTAGATTTTTTAGAAAGGAAAACAAGCTGGAGAAGAGAATGGCAAGAATAATCTTCTCTACCTATAGGCTTTGCCTATAATGATAAAAAATGGCTAACAAATGCATAACAATATTACAAACACTGCATTCTGGAACTTAATAATGAGCTAAATTATTACAATTATTTATGACAGGGAATCTGATCAAGAGGGAAACAAAGTGCATTCAAACAGAGAAAAAAATGTAAATTTAAGTCCTGCCTCTGGTAAATATTCCTCTTAAGCAATAGAAAAGTCTGAAGGTACTTCACTGCTATTTGTGTTAGTATTTTGAAAACATTACTCTAAATTATATCACTTCTTACATTTTTATGAATAAAATAACATTTTCTTAAAGCATACCTGATTTTATAGAGATATGATTATAGATATAGATATATATAATCTGCCCCTTCCCCAACTCAGGTACACCCAAATTGGTTATCTGATTAAACCTATGGTAATCAACATCATTAACCACGATCCTGAATTGTAGACATAGCACCTAAATCGAAATAATTATGGTCAGCTGAGCTAACCTACCAGAGGTCAATCTTTAAAGCCAAATAAAGTGTCCCAATAACATTCTGAGAGGCAAAAATAGAGAATAATATATTTTTCATTAAATTGATTGTGGTGTCATTGGTTAATAGGATCATGTAGGTTTCAAGTGTGCATTTCTATGACACAAGGTCTATACATTGCACTGTATATCCACCATCCAAAGTCAAGTCATCTTCTGTCACCATACACTAGGCTTCGTTTATCTCCCAAACTCCCGTCCCCTTCCCTCTGGCAATGACCACATTGCTGTTTGTGGCCAGAGTTTCAGTTTTATATACCACATATGAGTGAAATCATATGGTTCTTGGATGGGATGAGATCAACCAAAGAACTTGTATGCAGACATGTATAACCCAAGGACACAGGCAATAGGGTGGTGAAGGCCTGAGGTGGGCTAGAAGAAGTCAATGAGGGGAAAAGGGGGCCATTTATAATACTTTGAGCAATAAAGATTTTAAAAAAAGAAAATACTCTCAGTATTTGAACCCCTTGAATGACTGTTTAATTGAATGCCTACATACTTCACATAACTGTTAAAGTTCTAGATATGTATGGACATTTTCTTCCAATGTGCTATGAAGAACAAGTAGTTTCATAGACTATTTGTACCCTTATCCTCAAGCCTTCCATAATTTCTTAGTAGTTTCTGTTGCCCTAGCAACACTTATAAAATAAATGGTTTACCCTATTGCTGTATGATTGTGTTGCCCTGGTAACTTGCTATTCTCTAGATAGTTTGACATGGATTTTATTTTAGCTTCAGACTTGCTTTCTCTAGAGATAATCCATAGAAAACAAGGCTTTAATAGCTTGGATACCTAATATTGTGTTTCCATTTAATTATATTTAATGTGCTACATAACTATTAATAATGTAAAGTCGATGTCTTTACAAAGTAACTGGCATGTTCTAGTTTACTGATGAAGTGATGATAAAGAAATTCTAAGTACTACCTAAGAATACATTAGGAGTCATGCACGATTGGAACCTTTACTCTTAGGAGCTTTTTCTGTCTTCAAAATGCTGTGCCCAAAGTTCTAAAACAAAATAATACATTACTATTCCTTGAGCTAGTCTTTCTTTTTTAAGGTCCATAGTAAAATAACACAAAACTGCATGCCAAAATATAGATCATAGGCACACAGTTGGATTTCAAAAGATTCCTGATTCACCACTTATCCTAGCCATCCCTGCATTTAGGAGGCAGAGATCTTAGGCATCAGAAAATGTTCTCTCCTAGAATCCTTCAAAAGCTCTGCTTAAAATATGAATATTAACTCCAAAAATATTTCTGCAGATAGAAAATGAGTTTATGTGCTAAGGCTTTGGATGACATTTTTATAACGCGGTCAAATTTAAAACTTTCCATTTATGACTGATTCATCTATTACTCTACTGGAAATTATGACTTTTTAACACATATCAGTGACAGAATTTAGCTTTTCTGTTTTGCATTTTTTAAAAGTCAATCTAAATTCCAGACAAACTACCTGTGGACTATCAAGCTAATAAAAAAGTGTAGTAAAGCATGTCAGATTTACTAATAAAAGTTATACTTCAATAGACCAAAATTTACCTTTCCAAACAAATCTTTCTCTTATTCTATAACACAAACATTTTCTTTAATACAGGTTATTTTTCTCTCTGAGCTCTGAAATAACTTGAAACCCAACGTATACTTTTTTGTGGCCTTTTCACATAAAGTGCCCTCTTTCTAGTCATTTCTAATGTTGTATAATTGCTAAACATCTGACATCTTTTCTGCTGTAAATTTTTAAGTATTATCACCTTAAGCACATAAAAATTATCTCCACAATTACATTGCATATTTTTTTTCAGGTAATTCTTTCTTTCTCTCCCACATTTTCCATAAGTAAAATAATCTTCTGTACATATTTGATGCTTAAGAATGTTTTTATTACTTAATAGTTTTTCACTGAACTCAAGCTTCTCAATTTCCTAAATGAACTGCTAGGAATGTTTACTCTTGTAACCTTTATTCAACAGAGTACTGGAAATCATAGCCAGAGCTATTAGGCAAAAAAAAAAAAAAAAAAAAAAAAAAAAATAAAGAAATAAAACACATCTAAAATGAAAAGGAAAACTGTCACAATTTATAGATGATATGATATATACAGAAAATCCTAGAGTCCACCAAAAAACTGACAGAACCAGAAAACAAATTCAGTAAAGTTGCAGGACACAGAATCAATAAACAAACTTTAATTATGTTCACGTATACTGTGTTGATATTAATTAGCATATATAGAAATTAAGAAAACAATACCACTTATAGTTTTATCAAAAAGAATAAAACATATATATATATATATATATATATGAACATGGATGAAAAAATTGAGGAAGGCACAAACAAAGAGAAGCTATCCTGTGCTCATGGATTGTTAAAATAACCATACTACCCAAAGGAATCCACGTATTCAATGTAATCCCTATCAAAATTTCTATGGCACTTTTCAGGGAAATAGAACAAGCAATCCTAAAACTTGTATGGAGCCAAAAAAGCCCCTAAATAGTCAAAGAAATCTTGATAAAGACCATAGCTAGAGTCATATACTTTGATTTTAAACTATACTACAAAGCTATAGTAATCAAAATCATATAGCATTGGTATAAAAACAGACATAAAGATGAAACATAATAAAGAGATCATGAAATAAAGCCACAAATATGTGATCAATTAATTTAAGACAAAGGAGCTAAGAATATTCATTAAATAGTTAGGAAAACTGGATAGTCACATGAAAAGAATGAAACCGAATCTCTATCTTTTACTGCACCCAAAAATAAACTCAAAACTAATTAAAAATTTAAACTTTAGACCTGCAACTGCAAAACTCTTAGAAGAAAACATAAGTAAATTTGACTTTGGTCTTGGCAATGATATTTTTGGATTTGACACCAAAAAACCCCCACAAAAAAAACCCCAAAACAAATAACAACAACAGCAACAAAACCCAAAGGCAACAGAAGCATAATAAACAAATGGGACTACACCAAACTATTATGCCTCTGCATAGCAAAGGAAACCATCAACAAAATGAAAAGACAACTTTTTAAGTGGCTACCAGCCAATCAGAAGCAGGAGCGGGGCCAAGTGGTGTGAGCGCTGGGCCCGGGGCTGGAGATGAAATGGCAGTGGTGATGACATCCCCTGGGTGCTTTGAGGGGAAGTGGCAGCAGCAGCAGTGGTGGCGGCGGCAGCAGGGAGCGCCCGGCCCCCAGGCACTGTGAGCTGAAGTGACGGTGAGCGCTCAGCCTCCGGGGCCAGATGGTCACCATCAGCTGGGGCTGAGCTGAGCAGGGCGATGGCTGGGTACTGGCGTGAGCCATCAGTTGGACATCCCCCGAGGGCTCCCAGTATGTGAGAGGGGGCAGGTTGGATTGAGAGACCACCCATCCACAGGGCACAAATTTCGTGCACGGGGCCCCTAGTTATATATATTACTAGAGGTCCAGTGCACAAAATTCGTGCATGGGAAGGGGGTCAACATGGCCTGCACTCTCTCCAATCTGGGACCTCTGGCTCTTAACCATTCACCTGCCTTTCAGCCTGATCTCCCTAACTGCTCTCCCCTGACAACCTATTTGTCCTAACTGCTCTACCCTGCTGGCCTGGTCCCCCTAACTGCTCTCTCTGCCTGTTTGATTGTCTCTAACCTCCTCTACCTTGGCCTCGCCAACATGGCTTTATTGGAAAGGATGTCCAGAAGGACATCTGGAAGGTCGTCCAGAAGATGTTCACTCTAATTAGCATATTGCCCTTTTATTAGTATAGATGCCACCTTGTCCTAAAAATGCAGGTTGTTCCCAGGTTTTCCTGTCATGGAAGGGGAACCCACAATAGCATCCTGAGTGTTTACCAGGCCTTATGCGCTTGTGCTTTATTTCAGCAGATGTGATTCCTAGAAGAAGACTCTTTGATGTACCTTGAACATGTCTATCAAATTTGCCAAATCATCCTCCAAAAATGTTGAGCCACTTTAAACTCCCACCAGCAACCATGTATGTGCCCTCCATCCCAGTTTGATGCCAATATCATTGATTTCTCCCTAGAAGCTTCCCTCCTGTCAGCCAGGACTTCTTGGTACTTGAGCCAACCTCATTGTTCAGCTGGAGATTTGATTTCCCGATAATAGAATTATGGAGGAGGAAAAAAAGTTTTCCTCTACCTTTCTGAGTTTTTCGTGGAGTCCCTTGTAATTAAAGACAGATCACCAAGAGAAAAACAAAGGTTCATTAACATGTGTACTTTGAGTATATGTGGGATCCCAGGGAAAAATGAGTAACTCCCCAAGGTGGCTTAGCATGCAGATTTAAATACCTTCTTCTTAGGGAAAGGGGATGGGAGATATAGGCCTCTTAGAGGAAAGTAAATGATATTTAGGAAAGATGAATGGGGGAGGATAGTTTGTATCAAAGTCTGGGTGTGATGCCAACTTCTACTCTCCTGTCCTGTGACAGGAGTCAGTCTTCTACCTGATGACACTTCTCCCATCAAGGGGACCTATGACATTTAAGCTCCTTTAGGGGGGTCTAATTTTAGGGAGATCAGGAGACTTAGTGAAATCCTTCGTGTGCATTTGCTGTTTTTCAAGCATCTACAGCTCAAAATCACTAATCTAACAAGATAGCATATGTTGGGGTGGCATGTTTTCTGACCTTCAGAATAAACCCAACAAAAGCTTAGATGATTTGCCACAGTAGCATTCTTCCCTGGAGAGGGTATTCTGACCAGACCTTCCTGGGAGTGATCATAACATTACCCTGTGTTTGTAGAAAGGTGTTGGCCACAGCACTAAGTAATCTAGGGGCAGTTTTCTCATCTTGTGGAAAGGGAGATAAAGTTATGATAGTTTCTCTCCCTTTCCACAGGTTTCTTGCGGGTTTGTGTCTGCTGCCCCAACCCAGAGTCTTCAGCAACCCAGGCACCTCTGCCTCAAGCCTTGGGGCTGTGGGTAGCAGGCCTGTGGGTTTTTGTCTTCAATCTACTCCCAACCCCTCCAGCCCCAGGTTTGTCATGGCGGTGCTGGGGCCGGCCTCCCAGTTGGGTTTGTAGCTGCAATCCAGATCCCCGCCATCCCAGCACTGCCATAGCCGGGCTTGGGGTGGCAGGGTCTGGCCTCCCTGCTGGGTTTGTGGGTGCAATCTGGACCCTGCTGCCCCAGAGCTGCCATGGCGGGGCTTGGAGTGGCAGAGCTGGCCTGCCATCTTGGTTGAGTTAATTTGCATACTCACTCCTATTGGCTGGTAGCATAGTGAAGGTGCGGTCAATTTGCATGTTTCTCTTTTAATAGATAGGATAAGAGGTTAATATCCAAAGCATATAAAGAAGTCTTATCACTTAATAATAAAAAACAAACAAACAAAACAAACAAACAAAAAAACAACAAAAAACAAAACCCAATTTGATTTTTAAAATGGTCAGAAAAATTAAATAGGAATTTTCCCAAAGACATAAAAATGACCAATAGGTACATGCAAAGGTGCTCAACATCATTAATCAGCAGTATAAATGTAAATCAAAACTGCCAGAGATATCACATCACACCAAGAGAATAGTTGTTATCAAAAAGTCAAGAGATAACAAGTATTGACAAGAGTGTGGAGAAAGAAAACCCTTGTGCAATGTTGGTGGGAATGTAAACTGATGCAGCCACTATGGAAAACAGCATAAAGGTTCCTCAAAAAATTAAAAATATAATCACCATATGATCCAGGATTCCACTTATGGGTTTATATAAAAGGAAATGGACAGGATTCCAAAGTGATACATATATTAATAAATATAATGGACCTATTATTCAGCCAAAATAAAGAGGAAAATCCTGCTATTTCTGATGACATGGATGGACTTTAAAGGTATTATGCTAAGTGAAATAAAGTTGGCAGAGAAAGACAATTACTGCATGGTATCACTTATATGTGGAAACTAAAATAAATGAATGAATGAATTACATAAATACATAAATTCAAACGCATAGAAACAGAAAGTAGAAAAGTAGTTGGTAGGTGTTGGGGACTGGGAAGAAGAAATAGGGAGAAGCTGGTAAAAGGATACCAATTTTCAGCTATAAGATTAATAAAATCTGAGTATCTAATGTAAATTATGTTTACTATAGTTCTAAGCACTGTGTTATGTATTTGAAATTTGCTAAGAGTGTAGAACTTAATGGATTCTCTCTCTCCCCCTCCCTCTCTCTTTTTTCCCCCCTCACACATACATATAAACACAGACACAAAATAAGTGAGATGATGGATGTATTAATTACCTACATGGTGGGAATCCTTTCACTATGTATCAAATCATAATAATGTATACGTAAGTACCTGATACTTTTATTCATCAATTATGCCTCAATAAAGTTAGAAAAATCATGAGTAAATGCAAAAACATTTTCTCTTAGAAAAATTGAATGCTGTAAATATGTCATATTCTTAAGTTTATCATAAGTTAATATATAAACTCAAAGTGATGCAAATAAAATGTTTAGTGGATTTTTTTTAACTTCACAACTACTACTAAAGTTATTTTGGAAATTTGAAATCGGTAGAATTATTGAGAAACAAAACATAGCTAGAAAATTACTGAGAAATAAGAAAATAACAATATTGGGACAAGTCCTGTCTACACATATGGCATTACAATAGCAGAGTAATGATCCAAAATAGATCAACATAATAGAATTCAGTGAAAAAAAAAATACAACCAAAGATACAAAAGAGATTCATTCTATGAAAAAATTTGGCATAAAATTTTATATCAGTGGGAAAATATAAATTATGTATATGGTACAAGTTGTTTATGATCCATTACCCATTTGGGGAGGAGAGTTGGATGATACTCTCATTCCATATTACAAATAACTCCAAGAGAAACAAAAATTTAAAATAAAATATACTATTATAACACAGTAATAAAACATATGATGATGCATTGTTGCATGTCAATTATATCTCAATTTTTAAAAATTTACTGAATGCAAAACAGAAAAGCAACAACAATAAAAGCCACCAAACAAAACCATATGGTGTTTTAAATCATTGTAGTTAATAAGGTATTTTGCATGGAGTCCAGATGTTCTAAAGCAAGGACTGGCAAAATACAGCTTAGGAGCCAAATGTGGCCCTCATCTGTTTCTGCAAATAAAGTTTTATTGGAACTCAGCCATGCCTATTCATTTATGCATTATCTATGGATGCTTTCACACTACAGCCACAAAAACGCCTAGGTGTGAGAGAGAGACCAAATGGGTCACAAAACTGAAAATATTTGTGGTTTGGCTTCTTAC
Organism: Antrozous pallidus; assembly: GCA_027563665.1. NCBI lineage: Eukaryota > Metazoa > Chordata > Mammalia > Chiroptera > Vespertilionidae > Antrozous > Antrozous pallidus. The sequence continues at coordinate 48,087,478 of CM050524.1, read as the reverse complement.
AGAAAATGGTTCTTGATCTTGCTTTTCTAAAGGGAACTGGTAAATACTAAGTGTATTCTGAATATTAAAGTTTTGTATGATGAACACTATAAAATTAAATTTAAAGCAAATTTAAATTTAAAGAAAATATCTAGATTGTCCATGGCAATGTTAGCTTACTAATTGTAATAAGATCTTTTAAAGAATAAGAAGCGCTCAATAGCCTAGAAGATAAATGAGCAAACTAAAGGAACTTGGAGCACAGAGAAAAGGAAAAAAAAATCAGTCAATAAACATATAAAAAGCAACTCAAGTTTCTAGAACTCAGAGAAATAAAAATAACCTGTTTTTAACTTTAAAGAGCCTAACCAACATTAATATGGTACCATTCACTAGATATCACATTAAGCAGGTATATGAAACTCGAGATTACTCAGTGCTCATTGAGGTCACAGGGAAGCAAACACCCTCACTCATAGTGCAAGTTGACAATAATGTATAACAAATTTAAAGCACACATACCTTTTATGCTATCAATTTATCCTATATTTTCTCATAAGGGCTCCATATTAATCTTGAGTTTATTGAGCAATTACTAGAAGCAATTTAAATGACTATGACTAGGAAACTGATTAAATACTATAGCTGCAGAGTATGATTTTTTTTAAATGACATAGGCCTATATGTAGATCATGTAATGGCATCCAAGACATTCTATTACCTTGTAATACAATATCTTCATATTGATCTTGTATATATCCAGATGCATACATATCCTTTCATAGGCATACACAAACTAGATGGTAACATACAGATTTGTTGCAAAGCTTACTTCTGGAGGGTAGCACTGATGAGTAGAAAGTCCTTTATGCACTTTTGAACAAGAACCTTGAACTTCATTGTTTAAAGTATTTTTTTCTAAAGTTACTTTAGATTATTTTTGAAAGCTTATTGCAGAATTTGGAAGCCACATATAACAACAGCAAAGCCAGCACTGTTGTTTTTGTTTGTTTGTTTGTTTACAGTAGTTAAGATGTCCAAGAGACTTTCTGTGGAAATGAATTGTTCAAGTTCACTTTACCCTGCCTTAAAAAGATGTGATACTTAAAAGAAGCTGCTCCTCTTAAGTTTATTCTCACTCATTTGAGTTATTTTCTGTTACGATAGCACATATGGGTTAGAGTTGCTATTGTTTTGTTTTTGCTATGTACTTAAAATAACACAACTTTGCCCTAACTGGTTTGGCTCAGTGGTTAGAGCACCAGCCTGCAGACTCAAGGGTCCCAGGTTCGATTCCAGTCAAGGGCATGTACCTTAGTTACTGCACACCCCCAGTTGGGGGTGTGCAGGAGGCAGGTGATTGATGTTTCTTTCTCATTGATGTTTCTAACTCTCCCTCTCCTTTTTTCTCTGTAAAAAATCAATAAAGCATATTAAAGAAAACAAAAACAAAACAAACAAACAAAAAAACCACAACCTGGACTAGAGATATGTTTACCTGGCTAACTACTTAGATAGCAAAAGCACTGACTTTGATAATGACTCTATGAGGATTAGGATTTTTGCTCAGCTCAGATGTTGATGTAAAAGGATAGTATCAAAAACCCTTGCTTTCTGAACAGAATTCTAAGGATTTAAATATTCCTTTCCAAATTTGGTGATATGCTTTTACAGAACATACATCTGCCAATTTAGGGGACATAACCTCTAAAATAAAGCCTCAGGTCTTACTAGTTTGCAGGAGGGAAAAAATCACCAAAAATCAAGTATTCTGGAGCTTCCTTGCACAGCCTTGTTGTAGAGTTTGTATTTACTCTTTAGTTGTAAACTTATGGCTTATTAAAAATCATTATTTAGCCATGCAGAGCAACAATTCATGCAATGATTCAATGAGGGCAACCAGACTTTCTTACAATGCTGTAATTAGATAACCAATTTGAAATTGAGTAACAATGAAAGCTGACCTTTCTCCTTAAGATGAAGTAATGCTGTTCAGGTGAAGAACACAAGATTTATGATTCTTGTGAACCTAAATAAAATTTTAAAACATGGGACCATGCTCCTTCTTGGGAACTCTCATCTTTTCTCCTTGTCAGCACAGCTTTAACAAAATATCCGACGTATTGCAATACAGGAATTTCGATTGTGAATCCATATGAGATTCCACTGTGGCATGCTGCTATGCAGAGCAGATAGTGGGTGCAATCCATCATCTATTAAAATTCTGTCAGTGTAAGAGTATAGTACAAAATCCTGCTCGGAGAAGCAGGGACAAATAGCTGATGGCGTTGACAAAGTCAGCATTTTTAGTTCCTCTCAGCAAAAAGCAAATTCCTAATTGCCTCTCACATTGCTCTCGCCTCAGTGTCTGCTCAGGTGAAATTCAACAAAGTGCTAACAGAAACACTCTTCCTGCTCTAGATGGGGTCTCACAACTTTCCATGGACCTGATCAGAGGCTGGTAACTAACAGAGAACTTGTTTCCTTGCACTAACACCAGTGTTATAGTTGTAATGCAGGCAATGAGACTTCTCCCCTCTTTCACAAACGTAAAAAGCCTCTCCGCATCTGGTTAAGATCTCAGAGTCCTTCGAGTCCAGACTAAACAAGAACCTGCAAGGCTTTGGGCTCCAATGAGGAAGTCACAGTCCTAGTGGTGGTGGGAAAATATGCCTGTAACACTTAGAGCTTATACATGAGATTTTCTTAAACTGTGCAAGAGAAAACCTGGAAGCGAATCTGAATTAGGGCAACATATTTGGGAACTGTTGATACTGATGCTTTGAATTTATTGGTAGATTTCAAGAGGTACTCAATGGGTCTTTTTGAGAAAAAAAAATCGAAACCTGAGGATATGTATTTTCCATTGATCTTTAGGGAGAGAGAGTGGAACGGAAAGAAGGAGAGAGAAACATTGATGCAGGAGAAACACACTGACTGGTTGCCTCCTGAGAACTTTGGTCCAAGGGTTAATGCTTTAACCACCGAGAAACCATCCAGGGTTCAATAGGCCTTTTTATTTTATTTTATTTTATTTTATTTTTATTGATTTCAGAGAGAAAGGGAGAGGGAGAGAGAGATAGAGACATCAATGATGAGAGAGAATCACTGATAGGCTGCCTCTTGCACACCCCTACTGGGGATCAAGCCTGCAACCTGGGCATGTGCCCTTGACCAGAATCAAACCCGGGACCCTTCAGTCCACAGGCCGATGCTCTATCCACTGAGCCAAACCAGCTGGGCCCATGGGCCTTTTTAAAAAAAGTGTCAGGTATTGGATGGTTCAGTAAGATAATGAAGTCCCAATTTAAGAAATTTGTCTTCTGTATAACCACAGAGGTTGTCTCCACCCAACTCATTAGTAAATACCTAGTATGAATGTGGTAGAAATAGGTGATCATCGTGTATTCTTAATTTTATTTCTATACTAATACTCATTTTGTTTAATTAGGCTAATATAAGGCATAATGTGCAGTCTATTCACATAAATAAATAGATTTTTAGATTCAGGTATTTTGTTTCATTGCCTTAGGTTGCTTAAGCACTTTTGTACTTTGGTGTCATAGAGTGATTAACTTAACACTCACTTTGATTATGAAGATAAGACCAGTTGGACGATTTATACAATCTAGACAACCAGCAAAACTGTTGCTGTGCAAATATTATGGTATAAACTCTGTGTTTCCATGACACTGTTCAGCCTATTTTTCCATTTTAAAGACAAGGAAGTCGTGGGTGGCCCAGCCACTCCTTTTTCTAGGAATCTGCCCCAGCCACAGACATTACATTTTAAACCAAGTGACCTAAGCTCAAACATGATACACAGTCTGGTCATGGGGAGTGATAGGATATCACCGATCCATAGCAAGACAGATCAAAGGTTGCGAATGAACACATACACACACACACACCCACACCGATTGCTAGAGTAAGTGTACAAGAAATAATGCATTCAAAAATGGGGCTGAAGTTGTGCCGAGGTGAGGAGATGGTAATGAAGAATTTCTAAGGTCCTGAGTGATAGTTGAAATAGACATATATAAACATCTTCTCTTCTCCTCACAGCTCTAGAAATACTCACATACTTTGACATTTGGCAAAACATTCAGATTTTCTTGCCAGATGTGGATCCCTTTTGGCCACAATGAGATGATACTTAACCTCAGTGTGAGGACTAAGCTAGCATTAGTGCTCTATAGATGAACACACTATTTTTTTTTAGAAGGTAGTTGTTTCCTTCTCAAAAGTCTACTCTTTAGAACTTGGCAGGACATCTCTTTTCCTGTGTTGGCTCAGTCTGTGCTATACATTGGTTTGGCAGCATATATTGAATTCTACCTCATGACTTGGACAGAAAAGTGTATCTTGGATTCATTGTATGTTGGTATGATTTATAGAACTTAGGCCAGATGAACTCAGGAAGCCCTCAAGGTGTGGAAATAAGAGCAAAGAGAAGGATTTGCAAAATGTAGTCTAAAAGTTCTGCTGTAGTAGGCTACATATATTTTATCCTTTAAATAAATAAAAAAAAACTATCAAAAGTTAGGAGCAACATGGAATGTTCCGTAGTTTTCAAAAGTGGAGGAAGTTCAAGTATGCAAACCAGGTGCTGTGATCCTTTGAGTCCAGGAAGTGCACGCCTGTGCATTTAGCTTCCTGGTCATTAATATGTGCTACTTTACTCATATATAACTTCTAAAAGAGTAAAAATATAACATTGTTTCTTCTTCGTACAACACATAGCTCTACTAATAATAAGGATAATGGTAACAGTAATGTATAGCATGCCATACTTAAAAAAATTATTTTCACATATGCTCTTATTTGATTTTCCCCCACCCCTCCTCCCCTACCTCATACTCTCATGAGTGTATTGCTATTGAAATCTATCTTGTACTTTGATAGAGCTAGAAAACCTGGAAGAACTAGACAAAGACAAATGACAACATTAGCCTTCAGTCTAGATTCTAATGGAATATGTAATATTTTTCACTTGGGACTGATGTAGTATTGTTCAACAAAATGGAAAATCTAGCAAGTAGGAAATATAGTTTGAATATTTTTGGAAGATACTTCCCACCAAAGAAGAAGAGAAGGCCTCTAGTTAGTCAACATAAAAATTACCTAGCAACATTGCTATCTACTAATAATCAACTATCTATTAATAAACAACTAACTTCCTATTTTAAATATATTGCTTTGAGTTAACACTTGGCTATGATCCTGAAACTCACTCCCAAAGCACACCAAATTGTATTTGAAGTAAACAAAGCATTACAGAAGGAGAAGGAGAAAGAAAACAGGCTTTTCTCCAATAATGGATTTACTTATTTAGAGCTCAGAGTTCCTGCATGAAGTAGAAATTCCCTATTCATAACAAATAGTAGACATCAATTTTTGAGATTGACTGTTATGATGATTACTTCTCCAGAAATTTATTCTATCTCTATCTCTATCTCTATTTATCTTATTATACTTATTATGTATGCTTTTGTAGAATTTCAGGAACAGCTTTTTTTCTGGAAAATATGGCTGCCTGAAGGAGATTTAAAGAATAACAAAAGCTTTACAAGATTAGATTACAAAGTTGCACATGGATATAGAAATATTTAGTCAGGTGATGAGAACATACTGTTGGTGCTACTCTGGACCTATGCATCAAACAGCATTTATTAGCACAAAGCAATCACAGAGAGAATTTGGTTCTTGCGTTCAGTGGAGTCACACTAGATCATAAAAAAAGTGGAGTCCATCTGATTTTACAGCTAATTCGTGTTCAAAACTAAGGATAGAAAGCACATTCTTGGACCTGATTCATTTGGTCCCTGAAAAATGTAAACTGGAAAGCAAATTCCTATTTCACTGGAGCTGGCTGCAGTGCCCACAGGGACCAGGCTGGGATCTGGAGCATATTTTGAGGATGGTGTTAGTGACTCAAGTATCAGGCAGCCTCTGGGACCTCCGATTTAGAGGTCAACTCCCAGGGATACCCAGGCAAATACTAAGGAAGCAAGTGTTTATGCTAAGACTTCCTTTTTTTTCCTGTCATTTGTTTAAACTTCAAATTCTCAAGTGATTCTCCTCTTGGAAATAAGTCCAAGTGGTAAAAGTTGGGGGGTAAGAGTTAAATAGATTAACCGAAAATTGGAGGAAATGCTCTGGGATAAACCCAAGTTAAGCAAGTTTGTCATTTTTTTTTCTTTCATAGTAACTGGCATGCAAATAAAAATGAGTATTTGAGCCAACTGTTCTGAAATGGGCCTTGTCAGCCAAATGCGAATGTCAACTTGAAGAGCTGTTTGTCACATAACGAAACCTTAAAGATTTTGTTTTCAGTATACTCACACAGGCAAAATTGCCAATGCCATTTAGATATTTTCAAACAGGACGAAGTGTTGAAAGGCAGGAATCAACAACATAGGAAATTGCTCTAATTCCTTTTATGAGAAAAGAGAGCTGGGGTTAAGTTCTACTTAGGGGCCCTCCCAAGTAAAGTCACTTTTCTGTGGATGTTTTATTCATGTCACCAAAGTGCTCCACACTGGGGCTCAATGGGTGGTCTTGGCTGAAACAGAGGCCAAGATTAGGGGGGAAGGTTTTAAAAAAAGCCCCAAATACACATTACAACCAGGCAGGCCTGCGAGAGGAACAAAAAAGGGAACAGCACCTGCACAAAGCCTCAGGGGTCCCAGGGAAAGGCAATTAGGAAGTGAGCCATTCAGAGACCTGCAGATGCAATCCACACGAAAGTCTATTCTGTTCGCCCACCAACATGTAGGAAGAATCTAAGTGCAGGAAATGAATGGAAATGAACTGCGTCGGGGGGATCCGCTGAGGAAAACTGTGCATAGTCTCAAGTTTGATGCTCTGACAACTGGGGCATCCCGAGATGAAGGATGTAGTGGCCGAATAAGGTGACACTTAACTGAATTAGTAGCAGTCAGCAGCATCAGAGTGTTACCCCCACCCCCACCATCTGCACAATACAGAGAAACACGTGGTGTGCATGCTCTTGCACTCTCTCTCTCGCTCTTTTCTCTTTCTTTAGAGTTTTAAAATGACACTAGAGACTCTATGTAACATCAATAGCGATTTCTTTTTAGAATTAGAAGGATCGTCTGAGGAACAATATGAGGGAAAGAGAAGCAGAGAGTGCTATCACTATAACTCAAAAGAAATAAGACAAGAAGTCGTTTTTAAGGGAGAAGTATGACTATTTCAATCCACCTGTGTACACAGGGTTAACTGGCTACAACATCTGGTTTAGGACACACACGGATTCTTGGGTTTTCTTGTGTTTCAACATGTGGAACCCCTGAGGTCTCCTTAGGCTCTCCAGGAACTGAGAACGAAGTCAGAACAGACAGGAGGAATCACTCTTTACTACTTTGATAATGTTTTCTATTTCCTGGGGAAAATGACTGAACATCAGTCCATGTAAGTGTTACATGGATACACAGGATAACCGTGACAAAATGAGATGACAATGGTCAAACATGCCGGAGTAAGGGCAGGGGAAGCGAGACATGTGCTCTTAGAGAAAAACACTCTAGGAAGCGTGACAACCAAAATAACAGACAGCAAACAAAATCACTTCTCAGTGGTAAGAAAGAGCGGTACTAAAGTTGTCTGGGAAGTAGCATAATCATGAAAACTCAGCAGGTGTTTTCTCAGAAGGATGAAAAGCACGGTGGATTTTATTAGTCAGTGAAATAGATGCAAACAGGCCCCTGAAAGGGTAGACTAATTGGTGACTTGAGCATTACCACATCAGGATGTGAGGCAAGTGTGCAAGGGCGACTTTTAGAAGTTCTACTGTGTCTTGGTCTCTGTGGCGATTATCACTGGCAAGAGAGATCTCTGCTGAGGGGCGGGGAAATCGGACATACCTGGTATGTGGAGACAGGGGAAGCAGCAATGAATGGCGTGATAGATGTCTGTGGAATCATGCGGTTGGTTGCAATACTGTACGGTGAAGAATAAAATCTGCAAACAGAAAACAACAACAAAAGAAGAGGATTCATACAGCTGCCGAAGGCCTGGCTGCTCAGCAAATGCTACCAAGCGTTTCTAGGGAAGACAGAGTTCCACCCCTCACGTTTGCCCACCAGCTCTGAACAGGTGCATCCAGGAGGTTTGTTGTATTGGATTCCACTAAGAGAAGTAAGTCGTTCTGAACAGACATGACAACGTGGAGTCATCTCATAAAATTGGCCACACAAAATCTCTTATGCCGGGTGAGCGTAACGATGTGTGTTAACCAACAGGGAGAGAAAGGCAACGGGCACTGTTTTGTTTTGGAAAGGCGATGCCATTTTAAAGTGCTTTGGAAAGAAAGGCAAAATGATAGGACCAAGCTTTCTAAAGGAGGCTGGTGTTAAACACAAATTGCACCTGTATCTTTTCATTTGAAGAAACAGAATCAGCTCCAAGAGTTTTGGATAACTTGTGTGAGCTTTGTGATCATACCCTCATGCAAAATCTAAGATAAATACTTTTCTCTATGAGAAGTAGACAATTTGTGTCTAGGTAGAGATTCAGTCACGGTGTGTGGAGATTCAGGATGTATGTGATATACTCCTGTAGATTCTGTAGAAAGCATTGAGTTTTCTAATCCTTCATGCCCCTTCATTGAACAATTGTGGAATGATACTGAGCAAATCAGGACTTCACAAATCAGAGGAAGATTATCCTTCCAGGGAGCTGCTAAAGAACAGATTCTAGATACTGAGATCAATGACATACCCATCTTTGCTCAGATGCGGCCCTAGAGTCCACAAGGTACCCAATGCTCAAATTCCTCAGATTTAAACTCATGTTTCCTCCTTCATGTCTCCCTGATAAGTGAAATGCTAGAGTGGCCAGACTAAGAAAAGACAAAACCAGGTTGCATATGATGGAGTATTTCACTGATGGGAAGATATATTGGGAAAATGTGTACCAGTATCAGGATAATGAAATAAATATTTTACTTTGCCATACTATTAGTAACAGTCAACTATTACTTTAAATTTAAAAAAAAATATGACTGAGGTTGGAATTTTGGGGACAAAAGCTTCATTACAACTCAGGAGTCTCTGATATTTTAATAGAGAAAATCTCATGGGTTACCTTTCTAAGGATGCATTCCATAAGACCTCACATTCAATATAGGAAGGCTAGACTTCGAGGTTGCCATTGAAGGAGTAAATTCTTTGAGTTTATATTCTATAAAAGTCTCCAAGCAAAATTTATGGAACTATACTGTCAAATTTACTAGCTCGCAATAAGGATTATAACATCATATTATTTTGGTTAAAATATAGCTAAAAATTATTCCTTACACATTATATCCTTTCTATTCATACCCACCAGACCTCTAAATTTGTAGTTGAGCAGTTTGAAAAAAATCTATTGACTACATACCTATTAGAATGGATAATTTATAATAAAATGACAATACTAGTGGCAGCAAGCAATCAGATAAAGTGTAACTCTCATTCTTTGTGATAAAAATGGAATTATAAAATATAGCCTTTTGAGTCTGAAATGCAGAATGGTACAGCCATTGTGAAAAACAGGTTGGAAGTTTCTTACAAGTTAAACATGCACATCACATACAACCTAACAACCCCTCTGGTAGATATTAACTAAAGATAAATGAAAACATATGTCTGCACAAAATCCTTAATGCAGATGTTTATAGCAGGTTTACAGATACTTCCCAAGGGCTGGAAACAAGCCAAATATCCTTTAACTGAGTCAATAAACAAACTGGTACATCTGTATATTGGACAGCTATTCAGCAATAAAAAGGAAAGAACTACTGATTCATTTAATATGATGAATCTTGAGTGAATTATGCTAAATGAAGAAGTCATACTCAAAAGATTATATTTTATAATTCCATTTTTATCACAATATAGAAATTGCATAACTATAAAGGCAGAAAATAGATCAGTGGATGCCAAAGGCTGGGGTTGGAGGACAGGGTTGACTATAATGACACATGAGGGAGCTTGGGGAAGTGATGTAATTATTCTATATCTTGACTGTTTGGTGCTTGAATGACTATGTTTTTGCCAGAATTCATAGAATTATACACTATAAAGAATGAATATATATTCTATGTAAATCATACCTAATAAACCTGATGTTTAAAAGAAGTCAATTACTAAGTAAGAAAACATCCACACTTCCATGTTTAAAAAAATTATTTAGCATATACTATGTGTACCCAAGATGGGGAAGACTCTAAAACATTCCTTAGAGTTTCTCTATTTAGCCATTTAAATATAATCTTATCTGTCCATGAATAATTCTAAAAGCCTTCAATAGCTTTCTATTGCAATGAGAATAAAAGCTGAATTCCTAGTATTGGCTAGCACAATGAGTCTACTGCCCGCTCTAATATTCTCTCTCACTCCTCTCCCCCTGGTCAATGAGGATCCAATTGTACAAACCTTCTTTTGTCACATGGCCCCGTCATTTTCACTCCCATCTTGGATCACTGACCTTACAGTTCTCTCTACCCAGAATGTTCACTTCCCTAAATCTCCATGATCTCTTATTCATTACTGGTATCACTCAATTTTCACTTCTTCAGAGAGGCCTGTGGCTAAAGTAGTAACTACCATCTCTGTCCCCATTGTTCTCTATTCCTCTCCTCTTACTTTTTTCATTGCTCTTATCACTATCTCAGCTAGTAACTACACACCAATTCAGTGTATCTTATGGGCTGAATGTGTGTGTTCCTCCAAAATTCATATTGACATCCTAACTCCCATGTAGTTAATTTTGGAGAGGGAGCCTCTAAGGAAGCAATTAAAGTTAAATGAGCTCAAGAGAGTGGGGCCCTGATCTAAGGGGGTCTCTCTCTTTCCCTCCCTCCCTCCCCCCTTCTCTCCCCCCCCTCTCTCTCCTCACACACATATACATGGAAGACATGCAACGTGAAGGCACAGTGAGAAGGCAGCCATCTACAAGCGAGGAATAGAGTCCTCATCAGAAACAGAATCTGCCAGACCTTGATCTTAGACTTCTAGCCTCCAGAACTGTGAGAAAATAAATTTATATTGTTTAGAGCCATCCAATTAATGATATTTTGTTATGGAAGCCAAGCTGACTAATACAATGCATGTATTGACTATTTTTCCTTCTAGTCTGACAACTTCAAGAATGTTGAGTACATACTGACTCTGTTGTCTAGAACAGGGACTGAGACCTAGTAGATACATAACTATAGGTTAAATCAGTGGTGGGCAAACTCATTAGTCAACAGAGCCAAATGATTAACAGTATAAATCAGTGGTGGGCAAACTCATTAGTCAACAGAGCCAAATGATTAACAGTATAATGATTGAAATTTCTTTTGAGAGCCAAACTTTTTATTTATTTTATTTTATTTTTTAAAAAATATATTTTATTGATTTTCCACAGAGCAGAAGGGAGAGGGATAGAAAGTCAGAAACATCGATGAGAGAGAGACATCGATCAGCCGCCTCTTGCACGCCCCTCACTGGGGATGCGCCCGCAGCCAAGGTACATGCCCTTGCCGGAATCGAACCCGGGACCTTTCAGTCCGCAGTCCAACGCTCTATCCACTGAGCCAAACCGGTCTCGGCTTGAGAGCCAAACTTTTTAAACTTAAACTTCTTCTAATGCCACTTCTTCAAAATAGGCTCGCGCAGGCTGTGGTATTTTGTGGAAGAGCCATACTCAAGGAGCCAAAGAACTGCATGTGGCTCACGAGCCACAGTTTGCCAACCACTGGATTAAATGAACAAATGAATACAGAGAAGCTTGGGAAATAAGTAGTGATTAAAGGTATAGGACAGGATGGCCAGTGCCAAGATGATGGGGGAATAGAAGATGGGTCCCTAAACCTGTAGGAAACAGGGATAGAACCCCGAAAACATAGGCCAGCACCACATTTACAAATGCTTCCAGGAAACTTAACTAATACATGTTTTCTAAGCATACATAGGTCTTAGTAACTAGGGAAAAACAGTCCTTTTTCCACAAAAGTCATGGTTTGCATTTAAAAATCTCCTTTAGCTCTTATCTTTGACAAGTCTTACTTAAGAGGCAGTGAACAGAAAGATGTATTTTGGGCTCATAATGACTTGAGAAGCACCCCACGTGATGATTAACTTCTATAAACACCCAGTTTCAGCCTCTTACACTAACGGAGCACACAGTGCATTGCATTTTAGTGTGGCTGGTTTATTCTGTAAAATGTACCAATTGGAGTATTAGAAGGAAAGCAATAGGGACTGGATTGACAGGCAGAATTTACGGAAAATTCTATGGGGAAAACAGGGCAGACACATAAAGAAACCAGCCAAGGAAACTGATACTAACAAAGGGAACCCTTGGGGTGGGGGAGGTAAATTGAATGCATTTTTATTCTATCTGTTCTAATCCTAGCCATCCAGCAAGAATGACATTTCATACTTTCTTACAAGTTCCAATACTGCTGCTAAAGTCAGAGAGTATATCTTCCCAGAAAATACCCTGGGCAGAAGGAATCAGCACACCGTCTTGATCCCCTAAATTCTGGTATTCTGATCGAAGCTCTTCCCAAGTCCAAACATAAACCAGATGGATGTACAAGAAAACCCTTGCTTACACCATTACAAGAGAGGCTGCGACCACATCTAAGGCTTAGAGATACACAGCAGCTGAAAGAAAATACACAGGACCAGGCTCCAAAAAGAAAACTGCAGAATGAGTTTCTCAACCTCCTCACTCTTCTTTCTCAGCCCCTGCCATGTACCTGTCATGATTTAAAATGACTTTCCCATAAGCAGCACGTTAAAAAAAAATTCCAAATAAAACTTCAAGCCTCGCTGTTCTGTTCCTGGGGAACAGGAAAGAGAAACCCAACAGAACCTGTTAGCCATAATAACAAAACGAAGGTAATTCCAACCATGTGACTTTATGCTCTTTGTATTTGCTACATTTGCATATTGCTTTGCAAAGGCTAGTAAAGAATACTGGGAATGAATTCTTTAACAAACTATTTTCCTGGGAACAGTTGACTGTCTTACGAGATATTTCTTGGCTAACATTCGCATAACATTTTGTGCATGACAAGCATCCCTTTTATACTGTGCCCAGTGGCTCTAATTTGGAAGTGATTTTGCTCCCCAGGGGATGCTTGGCAGGATCTCAAGACATTTTTGGTTGTCACAACTGGGTTGGGAGGGGGAGGCTGCTACCGGCGCCTAATATGTAGAAGTCTGCAAGTGCCGCTGACAATCCTACCAGGCACAGGGCAGCTCCCACACTACCTCTTATCTGATCACCATGTCCAGCGTGCTGAGGCTGAGAAAGCCTGCTTAGGAAGAAGAACGAGTTACTTCCAGAGAGGTTTTCCATGAACAAAATAGCAAAGTGGCTCAAAGAAGGGAACTAAGTATGATCTGTCTGTGGAACTAGGCTGGGCCATTAAAAAAAAAGCAGTCTTTTTGAAGGAATGCAAAGAGTTACTTGGTTCCCTGGCATTTAAGGCAAGGGGCCTTTGCAAGTCCAGAAAATGCAAGTCTGGGTCACTAATAAAACATTATCCTGCCTGCAGAAAAGTCATCTTCGGGGGATTTGGCTGTCAGTAGGAATATGGGGAAATCTTAGTGCACTGACAATAAAAGTAACATGAATATATCAATAACTCCAGGGTAGAATGTCTTTTGCAGTAGAAAAATCACACCAAATCCTATTTGCACACTGAAATAAACAGCACTGGCTTGTCTTTTCTGTCTACAGGCAATACTGTTAGAATCACGAATACTGTCCGCAGGGTAATACTGTAGCATAAGATTAATAAGTTATTGGTCATTTTTACTGTAATGCCAATGTACCCTTCACATTTGATTTCTGTGCTAGTGTAATAAGATAAGGTTTCTGCATCACTGAATATCAAATGCCCATATAAAACAGCCGGCAAACCAATGCTATAGAGCACATTCTTTCCCATCTCTCTCCCAAGAAAGCATTTTATTCAAGTAAGACGATCCAAGAGCCTTCCACACAGCGTCCTGTGCCCTAATAAAAGGCCCAGGGAGGATGAGGTTTTGAATAGAGGGATGGACAGTTTCCCACCGCCCACACTCATATTTGAAAGTGATGGAATTTGATACTGGACTGCTAAAAAAGCAAGGGGGCAACAGTGATAACAAATTGTGGCCTTATACTGAATAGCTTTGAAAAAGCAGGGGCTTTTTTATGATTGTCATTCTCATACGTTCACCTCTGACAAACACATACTACGGCTGTTACTTTTCCACTGTGACCCAGACACTGCTTCACTATCATTGCCAAAGCCTTAGACAGAAGGGACACTGAACTAACTTTTCAAAAGTAACATTTTGGATAGATCCAAGCAGATGACAAAACTGACATTTTCTATTGCCCAAATGCAAATAGCACAGATTCACCATGGTCCACATTTACAAATTTATGTTTTTCACTGGCTAAAAATCAAGCTAAATGTGGGAGTATTTATTTAACCTTCAAATTGCTTATTAATATGGGCGGTATGGAATTTAGAACATTTAACTCTTCATTCAATTTGTGTAGCTACTAGTGAGAACTCAGGCATGCATTTGCTTATGATACTCAGAAAACCCTATGGCTGAGTGTACAGCCACGGGATACCATGGAATCATCAAACAGGTGCTCTAGCTATGACATGGGGTATCTACAAGAGAAAAAGACAGTGCTATGTCCCATGAAAAAGCTTTCTAATCCCTAGTTAGAATCCCTATTCTCTGTGGTCTTATGGCCTTAATTTTAGTTTTTTTTAAAACAATATAAAAATACAAACAGTGAAAATCAAGTTCCTATCACTCCTATTTCCACTGGCTTTCCTCAGAGAACCGCTCTTGCCATTTCTTGTGTACCCTTTCAGAAATATTTTATACATATAAAATTAATCTATACCTAAATATCATACTACTCCATGATTTTATCACAATACTATTTCCATTATATCTTGTACTAGAATTGTCTACATGTCCATGTCCTTGATAGGATGCAAGCATCTTTTTTCCCAAGCATGTGTCATCAAAATGATTTTAAATAGAGCAATAGATATTTTAAAGAAAAAAAGTTGGTTAAACTGAACTAAGTCAGCAAGAAGTGTTTATAATATTCACTTAGTAAGAATGAGTTGCAACTGTATCATAGGATACCATTTGTTCTATGTTAAATGGGACCAGTTTCATCCCAACAATAATAAATATCTATCTCTGTTAGGTTAATGCTCTGTGAGGAAAGTTTAAATGCTAGATGGAATACAGCAATATGAACAGGGAATAAAATACTTTATTCTGGATTCATGCTAGATTCCTCAATAACTAACTAAACTAAATCAGATTTTATACCTCTAAAAGGCATGCACTAATATTAACTTAAGGGACAGTACATTAAGAATATATTTGTGGTTATTTTTTTATCTTACATGCATAGAAATGATTGTTCTACTAGTTTCTTTTTTGAAAATTTTATAAATAAAACCAAAGATAAGCAAAACATTTAAAAAATCATCTATATGAAATATGAAATGAATAATATTAATTAGCTACTATCATTCTTTTTTTCTTTTCAATTTTACTATATAACATGTTTATGTTCTTGTCACAATGGATAGTCTAAGGCTTCCAAAACTTCATTCTTGATCTAGGATATGAGAAAGTCATGGGAAGTTTGGATGTTTTGAGTGAAACTAGAGATTGTATTTGAAAAGAATCAGATTAAGGCATCACATGGGGACAGAGTGGGTTGATGTCAGGAAGGGAAATGGTTCTAATGCCAACTTGCTGGAGCCAAACAGATGTCATCAGTTACATTTCTATTTCTCAGTTGGCATGTACAATGCTAGGTTAAACAGACTATAAAGATGAATAAGACATGGCACCTGCCTTCATTAATAGTCCAGTAGGGAAATAAATGCCAGGGTCAAGGGCTGCATGATAAAGACTCAAATGTATCATGGGAACATCAAATACAGTGCAATGGCAGCATCCACATTTTCACTAATGATTACATTATACCATTCAGAGTGCCTTTAATCCTCACCAACTCTTAGGAAAAGGTACTGTTACTGTTGTCTCCACCTTCACAAAGGAGGAAGATAAACAACTTGCCCACTTCTGGTTAGTGACAGCATTTGGATGCATATTTGGGCAGCCTGATTCTGGAGTCTATACTCTTAAACCACTGCTTACACTGCTTCTCCATGACTAATTATGTAACCATCTCTGCAAGGCATGATGTGATGTTGCTCTTTAAATGAAAACTGTATACAAAGAAAGAGAGAAAGAAAGGAAAAAAGAAAATGAGAGAAGGAGTGAAGGAGAAAGGGAGGGAGTGAAGGAGAAAGGGAGAGAAAGAGGAAGAGAAGGCGAGGGGAAGGGAAGGAGAGAGGAGGAGGGAGGAGAGAAAGGAGAGAAAGGGGAGGGAGGGAGAGGGAGAGAGAGAGCGCGAGAGAGGGAGAGAGGGAGAGAGCAAGAGAGCGAGAGAGATTACCATGAATGAGATCCAGGCAGACAGAATTCCATGAACAAGATGACACAGAGAAGTAAAGTTGTAAGATATCCTGAGAATCACAGAAGGTCCAGTTCAGTTTCAGAACCAAACCATGTAGTTCTTTTTGTGTCATTCTTGGAAGTTTTAAATTTGTTCTGCAGATAGTCAAGTCCACCAAATACTTTAAATCTGGCAGATAGATGATTTCTAAGATCATATTTTGCTTTTTAAAAATTACTGAAAAAGCAATGTGAAAATGGTTTGGAGGAGAGTTATGGTAGAAGTAAAAGTTTAGCACAGCTAGAGAACGGTGAATGAATGAACTCAATTTGATCATGAAGAATGTTGGAGAAGAGAAAAAAAAAAACAAAGAACAGGAGTTATCAGTCTAAATGATTTTAGAGTGAATTAAAAAAAAACAATTGGATATTTGTTTTTCATTTGCATTAGTTTGGTTTACATTATGAAGAGTTGATAAGGGAAATGACCTATTTGGACATAGAAATATGTCCAGTAGCTGTATCTAATAAGCTGTTAGAAACACAGGTTATAAAGCTGTGCATCTGGTTATGAACTTGAAGACCAGACTTGGGAGACTTCAGTTCCTTAGAGCAAGAGCAGTGGATAAGATCACCAGAGAGAAGACTGTGAAAAAAGACTAAGCTCTGAGAAAGATGAGCAAAAGTGAGCAGAAGAGGTGGAATAGAAGATACTGAAAGATCAGTAAGGGTGGGAAGCAAAGAGGATCAGCAAAGGAAGGAGTTGTGGAATCCTAGTGAAAAATTTCAGGAATGTATAAATGGTTTAAAATATGCCAACAGAGGCAAGATTTCAAACAGAAGGCTAAAAAAATTACAGTTGCAAATGGAAAATTCAGAGATCATTGAGGGCACCAGCAAGGGAAACTCCAGTAAAGTTTAAGACCAGACTTCATACTTTAATGGGACTAATTAGACAAGAATACAGGAAGACAGAATGTATAGAAGACTGAAGTTGTGTGCCTGTGAAAAGAAGGGAGAGACATGAGTATATTTGTAGGTTGAAAGGAATGTTCAGTATACATTTTAGAGGAAGGTATTGAAGGCAAGGATGGATAGATGAAATACGTTCTGTATCAGATGAGAGTAGATGAAATCAATGGGTATCTTTAGCATCTTAAATAAAATTTGTATCATGAGGGGAAATATGCATTATTTTAAGTATGTAATAACCAGCAACTGTCAAAATAGTTCAAAAAATCCAACATTATACTGTTAATATAAGAGAAAGACAAAGACACATCACATAGCAGGTGATCTAAGATGAAGAGATATATCTCAGTCTATGGCAATAGGGCACAGAGGTGGTGACCTGCAGGAGAAGGGAGAAATGTTCCCTGTCTACTAGGCAGTACTCAGTGCCTCAAACATGGTACCGCCCTGAGTTCACCTTTGGCTGCTCAGACTGGGAGCTGAAACTTCACTCTTTCTCCTTTCAGTTTGTAATAAATAAGGACAGTTCCAGAGAGAATATACAGCATCTAATGTGGGCAGAGGCATTGTGAGACTGGGTGACATGGGAGAGGCTCTAAAATACAATGGTGAGAAATGTTTGGTTTATCATTTTTAAAAAAATATATATTTTATTGATTTTTTACAGAGCAGAAGGGAGAGGGATAGAAAGTCAGAAACATCCATCAGCTGCATCTTGCACGCCCCCCACTGGGGATGCGCCCGCAGCCAAGGTACATGCCCTTGCTGGAATCGAACCCGGGACCCTTCAGTCCGCAGTCCAATGCTCTATCCACTGAGCCAAACCGGTCTCGGCTGGTTTACCATTTTTGTTTAGAGATTTAAAACAAAAGAGAGATTTGAACCTTTTTCTTTCATACTGATATCAAAGCTCAAAGACATCTTAGCAATTAGAGTGAGAAAATGGGGGGTACTTACCCATTTTGTATGGCAGCTGTGGGGTCATAGGTCAGAGCCATGCCAGCCTGCATAGAAGAGGGAGAGGAAAGAAAACAGATCTTAAGATTTTTATTGTGGTGGCCCAAACTTTCACTCTACACAAAGACTTTTATCTTTACTTTCCTTGATTTAAGTTTATTTTCTCCTACATATTTCTCCATTGACAAGACAAGCATTTTTACTACCCACACACCAGAATCCACCTGTGAGTTGGGGAGTTTATATTATACACCCAGACAAACCAAGGCACAATGCAGCTTGGAGGATTTCCATTTCTACTTCATAAACCATCTGCTGTCTAATCTGGTATCCTTATAATTCCTCACTATTGTCAAAACCACCTATTGTACATCTCATGGCATTAAAAAAAAAGTAAGGCTGAATCCTGTGGTCAGAACAAAAATAAAAGCTCCTTAAAATGCATTAGACCTTTTAGAAGAAAATGTTAAGAAATATTTATTTTAAAATAGATCGCATGCCTCAGGGGTATGTAGATAATGAGCCACAGAGTGCTTGTCCAATACATTGCTAGTACCTGTCCTACTAAAAGTGGTAGAAAAGAAAGGTCATTTGCATCTGATGGAAATTCTTGGCCTGGTGGCTAATAAGGAAGTGGTTTTATTCTGTTTCTAAGAAGAAAACTCCCTCTGAAAAACTACGATTTAGTAACTGGCAATATTTTGAGAAAAGAATATAAACTTTTATGATTGCTGATTCACAGCTTACCTCATCCCATCCTACACATCATCACACTCGATCTTCACAAAATCCAATAAGTAGGCAGGAGAATATTTTCTCCATTTTATTATATTTGAAAACCCTGAAGCTTGGAGAGGTCAAGTGGACTTGCTCAAGGTCACATATTTGGTGGCAGAAATGGATTCCAACCAAAGCCTTCAGATGTGGGCTCTGCCATAACCTTGACCTAGGAATTGAATGAGATCTGAGGATCATCTCTAAAGATGTGGGGGAACTTTCTCTGTGGTCTTATGGGCAGGCCACCCTTTGTTTCCCAGGACTGCATCACTCAGTATGAGCAGAAAGAGAATACAGAATGAAAGTTACAACTGACTAGGTTGTTTTTTTTCCTCTTTCGAAATTTAAAAGTGAATTAGACCAATGTCAATTCCCTGACTTTGTTAGTTCCCTATAATTACGAAAGATGAAACCATTGGGTGAAATGAGGTGAGGGGCATACAAAATCTCCCTTTTCATTTCTTTTGTAATTTCTGTGAATCTAAACTATTTCAAAATTAAAAGACAAAAAATGTAAATGATCTTTGAGGACTTTTTTTTTTTTTTTAGAGAATAAGAAAAGTCATTAAAATTTTAAAAGAAAAGAAGAAAGAGCTTTTGTTTTTGAGTTTCTTCCAGTTGAATGAAGGTGATTTTCCTGTTAGGCTTGCTGAATTCCTCAGATTTAGCACATAACTGAAACATAAATCCTCTGGCTTTCTAGGGTAGGACCCAAAGTCTGGTATGACATGCTACAGTCAAGCTTAGCATTATTTTCCCTGAAGTAATAATTTTTAAATTATTACTAAGATTGGTATGAGGAACAAACCTGTAGAGCCAAATATGAATGGGATTAGCATAGGGCGAGCATGCATAAATTGAAACGGAGATCGCAAACAACAGTGAATGACTCAGGAGTTAATACAGGAGCACTGAGAACACATGTTTAATGATAACTGTATCTTACTCACGATAATATGACAAGCAGGGGGGAATAGGAAATGTGGTAAGAATAAAGGAGGAGAAACAAAGGCAGATTTGTTTGTTTGTTTGTTTTTGTTTTTTCCCTCTGGTGCAAACACATAGAGATCCAAAGTCTAATTTTTTTCCTCTGCTTTGTGACTGGCGAGAGGAAGGTCCCATCTTGAAGTCATCCCAGAATGGAGAGGTCTAGGTGAGCTGCAGCTCCTTGGTCCTGGATGCTATTGGGGGCAGTCGTAAAAGCAGTCTATTTGGGATGAGACTTCTTTCTTAAAAGTACTAAGCTTCTTTCCCCTGACTTACCAAAGATGCCACACCAGGGCAGAATGACAAAAATAGGCTTTGTACTCAATAGAGATATTGTCAGTTCATGAGAGATTAAGAGTGATCAGCATAGCTTCACTCTCCTACCCACCCCAAAAGGTTAAAATCCTAGGGGACTTATGAGAAGCCTTTCCTAGTCAACCCCACATTTACTTCTTTTCCTTGTACTTATTTCCCAGTAGTGCTCAAATCCAATGCTATCTAGTCTTTCTTGAATTATAAATTTTTTTGAACATTCTCTTCTTATGCTGTTTATTCTGGCAATTCTAGATATGGATTTTTTAATTTTCTTTCATATTTTAATTGAATTCCTCGTGGATTGTCATTAACCAATAAGTTCTATCTAGGAATACAGTAATTATTAATATATTCTATTTGCTGAATATATATTTGACCATTAGAAAGGCTAAATTGGTCTCTTCCTCCATCATACAGCTCCATCCATCTTTCAGAAGATGGGAACGATCTGACAAATGACAACATGGTTCAGTGAAAAGAATATATGTTTTGGATCTGGGTTTGGGTCTTTGCTCTGTTACTTTCTAGCAGTGTGGCCTTGGGCAGATTATTTAACCTACTTGAGCCTCAGTTTCCTTAGCTGTTAAGTGGTAGAGTTAACACCTACCTCATCAGATTGTTGTGAAATTTAAATGAGATTATGTTTGTAAAAGACTCAGCACAGTGCCTGGAGATAAGACATACACATAAATAATACAAAGGGAGAAGTGGTAAGTGTCATATGAATGGTACAGATGAGGTGTCGAGGAGAAGGCGGAGGTGATTAGGGATGATGCTTGGAGAAGATACAGCTGAGTGGAGCCTTGAAAGATTATTAGGATTTCCACGAATGGAGATGTGGAGATGAGTGGTGAAGGCCTACTCAAGCTAAAGGTGTAGTGTGGAAAACAGTGTGTAAATAAAAAGGGCAAGGTGAGTGACCCCTGGAGGGGAGCAGTAGGAAATAAGACTCCAAAGGAAAGAAGGGACCATCTTAACTGCCTGGCTCCTCTTGAGGAGCCACTGAACATTTTTGAGCAAGAAAATTATACAGGCAAAGAGGAACTGGACCACAAGAAACAGTATGAGCCTCCTGGAAAACAAGATAAATCCAAAACAATGAGCAGTGGGATAGGAGTAGGCACTTGGGGACAGAGAAGTAGAATCTAAGGAGAGACTGCCATTGCAAAAGGATATGGAATAAAAACAAGTTTCACCTACTTCATGATTTTGCCTAGGGACAGTTCTGACTCTCAGTACCTTTGGTAAGAGGAGACAACATCAAGTCATATGCATTTGGAACATTTTGGGTAACAAAACAAGGCATGGGTTCCACAGAAGATTGCTTGAATTTCATCTGTTGGCTGAACATCATAACACAACATTGTCAACACCTGATCTGGTTTTCATTTCATGTGTAATAGGTTGCTGAATTATAATTCTAGGATGGTCTTAATGCAGATTTTGCATTCAATTTACTTTTGTTTCCATCCATTAAGGTAAAAAAGAAAATCAATTTTGCTGCTCTGTCTAGCTACCTTTATACTAAGCTAGAACCATGAAATCGTCATTATGTAATTGCCAAATTTTATGGCATGTTTACAAACTCTGGAGTCACACAAAAATAAAATAACTTGGAACAAAGTGAAAATGTCACACTACATATGCAGAAAACTGATATTTAATTCTGTCAATCTTTTATTAAGGCTTTTAGATTAACAAATAAGTTTCATTTCCCAAGTTCACATTTTTGTGTGCTAAAGGCAATTATAATTTATTTCAAACAAAAAGGGACAT
This sequence comes from Antrozous pallidus, assembly GCA_027563665.1. Taxonomy (NCBI): domain Eukaryota; kingdom Metazoa; phylum Chordata; class Mammalia; order Chiroptera; family Vespertilionidae; genus Antrozous; species Antrozous pallidus. The sequence goes on along the minus strand of CM050524.1, from coordinate 48,065,207 downwards.
TTGTGTCATTTTTCAGCAGCAGATGAATTTTGGCTTAGTATTTTGACCATAATAGAATATGTCTAGTCTTTCCTTGTGGAGACTATACTAAAGAGGTAAATATTTTAGAAGAAATATAAAAATATGGCTTATTGGAGAAATTACGGTTTCATCATCATTTTTAATATTATAGGAAATTCATTAAGACACATTAGATTGACTTTGGAGTAAAGCTAACCATTTCATATTCACAACTTTAAATGATTAACAGATTAAATGAAGAGGTAAGAAATACAGAATTTACTGCTTAAATATACATATTAGGAAATAGGTATTAGCACTTCACAAAGCTCTTCTGAGTTGGTTGGCCTCATTGGAGAAGCAGAGGCTCACTGGCTCTGCCAATGAAAAGGTAGACTGGTAGAGCTGTTTTGAATACTTTTCAAATTATTTTTACACTGTAATGAGAATGGGGATCAAAAAGTTTGAGGCAGTAAAATTCATACAGACAGATACACACTGAAATTCCTGGCAACTGAAACATTGTTTTACTAGCTGCCTAACATTTCTCCTTTTTCTAAATTCTGCCCCGACACATGAGTCATCAAAATTGGATGAGTTACTGATGAATAATCCCAAGGATTTCCAAACTTCTGTGATCAGCTTTAAAGTAACACTTCAGTAAATATGTGGAGAATATTGTATATTTTAGTAAATACTGGGCACCAAATTATCAGGAGATAAGTTCAGGAAGGCAAAGAAGAAATTGTCTTGATGTCATCTTTAAAGAGCGTATTTCTTGTAACCAATTTTAACAATATTTATAATTGTTCGTTGGTGAAGGTCAAATCACTAAATAAAATGACTTAAAAGGTAATGTGTATAAAAGGGGCTTAAAATATATTGTACATATTTAGGTACTGCTTCTATAGCAAAGTCTCATTTAACTTGGTTTATATTTACTTATCAGTATTTCTATTTAGAAAACATACCTTTTAGTGAAGAAGTCATTATATAAAGTTATATGTACATATGTGTCAACAAGTAAAATTTTAAAATTTTAAATCTCTGACTAGAAATAAAATAAAACATTAATTTCAACAGAGGTAAATGTGGAACTGCTGGGGCATATGACTATAAATGACAGTTTTTCCTTTCATATATATTTTTTTTCTGGCTCTTTTAAGTTGTATATAATGAGAATTATCTTTATAATGGTGAAAAAAACTCCTTTTCTTATAAAACAACAACAACACATTATATATTTTACAACTTGTTTAAAATTTTAAATTTAGGAAGGGGGAAAAAGGCATGTTATTCGTAAAAGAACTGTTGAGCAGTGGCCAGATTCAGAAATATGCTTGGAAATGTTAGCAGATGTTTAATTTTGTTGGGCCAATAAAATATAGAAAAACTGGGGTAGGTGGGGTTACTATATCCAGAAGGATCAAGGTAAGAATTTTAGACCGAAACTTCAGGGCTCATGGTACAGTGTTTCTTTTCTTGTGGAAGCTAGAATTCATAAATCCAAATAGACATCCGGGCTGAGAAATGGAGCAATTCTTATCTGACACCAAAAGTGTGGGTACCCAAGATAGTCATCAACCAATAATATCACCAGAAAACCACAACATGATTGATACCAAGTAAATCTTTTGGCCAAAGAGCTCTCAACTTACTTCCTGTTAAGAGAACTAGTCGTAGGAAACAATACCCAAGGAGCCAAGTTCAGGACAGGCTATTGGAGCCCTTACAGAAAGGGGATGTGAGAGAATGAAACTCTGGCCTTCTTATGAGGCAAATAGTAGGGTTTTACCCCAGAATGGTTCTTTCATGGCCAGGTGACTATTAAATGCTTTCTTTCTCTGGGCAGGGGAAGTCAACCATGTAAAGCAGGTGTTTGCTTCTCACCTGCCTAAAGAACATCCCCTGGGCAATGTGTAGCCACTGCTTCTTTGAAGAGACGATGAGGGACAAATGAGACAATAAACAAAGAAACTGCTAAAATCTACAAAAGGTAGACTACACTGCATGGCCCTGAGATGAGACAGCAACATCCTAGCTAATTGTCCCTTAGGAAAGAGATTAGACAAATAGCTTATATGCATGTATGCATTACCTATGGACACAGACAATAGGGTGGCGAGGGCCTGGGGTGGGGTGGGAACCCGGTGGAGGGGAGTTATGAGACGGTAAAAGAGGGACATCTATATTAATCTCAACAGTAAAGATTAAAAAATAAGACACTGCCCAACAACCTGTGAAATGGCTCTCACTACACTCCCTAGTTTTCATACTATATGAATTCAAGGAATAGTTTTACTTCAAATTATACTTGATTGATTTGCATAATTTAAGCAGTGACTGTTTTCTTTTAAAACTCTTCCCTTTGGCTTCTGTGAGCTCATCCCCTAGTATCCTGACCGCTCAGAGAGCAGTTTCTGCTTTGGTGTTACATGTTCCATCTGCCTTTGAGATGCCAGCACTCAGGGCTAGGGTTCACCTTTCTCCTCTCTTCTGTACAGTGATGGCATTCACCTTCTGATTCCAACTATTATTTATGTCTGAGTGATTCTTGAATCTTGATCTCAAACTGGAGTATCTATCCTGAATTCCAGACATTTATTGCCAAGTTAGATTAGTAAGTTTGAGGATGGTCAACATCTCTTATGAAGTTATCATTTCTTGTTTGGGTGTTTACTAATATATCCTTTGGTTATAAAAGCTTCTCCTACTTTCCCTTGCAATATTTTTCTAATCCATCAGCCACACCGTTGTGCTCAAGGACTGCTCTTAAGAGAGGCAAATCTGACCACATAATGATTCTTCTTTTAGTGACATACTGTTATTTTCTAAATAAAACATGGCTCACAGAGCCCTTCATGATCAAGTCTTTATTCACCGATTGACATCCATAATCACGCTGTGCAATTTAACCAGTAGACCCCAATCTTCACCAAACTCAGACATACACTCACCCTGCCCTGAGCCTCTGGGCCTTTGCTGCTGTAGTTTTTGGCTGGAAACTTTGCATCACTGTCTGTGAGAAAATTGAAAATTCTAGTCTTTCAGCCTCAAACTAGACATCCCAGACTCTTAAAGCCACCTCTGTCTCTCCCTGTAGCATTAACTGCTGCCTTTGTTCTGTCCCCTCGATTGAAGATGGGAGCTAACATGACTACACATTGTCAATGTGTGTTTCAACAAGATTCTTGTCTGTGTCCATAAGTGTTTGGAACATAATAGAGACTCAATAAATGTTTATTAAGTAAGTTAATGAATACCTAATTGACTTAAAGACTATTTTGAATTTGGTCTTCAGTTAAATTTGTATTTGAAAAAGGAATTTGAGTGTTTTTAAGTTTCCTTATTTTATTAGTAAACTTTACTCTTCAAAACTTCCACTGAACTCAATTATACTTCTAAAGAAAATGTTTCAGCCTTTGGTTGGTCAGTAGAGATAGAGGGAAACAAGATGAATGTTGGAATTGCTCAGAGACCTTTCTCATGCGGCAGGGAAGGCAGTATACCTGAGATAGATCCTGAGTAGGAACATAGGAGAAGGAGGCCCCTCTTCTCCAAGTTACTGACCAAGAGTGGGGAGAAGAGGGCTGTTTATTAGAAGTAATCTGGACAACTTCAAGCAAATGAGATACAAAGAATTTATCACTTTAAAAATAGCAAAAAAAAAGTCAATAAACAGAGAAAATGTCACCTCTTTATGTTTGGGAAAGGAAAACATCAAGGGAAGTCATGCTGGTGTTTATACACTATGCCACCACCCAGGAATTTCTCTTGTCTGGCTTTTACTAAAAGCATTCTTGTCAGACAGAGAACTTCTCTCTTATATAGCAACAGAGAAGAATAAGTTAGAAAGATACAGACAGAATAAAGACTGGACAGCTGAGAAAGCCTATGGCTGCACAGAAACAGCATTGTTAAAAAGGAAGCAGAGGAAAAAGCATCTGAGCATTGTATGATGCCGCCTGCTAAGGTTCTCAAAGTCTTGAGAGAAAATGCAGTCCTAGTTTGTCATTAAAACTGAAATTAAGTTAAGCTTTGACTGATCACCATAAAAGAAAATAAGAGAAAATTATTATATTTTATGTGTGAACTTGCGCTTTTATCTTAGTCTAAATAACTAAAACTCATAGCTACTAAGACATCACTTTTATTTCACATATTAATATCTGTGAAATTGGCACTGACACAATTGATGGCATTTGATAGTTTGGCAATTGTCTCCTCTTTTTTTAGTGACATTTAAAATAATATTGAATCCTTAATTGATGGAAACTTGGAACCAATAATAGGATGTCTACAGGGTGAAAAATAAAAAAATGCTGATGCTGCTAGCAGGGCAGTCTTGTGCATCTATATAGGGGAAAGTCCCAGGTGTCTGATTAATTGGTCCATATTCATCCAGGTCCCAACTGCAGTTTGATGTTATCTGGAGATGGAAGCTATGGCTTAAATATTGATGGGGACCACTCTGAGTCTTGTGGAAGGCTAGGACTGCCAAACAATGACAACTCCAGAAATCTCCCAGGTGGTTGATGTCCCATTTAGACTTGACCCATTGAGACTTGATCAAGGGAATATAGGGGGCATGGGGACAAACCATCAGTATTTCTTTTTGTAATGACTGCTATCATCTTCCCAGCCTTATGTCCCTCCCAAACCCTCGTTCACAGCTCTGTTCCAATAACATAAGTATATTACTCCATCCTCTTTCTTAAGAGAAAGGAGAATAGACTGTGGACTGGCACTCATTATTAATCATATTCTGTGCACTATTAAGGAATTTATAAGATTTACTTTTTATCTTTAGTGATCATAGGTTAGTGAGTATTGGGCCCAGCAAATTTAAAATAAGAACACTTAATTTAGTGTTCTTATTTTTGAGTAAAAAATTTTTCATGCTGAATTACTGAGAATTCACGTTCTTGTGTCAATGAGAAAATTTCTTTAGAGATTAAAAGGGTCTTCACTTTGTGTCTGCTCTCTAAATTACAGGTAAAGCACATGAAATAAATAAAAATTACATCTGGTGGGCTGGCTGACAAACCCAACTTGCCAGTGAGGAGTCAAAAGTAAGGACTCTCCTTCAGTTCAAGGTTAAAAAGACTTCGCAGAACCTGGCAATGTTGACAGATATCTTATTTTTTTCCCAAAGTCTTAATAAAGAAAATAATTAGACAACTAATTATCATGCATTGTGATATATGCAAAAAACAGTAGCAAACTAGATAGATGATGTTTCGACTTTCCTGAAATATAATCACAGATATCCTAAATCTACATGTTTTAGTAAGTTTCTAAAAAAATTCTTTAGATATACTATTTGTCTTTATTATACAGATATACTAATTCTTTAGATATAGGGTTTCTTCTCAAAGTACTTTAATTTTTAATTGCTAATTGGGCAGTACTTAGATTCCATATCTATGAAACATAAATTTTCTAATGTTCAGTATTGTAAAATTAGATTGCAGTCAGTATGGCTTCAAGGTTAATAGAAATAATATATTCTTGAACCTCTTTATCAGGTTGTTCTAAATTAGAAAAATGTTGACTGGTGATTGATTACTCAAATAGTTTGTAAAATGGTTATTCTTATTCTGAGGACATCAAACTGAAGGCAAGGAGGCTACTTGGTTGAGTTACATCTGGTCTTCCTCATTGCTAAGAATGTTTCAAAGAATGTGCGCTCGTCATAGTTAGTGACATCCAAATGCTTTTAAGAAACACAACAAAATTTTCTGTTGAGAAGCTTTCCTATGGATGGTGACCATAGGAACAGATGATCTCTTTTTCTCCAGATTTTATGTACCATGTTTGCTATTATCTCCATAGTCACTCTTTATGTCCTTTAAAGCAGTATTTTCCATATAAATGTGACTCATTTTGGTTCATAAAGTTCCAAGAGCTTTCTACTCTTATGAAGATAGGTGAATAATTAATAATGCTATAAATGATTATAGAAATAAATCATTGTGTTAGATGAAGGACTCTTTCTTGCTAAGAAAGGTATGTGAATCTTTACATTGGGTCAAGTGTTTGATGACCTTTATTAAATGACTAGAGGCATGAATTCATACATGGGCCCTGTCCCTGATCAAGGTAAGGGGAGACAATTGGGGACAGGGCCAGGCCACAGGTGATTGGCCAGCTGGCCCCGCTCCTGATTGGAGTTGGGGGTGTGATCAGGGAGGGGCCAACCTGGGAGAGGGGCCATGGGTGGTTGGCTAGTCAGCCCTGTCCCCTGAGCAAACTCCTGGATGAGAGGACAATTTGCATATTAGCCTTTTATTATAAAGGATTATAAGCCAACTGTGTATTAAAATAATAAAAATAGAATGAGAGCTTTCTCCAAATTCTTTAGACAGTTTTATCACTTATTGGTTGAGTAGAATAAGAACTATTATTGTCTTCATATCTACAACCATTAAAAATTGGTTGTGAAACAACTCCTCTAAAGTACAATTAACTCATGTAGTTACTTTTGATACCCACATAAATTATTTTTTTATTTCAACAAAAGCATCATAAACTTAACCGATAGACTGGATCTCACCTGACAACAATCATAAAACAAGATACAGTTGATTCTTGTTATTTTTAGTAATTATATTATGTGAAGTCACCTTGAATGCTGAATTAATGCAAACTGAATCATAGCTCCTGAAGGAAATACAAGGTTAGGTTCCTGTGAGCCTCTGGTCAACACTTTGACCAACTGATCAATACATAATGATTGTTTTGTGTGTGTTTCTGTCTAAAAATATCTTATTTAATGTAAAGTCAACGCACTGTATCTGTGGATTTTGCATCAATAGATTCAACCAACCATGCATCAAAGACATTTGGATAAAAAAGATTATAGAAAGTTCCAAAAGGCAAATGTTGAATTTGCCAAGCTCCAAGCGCTAAGCTGAATCCATGCAAATGAAGTTACATATAGACATACCCTGCTAAAGCCTACATGAAAATATAGATTATTTGTAAATAAGACACTTTTATATAAGAGACTTGAGCAACTGTGGATTTTGATATCCACAATGACCAGTTGGCTATAATAATTTCATAAAGATATGCAATCTTCTATGGATAGAAAGAAATGACTGCATATTGTTGATTCATAACATTGAACTCCCAGCCAACAGCACTACAAGTCATGTCTGAATAAAACTTATCTCTGCTCCCTCTCTCCCCCCCCCCTCAAGATTTTCTTCATAGGGCACATCATAGATTTCTTGCAATTAGAAACCCCAAATAGCACTTGAGGGCCATTTTAAACATCAAATTCACCAATATAAAGCGTAAAATATGAAACATGTGGCCCTGTAAGAACACTGTTGATAGTATGACAGCTGAAACAGAAGGAAGAGAGAGCATCATGTATTTCAACCTCAGCTTGGAGCGTGCTTGTTAGTTGACTCAAAATTTTCACTGCTCTGCACTTCTGTGAGTGTCCATGAAGGCACTATGAGTAATGATTCTGGGGTTACAATAAAATTTAGCCAGCAGGTACATTTTCCAATATGGAGCCAACCAATAGTGAGTGTCACCTGTATCTTTTTTCGAAGTGTTAATTTTGTGAGTCTGAGTCTTTCAGCAAACAAAAGTAAGTTTTATAAATGTCATTAATACCACTACTAGTACTTATAAGGATTCAAAAATTTCCTTACACAGAATTTATCACCTTTGAATAGATAAAAATGTGGAAGCTTAAAAATATTTACATTCAGCACTAGGGAGGGAGCCACAGCACATTTAAGAAGATTCCTGTTTCCTGAAGTTTTTGTTCTATCTAATAAGTCATCAATTATAGCATTAGAATGCTTTTTTTTCTGTCAAAGACAATTGCTTTGAGGAAAGTACTTGAGAATGAGGAGTCCTTTTCATGGCTACAAGGTTGCATAAGAACCTTCGATATCCAAAATTACCATTATATTTACCAGAATGAGAAAGTTAATAATTGATCATATTTCCCCTTAAAAACACCAACCATGTTATTTATCAGGTTTCAATATTAGCTCAACTCAACCTTTTTCTTGATATTCAGCAATATTTCATGTTTTCTCTTTTATTTGTCTTTTTTTTTCTTTTTCTTTTATCATCTCCATCCAATTCCCCTATTCTTGCCAGCATTTGGCTTGTATGATTACATGACCTTCAAGGCCAGAAATTCAAAAACACCTAATGTTTCAGTGTTAATTAATGCTTTATGATTTGGAATGTGATCTTATAAAAACATTAATAAAATGTGGGTCAAAGTTAAAATAATTTTGACTTGTTTAATATGATGTTTCATAAAAATAAGTAAAAAATTCAGCTAGAAAATTATAATGGCAGCACATTTTCTTTAAAAATAATTTTAAATAATTCCAGTTTGGAAAATAAATATAGACATGGCATAAAATTGGAAAACAAGGAATTAAACATCTGAGTCATAAGAAACACAAAGCAAAGCTGGCTTTCAGATTAAAAAGCCCTGGGTTGTGTTAATGATATTATGACAGTTATAATAACAGCTGATACGTGAGCAATTCTAATTTTCCAGGCACCGTGCTCAGTACTTTACCTTCACCTCCTCATTTAATCCTTCCAGTTACAAAATATACACTTTTGACCATCTTCATTCTACAGATGAGGGAAAGGAAACTTACAGACTGAAAAATCTGCTGTGTTGTCACTCAGCTCACAAGCTGTAGATTTGTGATTTAAATTCTAGAGCTTTCTCCCTTAACCACTAAAGTGCCTTATAAATTATGAAGTAAAGCAAACAGATGTTGACATGCACAATTCCTTAGAATTCAGAAAGAAGTACTATTCTCAATAGGTGTATTAAGGAAGGACTCAAGATATATTAAATAACATCCCAATGTTCAAGTTGCTTCTCTCAACAGAATTCTCTCTGTGCCACTCAGCCGGCACTCAAGGGCATAGAGGCCTCTATCAGCCAGGTGACAAGGTGAAACTTCCCAACTCAAGAGAATTTCTGGTTTATGAATAAATAGAAATCAAGTTCTCAATTACCTACCCTGAAAAACAAATAGCCAAACAAGCAATTAATGCTTAGCAACAGGACTAATGTGAACTAATGTTCTTGTGACTGCTGTTTCTTTCTGTTGTGATTTTTCTTACCATTTCAGCTTGGTTTTCTGTCACTATGATACAGATATGAAGTCAGTTATAGTCATTGGTTTTACTTCTATAGCACTAAATAATATTCCATTCCACTTTTAATCTCTTTCTTTACAGACAGAGAAGACCTTTGCCATTTTAGGCTCCAAGGAGGTGGAAATCTGTCTATGTGTTGACATCATGTCCATAGCATGCAATGTCATGCCTCTGCACAACGGACACTCAACATGCACTCCCTCACTGACTGCTTTTTGCTTAAGCTGCTTCTTCTTCAATGTTGCCTTAAAAAATCTGTTCCAAATACAAGTATTGTCTCAAAAAGAACATTTGTATAAAAGGTAAGAAAGCAAATTGGAAACATAGGAGGTTAGAGAAGTCTTATTCTGTATGTTTATATCTAATACTAGGGACCCTGTGCATGAAATTCTTGCACATTAAAAGGGGATTAATTAGAGGAAATAATTTAATATTGCTATTTGCCCTTTATGATAGAAGTGTCAGAGATGAAAGAAAATAAGTAAAATGTATATGAAAAACCTTCCTCCTGTCAGAGTCTGGGGCATACCAGGGGACCCAGAGCCAAGTCTCCACTCACCCACAAGTAGTTCAAAATTGTGTGAGACCCAGACCCGGCCACCCCCCATTCCCCGCCCCCTGCCACTGGGCTAGATCCAGACCCAGCCATTCCCACCCTTGTCAAGCCCTGCCAGGCAGGGGGTGTAGCCTCAGGTCACCTGACCCAGTGCCAGGATAAGGGGGGGTGTAGCCTAAGGTTCCCCAGCCCAGACCAGGGCAGGGGGTGTGCCTTGAGGTCCTCCATCAAGGCCCTCCAGCTGGGGGACATGGCCTGAGATCCTGTCAAGCCCCACTGGCCTGGGGGCATGGCCTGAGTTCCCTCAACCCACCTTGAGACCCAGGGTGCACCCTGAGATCCCCCGTCAAGCCTCACTGGGGGGGCTCAGCCTGAGGTCCTCTGTCAAGCCCAGCCAGGCAAGGTGGGTACAGCCTCAGGTTTCTGGCTGGGTGCTGGGGTGGGAGTGGGGCACTTCCTAAGGTCCCCTGTCAAGCCCCACGGGGTGAGGGGTGTGATCTGAGGTCTCACAGCCTAGTGCCAAGGTGGGGGGGGCATGGTCTGAAGTCTCCTGTCAAGCCCCACCTGGTGGGGCCATCACCTGAGGTCCCCTGTCAAGCCTCACGTGATGGGGGTCATGGCCTGAGGTTCCCAGCCTGTCACTGCGGTTGGGGGAGCAGCCTGAGGTCCCCTAGTCCAGCACCAGGACAGGAAGCACACCTTGAGGTCCCCCATCAAGCTCCACCGGGTGGAGGGTGGGGCCTGAGGTCCCCTTTCAAGCCCTACTCGGACAGGGGAGGGCGTAGTCTCAGGTCCCTGCTGACTGCTCGTTAAGGCTCCTTATGGGAACTTGGCCTCAGCTGTGGGAGCAGCCATCTTTGTGACAGAGTGATGGTCAATTAGCACATCCCCTATTTATTAGATAGGATATGCTGAGGGTAGAAATCATATCTTATACCTCATTGTGTCCTCAGGACACAGCATAAAGTATTAGTCATGCAAGGGCACTAATGATGGTGATAAAGACACAGTTAAAATTGAAATTTGTCTGTATTCAGATTTTTTTCAAAAAAATTGAAAGGAAAAACAAACAAAAAATTAGAATACATCCCTCAAAGAAAATGTTTACTTATCTTGAATGGGAACAAAGAGTGTAACTACTGAGAATGATTATCTACCAATTCAGAAATCTAAAAAGACATTCTTGCCTCACTCATGAGTGGATATAGACAAAATGAATAATTACTCCTAATGCCTTGAGGCACAACAGGGAGGAGGGTGGATATTGGAAATCAGCTTTATCAACTTTGCCTGTACTTGGCTATGGACTTTATAATAGCACTGGAGGCCTTGTGCAAGCCCAGCCTGCCCCTTCTCAAAGTCCAGGAGCCCTTAGGGGCGAGAGGTAACCTGGAAATCAGGGGAAGGCTGATTTTCCCCATCACTCCTCTGCTGCTGCCACTGCTGGCAGTGCAAGCCTTGGCCAGCCCTGGTTGCCTGTGCCTTGGGTAGCCCTGGGCAGCTGGAGGGCTGAGGGGATTGGGGAACTCCAGAGGCAGGCACATGGCAAGGCCACCCCAGAGGGGCTGAGGGCGCCGCCAACTCTGAGGACAGGGCAGTCAATTAGCATATTCCCTCCTTATTGGCTGTGGGTGCTGCCATCTTTGTGACAGCATGAGGGTCACTTAGCATATTCCCTCTTTACTAGATAGGATGAGCAATCCCATTTTCCCATATAAACTTTGCAGGTCTGCATTCACTTACTGGCACTAAAGAGACTTTATTAATAGTAACTCTACGTGAATAAATGTTAAAGAACTTTATAGCACATGGGAAGTTTTTATCCATCATTGAAAACAGTTGATTTCAGATCTGACAATGGATAACATTATCTAGATTATAGGTAATAACAGAACACTTAGCTTAAGTTGACTGTGATAAAACTGATTAACTTTAGCTTTCAGTCACTAACAGGGGACTTTGTGAGTGGATCAATGGGATCTATTAACTTAAGGACATTAAAGAACACTATGCCAGTTTATTCCACGTCATAAAAGGTTTTTAAACTAACATGTCTGGGCAAAGCCATTGCATTTTACTGTGCTAAAGGATGCCATTTCTGGTTTGTGTGAATGGCACCCCCTGGTATTATGCAGGGCCCATCCTGTACGCCTATCCTTTGTGCAACTCCAAATACATTTAAATAATGTCTTCAAGAAATAATATATCATCTGATGTTTCATCTAAAACTTGCTCTTTAATTGGAAATACGTGAGGAATTCCAAACATTGGTATTCCTAGAATCCACACACCAAAAAAACTTATTTGCTTTTCTCTTCAACATAACCTAAAAACTATTCCTGGAAACCTGTTGATTACTAATTAGTTCCATTAGTTCATTTGAATATTGAGACTTTGAAGATAATCTTGTTAAGTATTCCCGTAGTAAAAAAATATTTCTTCAGAGCATCAAAGACAAAATATTTATTATTCATTGCTTTTAAATTGACTCTAGCAGAGAACTGTGAAGAAGATAAAGGCAATAAATGTAATTTCATTGATTTTCGTTTTTGTAATAAAAGCTTAGCTCTTTTTTTTTACTAGATATATGAGTACTTTGTCGGTTTCTTTATTTGTTCAATTGGCATATCTCTTTTTTTGTATCCATGGCCAAAACATTATTTCTTGGAACTACAATTCCCAGAGCAATCATTATCAGTGACATTTAATGACTCAATTAGTAGAGAGCTTGGGAAGATTTTATAAAAGTTAGATTTGAGTTTTGAAGCCAGTCAAAATAATTTATTTATAACATTTCAACTACATAAGGGTAATATCTCAGTATAAAATTTTGGAGAAATAGCCTTATCTTCTGTTATCTTCTGTGATCTGAAATTTAGCATTTATTGATATTTGAAAATTCTGAAGGAAATCCAAAGAATAGTCACAAGAGTCAATATAAAACAAGTTCAAAATTTTAGAGACTTTCATTATCATAGTAGAAACATTTATCCTTTGATTTGATTCAATCATTTTTACAAAATGTTGAATGCTTTTGATCAGCTATTATTCGGGGCAAAGAGCACAAACAAATTTGGTGGCTTTTTTGGTAGTCATTGAAAATATATTCTTGAGAAATATAGAAAGACACAGGATTTTCTCTTCACGTAGCTGGTATATTTTTGGACTAGTTTTATGCATTCCTGAGTCTAGACTACCGGTTGTCCTTTGGGGGAACACTCACAAGATCAATTTGGGCAACATATTTCCTGAAGTAAGAACTGAGAATATGATGTTAGATAAAATCAAATATGTGGCCAATGTAATATTTTGAGAGTCACAGAGATGACAAAGTGAGACCATTTCTGAGCTAGGGGTGACCTTAACACATTTTACTTGTAGTATGGCATAAGCAGTGGCCAGTCAGAATCTAAATGCTGAAGTAGGATCCTGGGGAACTCCTGCTATGCCAGCCAGCACCTCATTTTTGCTGAGTCATGGAGAGGTCTTCAAGGAGGCACCAGAGTGGAAGAGGCAATGGAGTCACACAAATAGATCATTGCCAGTAGTTATGTATCAAATGCTACAGATACATTTTAATATTTTAACAAGCTGCATGGTTCTTCTGGCATGTGGAAGTCGAATGTCAGCCCTGTTTGTGGCTCAGGCTTCTCTAGGACAATGGTCTTATGACACCTAGGGGTTCTTGAGATCCCTTTGGGACACCCATAGGTCCTGTCTTTTTCAATGACATGTCTACAGTAATCTAGACTTTGTATGCTCACACCAACCAGAATATTGCAACATATATGCTGAAGCAGATATGCAAATCCGGTCATCGTTTACTAAGTCAGACAGTAAATGAGTTGCAAAAATGTAAAGCAGTGTCGTTCTCCTCAAAAATGTCTTTGCTGTGAAAAATATAGTACTTTCAACAAAATATACCATTTTTGATCATGAGATGGGTTTATTATTTATTTTTAATGAAGTAATAAATAATAATTTTAAGAGTATAAGAAATTAATTATTTGAGACCAAGAATTTGAGAACTGCTGCATTAAGAAATAAAGCAATAAAATCTGTGGAGCACCGGGAAAGAAAGGCCAAATAGCCCCAACCTCTAATCATTCTGCTCAGTTTCATTTGTCACTTGAGAGCTTATAATAACTTTAAGATATTCCTTTGTTTTCCTCTAATGGAAAAATATGTACCAGTGTATGTTTATATCTCAAAACTTCACTAAGTTATGTGTACTAAGATTTCAGTATTGGATTTTTGCGGTAAAAAAAAAATTCATTTCACTAAACTATGCTAAAAGAACTATTATCAAAATGCCACCCAGAAGAAAATTGGTCTATATAACAAATTAAAATTTTAATTAGCCTATAAATTGTCATGTTTAAGATACTTCTAAGATGCTTACAATCCAATGGCTTTGTATTTTCAGTATTTCATCAGAAATGCTTTTCACACCAACATTTTCAACTGATTTTCAAAAGGAGGAAAGTAAACAGCCTCAATTTGTACTATTATCTCAAATTCTAAAGCAGCAGAATTTAAATTATCCTTCACTTTATCTAAGGATATACCATTATTGTATAAAGTTTACCCCCAAACAACACAGAGATTGAATGCCAACCCCATGCAGTTGAAAATTCACATGTAACTTTTAATGTAAATTCCCCCAAATTTAACTAAGTATATATGGGGGATTACTTTCAGGATCCTCCCCAAACCAGACATCAAAATGCACAGAATCTCAAGTCCCTGATATAAAATGGGGTTGCATATAGTTGGCGCTCAGCATTTGTGGATTCCCAACTGCAGATTGATAACTGCTTCTTGTCTGCAGTTATTTGAAACTACGGATGGGAAACCAGGGGATATGAGGGGCCAACTCTATACTTATTGAAAAAAAATATGATTCCAGGTTGGTGTGGCGCTGTGGTTGAGCACTGACCAATGAACAAAGAGGTCACTAGTTCAATTCCCTGTTCAGAACACATGCCCAGGTTGCAGGCTCAATCCCCAGTACGAAGCATGCAGGAGGCAGTTGATGGATGATGTTTCTCTCTCATTGATTACTCTATCCCTTTTCCTTCCTCTTTCTAAAAATCAATAAAAACGTTAAAAAAACACACACACGTCAGTGAATTTGGAAGTTCAAATGCCTGTTGTTCAAGGTCATCTGTATAACAAAACAAACACACAAGCAACAGCAAACATCCAAAATGGCCTTCTTATGAAGCTGGGATGTCAAAGGGCTACCAGGTAAATGAAAAACACCACCACCCATCAGAAACGAACTTCAAGGGAGCTGCAGGTCTCAATCTTAGCACTGGATAAAGAAAGGGGCCAAAAAATAACTTCCTCTGGGAATCTGACCCTCTGTTCTTACTTTGATTAAAACTTCAATTCATGTAGTCAGTGTGGTCATAGACCTTAAATAGGGAATGTAGGTAATAAACCCAGGTGACTAACAGGAGCAAACACAAATTATCTTGTAATGATGACATTAATGATATGAGGGAAACTAATTTCAAAAGTGTTAAAATGTGGAAAAATAACAAAAATGTGTTCCTTAGAAACAATGAAATACAGTAATTAGAATTTACTGGTATGTAAAATTAAATACTGCTTATCTGGGGTTAATGTATATTATGCCATACTTTATCAATCATGCTAATATTCTTTACTCTAGCAAGTATAATGCAAGGGGAAATAGACACAAAAATATTTAATGATGGGCACACAAAGTTATCCAACATTCTTGGTGTGTCAACTTCTAAGACCACAATAAAACTGTAAACATTAACATGCTCACCTCAAAACCAATATATTTGATAAGCATATTTTTAGTGCATGCCATTTATTTTTCTGATTTCTTTCCTCTGAACATGCCTAAAGCCTGTATTGGTCACAGATAAATTTATTAAGGTCCCTTGATTTTCATAATTCAACAGGAAAATGGATAGCTCTTAATAAGTAACTTTTGAAAACAGAGATTAGGAATACACTTTTAAAATCTACATTTGAATTTTAAGGGGCTCAGGGTCCTAAACTGGACACTACAATGTTTCCAGGCTACTACAACAATACATGCTTTTTCGAATCATACTCTAAACCAGAAGTTCAGATTCTGTACATAGTACCAGGAGAGCAGCTCTAATTCTGCATTTCTTTTATGTTTATTGGTTTGTTTTCTATAAAATGTAGATGCAGGCGAGGCGTGTTGCTGCAATTGGTATCACAATTTTGCACTGCAACTGTAATATTACAGGTTCTTGAGAAGACTAGAATGGAACTTTCAGTCATTACTGCTGAGTTACCTAATTCAGCCTTGAGGCTTTTGGGTTACAATTTAGATCCAGAAATCTTTCTACTCGGCAGGCATTTGACGCAGCCACATTTTAAAAGGTCAAGTGAATCTTTCCAGACTCTGCATGTTTGGTATGGGGACCAGCGTGAGAATGAGCGCTATCAGAAATCACCTGTCTTCTGGGAGCAGTGGCGCTACCCAGTGAGCGTTCAACTGCACGCTAAAAACACATGGTTCATTCAGCTTTTCTAAAATTGAGAATATTGGGACTCTCGCCATTTTAAAAAATAGCTTTAGGTACTTCATGGTGATTCTCTTTTTCATGTCTGCAGGTAATGAGTTACAGATTATACAGTACTTGGATATAAGTATACTCTTTAAGAGAGGCTTTTGAGACCTGCATGAAAATACTCAAAACTGAGTCTTAGAAACTGAAAAATAGCTAAAGAATTGGCTGAGAAAAATACCACCCCCCCTTTCCTTTCCTTACAAATGTCCTCTCAGTGCTGAGAGTGTAAAATGCTGCATCAAATAGGATGCCTCTAAAATGATAAATGGGTGAAGTAGGTGCTTTGAATAGAAATGCTAAATAAAGCTCTTCTGTTGAAATTATGGCCTTGGCACAAAATGGCATTTATTCAAGTCATTCAAACAACTTCATTCCTTTCACAAAGAATAAAAAGACCTCTTAGAAGCCCAGACACCTTTTTTTTTGTTTTCTTACAAGAAAAAAAGAACCAAAAGAAATCATTCCAAGTGTAATTGGATCCATAGGCTTGCTTTTCTACCATTTTGTGTTAGGAGGGTAAATGGTAATTAATAGTTACATGCTTTCCTCTTTGTTGTGAAAAACAAAACCCTGTGCGTATTGACTTTTCTTCCTCCTTGACCAACAGAAAATGTTATATTTTATATTGACATATAATCACACATAACACATATCAACACATTTATGAACATCTGGGCATTTGCATAAATATACATATGTGTGCAAGTAGAACACCTCAATCTAAATCTTTGTTTGCTTGTTTCAAAATGCATTCAACTCTCACTGTTGACTTCACCAAAAATTATTTTCTTAAGTATCCATACTCTCATTTTGTAGCAGTATTATGCAATTACAGATCAATTCTTGTGAATATGTCTTTCTGTGAGTGCCTATAGGGTTCAAGTTTAGATCAAGACAGAAGACTTACTGTAGTGCAGAACTGAAGTCAATGTTGAAGTCCTAGCTCTTTCTCAAGAAATTTTATCCCGAGCATAGTAACACAGGCCTGTGCATTTGCCCCTTGAGAAGCCATTTGGTTTTTTCCATGCGACCTGATTTTTCTCAAGACCCCAAACGTCTGTGTTGCCCCTCTTCTGAGGGATGTCTGCTGCCAAGTTTCTGAGCACAAGCCAGTTGGGACTCACCTCTCCTTCCCTGGGCCATGGCCTTCCATTCTGGGTATATTTGCTTTGATTCTGCCTCTTCTTTTGTCCTCCATCAGCGAATTTGCACAGTAAAGGCTCACTAGGGGCTGGGAAGATAAGAAACCAATCCTACATTAGCAAATCTCCCTTAGAAATAAGTGATTATTTGAGGCACAGTAGGGCTTTGTAACGCATATCTTTTGAAGTAGGTTTGCTTCTGGGGAGATATTTGGCCCTCTTTAGTCTCAGCTCTGTTGGCTGCTGATCTAACTGGGCTTCAAAAAAGTCCTGGCAGACCATAAAAGCATATAACAAATATTGTTGAAAAAATAATCAGCTGAAGCAGAATGTGTACTTGCCTTAGAAGTAAAGAGGCCAGCCAGTGTCGACCCCTTCCAGTTACGTTAGCAACATTCATAACCAGTATTCGTGTTTGGATAAATATTTCTCCCTCTGTTTTCACTGTAGAAACTGTCAAATTCTATTTTGGCAAGAGGTACTTGGGAGCTTCTTTCTACAAAGGGGGCTATTTTGCTAATTGCAACCAAACAAGCTACTTTTTTTTCTCATTATCCCCTACAATTTCATAAAGACTGGAAATTGATTGTTCGTCCAACCCCTTTCACTCCAATCTCCCAGTAAAATCTAGTCAGAACCCCAGGGGGACTAATGATTTGAATATTAAGTGAACCTACATGATAAAATACAGCCAAAGGATATGGCCCTAACAAATGAATCACGGATGATGGGGGGAAATATGGTCCTCAGTGACTTATGTACACTTAGTTCCTAAGAAAAAGTGACCCAAACTGAAGTCTGACAGAACTCCTCTTCTGCAATTACACTGCAAAATGATAATCTTTTGAAAATGTAACAGGGCAAAAAAATTATTCTTTGTGAATTGGCGCCACCTCCACATCCTTACTTGACTGTGAATATTGCTGCTTGTTATAACTACAAACGTGTTTAAAAATGAATTTTTAAAAGGCCATCTTGGCCTAACAAATCTGATCAATGCACTAACATGCCTGGGAGGGTTTTTTGTTAGTTTGTCTGAGCACAAACCAAATATCAATCTGTAAGTTTACAGTCTGAAAACCAAAATGAACCCTTTCTTCCTCGCTCCATACTCTGGGGGAAAAATGTGTTCCACGAGAAATTAATTGTACCAATGGTTCTACTTTTGTACTCCTCTCCATGTCCTTTCCTTGTGCCATGTAGTATTGTTGAGTTCTCTCAATCTGACTCTTGGTCTGACCTCAGATAAGTTGTTTTGGCCAATGAGATATTAGCAAATGATACAAAATATTTTTTAAGCATTGGGGCTTGCTTGCTTCTCTGCATAGCTACTTGAATAGGCCTAGCCTGACCTGCTGGAAGATGAGCTACAAACAGAGATGAGTCATCTCTATTATTCCAGCCAAGGCCACACTAGATCCTCCAATGGCCAGCACCCACCCACACACGAGTGAGCTTGTCTAAGATCAGCAGGGGCACAAAGATAAAGTGCAACTGACCACAGAAAAATGCATAAGCCCAGGTAAGTTCATTCAAGGCCATCCCAGACATCTCTAAAAATTCTCTACTGTTTCGTGCACTGAGATTTAGACTTTGATATGTAGCATTATTATCTTAATAGATAATGCCAAAAGCCCATTCCTCCCCATTTTCACTCCCAGTTAGGTTGCTTGCATTTACTAATCTAGCTGAAGCAAAATATTATTACGGAATTTATTTGAATTCTTTCTCCAGATGAAACCCAAAAGGGTACATGTAATCACCAGACCTCAAACTCTATGCATAAGAAAATTTCCTGTGAGATTTCAAAAGTACATATATATTCTTCACATCCACCCTTCCATTCAAATGGTATGGTCATGCTAAGGTGACTTTATCACTGGCAGTCACACAAATTTCTACACCACCAAATCTATAAGAACTTTAAATCTCCTGCTTATATAGAACTGTAGATTCTATCCTTTATGCTTCTTTGGATAATGATTTTCATGAGTCATACTTTCTACTGTCTAAAGCAAGACTCATTGTAATTTGTGTCTCCTAAAAAAGATTCTTACAGACTATGACAATGGCTTCTCTTCTGGTTGTCCATGTTTCTATAGGCTTGTTCATGTTTCTTGTCTGCTTCCTGGGCTGGAAGCCTACCTAGTTTCCTGACTTACTCATTACAAGACAATGGGCATTATTTTTTTTTAAATAAAACATTTCTGTGACTCATTTTCCTCATGCATAAAATGGGGATGATAGTGTTATTTACCTCAAAGAGCTGTTGCGAAAATTAAATGAATTAATGGATGGCAAGGGCTTAAAACAATGCACAGTACATAAAATGAACACTAAATCCATGTTGGCTGCAACTATCATTATCTCTTAGCATCTCTGTTAAGCACTGCCAGTTTTCAGCTGTGAAAGCTGATCACTTGTCAGAGTTCAGAGTGTTTAATCAACTGGGCTTAATTTTCACAGCTCGGTTCCATTCTAACTCCATGGTGGTTTGCCCACAGGACGTGACTGTTCGCCAGGAATGACAAAAAGAGTTGCTCATGGAGAAGATCTGTGTTTCCCAAATGGTTCTTGCTGACTAAGCCTGTCACTGGACCATTTGGCCACTGCAGACAGGTCCCTCTCCCGAGTCAGCACCAAAGTCTGGCTTCCATTATTATCCTTCTCCCTCCACCCCCGATATGAGGCAGGTCATGTTGCTCTTATGTGTGTTAAAATGCAGTTGCCTAATGAATGTTCCTTTTTCTTTTTCCTTTTTAAATTACTATTTTTGTGTGACATCAATGACTATTGATGTCTTGAATCCATCAAAGCTGTATTTTACTACTAGAAAAAGGTATCAGGCCACCCACAGAGCAATGAGTTTCATTGAATTTTCTGTCCTTCAAATCCCATATTAAAATGATGTGCTAAGAACCAAGTTCTAGGCAATTTTTCTTTGTTGAGCCCGGTCTCTGGCATTTGTCTGTCAGCTGAGCAGTGCTCCCACTGTGGGAGTGCTCTGACCACCAGGGGGCAGCTCAAGCCTAAGCAACCAGCTCACAGATGTCTGGCCGGTAGTTATGACAAGCACTGACCACCCGGTGGCCGATGCTCAATGCAGGAGCTGCTGAACTGCGGTGACTTGACATCGGCAGTTCTTGGGTGACTCACCCAGAACCAGAGAGGAGGGAGCCCGATTCCAGGGTGCGTCACCTGAGGACTGCCCTCGCGCAATCTGGGACTCCTTCTGGAATGTCAGAGAGCCATTTTTTGCCTGATCGCTGCAGGCCAGGCCAAGGGACCCCACCGCTGCATGAATCTCTGCATTAGGCCTCTAGTATACCTATATTTACAGATCTAAAAAGCCAGAGTTTTCCCAATTCTTTAGTTGAAATGTATGTATTAAATGCATGTTATTAAATATGAAACAAATATTTAAGGCATACATTTATACAAAGAAGAGAACTGATATATCTGTTTATGTATGCACACACATGTACATATGTACACACATGTACACACACATACATACATATTTAAAAGCCTCTTTTGGTGCAACCTTGGGAACTCTAGAATTAGGAAGGCAGTGTTGGCAAAAAAAAACACACAAAAAACCAAAAAAAACCCAAAAAACAAAACAAAACAAAGGCACTGAATAAATTGTTAACTTTAGCATTTCTTCTATATACTGGCATTAAAAAATTTTGCAGAAGCATCCTTGCCACAAAATTACCAAATGACAATATTCTAATTTGCTAAGAATCACAAATAGATAGACAATAAGACTCTGGATTTGAAACCTGTTTTGAAGTTTTCCATTATTTTTTTTCCATTAAATAGTTTTTCTATTACAGTTGGCATTCAATATTATATTAGTTTAAGCACAGTGATTAGATATTTAGATAAGTCTAGTGCCCTTCTGATACCAGACACAGTTATTACAATATTATTGACCATATTCCCTATGCTGTGCTACACATCCCTGTGATTGTTTTGTAATTACCAATTTGTATTTCTCAATCCTTTCACCTTTTCACTCAACTCCACAATTCCCTTTTCAAAAATGTATTTCTTATTGCTAAGCTAAGAGAGATTTAAAATGTCATGGAGTGAGACTTTCTTAACTTCCAACTGAGATGTCTTTGTGAATTGTCTTTTACAGTGTCTTAGAAGCCTCAGATCTTAGCCATCTGATATTTAAGACTCTTCAATAAGCTCTGGATTTTAATAATAACTTAGTTATATTTCCTGATGTTGCTAAATTGGAACAACTGCTGTTACTTTACTAATTTGAAGATGATTATGATGGCGGGGGAGATAGGACCACAATGAGTTACTAAATGAATAAAAAATAAAACCCCAGGAACAAATTTTTAAGTGTGCCATTCAAAAAAAAAAGATGAATACTTTTATATTCATAATATTATCCTTAAATTCCAGGAATATAATTTTTATTTTTATTTTGGGGTGGGTGGGTTGGGAGGAGAGGTATATTTCATTGAGAGCAGAAGAGACAACATTAGTAAATTAGGTGAATTAAAATTATACTCTCCTAGTGATTAGGTGACTCCTAAATACATTGCAAGATAAAACTTAAACTCCTTGATTAAAGAGAAGGATTTGTTCTCTTAATCTTATCTTTCATTATTCTCCTCCCAGTCTTGAGTGGTTTACATTTGTCTCACCTCTAAATGCCTTTCTTCTTGCCTAGAATTTCCTTTCCCAGCTTCCCTTCTCACTAGCTCCCTCCATCCACCTACCCAACCCTACCTCACCCCCGGCCCGTCCGCCGCCCCTCCCCCCCCCCCCCCCACAAACCCTTGGTCTTCAAATTAAATTAGTAATCAACCTTCAGAATGTAGCTTAAATGTCACGTGCTTAGGGAAGACTTCATTGACTTGACTTCAGAGTGAAATTGCCTGGTGCTTACTTGGCAGACTTTCCCAGGTTGAATGCTGTTTTTGTTTGTTATAAGTTCTTTGGCAGTAGCAATTAATTAATTTGCAGGGTTGAGGGTGAAAAGTAATGATGCTAGCTGAGGTCAGGGTGTAGTTTATATAAGCGTGTGTGTGAGTATTGTTAACAGCATGCTACACACAATACTCTAAAGTGATGCTACTCAAAGTATAGTCCAATGACCAGCAGCACTGTATCAATAGCACTGTACTGGGAGCCTGTTAGAATGCAGAGTCTTGGGCCCTTCCCAGATCTACTGAATCAAAACCTGCATTTGAGCCAGATCCCCGG
Source organism: Antrozous pallidus (assembly GCA_027563665.1). Taxonomy (NCBI): domain Eukaryota; kingdom Metazoa; phylum Chordata; class Mammalia; order Chiroptera; family Vespertilionidae; genus Antrozous; species Antrozous pallidus. The sequence continues at coordinate 48,042,525 of CM050524.1, read as the reverse complement.
GTGACTGGTGAAAACACTGAAGTTTGAGAAATAGGGATTTGATTATGATTGCCTCCCTAACAGAAGAAGGAGTACTTCTAAGATATCAAACAGGAATCCTCTGAGTAATGAGATGATTTCAGCAGCACAGAAATATCATATTGTCTACGATTTCCTTATGGTACTGTTGCCAATTAATTTTGGTTAGTTTTTTTAACAGTAGTTAAAATAGAGACTAAATGCAAAAGACGCCTTTGTGGAAGTGCATTGCAGTTAAAAGTCACAGATTGCAATGTGCTAGCAGACATTATGGTCTATCATGTAAGTGGGGAGTATTTAAAATATAATTATAACAATGCATAGCAATAAAGTTGCATGGTAATTATGAAGGAGTAATTACTGTTTGCTTGCTTAGTGGAGTTCTTCTATTTTGAATTTTGTATTAAATCTGAAACATCCAATGCACAAATTGATAAGATTAGATAGCTTAATGATTTCTAGGACTTGCTGTTTTAAGCAAACAAACAAAACAACAGCAAACATTCTGCTCACCGATATTAATGTACATTTTAAAATTTTGATTGTCTTTTGAAACTTAATATGTCTTCAGTTTTATGAGCAACTAAGAATGTTCTCTAACATAATATTCTACAAGTCGATATTGACATTGATTTGAACTAATACATATCAATAGCAGAATTTCTACTGCCTTTTAGAAAAACTGAACATTTTTTTATTTTTATCATTCAATTAATAAATTCTACTATTTATAATAGATTGTGGTGATGGTGTTACTGCATATCTCTTTATTAGCATAAGTTACAGGTCTGGTAGTTTAAATATTAAATTTTAAAATTCCTCACCTCAGATAGATTATAAATCTTTTTTCAGAAGAAAATAAAGAATAAAGGTAGAGTCAGAGGAGGTGGGTGGTGAAGATAACTAATGACAACAGAAGCAGTTTATTGGAGGTAGACTTATAAAACCTCAGAGTAAAAGTAGAGGAATGAGGTAAAGAAATTTTAAAATATTACGAACTAAAATGTAAAATACAATTTCCATCTAGGGACTGCCTTTTAATGTGCATGTGAATCAATGTTCTGTTTCTTTGTTTTTACTTAACAGTATGTCTTGGAGATTTTTCTTGTCAGTATATATATAGAGCTAATTCATATATATTATAATGGCTACTTTATAGTCAAGTATAAATGTACCAGTTTAATTTTACTGTTTTACTGTTATGAAAACAATGCTGCAATAAACACTCTTGTGTATATATATATATATATATATATATGCAAGTATGTTTTTTAGGATACTTAGTAGAATTGCTAAAGATTCTTCACATTAAAAAAAACACACATTTTAAAAACCCACAAACTACCTCTGTGCTTTCCCGGTAAGTTTCATATTAAAACGATGCTCATACTAATGATTAAACGATGACATATATTGAAGGATATTAATCAAACTCAAATATTTTAGCATGTTCATGCATTAAAAAAACCAAACTCAAATCTCCTCCACATATGATATCTGCTGCACCACCCTGGACTTTGCACCTGGCTAAGTGGCCACAATCTCAAGGGGCAGAAAGACAAGTAAAAGGCACAAATAGATAGTGATGGACACTATTGCAGAGATATGAAGAGGTATTTAGGAAGCACAGGAAGGATATCAACTTCTGGCACTGCAGTCTTACAATATCCTCTTGTTTAGAAGTCATGTCCAATACCACAGGGAGTTTTGAAACTTCACAATTTCTGTGCACCGCTCGCCCTGCACCAAATGCCCGGTCACCATCGAGCACATGAAGGACTGATGCCAAGTATGACATAGTCTGCCTGAAGAACAGGCTTTCATCACGGGTTTGCTGAAGAAAACTATGAGTGCACGAGGCGACACAATTAGCAGAAATACCTTCAGAACACCTGGGCCACCGAGACCTGAAGTTGGAACCTGGCAGCCTCACAATGGATGGCAATTCCTTTCAGCTCCTGCTGTAATTCGCCAAAGTCCTAACCTTCCTGCTGTCTTATGCCTGACCAGTATTACTTATTTCTTAGCTGTGCAGATGGAAGTAGCCTGATATAAGTATATTTGTTGCTAATTCTATGTTAGAACCATGTTCTTACTTTTCCACACTTATTCCAAAATAACTTGTTTCTAGTATATCCAGTTTTGTCAAGTCCCTGATTTGTCTGCAAATGGTTTGTTATATTCTCTCCCACATATGCTCTATACATGATAGACTTCTTATGCACACATAAGGTATGTGCATGAGTGTGGTATTTATTTATCTATCATCTATCTTACATATCTCTCTAGATTCAGAGCTAGCAAGTTCCACATTTAAACCACAATTTCCCTGAAAAACACTCCATGAAGGTTATCACACAGAATTATTTTATTTGGCAGAGTGAGCTATTTGGTTACATTCCCTTTCAACTTCTAGCACCCTCTTTACCAGTTAACTGTGTAGTTATTTGGGTAATTCTTAGTTGTAATAAACTTCCAGCCTACAAGATATATATATATATATGTGTATATATATATGTATATATATATATACGTATATATATATATATATATACACGTATACACAGACAGACACACACACACACACACACACATATATATATATATATATATATATATATATATATATATGTGGCCTCTGTAATATGATTCTAAAATGTATTTAATTCAAAACCTTGATTTTGTCAATAAATGAATTCCCAGCTATATTGGGGTAGCTGGTGGGAAACTGACACCCACAACTCTGTTCTCTGCATTTTTTCCCTCCAACTGACTACATTTTACCTTCCTTTATCACTGGAGGTAAAAGGAAATGATTTTTATGTAGTTCTTGTGATTGACTTCATAATTCGGGGTTGGAAGAAAAAGACTTAATATACATTAAGATCTGATTACTGTGGTTCAATTAGAACTCCAACTAAACAACCGATGAGATCTGCTACCATTGCCACTCTAATAATAGTTCATTTTAACAGGACAGACACATTTCATGGGTTATATTTACAAGTGTCAGACACATGTTTACCCCTATCATTTAGGTCAAAGCAAGCACAATGTCAACTCAAAAAGTGGAAATAAATAAAAAGTTAAGGACATACTTCAAAGAAGGTGTAATTTGCATGTGCATTCCTAATATTACCCCACAGTAACGGACTAATGTTTATATTTAGTTTCAAATATAAAACGCCCCACAGTGATGTGAAAAGTAGAGAACAACTGTTTGCTTAGACAGACGGCAGAGAAAGCCACTGCCTGGTAAATAATGTTACGGTCTATTTAATTACCTCAAACTCACCTCTCTGTTTTAAGTATTAAATGCCATCTTTTCATTTAACAATTCTCTGATAATTCTTTTTCATGTAGGAAAAGGTTATTTTTTTAAAGAAAAACCAAAGCACATCAGGGGAATAATGTTAACAGAGAAAACTAATGTTTTCTAGTAGATGGAATGCAAAGGTTAAAGGTCAAGTTTGGCTGATTTGGGGGGGAATATGATTGAAACATTATCTGTGCTGAATGAAGACATGGTTTGATACCAAGAAAATGTAAAGTACCAATAGTCCCCAGAAGCATTAACTAACTTACCCTACACCCAACTGACTTATGTACCCAACTACAAATTGAGGAATGTTTTATGATTAGAAGACAAAACATTAAGGAAAGGACTCCTGAGATAAAGAGTCTTTAAAAGGAAAAGAATCTCATTTATTGACCAAGATGGACCACTGTCTGGTCTTGCCTCACTCCTCTGTCTTCTGCATTTCATCAGTGTACTGGCCTCTGTTCAGCTCCTCGCATACTATAATGTTTATAGATTATTACATACTGTATGTGACACAACACTTTCCAGAAAATAAAGGTACAAAGAAGAAAAAATACAGCTATAAACTTATAGTGCAGTTATTCCTTTGATATTAAAATAAAGAAGCAAATCCATAAACAAATGGAAGAAGGACACATATAAAGTTAGTAAATTCAAACTATATGCAAATTAAAAACAAAACCTCCTCCCTTTTCTTGTACTTCCTTCCAGGAAAATGCATAAATATGTATCTACTAATCCATTTATCTAATTCCTTCTTTTTGCATTAATTGCAAGAGGGCACTATTGCTTCATAGGTGAGCTTTGTTCCTTTACCTTAATTCTACATGAAGAATTTTCCCTATTAACATATATCACCCTTTTAAAATGCTGCTCAGTGTGGTAGCATAGTTATCATGTACCATCCTATATAATAAAAGGCTAATTTGCAAATTGACCGAACAGCAGAACAACTGGTTGCTATGATGTGCACTGACCACCAGAGGGCATACACTCAACACAGGAGCTACTCCCTGGTAATCACTGCACTCTCACAGGGGGAGCGCTGCTCAGCCAGAAGCCGGGCTCATGGCCCGCAAGCACAGCGGTGGAGGCGGGAGCTTCTCCCACCTCCTCAGCAGTTCTGAGGATGTCCAACTGCCACAGACAGCGGGTCTAAGCAATCACTTGGGCACCCACAGAGGGATCCCAGACTGTAAGAGGGCACAGGCTGGGCTGAGGGATCCCCCCCGCTGCTGAGTACATGAATTTCATGCACTGGGCCTCTAGTAATTTATAAATGCCCATCAGTAGGGGATCAGCTAGATCTTATTACATTTCCATAATGCATTTCCATGTTCTTCTCCACTATTAAGAGAATTTGATTTGACTGAAGTCAGGAGCTGGGTCCTGTCCACTTTTGTCTAGCATCTGCCCCTGTGGCCTCTCCAAGTGGCTGAGGGTTAATGCACATTTCATTATCTGTTGATCAAATTACTAAATAAATTCAGGCAGATAGAATAATTTCTTAAGATTCCTTCTAGTAATTAAATTTTAAAGGATTAAAGAGCGAGGGCACAACTATTTCCCTCTTCAAGAGAGCATCAGTGTCACATAACTTTTATTTTTAAATATGACTAGCAAGTGTATTTGAAAAAGGAAAACAACAAAACAAAAAAGAATTCCAAGTCCTAATCCCAGGTGTAACATTGATTTTGTGTGGTTCTCACATTAACTGCTGTAGGTAAAAAACAAATAGTGAGGAAAAGATAGGGATGAATCTCTTAATAAAAAACATCAGGTATTAGCACAACCAATGGATACAGACACTGGAGCAGTGGGGGCTTTCCCAGGGTGGGAATGGCTGCGGGGGAGGGGGGGGTTCAATCAGGGGAAAAGGAGACATATATAAAACTTAATAAATACATAAAAAATAAAATTAAATGAAAAACATCAGGATTCTTCCCAGTATCTACTTACAGTCCACCACCAACAAAAAAACACATATGCACCCCCCTAAACTGAACTCAAGCTCAGGTCAAGAAAACATATCTCAATTTCTCATATGCTGTTTCTAAGCATATATTTCCTGGGCTAGAGGCTGAGAGAATTCCCCCAATGCAGTGAACTGAGTTAGTAAAAGTAAATATAATTCCAGCGCCAAAGTGAGAGTTGTATATTACACTGTAGGTATCAGTTAACAGCCTAGCGGTATCCGTGGATAAGAACCTTCCCTTCAGTGGGCGAAGAATTTACTGGGGCAATGGCGTGGAACTGATCTTTTCTAATTCAAGAGCCAAGGTACCAAAATTGCAATGGTTTGAAGAGTACTTCTGTAGCCTAGATCACTGACCCATCAATACTACATAAATTTAATTCAGATACTAAAAATTGAGTTTTTCAGAGAGGTGTTAAAGGCCACATATGTGCTGTAAATATCTATGGATAAAGTAATCTGAGTGGTAAAAAATTAAGCAAAGACGTTGGCAGCCCCCACCCAAGGAGGAGTTTACTGCAAAAACAATGCAAACAGATGGCTCTCAAATGAAATACCCATTTGCTCTTACTATAGCAGCAAAGGGATTAAAGAGTTTAGGGGAAAACTACCTCCGGGGAAGGTTTCAGTAACTGTCTTAAATCCATTGTTCTTAGATAGGTACCTATTCCTCCACTGGGACTGAACATTAAAGGTCTGTTATATGGATCCCAATTGCCAATAGGTCTTCCTAAAAAGCAGACTTTATCATGTTAATCCCCTGCATGTTTACCTGCAGATAAAATCCAGGTTCCTTAGCACAAACACCATCCAAAATCAACATAAATATACACCTCTCCCTTCCCTCTTACAGGATTACTCAGAAAGGACAGCCACCTTCCACAGCTACTGAATTGCTTATATTGCTCTTGCTGTCCGGGCTGCCTTCCCTCTTTCCCAGTTAATCACTTTCACAGAATCCTGCCTGATCCCCGCCCCCCCCCCCCAGCCCCCGCCTCCTTCCAATTTCTCATACAGTGAACTTACCATTAATTAATTTTTAATATATTCATTTCATTTATTTATTCATATATCCTTGCCTGAGGTTCATTCAGAGTTAATTTGAAACACGGTTCCATAGGCCATGTATTGTGTTGTCCATGGAAGTTTCAATCAGTGAATTCAAATGGATACAGGCCTAGCCCTTAAAGAATTTTCATTCTGATAGCAAAGCAGACATTACACTAGCAATTAGAAAATCGCAAGTCAATTCCAATCTCTTCTTTTACGCATCTATCATGGAGACGTCTAACTTGGTATGTGTACAACACCTCAGCTCATTCATGTTCAAAATACTAACTTAAAAAGCTCTTGAGGGTAGGGTCGCTGCATGACTCATCTTTGAATTCCCAAAGCAGAATGTAGTTCCTGGAACTGACAGTCACAAACACACACACTTTTCTGGCAAACTCTTTTTTTTTCTTTCAGAGAAGACACTCCAAAAATTGTCCTATGGCTTGAAGACAGCAGAACACACTGTGATTGCTCATTTTGCATCCACTCAGCTGAATAAGCCAATACTGCAGTTGAATCCAATTGAGCAGTATACATATCTGAGAAGCTTTAAAATATGTCTGCATAGAGTCTTTAGATTTCTTAATAAATCATTGAATGTTTGATACATTTACAAAAAAGACCTTCTCATTTAAAGTAGTCACTGGAGCCCTATCCGGTTTGGCTCAGTGCCTAGAGTGTCCCAGGTTCAATTCTAGTCAAGGGCATGTACAGGAGCGTGCAGGGGGCAACCAAATGTGTTCCTCTCTCATCGATATTTCTTACTGTCTTTCCCTCTCTCTTCCACTCTCCAAAAATCAATGGGAAAATATCCTCAGATGAGGATAAAAAAAAATAAAGTAGGCAATGGAAACATTTTCTATGTCTCCTAAATATCACAAATTCTGCTAGTCATATCTTGGACATAATCTTAAGTAATTGCAGTTTGGCAACGTGCTGTATTTTTATTTAAAAATAAACATAATCAGAGGAGTGTTTGGTGTTGAATACAGCATGTATTTCCTGGGCATGGTGATTAGATCTAACACATGTAGAAGCAGTCACCAACCAGGAATTCAGAAAAGCTTTTCTGAAAGGAGTAAGTTATATTTGACCCAGCTCTCAAAAACTGAGGATAAAAGGTATGATTTATAGGATCCTTTTGCTAATAATTAATTTTGTTTTCATATCTCAGTTTTACCATTGATTCATTATAAGACCTTGGATCAGACACTAAAAATAGCTGGAACTTACTTATAAATTGTGGCTGCGTCCTAACTCACAGGATCATGTGACTTTACTTTGAGCAGTAACATATAGCAAATGTCTGTTGAATAAATTATGGTGAGTTACTATGTGGCCATTACGTAGCATAGACCAGAGAATTGCTTTTATGAACCATGAAGCATACACAAAAACATCAAGTATTTTTAATATTGCTGGAGAACATATAAAAAGTACTACTTTTGAAGCAGTTCTACTTTTATTCCCACTATAAGAATTGTACAGTTGATTGAAAATAGTCCTTAAACTCTACAGTCATCCCACTGATAAATTTCAGGAATGAGTGTTCAAAGATTCTATTTTAACCTGTAATACTTAAAGGGGTAAGAGGAGAGTGTCCTTTTTACATGGATTATGATCTGTTTTACCTGGGTCAGCTTTGAAAGACCAAAATTTGCCACATCACTATAAACCACTCTGCTTTGTTTCACTATTGTAGACACAGCCTCTAAGAGACCCTGTCAAAGTTGTCAGATAATAGAAAGGACAAAGTACTTTTCCATTCCCTATTTTTTTCCATTGGGAAGGCTCTTAAAGAAAGTGAGCTAACCTCAAACCAACATCTGTCTTGCTCTCCCCATGAAAATGAAAGTAAACAATCTTCTTACTCGCTTTGGTGAACTGCTCCAGTCTTGGTCCTGGGCACATCACAAGGTCCTGGAACCTTCCTAAGACTGAGGCCTTAGAGGAGTAGAGGCCATTTTCATAAGGGGGAGGACATCTAGAATCACCTGGGTAGCTTGTTCTAAGCAGAATATCCGTACCTTAAAATCAATCACTTGCTTTCTCATATGGGAAGTTGGTTCTGAGAAGTCTGGTTTTAGATGGTCAAGAGGAAGAACTCCTAGCCTTTTTTTTTTTTTTTTTTTTTTTTTTAGTATAATGAGAACACATATATCAGAATAGTCTCCTGGCTGATAGATATAAAAAATAGAAAAAGAGTAAATTTCAATTTAAGACTTGATATAAATTGTAAGTTCTAAAGAACAGATGAATATGTGTGTTTTTTAAATGTGAACTATATATTTACCAATTTTGAAATAAAGCTTCTCTCTTGTGTTTGACATTGTGTTAGATGCTTTAGAGCACTATCATATTTATTCTTCAAACAACCTGCTTGTGAATTGAAATCCATTTTTTTTTGTGTGTGTGTGTGAGGTGAAAAGCTACAGATCAGAGAGTTTAGGCAAATTGAGCAAGTATACACAGATAACAAATGTCAAAGCCAGGATTTAATCGCAGGTCTTTGATACTCTACAATTCATTCCATATTGTCTGCTCCTTCTTACATATCACAATTTACACAATCTTAAATAATTATAGTTTTTCTCAACAGTAGGAAGAACACGAAGGATATTTATTCAAAAATTATTTATTGAGCACTATTGGCCACAATTATAGATCCTGCAAACTAAACTAGTGAAAACCAAGTCCATGCTGTCTCAGACATTATATTGTATTAAAGAGAGACAGACAATAAATAGGCAAATACAAAAATATTATTTCCTTTGTGTTAAGTGCTGGGAAGAAATAACCAAGGCAATGTAAAGGGCAGAGGATGTCAGGGAGGTGGTGATATTTTAGATCTAGAAATTGGGACAGACTTAGACAAAGATCTAAATAAAAGAAAGGATAGAGCCATAACTGGTTTAGCTCAGTGGAGAGAGCAGCAGCCTGCGGACTAAAGGGTCCCAGGTTCCATTCTGGTCAAGGACACGTACTTTGGTTGCAGGCACATCCCCAGTAGGAGGTGTGCAGGAGGCAGCTGATCAATGTTTCTCTCTCATCAATGTTTCTAACTCTCTATCCTTCTCCCTTCCTCTCTGTAAAAAAATCAATAAAATATATTAAAATAAAAAAGAAAGGCTAGAGCTTTGAAGATATGTGAAAGAAAAGTATCCCAGGAAAAGGGATAGAAAATAAATGCCCAGAGGCACGTGTGTGCTTGGCTCTTTGGAAAAATGACAAATGACAAATGGGACTTGAGTTGAGGGAGGAGGAAAGTGATGAAGGAGGAGATCAAAGAGTTATTAGTGTTCTACTGCTGATCCCCTTTTGTGCCATAAGGTAATTTGGTACCTCAAGAGGGTGAAAACAATGAATCCTCAGGAGGAAGACCCATCTCATGGGGTGAGAACTGAGTTTCAAGGGATCATTGTTTCTAATTATGTGGAGATACTTCCACTGCCAAACCTAAAGATTTGGGTTTTGTTTCTTTGTAAAGATAGCAAATCCCACTATGGAATAAATGTTCGTATATTTACATAAGAGTGTCAGAAGAGAGGCCATCCTTATTCTATCGGGGCTGGGCTTCCGGTTCTCAGTAGGGACCAAGATAGACATTTCCTTCAGTAAGGCTCAAAGGAGTTGAGGAAAGAAACAATAATGTAATCTCAAAGGAACCAGAGTTTCATGAAAGAAAGGTGCAAAGTTGAAAAATAAGAAGAAAGCGTCTTTTGGGGGGGCATTTATTCCTGTACTTTCAGTGATCAATAACCAAAGAAGTAGATCCAATGTTTTGTAAATGATTATGTTACTCTAATACAGCTGGTCCATTCTCAGCATGGAATCAAGTGCAAAGAAAAACAATAAAATATTTAAAAAGTAATTCAAATCTATGCTAATATCTTTAATATATATATATATATATATATTCCAAGAATATCCCATTAATAAGTTTCCCTCTCCCTTTCCACTTTCTCAGCGATTAAACAATGTCCTGAGAGTTATAACATTTTCCACCTTAGTCTCCACTGAAGTTTTTTATTGTCCCACCTATTTGTAAGCCTGACTAACCAATGGCATAAAACCTCTCAAATATTTGTACAAAACAAAACAAAACACAAGAACAAAAACAAAGAAAACTGCTCTTGCATCCCTGTACATCTGCTTTGTCTTTTTCAAAAAACAACTTCTCTTTAAGGAAATTTTCAAACACACATAGAAGAGGATAGTATAATGAAATCTCCATAGTCTTTTCATCCCATTTCAACAACTATCAAATCCTGATAGGGTTTTCTAAATATTCCCATTCCTTTTTTAGCCAAAAGTGCTTTTAGGAAATTCACAGAATATGCAAATTCTTTTACATAAAAGCCCAAGATTCTTCTTTAGGTCTTTGGACTTCCCTGAGACTTTCTAAGTTCAACAGTAGCTCTAGTACTTATAGTTATCCCTGAGCAAAATCTAGAACATATTACAACTACGTGCATAAGCTCTAAGTGAAAGGAAAGACAAAATAGGCACTTCTGGGCTTCTATTAAATATGGATTATAACAGAATAGGACTTCATCAGCAAAATAGCACAGGTCATAAAATACAGGCATAGGAGAAAGATCGTGTGTATGCATCCCCGACAGCTGTCCATGAGTGCTGGCTGTCTAATGTGTGAGCCCTATGGCTAGACTTCTCTGAGCTGTACTCTCCCTCCTTCAATAGCCAAATCAGCGACCGAGAAACATACATTTAGCTCCTTCATTATCACAGACCTAAGGGGACATCCAAGAAAAAGGTGAATGAAGAGTTATTTCTGTCCTGTATTGAGAACAGGTGTCCTGACTCTACAAAATATGAATGGGAAAGCCACATCCCACCAGGTGGGTTCATAGTGTTTTACTGAAAACTCCAAGCTAGCATGGTCCAAATTTTTCCCCTTTACTATTTAAAATTACTAGTCTGATTGCTTCATGAGAAAAATAATTTTAAATGAGCCACTGTACTAATACCTCACTTTCCTAGCATTATGGCACTGGTCTAAGACTTAATATACAAAATTATAGATCTTGGCCTAGGGTAATTTTAATCTCTGCCCATAATAACAGGCCTTCAGCTGCCACAGGCAAGGGCTTTGTGTGCTGAAATTGGAACTCTGACCCTGAGATACAAAGTCATAACGAATAAGTGGGGAGAAAAAAAAAAGATTCCAGAACTTGCAGGAGTTACAAATAAACAAACATGGATCAGATAATTTTTCCATACAATGTGCATCTTCTATGACATTGTATTTTACATCAGGGAAGGTAGGAATTCTTATTCAATTTAAACTACTTAATTGGACATGGTTGAGAAGATAAAAGGCAGGTTTAATTCACAATTCTAAATGACTTCATCTACTTATCTCTCAAAACGCAAGGTTTCCCAAGATTGTGTCAGGTAAGAACATCCCTGAAATGACAAATGTATTTACTCTATGCTACTTGTTATCCTGTATGTCACAAAATATGGCCTCTTGTATCTTCCACTTTTTTATGTGTACTATATCAGATGGGCATGGAAGTGGTAACCTTTAACAAACTAATTGACTCTAAATTCTAGCCTAATATTTAATTTCATTAGCAAAAAACAATATAGTTCTTTATAAAATAAGGAAGCTACATAAGCCCATTATGAGTTAAAACTACTCTTTCTCCCTGGTTAATCAATTCATAGGAACCTTGGATGAAACTTGAATGGAAAATAATTTTTTGCTTTTGACCCTCAAGTAAAATTTATTTGCCTCAATTGATGTCTTTCTTTGTAAATTCCATCAGATGTTTCCTTAGAGGACATTATGAACTTCTAAATTGAGTTTAGAACTCTGTTGCAATGGAGCACAGAAAAAGATACTGATTCCTCTCATTATTGAATTGCTTTCACAACAGTAATCCAAAAATAGGTACACTCCTAAACTAAAAGTGTAATTCTCAATATGCCGTAGGCTATACATTCTTTCCCAAGCCTTCTACATTTCAGTACCATCCACCCAATTGCCCAGGTCCCAAATCTTTCTTTACCTCCAGGTCCTAACCTTCACTTTTGACTTTATTTTCAAAAATCTTTCCACTTCTGTCCACCTCCTACCCTTCCTCATTTGTTCAAAAGTGAGCCCCCATCTCTTCCTGGGATTCTGCAATAGCCCCTATTATTGGTTTTTCATGTCAATAGTGATCTTTTTAAAGTAAAACTCATGGCATGTACCTCTCCTGCTTGAAAACCTCCAAGAGTTGGTCATCAATCATACAAAATATATATCAAGTTCTTTTCACAGACAAAAGTCCCTACTTATCTCCATGGCCTCATTCCTAACCACCGGGCCTACTGCTCACTCTGCTCTAATTACATTTAAAGAGTCAAGACTAACTTTTGCTTGTGGGCTTTTGCACTTGAAATTCTGCCAAGAATGCTCTTCCCCCAAATACCTTTGTGTCACTCAAATCTCGGCTGAAATGTTGCTTCTTCAGAGAGGCCAACCCTGACTGTACAAAACTAAATATTCACTAGACAGTCTTTGCCAAATCTTCCTGTTTCCATGTAGTCATAGGAATTATCATCATCTGAAATTACATAGTTGATTATTTGGGCTTGATTATTGCCTGTTTCCCTGTTCACTGACCCAGAATCTAAATTCCATGAACGCAACAATCCTGCTGGTCTTTTTTATGGCTTATACCTCGCCTCTAGAATACAGTAGACACCTAATAAGTACATGAGGGCAAAATAATAATTGTATATACTTGATTCAAATAGAAAAAATCACTATTTATTAGTTTATATAGCTAAAATGAATAAAGAAATCTTAACACCACTAGATGAAAAGCACACATATATAGGCATTTAATTGGTTTTAATCAACTGATAGGTAAAAAATTAAGAGTAAAAATATATAGTAACAACAAAAACACCATCTGTTTTGGAGGAAATACTACCTGGAATACTATCACGTTTAGTCCCTATAACAATCTGATGAGGTGAGCTAACTTTATAATAGAAGAAATAGAGAATTTTTAAGAGTTTGCCCAAAGTCATGGAGGTAGATGTGAACTCTCAGCTATAAACTATTCTGCCTCTAAAATGATGATGATGATGATGACAATGATAGTAAAGACAGTCACTAACATTTATTGAACTAATTATGTACCAGGCACTTGCTAAGCATTTTAGATGTTGTGGGAAAGACCATACTTACACTTATCCATGTTCCCGGCCTTCCTTATGTTTCCAAGTCTCCCTGGCCTATCAATTAACAAACATGACATATGTCATGTCTGATGCATGTCTCCAGGGCTGGTGTGCCTCTCCCGTCTCTCTGATCCCTTGCCATCATGTCCAGGGAGACTGTTTTATAGGTGGTGCAGTCTCCTTCTACCTGCTCTCTGAGTGACTGTGTACAGCAGAGCCCCCAACAAAGTAATTCTAGAGCAAGCATGTCAAACTCACTGACCACGGGCCACGTGCCTCATTTATTTGGCCCATATGAGCCTTTGAGTTTTACATGCTTGCTCTAGAGTATGAACAGAGTAAAACATTTTTTTTATGAGTTAAGTCACTGAGATTTGAGAATTTCTTTATTACCACTCAATGCTATTCAGACCAATTCAAATATAGCATCTCATTTAGTTCCTAAACAGGTCATTGATGTGCATTATTACCTCACTTTACATACTATTTAAATAAGCCTTAGTAATATAAATAAATCACTAAAAATATATAATTAATTAATGGTTGAAAATACCAGCCCATCTGAATCCAAAGCATGAACCATCCACTGAAAATTGTATTCAATCCCATTAGTGAGATTCATTCCTTCACAGGACATAATTTTAAATATTCAATACTGATATTAATCATATTGCCTTATGTTGTATAATCTCTTAGAGAAACTCTAAATTAAAGGACAACTAGAAGTCTTATTGTCTTACCAAGAAGTATGACCAAATTGCACATTCATTTATGGCAACATTTCTGTACTCTGTGCTCCCTAACAAACCTTAAACACAAACTCTAATAACTGATTGTGCACTTTTATTGACTAGTCTACTCATAATTGCTTAATAATTTGTAAATTCCCCATTGCTATCCATTTTATCAGAAACCATGGATTGTGCAGGTCCCCAAGAGAATTAATTATGGGCAAAGCAATGCAAAGAACCTTCTCAGCCCATCTCTGTAAAAGTGGTCAGTTATTTTACAGTTAGAACAATATTTATATAACCAGGGAATTTGTACCACATCTATTTGCATTCTTCCTGGAATAGACAGAATTACTACCAAGAGCAGAAAACATAAACCTATATATTTTTAATATGAACCAAAGGAAGAATGAAGCCAAGTGTTACAATCCATGAGTTGTCCCCCAACCCCCATATACACATCCAGAAACATAAATTATCCTTTCTATAAACAGAATAATGGAGACTGATCTTTACCATTTGGGTCTTTATACTCCAAGATGCATAAGACAAACAATAGCAGATGGAATTCCTTTTCTATTAATGATGGAATAAAACAAACACCCTTGTTAATGTCCATGTACTTAATAAATTATTTGTATGATATAGCAAAAGGATCTTGGTTATAGATTGTGACCAATGAAATATACCCGAATGGCTCAAGGAATAAGCAACTAGAAGGTAAATATATACCTATGAACATCATTTAAAAATTTCCATATTTTAAGATTACGCCTTTGCTGGTAACACAAAAATCACTGGTAACACAAAAATCATTGCTTAACTACAGCACCTTTAAATTTCAAACTAAATTTAATGTTACTTTTCAGTAAAGAGAAGAAGTTTTGCAAGCCCAAGCTTCAAACTTGCTTTTCTAAAGAAATATTGTAGAGTTTTATTTGAATGTATTTTCATTCATGTGACTGAGTCAGGAAAGGCCTTTGAGCTGATAAAAGTCACATGGCACTCACTGTACAAACTAGAAGCCTACCCGCTCTGGCAAAGGGTTGAACTTAAATGTCAACTCTACACATCGGGCAGTCTAAGTCTTGGACCACAGTTGCTTGGTTCTAGAGACAGCATTTCATGGCATAAAATAAAGAAATGAGAGTAAAAAAAGTGGATTAGATTCTAAAGGGAGCTATATCAAATTTCCACAAACTCAGTGGCTTAAAATGATACAAATTTATTCTCTCACATTTCTGGGGATCAGAACTCTAAAATCAAGGAGTTAATAGAGCTGTATTCTTTTGGGAGGTTTCAAAGAGTTTTTGTTTCATTGACATTATGGCTTCTAGAAGCTGTCTGCAATCCGTGGCTTTTGATCCCTTCCTCATATACTAAATAATCTTGCTTCTGTTGTCAGTTTCCTAATATTAACTCTGAACTTCCAGCATCCCTCTAGCAAGGACTCTTGTAATTACATTGGGCCCAGCATAAAAATACAGGATAACATTCCCATTGCAAGATATTTTACTTAATCATATCTGCACAATCTCTTTTACTAGGTTCTGAGGACTGGGTCATGAGATTGCTGGGTGCTATTATTCAGCCTGCCACAGAGGGAAAGAAAGAAAAGGCAGAAAAGATGAAGGACTTGCAAGTATTAGTTTAATAATAATAGTAATAATAATAGTAATAATAATTCAGCAAATACTATATACTTGAGCCATTAAATCGTATCAAATAAGGTCTGGTACATGGTAGACACACTTTAAACAGTAAGCCTAAATTAGCTACATTGGTCATGTATTCAGCTGCTGATAGCTTGCCTATATAGCTGGATGCTCAGAGTTAATATTAAGAAACGAGTAGTATTCTGAACAGTCTTTTAAAAAGGTTTGTTAATTAAATTCCTTCAGAATACAAGAAAAACACTCAAAAACTGTATTTGGTCCAGGTATGCATTTAATCATAACATAATACAGACGGTGCACAGGGGGAAAAAAAGGCTAATTCAAAACAATATGTGCAAAAAGGAGCATTTTTTTTTTTACTGTGTTAAGATGTGAAATATTGCAAAGAATGAGTCAGCGATATTAAAGTAAAAGTGCAGGCCTAAAAACAGTCATTCTAAGAGAACATTTTCTCCTTACGGGGACCTTCACTATTTTTTTTTCATTTATTGACAAATATAAGGGGAAAAAGACACTAAATGATTAGATGAAAAGATAAGTAATTACTGAGAACTTCTCTTTTATGCCTACGAGAAAATTAGAGTTGGATTTTAGACCGTCTCTCTTCTTCCCAACAAGAAAATGGAAATACTTATGAAAGTAGAACAAATTTTGCCTGAAGAAAATTTTAGGAATTAATATAGTTTTGGAATTCATTTATTTTGATACATTGCTCCAATTATAGAAACCATCATTTCCTGATGAACTTCTCAAAATTACAGATTAGTTTTAAAGTATTTCCATGTCTACATCTGAAACCAATATAATGTTTTATGACAACTACACTTTAATAAATAAAATTGATTAACATTATCTTCAATCTTTAAAAAAATTACATATCTAAATTCATTAAATTTGGGGTTTTCAGTAAAATGCGGTGCAGAAAAGGAGTATTTAATTAACATCAGAACTAGAAGCTCCAAAACGTTAAAAACCCTGAAGGAGGGGCATAGTCTAGATCGGCAAACTCACTAGTCAACAGAATCAATTATCAACAATACAATGATTGAAATTTCCTTTGAGAGCCAAATTTTTTAAACTTAAACTTCTAACGCCCCTTCTTCAAAACAGACTCGCCCAAGCCGTGGTATTTTGTGGAAGAACCGCTCTCAAGGGGCCGCAGTGAGCCGACCACTGGATAAAATTTGAGAAGTACTGAAATTCCTAATCATCAGATTGAGGAAGATCAATCAAAATTGTGAATGTATTGATAGGGCAAAATATTTATGAGGGATACAACAGCAAAATGTATTCTTTCCCAGTATTTTACAGTTAGAAAAAGAAACTTGTATTGATTAAATTACATTTTTAATACAATCTTTTTTCTTAGTGGGACACCATATACTTTAAAATCTGCGGAACTTTTGACATAGTGATTCATTTTAAAATAGCCATCTTTACCTACACCCATCCATGTGAAGAACTGTATAAAAATATTCATGGCAGCATTATTTATAAGAAAAAAACTCAAGGCAATGCAAACATCATTTGCCAAGCAGGTTATTTATACAAACAGTGCATTTGCTAAAATGGAATACTATAGTTACAAAAATAAAGTGTCTATTCTAGCCTTATAGTTCTCAGGGTGTGATCTATGTTTCAGAGACCTTTCAAGATGTTTAGGAGGTCAAAACGATTTCATAATAATAGTAAGGTGAACTTTACACTCTTAGTATTTTTAGTTCTCATTCTCAATAGGCACAGTGTAGCTGTTTTGAGGGCTACATGATGTGTAATGTGGCAAACGAATTAACAGATACAAATTTCAGCTGTGTCCTATTAGCTCAAAATTAAAGAATTTTTCAAAGATGTAAAACAATTACACCCCTCTAATTAATTCTTTTTTACTTGTTTGGGAAATAGGGTTATTTTCAGAAATGTTATTTAGAGTAATATTCAATGGTGTTATTATTTTTAATGAATTAATAAATATTATTTAAATTGTCAGTTTTAATCCCTATATGATACAGTAAAATGCATTCCAACATAATTCTCAAAGTATGCTAAGTAGTAGCACATGTAAATGTCACAGACAAAATTATTAGAGTAATATTATATGATAATAATCTTTGAAACAATATTTTTGTAACTTTTTTATGTTTATTGTCTACCTATAGCACAATTACTTTAGCAATTTAAACAAAATTTTTCCAATTAGTAATTATTTTATATTACTTGCAAAATACAGTACACAAAGAAGAAATCTGTAACTTCTACCCCTACCTGAGACCAATAATTGTTGCCGTTTTTGGTGTATTTTTTAAAATGTACTTTTCTATAGTAATTGAATTATTCATGAAATAAAAAGTGAGTTTATTTTTATTGCTTTTTAGGTAACATGTTATAAACGTTTTCAGTGCTATTCCAATTATGTCTTTACAATATTTCCTCATTAATAATTTTGAGAAGTATAACACTATGAAACCTCCTAAGAGTTTGGTATTATTTCCAGGAAAATAACCTAAAGGCATAAAAGGAAGGGCTCTTACTTTTTTAAAGAGAAGTTAGAACACTTCAAGCAAAATATTGGCAGCAGATGTTGGTAGCTGTGGCTCTAGGACAGTGGTTCTCAACCTTTTTAATGCCGCGACCCTTTAATACAGTTCCTCATGTTGTGGTGATCCCCAACCACAAAATTATTTTCATTGCTACTTTATAACCGTAATTTTGCTACTGTTAATGAATCCTAATAAAAGAGTAATATGCAAATTTGACCATACCTTCACCACACCCACAAGCCACGCCTACCAGCCATACCCACCAGCCAATCAGGAGCAGATTATGCAAATAAACCCCAACCAAGATGGCTGCCACTACTGAGACCAGGAGGAAGGCTTGGGTTTCCCCGGCAACAGAGGAGGCCAAGCTTTCTGCCTGCTGTTGCTACCCTAGGCCTCCACTCAATGTTACAAAGTTTCAATTATCAAAGATACAAAAATGGCAGCAGCCACTGAGCTGGAGAGAACAGAGGCCTGGGTTTCCCTGGCAACAGAAGAAGCCAAGCTTTCAGCCTGCCCTTGCCAGCCTAGAACTCCACTCTTGGCCACAAAGTTTCAAACAGAGCTGCCACCCCAGAGCTAGCAGAAGGCTTGGCTCCATTCCAGGCTACAAAGTTTCAATAGTAGACATAGATCCCAGATACCAGGGTTTACACTTGGATCGCTGGAGGGCGTGGCTGGCCTGAAAACCTCCACAGGCCTCTCGCCCAGGCTGCCCCTCACCCCAAGGGAACACCCACCCTGATCTGGGACACTCTTCAGGGCAAACCAGCTGCCCCTCACCCATGCACCTGGCCTCTATCTTATCTAATAAAAGAGTAATTTGCAGATTGACCATCACTCCAACACACAAGAAGGCTGCCCCCATGTGGTCAAAGATCTTTCCCCCAAGTGGAGACAAGATGGCCACCACAAGATGGCCAGCAGGGGAGGGCCGTTGGGGGCGATCAGGCCAGCAGGGGAGGGCGTTTGGGAGGGACCAGGCTTGCAAGGGAGCGCAGTTGGGGGCGATCAAATCTGCAGGGGAGGGCAGTTGGGGTGACCAGGCCAGCAGAGGAGGGAAGTTGGGGACAAACAGGCTAGCAGAGGAGCAGTTAGACAACAATTAGGCTGGCAGGGTAGTGGTTAGCGGGTGATCAGGCTGGCAGGAAGAAGCGGTTAGGGGCATTCAGGGAGGCAGGCAGGTGAGCAGTTTGGAGCCAGCAGTCCTGGATTGTGAGAAAGATGTCCAACTGCCCGTTTAGGCCCAATCCTATCAGGGCATCCCTTGAGGGGTCTCAGATTGGAGAGGGTGCAGGCTGGACTAAGGGACATCCCGTGCCCCTCCATGCACGAATTTCATGCACTGGGCATCTAGTTGTAATATAAATTTCAGTGTTTTCCAATAGTCTTAGGCGACCCTGCTAGCGGTTCTCATCCTGTGGGTCATGAGCCACAGGTTGAGAACCATTGCTATAGAGCCTAAGACCATTGGAAAACACAGATATTTACATTACAATTCATTAACAGTAGCAAAATTACAGTTATGAAGTAGCAATGATAATAATTTTATGGTTGGGGTCATCACAACATGAGGACATAAGGAACTGTATTAAAGGGTCTCGGCATTAGAAAGGCTGAGAACCACAGCTCTGAGACAACAGGAGCTTTTCTGATTCTGAGAGCCACTGCAGAGAAGCCTGTGACTTAATGATTAGGCCACAGGTCATTGCTGTCAGGAAGATGTTGGGGGAGTGACAGATGCCTCTCAGAAATTTAGAAGTAGTCCCAGGGCCACCCAGGAAGAAGGCCATCTGTGTATCGCAGCATCAGGGGCCAGTGAAAATAATGATTGGCTGTCACCAAACCAATGGCCGTAGATGAAGGACTTGGTCTACCTAAAAGGAGGTATTAACAGATCTACCTATTTACAGTTTACATTGTAGTTCTGGAATGAAGGATAATTATTCACTTTAATAAAACCTTTGCCCGTAATGAGGAGAACTCACAAAAGAGAATTCTAATAAAAGTTGTCCCCCTGGCAGCCATTATAACAATACTCATTAACAGAGACGAGTAAATTTCAAATATTCTACTTGTCTTTGATTATAGCTATATTCTGAGATCTACCTAAGGGGAACTCAAACTCACAGAATTTATAAACTTATTTTTTAGATGTGTTTCAAACAATAAAATTTAAACTTGAGTAAACCCTAAGAGTTCTCAACACAAGGAAAAATACATTTTCTTCTTTTTTTTCCTTTTCTTTTCATTGTATCTGTATGAAATAATGGATGCTAACTAAACATATTGTAGTAATCATTTCATGACATACATGTAAGTCAAACCATTTTACTGTTTATCTTAAATTTACATAGTGATATATGTCAACTAGAGGCTCAATGCACGAAATTCATGTAAGAGGAGGCCTTCCTTCTCCAGACTGCTGGCACCGCTTCCCTCCCGCACCTAGGACCCAGGCTTCCCTCTGGTACCCAGGACCCAGGCTTTCTTCTGGCTCCTGACAGGCTCCCAGGATCCAGGCTTCCCTCGCAGCCCCAGCTTTGTCCGGAAGGTTGTCCAGATGGATGTCTGGTCTAATTAGCATATTATGCTTTTATTATTATAGAATATCTATATATATAAAAGGCTAATATACAAAGTGTCCCTGTGGGAGTTTGGGAGACAGGGAGTTCTATTGCTCACTATGATGTGCACTGACCACCAGGTGGTGGTGCAGAACGAAGGAAGGCCTGGGCAGCAGCCAGCACCCAGGGAAAGAGGCTCTGATGAACCCTGATCACCAACCAGGCCTAGTGATCCTACCAGTGCACAATTTTCATGCCTCTAGTAGTTTAACAAAACTGGAAAAAATAAAGAACCACACTGTCCAAAATATCTCATATGAGAACAGAATAAAATGGCTAAATATCTGAATCAACCTGATGTGCTACATGTGTTTGATTGTTCATATTTTCTATTGAAAAGTTTCCTGTGCTGAATTGATAACTATAGATATATTTTAAGATATTGTTTAACAAAAAAGGAACTGTAAGCTTGACACCAGTGGGGAGATATATATATATATATATATATATATATATATATACACACATATTTATATTCATTTCTTCTGCCTAATTGATTTCATTACTGCATAAAACCAAGATGAATAAGTTGACAATTAAACTAAAAAATAATTGATCATTCCAGATTCAGCAAATACCCAGTACTTAAAACCACTCAATGTTAAGGTACAGTAAAATGGCTTAGTTAGAAAAAATATGGATTTATGGAAGAAAACATATCAAAACATGTTTTGAAAAATTTGGAAATTCACAATGTAATATATTTCTTACTGTTATCAGTTAGACTTCTTTTATTGTTTTCCAGTTTAACACAATACTTATATTTGAAGTATCCTATTCAGGTTGGGCTGAAATCAATAAGACATTGAGAAACCTATTAATACTTAAAGAGTCAGGTGGTCTTACCCCAGATCAAAGTGTTATTAATGAATAATGAATAAGTTTGTAGTAGAAAGTATTCGTTCTATTTTTACAAAGTGACCTATTTAATATTCAAGTATTCAGAAGGAAGGATTAGACTGAGGGCTGAAAAAAGCCAACTCTGGGACATAAGCTTAGAACATGATAATGTGGCGCTTCTCACACGTGGCAGGGAAGCCTGTGGGGAGCAAAGCCTTCATCAGAGTTCTATAGTACTTTCCTGTGTTTATAACTTGAAAGACCTCTGGCAATGTGAAGGAATGTGGGAGGATTACTAGTACATTTAAAGGAAAATTATTCACTAGATATAGCCGGCAGGCACATGTGACCAATGAGACACAAAACCAACATTTCTTAGCAGGGTTCACAAAAATGCTAATTTGGTCTTGATGTCAAAAGTCACTATCATCATGGCTTTAGATTTCACATTTCCTTGCAACTAAATGTGCATTGCTTTGTTGGCAAAAGTTGGGAGGCCAATTCTGAGGATGAAGACATTAAATAACTATTCTAACTTGACCTCATAAGATATAGAATCAGAAATCTCCATTACACTGATTTTATTTTCTTTCCTGGAACAAAGATACCATTCACTAGTGACATTAATTAAATGCATGAATGGCTCACACCAGGTCAGGGGAGGGAATGCAACACTTCATACAACTTTGATTTCGATTTATTGATTCATATCTACACATAAGAAGGACCCAGGGGTAAAAAGCTTGGGAAGTTTGACAAGCTTTATTGAATAAAATGGCAATCAGAGTTTAATGTTCCAAATATATACCAGTTATAATTAAAGTATAAAGAAGAAAAACAAGGGAATTAAACCTGAACACCCAAGACATAATATATAAAATCCACAATAAAACTATAGTAACTATAGTGCTTAAGAAATTTTAATAGCAACAATAGAAAGAGAATTAATAAAAACAGTACTCCATGTTTACTAGACCAGTGGTCAGCAAACTGCAGCTCGCAAGCCACATGTTGCTCTTTGGCCCCTGGAGTGTTCTAATGCAACTTCTTCAAAACAGAGTCAACCAGGCCGAAAACCAACTTCTGCTGCATGGGCCACGAAGTTTCGATCGCACCGCACATGCGTGCACACACATGTGGTATTTTGTGGAAGAGCCACATTCAAGGGGCCAAAGAGCTAGCCGCATGTGACTCGCGAGCCACAGTTTGTCGACAACTGCACTAGACTATAACTTCAAACAGACTTGCAATCACTATGATTTTGGAGGAGAAACACCTGTGTGTGAACTATCATTACAGCATGGAGACAAAAAATTTACTGAAGCTTTTTGCATTTGTGATGATTGGCCCAGTCTTCCAATGTACTGAAAACCCTCCTTGGAGGACATCATTGTTCAAAGGTTAGACACTGAGACTAGACTTGGAAAAGTCATTTCTCTTGCTTCTGCACCCCCTCAATGTCAAGGTCACCATCACCCGAGTTAGTGGGAGGACAAAGACCAGGCATGTTGTTCAAGTCTGAGAGTATAGGCTAGTTCTTCATCTTACATAAATTGATCATTTAGAGTTTAATATATTTATTACCTAGCCATGAGAAAGAACTTGCATCAGATAAAAACTTATCACAAGTCCCATTTCTCTCTCTCCCTCTCCTCTCCCCCCCTCTCTCTCAACTTAGTAATAGCATTTATTGAGCACTTCTATAAGTCAAGCACAGTACAAATACATTATGTACATTATCTCATTTAATCTTTACCAATACCTTATGAGGAATATTTTATCCTCCTTTTTCCAGCTGAGGAGACTTAGACTTTGGATACATGTTATTTATAGAAGGTCTTGTGACTACTTGGAGCAGGGTCATTTTAGTAATTTCTCTGCAGATTTCTTTGTAGTGAATTATATCAATAAATTTCATATCTAAGCCTAACAGATATTACTTTGGTTGTATGCATCAGTTTTAGTTTTAATATTATTTCAGGATAAGTAAAGACATTATTTTCCTCGAATTTTAACTTGTCCTTGCTTCACCATTTTTGAAGAAATATATTCCTTGTATTATTTTAGTGTGAGGTCTTATAAAATTATTAGTATGAACATTAATAAAGGAAAGCATATAGTTGATGAGTAGTGGGGGTAGAAGATATTTGGGGCAATTAATTATTTTAATAATACTCTTCTCATTTTATAGATAGGAAAAGTGAGGGTGGGAGAGATTGAGTAACCTGACTAAAGTTATTGGTAAACACAGAAGTCAGAATTCTAAGCTTATTTAAAATCTAGTAATGTTTACTCTATAAAACCAAGATTAAATAGTGTGTAAGTCAACAATAAAAAATTATTTTAATTTTATGTATTTAACATGGTATTAGTTAGAAAGACAACAAATCTATCTTTCTTGGTAAATATTCCTCGGTAAAAAGACATGCCTGTATGTCTCCACTTTTACTCTGCTTTACTGCGACAGAGGGAAGAAGACAAGCTGTGTTCTGATGATAGATTTTTACGTCTAATGGTATCAGGCAGAGGGAGTTCCTATCTCATGACTGCTATCTGCTAAATTAAGTGAAAAGGGATGTCATTTGCTGAGTGTCTGGAGAGGTAGAGAGGCAGCAATTTCAGAAGGGAGAAGGTGGTTTGTAATGGCCATCAAAAATTGGAGAGTGAGGTAACCAAGAAAAGTGGTAGGATTTTAGAGGAAATTCCAGAGACACAGCTGATGATGTTGATCATGGTGTAGCAATCTGTTCCTCTCTTTTTTATTTTCTTTATCTATGATTTACATGAAGACACAGAGAAGGCAGGAAGCTGAGCTCATCCAAAGTTGCTATTTCATCAGACATGGGACACAGAGGGTGAGGAGTCAACACTAATGGCCAGGGCAAAGAAAGAGGAGCCAATGGGTTGGACATTGCCAAGAGGCTGGAGAAAGATCATTCATTGAACAACTGAACTGGAAAATAGAAGGCTTTGGGATGAGAGTAGAATGGTGACTTCATGATTTTGGAGCAGTTTCATTAGGTTGTGTGGTCTTGAATTTAACTCCAAGAGTGAATGGTTAGAAGAAATTTAAGAGGAAGGTATTACAGATAATGCGATAAGAAATTGAGAAGTCATGCTGTGGGGCAGTCAACACACCAACTCAATGCATAGTGATTCAATATAAGAAATGGTTGTTGGAAATACTGAACGTGATGGCAGAGACTGGGTTAGGACCGAAAACTTGCCCAGATGTCAAAAGTCTTCAGTTGAGAGCAAATTACTGGAGGCCAGTCAGTGACAGGTAGAGAGGGTGATCTTGACAGCTTACAGGAGCTTTTAGAAAACCAGTGTTTACAAAAAAAGGAGGAGCAATAATCCAGAAGGCACAAAAGAGTATGAAAGCCATGATTGTACTGAGAAGAAACAGAACTCAGCCAGGCTGGCCATGTAGTAGCATCTTTGGGGGAGAGCCTGAATTTAGTGCTGGCAGGGTGCAAGCAGGAACTCTCTGAGTGAAGGATGAGACCAAGAATGAGGCCCCAGGGAAGGCTTCTAGGAAAAAAGGTAGCACTTGAACTGAAATAGAAGATTTCTGACCTATTGGCATTCAGATGCACCAAGAAATTCAGTCCTGCATTCTGGAACAACAGTCTTAACTGCTCAACTAGTGATTCACCATTCCCAACCAGAGCTGATCTGGGATGACCTTTATCAGATATGAAATGTCATATCCCATTGGGCCAATTATCTCACCTTGTTAATTAAGGTTAATGTTTACTTTCAGGATAAACAAATGAAAGAAAAAGGGTTAGTGCTCTCTAAAAACTATATCAATTTACTCCCTAAAAAACAAGAGGCAAAAAACAAACAAAAAAAACCAAGCAGCCATTGACAAATCAGGAAAGTAACTCTTCTAACAAGAGTTACTTTAGTCATTTCTGCATTTTCTTAGTAAAGGTATTTGAGGGATTTTGAAATATCTATTTTACTTTCTGTGTCAGCAAGTTTTGAGTGAATTCTAATAATTAACTACATTAACTATATGAACCAAAGATTATATATATGTTTAATTTATATTCCTTTTCTGTGATTTTAAATTGCCTGTAATAAAGATGTGATCATATGTGTGGCTTGAATTATGGTCATTCAAAAATTTGTTTGAGCTATAAATTGAGACCATCCAAAGCTCAAAACGATCTGGCACGTCATTTCTTTTCTCTCTTTTATTTTGTGGCCAAGAAAAGCAAAGTACAAAGTTCCACCATGGGGGGTGCTGTCCAGAAGAAGTGGGACTGGAACCCATGCCCATTGACTTCTCAGTCCTCATAATGAGAATTTCATCAGCAGATTATGAGCTAACAAATATAGCTGGCTCGCTAGTGTTCTCCTTTTTCATTTATCTGTGGCACCAGTCAACCCATAAATAAAAGTTAAAGTAAAAATCATGTAGTGGTCGTATTTTAGTTTGTTCCTATTGGGAGGTTGTTTGTTTAAATGCACTCAAGAGTAAATTCTCTGGCAGTAAAAAGCTTTCACAGAGTGTGTTATTTTAAGAATGGGAATGTTTTTCCCTGATCCCCAAAGAACTAGACATTTAAACATTTATTGGTACAAGGTCATTGCTTTACTGAAATGGCTTTAACTTAACATAAATCAACTTAGCACCTCTGAATATCCCTACTTGAAGGAAGGACAGAGAAATCTGAAGTTGGAGGTCAATTTACTTCTTGCTTGTCTACGCTTATTGAGGCAATATCCTAGCTCCCTGTGCCTCTATTTTCTGTTGGCTGGTTAAGATCAATTGGTATTGCAAACCGCTGGAAATGAGTCCACGAGTCGCAAAGAGTCTGACCTGCAACGGGCTAGCTAAACATGTTGCCTTTATTCGGATGTGTTCATCAGAAATAAAAACGAAAAGGTCCAAAAGCCATAATTTCCAGTTAAGTACTAAAATTCTCATCAAGGAAAATTCCCCAGGGGGCTTTTGGGACACGCGTGTATATTGCACCCGCAAGCACTCTATGTATTATATTTCCTCCAAGCTTTATGAACAAAGTGGACTGCTGACCACCACCAGGACTGGGTTTTGAAATTCTTCCCTTTGTTTCTCAGTGGTGAGAACAGCCTGCTCTGCATCTTAGCTTCCATCACGGGCACTCCTGAGTTTCCCGGTCAGATAAGCACGGCATGTGATCAAAGAAGAGTCAAAGATGGTATTAAGGGGCTGTCTGCTTGATCTCTGCTCTAGAACAAAGTTTTTCTCTCTGCAGAAATCTAATGTTCTATTCTTGAACGAAAGCTTTAACTTTAGTTTCATAAGCCCTGCTGCATTTAAAAAAAAATGTTTATTGATTTCAGAGAGAGAGGGAGAGGGACAGAGATAGAAACATCAGTGATAACAGAGAATCACTGATCAGCTGCCTCCTGCATAATTGGGGATTGAGCACACAACTCAGACATATGCCCTGTCCAGGAATTGAATTGTGATCTCCTGGTCCATAGGTCAGTGCTCAACCACTGAGCCACCTTGGCTGGGCAGAGCCCTGCTACATTTAATCCAATTGTTTAAAGACTGTAATATAAACAATTAATTTTAAGTCTCCCCCAGCATTTGAAAAATGCTCTAAGAGAAAAAAAAAAAAAACAAGTGGAGAAAAAAGATGGTCACCTTACCAAAAACACCTGCACAATTAGTTGATACACACTTATAAATGTAGCCCGAAGAAATAGCACATCTTACTGAGAAAACAGACTTCTGTTGAACTGAAATATGGAGACATTCACATTAGTTCAAAATGAAGCAACTTTTTTGGATAAATTCCCTTGACTATAGTAGCGAAGAGGGACACGAAGCTTCACATTAATTCTGCAAGTGAGAACCATACACGTGAGAGATGCAAGTTCGAGGAATGGGACTGAAATACAGACTAAGTAGAATTTTCCTGTTAGCAGAGGCCGTCTCCTCTCCATGTTCCTTCCCACCTTGTCCTCTGCTCTCTCTCCTTTGGAAACCATCCTCATACCCACCTTCCACTTTAAAGACTGATATTCAAGTAGAGAATGCAATGGTCATTTTTACATATAAAGAACTCAACAAATTTCATTTGTACCAAGTTTTAAATAAAATATACTGCTCAAAGGTAATTCTGGGAAGCTGGAAAAGCTTCCTTCTCTAACTTGTTAAATTTTAAAAAGCTCATGTCTCTGAAGAAACTAATGTAAATTGATTTATTAGAAACCACTAGGTATATTAAGAAGAGAATGAGTCCCAGCATAATATTTTCCTTAATGAATATCCCAAATAATAACATACTGTTTTTATCACATTTATGAGAAAGTAGAGAGTAAAAAGTACACACACACACACACACACACACACACACACACACATATATATATGCACATACGTGTGTGTGTGTGTGTGTGTGTGTGTGTGTGTGTGTGTGTGTACTAGCTTGTCTTTCTCTTTTTCATTTGGAGTTATTTTTAGTAATAACTTTTTTGAATTGAAAAAGAGACCAAAGCAAAAAATTAATCTTCAAGGAAACTGCAGCAAGTATATTCACTCACACCTTTCTTTACTGACTCTTATTCATCCATTCAGGCAGCCAGCCAGCTATTCAGTCACTCATGTATCCATCCTTTCAAGAGAAGAGGCTGTATCTTTTCATTTGTACTCTGGCCAGTGCACATCCTTGAAAAGCCATGTTGCTGTAGCATAATTTCGATTGGGAACAATTTCAGTCTCTGACTGGGGACAGTGCTCAATGGGCAGAGTTTTCTGGTTCCTATATCCTTGTTCCAAGAGCTTGGAAAGAGTTCAGCAATTGTCTTTCTTACCATGTGAAGCATTTTATTCAGAGCTATGTAGAGAATCACTCTAAATCCTAATAACAATGTGAAGAGAGGCATCGAGTACGCTGAGGAAAAGCCTGGGCCAGGAGACCATTGATCTAATTGCTCTCCATTAATATTGAAAATCTATGGCTATCCAGATGCCAAAAAGGCTTTCCCCATGGTTTCTAATAGAACTCATTCAGTTTTATATCTTCTTCCAGTGTGCTAGGCCTAGAGAAGAGTGATGTTTAGAGACATGGCAGTATCCTTTCTCTAGAACAGTGGTTCTCAACCTTTCCATTGCCACAACCCTCTAATACAGTTCTTCATGTTGTGGTGATCTCCAACCATAGGTTGAGACCCACAGGTTGAGAACCACTAGCAGGATCGCCTAAGACCATCAGAAAACACAGATATTTACATTACGATTCATAACAGTAGCAAAATTAGAGTTATTAAGTAGCAACGAAAATAATTTTATGGTTGAGGGTCACTACAACATGAGGAGCTGTATTAAAGGGTCGTGGCATTAGAAAGGTTGAGAACCACTGCTCTAGAACAAGTGAAGGAAACTGGGTTCTTCTCAAAAAGGTTGTAGCTGGGGGTTATGCAAGAAAGTTATAGAAATGTGACATTGACTTAGGTGGGTTTCCTAAGAATCCTGGAGCAAGTGAGAGCTCTAGTGTAACCAGTAAGGAAATGAGGAAAGCAGAATAGAGCAGGGGAAGAAGCTAAGCAAGGATATTATCTCAGTTTGTAGTCTAGTCTCAGCCTGATTCCAAAGGGAGCAAGGAAGCAGAAATGACACCATTAAATAATTCCTCCTTGTAGCAAAAGGGCTGGTCTTTTGACCTTACATCTGTTAGTCACTAGATATTGACTGCCTCTAGACTAAGGGAGTAATTTCCAAGGAATTTCTTGGCAAAGTAGTTCCCTGTTGCTACAGGTAATTTTTAGGAGGCTGGCTAAGGAGTGTTCCAGCCTGGTGAGGCTCCGGGTAGGGGCACCAACAGGCTCTATTAAGGATGTCTAGTATAAGGGTTATACATCTATAAGGTGAATTTGCATCTAATAGCTGTGGCTAAAATTCTCTAACTTATTTTAAAAAGGATGAACTCCCAGAGTCAACAGCAATGCAAGGATCTTGAGGACAATCTCTGGCCTCATTTGCACCAGTAGCTCCAGCATTTAGCACAATGTGATGGTAAGTGGGCAACCTGGGAAGTAATTCCTCTCCACTCAAAACCATTTATTCATCTGCAAAATGCAAAATTCTTACTAAGTTCCCTCTAATTTATCCATTAAAGTAAATTGTCTTGAGACCTTAAATTGGCCTCTGAGGATGAAAATTATGATCAAGTTTGACGACATGAAATAAATTTACAAGATTCTAGATCTAATGTAAAATTTGAAAGTATGAACAGCAGGTCTGGGAAAGCCCCCTTTGGCAAGATGGTGTGAAAATACCGGAAGCACAATCCATTTCTCTGTTTTATCTTTTATTCTGACCAAAATGAGCTGTCCCTTCTCATTACTAGTTTTTCTTAAATCACAATCCAAAGAAATATAAACCAAACACACTTTATTAAATTTTAGTCAGTTGGAAGATTGTAAGCGAAGATCTTTTTCATTGCCCAAGAGTCTGCAAACAGTTTTTAAAAATTAAGATAAATTGTGTCATCACTCATTTTTTATCTGTTAAACATGAGATATATTTACTGGCTAAGAATTTGCCTTTCAACAGCCTACAGTTCAAATCCCCACTCTGCCACTTACCATCTGTAGGACTTTACACCATTTGCTTAACTGCCCTAAAATTGAGTATTATTATTAGTTTACAGATGGGACTAAGAATCATATCCATTTCAATGAGTTCTGAAGATTAAGTACCAAAATGTTTAGAAAGAACTTTGTCTTTTATACATAGTAAGCCTCAAATATTTCTTCTGATATTTCTTCTGCATGTTCTTCTTCTTAATTGTGCTATTATGATCTCTTGAAGATTTTTGAAAGATAAATGCTCTTCTCCCATTTGGGTATCAAGTCAGTTTGGTCATTAAGGCTCCAACTGGCTTGTCAGTGCTGCATATTGATGGTGTCAATATCAGAGATTAGATGGCTGTAAGGATGAGTTCTGGTTTTACTGCATACACTTTCATTTGCAATCGCAACGTTAGTTAAAATACTGGCTGCAACTTTCACTTTCGCAGCCAGGAACCTCCTGTAGCCATTGTTCCTGTGGACATCTCATGTGTCTTCCTGCCCAGTCACTGCACATGCTGTATCTTTGGCTGGAAGGTTCCTCCTGTGTATCTCTCCAAGACGAAACCCAGCTCCTCCTTCAGCACTGCATCAAGTGTGACTCTCCACCAGAACTCCTCTGCTCTTCCCATCTAATAGGCATTCACCTTCATTTCAATATCATTCTCATGTCCTTTGTCCACTTTTAACTCTAAATACTCTAGTGAGATGCTGTGTTAGTTTTTGTATTGACACAAAAAATTACTATACACTGAGGGGCTTCAAATAACACAAATTCATTATCTATAGCTCTGTGGCCAGGAGTCTGACGCAGGTCTCACAGAGCTAAAATCCAGGTGCCAACAGGGCTGCTTTCTTTTCTAGAGGCTCTGAGAGAGAATCCAGCTCCTTGACATTTTTGCAATCTTGAGGTGACCCACATTCCCAGGTGCCTGTCCCCATTCCTCCATTTTCAAAGCCAGCCACAGCCAGCCACAGTGGGTCAGAACCTCCTCAGAGCACATCACTCTGACCTTGTCTTTGTCCACCCATTTCTCCTTTTAATAAATCATCTGATTATATTGGGCCAACACGGATAATCCAGAATAATTTCCTTATAAAAGATCATCTGATTAGCAACTTTAATTTTGTCTGCAACCTTAATCCCCCTTTGCCACTTAATGTGACATCTTCACAAGTTCCGGGGGTGAGGACTTGGATATCTTTGGGGACCTTTATTCTGCTCACTATAGCCATGATTGGAAGTGGCATGTCCTGAGTATCACAGAGTTTATAGTTCAGTCGGGCTGAGAGGGAGATACAGGTAAGACAAGTAAACAAATAACCAAATGAATGATTATAAGTAGTGATAACAACTGAGAAAGAAACAAACAAACCAGATGAACGGTTAAAATATGGAAGACCCTGTATAGATAGGGAGGCATCAATGAAGAGGTGATATTGCAACTGAGAGTTGAGGAAGGAGACTGGTGTCATGTGAACTGCATGCTAACGACAGTGGGAAGTTGGTAATATTTAAAACAAGGAGTTATTATGATCTGATTTGTATTTTTTAAAAGATGAGATACCTTTGTGAAGACTAGATTGGAAGAAGCCAAGAATGGAAGTATGGGAAGACCATGGAGGCAACTACAATGTCAAGCCATTAATGTCCAAGTATTACCAAGGAAGGGAAAAAAGTGGAACTCTCCTACATTGCTGGGAATACAAATAAGCTCAACTGAACACCACAGGTAGAAAACCGCTCGGCAATATGCATGCAATGAAGTTGAACACTTGCATTTTATGACCAAGTGATTCCACAACTCGGTATGACAGAAATCGTTCCCAATAGAAATAAGTGCATGTGATCACCTACAGACATGTTTTAAGTCTGTGATATCCAGCAAGGTAGCCGCTATCCAAATGTGACTGACTACTTACATTTAAATAAATTAAATTCGCTAAAATTTAAGGTTTGTTTCCTCAGTCACACTAGTCACATTTGAAGAGTTTGACAGTCACATGTGACTGGTGGCTGCCATACTGGACAGTGCAGGTATGGGGCATTTCTATCCCTTTAAGTTCCACTGCACTGTATGTCCTTGTACATTCATTGCTAGTTACCAGACAAAAGTTGAAAAGTACCTAAATGTCTGTCAACAGTAGAATGAATAAATAAATTGTGACATATTCACACAAAAGGATACTATATATCAATACAACGAATATACTACATTTATAATAATCTATACTAATAAAAGCATAAAAGGCTAATTAGACTGTCCTTCTAGATGTCCTTCATTTTGGACAAAGCCATGGCAGGAGGGGGCTGAGGCCAAGGCGGCTGCTGCAGCAGTGGGGCCAGGGCCCTTGCACAAATGTCATGCATTGGGCCTCTAGTCAAGGAATAATATCGGTAAATCTTACAAACTTTAAATATATATATTATTGATAATATTACAGCTATCTCTTTTTTTCCACCCTCCCCCCAGTTCCTACCACCACCCCTGCCTGAACTTCACCACACTATTGTCTATGTCCATGGTCTATGCATGTAAGTTACTTCCTTGGTTTATCTCTTCCCATCCCTGCCCCCTGCTTACAAACATTTTTCATTGAAATGTCAAGACATGAAAGAGCACAGATGGTAAGATCCCACTTATATTTTACAAAAACAAGTGAAACTCATCTATTGTGCTAAAAGTTAGGACAGTGGTTATCTTTCGTGGGAGGAAGGATGGTGACTGGGAGAGAACACGAGGAGTAATTTGAAGGACTGGTCGCATTTTGTTTCTTGGTGGGGATGCTGGCTGCAAGGCTGAGTTCAGTTTGTAAAAATGTATCAAACTTCCTATTTGTAATATGCACATTTTTCTATAGAGATATTGTACTTTAAAGAGATTTTTAAAAGAGAAGCTGCAACAAATTTTAATGTGAACTGAAAATGCAAATAGTCATTCTCTCTTCATTGCTAACAAAAATTGAGGTCTTTGAGTTCTTGAATTAATCAACACAACACAATGGATTCCTCCAGGTACCACACTTTGTCCAGCTTTCCTTTATAATTTATAGGTTTCACAGGCATGCGAGGTGCCTATGAAACACTAGATGACTTAGGAGCCCTTCTTACCATCCACCTACCACCTGGAGTCTCAAATGTAATGTGGGAGCCACGGCACCATTACACAAGTAGGCAGGAATGTGGTGTAAAGGCCCACTAAGATTGCAGAGTTTGCTCTAATGTCACAGAGTAAATCCGTAATGGGAAATCAAGTCAAATCCATATCTTCTTCATGCACTCTTTCCAGTACATTGTCTTACCTTTCCACTCTGAGTTTTTGGCCCCAAAACCAATAATTTATGGCATAAATTGTCATTGGATACATTGAAAAATGTAGACACATCAACTAGAGAGTGGAGTGTTGGAAAGGAACTCAATCCAAAGCCAAAATTAATCGAAGTGTCTCAGACTCTGACATTGCTAGAAGAATCATTGCGGTGACTCTCAATTTATTCCACCAAGAAAGTGCAGTGTAATATGTTTTAATGCACTTTCTGTAGGTCTGCAATGCAAGTTTGATTTGTTTTTCCCAGAAGCAATTTACTTTTAAATTCCAAAGCCTCAGACATCATTGAAGAATGTTTTGGGCTACTTAATCATGGCAACAGGGAGTAAGCTGGGAAACTGACAGAAATAGTCCATTTAAAATTAGGCATTTACTAGTCTGAAGGAAGGGAAAAATAAAACTCTCAAATACTTGAAGTCACACTCTCAGGCTTAGGAAGTGGCAAATGCCACAGAATGCTCTGATGAATGGTTTGTCTGAAAAAATGTGAAAAAGAGAAGAGTACCTATAGGCCTAACAAAACACATATAAGAAGAGACCTGGAGAGTATTATGCTTAAGTGAAGTAAGCCAATCAGAGAAAGACAAATATCACAGGATCTCATTTATATGTGTAATCTAATGAATAAAATAAACTGATGGAAACACGGAACAGACTAAGGAATCTCAGAGGGAAGAGGGAAGTGAGCATGAAGAGATTAACCGAAGGATTTATATGCCTCTATGCATTGCTCATGGACCCAGACAATACGGTGAAGGACTGGGATCGGGGGGAGGGGACCAGCTAGAGAGAGGAATCGAGAGGCAGGGGGGTGGGGGAAGGGGACCTCTGTAACATTTTCAACAATGAAGATTAAAAACAAGCAAGCCTTAAACCCAGTGACTTAAGGATTATCACCCTTGTGTAGTTTTGTAATGTGACAATCACCTGTAATGGTGGGATTACGTACCCTCCGAGTCCAGTAACAGTTGAGTTTTGAGAAAAACAGCCAGACATAGTCTATTTCTGATCATGTGTTTTGAGCTTTCTATAATCTAATGACAATAAAAAGGGATATACTTTCCACCAAAATGTGATGTGGCCAGAAGCAAGAGGAAAGAAACGTAAGGCAGGAAATTACAGATAACTACAGACATCCGCCTATGACACTGATATCACAAAATCAGAACAAGCCTGGCCAGTGTGGCTGAGCTGATTATTGCTGGTGCACCGGGAGGCTGCTGCTACAATTCCTGGTCAGGGCACATGCCCCGGATGTGGGATCGATCCCTGGTAGGGCATGTGTAGGAGGCAGCCAATCGATGTTTCTATTTCTCCCTTCCTCTCACTGAAATCAATAAAAACATGTTATTTTTTAAAAAATATCAGAATGAGCTTTAGTTGCTAGTCTACTTTGTAGGTTCTTTATATAGTAAAATATTTTTATGGTCATACTTTCTTTTAAAATTATTCTGTTGTGATATTGAGACGGAACACCAAGATGGCGGCATAAGCAAACACCTATTGTTCTGCCCCGCGCAACGATTTAGGAACTACAACATAACAGCAGAACAGACAAGCACCCAGAATCACCAGAAAGCTGGCTGAATGTAAACTCCACTAATAGGAGCAGAGGTGGGACACAGACTCAGGACCAGCGGGAGCGCAGCCTTTCAGACGGAAACAGGTTAGGAGCCACCCTGGTCACGTGCGCGCGGGCTGGGGCTGGAGCAGCGACCGGTCGGATTTCTCCGACAGGGAAGGGCGGAGGCGTCCCACTGCCCAGATTTCCCAAGCCAGGCGAGGTCCGAGGTCCGGGGGATGCACCCTGGAAGCGGGGCGCGGCAGAGGCTCCTAGTCCCAAGGGTCGTGCAAACCCGTGACTTGCCCCCTGGAAACTTGTCTCCTGGTTCCAGAAACCATCTATTTTACAGCCCTGGGCTAGACTTTTGCGTGCAGGCACATTTGGGGAAAGGCAGAGTTGTCTGGCAAGGGGAAGAGACTAGCGGCTTTCTCTTGGAGGTGTCTGCAGGCATCCCCATCCAACAGAGACCCGCACACGCGAGCGCCGCATAGGAGGCAGCTGATGCTGACGCTTCCTGCGCAGCTCAGAGACTCCGCCCATCCAACCTGAACACAGTCTCCCTTCACAGCCAATTGGCCTGGAGGTCAAACCCTCCTAGGGCTAACAACAAAAAGCTGGGTTTAAATTCAAAAACACTGAATACAACCCATAAAGGACTGCAGTAAGAGTACCCACCTCAGGTAACTGGGGAGATTGAGCCACTGTCCCTTTGAGGATATCCACCACATAAAGCAGCCACCATGCAGAGACATGGAAAGAAATCAGGTGTGAAAGAAATGGAGGAGAAAAGATGACAAGACATAGAGTTCAAAACCACGGTTATAAGGCTTTTCAAGAGGCTACTACAAAAGGCCAATCAACTTAATGAGAATTACCAGGAAATAAACAAGACCAACCAGCAAATGAATGAGAATTACAAGGAGATGAATGATAATTACAAGGAAATGAATGAGACCCTCAGGGAGATGAACAAGACCTCTGAGGATACGAACCAGACCCTCACAGATAAAAAAAAGGACCAACTAGAAATCAAGCATACACAGACTGAAATAAAAAATATTACACAAAGTCCTAAAAGCAGTCCAGAGGGCCACAAGAACCAAGTCAAAGGTTTGAAATACAAAGAAGCAAAATCCACTCAGCTGGAAAAGCAAGAAACAAAAAGAATTCAGATAATTGAAGATAGCATAAGGGGCCTCTGGGACAACCTCAAGCAAGCCAACATCCGAATTATTGGGGTGCCAGAAAAAGAGAGAGAGCAAGTTAATGAAAACCTACTTGAAGAAATAGTGACTGAAAACTTCCCACACCTGGTGAAAGAAACTGACTAAAAAGCCCAAGAAGTACACAGAACCCCAAAATATAGGAATCTAAAGAGGACCACACCAAGACATATCATAATTAAAATGCCAAGAGCAAAAGATAAAGAGAGAATATTAAAAGCAGCAAGAGAAAAACAGTTGGTTACCTACAGGGGAGCACCCATACGATTGTCAGCGGATTTCTCAACAGAAACGGTGCAGGCCAGACGCGAGTGGCAAGAAATATTCAAAATAATGAAGAGCAAGAATTTACAACCAAGATTACTCTATCCAGCAAAGCTATCATTCAGAATTGAGGATCAGATAAAGTGCTTCGCAGATAAAAAAAAGCTAAAGGAGTTCATCACCACCAAACCAGTATTATATGAAATGCTGAAAGATATTCTTTAAGAAGAGGAAGAAGAAAAAGGTAAAAATATAAATTATGAACAACAAATACACATCTATCAACAAATGAACATACAAATCAAGTGAACTGATAGGCTGATGAACAAGATAAACTGGTGACTATAACAGAAACATGGACATAGAGAGGGAATGGACTGACAATTCTTGGGGAGAAAAGGGTTGTGGGAAGTACAGCAAGAGATTGGACAAAAATCTTGCAACAATGGGAGAGGACATTGGGGAGGGGGAGGTGAGGGCGGAGGGTGGGATAGGTACAGGGTGGAAGGAAGATATAGGGGGATAAAAAAGGGGAAACAATGTAATTAATAAACTGAACAATTAAAAAAAATAACTCCTACAAAAAAAAAAAGAAAAAAGAAATGTCATATTGAAGCCAAAAAAAAAAAATTATTCTGTTGTACTTTCCAGAGAATAATTCTATAGGAAGCTATCCTGATATCCCCAGTCCATAGTGTAAAAACTGTTTTTGTCTCTCACAGGTCATTTGCTTATCCTTTAATTATGAAAACATAAGCTAGTTGGAAGCAGAAAAGGTACCCAAATTTATTTGGCTTCTTTAAAACTCTATGCTGCTAGGTTTGCATATTTAGCAACTGACTATTATCCTGTCCTGTAAGTAACCCAATACCTTTGCAACCCATATCTAGATATAGGAACAATCCTGAAATACAGATTGAAATAACCTGGAGCTCAGGAGGCTATACAAAATAGAGCTCATGATTATGTACAAAATTCCAGGACAATTGAAAATAGAAAAAGGTGTAGAAGTGGAATCAAGAAATTCTTCCTATTATATTTTAGGGAAAACAGTGAGAGAAAAATCAAATTGTATGTAAAATTATCCATCAATGAAAGTAGCAAAATACTTGGCTGTTTGGATGATGGATATTATTTTGGTAGAAAAACAATGAGGAAGTAGAAAAATGTGAATTTTGCACTTCTACATATTTAGAAAGATAATCTATATTCCAATCACAAAACACCACTATTCTAGGCACAGAATAGCCCTGTGAGAGAATTGCAGAATCTCATACTATTGGCTGCTTCCAGGGAAAACAGTTAGAGAGAATTTACTTTTTATTGTAAACTCTTTTGTACCCTTGAAATTTTGCAGTACCATGTGCATTGATCAGTTTAGAAAATACCACCACTGTCTATCCACTCTATAATTCACCCGAATTACAGGCAAATAACCTGGAATGATACCACCTTGCAGATCAAAACCTAATAGGTGATAGAAAATGTCTTAAGGCCAAAGAGAAAACTTGTATTCTGTGTTTATGAACAGTGCTATTTTGAATAAAATACTATCTTTCCAACTAGCTGAACTGAACACAAGAAGAAAAATAAAGTCACAGTTCAGCAAATATAAAATGGTATTTGAACCGCTGGAAAAATTTGCATGGAAATGATCAAACTGCATTTGCAGGAAAGATCTGTGTTTTTCAATCAGAAAGGATTCACATTTCTATCTTTAAAGACAAGACCCTTGTGTTTTGATAACATAACAAATATATAAACCATAGTGTTTAAATTCACCATTTTCTTTACCTAATATTTAGTATAATTGGGTAGATATCAAGAGAATGGCCTCAACCCTTTGATTCTGCCTAGATTCACGGGAAAAGTTTGCATGGCTGTGCTACCCATGATTTTCATCAGCTTGAATGCCTGCTGAGCTGCTAACTGAGACACACAGAGCCTGATAAGTCTTCTGAATATCAAGCAGTGCCACTGAGAATCATTTGCACATATGCACAGGGAGAGAAGCTGAAGGATGATCACTGAAGCATTGCTGACCACAGTGAAAAACTGGAAGCAAAATAAATGCTCATCATTAAAAAAAACAGGTAAACACCGCTACATCACATGTCAAATGAATGAACTAGATCCATATGTACTAACCAATATAAATTTTAAAGCCATAATGTTCAATGAAAACAAAAAAAAATGCAGAGATACATATTTTATGTTATCCAAAAACTTTTAAAAAATATATTGGGTAATATTACATATCAGAAGTAGACCAACTATGCCCCATGAGCCGAACTTAGGTTGCCACTGTTTACATAAATATATGTTTATTGGAATACAGCTACCTCCATTAATTTACATTCTGTTTATGAAAAGAGTTGAGTAGCTATGACAGAGAATTTATGGCCCATCCAGCTAAGAGATTTACTACCTGGCTCTTATGAGTAAAACTTTGCTGACTCTGCCACATATAATGATGGGGATATGGTAAACAGCTATTAACTATTTGTAGATATAGAAACCAATGTGAAAAATAGATTGAAATAACATGGAGGCCCATGCCTGTGAGGGCAGGTTACACCCTGCTCAGGAGCATGGGTGACTGACCCCAGGGAAGGAGAAAAGACTAAAACACTTGATATTGGCTCAACACCATCAATCTAAGACCCAGTCCAAACTTCTGACATCTTTTTCATTTTGTTGGGTGACAACAGAATGCATTTCATTTTTTTTTTTTTTACTAAAATGTTCTGGTTTTAGAATTTTTTTCCAGAAATTTTTAATACCATTTAATTTAAAATACATTACTTTGCATTCCAGTTATGTAGGTTTCTGACAGTAAAATTCAACAAATTTTTGAAAAAGGCAGAGGGAAAAAAATTACTTTTCCTTGAACTGCAAAGTTAAAATAACCTATTTAAGCTTATTTAGCATGTGGCCAATAAAGGAGCATGCAATATGTTTTCAGGGAATGCAAAAAAAAAATGGCATACTGATTATTATTATTATACTAATCAGATTTGGATAGCTGAAGAAATTAATCAATGTTTATAGTATGTTTGGTTGATTGAAGTATAATAAGTAGTGTTTTGCTTATCTCAATCTAATCTCTGTGAAGAAAATCAGTAAGTAGATTATTATTCACACTTTTCAAAGCATCTCTATTTATAGATTATCATCCTCAAGAACCAAATTTTATAAGTACACTAGAGGTTTGGAGCACAAAATTTGTGCTCTCGGGGATGGATTCCTCAGCCCAGCCTGCACCCTCTTGCAGTAAGGAGCCCTCATGGGATGTCCTTAGCACTGCCTCAGAGGCTAGAGAGGTTCCCACCACCTGCACTGTGCTTGCTCCCCATGAACCTGGCTTCTGGTTGAGCCATGCTCCTCCTGTGGGAGCACACTGACCACCAGAGGGCAGCTCCTGTGTTGAGCGTCTGCCCCTTGGTGGTCAGTGTGAGTCATAGTGACTGGTCATTCCGCTTGCATATTAGCCTTTTATTATATAGGACTTGGGGCCCAGTGCGCAAAATTTGTGCACTGGGGGTGGGTGATCCCTCAGCCCAACCTTCCCCCTCACACATACTGGGAGCTCTCAGGTGATGTCCTACTGACTGCTCACCCCAGGCCTGCCCAAGGCTTAGGCCTTGGGCACCCAACCATCTCCCTGCAATGGAGCCAATGGCTGGCTCCACCCAGGCCCGGGCCTTGCCCTGGCCAGCAATCTCCCAGCCCCGGCCCCGGGGGCCGCGCACTTGCTGGCTGGCTCTGCCCCAGCTCCTGATTGGCTAGTGGTCATGGCAAATGGGCATGGCTTGATCTGGGTCCAGTCAATTTGCATATTACTATTTTATTAGACAGAATGGCTGATATCAAATGCAAGCCTGAAACACTGAGAAATTCTATCAGTAGGTTTAAGTCATATCAAAGGTCCACTAGAAAAATTAATAAATTAGTAAGAGAAAACAGAGAAAAAAGATACATAGGATAGAAAAAGTTGTGAAAAAACGACATGACCTCACAGTTATGAAAAATTAAAATTAGGGTTATACTTCTTTACCTGTTACATAAGCAGAAATTGTAAACTGGTAACTTAGGGGTAAAATAGAAAAAAATACTACTGTATATGGTGGAAGAGAAGATTGGTACAATTTCTCTGGGGGACAATTTAGTAATTACTAAATTTGTTATTATAAAAATAAACCTAAATCAGAAGTTTCCTGAAACATTGAAGCTAAAATGATCTAACCTAATATAGAGTTGACATAAAACAGATATGCATCAAGTCTTTGCCACGTGGCTGAATAGATGAATGGATGGAAACAGGAGCAGTACTGAAGTAGACTACTAAATCTACAATGACACTATTTATTTTTTATTTATAAAAATCACTTCAAATGGCTTATTCTTTTCCCCCATCAGCTTACATAGACATAGTCCTCACTAGGAATATCATCTTCCAAAATGGAAGACAGCATTTGCATTAGTATAGCGACTTTATAATATTAAGTAGGCTGACCAAAAGCATTTCTTGTTCCTCATGTTTTCCTTCCTAAATGCATGCTGACTTCTACTTTCAGATTCAATCAGAGGTCATGAAAATGTAAGAGAACACACAATTATTAAATTCAATTTGTGTCTTCCAAAATGTGCCTTTTAAAAAATTTAGAAAGGCAACACATTTAATTTAAAAAATCAAGAGTAATAAGAGAGAAAACAAATAAGGAATATTTGATATTTGCTTCATTTTCAATTTAATCTTTTTTTTTAAAATCTATTTAAGTGTCAATTGGGACCAAACATGACATATAGTTTGTGCCAGTTATTACAGCTCACAAAAGTTTTTTGGGCATGAAAAGGTTCTTTTTCTTAAAGGTTCCTCTTTTTTTTGGAAAAAAAATTAAAAAGAACTGTAAATTATGAGCATTTGTAACAATGTCTTTGTATTAAATTGTTTCCAATCACCACACAAACCTTTGATTTTGGGGCTTGACTGTGTTAAATTTCAACCAAGCAAATAACGGTCACAGGAATGCTTAGAAGTTGTGCCAATTAACAAAAATGTGTTGATTTTATATCCAAATGATAATCACAGCAGAGGCTTGCTGAAACGCTCACCAACATCTGTGTTCTCTTTCTCCTGGGCATACAAACAGATCACATTTCCCTGCTCTTGTGTGTTCAGGGTTGCGTCAGAGGATGGAGTTCTGGCCAATGAAACGTGGGAGGGATGTACAGAGCTTCGGCTGTGCCCTTCAGGCAGTCCTTTCTCCCTTCCTTCGCCTGCTAACTGGAAAGAAGAGGGTCCAGTGGAGGACTCAGAGGCCTAATTATGGCCAAGCCCTACCATGAAAGAGGCCTGGACTTCCCATGTGGATACGGGTTAGAACACACACACCCCACACCCTAGACTATGATGACTAAAATTTATTTTTTCCTGAGTTATGGCAGAGAACCAATAATAGCTACCATAACAGCTAATCCACTATCTAATTTAATCCTCACAACACCCTGTTTTAATTTTAACCCTATTCTAACAAAGAACAAACAAAGGCTTAGAGGGATTAAATGAATTGCCT
This sequence comes from Antrozous pallidus, assembly GCA_027563665.1. NCBI lineage: Eukaryota > Metazoa > Chordata > Mammalia > Chiroptera > Vespertilionidae > Antrozous > Antrozous pallidus. Next base: position 48,000,010 of record CM050524.1, on the reverse strand, counting down.
TCAACCTCTAACCAGATGTCACCGTCAAGCCCATATTCATAAACATTACAGTGTATTGTTACCTAAGGAGAAATGTGGAGGCTAAGGGGAAGAAACGGAGATACAACTAAGGTTTAAGTGTTTAAAGTTGGAAAAGAGAAGACTATAAATAATAGCAGGGCAGGGCAGCTGAAGTGGGTGATCTCACTTTTGGATGGGTATGAGAATTAGAGTGCAGATAGTGGCCTTAAGAACTTGGGAATTAACTTCAGTGACTAGGGTTGAGGCTTGTTCCTGCTCTAAAGTGAAGTGCTATGACATTTAGATCTTCTTTGAGCTTATGCTGCCATTGGAGATGAGACACCAGGCCCCTTTGGAAGAATGCTAGGGAGATGGGAAACCAAGAAGAGTGATGTTGAATCATTTGTGCCTGGATGACTTTTTATGCCATTACAAGAGTTGTTTTTTCACTACCACTCACTATGTCTTTTCTCAAACACCAATTCTCAGAGAGATTCAATCAATGCTTTAGAAATCTTTCAAAAAAAAGATGTTCTCTGGGACCAGGGGAACTGTAACAGCAAATGAATAAAAGAGAAAGCATTTAGGGTTATAGCCCAAATGCTGAAGCCATTTCATTTTGTTTCATTTGGGAAGCATCAAGGAATTTTTAATGATGAAAAGATGCTGAAAAGTTCCTCTATATGTTTATCTGTAAAATAATGAACTTCTCTGAAATGAAATATTCCAGTTTTAGATTTTCTATAAGTTGGAGGGATAAATCGCATGGTCTACTTACATGTCAAATGCACTGACTCTATGACCTTGTAATCCCAGTGATCAAAATATATTTAAAAAAGTCATTATGTATCCAGGGTAGGAAAAAGGAGGTTTACACTTGTTTACATGAAAAATAATATAATAATTCATACATAACACTATACAAATAAACTCTGTGTTAGAGTTATTCACAACTATAAGCCTATTTTTGCCTCACTCCATCCTAATAAAAGAATAATATGCAAATTGACTGTACCTTTGCAACACCCACCAGCCACGCCCACCAGCCAATCAGGAGCTGGGGTGGGGTCAAGGTGGCCTGGGCCATGGGGGTTGAGGCCGAGGAAACCAGAGCCATTGGGGGGCAGGATCGAGGCGGCCAGGGTCACAGGAGGCAGGGTCAAGGTGACCCAGGCCGTGGGGGGTGGGACTGAGCAGCCAGGGCTGGGCCAAATCGGCCAGGGCTAGGGTGGGGTGGGCGGGGCCAAGGTGGCCAGGGCCGTGTGGGGGTGGGGTCAAGGCAGCCAGCCTGTGCTGGCCAGAGATAAGGCCTGGGCTGGGGCCCGAGGCCCGTGCTAGCAGGGTGAGAGCTGGGTGAGGCAAAGGCCTGGGCTGGGGGAGGGAGAGAGGGCATAGCTGGGATGGAGCCATCCATCAGCACCATTGCAGGGCCATGGCTGGGCAGGCTGGGGGTGAATGGTCAGTAGGACATCCCCTGAGGATTCCAGTATGTGTGATGGGGCAGGTGGGCAGAGGGATCACCCACCCCCAGTGCACAAATTTTGTGCACTGGGCCCCTAGTATGTAATGATCTTCTTTAAGTATTCATATGAGATAATATATATAAAGTCCTTATGCCCTCAATAAATAAACATTTTTAAAATACAAATTTTAATTATTTTCACTATAGTAATAGAAAGGTGATCAAGTAAATTATGGTATATCCATACAGCTGCATACTATGAAACCATTTAAAAGAATGAGTTAGATCTATATTACATATTGTCAATAAAAAATCAAGTTGCCAAAATATTTATAATATATATCCATTTATGTTTCAAATCCATATGTACTTAATTTAACATAGAAAAATATTTGGACATATATTTTACTCCATATACTTTAGAGTATTATAAGTTTTACAGCAAGAATTATGTTAATGAAAGAGAATTTTAAATCTATAATGTTAAAGAAATATAATTTTAGGGCCTTACTTCCAAGGCCTTACAGTCACCCTGCTTTCATTTTAAATTGGCAACCAGGCAGACCTATTTTCTAAAAAGCCAGATGGATTTTTAAAGAAACATTCATTCTAAAACTTTATTTTCTGCAAGGAGGAGCACATTACAGAGAGATAGGTCTTAAATTCCTGTCTTCCTAAATTAACATTAGTTATTTCTAAGGTCTTATGGTTTCACTAGAAACTTCTCTACAAAAAAAAAAAAAAAAAAAAAGAAAAAAGAAAAAGAAAAGAAAAAAAGAAAGAGAAAAAAGAAAAGAAAGAAAATTAGACATTAATTTTGAATTTCTGTATAGCACAACATGGTTTCCTGAATGATCAATACACTTTAGAGAGACATCCTAAGTGATTACTTTTTTGGCTGTTATGCCAAGAATCTTACAAAAATACTACATTTAATAACATAGCTTATATGATGACCCATAAACTATATTAAAATCAAAGAATGACTTTGCTAAATTTATCCTAAGCAAATAATTGAGGACCCATATTAAAGCAGGGCCACAGGATGTTCATCATAGCATTATTCATAATACTGAAAACTAGAAATATCATTCATATCCAATGAGAGGGGATTAAATATTATGGCAAATTAAATCATGATGGGACTACTAGTGGCCCTGTGCACAAAATTCGTGCACTGGGGGTGGGTGGTCCCTCAGCCCATACTGAGAGCCCCCTCTCAGAAACTGAGAGCCCTTAGGGGTTGTCCAACTGATGGCTCACCCCCAATGTGCCCAAGGCCTAAAGCCAGCCTTGGGCACCAAGCCATCTCCCTGCTCAGCTCAGTCCCAGCTGCCTGTGACCACCCAGCCCCAGGGACTGGGCACTCACTGCCACTTCCCCGTGCAGCACATGGGGGCAGCAGGGTGCTTCCAGCCACCGCCAGGGCACCCTGGTGCTCCCAGCTGCTACCACTTCACCTCCACCCCCGGGGCCCAGTCCTCACGCAGCTAGGCCCAGTCGCTCAGCCCCACCCCCTGCTCCTAATTGGCTAGTAGCATAGCCAATCAGGAGCCAAGGTAAAGTTACATTTGCATGTTACTCTTTTATTAGATAGAATATATCTAAAGTTTGTGATTTATTTGAGCTAAAAATCCTAGGTACTTAACAATCTGTCATATATTAAGCCATTTTTATATATGCATATGTGTGTATATATGAAAAGTATTCATTATCAAATAGATTAGGAAAATATATATACACTAAAAATAGGTAGTAAGTTCTCATAGGCAAGTTTTTTTATTATTTAGGTATATTTTCTGTTGTTTTCTAAAATAAATAGCATGTTATAAAAATCAAAAGCAAGTAAAGATAAGGCTCATTATATTATGTATCTAATATTTTGGAGTAAAAAAGCTTTCAAGAATAAGAAATGTTTATTTGCTTTCTTTAATCCGTATTATCTTGAGAATAAAATGTTATATGTACATAAACATACACACACACACACACACACATATATATATATATATATATATTGGTATATGTTTGTTGTATATTTGAAAAGTCAGGAAAAAAAATAAATGTCATGAAAGGAGACTTGTGAAATGCAAAACAGCTCCAAGACAGTTTGAGTATTTCAACCATTCACTTAATTAAAAATAAGTATCTAATGCTCCCTGGAGAACACAAACGGTCCAGAGTAAGCTTAATTTTAGGTTAGGAATAAAAGAGCTATAACAGAGATACAGGCAATGGTAAAGCTAAAGAGATCACCTATCTCTAATGAGACATTACTTACTGTATCTCTTGTTATTTTTTAAAAAATGTTTGTATTGATTTTTAGAGAAGGGACACAGAGAGATAGAAACATCAATTGGCTGCCTCCTGCACACACTGTACTAATAATGGAGCCAGCAAGCGGAGCATGTGCCCTGACCTGGAATTGAACCAGTGACCTCGTGGTGCATAGGTCAATGCTCAACCACTGAACCACAACAGTTGGGCATGTTTCTTTTTCTTACCCACCCAAATCAAGATACTATATCCTATATAATAAAAGCCTGACATATAAATTGACCGAACTGCAGAACCATTGGTGGAACTACCAGTCACATGACATGCGCTTACCACCAGGGGCAGACACTCAATGCAGGATCTGCCCCCAGCCTGTAGGTCCCATGCCAGCCAAGTGGGTGCCACTGCAGTCCCCCAATTGCCCTGCCAATCACCTCCCACAGAGGGAGGCACCAGCAGAGGGCTCCTATCATCCCATGAGTCAACCCACAGATTGGCTTTGATTGACAGCTGGGCCCAGGGATCCTACCTGTGCACAAATTTTGTGCACCAGGCCTCTAGTATATAATGAATGAATATATATATATTATTAAGATGTAAAAACTTCTTAAGTGTAAACTATCACCCTACGATTACACTATCTCTAACCATAACGGCCCATTTAACTCTGATTTTAACAAGTTAAAAATGATGTTTTCTGGATAAGAATATAAGCTAATTCCTTAATGTACTATGCTAATACTGTGGTGAAATGAAATGACACAAATTGTGAAATGTGTAACTGAAAGAAGGAAATCTTAAGAACCAAGAAAGGATTAGTAGCAGTAATGGAGTCTTTATTTTAAACAGATGTTGCTTAGGTACCCCTTTTCTCCCTCCAAAATTCCTGAGATGAAAGTTCTTTTCTTCATTTACTAGAAAGCATTTCAGCCTAACATTGCTGTCTTCACAGGAAACATTAGTCCATTGTATTAATCACTGTTGTAATCAAACCTTAAAGAGTACTGTCCAGAAAGTGTGTCCTCATTTATAATTTCTAAAAAAAATCTGTGAGAACAGAAGCACAATCTGTGAAGAACAAAAAATGTGAGCTCTGAAATGAGCAGCTTCCCTGTTGCCTTTTCAAAGTTAGGTGTAGAAATGAAATTTAAATACTTCTGATATGTCTGCCATTAGCATATACATATTCTTTGTGAAGACAACACACATGTGAAAGAAGATAGTGTAGCTTATACATCTGGCGATTCAAAATTATTATGAAGATATATAACTAGTAAATTTCTGAACATTACTTGAATTTTCTAAAAAAAAATTATATTCCTCACTTATTTCATTAGTTCACCAACAAAGTCTTCTTCCTCCTTCTCTCACTTCCTTCCTCTTTCTTTTGGTACTTTTCTCTCTCAACTTTTCAAGTCTGAGATAGTGACAGAGTTCTATTTTGGGGTCTTTAACTTTTATTTTGTCTTCTCCACTAACTATTAGGAAATAAAAGGAAACCAGTGCTTCCTAGGTCTTTGGATCATCCACAGTTAAGGAAAAATAAGGAGAATCCGTATTGAGGTTCTTTTTCCATCTCTTTATCAAGTCACACCTCACGGATCATTTAATTCATGCCCTTAATTAAACAGAATCCAGCAGGAATTATTAAAAAGCCTTTAAAAATAAAGTTTTCACTTCATTCAGTTGCTATCACCATCATAAGGCTTTGTAAACCATGTTATTCAATATAGGGATCCTTCACATTTTTCAAGCTTTTCTTATTCTTTTCTCCCTTTATAATTTAATTTTTCTCCAACAAGAGAACAGGTGTAAGGGACAATCAAACAGGTAACACAGTGAGCCACGTTGTAGAGTTTTATTACAAGAAGTCGGATCAAGCAGATGCGAACCTATTAATCCATTCTTATGTAATGTGGGATTGGGCTATCAGTATTATGCTTGGGTGCTTTACTGAATCGCAGATCAGAAGACCTGCTGCTGGTATGGTGTAAAATTCTTCCCCGCAGGGGGGAAATGGATGTGTTCCACCATAACTTCAACAATGCATTCTTATTTTGCCACTCTGTGTTTCAAATTGCAAAAATCCTGTGGCATTTTTCTTTTCGTTTGTCACTTGGCTTTAGAAGGCAAGAGATTTCCTGGAGCACATTCCATTGCGTGGTTGACAATATCAATTCTACATTTGATACATTAGCAGGCAAAGAGAAAGGGAGAGGAAGCCAAATTGGGTATGAATAATTAAATTTGCAAAAGGTCAGTGAGTAAGTGGCAGGAAGGAAAAAGGATGAAAAAGTTATGGGGCTTTGATGTTAAGCCATGGGAGTATTAAAATATGAATATTATCTGCTGACAGAGCTAACAAAGGGAATGAACAAAAAAAAATAGCCCCAACCAATGATATTCTGAAGCATGGTGATAATCAAGTGTTAATTGTGCTTAAAGGAAAAGGAGAGTTAAGTGATACCGAGTTGGATTCCTATACCATATAGTAGTAACATGGTATTGAAACATCAAATCTACCCACATTTAAAAATAATATTAATGTTGCATGTGGGTTGCAACAGCTTTGACAAATGTTGGTTTAAAACGTTTGGGAAAACTGCATTGTTGCAGATGAGATAATTAAGGTGTAGAGGAGAGAACAAAGGATTAGAATTTGAAAATGGGGAAATACTATGTTTCTCATTGTCAAGACCTATATATTTAGAACACACACACACACACACACACACACACACACACACACACACACACACACACACACTCACACCCCTTTGGAGTGTATTTTATTTCTACAGAGCCATTGAGTTGCATCTATTAGCTACAAGCTGCTTGTTTCACATAACAGTATGCTATGGAACATTTTCCAACTGATCACATTGCCATCTTATTCTTTTTTATGTCTGCAAAGTACTCCATTGTACATTGTAAGTTTTAAAAAATCTTTAAAAATAATTTTCTTATTGAGAGACATTTGAATTTTTATGTTGTAAATAATGCTGCAGTGAATATCTTTGTACAGATATCTGTATGCATAGCCCTACACATAGAATTGCAAGGCCCACAGATTATGCACATTTTAAAATGTAATACACAGTGCAAAATATCTTCTAATAAGATTTTATATCTGGCAGAAATCATACATAATAGTTTATTACATTTATTAATAATATTAGGATCCATTTTTATTTGGAAAAGGATTTGGGAAAGGCTAGATTTACGCAGAGTAGAAAAAGATAGTAACATTTTTGTCATGTTGTGATAAGAAGGAATGCGATCTTGATGCAGACAGCTTTATGTTCTCACTATTTTCTTACAGATGCTTTTATAGTTCCACCTCCCTTTGGGTATTCTACAATACTGTCTTAAGATATCATTTCTTTCTCTGCTTCTAAAGTTTTCCTGCTTAATTATCCATTTGCAAATCAAAGCATACATTTTCACACACACACCCAATTTACAGCTTAATAATGCATATAGTCAAAATTGACGATTTTTTTGACATTTGAAAGTGCATACATATGTTTAGGATGCAGATATTTATAAAACTGGAAAAACAAATCCACTTCCAATGGCTTTGCAAAAGAATCCAAATCCTTTTGGAAAAACAAGTGAAATACTTCATTTGCGAAAGGCAGTAAGATTAGAAAGTGCAACTCTTGACCAACATTCAATGCAGAATAATCAGTAGGTGCTGAGAGAAATAGAATGCATAATGTACCTGAAAAAAGTGAGAGAGAATGCACCATGGTTCAGAACTCTGACATTATTTTGCAATAATTATTAATGATCCATGATATACTAGGCTGGATTCTAGAAACAGACATGGTGAAGACACTAAGCAATCATGATTTCTGAAGTCTCTCTTGCTCCATTAAATTCCACATTTATCTGTGGAATGTGTGTTCCGTCTTTGACTACAAGAACCACCCAAGCAGGTTTAAAAATTGGGCAGGCTTCCTTCATTATCCATCAACATTTTACCAGTCAGTCTGGTTAACAGGAAGTGCAAAATCACCCTAAATTTGCAAGAGAACTCTTTCACTAATCATATATTCTAAATCACACTTTTGTGTGTGCCTTTCGGATTATCAGTCATAAAAGACTACCTTTGTCTAAGTTCTTTTGCATTGACTTATATTAAGAAGAGGAGAGAATGTGAACGAAGCATTCCTTCATTTGCCTGGCTTAAAATACTAACACAGGGATGAGGTCCCATCAACACGAAAGGAAATACGGGAGTGGTTGGAAAAAAATGAACTCCGCTTCTTAAAAATAGGGTGATATTTCTTTTCCTGGGTTCTTTTTAGTTGGGTGGAGGGAGTTCTTATTCTGCCTGTTGGTATCCAATTCTCTGCATGAGAAGAGAAATATGGCTCATGCATCAAAGCTATGGTTTAAAAAAACACTATTATACTGTGGAATGAAAAAGTACAGGCTACTTCTCAAGCTCATCCTTTCTCCTTATACATTTTGCAGGTAAATTAATGCTGAAAACAGATATTAGAGAGCAGTTGAAATAAGAGGGATTGCATTTTCAGCCAACTTTAAATACGCATGAGGGAAAAATAATCTCTTTATATTTACCCATTTTTACATACTTAGAAATCCGACAGTCCAGACCTACCATAAACACCGCGCGCGCACGCACACACACACACACACACACGTCTTTGCCAAGAAAGAATGATGCATGGTAGTAAGGTATGTTTTTAATTAGACTAGTTAAAGCAATTGGCATCTTCATTCAGATGTTAGAAGAAAAACATCACAGACTCATCTTTCATTTCTCTAAGGCAAAATGCAAATTGAGGTTTCATTCCATGCTCTGAAAATGAACAAACTAGATTTTTGACAGGAGAGAAATCAGATAGAGACTTTCCCTGAGTTTCTAGAAATAAACAGCAAGAAAAAGCAGCATCTTTAAAAAACATATAGAGCTCATACTATTGGAAGTCCAGTTTTTGTGTCAGAGGTTTTACTAATTCATAAGAGCAATAAAATAGTAGAGTTGAATATCAATTATTGGCATATGGTTTATCTCATTTGTAGAGGTTTTGTAATCAATCTAAAAACAGACTCAGGTTTCTCTCTTCTCATTTACCAAATTATGGGTTGCCTTAGAATTATCTGGCATGTAATAAAAAAGCATCAAATCAAATAGAATATATCTATATGCTGTGTAGCTAATTATAACTTATTCAGGCCTGTTCTGTGACCCTGTTTTCCTCTATTATTTTCCCTAATCAAGTCAAAAACAGATTCTCAACTAATGGCTTCCAGGATGAAGCCATTGTATGTATCTTTTCTGTCAGAATATTCTTCTCAATTAGTTTTACTTCAAACATGAATATCACTAACTCTCTTAAAATAGGAAGGACACAAAAGATTTGTCTCTTTTTTTTTGAGTAGTGGTAAAAAGATCAATTTTACTCAAATCTAACATGAAGTAATTTATATACAACTTCATGGTCCAGGGCAAATCAATTAATTGATCATGCATTTCCTTATCTGTGGTAATAGTTTTGAAGTAGGTGTTGTCTAATGATTTTTATATACTTCTATTAAAATCAGAAATAGTTTAATAGAAAGTACATGCATAAGAAAAAAAATAACTTACTATCTACTGTTTACACATATGAATACTGCCAAGTTAAATGTGATTCTACTCTTAATGATATTTACTCATTTGATAACAATTGCAATAATTACAATTTCTTGAGACTATACCATGTCAACAACTTACCCTTAAACATTTAAAAAATATGTCCTTTCTTCTTTACTTGCAATTTTTTGTAACTTGAGATTGTTTTCGGTATATATGGAATTATGTCAACATGTTGATAAGATATATTTTTTGGCTCTATCTAAGAAACACTAAAGCCAATCAGTTTGCAAACTATAAATACTACATGCAGGTGATGGATGCTCTTATCAGTTGCCACTTTCATCTTCAACATTCTTTTGCTCACAAACTTCCTCTCAATAGAAAGCATTCATTCAATGCTTTGGGACAGGGTACTTTATGGTGCCAAAGGTAATCCTATATAATAAAGATCTAATATGCTGATTAGACTGAACAGCAGAATGACTGCTGGGAGACTTTCCTGACAAAGTTGGGACTGCAACGGCTGGCCGAGCCCTTTGCACAAATTTCGTGCATCGGGCTTCTAGAGTCTTATATTTATTCAGTACTTTTGAAGTTTTTGTAAAGCATCTTTACATCATCTAATTTAAATCTAACCACCTCCCCGCCCCCCACAAAAAAACAATAGAAAATATAGGCAGAGCAGTGGGATATTGTCGTGTATTTTACAGATGAAAATACTGTTTGCTCAAGTCATAAGATAGAAAATAACAAAGTCAACTAGAAACTGAATTTTCTGATTATAACTAGATAAAAAGAAAGGGATTTAGTAGGATGTTGGATATGTCACTTTCTTTCTGAGCCTCACTTTCTCCATCTGTACAAGAGTAATATTGATTTTTTCTGCCTAAAGGCGTTGTGAGAATCGAGAGGGATCACATGGTAGGGCTATAATACTAGGGCTTCCAGATAAAACCCTTGATCATATTTCCAGAAAGTTTACCTTATTGTCCTTCTTCACTAACTCTTTTACCACTATCACTAGTGTTTATGTTCAGTACCCAGCATTCAGTGCTGGGTCTCCAAGGAACAAAGTTCCTAATGACAAAAATAAAATGTATTAATAGTCACAGATTCACTTTATAAATTATGAAAACTCAGTAAATGCTAGCTACCATTTTCCATGACATCAAACTGCCCTAACTCTACTATGCTGCAAGAAAACTGCTTGCTTCTCTGTTAGTTTGAAATACTCAGCCAATCTTACTTCTAATTCAGAAATTGGTGTATAAAAGTAAAATGAGTAGTGTGCTCTAAATAGAGCATGAACAAACAGATTGAAGATATATATGTTCAAATATTTAATTAGTGCTTCTTTTGTTGACATGTGGGAATTAATATTCATCAGATAATGGACTTTAAATAAATGCATGTTATAATGGCAATGGGTTATATTTAGGTAGGTACTGTACTAGCCCAGTACACCTTAAATTCAATTATCAAAATAATAAAAGAATTGGACATTATTTATTTTTACTATGAAAATCAGAGTATCTGTATACAACTGAGTATATAACTAACACCCTATGTCTTAAAGGGCAGCTTCACTGATAATGTAATATAAGAAAAATAGTAAAAAAAAATTAAAAAGAACATTAAAAGAATTCATTGAGGGAAATCTGTGGTTGGTGACATTTTGTCACTGTCCAGTCAGATAGATAAACAGTGGTAAGCGAATAATAGCCCATAACATAAAATCCTTTCCTAGTGCCCAACAGACATTTATGAATGGCTCTTGGCTTACACCTGGGATTCCTGTAAGGTTATAGTAGTTGAGCAAAAGCAGCTCCCATGTATTAAATGCAAGTATGTGTTCTAACCATCACAACAACCCCCCAAAACATAGATACAAATGACCTTGTTCTATGAGTAATAATGCTGGTGAGGAGAAGAATCAGAATTTGAACCCAGGCTAGACTAGGTTTAAGGCCTAAAATATTTTCATTTATGTTTTCCAAGATATTAAAAAGAAGCAAAGACTCCTAGAAGGCCATATGTTATAGGTTACATGTTTTCATTCCCTAAAATTTATATATTGAAAATCTAACCTCCAATGTTATGGCATTTGGAGATAGAGATTTAGAGGAATTAGATCACAGGTCATGAGGATGGAACCCTCCTGGTGAGATTAGTCTACTATAAGAAAAGACACAAGAGAGTTTCTTTTCTCTTTGCTCTTGGCCATGTGGGGTTATGATGAGAATATAGCCACGTGTAAAGCACGAAGGGGATCCGCAATGCTGACAATGCTGGCACCCTGATCTCTCCACTTCTCAGCTTCCAGAGCCGTGAAAAAGAGATGTTTGTTGTTGAAACCACCCAGTTGATGGTGAACTAACACACCATACCTTATTGTGTGTCATAGAAATAAGTGTGAGAGGAATTTGTCCTAAGGCATGTTTTGTTTTGTTTTATGGTAGAGAGAAATGCATCTGAAATGTTTAGGTGTGGCTACATGATATTTTCCTTAAACAAAACAAAAAACAAGAAGAGTAAGATCAACAATCCTTCTAATGTATACGTGTAATACAAACGAGCCACAGTGGGATCTCCAAGCTATTTGGGCACTGTCTGCCACTGCTGTTTTAATGCCAAAAACATTTAAGCTTTGGCTTATGATTTGGTTTTCAATAAATAATGTAAAACTTGCTTATATTATCCTTCATTAGCATACTTACAGGTCTATACTATTTTTCAATAGCAAGACTATGACACCCTATTTATTTCTTTATTCTGGTTATAGTTTTGGGGAGGGAGGGGGAAACAGAAGAGGCAGATGAGTCAGTAAACTGGGAGGAATTAGGCAGGGAGTTCAAGGGCATTTTTTTTTCTCTTGACAAAAGTGTTCCATGGATTTGAGAAGTTTGACAAATCTTAGCTCAAAATGTTGTGATATGAAAAAAACTATATTCTCAAAGTGCAATTTATATAAAGTAACTGTTGACTAGTAATCATTAAAACAAATATTTTTGGGGGGAAGGGTTGCTTTGTTTTTAATACTTTAAGTTTACTTTTACTAAAAAATGAGCAATACTGAATGTACACAAATTGTTCTGGCTCCTTAGAAAATAATGTTACAAATTTTTAAAATTGTATTATGATTAGTTACTAAGATAAGACTATGTGTTGTATAGCTCTTATATATAACCTTTGAGATCTGATAATTTCATGATGTAGAGACATCTTTTCAAATAAATAGGAATAGTGGAGAATAGTAAATTTGTCATAGTTTTTGTAGAAAATATCTTGTAAATTACTTTACAAGAAAGAGACAGATAGACAGAAACCTTAATGATAAGAGAGAATCATTGATTGGTTGCCTCCTGCACAACTCCTACTGGGAATCTAGCCTGCAACTAGGGCATATGCCCTGACTGGGAATTGAATCGTGAGGTTCCTGGGTCGATGCTCAACCACTGAGCTACACTGGCCGGGCTAGATTTTTATTTTAATAAAAAAATGAAAAAGCAATTTCCTTGAAAGGGAAGAGTCAACACTGTATCTTTACATGCTAAACTCTGTTTGTGTCCTTTTCTTTCTTTTCTTAACATTTCTAGGCTTATGATATGACATAACCGTAGGGAGGAGAGAGAGAGAAAACACTGTTATGGTGAAAAATATTATCCCTCCCTCCAAAACAATTCAGCTCATCAATTAACAGAGTTCAAAAGGGTAAGAAGCAAATAAACTAAAGATTTTTCCCCCCTTGCACTGCATGGGATGAGCTCACATTGATTAACTTTCGAGAAGTTAAAACTTATTTGTATTCTCTGAGTTGGCTTTGATTCCTAGATGTTATTGGGTATACTTGGTAGAGCTATTATGTGATGTGAGCAGAGGGAGCTAACAGGGACAAGCAGTGACTACAACTCTTGTTAAAGGTATTCACGAGGAACACAGGCCATGGGAAAAAGGTATCAAAGCATTCTAACATCTTCCACAAAATTGCTGATAGAACTAAAGCGCTCACTGGGCCCACGGGGATGGAGATGCGAACAGACAGAGGCAAGCTAGTCAGAAATCACAAAGAGTAGCAATTCCAGGGTCAGCTTTCTAGCAGCTTTTATTTTTGTTTCCATCAAGTAAATTTTCTATGTAAACGAGTGTCGCTCATTTTAATGAAGTGTATAGTGTAAATGTATTAAAATGAATTATTCAAGGACACAGCGGGAAAGCAACAGATGTACCCATCTGAGGGGGGTCATGCTTAGTTTCGCTTGATGAATGTTTGTTTTGTGGCTTTGAAAAATTAATGCAATGAAATATTTAGAATGGATAAGCAACTTTTAAATTGACTTTGAGATAAAAGAGACCTTCCTTTCATTTTTTTTTGAAGTGCCATTGGCATTAAGTAGGATAGTATTAACATAGTTTGTCTTGATGTGCTAAGAACATTGCAGATACTTATTGATGTGTGAGTACCCATCATGCACAGAGAAACTGCATCTGAAGACAAATTTTGAAGTGTGGGAAACCCAAGCATGTCCTGTCACTCAGAAGTACTATCACTTGACAGCTTGGAAATTTGGTGATTTGAATGGGGAAGATAGAGAATTAGATATTTATTTGAATAGCCTTCCCATCTGCCCTAGCAACTTCTTCATTGATCTTGTCCCAGAGTACATTACATCATTTATGTTATGGATAGTAAGAGACATTCACCATTATTTCCTTAAGGGGAATTGGCAACTCCCATTTGCATATCAATGGTATTCCCTTTTTTTTAATTTTAAAAAATGTTTTCATTGATTCTTTGAGAGAGAAATCATGGATGAGAAATATCCATTAGCTGCCTCTTGCATGTGCCTTAATGGGGATGAAACCCACAGCCCAGGCATGTGCCCTGACCAGGAATCCAACCATTGGTCTCTTGGTGCACGAAATAATGCTCAACCAAATATGCCACACCAGCTAGGCTCGATGGTATTTCTCAATAACATTACTTTCTGTGTAATATTTGATGAATACTTAAAAAAGTCATAGAAAAAAAATAATAGGATCCCAAACTGTAAGGGTTATACAAATTAATCACTGAAGAATGCATCAGCCCAACACTCTTGCATGCTAATACTGCAGAGAATGTTGGCATCGGAACGGACATTCCCAGGTCATCTAGTTGTTCCTCTTAACCGTGCTTCCTCCTTGTGTATAGAGGAGAAAGATAAGTGCAAGAGACTTCAAGGAAGGGACTCAAGATTATATAACTTCCTAATGATCTATTATATATTACAATTTAATTCCACTACTATTTATCTATTAATCTATTAAGCTTTTACAGTTATATAAACTTAGGTGGGAGATATAACAAGAATAAAACTGAAAAGATTCTTGATCTCATAGAATTGATGCTTAAGAAGAGGGAGATGGAAACTAATTAGTAAATGAATCAAGTAGATATGCAATTACATGATGACAATTACACGAAAAAAAAACACCAATGCGCTATTTTATCATGCCTGTCGTGTATGCAGTTAACCAGGAAAATACAAAGATGCATTTTCAATAAGTACTCAGCCATGAGGTTTACAGGGATGGAGCTTGCCTCTGATGTACTTCCAAGCTAAGCTATGAATTTCACAGGGATGCAGGCTCCCTCTTTCTCTGAGGGCTCACGTGTCCATCTATCTTCTATTTCCTCTCCCAGGAAATCCTGGATTGTTGACAAGCATTTATAACCATGGCAAAAAGAGAAAAGTACCAGCAAATACCATTTTGTTCACTGCCCTTTCCCTGTCCTTTCCTAATCCCCATCAAACAATAGCTAAAATGATGAAAGCGGCAAGTAGAACAATATTCCCCATGATAACTCACATGCAGCCTGGGGAATCCGATGGGGTCCAGTAATAATATTAAAGATGCCCATGTCAACAGTCACCTGCGGCCTTGAATGAATAGCATTTATGAGTTGAGAATGGGAAGCAGACAGTTATTTGACATGCACGCTTTTTAAAAAGAGCCCTCTGAGAAAGAAAATGAATTTAATCGATTTTTTTTTCTCCATCTCCTTCAGCAATTTTTTCCCCTCTGTGCCTTGTTCATTATCACACATGGGTGATTGCATACCAGCACATAGCCCTCTATACATTCACCTGATGAATCCTCTACACTAAAATGTTTCAGGGCCGTCAAAGAATCTCTTTTGGGACAAGCAGTGCTTCCTAGACTCATGATTCACTTGTGGACTCAGATTGCTACAAAGTTCCGGGCCTGGGGATTCATTTACGTCCAGGACTCAAGGCCCAGATCAGATGGTTTTAAGATGCTCCTTCTTGGCCAAAACCAGTTTGGCTCAGTGGATAGAGCGTCGGACTGTGGACTGGGGGGGTTCTGGGTTTGATTCCTGTCAGGGGCATGTATGTTGGTTGCGGGCACATCCCCAGTGGAGGGTGTGCAGGAGGCATCTGATCAATGTTTCTCTCTCATCGATGTTTCAGACTTTCTATCCCTCTCCCTTCCTCTCTGTAAAAAATAAATATATTAAAAAATGTTTCTCTCTTATCAATAGTTCTATCTTTCTATCCTCCTACCATCCTCTCTCACACTCTCTCTTAAAAAAAAAATCCCCTCTTGGAAAGGGCCCAGGGGACAGTCTGGAGGAATAACCTAAGTAAGAACAGTCTATCAACACCATATGAGGGCTCAGGGGGATTACACATTACTAGGCAAGACCCAAGAATGGCCACACAACCTTTAACCCAGCATACAAGCCACACTAGTCAAACTGAGCTTCAAAGAATGCAATGTGCTTATGCTTCTCATCTGATTATCAGTTTGGTTGAAGATACAAACAGCTAAAGAGAGCTGAAGGGAACTGCATTTGTAATGAGCCAAATTAGTGTGTATTGTGCACTTCCAAGTGGAATAAAATTTTTATTTTTAAATATATTTGATTTTTCACAGACAGGAAAGGAGAGGGATAGAGAGTTAGAAACCAATCAGCTGCCTCCTGCATACCCCCTACTGGGAGTGTGCCCACAACCAAGGTATATGCCCTTGACTGGAATTGAACCCGGGACTGTTCAATCCGCAGGCCAACGCTCTATCCACTGAGCCAAACCGGTTTCGGCACGGAATACATTTTTAAAGTAAGATAGAAGAGCCACAAGCACAGCTGCAGCTGGATATTGCCGCCATATGCAAACCCATGCAGGCCTTCCTCAAGGGAGAATGGGCGCTGCATTAAGGAGGGAGCCTACCTTCTCCTGGAGGTCCATTGTGCCCACTGTCAGAGAATCCTGGCTTGGGAGTCAGTGCCAGCATTGTTCACATGGTCCACAGGCGGGGTTCATTAGGGTTTCCAGAACCATTTTGATAAAATGAATACTTTTTGGGATAAATGTTTAATACATACCCAGTGATAGACTACTCATAACTTGGGTCCTGTCACCCTAAGACATGCTTAGGGAAATAATCCATCTATTTATCAATCTATCATCTAATTATCTATCCATCTATTGATATATCATTTATCTATGATCTATACTTATCTATCTATCTATCTATCTATCTATATATCTATCTATCTATCTACCTACCTACCTACCTACCTATTGGTTTCTAGAGATTTCTTCTGCACATGGAACTTTATTACCACCTCTAGAGATGACAACACATTATCGAGAGGTCTTGTTTTCTCCTTGCATCACCCTTCACTCAACCAAAAGAAATAAAAATAATCAATTTTTTAAAATCCTCTCATAAGTTCACTTATCATTTAAAGGAGAAAATATTTTCTCCAGGTAATTGTTTTTCATTTTTTAAAGCATCCTTAAGGCATTTAAGGAACAATTTGCTTCCCATGTGGCAGTAAGATTTTCTTAGAGAACACTGTACCAATGGCCACACTGCCCTTGGAGACCAGACAGAGGCTTCAAAATGCGCACCTGGCATCAGCACCCAGGGCTGGGCACAGCACCTGGTGCAGACAATGGCTCCCAAAGCAGCTGTTGGACCAATGAGACAAGCATTTGCTTGCACGTGTCTAGAGAAAGGGGAAGAAAAGGGTCAGTCCTCAAACATCAACCTGCAGGCTAGTGTTTCCCTCACGTCTTTCTGATCTACATACATTATAAATCAGTGAGACAATGTGGCCAACACTGAAAGACAATCACTTGTATTAACGGTGTTCCCCACAGCAAGGCACTTTCATCTCTGCCAGGGAATCAAAGTGCCCTATCAAATCACAAAGCAAACGCAGCGAATGAGGGCCTGGGCTGCTAACAGGCTCTTCTTTGTGTCATAGCAAACATGTCAGTTTCAAACCTAAGTCTCAGAAAATCATTTTTACTGAGCACTTGCCATGTGCTGGTATTTTACGGGTTCTTTATGTGGATTAGTTTGTTTCATCTTTAGCAGACGTCTATACTGACTCACGACCAGAAAATGTACATGAGAGTCTTCAACTACTTTGAAAGCATTCTCCATCTTTTCTACTTTAATAGATGATGATGCCATTTATTTATGTCTATAGTGTTACAAAACATCTGTAATGTTATTTATGTCATTAATGGAGAGTCACCTCATTCATTCTGGATACTTTAATTCCCCCCCAAACTAACATGCAATCTCTCACCAGGTCCTGCCTCTTCTGCCTCAAAATGGCAAATGTAATTAACAATATGCAAATATGTTGGGATCTGTCCATATCTACTGTTCCATAGGCCATTATTAGTTCTCTCTTGTGCACAGCAATAGTCCTTAACATTTGCCCTGTTGTAACTAATTATTCTTCAGATCACATTGGTTTAGTTTTTACACATAAACCAGCACAATCATTTAAAGATATATATTGGACTGGGTACGTCCCTGCTTAAAAACTTCCCGATGCACTTAGAATCCAGGCCTGAACTTTAAGGTTTCTAAGGCCGTGAATAGTCAGATCTAGCCCTACACTCCAGCCTTGAGATATAGCTGCACCCTCTTGCTTGCTCCCTGTGTTCCAAGTTCATCCACTATCTTTTAGCTGCTCCAACATCTCCAACCTTTCCTGCCTTGGGGTATTTGCACATGTCACGATACCTTCTCCCTCCCATTCTTTACCTGTCCATTCCCATTTCCAGTCTTGTAAAATAGCTAACTCCAGAAAGCCTTTTTTGATAACTAAAATAGGTTATATCTGCCCTAACCAGTTTGGCTCAATGGATAGAGTGTCAGCCTGCAGACTGAAGGGTCCCAGGTTTGATTCCTGACTCATTTGCAGACACATTCCAAGTAGGGAGTGCGCAGGAGGCAGCTGATCGATGTTTCTAACTATCCATCTCCCTTCCTCTCTGTTAAAAAATCAATAAAATATATTTAAAAAATAAAATAACATAGGTTATATCTTACTCTCTCTCATTGCATTCTGTTTTTTGCCTTTATAGAATTTCCAAAATGTCTACTTACATTGGAAGGTTATTTGATTATCAATTGTCTTCCATTCAGATATTAAGCTTCATGAGTTGTATTTTCAGGACCTTGCACTGTGCTTGATTAATGTAAATACTCAATAAATAGTTGCTGAGTAAAAGGGATAAATGCCAGCACAGTTTCACACAAGCAATTTCCCAAAATACGATCTTCCTGTTTTTATGTTGTTTTTGCTAAATTTTCTTGCCTACTCTAGAAAGTAATTAGGGTTGCTAACAAGAATCGCTATTGCCCATTCCAAAAGTCTTAATGCAGAATTTAAGATGTGTAAACCAAGGTGGAAGAAAATAAATAATACTGACCTCTCTTTGTGATGATGATGATAAATATTATTACTATACCAAATACTGAGTGCTTACTAGGAGGTGGTAATCCTATGAGGAAGGTATCATGATTGTCCTAATTATACAAATGAGGACCTCGCCCAAGGGCCTACAAGTAGTAGGTGGTAGAGCTGGGATTCTGATCTAGGCAGTCTGGTTCCAGAGTTCAGAGCTTGCTACCTTCCTTTAGAGCAGCAAAGATCCATGTACATGGTGATATAGAAGACAGTGCAAAAAATTCTCAAAGTATTATTAGCATATGAAGCCAAAGCATGAAGGACCCTACATTTCAAAGGAAGTACTTCATATAGAGTATGAGAAATGGCAATACATATAAGAACTCCTTTGCTAGAAGTTGAAGGTTGAAGTGTAATTTGGTTTCAGTATTTATTTTCTGGGATTGCGACATGAAAATAACGCTAATAATTATGAACCGAAGTGGGAAACCAAGGTTTGGATATTGAACAAAATCCATTTTCTCTTCCACTTTTAGACTGAGAATTCCAGAGGTACAAAAGAGAAATCATATATGGTAAACAGCTATGAGGATACTACAGGCCCAGTGCATGAAATTCATGCATGGGCAGGGGCGGGGGGAGGAAGTCCCTCAGCCCAGCTTGCACCCTCTTCAATCTGGGACCCTTCAAGGGATGTCCGACTGCCCGTTTAGGCCCGATCCTAAGATTGGGCCTAAATGGGCAGTCGGACATCCTTCTCACAATCCAGGACTGCTGACTCCAAATTGCTCATCTGCCTGCCTCCCTGATTGCCACTAACCACTTCTTTCTGCCAGCCTGATCATCCCCTAACCACTACTCTGCCAGCCTAATTGATTTCTAACTGCTCCCCTGCCAGCGTGTTTGTCCCCAACTTCCCTCCTCTGCTGGCCTGGTCACCCCTAACTGCCCTCCCTGCAGGTTTGATCACCCCCAACTGCCCTCCCCTGCTGGCCTGGAACTTCCCAACAGCCTTCCCCTGCTGGCCATCTTGTGTCCACATGGGGATAGGATCTTTGACTACATGGGACAGCCCTCTTGTGTGTTGGAGTGATGGTCAATCTGCATATTACTCTTTTATTTAGATAGGATAGAGGCCTGGTGCATAAATGGCGGCCAGCTGGTTTGCCCTGAAGAGTGTCCCAGATCAGGGTTGGGGTTCCTTTGGGGGATGGGGTGGCCTGGGTGAGGGGCCTGTTTTAGTTTGCAGGCCAGCCATACCCCCCAGCAACCCAAGCAGAGGCCCTGGTATCTGGGATTAATTTATGTTCTACAATTGAAACTTTGTAGCCTGGAGCAGAACCAAGCCTTCTGCACCGCTCCGTGGTGATAGCCATTTCTGTTTGGGTTCATTTAAATTCTATAATTGAAACTTTGTTGCCTAGAGTGGAGGCCTAGGTGCTAGGGCTGCAGAAGCTTGGCTTCCTCCATCGCCTAGGGAACCCTAGCCTCTGCTCCCTCCAACTCCGGGGTTGCCACTATTTCTGTTGGGATATATCTTGTATAATTGAAACTTTGTAGCACTGAGTGGAGGTCTAGGCCAGCAAGGGCAGGTGGAAAGTTTGGCTTCCTCCATTGCTGGGGAAACCCAAGCCTCCCTTCTGCTGTCAGTGGCCACAGCCATCTTAGTTGGGGGTTTATTTGCATAATTTGCTCCTGATTGGCTGATGGGCATGGCTGTGGGCATGGCTTGATTGGATATATGGTCAATTTGCATATTACTCTTTTATTAGATAGGATAACAATGAATTCTAGTCCATGTACTTTTTTTTTTTTTTTTTTTTTTACAAATCTGGTTCAAAGGTAGAGCTTGTTAATGTTTCTGTAAACTGAATATATTTCATGAACAGTAGGATTTAAAATAAGTTTGGATATTAGGGTGTATCATTATCTTTAATTAAACAGTAAAATCTGGTCATTTTAGAGAATAAATTGGTAATGATTAAATGTAGGAATAACTTATACTATGCTAGTGCCAATTCAAGTTTCCTATTTATGTGCCCAAGTTGGGGTGACATAAATGCACAATGCATTGACATACCTGTTCACTGCTCTGTTAATGGATATCTCCCCTGGGCTCTGCATAAAGCAGCTTTTAGTGGACCCCTGAAGGATTTCCTAGGAGAGGAGGTTCTATGTATCCTGGTTCTCCTAGCTGAGCAGATGGAGTTTGGACTAGGGGAAAGTTCTAGCCACTTAATGATGGGTTCAGCTGCACCATCTCTACGGTAAGTAAATCCTCCACTCTTAATGATAAACAGTAAAATCTATTCCTTATAGACTGGTCTAGTTCAAAAGCCATCTTCCAAAATGGATTTTCTAGGAGAAAAAGAAAAAAGCACACAAAGCACTGAGAATCTATTTGAATAATGATGTCAGCTAAAGTGCACCGCCATTTGTTCCTTTGCCATACATATATATTTTAATGACATCCTGAAACTCCAAAGATGATACATAAGAGGCTTTTAAGCATCATTTCAACAACTTTGGTCAGTCACTTTCATTTTGCAACATGGAATTTCTGTTAAAACAGCAACACATAAAAAACAGGATCGACTTTCAGGCTTTAAGATGAGATCAATGCAGGAAATGGAAATGCAATTCTACTAGGCGGCATTTACATAACACCCTTCTTTGAAAGAAATCAATGTTATTCACCTATTCACCCCACTTATGTCTGAGAGGCTTTTAAAAAACAAACAAAAATATTAAAGTGACTTTAAAAGCAGGACTCCTTGCACAGCTTTACAAGCACGTTGGAATAAGTACAGAGGAATAGGTGCACATAGGACCAGGGTGGGAGGGCTCACTCAGCTTCCCTGGTGTGTCTCCACCGAAGGCTGAGACTCAGGGCAGGGAGGAGCCCAAGCTAAACAAACAGAAAAGGTCTGTGGAGTGCAGAGTCTGGAGACTTTGTCCACAAAGAATTAAAAGCTTTGAAAAGTAAATGTGAATCAATTTATATTCAAAGATCATGCAATTTGGGAAATTTCACTCAATATCAAAGTGGAAATATTTTACCACTGAGGCTACATAGTATCTTAGTATTTGAAACTTCAAAATCCCTCTGACTCAAAAAGCAAGACATACAAAAGCAGTCCTTTTGAAAATTAAACAGTTCTCCTGAATGCTTAATCACTTCCTGTGAAACACTTGGTAAATACCATACAAAGGAAAGGAGGAGGGAGTATCACTTGGGACATTTTGGGGAATCTATATAGGTTCATTTTCAATGGAATACTTCCGCGAGTTTTGATATTCGATGGGAAATCATCAGGGCAGGGTTTTCTAATGACTATACAAGGAGTATAGGTTACAGCTTACTCATGAATGAATCATGCTCTTTGAAAAGTCATAGGGCTGAAATCCACAAAATACATCAATACTTTCCATTCACATCAAGGTTAAATTGTGTCATAGAATCCTCATAATGGCCTACCCCAGTGGTCGGCAAATGCATTAGTCAACAGAGCCAAATATCAACAGTACAACGACTAGAATTTCTTTTGAGAGCTAAATTTTTTAAACTTAAACTATATAGGTAGGTATATTGTTATTAACTTAATTAGGGTACTCCTAAGATGGCCTTAGCTAAAAACTCAAGGAGCCAAAGCGCCGCATGTGGCTCATGAGCCGCAGTTTGCTGACCACTGGCCTACCCTATTTTACAAAAGAAACTTCACAAAATTAAGGGGTTTAAAGTCTGAGGGCACAGAATGTCGCCCCAAGATATGCCTCTGTGGTTGGCAGATTGTTTTGAGCTAACGGCAACTCTAGCTGCAGGCTCAAGAGAAACTTCTGCCCCATCCCACCTTAACTACCTAGAAGAATTTGAATTATAGGCTTTGCCCATAAGAGATTATCAGAAGTGTCTTCTTTTGAGCTCTCTATAGAGCAGGGCAAACTTCTATTTATTAAAGATTTGTACTTCTTATCCTGCAATGGCCATTTGAAGCCCCAAGGCTCCCTGCCTCATCCCTAGCTCAGAATGTCTTATATACCCATGTTTCCTTTCTATCTCTGAATGTGGAATCTCTCTCTCATGCCAGTATATGCAGAGTTCCCATACATATGTATATAATTTCTTTTCTTGTTAACCATTTTTCTGCTGTTTGTTATAGAAAATGATTGGAAACAACACAGAGATCCATAAGTAAGAAACTTTAAACATCTGTATAAGAAGTAATGCTCTTCACAATGGAATACTATACAATTATCCAAAGTAATGAGATAAGGCTTTCCTTTATACTGTTAAAAATAGTCTTCAAGGTACGTTATTAAGCTAAAAATTCAAGATTGAAAAGAGTATATATTTGCCACCACTGGAATGAAAAGATAAACACGTTTTTGAAATTCAGAACAGCCTCGGGAAATGTGAGCCAAGTTCCTACTAATCCTTCTAGGGAGGAAACTAGGGTGATTGTACCATAGGAAAGAGAGAAAAACTACTTTTCACTGTGAAGCTTTTCAACTTTGCAACTATCTGCACATATTATCCCCTCAAAACATATGGTA
Organism: Antrozous pallidus; assembly: GCA_027563665.1. Lineage (NCBI taxonomy): Eukaryota > Metazoa > Chordata > Mammalia > Chiroptera > Vespertilionidae > Antrozous > Antrozous pallidus. Next base: position 47,976,379 of record CM050524.1, on the reverse strand, counting down.
AATGAAAAGACATTAGGAGAATCCATCATAATTAAGTTTTAAATTTCCCAAGAAAATAAACAGCTTTATAGTTTAAAATTTAGTTTCTTAAGAGATAAGTCAATAATTAGATAATGATTACCTCAGTTTTTAGATAAAATTCAGGATCCACTCCCAATTAATAGCACCAAAAAAGACACCCATTTGGCATTAAAAATGGGTATTTTATCATATCCACTTTCTAAAAACGAGTAAGAACTGAAATGCCCTTCAACTGGAGAATAAGAAAATGAAGCAGAACAATTCAATGAAATACTATTCAGAAATAAAAAGGATGGACTAAAGATGCATTCAACAACATGCATGCATTTTAAATGCCTTAGGTTAAGTGAAGGAAGATTCAAAGGACTATATACTGTGTGGTTACATTTGTATAATATTCTACAAAACGCAAAACTATACTGATAGAAAACACAATTATGGTTTTTGATGATTAAGAGTGGAAGGGAAGATTTGACCACAAAGGGGCAGCATGAGGGAGTTTTAGTAAATATTCTATATCTTGACATAGCACCCTAATAACATACCATTTACATTTTGGAGAATGTCTGACAGATCTGGAAAATTGGGTAAGTCAGAATATCTAAACATTGAAAATAAAAATTTGAAATTAAAATTTACAGCAGGAACTAGCTCTGTGAAATAACATGCATTTTAATGATTAAACATAACCAGTCTGACTCTTAAGCAAAGCAAGCACACCTATCATGGGTAATTAAATTAGTAAAGGAAAAGGTGACATCAAACAGTATGAAAGGAGTGGATTAATTTCTAAATGCTGCTGAGATATCTTGTTAAGTAATCAATTTAGATAGTTATTTGATGATACCAAATATATTAAAGAGCTAAACATAAAGTAAAAGATGCAGAAGGGAATGCTAATAAATCTTACACTTAATGTGATTTTGTAGAACATACAATGGAAAACATTACTTTATGTCATATAGTAATTAAATTACTATTTAAATATGGAAGTAAATTTCAACAAAAAAATTAAAAAAAACACGGAGAGAAATATGATAGAAAAATGTTTAATATTCTCAATATAGAAAGCATTTCATTAAATCAGAAAGATCAAGTTCATTTGTTTAAAAATTTAACTGGATAGCACATAACCCATGTAATTTAAAACCCAATCCAACTTGACCACCCAGCTCCATCTAGTTCTGTTGATTCCAGGGACTCCTCCTGGCCATTTCCACCTGGTTCTACTCAGCACAAACTGGCTCTCATCCATTTAAAGGAAAGCTTCTTGGTTGGAATTGTTTTAGTATCAAGGTTCCAAAAGCAGCAAGCTGCTCTGTGTGACAAGGACCTTTCAGCCATAACTTTAGAATATAAAAAGCCAGCAACTGACATGCCATAACAACTGGAATGACCAGTTGCTCTGATGCCCACTTTGGCCAGCAAACCAGCCTAATTTTGGGATGGGACTGGCCAGCCAACATCCTGGCCCCTCCCGTGATCAGCCTCTCCCATCATAATCAAAAGCCGGGAGGCTGGCCAAACCCCCTTGTCCCTTTCCCCACTTGGCCCTGCTCCTAATCACCCGCCCCCCACGCCACAATAGAGGGTAGGGCTGGCTGGCCAACCTCCTGCAGCCCTTCCACCCAGCAATCCCCAATGGAGATGCCCCCCCCCCCGCCCCCCGCCAACTGACTCACAGCAACTCCCCCCAGCTGGCCCCACCCCTGATGGGCCCCCACCACACTGGTTGGCCCATAGCCCCTTCTCCCAGCCAGCTCTGCCCCCAATTGAAACCCCTCACTCTGATCAGGGGCAGGGCTGGATGGCCAACCACTCATGGCCCTCCTCCATGCTGCTGGCCCCCAATTAATCCCACCTAATTTGATGGTGGGGCCGGCTGGCCCACCACCCATATCCCCTCTCCATGGGTGGCCTCATTCCTAATTGGCCCACCCTACCATGGGTGGCCTTCTAGCCAATTGCCCATGGCCCCTCCCCCCAGCTGACCTGGTCCTGATTGGGCCCCAATTGGGGCAACCCAGCTGGCCAACCTCCCACTGTCTCTTCCTCCCAACAGGCCCAGCCCCGATCTGCCCCAATTGGGGCCAGGCCAGCCAGAACCCACCTGATCATGAATTTGTGCACTGAGCCTGTTGTATGTATGTATTTCAGGATATGTTTATCACATTAATCATTCAGAGGCTCAGCTGATGTCACTTCACATTTTAATTTGTACAACGTTGCAATCACTGACAAAAATAAAACAAAATGAGGACATCATGGAACAACATTGTACTGGAAAACAGATTTGCAATCAAATTGTTTCAGAGAATTCTTAAACCTAAGAGCTATACATCTGAATGTTTCTTCTTAGAATATATTTTTTACAAAGCTGTATTGTAGCTTTTGCTGGTTTGGCTCAATGGATAGAGCATCAGAAGTGTCCCAGGTTCAATTCCAGTCAAGGGCATATATCTTGGTTGCAGATTCCTTCCTGGCCTGGGCCCTGGTCAAGACGTTTGTAGGAGGCAACCAATCTATGTGTTTCTCTCACATGGATATTTCTCTGTCTTTCCCTCTCTCTTCCACTTTCTAAAATCAATGGAAAACTATTTTCTTTATATACTTACAAGACAAACATGAATTAATTGCATAGTTGAAAATGCTAATTACCTGATAACTATCACTACTATTGTATCTCATGAAAATCTAGAACAGCAGTAAAAAGGGGTCCTCCTTTAGAATAATACTTGATCCCTGTAGGTGGAGTTGATCATCCCTCTTTTATTACCATTATCTGGCCTCTCCATTATAATTCTTCTGCTATATGGTTATCCCTCACTTTGAAAATGTATTCCTATGTCTTCTTTACAATCAAATTTAAACCATGTGTTTTATGACTAAATCCAGAACAAATTAAAATGTCTACTAGTATAAAGGCCATTGATTTACCATAAGATAATTTAGATTTGAAAGTATACAATGTTTTGTGCCTTCAATCATTGAACTATATGGATTTTCTACCTTGTTATTAAGATTTGATTTTTTGGGAGTTCTTAATCTAGGATTGCTGGAATTGTATTCACCCCAGTAGACAATTACTTTCTTTTATGGCTCTGAGATTTGCAGCCCCTTTACAACCACAGAAGGACCTCTGTTCAGGTCTTTGAATTGTGTACCTATGGTAATTATATTTCTAAGTGGTACATTTCAGCCTAAAAACATCACTGATAGCAAGACATTTCTCTCCAGTATCTCAGGAATGCCAGGAATAAAAAGCATTATCAGGTGCCACTTAGATTCTATGACCTTTTGATCCATCCAGTGAAACAATACCATAGAGATTGAGGGGAACACAAACAAATAAACAAAAAACCAGTCTGTAACTCTTCTAATTGAAGCTTTTTAAATGTGCCTTTTCTTCTCTACCCAGTTCTCAATCTTAACATACAATTCAGAATAGAAAAGTCATTCTCAGCTTAGTTTTTGAAGAAAGACTGTTTCTCTAAAGGAAGTTTCTATAAATAGGCTACCTTTCCTTTGTAACAAAAGTACCATTTATTAAACACTAGTAAAAAACAAGTGCATGGCTTGCTGCACGTAAAAGCCAAATATTTTCACTCTTCTGAAAACTAGAATGAGCACTGAAGGAAACAATCGAATCCCAAGGAGGAAAGCTTTGAACGGACTAAAGGAATAAAACATTAAATGCAATCCAGAATATTCATATTCATTCTATTTATCAAGTAAGAAAGAAACTTCATCCTCTGAGTTTGGGACATATGACTAAATGTCTCACTGGATTCTTCTCCTATAGTATTTCTCCTCTCCATCCTGACAAAAAAGATACATGACTTAGAGTAACTAAGTGCTGTTAATAGTATTAATAGTACTAATCAAGAGTCTCTCTCTCTCTCTCTCTCTCTCTCTCTCTCTCTCTCTCTCTCTCTCTATATATATATAGTATATATATATATATATATATATATATATATATATTCCAAACATCTGGAACAACCAGTCACTTATGTGCACTATGACTGGCCAACCAGCTTGATTGGGGGCAGGGCTGGCCCACCAACTTCCTGCATCCTCTCCCCACTGCTCAGGTCAGGACAGCTGGACCCCATCCCTGCATGAATTCATGCGCCGGGCCTCTAGTTCTAAGATAAAAATATTATATTTACATTACTATAGAACTCATTTAATTCCCAGCCACCCTCACAATATCAGCATAGAAAGGAACTGTGATTTCCTCCATTTTGTCAATGAGGAAATTGAGACACGGAAAGGTTAAGTCATTTGCCAAAGGTCTCGCAGCTAGTAAGTGACAGAACTAAATTCTGGGATCAATTAGTCCACTAACTATGCTTGAGTCTGAGTAATTTACATAGATTTTGTTAAGTCTCAGCCTCCTCATCTGTAAAATGGAACAGTGCCCATTGAGAATGAAATAGAATAATCCATAAAGCACTAAGCACAATGTTAGGCAGAGAGCAAACCTCTCACTTTCTCTTTACAAAAAAAGGTGTGCATTGATAGGATATGGGGACAGGGGAACAGAGTTATTTCAAACTGCATTTACCAGCTTTATATTGAGATACTAGAGGCCCAATGCACAATTAAATCATGCATGTATAGGGTCCCCTAGCCTGCCATCAGAGCCATGTCTGCCGCCTTGCAATGCTACACATGCTCCATGGATGCTGCCAGCGCCCAGTGACGTTCCCAGGTTGAGCCCTTCCCCGGCATGCCACCTCCCCACCTCCACCTCTTTGCCACATATCCCCACCCGCTTTGCTGCCCCCTCTTCACCATGCGCCCTCCCCCTTCCCCCAACAGTCCCCTGTGAGCCCCACCTCGCCTCGCAAGCCTTGAGTCCCGGCCCTCAAGAGTTGCTCCATGCACCTCCTGGTGACCAGTTGTTTGGTCATGACACCATAACAGCCACAGTTCATTTATGATATAGATAATTGACATATAATGCTAAGTTTAAGGTTTACAATGTGTTGATTTGGTACATGTACATACTGCTAATTGCTTACCAGCACAGCATCAGTTAATGCTCACTCTATCTTTTAGGAGATACTGGTATCAAAACTGAAACTGAAGTGATCACATATAAAGGGTAGTAAGAGAAATTCTCTATAATCAGACAAAAAAAATAAAATAAAATGTGCAGAAACTGGAAATGCCTAAATCCGGAAGTTAAAACAGATAATCTAAAGACAGAAATTGTCTTCTCTACAGAAGCTGGAAAAGTATAAAATAATTCTACTAAATCCAGCATGAACATGTTTCTGTACCAAACTAGCCTACGGCGGCAAGAGTTTAACAATATAATTAAACAACTTGATCAAAAATTTTGGAGCGAATAGGTGACAAAGGTCAAGGGGAGGATCTCTCAGTGCTATTGATGTAGGACAGAGGTCAGCAAACTCATTAGTCAACAGAGCCAAATATCAACAGTACGACAACTGAAATTTCTCTGGAGAGCCAAATTTTTTAAACTTAAACTTCTTCTAATGCCAGTTCTTCAAAATAGACTCACCCAAGCCATGAGCCACACTCAAGAGCTGCACTGTGGGTCTCAAGCAACAGTTTGCTGAACACGGATATAGAACTTCATTAAGCCATCAGGGAAAGGGAGTATAAAAACTAACTATAGTTCAAATCAATGTAAAGATGAATGAATCCAACGGTAGCTGGTTTGGCTCAGGGTACAGAGCATTGGCCCACAAACTGATGGGTCCCAGGTTCGATTGCATTCCCTGGCCCTTGCGAAAGTGCCAGTCTCTCTCACATTGATGTTTCTCTCTGTCTCTCCCCCTCCCTTCCACTCTAAGAATTAATGGAAATATATCCTTCAGGGAGGATTAGCAACACAAAACAAAAACAGATTAATGAATCTATTTTGCTGATTGGCTGGGGCACTCCAGCCCATGAATTGCAAGGATGCACCTGCAGAAGGTTTAAGAAATAGAAACCTTTGTGAAAACCAGAACTGTGTTTTCAAAAGATTTTAATTAGGAAAAAAAAGTTATGTCTACTTGCTAGTTAGCATTAATTGTAACAACTAACGGGATGTTTGTTGTTCCAACACATTTATTTTATATTTCTCTTGCTCCTTTTAATTTCCATAGGCCATTATTAGTAGAAAGAATGTGAAAATGGAAAGATGATTGAACCTTTGTGTGAAAGAAAAGGATTCTTGTACTTTTGATCATTGTCTTCATCCCAAAGAAAGCTTTTGGGATTGAAATATTTTAAAATTCACAAAGAGAAACATATTATGCAAAGTATGTCTATATGGAATCACCATAGTTGATGGTAACAGCATTCACTTTATAAGCATTTGCTAATCAAATGTATTATTAAGAGAGAATTAAGACAGAGTTGATAAATACACAATAACTGAGCTTAACTATTTTTGAATTTCAGTCTGTGTATATTAAGTAACTCCTACATGTACAAAACTACATATCACAAATGGATACCCAATAAAGAAGAAAATAATTTAATGTAATATAATGAGGGTTAACAGCACAGGAGTTAAAAATCAATAAAATCTGCATAAAAATGTTGCCTTGAGAGTAGAGAAGAATTTCTTTGAGAGCAAGTTTTAGAAGGTATTAACTAAACTGATGAACAGAGTGGATTCAGATACATGGAAGCATGGAAAAGAGTGAAGGCTGGGGAGGGTGGGTGGGCAGGAGGTAATCAACCAAAAAACTCATATGCATATATGCATAACCCTTGGACACAGATAATGGGATGGTGAAGGGTTAGAGCTGGGGTGGTTGTGTGTAGAAAGGGGTCAAGGGGGAAGGAAAGGAGGACATATGTAATACTTTTAACAATAAATATTTTTTTATAAAAAAAATAAATCAGAGGAAGTAGTTATAAGATAAACAAGTGATGGCTGGTTCAGAGCTTGCCTAATAAACGGTATCATTAATATTACTATTAAAGTATTTTCTTAAAATTTGCAGATGTTTTACTCTGGAAAAAAAAGATAATAAATAATGAGTTGTGTGCATGCAGGCTTCTTGACAATTATTTGAAGAGAGTGGCAAGTGTTTCATTTAGGATACTACACATTCATCCCCAAATTGAGCTAGAATGATTTAAATCAATCCTAATAAATGAGTTTCTAGATTTGGAAACTCACTAAGCATTTAATTATTCAGGGCTTGGTTTCCAATGCTTGTATCTTAATTGGTCTTAAGCCACTCAACCCTCTTTTCTTGCTAATAGGACTTATTCGGGACAGACACTAAATGGTTTAACTATTCATTAGTGATGCTGACAAAAGGCAAAGCCCAACATTGTCTTAGAAATACAAGTAAGGTTTAATAATTTATTTTCTAAGTTTTCACTATGAAATCTTTAATGCAGGAATTTTTGAAGACCTGAAGGTAGTTACTATGTTAGAAATAATAGATGAAGATGGCTGATAATTCTGGAGATGTATAGAAAACCTCCTTGTCCCGCTTGCCTATTTCATGAAATTATGACTGTTTAAAAAAGAAAAGTAAACACGTCATACAAAGTCTGCTATTACTCACTGAAGCTTATACATAATTATAGAAACTATAGTTAGAAAGCAAATTAACCATATTATGTTAATTAAATATTATAGATTATTCTATATAATAAAACAGAAACATGCAAATTTGACCATACCTTCACTCCTGATTGGCTATGTTACCAGACAATCAGGAGCGGGGGCAGGGCCAAGTGGCTTGAGCGCTGGGCCTGGGGGTGGAGATGAAATGCCAGTGGCAGTGAGTGCCCAGCCCCCAGGCACTGTGAGAGGAAGTCATGGCAAGCGCCCAGCCCCCTGGGCCGGGTGGTCGCAGGCAGCTGGGGCTGAGCTGAGCAGGACAATGGCTGGGTGCCCAAGGCCTAAAGCCTTGCTAGAGGCCTTGGGCAGGCTGGGGGTGAGCCATCAGTTGGACATCCCCTGAGGGCTCCTAGTATGTGAGAGGGGGCAGGTTGTGTTGAGGGACCACCCACCCCAAGTGCAAAAATTTCGTGTACCAGGACCCTAGTATTATATAAATATGAAATTATAAATATGTAAATATAACAGAAATAATCTATATCTATATCTATATCTCCTATCTAATAAAAGAGTAATATGCAAATTAACAATCACTCTGCTATACCCACAAGCCATACCCAGGAACCAATCAGGAGCAAGTATGCAAATTAACCCCAACCAAGATGGCTGTGGCCATGGAGAGAGCAGGTAGGAGGCTTGGGTTTCCCTGGCAATGGAGGAAGCCAAGCTTTCCAGACACTCTGGCTGGCTGAGGCCTTCACTCAATGCTACAAAGTTTCAATTATAGAAGATAAATAAATTCCAACAGATATGGCAGCAGCCACAGAACTGGAGAGAGCAGGAGGCTAGGGTTGCCCCCAGCAATGGAGGAAGCCAAGCTTTCCGCAGCCCTGGACTGCCTTGGCCTCTGCTTAAGGCTACAAAGTTCTAATTGTGTAAGATAAATAAATCCCAACAGAAATGGCTGCAGCCATGGAGGAGGTTTAGCTAGCTCCAGGATACAAAGTTTCAATTGTAGAAGATAAATAAATCCCAAATGCCAGGGCTTTGGCTTGGGTCACTGGGGGTGTGTCCAGCCTGCAAACTACCACAGATCCTTTACCCAGGCCACCCCATTCCTCAAGGCAAGCCCCACCCTATTGTGGGACACCCTTCAGGGCAAACCAACTGGCTCCTCCTCCCCCATTCACCAGGCCTCTATCCTATCTAATAAAAGTGTAATATGTATATTGACCATCACTCCAACACACAAGATGGCTGCCCCCATGTGGACACAAGATGGCCACCACAAGATGGCCAACAGGGGAGGGCAGCTGGAAGGGACCAAGCATGCAAGGGAGGGCAGTTGTGGGCAATCAGGCCAGCAGGGGAGGGCAGTTAGGGGTGACCAGGCCAGCAGAGGAGGGAAGTTGGGGGTGACCAGGCCTGCAAGGGAGGGCAGTTAGGGGCAAATAGGTGGGAAGGAGGGCAGTTAGGCATCAATCAGGCTGGTACAGTAGTGGTTAGGGGATGATCAGGCTGGCAGGCAGAAATGGATAGGGGCAATCGGGTAGGCAGGCAGGTGAGCAGTTGGGAGCTAGCAGTTCTGGATTGTGAGAGGGATATTCAACTGCCCATTTAGGATTGGACCTAAATGGGCAGTCAGACATCCCTTGAGGGGGTTCCAGATTAGAGAGCGTGCAGGCTGGGCTGAGGGACATTTCCTCCCCCTCCCCCCATGCACGAATTTCATTCACTGGGCCTCTATTTTCTATATCTATATCTATATCTATATCTACATCTATATCTATCTATCATCATTATATATAATAGGAATAATAAGCCAATGTAGTACTTCCCCTAGTTAGAGAGAATCAACTCCCAAGTTATGTCAAACAGGACCAAGAAACTCTCTTTTGTGTTTATCTCAAGGTATTCACATTTTTCATGTGAAGAGGGAAAAAGGAGAAAGTGCTTACCTAGATCCAGTGACAAAAAAGTAAAGGACTAGACATTATTTCAATATAAATTAGGGGAAATCATTTGACATGTCAGAAAGCAGAATTTATCATTGTGCCAAGAATGAGTTATTTTAAGAAATAACAATTAGACTGCCAGCATAGCCCCCTGAAAAGCAGTCTTAAAGAAATGAGGCATTTTAAAAGTAACTTGTACCTTTTTTCCATCAAATTAAGTTTCTTTTTCTTGTGAATATTTAGTTCCTTCTCTTTCTGGATATTTAGATATACAAATGAGGGTGTGAGTGTGTGTGTTTCAAAATTAAGAAAAGATTTCACGCCCTAACCGGTTTGTCTCAGTGGATAGTCAGCCTGCGGAATGAAGGGTCCCAGGTTTGATTCGTCAAGGGTATGTACCTTGGTTGCGGGCACATCCCCCTGAAAGGGTTGTTTGAGAGAGTTGATAGATGTTTCTCTCTCATTGATTTCCCTAAGTCTCTATCCCTCTCCCTTCCTCTCTGTAAAATATCAATAAAATATTTTTTAAAAAGATTTCACTTAATGTTTGCCACTGAGTTTGTTGATGTTGGTTTAGCAGGAGCTGTGTATTCTCCACATATCCTCAGGAGTTTCATTAAAAGCAAATAGGAGTATGAAGTTTATTCAACTCATGAAATGGTACATCAACTCCAAGGAATATTTATTGAGAATTTACACTGGGCTAAGCAACAGCCCTTAAAATGAATGAATGAATGAATGAATGAAATTTGGTTTCAATTACTTGGAATCAAATTAATAAAAAATTATCTCAGCACTGTTCACACTTCCTAACCTGCTTCTGTGAAGATTAGAACTTTAGACAAAAACAAGGGAAGTGTGAGATTAAGTAAGGAAATCTACAGTAGTGTGTGGAGAGCCCCCTGAGAAGGCCTATGGGAGTTTTTTTAATTATTGTCAGCTGAACTCAGGGTGACAGGCAGAGCCAAGCCCTGGGAACAGCTTCACAAAAAAGGCTGAGGTGTTATCAGTACTGACTCTTGACTTGGCCCAGGTGGAGGGAGCAGAGGGGCGGGTGGGGGTGGGGGAGGCGGTATTGACATGTAAATGCAGTCAAGGACCAGAAATTTTCCGGCTTATTCAAGAATGCAAATAATCTCCTTTGATCCTAACTTTTGGTGTAACTTCCTGGTATTTTGGGGGTATAAAATAAACTTGCTGCTTGGGCTCTGGGTCCCTGTCTCTCCATGAGAGAGAAGACAGTGTCCCACCTCGCTCCCAGCTTTCTTTCACTCTCAATCTCAGCTGCCTCCATTCAGAACAGCTTTCATCTCTCTGTGCTGGATGCGAAAAAGCGAGATCTCTGCCATATTTGGCACCCCGTGCCAGAGTAGTGTTGAAAAACTTTCAACAATCTAATGAGAAGCCTTTAATTTGTCAACTAAAGATCATCTCTATTTAACTTCAGCCAAATACAGGCAGTCTCACCCTGAAGTTCATTATCAGTGGCCACCACTCCACGTGATCTAAAACCAAAACATCACAAATTTCTTTCACTTTGACCTTAATTTTCTATGCTCACACTTCCCCTTCATTTGCTGGCATTACGATCATTTCCTAGTACCTAATTCCATCTCCATTTTCACCTACCATTCACATTTTATGGGCTCAATTGTCCTGATGTCAGCCATATGTTACTGATCCTTATCTTCTTCCATACTTCTCTTGCTAAATTTATTTATTTTTATTTTTTTATTTTTTTTCACTTAATAAATCATTTTTTATTGTTCAGTTTATTAATTACATTGTTTCCCCTTTTTTATCCCCCTATATCTCCCCTCCACCCTGTACCTATCCTACCCTCCACCCTCACCTCCCCCTCCTCAATGTCCTCTCCCATTGTTGCAAGATTTTTGTCCAATCTCTTGCTGTACTTCCCACAACCCTTTTCTCCCCAAGAATTGTCAGTCCATTCCCTCTCTATTTCCATGTTTCTGTTATATTCACCAGTTTATCTTGTTCATCAGCCTATCAATTCACTTGATTTTTATGTTCATTTGTTGATAGATGTGTATTTGTTGTTCATAATTTATATTTTTACCTTTTTCTTCTTCCTCTTCTTAAAGAATATCTTTCAGCATTTCATATAATACTGGTTTGGTGGTGATGAACGCCTTTAGCTTTTTCTTATCTGCGAAGCACTTTATCTGATCCTCAATTCTGAATGATAGCTTTGCTGTTTAGAGTAATCTTGGTTGTAGGTTCTTGCTATTCATTATTTTGAATATTTCTTGCCCCTCACGTCTGGCCTGCATCGTTTCCTTTGAGAAATCCGCTGACAATCGTATGGGTGCTCCCCTGTAGGTAACCAACTGTTTTTCTCTTGCTGCTTTTAATATTCTCTCTTTATCTTTTGCTCTTGGCATTTTAATTATGATATGTCTTGGTGTGGTCCTCTTTAGATTCCTATATTTGGGGGTTCTGTGTACTTCTTGGGCTTTTTAGTCAGTTTCTTTCACCAGGTGTGGGAAGTTTTCAGTCACTATTTCTTCAAGTAGGTTTTCATTAACTTGCTCTCTCTCTTTTTCTGGCACCCCAATAATTCGAATGTTGGCATGCTTGAGGTTGTCCCAGAGGCCCCTTACGCTATCTTCAATTATCTGAATTCTTTTTGTTTCTTGCTTTTCCAGCTGAGTGGATTTTGCTTCTTTGTATTTCAAATCTTTGACTTGGTTCTTGTGGCCCTCTGGACTGCTTTTAGGACTTTGTGTAATATTTTTTATTTCAGTCTGTGTATGCTTGATTTCTAGTTGGTCCTTTTTTTATCCGTGGTTCATATCCTCAGAGGTCTTGTTCATTTCCTTGAGGGTCTCATTCATTTCCTTGAGGTTCTCATTCATTTTCTTGTAATTCTCATTCATTTCCTGGTTGGTCTTGTTTATTTCCTAGTAATTCTCATTAAGTTGATCGGCCTTTTGTAGGAGCCTCTTGAAAAGCCTTATTACCATGGTTTTGAACTCTATGTCTTGTTGTCTTTTCTCCTCCATTTCTTTCACACCTGATTTCTTTCCATATCTCTGAATGGTGGCTGCTTTATGTGGTAGATATCCTCAAAGGGACAGTGGCTCAGTCTCCCCAATTACCTGAGGTGGGTACTCTTACTGCAATCCTTTATGGGTTGTATTCAGTAATTTTGAATTTAAACCCAGCTTGTTGTTGTTAGACCTAGGAGGGTTTGACCTCCAGGCCAATTGGCTGTGAAGGGAGACTGTGTTCAGGTTGGATGGGCGGAGTCTCTGAGCTGCGCAGGCAGCTTCAGCGTCAGCCTCGTCCTATGCGGCACTCACGCGAGTGGCTCTCTGTTGGATGGGGATGGCTGCAGACACCTCCAAGAGAAATCCGGTAGTCTCTTCCCCTTGCCAGACAACTCTGCCTTTCCCCAAATGTGCCTGCACGCCAAAAGTCTAGCCCAAGGTTGTAAAATAGATGGTTTCCGGAACCAGGAGACAAGTTTCCAGGGGGCAAGTCGCGGGTTTGCGCGACCCTTGCAACTAGGAGCCTCTGCCGCAACCCGCTTCCAGGGTGCGTCCCCCGGACCTCGCCTGGCACTGGGGAATCTGTGCAGTGGGATGTCTCCACGTACCCCGGATCTCGGACCTCGCCTGGCCTGGGGAGTCCGTGTAGTGGGACGTCTCCGCCCTCCCTGTAGGAGAAATCTGGCGGGGGTTGCTGCTCCAGCCCCAGCCCGCGCACGACCAGGGCGGCTCCTAACCTGTTTCCATCTGAAAGCTCTCTTGCTAAATTTAAACCCTATCTACCATCTGCCTCTACCAATAATATTTGCCTTTATCATCCCTGATACATGGTTCATAATTACTGCTGTAAAAAAGTCATGAAAATAATATATTTGGTCCATGAAATTCATTTCACTGCTTTAGCTGGATCTACCTTCCTCTGTGGCCAGAAGTTTAAATCAAAATGTTCCCCACCACCATTACTAAAACATCTCAATTTCAGTTTCCCCAAATCAGAGCCAGGGACAAAGTAGTTTAATTGGGAGCTGATGTCAGGAAGCATATGACAGAAAAATAAAAGGGGGTGGGGAGCGTGGAATAAAAGCCAATAAAAAGGTGCCTCATTCAACCTGTTAGAACTATTGGCAACCCTCTTAGAGACCTTGTTGATTGTAACTCAGAGTTTCCCCTCCAAAGGACAAGAGGTCCAATCTTACACGGTGACTCCCATGTCCATAGACTGGGGTTGTCTCAGGGAATAACCCCACCAGAGTTGGCAAAAATCCTTTGTCAGGTTGAGCAAGCTTTTAGATAGAGGTAGAAAAGTGGAGAGAATCATGCATGCTTGCGATGGGACCCTTACAATGTGTATGAAGACTGCCCATGTCGTCTGCAGCCGCAATCACAGGTGGGAAGAAGAGAAGGAGGGAGCACCAGGCACAAAATCTAGTTCAATCATTTCTCATTGGAAACTGATTCTCTGGAGTCGTGGTCGAGGAACTGCTACTCTAGCATCAAGCTACTTTCAGCTCTTTGGCCCTCAAAATACCACGGGCTGGGTGAGTCTATTTTGAAGAAGTTTAAGTTTAAAAAATTTGGCTCTCAAAAGAAATTTCAATCGTTGTACTGATATTGGCTCTGTTGACTAATGAGTTTGCCAGCCACTGCCCTAGACCTTTCTGGATTCTCCTCATTTAGAAATCTAATCATCTCTTCCTCCCTTCCCCCTTCTTTAATTTCATCAGTCATAATGTGTTTACTTTCATAGTATCTGCTGTATGGCTCTATCAGAAGATTTAGAAATGCCTGGCCAAGTCCATGTTCATAGAATTCCCATAGATTCTAACACTATTTTGACCACGAACTTATCAGGCTGCTTGTAAAGTTCATTGATTGTATTCCAACAGTCCTTCATGAGTCAACTATTGTTTGGTACACAAAAGTAATCTAGAAGGCATCACTAACATTAACAATGAGAGGCTTTAGAGAAAGTAGCTCCTCACTGATTCCTAAGTCCTAATTAATGAGAAATCTGAACTCATATCCAGTTAGGGATTGTAGTATTTGCAAAGTTTATTATGTAAGTTATGTTTTAGTGTCACAAAGATGGATAAGCCAGCATTAGACAGTTTTTCTCAGTAGAACAGTAAAGGAATATTTTTGCTAACCTGTACCATAATATTTTTCTTTTGCTGCCTCTTCTTCAGCCTCAGCTACAGTTACATCTGTGGACTTAACAGACTGATACCACAGAGGAAACTCTGGTTGTAAGGGTCTGCAACATTTTCCACTGATAAGAATGTACATGTCTATTGCTCCAATACTCAGATTTTGAACTATGTCTCTAAACATAAATTTTATATAAGTACATTGTTGACATTTTACTCTGGGGGACAATTTAAATTTAACAAGCATTTTCTCCCTTCAGTTTCTTTAAAAATTATTATGTTTTAAATATTTTTCTTCTCTTGCGCTCGGGATATATACTACATATCCACAATCAAATACATTTCTTATTTACATAAACACACAATAGCAAAATTATATCCAAGCATCAAGAAGGCATACAGTTTTATACTAATTAGAAAAATACGATTCCTGTGCCATTTAATTATCTGTCCAATTTCTGTTGATCACAGGATTTGTTAAAATCGAAAAGATCTCTGAATGTGCTGATTTTTCTCTCACTCTTCCCTACTTCTTGGAGTTCATTTAGGATCAGAAGTAATTACCCGAAGGATAAGAAAATCATACTAACAGAGAGTTATGCCATTGTCTTCTAGAAAGACTACTACATGTGCTTACAGGCAAAAGTCTAGTTTGAGAGGAAAACGTGACTTGTTTCTCTACAAACTAGCCTGATGTTCCCTTCACCAATACATGTCCTAACATATGGAAGCCTTTTCCACATGGTGCATCACTCTGTTCTGGGGGCTCTTTGAAAGTGAGCCTTTCAAGTTCATGCCCCACAGATCCCTGAAGTGTCTGGGAACTTACCCTTGGCTTTTTGGTTTGAAAATGGAACACTTTGGGGCTGCACAACATTGCTGAGCATTCATTACAGGACAAAGAAATGTCTGGGGTTAAGCAGACAAGCGACTAATGGTCCTTCATTTTGTCCAGGAAACATCAGGATCGATATGTGGGACATGCAACATTTATGGAACACTGTGTTTTCATTTCCCTCTAGGGAAGGCAGAACGCGTTGGATGGTCCCTTTCCGAGGATGGCTGCAATGATTGACGTTGCTTAGTACATATATATCTTTGTCGTCTTCTCCCCAGCTGCTAGTAGCAACACAGCCACCTGGTCTTTGTTAATTTGCTAATATATATGAATGTATATATAGGTATATATATGTGTGTGTGTGTGTATGTATGTATGTATGTGTATATATACACACATATATATGCACACACACACACATATCAGAATTCAAATAACTTTTTATTTTTGACAGGTATATTTAGCTTCATTGATTGAAATAACCACAATCTTGAGATAACATTATAAATAAAAAATGATCAGAGCTAGTTCTGAGACTCTCTAATAGGCATTAATGATCCCTGATGTACTCATTAAAATTAGATCTTTTATGAACAAACAGGAGGAACCCAGAGAAAGAAAATATAAGTCAAAAGAAGCATCTATACAGGTTGCTTTCAATTCACATGATCTAAATATCATCACGAAATCTGATTAATGAATAAATTGCTCCTAGAATAATGCAAATCAAAATGGAGACAGCACCATGAATGTAGTCCAGGTCACATGTCCTTGCAAATATCCTTAACTATGATGTTTTTATAATCTGAAAATCAGAGCAATGTCAAAATTTTGGGTTGAAGTTATTTTTACCTGGATCTTTTACAGAAATGACATAGAAGAAGATTGGGAAACTAGATAATCTTCTGAGGGAAAAAATTAACTTTGCGTCTCCTTTAAGAGAAATCATTGTCAAAAGCGACAGAAGCCAAAATGGCAATATATTTGCTCAATGACATGTGCACATTTTCCCAAATCATTCCTGAATGGAGTAGTCAAGAATGTGAATTTGGCCCAATTGTTCTCTACTTGTTAAAGGAAGGTTAAAAGCAGGGCTCTAGTATGAGCAGATAACTGACTTAACATGCAATCTTTTCAACAGCTTTGATAGGGCCTGAGGACCTCAGGTCATTGTTGTATCACTGTGGGTCCCTCAGTCACAAAGCCTTAAAGCATTATATTGAAACCATCAATGTGAGTTCTATAATGCCACAAGCTTCAGAAATCAAAGATGTCAAATATTGAGAATGTGGGAAGCCTGGATTTTTAAAATAATTTTTGAATTCTATTTTAGTTGCTCGTAGGTCTGATCAATTGTAGTTGCTTTTAATTAGGACACCCAGAAGCCACAATAGTAATGAAAAAGTTAGATCAGTCACTCCTTTTGAAAAGATCAAAGCAATGTCTTCCAATCGGATATCAGAGCTCACAGTGACACTCCACTCAATTTTCAAAATGGAATAGATAATTGGATTAAGTTGGGAGTTACTGCATGTGAGATTTCAACCTTCTACAACAAATAAGCAGTGAGAATAAATAAAGGCAAACCGCACACACCTAAATTTGGTTATACCTATCTTACTAAATGTACCCAATAAAGGCATTTTACTACCTTGTCTTCCAAAATACACACGTTTTGCATGATGTCCTGTTTTATTAACACTAAATTTAAATATCAAAGATTAAATACCTCTGTTACCCTTTATTAAACTCTGAATTCCAATGCATGAATAAGCAAATTCAAATACCAATTTATAATCAATATTGTAAATTTCATTCTATTAAGGATGAATGCAAATATCAAAAGCATAAAGTTACATCTCTGAGAGTTTTATAACTGAGAACAATTATTTGCCTCTCATGTTCCCAAGAGATAAAAGTGAGAAACTCATAACTAAGTTCTTGCTATTCACAATGTTTCCATTGGGTGTAGCTATGATATTAGATAGGTTAATATCAGAGCCTGCATATTCAGGAAGAATGCCCAGACATTTGGGGACTTTTAATGACTCTCTTTGTCTTTAGCATTCAGTTGACTTAATCAGCTTTACATTTTATGGGGAATACAAATCAAATAGTTTCAAATCAATCAACTCAAGTATTTCAGTGTCTTTTTCTGAAAAGGTGGAAACCTAAAAAAAAACTAACACCTGTATTAAAACAACAATACTTTCTATATACTTTGTTTATTCTTAATTTATTTAGATAGCTATATAATTCACACCTTCTATATAGATAGGCCTCTGTCGGATAAAATGGGACAAATACAAGAAAAATCCTCTAAGAGTACAACTCCTTTCTTCAATGATGGGTCTGAGCAGAGTGTCTCAAAGTGCTTTTTTATGCTAAAATAAAAAAATAAATAAAAAGTATGTCTCCTAAAATGCAAGGGCAGCTTACATGCTGAGATGTAAATTGCTAACTCTTTTCTTAACAACACCATATGTCTCAGATAGGTTCCAAATGCAGTCAGACCTCCAGGGAACATTATGCATGGAAGCTAACCAGACCAAGGCACAGGCTTCACTGTAGGTTGACTCTCTGATTAACCAGAGATGCCACTTTGGATTTTGCAGTGTCAGTCTGAAGGCCTCTTCTTTCCTGACATCCTCCCCAAACCAACCAATTCACAAAGAACCCTGACCCCTTCACAAAAAATATTTATTTTTGTTCAAACTTCCTCTTGTATGAACCTCAAAATATTTGAAGGAATTAAAACGTTCAACCCTCTGCCCTAACTGGTTTTGCTCAATGAATAAATAGAGCATCAGCCTGCAGACTGAAGGGTCCCAGGTTTGATTCGGGTCAAGGCCATGTACCTTGGTTGCAGGTACATCTCCAGTAGGGGGTGTGCAGGAGGTAGCTGATCAATGTTTCTTTCTCATCAATGTTTCTAACTCTCTATCCCTCTCCATTCCTCTCTGTAAAAAAATTCAATAAAATATATTTAAAATAAATAAATAAAATGTTCAACCTCTGAACTCTCTAACCATGGATTTGAAGTAATACACACATTACAAAGACTATAGAAATCCAGCTTAGAGTGATCAAAAAGGGGATATCTGTAATACTTTCAACAATAAATACATTTTTTAGAAAGACCATAAGGAAAATTGTAAGTCCCAAGAAGTTACATTATTCCAGAGAATCACCAAAAACAAAAGAGCAACAAATAAAACCAACATGCATTAGTCAGATATTTATTTATTCGATGCAGTTTTTAGCACCTCTGTCAAGTTCTAATGTTTTCATATGTGAGTGAGATATTTATTTTTAAATATACTCATCTAATATTAAATACCTTCTATATATGCTACTACCACGTTAATATCAAAATAAGGCAGGCATTTCTGCTTAAGCTTTGACATGTGATAGATTCAACTTTTGTATATTGAGTGTAATTCTTTTTTTAAATTAATTCTTAATAGCATACAGTTATATCATTTTAGTATATCTAGACTTAAGAATTTTGCTTTTGGAAATGAGAAATGCTCTGGGACAGTCTAGGCTGGTGTTCCTCGATCTCCCTCTGATGAAAGGATAGTTTTAAGAAATGTTTTCATATGTCAGTAATTGATATTTCTGTAAAATATGAACTTAGGCACCCAGATTTTATGACAATGTCCAATTGCTATGAAAGTTTCTAAATGCTGATGCTCACTTTCTGTACTCTTCTTGTCATGGACAGGGAAGATATGTTTGGACACTGGCATCAACCTGTGGTCTCTGCTATGCATATATCACTGTTCAGGTATTTATAAATTAAAAATCAAGATAATGTACCAATATGAATGACAAGAGTCAGAAACTTCCTTCACTTTGAGTGTATCTTTAACTACTTTTTGCTATATTTTTCTTCTAATTCGCCTTAGGGAATGAGCAGCAGAGAGTCAAAAGAAAGCCACTGAAGAATCACCAAAAAGTGTGTGGTAGTTTTAAGAAAGATGAGTTGCTACATGGTATTAAAAACTATACATTTATGAATAGATCCTTTTCCATCCTAATGACTCACTAACGGCCTTAGCATGTATTCATTCTAATCCTAACAATAAGCCCAGACACTATTGAATCATTACTTAATGTCAGGAGTGTCTTACCTGGGATGCCAGGTGGTGTTTTCAGGTATTTTCCATTAAAATGTTGAATTACCACTTCACATTTTTCAGTAGACTCCATTCTGGAAAAAATAAAAGTAAAGGGGGATCATACACTTTTCACGAACTTTCCATATTCAGGAAAATAAATAAAAACAAAAAAGAAAATGGAAAAGCTATTTTTTTTTACCAGAATTTGCCATCTGTTACCATGACCAGGTCTATAGGACATCACCAACAAACACATCATTGCTGAGAGGCTATTGCTTATGCAGATGGCTCTGTGCTGAGTCCTCAACCAGAGGCAGTACTAAGGCATGGAATTATATAATCTATACAACAATGTTTGGCAAATAAATGTGCTCTTGCCTGGCTGGTGCAGCTCAATAGATGAGCATGGACCTATGCACCAGGAGGTCATGGGTTGGATTCCCAGGTTGTGGCTCAATCCCCAGTAGGGGGCATGCAGGAGTCAGCTGATTGATGATATTTCTCTCTCACTGATGTTTCTATCAATCTCTCCCTCTCCATTTCTCTCTCTTTAAAATCAATATAACATATTTTATAAATTTGTTTTTTTATTGTTGATAGTATTATAGATATCTCCCATTTTCTCTCCTTCCCCTCCTCCTCCCAGCACCTAACCACCCCCAGGTCTTCACTACTCTCTTGCCCGAGTCCATGGGCTATGTATATAAGCATATAAATTCTTTCGTTTATCTCTTCTCATTAAAAATATTTTTTAAGAAGTGCTCCATTAATACCTGTTAAATGTCTAAATTAGTGAACTTCATTATGGCTTTTCGTGTCAGTGAAGGTGCCGAGGCTTAGAGAGGTGAAACACTTGCCAATAAGTTTAATTGAGACCCATCAGACATCAGAGCCATTCTGTAACTACTAAGCTATCCTGCTGAGGGACTTCACAAAGCAAATTGGTGAGATGTGCTTTATTTCAACCTCTTCCAGCCTAACTAATGGTTAATAGAGGAATGCCACCATCAGTTTCATGACACTTTCATTGATAAGTTTCACTGGGCGAAAGATACAGAAGAGAATTACTTGGTGTCTGTAATGTGAGAGGAAAATGTAAATATAGAAACCTCAGATGCTGAACTTTCTTCATTTTGAACAACCCTTGATTTTTTTATACCAGATATCAATGTTCCTAAACTGGGTTTCTCGGACCAAATTTTGTCATCTCACATAGAAGCTAATGTATGAACATTCTGAGGTATCCCACCATCATTTCAATATTGGCAGTATCACCATATCCTGAATAGTATTGGCAACAATTTTAATGATGAACTATATCTGGGCTTTATTACTTTATTTTTATTTTTTAAATATATTTTATTGATTTTTTTACAGAGAGAAAGGGACAGGGATAGAGAGTTAGAAACACCAATGAGAGAGAAATATGGATCAGCTTTCTCCTGCACACCCCCTACTGGGGATGTGCCCGCAACCAAGGTACATGCCCTTGACCGGAATCGAACCTGGGACCTTTCAGTCCACAGGCCAATGCTCTATCCACTGAGCCAAATGGGTTTCTGCTGGGCTTTATTACTTTATAAAAATTGGAAGGAAAAGATAAAAAATAAAGGGTTTACTCTGATTAAAGGAAATTAAGTCCCACAAACAGCATACTAGAGACAAAAATAAATTTAAGAAATAGAACAAATCCATATGAAAGGATGTATATGAAATGTATGACATTTGTCTAAAAGGCAAAGTATAATTTAAATGTTCTGCTCTGTTATGCATATGAGCTTTCTGGGAATGGAGCCCCTTGACACAACCTGTAAAACTTCTCTACCTCTAAATCTTTTGTGTGTTTTCAGGATCATATTATTTGACCATATTATATGCAGAGGACACAAGACAAGGAGAAAGGTGTAAGCAAATGACAAAGAAGTTATACATTTATTACAGCAATAGGAACTGAAATGTGAGAGGAATTCCAGGAGCCAGGGAAATGCTGAGTAAAAGGGGAAAGTGAAGTCAGAAGAGCCCCTTAGGAAGTCAGTGGGCAGGGGCCTGAGCTGGGCAGGTGAGGGCCTGTACCTTTTAGGTGGGGTAGAGAGAGCAGATCTCTGTGGCTGGAGTGAAAGATTTACCTGGGGAAACTCTTGGAGCAAAGCTGAGAGATGCAAACAAGACCATCTGAATGATCAGATTAAAAATTTGGAGCTGGTATCAGGAGTATGTTCCATTTAGGACATTAAATTTTTTTCTACTAAATTGAAAAAAAAATTCTTTTCTGATGTACATTCACTCCTACGAGGCAGGGGATGGACAGACATTTTTCTGTATTGA
Organism: Antrozous pallidus; assembly: GCA_027563665.1. Taxonomy (NCBI): domain Eukaryota; kingdom Metazoa; phylum Chordata; class Mammalia; order Chiroptera; family Vespertilionidae; genus Antrozous; species Antrozous pallidus. Next base: position 47,954,403 of record CM050524.1, on the reverse strand, counting down.
TACACAAATCTGTCCCTACCAATCAGATTGGCTTTATGGGACCACAGAGCCACACACTGAGACCACGCTGGCACTTGGTTTAAACACTCTGTTGTCAACGACTTAAAATCCTTAATAATTTTCCAAAAAGGGTTCTTGCATTTATACATTTTGCTAGGTCCCCAAAATTACAAAGCTGGTCCTGCTATGGTAAGAAAATGCAGAAAACTAATGTGACATATTCAGGCTGGTATCCATTCATCAGATGGTCCAATGGATCAACAATTGTTATTTTGATAAACAACAAGAATGAACCGATTTGATGTACAAATGAAACAAAGAAGAAACTCTTTAATCTCAATAACATGCAACTTTAAAAGTTAAAAATATAAAGATAGCATTTTGTTAATTGCTTACTCACAATTTCCCCCAAATCAGAAGACATTTGGATTAGAAACACAAGGTGAAATATTCCTCATTCCAAATATTCTGGAATAGCTAAGTACAATTTTTCTAACTTCTCTAAGTTTTCTTCCTGGTGAATCTTATATAGTAAGTCTTCCAACTTTTTTTTTAAGTAGGAAAGTACCATTTCTAGGAACAAAAGAATTCTAATTTTGTTCTTTCTTCCCACAGGATCCACTATCTATTGTCTCTTAGGGAAAATAACCTTCCCTACTAGCAGAGACATGAATGAGAGAGAAAATGTAAGCCCTTAATGACTACAGATGTTACTTTATGGAATTTTTATTCCAGGAGAGCTACAGAATAAAAATCTCATGCCCCAGAGTCCCCTTCGCTATGGAGGCTCTCTCTGGGCACCCATCTCAATGAAAGCCAGTTAAGAATCTAAAGCTTGCTTGCTAGAGTCCTACAAATCAAACCCTTTCTCTTTGTCTTAAAATGACATGGGATTCTGCCCTAGCCAGTTTGGCTCAGTGGATAGAGTATTGGCCTGCAGACTGAAGGGTCCCAAGGTTCCATTCTGGTCAAGGGCACATGCCTGGGTTGTAGGCTTGATCCCCAGTCAGGGGCGTGCAGGAGGCAGCAGATCAGTGATTCTCTCTCATCATTGATGTTTCTATCTCCCTCTCCTCCCTTCCTCTCTGAAATCAATGAAAATATTTTTTAAAAATGACATGGGATTCTAAATGAAGACTAAAACCTAATGGGGGTCAGTACGTGTGTGTGTGCGTGTGTGTGTGCATGTGTGTGTGTGTGTGTGTGTGTACTTACTGATGCTGTATCTTGTGTTTTAGCCAGAGATAGCCAAGGAAGAACGTCAAGTAGCCAACCCACTCGACTGACCTAAAATATTTCCACCCTGATTTGAAAGGCTCAAGTTTTCCTTTTTAGACTCTATACATGCCCGTCTTTTCTTAAGACTATTTTACAGCTACATGAAGCCGGGTGGGGGATATTTCTAGGAACACAAAGACAGCAGCCTAGATGCTTCACGTTAGCTTCATTCAGATTTAACTAAGTCAATGTCTACCGTGAGGCTTCAGAGACTCTCCTCGCTGAAAGAATAAATGCAATAAAAGTCTGTTTTCTATCGCTGCCGGCGCTTAGTGTCAAACCGTGTTACGCCACACCACCCAGCAGTGACAATTTCACTTTAACACACGGGGCATATTTTAACTAGGCAACACAGTCCCAGCAAAGACAGCAATATCAGAGCTGCCAAGGGGACAGGCTCAGTGTTCCTTGTGCATTTTAGGTGGGAGCAGAACAAAAGTGAGACCCATGGAGCTGGGGCTGCGGGGGGGGGGGGGGGGGGGGGAGAGGGGTTGAGAGGGGGAGATGTGTGTGTGAGGGGTGAGGTGAAGGAGGGGTGTTGATACTGCATTTGAATAGCTACCTCTGAAGAATGTGCCCATTTTCTTCTCAAGTTTCACAATTAACCGCTTTGAAATGCCAGCTCAAGCTATCTGCAATCTGGCACGCGCTTCAGCTGAAACTGACACTAGCATTATCAAGTGAGTCTGAAAAGGCAGCACGCCACACAAAGCTGCCTTTCCATGTCCCTTTCAGACGGGCCACTGAATCACTACAACCCAATCTATTCTTCTTCGCAGGCACCTGAGCCCCCTTGCGTCCCTCGGAGCAGCTCGCATGCCAGGCCAACCATTCACCCGATGATACATTAATTAGGTTCTTACAAGGCTCTAATCATTGTAGAAAGCTTAAGGGTTTTCTGTTAGGTCTGATGTTTAAATATAAACACACATTAAAAGCCCCGCTTGACATTCTTTCTTGTCTCAGTGCCTAGGAACCTGGTTTCCGTCATTCAAAATGCATCACAGAGTTGTGATTTTTTTATAAAAAAAAAAACATTTTTTTTTCCCAACAGCTACGAAGAGGAGCTGATTTCACAGCCAATACAATTCCCACAAGGCAGATGACATCAGATGAGAGCCTGATCCAATATTAGTAAAATGTTCTGGGTCAGACTTGACGTGCAGAGGTAAAGAAGTGTTCGGCAAAACCATTTGCAGCCCACCTCTCTCAAGCCCAATAGAGGAATTCTCCGTGTCTGACCTTAAACCAATAAGCGTGATCAACCATGTATTTAAAACAAATCCGCCCTGTCATTTTATTATGCTAAATTAGAGGTTTTCACTATTGTGAAATTTTTGTGGTTTTACAATCCCAGGCTCTGTACAAATGACTGGCAACTTGGAAACATCCAACACTGCAAGCCAGTCGTCCCTCATTCTGGGTAAGATTTACGCCAAGGGTCAACATTAAAAGCTTTTTAAATGTAGTACAATGCACGCTCCTTACATTTTGAGAACAATTTATGTCATTTGCTCCTTAATCCACTGTAACGGAAGGAATAACTGGGAGTCCCAGGGACGAAGATGAGAGAATGACTTGAGTTTTCTTCATAGTTTTTGCAATTTGTTGTCTTCCTGGACATCCGTAGGATACAAGGGTCGTGCATGTCACACAGTCACACAGAGTGGCCTCTCTGCTGTCTCCCTTTGCAGAAACCTCGGCATCTGGGTAGTCTCGCTCAGCATTACAACACAGCCTCTTAGGAAACAGAGGTGTGGACAATATCTGAGTAATGGAGACTCACTCCTGAGTTTGGGAGTCTTACACATTCAAAACCTGAAATAGCCTCAGATCTTCAACAGAAACTAACGGCAAGAGACAGTGGCTAGTGGATGATCCTGGAATAGAACATGCATCTCTTGACTTTCAATTCAGGTGGCTTATTTGGAAGAGATGGAGCCCCCTGGTAGTCTCATGTCATCTTCCTGATTTCCAATATTCATCTTCTTTAATCTGTTCTGACGCTGGATGGATCCTGCTAGCTCTATTCCACCACAGCCACTACTGACTAGAACAGGTGTCCTATAAAATGGAGATACAGCCTGACATGACATGACCAGAAGGTATTCATTCCAAAAGTATGCACATAATACAGATCCTATCATGAAAAAAAGTCAGACAAACCCAGATCTGGACTCATTCTGCAGAAAACCTGGTTAGTACTACTCGGGGAAAATTAGGAAACTGATGAGAACAGAGCAGACTGGTGAGACACAGCAACTAATTGGAAAATGGTACCTTAGACTGGCTCCTTGAACAGAAAGAGGGTGTCAATGAAAAAAAAATGGCTGAAATCCAAACAAACTTGGATTTCACCAGCTGGTATAGTTCAGTGGTTGAGCATCGGCCTATGAACCAGGAGGTAGGTCATGGTTTGATTCCCAGTCACAGCACATGCCCCGATTGCAGCAATTAACAGCCATATACAAATGTCAGGTTCTTATTTTGATAAATGCTGCATGGTAATGTAAAGTGTTAATAACAAATGAAACTGGGTGTGCGGTATGTGAGAACTCTGTATTATTTTTGTAACTTTGGGTAAAACCAAACTTATTCCAAAAGAAAAAGCTTATTTAATGATGTCTGTACATTAAAATGATCAGGAAACTATTTTTAAAAATAGCAATGTCTGGGCCCCAACTCAAGATGCTGACTTAATTGACTTGGCATAAAGTCTAGGGACATATTTTTCAAAGCGACCCAGGTGATTTCAGAGTGCAGCCGGGGTTAAAAACCACTACACTGGAGTTCTATGTCAGGTGTCCCAAACTGGAAATTGTGGGCCAAGTCCAGCCTTCTGGGATGTTTTCTTTGGACTGCAAAGAGTTTTTGGAAAATTTGAAATACTTGTCAAAATTTTAAATTGGGAGATTTCACATAAAAAATTAAATTTCTGATTCCTCTTAAAAATTAGATGATTTGACCAGTGATTTTTTTTTTTGTATGGCAAGTATGGTATAATAAAAATTAATTTGGTTTTTGGCCTAGTCCCTGCCACAGGACTATTATATCCTTTGGAATTTCCTGAGTAATGGGAAATTTTTTTGTTATTCACAATAAGCCCCTTTTGATCATAGTTTACTTTAATCAGATGACTCAAACTGGGACCCCTATAGAGATTCAGGATGAGGCTAGTCACCAGAAAGACCAAGTGATCAGAAAGATGCAGCTTTCAACTCCACCCTCCAACCTCTGGAGAGACTGGAGAGGAGCTGGAGATTCATCTCTACCAGCTATGGCCAATAATTTAATCAATGAAACATCCATAAAAACCACTGAAGGACAGGTTTCAGGAGCTTCCTGATTGGTTAACACATTGATGTTCTGGGAAGGTAGTATGCCTAGAAAGAGCAGGGAAGCTCTTAGGCATCCCTGTTCCTCCCTTCCCCTGTGCATCTCTTTTGGCTGTTCCTGAGTTGTATCCTTTATAATGTATCAGTATATGTACATAAAGTGTTTTTGTGAGTTCTCTTGTTTGCTCCAGTGAATTATCAAACATGAGAGGGGTCATGGAAGTCCTGAATTTATAGTTGGCCTGGTAGAAGTGTGGATAGCCCAGGGACAGTTTTGTGACACTAAGCTCTTAAGCCTGTGGAGTCCGATGAGAACTCTGGGTAGAGTCAAAACTGAATTGAATTGTTGGATTTCCAGTTATTGTCAGAGAATTGGGAGAACTGTCGTGGGAAAATGACACATATTTGGTATCAGAAGAAAAAGACATCAGAGCCTAGAATGGAGCAGTTGTTTCCTTTACAGAGAGCGAGTCTGCCATCTGTACCAAAGGCCAATCCCAAGGCAAGAAGCAGATGCTAGCTATTGCTGACTTTGCCTATTTTTTTTTTTCATGATGGAGTCAAGAGGGGAGGAAAAGTTAGCTTATCCACGTGTACTTGTGTTTTTCATTTACCTCTTCTCATATGTCTTCTCTGCTCTGTTCTATGCTCCAAAGAAGTAAGTTTTCTATGGATGGTATCATCTTGCCTCCCTTATCTGATGGCATTTCATTGGGTTCAGCCATTGGGGACTTAGGGAAAGTAGAGAGAAGCATGACCAGCTCTTTCTCATTCTCTCTCTGCTTTGGCACTCATCTCTCTGGCAGGAGCTGTATTCCCCTCTGTCTACAGCTCATCCAGGCAGTCGCTGCTCCAAAGCTGGGTCTCACTGGGCTCTGGGAACACTACGCCTCTTGCCTCCAGCTCTCATGGTGGTACAGGCTTCCTACTGCTGCTCATCTCTGACCGTCATAGTATTGCTTTGACAGTTCCCTTAAACTCTTCCCACATTTCTGTAAATAATACTCCTTTATTCTAGTCTCTTCAGTTGAACCATTTGGGGCAAAATTCTGTTTCCAGCCCACAATCATAAAACTATCAATAATTATGCTGTGTATTTCAAGAAAAATATAAGGAAAGAAATGTTTTCTTACACTCAATAAAGAACCGCTTCTCTCTCTAGCTTAGTTTACTGCTTGCCTGCGATTAACACCCTTACCTAGATACATCAGAAGCTAAATTCCTCTCTTAACCATAAGTTCATGCTTTCAAAAAGAATTTGGGTACAGAAATAGGAGAAAATTAAATTTGAAAAATTAAAGCTGAGATAAGGAAAGAAATCAATGAGAAAGCCTGCCATTAAAGGCACTGGAATGCATCATCACTTTTAATCAGTCTCTTTGAGCTGCAATCATATTCCAGTCTTAGATATTGTTAAGAGATTATATCTCTTTTCTTTCCTCTATGATCTAACAACTTTGCCTTTCTTCTGCTGCCCAAATATGTGAACTTGGCCTCACCATGGATCTTCTGTTCCCTTTTTCCTTTGCCAAAGATCCTCTCTTCACTCCCAACCCCACCAAGAGACTCTCCTGGCTGGTTCCTCTTTATCATTTGCATCTTAGTTTAAATGCACTCTCCTCAGGGGAGCTCTCCTGTCCCTGACTGTAGCCTCTGATTCTGCCATATTATCCACTGCACCCCTGTTTCATTCTGTTTTCATAAATCCTTAATTATTTGATATTTTAGTATTTGTTTGATTGCATGCTTTTTGTCTCCTCAATTCAGTACAATATCCACCTATGAAAGCAGATACTTATCTTTTGTGTACACCTCTGAATTATTGCATCTAGAATAATTACTGGCATATTAGTACTCAAGACATATGTATCAGATGAACTGAATGAATATAAATGAATGAATATGTCTTATACTAGTGGCCTGGTGCACAAAATTCATTCACAGAGGGGGGTTCCCTCAGCCCAGCCTGCACCGGCTCCAATCAGGGACCCCTTCGGGGATGTGTGACCCCCTAACCACCTCTGCCTACCTGCCTGATCGCCCCTAAGCACTCCCCTGCTGGCCTGATTAGCTCCTAACTGCCTCTGCCTTGCCCCACACCTGGGACCCAAGCTTCCCTCCCTCTGGCCAGCTATAGGAACCCAGGACCTGGGCCAGCTTCACTCAGGCCAGCTGCAGCCACAGGTACCCACAAGCACCCAGGACCACAGGGCATGCTGCCTAACCCCAGGGCCAGAAAGGGCTCCAGCTCCTCTATGTGCCAGCCTGGCCGAGTCCCACCACTCTGACTGCCGTGGCTTAAAGAACTTTGCCATATATGTTCTCCCCAGCCTCCTGGGGAGAGGCCATGAGCTGAGAAACTGGAGATGTGCAACCCCACTGAGGGTGCGCCTTCCTCAGCATCTCCAGAAGCTGGAGCACCTGGTTGGAAGGCTCTCGGCTCTGATCCTGGCCTGAGAAGGCAGGGAGCCTCGGAGTGAGCATGGTACTTGGGGAAAGGGTGACCTTACTGGACTCACACACACTGCCACTGACAATGGCATGAGGTCATGGAGACTGAAGGAGCAAAGAAATGTATCCAGAACTGGGGGGTCCCACGCCAACCCAGCAGGCAGGTGCCTCTCTGACAGCACACCTCACACCTCGCAGACAGAGTGCCCCGCAGCCCGAGGCGGGCCTCCCACTGCTGTCCCGCCCCTCCACGGGGCCCCCACCTGGGGAGCGCACGCAGGCTGCGCTGCTGCCACAGCTGCCTCCTCCCGGCCCCAGGCGCTTGCTCAGTCCCGCCCCTCTGTGAGGCCCCAGCCTCGGGAGCGCAGGCTGCGCCACTGCCCAGCCTGCGGCACCAGCTCAGTCCTGCCCCTCCACAGGGCCCTTGCCTGGGGAGCACATGCTGCACCATGGCCATGCCCCCGCAGGCCTCACCGGCCTTGCCTCCCATCCTGCTGGCCATGCCCCCTGCTCCTGATTGGCTGGTAGCATAGCCAATCAGGAGCCAAGGTACAGTCACATTTGCATGTTACTCTTTTATTAGGTAAGATATTAGGAAAAGAGGCTCAGAGAGATTAAGTAACTAGTGCTAGAACATAGATAGGAGGTGCAGACTTAAGATGCAAGCTTAGTTGTTTCTGACACATAAATTGCTAACCACACAGAAAATAGATGGGTTGGTCCAAATCACAGAAAACTGAGAATGTAGGAAAGATACTAAATAAAGAGACTGACAATAGTAGTCCATATGAGATGTCCAAGTTTCTCCTCTTTATTGGCTGGAAGCAGACTAACAGCCTACCTCAAAGGCACACAGCCTTTGGATGGTCCAAGAGTCCCCGCCATGGTTTGTGTTTAGAGCAGGGAGAGCAAAGAGATCTTACTGACCTGGAGCACACTGAATGGCCTCCCGTTCCAATCTAGAGGCAACCAAGTTCTCCCCTTTCAGTTTCTCATGGGTAAATCATATTCTGAACTCCCTTCCCATTCTACACAGGCAAGTCATTTCAGTTTTATAATTACAAAACAATAACATTTTAGTATGTTTTTCTTCCCTCTTTAAACATATCCACTGAGCCAAACTGGCAAGGGCTAGACAGTCATTTTAAAGGCGCACAAATTGCCCAATAAAAAAGTTTTAGCAATTTGCTTTATAATTTTTAAAATTCTTTTATTTCCATTATATTTATTCAGAACCAGAGTTCTCATTATATCTCACAAGGTGAGAAAAGATAGGGAGCAAGCAGATCAGGCAGTAAATGGCCAATCAATTAAGTTTGAATAATATCCAGAGTTATAAGAATATAATTTTAATCCTCTGTTTATATTGATTTTTAATAATCTGGCTGATATTCGTCTGCCTGTAACCATGATTGATTTTTTTTCTTTGTGAAAAGAAGAATTGAAATTATTTGGAAAGCTTGCTCATTTGGTTAAGAGAATTGAGACACAGGGCTTCTTCTGTGTTAAAAGTCATTCAAACAAAACTCCATGAGAATCAAATTAAAAGCACTGGAGAGGGGCGGGAAATACTACAAATACAAAGGTCTCTGTGCTCAGCAGTCTCTCACGCTCTTTAGCTCACCAGGGGACAGTAAATGCATTTCTTAAAGAGGGTCTATGTTCCCAGATGTTGAAGCTGCACTGTGAGTTCTTACCCCCACCCCTTCGCTGCTTTGGGTCATGCTTTACCAGCCTCTCATAATACTTTTTCAATGTGATTTTTGTTAGACAAACGGTCTCATGTTTCTGGGAATGGGAAATGGATAACACGAACACACAGACCTGTCCCTCCGGGCCAGGACTGATTTACGCTCTGATCCACACCCTCCAAGGCAAGGTAGTCTGTGGGCACCCACTGGCCTTGCCATAGTGGGTCTGTCTGACTATCAGCATTCCCACCATAACTTCTGTTTTTAGAGGTTTATGACTTGGCCATAAAATGCTGCCTGGAGGGGGGTGGGTCGTACAGAAGTGGTTTAAGTTACAAGAGCGTTAAAAACATTAAAAATAAAATAAAATGTCTGTGAAGTCAGACACTATCTAGTGCTTCTGGAACTTTGGAAAGCCTGTAATTGTGCCGTCTGTGCGCCCTCCTGGCATTCGCATCAGCGCTTTGAAGTTCGAGTTTTAAATATAAAATGAAGACTCTACTACCTTTACTTTGAAGAGATGGTTATCAAAGAAGATTAATGTACAGCTTTAGGGTAAGATGATAATGTGGGGTTTTCTCGCTAGTCAAAACAATTCAAGGATCTCTTACACACGAATCAAGGACCGCATCTGGTGGATAGAAGTGACCAGTGGTAATATTCAAACTGAAGCCTGATGAAAAAATGATTCAGGCTTCATGAATTGAGGTGGTAAAAAATTCAAGAGCTACGTACAATTCACTACCACAATTATAGGCTAGAAGTTCTCCCAATCATTCTTTTAATAATGCCGGTGGCACTGCGAACTTTTAGAGGAAGAAATAATTTGTGAACCAAAAATAGTTGGGAAGATGCTACTGTTGATTTCTCTAATTTCTCAAAGTTGGTTTTTCCGGAAATGTTATCTCCCTGCATATTGCTTTAGTAAAAAAAACAAAACAAAACAAAAAAAACAACAACAAAAAAAAAACAAACCCACAAAGAACTTAAAGCGATTTCATTGGTTCATTATCAAAAATTTAGGGGGGAGCAATTATACATCAGATTCCATTCCAAGTTCTAGGAAAGACATTAAGAAATATAAGGCCTGGCCTCTACCCTAGATGAACAGGAAGAGAGATGGCTTCATGATGAGTATACTTTGAGAAAGTGGGACAATGTGATAGGGGCATCAACAGGAATCCACTCCATTTTAAAAAACGTCTAAGAATGAGGTCCAGCAATCTGAGTTTTTAGAGAGCCTCCTGATGATTCTGAGAACCTATGCCCTTAGGCTCTCATGTTTTAGAGAGCATCAGAGACACCTGAAGTGCTTGTTAAAACCCACCGCTGCACCCCAACTATCCCCCCCACTCATTGCTGATTCAGCCTTAGTTGGGGTTCAAACATTGGCATTTCTACAATTTCCCAGGGAGTGCTGCTGTCCTAGGACACTTTTAAGAATCATTGTCCCAAGGCATCCATTGTATGTAATCTATGAATTTCTCTGACTAGCTTTAGCTATGTACTATCTTGGGAAGAATTCAGAAAATAGTGACTCAAAGTATTTCTGTTTTGTGGTTCAGAAAGTGAGCTCCTGACAAGAAAGGCTGAGGAGGAAAAAGACAATATTTTAGAAGCCGGGAATGCGTGCAAGAGTTAATTTGTGTATGATCAAGTTAGTTAAAAGAGTAGCTGCAATTCTTTGAGAAAATGCAGAGCACATATTAAACTGTGGGGAAGTAGGGATTTGGGCAGGTCTATTTACATATGCAAAGGCCAACATTTTTTTCTCATTCTATCAAACTGGTAAATCACATGGGATCCTGCTTCTTAAAATTTCAGGTCTAAGGTAATGGAAAATGAAATACTTATTTTATTTCAGCTTCCTGGCTTCTTTACAAGAGAGGCAAGCCAGATTTTCTTGAAACTTCTTAGACATGAGAAATCATTGGCTTGCTGTGAACCTAAGCTTTCCTTTACAATCCACATGCCACTTTCTGAAACTGGAAAATGCACAAGTTAGAGAACAGAGAGCTAAGTTTCAGAATTGAAATGCAACCAATAATTCATAGTTAGAGCTCAAAGTTTTAAAAACTGCTTGGGGTTTAGTCATTCAAAACCTTCATAGAAAGATAATTATGCAATCTACCATTCACCCATATATCTATCCAACAATAAAAAAGAAAATTTGACTTCAGTAAATGTATAATCCAGTGATGAGAAAATAAAAGAGTGAATTTATTATGATTGTCATAAATTTATTTTAAAAAAAAACATCCACAACACACAACTTTGACAAGAAGTATAACAAGAGACCCTAACTTTGTCTGTAGGCTAGAGCTGGAAATCAGTGAAGTTTTCTTGAGAGAAAAGACATTTAAGCCTGTATTTGAAGGATGAGTAGGCAGAAACTAGAGGAATAGTCACATATAATAGTGGAGAAGGGCAGCTTATGTCTAGAGAGGGAGGCAGTCTAGGACGATAAGCCTGTCAGAAATAATGATGTCAGGGATAATGATGTCGGAGGTCTGAATCCAGTTACTCAGACCATATGGAAAGGAAGTCAGCAGGCCTCTGACAGGATCAGATTTGCATTTTTAAAGAATCTCTCTGGTGGCATCTACTAGCATATGCAAAATGCACTGAAGGGCTGAGAGGATACCTTCAGAGAAGATAAAATAATAATTTAAAATTCCCATTCTTAGTCAGTTTTTAAAAGAGAAAAAAAAATTACTGATTTTACCATTTCATGACAACACATGCTGTGATTATAATTTTACCCCTTTCAGTGGGCATCCCTTGGTTCTGAACATAAGGGAAATACTCTTCATTTTAAGCAGAGTCCATATGTGCAGAGAAGATACAGATGAGAGAAATGAACAGCCCAATCTTTACGTTACGAGCTAACTGGTGTCCCATGCTCAAATTCCCATTATGAAATCCTCACCCTTTACAGGATGCTACTGTATTTTGAGACAGGGTCTTTAAAGGCATCCTTAAATTAATACAAGGTCAGATGGGTGGGTCCTAACCCAATCTCTACTTATGAGGAGATTAGGACTCAAACAAAAGGGAAGGCCCGAGGAAGACACAGAGAGAAGAAGGCCAACTATAAAACTAGGAGGGGAAACCAGACCTGCTGACATCACTATCTTGGATGTCTAGCCTCTAGAATTGTGAGAAAATAGATTTATTTTAGCCACCCGGTCTGTTTGTATTTTGTCCTGGTAGCCCTAACAAACGAATACACTTAATGCCAAAAAAGTCCTTTGTTAAAAAAAAAATCACCATAGATATTCTTAGAAAACATGTTCTGTTGATTTAAAAGATACTCATTTCTCAGCAGGATTACAAATAAAGGAGAAATTAATTTTCTAAATAGAGTGTTTTCGGGTGCGAGGGGTGGGGGTGAACTAAAGGAATGTGCTTGCTGTGTGAAGTGTTAACAGTGATTACAGTGAACTCCCACACTGGTCAGACTTCCAACTGCAGGTTGTGCACTATCCAAGAATGACTACATTGGCAAAGCAGAGCTGATCGCACCACTTCTGCTTTGACCATGAAAACCAACAGTTAACAGTGTTCTGAAAACTGGTATGTTTCATGCATACATTCAAGTCTGGGAGACTTTCCTCATTTTGCCCAGTTCTCTTCAAAATCATCAAACATGTACCTTGCATACATCTACTGGTCTACTATGTGTAGAACACTGTGAGGAATATACAGAATTTAAAGGCATGGTGCATGACCTCAGGGAAGTCATGACAGAAATTGATTAACATTTACATTACAATTTGCTCTCTCTCTTTTTAATTTTTTTTTAAATGATTTTGGAGAGAAGGGGCAGGGAGAGAGAGATAGAAACATCGATCATGAGTGAGAATCATCGATTGGCTGCCTCCTGCATGCCCACATTGGGGATTGAGCCCACAACCCAGGCATGCGCCCCGACCTGGAATAAAACCGTGACCTCCCGGTTCATAGGTTCATCCTCAACCACTGAGCCATGCCAGCCAGGCGGCTGCTATCTTTCTTTAAGAAAAGATTTTATATATATATATATATATATTTTTTTTTTTTTTTGACAGTATTGGAAATGTCCCCTATTTTGCTCATTTCTACCCAGCCCCCATCCCACCCCAGGGCTTCACCACACTATTGTATGTGTTCATGGGCTATGCATATAAGTATATATGTTCTTTGATTAATCTCTTCCTGTCTCCCCACCGTCCTCCCTCTTGAGATCTGTCAGTCTGTTCCATGCATCCATGCCTCTGGATGTACTTTGTTGTCAGTTTATTTAGTTCATTAGATTCCACATTTCTGTAGATCATGTGATATTTATCAATACTACCCAAAGCAATCTATAAATTCAATGCAATACCAATTAAAATACCAATGGCATATTTCACACATTTAGAACAAATATTCAAAAAATGTATATGGAACCAAAAAAGGACCCTGAATAGCCTCAGAAATATTGAGAAAGATGAACAATGTTGGAAGGATCATAATACCAGATAACAAACTATAATACAAAATCATTATAATCAAAACTGCCTGATATTGGCATAAGAAAGGTATACAGACCAATGGAAAGAACAGTTAACTCAAAAATTAACTCATACCATTATGGTCAATTAATATTTGGTAAAGGAGGCAAGAGAAAGCAATGGAATAGAGAGAATCTCTTCACTAAATGGTGCCTGGAAAACTGGACAGGTATGTGCAAATAAATGAAACTAGGCCACCAACTCACACCATACACAAAAATAAAAGCAAGGTGGATAAAAATTTAAATATAACTTGCACAATCATAAAAGTCCTAGAAGAAACCTACGCAATAAAATCTCAGATATCTCACAGAGCAGTATTTTCACCAATGCATCTCCTAGGACAATAGAAACAAAGGAAAACATAAAACAAATGGGACTACATGAAACTAAAAAGCTTCTGCACAGCAAAGGAAACCATCAGCAAAATGAAAAGAAAACGCACTGCCTGGCCAGTGTGGGTCAGTGGTTGAGCACTGACCCATGAACTGAGAGGTCACATGCCTGGATTGTATCCCCAGGAGGGGTTGTATAGGAGGCAGCCAATTGATGATTCTCTCTCCTCATTGATGTTTCTATCTCTCTCTTTCTCCCTTCCTCTCTATCAAATTGATTAAAACATATTACAAAAAGAAAAAGAAATGGGAACCCGCTGTATGGGAGACCATGTTTACCAATGATACATCTGATAAGGGGTTAATTTCAAAATCTAAAAAGTACTCTTATAATTCAACACTAGGAACAGAAACCATTCAATTAAAAAAATAGACAAAGGACTAACTAGACATTACCAATAGATAAATGAAAAAAATGTTCAGCATCACTAATTATCAGAGAGATGCCAACGAAGGTGGTGGGACATTAACTGGGGAACTTTATATGCATATAGTCATACCCCATGAACACAGACAATAGTGTGGTGAAGGTGTGGGGTGTCAATGGAAAAAAATGGGAACATCTGTAATACTTTCAACAATAAAGACAAATAAACAAACAAACAAACAAACAAACAAATAAAACTCCTACCATGTCCTTTGAAAGACAGGAATTGATTTGGAATGGTTTGCCAAGTGATGACAGGGTTCATCATATTGGACACTCCTAGCTACAATGGACTGACTTTCAGATGACACTAACATCCATCCATTCCTCCATGTGAAGCCAGCTGGAGACCTGCACACACCAAGCCATGGAGACACAGCTTTTCCTTTTCTTGTGTGTGGTTGAGCAGTTTCTTTTTCTCCGTGGTTTCTTTAGCTTTGTTTTTCATGAAGGCACAGCAGGTACAACCATTTTAATTCTGTTCCTGGCTAAGACCCTCCTTTATAAACATTCCCTTAAAGTTAAGTAAAAACTAGTCTTCCTTTTATGACAATGAAAAAAGTGCAATCTGCTTTTTCTTTTTTTCTGTTGTGTAAAACATCAAAAAACACACAGTCAGGGCTTCTGAAGTGCAAATGCCCCCTGGACCTCCTCTTGCAGTTTTGTGTTCCTTGGGACTTCCCAACAAGTCCTGTTTCTCTGTATCTTTCCTCTCTTCTTTCTTCTGTGGACTGAGAAATGCTATCATCCCATTCTTCGGAAATCAATGCAAAACCATCTGGATGCTTCGTTCACCACATGGCTCTTTAGCTTTGGGGTACTGGGCATTTATTATCCCTACTAGAAATTGGCAGCATCTGATTTTGTTGATCTATAGCCACAGATATGCTTGGGAACTCAGTATGCATATCATTATGACTCCAGATACATATAAACATTCGATGTACACATTTTAGAAAGCACAACTTATTTATAATTACATTGGGATTCTCTGTCTTGAAGCAAAAATACATAGAATAAATTTGATAAACTGCTTTTACATTTTCTATTGCTTTGAGCTCTAGTGCTAGAAAGGCCCTGGAATTAAGAGGAAATGATGAGGAAAGATAAATTCTATACAAAGCAAGGGTTTTACCTGGCAAAGCCAACGCCTCGGCTGACTCCATTAGCGTCTCTTAGTATTCTTGTGGAAATGACATGTCCAAAGGGTTTTAGCATATTCTCGAGTTCCTGCTCATCCATGGAAATGGGGAGATTTGAGATGTATAGGTTTGTTGGGTCTTGCTCTTGTTGCTAAAGAAAGAAAGGAAACAAATGCAGTAAGATCTAAATATTGAGAAAATGACCTCACAAATGGGTAAACTTTTGATTAAACTGTAATGGGACTCGACTTCAGCATGGTCTTGAGATTTCTTTCACTAAGGGAATTTCTTTTCTTCGCTGAATTCCCTTCTTGCCAGAATGTTTCTTATGGAAACAATATCATCAATGAAATGCAACCTTTCTGCTCAGCCTTCCTTAGAAAAGACTAATGAACTTGTATTGCAATTGAACTAAGGTAAATTCTTTTTTATTACTACTATTACTTTTACAGTTACCACACTAATTACCATCACTTCTAGTTGCATTTACCAAGTGATAATAATGTGGTAGGCATTGTTTTAAACTCTTAATATGCATTATTTCAATCAGTATTTTCAATATAGCCCTAGCAGGTTTGGCTCAGTGGATAGAAGGTCTGCCTGTAGACTGAAAGGTCCCAGGTTCAATTCTGGTTAAGGGCACATGCCTGGGTTGCAGGCTCGATCCCCAGTAGGGAGCATGCAGGAGGCAGCCAATCAATGATTCTCATCATTGAGGTTTCTCTATCTCCCCTTTCCTCTCTGAAATCAATAAAAATTTATTTTTAAAAATACTCAATATATATAATTGTTACTATTTTAAAAATGTATTTTCATTGATTTCAGAGAGGAAGGGAGGGAGGAAGAGGGGGAGGGAGAGAGGGAGAGAGGGAGGGAAGAAGGGAGAGAGAGGGAAGGAGGAAGAGAGAGGGAGAGGGGGAGGGAGAGGGGGAGGGAGAAGGAGAGGGGGAGGGAGAAGGAGAGGGGGAGGGAGAAGGAGAGGGGAAGGGGAGGGGGAGAGGGAGAGGGAGAGAAACAGAAACATCAATGATGAGAGAGAATCATTGATTGGATGCCTCATGCATGCCCCACACTGGGGATTGAGCCCACAACTCTGGCCTGTGGCCCTGATGAGGAATCAAATCGTGACCTCCTTGTTCATAGGCTGATGCCCAACCACTGAGAAACATCAGCCAGGCAACTGTTAGTATTAGAAAACTGATCCCAACCTTGTCCAGGCAATTGTTAGTATGACAAAACTGATCCCGACTTCGTCCAAGTTACACAGCTAGTAAGTATCAAAGCCAGGGCTAAAATCTGGGGGTATTGCTAAAATTATTGAGCTTAACTGTCCTGCTATACTGCCTTGTACCAGACCAATGAGGAAAAAGGCATAGTCACAGAATAGCAACATCAGCTTCAGCATCAATGCAGGACTTGCCAGAAGAGCAAAATCCCAGGCCCTACCCAGAACTACTAAATCAGAAACTTGAGGGTGAGCCAAGTAGTCTTCATTTTGAAAAGTCTTTCAGGTGATTGTGATGACTGCTCAAGTTTGGGAATTGCTGTCCTAGACCATCCATGAATATTTATATGCAAATAAATTATGAGGCCCATCATTTTCAAATCTAGCAACAATAGGACTTAAGTAAGTTTTGCTTAATAGAATGGGAATCCAAATACTCCTAGTATTATTGCTATGTACATCAATGTTCTCTTTCACATAATCAATTAACAAATTGAAACTTAGTTGTATGTCTGACTCAAAATAACATGGCATAATTATTAACATTAAAATATATCAGTTATAACACTGAACCATTATATTTTAACTAAAATGACAAACATAACTTCAAGAATAAGTGAGATTGAATGGGAAAAGAGAAATCCTGAAGTCTTTAGAAAATGACATTAAGTAACAATAAAATATCTTTTGTAAAGACTTGGTATCACACGTTGCAGAAAATTCGGTATTGAATGAAATTTGACGTTTTATGCACAATGAAAAAACACAATACACAAGATTCCAAGTATTATTTAACATCAAGTAACAATTGTGGTATGAAACTAAAATCTACTATTTTTAAAACAGCTTTAAATATTTAGATAGGCCATAATATTTTTTAAAATATATTTTATTGATTTTTTTTTTACAGAGAGGAAGGGAGAGAGATAGAAAGTAAGAAACATCGATGAGAGAGAAACATCAATCAGCTGCCTCTTGCACACCCCCTACTGGGAATGTGCCCATAGCCAAGGTACATGCCCTTGACCTGAATCGAACCTGGGACCTTTCATTCCACAGGCCCATGATCTATCCACCGAGCCAAACTGGTTTCAGCAGGCCATAATATTTTTAGTTAGCTTAAGATTAATAAGATCTATTATTAGGTTCATTTTTTACTTTGATTTATTTATGTTAAAATATTTTTATTGATTTCAGAGAAGAAGGGAAGGGGGAAGAGAGAGAGAGAGAGAGAGAGAGAGAGAGAGAGAGAGAGAGAGAGAGAGAGATCTATGAAGAGAGAATCATGGACTGACTGCCTCTTGCATGTGTCCCCTAAGAGGGATCAGGCCCATAAGCCAGGCATGTGTCCTAACTGACCTCCTGGTTCATACGTCAACAACTGAACCAGATCACAGATTCATTTTTAAACATAGGTTAGTTTTCAAATATTTATTTATCACCACAGAAAATAGTAAAAATAAACATATAATCAATCAGAAAGAGACAGTACAACTTTAGTATTTAGCATTAGTGTAACACACACACACTCTCTCTCTCTACACACACACACACACACACACACAGAAAGTAGTATGATCATAGAAAGAAAACAGAGATAATATTATCCTTCCTTCCTTTCCTAAACTATAACGACCATGGTTTGTTTTTTGTGTGTGTGTTTTCCTGGGATGGTGAAAACAAAATAGAAAAGGAAAAGTGGTGTTTTAGCCCTAACCTGTTTTGCTCAGTGGATAGAGTGTCAGCCTAGGGACTAAAGATTCCCGAGTTCAATGGAATCCATTCAAGGCACATGAGCAGGTTGCTGGCTCAATCCCCAGCAGGCAGCGCGCAGGAGATAACCAATCAATGAGTCTCTCTCATCACTGATGTTTCTCTCTCTCCCTCTCCCTTCCTCTCCGAAATCAGATACATAATGATGAATCTCATGCACATACAAATTTCATTACCCACCATTTATTTTTAATCTTGACATATTTACTCCAAAGGTAACTGGGCAACTACCATTATATTTATTGGGTGAGGAGGAAATAGAAGCATGAGAGAGTCATCATTTTGTTCAAGGACAATCCAATAATTAGTGACAGAGTTAGAAGCAGATTTAGCAACCAAGTTTCCTATCTGACACTCAGTGCGCTTTCCACCTGCCCAATGTTTCCCAAGCTTCACTCATTTGCATATCATTTTAGAACATTCTGCCAGGCTTGTGCTATTATTTTATTTACATAAAAGTTTTTTCTAACTCAATATACCTTTGGGCATACATAAATTTATTTCAAAAGTTTATGTTGGTATCATAACTGGGCATAAACAGATTACTATAAAAATAGGGAACAAATCAATGTTATTAAATCATGTCCATGATATTCGTTTGCAGAAGGTTTTGACCTCAGTGGTTTGCTCTCAGTAACAAATGAGATTTGTAATTAAAAGATGTGTCAGAAGCCTATGAGCAGTCTCTTTTTTTCCCCCTGGGAAAAATATTTGAGAAAAATAAAAAAATAACAAGTTTCTTATAACCTGATTTTGGGATCCTACACATTTATATCAACCCAAGTTCCATGAGTGACAGGTACATGTCCCACAATTTGGGAGTTCCTGCATTAATCCAGAGCTTCCAAAAGAGTGGGCTGCAACATGTGGCAGGGCCATGAATAGAATCAAATTTGTCCAACATTTTGCTCTCCTATGTCCTTGCTCTCCTGGTTGCTTAATCATAAGCAACCAACAATATGATGCAGAGACTGTACAGGTTTTTCATTTTTGTAGGCAGAAGAGTACCAATTTGTCCTGATTAAAATCCATTTCTAAATTCCCCAAATGTAAAAAGCATGGCAGCTTTTTACATTTTTTCAAAATGGTGTGCAATAAACATGTAGAGCCTGCAACATAAGGGATTGCCCAGAAAGTTATGTTATGAATCCAAATTCAAATGGTCAGGCCAACTCATTAATTTGTGTTCAGAGAGACAATAAGATATTGGACAGTGTCATTCCTTAATTTGAATTCACAGAAAGAATATGATGTTGACAGTGTTATTTATTAAGAAACTCTGTCCTTTGAAATGCAGTATTCGTGTTGAATATATTTATTGACTTGAGCACAGATTTTAATTTCTGCATAGAATGAACTTTTGAATAATACATACATTCACATTTTTACTTTCAATTTTACTTATGTATCGGTATAGATAAATAGATGCTGACTTAAAAGATTATTTGGCACCATGAACCAAATAGCACTTTCCTCTAAACTTCTCAGTGGTCATTGCAATCTTAAAGAACTTTTAAAAAATATTTTGACCTTAAATGTTTATGAACATTTAGCTCCGGAATGGATTTACGAGGGCATTTTAACCAATCTGATCATTTCACAGAGAGAACAAAATAGAAGCTAGAGGAATGGGTATGACTTGCTCAAGGTTGTCCAGCTAATTAGTAACACATGAGAAATAGAACCCATGTCCTTTTATACCTGGTCCAATATTCTTACCAATTCATGGCACTGCCTCTGCTCATAAAACCCAATGACCAGTAGACAGCACTTTGTGATTCAAAGGAATATTAGTACAGACAGAAAGAATTATCTTTGAAGTCCTTGTTTTAGTCACTTGTGCTTATTCATCAATTTGCTTAAAGTTACAGAGCTAAGGCTACGGAAGAAATAATAAAGTGTTCCTAGCCTTAGCCAGCATTTCCTAGATAGCAATTGAATGAATACTTTACAGCAGATACTCGTTTATAAAAGTATATGACTGCAATTTACACTTCTATTACATTTAATTGACCCCATAAGTAATCGACACCATAATTCCCCCATTTAGTCTGTTTCCACATATTTTTCTTCTGTACTGGAATTTCTTGATTTATTACTTAGTTTTCTCAAAAGATGGTGAAAAAGTTAGAAAAATACCATCTCCATTGTTAATGAGAACAGACACAAGTCATTTCACTCAAGAATGTGGAAAGTTTTTTCTTTCAATGACTTCACTTTTCTTGGATTTGTTTGTGTATGCAAACTGCCAAAATAAGATTTATTAGTACTCATTTGCTTTTTAACACTTTAAAACAACTTTAGAATTTCAGACATTTCAAGATAGCTAAGCAAATGAATACAAATGAAGGATAAAAAGTTGTTGCCCATATCTAGGTCAAAGGTTATATTTGGGGCTGTGTTTTGGGGTATGAATTATGATTATTATATATACATGATTCCAAAACAGGTGGTTAACAGAATAGGATTTCAAGATAATCCACTATCACACATATTTGATAAAACTACATTAAGTATTCAGGAAGTAGTTATTGGCATTAGAGATTTTAAAGCAATGTTTCTCTGGCTACTAGGCATGGAAACCCTTTATTTACAACCTGTCACAGAACAATATTTGTGCAAAATACAATAAAAAATAAAAATAGTTAAAAGATATGAAACATTCAAATTGTAATTTTTATTATTACATTCAATAGATCAAAATTAATTTTAGATTAAACGCTATGTTAATATGAAATTGTTATAAAAGGTTTAGAATGCTTACTCTAAATTTTTGTGCTTATTTCCATTGTGGGCAAGTACTATTTGGTGAACCAAACTTGAAGTAGCACTATTTTAGGGAACTATATTCCTATTTTCCCATCATCATATAATTCTAAGTTGTTAGTTTTTGCTTATTTTATATACTCTCAAGTCCTTTTTTAATCACAAAATTGTGTGTAATCAATTTATAGTCATTTTTTAACTATTAGGTGGACAAAGCCATTATAAGATGAATTATCTTCACCAATTGTGATAAAACATGCAGAAAATACCCCGGGGAAGTTTGAAACAACTCTCAAGTAAACATGTGACTGTAACACTTTAAAAACACAGGTACTCATACCGACTGAAGATAATACTATTATTATTTTACATAGGGAGAATTTTATACCATTCAACGTATTATTTTATTTCATATAGCCCCTTATAATTACTTTATGAAGTAGATAGGGCAAAAGTTATTATTTCCATTCTACACATGAGAAAGCTGCTTCTGATATCTTAGGAAGGTTACCAAGGTCACATGGCCAGTAAGTAAATAAATGACATTATAAATGATATATTTTTTGACTCTTGCTCTAGTACTCATTCTACCACACTGCACATCTGGATATTGCCTATAAATATTGCTTTTCATTGGATTTCACCTTTAGAAAGAAAAAAAAAGTCAATGGCAAGACAAAGGAGCAATTGTAATGACACAATCTATTTTAATGTTGTAGCAATTGAAAAATTAATAAAAATTAAATGTTTTCTCTTAGCCTGAATAAAGAAGCAGAGTCAGAGCCTCTTGTATTTATTAACAAGCTGAAAGGCACCTGAGGTTTTAGAACTAGTTCAACGCCAACTTTGTAAAAAGATGTCCTCACCCTCTAGCAGTGTTCTCAGCGTGTGGGCTGCATGGCTAGAGGACTCACAGCACCGCTAGCTGAGACCTGGAATAAGCCTGCCATTCCGGTCAGGTTTACTTCAGTATCATGTAGTGTGTGATGGTTAATTCTCTGTGCCAACCTGACTGGGACACAGGATGCCCAGATATTCGGTCAAACAGTATTCTGGATGAATTTGTGCATATGTTTCTGAGCGAGTTTAACATTTGATCAGTAGACTCAGTAAATCAGATTGTTCTCCCTAACGTGGGTGGGCCCCACCTAATCAGTTGAAGACCTGAATCGAAAAAAAATGGTGGATCATCCCCTGATGGCCTCCAAGATGGGACACCGCTTTGTTCCTGCCTTTGGACTCAAACGGGAACATTGGTTCTTCCTGGGTCTCAAGCATGCTGGCCTTCACACTGGAACCATGTCCCTGGTTCACCTGGATCTCCAGCTTTCTCACTGCAGATCTTGGGATCTATCAGCCCCCAAAAAGTGTATGAGCAGATTCCATATGAAAAAAAAAAATCACACACGGACACATGCATATACATGGTTTTATTTCTCTAGAAAACCTTAACTAATACAATGGGTTAATTTTGTCACATCTATATTGCTATCAAATAGTCAGACACAGGCTAAGCTCTGACCTTCACACGGGGACTTCTGCATTTCCTCACCACAGAGAAATGGCCACTGAGCAGAGAAAGAGGGGCACGGCCCTCTCCTAAGACAGGCGCTCTGGGAGCACACCTCCAAGCTAATGCATTAAAGAGCGAAGGAAAAAGGAAAAGACCCCGAAGAAGCAGGCTTTCATCCTCATCTCTAAATAGTGCTTAATAAATGTGCGCTCCGTTCTGTTTGCTAAGCAGTGAAGAGGGCTGCCCTGTGGTTTCGGTTGCCTTCTCCCTCCGCTATAAGTCAGGGTGACTTCTCCTCCCCTAGTTTCACATGGCGCTAGAGTTAGGAGGCTGACTACTAGGTTTTCCTCCCAAGGCACCAATAAGAATAATTTTCTTGAAATAAACACCAAGAAGAACGATTTCTCTAAGAAGCCATAGTTTAAAAAGAAACATTTATTTCTAATGTAATGTAAGCACAGCATTGGAGGTTGGTGTTCACATCCTCAAGTTCAATCGGAGGGTTTAATTCTAAGTAATAAACTCAGCGGTACCTGACTATGGAACTATGCTGAGTGCTCAGGACACCCTGAAACACCGGTTCTTTGCGCTGGTTCGTTAAGGCTGCTGTGAGCTCTTCTAGATCAATGGAGCAGCCTCAAGTTGAGGTGAGCAGTGAATGACTGAATGGGCCTCTGGGGTCTTTATAACTGAATTTGCATTACCTGTGGTCCTGGGACAGGTGGCCAGATTGGATTCCTGGCTTTCCTTGACTTCTCCCTCCACATGCACCTCATGAACTCGAGCTCAGTATCACCAGCTATCAGCCCTGACGTGATGGTGTCCCCTGTGAGAAAATGCTAAATTAACATTTTACAATATTGAGATCTCTCTATAGTTTTATTGTAATATATTACTATATCACAAATACGTCTGGTGGTGTACTCAGGGTCCTGACAGTAAAAAAAACGAGAACAGGAAACAAAACTATAGAGAACTACTCAATATTGTAAACAAATCACGCCACATTTTCTCAGCATCTGATTCACTTCTCTGAAGTGGCTCTCTAGGAATGTCTCTTTTATCAGCCTGCTATGAACTCTGGGATGGAAAGTTATCACATGATTTGTTGATAAGGACTATGACCCTCCTTCAAATAACTGGAGTTATGAAAATGACATGAGTATAACCACAACTTTATTATGCTACCCTACTAAAACCATATGGGAGAATCATCATAACTACACATCAATACCAGTCAGATATAAATCATTTTTGTATTTGGTATATCCAGAAACATGTCACTGAGATGTTAAAAGATATGAGGGACACAAAGTTCCATTAAAGGGCATTCATTTTAATTGTATTCTTTGTCAATGACATCCCCAGAACACAGCACAAATGGTGATCCATGGAATTATACAACAGAATTTATGTGGCAAACACTATGTCCCATGAAACTAGAGCACTCTGACAAAATACAGGACACCCCGTTAAATATGAATTTCCTACAAATCAAAAACAAGTTTTTTAGTATATGTATGTCTTAAATATTGCATGAGACATACTTATACAAAAATAATTATTGCTACATAGGATTGACATTATTAAGTCACATAAATTATTTTTTGTTAGATAAGATTCATACCATTATCATTTTATGATACGATATCAACTCTTATTTATTTTATGCTTACTATGTGCCAAATACTACGATTGAAAGTTATTTAAATTTATTGTGGTTTTATTGCTTAAAATAATTCTTGAGGTAGATACAGTTAATGTCCTTATTTTACACGTGAGAAAGCTATGCAATTGCCCAAGGGCATACAGCTATTAAGAAATCCAACTAGAATTCAAATTCTAATCTATTTGAATCAGAGGCCTGAGATTTCAAAATAGGTGCAGTGTATTGAATAACTGGCTCACAACTTTTTCTGACAGGTCAAGGTGAAGGAGCTGCCATTGGATGGATTCATACAGATGTTCAATGTGTAAATCTATTTGACAGCACAATTTACCTTTCTAAGTCTGGCAATCACTTAATCATACCGAGGGAATGAATTAGCAAAAGAAGACCCAAAGTTAAATCTTACTTACAAGGCCAGCTTGTCAATGATAGAAATAGAAATAAGTAATATACAGTTAAAAATCACAGCTTTGTGTACAAAATGTTGCTGTTACATGGCATTTTTGCTTGAATCTACTTTTATTTTAAAAACATCCAATGTCAATTTCACAAGAAACTTCTCTTTTTAAAGACATGCACATTTCAGAAGTTATAGAGGAAGAGGAAACACTTTTTAAGAATCTGCCTGTACATTTGAATGCTGTTTAACTGAAAGATGGCATATCATTGGTTTATTTAATTATACTAGGTGCTACTATAAAGTGTCCATTTCTGGTATTAACATTGTGATCCTGGCAGAGAAATAGCAAATTGAGAGTGCAACCTTGGGTTCAAGATGTTTAAATGAGATAAACCAAGTTGCCTTTTAAAAGAAAAACTTCCATCACCACTATCTGCTTTTATGTGACACGTGTATTAATTGTAAACTGCTCAAAACTCCTATGTGGAAAGAGTTAAGTCTTCTTAATGTGCCTCCACAATGAGCTAAATGATTCTACAAAGACTGCCTAGAGGGTCAATGAGAAAGGAATGCATACATCTCATATTTCCCCTCCTTTTTATCTCTAGAAAACTTCAGTAGACTGGCATGCTTGAAAAATTGGAGGCACTTAGGGTCACAAGATTAATCTGAGTCAAAGTCACTTGTTGATTTGCATATTTTGAGTCCAAGCATTTCACTAAATGGATCACCCACTAATTTTGACATCATTGCTATTGACCATTTATTTATTCACTCACTCAACATTTAATGTTCTAATATATGTCAGCCACTAGGCTAAATCCTGAGGATACAAACACGATAGGACAATGACTCTTGCCTACCATAGAGAGTTGAGTCTAGTGGATAATTTATAAGTACATTTCAATAATAAAGAGCCATTTCTCCTCAGTCAATACATTAGTATAGTTAAGAATGTAGCATTTGTCTTGTAGATTCTCTAATAGTCCATTACCTGAAATGTTATTTTCCTCAAAATGGTGATGAGACCATCTAAATTATTTCTAAATGGTGTCTCAGCTACATAATAAACATGAAAATTAATTCTTGAAATATAAAGAAAAATACCCTGGAATAACTTAAGTTCTAAGGCAACTAGGAATTTCAGTTTGAGCTGACCTATTTACATATTTTAATTTCAACAAAAATGATTTTCATAAACCTCAAGAAAAGACTGAGTAGGAATAATATATGATCAGATAGTAATATGGAGGCTCTGACATTAACCAGTTAGTTCTCTGACATTAACTAATCATTAACATTTCTCGCCAAATTTCCTGAACATAAGTGGACATAATGATATTAATAACCTCAGAGAGTTACTGTGAGATATCAATGATACAATACATTAAAAGTTGAGTAGAGTTCCAGGTACATAGGGAAAGCTCAGCAACTCATTTTATACTTATTACTAAATTATAGAAATTATTTTATGGCATTTTAAAAGGATAGGTACTAACTACATGTAAGTCATGATCATAAATAAAATAATGACTGCTATTTAGAATCTTTCCCATTGAGTTCCTCATAAGTGCTAACGTAGTAGACACCCTATTAAGTTTTGTGGGGATGGGCATGTTAAACTGACGATGAGAACCTAAAAATGTGGCCACTGTGTTCGCAAGAGAATCTAGGAATAGGATATGGGGGAAAGAGAACACTGTTCCTATCATTCATGAGCTAAAACGATTAATGCTTTATTACTGGGCTCATTAATCAAAACTGTGTGATTTCTTTTTTTAAGGAGCAATTCCACTGTTCAAGTCAATTAGCCTAGCAAAGAAAGCTATTATACCAAAGAAGCTACAATGTTTTTCAGACTTCCCTGGGAGTATTTAGAGTATAAAATAAGTGCTATTATTCAGAAGATACCGAATTGCTAAGCTTCTTAAATTCATACAATTGGGAACCTGCAGTACATTAAAATGCTGAAACTCATTAAGAGTCTTTTTCCCCCCCAGCTTTAGAGTCATTGGCATTCTCAGCACAGCGAAGAACAATAAAACACTCCCAGCTTCCAAGGAGAAAGGGGCTGGCGCTCCTTCAGCTCCACTTCAATGAATCACTGAGGCAGAACTGGCACCTACCCATTGAGACAATGGCGCTTCTGCTGGAATACCCTAATACCTGAAAAGAACTGCAAAAATGAGCTAATATCTCCGCTAAGGAGGAGAGAAAAGAGCAGCTGGTTTATATCCATCATTTATCTTTACCTCATTAGAGCTCTATTCAAAACAGTGGAGCATAAATACACAAAATGTAAGTAATGATAGTAACCCATAAAGTAAAATAAGGATCTATGAGTCTCTTGTCATACAAGTGAATTACTGAATATAGGAGGAGTTCCTTAAGGTAGAAGACAAACTAATAAATGCAGAAGGGAGACCGGAATTGCCAATCACCACTTGGCAATCATAATAGTAATAATGGGATAAGCAGTTGTGATAGCCGAGTAATGCATAGATTATTGATTCTAAAACAGCACAGTTTTGTCCCCCGAGGGACACTTGGCAATATATGGAAAGCTTTTTGTTTGTTACCCCTCAGTGAGGGGCCTGCCACTGGCATCCCAGAACACACAGAAAAGATGCTAAGGAAGAATCATCTGTGAAAGAAGGCACTTGTCAGGCCAAGGTTGAGATATCCTGGTACCAGGCCTTTAAAGAAGAAAAATTATACATCACATATCTATCACTGTGTGTTATGATATACATTTTAGATTTTATATAAATACTAGAGGCCCAGTATATGAAATTCATGCACTAGGGTGGGTGTCTCCCTCAGCCCGGCCTGCGCCCTCTCATAGTCTGGGAGCCCTCAGGGGATGTTCAACTGACAGCTTAACACTCTCTGTGGGAGTGCACTGATCACCAGGGGGCAGCTCCTGCATTGAGCGTCTGCCCCCTGGTGGTCAGTGTGCATCATAGTGAATAGTTGTTCCACAGTTTGGTCACTTTGCATATTAGCCTTTTATTATATAGGATATATAATAGACTCTCAGTGTTGATTTGGTTGTTTTTATGAAGCAGAACTTAAATATGTACAAACATTTAATTAGGGGATATAAATGCCTCTTTTTATAGCTTAAATTGCAACTATTAAAGCAAATACACTTTAAAAGTGCATAAAAGCAAAGTTGCATAGCCAATACAATTTAATTAAAACATTAATTTAATATCACGGATGATGATGTTTTGCCAAATCTGAATTGTCACTTACGTGAATATGCTGCTGACTACTGCAGTACCCAATAGTTTTGAAATTCATGGGTTACATTCTTTTTGTCACCTGACATTCTGCTCCTTCCACCACTTGTAGCTACTTGGATTACTGTGAAACCTTCATCTGAGCGTAACTTGCCAAGCCAACAACATTCATTTGGCTTGAAAGCATCGTTTACTGATTAGGTCTCCCTCGTTCGTTTCCTGTTAGCCCGAGACACTGACACTAGGTCTTCTTGGCTCTATATGATTATAGATGTAAACACAGACACAGACAGTGGCATCATCTAGTCAACCAGATGACTTCAATCAGGCTTGCGTACATTTTTTTCAGACTGTCATAAAATGGAAAGCCCCAAATTTATAAATTCTCACAGAGAATTCAGGAATTCTTTAACATTATTTTCACAGATTCCGATGATTAGATGATGCCAACACAGTGAACAACTGCCCTGGGTTTCCACTTCTGATCTGATTGTAAAACTAGAAGCATCGACATAGCTGTTATACATAAGTTTATATACATGGAGATTATATAAATATAAATTATATATATATGCATATATATATAATGTGAGTATATGTGTATGTATGTATATACATGTACACAAATACACATGTGTGTATGCTCTGCAGTTCTGGACTAGGAAGTTCATCTCCTGAATTCTTCTTTTCCTTGTCATTTAAAAGATGTATATTGTTACTGTACAGTCATTGTGAGGATTAAAGAGATACTTTATAGATGTTAATATATCTGTCTTCTCTTTTTTAATCTTAAGCTGCTGTGCCTGCCTACATTTTCTTCTCAAGTAAATGGGAAACAAAATTAAGCACTTGAGGGAATAGGTAACTGCATCAATTTTAGTAGCTCATACTAAAGAAAGCATTAAATCAAAATGTATCTATTTACAGGTGATGGTATTTAATTTACTATCTCTGCTATGAAAACGACCTGGTTAGCATACAGGAATTCAGAAAGCAAAGAAGGTAGGTAGGAAGGGCAGTGAGAACCGAAATCTTGTCTTCCTTTTATTTTTTTCTTTCCAACTCCCTTTCCTTGTGCATCTTTAGAAATTGCCAAAGACTTCACAATGGCTAAATACGGCAACATTGGCACGGAGAAGAGACTGATGCAGTTCAGATTCACTGAAAAGGAAAGCAGCATGAAATTCATAGGATGGAAGACATTTTCCAGGCAGGTGGAAGGTTCTCCTCAGGAAGAAAAGAGTTTCCTGGCTGCAGGGAAAGCAGAAAGGCCAGTGGGGCTGGGGCACAGGAAACCAGGGGGGAGTGGTATGCAATGACATTGGAAAGGCACAAAGGGGCCAGATTGAATAGGGTATCGTAGGCCATGCTGTGCCTACATGCTGGGACCTGGGATTATGTTCTTATGTGCAGTGGGACAGCATTGAAGAGTTTAAGTGGGGAAAGACATGATCTGATTTGTTAAGGAAGGAAATGTTTGCAAGAGGATGAAAGTTAAGCAAAGGGGCCATGTGCCTGTTAGCTGGGAAGATGTTGCATAGGTCAGGAGAGGGATTATGAAAACAACAGTGGAGATGGCGGTAGTAAAAAGTGGGTTAAAAAACTCTGTTTTTCAGGTAGACTGCATACTTTCTGATGGCCGGGATGTGTGGCATTTGAGAAAGGAGGACTCAAGGACTTCAGGGTTTTGACATTTGGGTTTTCACCCGCATATTCACTGTTTATTGTGATAGAGGACATGGTGGACTAAAAAATCTAGAATTCTCCTTTGCGTACTTTAAGTTTTACATGAGGCATCTAGGCTCATGATCTGACTCATTTAGTCACTAAAATAGTAGTGATAATGTATAAATGTAAATACTCTGGAACTCTGGCTTATCTTACATCTGGCTTTATAGGCTTGGTCAAACATATTGATAGATATAAGCAGACAAGAATAATCTCTTTGCCAGTCCAGGGATGCACACATTGAATGGTAATATATTAAGAACCAAGGGATGGTAACCATGCCCAAGGTTTTCTCAGAGGACACAAAAGACTTGCCCAAGGTCCCAAAGCAATTTTGCAGCTGAAAAATTACATCCTTCCTGCATACTGAATTCGGGTACAATATGTCTATCCTAATGAAAACTTTTCAGATTCTTATAAAAATATTTTCACAGTGTACATTTGGTTGTAGAGCCTTGAGCTCAAAGCGTGGTTTGGTCTTACCCCAGTACTGCTAAATCAGATCACTAGCTTAACAAGATCTACAGGTGATTCTTGTATACATAAGCATTCGAGACACATTGTTTTAGAAGTTAAATCACTCCTGGTATTAGGGAGAACTATTTAGCGTACCTCCAGTTTCACACAGTAAACGGCATTTCTCTTACTCAAATTATTAACTAGCCCCTGTAATATTCAGGGAGGCATGGTGCCATTAAAAACAAAAAAGTATGTGTCCATGTACTGACATGAAAATGAATCCAAGATACATTGCTGATGTTTGTAAAAACCTAGTTGAAGAACAGCATGCGGGATGGGATTGTAGCTGATGCTTGAAGATCGTAGTGTACCGCAGCACGTCTCCTTGGCTCATGTGGTTACCACACCATCATGGTCACAGGCACCATCACCAGAGCCATACCAATGGGTGCAGGGGGCCTCTCTGCTCTGCCTTTTCCAAAGGTTGTTCATCTGTGCACAGGCACAGACCAAGCTGCAGGGGAATTAACACCCCAGAGGCAAACTTCCACTCACAAAGTACAGAAGTAGATGCATAAATGTTCCAGCACCCTTGTCTGAGTTGCATTCCACATGGTTCCCCAGAGGTTCTCCAGCAGAACTGAGCTCCAATTGTTCATGGCCAAAATCTGCTTATTAGGTCATCCTTTTTGGACTTCTCTCTCACCTCTATCTCATTTCCCCCACCTCTATTTTCCAAGGTGACTTTCCCAATAAACTATGTCCATTCAAATATTTGTCTCAGAGTCTGCTTTGGGAGAGAGAACACACACACACACACACACACACAGAGGCATACACTTGACTGATTTCAGGGAGAGGGATAGAAACATCAATGATGAAAGAGAATCACTGCACTGATCAGCTGCCTCCTGCATGTTCCACACTGGGGATTGAGCCCACAACCCAGGGATGTGCCCTGACTTAGAATCCAGCCTTGACCTCCTAGTTCATGGGGTGACTCTCAACCACTGAGTCACACCATCCTGGCACCAATACTAATTTTAAAATATATATAATATAGATCTGTGATATACTGGAATGCAAGTATGCACATGAAGGAAGATAGAAAGATTTACAGACAAAAACTACAATGTCTCTCTCTGGGACAGATTTACAAGAGACTTTTAAACATTTCTGTGTTATTGTTATTATTATGTCATTGTTGTTGTTGTTGCTTTAATGTTATTTTTAGAAACCAAAAAAGGGGAAACATGAAAAACATCAGGAATGGAGATCTTTTAATCTCTATATTAAAGACAGGGCAGCAAATGTCAGTTCAGACAAAATTACATAATAAGAACTGTCATTTATGATTGTTCCTCTGTGGTTTCCATTTCCCATGAGAATCTGACTGATAGTGACAATGGAGCCCTTCAAAAATGGTGGCTCTTCATGATCCCTCCCCCACCTCAAGAAATACAAAATGCTTATGACAAAAGCTGAAGTCATGGACCCAGAAAAGCCACAGGCATAATGAAGTGATCTAAACAGGTCGTTACCAACTTGCCATGCGTCTCATATATTTTGCTTCTCTGTCTTCATTCTGCAGTCTGCACTAGACTCACTGAGCCTGCAGTTGACTGTTCATGAGGCTAGTGAGAGAACTGCAAGGGTTCAACCCCACTTCTGTGCAGTCCTGATGGGTCAATGGTGTCATTATATATTTAAGAATCAGCAATTTAATAGTTTCGATTTAAAAGTTTCAAATCCATCTTATATAATAAAAGGCTAATAGGCAAATCGAAAAAATGGTGGAACAACCAGTCCCTATGATGTATACTGACTAGCAGGGGACAGACGCTCAATGCAGGAGCTGCCCCCTGGTGGTCACTGTGTTGCTCAGCCAGGCTCATGGCTGGTGAGCACAGTGGTGATGACAGGAGTTTCTCCCACCTCTGAGGCAGCACTAAGGACATCCCCGAGGGCTCCGGACTGCCAGAGGGTGCAGGAGGGACCCTCCTTCTCAACCCCCTCACCAGTGCACGAATCTCATGCACGGGGCCTCTAGTATAGATATGAGGGGTAGGGGAGTGGAATTTAGGATTATGTCATAATTTTCATGTAATGCTAATTCACAATTCATATTTTAGCAATACTTGGGGTGGGAAAAATGACAGAAGAGAAAGAAAAGGAGAGGGGAGAGTGTGATGGATTACAGGAATAACTAAATAAGTTTTAATTTACAGCTGAGGAAGGTCCTTGAAGTAAGGACAAAGTGTGTAACAAAAACTATTGTGATATATATGTTTAAAAAAAACAGTGTGAATAACAAGCAACAAATAACAATAGCAATGATGACTACCTCTCATTAAGCACCTATTCTGCGTTGAACACTGTGCCCTGCATGTTCCCCAATATGTTTAGCCTTCCAGGTAGACATTATCATCATCACTATTTTACAAATCAGAGAACAGAAACTACAAGTGGATAAAATACTGATCTAAAATCACACGGCCACCACTCAAGATTCACATGCAGGCCAGTGACTCTAGAGTCCCAGCTTTTAAATGGTGCCAGGCTACCACTGCCAACATAATTTGTGTCACCCCAAAATTAAAAAAAAAAAAAAAATATATATATATATATATATATATGTATTAAAATAAAATGCTAAGGGTGAAATAAAAAAAAACAATGTAGTATATATGTGATATATATACATATATGTATTTATACTAATCTTGATTATAACTTTTTGACCTATAATTGCCATAAGGTGATTTACCAAGAGAGAAACATAGAATATACTGACCCAGACTCTATTAATGAAGCTTTTGCAAACCAAAATCAACTAGGACATGTGGGACAAAAAGATTAACTAGTAAAAAGCAATGTGTAGGTACGTTTTGATCTGCTACCATCAGGGAGAATACTTCAAAGTGAAACTAGAAACAAATAAATATCTTACACAATGAGAAAGTTCAAGTACTATTCTTCCAAAAACAGGAGATCTTGTGGTTATTAAAAATAATTTTTATAAAAAGTTTGATGAAAGAAAATAGCCATGTTATAAAGTTATATGGGGAAAGCAGGGGGAAAAAAACACCATGTTGGCACATAGACATTTGCACAGCAAAGAAATAGAAGGAAACATATCAACTTGTTAACAGTGGTTATCTCTGGGTGGTGGCATCAGGAATATACTTTCCTTTTCCTTCTTTCTTATCTGCAGTTCAAAAATTTTAACGTAGAAAGGATAAGACTTGTTGCATTACCAAAACAATAAATTTAATATAAATTCAGAGCTTAATTTACATTTTGTTCATTTGTTTTGAGAAAACCATGGAAGAGTACTTTGCTTTTTAATAGTGCAGCAAGCAAAGTTTTGGGCTCAGTTATCTCTGCCCAGATATCTTAAAACATTTTTATAACTGACTTTTTATTTGAGAGATTGAGAAAGAGAGGAAGAGTGAGAAAGAAGAAACACTGGTTTATTGTTCCACTTATCTATGCATTCATTGGTTGATTCTTGTATGTGCGCTAACCAAACTGAGCTACTCAACAAGGGCTCTGCCCAGATATATTACCTCTAGGAGCTGTATGAGAATATCTAGAAGATACATTCCCAGAAGAATTACTGTATCTATGGAATACAAATTTAATAAATTTAGATATTCCTCTCAATCTGTACCAATTTATTGCCACCAAAAATATAGAAAAGTTCCACTTCTCCGACATACCTATTATACTAGTGTGACCCAGTTTTGTAATTTTGCCAACCTACTGCCTGCATTTAGGAGCCACTTAGGCCTTCTATTCTTAAGAGTCACTGAAATTCAAATATTAAAATTTAAGACGCGTTTTTTTCTTCTTTTTCTTTTTCTTTTTTTTCTTTTTTACTTCCTTGGCATAATAAGGCAGAACAAAAGATGAAAAAGCATCAAAGGGTAATCAGACTGGTTGGGGATTTCTGCAGGCCAACTGAGCACACATGGAAAAAATGTGCACAAATATGATAAGGCATTTGATGCACTAAATTGAACAATCCCTCCATCAAACAATAACACTGCCCCAGCAGGTGGTACACTCCCAAAGAAATGACTTGTTACTACAGAATTGGCCCATGGCTTCACCTCTGATCTCAAGACCATTTTTTTAAAACTGAGAATTACTAAGTCTGTGAAATGAAACTAATGATAGAAACAACCACCCGATGGGCAATGAGGGTTCAGGTAGCTGCACAATCAACATGCAGGGGGATTCTCCAAGGGAAGATGCTGCCAACACAAGTCAGTATTAAAAGTGTGTGCACAGTCACACACAATTGGAAGAGAATAAGCACCGATTCCTAGGAAGTCACAGCAGCTACTCTTGCAACTTCGGGAAGATCTGCTTGGCTTGACCTTCAGGCAGAAACTCTGGAGAAGTGTGGAAAGTTAGAGTTGTAAAAAGACACAGCATGGCATACAGAGAAAAGAGCACAGGATTTGAGTCGCTTAGTCTCTCTGAGAATCTTGCTTTTCTTAGCCATAAACAAAGCACACTATACCACTATCACAGGGCTGCTAGGCAAATTGAGTGAGGACATTTCCAAAATACCCAGCACAGTCAGTGCAAGGCATATATGGGCACCCCTCACCCAGTCCCTGGATTTCACATAGATTCATTAAAGAAAGAAATCTTGCTTGACTGGAAAACATTATTTTACAATTCACAAAGGCAGGGAAATCATATTCTGGAAAATATTCTTAAAAATAAAAGTTTCAAACAAAACCACAAATTGGGTGGAGGTGGGGAGGGTGCATATAGAGGAACAGATTTATCCTAAGAAATTGCTACTCTAATTTCTTTTTTTCAAATTTAAAACAATTCCCTACTATCTATGTGAAGAAACCACACAAGATCCCTTTGTGCTTTGTAATATGAACGATATACAACACGCTACCCAAATAATAAGGCAGGCCCAGGAAGAAAGATCTGCCTCAAGGCCTGTAACTGCTGTTATATTCATCGCACGCCAAGTTTCAAAAACAGCTCATTCAATGTTGCCCCCATTTCTTCAGAGCTATTTGAATACATGTGTATGTTGTTGTAAGCATGTGCATGCCAAAACATCTAAACCTACTTTCTACAGCCTAACCAACTTACATGTGAAATGGGGAAAAAAAAACACACAACACATTTAAGTGACTTGCTACATACACCTGATCTTTGTGATTCCAGGAGAAGAGAGATGAATATGGCTGCCATCTAGATTTTGCATTCCCTGCCCTACATGCAATTCCTACCAGGTTATCTTATCAAAACTCATGGATTTAAATTCTATCTATAAGTGTGTGTCTAATCCTGTTCTTTCCTTTTATCTCAGACTCATATACTCAAATGTCTACGCAACATTGCACTTGCATGTCTCATAGACTCTGTCCTTACGCCAACTTCCTTCTTCCCAGTACTGTCTTATCGATGGTAACTCTTCAGTGGTTCAACCACAAAACTTGAAGTCATCACTGATTCTTCTCTTTATTTAATCTTTTGCATTCAGTCACTAAATCCTATCAATTCTACCTTCAAAATTGTTCAGAATTCAATGACTTCTTGACATCTCTAGTGTTGCCCGCTGGTCCAGTCCCCCTGTCGTCTCTATCCCATGTTAGCACAATAGCCTCCTATTGGGTATTCCTGCTTTCATCTTTGCCCATCCATAGTCCTGTCTCAACTCAGCAGATCAGTAGAGTGAGGAATCCCTGCAAAACTGTAAATTTGGTCGTATCATTCTCCATCTCAAAATCGGAAACTGATTTTCCCATCTCACTCAGAATAAAAGCAAATGTCCCTAAAATGCCCCACCCTACTCTGTTCCCTCTGCCTCTTTCCTGCTCACTGTGCTCTACACACTCAGGATCCCTTCCTATTCCTTAAAACCCCCCTGCCTCAGGGCTTCTGTACTTGATGTTCCCTCAGATTAGAGTCCTCTTTTCCCAGAAAAAGGACATGCCTCTCTCCCTCAAGTCTTGCATATCATTGTAAAAATATCACCTTCTCAGAGACACCACCCTTTACTTACCTTGCACACTCCCACCTTTACGTCACTTCCTTCATATGCCTTATCTTTCTCCAGAACAATATGGTACAGAATGACTCCCAATGGTTTTATTTGTCATATTGTATCTCTCTCCCCATGAGAATGCAGGCCTTACGGAATAGAATATTTCTTTGTTTTGATCAGTCATGTGGCCTCAGCTTCTAGACAATATCCTGGCACACAGTAGGTACTCAGTAAATATTCATTGAAATAAAGAATGGATTTTTAGCAAAGTTTTGGAGAATTAGCTGGTTCCACTGCTCTTAAGACAATGTACACGCTTGGAAAAAGGATGCTACACATGAATATTCATTAAGGGAGGAAGCATTTTCTTACTCGTGTGTGTGCCTAACATGCCTTCAGAGAATGTGAAGTGGAGAGACTAGAGAATTTTCCTAGGTCAGCAACTAAAAAGGTACAAGTATGAAGACACTCTTGCTTTTCTTATGGTATAGAAATGACCAGTCTCTTTTATAGAGAGAAGACAGCATATGATGTGGCCACCCAGGTATGTGGCATATTCATAAAAATCAGGAAAAAAGTATCTTTTTTTCCCCTCTAGGGACTAGACTGCCTATATAGACTTTCATTATAAAATCTTCTCTTTGACTCTAGGAATCATATGCCAGATAGCTTAGGAGAACAGAACATTGTACCTTACAATTTCTCTTTATTGTGAAACAACTTATTTTAACATGTCTTAAGGGTTTTCATTAATCTGATAGGCGTCAGAAACACTCATAACCAGGAGAGGGTGAACAATTCTACCAAGGCATGGAAGTGAATATTAACTAAAAAGAAAGACAAAAAAAAAACAAAAAAACAACACACACAAACAAACAAAAAACAACCACCAAGTGATTAATAACTTTTCTAAAGTCTGATTTTACAAGGAACTTGTAATTTGTGTCACAAAGAGGTTTGCTTGAATCACAGTATTTAAGGAAAGCACAATTCTCAAAAGACTCCAATAGGTATTTGTAATAGCAATCAGTCCCTAGAAGGTCATAAGTATTACAACTGCCAAAACCACATCCTCACAGAGAAAGTTATAGATGACTTCAAATCTCCTTTTGCAAAACCAGAAAACAGCCCTTTCTCTTAGATAATGAACCATAAAAATAAATTAAAGGGGCGGGGTCAGGTTCTCTAAGCTGGAGGCTTTACTGTGGGAGGAAATGCTCTTCTAGTTCATATAAGCACACAAAGAAGAAAAAGGAACAGTGAAGTCATTGCCCCAAAACACAATGACTCTGTTATTTACCTAAAGTTACCCAAAGATATATTTATTTTAAACCCTTTTAATAGTTATAATAATATTCATATTCACATTGGTAAATAATGCAGTGTAGCTTTATTGTTTTCCTTTTGTTAAATAGAAAGAAGTAAAGCCAGATATTTGTTCAATCACAAAAATAGCTAATCCTCGTTATCAACCTGCCCAAAGTTTACAATCACCCATCCCATTTATTCAGTTAAGACCAGAGCAGGCCAAAGATGAGGGCCTCTGTGTGAATCCCTGGGAAGAAGGTGAGTGACCCTTGGAGGAGAGAACTGGATTCCAGGCTGGCTTTTGCCACAAGCTCACTCTGAGACCCGTTAGTTATTTGACCCCTCCTGGCTCCAAAGTTTATGCACCTGTTGGATATGGCTGTGTTAGGCTGTCTCTAAGGTCTCTTTCTGTTCCAGATTCCATGACGGTATTCATCAGGCAACCTCTTAGGCCATGCTCTGAGTTCCTTGGAGGATGGGGCCATAACTCAGTTACTCACCCTTCAGCCAAATTCACGGACCCACAGCATGGATGCTCTCTTCCCAAACATATTCAGGGCAGCACAGAGAGCCAACAGATGTGGAGAGAATTATTTCCAGGAACAGTTTAAGGGATGCATTCAACAATGGGCCAACATGACACGTCCAACTGGTAGAGGTGGGGTCATGAACCTGATCCAACCCCAATAACAGGAAGAATGACGACACTAAGCTTTGGATGGGGTTATAATTTGCAGAATTGTCTGCTACATGAGCTGATATGCTGAGAGGGATGACTCAATACTTGGGAATATTTATGGAAAACCTTAGGACTTAAGATGTGCAGGTCTATCTTGTGTATCTTTGCTATGTCAATTGGGATAAACAAACAGAAGTACAACATTTTCGCATAAACTAATTAAAAATATAGGGATAAATAATAATTTATATATTTTAGAACATTTAGAAAACTTTATAACAATAAAATCTTTTGGCCATATTAATTGGGAAATGTATGCCTCAAATCCTGCTTTTTAGGTGTCATTTTATATTAACTCATAAAGTATTTCAAATAACATTTCATTGTTTCCAAGGCAGAGATGAGAAAAATATTTTATTTAAAAGAAGTAAATCTTTTATTTCAGAATGTCATAAGATTAAGAATGTTAATAGCTCATGGATGAACTCCTTAGAGTAAGTTAAAATGAACTGGCCCCTAAACTTCATATCAGTTGATTCCTTTCCCAGAAGAAAATAAACATAATGAAAGTGGACACCATGTCTATTCCCTTTACTATATATTAAATTCCTGGCACAGCACCTAACACATAGTAGGTGCTCAAATATTTTTGATGAATGAACTAATGTTCCTTGGCATAATATTATAATCGTTGAATAAACAATTGGTCATACTGAAAAAAAAGAAAGAAATTAAAGCATTCTCAGAAGGCAGAGCATTAATTCAGTGCCAAGAAATAAAAAAAAGATGCAGTGTGCAGCCTGACACTTCTAAGAAGCTCACAAAGAGGGCAGTAACTTCTCAAACTCAATATCTGATATTCTTAAAAAAAAAGTGGTGAAATGCACGGTCTGAAAGTTTAACTGGATGAAGAGAATTCAATGAAATGAAACAGAGTATAGTTTCCATCTCTGAGTTAACTTACTATATTGTCACTTGAACTTGATTCTATTCATTTGAAGACACAGAGCTGTCATTCACTACTGACCCTTAATACTCTAACTGCTAATTTTTAGCTGTGGGACTTTTGGTGGCTTATTTAAACTTTCTGATCTTAAATTCTCATGGGTTTGATGTGATTTTCCTTCCAAGATTTCTGGAGAAACAAAGAGAACATATATGTAGAGACAATAGAATGGAGTCTGAACAAAGGATCTATGTAGCAGCGATAACAGACAAAGGAAAGAAAGAAAATTTAGCTTTCCTAATTAGCTTTCCTTGTTTTAATGAAAATCCAGTCCATATAAATGTATAAGACTGAGTCTTTTTAATTCACAAGTCTAAAAAGGCAAATATATAAAAACTTCCAATAGCAGATAGGTGAACAGATAAAAATCCATATAGCTTAAAGGGTTGCTTCATTGAAAATGTTCATACATGTATCTAGTAACAGCAAAGTGTAAATGGGCAATGGCAATTTCTCACACGAATCACCTCCTTCTCTTTTATTTACAATTGCTAAGGAAGTTATTAGTGCAATCTGAAAAATGGCAACTTATTTTCTCCCCAAGTGTCTTTTTTTTTCTTTTTAATCCTCACCTGAGGATATTTTTTCCATTGACTTTTAGAGAGAGTGGGAGAAAGGGAGGGGGGGGGGGAGAAGAGACAGAGATGCATCAACCGGTTGCCTCCAAACGTGCTGGGGCCAGGGATTTATCGTGGAACCCAGGTACATGCCTTTGACTGGAAATCAAACCCTCAAACCTTTGGTGCGTGGGCCAATGCTCTAACCACTGCACTACCATTCAGATCGGTCTCAAGTGTCTTTCAATTATCTCTTCACTCAACTGGCCCTATTTTCACTCTACTGCCTTTTAGTATTCTTTGTGATTGATAAAATACCCAAATTATGACTTTTATGCAAGACAATGCTTTATCATTATGATTATAGCTTTCTTTTCAATTATACTCAGGCATTTTCTATAAAAGTTATATTCTTTAAATATGTTCTATATAAGACATTTATATTTAATGTGAAAAAAGTCATTTAGGGAAAAATGATTCTGGATAACTTATTGTTTTATTTTCTCTTGGCCACCACTGCCCTCTATTGTAGATAATTTAATTGGGAGCATCAGTGCGTACTGATAATGAAGGCAATAATTCTTAAAACCTTAAATCGAAAGAGTAGACATTTTTAATTTGTTAGAAAGGTTTTAGAGAGAGGAAGGGATAAAGAGGGAGAAGGGCTGTTCTCAAAACAGTCTGGTACTGGCACAAGAACAGACATATAGATCAATGGAATAGAATAGAGAATTCAGATATCAATCCAAACCACTATGCTCAATTAATATTTGACAAAGGAGGTATGAACATAAAATGGAGTCAAGACAGTCTCTTCAATAAATGGTGTTGGGAAAATTGGACAGATACATGCAAAAAAATGAAACTAGACCACCAACTTACACCATACACAAAAATAAACTCCAAATGGATACAGGACTTAAACGTAAGACAGGAAACCATAAAAACATTAGCGGAATCTACAGGAAGAAAAATCTCAGACATATGCCAAAATAACTTCTTTGATGATACTGCTCCTAGGGCAATGGAAGCTAAAGAGAAAATAAACAAATGGGACTACATCAAAATCAAAAGCTTTTGCACAGCTAAAGAAACCATCAACAAAACAACAAGAAAACCCACTGTATGGGAGAACATATTTGCAAATGTTATCAGTGATAAAGGTTTAATCTCAAGCATCTACAGGCAACTCACCCAACTCAATAAAAGGAGGACAAATGATCCAATAAAAAAATGGGCAACAGACCTAAATAGAATCTTCACGAAAGAAGACAAAAGGAAGGCCCAGAGACATATGAAAACTTGCTCAAAGTCACTAATTATCCGAGAGATGCAAATCAAAACGACTATGCAGTACCATCTCACACCTGTCAGAATGGCTTACATCAACAAATCAACAAACGACAAGTGCTGGCGAGGATGCGGAGAAAAAGGAACCCTCGTGCACTGCTGGTGGGATTGTAGACTAGTGCAGCCACTGTGGAGAACAGTATGGAGTTTCTTCAAAAAACTAAAAATGGAGCTCCCATTCGACCCAGTGATCCCACTTCTAGGAATATACCCCAAGAAACTAGAAAGGCGAATTAGAAAGGATATATGTACCCCTATGTTCATAGCAGCACAATTTACCATAGCTAAGATTTGGAAACAGCCTAAGTGCCATCAGCAGATGAGTGGATTAAAAAACTATGGTACATTTACACAATGGAATACTACACCGCGGAAAAAAAGAAGGAGCTCCTACCATTTGTAACAACATGGATGGATTTGGAGAGCATTATGCTAAGTGAAATTAGCCAGGCATAGAAAGACAAATATCACTTGGTCTCACTCATTTGAGGAATACAGTGAATGACATAGACTGATGAACAAGAATGGATCCAGAGACTGAGAAAAGTCCATCAAAATGTCAAACCTCAGGGTAAGTGGCAGGTGGTGGGAGTAAGGGGAAAAGTCAATATATTTGAACTCTTGAACTAAGGTAAGTGATTTGTGTTTTTGCATCCCTGACAAAGTTTATATAAAGTTATAAAAAATGGCAGCTAGTTTGAGATTGAATTGACATGGTCTAGAGCTTGTCATATTCTATAGACACCAGTCCTTATGCTAGGCCCTCCTTAACCTCCCGTGACACCACAATACCCTTACATGATATTATTCTACAATGTCATTATAATATTTGATATTTGACAATAGCACATGATACAATTATCCCAAATAAACTTACAAACTAATTCTTTGAATGTTGGGCAGCAACTTAAAAAAGGATAGGAACGAAATTAATCCCTTTCAGAAGGAATTAAGGCACTGGGAAGGCATCCGAGCACTCTATATTAGCCCTTCTTGCCCTTTCTGCCAAGAGGGACCTTCTTCTTACTATCCAAATACACACAGCTGATGCCTGAGTTTTCAGTTCAAGCTGTAGCTGAAGCCTCTGGGCAGCTGGCACCATGGATCTGTATCTCGACCAATGGTGTGAGCTGGGCCCTCTCTGGAGAATAAACCTGGGTCCCCCTAGATATGTGATCAGTACCGGGACCCCACCAGCAGGCGAGGGGACCCCAAGACAGGTACTGGACGTGGAGGCCACGGGGGCATAGACTACAAAGGAGACAGAACTGAACCTCACATCACCCTGTTTGGCCCTGGAGGATGGCTGGTTAGCCAGAGACAGGTAAGATTCCTCAGGGAAGGAACAACCTAAGACAGGCACAGTCACAGAGGGGCCAACAGGAGAGAGGTAAAAGGTCAACAGAGGTGGGGCACAGAACCTCACCCACAAACCTTGCAGGGGCTTGAATTCTCACCCCTCCTGAGGGAGGTCTCCTACCCCCACGGCTGCTTCGCCTCCCACGCACAACTCATACCGGGACCCAGGTGGCAGACAGAGACTCGGCCAGCAATAGCTGCTCTATATCTAAATTCAGTCTATTATCATGAATGCTCAGGACCTACTCAAAATTGCAAATATTCCTTTCCACTAGTATTTACAGGGTAAACTAAGATTTCTGCTTGAGTATTAAAATTGACAGGAAAATAGTAATCAAGTTTTCAGATTAATTTAAATTGGCCAAGTGAAATAAGTGAATACTCAAGCAAATTTTAGTGTACTG
The DNA here is from genome assembly GCA_027563665.1 of Antrozous pallidus. Classification (NCBI taxonomy): domain Eukaryota; kingdom Metazoa; phylum Chordata; class Mammalia; order Chiroptera; family Vespertilionidae; genus Antrozous; species Antrozous pallidus. The sequence goes on along the minus strand of CM050524.1, from coordinate 47,911,680 downwards.
GACAAAAAGCTTTTCCTAAAACATTAACTAAAAAATCTATTAGTAGTTCATCTCACTGTAAAATTGCCTAACATCCAAAGAACCTAAAGCAGTCATATTTGTGTGCAAAAATTAAAATTTAAAATTACCAAGACTGCAATATAAAATTTCCAAAAGCCCCCATTAATCAAAAAAGGGGAGGGGGCAGTGGGGTAATATCATGTAAGGAAAAAAATATCAAGTAAGTAAAATACATCTAGAAAATTCTTACTCTAGTAAATTCCATTTGTAAAACCAACTGCAGGACACCCATGAAAACACACACATGGTGTCAAAATAAGCCAAAGGAAAATCATTTAGGCAAAAATTAAAAAGAATCCCCAGTCTATTTTGCAGAGAGGATCCCTTTGTTAACTTTTGGTCGAGAATGTATTTGTGTGTTTTCAGACAACAACTCCAAGACCATGTGGGTTCCTGCGACTGTGAGGAACTGAGGATCTGTTCCAGTCAGGAGGATGGTCCAGAGATGGGGGACACTGACGACACCTTGCCATGCTAGCAGTCGGCAGCTGTGCATGGCTGCAGTTGGCCCAGGACCAAACCAGAGAGGGTGGATCTTGCATTGCCACGATGTGTCCACCATCTGGATACCATTGCTGACATGTACACATGAAGAACTATTTGACACTGAAACTGGGACTCAGAACAGTTGGACATTGAAACTGAGACTGAAACATTTTTTGTTCTTATACATTTATTTCTAGTATGCAGAGGCAAGATATTTTTGAAGAAAAGAAACAGGGGAGAGTAATTGATATAGAGGCAGGGTGGCCTTGAACAGGCTGTCAAGCTACAGGGGGAAGGCTTGGGTGGATGGGAGGTAAATGCTAGGGGAGATCAACTGAAGGACTTGTATGCATGCATATGAGCATAACCAATGAATGAAAGACACTGGGGCGGGGAGGGTGGAGGGTGGGGTATGTGCTGGGGGATAGGGGAGGCTGGGGGGAGGATAAGGAGGAGGGGGAAAGGAAAACATGTACTACTATTAATTATAAGTTATACTGCAAAAAATCAATAAAAATATATTTTTTAAAAAAGAGGGAGAAGGGGAGAGAGAAACATCAATCAGTTGCCTTCCGCACAAACCATGACTGGGGATTGACCCACAACCTGGGTATGTACTGTGACTGGGAATCGAATCCGCCACATTTTGATGTAGTGATGATGCTCCAACTAATTAAACCACACCAGCCAGGGCTAAAGGATAGAAGCTGTTTAAAAGGCGAAAATTATATAGAGGCAGGGTGGCCTCAAACAGGCTGTCAAGCTACAGGGGGAAGGCTGGAGTGGAGGGGAGGCAGATGCTGGGGGAGATCAACCGAAGGACTTGTATGCATGCATATGAGCATAACCAATGAATGAAAGACACTGGGGCGGGGAGGGGGGCAGGTGGGGACATGTGCTGGGGGGTAAGGGAGGCTGGGGGGAGGATATTGGGGGGGGGGAAGGAAAACATGTACTACTATTAAAAATAAATAAATAAATAAATAAATAAATAAATGGCAAAAATTCATAGGGCCATGCATGTAACTAAAAAAACCTGTAAACCCTTCTGCATACACTAAAGCCAAAATATTTTCACAAAACAGAATATATAGTCTTAACTTTTTCCAATCCCATCAGGAGCTCACAGTTGATCCTCAATGTAAATATAAAGGGATATGACCTTCCTTCAATTCACTCACATACTTCTATTCTTTTAATTTTAGCTGGAAGATTGTTTGCATTGCTAACAAGGCCTATCAAACAAATCAGGATTAAAATCCCACAGTGTTTGAATGTGGCTGGTTACTTGTTGACTATAGGTTGGGTTTCCTGAGAAGCTGACCATAAGTTGGACTTTATAATACACTAGAGGCCCAGCACAGGAAATCGTGCACCAGTAGGGTTCCTAGGCCAGTGGTCGGTAAACTGTGGCTCAAAAGCCAAGTGCAGTTTGCCACTCTATTGACTAATGAGTTTGCCGACAATTGCGTAAGGCATTACCCTTATCCAGAAGTTTTGACTTCAGGTTAAACACATTAGTACATTATTAAAATGTTTTTAATTTTTTTCCCTAAGGCAGTGGTTGGCAAACTCATTAATCAACACAGTGGCAAACTGTGGCTCGCGAGCAGCATGTGGCTTGCAAGGCACAGTTTGCCGACCACTGTCCTAGGCCTAGCCTGTGATCACGGCCATGTCTAACATTCCGCACTGCTCTGTGACACCCTGGGATGCTCACCGCCACCACCCCATGAAGCTCTGTGACACTACCCCTGTTGCCCCGTGACACTCTGCAAAGCTTTCCACCCTCTGACGCTGGCCGCCACCGCCCCGCGATGCTCACTGCTGCTTGCTGCCAGACACTCACTGCCACTTGCCGCCTGCTGCCACTCAACAGTTCCCAGTACCACCCCGTCACCAACCCCCGTTTGCCATGCTACAGTTGGAGCCTGAAGGGCAAGGAGTGCAGGAACCAAGAGGTGGTCAATGCACTGGTCAAGTGGTTGTTCTGATTATTATGCTTACGGTCCTGGTCTTTCATTATACAGGATTGTATGTGTATCAAGGAAAGGCTTGGGATTGTCAGCTGTGACAGGGAATGAAAGGAATCAGGACTAGACAGAGGGAGAGACTGAGTTGTGATGCAGGCCTGACCTTGGCTGGGCCCAAAGGGAGCTCCGGAGCCTGAATGGTCTTTAGTTGTCTGAGTTAGGCCAAGTTGGACAGACATTAATACTATCACACCAATCAGTCCTTAGGTGTGATCCACCCCCAAAATGGCAGCTGAGATAATCCTTTCAGGAGTTGTCAATCAATAGCCTTCCTAGCAGTTGGGACAATAAGTTCTTCACTGAAGGGGTATGTAGGTGGCATGTCAAAGTGTCACCTCATCCATCAACACTTTTGAGGTTTCTTAGCTCCCTTATTATGATTCCTGATAGGAGACAGGGGTGTAAGGACCCAGCCCATAGTCTCTGCTTCCCATCAGAGGTGACTGGCTTGAATTCATCCATCTCACCATGGAGGGAACAGTGGCCACTGCTAGAATCATTCCAACCCTCCTGAAACTTTTCGACATCTCAGTGGGAACATCAAATCCAGATGAGGACAATAAAGAAGAAATTAAATTTGCATAGCTTTTGATACGTTAGCGAGGAAATTTAGTCATTTCCCAAAAGATTTAATTCCAACTTTGCAGAGACTACACGATTTCTTACCTTATTTGTCTCCAACAGAACACCTTGCACTCAACAATTTGAGGACATTGTATGAGTATTCCTGCCTACATTACATCCCCCAAAAGCCATGCCTCTGAAGTGGTGGCTACTTTATTTCCTGGGACTTAGGTCAGTGACTATTTAATAACATAATCAGCAGGCTTCAGGACTTTCCATCTGCTATTTAAATGAAAAGTAGAGATAATCAGTATGGAAGGGCATCTTCAATCAGTCCTCTTTCCTCCTGACTGCTAAAGGAAATTGACCTCCTCCTTTTAGAAAGCACCATGTACGAGTGTCAAATGTTAAAGAATTAAAAACAAAGCAGCCTGCATCGCTGTCAATCAGTAGGGGCTTTATTGCAAAGGCATGATGCTCTCTAAATGGAAGGAGCAATCAGTCCACGTCAGGCCTGCCACCAGGAACGCTTGACACGGTTGCACTTGAGGGCCATCCCATAGGCTGGGCCAATCACTCGGTGTTCAGTGGGACTGAACAATAAAACACACCACAATAAAAGTGTCAACTGGAAGCACTGCAGCATATAACTATAGGCTGTTCTGTGTGTTGTAGGCTCTCTAAAATGAAAACCCTTGACCTGTCTTTTCTCAAATGGGCTTACTGGCACTTGACAGTCTTTCCATTCCTACTCTTGTTTGGCACAGAACACAGCTAGAAATTGCCCCATGGCAGAGAGAAATGGCAGGGGACCAAAAAAAAAAAAGTGTCTTTGATTTCTGTAAACATGACTTGTGTCTACTTGGCCTTATGTGGGACGGAAGGAATAAACCAGGAAAAAGAAGGCATGCTTTTTTTCTTACAGAAAAATGGAAAAGAATAGTCAGCTTTTTTTCTGTCTGTGAAAGACTTGATTTAGTGTTTTTGTTTTTTTACGTTTCATATCATTGTTTTTACAGTGAATACAGTGATAATGAACCCTTCACCGTGTGTATGAAGAATCATTTTGACACTGAACTGTATTTCCAAACTAAACATGTCCAGAAAAGATGGCTCTTTGATAAAAAATATACATATATATCATGGAAATAGCATTAATCTGGATATTCTCACTAAATGTTCTAGCAATGAGGATGGATGTGTTTATTAACCCAATCAGCAAAATATACCTTGGCACAAATGTGGATTCTGGCTTATTTCACACAACTCACTTCGTTTCTTGCAGTAATAAATTGATAAAAGAGAAACTAAATAGGCATTGCCATAATCTGTTTAAAATGCACACGATAAAACTTCATCATTTATGATTATTTGGGCACAGAAACATTAACATAGAGAAACATCTTCCAGCTGTGAAAATTATCTTCATGGAACACATTAATTTCAAGGAGCTCTTTTATGCTGTTTAGATTTTTCAACCCATACACATAACAGCTGGCAGAAACAATTCATATAATACACCTCGCTTGACTTTTCAAAGTAAGCAATGGTACCCCTCAGCACTTGTCTGCCATCTTAAAGGGATGCAATGCAACAGGGACTTCTCTGAGGCCTCAGGATTATGGCAAAAGACACAGCAGCAAACCATCTTTGGAAAAGTCAGGACTTTCTTCCCTTCCAACCCAAGAAAATGCATAAAAATATAACAGGATTTCAGCTGTCTTTAACACCATCTTCTAGTCTTATGGTAATTGGCAAAAGCAATAATGAAAATGTTGCACGCAAAAGTATTTGGGAAAAACACATGAGCCATTGTGGTTTTGCTAAGTCATCCCTCCATCGAACAGGGAACTTTTAAATGATGGTGACTGAGCTTGTGAACGTCCATGGCGCCATCCCTGAAGATCTGTAAACGTTTCAAGATGTCACTGGCTGTTCTGCCTGAAGAGTTTCTTGAGGGAGAGTGGTGTAGTGGGGTCCGTGTTTTCATGCTGTATAAATTCTGCCAAATCCTGAGTTTAAGGGATCCTTGGAGATGTCTTTTATAGACAGCCCCTCCTTCACCCCCCTGCCCCAGTGCTGCCTGGGAGATAAACAATGAATCAGAGAATTGAGCCCGCTCAGACCTGGAAGTCTTCATTACATGCCACTCTAGATTGATGTCATGACAGTATCATAGTACCCTTTGCAGAAAAGAGCAAATCAGGGTTATAAATACTTCAGTATTTCCAGAGATTATATTAGAGTTGGGGGAACCATAAGTATCAATGCAGGAAAATACGAGTCTGGGCTAGAATGTACCTGTGAGGGGGATTGTTATGACAATTTTATGCATATGGTGGATTCACAACTGTTCATGAGTTCTCTTCTTGACATCAAGTGTCAGGGTTCCCACAATCAACGGCTTATGCTTCCTTTGCACCAGGGACCAATCACTCTGTCACAATAGACTGGAAGCTTTCAGTCGGTGACATCATGTCCTCACAGCTTCAATGGCTCACAATTGCGAGAACCAGCTTGATGTGATTGACAGCCACAGAAGGAAGGCGGGGTCCTCGCTGGTACACCTGCTGCTTTGTTGAAAAATAAGGGAAAACCTTTTTCTTCAAGTACCCCTTATTCTTACCCACTTGTTTTCAGGCAGAAAACAAACCTGAAATCACCACAATCCCTGATGGGAATAATAGCATTGACTGTGTGGAGTTAATATCACCCTCATTTTCAAATCTGAATAGCAAGACTCATTCCAAATCTCAGTCCATTCTCACCACAACCTTGGGATATGATTATGCTACGATAATGCTTGTCTGTGGATTAAGGCTTGCATGGGGTTAAACATAAAATGAAATGAGTGGAAGGATATGGAGTGGATTCAATGTAGGAAATAACTAATGAAAATGCAAAGCATAAAACAAATGATCTATAATCATTCAAAACCAGAAAAACTCTCATCAATTTTCCATTAATTAAATTTCACTTTTTAACATTCATCTTGTCCAATTTCAAGTTTGTACTCTTTGTGCTGATGTGCTATATACTTAAACTTTCTATCTCTGGAAGGACTTCTCTGACTCTGGCTTTAAAGCAAAGAAAGAGTTCCTACAATGTGTAATTTTTTTATGTTAAAAGAACAAAAAAAGGAGAAGGAAAAAATAAACTTCATTTGCATAACATGCCCCTTTAAGGACCATGACCTGATCCAAAGGAAAAGTGTGTGTGTGTGTGGGGGGGGGGGTATAGTTTTACCCCATATACTTTTTTTTGCATGGAAATTACTTTAAAAAATTATTGACTGATTTGAGAGAAAGGGAAAAAAAAGAGAGTTACATTTGTTTATCCATTCATTGGTTGGTTCTTATATGAGCCCTGACCAGGGATCAAACCCACAACCTTGGCACACTGAGACAATGTTCTAACCAACTGAGCCACCCAGCCAGAGCTGCAAATTCCTTTCTCAGCTTTATACACAGTGCCAGATTCAAATGACACTCTTGTGGGTCTCAGCTGCTAGGAAATCTTTCAACTCCTTGCCCTTCCAGGTGACTGTAATAACTGGTCAACTGCAACAGGGTTGCCATCCCTCTGGACATGGCTGAGAAAGCTGTCTCTTCACTTGGTAAATCAAATAGCCCCTACCTGACACCCAGGTCTAGTCACCAGCACAAGGGAAACTACACCAAGAAGCATATCCCTTTGGAAAACCATGGTGTGTGTGGTGGTGGGAGTCACATTTAAATTAAATCAGTGGTCATGTGACAAGAGTCTCATTAACTTTGTAAATTTAGAATAAAGACCTAACCTTGCTAAGCAATGGTCAAAGTTAATAAATACAATGTTGGCTTCTTCCATGAAAAAAAATATTTTATCGTTACTGGTAAACTCTCTCATTCTTCAACAGAGGTAATTATAGTAGTATTTTTTTTTTCTCGTCAAAAATCTAAATTCTTCTGAGATTTAACATTTTTAAGTAATTATCTCATTCAGAAAGCTTGCAATCAATACAGCAATTTGAAAAATGATCTCAGCATTTTTAAGTAATGGCAGTGTAACTGTGGTGACAAGAAGAAAAAAAAATCACCAATCTAAAATTGAGTGAGTGCTTACTAGGTGCCCGTCACTTTACATGTGTTTCCTTACAACAGTTCCATAAAATACGCATGACTATTTCCATTTTACAAACGAGGAAGTGGTGGTTTTGGGAGGATATCTCATTTGCTCAAGTTGGCAGAAATGAGTAGTTTCTGTTGCTCTTGGGGTATTATTTTTACCTTTTAAAAATGACTGGCATTTCAAAGAAAAAGTGGTAAGGACCAAAATTCATCTGTATTTATATATTGGGAACACATTGAATGAAAAGTTCTATAACATCAGTCTCTCCCTAGAAGATAAACCTGCATTTTATTTTATTTTTTAAGGTTAAAACAGAAGCAATGGTTAAATTAACAAAGGTCTTTCAGAATAAGACTGGGAATCTGGAATCTTGAAGGTTAATTTTCTAAGTCTATCCCACTGAGGTGAGTTTTTACTTACTTCAACAGTAACTGACTTGCTAGACATGGAATGATGGAAAATAACACTTTGTTATAACATGCCACTCACTTAGCAAGTGAGAACTTTTAGTCAACTACTTGTGCTCACATTCTGGCCATTGTGGAAATGCTAGCACCCATGTACTTGCATGAGCTAAGATAGAAAATTTCTACCTATAATACTTTTTTTGGTGATATTCAGATGACCCTCTGAAATAGCATCTATTAAGAAGTATATGGCAACTGATGTCTTCAAAATGCTTGCTATAGACAATTTTTTGAATAATGTTATCAGCCTTCCTTCAATGCCTCCCCCCCCCCAGAATTAAAATAATATACTATTAATCCACTCAAGCACAACAAATATGCCTGCGGCTCCATCACAGTCTCAATGGGGAAGGCAGTAGAGCCCAGTAGTGATGGGAGTGGACCCTGGGAGCAAACTACCAGAGCTCAGATTGTGCTTTCTACATCGGCCCAGTCTCTGCCAAGTCGTATGGCTGCAGAAGTGTAATTCAACCACATTTCTGACTGGGTATACTTCCATGGAAATGAAGATGACTGTAATAAACATCTACACTCCTAAAGGCATTGTTTTGAGAGGTAAATAATACATTTGCAATGCTTCACAATAGTATTTGAATGCAGGAGTGGCATCCATAACCTAAATGTCAGTCACCATTAAGCTCTCTAGAGCTCTTAATCAGTTTCTTTAGCCTCCAGGTCGGCTACTCAGCACTTCATTCTCCAAGTTGCAGTGAGTGGGCTTCAGTTTTCCTGGAGGGGGTTGACATTCCCTATTTTCATATTTGATCAGTTCTTCATCATCTTGGGAAATAATTTGAAAAGGCTTAGCTAGGTTAATAAGGCTCTTCAAGGTCTGGCCCTGACTTCTACAAGTTCTTCACCCTTCCCAAGTACACTTCTGTCTACCCCTTTCAACCTGCCCCTACCCCCCAAACCCTCTACACACACACAGTCACAATCTGTCTCTGGACCCTCAAGACAGATTAAATGCAGTTTCCCAATTTGCCTTTTCTTTCTTCTCTTTTGAACCTCTAAACCTTCCTACAAGTTAATTCCTCCTTACAAAACTCCCTCTATTCCCTTGGCTAATTATACATTGTCTTCATTCTTCTGGTGAAAAAATGCTAAAATATTGAGTTATAATTCCCTCCTCTGTGCCTACTTGCAACTTACTATAGCATTTACTGTACATAAATTCTATAATTACCAATTATCATGCTTGTCTAACCTCCTAAACTCCAAGATCCTTGAGAACAGGTATGTACAGTTAGCTATTCATAGCTGTATTGTGAAGGCTAGCCAACCAAATATTTGTATAATGAAACTTTTGGGAATACAGGCTCTGCAAGAGATGTAGAAAGCATGTATTCCAGGAAAATTCTAGAGCTTCATCAGGACCCACCTCACTAGAAGGGCTTCAAACAACAAGGTTTGGTGTTGATTCAGCAACACATGAAACAGAAGGAGAAAGAAGAGCTTACTATTCCTGTCTCCACTAAGAAATGACTCCCTAGCTTATCACAGCAAAGAGCCTCCACATTTAGATGTTTACTAGTAGCTGTAATCCACCTCTAACAGGCCTAAGGGCAGATGATGAAAAGTCACAGACAAGTCCTGGGATCCAAGAACTCAGAGTGTGGAAAGGCTATCCAGAGGGCATGCAGCCCAGTGGTGTGACTTTACTTAGGATTTGGCCCAAATAACCTAGACTGAGTTTTTGTGTTAGGTCTCTTAGAAAGCTTAATACATATATAAGTATTAGGGTATATAAGTCTATTTATTTCATCTAAATACTCACCAAGTCTAGTCCCCCTGTTCAGTCTTAGAGGAACAGGAATAAATATCTTGAAAATAGTTTAGAGCCAATACCCTAATGTCAGTCCTTAAGCAACCACCTAGGGCCTAGGTCCTTCTACAGGGTCTACTTTGTAAGTGCTACCATATATATCTGCCGAAAATGGGACACTGTTCTTTCTGTTGTTTCATGAGGAATGGTGTTTCTGAAGGCTTACAGGATAATATAACGAAATGTGAACAATATATACTAAGGTGAGAGAGAGAGAGAGAGAGAGAGAGAGAGAGAGAGAAAGAGAGAGAGAAAGAAAGAGAGAGAGAGAGAGAGAGAGAGAGAGAGAGAGAGAGGATTAAGCAATTTTGAATTCTTAATCTTTTCTCGAAGATCTACCAGAACACAGACAGCCCATCTACAGTGTACAGAGCCAGGGACCAAAGAAAATTCCAGGCATCATATTCCTTTTTGTAAACAATGGAGTTGTTCTATTGTTGTGGTGCATGTATTATTTTGCTAAGGTCATTGCATTACATTATATCAGGCCCCACCCAATATATAATGAATCTTGAAAGTCTACCACATCACCCTTATTATCCCTAAACAAAATGAATAGACATTTTATATCTTTAAATCTGATTCTAATTTTGTAATTTTTTTTGCAAAAATGTGAAATTACATTTAGTCAAAACAATAATTGAGCAGGCTTTATATTTGAGTACAATGCTTCCTTCTTACTAAATATTGTGACTAGCAAACTTCACATCAAGTTCTAAAATTTTTAATATTTTTTGAAAAAGTGAAAGGGAAATTTAAGAGATGGTATCAGTAAATATGATACCATCATATTTTTTCCTTAATGTTTTCTTAGGTATACATAAATTCTCTTCATGCACACGTGAAATACTGTTTCAATTAAGCCCACATTTTGACCAACCATCCATAAAAATGGGCACATTTAAATGAGTAAACAAAGAAAGTTGAGGAAAAAAGTCAAGTTTTCTGTAATACTGTAATTCTCCGTTTACCACGTTCATGACCAGTTCATTATATTTGGGCTATCGAATTTATATGAAAAAAAATCTGGTTTACAGCACTTTCAGACACAAACTGTTCCAGTTTTATTATTCCAATAAAAGCAATGGATTGTTGATTCTCTGTCTTCCTCTCTCACCAGGGATTATTACATTTTGCCAAGGTTGCACTTGCTGTGTACGTAGAATTCTATGCATTACTCAGAACTTTCTGGACACTTATAAAATGAAGCCCTGTGGCTATAAATAGAATAACAGGAGTCTGAAGAAGGAACATTAATTTCACAGAGATGTAGGCACAGCCACAAGCCCGTCCCTTCAGGGAGCCCACATAAAATGAAGCACCAGGTATGAAGATTTCTGTGCTGTTTTCTCCCATAGTTATTAAGACTGAGGTGCACATGGCACATGCCAGAGGAATAACAATTATCAGCCATATAACAAAAGGACAAAAGCTGGTAGAATTTGCAAATGAATGCACCACCTAGCAGATCAGGGAGCGAGTATTCATCTAAGTTTTTGTGAATCAGAATAAGAGGTTAAAATAAACCTCGCCCTGGCAGTTCATGGATAATATCGATATGCAAAATAGCTCAGCTGGGTGGATAAAAGAATGGACAGAAAGGGAAATAGGGTGAAGCTGGTCATGTTCTCCCAAAGCTTCAGAGAGATCAACCAGCAGGTAGATGGTGGTGAAATTGATAAAGATGGTTATGGAGAAGTGTCTTAGCCATTATGATGTATGTTATAGCATATGCTTCTAGAAATATACATGTTAATCATGATGCCAACTAAATGTTTTGAAAAATATTAAGTCATGTTATCTTATAAAGCACTGTTCCCTGTCCCCAAATCAACGAGCACAATGCACTCTTTACAATGCAAATGTAAATACTGAAGTGGCACACTCATTACTATCCTAAAGAAAAGAGCATAGTTGCTCTCAATGCTATAGCATGTTGTCTGCTTTGTAAAGGACCCACCTTCACATTGAGCCCTTTTAGAGTTACCTGTATTTTAGGCACTAGTGTGCAGAAGCACTATAGCTATTTGGATTCTGTAATATTATTAGGTGGTCTGTGGAGACCATCATAGAAATGATACTATCACATATCATCTTCTCTGCCTTGTTGCTCCATTGAAGTGAGGCCTGAAAGGAGGCGTTGGACCACACTGAGTAATATCTAAGAAAGGATAGGAGGGGCTACAAATAGTTCCTTTATTAGGCTACCAAATATGTGTTTTTGCTGCAGAGGTTACATGAACAACTTGAGGTGATGCCTGTGTTTTTTTCCTTGTTTTGTTTTTAATGTCAGCAAGTCAGAACACTCAAGCATATTCAGATTCACCTCATTTAAGCTTATTGCTATATCTCACTTGCAAAGGAGGCCCGAGACAATATGCATTGGCAAGTGGTACCAGCAAACTAAACGTGATAACTTTTAAAGTCCCAACAAGCTTGGCTGAATGGTTAGAAATGCAAAATAAAATTAAAATTAGAAATGTATGGCATCTCAAAACATATAATAAAGGGCCACCCATAAATAAGATCTTTTTCAAAAATTTGATCATGACCAGCATTTGACAGCCATCCAAAGAAACTCCTAGGAGAAAAATCTATATTGTTTTGTGTTGAAGAGAAAGACAGTTTCTATAGATAAAAGCGTGTTATTTACTCCCAATAAGTGTATCTTCCATTAGATTTGATTTAGGGCAGAAGTATGAGTCTCTGTCATAGAAACCAGACCAAAAGCAAAAACTTAACCTGGCACATCTACTTCTTACATTAAAATCGAAAGGAGATTCAATAAATCACAAGTATCAAGAATTAAGACATTCTGTTGTTGTTTCTTTTGGGGTATTTCAGTGGGACTTCTTGACCTTCCTCCCTTAGATGAGTGGAAATTAAGAACCCACTAAACAAATGACAGTCTATAATAAAGGACCACTTGATTGGGGTTGTCAGAAACTCAGCACTAAATCATGAGAAGAGAGAGAACACCAGCACATGCTATTCTTAATAGGAGAGCAAACAGAGAGATCACTTTTGAGCCATATTTTGAGTCAGTCTTATCAGAGGATAAAGTTATTCCACAACTCAAAGGCAGATATTTTGGGAGGAGGTACAGAATCCTTAATCATTTCATCTTTTTACTTCTTGGTATTTTTTGTGTTTTGAGATACTTCATATAAATATGAGAGAATATTTCTGCTGTGCAAAATCCTTCCTGGAATTTACAGTATATCTCAGATTTAATGCTTTATTCTTCCAAGTTTTGATGGTAAGTGTCAATACAATACTGTGATGGGAAATATGATTGGCATTTTGTGTAATATGTCTTCCTGCTTACAATTTTATAGAGTTAAAATTGCATCTCAAACCACGAGATAATAGAACTTGCTCTGGTAGATTATATTTTCTGGTATGTAAAACTCTTCTCACTCTCTTTCTCTCTCTATATATGCCATATATATACTCATATATACACATACATACATATATACACATACATACATATATATATCATATACACAAATGGTGGGGGAAAGTAGGTTTCAGTTGTTAAGATGGAAAATAATACAATGATTAATAAATAATAATATAAGAATAAACTATATTTCATCTATTCATACTGTAAACCGACCTTTGTCCCACTTTATACTTGGGGGGGTAACTTTAAAATAGATGCTAATTGTAAAATAAAGCAAATGTTTCCATTATTTTTTATTAAGACATGAAAGAACTTTTTAGCTTATTGAGTAAAAACATTCTTTTCTATCAGTGTTCATGCATTAAAATGATCCAAATATTCAAAACATAGCAAAAAGGCAGAGAAATATGCATAGGAGTTTAATGACAGGGCACAAAGGTCAAACTGTTTAGACTAAACAAAATACCAAACTGCAATACTCGTATGAAACGTACAGAACTTAACAGAAAAGTCTGAGCTTCTAACATTTCTGATCGCTATAGCACTAACTAGCGGCAATTACTTTCAAAACTCTTCTGGTGATTTGAACATAGAGATTATTTAGTACTTTCAAATAGTGAAAACTGACCTGTGAGAATATATAACCAATTTCAATGATAGAGCAAGAAAATCTATTAATTAAAGATTTCTAGGAGATAAAGGACAATTTGAATCATAAAATTCACCTATAAAATTTTAAAATCATATTATTTTACTTTTTCTCAAACATCATTCATATTATCCTATGTATTGTGAAAGACAGGCAGAATAAAACTTACACTCCAAAAATGTACCAGAGACTCAATCTCTTAAGCAATGTGTCTCTCTGCTACCCATTGGGTAGCCAGTGGCTGGATTATCAAAGAAACAGTGGTCTTCTAGAACCTCCCTTACAAGATATTCTTAAAAAGATGTAAAAGGAGGCTACAAAGACCAAGAGTGCTCTGCAATAAAAGTTATTTTTTGTCTTTTTTCTTGGTCTAATAAGCCAGAAAATAAAATCATTTGCATAGTGCTTCCTCAGGAGGTAAGAATTCAAGTTAATCAGGACATATAAACACACTCTAATGAGGGCTCCATCTCTCCATTTTAGGATAAACCTTGTATATATTCCACTCCACTTCCCTGGTAAGATTGTCCTAATGAAACGTTGTAAAACTCACAAACCATCAACTTTCACTATATGAGTAAAATTAGCCCCCTGAGAATATCTACTGTTTTGTTATTTATCAGCCTTATTTTAAATATTCAAAATGTGTGGGTCATCAAATTAAGCTCTAGGCTGCATGTTCTCATAAATTAATTTGTATATTTAAAAGAATATTATAAGAAAAAATAACCCTAAATATTTTCAATCCAAGTCCTTCTCCACAGGCATGGTGAGCAGAGAAGCAATGATAAGAGCAGGGCTCTTTATGATTCTGCATTTTGCTGTACTTGAGGGCAAGAAGAATACCCAAGGGGGATTCTAATAAATAAGTTTAAGTTCCTGAAACAGCTCATCCCTTAAATACATATATTACCAAATTCACAAACTCTACGGGAGGCAGAAAATCACTCTAATTAAAAACAAAAAGTTTAGCTCTAGAAATTTTGGCGCAGAGTTCATAGATTACAGAGCTCAGAGGCTGTCCCAGGCAAACCCTGAATGATGCCATCCTTTTCACAAATTCCCAGTTCTTCGAGTTCCCTTTTAAAAACAAGTCTCTCTAGAAATCTCCATCCAGAAAAATCAGGTGACTTTCTGTTTGACTTATCTAAATCAACATGAAAATTTTTGAGATGTCAAACTAAAGACTACATTTAAAATGTGGGAAATTATAACTTCTAGAAAAAGGTAGGTGGGGATAGCTATATGCAGCCTTTAAAAGCATTACATTTTTAGACAGGAACAAGAGAACTGCTATCACCTTCATCCCTTCACCTTGTAGTAAGAACTTTAGGGGGCCACTGAAGAAGCAAAAGATCTCTCCATCCTCAAGGACATTTGGAAATGAAACTAATGGACATGCAACCATTGGAATACAATTCAGTGCTTGAGAATATGGTCCTGCTAAATATAATAAAAAGTTGGAGAATAGAAGAAAATAAAGTAAGTGAAGTGTGAAGAATCCATTTCATCAAACAGAAAGATAGCCCTTAAGTAAGAATGGGGATGAGTGAGAATAAAACCCATGTTGATGTTTCATGAAACTGACTGTAATTATTCTTTTTACATCATGCAGCTTCCTCAACTACCATCAAGTAATAATGTGAGAGTTGTCTTTTCTGGAAAAAAATATTAAAACATCTGCAATGTAGAACTATTCTGATGATGTGCTCTTATTATTCTATAACTGATTTCAGTTCATGAGACTAATAATCCCTTTAAAATAGGTTGTCACCACAACTGAAGAGGCAGCATATCATTTTATCTTTCACCACTTATTTCTAGCAAGTCATGATTGGGAAGTATTGGTACTAACCTATGAAAATGAGAATGTAAAGTTTGACACCACAATTTTTTTCTTCCAATCAGTGCTATTTATGATATCAAGTTTTACATGTAAAAATAAGAAACATTTGCCATGTGTGCCAACAAAGCATGCCTCTAAAGCCTTTGTGTCTAATTATAACTTATTTATCAATTACTTTTCAAAAATAATTAGCTCAGTGACTATCTAATGAAGTAAAATGGGGATTAAATTGAGACACTTCATGTCAAATATGAAGCAGGCATGCTTTGCTCTATAAATCTGAACTAAATGTTTTTATGAGGAAGGAAAAAGAAATCCTGTAGATAATGATGTCCAAACGCCTGGACTACACTGTCAAAACTAACTAATACAATATAATATGTGTTGTCTATAGACTAAATTCTTTGAAAATTCTATCCTTTTGATTATTTTCAGAGTATCATATTATTTCAAATATCAAGAGCATAAGATACATTCTGAAGAGACTGGATTAAACAGTAGGCTAGATGTTCTAGAGACTTAAAACAATCCGTTTGTTTTTGGCTTTTAAAATCATTTATACTATAGGTCACTATTTCCTCAGTTAACATAATTTACAAGATTCTTCATAATGGTGTGAGTGAGACCTGAAAAAGAAGAGAAAATAATTTGACTCAAAAGGAAGTTGCTCATAAAGAAAATCCACAAATTAAGGTGCACTTTCAACATGCATGGCCTCATTCTTTCCTAGTACTACTCTGAATGCAAACCAAAACCAGTGATATATGTGTTATAGAGTGGAACAGCTAACCATAGCCTGCAATTTAAAATATAAATATATATTTATATTTATATTTATATATATAAATATATATTTATATATATATAAATATATATATATATTGATTTTAGAGAGGAAGGAAGGAGAGAAGACAGAACAATCAATGATGAGAGAGAATCATTGGTTAGCTACCCCCTGAATGCCCCACACTGGGGATTGAGTCTGCAACCCAGGCACACGCACATGTCCTGATCTGGAATCAAACCATGACGTCCTAGTTCATAGATCCATGCTCAACCACTGACCCACACTGGCCAGGCCAGAGACTGCCATTTTATCTCAGAAAGATAACGGCCATGTTTACTGAGGATAACTGTCCCCTACTCCTTAAATAAAAGAATGAATTTGTTTTCCCCAAACCCCAAAATTTGTTGCACACAGAAATTGAAGGAAAAGGAAAACAATAAGCATTAAAAATTAACTTGTTCAAAGTAACACCTTATTATGTTAAAGTCTGTATGTACTGAGATGGCAGTGTGACATAAAAAGAAGGTGTATGTATAACTGTAAGCAAACATTGGTTCTTATATATAATATCCTTACTCGTAATTCTTTTTTAGTTAAAATATTAGAACTGTGTATGATATTCAATCCAACAATAAATATATGTATCAGCCACTTCAAAGACACACCAACCTTGCAAAGAAGGTACTCTTTATATGGAGGGGCTTCATATTTTCATTTGGAGACATGCAAACAGTTAGATTCAAGTAGGCTCTTCAAAGTGACAGAGCTATAGTCAAGGTGAAGCAAGTGAGAGCTCAAAATAAAAACTGACTTTGTCTGCCTAAGTAGCCAGAAAAAGGCTTGGGTTGGGGGTCCTCCTGAATATGACTAAGTGCTAAGAGGCAAGAACCTTCTAGATCTTCCTGTCTGAAATCAAAACTGCTGCCATGACACCGTACTGGCATCCTCCTCCATCCATGAAGCTCTAGACAGGGGTAGTTCGCCATACAATTTGAAGATGAGCTCACCAAGTGCTTTTGGAAGGATTGTCAGTAAAGTATATCTGATGAAAACTCCACGTTAGATCTTTCTTATTCAACCAGCTCCAGAACTGGGTGGAAGGGGTGGCAGTAATGATGCCACTGAGTTCCCATTGAGGGCTGCCAGGAGAATGAAGATGCTGGCGAGTTCTCACTGAGTCCTGAACTAATGCACATGAGCTCTTAAAGAAAGTTCATTAAAGACACAATTTTTCCTGGTCTTTAGTTTGCTTTTTAAAGATCAGTTCCTGTAGTTTATGCCCACCATTTTGCAAATGATTTCTACACACACACACACACACACACACACACACACACACACACACCTTTTTATATGTGTATCTACTTATCTACCCATCTTCAAGGCTGAGGGAGGGTGCCCGTTACCACTTGCCTTGTGTCAAGTAATGACTAAAGAAAGGTTGCAACTAATGTTCTTTCTTTTTTTAAAACAATGGAATTATGACCAGTTTTGTGCTTGGAGGAAACCCAGGATGCAAGAAAAAAATATAGACTTGGAATAGGACGTAAGCAGCAAACTAAGTATCTTACCAAACATATGAAAGAAAGAAAAAAATAACAGAAAAACTATCAAAAGTATTAAAACTTTTTCTTAAAAAAAAAAGCTTATCAGAAATATTTCTGACCCTTAGAAGATACAAAAGTTTTATGTGTGTGTGCATACACACACACACACACACACACACACACACACACGCATACAACTGAAGTCTAAGAAAATAAAACAGGCAAGATAAATACATCAAAGAAAATTCTGTTTGGGCTTATCAAGAAATACAGACAGAAAGAGAGTTAGGAAGTGTTATTCCTTGAATTACACAAAGACCAGCCTCTTCACCGTGTGTGTGTGTGTTTGTAAAATGAACCTTAGATTTAGCAGTTTGAATTTTAGGTCCACTTTAGATTTTTCTAGTATTCTCTGATATCAGAAGCTATGCAGGATAATGGCATTCAAAGTTTGGATAATATGCAATGTTAAAAATTGCTACCCTATAATGAAAGAAATAGTTGTCAGTCATATGTGAAAAAATAACATCCCAGAATATAGGAGAAGAACTTTTGTTCAAAGTGCTTTTATCTAGCAAACAAACAGAAAACAAGCAAAACAATGTATTCTGTGAAAAATGGCCAATCTATAGCTCTCTAAACATGGCTAAATAAATAGCTAAAATAAATCCACAAGTAGTGATCTTTAAGCAGCCCCGGATAGTTTTATGTGCTTCTATAAATGCTATAACCATGTGGTAAAACAGAAATACACGTAGGTAGCACACCTTACAAAACTGTATGGTTCTGAAAACCACACCCATTTTAAAACATTAAAGTGCATTATAACATGGCATTTGAAATTCTTCAGAGTGTCAAGAATAGTAAAGGCATCAAACGTCAAAATTTAAATCCTGTGACTCATTTTTTAGGAATGACGATTACATTTATTTTATTTCTAAGTTTGAATTGGTAAACTGCCCAGCACAGCACCTTACTATGGAAACTGCTGCCCGGGATATTACTAAGTTCATCTGTAAATGCATTGAGAAAATTCTGTGTAATGCAATATTCAAACCAGAATATACAGCATCCTTCCAACACATCAGTGTGAATAATTAAGTGGCTTCCGGTAAGAACAGACTTTGTGGCTCCTCGTGTTCCTTATACTATTCAGACCTTTCCTGGAACAAGCCGTTCCCTTCTTAAAGAGCTGCATAAATCTGGAAAGGACCACATGGCCTCAAGCCTATGATTGGCACCCAAACTGTCCAGCCAGCAGCTCTGAGGAGAGTCATTTTACCAAACTGCTTAGTCATTCCTGTCTAGCCTTTGGGATGCCCAAGTCTCAGCTGCTGAGAAGCCATATCATGAAATGTTAATTTGGCTCTTCGAGATAACATGCTTTTAAAAAGTGATAAGAAAGAAAAGTTGAGCTGGGTTCAGACAGACTGTCTCTGTTCCCAAGTTCTGAAAATGCACTCCTAGAAATATTTTCTGCAGCCTTATCAGCAGCAACATTCCTCAGCAATCCTGATGAAAAGAAAAAAAGAAAAAAGAAAAAAACCTCCCTTCAAGAAGAAGGTGTGTGGTGTGTGTGTGTGTGTGTGTGTGTGTCTCCCCCTGTGTACTTCTGGTAAGGAGTTAAAGTGAGAGTTAGTAAGAAAATTTACCCTGCAGGCATGTCTCCTTCAACTTCATTCTTTGCTCAAGTTGTGCCTTTAGTTTTCTCTGATCAGAGCCCTCCCTGCTCCACCTCCGTTTCCCCCCCTCTGCTGTTTGGCAGCACATTTATGGATGCAATCTTTATGAGACCTGCCATGTGAAATAAACTGGCCCTCTATTCTCAGCCTCCTCCCTCCCCTCGTCTAGTCCCCTTGGGAAAATGTGATAACCTTTGTTTTCGAAAATACTACTGACTTGTGTGTGTATTGGCTTTGAAAACCGAGTCTTTGAAAAGGATCCTGAGCCCAGCCACTCACACTTGGGTGGAACACTGCAGCAGAGAGAGAGAGAGAGATCACACAGAGACTGTGAGCCACAGAACAAATCGTCTCGACATCTGCTGAAGTGTTATAAATAAAGCCCTCTAGTAAAAAGATGAAAGCGGAGCCCGATTCCTCGCCCCACCATCCTGCCCCCACATGCTACGGAATAATCTAGGCTCACCCAGTGTCTATTTGCTCTTTAGAGAAAAGCAGTCAAGTTGAAGTGGGCCTTATTATTCCGTGGTGGTGGCGTTTCAAATAGTTCACTACCGAGGGTCCTCAATTTAGGATGGTTCCACTTGGGATTTTCCGACTTTACAATGGAGTGAAAGCTCTACGTATCATAAATCCCAGAAGAAATTCGACACATTATTACAAAATAGGCTCAGTATTGGATGATTTTGCCCAAGTGTAGGCTATGTAAGTGTTCTGAGCACGTTTACAGTAGGCTAGGCTAAGCTACGATGTTCTGTAGGTTAGGTGTATTAAGTGCTTTTTAAACTTATGATGGGGTTTATGGGGATGTAAGTTGAGTAGCTTCTATACTTGGAATTTTACACTGTTCATTGGAAGGGTAATTCCTGAAGTACATCAGCCTTAAGGCAACTAGTAACACATTTTTATTCTTAAAATGATAGGTTAGTCTTTGTCTCTCTCTATGCCTCTCTCTGACTCTTTCTCTTTGATCCCTATCTTGTATTTTTAAACTCCATTTAGACATTCCCTTTGTAAATACAACTGTTGCAAAGCAACACTGAAGATTTTAATAAAATACAAATATGAACTCAGAAACATTTTAGAGTGGTTTTGCCCATCTGTCCTTTTCCATTGTCTGGTTCAATCTAGACGTGTTTTGGGGTGATCACAGAGAAATATTCAGGAGCTCACTTAAACCCGGGATGTAAAAGGGATGGCACAGACATCACTAAGCAATTGTGGTACCTTCCCTTTAACTACAGACATAGCCTAAGGATCCTTCTCCACACAGCAACATCAGCCACCAGCAGCCACTATCTACTAAACATGGTGGGGCATGTGTGGATGTACAGTTGTATGTATGGAAAATAATATAATAATTAATAAATAATCCTATCTAATAATTGGGAGATATGCAAATTAACTGTAACTCCATCACAAAGATGGTGGCGCCCAGTCCCCTCAGCCTTGCCAGAGTCCCCCAGTTTTGGGGCGGGGGGGGGGGGGCTGCCACTGTAAGCAGGCAATGTGAACGGCCTGGCATAATGCTTACTTTGTGGCCACGGCGATGCCCAGGGGCATAGAGGGCTTCTGGGGGACAGGGAGGCCACCTGCAGCCTTTGTGGCCTAGCGCAGGCCCAGAGAGGAAACAGCGGGCCCGCCTCCCACAGAGGCAGCACGGGTCCCTCTCACCTCCCGCAGAACTGGTGTGGGTCCCTCCTGGCTCCCATGGAAGCAGCACAGCGCCTGGCGGCGCACTGTGGTTCCCACCGGGTCATGTATCATGTAGAAGCGTGGGCAGCCCACTGTGCATGGTATCACGTGATGGGCTACTAGTCATACAATAATAAACTCTGTGTACCTTCTTTTGGTTTACCTTTGTGAGTATGAGAAACACAGAGTTTATTCTAATTGCCTTCCTGCTCCTGCCCATTCTTCTGTATGATCACTGAACATAAAGTTGTTGATCAATCAGTCTAAGTCGATTTACTTTTATTAGGGGTAGTTCTGAGGGGAGGGAGCTGATGAGCTTTTGCTTCATGCATCTTTGCATTCTTCTACTAACTTTGATGGAGCATTAGGAAAGTTGAGAAATGATGAACTAAGTCCAGGATATGTAAGATGGCAATTAGACTGCATATCATGCAATTTTCATTAAGTATAATAGAGAAAGATATTGGAGAGAAGATAAACATGTCAACCCCACACTGGCCATGCAAAGTCCTAGAAGAGCTTCATTATTAAATTTTAAAAAGTACCTGAGGTCCAGCAATACATACATACATGTGTAATATATATATATATATATATATATATATATATGAATATATATAAATATATATATGAATATATTTAAAAAGATATATATATATGAATATATTTAAAAAGATATATATATATTTCTTGGGTGATAACAATGCTTTCTCTTTGGATAGGGCTTTGTGTTACACGGGTAGACACTTTGGCAAAGCTCACTGAATTATATACTTAAGATTTGTATATTTCATTTTATGGAAGTTTCACTCCAACAGAGGGAAAAACAAAAAAATATTGAACTCTAGCTAATAATATGCATGTTGAATATTTAAAAGTCAAGTGTGCTGATATCTGCAATTGATGTCTTATTGAAAAAAAGGCAGATTGATGAATTAAAAGGACAATAGGTATGTATAAAGCAAGTATAGTAATAGATTAATTATAAACCTAGATATGGAGTTTACTAAAAATTTATTTCCACTTTTCTGTATGTTTGAAAATTTTTATAATAAAATGAGGAAAGTTACAATATATACCTTAACTTAAAATATATGCAATGTGAAGACTGCAGGGTAAGTCATCCTTCCTCCTGCTTCTTTCTGACTGGGACCAAGTAACAGGTGTCACCATTTGCACAAAGTGCAAGGAGATGGAACGACTTGCTCCTGAAATGTTTTGATTTTCATTTTTGCAACATTTTACTTTTACTCCACAATTTTCTTCACACCCAGAGCAATAAAAGTGGTCCATGCTAATGTATCTTAATCCAGAATTTTTGTAAGGCAAAACACCTCCCAAACGAAAATATAAAGACATGCTTGGCATTTTAATTAGAACATCACCATCTTTTATTTCATTTATTTTTTCAGAGCACACAGACATTAATGCTGACTTGGCAAACAGGGTTGATAAATTACTGCTCTGTTAAATCTACACTGGGGATTTAAGAGTCTAAAATGATGGATACTGTGGGGCTTGAAGTACTCAAAACTTGGGTCTTATAAAACAAGTGTAAAATGCTTAGTGAAAACCTATTATCACTGGTAGAATGCAGGAGGAAACAATAGTATTTCACCAGCATGAAATTCACAAAAAAATACGTTTCAATTCCCAGTCAGACCTCTCTCCCCAGTTTAGCAGATTAAGGGCAGCTGGGCACTGCATGCTAAAACTGGGGCATTTTTAAACAAGCAAAATAAATAAATAAAATAGGATATTTAACCTGTTCTACTAATTCTCATTGTGTGCTAATATGTTCTGGCAATTATTTGCAATAGTTGATTGAATATTTTACCTAATAATACACAAACATGTAAATTGAACTTAATTCCACTATGCCACCAGCCAATCAGGATAGACATGCAAATTAACCCTACAAAGATGGGGGTTAATTTGCATACAGAGGCACAGAGTGACTGGGGTGAGCAGGAGGCTTGCATCATCACCATTGTGATGAAGCAGGCTTTCTGTCCCACCCAGGTCTCTCAGGGCCACTGGGCAGCCTGGGAAGGTGGGGCTGGAGTGCAAAGAGGCAGCTCCAGGGCCTGAGTGGAAAGGCGGTATCAGCAGCCAGGGAAAGAAAAGCCTATTCTAGCATGAATCTTCGTGCATCAGGCTTCTAGGATATATATATTCGCCCCTTCACATGTAAGGCAAAATGTATACTAATAAATACTATTAAGAGGTTAGCTGACAAATATAAAAATGAAGGCTCCTGCAAAGAAGTATTTGACCCTGCTTTGACATTGTTTGCATGTGGGCATATGTTGCCAAGAGGCAAAAAAAAATACACATAATAAGCTCATGTATGTTCCTAACCACTAAAGAGCAATCAAAACCAGTGGCTCTCCAATTTTAGCATAAAAACATCACCCAGAGGGCTTGTTAAAATAAGAACCCTGGGACTCCATCCCCAGAAAACATCGATGCAGCAGGTTGGGGAGGGCCCCTGAATGTGTAGGAATAACAGGCTCTCACGTGTTGCTGATGCCCTGATCAGAGGACCACTTGGAGTACGCTTGTCCAAGTCTTTTGGATGTGTATAAGCACAACTAAATGGTTGTTGGAAAGCTCAGGAAATCACGTAAGATAACTGTAAATCATGTGCCCAGCTTTTAAAGATATCCAGAAAGGTGACTTCATCAGATGATGCAATAACCAGTCAGTCATTAACAGCTCCCACTGAGAGTCGAATCTCAATAAAACCGAGAGGTTGATGGGACCCCAGGCTCCACAGGCTGTCCTCTTTCCCCGCTGAGGTAATGTAAATTCCTGCCCCTTCAGCAACCTAGTGTCCGGTGACTCTCTCCCCATGTCAATCAAACTTGTTTCAGGCAACCCTGCGAACTCACTGTATCAAACTTTTAATTTTTCTATCACCTCGGCAGTTATGGAATAGTTTGTTCCTTAGTCAGAGCAATGACATTTTAATCATGGAAATTATGCATCAGTCCATGAGATAATGGGAAGGATTTACAGAGTAGGGGAACAGACAAGTAGCCATTCTCGGTCCCCTGATACCATAAATGGGCTGCCCCTTTCTACAAGGATGCTCACCCCACCTTTCACTGTCTGGAGATTATTACAGGATGCAGCAAAAGTCAATTTCATGTACCCTGTGCTCACTGGAGACAAAGAATCTCAGCTGGTTATTAATCTCATCTGTATCCCATAGAGTAGAGAGTATTAGATCTCCCCTCTGATTCTCTTTCCCAAGCAAAATCCTATCAGTTTCTTCAGTATTTGGTATAAAGACTGCTTCCTAACCCCTAATCATATTTATAAATGTCCTCTGAATTATCTCAAAATCGAGTGCATACAAGTAGTCAAAGCCAAGTTCCTATGTGATATACTTTTTAAATCCCTGGTCTTTACCTTTCTCTCACCACCCCCAATCCAATGGAATAGTTTATGTCAACCAAAGTTGCAGTGAATCCTGGGGCTGACAGCAGCTGAGGATGGAAAAGAGAACTTTCACACAGGGTTATCCCAGAGCTCAGCATGATGGAAGACTTGCTGTCTGGGACTGGTATGGACTAATCTTACCTTTTTTTTTTTTCAGTCATATGGCTGCTTTTAAATAAATAAGATAATAGTAGCTAGCACTTCTGTTTATATTTCCCATGTAACTTACTCATAGCTCCAGGCAGGCTATTTATTTCATCCTCACAACCTTATAAAGATACTGATGGGGCTGCAGAACTGTATGGAGTAGAGAGAGCTGTAGTTTTACACTGTAGTCTAACTGGGCTGCAGAGCTGTATGCAATAGAGAGAATCTGGCCTAATTCTCACTCCATGGCTCCTCCTAACCCCAAGAGTACTAACAACTCATATTAGATTATTCTTCATTATATATAATTTTTCAGAATATTATCCTAGATTGCCTATAGAAAAAAGCATGTTTTCCAGAAAACGCAACACAATAAACAAAGTAAGGGGAGGGGGAGGAGGAGGAGGGGAGGAAGAGGGGGAGGAGGAGGAGAAATTAGGGAAGCTGAGGCTCTCTATAGTAAGACAGGGAAAACACTAACTCCAGCCGCCAGATGTTGAACTGTATCTGCCAAATGCAGAGAAATTTGAAACGAGGAGACTAGATATCCCTGAAAACAAGTTACATATATGTCAGAAATATCACACTGAAAAAAATATTCAAAGGTTTAAACAAACATTAAGAATCTAATACTTTAATAAACCTAAGTGAAAGTGGAATACCACATTTTAGGACAATTTTGATACAAAACAGCAATAACCACTGAATTTCAGGGGGCTTCAAAAAAGTTCTTGAAGAATTCATTCAGAAAAAGAAATTTAGATATTAAGTAGAAAGCCAGGATTACTGTAGCAAGACTAATACCAGAAAAAGGCTTTGCCTTTATTTTATAATGGACTTACTCCTTAACTCCTCAGCTATCTTTCGATACCCTCTGTTCTGAATGTAACTGAAAAAATTAAAAAAAAATCTCACAGGTAGAATGCCAAGGACTACTTAACCTCTGAAATTCCGCATTCCAATGAATTGTTTTAAGATGTAATGGATTGTCCTCCTGTCTGTGCAGGTCATTTGCCTCCCTTCTTTCAGCTTCATTCCACCCTTTTGTGAATTAACTTGTATCCTAGGTACTTGGACCCTGAAACTACATTTCCCAGATTTCCCAGCTGACTTCTGGTTGCATCTGCCAAAGGGAGGCACCAGTGGGAGATGGGAAGTAGGAAGAAGCCAAGTGCCTTTTTTTTCTTCTTCTTGGCTTTGCAAATGTCACAGCATCAGCAGGCAGCTACAGACTTCAGTAACCTCTGGGCATTCCAGTTCAGTGCAGGCTCCAACTCCAGGGCCCCGCACAGCAGGGCCAGCCCAGGCCAGCAGAGCAATGGCTGCTCCAGCTGTGGGATTTGTGGGAGTTTCAACAGTGTCTGAGACTTACAGTAGTTGTAGAGATGAGTTTGCCCCTGCTTTCTGCTAATGATCACCGTCTCAGCTTCTTGGCCCTTCTGAGAGGCAACAGCAGTTTCTCATTATTAATCTCTGAGTTCCTTCCTCCTCCTCTCTTTCTTCCTCCAGTTCCTCTAACTTGTTTTGTAATCAAGTCCAGTATGAAAGGTCCTAAGTCTATAATACCTAAAGTGGTTTCTGTTTCTGTTTTGTTTTTTTCTGCCTAAATAGTGGCTGATACAGGAACCTTCCCACCCCATGAAGAAGCTAATATGGTGTCCAGTGAGAAGAGTATCAGAGAGAGGTGTTCACTGAATCACTCAAAAACAATGAAGGAAGTGTCTTGGTATGTATCTGCTACCCTTATTCTGATAGGTTACTCCTTGCCCTGAGTCAAAATTTATCTAGATGTGATTTAAAGAGGGCACTTCTTTTGTTTTGTGTTAGAATTTTTCATGAATATGATTCACTATCCTTAGTGGATTACTTCATTTAGACTCTACTGTTTGTCTTACAAATTTAAGTGTACAAATATGGGCTTTTAGATTTCTGCAGATGAAAATGAACAGAAACCCAGAGACCATGTGAATGCTACAAGTATCCACTAAGGATATTAATGTGTGCTAGCCACTTTGGGAGACTTTCAGCGTAACTTCTGTTACAACAGAGAATATTTTGAACCTCTTCCCCCAACCACAACACTACTGTATTGAATATGACAAAGACTCTATATGTGTTTACTGAATAGGATCAATCAGCACTTCTCATACTAGAGCATCAGAACCACTTCCAAAACTTGTCAAAACACTGCTTGTAAGTGATTGGGCCCCATTCTCCATTTCTAATTTAGAAATGTGGGCTGAGACCTGAGAATTTTACATTTCAAACTAATTCATTAGGAATAGCAATGTTGTTAGTCTAGTGATCTCATGTTGAGAAACACTGGGATAGATTATAAAACCCTCTGAATTAAATATAATCAAGTAATGGATTCTTATCCAAGAAAAATGGACATTTTCCAACTTATGTCAGTATCAACCTGATGATAGGTAGGGAACTCTATTTTTCACAACTCTATTCCATCACTATGGATTGCCTGACCTCACCCATTTATCACTGATGTTTTCTACTTTCCAATTTCATTGGGAGTGGGGGACAAGCATATTATTAAACAGCCCCCCCATTTTTTGAAGCAGGGGAAAGATTTGTTTAAATATTAAATATTAATGTATATGTTCAGATAATTTTAATAATTGACTTATTTGAATACAAGATAGGGCAGTAAAATCTTATTCATTTTTATTTGCCCTATTTAGTGCTAGCAGGATAACCCCTGATCTTAGTAGATCATTAAGTTAGACAGGTCAGTAAGGCTGAAGTAAATGATTGAATTTCAAAGCCAAATAATGTTTTGAGGGCTAATCCATATATATAAAAGCCTAAGCCACCTTTATGACTGGTTGATCAGTCACTATGACGCACACTGACCACCAGGGGGCAGATGTTCAATGCAGGAGCTGCCCCCTGATGGTCAGTATGCTTCCACAGAGGGAGTGCCACTCAGCTAGAGGTCGGGCTCATGGCTGGTGAGTGCAGCTGCGACAGAAGCTTCTCCAGCTGCCTGCTCCTTGGCACTGTTACACCCTTTGGACATCTGACTACCAGTTTCAGCCCAATCCCAAAACCGGCAGTCTGACATCCCCCAAGGGATCCTGGATTACAAGAGGGCGCAGGCCAGGGTGAGGGATCCCAACAGTGCACGAATCCATGCGCTGGCCCTCTAGTACTTAAAAATTATCTTAGACTAATTCCTACTTGTGTAAGAATGCTAAATATTAAAAACTATTTCTACACAAAGTAACCAATCTGAAAAAAATTAAAAATGTTTCCTTGGCAGATTTATATAGCCATTAATAAAAAGTTATGAAATTAATGCCAGTGAAGCAAATGACACTATGTTGAATTATATTAATATTCAACTCATATAGAGAATGATTAAAAGATAGTATTGGTTTTACATAATCAAATACTTAATCATGTGCCATTTCTTTCCAATCAAGTATTAAAATGTTACCTTTTCATCTAATCCCATGTTAGAGTCTATAACCCAAAAATACATTCCTACTAAAATTCTGAAAATGTTCAAGAGCCCTGTGAAATTATAAAATGCAGTACATATGTATTTCTTCATTCAGCAAATGAATATCTAAACACATATTCAATGCCCACTAGGGGCCAGGGACTGTTCTTGGCCCATGGCATAGAGCAGTGAAAATCACTAAGATCCCTGACCTATAAACAGTTAAAAAAATAAAGTACTTAATATATTACAAGCTCCATGGAGAAATATAAAGTGAAGATAAGGACAGAAAGTCCTGGAATATGGGTAATACAACTTGCAGTAGGGTATTCAGGGAATCCCTTATTGAGAAGGTGATACTTGAACAAACATTTGTAAGAGATAGGGAGACAAATGGCTGTTTCTGAAAATACTGGTCCAGGAGGCGGAAATGCCATGTGTGTGGGCTCCGGCACAGGAGGATGCCGTGCGAAGCCCTCTGTACCACAGAGAACTGAGAGTGAATAGAAACGAGTCAGAGAAGAGGGTAGGAGAGATGAGGAGAGGGTTAACTCTAGGCAGAAATATTCTCAGGCCTTGCAGATTATTCCAAATACTGGCTTTTACTCTGACGGAGATGGGGAGCCAACGAAGGGAATTTTATTAAATGTTAGTTATGAGCTGGTACTTGCAGATAATGGTGCTGGTATTTAAGATTAGACGTTTTATCTGCACTGCACAGTTGGAAAATTTCATAGAGAATCCCTATCACACTCCATAGAGAACAGATAGGAGTGATAATTAATAATTTTTTCTTCTTTAAACATATAAAAACATTTGAAATGAAAATGATCAAACTGTGTTTAACTGGAGACTAATGAGTTGTTCTCACAATGAACGGGGCTCCGAGGAAGTTATAAAACCTAAAAGTGAAAGAAGAGAACTTAATGATCACTGATTTAGAGCAAGTTTATATTGCCATTGGTTCTATTTGCAGAGGAGAGGGCTATTATCAGAATGTTTATATTCACAATTATCATCCCTGATAAACTGACTAGCTTAGCCTGGGAGGGACCAAGGGTGAGCAGAAGAGGAGAAATTAAAATATTTCTTCACAGCAAAATAATAGAATCATTAAGTTTAGCTAAGGCTAAAATATGTAAACTATTCTACTTTTTAAATATAGTAATGTTTGACAAAAAAAATTATAGAATTCAGTTATTGCATGAGCCACTGATATTTAATGGGTTGTTTTTTTCTTGAGGACAAGGTAGAATTTATTTCTTCTTCTGTAGCCTCACTTATAAAATTAGTAAGGAAGAGGTTTAATCTAATTAGCTTATCACACACAGACTAACTAAATGTTTATCTTTCAGAAATCTGGTAAGAACTGGTTTGTAAATGACTAGATATGCCTAATTGTGGTTATTAGTGTCTTCATGACTTATGTATTTTTAAGCTGGTATTACCTACAGGACCAGAATGTTCATTTCCCTAAATATTATTCTTCACAATTACTTCTCTTCCAACTTGGGCTTTAATTATGATTCCGCTCTTTTTCCTTTAGCTTGCTCAGTAGGAAATTCTTTCCATTTTCCTTTCTTTTTCGCCCCATAATAAATTCTTGCATTGGACAGAAATCCAGAGTAATTGTGAATGTGACCTCTATGAACTCTTTTATATTTGATGCTCAAAATAAATACCATTAACCTAAAAATGTTCTATCATTGAATCCATATATCCTATATAATATAAGTCTAATATGGTAAGTGTCTGGTTGACTGATCAGCCATTCAACCAATCAAAGTGTAATGTGCTAATGATATGCTAAGGCCGCTCAACCGCTCACTATGATGTGCACTGACCACCAGGGGACAGTTGACCAGCCCACAAGTTGCTATGACATGCACTGACCACTAGGGGGCAGACGCTCCAACCTGTAGGTTAGCTTGCTGCTGGGTCCAGCAGATTGGGACTGAGAAAGACAGGTTGGACACACCCTGGAGCCCTCCTCCTGTGGTCCCTCCCCAACTGACCAACCTCCCACATTCCTCCCCGGCACCTACTGTATACCTGTGGGGGCCTTTGGCCTGGCCTGTGCCCTCTTGCAACCCATGACCCTTCAGGGGATGTTGGAGAGCCAGTTTTGGCCTGATCCTGCAGGCAAGGTGGAGAAACCCCACTGGTGTATGAATTCATGCACCAGGCCTCACACACACACACACACACACACACACACACACACATATATATATATATATACTAGTATATATACCCCCACACAATTGGACTTCAATTAATAGGATTAATGTTCAAAGTGTTTAAGTATCTTCTAAAGACGTTTTTTAACTTAAGTTCAGTTGCTCTAAAACAATATAAAATATTTTTTTCTCATGTGAGCCTATGATCAAGTAGATTTTTGATAAGAGGTACTTTCCTGCCCACCCTAACTCCATTGGATTGATCTAACATATTTATAAAGAATCAATGCCTCAACTCAGTATTTTAGAGACAGTATTTTATTTTGGGCTTAAAAGTGGTGAAATTCAGAGTCAGAGTGAGTATTAGAAAATTTCTCCATTTTCAAGGGAGTTCATATGTACTTTTAGATCAATCCAATTGCAATATTTAGTAGAAAACTATTTTTTGAGATTTTATTTTTAATATTTATCAAAATCCTATCTAATAAAAGAGTAATATGAAAATTGACTGTCACTTTGTAACAAAGATGGCGGCGCCCACAACCAATAAGGAGGGAATATGCAAATTAACATGCCAAAGATGGTGGTGGCCAGCCCAGAGCGAAGGCAGGAGGCAGCTTCCGGCCCTGGA
Source organism: Antrozous pallidus (assembly GCA_027563665.1). Taxonomy (NCBI): domain Eukaryota; kingdom Metazoa; phylum Chordata; class Mammalia; order Chiroptera; family Vespertilionidae; genus Antrozous; species Antrozous pallidus. The sequence continues at coordinate 47,880,655 of CM050524.1, read as the reverse complement.
GAGAAGGTGAGAGGCGGAGGCCAGAGCGAAGGCCTGGGTCCGGGTGCTGGAGGCAAAGTGGTGCCAGCAGCCAGGGGAAGGAAGGCCTATTCTTGTGTGCATTGGGCCCTCCAGTTAAGAAATATAAGCCACAGTAATTATCCAATGGGGTAATCCAGTCATTCATCCAAATATTTATTAAGCTTCTGCTTCTACAGGTACTATGCTAGGCTCTGGGTACATAACCATCAACTAACAAGGACTTTGTTCCCAAGGAACACACGAGCTAAGTAAAACCTTAATATGCTGTTTATCTAAAATAGCAACTTTTTAAAAAGAAATAACCTTTGGAGATCACTAACCACAACAGATTTTGAGGAGCTTCCCAATGACGCCATAGCTTGGTCAGATTAATCACAATAGCTGTTGGGTACTCTAAGCTTCCTGAGGCCCCTGGAGTACTTATATCTCCCCAAACTGTCTCTGGTGACTGCCCAATTTTCAGCTCATCTATCAACTCTTCAATGGCGTTGCATTAATTCAGGCCCCAAGAGAGACTTTTGTTTCGGTTCCTTTTGGAAGAACGCCATCAGAAGAATCAGGGGAAATAAAAAGTTTCTTTACAGGCTACAAAAATATCTTCATGGCCACTCTATTAAAGAAAGCTGTGTAAAATTGCTTTCTTCATTTACCTGCAAAATGGCATTACTGATCATTCATAGCAGAAGGCTTCAGTTTGCAAAAATAAATAGATAAATAAGTACAAGTGTTGTTAACATTAGCTACTAAGAAATTTTAGGAGTTATTGGCCATTTGTGCACTTTATAGGGGATGATGGGCATTAAATCTCCCACTCTCATGAAATGTTCATAGTGGTGATTTAAAACTATAAGCCGTTTTTAATTTATTACATTATAAATCACAGGGAGAAAGTATGGGGGGACAATATTAATTCAACACACATTCTTGAGTTCCTCCTCGATGAGAGCCATTGTATGACCAAAGGTGTTAAAGAAAATAAGGTACAGCTTTTGTCTTCAAAGAACTATCCATCAGACAGGACCCTCTGCCTCTAAGCACTCCACTGTCTTCTGTAACAGACGAATGTAACCCAAATCCTAGGCATTCATTAACACCAGGTCAGATTTATATTCACAGCTAAAGATATTCTTGGGAGAACCATATATTTTATATCACCTACATTGATAAATAAATTATAGAGTGCCCAAGCTGTACAAGTTTTCTATGAGCAACTCGCTGGCAGAACACCCCTCTTCTTGAAATAACTTCTATTTCCACGTCTTAGGGTCCCCAAGTTCCAGTGGAGAGGAAAATTTCTAGAGGGGCAGTTTGGAAAGAGAACAATCACATTATTAGAATTCAAAGAAAATAATTATCTGAAGATGGGCAGAGCAACCCAACAAATTAGTGTGGTCAGAGAAGGTTGGGGTGTGAACGGTTCACTTTCATCCCTACTTTTTTGTCATGTTGGGATTTAGTTTCTTTGTAGTTTTTGTTAACAGCTTGGTTCCAACATTAATTTTTGGTCATTTTAGGAATGCCTGTTTGTTTTCATTTTATTGTATTTTTTGCCACAATAATCTAGATTCTCCCTGTTTTGTACATGTGAAATGGGCTGAGTTAATATATATATATAAAGCATTTTCTGTTTTTTAGATAAAAATTTAATGAATTTATTTACTGTCACTTAATCTTAATGCTTAGAAATAGGTAATGTGAAATGGTACTTTTGTTTAAAACACTAGATGTCAAAATGTATAATTAGGCTCTCTTTCAATGCTTTTAATTCCAAAAGTGTCATGACTCCATAAATTCATATATTTAATTATACACATACAGAGAATAGTTATCATATGCCTTTTCTTTTTCTCCATATGTCATATGTTTAATTAGCACAATCTCGTGTAATGAACCCTTAAGTATAGAAGTTTTCCCTAAATGTATTATAAGACACATACACCACTCCATTGTTAATTATGCAAACAATACACAGGACTACTGGTTGTGAAGATTGAAAATATGTGCATTGAGGATACACAGTGACTACAGTATATTGTGACAAGACAGGGGCTATTTTGATCAGGTGGGTGCTCTGGGTTCCTGGCTTTCTGGGAGCTTCCTTATTCATCTCTGATTTATAGGCATAAATTCATTATGGAAATTTGGCAGAACAAAGGGAGAAGGGGGAATCCAACCCTCTAAGGGATCTTAAGAGCCCAGTACAGGCCATTGCCAACATGAGCTAAAATCTTGATGCAGCCATAGAACTCCATTAAAATAAAGATAGCTTTACTTTAAAGGAGGGGAAGAACAGAGGAATATTTAGCAAGATGACCAACAGACATGAATGGCTTCAAAATCTGAATAATGGACTAACAATGAATTCAGCAGATAAAATTATTACGTGGACAATTAATAGAAAAAGGTAGATGATATTAATGAAAACAGTAGTGACCTAAATTAAATACTCTAGCAGGAATCCCAAAACACTGCCCTGAAAAATACATGCAACCATCTTTACCAGAAACAGGAGCCAGAAAAGACTTGACAAACTTTCTCATTAGCATATTGAAAAAAATAATAATGTCAAAACAACCCCTGACAGACATCAGTTCCCAAAAAAATCTGTAAAATAAACCAGCAAATAAATCAGAATTTCAAAAAGTCTCATTAGTATTGAAAGCACATTAGCCCTCTAACATTGGCCCTTCAAACTACATTCCAGGGCCATGACAATTCTTGACATAAAGTATGTATGGCATGAATACAATTTTGGATTACTTTTGTTTCTCAGACATCTGGATCAACATCCCTTCCTCACTTATGGAAGCTTTTCAGGTATTTTGCATCATGAAGAGCTCTTTTTCATCATTTGCCAGGAATCCTCCCATTGACAGATACACAGATAATCCAAGATTTAGATAAGAATACAACTATGAAGGTTAGCTCCTGTATATTAAATGTGTGGTGAGCCCCCGCCCATGTGGCTCAGTTGGTTGGTCAGTATACAGTCTCACACTCCAAAAGGCGGTGGGTTTGATGACTGGTTGGGGCATGTAAGGTAATCAACCAATTGATATTTCTCTCTCACGTCAATGTTTATCTTCTTCTTCCTTACTCTCTTTCCCTAATCTAAAACATATCCTTGTGAGATTTTTTTACGTGTGATTTAATCACTAGCAAAATTAATGTAATCTATAAACTAGTAAGAAATGCAAATCTCAGGTTCCAGAACAGACAGAAAGAACTAGTCTCCATACTAAGAAAATACTCAGGTGACTGGTATGCCCTCAGCATTCTAAGCATTGTTTTAAACTATTTTTGTGTGTTTTTTTCTGTGTGTGCTTATCAGACATGAATTGCCATAAACTCTTCACAAACATCATCTTATTGATGATCCCCATGACATCATGATTTCTATTCCTATTAACTATCTTCATTTTACAGAAGAGGAAATAGAGTTTCAGAATTAACTTGCTGAGACTCAGGATTTGGTGTGCCTAGGATTCAAATCTGGGTAGTTTCATTCAGAGAGTTCTTAGTCACCACACTCTAATGCCATCCTATATAACTAGAGGCTTGAAGCACGAAATTCATACAAAAGTAGGCCTTCCTTCCCCCGAGCTTCCAGCACCAGCTTCCCTCTGGCACCAGGGACCCAAGCTGGCTTTCCCTCCAGCCACCTGCAGGCACTTGGACTCAGGCTGACTTCCTTCTGTCTGCCCACAGGCATCCAGGACCCTGGCTGGCTTCCCTCCAGCTATCTGCAAGCATCCAGACCTGGGCTGGCTTCCCTCTGGCCCTGCCTTCATCAGGAAGGACAACTGGAAGGATGTTCAATCTAATTAGCATATTACCTTTTTGTTATTTTACCTACTAATAGACATGTAAATTGACCATACCTCCACTACACCCATAGCCAATCAGAGCGAGTATGCAAATTAACCCAACAAAGATGGAAATTAATTTGCATAAATAGATGCCCACTGCCTGGATCCCAGGAACATCCTAGAACCCAAGTTACTCTGAGGTAAGCCCCATGTGAGCCCTGAGCAGCCTGGAAAGGGCCTGAGCCAGGGGGGGGGGGGGGGCCTCCTGGGCAGAGCCAACCCTGCTGAGGGGGCAGAGGTAGAGCTGGTGATCGGAGAAAGCTGGGTGTCCCCTGTCCAGGCTTAAAGCCTAGGCCAGAGGCTTTCGGCCTGGGCAGGCCTGGGCAGGGGTGAAGCCAGAGACTAGAGGGAGCTGGGGGTCCCCTGCCCAGGCCCTGAGGGTTTAGGCCTGGGCAGGGCCCAGCCATCGATTGGTGTGAACTTATAGAAGAAACACCTTTTCTGGCTGCTCATTGGATAAACTCCCTGTATGCCACTGGTAATATTCTTAGTAACTTGGGTAATAAGAATCCAGAAAGGTGATCTAGGGTTTTTAAAACCACATTTCTGGAGAATAAAATGAAGGTCTGCTGCTGGAGGGCTAAGAAATGTCATATCCTGCCCTAGGCAGTTTGGCTCAGTGGCTAATGCCTCAGCATGCCAACTGCAGGGTCTGATTTCAATTATGATTAAGGGCATGTACCTAGGTTGCAGGTTCCTCCCTGGCTGGAGCCCAGGTCAGGGCTCATGCAGGAGGCAACCAATCAAAGTGTTCCTCTCACTTTTAATGTTTCTCTGTCTTTCCCTTTCTCTTCCACATTCCCTAAAAGCCAATGGAAACATATCCTCAGGTGAGGATAAAAAAAAGAAAGAAAGAAAGAAATGTCATATCCTTGAAAATGCCTAAGAAAGTTGTTATTTTTTCATGGTGAAGGGACTTGAGTCTGGGTTGATGAAAACATCTTGGTGGCTGTGGTGACTGGCAGTGGCTGTGGCAGCAGGGTGATGAGGCCCTGGTCAGTCTGGTTGCCTCCCACAAAGAGAGACCAGATTTCAGCTTAGGCTCCACTCCTCACAGGGGGAGGGCCTAAGCCATCAGTAGGACATTCCCTGAGGGCTCCCAGTATGTAAGAGGGGGAAAGCTGGGCTGAGGGACTCTCCACCCCCAATGCACGAATTTTGTGCACCGGGCCCCTAGTTATAGATAAAAGCCTAATATGATAAATGTCCAGTTGACAGGTTTGCCATTCAACCAATCAAGGCATAATATGCTAATATCCTAAGGCGGCTCAACTGCTCACTTTGACATGCACTGACCATCAGAGGTCAGACATTCAATTGGTCAACCAGTCACTATGACATGCACTGACCACCAGCGGCCAGACACTCCAACCTGTAGGATAGCTTGCTGCTAAGGTCCAGCAGATGGGAACTGAGTTAAATAGACAGAACATATCCTGGAGTCCTCCCACGGTCCCTCCCTGGCTGGTCAACCTCCCAAATTCCTCCCCATCCTGATCATGCACTGATGGGGTCTGTCAGCCTGGCCTGTGCCCTCTCACAATCTGGGACCCCCTTGGGGGATGTCAAAGAGCTGGTTTCAGCTTGATCTTCAGGCCAGGTCAAGGGACCCCACTGGTGCCCAAATTCGTGCACTGGGCTTCTAGTAGATAATTATATTTTGTTGTCACTTATTTACATCTTGAAATTCTCCATTTTCATGGATTTTTGAATAAGAGTTATGTCAATGGTTAAATAAGCCTATGCTTTTCATAGATCCTCAGATTGCTAATCCTCATGACAAGTACCATCTTGGGTAGGTCTATATCTCTCATTTTCTGTTATCATTTGTCAATCATTAACAGCCACATCATATACAATGTTGTACTAAAAGAGCAAGAACATTTGTATTGTTTTGTGTGCACTGATTAGTATGGACTGCCTACACTAATCAAAGTCACTGTATAACTCCATAATGTTCAATCATTTTATTTTTACATTACACATCACTTCCAATACAACCCTGCCCGCCCACTCCCCATGAGAGTTTCAGAAACTAAAAATAAAAACATATTTTTGGGGGGACACCAAGATGGCGGCATAAGCAAACACCTATTGTTCTGCCCCGCGCAACGATTTAAGAACTACAACATAACAGCAGAACAGACAGCACCCAGAATCGCCAGAAAGCTGACTGAATGAAAACTCCACTAACAGCAGCAGAGGAGGAACACAGACTCAGGACCGGCGGGAGCGCAGATTGAAACAGGTTAGGAGCCGCCCTGGTCGCGCGCGCGGGCTGGGGCTGGAGCAGGGACCGGCCGGATTTCTCCGACGGGGCCCAGATTTCCCGAGCCGGGCGAGGACCGAGATCCGGGGTACGAGAAGTCTCCCTACACAGATTCCCCAGAACCGGCGAGGTCCGAGGTACGGGCGGCGCGGCAGAAGCTCCTAGCCCCAAGGGACAGCAAACCCGCAACTTGTCCCCTGGAAACTTGTCTCCTGGTTCCAGAAACCATCTATTTTACAGCCCTGGGCTAGACTTTTGGTGTGCAGGCACGTTTGGGGAAAGGCAGAGTTGTCTGGCAAGGGGAAGAGACTAGCAGCTTTCTCTTGGAAGAGTCTGCAGCCATCCCCACCCAGCACAGACCCGAGCCCGCGAGAGCGTTGCATAGGACCCAGCTGCCCCGCCGCCACGCCGCTGTGCCGCCGCCGCCGCCGCCGAGGCGTAGCCCAGAGACTCCGCCCATCCAACCTGAGCACAGCTGAGCTTCACAGCCAATTGGCCTGGAGGTCAAACCCTCCTAGGGCTAACAACAAAAAGCGGGGTTTAAATTCAAAAACACTGAATACAACCCATAAAGGATTGCAGTAAGAGTACCCACCTCAAGTAACTGGGGAGACTGAGCCACTGTCCCTTTGAGGATAGCCACCACATAAAGCAGCCACCATGCAGAGACATGGAAAGAAATCAGGTGTGAAAGAAATGGAGGAGAAAAGACGACAAGACATAGAGTTCAAAACCACGGTTATAAGGCTTTTCAAGAGGCTCCTACAAAAGGCCGATCAACTTAATGAGAATTACCAGGAAATAATCAAGACCAACCAGCAAATGAATGAGAATTACAAGGAGATGAATGAGACCCTCAGGGAAATTAACAAGACCTCTGAGGATACGAACCAGACCCTCACAGATAAAAAAAAGGACCAACTAGAAATCAAGCATACACAGACTGAAATAAAAAATATTACACAAAGTCCTAAAAGCAGTCCAGAGGGCCACAAGAACCAAGTCAAAGATTTGAAATACAAAGAAGCAAAATCCACTCAGCTGGAAAAGCAAGAAACAAAAAGAATTCAGATAATTGAAGATAGTGTAAGGGGCCTCTGGGACAACCTCAAGCAAGCCAACATCCGAATTATTGGGGTCCCAGAAAAAGAGAGAGAGCAAGTTAATGAAAACCTACTTGAAGAAATAGTGACTGAAAACTTTCCCCACCTGGTGAAAGAAACTGACTTAAAAGCCCAAGAAGTACACAGAACTCCAAAATATAGGAATCTAAAGAGGACCACACCAAGACATATCATAATTAAAATGCCAAGAGCAAAAGATAAAGAGAGAATATTAAAAGCAGCAAGAGAAAAACAGTTGGTTACCTACAGGGGAGCACCCATACGATTGTCAGCGGATTTCTCAACAGAAACGATGCAGGCCAGACGCAAGTGGCAAGAAATATTCAAAATAATGAAGAGCAAGAATCTACAACCAAGATTACTCTATCCAGCAAAGCTATCATTCAGAATTGAGGATCAGATAAAGTGCTTCGCAGATAAGAAAAAACTAAAGGAGTTCATCACCACCAAACCAGAATTATATGAAATGCTGAAAGATATTCTTTAAGATGAGGAAGAAGAAAAAGGTAAAAATATAAATTATGAACAACAACTACACATCTATCAACAAATGAACATAGAAATCAAGTGAACTGATAGGCTGATGAACAAGATAAACTGGTGACTATAACAGAAACATGGACATAGAGAGGGAATGGACTGACAATTCTTGGGGAGAAAAGGGTTGTTGGAAGTACAGCAAGAGATTGGACAAAAATCTTGCAACAATGGGAGAGGACATTGGGGAGGGGGAGGTGAGGGTGGGATAGGTACAGGGTGGAGGGAAGATATAGGGGGATAAAAAAGGGGAAACAATGTAATTAATAAACTGAACAATAAAAAAGAAAATTAAAAAAAAAAAATCACCTGAAAGCGCACCATTTAAAGATAATCATTACTGACATTTTTTAGAGTCATAGGATGTATTCAGTGCTTAGGTCTTTAAAAATGCTCTATGTAGTTGAATGTTGATTAAATATAAATAGGATATAAACTCACTTATAAAATATGCTGACATTCATCTTTTAACATGAATAGCTTAGTTCTTTTATAAACATTTGTTTTATCAAGGTGGATTAAAATTAAAAACAAACAAAAAAAAAATAAAAAATAAAAAAATAAAAACATATTTTTGGATTTCTACACAGAAATCCGTGATGTCCATCAGGATCCACAACTAAGAAAATCATAGAGAGTAACAGGCTGTGCTTGTCACTCCCAATGCTCACCAACCACAAAGCTATTCAAACTTCAACACTCTCGACACTCAATGGAGTAAAAACCTTCCATATAAGCAAAAAGATGGGGAATTTATTTAGTGTATAGAAGAACAGAAATGTTAAAACAAAACAAAACATAAAGACACCCTTCAAAATAGGGTATAGGAATGTTTAATTGAAAACCAAGAAGTCAGATGCTAACTGTAGATATGCAACAAAAATAAAGGGAATGGTGAATTCTAACTTCGGTGTCTTGTATTCAAGGAATCAAACATGTCTAGCAGATGATAAAATAGAAGAACAAATGTTTGAAAAATGTTCAGGCTATAAATGAATATAGTGATTATGGGCTAATCAAAATGATGTCCTCTTCATGGGGCAGACTTGACTACATTTCCCAGAGTCCTCTGTATGGCATTGTGATGAGTTCTAGCCAAAGGAATCTGAGCCAAAACGGCATGTGTCCCTTTCAGGCTTGGCTCACAATGATCTTCGACAAGTATGTTTCACTGCATTCTTACCCCATTTGCCAATGAATGGTGAGGCTCTTAGGATGAGGGAGCCATAGAATGAAAGAAGCTTGGTTTTCTGTATTATTATGTGAAATGTCACCTAGGAGTATAAGTGAAATGCATTGTTGTTAGTTAATATGATATTATGTTGGGTATGGTTCAGTACTCTACCCTAATGCATCAGGAAGGGTGAAAGTCCAGTGACAAAAATACAATTTGATTAGAGTATAATTAGCATATTACCCTTTTATTATCCTAATAAAGGAGTAATATGCAAATTGACTGTACCTCTGATCAAGCCACACCCACAGCTATGCCCACCAGCCAATCAGGAGCAAATTATGCAAATAAACCCCAACCAAGATGACTGCACCACTGAGAGCAGGAGGGAGGCTTGGGTTTCCCTGGCAACAGAGGAAGCCAAGATTTGCGCCTGCCATTGCAGGCCCAAGCCTCCGCTTCACGGAGCTGGAGAGAGAAGAGGCTAGGGTTGCCGGGGTGATGGAGGAAGCCAAGCTTAGGCCTAGGCCTCCACTCTAGGCTACAAAGTTTCAAACAGAAATGGCTGTCACCACAGAGCAAGCAGAAGGCTTGATTCCATTCTAGGCTACAAAGTTTCAATTGTAGAACATAAATTAATCCCAGATCCCAGGGCTTCCGCTTGGGTCACTGGGGGCATGGCCAGCTTGCAAACCATCACAGGCCCCTCATCTAGGCCATCTCACTCACCAAAGGGAACCCCTACCCTGATCCAGGACACTCTTCAGGGCAAACCAGCCAGTCCCCACCTATGTACCAGGCCTTTATCCTATCTAATAAAAAAGTAATATGCAGATTGACCATCACTCTAACACATAAGAGGGTTGCCTTCATGTGGTCAAAGATCCTGCTCCTATGTGGACACAGATGGCCACCACAAGATGGTCAGCAGGGGAGGGCAGTGGGGAGAAACCAGGCCTGCAAGGGAGGGCAGATGGGGGCAATCAAGCCTGCAGGGGAGGGCAGTGGGGGCGATCAAGTCTACAGGGGAGGGCAGTTAGGGGTGACCAAGCTGGCAGAGGAGGGAAGTTGGAAGCAAAAAGGTTGATAGGGAGCAGTTAAGCATCAATTAGGCTGGCAGGGTAGTGGTTATGAGGAGATCAGGCTGGCAGGCAGAAACGGTTAGGGGCAATCAGGGAGGCAGGCAGGAGAGCAGTTTGGAGCCAGCAGTCCTAGATTGTGAGAAGGATGTCCGACTGCCCATTTAGGCCCGATCCTACCGGGATCAGGCCTAAACAGGCAGTGGGACATACCTCAAGAGGTCCCAGATTGGAGAGAGTGCAGGCTGGGCAGAGGGACACCCCCCTCTAGTTATAGATAAAAGCCTAATATGTGATCAGAGCCTTAGGTAGGTAGTGGAAAAGTTACTTTCATTCCACACCTGTTCACCCGTCTCCAATAGATATAAACTCATATGCTCACATAGGGAGGGTTTTGCTCTCTAGGTTACTGTGCTTCAGAATCTATTACCATTATGCAAACAAACTCTCAGAATTCCCAATGTCACTTCACAGTTCACCACAGGAGACGGTCATGAAGAAACATTTTTAGCTTCTTCCTCCCTAGTTTCTTCTTTATAACTCCCTGCAGAGGGCAAGCTAAATGGTCCAACTCTCTTCCCATGAAAGCTCACATGACTCAAAAGCTATTAGTATTCATAAGCCATAGTTCTTCTACTCAGCAAGATGCACATAACTAAATAAACACATTAATCTTCACATACACACAATCCTTGATGGTTGAGAGGCAGAAAAACAAATTCTCTTATTCCTATTTCACAGATGAAGATACTGAGGAAAAAAGAGATAAAAAGGCTACGGAATAGAATAAAAAGAGCTGTTGTTTAATTGCCACTTGAAGCAAAGCAAGTAGATTTAGAAGCAAAACCTTCATCTTCTGAGGTCATAAGGTCAATAAGGCCTGGCTTTGTTTGGCTAGCACTGTCTTAACAACTACTTACTAGTGTTAGCAATCACACACACACACACACACACACACACACACCAATATATATATTTTGGCTTTGCTTAGGATAGTGGTCAGCAAGCTCATTAGTCAACAGAGCCACAAACTGCAGCTCGTGAGCCGCATGTGGCTCGAGAGCCACAGTTTGCTGACCATTGTCTTAGGAAATCAGAACATATGGTTACACCCACATTTGTACATTTCTGGGATCCTTACAGTTGTAGATTAGTACAAGTGTTTCCCTATCCTCCAGGATCCACTCTCCAATTGACAACCAACCTTATATCCAATAATTCCTGGTAAACCTAAGGCATATAAGTTTATGGTCCTATAATTATTATATGTCACTAAGGAGTTTAAAAAATCTAGACTCTTCTATTACCAAATCCCTCCCTTACTACATCCTAGGTTTATCATTTGTAAAGTAGATTTAAAACAGTAAGAATTGATATTATATTCAGTGTCTTCTCTGTCAATCTCCCCTACCTTCTTATTTCAGTATTGTGTCTACAGTGGCAGCTGTTAAAAAAAAGGGTGGGGTAGAGGCACCAGCTAAGTGATACCTGCAAATTGACTCACTGCCAGTCTCTCCTTTCTTGCAGAGATGGGGAGCAGGGAGGATGAAGGCCACTCAGAAAGGATGCAAAACAGTTCTTCCTTGTGAATTACTGAGCACAAAACAGTAAATATGGACTGAATGAATGGATGTATAACAAGGCTGATAAACATATTGAATAATGTGGGTTGCCAAAGCAGATCTTGGGATTGGGAAATGAACAATTTCTGTTCATGAAAAACATCAGACCTTCTCAAGCAGGGTATTGTGGTCAAGAAATGTGACTCGTAGCGGAGTCAAAATAGGTAGAATTGTGGCAGGATGATTGCTAGAGATATATAATGGTGTTTGCTATTGAGATATATAACAGGGTTTGAGGAGTGGCTGCAAGGTTTATTTGGTAAAATAAATATACATACATTCAACTGATATAGGCCAGTATGAAAATGAAATTGTTATTAGTGGGAGAAGATGGTTATGATAATTAAGGTTTAGGCTCAAAGACAATTATCACCTGGAAGCTCATAAATTCGCATCCTCATCCTGACCCATGGTTGAAAATCCTTTAGTTGAAAGAAAAGAATATTAATCCTGAAATTACCGCCTTTCTGGCCTTGGGTAGATACACATACTTCAGAGGTGTTTACCTTCAGCTCTCCAGCATCCTTTAGATTTTAAGCAGAACTGCACATATCCAGCGAGGATGAGAAATAGTAGTAGTGGTTATAACTAAATCTCTGCAAAGTTTTGCATTAAGTATTTGCTATTCAGTGTCTATAGTCCTCAAAACAACCATGCAATGTAAGTATGCTTATCCCAATTTTATAAATGAGAAAAATGTCATTCAGTTTAAATAGTTTATCTGGGACCTCATAGCTATTAAACAACAAATCTGTAATTAAATGCTGTGGATCTAAAGCCTTGCTACAATGCCACTCACACAAAGATTTCTAAGCAAATCTTAATAAAGTCAAGTAATTCTTTATGGGGTTTTTTCTTTGTATCTTTTCAAATCATGACTGTTTTTGAAGCAATAGCTCCAATTATGTGTCATCTTAATCCACTCCTTTGTATGGCATTTGACTACAGACATTGATTTCCATTCCACATCCCTACTTATATAAAATGTGCTACTATCCATTACGTTGCTTTCTACAAGTCCACGCCTCTCAGCTTCTCACATGATCAGTTCAAATAGAATAAACAGGCTTTGAAATTTAGAGGTCAGCATCTAGAAGCAGAAATTAATACTGTGAAGTTTGCATTTCCATAGAGTTTAGAATTTACATGAGAGCATGTGGCTTGGGAAAGAGATTCCCTTGGGTCCTCTGAGATTTGAGGGCTTCCATCACAAAATAAACCTTGGAGATATTTGAGAAACAGAATTCCAAATATTTTGCCTGTTCAAAAACATTCCTGTGTGTATGTGTTTTCATGAGTTGATCTAAGCACTTTCAAAAGAATTTGCTTTGAGAAATTTTAGGTTTGTCTCTGATTCTCTGTATCTGAGTAATAAAATTCTGTCACAGACTCTTAATTAATCCTCCTCTTCCTTCTCCTGGTTCCTCCACTTCTTCCTCTTCCGATACATCTATCTATATATATAAAAGGCTAATATGAAAAGGGTCTCCTGGGTAGTTCAACTGGGAGTTCTATTGCTTGTTATGATGTGCGCTGACCACCAAGGGGTGGTGTGGAACAAAGGAAGGCCCTGGCTGGCCAGGCCTAGGGATCCTTTCTGTGCACAAATTTTGTGCACTGTGTCTCTACTATATATATAAAAAGCCTGTGACTGTAATGCCATAATGACTAAACAGCCACAGACGATCACTATGATGTCCACTTTGGCCAGTGAACCACCTGATGGGGAAAGAGGAGCCCATGTCCCACCTTCCATGGCCCACCTCCGGTGGCCCCTCCTCCCTGCTGGCCCCACCCATGATCTGCCTCTCCCACCCCAAATGAGGGTGGGGCAGCCCTTTCCCCATCCAGCCCCACCACTGATTACCCTCCTACCCCAATAGGGGGTGACACCAGGTGGTCAACCTCCTGCAGCCCTTCCCTCCAGCCTGCCCCTAATCACCTCCCCCACACCAATCAGGGGCAGGGCTCTCTGGTCAATCACCCTGGACCCCACCCCCAGCCTGCCCAGCTCTGACCAGGCCCCAATCCAGGCGGGCTGGCTGGCCAATCTTCCACCATCTTCTTCTCCTGACAGGCCTAGCCCTACCCCACCTGTGCATGAATTTATGCACTGGTCCTCTAGTGTAATTATAAAATCAGTAGCAGGGGTGCCTGACCCCTTGATTTGTGATAAATACTAAACTGCCTGAGATAGGCATAGAAATTAAACATTGTGTTGATTTTTTAAATATAATCTTCATTGTTTATCTAGCTTCCATAGATTTTAACAGGCATCCTGGTGATATCTTAAATAATTTATCATTTATATATAAATTTTTGACTTTCTCTTTCTTTCATCTTCCAACTGCCTATGATGATAGAAAGTTGTTGGATAATTTAAAGGTTTTGGTATAACTTTTTAAATTAATGTATAAATTTATATTTATATATTAAAAACCAAAGAGGATAAAAATTGCAGCAGAGGAAATTATGACTACCTTCATCTTAATGGCCTTTACACATTCAAGAAGACATTGGGAATTAACCAATACATAGAAATTTCTACATTTCTTAGTTATTTGGAATCAAAGACATCTTCTTACTACACCATAATCAAAGGAGGGGTTTATTCTATCTCCAGAATTTTATGGCCATAAAATGATCCAAACTAGAGAAGTAGAATACCATTACTTATTTGTGTATGTGTGCCAAAGTAAGTTTGACGTTGACTAAAAATAATTGTGATTTTCTTTTGAAAGGCTAATATATATAAGTACTTTAAGTGGGATTCTAATGTTTATTTCTATAAAGTATTTAAAATCAGGTATAAGACATGATAATCTGTATCTAGGGCTAAGTTGAGTGAGATTTTGCTGAACTACCAACTGTCCCACCTGCCATTGCTATCATCATTCAGATCTTTGTTTGAAAGAGGGAAACTAAGTAGTCAATAGGATTTACATCTCTGAAGTACTGGGTGGAAAGAGGACAAAAGAGGTCTTCTTCAGGATTACACAGATTAGTATTTTAGGACTAACAGTGTTTTTAAAACTGACCAACTTTCAATCAAAACTTGTATATATGTTTGTATGTGTCTATCCATGTGCATGTATTTCCTTAATTTTGAAAGCTGATACAAATCAGAATAACTCTTTCACTTAATTTCTGAATTTTCACATTCAAACCACAGGCAAATTTTCAACTTTAAACTTATCATGACCGACTAACTGAAGTTTTTTTTTTCAGTTGTATCAAAATCTACCATTTTTACTTTGCTCAAAAATAATAATGACACTCAAGACCCCCAGTTCCTAGTCCACAAAAAACACAAACTGTTTTCTCTAAAAAATCTATTCTGAATACATGTTTTGATTTTCCTCTGATTTTTCAATTACAAAAAATTAGATGTTCTTTCTAATCACATAAAGTAGCACATCCATTATTTTTATATAAATTAGTCTTGTCAGGCAGGGTAGAGGCCTAAGAATGAGCCCTAAAATGATTTGCATGCTCTGCAATTAGTAGGCTCTGATGCAGGGGAAGCATTGATTGTTGAGACACAGAAGCTGCAATTAAGTGAGTTGTATAACCTTCCATGTGACATCTAGATGACCAATTGGTTTAAGTAATAAATATGGTTTTGAGGTTTTTTTAAAGGTGATACCAAAAGAAATCAACAATTAAGGGAGTTCAGATTGATCAACACTTCTGTCTCTATCAAACAAATTGTACTTATACCTTGGTGAATAAACCAGTATTCCTAAATACAACATGATGTTTAATACATTTCTGATGTTATGGTTAAGACCACTAGATTTTCTGAGTAAAAATTATTGAAAGATCAGAAAATCTTACAAGAGTGCAGCTTTGATAAAACAGACTCTTAGTTAACATACCCAAAAGACAATTTTAGTGCTGCTGTTTAAATAACTTAAGTGGTTACTTACCCAGTAATTAAATTGCTTTGTCTAATTCTATTCATTTGTCCACTGGGCAAGTACCTTGTCAAACACTACATATAATTGACACTTTGTCTGCCATGAAAAACTACCTTTTCAAGTGGAAAGAGCAAGAGTCTAGTAGTTGACTTACTTGGGTTTCAAGTATTGGCTGGCCCAGTGGTCGGCAAACCATAGTTGGCAAACCACATGTGGCTCTTTGGCCCCTTGAGTGTGGCTCTTCCACAAAATTCCATGGCTTGGACAAGTCTATTTTGAAGAAGTGGTATTAGAGGAAGTTTAAGAAATGTGGCTCTCAAAAGAAATTTCAATTGTTGTACTGTTGATACTTGGCTCTGTTGACTAATTCGTTTGCAACCACTGAGCTAGACTTCTCCTAGAAAAAGTTCAAATACACTCACTTTTCTGGGTGCTTGCATTCCTATTTGTCAAGTGAGAAAATATTTGTTCCCTTTTCTCTCTCAGACAATGCCTTTAAAAGAAAATAATAGCATGCATGTAAGAATACAAACCTAAACACAAGGAGTGTCTCTTTCTAGTCTTTGAAATGCTTGTGTGACCATCTTGCTCACCCAGTTGCATTGTGAGGGGGGTGGCCAACGGGAACTCAGCCTTTCTCAATAAGAGTGTTGGGACTTGACCAGGTGGTTCTTAACTTGATCACAATGGGTTAGAGTTCATATTGGAGTCTGTGACATCCGTGGATATAAAGATCATGGCTTTTGGTGAGAGCCTGCCCAGAGGATCTCCACATTAGATACTGAAACACACACTCAAATTTTATAATTTGGTAGTTTATCAATCTACATAAAAAGTAGTCAGGCATGTTTCTTGGTGGAAGATAAGAAAACAGGGTAAGTTGCCCTTGCCTCATGAATGACAGTACATCATTCCCACCTCATCAGTTGTTTTATATGCATTTCAGAGTATGAAACTCTGAGGCCCAAAGTGACTCTGCAGCTGCCAAGAAAGTTCATTATGCTTCTTCATTTCCCACATATGCTTATAATCAACACCCAGTGCCTGTGACGTGTGCTTTTTTCCTTACTACTTGTAAGAATCCAAATAATACACACCTTCACAGCTCACAAATCATATATTTACCACACTCAGCTTGCTTAGCTAAAGTAACATAAGAATGTGCTTACGAGTTTTAAAAATGTTGCATGTTACAATTTGATGACTCGCTCTGAAATGTAATGATTAGTTCATATGGCCTTCACACAACTCCAAATGAGAATTGTGTCCCCAGAGCTACATAGCCCAATTCCCTGGACTTCAGGTGGGAAATTGTCTTAATGATGCTCAGGGTGAAAAGGAGACAATTCTTTACATTTACTGTCGTATGAACATATTATATCTTCCAAAAATAAATTAACACAATTCAAAAACTACTTAAAAGTGAAGAAAACATGACGTGGTAATGCACAATGTTCATCAGAAGGGACAGAGGGACTGTGGTAGTAACAGATTTTGAGAGCTCCTGATCAAAGAAGTTGCGTGTATTAAATACCAGAAATTAGTTCTGAAGTAGGGAATGAGGACAGGTGGCATGTTAGTTAGGTCAAAATGGTCTATAAGCAATAAAATCAACATTTGAATGATTTCATTTAATTGCAATGAGAACTCATGAAGAGGTGTAATTATAAATGTGTACCTTCTGAGAGTCTAAGTCAGTTTTATTGACTTAGCTGTTTCTGGTATTGAACCTGGGGTTGGATGGCCACCATTGCTCTCTGTCTCTAAGTCATTGGAGACACTTTGTTCTGTGAGTTTATCAAGCAGGTAAGAAAGTGCTGTCCACCAGGACTTCCTGCAGTGACGGGAATATTTTGTACCTGCACTGTCCACTCCTGAAGCCATGACTTACTATTGATCACTTGAAATGTGACTAGCACAACTAAGAAGCTGGATTTTTAATTGTATTTAACTGAAATGAATTTATCAGTTCCAATTTTAACAGGCACATGTGGCAAATGGTTCATCTACTGGACAGCACAGATTCAAGGGACTATCACAAGGAGCATTAGGATTATATGTTAAACCAATGCATGTTCAGCAGGATTGCCTAAGGGGATGAAACACATTAAAGAGCTTTGCACAAATTCCAAAAAGTAGGCCTTGACGAAGAAGCACATAAATAGAGTATATACATTTAAAAGACTAAATTAGGGTTCGGGGAGGGTTTGGATAATGGCCAGTAATAACTTACCCAACTGCCAATTTAAAAAAATATTATCAAAAACACTGAACAGTGCCAATATGGGAGTTTTGCCATCCATGTTGCTAAACAACAAATATCCCCTTGGAAATTTCTTTAGTGGAAGAAAGAAAAGTGATGACAAGCCTGAAATAGACTGCCTCAAAACTAAAACACGTTACACAAATTGACTTTTTTTAAAAAAGAGAAACCAAATCAAAGGTGATAGGAAATAAACAGCATTAAAAATGACACAGTAAAATAGAAGATCCCTTACACATTGAATCACAACTCAGAATTGTCGCCTCATCTCCATTTAACTAAAGTTCAAAGTCAATAGCATTCTTTGTACAGAAACGAATGTAACAGAGGGCAGGCTGATAATTCATATATGATAATAACAGAATGTATCACTGTTTTCACATAATGACCCTTTTGTCCTGGAACATTCCTTGGACAGCATCAAACACCCTGGCGAAAAGTGAGTAAGACACAAAGCCCATCTCATTCAGCAGATATTAATTTGAACAGAAGAGCCAACAATATACTCTGATTTGCAGATCACAATCACTTGCATAATTCAAGATCTAGAGTTTAAAGCAGAGAAAAGCAAAATAGAGACAGACCCAAAAACCACAAGAAGGCTGAAGGATGATGGGTTGGGGAGCTGGGTTTGTGTGTATGTGTGGAGGGAATGGGGACTAATACACACACACACACACACACACACACACACACACACACACACACACAAACTTATGCAAAGAGTAACAGTGAGGGGATTGCAGGGAGCGGGGGTAAAAGAGGGTACAGGAAGACTTGACTTGGGATGGTGAACAAACAATACAGTGTATAGATGAAGTGTTGTGGAATTGTGCATTTCCACCTACATGATTTTTTAACCAATGTCACCCCGATAAATCCAATCAAAATAGTTCAACTACCTCGCGGTTCCATGGCTCAGTTAAAGCTCTTAATGTGCCATCTCCTTTGTGCTTCTCCTGCATTCCTGAATCATTCTCACTTCCATTGAGAAACAGCCTTGAGAAATGTAAGAACTGATGTTCTTTTTATTTGTGCCAATTATATACTAAGATGCTGGAATCATTAAAACCATCACCATAACATAACATCCTTCTCATTTAATTCTGTAAGTAGTGAGCCTTGGTTAAACACATTTCAGTAGGGATTAGCTAGCACGGTATTAATTTCCCATGAACGTTTTCACATTCTCAGATAAATGTTGTTACATAAACTGCTGGGATAGTGCCGTGTTTAAACATAATTTCTATTGGTAAACATTTCAATTAGTGACCCAGAGAAGACATCTCATCTGGGTTGAAAGACACAGTCTGACTCTTGGAAGCGCATCGATAAAAATGCCCAGCATGACCTCCTCTTCAGATGTAGCCCAACTTTCATGCGTACTTGGGAGTCAAACAATTATAGTACTTGCAGCAAGAGACCGAAATGTGTATCTTATATTGGGTAAGAGTCCCAAAGTTGGGCTTCTTTATAGTTTTATAGACCTCCTTATTAAGTGAACTGTATCAATCATTTTTGTAAAACCTGAACCTAGAACAAATGAGGAGGCAACATAATTAGAAGCAGGACAGTCAGTCTATGTGCTCCATCCCACACACCCCAGCCTCTGGGTCCACGTGCTTCAGACTCCAGGCTCAAACATACCTGTGTTTTAGTAACCGTCTCCGTGTATGTGCAGAGGCACACCCAAACGACCAAGCCCCTAGGGGCGTATACCACCCACAATTACAGGAATGAAAACATATTCTAAAGTCCACAAAACACTGCCATTTTAGAGAGTGCAAATTGTGGTTGAAACCTGCTCGAATTTACAGCACAACAATTTCACACCGCATCTCACATTTCCCGTTTTACAGTGTTCCGCCTAATGTGTTGTGTTATGATTGCTAGAGGCTCTTTGGGAAGCCCATTTATCACGGATAACTTGGGGGAGAATTACTACATTATAAAGCTATTAGTGACTGGAATTCCCCTTTATGAGATTCAAATACTCTGATTTCTACTGACCAAGCAGTGATTTGGAAAAGCTGGAGAGATGTTCACAGCACGGGAGAGGAAGGAAGGAAGGAAGGAAGGAAGGAAGGAAGGAAGGAAGGAAGGAAGGAAGGAAGGAAGGAAGGAAGGAAGGAAGGAAGGAAGGAAGAAAAAAGATCTGGTGCTAGTATCATGATTTTTCAGTGACACCTCAATTTTTGAGTGTCAGAAACCAATGCACTTGAAAAGCATTCTGATTTACAGAAATAATATGAATTATCCTAAATGCAGGTTTTCAGAGAAAGAACATGGCAGGGTAGTAATTAGCGTGGCAGCAAAAGTTCCACTCTCTGGAGGTGCTTTTCCCCCTCCTTTCCTTTTTTCCAATCATTGCATTCCCTATTAAAATTGTGATTACAGAAATGATGCATGATCAATATTGCCTAGATCTTGACATTCAGAGGCACTGAAAGACTAAGTACCTGTTAATAGTTTCTTTTCTCTTGCCTTTTTTTCTTCTATAAAACCTGTCTCAAAAATCACGTCAATAGATAAATGACATACAAAATAGTTCATAAGAAACAGCACTCTCCATGTACAAAGATAACTTTTATCTTTCTTCTCCCCTCCTCTCGCCCCTTCCCCCGCCCCAGATTGGGAGTTATTCCTTAAATTTAGTCTTGGATGAGAAAATCAGCAAAGGGATCAAAGAATGCAAGAAGCTTATCTAACTTGGAACTTGAAGCTGACTTCAGACCATTTTAGCAATGAAGGGGAGGAATAGGAAAGAAGGAAAAGAAAAACACAACCACCTGAAGAACCCACTAGGGGGATGGGTGGGGGGAAATGGCACCGCTGTGAGCTCACGGAGCACGGGCAGGCCTCGAAGCTCCTTCCTAAAAGCTCCCTATGTGTGGCTGCTAATGCACAGGAAATGTGATTAGCTGCCTGAGAAAGGCCTAGAATTACTCCCCTTCTGACTAGATTACTGGATAATTAGATTGGTAGCACTCTTCCCTGATGGTGACTGTCAGGTTAAATCTGGCTGGTTCCCTTCAGATAACTGCCATGTCCCACAATAACCAACAGAGGCGGACACAGTGTGGCTTCTCATTTTTGAACATCCAGAGAAACAAAGTGCCCATTTTCCCCTCCATCATAAAACCTGAGGGAATGTCCAATGGACTTAACCATTGACTAAGATTGCCATTACATTTGATTAAGAAAAGGCTGTCAGACAAAGCCTGGCCAGAGAGCCTTAATCTGTGTCAGTAACTGGAAATCAACCCCCCAGCCGACCAACCATTTCTAGGGTCTACTGATGGGAAAAACAGCCTTGAATTACAGAGAAGGAAGCTGGGGACTCTGGGTTTTTTAATTATATATTTATTTTAATTTTTATTGTTGAAAGTATTACATATGTTCCCTTTTTCCCCTATCTTCGCCCTCTCTTCCCCCGCAACCCCAACCTTCACCACCCTATTGTCTGTGTCTATGGTCAGTCAGAGAAAGGTAAGTATCACATGATCTTACTCATATGTGGAATCTTATGAACAACATGAATATATTTTTATTGATTTCAGAGAAGAAGGTGGGGGGGGAGAAAGAGAGAGAGAGAGAGAGAGAGAGAGAGAGAGAGAGAGAGAGAGAGAGAGAAAGAGAGAGAGAGAGAGAGAAACATCAATGATGAGAATCATTGATCTGCTGCCTCTTGCATGCCTCACACTGGGGATCGAGCCCACAACCTGTCACTCAGAATGAGTATGTACCCTGACTGGGAATTGAACTGTGACCTCCTGGTTCATAGGCCGATGCTCAACCACTGAGCATACCAGCCGGGCTAGGGGCTCTGTTTTAATGCTGTGAGAATCCAGCCCTTTGCTAGTTCCCATACAATTAAACAAGATGTGGTCAGGACCTTTTCTGAGCAGAGCTGAACCTTGGGAGCTTTTTCCCCCCGTCCCAGACAATAACACCCTTCACACCACACAAAAGTTCACCCCCTAGATCAGTGGTCAGCAAACCAAGGCTCAAGAGCCACGTGCGGCTCTTTGGTCCCTGAAGTGTGGCTCTTCCAAAAAATATCACCGCCTTAGCGAGTCTATTTTGAAGAAGTGGCATTAGAAGAAGTTTAAAAAATTAGGCTCTCAAAAGAAATTTCAATCGTTGTACTGTTGATATTTGGCTCTGTTGACCAATGAGTTTGCCGACCACTGCCCTAGATCCTTTTGGGAGCCCCCCAGAAGAGAATGAGAACTAAGAAATGGACAGGAGAAAGGCACAGAGATCCCAGGTTCTCACGGAGCTCCACAGTCTTATCCTGTTGTCCCCACTGAATGCATCTGTTTCCATTAGGGAAGCCAACAAGGTCTGGAGTCATGTTTCCCCAGATGTCATATTCTGGCCCAGTGGTCAGCAAACCACGGCTCTCCAGCCACATGCGGCTCTCGAGCTGTGGTTTGCCACTCTGTTGACTAATGAGTTTGCTGACCACTGTTCTGGCCAATGGCAGGAGATGAGGCAGCAAGCAATGGGTTAGGACAGTGGTCGGCAAACTCATTAGTCAACAGAATGGCAAACCGAGGCTCTCTGCGGTTTGTTGACCACTGGGTTAGAAGGATAAGATGATTTTATATGGTACACATGAGAGTATATATTTTAATTCATTTTATTTATATGTATTAAATATTACTGATTTCACATTTATGACAGAGATATACAGTTGCCTTTTAAAGAAAACGTCACCAGGAAACATAGGTAATCAATTTAAAAGAAAAGTAACAGGCAGATAAGGCAGACTCACAAATACAATAAGCGGAAAAGTTGAGAAATCCGAGTGTAAATGAAAGGGGAGGAAGAGCTTGAAACAGATCTGATGAAGCCCAGCATTCACTGGCAGAGCTGCTTGTTATACCCTGCAAGCAAGCCCATTCACTTCCCTGGCAGACCTGTTTCTTATACCCATTCTGAGTGACAGTATTGAAACCTCAGCTGTGACCCTGGCAGAGCATGCATGCTCCATAAATGAAAGCAGTGATTGTTCCTTTTTTGGGAAACTGGAGATCTTCATTGCTTTAAAAATTGCTCAAGGAATGTCAGTTCTCTGGGTGGGACCTGATGAAGCTCTTTGTCTTTCGGTTCCTTTCTGCAAGGGGAAGGATGGTCCCTTGGCTTCTATGAATCAATATGAACCCCCATGGCCCCCAGAGGAGCCATGCGAATTCCACAGGGCCATGCTTCTCTGAGGTACCACCCACCTTCAGCATTAGTGTCTTTACACTTGTCACCTCAATGTGCCTGTCTTCCGTAAGTGCTCAACAAATGTCAACTCAGGGAATGTGACCACTGAAGAATTATTCTTTAACATATTCAAATATTTGTGTAATGTACAAGAGAAAAAATGACCCCATTTTTTAAGATCTCAATAGAGTATAGTATACAAAAGCAATGAAAAGTCATTGCCATTAAAAAAAAAGAGAGAGAGAGAGAATGTATCTATTGTTTAAAGAGTATTTTGCATACTGTTAGATGTAGCAATTGTCACAGACTTCCTGGAAAGCAATACAGAATAAATATTGGCAATACAGAATAAATATGTATTTAACATATATTAAAAGTATCTAATTTGGTTTTATAAGTTCATTAATTCCTATTCTAGAAATGAATTCTAAGGCAATAATAATGGATATGCACAGAAATTTTCATGGATAGGCACAGATATTAATTTATAAAGATAGTTAGTGTAGCCTCCTTAAAGTATCAATGATTTGAAAACAGCTAGTATTTCCAATGATGTATTATTTAAATAAAGTATGATGCTTTGTTACAAATGGAAAATGATGTTTTTGGAAAAGAAAATAATTTAGTTTACATAAAGTTGAACAATCCATCCTATATAATAAAAGACTAATATTCAAATCAGCCAAACAGCAGAACGACTGTTGGTATGATGCGCAGATCACCAGGCAGCAGATGCTCAATGCTGAAGCTTCCCCCTGGTGGTCAGTGCACTCCCACAGGGGGAACACCACACAGCCAGAAGCCGGGCTCATCTAGAAGCATCTCCCGCCTCTGCAGCAGGGCTCAGGATATCCGGCTGATGGCTTAGGCCTACTCCCCACAGCTCCCAGACTGCAAGAGGGCGCACTGATAGGCTGAGGATCCCCCTCCCCAAGTGTACAGATTTTGTGCACTGGGCCTCTAGTCTATAATAATAAAAGCATAATATGCTAATTATACCAGATAGCCAAATGACCTTATGGATGAAGCCGGGGATGTGAGGGCTGAGGCAAGCCGCCGAGGCTGCGAGGGCCAAGCCCATTGCATGAATTTTGTGCATCAGGCCTCTAGTTAGATTGTAATACACTATGTATATGGCAAGTCTATTTTTGTTTAAATAAAAAAGGAAGAGGAAAAATACCAAAATGACAGTACCTCTTGTCTTGGATACAAGAATTTAGATGATTTTTCTTTCTTTCTTGCCTGAAAAATTCTATGGACAAACACCAATCAGAGGTTAATTCATTTTGTACAATTGACTACAGACTATTATAAGCCCTTTACATGCATTAATTCATGCAATCTTCACAAAAGTCCTAAGAAGTAAACACAGCTGCAGAGACAGGAAGTAATTTGCCCAAGGTCACCCAGGAGTGTGGGACAGAGATGGCCTTCAAATTCAGTTTAACTTATGGTAGATACTGCATGTTTGGGGACTAGATACAATACGGTTGTATAAGTATTATTCTTTATATAGGTAAAAGTTACCTTTAAAATAAAGGAAAGAAACCATAAGTCCCTTATGATTGATAGCTAAAAGAATTGTACAGATGAATGTAAAATCATTAAAAGGTTTTCCCCATTTTGAACTAGTGAAATCCATGCATCATCCAACAGTTCAATGTAAGCTATTTTGTGTGTCCCATCAGCCTCCCAAAACCCAGGGATTTGGCTTTATTTATGATAGACTAATTAACAATGGTCTTTCAAAATGGTAACTAGTGTAGCATAGCTCTTGCGGCTATATGATTTGAAATTGAGTATTAGATTTGCCTTATTGTTTAAATAAACTTTTAAACTAGTTTATCAAAAACATCTGAAAGTTATCTTTATCTCCCCAAAGTTTAATAATTTTCCCCCTTTGTTACACAGGTAATATATGTCCCATGGAAGAAACTAATAAAAGAAGATATAAATCACTTTTAATCTCAACATGCAGAGATAATCCTCCTGAAGTTTGTTTTTTAGGGGGTTTGTGTGTAGCCAAAATGTCAACTGCCTGGTACCACTCAGGTCTTCATCATTTCCAGAGTCACTCGGCATGTTTGGAGAAATCATTGGAGTAGTTACACACCTGCATCTACTCCTGCTTCATTCTGATTTATCAATGTTCTCTTCTGCTTTGCATCAGTATGGCTGTGGAATGTAGCTGTGCCTTTTCTCTTCAGTTCTCATAAAGCACGATTACTGACAGGCGAGGGAATGATATGACAGTTCCAGCAGCACAGTATAGACAATCGCTTAAATTTTAACAGCGGGTGCCCCTGGTCCTATATATCTATGTTACCCCCACCACCTGGAACACCTCATTGATTAATCAATCATGTGCCTCTTTAGTCTCTAATCTCCTGTTCAGTCTCCCTTCCTTTTTCTTTTAACATATCAGTCCTTGCCCCAAGCGATACCCAGGGAACAAAAAAATTCCTGCCACTTTCCTGCAGTCTTTTCAGTTATAATTTGGCTCATGCTGGTCCTCCTCTGAAGCAGACATTGAACTTCTCCATTCACTTCCAAGCATTTTTATAAATGACAAGAGGATATCTGAAGCCACTTTTAATTTACTCTGTGTTAAATTCTGATTATACTATGTTGTATTTCTTGTCATTGGCTATTTTATTGTGAATATTTTCTCATCTTATCACAAATTCTTTGGAAGTAGAATACAGATATAATACTGTGTTGTTTCCAAAGTTTGCAGAATTATGATAATCACCAGGAATATTTATTTTAAAAAAAAGGATTTTCAAAAATTCCCCGATGGATATTTTTATTTGGTATGTCTGGGATGGATTCTAACTAGGAATGTATACTTCTTAATAAGTGCCTCCAAGTCATCTTTTCTTTATATGAGCATTTCCTTCCTCTTAGACATGAAGTACATTTGTAGCATTTTTGCAAAACTACATAAATAATATTGAATTCTTCAGCCTTTCATACAGAGATTAAGTTGAATCAAATGGAAATTCAGCTGAGATATCCCATGTAAACATATCCATATCCAGGACTCTTCCGCTCAATGGGATTATTTCTTACAATGGCCCTTTTGCATCTTTATAAATCAATGGAGTAAGTAATTTCAACAAAAATCTGCAAGTCTTCAAAATAAAAATTAGTAAAATAAACTTTTAACTTGAGGCAGGGGCTATTCTGATTCATATTTTTAACAGTGACAGGAATCTGAATGTGTTTTATCCAGTTCTCAAATAGAAAATGTTATCTTATTGTTCACTGACATACATTAAGAAAATTTCTAAGTATGAAGCAATATCTAGTAAACAACAAACTTTAAAATAATTTGCAACATGAGTCTCAGACCTGTTTAAGTCAAAATAGACCCAATTTAGTAATCCTATCTAATTAAAATGTAATATGCAAATTAACCATTACTCCACTATACCCACAAGCCATGCCTACCACCCAATCAGGAGCGAGTATGCAAATTAATCCAACCAGGACGGCTGTGGTCACAGAGAGAGCAGGAGGCTTGGGTTTCCCCAGTAATGGAGGAAGCCAAACTTTCCACAGACCCTGAATGCCCCAGGCCTCCATTCAAGGCTACAAAGTTTCAATTATAGAAGATAAATAAATCCCAACAAAAATGGCTGTGGCCACAGAGCAAGCAGGAGGCTTGGCTCCACTCAAGGCTACGAAGTTTCTTCCCCTTCCCCTTGCCTTTCCCTCAGCCTTCCCTATAGAGGCTACAAAGTTTCAATTATAAAAGATAAATCCCAGGTACCAAGACCTCTGCTTGGATTGCCATGGAGGGGAGGGAGTTGGGGAGGTGTGTGGATGGCCTGCAAACCACCACCACCCCCTCACCCAGGCTACCCCATGCCCCAAGGAAACCCCCACCCTGATCCAGGACACCCTTCAGGACAAAGCAGATGGCCCCCACCCATGCACCAGGCCTCTATCCTATCTAATAAGAGTAATATGCATATTGACCATCACTCCAACATACAAGATGGCTGCCCCTATGTGATCAAAGATCCTGCCCCCATGTGGACACAAGATGGCTGCCACAAGATGGCCAGCAGAAGAGGGCAATTGGAGGCAATCAAGCCTGTAGGGGAGGGCAGTTAGGGGTAACCAGGGTAGCAGAGGAGGAAAGTTGGGGGTGACCAGTCCTGCAGGAAAGGGCAGTTAGGGGGGACTCAGCCTTCAGGAGAGAGCAGTTTGGGGTGGGGGGGGAAGGCCTGCAAGGGAGGGCAGTTAGGGGCAAACAGGCTGGCAGGGGAGCAGTTAGCATCAATCAGCCTGGCAGGGTAGTAGTTAGGGGGTAATCAGGCTAGCAAGTAGAAGCTGTTAGGGGAAATCAGGAAGGCAGGCAGGCAAGCAGCTGGGAGCCAGCAGTCCTGGATTGCCTAAGCTGTCTGTTTAGGCCTGATCCAGCTAGGATTGTGCCTAAACCGGCAGGCAGACATCCCTTGAGGGGTCCCAGACTGGAGAGGATGCAGACTGGGCTGAGGGACACCCTCCACCCCCCATGCACGAATTTCATGCACCGGGGCCTCTAGTGTCTAAATTATAGCACATTTTTTCAACCTTTCCTACATATATCAAGTCAAGAAATGTCTATGGAGAAATGTTAGAGTAGGAGGAACTGTGGGATATATTGGCCTGTCCCTTCCTTGTGTTTGTTTGCAGAATTCAAATGCTTCACAAATCATTCACTTGACAGGCCATTGAATATTTAAGGAATAATGTTATCTTTTGGTAGTTCCAAGATTTGGAAATTATTTTCCAATAATGGCTATGAGACACCCATCAACAGCTTCTGAGATGTGTTAAGTAACAGAAGATGATGAAGATAAACTATCAAGTAATTTTACAGTGGTGAGGGAAAATCTTGTAATCCACATGATCCAGGGAGATTAACTGTAACAATCAGGATAATATCAGAGTATCAAAAGCTATTACAGCCTTAGTGGGTTAGTGACTTTAACTATATCCATTCACCTACTCTAAGATAG
The DNA here is from genome assembly GCA_027563665.1 of Antrozous pallidus. NCBI lineage: Eukaryota > Metazoa > Chordata > Mammalia > Chiroptera > Vespertilionidae > Antrozous > Antrozous pallidus. The sequence continues at coordinate 47,852,548 of CM050524.1, read as the reverse complement.
GCTCATAATCTCTTATGGATTTAAATTAAAATTTCTTTTTCTTTTTTTTTTTTACCTTTTTATATAACATTTTTCATCTATACATGTCCATATACACTTTTCCCCCCTCTTTTATTGAATCTGTTGGAGTGATTGGTTAATAAGATCATACCATTTTGAACGGTGGAGAAAAGAGATTTGACTTTGAGGGATGAGCACGGGGTGCAGTGTGCAGATGATGTGTTATAGACTTAGATTGAATTTTAGTATGTGGTCATACTCCAGAAGGATCAAATGCCTTATGAGCCTTTCCTGGCAATTTTCCAAAACAGTTACAACAGGCAGAAAATTACCAGTACGAAACTCATCAGCATCTTGTTTGCAGTTACACTGAAGTGTGTTTAGGCTCTGACATCTTTTTGTTTGTTGTGAAGGCTGCTAATTTGTCTTCCTGTACTTTCCAAGAACATACCCAAACTGCTCAGCCCACGTTTATCTTTACCTACATATTCAACTAAAATAAACCTCATTGTCTTAGAAAAGGTATCCTTCCACACCCCCAATTCCACGGAATGGTCTGAATGTTCAAAACAAGATGAATAGTTGATTTTCCCTACTAACAAAGCACAAACTTCTTTATCATCTACTAACCATCAATGGCTTCTTGGGAGACTTTAAATACTTGCAGTTTGTGTTGTTAGGAAAGTTGTTCCCTTCCTCTTAAAGCCAACGCTTCCACTTTACGAAGAGAGAAATGGTCTACTCCACTGCACGTATTGTTCTGGGCACTAAATGCTTTATCAGCTTGTCCCAGGAATCAGTATTCCACATAGAAGAAATGAGGGACTTTAAAAGATAATACTACACACATATGCTTCCAGTCTAAGATCCACCCTGGTGCCCATTCCTATTCAGAGTGATGCCTTCTTCAACTTGCCTGATGGCAAGAACAATCTGAGATGCTTGACAGAGGTTTATCACCCAGGACTTAATAAACATAATCGCCAAGGGAAACGTTTTAAAATCCACATTGTTATTAAGCACAACTCTCTTATAATCAGGCAAGTTTTAAAAATCACTGGGTTACTGAAAACAGTAGGGTTCTGAAAACGTTGCAGTTGAGAAAGGCATAAAGAGAAATAATTTTTTAATTTCTCTTAATCAACCTTAACCGGCTTTACTTGACTGCTGTGTCTTTGGGAGGAGGAGTGATTTCAACAGAGGTTTCAGGAGTTTGTTAAGTTTCTGCCTCTGGATACCTAAAATCACCAAGAAATCTAGTAAGGGCAGAACGCCTGCTTGCTGCTTTCGTTTGCACAGCCACCAACAGGAAACTGCAGTCCCCTGGGATGTCACTCTGGCATCTCTTCCAATCAGCAAAATAAGAAAAAATAAACCCACAAATGAGCACTAAGAACAAGAAAAATCATAAGTGCTGCTTCCTGCGGAAACAAACTTTGAGTGGCATCACTGTCAATGAAAGGCGGGGATGCTCCTATGAGAGGAAGTTTCTCAGGCCTCATTAGGAGCTTCCACGCTACTAATAACCTGGGACTGAAATTAGAAATGGTTACATTGCATACATACATAATGATACTTCCTTGAAATGACCCCTTGGATACTTTACATAACTTGGGACAAACAGTGCCTGCTATTTCTGGGCTGATACATCTTTTAGGCTTGGTTCAGCCAGTTATTTTACTCATTAGAGAAAATAAATGGTAATAAAATGGGGATCCATCCATCTATTCGGCAGAAAGACTAAAACAAGCAACTATGCTTTCATTTACCTTGTGAAGCCCTGCTGTGCTAACACACACTTACATCAGGGGTGATGTTCACATTTTAAGTATTCCCACACTAATTCTCACACAGAAGATGTTTGCTTCTATCAAACATCCAGAAACCCCACTAAATGCTTTAACTTTATGTCCAAGGGGCAAACTTGTTGGGCATTCTATAATCCAAAAGCCAAAACAAAACAAGCCAAAATAACAAGGACATCCTACTGCCCCGGTTCTTACATCCGACTTCTTCCACCAAACAGTTCTAGGTATGAAGTATTCAGCATTCATTTACTAAGTCTTAGCGACTTTGATTTCCTTTAGGGATTTTTTATTTGCACTTTATAACTATCATTAACTTCAAAGGATACTGACGGTTCCCAAGTTATTGAGTTAAAAGGCAGCCAACTTTCAGTTGGAGTCACTGCAAATTAATTCTGTCTTATAAGGCCATGCTGGGTCATTTCCTGAGCTGATGGCAATAAATAGCCCTTATTGTAATCTAAAAACAAGTGAGCACACTAATGCTTTTCTGATTCAGATGTTCAGAAGCGGGCAGGATCTATACTCAGTGTAAACCACAGGTCATTTCCTTCCACCATGGTAGAAACTATTTATCTACATGGCATCCATGCTCTTTTATCTCTTAACTGACAAAACAAACAAAAAGACCACACACCTGATTTTTTTTCATGGCAGCAATATACCTTTCTAAAGACTTTCATTTCCCAGCACCCCTTGCAGTTAGGGTGGTCCAAAGACTTTGCCTGACCAATGAGGATAAGCTGCCAGGTTATGGAATTTTTCTAAGAATTCTTTTTCTAGTTATAGATACTATCTTTTCCTTGCTTGCGTTTCATTCTTTGTTTCTGCCTGGAAGACTGAAGTTTGAAACATGGGATCTTGGGAGAAAAGGCTGAAATGTAAAATTCATTAGGGTTATACCTTAAAATGACAGCATCTTAAAGGTACTAGAACCTGTTTCAAGAGTATAGGAACCATATGTATCCTGTTTTATATGTATCCCTAATGCCTCGAACAGGCTGACACAGAACCAAATGCATAGAAACAAATGTTGAGTGAGTGAATACATTAATGAATTGATGTAGCTCGAGTGAAGTGAGAGAGGATGAAAGAAGAAGAAGACGAGGGTCACAGTGACATGAGGAAGTCTTCAAGTCAACGCTTATAGGTGATTGTACAGATGCTGGCTTATTCTGAGTGAGCCTTCTATTGTTTGGCTTTCTTCAGTAGAGGTCATGATCTGACTCAACAGTTCTAAAGGAGCTCACTGTCTGCTATACAGGGGAATAGACAGAAGGCAGTGCAAGAAGCAAAGAGAACAACCAGGAGGCATAAGAATTCAGGTCACAGGTGATACTGGCTTATGCCAGAATTTTACTTGTGAATGGATGAAAGGTTGTCTGAATAATACACGAAGATTTCCTAATGGATTGGGGGTGGACTGTAAGAAAGAAAACAAAAAGATTCAAGGTATTTCCAAAGGTTGAGGTCTAAGCAACTAGGAAAATGGAGCTGCCTTCAATTGAAATGTGGCAGGCTGCAGAAGGAGTAAGTTTATAGGGGGTGATCAGGGGTTCAGCTTTGATATTCTCAGTTTGTACAGATGCTAAGTAGACAGTAGTATCCAAAAGAATGAAATTCAAGAGAATATTTTGATACAGGAATATTGGGAATCAGTGGAATGTAGATATTGAAAGCAATTAATCCAGGTAATAAAGTGAGTGTAGAAACCTCAGAATTTTTTAATGGTTCATCTGACTTCTTCCACCTATACAAACTCTCTAATGAGTAAAATAACTGGCTGAACCAAGCCTAAAAGATGTGTCAGCCCAGAAATAGCAGGCACTGTTTGTCCCAAGTTATGTAAAGTATCCAAGGGGTCATTTCAAGGACCAATGGAACTAATAGAAATTTAGTAAAACTTGTCAGGCAGTGGTGTATAAGATTATCTGAAAGGCATACATATGGAAGTGGAAATGCTGGCTAGAATTCTGCTGCAATAACCTAGGAATAAGTGGAAAAAGACCAAAACTAGTATACTGTGGCAAGGCCTAGTCCAATGTGCAAATATTAGTGACGAGTTGCATATTGAGCATGGGAAAGGAAATGGTGATGTCTTGAAAGGGCCCTTATTTCTCTAACCTAAAATAACAGGTTAGAAAAGGATATTATTTTGGTGAGACAGAAAGAGACTCTGAGACAAAGATTTAAGTAAAAGTAGATTACTTGGGAGATGTTATTAGGAAACGGCCAGAGAAGATACAGGAGTAAGTAAGTCAGGGAATGAAAGGAAGTCAATAAATAGTACATTATCAAGTCCGTCACCTCCGCAGGAAACTGGGAAGCTGTTGTCAGAGGCAACAATGAACACTATAGGTATCAAACATGACTATGAAATTTCTTCATAAGAGATTAGCAGGTGAGTTGTTTCCATTTTGTCCAATGCTATTAGGAAAAAATGAGATTGTTGAGTGAGATAATTTAAATGAATCTTTGCATATACAGAGATATTTATATTCAGAATATAAAATATGAAATGGTTATTAGAAGCCATTGTGTCCAATCTCACTCCAGCCAGGAACTCAACCAAGAGCACAAACTGGAATTTTTGGCCTGATGACATCTTTGTGGCAGGGATTTGAGGTATTCACATGTACATCCATCTCTCTTACTCTGCTCCTGAAAAGTGGAGAAGATAAAGAATTCTCTCTCTACTTGCACTCTGGGAAGGGGTATATTGCTCAATGCAGTTTTCAGGTCTGACAAAGTTCTGCCATTGGTCAAACTAGTAACACCCCCTCCCCACACACACACACACACTGAAAAAAAAAGGGCCCTTTGGTTGTTTATAACATTAAGCAGAAATAGCACAATGGTATCTAGATATCTAGATGCTCAAGAGGGTAGTCAACTTGGATTTAGCACTAATTTTGATTCTGGATTCCTAAATATAAGACATTGAAAAGAAAACAATAATACTATATTATGTAGAAATTATTTGAGATGCCACATTCTTCTCCCATCTCAGGATGTTATTGCTAACACAAAGGTTCTTAATTTAAAAGCATAAGGCAGAGTACTCAGTTTAAATTGGATGAGCTACAAGAACAAGAACATCCAAAATCTAACACTATTATCTCGATGAACTATGAAGATATAATGCCTTATGCCTACCCTATTTATTTTCCTACTATTGCCCAATTGCATTACTTCTCCTAATCCAAATAATTCCCTGGAGAAGGTAATCTGTAGGTAAAGCAGAGAGTTGGAATCAAGGTATATTTCTATATTTGACTGCAGGTCACAAGCAGAAAGCTGACTCTTGTATTTCTTCCATCATGAATGTTCATATTTTTAGACAGCCATAAAGACATTATACTTATTATCTGAGTGTTGGATACATGGGATGAAAGTAGCCAATATGATCTGAATGTTTGAACTCCTACCCCAAATTCATATGCTGAAATCATGATACCAAGGTGATGATATTAATACATGGGGCCTTTGGGAGAAGTTTAAATCATGAGGGTGAAGCCTTCAATGAATGAGATTAGTGATTATATAAAACAACTAGAGGCCTGGTGCACAAATTCATGCATGAGTGGGGTCCCTCTGGGTGGCCTGCAGGGATCGGGCTGAAACTCACAATCCAAAGCTGCCTACAGCTCCTACCTGCCACTCCCACTCATCCCAGCCCCACTCCCAGTCCCAAGTGCTCTCCAGCCATGAGCCCTGCATCTAGTGCCCTTGCAAGGCGTGTGACTGCAGGATCGGGCTAAAACTGGCTCTCCAACATCCCTTGAGGGGTCCTGGGTTGCTAGAGGGCACAGGCCAGGCTGAGGGACTCTACCAGTGCATGATGGAGCCAGGAAGGTACCACATGAGGGCTCCAGGGCGTGTCTGGCCCTCTATTGCCCAGTCCTAATCAGGGCCAATCAGGGCTGGCCCACCAGGGAGGGTCAGGGGAGGTTAGCCAGCCAGGGAGGGTCTGTAGGAGGGGTTCAGGGTGTGTCCGGCTCATCTCACTCAGTCCCATCGACTGGACCCCAGCAGCAAGCTAACCTACCAGTTGGAGCATCTGCCTCCTGGTGGTCAGTACATGTCATAGCAAGCTATTTAGCAGCCTTAGTATATCATTAGCATATTATGCTTTGATTGGCTGTTCAGTTCTGATGTTTGGTCTATTTGCATAGTATCCTTTTTAAAAAAATACATTTTATTGATTTTTTACAGAGAGGAAAGGAGAGGGATTGAAAGTCAGAAACATTGATGAGAGAGAAACATCGATCAGCTGCTTCTTGCACACCCCCTACTGGGGATGTGCCTGCAGCCAAGGTATATGCCCTTGACCGAATGGAACCTGGGACCTTTTGGTCCGCAGGCTGACACTATCCACTGAGCCAAACTGGTTTCAGCATGCATATTATCCTTATAAGATAGGGTTCCCACAGAGCCCCTTAAGCTACTTCCTCCATGTGAAGGTGCTATGACAAAGTACCAATTATGAATCACAAATAAAAGCCTCATCAGAAGGTGACCATGCTGGTGCCCTGATCTTAGAATTCCCAGCTTCCAGAATTGCAAGAAATGTATTTCTATTGTTTTATAAGCTTCCCGGTCAGTTATTTTGTTATAGCAGCCCAATGACTAAGCCAAGAGCTATGGATATTTTGAATCTGAGAAAAGAAGCAGAGACAGAAATCGTGCTTTGACAGGATGTGTAGAGTACAAACCTATAGCTTTACTACCCTGAAACATCCCAACGTATGATTTATAGGAATTCAGTTAAAATTTTGTTCGGAGATTTTTTTAAAATTGCTTTTAGCTCACAGTAAATATCATTGAAATCAAAATGAAAACCGATATGCCAGTTTTATTCAAAAGAAAATGTCATTAGAAATAAGATAAGGTGTAGGGAAATAAGCAGAAGGGGGGTATGGGCTTGCTCTTATCCTGTCCAGAGAAAAGCTCTTAAATGCAATGTTGGGGAGAAGGAACATAAAGGTCCATTCTTTACTTACTAGGTTGTACACATTCATAAATCATATTTCAGAGGAGTTACCTTTCAATGTCTGTAAAATGCCCAAAGACCTACTTAAGTAATTTCCCCTGGCTTTTGGATGGCAAAATGCTATTTACAACACGGAGCATTTTGAAAGCCAACACAAAATTCTCTTATTATTTCAACACACTAGCTGCACTAAAAAGGGAAGAACAGAATTCCCAAATCTGAGATCCTCAAGTGCCCCCAATGTGTAGCAGCATTCAGCTTTGAAACGAAAGAATTTGAAGACTTTCTGATATGACAGTTATAAAAAACACAACAACTTATCATTATCAACTGATAAATCTTCAAGAACTATGAGAGTTTTCAGTCACAGACACTACATCCTCTCCTATTTCTCTTTGTCTCTTCTCCCTCCATGACACTTAAGGAACTTGGCAACCAAGGAAATAAGAAACTTAATGAAGAACAAAGATGGCTATATTTAAATAATTTTTTAAATTGTTCATGATCTGTAGTCCTGGGAAAGTTGCTAGCTCATTGAATCTTCAGTGCCTTTATCTACGCAAAGTTTGGCTGACTCAGAATTTCACTCTACTTTTCTGGAATTATATTAAGGAAAATATCAAATATCATCAGTGTCCAGGCTCTGAACTGAATTACCTCCAGGGAGAAACAGAATAGTCACCAGTCAGTAAGGGCAAAGAAAACATCTGATCTAATTGCTATTCCTTTGCAAGGAGGTGTGAACAGACTCTCCTACCCACCCATTTGTTTTATGGGTGGCGAGTGCATGCATGTGTGCCTGTATCTGTTGTTCTTCTTGGTCTATAGCTCGGAAGCTTTCCTGGGGCAAGCCGGGAGAATGTTGGTGGTGGGGAGGGAAGATGGGCGGGGGAGGGGGGCAGACAGGCAGAGGATAATTGCTTCTTGCCTACAATTCAACCCAGAGTCAAGAAGTTTTGAAAACGTAACTTTGCCTCTCCTCCCCTTTGCTGTTTAATTTGCACAGGTCATTAGCAAGTGAGAGCTGCTCTGCAAACAGAACAAAATAGGTTTTCAGATAGACAAATAGTGGTTTACAAGGACTAGAAAAAAGCATGCTTAGACTTGGCCATTCATTGCACAAAAACCTCATTATAAATGAATCATCAATAAGCCACTAGTGAAAAGGGACAGATGTGATTATTTTGTTCTAGTGGGATTCTGGGGACTCTGGTATTTGACCTATGGTGTATCAACATGCTTTACTGAAGGAAAGTAATAATATTCTAAAACTATTGAAAAAAATATCTACTTGCATGTACACAAATGTTAATCAAAATCTTACATGAGAAGTTGAACCTATTATTTCCTCTGCGATTGAGCTACCAGGTCACTCAATGTTTACTATTTATAATTAGAGGTTCAATGCAAGAAGATTCCTGCAAGAATGTGCCTTCCTTCCCCTGGCTGCTGACACTGCCTTCACTCTGGCCAGAGTTGCCTTTTTACTCCAGCCCAGAGCCACCTTTCCGTCTTCCCACACTGCCCATAGGCTTGGAGTGGCTGGGACAGGGTGGAATGCCTGCATTGTCGCCATGGCAATGATGCAAGCGTCCCGCACTGCTCCCCAGCTGTGCAGCACCTGTGCATGCAAATTAGACCTCCATCTTTGTTGGGTTAATTTGCATACTCACTCCTGATTGGCTGGTGGGTATAATGAAGGTACAGTCAATTTGCATCTTACTCTTATTAGATATTTTGTCTGATGCAGACCCTAATAATAACAAAGAGAACCAATTAGGGATGAAAAATGGTAGCAAAATCCCATAGGTCTGCAGACAGAGAATATGCACAAATAGAGCTTGGCAATATACCAAGCATCTCTTTCCATACTGCAATGGAAAGCTGTTAAAAGTAGAGCCACAAGAAATGTTCTCGCTGTTGTCAATTATATGTATTTGTTATTTAAACATAATTTCTTATCATTTATAATATTTGCAGTAATAGGTATCATGCAATTAGAATCCAAATCAATACCTACTTATCACTTTTAAAAACTACTCAGATCCTGAGCACTGGAGAATATTAGGTCCTGAAATAAAAATAAAATTGAGTGTTTTTCTGCTGCTCAATAAGATGTGACAGAACACTCTGGAAAAAGAGTAAAATTATGGTTTCAGTACCAAGCCTCAAGTAGAAAACTTCCCTTCCTATTACTTTGCCTACCCAATACTACATTTTAATACTTCCAATATTAAGTAGTCTGAGACAAATCATAAATTGTTTTATCAAGAATTTTTTCAAAAAGTACTTGTCCCCCAGTATTTTTTTAAAATTTTACCTGAGTGCAAGAATCATCAAGAGTGATAATTTATAAGTATGGATTTCCAAGCCTTGATCTTAAAAAACTGGATTCAATGGGCCTACGTCAGGGTTTGAGAATCATATTTCTAACCATCAATACAAGTGATGGTATTTCTGTGTAAGCCAGTTGTTCTGCTCCATTGGAATGACTTAGAAAGAATTCAAGAATATTATGTGAATACCTAAATACCCATCTCTTCTTTCCATTCCTATTTTTTTCTAATTTTCATGGCAGTTGATAAGACTTTAATGAATGCATGGCAGGTACTGTAATAGGCACGGGGGGAAGCTGCAGTGAATTCATATCCAATTCTTGCTTCCAGACTGCTCATTGTCTGTTACTGAAATAATAAAAATGTAGAGCATGATGAAATGCATATGAATCAATGGTGATAAAGTACATTTCTTCAAAAGTCTCTCAGCTTGAACGGTGTCTGCTAGTGACTAGAACAATGACATTCATTAGTTGTCTATCCTAAAGAAAGGAAGAACAAAACTAAAGCAGCACTTAAAGGAAGTCCAACTTTACATTTTTTAAAAATTATTTGAACATTCCTTGTTCTATAACAAATAAGATCCTTTTTCTAGATCCTTCTGGAGTTGGTGAGATAAAGAAGCGACAAAAATAGAATAGAAAGTAAAAAAACACACACACACAAAGAAAACAAACAAAAAATCCCTACAAAATAAAATGAGGGAAGCCAGTGGCTTCCAAAGTTTCAGTCACATTCTGGAAGAATCCATGCACTGCTTTCATTTTCTGCCTTCCTATCTTTTTCTGTTTCATGCAATGAGAAACTGATGATTTTCTGTGACCTATTATGAATTTCATACATAATTAACACCAGGAATGATAATGCTAATCCTCTGATTTGAATTTTCAAGACTTGGACCTCCAGCGCAAGTCTCATTCGTGCTTGCACTGGGAGATACACGTTACTTGGAAATAGAAAGCCTTGACCGGTCAGCTGTATTTCAGCCATGATATAGCCTCCAAATTAACATCTGTTTAAGAGTTGGACTGAAAAGCGATGTAGGAGGAAGAATAAAATCAATTATTTGACCTACTGCTGATTCACCACTTGACCTTAGCCAAAATTCAAGTCCCTGATATTAGAAACAAAAATTTGACAACACAACCACAGATGGGTTATGTTAGGTGAATTACAAGGTTTGACAAAAATGAGTATTGTACAATAAAGTTTATTCTTATATTATTTATTATTTGTTGTATTATTTGTACTGCAACTATATACCCACTTTTGCCCACCCCTGTATATTAAAAAAATGAGCTATTTGAATGTGCCCATCATCTTCAAAAATAACCAATTCATCATTAAGGCTTAACAAGTGTATTGATTTTAGCAGTCTTGACCTGGACACATCACATATAAAAAGTTCAAACACAGAGAAAACACTAGTTTAAACTGAGCTCTTATTTCACAAAAAGAAGATAACACATTTTTGTACAATTGCTTAGGGCAATGAGGTTTATTCATATTTATTATCCCCCATACTGCCTTAAGACAAGTTTTATAGATGAGAATGAGACTCAGAGGAGTTAAATAATTTGCCCTCATTAAAATCACTAGTAGATAGAGAAATATGAACTCAGCTCTGCCTGGCTCTGAAATCTATGTACTTTCCACTCTGAATTTTTCAAGCCTTTAGAGTAGAAAGAAGATAGTTCTCATTATTAAGGTGTGAATTACTTATTTCATCAATTCTAAAATGCACATTTCCCCTACATTTTAATGGCTCTGAAATGAGGATGCCTTTTAAAGTAGCTGTCACCCAGGTACAATTAGGATGCAATTATCATCGCCTGCATCTGAGCCTCAAAAGGACCAGAGTGGCTGGCTGAGAAGAAAACCTCAGAGACATCAGCAGAGCATCCTTCTAAGCGCCGGTACGTCAGCAATGCGCACGACAGGAGCACACTGTACAAGAGCCACGGACTATGACAAGTCTCACTCATAGTCGTTCAGACTCAGATTCTGATTGTGAAAACTTGTTATAATTACTTAAGCAGTTTAATTTACTTACATATTTTTTGGTAAATGCATAGGAATAAATTTTTTAACTCTATGCTTAAAGAAGTCTAAGAGAGCCACATAAAGTATTTTATAATATACTGTCTCCTTAAAAGGTAATTCTTTCTCTTTCCTTGTGGTATATGAAATAATGATTCCTATGAAGCTAAATGGAATACATTACTCAGGCCCTTTATATCCTTTAAATGCAGCCGGCTTAGGGCAAGATGCTAGTGCACTTGTTTAACCTCTTGGTCCTCTCTGATGGTTGAGATGTGGTAAGACTCAGGTCCCTGGAGAGACCACCCACCTCTCTCAAGTTCATTCCCACTGTGGTGGGTGGAGAAACTAGCCTGAGCAGAAAATCACTGACATACTCAATTCCATGTGAGGAAAACTTCTATCCCTCCCTTTCTCTAGGGGGAAATGTTCCAATTGCATTGGCATTAACTGTGGATTTCAGCCCATCTTTTTTATTGTTGCTTTGACAAAAACACAGACATAAACCAGCTGAGGCAGCTCTTCTAGTTCATTTTGCTAGTGAGCATTAATCAACCAACCCCAGTGAGCAATGCTGGGAGTTCCCTCTCATAAAATACGTACTATCCCCCACCATCCCTCCAGAACAAGGGCAAGCTCCAGGTTTTGTTCTGCTTTTGACTGAAGCTCTTGGGTTTCTACCCAGGCATGCAAGATGTCCACCAAACATAGGACTGGTGCTCATAATAACAACAATCAGCCCAGTTGCACGCAGAAGTTGGGTCTCTCCCTGAGAGTCAGCAGTGGTCTATGCACATTAACTCCTTAGAAATCTAGTTACCCTTTTACTAGTATATTTAACACAGCATGAAAAATATGTAATAGGGTGTTAGACAATATCAAGACCAACATCCTGTTTTCCAAATGAAAGAACAACAGAGCTTCAGAGTCTAAATCCGTGGTTGGCAAATTGCAGCTTGCGAGCCACATGAGGCTCTTTGGCCCCTTGAGTGTGGCTCTTCCACAAAATATCATGGCCTGGGCAATTCTATTTTGAAGAAGTGGTGTTAGAAGAAGTTGAAGTTTCAAAAATCTGGCCCTCAAAAGAAATTTTAATCATTGTACTGTTGATATTTGGCTCTGTTGACTAATGAGCTTGCCAACCACTGGTCTAAATGAATCCCTCAGGATCCCTAGTAAGTGACATGGTCAGATCTACCTATCGTCCTTCATTCCTTCCTTCATTTCTTCCTGCCTTCCTGCAACTCATATGCATCAAGTTATCTACTGTGTGAGGGCCAATGGTGAATAACACAGTATCCCTGACCAAAGTGAACTTAGTAGCCACATGGGGATGTGGATAACTAAACAGGTAATTATGATACGAAGTTAATAATTATCTGGATGTGGACAGACAGGAACACATAGGAGAGACAATAATGGTTGCTCAGGAAGGCTTTCCTGGAGCAAGCGATCCCCATACTAACTTCTGAAACTGGTCTCCCGAGCTGTGTTTTGCTCTCTGCAATCCAATGTGCATGTGATCAAGCACAGGCCTATGTAGGTTTCCAATACGCCCACGTTGCTGTATATTACAGAGCTTTGTTTATCAGCAAAATCTGTAATTAAGTCCATATTCTGGAGCTGTTTCTTGTCCAGACTTCAGGGGAGGCACATATCCCCAGGATTGGGTGTCTTCCTGTATCTCACTCAGCAAGTGAACTGGTTTGGTGATCTTCTGAACACCTGGGAAGCTCACTTGCCATTCTGGAAGAGTTTGCACTTCGTAGAGGAAGCAGGAAGTATTGGCCATAGATCACACAAAGATGCCAAAGCTGATGAATGGTGGTTCTATGGAAGCTTCACCAGGAGATATCTTGCATCAAATCGTCTTCCCCGAAAATCAAAAGTTTTGCTTGCGCTTGCTTTAAATTGACCCCAGGAGGGCTGTTACACAAATACCACAGAAACATAGATATAAAAGCTATATTCAATCATGTCACAGTTTTCCTTCAGTGCTGAGAAATTTAAATAATTTGTAGTTGATATTTTGACCAAGGGAAAAACCTGATAGGACCAAAAGATATATCCTTTTCCTTCCAAGGATATCATCACACACAGAACGTTCTTTGGGCATCAAAAGAACATGTTCATATTTATTTATGCTAATATATGAACTCCTCTGGGTATGTTTGAGGGGCATGAGAGGGAGCACTTCATTTAAAAATAATATTAGAGAAGGGGAACCAAGGTGGCGGCATAGGTAAAACACCTATCTTGCCATCATGCTCAGCAATTTTAGTACTACAACTTAACGAAAAAACAAACACCTTCCAGAATCACCCGAAAGCTGGCCGAGTGAAAATTCCACAAATAAATGTGAAAATAAGACACGGTGACTCGGAGGAGCGGCGGCGGACAGCGTTGAAAGATTCGCACAGAGAGAGGTTTGGAGCGCGCGCCAGTGGAGAGGGTGGGCGGCTGAAAACCGGCCAGTTTTCTAGAACGGGGAGACAAAGACGCCACACTGGACTGATTCTCCAGCTTTGGGCGAAGTCCAAGGAACCCACTATCATACGGGGTGAAAACTGGACAGTGGGAGGGCACGTCGAAGCTCGGGTGCTGCAGGGGTCTCCCGGCTTGTGGAGAAGGCAGCTTGCGCAAACAGCTCAGCTGTGTGACCACACAGAGAGCGCTCTGCGACTTGGTCTCTCATTTGGGAAACCGTCAGTCTGCTTTGTTTTACAACCCTGGGTGAGACATTGGGCATGCAGACTCATTTGTGGAGAGTCTGAATTCCCCGGCAGCCGGTGGAGCTTGGCAGCGGCTCTCTCTCAGAGGTGCTGGCAGCCATTGCCACCAACATAGAGTCCCTGGGGCCGCGTAGGGCAGAGCTAACGCTGTCTGCTTGGCCCCAAGACTCCTCCCATCCTACCTGAGCACAGCTGAACTTCACAGACAATTGGCCTAGAGGTCAACCCCTCCAAGTGCTAAGAACGATGAACCTGAGCTTCACTTCAGCAAGACTGTGCAACCCATATCCACCTCAGGTAACTGGGGAGGCTGAGCCACTGTCCCTAGTAGGAAGTCTACCACACAAAGCTAATTGACCAACTCAGGGAAGCAGCCACCATGCAGAGACATGGAAAGAAATCAGATGTGAAAGAAATGGAGGAAAAAAAACGACTGGATATGGAATTCAAAACCACGGTTATAGGGTTTTTCAAGAGGCTCCAACAAAAGGTCGAGGCCTATAAGGAAATAAGCAAGACCGCAAAGGAAATGAATGAATCCTACAAGGAAATGAAGGAGACCCTCAAGGATATAAAGGAGACTCTCAAGGATATGAAAAAGGACCAACCAGAAATTAAGCATACACTGACTGAAATAAAAAATATTATACAAAGACCTAAAAGTGCTTTGGAGCACCCCAAGAACCAAGTTCAAGATTTGAAATACAAAGAAGTAAAATCCACTCAGCTGAAAAAGCAAGAAACCAAAAGAATCCAAAAAATTGAAGATAGTGTAAGGGGCCTCTGGGACAACCTCAAGCATACCAACATCCGAATTATAGGGGTGCCAGAAAAAGAGAGAGAGCAAGACAATGAAAACCTATTTGAAGAAATAGTGACTGAAAACTTCCCACACCTGGTGAAAGAAATTGATTTAGGAGTCCAAAAAGCGCACTGAATCCCAATATATAGGAACCCTAAGAGGACCACAGCAAGGCACATCATAATTAAAATGCCAAGAGCAAAAGACAAAGAGAGAATATTAAAAGCAGCAAGAGAAAAACAGATGGTTACCTATAAGGGAGCACCCATATGATTGTCAGCAGATTTCTCAACAGAAACGATGCAGGCTAGACGGGAATGGCAAGAAATATTCAAAGTGATGAACAGCAAGAATCTACAACCAAGATTACTCTATCCAGCAAAGCTATCATGCAGAATTGAAGGTCAGATAAAGTGCTTTGCAGACAAGAAAAAGCTAAAGGAGTTCATCACCAGCAAACCAATATTATATGAAATGCTGAAAGATATTCTTTAAGAAGAGGAAGAAGAAAAAGATAAAAGTGTAAATTATGAACAACAAATACACATCTATCAACAAATGAATCTAAAAATCAAGTGAATTAATAAGCTGATGAACAGGATAAACGGGTGAATGTAACAGAATCCCGGACATAGAGAGGGAATAGACTAACAACTCTTGGGTAGAAAGGGGGTGTGGGAAGTGCAGCAAGAGACTGGACAAAAATCATGCAACTATGGGAGAGGACAGTGGAGGAGGGTGAGGGCGGAGGGTGGGATGGGTACCAGGTGGAGGGGAACTATAGGGTGAAAAAAAAGGGGGGGACAATGTAATTAATAAACTGAACAATGAAGATCAAAAAAATAAATAAATGAAAATAAAAATAATATTAGATTTCTTAAATTTAGACATATTCAGATTTTAAAACAATTGAATGTGTGTTTTACCATAATTAAAAAATTAAATAATTGGGTCATCAGAATATTTCAATTATGAACAAAACCACCCAATGTAATTCCTTAAAATGACGACCTTCATAAAAAGGGTAAACCAGTTACTTTAGATTACTGAAAAAAAGTAATTCAAAATAGGTAAGACTGACTCCTGGAATGAATTAACAAACACCTCTAAGAAACCAAAGTTAAACAAGCAACCCTTTTCTCTCTAAATGAAAGCCCTTTAAAGGGTATAAATGGTGACAAAGAAAATAAAATTTTAATTAACCTACACTGTGTTTTAAATATAGATATGGAAATTTAGAATGCAAAGATAATATACTTACATATATTTTTCTGCTCATTGATTTCTATAACATTTAAGTCTACCTTGGTTAAAGAAAAATACTCTACATCACATGAGTTTTATCCTAATTATAGCTCCTAAAATTTTTTTGGCTATGACTTCAGGTGACTGATATCTGATATCTGGTTTCAATGGAAAGTGAGGTGGAAGCTGTAAGCTTGAATATTAAAGAGAAATCATCATTAATGAAGCAAACACTTCTTTAAAAATCATACAAATAAGTCATTGGAAATATCCAACCACATAAAATATATAACCTGGAATGTATTAAAAATTGCTTTCGTATCCTAGAAGTTTTAGAAATGGGCACATACATGGGTGTCAATAAAAATAAGAATGATGGCATGCAAATCTATTAAAGGGTATAATTTAGGAGAAAAAAAATTTCATGATGGCCATAAAAAGTTATTAAATTCGCTTCTGCCAAATGTGGTATCATCAAATTTTTCCTTTTTTTTCTGGAGCTGTTACATCTCTCCTTACCCTTTTACATCCTATTTGAACTTACAGCACATTTTTCTCAGGGTTCATAGCATTTGGAAATTTATTTTTCTATCGTTGCTTTTTACTTTTTAAGATCAAACATTCATGGGCTTTTAGTAAACTCAATGTACCCACAGTTTCTTGGGTGATTAAAACATTCAACAGATAATACTTTTAATAATACAGTCCAGGAAGAAAATTCCCTGTTACTAAATCTTTCTGCACAGAAATTTTGTAGTGCTTAACTGAATCAAGTGAGTTGTATTTTATAACTGGCAAAGGTTAATTAGAGGAACACTCCCATTGTATATATGGAAATACTGAGGCCTGATAAGAGCCTGGACCAAGGTCAGCAGAGGACAGATTCTGCTGTCTCCCTTCCACATATGGTCTTCATAAAGAATTCCTAGTTACAGGTCTCTATCCATCCTCTTACACAATTTTAAAATAGTATATTAAAGTCACAGAAGTGGTTGCTTATGATATTTCTTTTAGCTCCCAATGGAATTATATGTTTGAAATGTGTATGTGTGTTTATATATATGTTCATTACTTAAATAATGGAAACTATTTTATGTTTAAAAAAAGCAGGAAGAACATATTCATATTTTCTTGTATGATGCTGTAAAACCTACTCAGAAGTATTTTTTTAAAAAATATACTGGTTACCTATTGGGAAACAGAAGAGGTAGGCTTTTCAAAGAACACATCCTAAGGCTTTTGAATTTATGAAGTGCATAGATTTATTAGTTCTTTAGTAAATTAAATCATTTTTTAAAAAACTAGCACAGAGCCAAGCCCAAATTCCCCCACCCACCATTTCTTGATAGGCCTGGTCTTTTGTGATTAGGTGTTGGGTGATGGTATAAAATTAGACATGCAAGAGTAGTCCAAGCCAACTTTTGGACCGAAAATGAAGACTTCTTTTCTTGTGATCCACAATATTACAAAAAATATATATTTTGGTTTCTAGGGACTTCTGTTAGGAATGTCAGATAACTCAACTAGCATTTTTAAATACCATAATGGTTTTAGCAAATACCTACCACTACAATTTGTAGCAAACAGCTGGATGCTGCTTTAATTTGCTTTCTTTCCATCCTATCTCAGCAAGAACATGACAAGAATACAAAACCATAATGTGGAATAGCGTCTGCTAGAAGAAGTGGTGATTACTTCCAAGCCCAAACAAAATTAGGGAAGGAAGAATAATGAAGAGACACCTGTTTGAAGATATTCTTGTGAAAAGTGTGGGGAAAGAACACAAGAAAGAAAAATGCACATTGCACGTGTACATGAAATTATGAACCTATATAATAAGAGAGGAATATGCTAATTATCCATTACGCCTGCGGTGAGGCATAACAACTGACCACGTGACAACCAGATCACCGAGGATGGGCAGAGAACTACAAGTGGGTGGTGAAGAGCTACAGGAGAGGGCAGGGCAGCAGGCGGAGAGCTATAGTAGGGTGGTAGAATGCTACTGGCACGGGGATTTGTGCGCAGGGCGACTAGTTAGAAAGTAACAGGAAAGTAAACATCTTATCACATAGCTTTCAGTTATGAAAACTCTATAAAATTGTGATTTACTTATTAGGATTAAGAACAGCTGTAAACTGCTTAAAATAAAAATATTTGACATGATATTGTAATTCTTTACGTCAGCTTTGCTTTACAAAATGTGACAACTATTTAAACAGCAAAAGCAATCACCTGCTACCAATGAAACCAAGTTTTCAAACTCCATATAGCTTTTTCTATCTTGGTGGCTCTTTTCTTTGCTTTTTCTAAATATAGACTCTAAATGAATCTTCCAAATTGCTCCCTTATGAGACAACTTATTTTGGGAGTAGAAGCAAAACTTGGCAAAGTAGTGTATTTGTGAGTAACTAACACTATTTTAGATGCATGTGCCCTGGGAGCAATTCTGTGCATTTATCCTACAGTTCTAGCTGTAGAGAACCACAGTAATATACAAACAAACATGCTATTGCAACATTTTTATTACAGCACAAATTTGGAAAAATCCCAAGTACCCATAAATTTAAGAGCCATAAATTAAGGTAGGGTGTATCTATGAGATAGAACTCTACACAGTGGTTACAAACTATTCTTCATAGATACTAATATAACAATGTATCTACGATATATGTCAAATAACAAGCTACAGGCTAGTTTCTACAGATACCTATAGAATAAATATTAAAAATACATATGCAGTGAATTGCCTACACAGACTTTGATTTACATGGCTATGTTGTTATTCATCATCATAACAAAATAATCAATAGTTAATTTTGAACAATTCTTCAGTAAAACAGATGTTCTTCTCAGCCTAAAATACTTGTTTAATCCTTTCAGCAACCCTAGGACATGGGTACATAATTATCCTCATATTAAAGAGGAAGAAATTGAGATGCAGAGAGATTCAGTGACATGCTTAAGTTTATACAGCTGGTAGGTGAGACCCAGGAAGTAGACTCTAGACCTCACACTCATAACCCCCAAGCTGCACCATCTCTCAGGGGGTGAACATTGGAGAGTGTGCACCTGTGTTTGTATATGCACAGCAAATGCCTGGATATAAATATGGAGTCTGTTAACAGTGACCACCTCTGGAGATGGATGGGGAGTGAGGATTCACTTTGTATTTCTTACTCCTCAGAACTTTTAATACTTTTACATCGAAAATACATGACCTAGTATGTGTTTTAATGCACAAAATGTAACTCTGAAACCTGAGCAGCAGCAATTTGAAAGTTGTCTATGGTGGTCGAGCTCCTGTCTTCCAGTTGTCTATGGTGATCAAGCTCCTGTCTTCCAGTTCTAGACACTGAGAGATTAACATCACATATAAACTCGTATCTTTAATGTATCAATACCTGGGTTCTTCTGGTACATGAGATTGATTTTTACTGCTTTGTAGAATATGAGTTTTCACGAGACACACATCCAACTCATTCAAATGGCCAGTCATTTAGCTGTCTCCTTGGTGCACACATGCATTCTGTCATGTACTGTGAGCAAAACACAGCCGAATTTAATCAGGCTGCTGTTTATAATTTGAGAGGGACCTCCAAATGACTCCTTTTGGGTACAGCTTCTAAAAAGGTCAGGCACAGGCATGTTTTACCAAATAAAACTCAGGTTTGAAGAATATGCCTTCTAAATTGATTTTTACTACCTGGGCTATAATAAGTTTTACAAGGCTTCTTTGTTAAATTGCCCTGACAATTTCCATTTCCAGTTGCTTCAATCATATTAACAGAAGGTAAAGTTCACAAAGAGTAAAATATGTCACTGCACTGCATTTGGGTTTGGGAAATAGATCACACAAATGACAAACACACCGATTGGCATTCCTATTCTTATTTGGCTTGGCATCGCTCCTTCAGGGTGGGACAAGATGCCCAACCACGAGCGGAAGTATTTCATTACTCGAGACATAAAACACTCCTGCACCTACGACTTGACAAAGCCCATTAAATATGCATATATTTTAAAAAAGCATATTTTTTTTTTTCTGCCAAAGAAAGGCAAAAAGGTGAGGGATGTGGGATAGAAAATGTGTGTGTAGAAACATTAGTTCTTGTATACTTAAAAAAAAAAAGGGCAGCCAAAACCAGTTTGGCTCAGTGGATAGAGCATTGGCCTGCAGGCTGAAAGGTCCCAGGTTCGATTCAGGTCAAAGCCATGTACCTTGGTTGTGGGCACATCCCCAGTAGGGGGTGTGCAGGAGGCAGCTGAACAATGTTTCTCTCTCATCGATGTTTCTAACTCTCCATCCTTCTTCCTTCCTCTCTGTAAAAAATCAATAAAATATATATTTTTATAAAGGGTAGAATTCCACTAGAATGCATGAATCATTTACAGAATCATTTATCCTAAAAGATGATGCCTGCGCACCGCTGTGCTCAGCAAGAGTAGGGGCAGAGA
Source organism: Antrozous pallidus (assembly GCA_027563665.1). Lineage (NCBI taxonomy): Eukaryota > Metazoa > Chordata > Mammalia > Chiroptera > Vespertilionidae > Antrozous > Antrozous pallidus. The sequence goes on along the minus strand of CM050524.1, from coordinate 47,832,137 downwards.
ATGTTTTCTAAGAAATTTAAATAAGGTCAGATGGTTTCTGAAGGTTCATTAATAAAAGACCCATAATCTATCACTTGTTTTATGAGTCAGCATGTATTTCTTGAGCCCTTCTATACTAGCCAGAGAACTAACATGAAGGGAGAGACCAGAAGTTAAGAGCCAATGTAAAAATGTTTTTAAGTCTTTTGACCAGATCATTATAGGAGGCTGGGAAGGCTCAAGCAAGAGCCATGAGTAGAGGTACTGTCACTCAAAGTGGTCTTGAAAGAAGTGCCATCTATTCAGAGATCTGAAAAATGCTTTTGTGTATTCCTTCACCAATGGGCAGCAGGCAGGGTGGTGAGGACAAACTTTACTCATAAGCCAAGATTTGCGAAAGAACATGACAAATTGTAGTGGCCGCCAAATAAAACTGTATTTCTTATGGGCATTTAGCCTTACATTGGTTTGCCCCTGTTCTCTAGCTGATGTTTATGCAGAAACCTGTCATATTCATTCTACACGGTACATGCACTAACGTTAAGGTCCATATGTATTCTGGATCCACTTTTATCAGTTCATTTTCCATCACTACCCTGGTGGCTGTCCTCAGATCAAGAAAATTAATCATCTAGAAAATATTTTAAATAGCGTTCTTTTAGAATAGGCCTTGATTCAAAGTAAAATTGATGTTTGAAATTTTATTATGCCTGCTCCTGAGAGGAAAGTAAAATGTTTATAGCTGCAAACATGCAAACAGGACTAGGTCCAGTAGAGAGAAAAGCTCCATGTGCAGCTCAAAGCGAATGCACTCTAGCAATTCTTTGGCGTGGACCTGGGTTGAAGAACAATTCATTTCCCTTATGTGTGCTTCTTCCTCTTGATTAGCTGTCACCTGGCATCTGAACAGAAGGAAAGCTCTGCACACCTTGATGTTGACCTGGCATGTCCACATCCGACGTCAGAGTCTGGATGATCAGGCTTAGCAAACATTCTCATTGAGAAGTGGTCCTTCCCAAACCTCTCCATTCAATCAGTCACCCATTAACTCAACAAATATTGACTCATCATCGAAAAATATGCCACGACTTTGGCTGGGTACAGGGCCAACAATCGGCTCCCTATCCTATAGGGCAGTGGTCGGCAAACTCAGTCAAAAGAGCCAAATATCAACAGAACAACAATTGAAATTTCTTTTGAGAGCCACATTTTTTAAACTTAAACTTCTTCTAATGCCACTTCTTCAAAATAGACTTGCCCAGGCCGTGGTATTTTGTGGAAGAGCCACACTCAAGGGGCCAAAGAGCCGCATGTGGCTTGGGAGCTGCAGTTTGCCAACCACGGGTCTTAGGCAACCCTGCTAGCGGTTCTCAGGTTGGCCCAAGGGTTGAGAACCACTGCTGTAGAGCCTAAGACCATTGGAAAACACAGATATTTACATTACCATTCATTAATAGTAGCAAAATTACAGTTATGAAGTAGCAATGAAAAAATAATCTTATGGTCGGGGGGGTCACCACAACATGAGGAACTGTATTAAAGGGTCACGGCATTAGGAAGGTTGAGGACTACTGCCTAGCATCTGTAGTGGTGAGATAGGAAGTGCTGAGGATTTCCCCTTGATAGGCATTGGAACAACTTGTGTATTATTACACTGGTAGTTAGCATACGGAAATACCCCCACATCTTTTGAAAAATGGTTACTGACCCAACCACCACAACTCTACCCCCACACCGTCTGTCACCCAGACTCCCTGGTTACATTGACTCCTCTTCTAGGACCCCTGGAATTACCTTGCAATCCAGTTATCTGGCATGGATAAGGGGCATCCACAACCCCCTCTCCAGCTTTTTGGTCAGGGTCTGAAACTCATGGCGAGTGACAATGACATCCTGGCAATGAAAGACAATGACTGTCATTTCTGCAATACAGGCCAACACTCCAGCCCAGTCTGTAGACTAGGGCCACCTATCTGAGGAGAATTACAGAACAAAAATGCAGAGGCAGCATTTAGAGACTTAAACCAATAATAACAGAAATGAAGCTTGTATTTTATATGGCCCTGCTTTCTTTTATTTCATTTTTCTGATTATTCATTTTTATTATGTTTTATAAAAGCACTGGTCCAGAACGGATTGGAAATAAAGCAACCAGTGCTGCCGCATATAGTTTGAGAAGAGTATTGCTAGTACGACTCAGAGAATGTTTATAAAAAGTATGCATAAAACATAGAGAATACATACATCAAGTATTGTATTTGCATAAAAAAATACCCTTGGCTGCCCTGTAAGAGTCTCCCTTATCCAAGCAAGAAGGCTAGAGATATATACACACACAAATATGCTGCTAAGCACACTGAATGACTATCCTAGGAACATTTGCATCTTCTCCTTCACAACTATTTTGGTTAAAGTATAAATTAAGCAGTGCTTTTCGTTAGCAGTTCAGATGAATGGATAAGTGGCTTGTTCTAGTGTTGAGTTTGTATAAAAAAAAACATGCATGAAGTGCGTGGGGATTTGGGTGAAAAGAGTGAAGGGATTAAGCAAAAAAATAAAATGAAACCAACACATAGACACAAACAGTATGGTGACTACCAGAGCGAAAAGGAGTAAGGGGAAGTAAAAGAGGCTAAAGGGAGGACACATGGGGATGGAAGGAAACTTGACTTTGGGTGATGAACACATAATACAATATACAGATCATGTGTTATAGAACTATAACACCTGAAGCCTAGATCAGTTTGTTAAATAATGTCACCCCAATAAATGTAATGAATATAATAAGAAAACAAACCCTAGATGAATGACACATCTAATTGAAAGAGTACATTCTGTCATCCAAGCAGTAACATCGATCCTGAGGCAATTAGCTTGGGAGATTCTCTGCAAAATTATATTGTGTTGACTTTAAGCAGCATGTAATTCAAAAACAATGAAATTAAGAGCGTAAGAAATGAAAAATATATCATGCTTCACCCCTTAATATTTCATTACCATTATCACTCTTACTTTTAAGTCATTTTTTTTTCTCCAGGTAATTCTCAATTATTTGCTTGGAAAGATTTGAATTTGATTTTAACTGAGGGTACTCTATCCGACATTAAAATACATTCACAAAAATGAGCAACACTAAAAAAAATAAGTTTACAATATCTTGGAAATGTAAACAATACAGTAATTCTAGAATCCCAAACAGGATGCATGCCATTTTCCAATAAATATTAGCACACAGACTTTAATATAACATTGAGTCAAGATGTGAAAAGAATGTTTTTTTCTCTTTCAGATTATTATATATATTATATATTTTGGAGAGGAATAGAGAGATAGAAACATCAATGATAAGAGAGAATCATCAATCGGTTGTCTACTGCATGTCCCCTACTGGGAATCAAGCCCTCAACCTGGCCATCTGGCCCAACAGGGACTTCAACCAAACTGTGACCCCCTGGTTCATAGGTCGATGCTCAACCACTGAGCCACACAAGCTGGGCTCAGATTATTTTATTAATTTATCTTGTATGATTTGCCTATCACTTTGATTGACTATTACCCCTAAATTAATATAGTCAAGTCCCCCACTATAATTTAAAGAAAAAATAACATATGATGGGTAGAACGTTTTCTCGCATGTATTTTTCCTTAAACATTGACATCAGCAACATGTATCTGTATGTGAGCTCTAAAAGATGAAAGAGTGAATAAACAAACAGAAAAGGAATACTACAGAAAAACTCAGAAACAGATGTGTTTACTCTGGCTGTTGTTTTTTCTCAGGTCCACTTAGGCCTGGTTGTGATTTTACACTGCATACAAAAAATACAGTCATAGGTTCTGCTCATAAAATCAACCCCAGTTCTTACAAGAAATTACACATGGCAGCTTCACATGGATGCTTTGTACTTGAGAACAGATTCTTATAATATGAGCAAACCACTCCAGCTCCGAGGCGAAATTCTATGTGCTACTGAAATCCTCTAGGGTCTAGTAAGACTTATGTTGAGGTTCAAAAGAAGTTAAATACACTTAAACACCCTTGAGAACAAAATCCTTTGGTGTGCAAATGGCATGGCCAGAATGTCTATCAGTTTGTAATCCAAGTACTGATCCATATGCATTTGCATACACTTTGATGTGAATCAGATTCCAATATAGTCTTTAACCATCAGTTGCATGACCAGCCAAAAGGAATGCTGTAACACCATCGAATTTGTGTTGAGCAAAAATCGGAAGTGAGAAAAGACAGTCATCCTTGATCTAATTTATCATTATGCAACCCAAAGATATCAGACACAGATAATTCACAACCTAGTAGTATTGATGCATGATTCAATACCACTATTTCCCAAGAAAGGTAAGTTATTGTATATTGTAAACTGAGTTTCACCAAAACTAATATCTTAACTCCTGAGAAATCTACGCACTGCCACAAAGCAAGAAGGAAACCTGTGTTTTATACCTTCACAACACCAGAAATAAAGGAGACAGGAGAAGACCTTGTAACACAAACACAGCTACAGCAGACTGCTCCTCATTAGCTATTTCAACATCCTTGGAAATGCAATGGGCATGGTAGCAGTATTAGCATAAGAGACAGTAATCATCAAAGCCTGTACACTAGACATCATGCATTATGCCCATCCATTAAAACTGGAATTGGGAGAGTATTCAATATCAGAGAATCTGAACTGCAAACCAAGCATAATAGATCTCCATGCTTTATTCTTGTTGGTTCATCAACTCTGAAGCAATGTTATGTCATCTCCCATTTCTACTTTCTCTATATTCTTGAATAATCCTCGTTGTGATCTACATTCAGGCTCAACCCCATTTTCTCTTCCACACATGTCTACCATGAAGTACAAGAAGTACATAGATGGTTCCCCTATCCACACTGTATTCTGGAATCAACAATGTGTAGAGTAACATACAGCAGTTACGAATTCACTTCCTTTAGAATTCTGGAAAACTCAAAAGGAATTCCTATAACATTACACATATTATTCCGCTGACTGAAATGCAGAATAGTTTAGAGATGGGGACTTGCTTATAATAAAGCACAGTACGTCATTTCATTGGTGTATTGGTCTTTGCACTCTTGGGTCAATGTTAACAACATTTAAACATGTGAAGTGCTTTTAATATTTTTCTTTAAGAATTTATATTTGGCACAGGCGCTTCATTTAGTCCATAACATGCTTTTTTGGATTGCAAGAAAATGAGGATGAACAATTTACAACAACATAAGCAGAATATAAATGTTACAGTTAAATATTTAGAGAAGGAATAATATCATAATCTTCCATGTAAGTTACAAAAACTAGCTAAGGTATAGATGTAGTGTATGCATAGAGAGAAAGGGATAGAATCAACTGGATATAGGAAAAAGAGTCATTATGAAGCTTATTTACACTTTATTTGGGGGAGTACGTCAGCATAGCCAAAAGTACCAAAATACTTCCAAAAGTACCTGAGTTTTTCATTCATCATTATTTTCTACCCTTTTTCACAAGACATGCTGGTAGACAAATGGCAGTCAAATTTCTGTTATCTACTGATCTACCCCTGAAGGAAAACTAATGTTCTCTATCTACTGAAATGGATCTTGAAAGAAAAAGAGAACAGAGGCATTTCCTAAAAAATTCTAATATTCATAGCAAATGATTGAGAAGAAGCTTAATCAGATAAGATTTCAGCACTCTAATGGAAAGAAATTTCAATCATTAAAAATTTATTATCTGGGCCCATTTGCAGTATAATAAGTATTTAATCAGTTGGTTTCTGTTCTTCAGTGGACTTAATTGTTCTGCCTCTGCAAGAGTGTTAACTTCTTGGAAGCCCATGGTGAGCAGCACTGTAAGATAAGGATGAAAAGGAACCAGGCACGAACTGTGGCCCCAAAGTGAGCAGGTCATAGGATTATCCTGAAAAATGCAAGTCATATAAAGGCTTAAGATTGTACTGTGATAGACATTAAGAAAAAGGTATGATCAATTATTATTAAGTATGACATGTCAGGAAAGGTATTAAAATGTTGGTTTCTAATAGTTTTTTTTTTTTATCACTTATAAGGTGCACCATAATGCATAGGTAGGTAGATGCTACTTTATTGCCATATGCAACTTAGAAAAGTAGTAATCAAGGACAACAAAATTGAGTTAAAAATGCATTGATGACATTAAATGGCCAGAAATAATAATTAGAAAATAGGGTTTCTCTATAGGTTAAAAGAGGATAAATGGTAATGGAAGGGGACTTGACTTGGGGTGGTAAGCACATAATACAATAAATACATGATGTATGATAGAATTGTATATTGAAACCTATACAATTTTATTAACCAATGTCACCCCAATAAATTCAATAAAAAGAAATAAGGCTTCTAAACCTCAACATTATTGACTTTTAGACCAAATCATTCCTTGTATCATGTGTGTCTGACTGGGGTGAGGTGCTGCTCTTTGTATTGTAGGGTGTTTAGCAGCTACCCTGGTCTCTACCTACCCACTAGATGCCAGTAGTGTCCCTTCCCCCAGTTGTGATAAACAAATATGTTTCTAGTTATGGCAGTTGAGAACCCTTCCCCCAGTTGTGATAGCCAAATATGTTTCTAGCTATCGCAGTTGAGAACCAATGCTCTAAAGCATCTTTCAGATATTAGATTAGATGCCACTACCTCCTGGAAAAGATTCCTGAACATCCCAGGTGAAATATATGGTCTCCACTATGTGCTGACAAATGGAGACATCCCTGATCAACTGCTCACCATGTATAACAATTGCTTATGTACTTATATGTACATTCCTATGGACTGTGAATTTATTTTAATCATAATTGTGTTTTATTCACCATTGATTCTCCTCATACTAGGCACCCTGTGAATATGTGTTGATTAAATCAATGAAGGAAGGAAAGTAGGTAGCTGAACTGAAAAACATAGAAGGGGAGGACACTTTCATGCATCATAAGATGCAAGTCACACCTTTCCCTGCATTGTGATAATTAAAACTGTCTTCAGACATTGCCAAATAGTCCTTGAGGGAGGAGGGCATTACCTCTGATGGAAAACCACTGCTCTAAAGATTATACAGAGAAATGGCAAACAATTAGTAAAGTTCAGTTTTGTTATAAAAACATTTTACAGTGCTTCCACTCTCCTATTCAATTAAAATATCTCTAATATAATAATGGCTTTGGAGTCAGATGTAAGATGAGATCCTAACATCTAGTCAGTTGTATGACCTTGATTAAGTTAAACTTTTTGCACTTTAATTTCTTCATTTGTAAAACTGGAACAATAATAACCACTGCCAAAGTTCTTTCATTCAACAAATATTTATTATTACCTGCTACCTGCTGGGCAGACACTGTGCTTGGTTCAGAAGGTACATATGGGTGGCAGGAAGCATTAGAGTCTTTGCACTTATAACTCTTATAATTTAGAGTGGGAGAGGGGCAGAATATAATTGCCTTTAATATAAAATTTAAGTTACTAATTATGAAGATAGGATCTTGTTCAGTTTTCTAGAATCTATGAGACCATATAAAAAGAGCAGCATGACATAGGTGGGGATGTCACTAAGATTTTCAAAAGGAACTGTTATTTGAACTGTTCCTTGAAGGATATACGAAAAGGGAATAGGAGGAGAAGGGTGGGAGGATTAAATGAGACAGAATGTGAAAGCATAGCACAAGGCTGCCTGGATGCTCTATAGAAAATCAATGAATGCAAGCAATGAATTATAAATAATCAACACTACCATTGACAAAATTAATAGGTATGAATAGGACATTAAGTAAAGTGACATATGATTTAGTATCTTTCTCACAACTAAAAGATATTCACAATTAATTTTTAAAGAATACTAAACTAAGATAACAGTTATGAGAAAAATATAATAGTGTTAATATGAAAAGATTCTTTGCAATCTAAAATGTTGTTGACTTTAACATCTTGACATTCTAGGTATACAATTTTTCAGTGTATTGTATATTATGGTTAAATTCTTCAGTTGGAATACATCAATTAGCCTGCAGTCTGGTTTAGAAAACCTTACTATTCCACTGTGCTAACAGTCCCTATAAGGGCTCAAGCCATCAGTTAAATAAATCATTTGGCTGGGAATGGAACATTTACATATGCATGAGTTACTAATTTACTGGACATTATAAGCCATGAGCTGGTTTCCTGTATGCTAGCAAATGCTGAGGTGAGCCTTGATTGCCAAAATTGCACATTTTAAACATTAATTCATGGACCATTTTCTTCATCTAAGATATAATAATGCTCTCTATCTGTAATTCTTCTTTCACATGGACCTAACAGACATATATAGAACGTACCATCCAACAGTAATAGAATATATATTCTTCTCAAGTGCACACAAAACATTCTCCAGGATAGATCATATGACAGAACACAAAATAAGTCTAAGCAAATTTAAGAAGATTGAATCATACCAAATATCTTTCCCAACCACAAAGTTATGAAATTGGAAATTAACAGAAGGAAAACTGAACAATTCAAAAATATGTGGAAATTGAACAACCAATGAATGGGACAAAGAAAGAAATTAAAAGGGAAATGAAAAAACCTTTGAAGCAAACAAAAATGGAAATATCATATCCTGGAATTTATTGGAAGCAACAAAATCAGTTCTAGGAGAGAAGTTTATGGCAATAAACACATTAAGAAAAAAGAAATATCTTAAACAATCTCACTTTACACTCCAGGGAAATAGAAAAAGAACAAAATAGTCCTAGAGTTAGTACAAGGAAAGAAATAACAAAGGTCAGAGCATATATAAATGAAATAAAGATCAGAAAAAAACAATAAAGAAAGATCAATGAAACTAAGAGGTGGTTTTTGAAAAGCTAAACAAACTGACAAACTTCTAGCTAAGCTAAGAAAAAAGAAGTCTCAAATAAATCCTAAATGAAAGAGGATTTACAAAAATACAAATGGGGATCATAAAACACTACTATAAATAATTATATGCCAATACATTGGATCACCTAGAATAAATTGATAAATTGTGAAAAACACAACCTATCAAGATTGAATCTTAAATAAATAGAAAATCTGAGAAGACCAACTAATTACCTGTAAGAATATTGAATCAGTAGTCAAAAACTTCTCAATACGGAAAATCTCAGGGCCAGATGATCCCTTGGCGAGTTCTATCAAACATTCAAAGCAAAACTAACACCAGCCTTTCTCAACTCTTCCAAAAACTTGAAGAGGTGAGAAAACTCTTCAACTCATTTTACTAAGCCAAAATTATCCTGATAATAAGCTCAATACAAACACTACAACTCCTTTTTCTATTTTCAATGGGATCATAATCTACATGTGACAAAGTGATGCTTATAATTAGGTTCCCCCCACCTTACAACATTGGTGACCAGGGAAAGACTCTGCTTCTTTCAATTTTAAGAGCAAATTATTAAAATCGTGAATGAAGACTGTTCATTATGCGATTTCTCCATAGTAAATCAAGAAATGAGATACTGATTGAGATCAGCCTGTGGACACATTCCCTTCAGTAAGGCAAGGTGAAGAAAAACTTGTATTCCACACATACCCTAGGGTAAAAAAGTATCTCGTCACCTGATATAGACTCCAATTTATGACACAAATTAAGGTGAGTGCTCTGTTGATTTTTTTTCTTTCCAAATGCTAGGAAAGCAGCAAATTGTATTAGAGTACATGCTCACTATTTTGCTAAGAGGATACAGGGGAGTCCTTGCAGAAGTACAGTGGTACTCACAAGCAGATTATGTAAATCACTTGGCAGAAGCTAATACAAATACTTAAGTTCAGAAGATTCTAGTTCAGAAATGTGAAATAATTAACAAAAAGTACTAGGACTTCCTGACTTTCAATATTGGGATTTGAATCCTTGCATTGTCCAATAGGATCAGAAAAGAAATGAGCCAAGTTGACATAGTCAACAAAGCAGACTTTCACAAATATTTTATAGGTACATAAATGACCAACCGCTAGTACTGCTTTTATGGACAACTTCAAAAATCTCAGTCATGAAGAAAATAATATTTACTTTTTGTGAGATATGTTCTTCTGTTCAAAATATTTTCAACAGGAGCACGTGATACAAGCATTCATTTTAGAAAATGAGATAGCAAGGTTTTCATTACATGGCATTAGTCATCAAGAGTAATGAACTGTTAAAACCAACATTGAACTGCCATTCTTTGGAATTAGTTATTTAATGTGCATTCCATAACAGTGGTATAGGTTTCTTGTCATATCTTTACATCCTGCAATACAATAAAACAGCATAATTTGCAGTTAAATATTAAAAGAAAATATTTACTCGCTCAATTAGGATTTGGTTCATTTGAAAAATATACTCAGAGAAATGTGCCATTAGAATGACGGCAAATGAGAAAACTCCCACATAAAATAAAGGGAGAAGTGATGGTGGCATACCTCCTGTTATTAAGAAGAAAGTATAGCTATAGATATAACACAACCTAAACATGTTAGCTCACTAAATAGTCTGGTCTATTTTGAATTACCAAAGATATTTTTCAAAATAATCTCTTAAACATATTGTCTACTTCCATATTATTTTATTTCTGTTCAAATGTCACTTCAACAGAGATTCCCTGACTACTCTAAAATGCATGCCAGCTCAACCTTCTATCCCCATCTACTATGTATTTAATATCTCCATCCTGCTTTGTCTTCGAACCACTTCTTACCACCTAACATATCAATTTGTTTATTGTCTGCCTCCCATTAGTAGAATGCGATCATAAAACTTTGTTTGGTTCAATGCTATATCTTTGGAGTGTAGAATAATCTATTTTAAAGTTTTCACCTGAGGACATACTTAGAGAGAAGAAGGGAGAGAGAGAGAGAAAGGGAGAGAGGGAGACAGGGAAAAGGGAGGGGAGGAAGGAAGGAAGGAGAGGGAGAGGGAGAGGGAGAGGGAGAGGGAGAGGGAGAGGGAGAGGGAGAGGGAGAGGGAGAGGGAGAGGGAGAGGGAGAGAGAGAGAGATGCCTGCCCTGACAGTAGAATAATCCTGGTACACAGTAGGCTTTCAACATGAGTTAAGAAATAGGAGAATAAAAAAAATTCTGACCTAAGGCTATATCTCTCATCTACCTTGGAAATATTTTTGGGTGTAGATAATTAATAGTATATAGGCTTCTCTAATCTTTCTATTTGCTTGGAAAAGAAAAACACCTGAACATTACTCTTGATATATTAGAATCTGAAGACAACACTTATCCATTATTACATCATGTATTGATTGAGTTTCCCACCTGACCTCAGAAAGCAGTATCTTTCCTATCACCCACTGAAGTTGCCCTTGAACAATGCCTCTCTCTTTCCTACATGAGAACCTTTGAGAAGCTTCCCTGTTTGGCTGGTTTACCAGTAGGCTCACCCCATTGTAGTGACCCATGAACACAAGATAGCCTGTTTCCTCTCATATACCCAGGAACTGTAAAAGCAGAGACTGTAAATATTGCATTAGCCCATAACAGTCTGGCTGACAAAGCCTGAAAAGTACCTTTGGTAGACAACAAGCCACATCATGGGGCTAGTAAAATTTTTCTAGAATAATCTGAAATAATGAAATTTCTACTATTAGAATATAACTGTTAGGGTTATGCATTAAATACCAAGGTGATATATTTTGCAGTTAACAGAATTTACTGTCATATATTCATTGACTTTTCACTTTATAGTTTACAGTATCAAGTGGGAAAAAATCCACGCACTTTGAGTTTTGTTTTCCACAAAGAGAACTGCTATTATAGTTATTGATTTATAGGAGAGAATTCCTTTCTCTGGTCCCAGTCTGGTTCTCTGCCCTAGTTCACATGTGTTTTCATATTATCCCTGATGTACTTGACATTCTCTCAAACTTGTGGTCTCTTTTTTATAATCACTTAACTTTGATTTATTCTACATTTTCCATGATGTGGTGAATCACGTTTGGTAATTAGAATGGTAGTCCTAGGAGTAAACCTGATAAAACTTTCTATAAAGGCCCCCAAAAGAGGGAGACTCCTATGTGGGCCTTTCTTCTAGAAAGAGACTATTTTTTTAATTCTCTTTGGAACTGACAAAAAGCAATTAATAAGGAGGCCTGCTGAGTTTGAGATAGCTCAAGGCTTTACAGGTAATAATTGATAACTGTTCAATATACAGAATATGTCTAGAGCCTAGAAAGTTACATCCAAGAAAACTAAGCTTCTAAAGCTGTACCGTCTTCCAGTGAGGCCTCAATGAGACAATGGGGGATAATGGGCAATACATACATTGATATATGTATTTGGTACATATATCAAATAAGCAATCAGTGATTTCCACTTGTTTCCCATTCTCTCTGTTCCTAAATGGCAGTCTTCCTTTAGCTGCATGTATCCTGTTGTTCCTCTGCGATTCAAAATTATGTGAGTTCAGGTAGCCTGTCTTATAAACATATTGGCTGCTAAACCATGAGGGCATTCATGTGTGGGCCTGTTGGAAATGATGGCATCACTAGATGTGATTAGAGGATGAGGCTTTAAAGTAGGTTCCTCAAGGGAAGGAATGAGTGCATGCTACCCAGGATATATAAACCGGAAAAATGGAGTTATTGACGTTTAATAGCCCAAAAGTTAGACTATTCTTACTTTTCTGTACTAGAGGCAAAAAAACTAAATTATTCATCATTACAGACTCTCTCGCAGCTAAGGGAAAACCATGACTCAACTTTGGACGTTGATAGGTGAACATAAGCTCCTGAGTTGGACTTCTGGGAAAGCTTTTAAAATGGAATTCCAGAACCAGCCAGGATGGTTCTTGAGCCTTTTGTTCTTTTCTTTCTTTTTTATATTTTTATTCAATGGATTGGGGTGACATTGGTTAATAAAATTATATAGGTTTCAAGCACTGGAAAAACTGGAGATACAATAACTGGAGCTTTAGAAAGCAACATGTGATAGGTATGGGTGAAAGCCACTAATAAAGAATGGCAAAGCAGCCTTGATTTTGATATTACCCCAAAGCATTTGCCCTGAACGGTTGATCTATGGCTGTTTTATTCATAAGTAAGATAAAACACAAGGTTAGGCTATTGTTAGCTGGATTTCTTAGCTCTCTTCTTTTTAACTGTACAGAGACATATTCTTTAGCCAATGACTTCTTCTAAATACCAATTTGTCAACAAATAGGAATTATACAATAAATCATCCAGTAAGTGATAAATGATTAATAATGTATAACCATTAACATGGATGAACGTTTTCTGTATACTTGACAAGAATAGTAACAACCAATATTCTCAACCTCAAGCTGTAGCAATCCAAGGAGAGAGATTAAATTTTAAAAATTCAGAAAAAGGAAGCAGTCAATTCAGTCTTGACTCTCTAATAAAGTGTCTGGCATTCAGGAGGCAAGAAAACGTTTACTAATTGATACTACTTATTATAGTCCTCAAAAACTGTTTTGTAATAACATAACACTTAAAGCATATAAGATAGAATGTTCAGCAACAAATATGAATTTAATGCCTAACAACATTTACTGAATAACATTTATTGAATTTTGGTATAATCTAAGTACTATGCTAAATTCTTTGTGTGTTTTTTAAATTAATTCTCACAGCAGTCCCATAATGTAGGTATGATTATTAGAGACTTGCAGAAATATTTAAATAACTTGGCCAAGGTCACAGAGCCAGGTGGTGTTCAAGGCCAAGTTTCCCTCCCTCCAAACCTATGCTCTTAACCACTACGAAAATATTCTAAATCTGCTCTCCTAAAAGAAACATATCCTTTGATCCCTAAAAGCCCGTTTTGGCAGAACAGCAAGGATACAGAAAATGTTAGTCCATGTTAATGGTTATACATTATTAATCAATTACCACTTACTGGATGATTTATTGTTTAATTCCTATTTGTTGACAAATTGGTTGAGTTTTTCATATGCACACACTGGAATAAGTTAGCTAAATAAAGTGATTCACTTGGAAGGTTTCATGTGCACTCTAGGTTGCTATTGGGAACCTAGGTTATTTGCAGCATTTCTGCTTTAAAATCCAGGAGGTGTAGCATCACAGCTTGCATAGTAGGATATTGATAAGAACAAGGATGCAGGAGGCAATTCACTGGACACTTAAATGGCAAAAAAAAATATAGCGCAGTTTCACACACCCTGCAGACTGCAGGTTTATATGATAATAAATAATAGCTTTCACCAGGACAAAGGAGAAAAAAAATACCATGAAATCCAATAGCTCAGTGAGAAATCTGCTAATACAGGTGGTCAAGCTTGTTCCATTTCATTGTCAAAGGGAGGCTATTTATTTGCTTCTGGGTAGTTAAATTACAAAGTCATTTACTGCTGCAAGTTTTCCAGTAGGCAGATGTGGATCTAAAGCTCTAGGTTTTAGATCCAAAGTTTGTGAGAAAAGGGGGAACAAGAATTTATTCCACAGACAGCATAATTGGTAAGGTAGAGATCTTTCAGCAACTCTCCAAGTAAAATGAAATAATGAAATAAAATAAAGTAAATGTTTTAAAACATTTCCAGTTGGAACCTCCTTATTGTGCACATTGGTTCATGGACTAAGAACCAAAATGCTAGCTATACTAAATAATTTTCTTAGAGACTCCTTAAAATATTTTCCCTTTGATAATTTCCTGCTTAGCTGAGATGTCAATGATGGAGATGAGTGAGTGAGAGAGAGAGAGAGAGAGAGAGAGAGAGAGAGAGAGAGAGAGAGAAGATCGAGTTCTCCTGTAGAAGAATGCTGAGAAAAAGAGGGGAAATACTCACAATGCCTCCTTGATAGTTATAAAATTAATGGCAACTTTCTTTTTCTATTGATCTAATAAGTACCACATACGTATTCTCAGGACATTTGAAATATTGGAGATTATGCATACTGTATTCATTATTTCTAAATTGTCACAAACTAGTAATTTCCAAAATTTGGTAGTTTATCAATAAAATTGATGAAATATACAATTTTTATAAGCATTTGTAAATTTCTTATAAATAAGTATTTCCTTTAAGTCCCAATTTTGCATATACTCAACACCTACATTTTATCACTTGTTTCCTAGGTGTAAGTCACTGCTTAAGTTGCCAAGTAACTTAATTTCTTTCCAAGTAAGTTTCAAACCAAGACATGTACATAATTTTCGTATTAATTGCAAATATTAACTTCATCAATCTTAGCTTGTGACTGAATTCAAAGCTTCCAGGCATAATCCAGATGAGGAATACATTACACAGCTGAAAGAATTCGAACTCTAACTTACACTGCCTTGAAAACAATTAATGAGTTATAAAGAGCAATGAGTCTATCAAAGTAATCTATGTGTGAAGTGACCCACACCAAAGGTTAACAGATATTGATGGTATCAGGTTGCTAGAAGACAACCGAAGATGAAGAAAACCAAACATCCCAACTCCAGTTATCTGAACTTAAAAATGCAAAGTGCTCTCAGTGAATATTAGCCATCCTAACAAAACTCCAATGACTGAAAACTTGATGACTCTGTCATTGTATCACTCACCTGTTATAGCAATAATTAAGAGCATGTGTACTCATGTATATGACATAAATGCATTTCAAGATCTGCTGGCTCTTCTACCTAACTTTTGAGAATTAGAGATAAACTCAAACAGTAATAGTAATCAGATAATATACTTTAAAACTTAAGTTGCATGTAAAACAAATACAAAATGACTATTATTTTTTAAAATATATTTTATTGATTTTTTACAGAGAGGAAGGGGAGAGGAATAGAAAGTCAGAAACATTGATGAGACAGAAACATCAATCAGCTGCCTCCTGCACACCCCCTACTGGGGATGTGCCCACAACCAATGCCCTCGACTGGAATCGAACCTGGGACCCTTCAGTCCACAGGCTGATGCTCCATCCACTGAGCCAAACCGTTTTGGCGAAATGACTATTATTTAGAAGTAAATATGTATCAAACATCTTTATGTCATAATTTTTTAAATTTTTTAGTTAGAAATATAGATTTACAGACTTTAGAAAGAACATAAGAGTCCCATGTACTCCTTGCCCTATTTCCCCCAATATTACATATTATGTATTAATAATACAATATCAAAACCAAGAAATTGATATTAGTACAATATGTGTGTATAGTTTTGTGTCATTTTATCACACCTGTAGATTCTTATTACTATCACTGTGATCAAGATACAAAACTATTATATTTTGTTTTATTTTATTTTACTTTCTTGAATATAAAAATGCATTATAATTTCAGATAGTAAGTTCCAGACTATTTGTTCTACATACCAATAAATGAGTGTTGAAAATTATTAAAGTTTAGGAAATTATCATCTAGGTAAACTCTAAAAAGGCCAACGTGAAATTCTATCCAGACAACAAACTTTGGTTAACTTCAGTTCCTTATACAGATTAAACATCATCATCATCTTCTAGCAATCAGCTCTCCCCAACATGAGACAGCAATTTTTTTCACACTTTTATCAAAGACAACTAGCTGCGTACTGGACTACTCCAATATTATTTCCTGCTGAAAGTCCTGGACACACACACACACACACAGACACACACACCATCCACACACTGATCACACACACCCAACACACACACACACCCAACACACACACACCCAACACACACAACACATACACACACCACACACACACACACACACACACACACACACACACCAATTTTCAAGGCAAATCAGAGCACTCCAAAAGTGCCCTTAAAGTCACCAGTGAGGTTACCATAACAAAAGAGCACACAAATAAACATACCAAAACAAAACAAAACAAAATAGAACAAACCAACTAGATTCTTCTAAGCCAAACTTAATGTAGAGTTTCTTCTTTTCCCTAACAAGTAAATATGATCCAAATTGTTGCAAACTGCAATTCGGATTCAGCTCACAGCAAAGGAGAAATATATGATCACAAAGCAAACAACCTAAAACACACAGTCTTACCTTGGCCATCTGTGCCTGCACCCCATTTGCCTTGAGAGATGCTACCGCTTTCTGGGCCGCTGCGGGACTGTCAAAATCCACAAAACCGTAACCTGTGGAAACACAAAACCCCTTGTTAGCACTTGCAAGTAGCTGGCTTTCCACCACCCTGAGAAAATGAGGGTTTGAGCTCTCACTTGCTTAAAGGCTCTCCATCTATGGTCCTTAACGCGTCTGGAAAAATCACAATATCATTAAAAATAGAGCCCAGCAGCAACGTCTGAAGTCCGTGTCCGCTGCCTGAACCCAGGAGCGTTTTCCTTCGGGGCCCCACGTGCTTCCCCTGGTCCCACGTGCTCCGGGTTCACGCTCTGATTGGGGGGATTGACAACATCTTTACCTCCACTCACGTGACTGTGGGGAACCAAAAGTCAGCCAGGTGCTACTGGTCTCGCTAGGTGGTTAATTTGCCACATAGCAGGCTGCACAGAGTCTAGAAGTCTGTGTACGTTATTCTGGGGATACCTATTTTCCATGAAGGGATGAAATACTGGAGCTGTTGTAGAAGAAAAACTTCTGATTTAAATAAATTCTTAGCCCAGCCGGCATGGCTCGGTAGTTGAAGTCTACCTATGAACCAGGACGTCATGGTTCTAAACCAGTCAGGGCACATACCTGGGTTGCAGGCTCCATCCCCAGTGCGGGGCGTGCTGGAGGCAGCCAATCAAGGATTCTTTCTCATCATTGATGTTTTTATCTCTCTCTCCTTCTCCCTTCCTCTCTGAATTCAATAAAAGTACGTTTAATTTTTTTTAAATAAAATAAACATAAAATAGTAAGTCTGGTGTTTTGGAGATTGCTTTGTAGCCTGGGTTTATCATCAGCAACCTGATTTAGACTAATTTGATGGGTAAGGTAATTATTGAACCCTATTCTATTTTCCTGAATGGATTTATTGCAAGAATGAGAAACACAAAATGTTGAAAAATTCTCTTTTTAGAGTTTCTCCCTAAAGTTAATTTTCAAAACCTCAAAAAAGTTGGTGTTAATAGAAGTTATAACAGAACTTGACTCAGAATATCTCCAGCAACTTCAACAGTACCTGGCACACGGTAGGCATTCAATCAATACATGTTGACTACATGAGTTAATAAATGTTGCTGATGAGATTTAGCATTGGAATGTGGCTCCAGCTGATTCCAATGCCCATGCTAATTCATTACAGGACCATCTCTCTCTCAATCACATCTTAATTATTTTAACTCTAAAGTGATCTGTGATAAAAATGATATAGATATTCAAGCTTCTTATAAAAACAAGGAACTCATTTTAAATTAAGTAAACACACCCATGCCACTTGTTATTGGAGTACAGTCTGAAAAAAAACACAAGTGTGGCCTAGACTGTTTACTGATTGTGTGCCTGTGTGTGTGTGTGTGTGTGGGGGGGGGGGGCGGGGTGGATACATAGTGAGGCCAGATAAATAGCCAATAAAACACACTAAACGCAAAAACAGAGATTTTTGCATGCCCATAAAAGAGCAGATATGAGTCCATGACTTAGCCTAACAGTAATGTAAGCTGCCAAGAATATTTAAAAACAAAAATACTCAAGTATGAGTAGGAGGGCAGCTTTGTTTGGCACATCTAAAAACCCACCATATGTAACTTACGCCTCTTCTCATTTATTAGGCAGGGACTGGCTCTGTACTCTTTTCCTTGTCTCATTTAAGGGTTTTGAGGTGATCGACAAAGGCAACCTTACTAACCATGTACTGGGACACCCCCCTCCAAACAAGCAAAGAAATGTGCAGGAGAATTCAATTACCAGGTTGTTTATTTTAATTAACATTTTAATTTTCTCCCCTCAAATCCCTCCTTCTTTTTTCCTCCCAGCGTGTTATCCTAAAATGAACTTGTTACCCAGCAGTATACCATCAAACGCTTCTGAAAAGCTGGGCAGAGTAGCTGTGAAGTTTGTATTTCTAATCCAAAAGAAAGCCTGCTCTATAAGTGCTAGTAATTCTTCTCTTCCCACGAAACTCAAACTATGTGAATAAAATGAGTAGTACCACCCTCTAAGTTGAATAAAACAGGCAAAAAAAGCTAGAATAAAAAGTGGGAAAGAACAAAATACATCAAGCATTAGAGTAAGAAGGAGCAGAACATAAAACTAAAATGCAGATGTTTTCCCCATCATGTACCAGGATATGTGTTCAGTGGTTGCCATGTTGGCACCTACTGAAACTCTAATGGCTTTATGGGCTATTGTCCTCGTGTCCCTTTGGATGTAAGCATGAAGGAACTGGGGCTAGGGAGAGGTGACACAAATCACAGGCTGCCTAACTGGCAGCTCCAGGATTTGAAGCCAAGTCTTCATATGCCCTCCCAAGTATCCATACAATGAACTGCTCCATACCCTCACTTAGCAAACTATTTCTAGTGGCCCCTGAGGTCCACCAGGGAGAGAATGCAATTCTTGCACATCTCTTGGATTTTGAAATTAGGACATGACATAAGTTAATGGAGTGGTTGAGTTCTCAATAGAACTGGCTAAGCTAAGCACCCCCTTCTACCTCAGGCTTTATTCTTCCTCATGCATTCCCATGCTCATTCTTTCACTCTACAATGAAACACCGTGTCAGGCACTTTGCCAGGCACAGGGCATATAATCGTGGATAATATGGTTCCAGTTCTGCCCACCCAGCAGGGCTCAGTGGTTGAGTGTAGATAGACCTAAGAATCAGGAGGCACAGTTCCATTCCCGATCAGGGCACATGCCTGGGTTGTGGCTTGATCCCCAGTGGGGGGTGAGCAGGAAGCAGCCGATCAACGATTCTTTCTCATCATTAATGTTCTTCTCTCTCTCTCCCCCTCACCTTCCTGTCTGAAATCAATAAAAATATATTTAAAAAAAACAGCTCCAGTTGCCATCCTTATACAGTTGAGTTGGGGGATGGACGTAAATAAAATAACCATATAAATGAATCTATAATGGCAAAATGGCATGTCTCCCTTGAAAGAAAACGAGAGCACATAGTATAGTATCTAACGACTGATTGTTTATTATTGAAAGTCATAAGGAAGCAGCATTTCTTAAAATTGTCACTTTAACTGGCTTCTGCTAAAGACTGAATGGTTGTGGAGAAAGTGGGCAGCAAGAATGGAATCAGCAAGGTGACAGAGAAGCAAATGGCAGCTGACAATGAAGTGAATGAAATAAGATGGATGATTTGATTTATACTTTTAATTAATAGGAGTTGGTAATGGATTGACTTGGTTGGGAGTAAGGGAGCTACAGAGGACACAGATTATTACTGCTCTTTCTTGGCATAAGCCACCGGGTGGCTAGAGATGTGATTTACTGAAATGGGAAGACTAAAGGAGGACCCAGAAACAGAGAGGAAAAAGTAAAGTATAAATGTGAGACAAGTTGAGTCAGAAATGCCTGTGAAATATCTTTTTAAAAAAATATATTTTATTGATTTTTCACAGAGAGGAAGGGAGAGGGATAGAAAGTCAGAAACATCTATGGGAGAGAAACTTCGATCAGCTGCCTCTTGCACGCCCCCTACTGGGGATGTGCCCACAGCCAAGGTACATGCCCTTGACCGAGAATCGAACCTGGGACCTTTCAGTCCGCAGGCCGACGCTCTATCCACTGAGCCAAACCAGTTCGGCGCCTATGAAATGTCTTAGTAACAATGTCAAGTAGCAGCTGGAGCTTTTTGGCTGTTGCACAAAAGAGGGGGTAAGATTGGATATGCAAATTAGGAGATCAACACCATATATATGTGTACAGAGATAGAAATAGATTTTTTAAAAAGCCTAATGTAAGCAGACACAAAGGGTCCAGCTTTATAGTTGAGCAACTTCAACATTTAGGTGTCAGCTGAGAAAATGAGCATGCAAAGAAGGTGGAAGGAGCATCAGGGAGGAAGAAGGAAATGAAGAGGTAATGGGATGTCTGAAAGTAAAGTTAAGAGAATCTCCAAGGAGAGAGAGATGGGCTGTCTCAAATGCTGCAGAGCAGTGGTCAGCAAACTGCAGCTCATGAGCCACATGCGGCTCTTTGGCCCCTTGAGTGTGGCTCTTCCACAAAATACACCACGGCCTGGGTGAGTCTATTTTGAAAAAGTGGCGTTAGAAGAAGTTTAAGTTTAAAAAAGTTGGCTCTCCCAAGAAATTTCAATCGACGTGCTGTTGATATTTGCCTCTGTTGACTAATCAGTTTGCCAACCACTGCTACAGAGGATGAGGAATATGAGAGCTTGGAAATGCTCAGCGTGTTCAGGAGCCTTGATGTCATTATTGTGATTTGCTTTAGGCAGGTGGTGGGACTGAAGCCTATCTGAGTGGCAGAGTGAGAGAGAGAGATGAGGAGGCAAAAAAAAAAATGCTCACCAGACTCATTGCCATGATCTTGGTTGGGATGGAGAATTAATAAACAGATTCAGCCAGTGGGGAGTATGAAGTCTAACGAGCTGTCTGTTTAAAGATAGAAGACACTATTGTTTTCAGCCTTAGCTGCAAACTACAATCACATGGGGATCTTAAAAAATACCAAATGCCCAGGATTCACCAACGAAAAAATTAAATCAATATTTTTGGAAATGTGGCCCAAATGTTTACAGACATACACTTGTGTATTTATGTGTGTGTGTATGTGTATAGGTATATGTGTGTCTATTCCCTGCTGATTTTAATATGAAGCCTGAATAGCAAACTTCTGAGTATTTATTCAAATTATTCAACAAGTACTTTTTTGTTGCACCTGTTAAGAGATTGCTCTTGGTAATTTTGAATTAAAAAGATCAAACAGAACTCTAGTTGGTTTGGCTCAGGGGATAGAGCATTGGCCTGCAGAATGAAGGGTTCTGGATTCATTTCCAGTCAAGGGCATGCACCTGTGTTGCAGGCTGGATCCCAGCCTAGTCAAGGCATGTTTGGGAGGCAACCAATCGATGCATCTCTCTCAATGTTTCTCTCTATATATCTCTCTCTCTGATTCAGCCCTGAACCCAGAAAAGCAGCCCCAGATTTCAGGGCTGCTGGACTCTAGTCCAGTGCAGCTTCTCTTCTCTGGGTTCCCCTCTCCCCTGCCACCCACCAAATGTTACACAGGATAGGGTAACATCATGATGCTGACGTCCAGGGCAGAACTCCAATCCAAACAGAAGACATCTCTGTGAGGCCCCAGACACCCTCAACTCTCTCTGAATTGAGGAGGGGATGGGAGGACTTGGAGAAGAGAATATTTCTGAAAGCCGCATGCCAGCAAGGAAAGAAGAGAATGTCCCCTTCCTATATAATGATCCTCTATGGAAGGCTCCACCCCAACAGGGGAGCTCAGACCTGGTGAAAAAATGTTAAAGAATAAGGCACCAGAGGAAGGATTGGGGGTCTGGGTGAAAAAGGTGAAGGGATTAAGCAAATAAAAATAAAAACAACAACTCATAGACACAGACAACAGTATGGTGATTACCAGAGGGAAAGGAGGGGGGATAGAGCTAAGTAAAGGAGGGAGGGTCAATGGTGATGGGTAGAGACATGACTTGCCATGGTGAGCACATAATACAATGTACAGTGATTCTTTATAGAATTGTACACATGAAACCTATATAATCTTATTAACCAGTGCCACCCTAATAAATTCAATTAAAATAAATAGATAAACAAGTAGGAAAAAAGAAAAATATAAAACTGGCAAATAACTTTGGGAGTTGGAATAATGAACATCATAAGATGTATTTAGCACCAGGCAAGTAGAGTTTCTTATTCTTGTTATTTACCATTAAACTATATTTTGCCACACTTTTAAAAAGAAGCTACCAGGAGTGAAATACTTCACTGACCTTTGTGTTCTGCATACACACTCTTATTAATTAAAATGCAAGTTCCAAGGTCAAAGTGTCCCTGGCCACCCTGAGAAATACCCCGATTCTAAAAGAAACACTCCATTCCTGAGTTTTCTGTGACTGCATCTGCCACATCACAATGAGAAGCAAACAAAATGAAATCCGGAGCTGCCCCCTGAAGAATCACAAAGCATTGGCTAAGGAAAAAAAATCAACTTCAATTTGGTTTCAATTTGCTTTGCTTAATGACAAATAATCAAGTCGGGAACAGGAGTCTCTGCAGCTACATCTGGTGAGGGCCAGGGTGGGGAGATTAGTTCAGCTCCAGCTAATCATGCTTTATGGTGACTGCTAAACCCCGGACAACACACCCGTGACTGGTAACCAGTGCAAAGCCTAGCCCAAGTGGCAGGAAGCCCACCTGTCTCACCCCTCAATTGCATAATTAAGCTTGGCAGCAGGTTCAAATGAATTAAAAACGATGTCACTGTTTTCTCCACACACCCGTCCTTGTTTTGCTTCCTTGTTGGGGGGAGAAGGCCAGCAGTCCTCAATTAGTGGGAAGCAGAGCAGGAGAAAGAACCAGCTCCATGCTAATTAGGTCATTCGCCAAATGCATTCAGTCTGCTGGCAGATAGAATCAATGCTTTCCTGAAATTCTTTAAACTTTGGGTGTTAACTGAAAGTTTTGCTATTTGTAGTACATTACAAGCCTGAAGACCTTACAGAAAAAAAAGAAACTATATATACCTATAGATATTTAAAAATCATAACAGAATTTTACCAACAATGGTGTTGCCCAGAGTTCTGATTTTGTTTTTCGAGGATTTGTACGCAGCTTCTCTGTGACCTTTGCCATTCAACAGGGCCACTGCGTTATAATCCATTTCAATTTAGTTAAATGTTTTATATTTTAAACCATCAGCTCCTTACATTCTCTATTTAAACAAGTAGAGTTTCTAATTTCCATACTAATGCTTACTTCCATAATAATGTTGGAATTGTTCTGTGAGGGGGGTTGGGGGGGAGAGAATGATAAAACTAGAACTACAGCTGCAGTTGGTGGTGGCACCTCAGAGGCCAAGGGAGACTTGCTCTCCAAGTGTAACCGCACATTAAATTTCACGACATTTGCATTGCTCTTCCTCTTCCTCTTCAGAATGACTGTCGTAAAAGGCCACAGAAACACAGATGGCTTGATGTGACACCCAACTTCTTTCAAAAACGATCCAGCTGTGAGTCAAATGCAATTTTTTAAATAGGATAAGCACACACTGTGTCTAGGAATTATATGTTTAACTGAAGTTCTACTCAAATGTAGCATTTGGTGATGTTTAAGACTTGACCTTCCATACATTCCCCATCCTTCTATTTGGACTGTACCATATTTGGTGACTGTTGTCCAGGGTCTGAGCAGGAAAACTGAATCACAAGCAGATTAATGTGATCTGCAGACAGGGACCAGTGCTTTGCATGCTTCATAGTGGTGATGGAGTCTAGCTGCCTCCATGTCTTTCTGTCTCTGCTGGATTTCTCTTGCATCCCTATGCTGTTGAGTAATTGCTGAATGCAGTCTCTTATTATTGGATTTCCTAGTTCTCTGCATTATGTGATCAAAGAAGGCAGCTGAAAGGCAGCATTGATAAATTCTTTGTTACTTTTATACTTATAAAATCAAATGAAGAAGAAAACTCAGTCATTTCTTTAGTATCTTCTTTTGCATCCATTTTTTGTGGATGATTATTATAATGAAGCAAGGGTACAAAGGAGGAACCATATAATAGCAACATGGCCTAACAGATATGTGTGAAAAACAAAGGCAGAAGGAAATACTGCTAGAATGTCAAAGCCAGAATCGAGAGTGCTCATTTTGAGGGGGGAAAATTCCGAACTATGAAATCACCTGTGCTTCGAAACACCTTGGAAAATAAGATGCTTATGGTACAGAAAAGGACAGCATATGGACATCTTACACAAATGGCTGCAGCCCTCAGATACTTAATAAGTACAAGCCAATAAGATGGGTAACAGTGTCCATTATATAATATCCATTATATTGCTTCAATATATTCCCCAAATTTTGAGCTTACTTAAATATTCTGATATTCTAGAACCAGAAACACTAAAATGAGACATCTATTTTTTAATGGATCCACCTGTTATGAGGGACACATTTGAACCATTGTGTGACTTTTCCATCATTATTATTATTATTCAAAATACTAAATATTCTCTATGTGCAAGGAATATAGCATGCTGGACACTACAAGGAAAACAAAGACACTCTACCATGGCTCTTCCTGGCAGCAAGTTTATAGTCTGTAGGTTAGATAAAGACATTTAAATACAGTGGAGGTTAAGTTGGGTGAGTATATGCAAAGTGGCATATTTTCATTCAGTTTAGTATGCATGGTTCTGTGTTTATAGTTTTGCTCATCAGGGCTGAATAGCTGAGTCAGGTCCCCTTTCAATGAGTGACATGATGGCAAAATTATCCACATTCTAAATTTAGGTATGTATGCATTATTCTGTCTTTCTGTTTGTCAGTTTCCATGCACAGTAGAAATGAATTAAGCTAAATACAAGATATAGAGAGGAATGAAAGGCAAATAAATTGTGCTAGTATTCTAAGATGGCAAATATTTCTTCCAGGTAGATGCAAACTCAGGACATTTTGTGTGCAAATGACAAAAGTAAAGATGAAAAAAATAAATTAGGTCCTAAATGGCATTACCCAGCAGAATAAAACAATTACAAAGTCAGACAAATTTAGAGAGTGAAATGCTTAGTAGTATGCCACTTGAAAATGGGACACTTTCTCATTTCATTTATGTTGCACACAAAGTCTTATTAAACCAAACACAAGTCGCAAAACTCACTTCCCGGCTCACTCTATTCAATTTACTTTTAAACCAGAGAATTTGCTTCTTTATACTTAATAATGTCAAAATTAGGATCAAGATCATTATTTATTGGCTTAAAGAGATCACTATGCTTTATTAAAATTAGATGAACTCACTGACTTGACAAGGTCTTCTAGATCAACCATTATTTTACTATAATGCAGAGATTAAGGGAGCAGTCTGCTTGACTATAAATGGGCAGATTAACCTCTGTGAATCATCTTGCAAATTTCCCTTTGCTGAAAGGCAGTGCTCAAAAATACAAATAAAAAGTATGTCTTATGTGAATCATTGGTCTATGGGTCTCTGCCATCGAAAAGAGCAGAAGGTACAGGTATGTGATGCAGTATGGTTGCAGAAGGAAGCCAGGATATTGATAAAACAATTCCATCAAGTTTGTAATTATGATAGAAGCAAGCTGTAACGGAATGCTGTATGTCCACAATCGCAGTGCACTGTAGAGTAGGCAAAAGGAACTATAATTTCATTTCTAAGGGCTCATCCTTCCCTCCCTCTTCCTGCCCTGGTCTTCTGGACAGGTACAATTGTAGACTATTCCTCTATTAGAAGAATGAGAAATGATGGTCTCCACATGTGAGTATCAATGAAAGCACAATCCTCCCCATCCCTCACCTCCCAAGTACTGCAATTCACATTCACACTCAACAGCTCTACCAATGGCCTAGGAAGCATGTTTGTAGTCTTACACGTCCTTCTACAGCAAAGGTGTCCCCAACTCACCACTCATTCATCGTTACAGGATGGACATTATAGTACAAGAGGACATTATAACACTCAGGATGAACATTATAGCACTCACAGGGATGCGGTAATAATGCAGCTCAGTGGCGAAAGGAGGAGAAAGTGAATCTTACATACAGGCCAAACTCCTTAGAAGCATGCACTACCTGAAATAGTTGCACTCTAGAAATTCCTTTTTCGACTGGTCAGTTCATCTAAATTTACTAGTATGTTCAAAGCCCTGTGTCTCTTTGATCACCATTATTATCCTAGGAAAAGGATAATAATGTATACTCATATATTACTGGATACCACCTTCAGCCGTGTTTATCATCCTTATACCAAGTATTTTTTTAAACGTCCACACCACTATCAGAAACCGTGGCTTTTATATGCTCTTGGACCCCCAATAACTTCTCCTCATCCCAGTTGATATATCAAGCACAATCCCAGTGTGGTGTTAGAATTTACAAAAGTACAAATGGGCAGCTGAAAGTAACATACATATAGTTTAAAAAATGATAATCAAGCCAAACAAAATAGTATTCAGTAAAATATAAGTCCCTTTCTCTGTAGATCTTAGTGCTCTGGTCCACCTTCAATAAATTGTCCTATGATTCTTTCTGATGTTCTAATATGAAAAAACAACGAGAACTAATTCTTTAGCTCTATGGTTGTGTTAATAGGAAGCACTTATGGATGCACAGAGTAATAAAATAATTTCTATTATCAAAAATCTTGAAGTGAGAAACATTCTTGGTTAAGATTTTATGATTGGCAACCCAATTGTCCATTGAACCCTAAAATAAATAGACGTTTTTCTCTTGTAATTTTAAAAAAGTTATACACATTTATTGAAGAAATTTCAGTCAATCCGAAGAGAAATTAGTCGTGATGCATCCAAAGTTAAACCATTAATTTAATTTTTTCTTTATTTGTAACCAATGGTATCAGATTATGCACACAATTTTTTAATGGCTCCTTCTCTTCATGACGTGTGGCTACCTTTCCTGACCGATAAATATGGATCTCTATAATCCCATCAATTTATAATTTTCAACATCCCAACCGCCAAAGTCCTTCTTAAAGATTCCTAACTTGAAAAACTGATTTTATTTCAACTTTTTCAAATATTTAAAAATTAATAAGGTAGAAATGAACAATACTTTTAAAGCCTCCATGATTATAAAGAGTGATTTTTCTAAGTTTTTTGTTACTTTCAAAGACATTTTAAAGATAGACCCTTATATACTGCAATCCAAAGATATCAGAAGCCAGGTAAATCAAATTAAAACAATACCCTCCTGAAATACAGGGAGGGCTGAAAGCTCCATTTTCCTTTTTATTGTAATTAAGTTGCATCCATCTCAAATAAATTTTGAAAATACATCAGAATTTTATGAGACAAAATTTCAGACCTGTGATTCAGAAAGAATACCAAGAGTTTAAATAGCCATGTCATTATATTCATGATTACACATTTGTGTATAAGTTAAAAGTGGGTTGTTGTTTTTAACAAAGACATGTTTTCCCTAAGGAAATTTTACTACAAATTTACTATCAGTGTGCTACCTGATAGTACCAACTCTTTTTTTTCCTTTAATAGCTGGTGATTCATGATTTACAGCTTAGGTCTTCTCTATTATAGGTAGAACTTGCTTGAAGAATACTAAGTGTCTAAAGAGAATAGGATTTCATTATCCTAGGGACATGCTGGTTGAGTTTAAGGAATTGTGGCCAAGATGAGTAAGTACAATTGTCCTAACTAGAATCAGGACCTGGATCGCTGGGGTAACGGCTTTGGAAGATCTGTGGAGCAATAGTTATGGCATTACTTGGGAGTCTGTTAGAAATGTAGAATCTTGTACTAGCCAGGTTACTCAGTTGGTTGGAGCATTGTCCCATACACCAAAAGGCTATGGGTCTGATTGCTGGTCAGAGCACATACCTATGTTGCAGGTTCGATCCCTGGTGAGGGTGAGTATGGGAGGCAACTAATGAATGTTTCTCTATCACATTGACATTTCTTTCTCTCTCTCTCCCCCCTCCCCTTCTTCTCTCAAAATTAATGGCAATGTATCCCTATATGTGGATTTTTTAAAATGCAGAATCTCAGGCCCAACTCAGATCTATGGAACTAAGCTCTACACTTTGACAAGATTTCCAGGTGATCAAATGCACATTAAAAATGAGATACTCTAGTCTGCAAGAAGCCACTCACGTCAGGACTGTGCCTACTATTCTCATAAAATTGTAGAGAAAATGGGATCTTAAATGCTATCTCACACAACCTCATTCTGATTTTCAAATTTCCCTACCATCTCCTTTTTAAAAAAAAAATTAAGATCTTTATTGTTTAAAGTATTACATAAGTCTCCTTTCCCCCTCATTGACCACTCCCTGGCCAACCCCACCCCTCAGCACATAACCTCACCTGCATCTGTGTCCATTGGTTATGCTCATATGCATCCATACAAGTCCTTTGGCTGATCTCTTACCTCCTCATCTCCCACCTTCCCTCATAGGTTGGACAGTCTGTTTGATGCTTCTACGACTCTGGTTCTATTTTTGGTCATCAGTTTATGTTGTTTATTATATTGCACAAATGAGTGGGATCATTTGATGTTTATCTTTGTCTGACTGGCTTATGTCGCTTGGCACAATGTTCTCCAGTTCCATCCACGATAAGAATTCCTTCTTTGTTATATCAGCATAGTATTCCATTGTGTAGATGTATCAGTTTTCTAATTCATTCATCTGCTGATGGGCACTTAGGCTGTTTCCAAATCTTCTATTTCCCTACCATCGGTTTGCCAAACACCCATCCAGGCTCTGCCTGGGCAGGACTAATGTTAGAGAATACAGTCTCCCAAGGCAGCTCACACTAGAGAAGTGTATTTAATAGAAAACTGGTGTAATTGAAGGTCAAAGACATGGGCATCAAATAATCTAGGTTCAAGTCCTAGCTCCTCTATTTGAAACAAGGAGTTCAAACAGCACAGAACACTCAACCAAAATTAAGGGTAATAATACTATTAAATTAATTGTGTGTTAGCTTTGAGTACTGAATAAATTGCAATGACTTATATAGCACCTTAGCCTAGTGTCTAAGGCATCTTCTCTCCCAAACACCCTCATCTTCTTAGACCGTGTTGAAGGCATGTACCCACATGCCTTAGGTACATTCTAACAATAGCAATCCTTTCCTATATAACAAATCTTTATACTTTAAAAAACAGCAATCTTTCTCCTGCCTCTATTTGGGAAATGAATATTTGAAAATATAGGATTGGGGTATTTTTACATAATAGCCAATTTCAGAGTAAGTGTATTCCTTCCTCTTTCTCTTTTATGTTAGTCCTTCAGAGATATACCTAATTCTGTTTAGTTACACAGCTCAAATTTGCCTTACATTAATATACTCCCTTAAAAAAGTAATGTCCTTTTGAGAAAGCATGTAACCAATGTGAAGAGTGATTATACAATAAATGTATTATGCAAATTATAGTGAACATTTTATGCACACTGAATAAAGAATCAAATTAAAGTCTCATAACCCTTGGAAAATTAGAGTTAGCAAAAACAGGTTGATTTGCCCTTGAACAAAAAACTGCTAAGAGCAGACATTACCCCATCATTTCCACAAAACTGAGCCATTTCTGAAGCTTTCAGATTAAAATAAGAAATCCCCTGGGAGTCAAAAAAGATCAGCTATTTTTACAGTAATAATTTGGAATTGCAATTTGAAAGTGTTATGAGTTAGAAGGAATTGGCAAACTTTTGTGTCATATTTTGAAAAGCTAATATTCCAGGTAATCAGCCAGTTGAGAACACCAAGCATAGCATAGGGAGAGGACACAGGCTAGGCAGGGAGAAAGGCTTCATAAGACTAAGCACAGGAGGGCTGATTCACAGAGCTTTCCCCCAGAACCATGGTTGGCTTTCCACGGTTCCCCCAGAGCCACATGCAGCTCTTTGGCCCCTTGAGTGTGGAACTTCCACAAAATACCACGGCCTGGGCGAGTCTATTTTGAAGAAGTGGTGTTATAAGAAGTTTAAGTTTAAGAAATTTGGCTCTCAAAATAAATTTTAATTGTTGTACAGTTGATATTTGGCTCTGATGACTAATGAGTTTGCCGACCACTGCCTCAGAACAATCTAGAATGGCAGTTATGCAATAGACCTCCATATTTTTTACAAATTTTCTTTACTAACTGTATTAATGGGACATAATAGGCACTTTCTTATTACACTGTTGTACCCACCTATTGTGGCTTACCAATATGGTTCCTACCAATGAACTCTATAGAGAAATAATAGATGTTAAGGAAGATAATTTACCACCCAAAGTCCAGTCTCTTTCCATCACCATATATTTGACCCCTTAACACTCTACTCCTCCTTAACCCTCTTCCCCTCTGATAACCACCATACTGTGGTTTGTATCTATGAGATTTTGTTTGTCTGTCTTGTTTGTTCATTCGTTGTTTTCAGTTTTATATCCCACATATTCATGAAATCATAAGGTTCTTGTCTTTTTCAACCTGGTTTAGTTTACTTAGCATGATATTTAGTATCCATCCATGTTGTCACAAATGTCAGTGTTTCATATTTTCTATGGCTGAGTAGTATTCCATTGTTTATATGTACCATATATTCTTTATCCAGTCATCTATCAAAAGACACTTCGGTTGTTTCCATATCTTGGTTACTGTGAATCATGCTGTAATGATCATTGGGGTGCATACAGCTTTATGAAAAAAATATTTTCAAATTTTTCAGGTAGACTTGGAAGAAGGGTTGTTTGGTCATTTGTAACTCAATACACCATGCAATATAAATACCATGCATTACAGAATTGCACCAATGAAACCTATCTAATTTTATTAACCAGTTCCACCCCAATAAATTACATTTAAAAAGGGATAATGTAGATGGTCTGTACTGCATTTGCATTTTGGAGAACAAAGAAGCCATCACAAGTACTTAAGTCAATAAGCACATCAGGTGTGAATAAGGTAGGTCGAAATTCCATTGGCCTCCCAATTTTTACACACGGAGTCAGAATGCGGGCTCCAGTGCCAAGAGCAGTACTTCCATTTATCCACCCTTACAGATCAATTTTGTTTCCTGTTCATCCTCTTTGTGTACCAGACAAGGTGTTAAAAAGTACTATTAACAAATACTCAGGGAGCATTTCTATGATTTCTGAGGTGGATGCAATGGGAGCGAGGAAGGGGGAGGAGAAAAAGACAAATGGCACATAGATTCTCTCATACAGGAATATATAAGCCCAATGGAGAAAGTCAGTTTAATACTATGCTGCTCATTAAAAGGCTGTACAAGGTCTGCTTTTCACAAGTACACAGACCTACAGCACATACCATGATGATAGAAAGAAAGCTTATATCTGAGTAGGGAAGAGATAACAAAGACAATAAAGTTGAGCTTATTAGCATGCTCTTTTTTCTTTTTATTTTCTTATTTTATAGTGTGCTAATGAATTTTATTGAAGTATAGTCTACATATGATAAATGCCCATTCCAACATTCAGTTTGATGAGCTTGGACAAGCGTACTTACCTGTAAAACTGCCATAACAATGAAGCTATGAACAGTCTCATCACCAAAAAGCTCCTACCCGCCCCTTTCTAGTCACCCTCCCCACAACTCTGGTCCCCCGCAGCCACTGGTCTGCTTTCTGTCATTAAGAGATGGATTTTGCCTGCTCTAGAATCTCATGCAAATGGAATCCCACAGTATGTGCCTGTTTTTCTCTGTTTTTTCTTTCTTGCTCAACATAAGGATAACATTTAGAGATGAGAAGAAAATGGCATTCTAGCTTGAACGAAGACATATGGACAGGTAAGAAAGAGGTGAGTTCAGGAGCTTTACATAGATCAAAATAGACAGACCACAGAAGAGGGGTGAGGGAGAGAATACAGGACAGATAAAATGAACTGATCATGCATCATGTAGAACTTCTAAACCACTTTTACATCCTCAAGCTATCCTCCTGCTCCATCATTATACTCTGGCCACGCCACTGTGGGGCTCTTGTGCCTGCTGTTCCCACAGACTGGAGCACTCATCTCCCAGACTGTACAGAAGCTGGGTTCTTCCTCTCTTCCATTAGCTTCCATCACCACATGCTGTTAATGTCACCCATGGCATGGCGCACAATCTGGCACTACTATGTTTATAAGATTACTATATTTTACCATGACATACTATAAGTGTCACAGTAACAACAAACAGAATAGTTCTGTTCATAAATGGACAAATCACCGGGGCTGGCTATCTTTTGGGGTTCATATTAGTCACTGAAAAAGTAAATATGTGAGTAGATGAATGAATAAATGAGTAAATTCATAGCAGATTGAAAACCTCAGCGTTTATCCAGTTACGTGCATAATTCAGGCATTTATAAGCCTCTCAACTCTCTCTGACAAACAATTCCTCACCTCTCTTCTTCTAAAATACCCTTTTATTACTACATAACTTAAAGCGCAGCCAAGAGTCATATAAATTTGCAACATCAATCCTAAAATCATGACATTGGCCTGATCTGTTTATGAATTTTGGGGCAAAACAAGGCAAAC
The DNA here is from genome assembly GCA_027563665.1 of Antrozous pallidus. Taxonomy (NCBI): domain Eukaryota; kingdom Metazoa; phylum Chordata; class Mammalia; order Chiroptera; family Vespertilionidae; genus Antrozous; species Antrozous pallidus. The sequence goes on along the minus strand of CM050524.1, from coordinate 47,799,084 downwards.
TATTTAATAGTAGCAGACCAGGTACATGTTGATGTAAAAGTCACTGTAACTAAAATGATAGCAATTGTTAGAATAAGGCAGGATTCTTTTTTTTCTAATTATAGCAAATGGGCACAGAAAACAAGGCTACCAGGTGCTTTGGTGTTAATGCTCTGGCTGTTTTTGTGGCACTGGAGTTGTATGGCACAGGATTTTAAGGTCAGGTTAGCACAGCACTGTTTTCAGATCAATAAATGCCTTTGTGTCGAGGGCCTGCTGATTGCTTGCTTAGTTTATTGTGACTTCACAAAAGTGCCCAGGAACAATATTGCTCAGCAGAAGGAAAAAATAGGTGATCTGATGGCCAAACAAAACAAAACAAAACAAAATGATGTTTACGAAGAAGGGCAGTTTAGAGAGGGCCAGAACTCCATAGTAAAGAGGACAATTGCAAAGGTAGTGAAATTACTGCTTTCAAATCCTGCTTTTCGAACCTGACCTTGAAAATGTTTTCAAACACAAGAAAATTCATAAACAGTGGCTCAAGTCAGTTTGTTTTTTTTTCCTTTCTGACACAGAAATACCACAGGAATAACTCATTTTCTGTAAGTTCCCAAAAGTTCTCCTTTCCCTGTATTCTAAGGTCCTTTAGCCATTTAACAAGTACCACATACAAGGGGAATAAATGTTTGGGAACATAATTTAAGTTTCCCTCCCCAAATTGCAGGTGAGGGGAGAATGCATTTCTCTCTTATTCACGTGTGTCAGTTTCTTTTGCATATGAACAGGAAGCTTGGAATTCCTCATGGGCTCCAAAAACACATGGGAGAAACATAGATGGGTTTGCGAGAGCTTGCTTTCTGTCCTTATGAAGCAGGAAAAGCGGAAAACAAAGCAACACTAAAGGAAACTATTGCCCCAAACTTCCTTTTCTAGGAAACAAAGCAGCGAGAACTTCAGTAACATCAGATATTTTGAGATGGCGCTTTAAAAGATATTCTTCTGTTGGAAATGATAGAGTTGACTTGTATCTAAACCCAAATTGATGGCATTATCTTTCTGGAAGCTGATCTGTCCAAGCTGACAAAACATCACAGCAGGATGACTTCTATGCTAAGAAGAAAGCTGGGGCTTGGGGAGGAGATACAGTCCTTTGCCTGGGTAGTTTCTGCAGGGTAATTTAAACTTCCTGGTTTGAGGTATACACTATCAAAATTCACATAATAATAAAACTAAAAGCTATGTACTTTATGCGGTGCACTTTATCCAGCTTTTAGTCATAGCTTATCTCATTGAAATCTCACGACAACTTTATATAAGTATCATTACTCCCATTTTGCACATGGTGTAACCTAGTCTCAGAGTGTTGAAATTATCTCATTGTAATATAAATGAGTTGCATAAACAGTAGAAGACTGTGCAGTGGGGCACAGTTTGTATATGATATTTTTGAAAATAGCAATTATAAATCCAGGAACATTTTCTAGAAAACGTGCCTCGATTATATCTTTGCATGACATATACAAGGGTCTAAAAGAATTCATCTATTGGGCTTCCATGGGTAGAAAAGTAACTGCTACAACGTATGCCATCAATAAACATCAATTACATAAATGAGCAAACATATGATATTAAAGCTTTCTGTTCTTGTATAATTGACACAGAAGCTCTTTCTTTAGCAGTAAAGAGTGAAGATTTAAGAATTCCCATATTGATATATCGCAGTTGAGGGTTCAGATAGCTCAATACTGTGCCTTCACCACCTGCAGGAGCGCCTGGAATGGACAGACACTCAAGACATATTGATTGAATAAACAAATTAATAAATGGCCTTTGACACTCAGGATAGTCACCAGTCATTTGGGGTAATTGACAGCAGGATTATAGCAAGAAATGTCTCAGAGTTTTAGGAGGGTGTTTTATCAATTGATACGTATATGTCTTCCTCCACAGCTTTTAAAGTAATTGAAATAGTGCAGGCCCAGCCTGTATGAATGACAGCACAGCCTTCTTTCTTGTAGAGCTTTGGGCTCTTTGCATGAATGCTCTTAGCAAAGAAAGAGAGGAGAGATTATCGATGGAAAAAGGCTCCTCTACAATGACCTGCTTTTCTAGAGCTGTATCAGATTGTCAGCTCAAAGTCCAGGATCACCAGAGACCTAGTCCTGCATTCCCTCCCTTGGATCAAACCACGAAATTAACAATCTTATCAGCCCTTGAATTTGTTTCTCCTCCCCCCCCCCCCACTTCGAAGTTTTTCTTCCAGACATATCTCCATCCATCAGTTCTTTAAGTCAATTTGTAAACCCAAAATAAAAATGAAACTACTTAGGTAAGTTGTTAATACCTCGAGTAACTTCCCCTGAAGGAACCATATTTGTAACATATGACTCCATAATCAACACCATGGTGTCTTCCTTAATGACTTGTGGGCCATGCAGTACAGCCAGGTCCGAGGTGTTTATAAATTTTTTAAAAATCCTTGCAATGTAGTTTCAAATTTGGGAAATTTCAGATCATAATCAGATGATCAACTTCTCATTAGCAATCAGAAAACTGGGAGGCGATGGGCCTGTGTGAAAATAGTTGAGTGTCACTGATTAAGGGCTGCTATCTTCTCTAGTTTGGACATGATTTTGTATTAGTTTGCCATAGCAACTCATTAAGTTACACTTACTTTCAGTTCTTACCTGGACTACTTCCAGCTGATGGAAATAAGCAGAAATTAGTAGGGGAAAATGGATTTCTGATATTACAACACCTCTAGGTCTGAAAATGGAGAAATATAGGACAACTGAATCATGGTCAAGAAGAAAAAAAACTTTACACAAGATTTTCATTGTTATCAATTAATTCTACAATATCGTTCCCAAGCACTGGGTCAGTCTATTTTAAAGACATATGTATATGCAGATTTCAACTTCTTGTCCAAATATATATCCTGTTTGAGAAACAACCCACATAACAGCTTGGTTAAGCACGAAGTACACAAAGTTTGGTGTCAAATCTTAGTTATTAATCTCTGTATCTCCATTTCCTCACTGGAGAATGTAGATGATCATAGTACTTATTTACAATTCATAGATTAAATGAATTAATATATATAAATCACTAGACGCAGTACCTGGCAATGTTATTATTTTTTGTTAGAACCTCAGATGTTTTAAGAACCATATTTTTCATTTCTTTATTATTTACAAAAATGTGTGAGCCATAAATATGCCACAGTGTCGCTGTGTTGATATCAAGTTCTTAAGCACAGTAATTACATGCAATAAGTAGATAGCCATGGTTAATTTTATCCTATTCTCTTCTAATTTACTGAATGATCTTGAACTTCATTTTAATAAACATAATAGGCCTATGTTTCATTTTCTATGATTATTAAAGGAAAATAGTCATGTTTTTTAAAGTGTTCTGATTTCTTAAACATGACATTCCATATTGAAATATTTGGTTTTTATTACCTCATTATGGGGGAAATTTTTGCACTAATTAGGGTATTTTAAAAAACATAGTTCATATAATAAAATGCCATCTTTAATTCCAGTCACCTCTACAATTTCTCTTTCAAAATCACGACATTTTAAAATTATATGTTCCATAACAAACCATTTTGGGGCACTTGCTACACACACACACACACACACACACACACACACACACACGCATACACACACACACACACACACACACACACACACACAGTGATGAAGGAAAGCATTTTGTAATCCTCACATAAAAATGTCAAATTTAAATTTTATTAATAATATTCCCCTATTTCAGAGATTTTCGTTTTAACTTTTCATCTTTGTTGATATGTGTATGTGTTCTGGGAAGCTTACTGTTTATGTATCTGTACAATCCATACTATTTTCATTTGTAAGTTAACCAAGTATTTACAAACATTTCTGCATATTTTTATGTAGCTCATATAGTTGCAAAACACAAAGGGCCATAGGAAATCTCATGATGTTAGGTAATAATAGTAAGGAATGTAGCCATTACAGTATTAAAAGATTCTTAACCAGAGAATATAATTAATTTTAAAATTCTAGATGGGCTGTTATTTTTTATGCACTTTTTTTTAAAATAACCCTGCTATCAACTTTCAAAAAGCAGGAAACTCCATCTGGTATTTGCACCTTTCTGTGAGAGGATGCCTGGATCCCCCCATTGTCATTTTCCGCTCACAACGAATGAAATTCTCCCTCTTGGATAAATTTAAATAATGATTATGTAGAAGCACAATCACCTATGAAAAATGATTACAATATTTTTGGCTAGAATAAATGAGGAAATTGTGAATTCATACTGGGCTAGCTTCTGATCGAATGAAAGAGTAAAATACCTTTGCACATCACTGAGTGTCTTGCACACATTAGGCACTTTATAAAATTTCTTGAGGAGTACTTAAGGAATGAGGAGTTTCAGATCACATAAATAAAAATGACAATGGCCTTTGCAAGGCAGCTCTTGGTTTAGGTTCACCACTTAGAAAAATATTAATTAGTATTCAACATACATTAGCTCACGGTTCATTGAATCGTTTATTTCATCCATTCATTCAATAAACGACAAAGGGTGTCTACTGTCCCTGTGTGGACCACTTGTTCTTTAGAAGACTAAAAGATGCTCTGCACTGTTTAGTGGACAAACATTTGGAAAATACAGGAATAAGTAATATTAAATGAGCTTTTCCCAACATTGAGACTTTTCAGAGCCTTTAAAATCTTAATGTGCATAGTCAATTTTTAATGAATGATATAAAATATGATGAATGCTCTCACAGTGCGATGATGGAAGAATTCACAGATGGCATTTGGTTTAATGATATGGGGACCTAATAGGACCTTCATCAAGGAGACAACATTTAAACTAGGCCTTTGGGAAAAAAATTACTTTCCCCATAAATAAAAGTAATACATATTCATTTAGAAAATACAGAAAGATATAAATATGAAATAAAAATTAACTATTAAGGACATGGCCTTGATATAATCATTATTAACTAATTTTGAAGTTTCTGACAGTCTGTTTATTTGACAACTATCTTTTCTTTTTAACAATATTTCTTTATATAAAGAACTATAATCCAGCCGAAACTGGTTTGGCTCAGTGGATAGAGCGTCAGCCTGCAGAATGAAAGGTCCCAGGTTCGATTCTGGTCAAGGGCATGTACTGTGGCTGTGGGCACATCCCCAGCAGGGGATGTGCAAGAGGCATCTGATCGATGTTTCTCTCTCATCGATGTTTCTGATTTTCTATCCCTCTCCCTTACTCTCTGTGAAAAATCAATAAAATATATTTTTACAAAAGAACTATAATCCATATGTGTGCAATATTGCAATATTAGTATTTTTCTACAGCATTAAAAATCCTCAAAATATTTTAGTGGCTACAACTATGAAATCATTCCACTATAATTGAGTATTTCTGTTATTCCAAATTTCAGTTAATATAAATCAATGGTTGTCAATGTGTGGTTCCTAGACCAGCTACATCAACATCACTAGGAACATCTTAAAAATGCAAATTCTTGGGAACTACCCAGACTTCCTGAATCAGAAGGTATATGGGAAGAGCCCAGCATATAAATAATTCTGAAATCTTTGCATGTAATTGTGATTATCAATTATTTTTCATTTCACATGCAGATCACTTCAGGTTATTAATATTTACAACGTTTCATTCAGTATCAAAGACACATAGAAAGAGCTATTAAATGACAGCTGATATAAATGTGCTTCCTTATCCTTTGAAATCTTGTGATGCAAATAATTCTATGGGGTCAAATTAACATTAATTCCATTAGAGAAAACCTGTATTTTTCATCCTTGATGGTTGTTAGACTTTTTCTTTACAATTTAAAAGTAATGCCCTAGCCGATTTTGCTCAGTGGATAGAGCTTTGGCCTGCAGACTGAAGGGTCCCAGGTTCGATTCTGCTTAAGGGAATATGATCGAGTTGTGGGCTTGATCCCTAGTACGGGGTGTGCAGGAGGCAGCCAATCAATGATTCCTTCTCATCAGTGACATTTCTATCTCCCTCTTCCTTCTCCCTTCCTCACTAATATCAATAGAAAATATATTTAAAAAATAAAAAGATTATCAAAATATTCTGAAGAAACCCCAAACACTAATTTAAAAGAATATATGCATCCCATGTTCACATCGGCATTATTTACAACTAGAGGCCCAGTGCAAAAAATTCATGCACAGGGCAGGCAGCAGAAGGTGGGGGGGTGTCCCTTAGCCCAGCCTGCACCCTCTCCAATCTGGGACCTCTCCAGGGATGTCCGACTGCCCTAAACGGGCAGTCGGACATCCTTCTCACAATCCAGGAATGCTGGTTCCAAACTGCTCACGTGCCTGCCTCCCTGATTGCCCCTAATTGCTTCTGCCTGCCAGCCTGATCACTGCCTAACCACTACCCTGCCAGCCTAATTGATGTCTAACTGCTCCCCTGCCAGCCTGTTTGCCTCCAACTTCCCTCCTCTGCCAGCCTGGTCATCCCTAACTGGCCTCACTTGCAGGCTTGATTGCCCCCAACTTCCCTCCCTTTCAGGGCCTGGGACCTTCCTACAGCCCTCCCCTGCTGGCCATCTTGTAGTGGCCATATTGTGTCCACATGGGGGCAGGATCTTTAACCACATGGAGGCAGCCCTCTTGTGTGTTGGAGTGATGGTCAACCTGCAAATTACTCTTTTATTAGATAGGATGGAGGCCTGGTGCATGTGTGGGGGCCAGCTGGTTTGCTGGGGTAGGGTTCCCTTGGGGTAAGGGGCGGCCTGGGCGAGGAGCCTGTGGAGGTTTGCAGGCCAGCCATGCCCTTCAGGGACCCAAGTGGAGGCCCTGGGATCTGAGATTAATTTATGTCTACAATTAAAACTTTGTAGCCTGGAGTGGAACCAAGCCTTCTGCTTGCTCCATGGTGGCAGCCATTTCTGTTTGAATCTTTGTAGCCTAGAGTGGAGGGCTAGGCCAGCAATAGCAGGCAGAAAGCTTGGCTTCCTCCATTGCCAGGGAAACCCCAGTCTCTGTTCTCTCCAGCTCAGTGGCTGCCTCCATTTCTGTATCTTTTATAATTAAAACTTTGTAGCGTTGAGTGGATGCCTAGGCTGGCAACGGCAGTCAGAAAGCTTAGCTTCCTCTGTTGCCAGGGAAACCCAAGCCTTCCTCCTGCTCTCAGTGGCGGCAGCCATCTTTGTTGGGGTTTATTTGCATAACCTGCTCCTCATTGGCTGGTGGGCGTGGCTGTGGGCGTGACATGTGGTTGTAGTGAAAGTACTGTCAAATTTGCATATTACTCTTTAATTAGATAGTATAGCTAAGACAGAGAAGCAACCTAAGCGTCCATCAATAGATGACTGGATAAAAAAGTGGTGGTGCATATACTGTATAAAGCGCAACGTTACTCAGCCATAAAAAAGAATGACATCTTACCATTTGTGACAACACTGATGGACATACAGGTTATTGTGCTAAGTGAAATACACCAGACACAGGAAGACAAAAACCATGTGATATCACTTATATGTGAAATCTAAAGAACAAAATAAATGAACGAACAAAATAGAAACAGACTTATAAATACAGAGAATAAACTGAAGGAGGCCACATGGGAGGGTTTTGGTATGTCAGGGTAAAAAAAAGGAGATAAGATTAAGAATTACTAATGGATAACTCCAAAACAGGCATGATGATGTAAGGTTAAGTATAGAGGATACAATTTAACAATACTGTCACAACTATCTAGGGTGCCAGGCAGACACTTGAATTATCAGGGGAACAATCTATAACCTATAGGAATCTCTGACCACTGTGCTGTACACCTGAAACTAATACAACAAAGTGTTGAGCTCAAACTACAATTTTAAAAAAATAGTTGCTTTAGTCTCTGAAAAAAAATCAAGATATATGTCTGATTTTCTTAAACAGTTTAGCCTTGATTATGGCAAACTGCTATAATCTGCATTTTTAGTTCATTTCCTTTCTCTCAACCCCTTAGATTTGGGAAGGGCTCTTCAATGTGTCTTTAATCATTATTTTTGTTATAAAGAACCTAGTCTTCTTCCAGACAATTATAATTCTTAGTTTGTACCACCTTAACTTGTCTTGTATTCCTTTCACCTCATTTAATACCTCTTTCTGCTGTTCTTTTATGTGCTATGATGGGAAATATGTATGTGGAGGGGTCGGCTCTAACGTGATTTTAATTTTGAAATTGTTATTCTTGCCTTTGTTATCTCCCCGCACTGCTGTTTCATCCCAGCGTGTTGCCTTCGCCTCACATCCTGTCCTCTTTTCATTCCATCCTGTTGCCCTGGCATCTCAGCTGATTCTATTTCGTGGCTTTCTTTTCCTGTTTACCAAAGGCAATGTCTTCTTAAATCAGATTAAGTATGACAAATAGCCTTCTAAATTTTTTCTGGTTCCTGTTATAAATAGTGTTCAGAGGTCTGCTCTTCCTCTTGCTTTCAGGATATTATTTCTTTTGGTTTTTGCCACAGGATGGTTTGGGTAGGTTCCTTTTATTTTTCCCCTGCTTTCCTAAAATAATGAGAAAAATTCCCAGCTTTTGCATTTATAAAAAGAGTTAGTGGATTTCCCTTGGCTCATGATTATTCTTTAAATACTTAGTTAACAGATCAGTCAGATCTGTAACTGGACAATATATGGACACTCCTAGTGTCTAACAATCAGTTTGTATAGATGTTTGGGGCAGAGATGGGCTCTTCTACTCTTGGTTGTTCATCGGGGTTTCTGAACCAGCCGAACACAGTAATATCATCTGTTCTCAGCATGCCTTCTGCTACCTCTCTCTCTCCATCTTCTTACCTCCAGCATCTTACTTCTAGGGACTAGACCTCCAGACAGAGCTTGATCTTAGCAGCTGTTCCTACCTCTTAGAATTCCAGTCGCTCTTTGGGTATAGAAAGAGCAAGCCTGATAGAAATGAGCAGGGTGCCTTGGGTACCTTAAAGCGCGGCATCCATGGGCAGCCCGGTTTTGCTATTTTTATAAATCTTAGGTACTCGATCCTTCTCTGATATCAGATTTGTGGGGATGTTTCATTATATTTATTCTTCTCAGGTTATTTGAACAGCTTAAAAGATTTATCAACACAGAATATACACACTTTAACAGCTGACAGCTCAATTTTGAAAATGAAATGAATTTTAATAAACACTGCCTTTATAATTATTCAGTGTCCATATATATATTTTTGGAGCCCCCTATATCTCTAAAAGCTGTGATACAGAAAGAGATACTTTACATAGAAGCACTGTCCTCAACTTCCCTAGAAGTATCTTTTAGAACAAGTATTTGTAAGAAAGCCATTTATTAAGAAAGTGCTTTTGGAAAACCCCCCACAAACATGTTTTAGAGTTTCAGAAATAGAGGACAAGAATCCAAGGAAGAGGATATAATCCTACTTAATAAAAGAATAATATACAAATTGATCATCACTTCAACACACAAGATGGCCACTTCCATGTGGACATAAGATGGCCACCACAAGATGGCTGGGAGGGGAGAGCAGTGGGAGGGAATAGGCCTGGAGGGGAAGGCAGTTGGGAAGAACAAGGCCTGCAGGGGAGAGCAGTTGTGGGGAACCAGGCCTGCAGGGGAGGACAGTTGGGGGCAACCAGGCTGGCAGGGGAGGGGAGTTAGTGGCAATCAGGCCAGCAGGGGAGCAATTAGGCTTCAATCAGGTGGGCAGGGGAGTGGTTAGGGGATGATCAGTCTGGCAGGCTCCTGGTTAGGAGCAATCAGGCAGGTAGGCAGGTGAGCAGTTGGGAGCCAGCAGTCGTGGCATTGTGAGAGAGAAGTCCCAGATTGGAGAGGGTACAGGCTGGGCTGAGGGACACACCCTCTCCCTCCTTCCTCCCAGCATGAATTTTGTGCACCAGGCCTTTACTTTCAAATAAAATTTCATGAAGGGTAACATCAGCCTAACGTCTCAGGTGAATTCAATTGTGTAAATCACAACTCAGAGTTGCCCCAGCAAACTGCAGCTCATGAGCCACATATGGCTCTTTGGCCCCTTGAGTGTGGCTCTTCCACAAAATACCACAGCCCAAGAGAGTCTATTTTGAAGAAGTGGCATTAGAAGAAGTTTAAGTTTAAAAAATTTGGCTCTCAAAAGAAATTTAAATCATTGTACTGTTGATATTTGGCTCTGTTGACTAATGAGCTTGCCAACCACTGCCCTAGCCCCACCCAGGAGCTGGGCCTTCATTTAGAGTTAATAGAGTCATTGGGTAGGAACCATTGGTGAGGAAGGAGAAGGCTCTTAAAATTCCAGGCACTGCCCTAGCTGGTTTGGGTCAGTGGATAGAGCGTTGGCCTGCAGAGTGAAGGGACCCAGATTTGATTCTGGTCAAGGGCACATGCCCTGGTTACAGGCTCGATCCTCAGTGGGGTCTATGAAGGAAGCAGCCGATCAGTAGATTCTCCTCATTGATTTTGCTATCTCTCCCTCTCCCTTTCTCTCTTAAATAAAAATATATTTTTAAAAATTCCAGGCACTTTATGGCTCTTGGACCTATAACTTAGCAGCACTAGTAACCTAAGAGCCACCCTGGGGGGAAGAGTCACAGATTCTGACAGTTGGAAACAAGCACCCCAAATTTGGGAGGGGCATGAGATCAGCTGAAAAGGAGCCAAAGAGACTTGGGCGAGCAAGGACAGTCTCCTCTCTAATGACCTTGTTTATTGCCTTTCCTCTCTTACCTACACCCAACCTGCACCTTCGGGGTCATGAGAAGCTAACCATACCCACTTAAAGGTTGTAAACTCCTGCCTCAAACTCTCCTGTCAGTCTATCCCTTAAAGAATGGTTCTGAGTTGTATCCTTTAAAAGCAGAAGTTGTTTTTACCTGGTCATAAGCTGTTTCTTATATAAAGTTTACAGCAGCTGACAGAACTACTCTGCTTGCGGCAGAATAATAAAATACAAATTTTGACATATTTAATGTAGCTGATCACTTTGGACCTGGCTTCATATTAAAATATGTTTTCACAAATGATATGTTTCAAACATAATTTGGTTTTATCTTTCTTATATTTCATTAAACATTTGATTTAGCTGTAATAGTGTATAAAATTAATTAATATTATTACATTAATTTTGGAAATGGGTTTTGATCAAAGCATTTTTTTGTTACAGTAGTGGGTCACCCATAAATATGAAATCTAAGTGAAGTAGTCCAAGCAGCCTGTGTCCTGGAGTATGCCTCAACAAGGTGGAGGGCAACCCATGGAGAGGATGGGCAGGGAGAAGGATCAAACCCCGCCCTAGCCTAGGAATAAACGTGCTTAAATGCAGGTATCTCAAGAGCTCAAGATTTCTCATAGAAGTAAGAATGTCCTAAAAGACTCAGTAAATATACATAAACTCTTTCAAGATACTCTAATGCCTCCTGATCCCCAAGTAGCCAGAAGTCACTGTTCATTTTGGTTTGAATTTGCATGTTTTGTTTCTCCATAGAAAGAGGAGAAAACGTAAGAGAATAAAGCCAGTACACTGTTTCTTTAAGGGTTGGGGTGAAGAGTCCTTTAGAGAGTCTATCCAATCCCCTTCCTGGGGTGTCACCTGATGAAGACCTTTAGGGCTCTATTCATATGGCTAATGCTATGGCCTGTGATCCCCAAATGCTATGCCCCTCACACCCAGACTGAGAACTCAGGATCCAGGACTGAGATGAATTCAACTGTGATTGCCCCATCCTGCAAAAAGTAGACTCTCAATTCATATTTGTTGAATGAATGGATAATTTTAAATAGATCTTGATTCCAATAGCCCCAGGTCTAATATGCTGCAAGGTGATTATATATTTATGATGATTATAAATGAATGAAAGAACCCAAAAATGAAAGAATAAGTTAATACATTTTTCTTGAACTAGTGCATTATCTTTCCAGCTGGGACGAGAGTCTCCTTCCTGTCTAGCTCTTCAGCGAATGTGTGCTTCATATTAATGCCAGTGGCTGTCTTCTGAAGCACTAATCTAATCATGTCACTCTCAGGCTCAAAACTGTCTTTGTACTTACAGATGAATCCAACCTCTTCAATATAGAGGCTCAGTTTCTGGAATATATGACTCTAAATTATTTTTCCATCACCTATTCAATCCCTATAAACCATTACCAGATGGCTCACAGCTAGTTATATCTATAAATTACTTTGACATTCCCTTTTTTTTTCTTCTTTCCTTCTTTCCTTCCTTCCTCCCTTCCTTCCTCCCTTCCTTCCTCCCTTCCTTCCTTCTTTCCTTCCTTCCTTCCTTCCTTCCTTCCTTCCTTCCTTCCTTCCTTCCTTCCTTCCTTCCTTCCTTCCTTCCTTCTTCTCATTTGAGGATATTTCTCTACTGATATTATTATTATTATTATTATTATTATTATTATTATAGAATGGAAGGGAGGGGGAGAGACACAGAGAGAGAGAAACATTGAAGTCAATTGGTTGCCCCCAGCATAGGCCCTTACCATGGCCAGAGATTGACCCTACAACCACCGCATGTGCCCTTGGCAGGAATCAAACCCTTCAGTCCTGTGGCGGATGCTCTGTCCACTGAACCAAACCAGCTAAGGCTATATCCCCCCCCCTTTTTTTTTGCTATTAGTTTTCTTTTGGATTAACATGTTCTAAATGTCTTTTTCCCTTATCTAAATTTTATTCATACTGCAAAGCCTAACTTAAAAATCTTCCTCCTCTGCGACATTTTCCTCCTACCCAGTTAGGAATAATCACTTCTGTCTTGTTCTACAATGTCATTGACGGTGTCTTATTATATGATTACTTATTTATATGACTGTGCCTCACTTTCATTCAAACATGCTTTTGAGACACACACTGATATTATTATCATTATATCTGCCCTTTATTCTCATGTGAGCCAGCATCGACTGCTACCGTTTACTGAATTGAAATGATTGGCTGAGTTCAGAATTTTAAAATGTATGGTATAATTTGGTCAGGAAAACCTGGAAGCAAGCTAAATGCCAAACAATAAGGGAATGGTTAAGCAATTTATAGTACAGAAACTCATTGGAATCGTGTTTCTATTAAAGTTACAAATGTGAAAATTAATAGCTTCATGAAAATATTTATGATTTGATGTTAAGTTACAGAAAAAGGATCATGAAAAATACATCCAGATCATAAGTATAACTATGTAAAATACATTTGCATTATTAGGAGGGATAATAAGGCAATTAAAAACAAACAAATGCAATTGATATCAGAGCATGGAATAATGACGGGTGCATTTAAAATTAACAATGAAATATTATTTTTCATTGAATTAGCCAGTTACTTTTGGTATCATAACAAATTGGTTTACATTGCTCTCAATATGAACATGCAAGATCTTTATTAAAGAAAATCAAGACACTGTTATATATTTGTGCACATGAGGGTTGTATTGGTGGGTCACTACATATATGCCTACTTCAGATGCCTACTTCAGGACTGAGGGACTCATTCCCCTGATTGTTTTGGTGCTGGTGACTGCCAGATGCCAGATGAGCCACCCTCTAGGCACTGACCATCTAGGAATAAAAAAAAACTCTTTGGTTCTGAGATGTTGAGGATTGTAATTTATTATCATTATTATTATTATGATTATAATTATTATTATTATTATTATTATTACTACTACTACTACTACTACTACTAGAGGCCTGGTGCACAAAATTCATGCACGTGTAGAGGTATCCCTCAGCTTAGCCTGCAGCTACTCCAATCTGGGACCCCTTGAGGGATCTCCAACTGCCAGTTTAGGCCCAATCCTGGTGGGATCCAGCCTGAACAGACAGTCAGACATCCCTCGCACAATCCAAGACTGCTAGCTCCCAACTGCTTGCCTGCCTGCCTTCCTGATTGTCCCTAACAGCTTCTGCCTACCAACTTGATCACCCCCTAACCACTCCCCTGCCAGCATGATTGATGCCTAACTGCTCCCCTGCCAGCTTGTTTGCCCCTAATTGCCCTCCCCTTCAGGCCTGGTCACTCCTAACTGCCCTCCCCTGCAGGCCCTGGTCACTCCTCACTTCCCTCCTCTGCAGGCTTGATCACCCCCAACTGCCCTCCCTTGCAGGCCTAGTCCTTCTCAACTGCCCTCCCCTGCTGGCCATCTTGTGGTGGCTATCTTGTGTCTACATGGGGGCAGGATCTTTGCCCACATGGGGACAGCCATTTTGTGTGTTGGAGTGATGGTCAATCTGCATATTACTCTTTTATTAGATAGGATACAGGCCTGGTGCATGGGTGGGGGCCAGCTGGTTTGCCCTGAAGGGTGTCCTGAATCAGGGTGGGAGTTCCCTTGGGTTATGGGGTGGCGTGGGTGAGAGGCCTATGGTGGTTTGCAGGCCAACCACACCCCCTGGTGACCGAAGCGGAGTCCTGGTAACTGGGATTTACTTATCTTCTATAACTGAAACTTTGTAGCCTGGAGCTAAGAAATGGGCCAGCCAGGGCAGGCAGAAAGCCTGGCTTCCTCCATCACCAGGAGCAATTCAAGCCTCCTACTCTCTCCAGTTTTTGTTGGCATTTATTTATCTTCTATCATGAAAATTTGTAGCATTGAGTGGAGGCCTAGGTTGGCCAGGGCAGGTGGAAAGCTTAGCTTCCTCCATTGCCAGGGAAACCTAAGCCTCCCTCCAACTCTTGGTTGGGTTTATTTGCATATTTGCTCCTGATAGGCTTGTGCGCATGGCTTGTGGCTGTAGTTGAGGTATGGCCAATTTGCATATTACTCTTTTATTAGATAGGATTATTATTATTATTATTATGTTGTTGTTGTTGTTGTTGTTGTTGTTGTTGTTATTAATCCTCACCCAAGGATATTTTTATATTGATTTTTTTTTTTAAGAGTGGAAGGGAGGGAGTGAGGTGGGGAGAGAGAGAAAGAAACATCTTTGTGTGAGAGAGACATCAATTGGTTGCCTCCCACACGCACACTACCAGGGTTGAAATCCAACTGGCAACCCAAGTATGTGTTCTTACCTGGGAATTGAACCCACAACCCTTTGGTGCTAAAGCCAACACACCAACCACTGAGCAACACCAGCCAGGGCTCCTTTTGTTTTTTTTTCAGACAATATTCAAAAAAAATTGTGACAAAGGAAGATTTTTACAAAACCACTGGAATAACACAACTCCTATCTATTCACATTTTGCTTAAAGGTGACAACTGCTACATTTAATACCAACTAACTTTATTCTCAGTGTAATTTAAGAAAAATGAAATGGTTCCTCTGCATGTTTTGGGAGGATTGAAAAAAGTCAGGTGAAGAGAAAGCCAAGTCATTTTCAGAGTCATGCTGCAGGGAAGATTCTAGAATACAAAGGCTGTTTTCATTAAAGATATGTGTCTTTTGTTCTTCTTTTTTTTTTTAAATGCATGCCCTAACTATGGATACTTAGTAAGAATGAATGCAGCAATTTAGATCATACAGCTAAACTAAACTCACGAGTTTTTGGAATAATAACTCAGCTTCCAAATGAACAGGAATGTGAAACATTGAGATAACAATCTTGAATACAGCCCAGACCGGTTTGGCTCAGTGGATAGAGCATCGGACTGCGGACTGAAGGGTCCCGGGTTTGATTCCGGTCAAGGGCATGTACCTTGGCTGTGGACACATCCCCAGTAGGGGGCGTGCAAGAGGCAGCTGATCGATGTTTCTCTCTCATCGATGTTTCTGATTTTCTATCCCTCTCCCTTCCGCTCTGTTAAAAAATCAATAAAATATATATATTTTTAAAAAAACAATCTTGAATACAGAAATGCGTTTTCTTCATAATGTTCTACCAGACTCGTCCACTAACCCGAGCAAAAATAAACATTCTTTTCACCCCCAAAGTATTCCCCTTTCAGTCCATACAGCCATGGTGTGCTGTGTAAAGATTTTCCTTTTCCATTCTGTACTCAATAGCCTATCAATTAGCCCCTGAAATGTACTCAGCATGAAAAATCTGACATTCAAGGCTAGAAACAGTTTTGTCATGTAGTATTTCCTTTTTTAAAGCATTTGTGGCCTTGCATATTTTTATTTGGGGATATTGCCAATATACAGGATTAATAAAAACTAATTTCTGGGAAAGAAAAAGTTGGAGGTATCACACTACCTGATATCAAATTATACTGCAAAGCCATACTAATCAAAATAGCAAGGTATTGACACAAAAACAGACACATAGATCAATGAAAGAGAATAGAGAGCCCAGAAATAAACCCATGCCTATATAGTCAATTAATATATAACAAAGAAGACAAGAACATACAATGGGGTAAAGGAAGTTTCAATAAATGGTCTTGAGAAAACTGGACACATACATGCAAAAAAATAAAACTAAACCACATTCTTACACCATATACAATAATAAACTCAAAATGGATTAACTGTAAGACCTCAAAAATAACAACAACAAAAACAAAAACCATCCAAGAAGAAAACACAGGCATTAAAATCTCATATATTTCTCTTAGCAATATTTTTCCTGATATATCTCCTTGGGTAAGAGAAACAGAAGAAAAAATAAACACATGAGACTACATCAAGCTAAAAAGTGTTTGCATGCAGAGGAAACCATGAATAAAATGAAAAGACAATCTATTAAATGGAAGAAGGTATTTGCCAATGATACATCTCACATGGGGTTAATATCCAAAATTTATGAAGAACTCATACAACTCAACACAGACACACACCTCCCACATAGTATTCCTCCCACATTTTTCTTAATGTAACAATATCCTCTTCAGTGGAATGTCTAGCAATTGGAAGGCACTGTACATTTATACAAAATCATAAAACCTTAGCCTCGTATTTTTGGTTTAAGCACAACTGACATTTAGAGAATATGACTGAGGTAATGAGGTCTTATAATTACTACTGCAATCAACTTAGGTGTTTGGACTATCAGTTTAGTGATCTTTCTGCTATAGCCAAATATTTCTAAGGAAAAGACTTTCTGAAACAAAAACTATGTAAGGGAAATTTAAAGAAATATATATATATAATTGATTTCAGAGAGGAAGGGAGAGAGGAGAGAATTGAGCTCACAACCGGGCATGTGCTCTGACTGGGATCGAACTGTGACCTCCTGGTTCATAGGTCAATGCCCAACCACGAAGCCACAAAGGCTGGGTCCAAGGGAGTTGTTTGCTTGGTAGCTTATCTGCTAAAAAACCAAATTTGCAACATTTCCCAAGACAGCCTGGACCAACTAAATTTCATCATATTGAAAGAAAACTCTAAAAATTCAAGATGAATTAATGATCACCAAGATCTCATTGCTCCCCTACTTTCCTCTATTTTCCTTTCTTTCCACTATTTTAATCATTATTTATGCGATATTAAACTCTGGCAAAAATAATACGGAATTAATGATTTCTAATATATTATCTTTTAGGATCTGTTTGGAATACTAAGGTTACAATCTGAAACAGCATTTCATTTATTTTCTCCCCCTCCTAATACATTGTATTAGGGCAACAATGACAACTTTGGCTGACAATGTTCTTAGTATTATAAAGAAACATATTACTTTAAAAATATATATTGTTGAAATTATTACATATGCCCCCCTTTTCCTCTCATTGACCCTTGTAGCCAGCCCATCCCACCCTCCCACCCCCATCTAGCCCTTTCCACCTCCACTTCCCCTGTCCCATGCCTTCACCACCCTGTTATCTGTATCTTTGGGTTATGCATATAAGCACATAAGTTCTTTGGTTGATCTCTCCCCACCCACCCACACCTGCACTCTGAGATTCGACTTAAAAAAATAATATTACTTTCAAAAGCATTAGCTCTCTTCATAATGATCATCAAATAAACTATTAAATATCATTAATATGATAGTTATTTGACATCATATAACAGTTTTTGATAGCCTTCCAATCCTATATGTCCCAATATGATATCCCAAATATACAATAATTATGTATATTTTCTATTTTAAAAGAGTGTTACTGCTATGCTAAAAAAGGAGAGGAGTCTAAAAACACTGCCAATGTTGTATCTTTAAAAAGAAACTTAAGCAATGCATTGCGACATTTTCCATAACAAGTTTGAAAATTTACTAAGTGATTTGGGTCCTCTTATTTATTTGGTGAATATAAATTGTCATATCATATGTGATTTTTCTCAAAACATTTTCCCCAAAAACAATCTGAACTATTCAAAGATTGTGGTTTCGTTGGCCCTTTTTTTTTTTTTCTTGCTTCATATTTTCCTTTCCTGGATTTACTTCAAATTGAGTTCAGAAAAATATAAACCTTTGCCCAGTGCGTGCAGCAGGTCATGAGTTTATTTTTTGATAGTCACATTAACCTCTAATCCATAACTGAACAATTGCGTCTCTCAGAGATCAAGGAGAAACATGGTTTTCAAGCTGTTTCTTCTTCTTCCCACCATGTGGCGGGCCCTCTCCTCTACCCACATTCAGGAGATTCAAAGAGGGGATACTGTCCCAAGGATTCTTTCCCACAGTGCACACCCTGAGTGAGGCTTTATTACATCTCTTAAACTTAAATCACTTTAAAATATTTGTAATGCTTCTGACAATTCTCATGGACTATTAAATTTTACCTTTACCGAGGATGGTGAACAGCATTTTACAGATTACTTCTGAGACCCTTTGATCTTTTTACAAAAGGCAAGAAAATATGCTAGTTTTTGACATAAGTGCCCGTGGGGGATGGTAAAATAAGAGGAAGAAGAATTATTCAAACGTTACCACTGACAGCCAACCTAGAAATGGCTCCACACTTATTAGAGGGAAGAGAACCATTAATAGGGAGAAAACTGCCACCTCTCTTGCCATTAAAAAAATTGTGAATGTTAATTCTTGATTTGGGGCTAAGAAGATCAACTACTTGTCAGAATAAATGACAGGCAGGTGAGTACATGAGGCTGCACTTCGGGGAAGACAGCTGGGTTTGGAATATATATTTGGGAGTGTTTCATGTATAGGAGCTACTTGAAGACCTATTTTATATTCCTCTGCTGTTTAACACGGTGACATTTAGGCCCGCCCATCTAAAGCAGTTACAGGTGACATGGAGGATAAACTTGGTTATGCATGTTCATGTCCCTAGAAGCTACACAATGACTATGGTTTTCTGGCTATTTCTCAGCTCATTTCCCTGAAATCATGTGCAAGTACAGGCAATTGAGTGAGGATTAGTTTGCTAGCATTTGCATGAGATTAGTAATGCAATTTGGCAGAATACGAACACTTCTGAGAAACTTCACAAATGATGAACAAATTGATCCCTACGTTAAATGGAGATGAGCCCAAAGATGCATCTCTTCTCCTCCTGAAATAAACATTATGGGAGTGGCTAGAGGTTCCCAGGCATCAAGCCAGACCCATGGCCCTGTATCAGTGGCGTCACTCAGAATACTGGCAGGAACAGACAGATCCACCCTGCCTGGGAACAGTTCCAGGCCACAGGTCCACTAGATAACAAAGGCGAATACGCTCACTGGCCTCTGTATTCTCATCTGTATAACGGGTATTATAATTTTACCCATGTTAGAGAGTTATTATGAAGCTATGCCGAAATCATGTATGTAAGGCCTTAATCCCAGAGCAGAGCACAGATTATGAACACAATAAGCAATTAGAAAAGAAGTGGTAGAAGCATTCTAGACACTACTCAATATTTTACAAATACAACAGAAAGATTAAGTGTGACTACTGATTATTAAGGAACAAGTGTCGTGCAGGGTACAGAGTCTTATATACTAGAGTCAAATGAAAAGAAGTAAATTAGCTACCTAATGGAAACTTCAATAAATGTGACAGAACCAAATTAGAGAAATAGGAAATTGTACAGTTATATATATATATATATATATCAGGGAAAGTTTAAGAGGAATGTTCTCCTTCCAATTTGTCACGAGGGAAACACTTATTCCTGTCTCAAGTCACGTTAGCTTTGAAGACTAGATTGGAAACAAAAACGTTCCATTGACAATGTACTAGGAAGTATAATCTATGGACAAAGAAAGATTTAAGTACAATTTCATTAAAATGAAAACACTTAAAAGTATTTAGTAATGGATTTAAAATATTTGGGCGGTTGTTTTAGAAGGTGTTTCCTTTCCACTGTGAATGAAACACAGAGAAAAGGGAGAGCCTTTTACCAAGGGGCCTGGAGGTGAGACATATGGAAGAATGCTTGAATGCTAAAGTTTGGAGCAAACCCAGGAAAAAGATTAAAGTCTCCTCCCCTCGAATTCTTCAAGGAATTAACAGCTACCTCTTGTGAATATTTCCAAAGTAAACTGAGAGAAAAGAGCTGAGATTCTCTACTAATGCATACAACTGGAAAGTCAAGTCTTTGAGAATTTTAACGACTTTGAACTTTGTGCATGTGGGGCATTCCTGATGTCTTATCAGTCTTTTTGTTAAATATATTTTTTATTGATTTCAGAGAGGCAGGGAGAGGGGGAGAGAGAAAGAAGCATCAATGATGAGAGAGAATCACTGATCAGCTGCTTCCTGCATACCCGCTACAGGGGATTGCACCTGCAACCCGGGCATGTGCCCTGACCAGGAATCGAACCGTGAACTCCTGGTTCATTCTTAATGCTCAACCACTGAGCCACACCGGCCTGGCCCTTATCAGTCTTTAATAAGTCCCGAAGAACAGAGAATAACCTCTCACCTTTCCATCCATAGTGAAAAGCAGCACGTAAGTCAAAAGGAGCTCCAAGGAACTCAAGACAAGGCACAGAGTTCATGTCTAAAAATCCAAGTACCTGATACCTAGACCAGTGGTCAGCAAACTGTGGCTCTTTGGCCCCTTGAGTTTTTAGCAAAGGCCAGCTTAGGAGGATGCTAATTAAATTAATAACAATGTACCTACCTATATAGTTTAAGTTTAAAAAATTTGGCTCTCAAAGAAAAGAAATTTCAGTCATTGTACTGTTGATATTTGGCTCTGTTGACTAATGAGTTTGCTGACCACTGACCTAGATGACCAGATCATACTTACTAGTACTTGCTCTTATTTTATTTATAGAGTTAAAATGAGCTTGGTTATCTACTTTTCAAATGGATGTTAAATGTAATAGATTAGAAGGGGCTGAAGTGGCCACTGGGCTGGTAAAGGGAACAGTGTGACCCACAACTCCAAATGCACAGCAGGCTGGAGCTTCTTGTGTGGAATACACACCACAGAGTGCTCTCGAGTGAGCAGCAGATTAAAGCAGAACAAAGTCTAATAATACTAAATGGCTACAAAGAGTTCATGGTGATTGGGTAGGTTCTCCATTAAAAAGCAAGAAATGGTGCGACTAAACTTGACAAAAAGGTTTTAATTATGAATCGCCCCTTTTAGTTTTTGAAACAATAGTGTGTTTTGTCTCCAACAGGATAGGTCCTTACCTGTGGAAACTGATCTATCCATCATAACTCATTCCCTACAGATCCTAAATCAATATGGTATTGGCGGTCAAATGGAGTACCTGAGTCAGAAGTCCAGACTTCACTTGTAATTTCTGTGATTCGGCTCATTCATTTGTGCCTCGTATCCCTCTATTAGGCAAGTGAAACTTAGTGACCCATGGGAAAGTAAGCTTAAAAAGTGAGGAAAATTGTGTTCTCATCTTTAGCATGTTTGATGCTACAATACTATGGTGATCTTATATATTTTAGATATATCTTCTCATATGAACTCAATAATTTTGAAATGTAACCTTCTTCTTTTATAGATGAGAAACAAACAAACGGAAGGTCACAGGACTTGACCAAGGACACACAGCTGGATATGAATCCAGGTTGGCTGGACACTGTGCGGCTTCCCAGATGCCTGTGCCTCTTCTGCCCACAAGGACTAAGTGACCGACCAACCTGTTGCTTATCATGTTCCCTTTACAAGAGGATGACATTTATAAAGATAATACTGAACAAAACCCAAGGCCTGTCCTTCTGACACATAAATCTACCCTTAGTACTGTTTTTAAGCACCAGACAAATTCCAACTCACTTGCTTCCAAGCAACGCTTACTTAAATAAATCAAGAACATTTCTTTTAGAATTTTCTGCCAGGAAAAACGTTGGCCTCTTCTGAAGCACTTCCTCAGTTATAATAAGGATAACAATGTTCCTTATTTGTGTCTCTTTCTGTTTGGGTTACCAGGAAGCTCAGTGTTCGAGAACAGTATATATATTTCCGTCCACTTCCTGTCAGTGCTCTGGTTTTCTATTTCTAAGTCGAGTTTATTAAACCCACGGTAAAGCATATGCTTTTATAAGTCGCCTCAAGTCTTTGTGGGAAATCCAGGGCACATAAGTTGTACAGAGGCCAAGCCCTTTATAAATGTGTTTATGTATATGACGGCAACATCAATGTTACAGTATTTGATTGATTTTCTGCGCATCCACATTTATTTTTATTCATGTTCGCCAAGGAAAACCCAGTGTAAGTCTATAGTGTTTTTCTACGATATGAATAACCTGCCCAAGAATAAGAATCATGCATTACATTTATAGCCAAGATGATATACTGAGTTCACATAAGGGGTAGAGTCTATTTTCCTAAGTGTCACACAATCATCTGGCCCATGACTGTCAAAGTGCGTAAAACTTGGATGCACACACATCTAACACAAACCAAAAAGAAGACTTAACACACTTGTGAGTGCCATGTATTCATACTAAGTCATGATTCACGGTGAAATGGAAAAGATTCAAACTCATCGTCTCAGAGGTAGAATTGGTTTTTGTGAAAGCACCTGGGTGGTTCTTATTGAGGATGGCACAATCATTTCTTCCAACAACTTTCATCCGAGCAATAAATGTAAGGTATTTTGGTAGCTCCTTAGGAGTTCAGCGCATTCCCTAGCGTATACTGACTTCAGATTGCTGTTGCCAAGGGGGTTGATTTAGAAGCCAGAACATTCTTCTATTAAAATACTTCTTCTTTCCAAATAAAATAAATTAGTACTTCACCTGGAAAAGAAAGTTTGGGGCCGAAGTTAGGGCCCTGACAAACTATTTCAAATTCCACTTAAACTAAAGAAAATATGCCAGTGGCCCATTTTGCCAACATAAATATATTTTCACATTGGAAAAAGGAGAACTAATTTTCAGAGGTTATAGGGGTAGCAATTCAGTGATGAATAATCTAGAAACTTCACCTTTGTATTATAAAAACTGTCTTTTAGCCACTCTCCCCTATATGTTAGTCTTATTTCCCCTCTTTCCATTCTCTCTCATCAAGAGCCTAAGAAACACATTTTTAAAATGGTTAGTACAATAATCAATCCAAATCTTTTTGGGAAAATACATTTGAAAATTAAAAAAAAAAACAGCATTCATGTTTCCAAGAAAGGTAGTACATATTATAGCAGATATGAAATAAGTATTACTATTATTAATATTATTTTAAGATATATTTTATTGACCCATACAGAGAGGAAAGGAGAGGGATAGAAAGTTAGAAACATCGATGAGAGAGAAACATCAATTAACTGCCTCTTGCACCCGCCCCACTGAGGATGTGCCAGCACCCAAGGTACATACCCCTTGACTGGAATAGAACCTGGGACCTTTCAGTCCATAGGCCGATGCTCCATCCCCTGAGCCAAACCGGTTTCGGCATTATTTTTCTTTTCCTTGCCTTATAATAGTTTCATGAACTTCATGTTTGCCTCCCCCCCCCCCCAATTCATATGTTGAAGCCCTAACCCCCAATGACATGCTACAGAAGGGAGGGCCTTTTGTTGGTAATTAGGTCTAGACGAGGTCATGAGGATGGAGCCTCCATGATGAGGATTAGTGTCCTTATAAGAGGAGAAAGAGACTAGAGCTAACTCTCTTCCCCATGTAAGTCTACAACCAGTAGATGAGTACCTATGAGCCAGGAAGAGGGTTCTCACCAGGCACCAAATCTGCAGCCACCCTGACCTTGGCTACCCCAGCCTCCATAAGTATAAGAAATAAATATTTGTTGTTTAAGTTATCCAGTCTATGTTTTCTGTTGATGTTGGTTATTTTGTTGTAGCCCCAAATGGCAAAGAAAAATACTTTCTTGAGAACTTAAAGGTTGTGAAAGTACGAGTACACTATTTTAAAAGTCATTTTGAATTGTATCTCTGAGACATACCGGCCAACATCTTTAAAGCAGCCCAATCCTCCTATTTCTAGTTATCACCTACACTCAGGGGAGAAACTGCTTTTGTCATCCTAAAGTGTTAAGAGAGACAGGCACAGAATGTGACAATTCATTTTCTCTCTCTATTTACAACTTAGGGTGGCATCACAGTGAAATAATTAATTGACCTGCCCAGCAAACAAATAAATCACACACTCAATATACTGCCTGAAATTTGCAGCTCATTTCTGCAGCTCTGCCGTGGAGCACGGCTAACGTATGAGGTTGGTAAGTTCTTCTGACATGTCTCCAAGTCTTCCTAAGCCCTTGCAAGGTTATGGTGCTGAAATATGACAGAGATCGCAGCACAGTTGCAACAGCATATGTTCCATATCAGTAACTATGAGAACGGAGCACACAAGTACAACAGGACCAATGCAATACATGGTCAGACCATGAACAAGGCAAAGAGGAACGATCTCATTAGTCATTCAGTAACCCCGGAAGCAATTCCTTCCTTCCTTCCTTCCTTCCTTCCTTCCTTCCTTCCTTCCTTCCTTCCTTCCTTCCTTCCTTCCTTCCTTCCTGTTTTTCTTCCTTCCTTCCTGTTTTTCTTCCTTCCTTCCTTCCTTCCTTCCTTCCTTCCTTCCTTCCTTCCTTCCTTCCTTCCTTCCTTTCTTTCTTTCTTTCTTTCTTTCTTTCTTTCTTTCTTTCTTTCTTTCTTTCTTTCTTTCTTTCTTTTCTTTCTTTATTGCCAGTCTTTAAAAAAAGCAAAATATGCTGATCTAGTATATTATGAGTGCTGGCATCCCTTGGTTATTGAAAAACAAATACACACAGATACAACAGTTCTTTCTCTTAAAGGGCCCAAGCTTCCATTTAATGAGATGACCATACATGACAGTCTGGCTCTACTGTGTATGTGTAGAGAGACTCTTGGCATTGTCTTTCTCAGATAGTTTTTATTTGTGAAAGTAATACAAATCAGAAAGAAATGTGATGTTATCTACAATGATAACTTTTAAGTGGTTCGGTGGAGGTCATTCCTTGGCAGGACCACATATGTCTAGCTAATTTTGTAGAGCTTCAAAGGAGAATTAAAGATGAATAAAGTCAATGCACTTTAGAGAATTTTCATACACTTGTTTGTTGCTTATTCTCAAGCATGTGTAATCAAATGTTGCTGACCTGTCAAACCAGTGGACTCCATATAGAACAGAAGCAGATTGCTTTACTAATAAAAGGGAAATAACTCTAACAGAATTTGTGCTTGAATGTTAAAGCAGCCCATGAGATGAGGTATGCAGCCTAAACCCACCACACTGAATACCTCTCAATCCTTTGCAATTCCACTGCTATTTATAGAAATAAAAAGAGAGCAATGACATCAACCATTGATCTCATACTTAAATGCCTTATTGGATAGACATCTGTTTTATGGGTCTCACAAATTCTTTATGACTCTAGCGTCAAGGGAAAGTGTGTAGAAGGGACGATGAAGTAGGCAAGGTTTTTGCCAAACTCGCTCTGAGGACTCCAGGTTTGAGGAAATGCCAATATCCTGCCTGAATCTTCAGAGATCTCAGGAGGGGAGGAAAAAGTTAATCAGGAGAATTGCATATGCAAAGG
This sequence comes from Antrozous pallidus, assembly GCA_027563665.1. Taxonomy (NCBI): domain Eukaryota; kingdom Metazoa; phylum Chordata; class Mammalia; order Chiroptera; family Vespertilionidae; genus Antrozous; species Antrozous pallidus. The sequence goes on along the minus strand of CM050524.1, from coordinate 47,773,349 downwards.
GAAAACAAACTTACCAGAGATGGCAATTAGCTCTTGTTTAACCACAGTCAAAGAATTTGAACAGTGGTATGTAATGAAAACCGTAATGGAAGTGATCTTTATAATTTAGCAAATGAGAATACCGACTGATGCATTTACAATCTCTTGCAAATTGTCAAGATCAAAACAAATCACTAAGAGACATTTGTAAAATCTTTGAATCTTTATCATGCTATAGTTAACACCCATCTCTAACATACAACTATATTTACTAAGTAAAGAGGACCTTCCTTATTACTTTAATTCAGAACTGGTCTGAAAACCCCTAAGGGAAGTTAGCAAAGTTATAGGAACCCCTTTGTCTATATATGGAATGTCTTTAATAGAGATCCAGTAGGTAATTGATCTTGTAGGTGATGTGCTAAATGGCTTCATTATTTGCAGTTAGTTTTATTCATAGGAAGAAAATACACTTTTGATATTTAGTCCGGCAGTTTGTATAATAGCAGCTGCAAACATATATCATCATGTTGACTGAATTTTTATTTTCTCAATTTGTGCTGGGCTTTCTTTCCTTCAAATACTTCCATTTAATCAATAATCTCTCTCAACAACAACAAAAAAATTAAAACTAATTCACGTGATAATTTTTTTTTTTACCAAACCCATGTGATGACAGACAATAAAGTGAACAATACGTCAGCTGTGCTGCTGAAGGCTGTGGGAGCTTACTTGAAGGTTGATGGATAATCAAGGCTTGTTTAAAGTGTAATTAATTTGTCACCATCTCAAAGACTTGAAATAAACCCTTCTAAATTCCCACTGCTAAATACCTTCATGATCCAAGAGGTTGAACTAACTTCAACCAAATCCATACATCTGACATTGGCCATCTTTAATCTCTTACAGGTAATTTAAGGTGAAGATAACTTAAAAAGTTTTCTCCTCTTTAACTGATATGGATTATCTGCCACATATGGCATATCTCTAAGAAAGACAATGTTTTAATTGTTCTTCCCTATTACGGAGTATAAATTTATATATAACTACAAAGTGAGAGACTTCTTTTTTTAATGATTTTCAAAGGGAGATAAAGGGAGAGGGAAATAGAGAGACATGCATTGATGTGACAGCAAAACATTGATCTGCTGCCTCCTACACACCCCCTAACCAAGGATTAAACCTGCAACCCGGGCAGGTATCCCAAGTGGCAATCAAACTAGCAACCTTTTGGTGCATGGGACAATGCCCAAGCAACTGAGCCATACCAATCAGGGCAGAAACAGAGATTTTTTAAAAGAGTGAGGAAACTTGTGTCCTTGTTTCACTCAATCAAAACAAATATAAGGGGAAAGCCATATTGGAGTTGGCCACTTTTGTAGGCACAGGCATATAGCCAGCCTCCCCTCTCTGTGGGCAGAAACTTGGAATTTCTTGTTCAAAGATAACAGTGTTTCCAAACAGAGTGTGCTTGGTTGCAAAGGCCTGCTCAGGATGTTCCTGGAATGTGACCTTTGTGCCCCGGCTGCTGCTCAGAAAGAAAACCACATCTTTCAGAAACAGGTGGCAGATGATAATATGTGAAGATGGAACATAACATAGGAGCATAAATAGGGAACTAAACTCATGAACTTCCAAGGACATCAGCTTGGTCTCTTAAATCTGAGCCATGACCTTTAATTACCCTCACATTTACATTTCCATCAATAAAATGAACATCAAAATACAATACATTTAGGAGCGACTTAAGGAATGGCCCATAATGTTGATCAAGAACCTGGTAAATACTTGCTCGGCTTTTTGTCACAGGGCATTTTATGCTCCACAGAACAAACAGATTAGAGACATACTTTCTTAACCGCCATAGCAAGAACTGAGCAGAAGTATAAACTCTAGAGAGGACATTTAATAGATAATTGTAGTTACAAATAACGGCATGAAAATGAAACTGGCATGAGGCTATCTAGTTCAACCGTATGGCCCTAAATGCTTCTGGCCTGTGACGGCTTCATAATGAACCGGCATAAAACATACCCATTTAAAAACGCAAAGTGAGAAAAGGCACCTGGGAGAAAAATAATCATCTGAAGACCCTCAGATTGTAATAAAGAAAAATCTAAATGGGAACCTCAAAAAGCAGAAAGGAAACTTGTATAGGTTATCCAGTGGCTTCATTCATGCAAAATATATTTTGGAGTCATGCTTGTCTAAGTTTTCACACAACACAAAGCGAGTACTGGGAGGCCATCCATATTTGTGTGCTGTGTTGTTTCCTGTTTGAAAGATTCTGATGTGCTTTGCATTATCAATTATGTTTTATTTCTTAGAGAATCAAGTCTCATACTTATTTCCTAAGAGCTTATAATTGTTCTCAATGAAAACTTAGTGAAGACCTACAGTGTGTTCAATACATGCAAGGGCCCCAGTGCTGGGAAGCAGGCATCAGGACGCTCCATTCCCTCAGCTTGTCTCATTTCAGAATGGCATGTAAGGTATCTCTATCAAGTCCTGGTATTCGCAGGGATTCTTCTTTTAAGACATAACATACTGAAAAGCACCACAAATAATAGCAGATCTGTGTAACTATATTTGAACTCATGGTCTTTCAGTCTAATCCTCTTTTGTAGATGAGACAAATGCAAATTAAAATAGTTAAAAGTACTTCAAAGTCATCTAATCTATCTAATAAAAGAGTAATATGCAAATTGACTGTACCTCCAATCAAGCCACACCCATAGCCACACCCACAGCCAATCAGGAGCAGATTATGCAAATAAACTCCAATCAAGATGGCTGCCACTACTGAGAGCAGGAGGGAGGCTTGGGTTTCCCTGGCAACAGTGGAAGCCAAGCTTTCTGCCTACCATTGCCACTTAGGCCTCTACTCAGTGCTACAAAGTTTCAATTATACAAGATATATAATTCCAACAGAAATGGCAGCAGCCATGGAGCTGGAGAGAGAAGAGGCTAGGGTTGCTGGGGTGATGGAGGAAGCCAAACTTCTGCAGCCCTAGCCTAGGCCTCCACTCTAGGCTACAAAGTTTCAAACAGAAATGGCTGTCGCCATGGAGCGAGTAGAAGGCTTGGCAGTTTCAATTGTAGAACATAAATTAATCCCAGATCCCAGGGCCTCCACTTGGGTCGCTGGGGGACGTGGCCAGCCTGCAAACCACCATAGGCTCCTCGCCCAGGCCACCCCACAACCCAAGGGAACCCCCACCCTGATCCAGGACACCCTTTAGGGCAAACTAGCTGGTCCTCATCCATGCACCAGGCTTCTATCCTATCTAATAAAAGAGTAATACGCAGATTGATTATCACTCCAATACACAAGAGGTCAAAGATCTTGCCCCCATATGGACACATGATGGCCACCACAAGATGGCCAGCAGGGGTGGACAGTGGAAGGTTCCAGGCCTGCAAGGGAGGGCAGTTGGGGGTAACGAGGCTGGCAGAGGAGGGAAGTTGGGGGCAAACAGGTTGGCAGGGTAGTGGTTAGGGGGTGATCTGGCTGGCAGGCAGAAGCAGTTAGGGGCAATGAGGGAGGCAGGCTGGTGAGCATTTTGGAGCTAGAAGTCCTGGATTGTGAAAAGGATGTCTGACTGCCCGTTTAGGCCCAATCCTACTGGGATCAGGCCTAAACAGGCAGTTAGACATCTCTCATGGAGTTCCAGATTGGAGAGGGTGAGGCTGGGCTGAAGGACACCCCCACCCCCCATCCCCATGCATGAATTTTGTGCACTAGGCCTCTAGTGTACTAATAATGAGAAATAGGAAAAGTAGTAACATTTATGAAATATCTACAGTACTAGCAGGTTTTAATTCAGGCCTCCTCAGACTCAGAATGGCATTCTTTCTGTTATTGCAAGGAATGAAGTAAACAGACTGCAGACCAAAATAGTTAATTGACCAGGCTTCTAGAAGAATGTACCATAATGGGAAAAGAGGAAAAATACTAGGGAATTGCTACGTGACTACAGACAGCTTACGATGATCCCCCAATGAGCTAGCCAAGTGTAGTTCAGACTCTAGTACCCAAGATCTATTTTTGTTCCTAAAGTTTGTGTCCAAATTTGATCAATGCTGAAAGGCATAGAGGGTTAGCATCTTATTCATTACCGGGCCAACATCCCACATGAGCACAGAATTGCATTTTCCTTGCTGCCTCAGCAAGAACATTTATGATGCTCAAACAGCGAGGGAAGGGTGCTTATTAGCATCAAAAACATCAGAAGCCAGCACCAAGGACATGTGGAATACCCGTGTCTCTTAGCCTAACAGTATCCTAGCCACAAAATTCAGCTCCACAGTAGATCACACGTTTCCCCCACCACACCACCACCTCCCACCTTACATTATTTATGTCTCCTTATAAATGAAGTTGGAAAACAACAAATGAGGAACAAAAGACTAGTCAACTTTGTACAATAATAAAGGTGGGGGTATCCCCATGCAGTCTGTAGTTTAAATAAACGGAAATGAAAACAACCCTGGGAAGGCACTTGGTTGAAAGCCTGCTTGACACAGTACTGGAAGAGAACCGTGCTTCTCCAATTTTAATGTGCATCTAGTGATCTTGTTAAAATGAAGATTCTGACTGAGTAGATTTGGTTTGCAACTAAGATTCTACATTTCTGGCAAGCCCCATTTCTGATAGACCACACTCTGAGGAGTAAGAAAATGGACCACATTCCCAGGTACTAGTCACAAAATACTCAGCTCAATCCCTCAGGTAGATGGTGTAGTTCCATTTTCTTTTGGTTCAATTCTTAAAATTTAAACCTTGAATGCGGTATACACACAAAAAGGTATCCCTTGGAAAAATAACCTACTAAGTTCTTGAGAATAAAGAATATTCTGATCTCATGATTTAGACTCCAATTTTTTATCAACAAGATATTTTTAATTCAAGGTTACGCATATGATCATTAGGTCAGCCCATTATACATTTTTCATGAAGTATTTTCCAATATCAACTCCATTTAGCTACATTACTTTCCAGAGTAGCTTTCTATACATAGCATAAAGAATTTTAATTTTAACTTCCCCCAAATCATTCTCTGTGTAAGTTATTTCTATACAAATTTTACAAATTGTCTTTTTTTTTTTAAGTTCATGTCAAACTTTATTATTGTGAATTTTCTTTTGTGACTAGTACTTTCAGGGATCCAAATATCTGGGGTAAAACTTTACAGTTCTGAACTTAACCTATGTTATTTGATTCTTCTGGAAATTTTATGATGTGCTGTGTTAACTGTTATCAGAGAGATTTTTGCAGTGATTCATTTCTAAAAGAATATTTGCTATAAATTTTATAAAAGACAGAACTTGTATTTGTTTCTCAGAACAAATGGCCTGAAAGGGAAGAAGACCTGGATCTTGGTACACAATAGGGACTTCTTGGATGAGTTTTGAGAAAAGGAACATTTTTGACATGAAAGAATATATCACAAGATTGTAGGATTAGCAAAGGATAAAGAAATGTCTGAAGTAAACACAACATATTGAGATGAAACTTACAGTTGATAAGTGAAATCAATTTTCTATCCATCCTGTTGCATGTTATTTTCAGATGTTTTCTTTTCTAATAACTACCCATCTACATTTATAAAAGGTTAATTGAATTTTATAAACATCAACATAGATCCCATTAAATCACAAAAATCACGACATTATATATGAGTTGGGCTTCCGGTTCATAAAATAGAAACAAGAACTTTTAATTTCCATTCTTTGATGAAATATAATTAGGAAATGAATTCATAGACCTCACAGAAGCAGCCACATATGTAATAATCATGATGTTTTATTAATGTCCCCAGAGAAATGGCCTATATGAAGAATTTGAATATGAATCAGTCTACACTGTATTTCAAATTTAAAAAAATAAAAATGTCTAAGCGAAATATACATTCCCTATATATTCTGTATTTCTGTTTATGCCCTCTTTATAATGGAAAGTTCTTTTTAAAATTTATCCTATATAATAAAGAGGGAATATGCATCACAAATATGGCTGCACTCACAGCTGAGGCCAAGTTCCCATAAGGAGCCTTAAGGAACAATCAGCAGAGACCTAAGGCTAATGCCCTCCCCCACTCCCAAGGGGCTTGACAGGGGATCTCTGGCCGCACCCCCCATCCCAGCACCAGGCCAGGGACATGAGATCATGCCCCCACCCAACAGGGCTTGATAGGGGACCTCAATGTGTGCTTCCCATCCTAGTGCTAGGCTAGGGAACCTCAGATGCTCTCCCCACCTGGCAGGGATTCACGGGGGCCCTCAGGCCGTATCCCCCACCCAGTGGGACTTGATGGGGGACCTCAAGGTGTACTCCCAGTGCTGGGTTGGGGGAACTCAGGCTGTGCACCTCTCCCAGCTGGGCTTGATGGGAGACCTCATGGTGTACCTCCAGTGCTGGGTTGGGGGAATTCAGGCCATGCCCCCCTGCCTAGTGGGACTTGGTGGGGGGTCTAAGGCTATGTCCCCCTGCCAGTGGGGCTTCATGGGGGACCTGAGGCTAAGCCCTCCTTCCAGTGCTGGGCCAGGGAACCTGAGGCTGCCCCCCCCCAGGGCTTGATGAGAGACCTCAAGGCACACTCCCCACCCGTCTGGGCTGGGGGACCTCAGGCCATTCCCCCCATCCTACCACTGGACCAAAGGACCTGAGGCTATGCCCACTGCCCGGCAGGGATTGACAAGGGTGGGAATGGCCAGGTATGGATCTAGCCCAATGAGGGGGTGTTGGCCAGGTCTGGGTCTCACATGATTTTGAGGTGCATGTGGGTGGGCTGGGACTTGACTCTAGGTCCCATGATGAGCCCCAGACTCTGACAGGAGGAAGGTTTTCATATACATCTTACTAATTTTCTTTAATCTCTGACACTTCTATTATAGAGAAAGGGAAAATAGCAATATTAAATAATTTCCTCTAATTAATCCCCTTCTAATGTGCATGAATTTTGTGCACTGTCCCACTAGTATAGTCATAACTCCCATTTGTGTTATTTATAGCAATTACAGTAATTATTTGGAAGATTAGATTCTATGTAGGAGAAAAGTCACAGTTCTGATAGAGCTTCAAATTCTCCTGACTTAGTGTACACATATCCTGGTCTAAGGAGTTGGCTTAGATTAATCAAGATAGTCCTACTTGAGGCCTGGGGCATGAAATGCGTGCATGGGTAAGGTCTCTAGGCCTGACCAGTGATCAGGGCTGATCAAGGCCTTCTTTCCCCTTCCTTTGTTTTGTATCATCCCCTAATGGTCAGCTTACATCATAGCGATCAAACTCCAGGTCTCCTGGTTGCACTCCTGAGGGGACAGTTTGCATATTATACACACACACACACACACACACACACACACACACACACACACTAGAGGCCCAGTGCACGAAATTTGTGCATGGGGGGCTCCCCTCAGCCCAGCCAGCACCTTCCTCAATCCGGGACATCCCTCTCACAATCCTGGACTTTGGGCTCCTAATCACTCACCTGCCTCACTTCCTGGTCACCGCTAACTGCCCACCCCTTGCTGACCTGATCGCCCCTCACAGCCTCTGCATGCTGGCCTGGTTGCTCCTAACTCCCTCCTGCCTCGCTGGCCTGGTCACACCTTACTGCCCCTCTTGCTGGTCTTGTAGCCCCCAACTACCCTCCTCTGTTGACCTTGTCACCCCCAACTGCAACCCCCTGCTGGCCTGGTTGCTCCAAACTGCCTCCCCACCTGCCTGGTCACCTCTTACTGCACCCCTCTTGCCAAACTGGTCACCCCAACTGCCCACCTGCACTGGCCTGGTAGCCCCTAACTGCTCCCTCCCCACTATCTGGTCATCCCCAACTGCCCTGCCTGCTAGCCTGGTCACTCCCATCTTTCCCCCTGCCGGCCTGGTTGCTCCTCACAGTCCCCCTGCTAGCTTGGTCACCCCATGCATCCTGCTGTTTAATCATTTGGCCATCCCTCACTAATACCCCTGCTGGCCTGGTTGCCCCACACAACCCTGCTGTTCAATTGTTTGGTCATCCCTTACTAATCCCCCTGCTGTCCTGGTCATAGGCAGCCATCTTGTGAGGGCATGAGGGTTAATTTGCATATTACCTCTTTATTACATATGATAGATAATCTCACATTTTGGGTTGTTGTTTGTTTTTTTTTTCATTTTTACTCTCATTGTAATAAAATATGAATAGCAAATCAATGACAGAATTTATTTTACTATTTTTTTTCAGATAACATGAAAACAAATGACTCCTCTACCAACAAAACTCTTGTTAGAGGGCAATTTTGCAATGTTTTAGACATTTTCAGTATTGTATCTTATCAGAATTGGGTTTTGTATCTCTAAGCCAAAGGACACTTGATTGGAAAACAAATTCTGGAGTAAGCATAAAATGCTTACAGAAATAAAAAGTATAAAAAAATGCAATTGACAACATACTTGAGGTTCAGCAGAGGTTAAAGTGATCATCCACTTATGTATCTTAGATACTTGAATAAAGTGTGTTAATGTAGATTTTACAAATATTTAGTAGATAGGGTATTATATATGTCACTTAAAGTCATTGGTTAGACTTATTTATATTTATATTTATGAAAATTTCAAATATGTTCAGTATTTCTTAATTACTGGTCCTGATCTGTTTATACTTCTTTGCAATAATAATTGTGAAGATAGTCACCAGTGCTTGAGTGTCAAAATAAAGAAAATAAAGAAAGACCTGGCTGGTGTGGCTCAGCGGCTGAGGGTCAACCTATGAAGCAGGAGGTCACAGTTCAATTCCTGCTCAGGGCACATGGCCCGGTTTCAGTCTAAATCCCCAGTGTAGGGCGTGGGCAAGGCAGCTGATCATTGATTCTCAGTCATCATTGATGTTTCTATCTCTCTCTTCCTCTTCCTTCTCTGAAATCAATAAAAATATATTACAAAGAAAAAGTAAAAGAAAGACACTGAAAATGTAACAGAAAAATCAAATTTGGTATTTTTATGTCGATGTCCTAGATGTAAATCATGGCAGTGTTTCTATATTAAATCACAGAAATGTCATCAATTACTATTTTTTTGAGTGACATTATGTCAAATAAGAATCAACGAGTGAAGGTGGTAAAATCTTAGGACTTCTGGATGGCTGATTTATATAAAATGTGAAAAATAAAGAGTAGGCTCCTAGCTAGAAATTATGATACTCCTTACATGTGTGCACCCCTCAGTTATCTGGGAAGTGTTGACTGAACTGGGCCAAATTTCAGACCTAGATTCATTGCAAGTATCTAAATTCAGGCCAACTGTTCCCTAATCTGCTTCTTATTTACCCAAGTCAGGGAACTATCCTATATTTGAAGAGTTCTAAATCCTGCTTTAGAACTTGGCTTGTTTAAACAGTATTAGACAGGATCGTGTCAACTGCAATAGCATTCCTCATTCAAGTATCTATACTATATAAGAAGTTGACTGCGTAGACTGCCCTTGAACCTCAAGGAATAGTATCAATTGCATTTTCATGATCATTTTATACACTTAATTTTCATAAGCATTTTATACTTACTCCAGAATTTGTTTTCCACTCAACTTAGGAATGTGGCTAAAGGAAGTGAAAAGTGTAGCTTTAAATTTTTGTACTACTGCTTTGGTATTACCTAGCATAGTTTTCATTTAAGTAGCTATTTCCCATCTTTTTCTCTACTCAATCTATTGATAACCATGTGAAACAATGGTGTCACTCACTGGATCCTCCTATCCATGGTGACCAGGTGGCCTCCAGGAAGATGCGTTTAAATTCTTCAGACTCAGCAGCAGCAACTCTGTCTTTGTTCTACCACACTAAAAAAATCCCCTGCTGCTGCCGAAACCGGTTTGGCTCAGTGGATAGAGAGTCAGCCTATGGACTGAAAGGTCCCAGGTTTGATTCCTGTCAAGGCATGTACCTTGGCTGCAGCACATCCCCAGTAGGGGGTGTGCAAGAGGCAGCTGATCGATGTTTCTCATCGATGTTTCTGACTTTCTATCCCTCTCCCTTCCTCTCTGTAACAAATCAATAAAAATAAAAAAATCCCCTGCTGGACCAAGCATGGCTCAGTGGTTGAGCGTCAACCTATGAACTGGGAAATCACAGTTCGATACCCAGTTGCAGACTCGATCCCCAGTGGGGGGCATGTGGAAGATAGCCTACTGATGATTCTCTCTGATCATTGGTTTTTCTCTCTCCCCCTCTCTCTTCCTCTCTGAAATAAATAACAAAATATATTAAAAAAACCTATACTTCTCTACAAACACATATTATAAAATTTGATTATCAAAACACCTAATGAAATATTACTAGTACATTCCATTTTAGACAACACATGCTAAGAGGAATCCGACAATTAGAGCTCATTAGTAAAATAATGATCATTGCTGTTGAAAAACCTGGAAACCAGGCCAAGGTGAGGGATGGCAAGAGAAACCACTTAGCATGAAAAGAGATGAGGGAAGGAGAGTATGAAAGAGAGAAAATGAGAAAGAGAGAGAGGAAGAGAGAAGAGAGGAGAGAGGAGAGAGGAGAGAGGAGAGAGAGAGAGAGAGAGAGAGAGAGAGAGAGAGAGAGAGAGAGAGAGAGAGAAAGGAGAGAGAGAGAGAGAAAGGACACAGAAGTGAGTGAGAGAGAGACAGGAAAAGGGAAAGAGAAAGGTAGGGATGGATGGAATTGGTTGGGGAACATGTAAGCTACCTTCAAATATTAAAGAGGTCACAATAAAGCCTGTGTTGTTTGCTAAAGAGAAGAATAAAGCTCTAAATGTGGAAAAAGTTCAATTGCCCAAGTCTTGCAAAGTGACATCCCTATTATTGTAAATATTCAAAAATGAGCTGGAAAACCCCTCTCAGGACTGCTCAGAAGATACATTTGTAGTTTTTAATCTGGGCCAGCTCACCGCTTTCCAAACTTGAATTTGGATATGAAATACTGGGGATCTTGTTGAAATGCCAATTCTGACCAAAAGGTCTGGGAAGGTCCTTAGATTGAGTATTTACAATAATCTCCCAGATGATGTCCACACTGCTCCCCTGGGCAACACACTTTCAGTAGCGAGGGCCTGGGTGATCTTTCAGGTGCCTTCTCACAGTCAATACTGAGCATTTCCTCAGCCAAGTAGTGAAAGAGAGAAAATCACAAGTCAAGAGTTAGCTGCACTGCACACTTAAATTTCATTGATAAAATAGCTAAACCACCCTGTCTATTTTAGCGGCAGAAAATAGCTGGAAAACAACACTTCAGAGATAATAGCATAAGCACTGGGATAATGATACTAAAATGCCCTCCAAGAAAATTGGCAGCAGTTTCAGATTCAGACCCGGCACAGACAACTGTGAGGAGTTTGAAACTGAGTGTAACTGCTAATATTGAAATTGAACCCTGCCAGCTAATAGCGTGTCCTCACAAGCCAGAGTTTAGGGGACACAGATGGAAGATTGAAGAATTCCTTGATGAGACAAGAATTGGACTATGTTGTATCACTGAAGCCACAGTGGGAGTGGAATTACAAACCAATACACTGGGCTATTCTGTCTTCCTTTTGACCTCTGCACTCAAGCAAATCCCAACCGGAAAGAGAACTGGCATTTTGGTTGCATCTCATGCTACTTTTTAATCAGCTGCAAGATATTGCTGCCCTTGAGAACACTGCGCCCTATTCTGTGCAAACAGCTTGACCACGGGCCAGCTGAAGGGCTGTCACTCGGTCAACAGGAAGTGAGCGTGGACAAAAGGTCCAAGTTGAGGAATGCCTCTCTGGATTTTATTTTGATACAGAGCCTAGTCAAAACTCAGTTTTTGAGGCCAGAGCCAGAATTAAAATGAGCTCACAGGCTAACCGTGGGCTTTTTGTAAAAAAGTATCTTTTCAAGTTATAGTCCCCACAACAGTCATATACAGAAACCCAAATGGAAAAAGCGCCGAAATGCAAGAGAGGGATGTGCATACCTTAATCAAATGTATAGTCCAATTACACTTAAAATATGTTTGTTAATGATTTTTTCACTAAAGGAAATTTATCCTTTTGATACTTTCTGCTGTTCTTTGTTGTCACAAGAGGTCATTCTTAAGAATTTAAAGAGAACCACTCCTATTTCCAGGCTAAAATGTTTTGTGAAATCAGTGTATAGTGCGTGTATTTTAGAGGAGCATTGCCACCCCTTAGGCATCATAAGGAGCAGCTGCATTTCCTTTATCCCTGCAGGCTGTTGTGTTTGAAGGTATTGAGTTTCACCGAAACCTTCCGAAGTTTTGCAGCCAGACCATCCAAGCTCAAACACCGTTTCTGCCACTTCCTAGGTGTGGCACATGAATCTGAGTTTTCTCTGACTGAAATTGGACATGATAACAGTTGAAAACAAATAGCTAACCAGAAATGATACTAAAAATGAAATGCGTTGAAAATTTTTATCAGAATGCTCATAGGTTTGCTGTGGGCATTCAAGGAGATCACATATGCAAAAATTTTTAAGTATAATAAGCCACCAATGGCTGACTGGTAATAGAAAGTAGCTATGTAAGACTATTTGCCTCATTAAGTTAACTTTCCAGGAATCAACATGACTCTGTTCCCGAGAATGTAGAGCAAAGGATGCTCCCCTAGATAACACTGAAGACATCTAAAGAAGATATCCCTAGATATATGACCCTAAGAATATTGCTTCCAAAAAAATGTAATATTCAGCTATAGAGTTGAAAATGTTCATAAATTCAAAAACATAAAAAGAAAAAAATTTGAAAAAACAAATAAACCCAAGTGATTATGTAAGTTTAAGAATCTGATTACTACATGATACTGCAATCAGGAAAACCATTTTATTTTCAAAAATGTTTAATGAGCACCTGCTACACGCAGTGCCCTGTACTAGATGCTCAAAGAATTAGAAAGGCAAAAATCTTGAGAAGCAGGAGTGTGTGGTAGTTAGGAGAATGAATATTGGAGCTGGACAGCATGGATTTGAATTGCTCAGTGTGTTAGAGGAATTATTGTGCTGTAGTTTCCCCATCTGGAAAATGGAGTGATAGTTTTAATTACATTACATGGGTCTCCTGAGTATTTAAAAACTTATTATATGGACAGCACACAACAGTGCTGGTATTCAATAAAGTCAATGAGCAGTGACTGTCCCAGCACTAACCTAATATCTACAATGCCATAAAAGAGGAGAGCTACTAGGGAAGGGCCATGGAAGTTCTGAATACAGAAGAACCTGGCTGTGGGCTGGTCCATAATCTGTTGACCTATAGAATCATTCTGCTCTTTATCTGTGGGGGACTACATTTCCCAGACTCCTTTGCCAAATGGATCCCAGTAGGCTTAGCCAATGGAAAGCACTGACAAGAAGAATAAAAGCTTGAAGAAAAAAAATACAATTTACTTTTTTCTTCTATAGTGTCTCCTATTGGTCCCAGCTCCCACCAGATACCCTTCCTGTTGTTCTTGCTTTCACTGAATGGCCCCAACTTCTAGATTATGGAAATCCCATCTCCTTCCACCTTGTCTAGCTAAGGATGGTGAATATCCACCCCTGCCCACAAAGTCATATGGTCTGGCCATATTTTGTTTGACCAAATATAGCAGGCTAATTTTTAAGTTGATAATTTTGTATGGCCCACAAGTGATCTTATAAATATCCAAATGGGCCTTGGTAGAAAAAAGGTTCCCCACCCTTGGCTAGACCTAAGGTGCTTTGCAGTTTCCTGTAAGTCCACTTCCTCTACCCCTCCAGACCTAGATGTGTTAGCATTTCCTTACTGTCCTAACCTCTAGGTTGCCCCTCTAAGGGCTGAGTTTAGCTTCTTAGCTTTTCTATCTCTTTGCAAACAACCCCCTTTAAAAACTGCCTGGAGGCATTTCCGTTTTCCTAACTGGACTCTGATTATCAAGTGCTATAAAGCAAGCTAAGTCTTGTAAAATGGGCAAGACTAGGTTATGCCAAAATGGAGATAAAGAACATTCCAAATTGACTGCATGCCCAAACCAGATTAAATAAATCATGATCTTAAACTCTCAAGAAGGAGGTCAACAATAGTTCTGTTTTGTTAAATACACAAGATTGGCTGTGTCAACCTTATGTATCTGAGTTGTTAAAGACTTACAGACCTAGCCTGTCAGGATTCAAATTCAAATTCTGGTTCTGTCATTTATTGATTTTCTGCCTCTTCTTGCCTCAGTTTCCTCCTCTGAAAAACAGAGGTAATAATAGCTCTGATGGATAAGTGAGTTAATTTACACAAAGAATGGAGAACAGGGGCCAACAGTGCTCTCATTTCCTTGATCCCACTGAAAAGTAGAAAACAAGTTTGTCAGCACAGATTTGTACATTATGAGCTCAATTTTCTGGCATTTCAATTCAAAAAGGAAGCTTAAGATCATTAAGAATGACATAGTTTTTAGAAAGACAAACCTGCAGAGGGCTGGAGCACAGCTATAAGATCAATGCTCTGTTCCCAGACTTTACCTGACTCAGTGGAGAAGCCCAGCATGAGGGAGTGAAGGAGCAGAGATCCGGGATCTATGTTTTTGCTCTCTTCCAAAGTAGGGAAGATCAATCAAAATTTTATTTTTTAAAGATATTGACAAATATGTGAAGTCACAGATGCAGTAAGAAATGACTGTCCTAGAAAATATCAGAAAGTGCCAGGATCACAGCACCCATCTGAGATCTAAGCCTTGTTCTAGGTTCTGAGGATACTGCGGCAAACAACTGCCCCATCATGAAACTCTATGCTAGCTGGGAAGATGGAAAATAGTATATACTACTTAATTCAACTTAAAATATTTAGTACAAGAAAGGATGCAGGAAATTCAATAGAATGCCTGGGTTATGAAAAAAATAATAAAGTGAGGTAAGAGTAGGAAGTGACAGGCTGCTATTTTATTTAGATAACGCTGTCATGGAAGGGACTCTTGAAAAGATGACATTTGAGCAAAGACGGAACACAGAGAGGGGTGACCCCGGAGCACCTCGGTGGAAAGCATGTTGCAGGCTGATGGAACAGTTAATATTACTTGTGACAGAATCTTGACCTCAGTAGGGACTATGTTATGATTCCTTCCAAATAAGCGTCTATGGCAGTGGTCAGCAAACTCATTAGTTAACAGAGTCAAATAGCAAGAGTATAATGATTGAAATTTCTTTCGACAGGCACATTTTTTAAACTTAAACGTTTGCCGATGCCACTTCTTCAAATTAGACTTGACCAGGACATAGTATTTTGTGGAAGTGCCACACTCAAGAGGCCAAAGAACCTCATGTGGCTTGTGAGCTGCGGTTTGCCGACCACTGGTCTATGGTATAAGATTCTTTACTAGCTTCCCTCAGTAGAATTAAACACAAATGAGTCATGAGATGGAACTCCATGAGGCAATAGAACATGCATCATGAAAATCACAAGGA
Organism: Antrozous pallidus; assembly: GCA_027563665.1. NCBI lineage: Eukaryota > Metazoa > Chordata > Mammalia > Chiroptera > Vespertilionidae > Antrozous > Antrozous pallidus. The sequence continues at coordinate 47,757,961 of CM050524.1, read as the reverse complement.
AAGCAGCACTTTTCAATGTTCTGCTGAGAAAAAGCAAAAAGGCATAATAATCCTTTAAGTTAATTTATGTATGCTACATATGCAGTCTTTGAAATTGACAAACACTATTCCCAATAGTGTTTATCAAGTTAAACTATTTCCAGAAATAAGAAGTTTATACTAAAATTTTTCTCAGTTTAGGTTAGCTAATGACTTGTATAAATCTTGCACAACTCTTATTTAGCCTACTGCGGTGATGGTTTGTACTTGCCTTCTTGAATTTGTGCATGGTACACATGCATTAATTTGTGCAAGGTAAAACAGTTCTCAATACAAATCTGTGCAACCTTACTAATATATATTTTTCTTTTTGTGCATTTTGTTTCTAAGTCATTGAGCCAAGGCAGTTGTCCAGGCCAAAATCTGTAGGTCATTCTAGGTTTTCTCTTTTTCGCCTTCCTATCCTCCAACTCATCCTCTCCAGGATGTGGACATCTTGACCTCCTAACACTTCTTGAATCTCAAATCTTCTCCATTTACATAGTCCTTATCTTATTCGGACCTCATAATTTCTCTTGGATTAGTTTGTGTCCCAAGATTAGTTCCTCGTAGGTAATATATCTAGGCGTATCTTAAAACAGAGAGACATATTGCTTTGTAGAGGAGTTGTACAAATTTTCATGCAATGATCAAAAGAATATATAGCAATTTCATTGCAGAATTGTCAGTTCAGGCTATTACTAGCTTGGGAACACAGAAGGCAATTTTCCCTTTCCCACCTCTATATGCCAGACACCATCAGCCTTGCTCACTTAGATATCCCTATCATGCTCAATTTGTTTGTTTTATTTGTGAACATCATAATATATTTTATGGGGGAATTGAATACTCTATTAATTGACATACACACAATTATAATGTCATCTTTGCCACCTTATAACACAGTATAAGTGGACCCCTGCCTTCAGCCAATTACAAACTGTGAATAAGCTTATAAAATCATACATATTTTGAAAGATGAACAAAGAAAGTGGTATGAAGTATACTGACAAGATGAAAATGGGCACTTAAACTTTAGACATTTCCTGCCAAGGTGAAAAGAGAGTTGCCAATTGACCTCAAAAACTGTAAATGTTTTCATGGTCTTTTCTGTTAAAGGATACAGCTTTAATCATGGCCTTATTTTGCTATGGAAGAGCTCAAGAGAAGACATACTAGTACATACACATTGACTAACAATTTAGCAATGAGCCTGACGCTCGTATCATCATCTGCTGACCTTTAAGTTGTTTACACCAAATACTTAAAATTTCACTGATTTTCTAGTGTTGTATGAAACCCAATACATCCTCATCAAATATGTTAGTTTGTCCATAAGGCTAATAATCATCATTTATTCTCCAAATCTCTGTTAAAACAATCCTCACTGACCCACTTGCTAAAGACACAAACTATAGCATCTTCCATGATTTCTCCTCTTCCCAGTCTGTGCCATCTTATTGGTGCCCAAGTCTTATTGATTCTCACTTCTAACGTTTGTCCCCACTTTACCTTTTCTATTCCCAAAGCCTTGTCCATGACCTCTCCAACTCTTATATAGATCAATGTAATATCCACTTTTGCAATATTCTCTTTCTACCAGTATCTTACTTTTTTCATTTACATTCTTTATTGTTGAAAGTATTATATATGTCTCCTTTTCCCTCCATTGACCTCTCCCCACTGGCTCCTGGCCCCAGCACAGGCAGGGAAAGACGGGGGAGTGGGAGGGACGGTCAAGGGGAGTGGGTAAGAGATCAACTAGTTCCTTATTTTATTAATGGTTGGCAATGTGCTCACTTATAAAACCAATTTCCAGCCTCACCTGAATAGCACAAACCCGTGTCTATGATAGTTGGAGGTCAAGGACATATAAGTGGAAATCTGTCGAACAAGGACACATTCAGCTGCCACTTGTGTTTTGCCCTTTAGCTTTCTCATTTTTTCATCCTGAAATGTAAATGCAACGTGAACATGGAGTAGCTATGTGCAGCCAGAGGCAAAAGGCGTGAAGAGAAAAGGCGTGAAGAGAAGAGGCAAACACAAGGATCTAAGGGTAGGTAAGTTCTGATTTCCTAAAGATGGAGTCATCACATTGGCTCTGGATTACCCACCTTCCTTTGATCTCCTTCTAACAGTATGGGGAAATACAGTCTAAATCACTGCTCAGCGACTTGGAGTCTATTACACTAACAAAGGAATGCAAGGGGAAGGATCCAATCTCCTACCCTGTCTCCTGTATCTAGCTTACCCCTCCTCTGTCATTCTGAATTCTTTAGCTAGAATTGACTTTCCAGAGCATAGTTCTAACCACATTATTTTAATCTGCCTGTAAATCTCTCCTTGATTCCCACTGCCTGTGTAGTATGCTCTTTGCTCTTACTTTTATATAAGAAACCTCCCAATAAGACTTGAGCTTGCACTTCGGGTCACATCATTTACTGTTCCCATATATATTCACAAACTCTACTTTTAATCCATCAGAAATACACCGCACACTTCTACCGCATTCTGCCATCGCCATGTTCTTCCCTCTCCAGGTGAATCTTTCTCTGCCACCTCTGCTAGATAAACTTCCATTCATCCTTTAGAATCAAGCTCAAATATTGCCTCTTCCCCAAATACTCCCTCTGTGCTTTTTCCAAACGTAGGGGCGATTTAGACAGTTCTTCATTTTTGCCTAACAGTAATTTATCTGTAGCACTACTGCATAGCTAAGAGTTTATCATTTGAACTGCTTGGACTCAGACTCTGAGGCTTGGAGGCCAAATGATCTTGAAATCATCTGGGAACCTTCATTTGTGAAATACTAATAATCTTAGCATTTACCTCATAGACCATTGGGAGGATTTCATGAGTTAAGCCATGTAGAGTCAATAAAAGATCTGACATGTATAAAGTGCTCACTGGCTATTGGATATTATTATTAGCTATTATGCTCATATTACTTTTCATTTATACATATGTATAGTATCTGCCCCTCCTACCCACTGAAGTACTTGGGTACAGGCAATAGATCTTCCCTATTTCTTATTCCCAATGCCAAGCACAAGATCGGCCAAAAGTACACGTTTGACAAATGTTGGATACAACAAATTAGACTGAGCAAGGAGTATGTGAATCTCATTCATTGCTAAATGCCAGTCTCAATGTTCACATTAACCTGTTGTATATGTTAAATAATAGAACTGCTACTAATCCCTAACATATCCGAAGACTTCTTAGAAAGAAGACCATTGAGGTGGAGGAGCAATTGCCTCCATGGCAGTCTGAGTAGCCTTACTGCTATAGAAAAAAAGTCAATTACGGAAATGGAGCCTACATAACTCACCATAAAATAGGTAAAAGAAAAAATTGTAAAAATTTGTAGATAGGGAATTATGTCCATTGCTACTTCCTTAACACAGTGTTTTGTTTGTTTGTTTTTAATCCCTTTTTTCCTCATTGATTTTTTTTTTTTTTTTGAGTAAGTGGACAGGAGGTGGGGAGAGAGAAACATTGATGTGAGAGACATACATTGCTTGGCTGCCTCCTGCCCCAACTGGGGCCCAGGATTGAACCTGAAATAGAAAGTACGTGCCCTTGACTGGTAATGGGACCCATGTGGTGATGCTCTAACTGAGCAAAACCAACCGGGGCTTCAGCACAGTTTTAAATTCAGCAAACAATGCCGACATTTTAAAGTGTGCCATAGATTCCTCTCTTACCGATTCAAAGTGTCTGGTACCATCGGATGCCACCATTTGAGCCTACTGCGTTGTTGAAGTACCTAAGAGTCTCTAAACACGCCAGGAGTGATGCTAGGCATGAGACATATAGGAACTGAGTGAGATCCTGAGGACTGGGGAAGGTGTTTTATAGACTGAGGAACTCTCCTTTTCTTTCCCCGGAGCGTGGTCATGTCAAAGGAAGTGTGGAATTTTGGAATTCCAAAATGGGTGTGGAATTTTGAGGCCACATCCGGCATCTCATCCTGCTGAGATTTGAAAAAGCAAGGCAGGAAGAAAAGTGTACAATGAAATTAGGAAAGGAAGAAAGCACATTTTTATAAGCTTCCCTGTGGCCCACACTATTTTATTTTAAATGGAAGGTGACTGAAATAGGTGTCTCACAAAGAGGAAATTTACAGGCACCCTGCACACTTCTCCCACAAACCCCGCCTCCTCTCCCTCCACCCAAGAGAAATGGAAATGATTTATAGAAGTTACTGAAGGAACGGAAGAAATCCTCCCAGGGTAATTAATGAGGGGTAGGTCAGTCACCCCTGGTTGGAAAAAAAAATCAAATGTAAGAACTCATGGCTTTGTCAAGAACTTGGAGGTTTTTAGACTGGAAGCAATTTGTACAATGACTATTTTGACCATACAACTTCCTAATCTCAGTTCCCATAAAGTCTGGGCAGGGGCCAACAGGAATGATTCTTCTCAGCTGCACAGATACCGGCCACAGAGGAAATAAAGAGATTTTAAACATTGGAGTCATTTCCTTTGGTTCTCAGCCCTTGGAGGGGAAAGAAAAAAAAAATTCCTTTTTGGTCAGTGATATCTCCAGCTCAATTCCTGTAGCCCTGCTTAGAAAAATAACAAAATCCGTTCCCTGAAACTCTTTCCAATCAGACAAGTGGGGCTTTCAACTCCAAACGTTTCAGTCCAATAAAAGGCTTTTCCTCTGCCCGAGGGTTCTAGGAAGACTAACACCTTTTTAAGGTTCAGACTGCTCTCTAACGAGTTACATAAAAATCTGCAACCGGTGTAAATGTCAGCTGTGAAAGGATGTGTTTGGGAGAGAGACCCGTATAATCACATCTCGGGCTGCTCCTTTGGAAATAGCTGCTCAGGGGTCTGGCTGCCTACAATCGGGCCCATTTATGACACCCGGCACACACGGTAATAGCGAGTTCCCTCTCAAGTGGAACCTTAGCAGCTTTGGAATGGTTACCTGAATGTGTCGGGAGCGGAAAAGCAGCGCTTTCCAAATATATCCTCCAGCTAAGGGCTTCTGGAGCGGCTGCAGCGTTTATAGAAAAGATGGATTGTCAGAATACCCCTCGGCTCATATGTATGCATTCTAAATGCCAGAGGTGGAGGCCCCGTGGCACACGGGATTGTTCACAAGCCACAGAATTTGAAATATTAGACAGCCTTTGTCCAAGATTGATCTGCAAGGAACAGGCAGGAAGAGAGCGCTGCCCGCCACTGCTTTGTGTTTGGTTTAGTTGGTGCCAGGTTTTGATTCCCCTGGAAGGCCCTTGATGTGAACCCTCAAGTCTTTGGGCCAGTTTCTCTCAGTGAGAAAGGAAACAATAGAGCAGCCCAGATCACACATCAAGTGGAAACTATAAATAAGTGGGATTACATTAATACACTGCTATTCCATCTTGAAGTTTTAAGACTATTTAAGTTACTTATTCCAGGAATACTTATGGACAGTATCATAGATTGCAACGATTAAATTCAAGCAGTATTTACCGTCTCTAGATAATAATTTAATTCAAAAGATAATGTCAGGAGAATAAAAATGTGCCTATTACATTCATTACATGTTGCAGCTAAAGAATAAATTGCTTTTTTTTTACCCTTTTCCAATGCTCAGACCCATAACCTAGAAATATGTGATGTACTTATTTACTAACCAGCATAATATAAAAATGACAGAGCAATTCTCCATGTCCTTAATGATTCGAACGAGCATCTGCTGAGAGATAGGGAAGATAACCTTTCCATGGTGTAGGCTTTCCCATTTTTTTCTTCCCCTCGCCTTTATTTTGAATAAATCTGAATTAAAAGTTAGGAAATGTAAGAAAAGGGAGCTGACACTATCTGTACCACAAATATCTATGTTTTATATATATATTAGAATTTTAATTGAAATGTAAACTTAAAGCAAGTGTTACAGGAAAAGTCCCCTTTTACTTGCCAGATTCTGCTCTTCGAAGAATTCCTAATTCAAGACCACAGTGTCAGCAAAGTGATCGAAAACGTGGGCAGATAAGAAATTTCTGTTTGCAGTTAGTCTTGTGAGCCATGTGCTCTCATTCTTTCCTAAGACACAGTGGAACCCCTCAACTTTTAAGTCAGAGTACGAAAATTTCCTAGTTATTATTCTTATAAATGGGAAAATGATCGAGCAATAGTCTTCAAATAACGGCCTAAAGGGTGTTATTCTTCATATATAGTGATCCTGTGAGGAGGGTCCAGTACTCCTACCTTTTTCATGCCTACCCATCCAAACTCTTTTTCCAGGTTTCTGTTTATAACCAACAGCAGATCTTGGCAACGTGCTGGGCTAACTATAGGGTTGAGGTATTTCAACATGGAGTAGTTCATAGACCAAACACAGAGACTCACAGAGGTACCAACTATCCGAGGTGAGTAAAAACTGTTCTGCGCATATACTCTGTACTTAATATTAAAGCACAGAAATAGTTGTATGCTGTTGTCGCTTCAAATACAACCACGAATCATGAAAATCACTGTTAAATTTAGGTCAAAGTTATTTTTAGACACCAACTTTTGACTTTAATCAATTCTCTGTTGAAAGCTTTTCTCCTTTGTCATTAACCAAAGGGCAACTCAAATCTGTTCCAGATAAGATGTTTGTAAAACAGGCAGCATAGATCCCAGCAAATAGTGGGAACTCAACACCTTGTGCTTTTAAACAGCAAGAGAAATGCAAGGTGTTTTTAAATAATTTTACAGGGAAAACCATGCTAGCATAACTAAAGCATTGCTGGAAACAGTCAATAATATCTTTAGATGGTAAATTATCTGATAGGGGCAATATGAATTCATAGAAAAGAGATTTTACCAAGAGCTAAGGTAAACAGGTAAGCTCGCACTGGCAAAGTTGAATTTGAAGTTAGCCAGTAATTCAAGTCTGGTTTACAATGGAAGAAGGCTACAGACAAGAGGCTTCAGAGAGGTAAGAATGAGTTGAGCAAAGACCCAAGGGTGGTATACCCATGATATTGAGAGAGTAAATTGACTACCTGCTTAACATTAAAGGCACATGGCTGGAACATAATGAAAAATATTGTGGGTTGAGACATATTTCGGTGGCTCTTTAAAGCCATACTGATGGATTCAAGCTTGATAAGGAATGGAATAGCAAGTCCCAAAGTAGCTAAGGGGCATGATTAAAGCACTGTCTTAAAACAATACAAGGAATCTGCAAAAGAACTAACCCTAAGAGTTCTTAACAAGAACTTGTGCTAACTGCAGCTGGGTGATAAATGGCTACAAATTTATTCTGGTTTCTAATCACAACCCAAATCACACACTTGATGATTTCTTGGTGCTACATCCATGTAATGAGAACCTGAAATGTGGTTAAGCCATTCATTATTTTATTTCTCCAGATACTTATTGGGTAACTAGTTCAGTGTCATGCATGTGCTAAGTACGGTGAACAAGAAATAAATAAGATGTAGTCTTTTTTTTATTATCTGAAGAAATATATAATTCTTGCTCTTGGGAAGGCCATGGTGTAAGAGGAACATGAAAGAAAAGTCACTGATGGTATCAAGTTTGTTAAAAGCTGGCTAGACTTTTGGGAGAACTGAGAGTTTTATTAAGACATACAGAAAAAGGGCATCTAAGTCAGCTTGATTAGGGATAGAGGGAAAGATAAAGTTTGAAGATTTGGTGCATCTCTGCTGAATCTTGCAAGACAAGGAAGAGCACAGAGACAGCCTAGGGGAGGGATGAGACAGAATAACCAGGCTTTAGAACAAAGCTGATCTAACTTTATATCCCCTATCTGCTATATCATAGTTGTAGAGATGTGGACCAGTTCCTTATCTCTCCCACCTATAAAATGAAGATGATAAGTAAAGCAATTTGGAAAAGAGTGCCATAATATTTAAAAATGCCTTTGTATAATTTCTGTATTTAGTAAATGCTCAATACATACTAGACTTTATTATAAAACTAGAGGCCCAGTGCACAAATTTGTAAACAGGTAGGGTCCAGTTGGCCCACTGGGCCAGCCATAGGGAGAGGCTGTGGGAGGTTGGCTGGCCAGTCCTGCCCCAATCAGGGTGGGGGGCTAATTGGGGGAAGGGCCGTAGGAGGTTGGGGGGCCAATCAGGGCCCCAATTGGGCCGGTTGGCCTCCGCAGTTTGTGTCATAATGACCGGTTGTTCCAGTTGTTTTGTTATTGTGGTTGCTTGGCATATATATATATATATATATATATATATATATATATATATGACAGGTGACATTTCAGGCAAAGAGAACAGATACCCAAGTGTCTTTGCATATGAGGTGGAAATAGTTGGGTATGGTGGGAAGAGGTGAGAATTAGCCAGAGTCATCAGTATGGCCACAGGCTACTCATTGTCCAACTCCAGTGGTGCAATTCACATGGACTACAATGTGAGTGCTCCGTCAATTTCAGAGTTGTGCAGGCTCATGCTATATAAAAGTGCAGTCATCCTGATGCTGGAGATCAGCAGGCCAGGTCATGAAAAGCCTGATATTCCATAATAAGTAGTTAGAAGTCTACCATTTTTGACATATCATGGTAAATGACACAGAGCCAAAAATTTACACATGTAATTGAATTTTAATGAAGATAATTCATCCTTAAACTGTCTCGTTATAGAATAAATGAACATTTTTCTCCTTGTTGGATTTTAATACTGTTAAATTATTTTCACATCAATCATTATTGTTGTTTTTCTAGACATTTGTTATCTTTTCATGGATTAATGGAGGAATCTTTATTAGCCCTTTTGGAATGCTAGCTCATAGTTTTGCAGATATAGTGAAATATAGGCCCTCATTCAAAGAATATGCTTAGGTCTTCTCAGAGGAGAAGACCTAAATGTCAACTAATAGTGATACTTATCAATAAAAAGTACCTTCAGTAGTCATCATAAATAATATTTTGACCTAGTTATTAGCAGAGTGTACATATTTTTTTCTATTTTTCTTTCTCCCACTCTAGCCAGTTTTCCATGCTACCTCAGAGTCTTAACAATTACCATTTATATGGTTATAAAATATTCCATTGCTTTTACTGGAGCTAAGTCACTCCCCATTCTTGCATATTTAGGTTATATCAGAGATCTGAGTAATCTGTTACAAAAATTACATTCATATGTCTAGATTTTCCACACCTGAAATACTACTTTTTAGAAAAAAAATGATGATGCGATGGTTGAGTGACTCTTGTTTGGTAGTCACAAAACAATACCTTTGCTTTGAAATAGAGCTGACAGATAGGAGGCATCCCTACTGTTCCTCTAAATTAAATTTTTGGTTGACTTTCATAGATAAAGTTTCATCAATAATCATCAATGATCAATACTTTCCACTTTATTTGGGCCCATGTTTTGTGTCTTAAAAAACAAGAAATCCTGCACACTTTACATGAGCTGCTGCTCCCTGGAGCAAGGACCTGGTCACGTTTTAATGACGCACATATTATCCAGGAGGTCCATTTCTTCCCTGCTGTCCAGGACAGCTCAGACTCATGTGTGACTGGGACAAAACCTCAGTCCCAATTCAAGGGATGGGAGGGAGGGAGGGGGGGAGAGACAGAGAGAGAGAGAGAGAGAGAGAGAGAGAGAGAGAGAGAGAGAGAGAGAGAGAGAGAGAGAGAGAGAGAGAAGGGGGAGAGAAAGAAGCATTCCCTCTCTAAAGTCAGAGACTAAGTTTATATTTCTAGAGTGGATCTGAAGGTCATAGCCTCTGTGTTTCCACATGTTTGCAGTTAGCTAATGATGGCTGGGAATTCTGAACAACCGTCTACAAAATGTTTAGAGAGCAAAGCCTGAATGAAACTGGTTGCAGCACAGGGCTTCAGGTAAGGCTTTCACTGTGGAATTAAAACCAAATGAAAAAGCTGTTGATTTCTTTCCATTCTTTGTCCAAAAATTTCAAGGAACTCTGGCAATGTCAACGTCTAACTGTTAACTCTGGAGGAATATAGATACTAATGCACAGGGACTTCATAATTGCCTACGGACATAAACCTGACAAAGTGCAGCCATGCCCTACCTGAGCTTAACTTAATTTGGGTTACATGTATGCAGTGTATGCCTTGCTATTATGGTACTTCTGACAAAAATCCCTTCCACAAAAACATACCAAATGCAAATGGTGATTTTGGAGAAGTGAAATAATCCTCTCAATAGTCCCAAAAGTAAGAGCCAGGGGTGACATCAGCATCTGGATGTAGAACATCAGGCCGGAGACACATCTCGCTCACAGACCAGACAAGAAAGACATGGACTTACAATCCAAATGTTCTAAAATGGGAGCCCCATGCTGGGGCAGGGGATTCTAGGGAGGCTGAAGTAGTAAAACATGTGCCTGTTGAATAGACCTGTTGAAAATAAAAACTAAGCACAGATGCTCAAGGTTTCTTTAACTAGGTAGCCTTTGGGTTGGAGTTAGAGATTTGAAGGTCACTTGAAACAATAAAAAATTATGAGGATTGGGGAAGAACCTTTGAGAACAAAAACAAAAAAAACAAAAACAAACAAACAAAAAGATTGAGAAAGGAAAAAACTGACCTTAGCAGACATTTGGGTGTTTTTTCCATAATAACTGGTTCATGGGTAAACTAAAAACATTTTTAAAAGTCTTTTTTGATTAACCTTGATCATACCTTCAGAATCCAAACAGAAAATAGTTGTTTATTCCTGGGTGCACCCATCAAGGAGATAATGACCCCAAACACTTTGTACAACTAAGTGCAAGCTATTTAAAGAAGAAGAAGGGAGGCCGGGTAAGTAATTGGGATAAAGTGGCTTCTTCAGAGGTCGTAACCTTATTCCCATGAGCAAACAAGGGAGGCAAGCCAAACCGAACTTAAATAAGATGAAAGAGAGCATTTGCTATGAAACCCGACCACATTGGCTCTTTAAGAGAGCGCGTGCCTCTCTCTGAATCCCATATCCTGAGTGTAAGAGAAATTGGCAGCTGCACTCTGCCTGCCACCATCCCTAATTATGTGATATTTTCCCCACATAAAATCGATTAAACTGATGCTCACTTTAAGGCTTTGAAATAGAGCTGACAGATAGATGTGGACCTACCTCTACATGCTCACATGTAGAAAGCTAAACACTTGTCAATCTAACTTAAATATAAAATTGAAATGAACAGAAAACCAGTTTTTTAAAGGAAAGACAATTACTCTAACTAAAAGGAACAAAATATTTTCAAAAGGTGCCTCTGTTTTCAAGCCACACTATGCATGCTCTTTTACATCTGTATGCAATGACAAAACAGAACTAGAATGCCGGATCCATACTGTCCATGGTGGCATAGAAGTGGGTGGGTAAAAACTATTGCATGTTACTTCCAAACTGTCTGCTTTTGCACAAACTCAAAACACTGTACTTGTGTCTGCTGGTGATTACTAGCATCCAAAGTCATTTACTGCAGGTCTTACTTATGGGGGTTATTTAGAGTGAGGAAAAGCAAACAGAGGATAGAGAGGCCTTGGCAGATTTAGATTTCTATTTGAATGCTGGCTATGTGATGTTTGAGAAGTTACTCAGCATTTCCAGATTTGTTTTCTCATCAGTAAAATGGGGAAGATGATAACACTTAAAGTTACTTGATATCCATTGAACAATGGTATAGGCTACTGAAAGTTGAACATGTGTATGCCTTTAGGGGCCACACATGTATATAAATAAGTGAAGTGGGCTAGTTTTAAGAAAATAACAGAGTGGTTTATCCTCTTCTAAAAAAAATATTCACATCTAAATACTTTGAAGCACTGTTGCAGTCAAACAACATTCTTTAGTAGACACATTTGCCCTTTTGCTGAATTACAGGATTTTCTAAGAGACTTCCAGATGCCAGTATGCTGAACACTATTTGATCAAAACTAGGTTGCATAACAAATTAGTATAGAGTATAGATGTATCTCCTACCTCCATAACTACAGTTTACCGTATTTCTTAGAACTAAAGCTCATAACCTACTCATTCCTCAGCTCATTCCCTCAAGGTTTTCTTCTGTCTTAAGTAAACCAGCCAAGTCCCTATTCCTAACTCTGTTTGGATTCACTTCCTGTTTATTATTTTGACTTAATTTTTTTTGTTCACTGGATAATTAGTTGGCTGGTAGGTTTGTGGAAAAGAGATCGAAGAGTTTACTTCCTCTGCTCCAGGGAGTTCAGATGGGAAATACAAAGGTAAAGATTTAGGTGATAGTCCCTGCTTCTACAAAAAAAGAAAAAATACCAGGTTAAAGAGGTACCATAAATCTTTTTTCCAAATCAGATAAGCCAGCCCCTGATCTGCCATCATGTCTGGTGTCTTCACCAGTTCATATACCATGCTGACTTTTTATTGTTGACAAAAGTTCACTTATGTAATAGAAACTTTGTATCTGGAAAATGACACTATGTATCATGAAAAAAAAATTCCTCAACAAGAAGCAGAATTACAGAATTGGCCCTCCACCAGTAAATTTTGAAGGACATAGAGGAAAGATAAGCTGAATTGGACAATGTAATAGGTTGTGTCTATATATAAAAAACTCTAATATGCAAATAGACTGAATAGCTGAACAACTGAACCAAACAACCGGTTGCTATGATGTGCGCTGACCACCAAGAGGCGCGTGCAGAATGTGGCAAGCAGTGGCAGATCACCAAACATAGTGGGCATCAGTTGTGGTAGGATGGTGCAGCAGGTGAGCAGGGGCTCCAGACCAAGGCGGGGCACTGGTTGCTGTCATCAGGGCATGCCTCTGATGGTTCCTGAAAATGCTTTGCTCCTGTGCACCATGGTTATGCCAGGTGCTCCCACCTGCTGCTGGTGCTGGCCCTGCATCACCCCTCAAGCTGCCTCCACCTCATCCTGCTCCTCAAGGGCAATCAGAGCAGCAGATGCAGCTCACACCAGCTGCTGGCACTGGCCCCAATCGTTCCATGCTGTCAGCAGGTACAACCTGGGCTGGGAGCTAGTGCAGTGCGGCAGGAGTGGGGCTGCTGATAAACGGGATCAGGGGCCGCAGCAGGAGAGGTCAGGTGAGGGCACAAGGATGGGCCAAGACCCACCCCTGTGCCCACTTCAGCCTTGCAGCCCACAGTTCCTTTCAAAGTGCATGAATTCGTGCACTGGGCCCCTAATATAGTTATAATGATAGTCCATATTACTAGAACATAATAGGAGAATTATAATGATGCAAAGTAGTAGTATTTACTTTTCACAGAGATTTCAAACATATATACTTGTGCTTTCATTTGATAGTTGTATATGCAGTTTTACTCATTATTGCTTGTCTTACATTATTCTCTCACAATAGAAGAAAACCTCAAAGTCCCTGACCACTATCTATGTCAGAACAACTTCTCCAGGATTTCTTTGGTTTATGTAAAAGCAGATGCTTAGTTACAGAGATGCTCAATATCACTAATCATCCTGGAAATTCAAATCAAAACCACAATGAAATATCACCTCATACCTGTGAAGATAGCTATTTAAAAAAAAAGATAATTACTGGTGAATATGTGGAGAAAAGGAAACCCACCCTTTACACTGTTGGTGGGAATGTGATTTGATAAAAAAAAAGCCATTATGAAAAACAGTATGGAGGTTCATCAAAACTGGAAAATAAAATTACTATATGATCAGCAATACCTCTCCTGGTATATCTCCAAAGGAAATGAAATCAGTATCTCTTAAAGAGATACACCTGCACTCCCATGTTCATTTCAGCATTATTTACAATAGGCCAGACATAAGCATCCATTTATGAATAAATGAATAAAGAAATTGTGATATAAATACACACACACACACACACACACACACACACACACGAATATTGTTCGGCCTGAAAGAAGGAGATCATGCCATTTGGAAGAACATGGATAAATCTGGAGGGCATTGTGCTAAATCAAATAAGTCAGACACGAAAGAAAAAAAAGACTACATGATATCCCTTACCTGTGCAACATAAAAATGTCAAGAATACAGGAACAGAGAGCAGAAAAGCGATTATCATAGGCAAAAAAGCAGAAGAAATGCGTTACTGTTGATTTAAAGGTACAACATTGCTTTTTATGTAGAATGAATATGTTTAGAAATCTAATACATGGCATAAGATCAGTTAATACAGAATTGGGAATTGGCAATGTTCTAAGAGAATAGATGTCAGATGCTCACATTACATATACAAAAATGGTACCTATGTGAGGAAATATGTTAATTGGTTTGGTTGTAGTAATTGTTTACTATGTATATGCATGTCAAATTATGCTGTATACATTAAATACATATGATTTTCATTTAAAAAAATGTAAGTTTTCCTCTAATCAGATCATTATTCCTTATCTGTTTCTCTGTGAAAAGGTAGTCTACTAGCATAATTTCTTTATATTATATATATGAAAATTAGAGATTTTCTGAACTTTAACCTCTTGAAATCAAAACTATCTCATGAGAACTCTTGAGAAACTTTTTAACCAGTGTTGTAATAGCATTTAAAAAATGGGGTTCTAAATTCTACCCCACATAATTCCCTTATTGAAAAAAAAATCTTTCAGTCATTCCTTCATCAAAAATCTACAGTTTTCACTTTAATTATCTACTGTAACAATACTGTCACAAAGACAAATTCCAAGGTGCCTTATAGTATATTTCTCATAGGATTTTGCCACTTGATTTCATTTAGTACAATAACAAATGTGTTTTTCACATTACCCTCAAATCCAGTGTCCAGTACAGTTGTGATCAGTTGCTTCCCTAAGATCTTCAGTTTCAGCTCCTGCCTTCCCATAGTGGGCACATCTTGAGAATATGGACAGCTATGGGATCTGCAGCTTAAGCGTTCTTATTTTCTTTGGAGAGAAATTATCTCTGTATTTACTTTAATTGTTATACTTATTTTTTGGTGTGTTTGTTGGTTTGCTTTTTGTTGTGATAAAATAACAAAACATAGTATTCTAACAAATTTTTAAGTGTATAGTTCAACAGCACTTAATATATTCACACTTTTGTGCAATCATCACCACCACCAGCTCCAGAACTTCATCCTAACAAACGAAAATTCCGTTATCGGTTAAACTCTAGCTTCCCATCTCCCCACACCCCCAGACCCTGCCAAACACCATTCTGCTTTTTGTTTCTATGAATCTGACTCCTCTAGTTACCTCATATAAGTAGAATCATACAATATTAGTCCTTTTATGATTGGATTATTAAAATAATATTGTGATGTTTTCACAATTACAGAAACTCAGTGAGGCGATCACATTGTAAGAGGTATAAATGTAGACTCATTATATTGTTTACCTGAAACTAATATAATACTGTATACAAAACTGAAATAAAAAATAAAAGTGAATAAAAAGAGAAATAGTATCTTCAAAAATGGCATAGAGGTATTCCAAAGATACTTCATGAATACAGACTTCTTCCAATTCAGGGCTGATGTGAGCTGAATGACCAGTACGTCTACCCAGATGCCTAGTAATTTAAATGAACTGCCCTTTTCTTAACAGAAATAGTACAAATTAAATGCAGACCTTGCTATTTTGTCGTATTCTACAACAGGAAGAAAACCACACCAATTTCTTAAAAGATCATATGAAATAGGGACTTTATATCATCAATATTTTATAACTAAAGAGACATCTGATCCTACTTTATACTCACTTGCAGAACCATAACAAATGATACATTCATCTTTCAGATTTCATTTAGGTTTTTATAGTTTTGGGATTTGGGTTTGTTTTATTTTTCATGCCATGTTCATGAGGGTTTTTTTTTTCTCTTTCATACTCTAAAGTTCTCATTTCTGTACTGAAGAAAAAAATCACTATTTTATTAGCAAAATGAATAACCAACAAGTCAACAAGAACAATGGCAGCCACCAAATGAAATGACAGTTCATGCTTTTACTGTGGTTTCCAACACCAAGGAAGCAAAAATCTTTTGAACTTTTAAAACAACATAGTAAACAGTACAACAAAGGGTGAAGAAAGACGCATTTGGTTTTTAGAACCTTTCCAACTCAATTACAATGAATTCTACCACCTGCTACTATGCCAGAATGTGCTTTTACTCAGACACATTTACTCTGGTTTATGGGCCTTAAAAAAATTGTGAGGGCTCTCATATAGTCAACACCAAAATGTGTGAAAGAAATGTTCTTTAACTTCTCATTATTAACAAAACTAGTGTCAACAAACACACGTCAATTCATGGAATACTCATTCCTTGAATATGTAATATGTACTCAGGACTGCATTAAATTATAAAAGATATGAACGAGCTCCGAACAGTATGGTTCCTATGAGAAGAAATCTAGGTCTACAGTCATAGAAAAATTCACCTGGCATATGTGTCAGACACATTACAAACATGGCTCTATGTAATTTTGAAAAATACTTTTTGCCGAGACTGGTTTGGCTCAGTGGATGTAGCATCGGACTGCGGATTGAAGGGTCCCGGGTTCGATTCTGGCAAGGGCATGTATCTTGGCTGCGGGCACATCCCCAGTAGGGGGCGTGCAAGAGGCAGCTGATTGATGTCTCTCTCTCATCAATGTTTCTGACTTTCTATCAAGAAGGAGAGATAGAAACATCAATGATGAATCACTGATTAGTTGCCTTCTGCACACCCCACACTGTGGATCGAACCCACAACCCAGGCATGTGCCCTGACCAGAAATCACACCATGACCTCCTGGTTCACAGATCAGCGCTCAACCACTGAGCCATGCCGGCTGAGTTCTACCATATTATTTCAGCTACGCTAAACTTCATACAAACTATTTGAGTTTCTTCCAATAAAAATAATTATTGCAAAAGAGTTAAACAGGTACTTTATAGTATTAAATGCAGTCAATTTAAATATATGTTTAAAACAGCAAGGTTGCCTATTTCATCAAACATTTGTGGATACTTTTACTTTTGCCTAATATGTATATTAAAAGTGATCCCAAACAATTACTGAGTAAATACAGGGGTGGGGCAAAGTAGGTTTACAGTTGTTCATATGGAAAACAATACAATAATTAATAAATAATAATACAAGAATAAACTCTGTGTTTCATGTTCTTACCACTATAAACCTACTTTTGCCATACCCTGCACATAACTATATAACACTTTTGAGGAAAAATATGCAGTCATATAACTTCCAAAACATATTAAAAGTACATTTTTTCATTTATTACAAAAACTTCTCAAAGTTAACATATAACAACTATAATGATAATAATAGAATCTTCTAAAATATTAAGTATGCTAAATTAGAAATAATAGGTCTGGGTGGGATACAGACCAAAATCCTTTCTTTTAGATGCTAGGGTAGACTAAAAATTTAGAGTTTGGGTTAATAGAGCATGGTTAACTTTGAAGCCTTTTCTTTGCATCTCTAAGAAGACTGGTACATACACTTTCTCATCCCCCTAAACACTAATTTGCATATAATATGCCACATGTTCAACAGCCTGTGAAAAATTGAATTCATATCATTTCTTTAGAAACAAAATTAATAAATCCTGTTTTCATAATATTTGGTTTTGATTGCATAGTCTTAGTCTGGAGGCAAAGTTGCAAATGATTTAGAAGCAAGTGTCTAGGAAAAGTCCAAATCCAATTTGTGTTCTCTAATTGCAGGCTCAATGCTCTCCGTGATTTTTTTTTGAAAAAAACTAATCCACATACCCTTTTCAATCTTTCCTAAAGAAAGCAAAGATCATGACAAACTCAACTTTGCCTATTAAAGAAGCAAAGGTAAAATTCTCTCCTAATTCATTGCTAGTTTCATATGATATTATTTTACAAATACAAAGAACTATTTTGCTATGTTTTTCCCCTTAATTGGCAACATAATGGATTTGGAGAAATTTAAGTTAATCATAATCTATCACCCATAATCCCACTGCCTCAATAAACATTCTTGTTTTGCTTAATATTGCCAGTATTTTATAGGACAGACAACTAAAGTATTGTTGAGTAGCATCCATGTATTAACTTACTTACTCATTAATGTTATTCATCTAGATTATTATTCATTTGCATCAATACAACTCAGACATAATATAATTTTTTAGATGAAGAAACTGAGGCACCCAATGAAGTTGAGTAATTGAACACAGATCACATAGCTACAAGATGGAGAGGTGCAGTTCTAACCAGACAGTCTGGCTCCACCACAGACATAGCCATATGTCTTTCAAATAAGAGCAATAATGACTCTGAAATATTTACATAGCTCCATATTTATTACACACATTATTTTACTTTCTTCTATAGCTATTTAACTTCCAATAATTTTCATAATGGACATGTTTTAATCCTCTTCATCACAAGGCTATCTATAACAGTTGTAGGTGCTCCATAAGCTAAAATTTGGGAGGTTTCCTATATTTTCTCCAATCTACAATAATAAAGGGATAATATGCAAATCAACAGAATGGCCGAACAGTGGAATGACTGTTCAGATGACCATGCTATAACACCAACTGGCTTCAGGCCAGCCAAGGCGGGTGTGATGCAATTGGTCGGGGGCGCAGCCATCACCCCATAATTGTCCCACAGAGGGAGGCTCAGGCCACCAGCCAGAGGGCAATCAATCAGTGGGCTATGTGATCACCCTAAAGAAGGAGGCCCAGGCCACACTCTGTAGAGCAATTGATAGGGGGCTCCGTGGAACCAGGGAACCAGGAGTGTGTGGGGGCAGATTCAGGCAGCGCCAGGCCACAGCAGGTGTGGGCAGAGGGTGGGACTGCAGGGCTGCAAGGCAGCTGGGTCCGTGAGGGCCCGGCAGCTGGGGCTGTGAAGGTCTACCCTTGCATGAATATCAGGTCTCTGATATAGAGAATTAAAGAGGGCTAAGAGTCTGCATATATACACATTTAAAACAATATGTTTGAATAAAGTACTTGGGACATCATTCTCAGTGGAATTACAAGTATCAATAATGTCTCCTTTATTATTCTCTTCATACTGATGTTTGTAAAGTCTCTACCAATGTATCATGATACTAAGCAGAACAGATGAACCAGTTTCACAGAAACCAGCTTTGGATGGCCTACATGTCATCATGTTTGCTACCAGAAAGAATATAACCTATCATTGAAAATGGCTTTAATTTCTATTTTACCTAATACCCTGAGGACACTATTCTTTTGTAGCTCTCTCAAGTGTTTTTTTGTTTGTTTTTCTTAATATCCCTTCTCCTCCTGGAACTGTAAATGAAAGCCTCCCCTCCCCTCTTGTTCCTAATTCCATATGGTTTCCCTCCTATGTAAAATCTCTAACTTAGAATCTCACAACATAAAAGTTTATAACCAATGCATCTTCCTTTTCACTATGGTCTATAAATCTCTGATATCATTCTTCCTATTTCTCCACAAACACCTTCAGTAACTTTTTCCAATATTACTCCTGTTCCAATCATTGATTATTTCAATAATTGTTCAGATGGTTGTTCAATGCCTTGCCCTATCAGTTCCTTGAACTCCTCAGTGATGTCATATCTTCCTCCCAACCTCAGCAACTTGCTTGATGAAAGTCATGATTCAGAGTCACTACTGCTATCCACAGGCTCCAAATGCTGAAGCCAGAAAAGGCAACTGGAGGCTCTCCTTTGTGTGTAATGACCATATGATCATTTCACCATCTTCACATAACCCTCAAGGCAAACAATCTAACAACCCTCTGCCCTTCCTTGAAGTCATCTTTTGCTATTAAACGATTTTCCTAGGTAGCTCCTTCCCTCCCTCCCTTCCTTCCTTCCTCCTTCTTTTCTTCCTTCCAGATATGTGGGTCTGATCAATTATATTCTGAAATTCTTTCTCCTAAACATCAAACCTTCTCAAGCCTATCATTGTACTTTGCCTTTATAAACTTAATTTGCCCCAAAGGAGTCTCCATATTCTCTATCCACAATATTTTGCAGATAGCCCTCTTGTAGATATACCTGTTGCACTCTCACATATATTAGGCTGATATACTAATCTTAATCATTTGATTAATATTAGTTTCTTGGTTTTCTTGATAATTGCTTTTTCAACTAGAAATTGATCTATTAGGTGACAGGAACCATGTCTTATTGTTTTTTTCTTGCAGTACCTGAATACCTAGTGCTTTTGTAAGTTTATAAGAGACATGAAGTGTGTGATCTGCAGTGTATGATTATTCATTCCTAAAACTTTTGCACATTATATTTATATGTGAAATAGGGACAGGATATTCATCCCTAAAACTTTTGCACATTATATTTATATGTGAAATAGAGACAGGATTCAGAATGATCTTGGCTCTACCCTATTTGTCAATGTCAGTATCATAAAAGTGACTCATTTAGAGGAACAACAAATAACATATTACAGGAAGCATTCCAATTTTCCAGTAAGAACTGAGTCATGAAATAGAGACTATATAGATTTCATAAATAATATAATACAACTCTTAAGAGTATTGGATTCCAAGACATGAAGAAACATGAGCTATAGACATAGTCAAATAACTTCAACAATATTTCCCCCCTCTCCCCAAAAATAGAAAAAGCCATAATAAGATACCAACTCTGAGATCCCATAGAGTGCTGACAGCTGAAGCTTAGACACAGTGGGCCCATCAGTGAATTCAGTCCTAGTCAACCAATGTTGTTAAAGCTTTAAAGAACAGATAAATTAAAACATGTTATGCATGGGAAAGTTTTCCCTAGAGTTCCTCATTTTTATATAGGAAATCAATTTGCATCACTGATGATATCATTCATACCAGACAACCCAAAGCTGTTAAGAGGTAATTCAGTTTTATGCTGAAAGCAATTTGGTACTTGTTCTAATTTGTGAGTTTCATTTTGTTTGTTAATGAAAAAAATTAATGAGCAATGGTACTAGAAATACAACTCATCAAAGCCTCAGCAATATTAGAGAGGTCTGCCATAAACTGTACATCAGGACCCTGTGCAGCAAGTGCCTGGACCACCCCCTGGGCGGGGCTCTCAATTTAACAGCATTGTCCAGAACAAAAGGTACTGATGCCCTCACACATACCTTTGCACTGATTTGTGTTTTTGTCAAGAATTGCCTTTGTCGATACAATTTTCCCATACCTGAAAGAGAGAGAGAGAAAAAAAAAAGTTATCGTAGACACTTAAAAACACTAATGAGCATGGGTGTACACACAATGGAGCAGGAATAAACCAAGGAAAAAGCTGTGACCTCCCATTTCACACCCAGATGATCTCTTTTCACCAGTTCTTCTCTGTAACTGGAGAATGTGCTTCCCTACATAATCACTGGGTGGAGCCTTCAAAAATAAACCGGCCTGGCTGTCATAGGTGGCTTAGAGAGGATTGCCTGTGATTGTAATCAAAGTAAGTAACACTTCATGGATGCTTGGAAAAGCACAGACCTAGTGCCAGGCTGAATAGGCCTTGCACCCAGCTTTGGTGCTCACCTAGTGTTGCAACCTTTGAGCAGTTAAACACAACTTCCCCAGGCCAGGTTTTTTTTATCTCTAAAAATGAGAACTATAATGATCACCTTTCAGGATTTGGGAGAGTGTTGAGTTGATAAGTTGAGATTGTCTATCAGTGCTCATAGGGTAAATAAAAATAAATGTATTTATTGGTTATTTTACTACTAAAAATATATTATGTTGTAAGTTAATTAAGGTTAAAGACTGAGCTTCATATTCTCAATGCCTGCCAATAGAAGTTAAATAAATGCTTGTTACAAATAAGTACATTATTCAATGTTACTTCATCTACAACAAAGTGTCTACCACATATTTATTATTTAATCATCTCTTGCAGATGACCTACTTTAGGGTTTGTCTTAAAACTATGGGTTACATGAAGAAGAAAATTCAATTTAATTGAGCTGTTCCATGGGGTATAACTGATGGGAGTACAGAAGGTGATTTCCTAAAACCCTATTCTTTAGGATTCCATGAAGGATGATTCTGACTCAACATAATAACATAGAGAAGCTATCACCCAAATTCAGTGTAGTGCTTAATTATTACATAATGCTGCCTCTAGAATAGAGAAGATACAAATATCAAATATTCTAGTTCAATCAATCTTTATTTATTTGAGAAACCAAGGCAATATAGTGTTGAGTTAAAATAATATGCTGTGACAATAATCTACCATGGCTTGAATCTCAGTTGAGCCCCAGTATATTTGGTTGGTTAAACCTTATGTGTTCTTTGCATCATTTCATCAGCTATGATAATATGAATCTATTTTAAAAATCAATTTAGATTATTTATTTAAATTTATACACATCTATTTAAATCTATAACGTGATGACACTGGTCTTTACCTCACAGGGTCATTGTGAGCATTAAATGGGGTTATCAAAAACACTAGTAACAGTGGCTGGCATAGAGTAAGTGCTCACTAAGTATTAGTTCTTCTTGAAATGACTTTCTTTCAGATATCTGCTATATAAAAATGTCCAGTATTTGGCATTCCCTAAGATGGGTAAGATGTGAATGGAGATAACACTGTTATCCCAAATGGCAGTTAAAAACATTACTATTTGTTTAAGTCCTTTATTCATTTTGAGTTTATTTTTTGTGTATGGTGTAAGTTGGTGGTCTAGTTTCATTTTTTTGCATGTATCTGTCCAGTTTTCCCAACAGTATTTATTGAAGAGACTGTCTTGACTCCATTGTATGTTCTTGCCTCCTTTGTCAAATAGTAATTGAGTACAGTGGTTTAGGTCGATTTCTGGGTTCTCTATTCTATTTCATTGGTCTATATGCCTGTTCTTGTGCCTGTACCAGGCATCTTTGAGAACAGTGGCTTTGTAATACAGCTTGATATCTGGTATTGAGCTCCTGCATACTCTGTTCTTCCTTCTCATGATGGCTACAGCTATTCAGGGTCTTTTTATTCCAGATGAATTTTTGGAAAGTTTGTTCTAGGTCTGTGAAATTTGCCGGGAAACCATAAAAATATTAGAGGAATCCCTAGGTAGCAAAATCTCAGACATATGCCAAAGCAATATCTTACCAATACAGCTCCTAGCGCAATGGAAACTAAAGAGAAAATAAACAAATGGGACCACATCAAAATAAAAAGCTTCTGTACAGCAAAAGAAACCATCAACAAAACAACAAGAAAACCCACTGCATAGGAGAACATATTTGGCAATGTTATAACCAATAAGGGTTTAATTGCCAACATTTACAAGGAACTTATACAACTTAATAAAAGGAATATAAACAACTCAATCAAAAAATGGGCAATGGACCTAAATAGATACTTTTCGAAACAGGACCTAAGGAAGGCCAAGAGACATATGAAAACACTAATCATCTGAGAGATGCAAAATCAAAACAACAATGCAGTACCATCTCACACCTGTCAGAATGGCTATCATCAACAAATCAACAAATGACAAGTGCTGGTGAGGATGTAGAGAAAAGGGAACCCTCGTGCACTGCTGGTGAAAATGTAGACTGGAGTTTCCTCAAAAAACTAAAAATGGAACTCCTACTTGACCCAGTGATCCCACTTCTAGGAATATATCCCAAGAAACTAGAAACACCAATCAGAAAGGATATATGCACCTCTATGTTCATAGCAGCACAATTTACCATAGCTAAGATTTGGAAACAGCTTAAGTGCTCATCAGCAGATGAGTGGATTGAAAAACTTTGTTACATCTACACAATGGAATACTACACTGCAGTAAAAAAGAAGCAACAGCATGGATGGAACTAGAGAGCATTATGCTAAGTGAAATAAACCAGTTATAGAAAAATAGATATCATATAATCTCACTCATTAATGTAATATAATGAACAACATAAACTGATGAACAAAAACAGATCCAGAGACAGAGAAGCATCAATCAGATTGTCAAACCTCAGAGGAAGGTAGGGGAGGATGGGGGGTAAGGGATAGAGATCAACCAAAGGACTTGTATGCATGCATATAAGCCTAACCAATGAACATAGACATCAGGGGGTGAGGGTATGAGTGGAGGGGTATGGACAATGGAAGGATAAGAACACATATATAATACCTTAATCAATGAAGAAAATAAATAAATAAAAATAAAACATTACTACTTGGACTATCAAAAAACTTCCCCAAAACATTTGGTAGGTCAATTTATTTGCTAAAAGGATAATTTCCATTTACAGTTTATATTGTTATTTTTAATGTTAGTTACTTTATTAACTAGGTTTACACCATATTTAATTGCACAAATGCCTATAGGTTCAAAGATTTTGGGGGTTGGTTTAAGACTACTGAAATGTCAGTTTCCTCATGGTATAAACATACAAGCTCACTCACTCCAAAATTCCTCATCCCCACACCTTTCTCATCCCCCAAAACACATAGATCCTATTTTTAAGCTGTGTTTCATCCCAAGAGTTTCTCTCTTAGGAAAATCACCTGTAAAATAATATCCTATTAGAACAGTCTCTTTAGTTGACAATGGTTCAAGGTACCTATAATCAAATCCATTAGGTTGTGTAATGTTTGCTAGATTTGGGTACTCAGGCAAGTAGACATTGCAAAAGTATATGTATCTTACCATAGACAACTAAAAGGGAAAGAAAGGGAATATAGGCTGAAACATTTTTCCTCATACAAAGCACCACGAGTATAGTATGGTACAACTGAAAACTAGGAAAGAAAAATATTATAGAACATTTATAACCATCTCACATCAAACACACAAACTTTTAAGATAAAAAATCCTTCTTAATTGGTTGCTAAAGCCACCCCTGATTTTTTTCTTTAAGTACCTTCTAGTAATTAAAATTTAGTCCTGTCTTTTAAAGAGGAAATTAAAAATTACTGTATCTTATAACGAATGACATTTCACAATGAGACTTTTAACCTGTGGTGTGCATGTTTTCCTACTGTATCATTATTACAAAGATATCTTCTCCATTACATGTAGTACAATTAAAAGTGATTAAACATTTCTACAGCCCAAAATAAAATAAAATACTTTTGTGTGGAATGCATTTGTAGATACCTAAGCAAGCAACTTTTTTCTTAAATAAGAGCACAATTATTTCCCAGAAAGTGTTACAATACTATTAAATTTTTAAAAAATGTGTGTGTGTGTGCGCGCGCGCACACACACACACACACACACACACGCCAAAAATTAAATTTGTACTTTTAAAATATATATTTTTATTGATTTTGGAGAGGAAGAAAGAGATAGAAACATCACTGATGGGCTGCCTCCTGCATTCTCCATACTGTATGTGCCCTACTGGTAATTAAACCTTGATCTCTTGGTTCATAGGTTCATAGGCCAACCATTGAGCCATGCCAGCTGGGCAAAATTATGATATTTATTGATTTCCTGATTCTTAATTACACTCTACGGAAGCCTTTCCATAGTTCAGAATCACGAAAGAAGGGGACACATCTCAGAGTACCTTACTGAGCCTCTACTCTGACTGGAGGTATAGAAATTGCATTCCTTTGCTTAGTTATAACATTCTGCATTAACAATCATTTCACAAAGCTGGAATATGCCTTAAAGAACAAAAGGCCATGGATTTCAGTCCACGTCTGTACTCTCTCTCAACAAACAGGTACTTTCTGCATTGCTGGTGTACTCTCTCTCAACAAACAGGTACTTTCTGCATCGCTGGTGCTACTTTCTCCATATTCCGCAAAGTCAACAACTGAGATAGGTACATAAAGTTTAGATCTTTTGTTTTAATGACACAAAAATCACTGATATAATATATCCTTGTGAAGAATTAAGTTAAATCTCTCTTCCCAATGTTTTGTTAAATGCTTTCTACACAAAAAAATATTTTATTTTATTTGGGGCTGTAGAAATGTTTAATCACTTTTCATTGCACTACATGTAATGGAGAAGATATCTTTGTAATAATGATATAGTAGGAAAACATGCACACCACAGGTTAAAAGTCTCATTGTGAAATGTTATTCGTTATAAGATACAGTAATTTTTAATTTCCTCTTTAACAGACAGGGCTAAATTTTAATTAATAGAAGGTACTTAAAGAAAAAATGTTTAACAATGGTTTGTTAAACAAAGTAAAGTATACCAAGCGACTAGAGTAAAAATTACATCATTAAAGATAGAGTTTTACACAGTCTGAAGGAAATAAATTACATACTTCTGAGGCAAAAATGTATTCCTAAACTTAAATTATCTTACTTATTTAGTCTTCCCATTCCTAGGAGTTGGATTAAGACCTTAAGTGTTCATAAAGTGTTTTTGGTGCCACCCACGAGTGGAAAGCAAATCTGATATTAGAAGAAAATGTGTGACCAGGCCATTGAATGATGCCTGGAAGTAGACATCAGAGCTCTGGTCCCAGGTGCCCCTGGCTCCAGAATCTCTCAGACAAATCCAATCCACTTTCCCATGCTTCAGTTTCCTCCAGCTACAAGAGATCAAACATTAGCCACAGTCAGCTTCCCTGGGGGGGGGGTCTCAGCTTCTTGAAGGAAACAAATCAATGAAGTAAACACATTTTATATCATAAGTCTTTCCATCTGGGCGTGTAGTGCCTTCTGTAGCCAGTGTCAGAAGCACCTAACACAGAACTGCTAGGACACTTTTCAATGTTAAAATATGCAGCTTCATATCATATCTACATATTCTGCAACTATCCTGAGTACCAATACAGGGACCAAATCCAAAGCAACATTTTATTTAATTCCAAGTGTACTCTGTAAAACAGTAGCCAATCTAGGATAACTAACCACTTATTATATTTTGATTTTTCACAATTGAGTTTTGTAAATCCATGTGTCATCTATCAACTCTTTAAGCAAAGTGGGGGGTAAAAGAAAGACTAATGGACACAGACAACAGTATGGTGATTGCCAAAAGGAAGGGGAGTAGGAAGAGGGAAAAGAAGGTAAAGGGGGTATAAATGGTGAAGGCAGGAGACTGACTTGGGGTGGTAAACACACAATACAATATAGAGATGATGTATGGCAGAAATGTTAAAAAAATAAGATAATTTTACTCTAACTTATCAATAAAAGTTTTATACTACACTTTTAAAAGAACAATCAATTCTTTATGGCATTTATTCTCTGAAACAGCATCTGATTCTAACTATATTTGTTGTTATACATGGTTATTCCACATACAAGCCTAATTTAAACTAATGGCATCTTTTATTTTCCAAAGTTAAAGAGAAAATAGAGCTATTATGGGTCTATGCTTCATGAATTATGAAGACATCAAATTGATGGGATCTTTCTAGAAAGAATTTATTTTTAAATCCTTTTGCTGAATCACCCACTGTGTATATTAATTCAAAAAATACAGACAGAGACTGAAAATAGAGTCTCTGCAGTCAATTAACTCCCAGCTAACTCATTATTCACATGCCTTGTATATTGATACCAAACTAGAAAAAGGTATTACATTTATTTAATGCATGAAACATTATCCTTTTAGAAAATGTGCTTGTTTGCCTACTTCTAGATGGCTCATTCATTCTCTGGCATTTGGAGATGCTAATGTGAAGGCCAAATAAAACAGCTCTTCTAGGTCCACTGAGCCTGAGGACTGTCAGCTTGTGATGGTGGCACTGATGTCCTCCAGCTGCCCCTTGTGTTTCTAAATAATAAAGGTCCTTCAAGGGCAAGCTCCATGTTCTGACTGCCATGACCACCAGCTATTTCTCCCAAATCGGAATAGCTATTGTGATCACAGATTGCATAAAATCACCTAACATTTATTACTATTATTATTATTATTATTATTATTATTATTATTACTAGAATCCTGGTGTATGAAATTCATGCATTCAGGGTGGTGGTCCCTCAGCCCAACCTATGCCCTCTCACAATCCAGGAGCCCAGAGGCGGGAAAAGTTCCCACCACCACTGCTGTGCATGCCAGCCATGAGCTTGGCTTGTGGCGGAGAGGTGCACCCCCTGTGGAGGCACACTGACCACCAGGGGGCAGCTCCTGCATTGAGTGTCTGACTCCTGGTGGTCAGTGTGCATCATAGCAAACGGCATTCCCCTGTTCAGTCAATTTGTATGTTAGCCTTTTATTATATAGGATTGTTTTACTGTTTCATAACATTGTCTGTTTGTTCCCGGGAGACTGTCTTTTCAGAAGACCTTGATTTTTCAGAAGTCCAGATAATATTTTCATTCTTTCCTGATCATTCTCATAATATTTAGCATAGAACTTGATGGGATGTATAGTAAATCTCTATAAAAATCTGTTGATTTTTAAATAGTTTTTTAATGGACCTGACAACTCTTACAGTTCAGAAACAACTATTAATGATTGGGCTACATTTATACGCAAACACATGCACAGCACACACCATTAATCCAGCACCTGTTATGTGCCACTTATTACACAGAGCACTTAGATATTTTACTCCAAATTCTCAAAACTACCTAAGTCGACATTGTAACTCTCACTTTTTAAGAGAAAAACTTATAGTTATATTAGATTACTTGCTGATGTTGACATAGATATTGAGTTATATTGCTTACATTTAAACTCAGGTCCATTTGAGTGTAAAAAAGTCCCTCCTTTTTCTTGATATCACACTATCTCATAAAGCATAAGAAACAAATGGGGCCATGGAAACATCGAAAAGTCTTGCAGATACTGGATATGATTAGCCCCCTAGAATAGTGATTTTCAACCTTTTTAATCTGATGGCACATATAAACTAATTACTAAAATTCTGTGGCAAACAAAATATACATTTTTTGCCAATCTGACAAAAATAGGTGTAATTTTAATTCATTCACACCAGACAGCTATTGTTGTGTTGGCTTTTGTCATTTTTTAATTTGACAATCAAAGGGAAAGGAGAGGTCAGTGCCCATGACTAAACAGGCAAGTGTTGCATGTTTTAAAAATTCTTGCAACACAAAAAATGACCACCATTCATTGGAAATAGCGCAGGCAGACATTCATTGTTTTTAAAATATATTTTATTGATTTTTTTTACAGAGGAAGAAAGAGGAATAGAGAGTCAGAAACATCAATGAGAGAGAAACATTGATCAGTCACCTCCTGCACACCCCCTACTGGGGATATGCCAGCAACCAAGGTACATGCTCTTGACTGGAATCAAACCGGGGACCCTTGAGTCCGTAGACCAACACTCTATACACTGAGCCAGACAGGTTAGGGCCAGACATTCATTGTTGATTGTTAGAATTCGGTTTCCAAAAACTTATTCTTTAAAGCATCTTAGCTTGTTGCACAGTCTAGAACATCTGTGACCCTAACATCAACTGAACACATGATGGTAAACAGCTTTGTGGCAGAATTTACACTTGCTGTTTAGGAGAGACATCAAACCTCAAATTCTGAAAATGCTGATATCATTTATTGCCTCAATAGTATTATCAAAACACTGAAACAAATGCACAGGATATGTGATCATTTTGAGGGCTATATTTCAGTAGCAGTGAAACTCAGCTATTTAGAGAACCCTCTTGGTTTCCACTGTACCCCAGTTCTAAGATGCACAATCATGGCTCTCAAAAAAGTTTTGTGATGGAGCTGTTGCTATTAAAGTAGTAGTTCCCAACCCTCATATCACCTAGCTTCATTCTAATTTCCTTCCAGGTTTTCTTTGTCACTACCCTCATCCTCCTCATTCCAGCTCAACTGATATTTTCTCTCTTCCCCAAGCAGCTCATTTCAATGCTGGTTTTGATCTAACAGGCATTGAGCATAGCTCTAGTGAAGAGTGCATTGTACCACCCATTGTATTAATGATACAAATGCAATATTTTATTCCTGTTGTATCTTTTCTTATCCTAATATTGAGGATGATTTCTTCAAGGGTAGGGTATAAGTTTTATTTATTTTACCCTCCACATAGGGCTCACCCAATAAATGTTTATTAAATAAATGAATAAGTGAGTGAATGCCGAACATCACACCCCTCATCAAATAAGACAACCAGAATGGCAATGAGAATCAAGTATATCTAGGCACAGATACATCTCCCCTTTCCAACATGGCAAAGTGCATAGTCTCCTGGTAGCGATACATGATTTTTCCTATCTTCAGCATATTCAATTCATTTTTTTCAAAAAGAGAGTGAGCTAGAACATCACCCAAGAGCCCAACTAAAAAATAGTCTCAAATTCTTTCCTGTAAAATGTTTAATGCATTCCATTATTTTAAATCTACAAAGACACTCAAGGAAAAATATTGACATACAATACTGAAAGAGCAGCCACTCTAAGCTTTTTAATGAATACACAGTTTTTACTGCTAGTATGAGGAAGTGCCTAATGCTAACAACTCGATGTGTTACTTTCCAGGGAGATTTGTCTTTAAAAGAATGATCATCTTGAGCTGTCTGTGGAATCTTTCTGAGCTTCATAACATTTAAAAATGCATTTCTGTAATTAAGTAATGTAAGAATGCCACTGCTTCATTTAAAATAATTAGAACTCACAAAGGAAAAAAAAACAGACAAAACCATGTAATAGAGCAAGAAGTAGTCCAATGAAAGTAATTTTCATTTTTCAAAAGCTCACATGTACAAAAAACAGACAAGATAAAAATCAAACCAAACTTAAATTTATATTAACCATTTTCTCCTTAATTCCAAACAAGTATATAAGAACATACCCATATGCATGAGAACACAACCATTTTTGTCAACACATTGATCTCTCTGCATTAAATTGTGAGAAGTGTGCTGGATAAAACTGTTTTGTATCACTCCAGAAGATTCATTCCTTGTGGAATTATGGCAGAAAGCCCATTTTCTAATGGATATCCAATTGATGCATGCTACCATAAATCAATGGTAGAGTCCAATGACCTATTTGAGATTATTTGAAAATTATGTTTTCTGAATTATCAATAGTACTTTTACATTTTTATGTAAATATATAACTGCCACACTAGGTAAATGAGAACACGATAAAATTATGCATTTTAAGCATTCTACTATATCCTATAGTAGACAGTCAAAACTGTAGTTGGTGGGGTGATGCTCAATCTTTTAATTACCAAGTGGTCAGAAAATGTGGACTGATGTTATAAATGATGTTGAAAAATATAAAAAGGTAAATAGATTGCAAAATTCTTACAATGCTGTCTCAATTATCCATGACTTCCGGTTCATTTGCCTTTATCCTTCCCACTGTTACTGCAGGTGTACACAGACACACACCCCTAAGTGCATTTATTTCATTCCTGTGGGAAAACTGTTTTGCATGAAAAGAACACACCTGGCATACTTTTTTTACCTGTGCCATTTGAGAAGGTCATATATTAAAGAGAAAGTGAAAAAAAAATCAACAGCTCCCCACATGCCAGGAATGTTATTATGCCTTGTTACAGATTACTTTTATCTGAACAACTCTTACTTAAGAAAACTTGAACATATTGCCACTAATTTCCACTACAAGACTCCTTATGATACTCTCGGTGTAACATAATGTCTATATTATCACAATGCAAAGCCTTGTTTTAATGCTTTCTTGAAACACTATGAATCTCATGTTTAATCGCATTTCCTCCCCACAGATCAGGTGCTATTTATAATAATAAAAGCAGAATATGCTAATTAGACCAGATGGCCTTCTGGACATCCTTCTAGATGACCTTCAGGTCAAAGCTGGGGCTGCCAGGGAAGCCCGGGTCCCGGGTGCCAGAGGGAAGCCGGTACCGGCAGGCAGCCGGGAGAAGGAAGGCCGACTCTTGCATGAATTCATGCACCAGGCCTCTAGTATAATATTTAAGGAAGACTCAATGGTTTATATATATTTATGGAGCAAAGAGTATGTACATTTAGAAGAAACACAATAAACATGTGATGTTATGGTAATATTCTTCCTGAAAAGATAAAACCAGCTCTTCTTAACTGTGTAAATAAGAAATGAAGAAGCTTATAAAAGTCAATCACTTTCTAACAAATGCATTCTTGCTTAATTTTTGTCTTATTGTATGTGATTTATTATGTGCCTTAAGAGTCCATTATCGATATTATACACATTGAAATTAACTCTTTATTATCATTATATGTTTTAGGCGACTCAACTGGGTTGTGGAATCATCTCAGCAAAAAAATAAAAAAAAATCCAAAAATACTTTTGTTTTAATAATCCTTTAGCCCTCCACAATGCTTTATAGAACTCATTTATATATCCTATGTGAGTCAGGGACAATAGTAAGCACAGTTTCTCTTTCTAGTCTCAATTCTCATCACTCTCCAATTTGAGGTCCCAAATAAAACCAAAAGTTGAATACTTTGAGTTTCTAGGATGTTCCCTGCTATCTTTCTTTCCTTCTGCCCCTCTACTCACAAGTTCCTTTGCCTATCATTTTGATTATCTCTCCTAGACAAATTTCACTCATTTTCTAGATATATCAGAGCATTTCCTCCCCCAGTGTTTCTCCACCACAGCACTCTCCCCTCTGCAGGGTAAGCACAGGTTTATTTCTGAGAGCTCCTTGAGAACTGGAATGCCTTCCTTGTTTGTATCACCCAACCACAGTACAGACGACAGCAGAGGACAAGTGTCCAATAAAAGCTGATGAACAGACAATGATGAAGATGCTAATTCCTATATAACTAATTAACTTAAAAGATAACTTAAGCTTGATTTTTTTCTGCTCTACCCACATCCTATGAAATCACTAAATAAGCAGTAGTTTTTTCCCATAAATTAAAAAATAGTTTATTAAAATGTTCATTAACAGCCTAAAACTGGAAACAACTCAAGCAGACAAAAGCAATGTAACAGACAAATACACTGGGTTTATTCAAACAATAGAATTTCACACTACAATGGGAGTGATAAACTATAGCAGCAATATGATTGAGTCTCCAATGTTGAGCAAGATGGACAAAAGTATGCACTAAGTTATTGTATTTATATGAACTGATGTACTGGAAATCAGAATAGTAGCTATCATTGGAACTAGTAACTAGAAGGGACGAAAGGGGGGTTGCAGAACTGGTCGTGTTCTGTCTCATGGGGTGACTGCTGGTCATACGGGCATGTTCAGGTTGTGAAATATGGCAAGAAGCTGAACAGTGATAATTATTTCAACTTACTATTTATAGTATTTTTTTCCAATAAAACCTTCAGAAAATAATAGCATTGGTAGTAAAAGCTAATGATGTGTTTTGCTTTTCTCAATGAAGAGAAGACATAGACATGGAGCAGCAAGAAATACGTCCCATCCATCCATTCTTGCAGGAAATTTTACTGTTATGTTTAAAGACTCTAAAATCTTTCATTGAGACCCATTTGTCCAGAGTGAACAAAAAATAAATATACAAATAAAGCTACAGATTCGAGGTTTCAACAGGTTTTTGGCAGCATACTGATTTTTATTTGTGCAGAGATATTTTTTTATCCATATCAAAGGATGGCAATTGGGGGTGTGTGAGAGTAAATAACAAAAACTAAGACTCCTATATAAAATTAATTATAGCAATAAAGTAGTCATTTGAGAAGTGTATAACATATACCCTGCATCCCACACATATATTTATTTCCTGCAAATAAGCCTGATTCCTTCACCACCTAGATTCTTTTTGAAGCTGCATGATTTTGCCCAGAGGGATTAGCAATGGTTTCATGTGCTGTGGTTACAGGTGTGTAACACAATGGGGATTCACCTACAGACAAGATGTAATGCAGTATATTCTGCTTGGGAGGTAGACTCTTGTTCAATGTCTTAACGTTAACTGCTAGTAAAACAAAGTAGAAGTTGTATGTTTAGATGGTACATAGTTTTCTTGAACTCTGGGAACATAATTGGTTCCACTTTCCTTTACATTAAAGGTTAATGAAAAGCCACATTTCATGCCCATAAAATTGAAATTATATGAACAGTCTTCAGCCCACTCCTCACTTGAGTACTGACATTTTAATAAGTTGATTATTTTTTCCATTATAGAGGAAATATGTCTCATAAAGTCAGATTTGAAAAAAAAAACTGTACAAAAATATAACCTCACCACAAACACTTGCTATGTTGCTTAATTTCTTTATCAAAATACTGGAGGCATTCAGTATTTTGATACAAAATTCGTGCATTGGGGTGTGTGCGCGCACATGCAGGAGCTTGTGCCTCAGCCCGGCCCCACCCTCTTGCAGTCTGGGACTCCTCAGGGGATGTAGTGCACCAAGTGGCAAGTGGCCAGGGAAGAGCCCAAATCGGGGCTGGGCGCCTTGCCACTTGTGATCATCCCAGTTCACTGCACCTCCTGCCGCTGGCTGCTCCATA
Organism: Antrozous pallidus; assembly: GCA_027563665.1. Lineage (NCBI taxonomy): Eukaryota > Metazoa > Chordata > Mammalia > Chiroptera > Vespertilionidae > Antrozous > Antrozous pallidus. The sequence continues at coordinate 47,723,759 of CM050524.1, read as the reverse complement.
GTTCTGCCAAGAAGTCAGGAGAGGCTCCCGCCATGGCAGCTGTGAGCCCGGCTTCTGGCTGAGCAGTGCTCCCCCTGCCCCTGTGGAAGTGCACTGACCACCAGGGGCAGCTCCTGCATTGAGCATCTGCCCCCTGGTGGTCAGTGTACATCATAGCGAGCTGTGGTTCCTCCATTCAGTCAACTTGCATATTAGCCTTTTATTATATAGGATTATTTTTAATGTTTGTTTCATATAATCCTATCAGTTCTATTATTCTGCACTTTTAAGAACTTTCTACATGACTTTTAAGCATAAGTAATACAAATATCAGTGTATACAACATAAAAGTTATTTCAGTACTATTAGAAAATTTTAACAATACAAGCCATACAACCAAAATTTGTTTGAAAAAGATAGTCATCGTCACTGGATAGTTTATAATTTGCACACTTACAAAGTAGTCTTTATTATTATTATTTATTGAATGAACTAATTTTTTGGCAAATATTTACTAACTAGCAAAGAATGCCCTCAGAAAAATAAAAGTAACAGTTCATTTGCTGCCTTTTTTTTGTTTCAAGTACATCATCTATCTTCAATATGTTAGCATATCAGGAAACTTCAAAAGAATAAAGCTATGGTCAACTGATATCTCTATCTATCTATCTATCTATCTATCTATCTATCTATGTCTATGTCTATCTATATCTATATATGTCTACTTGCTATTTTATAATTAGTATTGTTACAATGATCTGCTGAGCCAACATTTATTGCTTCCTCCAAGAAATTACTTGTTTCTCAAAACAATAACATCAGAAAGCATGGAGATCTTTGTGTGGTAGGGGAATGGGGGGTCAGAAAGGCCTCTTCCTACAGCCTCTATAATGAGGTTATGAGATAAAAGATTTCATCTTGTTTGAGAAATAACTAATACTTCTATTTGAAGCTGTTGATACATTTACTTCAGTTTCCCATTATATGATACTTGAGTATTTTAGAGTACTTACCATCAAATTGCATTTTAAAAACTTACAATATGCAATGCTTTTCAATATCATTTTCTATATTGTACTCAAAAGGTAAAAGTTAAAGGTGAGTCGTGGATATTTTTAAACTTTAGTTTGCTTATATATAAATCCTGCCTTGTTTTTTTGTTTGTTTATTGTTTTAAAATATGTTTTGATTGACTTTAGAGAAGAAGAGAGAGGGAGAGACAGAAACATCCACAAGAGAGAAACATTAACATGATTGACTGACTCCTGCATGCCCCACACTGGGGATCCAGCTGCAAACTGGCATGTGCCCTGACCAGGAATCAAACTGGTGACCTCTTGGTGCACGTAATACAAATAAATAATACAATCATTAATAAAACAAGAATAAACTGTTTTGACATTCACAACTATAAACCTACTTTTTCCCACCCCTGTAAGATTATATTAAATTATATCTTAATTTATGTAAACATAATAATAAATATTTATACACAAATGATTATTGATTATGTGAAGTATTATTTTCACATATGTAAAAGCTATACAATTCTTTTAGATAAAAACACATCACAGAGCTTAAGAAATGAATTATTGATTGTAATTGTGAAATATTTGCTTGACTCTCTCTAAACCTAGTTCCTGCACTTTCCTTCATAGACAACCACTACCCCTTATTCTGTAATAAAATATCCCTTGCTTTTTTCAATTATTTTATAATACGTATGTACTATACATTATTCAGTGTTGCTCATAATAGCACTTCAACTTACAAGAAATCATAATTTAGCTTGGCTGGTGTTGCTCAGTGGTTGAGCATCGACCTTTAAACCAGGAGATCATAGTTCGATTCCCAGTCAGGGCACACACCGGGGTTGTGGGCTTGATCCCTAGTAAGGGGCCTGCAGAAGGTAGCCAATGAATGATTCTCTCTTTGCTGTTTCTAATGTTTCCTCTCCTTCCCTCTCTGAAATCAATGAAAATATATATCAAACAAAAAATTCAAAGTTTATATTGTACTGAAACTTGCTTATTTTCATTTTAAATTATGAATTCAGCCATTTTGGTGCAAGAGACTGTGATTCTTTTATTTTCACCGCGTTACACTGCTCCTCTGAAGCAATAATTCACAATTTGTTTATCAGAATTCCTGTCTACTTTCACTTAGGCTTATCGATACTCGCCCCTTTATTTTTGTAGCTATAACATTGCTATCATTAATATTTTCATATCTATTTGCTGCTACAAACACGCGAGAGTTTTGCTAGGCTCTCTGATCAGGAGAGGGATTGCTGAAACTTGCAGAACACACGCCACATTGCCAGCAGAATAACAATGCCTCCCCTGCCTTACCAAAGTTTAATTTTACAGACTTCTTTACTATTTTCCCAAGCTACTGAGTTTAAAATATTATCACGTGCTGTAAGATTTCTAAGTTTTACAGATTAGTAAACATTAATGAAACCAGATGGGCAACTCTAAACTAGGTGAAGTTTCTGACTACGCCTTTCCGTTATTTAAGAGAATCAATGCATTGCAACTTTAGTAAGATATGAACTCGTCCCAAAATATAATATGATGTCTTTTAGAAAAGGTAAGTGCTTGTAATGTTATATCTCACTGTGTCTCTACAACTCAGCATGCTTTAATGTAGAATCTTGAATATGTGCGTGTGTATGTCTATATATTTGAATATGGTAGAGGCAAGAATAAAAACTAAAAATGACTGGAGAGTATCCATGTTTCCAAATACTTGGTCCTTAAAAGGTTTTGTCTCCGGATTACTTTGGTCACTTTGACGTCATTTACATTAGGTCTAGAGAAGAGTCTTGTAGCTCAGAAAACTGACTCCATACACAATAAACTACTAAAGGGAGTATCCAAATAACCAGTATTCCACAGTCAAAATGAAACTATACTTTCCAGCATTACCAAACAGACAAAATTAAGAGCTGAAGTCAATGTTTCTTTTATTTCAGGTCACTTCTCAAATATTATGAAAGATATGCTAGTTGTTTCTATATTGGAAAACTCTAAAACCTATGTCCTACAGAGTTACTGTATTCCATCAAGTACTCAGGATCCACCACTTAATTTCTCCAGGATTAGATGAACACCATGTGATGTTTTTGCAAGTGTAACGGCTATATAAGTAGCTAAGCCTTTCTAAGGTAACACATGAGTGTTGTGTGTAGTCATCTAAACAAGCTTAAATTCTATCAAGCCACAAGCTTTCTGGGGGATCTGCCACCATGAAAGTCAGAGGACATGCCGATCTTCTGGTTCACCCTTCCTTGTTGAAGGATGGAAAATTTCAAGAACATCAACAGTGTTGCCCGTAGGCTCCTGCCTTAAGTTCATTACCACAAAATCAACAAAACCGCCCAATTTCTGGGATCTTTTATGACCCTGAAGTCACTGCCTCTGCCACATATATTTCTGTATTACACAGACATTAGAACCACAATAATGTAGAGAAACATAATAGCTAAAGGTATTAACAGCATTCCTAGAAAGGTTAAGCCAAAAGTTTAGCCAAAAGACAAAGATTCAATTGTATTTATTCCTCTCTCCTAGTAAAATCCTATATAGGCCCTCCGTTCCTTAAGGGAATAATATCATATCTGTGCATGTTTGTTGGCGCCTTATTCTTTCACATACAAAAGATGTAACATGTTTAATTCTCATGTCTATGACCTTGGTATTCAAAATGCAGTCTATAGAGCAACAACATTGACATCACCTTGAGCTTCTCAAAAAGGCAGAATTGAGGGCCCCTCCCAGACCCGCTGACTCAGAATATGCGTTTTTAACAGGCACCCAAAGGATTTCATATGCACATCAATGTAGTAAACATACTGTTTCATGACCCATGCACAAAACTCATGAAATCCCACACATTTTGTTGAACCGAAAGAAGCCAGAACAAATTAACTTTGTATTTAGAGTCAAGATAATTTTTTAAGCTAGTAAAACTCTGCATTTGCCAAAGCAGACTAGTGGAAGGGTAGGTTTGAACATCATGTGAGGCTCTTGTTTTCTTCTCCTTTTGCAAGATTGTTTACAGCTTTCAGCTGACACATCCCCCAAGTCTATAGCTCATACATGCAGACATCACATGTATTACATGACCACATCTGAGCAAAAGGCATTGGGGTCTCACTTGGGGCATTCTGTAAGATATGCAAGGAAAAGGAAAGCCTGGCTTAGAATATGTGGGAACTCCGAGGAAATTTAATTACACATTTCCACTTGGCCTACAATGTGCCCCATAGCCTTTGGTCAAACAATTTGAGAGTAATCTACCAGAAATGGGATCCATGTTATCAAATCTTCATCATTGCCAGCCTCTGTAAATAAAGACTCAGACACGGAGCCAAATTTTGCTGGCACCCTGTGTCAGTAGCAGTAAATACAATTGGTAATAAGACAATTAAGCAAACATTCAAACTGCACTGAGTGTTAAAATTACAGTGCAATTATTACCTAAATCAAAGATTAAGGAAAAAATAAGGTCAGCCATGTCTGTGGATAAACAGTGTTTAATCTGTTATTGTGTGGAGCTGCCTGTGTATGTGCAGTGGGTCTGACAGGCCATTCAGCCTCCTGCTTTCTTAAGAAGGTTGCACTGCTAAATTATATCTAGAATGAACCAACATGCCAGTGCACCATGATATTAATCTCCCAACTACCCAATCACTTAACAATACCGTCATTATTCTGGAGAACTCGGCTTGTGCACTGTTTATTCATGTTCAGATGTTTCATTAAGAGCAATTTTATTGCAAAAGAATTCAAACGCTGTGCATGTGCAAATGCAGGATCTAAAAAACACGCCTTACATATTTCATCTTCTAAAAGGAGGCCAAAAAAAAAAAAAGATACTCAAACAATCCCTAGGTCAGTGCATTCAAAACAATTACTTAAAATTAAAGCATTCTGGAGAGTTCATGGAGAGGACACTTGAGTTGGGAGGGTGCGGTGGGGGAACAGTCTGTGTGTGAAGCTCAGGAGACTGAACTCTGCTTTTCAGGGAGAAACCAACATCCAGATCTATAACCTGTCAGTTGCCGTAATTAATCTATGCTGCTGTAATACTGGTGTATCTCCTTCTCCTTACATAGCAATAGTCCTTAATTGGCATGGGTGTGCAGAAAGGAGTATAATCACAGCATTAAAAACGGCCTTCTCTTCAGACTACTGGGTTTTATAGTTCATTAAAAGCATTGCTCAAGAGGCATTCATATTGAATTCCGACTTCCAGGATGACCACAAAGAAACAGTTACAGGCAGAGAGTGAGGTCCCGTGGTGGAGTCATGCTGATTCTTGAATTCTATCCAGAAGTCGTGAGCCCGGTATTTCCAGGACCTGCTGCTTACACAGCTGTTTAGATGGCCACGGGCACGGGAGAATGACTAAATCTTTTTCCTCTAGGGCAATTCCACCCTAGTACGCCCAGGTCCAAATTAGGCTGGGATTTAAGAAATAAAATAGCAAAGCATATAGGTAATGTGCCTTCCAGTGATTTCAGAACCTGCTTGGCTGAAAGAATATGTAGGGAAACTTAACTTCAAAAAGTCAATACTAAGAACTAGCTGTTTTGGGAAAATAAATCTTCTGCCTTTGGAAACCCCCTTTTCAGGGCTTTATATAAAGTGTTCCAATTAACGAGATTTTTCACTTTACCTGAACCTATAAATATAAACTGTGTGTTTCTGAAAGGCCCCTGGGCTCGGGGCTCACTAGATATGTGTGTGTGGGGGGGGGGAATGTTTCAAAGAAAATGCACATTCCCCTCTCTTTCGGTCTTTCTGATTTGAAAGCCTTTTATTTATTATTTTTTAGAAATATATTTGTATTGATTTAAGAAAGGAAGGGTGGGAGGGGGAGAGAGAGAGAGAGAGAGAGAGAGAGAGAGAGAGAGAGAGAGACATCAATGATGAGAGATAATCATCAATAGGCTACCTCCTGCATGCCCCCCAACTGGGGAAAGACCAGAATTGAACCCAGGACCTTTCAGTCCGCAAGCCAATGTGCTAACCACTGAGGCAAACTAGCTAGGGCAGAAAGCCTTTAAAAAAGATAAATGAAGACTACCCAACAGGCCAGAGATAATAGAAGCCACCTCTCTGGAGGAACATATTAATTAGTTATTTATTATTATTTATGTAAGCGCTATAGTGTTCCCATCTCTAAATATACACTTGTACGTCAGAAAGTCATTAAAATGTACTGCCTACCTATTAATGCTCAAGCATTACGCCAAGAAGCTGGCACAGTTAACACCGATAAATCCATTCGTTGACATTTATGTCTTTCAGTCCCGTGACTTCGGCTGGGGCTTTTCAGAAATTAGGAAAAAAGAAAACTCCAGATTTACATTTTCCACTTTCTATCTTTAAAACCTTTTGTGTTGTCTTAATTGTTCTTGCAGAGAAATGAGATTGAACTAGATAGGTAAATTAAGGTTTTTTATCATTGTCATGTGTATTGCTTACTATTCATTTAAATGTTGATAACTCTATATCCAGCTTTTCCTATGCCCCAATAATTGTCCTGAGAACACAGAGATGAATTAGACAGGAGCTTCAACCCTGAAGTGCTTACCAATTAAAGCAGGATCACAAACATGAAAATGCATCAGTCCAATAGAGTGTTTATGGTAATAAGAGGCAGTGATTGAAGTATACAGAATGATCCAGCCTTAGGGAACAGGGCAGGCATGGGTGCACATAAGCTAGGGCGTAGGCATAGGGAGGGAATAGAGAAAGACAAGCATCATGGGCTTCCCAGAGGAAGTGGCACTTCAGCTGAATTTTAGAAACTTGCAATTTTCCTCTTAATGAGCACTGTTCAACCTGTAACATTCATCAATAGCCTTGTGGACCTACCAGTCATAGAGAGTTCAATCTATCAGCCAAATATTCTAAACTAGAGGCCTGGTGCATGAATTCATGCACAGGTGGGGTCTAGCTGGCCCACCTGATCAGGGAGGGGAGGGCCAATCAGGGGCGGGTCCAGCCAATGGGAGATGCCATAGGAGGTTGGCCAGCTGGCCCAACCCCTGATCAACCTATTGGTGGAGCTCTCAGTCGAGGGAACAATTTGCATATTAGTCTTTTATTATATAGGATATTTCTTTTGTCTGTTAAGTGCAGCAAGTGCCATAGAAGAGATCTATAATAACAAAAGGGTAATACATTAATTAGACCAGACTTCTTCCAGACATCATTCTGAACGTCCTTCCTGACCAATCAGGGGCCAGAAGGAAGCCAGCTTTGGTTCTGGGTGTCTACAGGCAGCCTGAGGGAAGCCAGCCCGGGGCCCAGGTACCAGAGGGAACCTGGTGCTGGCAGCCAGGGGAGGGAAGGCCTACTCTTGCACAAATTTTTGTGCATCAGGCCTCTAGTTTAAGAATAAAGTTCCAAGATAAAGTCCAGGCTTTAAATTGGTTCTCGTTCTGCTGAGAGTAACCATGGCCAGAACCACTCATTTGAAAGCCTAGTCTGCCAGATTACATGGACCCCTTTCAATCTCAAATATGATATTTTAGAGAAGCAGATGGGCTTACTTGGAAGGAGAGGAAATCAACCTTCAGTCTGAACTCTACTGCTTTGAGCAAATGAATCTTTAGACAATTGCGAACCAAAACAAACTGGAAGGTCTCAAAGACCTTAATTATGCCTTTCCCTGAGGTCCTTCCACCTTCAATGTATACTCTCTCAATACCCTGTGATTTTCTCCCATGGCTTTTGGTAGTTTCATATCTACCTCCCTTCACTGGACTTAAAAATCCGTAAGGACATCACCATGTCTATACTGTTGTCCTTTGATACCCCAACACCTAACACAGCGCTAGTTACATAATAAACACACAATAAACATTTGTAGAATGAGTAATTAAGCCTATATCTAAAGAGCTATGGCTAACTGAACAACGAAAAAAAAAAGACATAAAACAGGTTTAATGTTGCAATTCTGTTCTTAGTTTTCTTAAATCATCTTGTGTTTCTAAGCAAAAGCAGTAAATAAAGAGCTCTTATTGACAAACTCCATCCTCCTTCCTGCCTTATGGATTTATCATTCTCAGCATCCTAGTTGTGGTAGCAATCTATGAAATATATATATATATACATATATATGTAATCAAAAACAGCTTTATTGACAATTGACACTGCAAAAACTGGAGAAGCAGGGATAAACTAAGTTTTCTACCCATTCTAAGGGCTGGGAAGCATTGGGTAAAGCAGAACAGGTGGCCATATCCCAGAGCTGACATTTACAAAGCCACAGAAAGTGAGATGTAGCTGCTTTATGTCTGGAGCCAGGGAACAACCAACAATTTGGCCTAGACTGCCTGGAAAGCTTAATAAATGTACAACAGAGGTAAATGAGAATATGATATACCATCCAATTAGGAGGTAATATATGACACTGCACAAGTAAGAAAATAGCCAGTGATTTATCATTAAATACTTGGAACTGACAACAAGATTCAATGAATAAATGGTGTAGATTGAAGACAGTGTGTCTAAAAGGAGGGATACAGCCTGAAGCTGATAGGAACACCATTGAGAAAGATCTGTAAAGGAATGGGATTTAACCTAAAAAAATGATTCTGCAACTCAGGATTCAGATTAACAATGGTAATTGGAATAGAGTATTCCCTAAGTGTGTGTGTGTGTGTGTGTGTGTGTGTGTGTGTGTGTGTGTGTGTGTGTGTATTTAATTCAGAGAGGAAGGGAGAGATAGAAACATCAATGATGACAATCATTGATTGATTGCCTCCTGCACGCCCCCCTTCTGGGGATCAAGCCCACAATCTGAGCATGTATCCTTGACCAGAATCAAACCAGAGACCCTTCAGTCGTCAGGCCGACAGATGCTCTATCCATTGAGCCAAACCACCAAGGGCTAATCCTTTACATTTTATCATGCACGTAAAGCACTTAGCCTCAGGAAGCATTACCCCCCATTGTAAAGAGGAATAAATGATGACTCAGACTTGCCCACAATGTACGGGGCTGTTAAGTGGCAGATTTGAACTCAAAAGCTGAGACTCCCTTTTTATACTTAGACTTCCCATTGTTATAGCCCAAAATACCACATATTCACATATTTCATAGAACTCCTCTGGCATGATGTTACAATATTACCCGCATGTACCCTTTTCCAATCTGTGTGCATCAAAGCTTTGTTCGGTTTGCTAACAGGTTTGGAATTGAGGGGAGCTAGGGATGCCCTTTTGTGGTTGCTGCTATTACTGTCTGCATGACGGAAGAGTCCTGGAGAGAGGGACCATGGCATAAGAAGGCTCGTGAACACCTGGAAAGGTAAAGTCAAGTAAGGAGCTCAAGAAAAGAAATGGCAGAGATGATTGAACGTCAATATGAAACAACAAGAAAATGAGAACATCGAAATGGGCCATCTCAGTACTTCCAGGATCCATTTGGAAAAGCCAATTCAGAGGCACATTTCCTGCACGCTATTGCCTTTTGTACTATATTGCATTGGGGTTTTCTGTGGCGCAGAATCAACTTAGGAATGGAGAAGTCAGATAGAGCTGATGGTGAGATTATAACGAAGGGAATTTATACTGACACCATGGAGTATAAGTTCTCTATCCAATGAATTAAGGACAGTTTGGGGTACAGTGGTTCAGGAACTGAAAAGATCAGAGGTTCCCCAATAGAAATGATTAACTCCTGAGATTCACATTCTCTGTAGGTCCTTCTGGAGTTTGTGTCTCTAACCCTGACCTCCCCGTCATGGGTTCGTCCCATTTCTCCAACTGTCTCCAAAGTAGGGTGCGAAGGAAAGAATTAAAAATGTCTATTTGAATTTAGTTTGAGTTAAAAATATAAAATAATTTACTAAATTAAGTACCACTAACCATTTACTATGTAGAATGACACCTGAGCCCTCACACCATCCTTATGTGAGTTAGTCAAGTGTCTCTTAGGGCAGTGGGCTCCATGGGTTAGCAGCAGCAGAGATTTGTTAAAATGCAGTTCACATGAAAATGCCAATGCACTTCATTGCACCCCAGACAGTCTGACTCAGAACCTGGAGGAAGGGGAAGAAAAACATGGGACACAACTGTTTGTCTTTAACAAACTCTCCCGGTGATTGGTAAGCACACTCATATTTGAGAAGCACTTATCTAAGCTACATGAAATCTCCTGTGGGACTGTATCAGTAGAATTTTATTATTTTACTGGCGGCCCGATGCACAAAATTTGTGCAAGAGTAGGCCTTCCTTCCCCTGACTGCTGTCACCCGCTTCCCTATGGTACCCGGGACCTGGGCTTCCCTTGTAGCCTTGTCTTCCTCGGAAGGTCATCTGGAAGGATGTCCTGTCTAATTGGCATATTACATTTTTATTATTATAGATTTTTTCCTTTCTTTTTACTGGAACTCATATCAGGGAATAATCTGAATCCAGGATTCAGTATATACACAAACATAAATATATAGAAACACAAAAAGATGTGCACAAACATCTGAAATAAAGTCTTCACAAAACAATGCTTATGCTTAAAATATTCTGACATTACATATCTGGTTCTACGCTGTTATTCTAATTCTTACCCACCAGGCTGATTGCACCACCCACTGATTGTAACTGACACACTGAAAAATACTTTTCTATTGTGTATATTCAGAAAATATTTTGGGGAAAATAAACAGACCTCTACCTATGGTGGATCGATTTTATTTAGCCCAGAGAAAAGTCCCAAGGGCACTGACAATTACCTTGTTATATTTGTAAGCCGGTTATCCTGAAGAACTAGCTCTGCTCTATATGGCAAGATATATTTTGACTTGTTACAAGAAAATACTTCATAAGCAATGAGTTGATCAACAGGGACAGGGAATATATCGAGACAGGGAGCACATCTTATTAGAAATGTTGAGGCTAAGCAAGTGGATCCCTTGACACTTGGGTTTCAAATGGAATTTAAGCTTTAGAAAATAGTTCGGATTTGATGTGTCTTTAGGCTCACTCTAACCCTGTGATTCTCTGGTTCTCTCAGTTCTGGATGCTTGCTTCCCTTTAGCACGCGTCTGGTTTACATTGTCTGTTGCACGTACTCCAAGTGCCTCTATAGCATAAATGCACCAGAGGAAGGAATGTTTTAAGTTAGAAGTCATACACTTATAAATTAGTACTCTGCTGTAATTATCTCCTTCTCTTTGACCATCCGCTCAGCTCTTTGGCCCTCCTGGGCTGGATCTTTATTCTCTTTTGATTCCCAGCCCCTATCACAGAGGCTTAATAGCTGGCAGGAGGGGGTGCCAGTTAAATGAGTCTAAGACTGAATGAATGAATACCTCTCATGATGATAAGCACCTATGCCTAAGAAATGGAGGGCAGTTTATAAGAAGAATATAACTTATCTTTATGGCAACCTAAACAAGTAGATAACAAATAATGCCATTCTTTATTTTTCAGGTGAATGTTACATGATGATGTAATGGTTCAGCTGGTAGTAGGAGAAAAAAGAGAGAATGAAAAAGCAAGTCTACAAATTCAAGACAAGCTCTGTCTGATGACACTCCTGGTGGGATGCCTCCATTACATAACCAGGTTTGTCCTGGGCTGTAAAATTATGGTGGGGGGAGGGGGGGGAACAATGGTGAAGCCAAGCAAACTAACTTTGTCAGTGCACTTCCTAAAGTTAATGAAGAAAAGATGATACGTGCTTACCAGTAGACCTTGCAAAGTTCCCTGTTAACAATGTTTCAATAACTCACTTGTCTGTGGGGAAAAAAAGACCTGCAAGTTCTGATGGAGCGTCCCAGCAGCCCCGTGGGCAGAGAATCAAAATAACTCACCTAAGGTTACAGACTCAGAATAAGATCTCTTGATTGCTGTCACATTGTTTACTTCCCCACCCAGGCTCCCTCACACCATGAAGCAATAGGAAAATTAATTAACTATAGAGAAGCATTTTAGGGAAACTGAATAAAAGAAGACATAGCCCTGTTTATAAAGAGTTATATATATGCTATGCTTAACTGAGAGTATTTTGCCAAGATTCATCTGGCTTAACCTCTTACATTAAGTACTCAAAAAAGCCATAGGCAATGGCATTACTCAAGGTTCATGTTTTGCAAAATTATTTGAACAACAGCTTTTCTTCCATTGGTCTTATCAAGATTTGTAGTAGTTCTTTTACTATTTCTATGTATTTATTTATATGGAAGTTAAAAGTTTAACCATGAGTGCATGTCTGTATAGTAACTATTACATAGCTATATAATATACAGAATAATTTATACATGTGACTACGTATCTATTTTAGCACTATCCTTTCTGCAAAAGTCTTCACTGACCTGTGTTACTCTTGTTGAACTCATTCAATTTATGCTTAAAAGTATAGAGTAGTAAATATGATATGATACAGTCCTTGTCTGCAAGGAGCTTACTGTCTAATTGGAGGGGATGCCAACATGTTAAAAATGTGGTTATAATATCCTCTGGATTAATTCTCTATAGACTAAGCACATGGTACTATGTGAGAAATTCAGAAAGTCATATGGTCTCATCTGAGAGGGGTCAGGAAGGGCTTTCTAGAGAAATGGTCATGTGGATTGACACCTGAGCATGTGCTGGATAGGAGGGTGATGGGGAAGGGAGAGTGTTCTAGGCAGAGGTAACAGCAGGTGTGATAATCTGAACGCAGATCATAGTGATTTGAGGTCAGTTTATAAATGTTGAGATAGAGAGTGCAAGGTGAGAGGTGGTAAGAGGTGAGGCTGTAGAAGGAAATGGATGACCTACTTAATCCTGCGTGGCCTTTATGACATGCAAGGATAATGGGAACACATGAAGGACTCTGGGCTTTGAGGTGAAATTATCTGGGTCACATAGTGTGAAGTTAGCTTCAGTTGCATTGTAGGGTGCAGATTGAAGGGCCTTTGTTAGAGGCAAGGAGAAGACTCCAGAGGCCTCCTCAATAAGAGAGAGCAGTCACTTGGATGAAAGTAATGGTAGGAATGAAGAAGAGCAAAGAATGAACAAATTCAGAGAATCATGAAAGGACTGGACAGCTGGTTGGATGTGAAGGTGGAGAAAGACAGCCAAGGATATCACTGATTTGAGTGAGACAAATCCACCTCTTTGCCACCTCATTCTGCATAATCCACACACATGAGTTCACCTGGACTGAAATGTGTCTATAGCTGTGCACTGTGTGTCCCATTCATAATAACTCTGTTCATGCTTTAATTTCTGCCTCACCATATGCAAAATCCATCTCAAAAGACACTATGTTTTCTCATACTGATGATATCTTTTCCACATTATTTTCTGAAAGTTTTATATGCAAGTTATTGATATGTTTTATGTATGTGATGAGAACTTGAAAGATTTGCCTATTGTAGCAATTTTCAAATATGCAATTCAGTATTAACTACAGTCATCCTACTGTACTCCCATGACTTATTTTATAAGGTTGTATTTTTGGACTCCCTTCACCCTTTTGCCCATACGCACTTGTTTAATGCCTTTGCTATGCCACCCCTAACCCCGTATTATCAGGGTTATGGCAGGATGTATGCCTTACTATGTATTTCTTTTACTGCCTTTTACACAAACACTTGGTTCTTTTATAGAACATATTTATTTAAAGATGTAAGAACTTGCATTTTTTAAAAAAATTCCCTCAAATACTTTACACATGCACACTACTTGAATAATGTCTTGGAGGTACAATACCCATTTTTTTCTATTAGCAAAAAATCTATTACTATGAAATAGCCATTACTTTCCTATGAGTCCTCTGGTACTGTTCATAATCCCACGTAGGATGAATAAAAAGATGCATGTGCTATATCCAGTGGCACACAGTGGATTGGATAAATTGCATTAGAAAGTTACCCAGAGTGAATTATCATCAATAATACATGCATATCTATATTCTATTCTCAGTCAAGCTCATTGCTGCTGCTGCTGAAAATCCATTGTGCATGTATGTGTGCTCGGGTTGTGCCTTTCTGCATCCAATACTTTCTTTTTGGTTCATGTTGCATTACCTTCTAGATTAGAGCAAAGGACAGGGGGTGTGGAGTGTCTTCTAGAAAACATGTCTTTAAAGGGTCTGTCGATTTTCTTTTCTGAATTGAGCACTACTGGTAAGTAAGGAGTGCTTTAGATGTCATATTATTTTAAAATAAAAGATACTTCAAATGAAAATTTTCTAGTCCCTGTTTTATAAAATACCCCATAGAAACTAAATTTCCTAATTCTATTCTGCACCATATACCCAATTAAAATTAAGCAAAATGGTGACTAAGCATCATATTACATATCAGTGATATATAATTGTCTTTGTTCACAGACTCTTTGTGAATTTACCTGCTTCCTAAAATTTATTTGTAAGCCCCAAATCAACAACACTGGCAGTGGTGGTTTCGTGGCCATTTGTGGGCATGTGCGATGAGGTGACACACTGAGGTGTCTAATGTGAATGCTCCAGCTGAGGTTGAACATGGCCACACTGGGCGTTGTACTATAAACAAGTGTCCTCTTTGCGGGTTATTTAGTGCCACATTTTTCACATTTCTGTGCCTTTTCTTTCTGTTTAAAAAGGCCCTCAGTCTAACACTGAAGGGTCCTCTAGAGTTCCTAAGTGTGAAAAGGCTACAATGTGCTGTTAAAATTAAAATAAAATACAGAACTGGCTTGAAAAATCCCCCAAACATACAAAACCTTTTAAACCATGTAACCAAAACAAAATCTAGCTTATTTAACGAACATGTGTAAAACTTGGGTCATTTCTTGTAAATGCTTCTGATAATCAAAATAAACTTGTCACCTTTCCAAAATGATAAAAGGTAATCACTTTCAAGCAATCCTCTGCTGTGGAAACACCCACTGTAATAACCAATCACTGCACACATTGAACAACTTCCTCATTTTTATTTTAGAGGCCATCCTGCCTCTGAGCCTATCAGCTTTGAATTTGAAAGCTCCCGGTTTTGCCAGCAGTTCTTATGTGCACAATATATTCTTACCGAATACTTTCTTTTACTGTTCTGGTGGTTGCAGTTTTGCTATTTCTGAATTTTTGGCAGCACCTTAGCGAGAAAATATATGTTAGATAACCTTTGTTCAGGCATGAGTTATAGTACTGTTGGCCAGGAGTTCCATGTTAATGAATTAACAATTTATATTAAACTAGAGGCCTGATGCATGAAATTTTTGCAAGGATAGACCTTCGCAGCCCTGGCTGCCTCAGTCACTGCTCTATAGCCGTGGCTTCGTCTGGATGTCCAGATAGTCATTCTGTTTGGTCAATTTGAATATTATACTTTTATTAATATAGATAGGTATTTTTAAACAGAAACACACATAAAACAAGATTGTGTATTGATCGATTGATGAAAATGTGATCAGGTTCGCAGAAATCTAAGTGCATTCGGAGCAACGATTCAATATTTGCTAATTCAGTGTTTGTGGTGACTTTAGAGAAACAACTTCTGTAAATAATATGAATAGACTGTACTTGTGTACTTGAAACTAAAAAAAGGTTCTTGATGTAAATAGCAACATTTTAACTTCGTTATACAATTCAATGTCAGTGAAATTACAACATATGTAAATATGGATAGGAAACAGCTTCTAGTCTAGTCAGAGAGAAGAATAGATAAAAATGAACTAGAGCACAGAGTGGTAAAAGTGATAATATATAAATGTGATGAAATGGGACCATAGATGCATGTTGTGGCAAATACTTTTGTGAAAATGAGAAAAAAAATATGGAATGCTTGATGCAATCAATATACGTGAGTTGGTTTCTTAAGTATGAGTTCAGCAGATAAAGAGGGAAATGAGAGGGATGAAGGCTCAAACACAAGTTATCCAACTTTGAATTCATAAACAAAAAATGCCACATGCCGACAGATTCATTTGACAATGGAAATGGAATGCTAAATAAGAAAAACAGTCAGATTCAATATTGTGAAATTTATATTTGAGTGAAGTATTAATTAAACAAATATCAGATTTCACCCTTACACTAGTCATGTGAGCTTGCTTTGTCTGAACCTGCACAGTCCTAAGGATGGTTGTACATGGTGAGTGACAACAATAATGTTCCTTGGCCAACCATTTAAAAAATGTTAGTGGACCTGATTTCAAAGAAAGAGTGAGAGGACGATGTTTAAAGTTGGCCTACAACAATGGGAATATTCCCATTCCATTTCCTTCCTCTACATTAAGGGGTAGACATGCTAGTCATATGCTTCATTCCAGAAAGTGTTCAGATATTCAGAATAAAAGGCAAGTTTCATAGAAAGTATCCTGCTGGTACTTGTCCTGTGTGGTGAGGCGGGAATCCCAGCAATTAAACACAATAGAGTACTTGTTCCTCTGTGCCAATATTTTTAATAGATCCACCATTGTAGTAGACTTCAACTTTCCCCGGGAGAAATTACAGGCATCCTTTGAACGATGCTGCAAATTACCCCATGGCTATGTTCAAATTGTCAGGCTTCACACTGAACCATTCTGAATAGCTCTCTAAGTTCCAGGGAATGGACACAGAGGGCTCAGTGCTGAAAACGGTATTATGGTGTCTGCTAGGGAACAGCGGGGAAACAATCCTGCCAGAGTCGCTTCTCCCCACTCCCACCCCAACAAAATAAGAGGGATGATCGCTTTCCAAATATGCTTTGCCCAACTCCTGCTACCTCCATTTACATCCATCAGCAGCTGCAGCAACATGCGGATGGCGCCAGACCCCAGGAGGGGAACACTCAGGGGACAAGGGCCTCCCCGCAACAAAGCTGGGCTCTCTCTCTCTCCCAAAGGCCAGCATCAAACCATCCCCAGGGTCCAGAAGTCCTGGCAGAAAAGGGAGTCTACAAAGCCTAAGAAAGGCATGTTTTCCACTCTGCATGTGCAGAGAATGTTCCCTCAAACCCTGCTCACCCATTGCTAAGGGCATCATCCTTGATTACAGCTGTAATTCCTGAGCCAGTTTCTCTTCCCTCGTCTCCTCCTGCCCATTTCCTCTTGACAAGTCTGCTCACCAGACCCTTCAGCCTCAGCCCTTCTCACAAAGCACAGTGCACAATAGATGCCAGCAGGGCTCAAGGCCGATGCCAGCGGGCTGCCACTGCTTCGCCCCGGCTGGCGTGGAATGCCAGCAGCTCGGACTGAGTCTGCCCTCTTGCAGCCAGCCTCCAGTGAAAGCATGCTCTGGCCAGGGCCCCCACAAAGTAGGGGCACAGGTGCCAAGTGGTCCTTCAGCTTTAGGGGGTCTATCAGCATCCTCCTCCAGGCAGATGCCAGCATCAAGACGCAGGCAGGACAACCTGCTGGCAACCACGCTTTCCTGGGCAAAGCCCACCTCGAGCGGAGACAGGAGCAGGGCCAGGGGCTGCCTCCAGGGTTCAGTTGCTAACTGGGTTGAAGGATCTGGCACGGGCGTCACAGCCCCACGCTCGCTGCTTGGATGCGCTGCAATAACCAGCTGCTTGTCTGGCTGCTCATTGCCAAATAGCAACCTTGGCCTCGAGCCATTGGGCGGGCACCATGACTGAAGTGCTACAGCTCAACAATTTCACCAGGCGGTGCCAACCCAGAGAGAGGAAGAGAGAGGGAGAGAGAACTAAAACCCCGTCTAAAATCCCGGCCAGGGGTACCTACTTCCTGTGGAAGCCTTAACTCTCCTCTTTTCTGGCCAAAGCAGAGCCAAAAGCATTCCAGAGAAAATGGCTCACAAGCAAAGGCTACATACCACAGCTTTCTAAGTGAATGGGTTCAACGGAAGACATTGGAGGTGAGCTCAATATGGTGTCCCTGAAACAAGCTGCTGCGAACCAAACCAAGGGGAAAGAAGAGAAAACACCAGCAGCCTGCCTCTTACAGAGGTTTAGTGCAAAACCTGCCGTGTCTGACCTCTCAAAAAGTGAGGAATCCCGATCGACTTGAATGGCTGGAGAAAATGCCTTATAAGCAGAGGGCTGACGTCACTGTGGGTAATACTGAAAGTTGTTTAATTCTGCACTGGGGAAAGATGAAAACGTTTACTATATAAAGAACGATGAACAGAAATTAGTTATTCTGTGTAGGTTGGTTTCACAGAATATATTTTCATATATTTTCTTCCCACGCTTTCCTAAGGAGTGAAAATGATAAGCGTTTAAGATGTAAGAAGGATCTGGAAATTAGTTCTAACAGTTAACAACATTTTATGCTACAAATTGTAACTGGCCACTTGTCATGTGACAGGCATTGGACTACATGGCTGGGGATACAATGATGAAGAAGACATCATCCTTGCAAAGATAGTAGGGTTAATAAGTATATGGACATGGTGGTGGTGGTGGTGGTGGTGGTGGTGGTGGTGGTGGTGGTGGTGTGTGTGTAGTATGTGCTGATGGTTACTGGACATCGTGCTTGCTTAGGAAAACTAGCCGTAAGTTTCCAGTTTGTTCCACTCATGTTGTTTACATTAAGTGCATGCTTTCCTTTTTCCTTCACAATTTCATTTTGTTTTGTTTTCTGTTCATCACTATGATTTAGGCTTAGGGCATTGACCTTCCACCAGGTTTCAAAGTTACCTCTATGCACAAGGTTCTCAAACAGAAGTTGAGTGACACGTTTGCAGTGTTTTTGATGTCATAGCAATTAACATGAACACCAAGCAGTTCTGTGCACAAAGGGATCATAGGATTTTGAATTTAGACAAAATCACTCTCACTAAAATCCAGGTAAAATTGAATGTATTACTTGAGAAGACAAATCTACTAACTCAGTAAGACTGATTAGTGTTTTAGCACGTATCATATTGTTCGGTAGCAGAAAGCAGGGATCGCAGAGAATTGGCAAACAGCTATTTGTTTTGCGACATGAGCCTTGCAGGTCAAGAAATCATAGCAGCATCTGAGCCGCAGGCAGATAAAGGGACTTGCCAAGGTCATGGAGATGTTTGGTGGCAGAGCTAGGAAAAGAGTTCAGGTTTCCCAATTCCTAGCCACTGTACTTATGGTCCATCCTTGGCAGTGTTTTCCCAGACCTGATGCATGGCTTTCAAATACATTCCTCCTCGCTGGCCAGGAGGAGCTCCAAGTAATGGGGATCCACCCCTATTCTGAGAAACCCCTGCCATGACCACACTAGGAAGATGCTAGGCTTGCTGTGATTTGTTGCCTTCTTGGTACTTGCTTGGGGGCTATCGTTCCTCAGCTTCTCTAAGTTTTCCCAGAAAACTCTCATTTGAGTGAAGTAGCATGAAGTAGGCTCTGTTAACCCAGAGATGTGAACCTGGACACCGCACTAACCCTGGGTAGTGTCACATGGAACATAACACCCCAAACTGACACACTGCGCAATACACAGCGCATGGGAGGCAACAGTAGAGTGTATGATTGTTTTGCAAGCTAACACCTAGTTTCAAAATATGCTGAGATAAAGTCTAACTTCCTCATTTTATACTAAGATGATGGACTTTTAATAATTTATGCTACTAGATTTAGGTGCTAGTAAATAACAGTAGGTGTTTTGTTTAGTATCATCATTTAATAAAATAAAAAGCTGGCAACACCACGCTGACCAGACTCCTTTCCTGTTTTTATCTAAATCTGAAAGTCTGAATTATTTTCTACTCTACCAAGAACATTTGGCAGTTTCTGCAGCCAGTGAGTGACAGACGAAATAAAACTCTTATCAAAGGGCATTTCTTTTTTTAAATTGACATCTTTTTTTAAGTATGTTTTTATTGATTTCAGAGAGGAAGGGAGAGGGAAAAGGAAAGATAGAAACACCAATGAGAGAAACTCATTGATCAGCTGCCTCCTGCAGGCTCCCTACCGGGCATCAAGCCCAAAACCCTGGCATGTGCCCTGACTGGGAATTAAGCTGTGACCTTCAGGTTCATAGGTCAACACTGAGCAACACTAGCTGGGCTATCAAAGGGCATTTCTATAACACTGGTAACCAAGAAATAGCAGCTTCCATTTGAAATATAAAAATTTTCATTTTTGGATACATCATCATTTCCTGAGAGATTTTCAAGCTTTTTTTTTAAGGTAGAAAGAACATTCACACACACACACACACACACACACACACACACACACACACACACAAACCCACATATTTTGCTGAAGTGTCTAACCCAAACTAGATGCCACTGTTATTTCTTAAGTAGTTATGATTCCAGATGCTACACTAAGTGCACATTATAGGTATATTACTTTGGCAGAATTCTGCAATTAATTGCTTTCCTTGCAGTTGCTCAGAAAGTCATTCCTTTGTGACCCTTGACAGGCATTTCTGAGACTGCAGATTCTAAGATGGTTTGGTGTCACCAAGAAAAGATATGGAAGTAATTTTTCTCCTCTTCCTGAATCTATAGGGTTTGAAATAGCCAAGTTCTAGGTCATGTTTTGTTGAAGAAAGTCTGGCTCATTATCCTGCATGTTTATTCCTCTGGTAAAAACCTGGTCAAGATTGAGAAAGCAGGCTCTGCCACCTAATTCTGAGTTCCCGTTGAAACACTTTAAAAATATGTCAGCATTTATTTTAACCTTCAGCAATTATTTTAACCTACATGTGCCTCAGCTCCTTTAGCTGCAAAAGAGTAATAGTTGCTCATTGGGAATGGAAGAGGTCAATCATTAACTGAAATAATGCAGTAGGTTCTCTAATAATGTTGTTTTGTTCAATATCGTTTTCTTATAACATGGATGGTAGGAAATCGATTTCCTGCAGAGGCCACTATCTGTGAGGAGTTTGCACATTCTCCCCATGTCTGTGTGAGTTTTCTCCAGAGACTGATTTCCTCCCACATCCCAAAGATGTGCATGTGAGGGGAAGTCATGTGTTTAAATTGTCCTAGCCTCAGTGAGTGTGAATGTGTGATGCGCCGTCAATGGAGAGCCATCCTGTCAATATGTGATGTGCCGTCAATGGAGAGCACTGGTTTCTCATCTTGTGCCCCAAGCTTCTGGGAGAGGCTCCAGCCACCCACAACCCTGAACTATCCTATATAATAATATGCAAATCAACCAAATGGCAGAGCAACTGGTTGCTATGACACACACGGACCACCAGGGGACAGATGCTCAATGCAGGAGCTGTCCCCTGGTGGTCAGTTCACTCCCACAGGGGGAGCACCGCTTAGCCAAAAGCCAGGCTCATGGCTGGCAAGAGCAGCGGTGGTGGCAAAAGCCTCCCCCGCCTCTGTGGCAGTGCTAGGGATGTCCGATTGCCCACTTAGGACATCCCCTAAAAGCTCCCAGACTGTGAGAAGATGCAGGTCGGGCTGAGGGATGCCTCCCCGCTTCCCCGAGTGCACAAATTTCATGCATCAGGCTTCTAGTACGTAATAAGTGGGTTGGAAAATCATGATCTTTCTTGTTTTTATAAATGTGTCTTAAATGTACATACAGGTCATATTTATCTCAATGTTTAATGTTAGAAGACAGCTATTGTTATTTTTTTAGTTGACAATCTAAGAGAAAAGAGGTCAGTGCTCCTGACTAACTCGTCAGCTATTGCAGGTTCTCAAAATTCTTGCGCAAACCAGTGTTCCATGGCACACCCGTTGAAAATGACTGGCTTATGATAACACTGGTTTCATTTTAAACATCCTTTCACTTAAAGTAGCAGTTCCCCCTAAAAAATGATCAACGAATGTTGAGTACAGTTCTTCTAAGCAGAGTCCTAGTTTGCCTATAACGGGGCATCACCAGGATGTGGGACTTCCATGCTGAACGTGGGAAAATCTGCAACAAGCCAGGAAGAGTGGGTCACTTTCCCTGTGAGGTGCTTGTATCACTATCTGGCACAGAGCACCTGTAAAATGTCAGCTTTCACCGCACTGTCCTTTTCACCAAAATTCAAACATGCAATGAACACGGATGCATTCATCTTCCACAGAATAGTGTGAAGCTGTAATCTAATACATTCTGCTCTTTTGCTTTACAGCCAGAGCAAAACAGAGTTCACATGCAGCGACAGGGAAGCAAGGGCTCTGTTTGTGTCAAAGCCCACAGCAGATCACTTTCTGCCCAAAGTGAGCCTGGCATGAATTGTTCCCTGGAAGTATGCCTCCTTTCCCTTTCTCAGAGGTGTCATCGGTTATCAGGGCAAGATGACTCCTCTTTCACATTTTCAAACTGGGGGACCCTTTTACAGTTCTCTGATAACCTCATTTCTAGTTTTTCCTTGTACTGCTTACAATTTTCTTCTGGTTTGTGATCATGAATGCATCCCTATGACACTTTATCCAGTAAAGCACATAGGTAATTGTAGCGATCACTCGCCATGGTCCTCTGTTGAGAAACGCAGAACTTCCACTGATTGTGTCTCTAGTTTGCCTTGTGCTGTCGAAGCAGGAATTGGCAAAACAGGTTGACTTCCTATCTTAAACTTGGTTGCTTTGCTAAGATTCCTGTGCAAGAATCAGCAAGGTTCAATTTTTTTAGGTAACAAATCAATGTCAGGCTGAGTTGTTTTTGAAAACTCTTGTGCAGGACAGAAGTTACCAGGAACCAAGGTCTGTGTCTTGAATGACGGAAGGCAACTGTGCTTATGAAGATAAGAGTCTAGAGGTACAGAGTCATAGAACTCCAGAGCTGGAAAGGACTTGGAGTAATAACATTGTGATATACACTTTCAGTACAGAACGGGAAATCATTAGATCAGATGACCTCTAACTTCATGTGGAATCTTCATACTGAGCAAATTAATTTCAGCTTTAATGGGAAAATGCTTATAAGCATTATAAAGCTGATTAGAGGCCCAGTTCATGAAATTCATGCACTGGGGAGCAGGGGTGACTTCAGCCCAGCCTGTGCCCTCTCACAGTCCGGGAGCCTTCGGGGGATGTCCGACTGATGGCTTAGGCCCTCTGTCAGCTATCCTTAGCATTGCCACAGTGGCAGGAGCCCAGCTTGTGGCTGAGTGGCACTCCTCCTGTGGGAGCACACTGACCACCAGGGAACAGCTCCTGTGTTGAGCATCTGCCTCCTGGTGGTCAGTGCACATCATAGCAACTGGTTATTCCACCATTTGGTCAATTTGCATATTAGTATTTTATTATATAGGATAACACCCGATGCTTATAATGTCCAAATGCATTTTGGGTATTAACTCATTTAATTATCTTAACAACCTCAAATACAAGGTACAATTACTACATTCATTTTACAGAAATAGAAAGTGAGGCCTGCAAAGCAGTGTAACTTGTTCTAGGGCCCATAGCTAATAAAATAATAGTGTTGACAGTGAAGCCCAGAGGGGTACTCATCAAGACGTAAAAAGAACAAGGCTCTCTGCACTAAGACCTGGAATAACAGGATCTCTGTATCTTCCAAGAAAGAAGTCAACCGAAACCAAGTTTAACTTGCCCTGAATTTATCTATTGATGAAAGAATATTTCAGTAATTAACATTATTTAAGCATCTGTGTCCCTGATTCTAACTTCAGTGCAATATTTAAATAAAGATCTCTCGTTAGTGAAAATATTTTTAAAACATTATTAAATACACTGAGAAAATACATTTTAAGCCCAGACTTTGTATAAAAATGTAGTTAATAAAAACGGATTCAAGGTAAAACCAAACTCAACCTGTTCATTCGACAATCAAATCTAAGTGATATCGGCATAGTGTTAAGTTATGCACAGTGACTAAGATTCCCAAAAATGTTTTAAAGAGCTTTACTATATTCAAGAGTCAAAATGTTTGGCATAAATTTGGTCCTAAAACTTCCATTTGATTAGTAAGATGCATATCATTATGCCATATTTATACACTACAACTAAAAATGCTTTTAAATTTTTTGTATTATCTTTTATTTTCCATCTTGTAGACAGAACAAAAATCGTATGTCTTTGTCATGATACTGTGAATGTTTATAGTAAAAATATATCAGCATACACCAGCAGCAAGACTGAAAATAGTACAAGATAATACGTGTTCATGGTTATGTAGAGTTTAAAAAGATGGGAGTAATATCAAAACCAAAATACATGTTTTGTTTGAATGCTGAACCCTTAAAATTACACTTAATGTAGTTATATAAATATGAAAGGAAATAACGATTTTTGACATTGCATAAGTGAGCAACAATAACTAGACTTTATTAAGGGTTTAATATGTATCAGTCACTAATAGGCTCATGTGGTTTAATGACTAAACCAAGCCTCCACAACTAGTAAGTGGTTAATTAGAACCCACAACTGACTCAAAATTCTCTGACATACTCGTGGTATGATACTACCTTCTTGCTTTCTTAAGTAGGGTGACTTTAAAATGTGAACTTCCTAGCCTATGACTGTATTCTTAAACAGCTTTTAGGATGACGGAAATGTTTTATATTTTGATTGTTGTGTTGGCTAGGTAGATACATATATTTGTCAAAGCTCATGAATTCCTACACGTAAAATGAGTGCATTTAATTTTACTCCTCAATAATGCTGATTTAAACACTAAATAGAAAACCTACTTACAAAACTCACAGGGGCATATTTATGGCACAAAGTAAAGTTCTCATTGATCAAGAGGCACCACAGTGTTCGAGATAGCATAAATACGGCAACAGATTAAAAGTAAAGCAGATGGTTATGAAACTTTGTTTTAAGAATAAATTGCAACTATAACTTATCCTGGATCCTGTGATTAAGTAACATATGCAGATCATCATACTACTGCCAATTTTCTGATAACAGATACACAGAGGCATATTTCCAGGCAACACTTTCATGTGTGTTTTTCATCAATAATCTCTTATATTGTGGTCCCACAAGTCATTTGGTTGGAGAGAGAAATCTGTAGGAAAATTCCAGAGCCAAAATAACTTTTAGCAAACACCATCCAATGAGCACAGATTATTTGTGTGACGTGCAGAATTAGCAGTCAGTGGCATACGGTGATCCGTCTGACAGTCAAAACTTTATAGCTCAAGCAAGAATAAATGGTTATTTCCTGTCTCAGGAGCAACACTGAGTGAGTAAGCAAAATATTGATCTTATTTATTTATTTGAATACATGTGACTCACGCTATCCTCCAAGACTCTCCTTGGGATCTGCACATTAAAAGATCTTCATAGTCCAAGCATTCCTTCTTTCACTGCAGTGGTAAAACTTTGAGTGAGGTGTCTAAGATAAAATCCTACTTCCTGTATCTCCCAGTATGAACTCCAAGTCTATCCTGGAACAAGCTTTATAAGTCCAATAAAATCATTTTGATATTAGTAATGAATGTAGATTTTATTCAGTCATTAAATATTTATCAGTTAATACACATAAATACCTGGAACTGTGCTAAGCATTGGTGTTCAAAAGTGAATGAGAGAAGTCTACTGTCCTCAAAAGATTATAGTTAAGATAGGTGTGAGGGAGATGAGAGAGAGATCATTGAATTGACAGAGATACAGATATAGAAACAGAAAGAGACAGAGATATATAAGAGACAGGTAGGTGATAGATAGAGAGGTAGAAATAGAGATAGAAAGATGATAAATAGATGATGATGATGATGATGATGATGATGATGATGATGATAGATAGATAAGATAGATATATGCTAGAGAGTATAGAGATAGAGGAATTGAAGGAGGGAGGGATGGATGGATGGATGGAGGGAGGGAAGATGAATGAACCAGAAAACCAGTGGGAAAATTTTTAGAAAAGATAACTATTTAGATATAGTTTGGGCACAAAGGAGAGACAGGCATTTGCATTTGGAAGGCTGGTCAGGTAATGAGCCTGAAGAAGGCCCACCAAGTGTTTCAGCTTTTACTCACCTACAAAGACTGCCCTGGTCTAGCTTGCCCATCTCGTTGATGTTGCCAAATCCAAATGTAACTTCTCTGTTGGTACATGTCTTCATTTCTCATTAGTATTCAACACACTTGATTATTCTACCTTCTTGAGATACTTGCTTCTCCCAGCTTCTATAATACTATACTCTTCTGCTTTTCCGTATTTCCTCTGTCTTACTGGTTATTCTATTATAAACCCTTTTCTTGGCTTCTCCCTGCTTCAGAACCCCAGAATGTTGAGTTAGGTGACCACTTTTGGTATATATGTATGTATGTGTGTGTGTGTGTGTGTGTGTGTGTGTGTGTATAAAATCTCCCCTATGTATGAATCAAAATTAAAAGCATAAACTATTATACTAAACTCCTTAAACACTGAACTAGACAAGTAACCCCAGTTGTGGTAACCTTAAGAAAGTACTTAACTTCGTGTCACTGATTTTTTTCAGCTATTAAATGGGGGCTGTCATGAGCTATAAATGAGTTAACATATGTTCTATGAAGTACTTACATGTAAAATATTTAGAATAATGTTTAGCACAGATTAGGTACTATATTACTATATCAATACGATATATTTAAATGTCATTCATAATTTTCAATGTTGCCCTTTTTATGTATTTTAATCTAAACTCTGCTTAGAAATACAGTCATATATCTAACTTCCAACTTGTAACTAATTTTATTTTTTTCCTTTTTTATTTATTATTTTTTCATTTCTTTTATTGTTTAAAATATTACTTGTATCTCATTTTAGATGTCAAAGAGGATCTAAAACAACAAGACAGAGGAGAACTCTTGATTGATCTCCATCCAAAGTTACTCCTTCTACAATCTTCCTTATTTTATTAAGTGACACTATACTCTCTTTAAATACTAGAGTCAAAATCTGAGAATTATTCCTAATTTCTATTTAGCTGAATCTCACTGCCATGTTCAATTCATCAGTAATTTCTGTCAGAATTATCTCTAAAACATATACTGTATCCATCACAACTAACTTCCTCTACCACATGATCCTACTCCAAGCCAAGTCTCCTCCCTGGACTTTCACAATGGTCTCTGTTCACTTGCTTGCCTTCTTCCTACTCCCCCAAATCCACTCTATATATAATAGCAAAAATGACCTTTCTGAATAAAGAAATAAGTTAGGGAAAAAGTCCAAAATCTGGGAAACAAACTTTGCTGATTTAGCCCTAGCATAGCTATTTTTTTTCCCTTTTAACTTCATTTTCTTACAATCTCCATCTCTCTTTACTTATTATTCTGTCTGACCTTTGTGCTCCTTAAATACATTAAGTTTATTTCCACCTTTGGGCTTTTGTACAAGCTCTCTGACATCTGTCTGAAGTGCACTTCTTCCTGAATAATATATTCCTGACTCTTTGACATTGATATTTCATCTCAAGGCCATCCAGGCAATAGTAACTTCCTAGTCTTTATATACAACCTCCTTTTCATGGCATTTAAACTTTTTTATGGCATATTTTTATGTTATCTTCTTTAATTATTCATTCATTCATGTATTGTCTCTCTCCATTAGAATGCAAATTCTATGCAGAGACTTACCAGTCTGCAGTGCTTGGCAAAAGGATGATATTCAGTAAATACTTTTGATTAAATAAGCAAATAAATTATGGCAATTGTGAAACAGAAGAGATGTTGGATATCATAAACACCAAGCAATTGGAATCTATCCACCTTGGGAACTGTTTCTATGTTGGAGAGAAGAATGACTATAAATTTTGGTGTTTTTTTTGTTTTTAATTTCAGTGACTGGATGGATAATGGTGCCATTCATAGAGAAAGAAACAAGTTCAGGAATGGTCTTTATAGAGCACTGAGTTTCATAGCTCTTTAGGTTCAAATTCGGAATTGTCCAGGGAATAATGAAATATGGATCTAGGACTAGAAGAAACATATCTACACACGCTAGAGATATACACTGAGTGACCAGATTATTATCTCTGAACGCATAATAATATGGCCACTTAGTCTATATCCTATATAATAATCCTATATAATAAAAGGTTAATAAGCAAATTGTCTCCTTGACCAGGAGTTTGACCAGCAGGCAGGCCAGCCAACCACCCATGTCCCCTTCCCCTGGCCAGGCTGGCTAAATCCCACCCATGAGCAAATTCATGCACTGGGCCTCTAACACATACATAAATACATACATACATACATACATACATACATATATACATACTGAGTGGCCAGATTATTATGCATTCAGAGATCATAATAATCTGGCCACTCAGTGGAGAGTTATAATCATAAAAAAAGCTAAAATTAAGTAGAGAAGAACAGATAGTTTTTAAAGTGAGAAGACAGGAGGTCAACATTGGAAAACACCAAAATATTCAACAAGAAGCCCACAGAGGAAAAGAAGCTGGAAAGAAGAATCTCCCCCAAACTAGTCAGTGACCCAGGAAAGAGGGGCAGAAAAACCAAGGAGGAAGAACATCTTGAGCATAAATAAGAAGTCACCAGGGTCAAGGAATAGAAAGATCAAATAAAATAAGGGCTACAAATAGTCAGCTGTACTGATAATTAGATCACTGGGCACCCTGAAACCCAAGATGCCATCTAAACTTGCCAGAGACCTGCCCTTGAACCCTAAGTTCCTCAAAATTTCATGCACAGAGACAATTTGCTTGGCATTCAACTTCTCCCAGGTCCCAGGACTTTAATTGGCACATCCAGAGAGAACTGATCATAATATTTCCCATCCCCTCTTTTTCTATGTGTACTACCTCCAACATAGTAACCTAAGTTAATTGGTGTGCTCAGTGATTTCATCTTTCTTTTTCTCAGTTTCTAAGATAAATACGAAAAAATTTTATCAGTTACAAGCAATGCAAATAAATCGCTTTTCTGATCCAGCAGAATCTTGATCCAAAGTAGTAAAAATAATAAGAATGAATGGATGATGAATCAGTGGGATAATAATTTCTTGAATGTCCTCCAAATGCTTATTTTTTTTAAGATTCACTAGATTTATATTCCCTAGACCCATGGTCAGCAAACTGCGGCTTGCGAGCCACATGCAGCTCTATAGCCCCTTGAGTGTGCCTCTTCCACAAACTACCATGGCCTGAGAGAGTCTATTTTGAAGAAGTGGCATTAGAAGAAGTTTAAGTTTAAAAATTTGGCTCTCAAAAGAAATTTCAATCATAGTACTGTTGATATTTGGCTCTGTTGACTAATGAGTTTGCTGACCACTGCCCTAGACTATAATTACTAAGAAAAATATGAATTCTCTCTCTCTCTCTCTCTCTCTCTCTCTCCCTCCCTCTCTCTCTCTCTCTCTCGGCACAGTGCACGAAATTTGTGCACAGAGGGGGGGGGTTTCCCTAAGCCTATCCTGCACCCTCTCCAATTAGGGACCCCTTCGGGGATGTCTGACTGTTGGCAGTCAGACATGTCTCACTGTTGGCAGTCGGACATCCCTCTCACAATCTAGGACCACTGGCTCCTAACTGCTCACTGGCCTGCCTGCCTGATCGTCCCCAACCCCTCTGCATGCTGCCTGATCACCCCTAACTATCTCTGCCTGCCTGCCTGCCTGACCGCCCCTAACTGCTCCCCTAGTAGCCTAAGTGCTGCCCTGCTGGCCTGATTGCCCCTAACTGCCTCTTCCTTATCCCATACCTGGGACTCAGGCTTCCCTCCCTCTGGCCAGCTATAGGCACCCAGAACCTGGGCCAGCTTCACTCAGGTTGGCCACAGCCACAGGCAGCCGCAGGCGCCCAGGATCACAGGGCAGGTGGCTTGTCCCTCTCCTGGGCCAGAGAGGCAGGCACAGCTGTTGGCATCCGGGACTGTGGAGTGGGTGGCTTGTTCCTCTCCCAGTCTGTAGCCTGTCTGGTCCCCATTCCTCTCTCCCCAGTGTTGAGTGTCTGAGCCATGATGGCATGAAGGTGTGATGACTATTTGCATATTGGCTCTTTATTATATAGGATTTTAACCTGTCACAGTCTATCTTCAAGTGGATATTTTACCACTTCACATCTTGTATAGAAACTTCACTGTAACAAAATTTCATTTTTCCCAGGCAATCTTTGTGCTATTGTTGTCATGTATTTTACTTACACAGATGTTATAAAACTGACATATTATTATTTGTTTAAATAGTTAATTATCTTTAAATATATTTAAATAATAAGAAGTTTCTATTATATTTTTTCTTATGCATATACCGTCTTTGGTGTTTTCCATTTCTTGGTATAGATCATTATTTGTATCTGGCAAAATTTTATTTCTGCTTGCAGGACTTCTTTTAACGTTTGTTACACTACAAACCTGCTGGTAATTTTTTAAAAAAATCAATCTTTTATACATAAAAATATTTTAACTATTTTTAAAATAGTTTAAAATAGTTAAAATATATTTTGACTATTTTAAACTATTTTAAAAATATTTTCACTCAGTCTAGAATTATAAATTGAGAGGATTTCCCCCCTTGTGAGTATTTTAATGATTTTGCTCAACTATTTTCTCCCTTACACTGCTTCTGATGAGAAATCTTTTGTAATATTTATGTGTACTCCTGTGTATAGTGTATCTCTTTTCTTCTGACTACAGCTCGGCCCCGCACCCGGCCATCACAGGGCCCTGTGATTGGGGCCCCGCCATAGCTGGCTGGCCCTGCCCACAGCCTGGACCTGCCTAACCAAGGGCCAGAAAGGGCCTCTCGGCAAGAGGCCCTTTCCAGACTTGGACCTGGGCACCCAGCCATCACAGGACCCTTTCCGAACCTGGGCACCCATTCATCGCAGGGCCCTGTGATTGGGGCCTGCCATCACTGGCTGGCCCCGCCCACAGTCCCGCCAGCCTAACCCAGGGCCATCACCCTGTGATTGGCTTGTGGGCGTGGCTTGTGGGCATGGCTTACTGGGTGTAGTGAAGGTACAGACAATTTGTGTATTACTCTTTTATTAGTATATATATATGTTTAATAACATGTCAAAATAGGAATGGTGTCTTGCTTCATGGATTAAATGCAAATATTATTAACAAGTATAACTTGGAAGAGATGTTTGGCTTAGAAAATTATGTGAGGAAGGAAAGTGAGATCTTTCCAGGTACATTCTTAAAGCACTCTTGGAGACCAGAGCTTTATTTTTCACATCTAAATCTAAACATTCCATTCAGTAATCAGAAAGTCCAATTCATTCTGAAATTGTCTTAATAAAATTTACTGTTAATTTTTATGGTTAATTAAAATCAAATTGGCACTCCTATGAAATTTCTAGATTCTATGGAAGTCATAGTAAGGAAGTTTCAATGAAGGATAAAATTACGTTTTTTGATTAGTGTGGGCAGCATTTACTCAAGGGGTTCTCAAACCCAGTTCATATTAGAATAACCTAAGCAGGCCTTTAAAACTTCAGTGTCTAAGCTGACCCCATACTAGTTAAATCAGACTCCTGGGGAGTGGAATTCAGGCATCAGTACTTTTTAAAGCTCTTCAAGGGATTCTCATGAGCAGCCATGGATTTGAGAACCCGTGATGTATGCTACCCTTGTTCTCATTAAATTAATGCTGTAATGGTTATGAATAAGGGCTTTGAAGTCAGAGTCAGGTTTTGAATCCTGGTGGCCGTGCACACTTGGACCAGACCCTTGACCCTTAGTGCCTCAGTTTACTCAATTATCACTCGGTAATTTTGTTCCCACTTCAAAGGGTTGTTCCGAGCATCAAATAAGGTAACATAAAAACTTAGCAGAGTACATGGTATGTAATACTAAAACAATAAATCTTGCTAATACATATAGGTAGAACATTTATTAATAATAAGCACTTATTAATTACAAACCAGGTCTGGTTTACAATATATAGTTAGCAAATATAACTGTACCTAAATCCGAATTAATATATGTAGCCAAGTGTCAGCTCCATGCTGACTCAATGAATTCAAACATCTAGCTTGGGCCTTAAAGGCACTCTCTCATTTAAATTGCACAAAGGCAGGGGTCAAAGATCCACAAATTCACTTCCTACTCACACCTGCCACCACACGGATTTATGACAACTCTCAAGCAGCTGCGTAATTTGAGTCCGACTTGCAGAAGAAAGCTCCCAATAAATTTCCTCGGGTCTTATTAGAGGGAACTTTTAAATCTCCTATGACACAGCAAGAAAGAATTAAAACAAAATCCAGTCATATTTTTCTTATTTACTTGGTTACCCCAGAGTGCATTATGGCTTGTTTTCCTCTGTTGTAGCTGAATCGTCTGACAGATTACTGTGACAAGGTTACTTTTAAATTGATAAAAGGTTTGATTGTGTTGGTGCATTTGTCAAAATTGTCTGACACCACGGATAATGGACTCTGCACTTGGAGCCCGGATGGCACTTGAGTCAGCGCTTCCTACCGAGCCTCAGTGCTCACCTTAACAGCAGGGTTGGGTAAAATTTCAGGAGATTAGCTTGGGTAAGACCCTCAGCTGTTGAGCACAAACACTGCTACTTTATTCCCTTTTCATTGTGGGTGTTTCTCGTCTGTTGTTAAATGTTAAAGTGACATTTACAGCCTCAATTTTCAAGGGAGCCATGCTAGGGCGTCAGAGCTTGAGCAGGAGAACATCTGCAGAGAAAAATGAAGGGCAGGGAGCTGACATCCTGGTCTTCTGGTGATGACTGGAAATATGTGTGCACATACCCACGCATGTCCCTCTTTTATCTTCATTCTGCTTCGGGTGGCCTTAGCAGCATCATTGCATGTTCAACAGGACAATTTACTCTGCAGCTGCACAATGCAATTACTAGGTAGCTCTAGATTACTTAAGTATGTGCAAGTGGGGCAATGTCCAGTTAAGGCTTGTTTTTTAATATATTTTATTGATTTCATAGAGGAAGGGGGAGGGGAGAGAGAGAGAGAAAGAGGAGAGAGAGAGAGAGAGAGAGAGAGAGAGAGAGAGAGAGAGAGAGAGAGGGAGGGGTAGAGGGAGAGGGAGGGAGGGAGGGAGGAAGAGAGAGAGAGAGAGAGAGAGAGAGAGGGAGAGAGAGAGAGAGAGAGAGAGAGAGATTGAGAGAGAGAGAGGAACATCAATGATGAGGGAGAATCATTGACTGGCTGCCTCCTGTACACCTAACACTGGGGATCAAGTCTGCAATCTGGGCATGTGCCCTGACCTGGAATTGAACTATGACCTTCTGGTTCATAGGTCATGATCAACCACTGAGCCATGCTGGCCAGGCTAGGTAGGGCTTTCTAAGAACATTGTACTTATTCAAATTTATAAGTCATGAAAATGATTAGATAAAAAGTGTTGTTCATATGGATAATATAACACATTAATGAATTTTCTTTACTTTTATAATTCTGTCCATTATGTTAAATGTGTGGTTTTATTGTTTAAGAGTAATTTCAATGTGTTTCAAGGGAATGTTTACAATATGTTTCCAATTTATTTGAATGAGGAAATACAGCTTAACTTGTGAAAAGTAATTTTACTGCAAAAATTTAATTTCATCCAAAAATGTTGTGATATACTCACTTTAATAAGGAAAATTTATCTTCCCCCACTGCCATCTCCTCCTCTTGAAATAAGCATAAAAGGCTTATAAGTATTGCACTTATAGTCAACATCTGATAACCATCCCATGAACATAAATGTATAATCAACTGGAGTTTTAGTTTTTATTATATGGCTGACACCAGAACAACATGGGTTTCAACTGCACAGTTCCATTTATACATGGAAGTTTTTCAATAAATACACTGGAAAAATGTTTGGAGATTTTCTTACTACTACTGAAGCAATCATATCAATTACACTAGATTACCAAACAGCAATGATATTGCTGCTTCTTGGATACCAATGCATGGATCGTTATACCTGTAAATAAATGATTTTTTTTCACAATATCTTTTCATTTTTTATGTCTATTGTTAGTTATACATATAATATTTACAGTGTTTTACATTAAATATTAAAATATTGATACAGATACTGACAGATAAATTATCTTTTGACCAGATATATAAATTTATAGTATTGATAAATATAGTAAAGTACTATAAATGTAATTGCACATCCTTATGATTTACTTAATAACATTTCTTCTAGCTTACTTTATGGTAAGAATAAAGTATATAATACATATAACATACAAAATATGTGTTAGTTGACTATGTTATGGTAAGGCTTCTGGTCAACAGTAGGCTCTCAGTAGTTAAGTTTTGGGGAAGTCTAAAGTTATATGTGATATTCGACTTCATGGTGGGAGTCAATGTCCCTAACTCCATGTTATTCAAGGTCCACTGTATTTGCCTTGCTTTTAATATTGTAGCCACTCAATATTTAATATTATATTGATGATCCATTCATGACTGGGTAAGAAAAAGAAACTAAAAATCAATTATTTGGTTCCAATTTTGTGCTACTTAATTGTTTCTTTTTGGAGTTCATTTGGTTATCTCTTAAGTCCTTGCATTTTAAAAAAATTAATAAATCTTATTGTTCAGATTATTATAATTATTTCTCTTCCCCCACCCCATAGCTCCCCTCCACCTGGTTCCCACCCCACTCTGCTCTTACCACCCTATCCCCACTGTCCTCATCGATAGGTGTACGTTTTTTCTCCAGTCTCTTCCCGCACCCCCCACCCCTTTCCCCCAAGAATTGTCAGTCCACTCCCTTTCTATGTCCCTGATACTATTATATTCACCAGTTTATTCTGTTCATCAGATTTTTTATTCATTTGATTTTTAGATTCACTTCTTGATAGATACGTATTTGTTGTTCATAATTTTTATCTTTGCCTTTTCTTCTTCCTCTTCTTAAAGAATTTCATATAATACTGGTTTGGTATTGATGAACTCCTTTAGATTTTTCTTATCTGTGAAGCTCTTTATCTGACCTTCAATTCTGAGTGATAGCTTTGCTGGGTAGAGTAATCTTGGTTGTAAGTTCTTGTAATTCATCACTTGGAATATTTCTTGCCACTCATGTCTGGCCTGCATAGTTTTGGTTGAGAAATCAGCTGACAGTTGTATGGGTGCTCCCTTGTAGGTAACTAACTGTTTTTCTCTTGCTGCTTTTAATATTCTCTCTTTGTCTTTTGCTCTTGGCATTTTAATTATGGTGTGCCTTGGTGTTTTCCTCTTTGCATTCCTTTTGTTTGGGGTTCTCTGTGCTTCCTGGCCTTGTAAGTCTATTTCTTTCACCAGGAAGGGGAAATTTTGGTCATTATTTCTTCAAATAGGTTTTCAGTATCTTGCTCTCTCTCTTCTTCTGGCACCCCCATAATTCTGATGTTGGTATGCTTAAAGTTTTCCCAGAGGCTTCTTATACTATCTTCACATTTTTGGATTCTTTTTGCTTTTATAGTTGAGTATTTTTTGCTTCTTTGCATTTCAAATCTTTGACTTGATTCTTATGACCCTCTAGTCTGCTGTTAGATCTCTGTATAATATTTTTTTTATTTCAGTCAGTATATGCTTAATTTCTAGCTGGTCCTTTTTTCATATCCTCTAAGGTCTCACTAAACTTATCAGCCTTTTCTAGAAAATTCTTGAAAAACCTTATAGCCATGGTTTTGAATTCTATATCCAGTCATTTGTTTTCCTTCATTTATTTCATTTGTGATCTGTTAACTTGTCTCTGCATTTTGGCTGCTTCCTTAAGTTGACAGAGTGGCTCTGTGTGCTAGGTGTCCTATAGGACCCTGTGGCTCAGCCTCCCCAGTTACCTGAAGTAGACACTCTTGGTACACCCCTTTGTGGGCTGTGTGCACAGTCTTGTGGTAGTAAAGCCTTGATTGTTGTTGGTATCACTGGGAGGAATTGACCTCCAGGCCAATTGGCTGTGAGGATGAGCTGTGTCTACAATGGGAGAACTTCTGTGCTGGAGACACCCTTATGAGACAAGACTTGCAAAAGCCTCTGTGGTCAGCTTAGATGGGGCAGAGTCTCAGGGTGGAACAGACAGCATTAGTTTCCCACCAGCCCTGCCCTAATAGGCCCCTGTGTCTTAGTGTCCCTTGGTAATTGCTGCAAGCACCTCTGAGAGAAAGCCACCCTTGAGTTCTGCTCGTGGCCAGACCGTCCAGTTTCTCCCTGAATGAGTCTGGGACTCCAGAGTCTTGCCTGGAACTGGAATTCAGTGCAGTCAGGAGCTTTGGTCTCCCTTCTGCTTGAGAAATCCAGCCAGTCACTAGTTGCCAGTCCTCTCCATGCCCATCTCAGTATCTCTGTCTCCTGCAGCTCCTCTGAGTCTTAGTGTGCTTTTCTCTTTCCTTCTATTTGTAAAATTTCCACTCAGCCAGCCTTCCTGTGGTTCTAGATGATGTCCCTTTTGTCTCTTAGTTGCAGTTTTCAAACTGTTGTGCGAGGCAGCTGCTTAGGTGTTTACCTATGCCACCATCTTGGTTTCTCTCCTATTCCTTGAATTTTAACAGGAACTAAATGCGTATGAAAAATAGACATCTTTTACCATACATAATTGTTCCAACACCATAACAATTAATTCTCATGCCTGCTTCTCTAATCATAACTTATTCTACTATGAGATCACTTTTCACCTCTTCCTACTCTCATTGTTCCCTGAACACATGGGATCCTTTCTTTCCAATATGCAGTTGGTTTTATCTTTTTAAAACAAATTCTATGTTACCTTCCAGTTTGTGATAATTCAGTGGTTTTCTTCATTGCTCGTAGGGTAAAACAAAGCTCCTAACCTGATATACAATGGGCTCATCACCTTATTTTTTTAAAAATATATTTTATTGATTTTTTTTTACAGAGAGGAAGGGAGAAGGATAGAGAGATAGAAACATCTATCAGCTGCCTCCTGCACACCTCCTACTGGAGATGTGCCCACAATGAAGGTACATGCCCTTGACCAGAATAGAACCTGGGACCATCCACAGGTCGATGTTCTATCCACTGAGCCAAACTGGTTAGGGCGGGATCATCACCTTATTCCTCTCGATGTTTGTAGTTCATATTGCCCTTTACTCCAACTCCTTCTCTCCACTATAACCATATTGGCCTTGTTTCAACCCTTTATGTTTACCGTGTTAACTCCAGCCAATGGTTTTATACACATGAAGTTCTTTCAACCAGGAATGTTCTTCCTGTTCTTCCTCACTTAGTTACACCTATTCCTCCTGATCTTAGCTCAACTGTCACTTCCTCAGAGATGCCTTTGCTCATTGTCCCAACTACGTACCATCCCAAGGTGCAAAGACTCTTGGGTCCATGCTCCTTTGTTAATTGTATAGTTGCAATTTTATATCAAATCATATGACTATTTAACTGACATCCTATTTAGCCGAGGAAAACATATGCTCTGCTAAAGCAACGCCCTTCTCTAAATGTACTCACCCCTGAATCATCAGCCCAGTGTTTGGCATGCAAAAGAGATACTCTGTAAACACAACTTGCTTGAGAACACAATAAAGTTACCTGAAAATTCTCAAGATGAACACATTATAAGGTATTTCCTACAACATACACAATGCAATGTATTCATCCAAAACATAGTTATAATTAGAGATTTTCCATGGAATGAAATCATTCTTCATGTCTATTAATTTTCAGTCTTATCTTAATTATTTTTAAATTTTACTTGCAATCCAACATAAGATATTTGATGATGAATGTGAATGGAATACTTCAACAGAATTTGCTCTCGGAATATTGCATTAAATACAGGTAATTCGATATATCTATGCCTTTTTGTATATTTCTATTTTCTATCATTTCATTACTATGGATACTAGCAAATATTGCATTTTCTATATTATATGATACCATTAACTCTAAAATACATACAATTTCATAGGAATAAATATGGAAAGTTGATCCTGATGGCAAGTTCATTTAAACCAATACATATTCTCTTTTTTAAAGATGAAATTATTTTAAAGTGCTGGATGAGTAACCCCAATGCAAAATGACTTGCAAGAAGACTGCTAATGTGAAACAGTAATGAGCAATGGGAGAAACCAACACTACATGTGAGGAAACAGGACTTGACACATGACCTTCATTTGTCTTGTATCAAAGGCATCCCCAGCCATCAGATCAGATTCTTGCAGCTATATCAATTTAGTTTGTGGTCCAACCATTCTGCAGAAGAGGACTGGTTGAAAGATACTCAAGGTGGCCCAGAGCATGTTTTATTGCTGATTAATGAAGGCCTCAATGAAGTAATAGAAATTTTAGAATGAAAAAAAGTTTAAAGGATTATCAAGTTCAAACACATTGTTTTATACATAGGGGAAACTAAAGTGAAGAGCGGACAAATCATTTGTCTAAAGCCACTACTCAGTTGATGGCACAGGCAGGACTGAGACCCAGACCTCTTAGTGCAGAGCTATTTCTACTACATTCCATTGCCGTATCACATTAGTTCT
Source organism: Antrozous pallidus (assembly GCA_027563665.1). Classification (NCBI taxonomy): domain Eukaryota; kingdom Metazoa; phylum Chordata; class Mammalia; order Chiroptera; family Vespertilionidae; genus Antrozous; species Antrozous pallidus. The sequence continues at coordinate 47,685,620 of CM050524.1, read as the reverse complement.
GTAAGATTCTCGAAGAAAATTAATCTCAGCAATAAACCCCAGGTCTAGACTACTTCAGTAGCTGGAAAATCCATAAACATTTTTACAGTAACATTAGAATGAGCCACATCTTACTAGCTAGCAAAAATTAATATGAGCAAGTAACCATTACCCTCTGTGCACTTAGCATTCTTTACATTTCTCAAATGCACATACGAAACATAAACAAAACTTCTTTTCTCAAAAATAATGTTTCTGTGTCACTAAATCTCTTTACTGAATTAAAAATGCCAATAGAGGCGTACAGGTGTTTAGGGAACACTTTCCGTTTATTCATTTCTGGCAACATTTTTTTTAAGAAATGGATACTGACACAAAATTTCATAGTATAATGCTCTCTCAGTGGTATATTCATAAATCAGCTCTCCAAAAATAAAAAGAGATAAACATTTTTTTAATGCCTGGTTTGTAAGGCTCCCTTATTCCTGTGCTACAAATACTCCCACCATGGCCAATTTCAAGACACTGAGTCAGAAACAAATCACTCACAGAATTCCAGAACAAATAACAAGTGGCTCTAGCACACTAATCAGAGGCAGCCCCAGCACACCACTAATACTATAGGGTTGCCTACTCTTCTAAGAGGAAACTGAGGCTCAGAGAGGGGCCATGATCTGCCTCAAGATCACAGAGAGGCTACGTAGGTTATAGTGCACAGAAATTCAACTCAACGCCCTGCATATATTAAGTGACATTTGATGCATTAGAAATAGTCAGTGGTCTTCATATTATTACAGGAAAAGTATATCCCCTCAAAAAAACAGCAATATCAATAACATCAGGGAACCTGTGAGAAATGCATATGCTTGAGCCCCAGGCCCAGTGAATCATAATGTCTTGGACCCCAGAAATCTTGGTTCAACAAGTGCTCTGACTTGTATGGGAAACAGTCTTTCTATAATATCCAAGAATTCTTCTTTTTATGAATGAAACTCATATACAAAACAGTTAATAGCTACCTTTCTTTTTCACATCAGATTCCTTTCAGGAGATACTGCATCTGAAGCTACAATCATTCACATTTTCAAAGCTCTTACTTTGCAAAATGGCTTAGATCTTTCTAACAGCAAGAACAAAAGAAAAGCGAGTGATTTACTTTCCAATTCCCAACTTCAACATTTTATAGACCAAAACTTAACATATTCATATGTCTTAGCCCTGGCACATTTCAGTCTCTTTTGAAAACTGCTTCTAAGTAATTTTTTTCCAAAGTGCCCCCTCCCTAATCCACATAATGCCTAGTCAACTGGTTATATAGTAACATTATTTGTGTTTTGGTTTATCTGCCACTTCCTGTTGTTTTGCTATTTGTTCTCAATGTCAAAAAAAAAAAAAAGAAGAACAAAGCAAATAAATACTGCCTGCTTTGTTTTCCTCTTCCAATATTTTAGAGGTTGGAAAATTTACAAAATAAATATCCTCTCAACTTTCTTGTAAAAGGATTGCAAAAGAGAAAAAGAACAATTGAGTAATAGTTTCCCCTAATTTAAAAATAACCAGCTAAGGCACAATCACAATCAAATCATAAAACATGGGGCTGATATGACTTTGAAAATCACCAGACAATCATCTAAAAATACTAATCTGTAATTCTTAATTCATTACCCATTATCAATGTTATTTGGAAGGTAAATTTAAATAGTTGATTTTTTTTTTCACAGAAATAAGAGAGGTGATAATATGTGTTGGTAGATAATGGAATAACAAAAATATTTTGGAAGGGCGTTTGTTTAATCATTACCACATTTCCTAGAAAATACAAAGTTATTTGACCAGTTCAGTTCTTGGCCTTGGTGGAAAGTAGCTTCACTGGACTTGGAAATATTTGCCTTTAAGGAAACTAGAGCATTTGCCTTATAATTCTCCAATTACCCGGTTCCCATTGAATTGAGATTTACAAGCACTGGCCAGGAAGTCTGCAACCCAGGAGATAACCATGCTGAAATCTGTCACTTCTTCTGAGTTTTTGAGATTTCCCCACTAACACTTCTGGGCGGGGGAAGCATTTTTTCTTTCCATAAGATTCATCCATTGACTCCACCAGCCAGCCACAAGGTTTCCAGGCCCAACTCAACTCAATGCTTGCCCATTATCTTCCTAGTCAATACATGCACACCCGCCAGCACTCCCATGTATATCTGCTCAAGAACCTCCCACTTCACACCATAAACAAATTCATCCCCTAAAGGAAGCTGGAGTTAGATCCCAAATTTAAATCCCTTCAGGCAACAGCCTCGTCCTCACTGAGACACCAACGAATGGGAGGCTGGGGTATCAGAACCAAGGTCTGCATGGTCTGAGCCCATGGGGGCGAGCATGTGGGTGTACAACGGCGCAGAGCAGAAGGGCACTTACGGTTGGCACAGCTTGATTAGGTCCTGGTCAGTGGTGCCTGGTGGGAGGCCTCGAATGTACAGGTTGGTTTTACTCAACTGTTCCCCGCTGCTGTTGCTGCTGCTGTTGTTGCTGCTGCTGTTTGTGCTGGGGCTGGGAGGAGCCATGGGGTGGGGAGCTGGTGCATAGGACTGCTGGAAACAGAAAAGGCTGTTACTGGAAAAACAAAGCCAGCACCTATTCCCAGGCCAGCAGAGCACCTCGAAAGCAATGTAAGCGCCTCAGCCTCTCCAATCCACACACGCACACACATACTTCACATCACTGCTCTGTGGACTTCTGAGAACAAAAGATGCCCTCTCCCCTCTCTGGCCCTGCGTTTGGATCGGCATTAAGCTTGCTATAAATGGGACATAAAGAAGTTCCCAGGTGCTCCTGACAGTAGCCTATGGTTTCTGAGTCTGTGCGCTGTGACTTTCCTTAGAGACCTGGAACAAGGTAGCACGTTATATCCTTCGGTGACAAAAGAACACAACTCACTCTTGACACCAAAGCTCTGCCCAGCACATGTTCAATAGCCAAACATCTTTGGTTTGCCTCTACTCTGTTCCTTCCTCTTCTCCAAAGCAACTCCCATAGATTGTTTCCTCGGCATTACTCTCCAGCACAATTCCTGATACAGAGAAATCACTCTGTGAATAGTGATTCTATGAGTAAGCAGGCAAATGAATGGATCTCTCTTATCTCTTTTCTTCTCCCAAACCTGCTTCTTCATAGGGAAATAGACTTTGTTAGCAAGACTCAGCCACCATTCTCTACCTTCAGTCAAGCTCCCCTTTATTTCACTCTAACCCAGGGTCTCAACCTAAGCACTATTGACATTGTGGACAGGACATTTCTTTCTTCTTCTTTTTCTTTTTCTTTCTTTCTTTCTTTTTTTTTTTTTTTTGGAGGGCTGTTCATTATAGGGTCGTAGCAGCGTTCTTGGTCTTTACCCACTAGATTTTAGCAGCACCCGTCTACCCATTGTGACCACCAAAAATGCCTTCACACACTCATGAATGTCTCCTGGGAGTAAAATCTCCCCCACTGGATAACTCCTTCGTTCACCTGTCAGACTCTTTCTAAGAAAATGGAAATGATAAAATGACCTCTGGCAACTTAGAGTATACAATGTGAGGGTCTTTTAATTATACATGCCAAAATAAGTAGATATATTACTAATTATAGTTTATTTCTTTTTCATACAGGCACAACATCAGGAATTCTAAGATTGGACTGGCTGCTTGATTGTAGTCCCTGCTGCTTCTCTTTTGGACTCTGTGACCTTTGCCTGGTGCCTTGACCTCTGTGAGACTCAACATTCTCATCCATGTGAGGGGGATAGAAATAGTACTCCCATGTCATACGGGAGTTTTTAGCATAACTCAATGAGCTAATGCAAACAAAATGGTTCCTGGAAATTAGTAAGTGCACAAAAAATGTTAATGATAAAAAATGTATAATGGTAATATTTGTCATTCATGTCTGCATTGCCAGTGATATTAGTCTATATAACCACCCAGATATCCTCAAACATAACTCAGAACGCCAGCTACAGGCACAATAAACATATTCATCAGACCCTAGTGGGGACATGTCTGGCTGAGTTTTAACCTGAAGACACATTAGCTATTTTATCAGGGGTGGGAGGTATGTACTTATCAAATAGCAAGTAGGTGCTTAATAGGCTACATGATGTACAATAAAAATGGAACAAAGAGCTGAAACTGGTTTGGCTCGGTGGATAGAGCATCAGCCTGTGGACTGAAGGGTCCCAGGTTTGATTCCAGTCAACGGCATGTACCTTGGTTGCAGGCACATCCCCAGTGGGGGGTAGGAGGTGGGGGGCACAGGAGGCAGCTGATCGATGTTTCACTCTCATCAATGTTTCTAACTTTTTGTCCCTCTCCCTTCCTCTCTGTAAAAAATCAATAAAATATATTAAAAAATGGAACAAGCACAGCCTTTAATACCTACAAGAGGGCACATTTTAGCAGTATCTGGCCTTGTTTCCTGCTGTTACAGTCCATTTAACACATATTTCCAGGATTTCCTATTTGCCCCAGTCCATATTGCCAATGACTATAAGACATGCCTCTTGGATGCAGTTTGCCAAAATGCAACTCCTAATATTCACTCTCATCTCCCATCTTTGCACACCAGCCAGCCATCACAATTACCCCATTTTTCCAAGTTGCTGTCATTCTTCCAGCCTCCATGCTAGAACTCTGATGTTAACTTCATCTGTTCCCTAATCTTAAATCTCAAAATACAATCAGCTACCAAAATCTCTGCGAGATTTCTAGAATCATCCTTTCCTCTGAATTCCTACTTTTTTCCCTAGGCCAGGGTCTGAACCACCTCCTATATAAAGGTCTTCAAGCTCCCTTACCTCAGGCTTCCCTGTTATTAACTGGGGGTTTAGGGAAGAATAAGACAGAATAGTCGAATGTCAAATGCAAGCACAAAGTGGTCAAGGGGGTATTAGGCAGATTGTTTAAAAAATGGGGAGGTGGTAGGAAGAACCAAGATGGCGGCATAGGTAAAACACCTACCTTGCTGTCATACTCAGCAATTTTAATACTACAACTTAACGAAAGAACAAACACCTTCCAGAATCACCAGAAAGCTGGCCGAGTGAAAATCCCACAAATAAAAGTGAAAATAAGACACAGTGACTCGGAGGAGCGGCGGCGGACAGCGTTGAAAGATTCGCGCCGAGGAGAGGTTTGGAGCGCGTGCCAGCGGAGAGGGCGGGCGGCTGAAAACCAGCCAGTTTTCTTGAACGGGGAGACAAAGACGTCCCACTGGACTTATTCTCCAGCTTTGGGCGAAGTCCAGGGAACCCACTATCACACGAGGTGAAAACTGGACAGTGGGAGGGCACGCCGAAGCTCGGGTGCTGCAGGGTCTCCCTGCTTATGGAGAAGGCAGCTTGCGCGAACAGCGCAGTTGCGTGACCACGTAGAGAGCAATCTGCTACTTGTCTCTCATTCGGAAAACCATCAGTCTGCTTTGTTTTACGACCCTGGGTGATACATTGGGCGTGTAGAGTCATTTGGGGAGAGTCTGAATTCCCTGGCAGCTGGTGGAGCTCGGCAGCGGCTCTCTCTCAGAGGTGCTGGCGGCCATTGCCCCCGGCGCAGGGTCCCTGGGGCCGCACAGGGCGGAGCTAACGCTGTCTGCTTGGCCCGGAGACTCCGCCCACCCAACCTGAGCACAGCTGAACTTCACAGACAATTGGCCTGGAGGTCAACCCTAACAACAATTAACCTGAGCTTAACTTCAGCAAGACTGTGCAATCCATATCCACCTCAGGTAACTGGGGAGGCTGAGCCACTGTCCCTAGTAGGAAGTCTACCACACAAAGCTAATTGACCGCTCAGGGAAGCAGCCACGATGCAGAGACATGGAAAGAAATCAGATGTGAAAGAAATGGAGGAAAAAAAACGACTGGACATGGAATTCAAAACCACTGTTATAGGGTTTTTCAAGAAGCTCCAACAAAAGGGCGAGGCCTATAAGGAAATAAGCAAGACCTACAAGGAAATGAATGAGACCCTCAAGGATATGAACAAGACCTGCAAGGAAATTATGAAGACCAGTGTGGAAATGATCAAGACCAACGTGGAAATGAATGAGTCCTACAAGGAAATGAAGGAGACCCTCAAGGATATAAAGGAGACTCTCAAGGATATGAAAAAGGACCAACCAGAAATTAAGCATACACTGACTGAAATAAAAAATATTATACAAAGAACTAAAAGTGCTCTGGAGCACCCCAAGAACCAAGTTAAAGATGTGAAATACAAAGAGGTAATATCCACTCAGCTGAAAAAACAAGAATCCAAAAGAATCCAAAAAGTTGAAGATAGTATAAGGGGCCTCCGGGACAACCTCAAGCATACCAACATCCGAATTATAGGGGTGCCAGAAAAAGAGAGAGAGCAAGACAATGAAAACCTATTTGAAGAAATAGTGACCGAAAACTTCCCACACCTGGTGAAAGAAATTGACTTAGGAGTCCAAGAAGCGCACCGAACCCCAATATATAGGAACCCTAAGAGGACCACACCAAGGCACATCATAATTAAAATGCCAAGAGCAAAAGACAAAGAGAGAATATTAAAAGCAGCAAGAGAAAAACAGATGGTTACCTATAAGGGAGCACCCATACGATTGTCAGCGGATTTCTCAACAGAAACTATGCAGGCCAGACGGGAGTGGCAAGAAATATTCAAGGTGATGAACAGCAAGAATCTACAACCAAGATTACTCTATCCAGCAAAGCTATCATGCAGAATTGAAGGTCAGATAAAGTGCTTCGCAGATAAGAAAAAGCTAAAGGAGTTCATCACCACCAAACCAATATTAGATGAAATGCTGAAAGATATTCTTTAAGAAGAGGAAGAAGAAAAAGATAAAAGTGTAAATTAGGAACAACAAATACACATCTATCAACAAATGAATCTAAAAATCAAGTGAATTAATAAGCTGATGAGCAGGGTAAACTGGTGAATGTAACAGAATCATGGACATAGAGAGGGAATGGACTGACAACTCTTGGGGAGAAAGGGGGTGTGGGAAGTGCAGCAAGAGTTTGGACAAAAATCATGCAACTGTGGGAGAGGACAGTGGGGTGAGGGCGAAGGGTGGGATGGGTACCAAGTGGAGGGGAACTATAGGGTGAAAAAAAAGTGAACAATGTAATTAATAAACTGAACAATAAAGATGAAAAAAAAATTTTAAGTTAAATAAATAAATAAAAAATGGGGAGGTGACAGGGCTGGAATGACAGGAGCACACCCCAGAGCCCCCAACTGGCTTATTTGAAATAAACATTTTTCTCAACCATTTCTTTAGTGTGAGTTTGTTACCAACATTTTTAATGTTGAATTTTAAAATGAATTACACAGAATGTTTTCTGTCCCCAATATTTGAATAAAATGGCACATATTTATTGCCTTTTGGAATCTGATATCTGCATAAAGATTCTTGGCTTGCATGAAAAACTATCCCTTCTTGAGCTAAGAGCTAAGAACTGTGTTTTGCTCCTTTGACATCCATCATACTTAACTCTACCTCTTTACAAGCCTGGCCCTTAGTAGGTGTTTAATACATCCCAGCTGCAGTAGCATCCTAGTCTCTGTGTATTACAACAGGACAGATGAAATGTGTCTTTTACTTCCCATGTGCTGTTTTCTCTTAAATTCCCCAGGGTTTGTTTTTTGAGTGTTTCTTTTTTTTTTTTTTTGTGTGTGTGTGTGTGTGTGTGTGTGTGTGTGTGTGTGTGTGTGTTTGCCACTTTTCCCTCCCTCTAAATTCTTTGAATTCCATTCTGAGTCAGGCTTCTTTTAAAATGAGGCTTTGTTTAAAAGCAGTTGTTTCGACTGCCTAGCTTTTTAAACCACCAGAGAGCCAGGAAAATGTCTCCAAGCTCTATATGTATCTCAGATCAGCTGGCCCAGATCAGACTGAGCCCTTGATTGATATAAAAAAGCACCAACTATAGGATGATCAATATGTGTTGACTTAATTCTTTTGTTTTCCCTCAGGGATCTTTGGGAGCATTTTACACAACTGGGGCACCATTTAGTAAATTTCATGGTGCCTAAAACAATAACTGTGCACTGCAAAGGGCCCAATGTATTCACTGAGGGTAGGAGGGGGAAGTTAAACAAACAGTCAAACGCAAATCAAGGCTGGAATGAGTAGAGGGAACTTGTGTGCATGGAAGCAAGGTAGGTAATTTATAAATAGGAGCGGAAGCACCAGATTGTTGTGGGGAAAGGATGCATTTCAAAAGCCCTTTGAAGAAACTATACAAAGGTGTTTTTTTCTCTTTCATCATCTTGTTTGTGAGTTCTAGAAATTCTGCTGAAAGGAACAGACTTTCTCAGTGTAACTGAACCAATTGATCCATAGACTTGAAGACCCAGTGCTGACACTCCTGCTAATTCTTAATATTTCATTCATGTGTTGATGATGCCCTGAATGATTCAGGTCACAGTCTGCATTATAAATCACTCTCTAGTTGTGAGAATTATCAATTCCTTCCTCTCCATCCATTTTCAAAATACACATCTTTTAATCAACAAAACATTGGCTGAAGGTTCCGGGAATGTCTGACAAATGCACAGGCTGAAATGAATTAATTTGTGAAAAGCAAAAGAGGTTTTGTATGCTCTGGCTGCCAAAGACAAATGGCTAACCTACAGCCTCTTTAAAAAAAAAAGAGCATCAATAATCTTTAGGGGTGAATGGGTCAGAGCAGCTACTTTCCTGATTAAAAGTGGTTAAACATGACTGATTCTCAATACTTCATCTTTAAATGAACTTGGAATTTTATCATTGATTAGCTTTTTAAAGCTCCAAGGAAGAAATTTTAAAACGGTAGTAAAAAATATTTTCCTTTAGATGAAACTGACTTTGTGATCTTGCCCAAAGCCACACTTTGTAAATCCTATTGAGGGGTGATGAGGACTTAAGGTCTGGGGTTGCTGAGCACTGTAACACTGAGCTGCTACAAGGCAAGAGGTTGCTATGAATTTGCAGTGTCAGTTGGTTAAAACTAGTAGAAATGGCAGATTTTCAAAAAAAGGGCTTGGGATGGCACTGGAATTGAAGGGGGAAATAAACTTCTCGGGAAGCGGGAAGCGGAAGCCGCATATGCTTGGCAGAGTGCACGCTTTTCCCAGATGATTATTCATGGTGCCATTGCTGGGAGGGGCTGTTAAGGATTACGGGATGTGGGCTGAAGCCTTCCTAGTCACATGTTGGGGCTGCTAAATCAGCGGATTAGTACCTGTATCATCCTTAGTAAATTAAGTAAAATGACTTGGCATCCATTGTGAAGATGTTATTCTTAAGATAAAGATTCTAATAACCATAGGTAACACTTACTGTGTGCTTGCTAAGCATTTTTTATTGATTCTAGAGAGATAGGAAGGGAGAGAAAGAGAGAGAGAAACATGGGTTTGTTGCCCCACCTATGTACACATTCATTGGTTGACACATACATGTGCCCTGATGGAGGACTGAACCCACAACCTTGGCCTATAGGGATGGCGCTCTGACCAACTGAGCTACACGGCAGGGTCTTGCTAATCATTTGATATGTTGTCTTTGGAACAGCCTAATGAGGCAAATAATGTTAAGCTCATTTTATAACTGAGAAAGCAGAGGCACAGAAAGGGCAAATGATTTTTGCACGGTCACAAGGCTGGAGCCCCACTCTGAACTGAGGGAGTCTGACTCCAGAAATCCATGCCGTCTCCACAACATCAGCAGCTTCGCCCCTTAAAGACAGAGGCTCCAATAAACACAACCGCCTTCCTTGCAGTGAGTCCCGGACAGCGCGACTCTTGGCAGAAGCTCTGGTGAGCCAAGCATAAGGGGGAAGAAAAGAATGATGATGCTAAACAGCATGCAGCCAAAATGAAGGTTAACAAGCTCTTTCCCTCCATCAGAATTTAAATAAAGCCAATCTCAAAATTTAATTTCAAAGGGGAAGTGCCCAACAGAAGCAAGCATGTTATGAGTTTTCCAAATAATGTCAAACTAGTGGGGTTCATTTGTCAAGATTCATGGTTTGTTATTTAATAACAGGAAAATGAACTGGCTTGTAGATCATCCTAAACAGCTGATTCATTTAGTGTGCTTTGTTAATATGCCTCATTTTTCAAGTTTGAAAAGTGATTCAAGCGGGTCCTCCTACATTCCTGTAAAATGTGGTGTGTGTGTGTGTGTGTAGGTCTGGAGGGAGGTTCATTGTCTTTCTCCTCCCACCCCACCCTCACTCTCTTGGATGCAACCTGGAGAGGGTGTTTTTGCTTGTTTTAACAGAAAGCATTTGGTACATTCAATAAATGTTGTTCACACATCAGTGGAGTGAAGTAAATCATTAAAAAAATCATGTTTTATACAATGTCAAACTATATTAGAACCATTGGCTAAAGGCAGGGCTGTAATATTTATGCACTTGGCCAGGTAATTTTAAATCAGGGTTCTCAATCTTGGCACTACTGACATTTTGGAAAGAACAGTTCTTTGCTGTAGGTGACTGTCCTGTGTATTGTAGAATCTCTAACAAAACTCCCGTCTCCTACCACTAGATGCTAGATTTCTACCCACTCCTCCTGATGTGGCAAGCAAAAATGTCTCCCGATATTGCCAAATGCTCCCTACGGGAGTGATATTGCTTCTGGTTGAGAATCACAGCTTTAAACAGATCCAGCCACTATCTTTATAGGACCAGTATGGTACCCCCCCTTGATTAGTGATACTAACCAACAGTCTAAAAATGATTTCATTGAAACACCCTTTTACCTAACAATGTTCAATTTCTTACCCCTTAGTACACACAGCATCACCTCCCCAGGCCTCCATCCTCTGCAACTAAAATGCCACATATAATTTCCAAGCAGAATAGGTCTGAAACATACTTCTCCCTCTGACTGGAAACAACTCTTTTACAAAGAGAATTTTAAATATTTTTTGCATGCAGTTCCCCTTGGCTGAGAGTCACGGAGCCTTGATGCCAAACTGCAGTCAATACTATTCCTGGCATTTGGTTGCTGGCTAGATCCTGAAGCAGTTGGTCTGGTGGTTTTGGAGTAGCCTTGGGCTCCATCATGCAGCAGTCTGCTTTACTGATGGGCTCCCCAATTTGTTTTTATGCCTCATCAGTGCAATAGAATTTGTACTCTTTTATCCATTCAAGGGTAAAGCCCTGGATAAAGTCTCTCCTGGGATTGGCATGCCAACTCTTTTACTATCGAAAAATGAATATAAACCACATTCCTGACTTAAATCATACATTATTTAGCCTGCATGTACACATGTAATCCATTGCTCAGTGGATAATGCTGTTGCAGGCTATTGGATTCCTCTCCCAGACAGTGTAATTTCCATATAACCTCGCTCCTGTAGACCTCTCCTCTAGTATCAACACATGAAAAGGTGGACATGGCGAAAAATGTGGCAATCACTAGAGTGTTTATAATAGCCTCAAATGAGGGTGAATATGAATACCGTGCATGCAGGCAATAACAAATGCAGCTAAATTAATATCTAAGGCAAGCCATGCAATTTTAGCCAGAGTTTCATGAACCACATACATTACCGCTTTGCAATTTTATACTAGGCAATTGCCTCTCCATTATGTAGAATATGACTATAGAAAACAATTGTTTCAATTACGCCTTTTATAACAGAGTTTGGTAAAAACCTGCCCCACAGCTCTGATATGGAAATGAGCAATAACGGACAAAATTCTGCACAAAAGGCAATCATTTGCACATTCTCCGCCAACTGGTCTAGGTAATAGCTACTGTCAACAGTGGTAATATGGTGCTTGAGAGCTCCAGATTGCCTGCTGAGAATCCTGCTTTGCCACTAACTACGCACTTAAAGCTCTAGTCAGAAGACAAAGAGATTATGATGACCTCACCTCATAGGACTATTGTAAGGTTTTTACTATATAAATGACAGATAAAATATTTAGCACAGTGCCTGACACACAGTCAGTACTCAATAAATATATTTTGTTCCTATCGATTGAATCATCATCATCATCATCATCATCATCATCATCATGAGGTGGAAATAATTTACCTTTAAGGGGAAACTAAAAGAGTCAGCCATTTTTTTTTAAAGACGGGAGCCACTGTTCTTGAGATGAAACTATGTCATTACAACTGCGGTTTGCCATTTTCATCAAGAACCAAAATGCAATAACTAAGCAGTGATGAAACAATCACTGTGGAGGGAATGGATAATTAGTTTCAAGGTATTTACAAGTCACTACCGGAGTTTTATTAAAATTCTGTTAGGATGAGATTCACTCTTGCTCTAAATATTAGGTTTGGAAAACCTCAGTAGATTGCATAATTACACATTGCTCTGTACTATTTACAAATAGGCTTAATCTAAAGTCATTGAATTCATTCAGAGGTTTAGATATTAAATGACATTTTTAAATGCATGTACTTGAAGACACAAATAAATTATTGTAAGCACCTATAAACCAATTTCGTTAATAAATTTACAAGCTAGAGAAGAGTGGCTGTTATAATTGATGCCAACAGCCTTTTATAAAGATTGCTCAATTTTCCAAATGCCAGTGACATCCTGTCTTTGCCTAACCCTTGTCCGTTTGGCCAACTCTTGATCTCTTTAATGAAAAACAAAATTAAAACACTTCAAAATATGAGGTGTGTGTGTGTGGCATTAGTTTAAACGTTGAAAATAACCCAAACAGTTCATGATCCTAATATTGATAATTATTGGTTGCTCCTGAAAAAAAACCACCATGATTGGTTCCATAGGTCAGTGGTCAGCAAACTCATTAGTCAACAGAGCCAAATATCAACAATAGAATGATTGAAATTTCTTTTGAGAGCCAAAATTTTAAAACTTAAACTTATTCTAATGCCACTTCTTCAAAATAGACTCATCCAGGCCGTGGTATTTTGTGGAAGAGCCACACTCAAGGGGCCAAAGAGCCGCATGTGGCTTGCAAGCTGCAGTTTGCTGACCACAGCCCTAGGTGGAGAGTACCATGACTGCTATACTGTAACAGTAATAGAATTCTCCAGAAATACCAAAAGTTACCATAACGCTATTTAAGACTCATATTTTGTTCCCCCACCCCCTCACACACCCCAAGGAATACTTTATAGAATGATTTACAATGGTCTAGAGTAACTGGGATAAGAGTGACAATCCAAAACATGCCACCATGAACTGTTGGAGATCTCTGGGCTGCCAATGGTCAGCATCTCAATTCCGAATGCAATTAGAAATAAGAAAAGAGATCTTGTGAAGAGTAAAAAAATTATACTTGAGTCCCATTCTTGTGCCTTATATGTTTACTTAAAATTTTAGTTTTGTTCTTTCCCCATTATCTCTACTTTGACTCTCTTCCTAGTTGTTTTATAATCTTCTATGTTTCACAGTCCATATACTCTTTACTTCTCTAAAATCACTGTCACTAAAAATGCCAACAATGAATCCCCTTCCCTTTGTCATGAATGCTGGCCTAAAATGAATGAAGACCAACTGATGTAGCTTAAAGAACACCACCATAAGACATGTTGACATAGTATTTATTGTAACTAAATGTACACATTCAAAGTTTTCTCCTTCATTCTTGAAAACTGATATAATGAGCTATAAGTCCACTAAAAAAACTAATTTTCCTATTAACCAATCATATTACTCATTTGGTTACTTGTAGCTAATGGGTGATCTTAGTAAATGATTTTCTTTCGAACCATCTATAATAATAAAAGCATAATATGCCAATTAGACCGGACAGCCAAACAGTTGAAGGACTGTCTGGATGACCTGCTGGATGTTGCTGGGGCTGAAAAGGCCTGAGCCCCTTGCATGAATTTTGTAAAATTACAGTGAATAATGCATGGCCAATCAAAGCATCAAATGGTATGTCTTTCTTTGGTCCACTGAATAATCTTGTGCAATTACATCAACAAATTTTTATGAAAGTGAATCTGTGTTGACTGAGGAGCAATGCAATAATAGCGTAAATAGCATTAAAATGAAATTTAATTTCCTTGCCCAAGCTTTCATCCTACCTCCATTATGTCTCTCTAGCTCATATCTAACTGTTTTCTTTCCTTTCCCAGTGCTCATTCATCTTTCATGCCACATCACCGTCACATTTGCATCTATACCTTATTTTCCTTTCTTCTCCCCCCCTGGAATGCCTGCACTTCATTTCTATATCTTATTCTAGGGCGACTAGAAGATTTATCTTACAAACATTTTTTAGAACAAAAGAGGGACATGATAATTTAAACCAGGATACAAGGTATGATTTGAGATTTTCCAAAGCAAATTAGAATATATGGTCACCTGATTTATAAATTACTTTTTATTTATTCAAATCTCAGTCATTCCTCTATCACCTAAAATTCTATCCCATTTTATGGCTTTATCTGCTTATTACTTTAGACTTATTTCATTTCCATCTCCTTTTCAGTTCCTACATCATTAAAAATCTACAAAAGATTATAAAATAATCACTATGAATAGCAATGGCTCATGATTGTTGAGCTTGTATTATATGTTAGGCACAGTTCAAGGAGCTTTTTACTAATCAATTTATTTAATGCTCTCAGAACTTTTGGAGGTAGGTACTACTATTATCTCCATTTAGAAATTGAGAATACTAGATAGATATGGAGACTCAGGAAGGTTAAATGATTTTCTAAAGTTTTTCAACTACTCTGCACCATATCTAGGACCTGAAGTTAAGCAGACTTCACTCCAGTTAATTCTACATTTTACTCTAGATATGTGCAGTCTGATACAGTAGCCACTAGTGACATTGACTATTAGATTTAAATATAATTAAGTCAAATGAATTAAAATAAAAAATGAATTTCCTTAGTCCCACTAGCCACATATTCAAAAAACACATGGCTAGTAATGCTATGTTGGACAGGCAGGAATAGAACATTTCCAACGTTACAGAGAGTTTTACTATACGGTGCAGACGTAGGTCATCCGTATAACTACAAGGCATCATCTCAACACACCACACAACACATCTACAGTATCTAAATGCACTGAGCAAAATAAAGGTCACAATGATGAGGCTGCTATTTAAAGATTTTTTTAAGGCAATTGATCTCCTTTCAGTAGAGTTACTATTTAAGTGTTTTTTTTTCCCTCATGAATGGGTCTAGATTTTTACCATGTGAAATCTCTCTTTCAATTGATACCTCTCCAGACCCAAAGTAGACATTATTAAAAGAGATTTTCAGGAAAGAAACTCTCATCTGTGGAAGAAACAGGCTGGATTTTATTTGTTTTCAGCTGGTAACAACGATTTCATCTGTAGTGTAAAATCACTAAGTACTAAAAAAAAGAGAGAGAGCAATTGAGGTAAACTGCTGGTAAAGAATAAATGTCTCTGTTTTAGGCAGACAAGCTTCCTTCCTGAGTAGAAGCCCTGCATTTTCAATATGGGATCATCTACTTTATGATGTGCATCTATTTTGGGGATGTGAATCTACCTGCACCACCCAGAAGAAGAGCAACTTTCTCTCCCCACTCCCATATAGTATGTTATTTTACCAATCTTATTTCTCTCTCCACTGAATGAATGAAGGCAAAAAAAAAAAGAGAGAGAGAGAGAAAGAAAAAAGCTTACTTACAGTGAACTACTGGGTCAGTTGAGAATATTCATATACAACAACCTATATTTCATGGCATAAGATAGTTTGATGCTTTATTAGCCAGTTCATTCATTTTTTTATTGATGCAGCAAAATTAAATGTGGACCAAACCTATGCTTTGGAAGTTCTAAATATGAAATATTAGCGTATAAAGCACAATAATAAAATAATAAAAAACAATGTTAGAGCACAAATTAAAATGTGACAGCAATTAATACATGCAAAGTAATTGCTTCATTATAAAAATTGGAAGGAGCACTTGCACAGATAATTTTCTGTGAATATATTTTCAACATTTATTGTAGTTTGGGCCATGAGATTATAACTATGTGAATAAATTAATGCCCAGGGTTTTAAAAAAAAAGAAGGATCAGGCAATAAAATTACTATTGGGGATTTTATATTGTTTTCAATCTACTATAATTTTTAAATAAGAAGCTCATGCAATATTTATACACTCAAAATTATATTTCTCATAATTATAAACCTGTATAAGGACTCCCTTTTCAGCATATTTTAAGTCAATCCATCTTGTACCTTAGAGAATCTCAGAAATAATATGGATCCTATCCAGTTTTGGATGTATCTTCTCTGTACTATGATTACTGGAGATTCCTTTTGCCCAGTGAAATTTTCCATAATCAAGAGAATGATTTATCCTCAATGATTAGACAATTCTGCTTTTCTTTCTCCAAAGTACTTTTGTTCTTACAAAATTAGTGATTGAGGCTTCTGAGACTTGCAAATAAAGAGTAGAGTATTTGCTCTTGATCAGTAGACCCGCCAAAGGCTCAAGGAGAAGAAGTAAGTGTTACTGTTATTGGAACTAAGAGCATAGATGTTGAAGCCACACCACCCAGATTCAAATTCTGCTTTCCCACTTATTGTTTGCACAAACCTGGGCAAATTATCTCATATCTATTGCTTCAGTTTCCTCATCTGTAAAACTGAGGATAATAACTACCTTAGAAAGTCGTTAAACATTTCAAATAAGTGGTTATGTGTAAAGCACTGAGAATAAAATCTGGAACACAATAAGCAATCTACAGTTGTTAGTTATTATTCTATAAACCCTAAAGCATTATATAACACTCCTTGTTATCATGACAATAATGTTCTTTTGAGTAAGAGGTATATTGGTTGGTCCATTTAATGTTACCTGCATTAAAATGAAATCTTACAATACAAAGTAAAATGCCCCTTCATGTTTGTCAAATAATTTCTCTAGATTATAAATTTAAAAAATGTAACTTTTCAATGAGATATTAGGCTCAGTTAGTGCTATTTTAGCTACTGCCACTAATTATCTCCAGATAAATTGATGACAAGACCCTCAGAAGAATTTTAAAAAACTGACACACATAAACTTTCACAATGGAAGTTATTCTTAGAATATATAAACTCAAGGAAATTATAAGTTGTACAAGTACTTAATCAAGAAAGACATATCTTGCCAACTATATCTTATTCTTCTCATAAGTAGGAAAAGTTTATCAGTTAAATAACACTCTAACTACTAAATGTCCATGCCCTTACCTAAAAGGATTTTATATACAAAAAATAAACTAGACCAATTTCATTGCTTCTAACACTAAAAATAATTAGGTTTTTAAAAATTGCCCTAGCTGGTTTGGTTCAGTGGATAGAACTTTGGCCTGCCGACCAAAGGATACCAGTTTCAATTCTGGTCAGTAGGGGGCATGCAGAAGGCAGCCAATCAATGATTCTCTCTCATCATTGATGTTTCTATCTCTCTCTCCCTCTCCTTTCCTCTCTGAAATCAATAAAAAATATATTTAAAAATAATTAAAATAAAAAATAAAAATTGTTGCCCTGAAAGGAGATTTTGTGGATAAACAATAGCTTCAACCGTTTATTTCAGGTTAATTATTGCCCTAATTTCTAACAAGTTGTATGATATGTGTCCTAGGGTAACTAGCAAATAGTTTATTATATAAAAATGAAATAATTATACATTTATACAGTTCAAAGTACTTACTATACATTTTCAATAAGGCAGAGAAAGACTTGGTTTGGTTTGGGTTTACTTCAGTTTAGAGTACTATGTGTAACTTGACAAACAGAAATCTAAACTATAATCCCCAAGAATTTTCCAATAGTCACTATCCTCTTCCCCACCCCTACCCCAAAGATGCCTCAGTGACTGCTGTACTCAGTAGAAAGTTAATTGGCTGGAATGGGGATCAAAAGAGAAAAATTACTAGAATAAACACTGTGTTGGTATTCCAGGTCTCAGAAATAACAAAATAAAACGAAACAATACCTTGATGTATAGCTTTCCTGATTTTTGACATGTAAATACTTCTACTTGGGTGCTTTGAACCTACTAACAGTTCAACATTTGGCTCAGGACATTCCTGAGAAGTTAGCAATCAGCTCACACAAGAGAGAAGAGCTAGCTCCAGGCCCCCACTGTAGCACAAAAATGGACGTGGCCACAGGTGACATGCTTGCTATTCAAAGGCCTAAGATCCTAGAGGACATACAGAAAGGAGAGGGTTTAAATGCATGAGTAGTAAAGAAGCAGCTAGGCACACTCAGGGAACCCAGAATAAACATTTCTTGGTGCCTCTGTCTCTCAGCTAGGCTGCTAGGACCAGAGGAGTGTGTGGGCAGACAGACTGATTTAATAAATCCCCATGATCTAAGGGAGAAACAGCATAGGGCACATCAGAATTTCTTAAAGAAAGATGGGACTCAGAGACCCTCTCTGTTCATTAGCCCACAGAGAGCTCCTTGAAAAGAAAGTATAACTATGTCTTCATTCCTTGCAGTAAAAACACTCAGGGCCCACTTTAAACTCTTTGAGGGAAGACCAGTAACACCAATCATCTGATCACATCTGAAGCAAAGTCAAAACAGAGACCAAATCTAAGAAGCTAAGCTTTGACAGCATCCATCACAAAAACAAAAATTACCAACTATATCTTATTCTTCTGATAAATGGGAAAAGCTTATCAGTTAAAGAACACATTAACTACTAAATGTCCATGCCCTTACCGAAAAGGACTTTTATATACAGTCCTTTTATATAAAAGCATCTATACAGAAACAAGAACTTCTGGAACAGCGATAAAAGCACTGTCCTTCAAATAATATCAGTAGTTTTTATAATTGAGGAAATAACAACATGTGGACTTAACCATTTTAATGAGCTAGCTTTTCATATTAACTTACATGTGTAATATAAAACACATCACACCCTTCTGCTTGTAACCAACATCATACAGAGCACAAAACTTGGGCTGATAATGGGTAATAATAAAATTTTTCAAATTTACCAACATGGATAATAGCGTAGCAAAACAACCTAGAATTAGAGTTCCTTATAGTAAAACTAGAGGCCCAGTGCGCAATATCTGTGCACGGGGAGGTGTGTCCCTCCCAATCTGGGACCCCTCAAGGGATGTCCACTAGGATTGGGCCTGAACGGGCAGTCAGATATCCCTTTCACAATCCAGGACTGCTGGCTCCCAACTGCTCACCTCCTTTAAATTCGAAAGAAACACAACTAGAGAAACAGTCCATGCAGGTGAAGTTAGCATAAAGTAATCAGCACATATAATATCAGGAGAGAAAGCAAATGAAAGATGAACTTGATATGCACCAAAATGCGATCTATATTTATTTTTATTAAAGTATGAGAGAAAATAGTGCCTGTGTGTAATGCTAATTCTTATAGAATACCTGTTTATTTTGTTGTAAGCTCTGTTCTTCTTAACAAAGAACAACATATTTGATAGCTCACAGTGATTGTTTTAAATATCAGAAAGAATAGAATTGACGACTGGTCAAGTTATATCACCAGAGTTCTCAACGACAATAAATGAAACTAATTTTATTGCTTGTTCTTGTGGTTTGCAGGAATAAGTAATAATAAAGATAAAAATAAAATGAGAGAAGGGAATAACAACATAAAACTTTCTACCACAGTGATGACTTTTACTCAGATGAGTTATAGTCTATCAGTAGATTCATATTTAAGAGGGTTTTTCTTTTTGCACTGGGCTATTTCTTATTCAGTGGAAAAAAAGTATTCACCAGTGTTGTGCTTTGATTTCAGGGGAGGAAAGTAAAGATTCCTGAAGTGTGGACCACACTATGCAGTGGGATGCAGGAGCATGAGAACCTCACACTCCTGCCACTGGCCAAGAAACACTTTTTGGAATATTATTACAATATTCTACAATCTTGGCCATCCACTCACTCTGAGGCTGGCTGTGCTGTATGTAAAGGCATGTTTCCTTTATTTGGACTCCACTAGTCATTCATTTCTATCAGTACTAAGGCTTCTGGCAAGGCCCGTTCATGTCATATGTTAGCAATTTGTAGAGACAGACAGACAGATAGACATGTCTATTCTTGGCTACTAGTTTCTGTTTGGACACAATCTACAATATGTGCAAGAACACAGACAATGACAAAAAAAAGACGTATGTTTTGAACATGCTCTTTCCTTATTAGGAAACTGAAAATGGCATGATCCAAAGTGTTCCATTTTCTTTGAGCTGCTTGTCATAGCTGGCAGGTCAACTAGAGACTTGCTTATGAATAGAATAAAAATGGAAATGATTGAGGTAGCTAACATGTTAGCTCTACCGACCAATCAAGACCTACAGGTCTTGCCCAGCCAGTTGCTGAGTGATCGACCTATGAACTAGAAGGTCATGGTTTGATTCCCAGAGTACATACTTGGATTGCAGGCTTGATCCCCAGTAGGGGGCTATACAGGAGGTAGCCAATCAGTGATTCTCTCTCATCACTGATGTTTCTTCCTTTTCCTCTTCCTTCCTCTCTGAAATCAATATATATATATATATATACAGGTCTTATCTTACCTAATCTCACAGATTTTTTTTCTTTATTGAAGATACACAGAAAATGGGGGAAATTAGAAAAAATATATCTGACTTTCAAATTTGTCCATTATATAAACTTAACTTTCAATGGGTGGCCTCCCTTTGTATTAGAATGAATCTTATTTGTTCCCTTATAACATAGAATAAAGTAATTATTTTACATTGCTGGCAAAGGAATATTGATAAAGGGTGGATAGTTTCTCTGCATTGGCCATACTTCAAAATTCTTTGTGTACTTTTGCAAATACTTTTCTGAATGAAACCAGTTATAAATTCCTAAAACTTTCTAAGTGGAATAATGTTCCCTATCAAGATTTTCCTGACCTTATATACAGTCTACTACAATTTTCACCTGAACATACATTTCAGGTTTGAATCAGTTACATAGTCCTACTTAAATATATTTCTTAAATATTATGCTATCCAGAAACTGGAACTTTTCTTTAAATAAATATATTTTTATTGATTTCAGAGAGGGAGAGAGAAATAGAAACATCAATGATGACAGAGAATCATTCATCAGCTGCCTCCTGCACACTCCACATCGGGGATGAAGCCTGCAACACAGGTATATGTACCTTTGACTGGAATCGAACCAGGAATGTTTCAGTCCACAAGCCAACACTCTATCCACTGAGCCAAACCGACTAGGGCCAGACACTGGAACTGTTTTAGCCTGAATTTGTGCATAGGGTATCAGGGAATACTAATACAATATTCTACTAACTTGGATATTATAGAATAGAACTAGATAAATGAAGGTAAAAAGACTGAAAACCACGGAAGTTGAAAGACATAAATCTTGTCTTCCCCATTCAGGCTGCTACAATGAAATACCATAGATTGGGTAGTTCATAAATAACAGAATTTTATTTCTCACAGTTTTGAAAGTTTCAAAATCAGAGGGTAGCATGGTCAGGTGAAGGTCCTGTTCTAGAGCTGAGATCTCTCATTGTACTTTCACATAATGTAAGAGGTAAGGGAAGTCTCTTTTTATAAAACCACTAATTCCTTTCATGAGGGCTCCACTCAGATGATCTCAGCAGCTCTCAGAGGCCCCGCCTCCTGATACCATCTCATAGGATTTTAACATGTGAACTTCTGGAGAGATACATTCAGGACACAGCAGACACTTAACCCTTAACCCTTCAATGGTCTTCATGGGTTCAGGAGTTAAGATTATGTACTTGATTATACAAATTAAGGTCCCCCCCCTCCAAATATAAGGATAGGTACTTAAAACTTATACATGTTTAGAGACTCCTTAAGAAAAATTAAGTAAAATTTATAATATTAGTTATAAAAATGAATATCATTTAGAATGAACAAAGAGGCTGCAATAAATCATTTACTTTAAAAAGCTGACATGTAAAATAAATATAAAAATGTTGAAAATAACAATAATAAATTTCTCATACTTCAAAATAATTTTCCCTCTTTGTGTGTGCCTATGTGTGTATATTGGGGGAGGGTCTGCATATTCTTTAATTGCCTCATCAGATAGCATGAATTTCATAATATTTCCCAAAAATAGAATAAAAAGATCATTTGATTTGTCTCCTAGTGGTTGATAGAAATGCATTTTTTGAAAGTTTACAATAGATTTTTTTCTTCAGTTTCCACAACTCATTCATGGCAACAGCTTATAAATTGTTAGGACAGTAAATTTTGGCTTCAGATTTTGCAAAGCCTTTTATTCTATACTAGAGGCCTGGTGCACAAATTTTGTGCACTGGGATAGGGGGGTATCCCTCAGCCCAGCCTGCACCCTCTTCAATCTGGGACCCCTTGGGGAACGTCCAACTGCCAGTTTAGGCCCAATCCCTGTGATTGGACCAAAACCAGCAGTCAGACATCCCTTTCAAAATCTGGGACTGCTGGCTCCTAACCACTTACCTGCCTACCAGCCTGATCACCCCCTAATTGCTCCTCTGCTAGCCTGCTTGACACCCAACTGCCCTCCCCTTCCAGCCAGATCACTCCCAACGGCTCTCCCCTGTGGGCCCGACTGCCCCCAACTGCCCTCTCCTGCAGGCCTGGTCACCCTCAACTGCCCTCCCATGCTAGTCATCTTGTGACAACGTGGGGGTGTTCATCTTGTGACATTGTGGGGGCAACCATCTTGTGGTAGCCATCATGTGACAATGTAGGGGTAGCCATATTGTGATGCAAAGGTGTGAGGGTCAATTTGCATATTGCCTCTTTATTATATAGGATACTTTCCCATAAACTTACTATGTTGAGTGTCAGAAGCTAGACACCAGTCATAATAGGACCTTATGGTCCCACGTTCCTACCACAATGCCCAGGACAGTGGGAAGTTTGAGTGTTCTTGGAATAATTGTTACACAGGACAGCTAGTGCTAACAACGATCCTACGTCTCATTATATCCAGACCAAATGCATCTCCAAACTTACTTCACCTTAGCTAAATTCTAAAACACCCACCACCATCTGAGAAAAAGGAAAGTGCAAATGGGGAAGCTGAAATGGAAAAGGACAAGAGTTTTAACCAGTTGTGATAAAAATATCTTTCATTTGAAAATTTTTCAAACCCATATGACCTTATGAAGACATGACTAGGCAAAGGAAAAGTGGCTTTTGAGTAGCTAGAGTTTATACAATTTGGATGATCACTGGCCATTCTTAAGGAGAATTCAAAATGAAGATTAGATTAGAAAAAGAATATTGAAAAGGTGGAAGAAAGGAAGAGCCCTAAAGCTTAAATTTCATCAGCTTCCTGGCAAACTTACTGCCACTGACCCCTCAACCCCCATTCCCAGCCACCCCTCTACCTCTTCCCCATACAAATGGGTAACACACCATTTTTAAATGTAAGTGATTTGTGTGATCATTTGCACCAATGATTTTTCTTACCTCAGATCATGGCATGAACATTTTACACTACATTATGCCTTGAATGCTGAACTTGAACTTAGAAGTCATTTTTCACAGATCAACTGTGTATGGGTCCTTTCACATCTGTCTGCATCTGCTTTTTTATTTTCATGGCTATGTTTCATTCAGGCACCAAGTCCTACTTATGCTTCCTTCTCAGTGTCTCTCACATCTGTCTTTTCCATTCATTCCACTGCTTCTATTCTTGTCTGGAAGAACTTCATATATGGATTAATGTAACCATCTCTAAATTGTGCTTCCTGTTCCCAAGCTCCAAATACTCAAATCTGTCCAGCACATAGCCTTAAGCTTTATCTTCTTAAAACAAAAATTAACTTTCATACTTCATCCCATTTTAGAAAAAAGAAAATCCTAAAATGGTTTTCATAGTCTACAGATCACATTCCTTACACTGACAGTCAAGGGCTCTGAACCATTTTCACAAAGTCTCCTTGACCATTAGCCCATAGAAAATAAATTATTATTTTGAAATAGTCAAAAAAATTACTGTTTTACATCTGCAAGGTATTCCATTTCCAAGTTTCCAGTTTATACAGTTTGCTTCATTTTTCCACTAAAAAAATCCAATGCAACTGGGCACTTATGAGGACCCTGATGAGTAATTTCATCTTACAGGGCAGAAATGTATCTGCATAATTCATATTTACAAAGATATGAGTTATACAAATCATCATTAAGTAGAGAGAATGCTCCACGGTGACCACTCACAACTAAATGGCCTCGGAATTATCCTCAGCATTCATCAGCCATCTCCTCATTTTCTTCTGTTAGGAGAGAAGGGAGAGAAATGCCAGACTAATCAATGTGCCAGTGAGTCTTATGGCTGTATTTTAGAATGACCTATATTAAAGGAGTTAGGCAAATGTAAGAGAAATTTACAACTCACAGGATAATGGTTCACTGTAGCATATGGATGTCCCAAACATGGCATATTCTTGCTTTATTTACACCCCAATGCTTGGCTGATAGTCTTGCTCATATTTTGCCTTTCTTTTGAAAGCACGGTTCCCTTGCCTTATTGATCTCCTTATACCCTTATCATTTTTCCACTGAGTTATTTGGCTTGATGACAGCGGTGTGTCTCCGAGGCTGATTTAACATCATCTCCCAAGTATGCAGCACTGAGCTCTGAGTCGAATATTTTAGGACTGAAACATGCAACACGTCCGTCAGGCAATGATACAAACACAGTTCCTTGTCAGAACTAATGAATGAGGTAATCCAGAGTATGGATAAATAGCAGGAAGATGGAAGATGCTAGAAGCTATGTTTCGCCAAAAAGCATTTCTGAGTAATTAAATTATTTGAAGAATAATGACGTTCCTTTGGTTTCAGTTCTAACTCATTTTTTCCCCTCAAAAAGATCTTGATGGTAATAACTAGAGAATAAAAAGTGCAATGAGAAGCAGATTCAGCGATATACATCTATAAAAAGTGGGTGGTCCTTGAGCACAGTCCCAAAAGGTGAAGGGTGTGGAAGTACAGATGTGTCTAGGTGTGTGCGATTAGAGATGAAAGGATAGAATAGCAGCCTATGAGGAGAAAGGTTAAGGGAAAGGAGGAAAAAGAGAAGAACCATGTCCCCAATGAGGCACTGCTTATTCTACTGGGAAGGAGGTTCCTGACTTTTCACAAGGATCTCCTCAGTTATTTATAACTTAGGATGCAATGTTCTGGCCACTGATTGAGTTCTGGGACTGGCCTTTGAATACTCTATTCTCTTCATCTGGAAACAAAGATGAAAAGCTAACATGTAGCATCCAAAGTAAAAAAATAACCTGAAATCCCTACTAAGAACCATCTGAATAAAAGTTATCATTAATGTCATTTAACCTTGCTTGTACCCAGAATCCTATAATACTGCCATTCCTACTACCATTTCTTATGCCATCTCAAGTGAAACCCATGTGACCATTACATACAACTAGAAATATATTTGTAAATATGCAAGTCATTAAATCTCTATTAGAATATGAATACACATAATAGTCTGGTACTCTTATCAAGATTATAGTGAATGTCTCCAGATTTTTCAGCTGCAACTCATTTTCAACCAGAGGAGAGAAATGTCAGTGCGCAAACAGGGCCACCTCTTCTTACTTGTGCCATCTAAACCAATAGCGGTATTTGAGAATGTTTTGATTAAGGCATTTGGCAGAAGAGGCATCTGCTGCCTCCTGATCCATGCTGTTGCACCCTATGGGATGCTCTCTTGGTTCTCCAGTAGCAGAACCTATTTATCCTGACTCAAATTTCAGCTCCTCTGAGAAACCTTTAGCACAGGCAGATTTATCTCCCCCTGCTCAAAGCTCCAAGGAGCCTTTTCCTCATGCCTCTGCAGGTGAGAAATATTGTGTGCAATATTTTGTCCTTCAGTTGCTATTCCACCCCGGGCATGCGGAAGAGTTGGGGACAGGGTATGTGATGAGACACACCTCTGGTCTTCAGCACTTCCAAGTAGACTTAGGAAAACTAAGTACTTAATCATTTGCTGAATGTTGAATTTCACCATAAAAATCTTGTCAGCAATGATTATTCTAGGGCGAACCAGGGGTAATCCAGAAACCTAACCCCCAATTATTTCCTTAGTTTTATTAAGTAAATGTATGCTGCGTTTTGTGGTTGTGAAAACGTGGCAACTGGAGAAGAGGTTATGCTTGCCTTTGTGGTAAAAGCAGAAAAAGGGAGCTATGGGAAATACATCTCGCCCTTTCTTCTCCTGCAGCTCTCAGCCAAGCGCCCACTAGCATGCTACTCACAGACACAACTGTAGCAGCTGGGCTCCCCCTGAAGAAGTAAGCATATGGCTTATGGAAATAAATTGGTGGATCAGTGACCAAGGAGAGTACTCTCATTTTTCCAAACATAGGACATTCATACATGTTAGCTGAACTGTGAGGTATATTTTGGGTCTCAAAATATATGTATAAAGTGAAATTTGCCTCATACAGAAATACAGACTGTATAGAGACAGCTCATATGATTTTTACAAATACTTGCAAATAAAGGTCTTTCCTATTTTTTTAATATATCTTATTGATTTTTTACAGAGAGGAAGGGAGAAGCATAGAAAGTCAAACATCGATTAGCTGCCTCCTGCACACCCCCTACTGGGGATGTGCCCTCAACCAAGGTACATGCCTTTGACTGGAATTGAACCTGGGACCTTTCAGTCTGCAGGCTGACGCTCTATCCACTGAGCCAAACCAGTTTCAGTGGTCTTTCCTATTATTAAATAAACTTAAGTGCTTTACTTAAAATTTTATTTGCCTATCAGCCTTGAGACAATTTTTATCTTGATTTTAATAAGGATATTTAAGTAAGTGTTACAATGTAGTTTTTCAACTACTTTGGTAAATGTTTTCTTTCTTCGTATCACATCCTTCTTTATTGATTTTGAGGGAGGGAGGGAGGGAGGGAGAGAGAGAGAGAGAGGGAGGGAGAGAGAGAGAGAAAGGGAGGGGGGAGAGAGAGAGAGAGAGAGAGAGAGAGAGAGAGAGAGAGAGGGAGAGAGAGAGAGAGAGAAACATTAATTTGTTGTTCCACTCAGTTAATCCATTCATTGGTTGCTTCTTGTATGAGCCCTGGCCAGACATCAAACCCCAAACCTTGGCATATTGCCTCTAACCCTGGAGACACCCAGTCAGGGCTAGTATCACACCCTTTGATGGACATGGGACTTGCATGCATTTCTGTTTGTTTCACATCAGATTTGTGTGTGGAACAATAAAAACTCCAATCAATTCCGTTGCTATTTACAAGTGGTGATGGAAGAGATCCGTTCTTTGCTGGAAAAGAAATATATTTGTTGCAAATAGCCACCAACTTCAGTAGAGAAAATAATTTGCACACTGAACAGGGAAACTGCCAAAGCGAAGAACAGAGCATCTGCTGTGGACAAGGGTATAATTATCTTGCTCATCCAAACACCGCTGGGCATAAAAGTTTTACTCCCTGTCTGGCAAGATGCTCAGCTCAGACTTTTAACGAAACATTATTAGCCAATAATAACTAGTTTGGAAGTCCTGTCAATAACAACAGTAGGTCTTTTGGACCATTTCCTGAAAAAATGGAAAGCAGGATCTAATCTGACAAAATTATGAACCATTAAGCTGCCAAAATGATCAAAAGCATCAAGCCTATCCTGTCATAAGCCTTTCAGAGACCTGATACATTGTTTGCCTTTGGCTTGAGAATTCTTCAAAAGAAGAAATGCTCCCCCTGGTTCTAGATTTTGACCCATTGTACATGTCTGCGAACTCTTTCCTCTCTGGGTGGTGAGGCCATCATTATTTCTATGCCACCTTTCCTATGTTCAGAAGGAAACTTGAGTAGATCTTGCTGCTAGACCAGGTGGTTGAAAGGAGCCTGTTTATGATGAGCAGATAACAATGATCAAAGGGACGGCTGCACTTCTGATTCTGTTGTCACTCCTAACTCTCCCCTGGGGATTTTGACCTGAGATGGACAAGAAATTTGAATCTAATCATAAAACCATCAAAGAAATCAAGGTTGTACTTCCTTTCCCAAATGCTTACATGTCATTGTTGTGTTGTCTTAAAAAAAAAAAAAGAAGAAGAAGGAGAAGAAGAAAGAAGAGAAGGAGGAGAAGAATGAATAGGAGGAGGAGGAGCAGGAGAAGGAGGAAGAGGAGGAGGAAGAAGAGGAGGTGGAGAAGCAGGAGGAGGGAGGAGGAGGAGAAAGGGGGGCTAGGAATCATGAAACAATTTCCAATAAATGCCCTTAATAGGCAAGCCTGCTAAAATAACACCGTGACACTTTTCCCAAAACCTTTGGACAACTATAAGCAATAGCTGACAAGTTCCAGCTAATCTGAAATAGTGTGTTTCCTGTGAGGATCAGACCACACACACAGTATACAAAAATACCAAAATTTCCCCACAGAGGGTTCACCATGTTCCATCTTCAAGGCTTAAATAATAACATGTCCATTTTATTGAGAATAAAAAGCTTTGCCCTAACTGGTTTGGCTCAGTGCATAGAGCATCGACCTGTGGACTGAAGGGTCCCAGGTCCGATTTCTGATCAAGGACATGTACCTTGGTTGCAGGCACATCCCCAGTAGCGGGTGTGCGGGAGGCAGCTGATCGATGTTTCTCTCTCATCGATGTTTCTAACTCTCTACCCCTCTCCCTTCCTCTCTGTAAAAAATCAGTAAAATATATTTTTAAAAAGCTTTTCCAATTCATTAACATTTGTGCCTTATAATTTAACTGCTTGGGAGATGAGAGGAGATTAAAATTAGTCAGTAAAAAACAAAACAACAACAAAACCCACAGAAGTGACAATGTCCTCTAAGGTTGGTTGTAGCAGACACTGGCGTGAATTCATCCATCTGGGTGTCTCAAGGACATATTCCCAGGTGAGGATCCAAAAGGGAAAGTGTCACAGAACTGACAGATGGGCTTCCCTTGCCCAGACCAGCCTAATGGAGCTTTCAGGCAATTTGCATACTAGCTGTCAGTGACACAGGTATGTATCAAGGACTTCACAGAGACCAAGAGAAGCCTCCTAGAGGACAGAGCTTTATGACAGATGCCTGCTTGTATTTCTCTGTCTATGCTGATAAGTGGGATTTGTTAGGAGATTGGCCCTTCTTTTTTCTCTTCTGAGTTACAGTCTGTAGCAGTTCAGTGGAAGTTCAAGCCACAATAATTTCATCCCATGCAAAAATCTAATACTCAAGTCTTGCTCTTTCCATTGATAATTATACCCCAAACAGCATTCATACGCTTTTACTTTTTATTACATATACATTGAAAATGTTGGCTCTTTTTTGTTGTTTTGGTTCAAGATTGAAGTGTTAAAATGTTAAGAGCTGCCTGGCTCTATCACAATCTCACCATCTGAAATTAAGAAACAGTGCCCGCCAAAGCCAAGGCAAACAGCTCCTGTGCTTATCATATCCTGGAAAGGTTCATCTGTCCCCTACAATCCATGCATGATTATACAACTGGACTTCCAATTGTGAAGCAATGCAAAAAAAATTTTTAATGAAACAGTGTCACATTATATGTCAAATATATCATGCTCTGCTGACCCTGACCACATAAATTCTCTACCACTTTGGTAGGGCGGTACATTGGTGGCTCCAAATGAACCGGATCTTCCCAAACTCCTGCTCTACGATAATGCCCTCCTACATTCGCTCTGACCTTGACCATGGACTTGCTTTGACCAACAGATATCCACAAGTATGACACAAGCAGAGATCTGATGAGTACTTGGTACTTTGGGGCTAATTCTTTTGCAAAGCCCCCTCTTAGAATCCAGCCACCATGCTGTAAGGAAACAATCCCCACAGCATACTTTCTTGAAGTTGATTTATCCAGATAAGCTTTATGGACAATAATCTGTACAATGTAAGGAAAACTCTTCTAAGTGTTAGAGCTGAAACATGTGCCGTTTCAGTCACAGAATATCCTGCAAGAAAAAGAGGCTACATGAGAGCCCAAGAGGATGAGACAACACCTGGAGAAAGAGACCATGTAGAGGAGGCCCCAGGTGCCCTGACTGAGGTGCTTCTGCAGAATCTCAGACCAATGAAGCTGTGTGACTCCGGGGGTGACTTCAGCACCATGTGGGCCAAAGAGCTACTCAGTCAATGCAGAGAATCACCACAGTATTCTATAAGGCAACGATTTAATAAATAAACAGTAAATCATGATTGGTTTAGCCCCGTTATCTATTGCTACTTATTATGTATAACTGCAATAGGCACTTTGAAAATGCAATTTTTTGGTCTGAGATTCTGATAGACAGATGCCTAACTTGCTGTGTGACATCTAACCTGCCAGAGGCTGTTTTCTCGTCTCTAATATGAGCAAGTTAAACTAGATGACCTCAAGGTCTCGTCCAGCTCTGAGAGTCTATTTCATTCTGTTCTGGGATTAGGAAAACAGTTGTTAGTGACTTGACTGCAGCAGCAAACTAATTATGGAGCATTGCAGCCTTAAAGAAAAGAGACTTTTGTTGGCGGCTTGGTCTACTATAAATCTACCAGATAACAAAACATATTTTTTCTAGGTGAAAAAGGCTTCTCGCTCAGCCTCCTCCTAACTGAGCAGTTTAGATTCTTTAACTCTGTATATTGAAGGAAATGACAGCAAAACCAACTGTTTGGTATAATGATCACATCACATAATGGCATGGATGCTTTCAAAAGAGGTAGGATCTACTGATATAAAATTCCACTATTTAGGGGGGAAAAAAGAGAGAAAGAGAACTATAATGTATTATGATATTAGAGAGTCAACCTAGTTATACATTGTCTTCTAAAGTTACAGGGTAATTTAAATACCATTATAAAATACTGATTCTGCACCAATTAAGTACCGAAAATAAGGTGATGATCGCTTCCGAAGCCTGAGACGTTTTCTTCCTAAGCTATCACTTTCATAGTGCTTTTGATGGATCACACACTGTTCCAAGCATTTCACAGATGAGGAAACTGAAGCAGGGAGAGATGAAGTGCCCAGCTGGCATGTGGCAGCGCTGGTCTCATTGTCTCGGCAGCCTGGCTCCAGACTCTGTATTCTTTCCATAAACACAATGTTTTGACCCATATGGGAAATAAATCCCAGACTGTATTGTTATTTGAACCAAATTCTGACCAGCTGCGTTAATGAACATGGTAAGTATATTAAAAGAGTTAAAGCATTATGTCATAAACTGTTTAGCGTGTAAAGATGTTGCTAAATCCAATCTAACGCAAAAGAAATTTGTACTTCCAATGCACACTAACTAGAAACATTTTATTTACTGAGTTTTTTTCTAAAGTCACATGCTAAGACTACTTTCCTCTAAGTTATTCAATGACTTTAAAATATATTAATGTTTATTTACTGATTTCATTTCCATTAATAATGTGAACTAGCTTAGGAGTACCCAAATTAGGATGCTGCTGCAAAAAAATTCCAACAACCTAATTTAGTGATGTGGATTTGTCCAGATTAGTTTTGAGGACACTCATTTTTACTGCCTACTAGGATGATTGTGCTATGAGTTAGATGGTAAGGAGTCATGTCAGTGATGGAAGCAAGTGGGATGCTCAAGTCTAACTCAGTTGTATCTCAGAGTGAAGAGGAGGTAAGTGCCTGGTTAAATTGTTGGACCCTGAAAGCATTTTCCTAGACCAATGGTCGGCAAACTGCGGCTTGGAAGCCACATGCAGCTCTTTGGCCCCTTGAGTGTGGCTCTTCCACAAAATACCACGGCCTGGGCAAGTTTATTTTGAAGAAGTGGCATTAGAAGAAGTTTAAGTTTAAAAAATTTGGCTCTCAAAAGAAATTTCAATCCTTGTGCTGTTGATAATTGGCTCTGTTGACTAATGAGTTTGCTAACCACTGTGACCTAGACAAAGACGATTCTTTGACTATATAACTGAATCACATTCATAAGTATGTTGCATCTGCCTATATTAATATTTGTTAATTCTTTATATTTCAAGAAAATTTTCAGTATATTGTACCTGTCTACATTAAAATTCTTTGACTATATATGCTGTAATAAAATTACAGTGAGTATATTGATGAGGAAAAAAATGCCCCCAAAAGTTCAGCCTCAGAGCACAATGGTAAAAATGGGGACCCTAGAAATTGCCAAGGTGTGTATACATGTTTCTTTCAAAATCATATGAGGAACTTATGAAAGTTATTCAACTTCTATGAGCCTCAGTTTCCATGTCTGAAAAGTGAACAATAGTACCAACCTCCCTGGCTATTGTGATGTCTAATTGAATTAAACAGAGGTCAACCACTAAAAACAGTTTCTGATGCTGAGCAAGTGTACAGTAATTGTCATCGTTATCATTTGCATTGTACTTGTTTATAAATTGACTAGAGACCCGTTGCAGGAAGATTCCTGCAAGAATAGGACTTCCTGCGGCTTAAGCAAAACTCCCTCCCTTCTCCACTGCCTTGTTCCCTCCTGTCTCCACTGCCCCACTCCCTTACTGCTACCTCACTCCCTCCGATCTCCACTGCCTCACTCCCTCTCAGCTCTGCTGCCTTGCATGCTCCCTTTTCCACTGCCTTGTTCCCTCCCTTCTCTCCTGCCCTGCCTACTTCCCTCTCTTCTCCTCCACCCCGCTTGCTTGCTTCTCCACAGCTTTGCTCCCTTCTTCAGTGCTTGGCTTCCTTCTACACTATCTTATGTGCTGGTATATGCAAATTAACTGCCATCTTGGTTGGGTTAATTTGCATGCTTGCTCTGATTGGCTTGTGGGTGTAGGGGAGGGGTGGTCAATGTACATATTACTCTTTTATTAGACAGGATTATTGAACTAGAGTTGAATCAACATTGGTTTTACAAAATGTACCAGACAGATTCTACAGATAGGAGCTTCAACTTTAAGATACTCTCTGAAAGATGAGCATGTGTTTAAGTTTCATAAATATGACTTTTTAAATGATGATCAAATTTACAACCTTAAGATCATTTTGTTTGTGGCAATAGAAACCTGGATATAGGTATGTGATTGTAATTCAGACCACAAATTTGATTTAAAAATTTTAAATTCTGCCAATTTTAGCTAAAGCTCCATTTCAGGAATGAAATGAAGTAGAGTTTCAAAGGAACAGAATTACCTTTTTCTATTTCTAACTAAAAGTAAGCAGTCAACAAAAAGGTAAAATTTTAGTTTAATAAAACAAAAGTGTTAAAATATAAAAGTGTGTGTGTCCATGAGTTATGCATATATGCATATAAATTCCTTGTGTGGTAAAGGCTTGGTGTGGGGGAAGGGGAGGAGAGAGGCGACAGATACAGGCAAGAAGAAACCAATGTCGGGGGAGGGAATACCTATAATACTTTAGACAATAAATATAAATGTATACATAAATGCGTGTGTGTGTGTATATAAGTAAATAGTGTTAAGGGTCTGGTTAAGGCTTATAAACAATAGTTTCTAATGATAAACCCAGTTTTGGCTCATCATGCACTCACTATAAATATTTGCTGAAATACTGAATGACAAGGCAACAGGATAGAATTTAACAAATCAAGTATAAAGAATGTTTGGCTTTATTATTCAGGATGAGTTTTGATGTGATTTAATGAGCCAAGCCCCCTGTCATTAGGACACAGAAAGGAGCTTGGGCTGTCATTTAGGGAGCATTGCTATTTAAAAAGAATGCATTGCTCTGTGTCAGTTGTAATGATTACAATCACAGCTTTTAGTACAGATTTCATTTTTAATAATTTCCTTAACAATCACTAAAATTATCACCCCACCATGTAATCTGTTTCTTTGGCACTGATGGCAATCCCACTGTTTAAAACTAATTGCTTTTTTACATTATCTTAAGGTCAGGCTCAACAGAATGGATCTGGAATAACTGTAAGCCACACTGTTTAACACATCAAGAGCAGATCACAATGCTGAAGAAACTCCCCTTCAGAAATGCGCCAAAGATATCTAGTTATCTAGTTTAATTTGCCTCTAGGCAAATATCACAGTGATTGACAGTGTAACGTGAAGATTTGTTAAAGGCTGTCTGAGTGTTTATTTCATCTCTTTGGAAGGCAGTTTTAGAAACTACTTTTGTTTTTCAACTCAACAACTAGGGTATGCAGCATGGCAGCATGGAAAAATTCATGTCTGTATTTACATAAAATTTGGTGGGGATATTCATACTCAAGTACTCTGTCAATCTATGGAACCTAATACACCTCTTTCAAGAGGATAAGTAAGTTCAAAAGGTGTGCAACATCTTCACCTTTTCCAATAGTGTCAAGTGGGAGAGCCAGAACTGCAAATTCTATTGTCCAATCAATCACTAGGTCACAAGGTCCATGTTGAGTGATTGCAAATAGATCTGAAATGGCTGAGTTTTTCCCACTGCTATGGGTGACAAATGAAGCAGACAATTGAACAATAGCCATACAATTTGCAGATTGACTTAAGCAAGATGTATTTAAGCAAGTCTGTGTGTGACTCATTCATCCAATTAGTACGCACGTGCCCTGTCCCACCTTACCCAAGATCCATGTGTGGCAAATTGAACCTACCACATATCAAAAACGAGCGATGCTCATTATGAAAACAATGTATCCTGATCCACCACAAAACCAGTTTAAAAACTGGTTAGAATATTTATGGATTCATAAGTATTGTTTGGAAAAAATATTTTATTTTTTTCAGAATCACTTAAGAATGAATAATTCTTAAAAGCATGATTTGGCAGATACATTTTTTGTGATTATTTTTAAGCATAAGCCCAGGACCTTACCCATGGTCTGGAAGTTAGCATCCAAAGGCAATGTCTCAGCAGGACGTAAGAGGTTAAGGGTGAAAAAAGGAGGATCTATATAATACTTTCAACAATAAAGATTTAAAAACAAAACAAAACACAAAGGCAATGTCTGGAAGTGTGTAGTATTTTTTTTTTGTCAGGGAAAGTTTTGACAATCTGGAATTCTCAGAAATAGCACAGAGGTTTCCAAATAACTTATTCGTGAAGAACACCTGATTTTCCCATTAAGATCTAAATTTCTTTTGATAGTCTCAAAATAAAATACTTTTTTTTTACTCCATGAAAACTTGCATTTTGGTCCTAGAATTTAAAACACATTCTAAAAACATAAACTTGAGGCACAAAATGACTACATGAAATAATTTATCCATGGTTATTATGACTTTTGACTCTAGATAAATGTTTTCTTCCATGCCTACTTTTATGATCATTCATTAAAAATCCACAACTGAATATCTAAGACCAAAATATTTAACAATTTTTAAAGTTACATTTTTGTGTTGCTGTCTTTTGGGTATATATATTCTTTTTCACTACATGTGCTGGGAGAGAGAAGGAGGCTAATCTGTGTCTGGGTTGCAGGTACACTGACATATTCAGAACTATCCTATTTGTAAGTCAATACTTTCACATCTTAGAAAACCAAATAGAAGTTTTATCACTCAAGGTTGGCCTGCCATTATCATCATTATACTACCTGGCATACTCAAGGGGACAGACAGGCCCATGAGGGGGGAGGGTATCACTGTAAAGTACAGATCTACCCAGGAAGTGATGTACTTGTTAAAGGAGCTGGTAAAAAAAAATTACTACCCTGCAATTGACAAATCTGCAAAAGATATAGCCTGTAAACCTTCAGCTAAAACATGCTCTTCACTCATTTACATAATAAGTATGGACTAACAGAGACCATTTAGATTATTGGCTATAGATATGATCTAAATGTTTCTTAACTAGTGAAAAGAAAATATTCTAAACAAGATAGCACCATAGGATTTCACTAATCATCTAATGTGTTCCCAGTTCATTTTAAAAATGGGGAAAGGGCCGAAACCAGTTTGGCTCAGGGGATAGAGCATCAGCCCGCAGACTGGAAGGTCTCAGGTTTAATTCCAGTCCAGGGCATGTACCTTGGCTTCGGGCACAATCCCAGTAGGGAGTGTGCAAGAGGCAGCTGATCAATGTTTCTCTCTCATCAATGTTTCTGACTTTCTATCCTTCTTCCTTCCTCTCTGTAAAAAATCAATAAAATGTATTTTAAAAAATAAAAAATAAAAATGGGGAAAGGAATTTGTGAGAGGTAAAATCACTGTCCGAAAAGCAAACAAGGGGGTGCTCTAAGTCAGCATAACTCAAAGTGTGGCCTGGTGTCAACCTGCAACTTGTGACCAGTCGGCAACGAGATCAATTACATGAATGGAGAGTAAGAACTTTAAATTTTTATGCCAATTTGACATTGCCACAACATCCAAGCATCTGGTTCTGTACTTTGCACAAGTATCGGTTTGCACACACACACACACACACACACACACACACACACACACACACACACACACTTGGGTAGTCTGAGAAGCACTACTGGAAGTCAGCCCTCTTAACTCCCAGAATTTGGTCTCTCCTATACAGTTTCATGTTCTTCACTCTGATCCAATCTATGATGATACTGCATAATACAGTTGGGAAGAATGGTGATGTCACAGTCAGATTGAAGTCAATAAAAAGGACCTTAAAACTCAATGGAATTTCTATTACCAAGAAGTTTCAGAGAAGAGGAGGGAGAAATCACTGAGTTTTTGGATCAGATTTGTATAATTTAAAAAATGTTTATTTATTATATCTCCAAAAGCGAACTTGTTTCTTTATTAATAGGGGTTTCAATCGCATGTCACTAAATACATTTGGACAATGACAGAAAAGGCTATGAGTAAACATGATCACATTTCCCCAACTTAAATTGCAACTCATTATTCCCTTCACTTCACATTGTCCCTTCAGATAATTTCTAACGGCCTCATACTGCCCTGGAAACAGAGTTCTCAACAGTCCTGGACTGTTCCTCTAGAAATCCCATTGTTCCTTCAAGTTTGACCTTTCCTGTGAGCCCTACAAAGGATGGGGCCTAAAGATGGAAGTACAGAATAACAAATCCTACAGTAGCTTGCTTTCAGCTCGGGTAACCAGGGTGATGAGAAGAGAGTAACACTGGCTACTTAAGTGTTTCCAAGTTGGCTACCTGGAGCCAGATCTGGTTAGGATGCTACACAATATTGCTTCCTGCAGACACATCTCAACTTAAAGTCACAGCAGATGCTCCACATGCCTGGTCTCCCATAAGCATCTTAAACAGATGAGATTAGTAGCTCTTGGGAAAAGGAATCTATCCATCTATGTCATATGCCTTTATTTCCTTTTGACCTCAGCTTAGGCATGGCTGAACACATTCTTGTCCGGATAAGGAAATATATTCATATACAGCCATAATTCTTAAAGAACTATAGGAAAGTAGGAAATATGGTTGTTTGTTTATTTTAATTACTAAATTTATAACCTTTTACTTGGCTTTGAGAACAGGTCATCTCTGATTCATTTGCGACTGACAGCTCAACATCCTTTTCCTTTTATTCTATTTATCTTAAAACATTAAGGATCTTCTTATATGTTTCCTCATTGCTCCAGGGCCTTATACAAATGAAATTCTCTATAAATAAAGTATAAACAGCAGATGGCTATTGTATGAGATCACAGTGTCTCCTGTCTCCCCCTCTTTGGAACTCCTCAGCTACTTTGTGCCAATAAATTCTAGTTCGTCATCACAACCCTCCTTCTGGATTCTTCATCAACACCGCTTGAATATTATCTGGTGTAAAGTTCTGTCCACAAACTGCAAACTTTTGCAGAGCGCTGTCTTTCCCCTTGAAAAATATAATGCCTAATCCCAGATCTAAGTCCATAAAAATGCTACATTTGGGAATCAGTGCAGGGTATACAAGAGGCATTTCCAAACTCTCCTGCTCTTTGACCAGTTATTCTTGTTTAAAAATATCCTGCAATCAAATGGGAAAACACTTCCAAAGCACATCTCACCTTGACTATACTATGTCACTCACGTCTTTGATTTTTGGTATTGTAAAAACCTACACCACTGCTTGATCTGTTCATTCAAGGAGCAGTTATTGAACACCAACTCTCTGCAGGGAATATAAAACACAGTCCCTTGAAATATTTTCACTGATTTTTAGAGTGAGTAATTGAGCTGTTGGTGTATTTGGCTTATTCTATGCCTGATTCTGCTAGAGTTTTGAGTGCTACCTTGAATTCTTGGTTAAGAACATTCTAAGTAAGCTCTTCCTTCAGTAGGATACTTTTTCCTATATTCCCTGTTTCTTGTGAGGACCATAGGACTCACTACTTTTTCAAGCACATGCTCAAAAGCCTAGTTTTCAATATCTAACTAAGGGCTTTTTCTATCATCAGTATAAAGAGGCAATACTGTAGCATAAAATAAAGCACACTGAGAGTGGCAATCATCCACAGGGCTGAACAGCTACCGCACACCAGCTCAACGTGTGTGCTGTTACCTAAATTACAGTATAGTCAGCTTCACTAACGTTCTTGACTTTTAAAATGCTTTACTCTAAGGCAACTTGTTCAAAGCTGTCTTTCTTTAATTTGAGGCAATTTCCCCTTTTCCAGTTTTAAAAAAAATTAACCTTCATACCATAACCATGACCTAGAAAAAAATGTTAGCAGTGGTCTAAATGCTGTGAAGGATAAAACTTCAGCACTTAAGGTTTTCTGTATAGGGAGCTACTCTGTTTAACAAAGTTTAAAAATTTTCAAACTCAGTTGAGTTTTACTTACTATAAGCAACATTTTACTTAGTATAAGCAATATTGGAAAGGAAGGCAGATTTCTATCCCTAGTCTTCATTCAGAAATTCCCACTGGTGTCTCTCTATACATCTCTGCTCCTTAATGGCACTAACGTGATTATCACTGTTTAAATGAAAAGCCAACCTAGTTGGCTTTATCTTTTCTTCTTAAAACACGTTCTGGGTTTAAGTAAGCAACAGTCAACAGCAGCAATACTCCTTCCTGTAGGTCTGCACCAATGAGGGCATCAAATCTCTTATGATGATGAAAAGGTAGATTGTTCAGAAGCCCTCTACCCATCTGACAAATGGTAGGCTGAAAATGCAAAGACTGTAAATGCAGGAAACCTGAGTTAGAGTTCATGTTTCATTCATAGAGGTACACATAACACTTCACCGCTTCATCTTATCAGTGACTTGATGGAATCTTACTAAAATATATTTTACCTCAATGTTAAGTGATAAAACATAACATTTAAAATAATGTGTCATTAATATGGCTTGTTTTTGACAATGAGTGATAGACAGTCTACTATCTATCTTCTCATTTATTTATTGTTAATCCTCACCTGAGAATATTTTTCCCTTGATTTTCAGAGAAGGTGGGAAGAATGGGGGGGGGGAGAGAGAGAGAGAGAGAGAGAGAGAGAGAGAGAGAGAGAGAGAGAGAGAGAGGAAGAGAGAGAGAGAAACATCATTATGAAAGAGACACAACAATTGGTTGTCTCCTGTACATGCCATAATCAGGGCTGAGGATTGAGCCTGCAACCTAGGGATGTGCCCTTTGTCAGAATCAAATCCAGGACACTTCAGTCTGCTGGCTGATGCTCTATCCACTAAGCCAAACTGCTAGGCTATAGTATACTATTTATAATAGATTTTACTGGTATTTTTAGAGCATTTTAGGTTCATAGCAAAACAATGAAAAGTACAGAGAATTCCCATATACTTCCTGCCCCCGTTATCAACAAAATATAGAGGCAATCTAAGGAGTAGAAGAAAATATTTTCAAACCATATACCAGGTAAGGGTTAATATCCAAAATATATTTTTTAAAAAAACTAAATAGTGGGGAATCCTCCAAAGTA
Source organism: Antrozous pallidus (assembly GCA_027563665.1). Classification (NCBI taxonomy): domain Eukaryota; kingdom Metazoa; phylum Chordata; class Mammalia; order Chiroptera; family Vespertilionidae; genus Antrozous; species Antrozous pallidus. Next base: position 47,645,963 of record CM050524.1, on the reverse strand, counting down.
TTTCAATTAAAAAAATGGGCTAAAGACTTGAATACACATATTTCCAAGAGAGACCTACAAAGACCTTCAGGTACACAACAAGGTGTTAAACATCACTAATCATCAGGCAAATACAATTCAAAATCACAATGTTAGGCTGGTTACTATCAAAAAACAAGAGATGTGTTGACAAGCATATGGAGAAAAGAGGACCGTTGTGCATTATTAGTGGAAATGTAAATTGGAAAAGCCACTCAAGAAAATAAAAATAGAACTACCATCAATTCTACTTCTGGGTTCATATCTGAAAGAAGTGAAATTACTATATCAAAGAGATATCTGTACTCCTATGTTCATTGCAGTATTATTCAATGGACATCTAAGTGCCCATCAAAGAATGGATGGATAAAGAAAATGTAATATATATGTACATTTACTTGATGTAATGTATATAAATATGATATATAGATGAAAGAATAATTCAGCTATAAAGAAGGAAATGCTACCATTTGTGCAGCATGAATGGATCCTCAGAGAGTTACACTAAGTAAAATAAGTAGAATGGTGCGAGATAAATACTGTATAATCTCACTTATACATGGAAGCTTAAATCCAAATTCACTGAAACAGAGTAGACTGGTGTTCCTCTGGGCTGGGGCTGAGAGAAATGTGGAGATGCCAGTCAAAAGATACAAACTTCAGTTATAAAGTGAGTAAGACCTGGGACTAATATTCATCATGGCCTATAGTTAATAATTTATACTACACAGGTGCAACTTGTTAAGAGAGTAGAACTTAATGCTCTCACAATGTACACATAAAATAACTGTAGTTATGTGAGGTGATGGATATGTTAACTAACCTTATTGTGGTAATCATTTCACAGCATATACATATTGTACACCTTAAATTTACATAATGCTATACGTTAATTACATCTCCATAAAACTGGAAAAACAAAAAAAATGGCACAAGCCTAATGAGATAAATATTAGAAGGCTGAGAAATGAAAGTTATCCTTTCTTGTATTATTTTCTATTTCTTCCATGATTCTTTCTCGTTTGTATTCTAGTGTGTTCACCCAGGTTTTATAAAAAATCTCTTTTCAGCCATGATGACATCAAGCTTTACACCTGGAAAGACTCTCTTCTGAGTCTTCCTCAAGTTTTCCCTAGTCCCATGTAACCCTGGTCAGTGTAGGGCTGTAGGCACTCTTTCTTCTATCCTCCCACAACTGACTATCCCTTCCCCTTATGCCTGTTCTCTTTCTCCCTTGTATTATTAATCTCGCTCTTTCTCTCCATTGGCTCCTCTCAACACATTCAGATCTCACCAGCATTTAATATCCTTCATTATATCTTGCTTTTATCCCAAGGACCTGTTCCCACGTTCTTTCTTTAACTACTGAGCTTCCTTAGCCAACAGATATGTTATTTTTTCCCTCAATTTCACCTCTCACCTCAAACTCTTCCCTGAGTTGTAGTATAAGCATCTTAGGAGCGTGACAGCCTAATAGGTTCTGTGAGATCTCTAACCAACCAATCCAAAGGAATTTTCTCAGCTGTTATATCCTTCAAATTATGAAAGCCTGCCCTGACCAGTGTGGTTCAGCTGGTTGAGCATCATCCCGCGCACTGAAAGGTCACCAGTTTGATTCCTGATCAGGACACATACCCAGATTGAGGATTCCATCCCTTGTCAAGGTGCATGTGGGAGGCAACTGATTTGGTCACCATCCTTCATTCTACTCTTCTCCCTGCCTAGCATCCTTCTAGCTATTAGTGGCTCTGGGGCAGTCTGGCCAATAAGGTATAATTGGAAATCAGCTGAGTGACTATTTGAGAAAAATCTTACTTGTCTAATCAAAATAAGAGACTCAGCTGGCATACATATTTGGCTTTGCTTCATTTTCCCTTGGCCTTAGTGAGGCATTGAACATGGACAGGATGCAGAATACTGATGTAATTAGGGCATGATTCTGGAGGTTCTGCAGCTCATTTGAGATCCTGAGGCTAAAGCCAACATGCTATCGGTATCTGAAATTTTTGAATAGCACCTTATTCCTATGGGGCTTCTCTTATCCTTCTTTTATAAAAGACAGAGAAAATTCAATTTCCTAGTGTTCCTGAGCATCTTTTCCAAGTAGTCAAGAGCATGTCTTTCTTTTTAAAAAAAATCTTTATTATTGAAAGTATCACATATGTTCTCTTTTTCCCATTGACAGTTTCTAGCATTTCTTTCTTAATCAAGATGCTTAGTTAAATTGCACATAAGCCCATAAGTGGAAAAAACTGAGTTTCATAAACCACCTGCAAATGTAAGTGCTTCACTAACAAACTATTACTGATCTGAGACACCTATGAGATTAAAAGATACATGCATATACATATGTATGTGCATAATAATGTGTATGTACACATGTATGTTTAATGTTTATACCTGGATATATATATATATATATATATATACACACACACACACACACACACACACACACACACACACTTTATATATACAAATATAGGCCACAGCTGTTTGCGATTTGGGTTTTGTCTATTGATTTGTTCCAAATAATTAAGTCCTGTAATTTATGAAAGGAAGTTAAAATTTTCCAGAACAAGAAAAAGGGGATAATGCAGGACTAGAAAGGGAGAAGATGCCTGATATCATAGGAAGAAGTGATTTTCCAAAGCTGGCACTCCTCCAGAAACGCAGCCTAGCACTGGCAGCCTGGGAGCACAGGAAACGGAAACACCCTTCTGAGGAAATCTACAAAGTGATTCACACTCTATACAAACATTTCCCAGATGTATGGCAGAAAATTGTAAGAAAAACACCCCGAACTCTCCTCTTCAAAGCTGAGTTCCAAGAGACCTAATCACATTCTCTCCTTTATAAGTGTCCTCCAGAGTGTCAACACACCATAAAACACAGACTGGTTGGGATTCACGCGAGGTAAACATTTGTCGGGACACTTGACACCTGCAGTACATGGCATTCTTGGAAGAGAGGGGTCCTTTAAGAACTAAAACACTGTTTTATTGCAAACCAATCTTGACAGCATTTCCAGAAATCCTTGTTGCCTGCTTTCATAATGGACAATGGCCATGGGCTCTGGCTAGAATTCTGGCAACAGGGAAGACATATCTTTTCATCACTAATTCAGAAGAATTTTCAAATCACAAAAATAATTCTGGCTTTTGCTAACCCAAGGCCTTGTTATTTTCAGTTAAAAGACTAATTTATTTATTTATTCCAACAGTAGGCAGATGATTTTAGGAAATACACTTGATAAGATACTGGCCACTGAAATCTTACTGGGTGACTTTTCTAGTACTAGAGAGAAGGGAGAGAGATTTGGCTCACTCAGCTATGAACTTATCCACATAAATTGTATTCATCCTGCTCATTAACCCAAACAAGCTCTAGAAAGACTATCTTGGAGTTGGGTGGTGGACTCTGCAGAAATTACTGTAAAATTAAAGAAGTGACATACTTACTAAAGTAATAATATAAATCGCATGTTAGACAGTAGCTGGCCATTGTGAGGATTGTTTTATCAATGTAATCTCATTTTATCCCACAAGAATCCTCTTGGTAGTGACATTTCCTTCATTTGGTAGATGAGGACTCTTTGGTTCAGAGAGGTTGGCTTATGAGGTTCACCCAGCTAATAAGTGGTGAATAAGGAATTTGAACTCAGGTCCCTTGGGGACTAAAGGCTTTGCACTCTCATTAACAGCACTGAGAGTAGCTATGTGTATAATTTCCTGAAGGCCATGAGGAGAGCAGTCTCTCCCATAACCTTCCTTCATCACCACAGTTGGAGCACTTGGTCATGATGGAAGCTTTTCTTCTATTTATTCTGTCACTAGTCCCAGAACAAGACCCTGTGATTTTGAGACTGCCTGCTTGAGGCTCTCTTGAGGCCAAAATGGAGAAAAGCTTGGACAAGAAGAGCTGTAAGTCACTCGAGGTAGAGGGGCTGGGAGAAGAGTTAGAGGGTGTGAAGAAATGAGAGGAGAAGGGGTACAAGTGAAACAGTGAAGGGAAAGAGTTTTGGGGCATGACTGTGTTTGGTTATCTTTTGCATTGATTGAGGACTAAAGCAAATCTAACTGCCTCATTCCAAACTAGCTAAAGAAAAGCACTGCACTATGCATGGTGAGCATGAATGGTAAAAGTTGGAGAAAACTACTCAACACAGTAACTTCCTAAGACCAAGGTCAATTTTTGTTGTAGCACCACAACAAATTGAGAACTAATTTACAAGAAGAAGCCCAGAATATTAAGAAAGAAATTAATTAGTCTTTGAAAGCGAATACATTCTATTACGGACCATGGGAAGCATGTTACTAAACCATGCTATATACTTTGAGCACTTCAGTAGATGTCTAAGACCACATAAACAAAATCTCAGGGAATGGGTACTTTGCATACAACACACAAATTCATAACATGTCAGGTCAATCTGGCAACTGTTGTATATAGACATGCATTTAAATAGCATCAGTTGATTCACTCCCTTATAAAGTGATTTGAAGAGTATATTGAATTTATTTTCCTAACACATATGGAGCACAGACATTTGAAAATGTACTTTGTACAATTTCATTATTAAACACTCAGCAGGCTTTAAAGATGACTGCATTTCATTAATAATAAATAAAAAATGAGAACGCAGAAAAATATTAACATACCAAACACCTCCATATTGCTATTTTTATGTACAAAATATCTTGCCTTCCCAAGAGACTAAGTCCTTGCCTGATTGTAAGTCAGGTATTTAGTAAAGAAAATAAACTCTTTGAGGTAAATTAAGAAGTCTCCACTGCTGCTACACTAAATTGTAACCTAGTGCCTAATTAGTTTTTAAAGTTTTATTTGAAAATAACTTCAAATATAGAAAAATTGCAAGAACAGAACAAAGAATATGCAATAATACTCCTTTCCTCAGATTTACCTATCACATTTTGTACACTTTGCTTTATTTTGCATTGTTTTGTTGTTGATATATAGACTCTATTTTTTTTAATCTTTATTATTGAAAATATTACATATGCCCCTTCCCCCCCACCCAATTGCCTTTTCCCCTCCACCTCCATAAGCCTTCACCACCCTATTATCTGTGTCTATGGGTTATGGCTATAAGAGTTCATTCCTTGATCTCTTACCAGCCTCCACCCTCCTTTGCCTTCCCTCTGAGATTTGACAGTCTGTTTGATGTTTTTGTGTCTCTGGGTCTACTACTATTTCTGTTCATTTGTTTATGTTGTTCATTAGATTTCACATATGAGTGAGATCATATGATACTTATCTTTCTTTGACTGGCTTATTTTGCTTAGCATAATTTTCTCTAGGTCCATCCATGTTGTTGCAAATTATAAGAGTTCTTTCTTTTTTATAGCTGCATAGCATTCCATTGTATAGATGCATCACAGTTTTCTAATACATTAACTTGCTCATGGGAACTTAGCCTGTTCCAAAATCTTGGCTATTGTAAAGTGTGCTGCTATGAACATAGGGGTGCATATATTCTTTCTGATGGGTGTTTCTGAATTCTTGGGATATATTCTTAGAAATGAAATCACTAGGTCAAATGGTGGTTAAACAGTTGGGAGTTTCCTCAAAAAGTAAAAAAAAAAAATGGAATTACCCATTTGCTTTAAATCTGCTGTTCTCTCTGTCTAGATCTCTCTATTTACCAATACCTTTATCTCAAAAAAATTTTTACTAAACCATCTAAGAGTAAATTTCTAAATCATGACCCATTACCCCTAAAAACCTCCATGTGGCCTTCTTAAGAAAAATAATATTATCCTATACAGTATGGTAAATAACACTTTAATCTGGAACCAGTACTCCAATTCTGCCATTTAACCTCATAGAATAGTGCGCGCGCGCACACACACACACACACACACACACACACACACACATGTTTATGCACATCCATATAGTTATTATCAGTTTGCAAATTAATGTCTAATTCCAGAAGTCTGACATGGGATAGTTCCAATAATGGGTAGGAAGAAGTTATGGTAGAACATCACCAGTAATGGAGAAGAAGCAAAGTATCAACTGGCTCCTTGATACTTTACATATTTGAATTAGAAATAATAATGAGGATTTAAAAATATTATTCATTCTTCTTTACAGACTGATCCTGAACCCAACTATGACTGATCAGAATAATATTGGGACAGTAAGAGGTGGGATTGAGGGAAGGGACAGGAAGGGTAGTTTGTAAATTAAAACAGAGTGCTCTGGTTAGCTTTGATTAAAAAAGATAACATTTGAATAAAATATTGAAGAAGGTGTGGCTATCTAAGGGAAGAAGGGCATTTTGGAGAGGAGGAAGCAATGCAAAAGAACTTAAGTAAGGCCATGTTTGAAGATCAGCCAGGAGGTCACTGTGGCAGGAGCAGGGTAGAGGAATAAGAAAAATAACAAAGATGATGTTAAAGAGGTGAGGGATGTGGGTATCACGACGACCTTTTGAGGTCAAAGTGAAGACTTCAGGGAATCATTAAAGGGTTGGGGCACAGAAGTTACATGATCTGACTGAAATTTTAATAGGATCAGTAGGATTTAAGTTTTTGTTCTATATGGTTAGCCTGGCTTTGCTAAATATGATATTAATTGGCTATCTGTGTAGCTCATCATCCACTAGTCCTTATTCTCTCCTTGTCATATATACACTAAATGGCCAGATTATTATGATCCGTGAACACATAATAATCTGGCCACTCAGTGTATATTCTATGTAATAAAAGGCTAATATGCAAATTGTGCCCTCAACCAGGAGTTCGACCAGCAGGCAGACCAGCCAACCACCCATGTCCCCTCCCCATGGCCAGGCTGGCCCGACCCCATCCATGCACGAATATATAAACTGAGTGGCCAGATTATTATGTGTTCAGAGATCATAATAATTTGGTCACTCAGTGTGTGTGTGTGTGTGTGTGTGTGTGTACATATATAGATATTCTATGATTCCTCATCTTTTTCCTCTGTTCACTCCTAGTATTTTTAGAAGGCACACTCCTCTTACTTACACATTGTCCTGTACTTATTTAAATACTAGTATCATATCCTAGATAAATGAGTTCCTTGAGGGTAATCCTATGCATCTTTCAATACTCAGAATAAAAAAAGTTTTTGTATCACAGAAGGGGTCTTTATAAGACTGAGTGAATAACTATACACAGAGATAGAACGATGCCTATATATTTTTACATAGTATTTGTATTAAAAGCCAAGGAAAAGGTTCTGTTGTGCTAAGATTTAAGTAAAAATATAACAATGTTACAGAACACCCAGATTATTTTGAGGACCGCCCCTGAAAAATACTAAATTTTAAATTAACTTGCAGGTTTTGTGAAAAGGAAGGAAAATTCTCAAATAAAATAGTTTTAAAGGTTCACCTCTTCCGAGGCAGCATTAGAATGCAGAGAGGCAGAGAGCTTAATACATCGCCTTGTACATATTCTCACATCAACATATATTGGGAGTTTAAAATTCAAAGTCTCAGGAGAGAAAAAAGGTTGCTCATATCCTTGGGATGCTGAGGCATCGTTTCATCCCGAGTACTGACTTTGTGGTGTAGTTTTCACACATAAACCAGGAAAAGTTTACTCACTGTTAAAAGAATCTGTGGAAATACTGGAAGTTTAAAAAACAAACAAACAGAAAACGGAAGCAGGGAGAGGGAAGCAGCAGCAGGTTATGATCCTTCACTTTGGAAAAAAATATATAATGGGGGAAAAAGAAGGCTCCATTCTAGTTCCTCTGCAGACGCCAGACCATTGGGCAAAACTGCAATTGGCGACTGCAGGAAAGTGATGCCTGGAGTGACCTCTCTCCACCTGAGCAAAGGTCATAGCCGGTTCTTTCCCCTTACCCTTGCGGTCAGATACATGTAGTAATGACTGATCACATTAAAGCAAGTAACATATGTACGTAATCTTCCCCCCACTGGGGTGTCCTTTGATGTTTAAAATACTTTGTTACCTCTAATTTTAATAAGTTACTCTGAAGAATATCACCTACCAGGCAAAGATTGAAAAGCTTTAAGGAGGACACATGAGCAAATTAAGAGTAGTAAAGGTGACAAATTAATCAAATTACATGTCAATCATTCATTCATTCACTCACTTTGCAAATATTTTTTAAGTATTTGAGTGACCATAATCCAGGCACTCACATAAGAGCTGGGATACAACAATGAAAAGGACAAAAATGTACTCTCATATGTGATACTTTCCAAAGAGCTGAAACAGAATAAACAAGTATGTCAAAAATAAGATAATTTCAGATATGGTAATACATGTTTCCATTTGATTATGTTAATAGCCCACCTCATCTTTCCTCTATTTCTTTCCCAACTTTAACTCAATTTATCATAGTTGCAACTCCTTTATTATGCTAAAAGTCAGTTTCATAGTTATTCTTCCCATGTACTTGTTAGCAGGTTGCAATATTACTTTACATTTCTGTAGGTAGTTTTTCAAAAAATATTTGTATGTATCAAGAATATATCTCTTTTTCTGTTTATTCCTCTTTCACAAAAAGGTTTTCCACAAAACAAATTGTAATTGAGGAGATAAATGCTTGGAGATCATTCCATTATCATGCCAGAACAGAATAATGTCATAGTATTAAGTTCTTAAATCACTTAACAGTTGTACCCTAAAGTCCTCAGTTACTCAATTGAGTTCATCCACACTGCAATTGAGGAAGAAGTGACTGCAAAGTTGAAGTGAAGATCCTTTGTCTCCCTCCCCCATCCTTCCTATATAACTTTCATAATTATAATTTGGGTCACCAACTGATATCAGATTTGAATAGCATCCCAATAAAAATGCTATGGTCATAGCCAAGTTTATATTAATGGCAATACTAGCTTTTGGACTTATATCTATTTCCACAAATTTTCATCAATCACAATTTCAGACATTTCTACTCCTTCTCCAGTTGAACTCCTCCTAGTGAAGTCACAGCTTTTTACCCAAATTCATTAGCGTGTTCAGAATATTTTCCTTGGAAATTTTCTATATTCTTCCTAGTTGTCCTGCCTGAATTGTTGCATCTAATTTGTTCAAGATTGTGCTCCATTACAACTCCTTTTTCTCACTATTGTTCAAATCGTTCAATATACCACCTATGTTTACCAGGCTTATAATGGATGACACTCTATCAGTTTTCCCCAAAGAAAGCTTAATATTATGATGCTGGGTGGTGTGTTAAAAACTCAGATGGCTAATCAGGTGGTTTAGGAAATTCTGGTTTAAAGGAATTTCAACAGGGATGTTTACTGCAGTGTTCTCAGAAACAATGGCATACTAATATACTCTATGGCTCTTCAAAATGATTGTATACAATGTATTTAATAAATCTAAAACATGCCTTTTTCCCTACAAAACTTTGATGTGGAGATGCTTCTATAATTGAATCATAGTTTAATTGACAGCAATTTTTTTCTGGCAGAACAATAAAGAATGGTCCATATTGCAATCGACAGCATCTCAGATTTAATAAAAATACATTAATAGACAGTGTCTGTAGGGCTTATTTGACTATGAATTCTTTAAATCACAAAATATCTCTTTCAATATGTGGCAATAAAACATATTTGGGGAAATATTGTGTAAAAGCTGCATTTCCCAAATCTATTTATTTTAGAACAGTGACATTTCATCCCAAATTTGGAAATCCCCAAGCTATCTAACAACGCATGGGAGATGGTGGTGGAGGGATTTTGCAATCTTCAATTTTCAAAAAGAATTTTTTAAATCCCCTTATCTTTATTACTCATTCAGAATGAAATTTGATATATAGCCATGCACACATAAAGAACATCTTTTGTTTGTAGCAGAGGTGATTCCAAAGGGCCTTTTTGTAGAATTCCTTTTAAAATCTCTGACTTTCCGTCAGCCCACCCACTGCCCATCAAGACCCACCAAAGTCATCCCCAACCATACCCTCTAAGAACACATGGTGCGTCAGCCATTGTTAATAGCTATCCTCCACCCCTTTTCCAGCAGCCAGCAGCCTCTCCCTGCCACTGCCAAGCCCATGGAGAAAGTGTGGTGCCACTCCATGTAAAACCTCCTCAGACTACTGAACCTCAAAAGGAGGGTGGGAGAGGGTGGGGAGGGGGGAGAAAGCAACCAGAGAAGTTGTATACGTACTAGTCTATGTATAACTCATGGACACAGGCCATAGGGTGGTGAAGGCCTGGGGTGGGAGGTGGGCTAGAAGAGGTCAATGGGGGGAAAAAGAGGACAGATGGTCTACTTTCACAATAAAAATTTGAGAAAAAAATTAAAGACTCAACCTCCCCATGGTAGAACTACCAAACAGCAGAAAACAAACTAAACCATGAGCTTCATTTTGTGGACAAGATTGGAGGTTGTGACCACCCAGAAAGGCTCAGGATCTTTGCTCTGTCATCACAGAACCAAGAAAGCCACTTTTGCTAATCAAATCTATCACCATTTAACTGGATGGAAAATTCATATACTGACTAAACCGGAGATGCTGAATAGAGAGCACATCTGAAAGGTCAGTGTCTAGCAATCTAACTGTGGAGTCAGAATTTATTTAAGGGTGCCTGGTCCACAAAATACACTGTGGCTGAGGGTGCTTGGAGGGTTGTGTAGGCCCCTCAAGAGTTCAGTCTCTGTGACAAGGTACTTGTTTGGGTACTTCCATACCAGAGCCCAGATAGCAAATACAGAGCCAAAGTGCAATTCTACAGCTAAAGAGTGGTCTTGCCCCCGTTTTTGTCCTCATTAAATTTGTAAACTTGTCTTATCAGGGATTCAAATCACTATAAGAGCAATCTCAAGGGTAGGCTGCTTTCACAAAGAAAATAAAAAAATAAAAAAAGCCAAGCAAATGGCCAAGAAAGGCAATGAGAACTCATGGCTTGGAAGTAGACCTGGGCAATCAGTGGGAGTTGGCTCTTTTTGCACATTTTTATTTTTTTCCTTGTGTAGAGGGAGAGTTGCACTGATTCTGCTGTTATTGCTTCACTATTTTTCCCAAGGTAGGCTAATTCTCTGAAAGAATTCAATTAAACGACACTTTTAAATTTAAAATACAATCAAACGAGGATTTAATTTTTAGTTAAGTGCTCTCTCCCTCTACCCAACTCCTCTCAAATGCTCAGACCAACACCGCGGGACGCTGCCTAATGATGTGTCTGCGTTGAAGGGAGGGAGCCATCAGTCTGCACGCTTTTTCTGTAGGAATAAATGTTGCAGCAGAACAGTGTTGTCGCTCTGCAGATTGGGGAGGGGGCAGAGGACACAACATGATGTTGACTCAGTGCACAATTACAGTGCTTCTTTAATTGGCCTCCCTGGAAAGCACACTGGGGTTAAATGTTGCTGTGATGAAAAAGTCAAACAGCTGAATCTAAGCTCAAATATTTGTTATTTATTCAACTAATATTTATTGTGCACCTGCTATGTGCCATGTACTCTTCTAGGTACTAGAAATCTGACAAGTTACAAAACACACCAATTTGTGTCTTTGTGCGGCTTCCATTTTATAGCCAAGAATCACGTAATTAAAAAAACATCTATATGTCTACCTGGCAGAATAAGGTATAAGGTATACAGAAAGTCAGGAATGGAAAGAATTTATAAAATGACATTTTATAATATATATACTGTATATATTATATTATATATATTACATATATACACTGAGTGGCCAGATTATTTTGATCTCTGAATGCATAATAATCTGGCCACTCAGTATATATCCTATATAAAAATCCTATATAATAAAAGGCTTATATGCAAATTGTCCCCTTGACCAGGAGTTCGACCAGCAGGCAAGCTGACCAACCACCCATGTTCCCTCCCCGTGGCCAGGCTGGCCAGATCCCACCCATGCATGAATTCATGCATTGGGCCTCTAAAAATGTGTGTGTGTGTGTGTGTGTGTGTGTGTGTGTGTGTGTATATATATATATATATATATATTACATAATAGTAATAGTTTGGTAGTTTGGTTGCAGAAGTTCTCTCTGCTTGGGTGACATTTAATTAAAGACCTGAGTAATAAACAGACAATTGGAGTTGGAAGTGGCAAATGGGTGGGATTGGGATCTTCATAGCACAAGGAATAGAAACTAGGCTGTCAGGGCTAGGATGCGATGCATGAATTAGAAGAGAAGAAGGTAAGGCAGAAAAGTGGCAGGTCCTCATAGACATTTATAAAATATTCTGCTTATACTTTTACTGAGTTGAGAAACTTTGAAAGGGTTGGTGCAGGGGAATGGCATGCACTGATACGTATTTTCACAGGTTTACTCTGGCAGAATGGTGGAACACAGACCATAGGGAGGCAGGGATATAAACGGTGATCAGTTGAAAAGCCATGTAATAATGTAGATAAAGAATTATGTTCATTGGCTTGGATTGGGGGGATGGTTATGGGAATGGTGAGGAATGGTTAACTAGAGCCATTTAGCCATGTGTATCTATCTGCTGATATTTTCTATCTGACAAGTGAGAAAACAAGACAAATCGAGGTTTTCCCAAGTCAACTAGAAGAACTGAGTTGCCTCTGATTGAGACTGTAAGGACTGACAGTAAAGCAAGTTTGAGGGACAGGTAAAGACTTGCTTTAAAAATGTTAACTTTGACATTCCTGTTTAATATCTAATATGGGAATGTTCTTTTCCAGTTCTTATAAAGACTGGAGTTTAAGCTCTGTCATGTAAATTTAGAAATTGAGATATAGATGATATTTAAAAATGTGAATTTGGATGAGCTCACTCAGGCAACGAGTGAAAACCAACGTAGCCGAAGATCTGAAGACAGCCCGGAGTCCTCCAACACTGAAAAAAGGGGAAACCAGGGAGGTAGAAAAAAGCAGCTAGTGAGTGAGTGGAGCAGAGAAAACTGTCTCACCAGCCTCGTTTGAAAAAGAAGAGCTGCCTGGCTGGTGTGGCTCAGTGATTGAGCATCAACCTATGAACCAGGAGACCATGGTTCCATTCCCAGTCTGGGCACACACTAGGACTGCAGGCTCCAAGTGCAATCGTGCAGGAGGAAGCTGATCAATGCTTCTCTCTCATCCTTGATGTTTCTCTCTCTCTCTCTCTCCCTTCCTCACTGAAATCAATAAAAATATTTTAAAAAAACGAAAGGAGAACTGATCAATTGCATCAAATGTTTCCAAGAATTAAAAGTAAAATGAGAAATGGAAATGAACTGGGCAACATAAGATCTTTGGCAATAGCAACAAAAAGTGTTTTGCTGGTGTCGTGGGATGGAAACACAATGGAAAGAACAGGAAGAGAGCAAGTGGAAACAGTGAGAAGACTTATCTTTTAGGAAGTTTGCTATAAAATGGGGCAGAGAGATTAGGCAGTCACTGAAAAGAAAATGGAGTTGAGAGCTTGCCTTTTTTCTGTTTTTTTTCTTTTTCTCTTAAGATGAGAAACGTTACAGCATGTTGGTAAGCTGATAGGAATAACTCCCTTGGAAGATATTGTGGCTGGGAGCGTTTTTAAAGTTCTCTTTGTTTGCTTTTATGTCTCCCGTGAAATAGCAAGCAAAGTTATCAGCTGGAGTAAACATTGAGAAAGAAAGAGGAGGTACATGAACAAACTAGTCACCTAAGTGAGTGGGAAATGAATAGACCAGGAAATCTAATGGTTGGGTGATCACACTAAAGGTTCAATTGAGGTGAGCAGTCATAAATTTAAATTGAAATCAGTCATCATGCAGTATGTTTTTCTACAGCAGGTTCAGATTTCTGCATAAAGGTTAACTAATCAGGAGAGAGAGAGAGAGAGAGAGAGAGAGAGAGAGAGAGAGAGAGAGAGACTATAATAAAAAAATATCCAGGATCAGAGTAATTCAAAAGAGAAAGAATGAAACAATAAAATGTATATCTATAATAATAAAAGCGTAATATGATAATTAGACCAGACAGCCGAACGACCTTCCAGACATCATTCCAAACATCCTTCCAGGAGAAGCCAAAGTGGTTGGGGGCTGAAGCAGACTCGGTTAGGGGCAATCAGGCAGGCAGGTGAGTAGTTAGGAGCCAGTGGTCCTGGATTGCAAAAGGGATGTCTAACTCCCAATACCACAGATCCCTGACTTGTTCAGAGCCAAGTCATTTTATATGTTGTAATGTCCTCAGCAAAGATCCCTCTGGGATCAGGCTTAAACTGGCAGTTAGACATCCTTCAAGGGGTCCTGGATTGAGAGAGAGTGCAGGCCAGGCTGATTGACCCCCACCCTCCCTATGCATGAATTTGTGCACTGGGCCTCTAGTGTGTATATAAGAGAGAAATAATGCTTTCCCATGAAATCTAACCAGAGGATGGACAGATGAATAGAGGGATATTGAGACATGAGGAGAATGAATTACAAAGAAAAAAAGATCATCATTTCTATTGAGATTTTTAAACAGTGTTAGAATTAGAATACCTAAAACTAAAAACAACAACAACAACACACAAAATAAACAAGAAGTGACTCAAGAATACAACACCTGAAATTGTAATTACAGAGGGTTTTTAGTAACTGGTAAGGGCAAGATCCAGAATTATGACTGTGAAATGGGTGGCTGAGGTAGAATACTGATGAAAATCACTGGAGGAGAAAAGATATGGTTAGAAGACCCAGAGGTTCAAAGATGGGGCTTTCTACAGGCAAAAAAGAATGATCCAAAAATGACAGCAAGAATGACCTTCTGATACCAGTGAACTGCCTTCCCCCAATTAGAAGTAGCTTTAGGCAAAGAGCATCTTCTGGGACATACAAGTTTGAGTTTGACTGAGAAAGAGAAAGGAGGATTTTAAGAAAAAATTGAGGCTAAGAGAGATTCTGGGTGGGATTCCGTGAGCTCCAGAGGGCCTAGGGGGGGAACTTGGATATGCAACCAGAAAAAGGAATGGACAAAGCTCTGAGGGACTAGGGTCTGAGTGTTAACCAGACAGTCTTGAGCAGGTGTGGTGATGGGATTAGCCCTAAGGTCTGATGGGCATACCATCCTCTTTCCCTTCTTGTCATACACAAGAGGCAGGCAGGGAACTGAGTGTCAGAGATGGGGAGGTTTGCTCTGCAACATTTCTCTCTCTCTCTCTCTCTCTCTCTCTCTCTCTCTCTCTCTCTCTCTCTCTCTCTCTCTCTCTCTCTCTCTGCCTCAGGAGTTATAAGATCATATATCTCTGCTTCAGGAGCCCTGACTTGGCCAGCTGGAATGGTGGTGACAAGTCACTTACGCTGATGCTTTTCCATTTAACCAGAACCAGGTAACCCGAACCAACTGAAACACGTTTCTCTCCTCCGAGCTCACAACACTAAGGCATGTCAGGGGCCCTGGAAAGCAAGGACACAGCGTGGCCTGGAGAGAGAAGAAACTGCCTCTTGGTTTCCCAGCTCCAAACCTCTCAAATGCCCACGTCTTCTCTCCTACTTTTTCACCTAGACTCCAGACACCAACGCAGAATCACACTTGCACTGTAACATGGTCAAGGCATCAAATTATTGTCTGTGGTAACAAAACTTTCCTCCCTGTTTTATGACACAGGAGTCCAATGAAAAGTTTCAGACCAGAAAGTAATAGCTGCAGGCCTCTATTTCACTTCCCTTCCCGCCTTCAAATCCTGTCGGGTGTTATTTAATATGTCTGGAGTTATTCTGGTTTATCTGTTTTTGGGTATGCTTTTTCACTTTTCAAGCAAAGTGAGAATTCCATCTTTGAATTTCAGTTATTTTCCATTTATCATTTCATGGATATCGACCACCTCAGGGGCAACAGTTCACTCCAAAGTGGAATGGGTATAAAAGTAATCATTACATATCTGGCATGTTGTTACTAGCTGTTCACTATGGGATAAGTACATGCATTACCTTATTTAATCTTTATAATAATTGCTGGGTGTGTGTAAATAATATTGCCCTGAAATTATTAAATAGAAAACAATGAAACATTGAAAACTTATGACCTGAGGCCATATGATTAGTACGGTGAGTAGCAGAGCCAGGATTTGAACTTGGGTAGTCTGATTCCTGATCACAGATAACCTTGGCTACTACAATTCATTGCCGGATCCTGAGTTAGTTGCTCAATTGGAAAACTAATGAAGACAACTGACCGAAAGGAGCTCACAGTCCAGCAAGGAAGTAGATATTTTATGCTAACAATGTCCCTTGATTCTTAAGTGTATACAAACACACCACAGCTTGAGTCTGACTCGCAATATATTTAACTAGCCATCTGCATTGATTTTTAAAGCATGCTTGGAGGCTAAGAGGAACCCTTCTTGGCAAATCAATTTATTGGAATCCTAGAAGAAAGATGAACATTACAGAAATAGCTCTGTGCAGCCTTTGCCCCATATTAAAGGGGTTAGTTAGCAGTATCAGCACACATTGATAGCTGAAACAGGTGCCCCCAGCCCCTGAGGCACAGTGGAGCAGGGCAGGGTGCACACTGCAGCTCTTCCCACATAGAACCCCACTTGCTGAGAGGATCCTAAGTTATTCTCAATAAAAAATATTTCCATTTAAGCTTTAATTTTTATTGTAACCCCCCCCCACAAGCAGAAACCAAAACACAACTTTTATTAATTGATGGGATCCAAATATTAACAGTTATTTTGGCAGAGACCCACTTCTCATTGTAATTTGTGTCCCAAAAATGAAAGGCCTTGTTGCTTTAAGAGACTATATCAGCTACAACACAGTAGCCCTGGAGTCTGCTTATGGGGCCTGGAGGGCCAGAGCACAGGTGAGGGTGTGCTTCCCAAAGCCATCCTTTCTGGCAGCCATGCCCTACCAGTGGTTGGCAAACTCATTAGTCAACAGAGCCAAATATCAACAGTACAACGATTGAAATTTCTTTTGAGAGCCACATTTTTTAAACTTAAACTTCTAACGCCACTTCTTAAAGTAGACTCGCCCAGGCCGTGGTATTTTGTGGAAGAGCCACACCCAAGGGGCCAAAGAGCTGCATGTGGCACGCGAGCCGCAGTTTGCCGACCATGGCCCTATACCTTAACTAAGAGAACAGATCTCTTCCATGTGTTTTGTTTTCTCATCAGAAATGTCATTGGTAATGTATGTGGATGAATGTGTGCTGCGTGTGAAGACTTGTTTTTCTTTTTCAATTATCCATCCCAGATTTTGTTAGTTTTCTTAAATAGGGTTGGTGCAAGAAATAAGAGAACTACAACAAAACTATTCAGAGTGCCCTCAACTCCATATTAAAATTGTAAAGAATACTTTGTGTTAATTTGTTTAAAGGATGGCAATAAAGAATCTCTATTAAACTTGAAAAGGTATTTCAGTGGATTGCATTGTACTTCAGGTCTTTTCACCTCGATTCCAAACAATGTGCTGCTTCCAGGACCTCGGTGAACACAGTAGCCATCCAATAAAAGTTGTTTGATTGTCAGGGCTCCCAAGAGTTAATAGAAAAACTTTTAACACTTCAGAGTGTTCGTTTTCATGACTCCTTCCCCTCCCTCACGCATGGATGGCAATTTTCTTAAGTGAACCAATTTAGACAACAAAGCAACAGACAGCTTGCCACCTTGACGAAGCAGGAAGTAGTATTAAAGAATAAATCAATAAAGTGCAAACCCATGCTTTTACATAGTCATTATGATATGTATGAGGCCACTCATGTATCTGTGTACAAGAGAAATGGCTTCTCTATTGCCTCTTACTCTCCAGGAAACAAACTGCTCAAGGCAAATGCCTGTCTGCTATTTAAATAAGTTGCTGGTTTATTTGAGGCAAAGGTTTCATTGTGTTTTACTAAGGCAACCTAAGAACTAAATGTCTTCCCAAAAGTCGGCATGTTCCCCTCTGTGTGTGACTTGTCTGCGTGAGCATCTAGACCTGGTGTTATAAGCCTTTATGGTGTCTTTATCAGGGCCGTGATCTTACTCAAAGCTGCAAAGGAATGATGTCTAGTGGCAATATTCACTTATAATATCTGATAGAGAGAGAGAGAGGAAGGAAGGAAGGAAGGAAGGAAGGAAGGAAGGAAGGAAGGAAGGAAGGAAGGGAGGGAGGGAGGGAGGGAGGGAGGGAGGGAGGGAGGGAGGGAGGGAGGGAGGGAGGAGGGAGGGAAAGAATGGGGGAGAGAAGGAAGGAAGGCAACTGTTCCTCCATTAGGCTGTGGGAATTGCTTTGTTTACTTCATGAAAGAGACAGGAATGTGGTTCCACAGCCAACCCAGAATACCAAACACATGAGGTAACACCGATAACAATAAGAACTAAGACAAAAATGAACACATCACTTCCACTCAAGTACCACGTGTCTGATATCTGACCCAGAGAAAGTCCTTAGCTAAGGAACAAAATGAACCTCTCAGTCAGAGCAAGAGGGCCGGGGGAATATTATTCAAGGGCTATCATACTGGATTAAAAGATAAAGATTTCCGGACAATAGTTGCTAGCACTAATTTATTGTATAATATTAAGAACAGCATTGCTTCAGTTCCTTTTATGCTTTTTGAAAGGAATGTGTCTCCCTCTTCTTCACCCCATGGAATCCAGCCAAACCTCAAAACCAATCCCATTTCTCCAGGCTAGTAAGTTGCAACTTGGTTATTGTCTTCATGGAGAAAAAAGGTAGCACATGCCATTGGTCTAATTAACATCATGCTGAAATCTGCTGAACCACTGGACCAGAGGTAACTGTGGCAAATATTTAACACTACACCACCTTGTTTCTGCCATAGGCTCAGAATTTCCAGAAGTGTTGCAGGATGATCACAGGTAGGTAACAGTTATACCATGAAACCAAAATTTCCAGTTGGCTTGGATCAGTGGAGAGTGTAAGGTCCTATGACCTTATCCCTTTCTGGACTTTTCTCTCATACTTACTTCCTTATTCTCACACTTCCAGGCCCAAGATGCAAGAAAGAAATAAAATAAGCTTCCAGAGGCAAGTTGCAGATGCCATGGTTGAACATGATGTACCATGTGGAATATCAAGAGACACAGGGAAGGAGATTTAACACCTTGATTAATCTATGGCAGCATAGCTTATGGTTCTGACCTATGCCTTTTGAATTATCTCAGGTGAAGGACCATTTTTCTCCCAATCCATCATGATCTGGTGTATGGTCCTACAGAACATGACTCATACTCCGCTCGTGTCTCATGCAATTCCACACCATTTTCACAGCACTCACACTAGTCTCGACCTCGTTCAATGAGACAAGACCACTGATCACAATCTGGCTTTCAATCTGTGTATTTATGCCAGTCCAAGGACAAGAAAGAAGTTCATAGATTGGCATCACACTGCTTAGAGTCTGGGATTTGAAGTATCACACCCCTGCCTCAGTCTGAGTGGGCTCCATTGCTAATGTTTATGACAGGGGCAATCTGCTTAATTTCTCTGTGTCTCAGTTTCATCTGTGAAATGGTGACAAAAACAAATCGTATTTCCTAGGGCTGTTGTGGCCATTAAAATGAGGTAACATATGCAAAAGCAACTATAACAATTAGAACAGTACCAAGCATACAGTAACCATATGTGTTAGATTTTATTTTTATTATGCCACTTTGAACCATAATCCAGCTGGCTTTGCAACCCATGCACCTTGTTATAGGTGTAGAGCAGGCTATAATGGTATCTCTTGCCACTTGCCAGGAAAAAAAGCACATACTTATGATGACTTAAAATGTTTTAAAACATGCAAGATATTGTTTAAAATCTCGTCTTTACACACACACACACACACACACACACACACACACACACACACACACCTACTAAGATTCCCACTCTTACTCTGTAACCTGGCTAAAAGCCCTGAGTGATGGTACCCAGAACTCATTTGAGACCTCTTACTCATGTTCCTGACTCTTTGCTCTTCTTTCAGTTCCGTGTACTCTTTTGTTCTTTCTCTCTGTCAAGAAGTCCCTCCTCTGGGTCTCTGTAAAACGAATTCCTTCTATCTCTTTAGTTCTCATATGAAAGGTCGTCTCTTCTGAGTGAGCTTTCTTGACCATACTAAATCCCCCTTCTTATGCAATAGATGGAATGAAGTAAATAATCAATAAATACCTATTGCATAAATGAAGCATATTTCTCAATTAAAATTCCTAAGAAAAATTTAAGAATTCTCTCTTGCCCTTTTCTTCTTGTTACTCTAACATCTCTGTACCTTTAAAATATTCATTCTATGATTCAATTATTTTTTCAGCATTCGCCAGGTTATAAGTACATATTAATACTCTTAGGTGCAAGGGAATGGAATGATATATTGGGTTACTACTTTTAAGAATTGAAAAAATATGAACAAACGACCCTTATAAAATATGGTATGTGAGGGTGTGTTGTGTGTGTGTGTGTGTGTGTGTGTGTGAGAGAGAGAGAGAGAGAGAGAGAGAGAGAGAGAGATACTCAGAAAATCCACCGAAGAACACAGAGAAGAGTAAAAGCACTTCTATCTCAGTGAATTCAAAGGAGGCTATAAATTTGAGATTGATCTTGAAAGCAAGACTCTAGGCCAACAAGATAGATGAAACTCTGAAAGCAAAACAGTATAACCAATAAACCTGTTTCAAAGACATTATACAATCAGATGAGAGATCATATTCCAAACCTCAATTAATCTTATTTGAAAAATAAATTATATATATTCATGAATGGATACATTTTGATGTGAACCATTTTTCTTTTGTTTTAATTTTGATGTCACATTTATTGGTTAAGAATGATAAAATTAAAAGAACTTTAAGAGTTTCCATTAAATTTTGTCTTAGCAAAGGCAGAACTGCAATCAAATCAGATCTGCAACTAAAAGAATGTGCATCAGAAGAAAAGTTATGTTAAAAATAATCATCTGAACATCTGCATTTGTATGTGTATTATCCTTACTTGTAACAGCTAATACCACCTGGTTAACCAGTAAAGTATATTTATAACTTTATAGCTGTAGATTGATACACTTTGCAAAATTATTTCATCAACATTATTTCTTTAATCCTCATAATACCTTGTGAGGTAAACAGACTGGTATTTTAATCTCTATGGCAAAGACATGTTAACTGACAGAGAAATGCTAATGGGACTTGGCCGAGGCTGCAAACTAGTTCAAGGCAAATAAGGAAGGAGACCTCAGTAGCTTATCCACTACAACTTGGGCTTTCCCTAGCAAAAATAAGTGTCAGGACTAATATTTGAAATGGGATAAATCTCTATATGCTGATCAAAAATACATGCAACAAGAGTCACTTTTATTCCTGCAACACTTGCTAAAACACTAGACTTTAAATAATTTGATACCATTTTAGGACCACCACTTTTTGCTAATGATTAAAATAAAGTTTTTATGGTTACCAGATGGGAGGGGTCTCAGGCTGAATGAAAAGGTGAGGGGATCAAGAAGTACAGATCAGTAGTTACAAAATAGTCATGGGAATGTAAAGTACAGCATAGGGAGCACAACCAATAATATTGTAATAACTATGTATGGTGTCAGGTGGGTACTACAATTATTGGGGGATCATTTTGTAAATTATATAACTAACTATCTAACCAAGATGTTATACATGCGAAACTAATATGAAATAACATTCAAAATTGACATTCAGTTTACATTGACAAATAAAATAAAATGAAAACAAAGCCTTTCACACATATGATTCCATTACTAAACACCTTAGGCAGTGGAACAGTTGGCTCAGCCTCTGTCTTAAGGAGTTCACTCAGGTACAGACTGCACCACAACCGGGCACGGGGAATAACTGTCGAACTACAGCGATTGGTTGTGAGGTGGACACACACACTCCAAGCCAGGCAAGTGGAATTTCTCCCTGGGGCTTTTTTGACTTTAGTATTTTATTGATTTTTTACAGAGAGGAAGGGAGAGGGATAGACAGTTAAAAACATCGATGAGAGAGAAACATTGATCAGCTGCCTCCTGCACACACCTTCCCGGGGATATGCCCGCAGACTGGAGTTGAACTTGGGACCCTTCAGTCCATCAGGCCATCCACTGAGTCAAACTGGTTAGGGCAGCTTTTTTCCTCCTCCTCCTCCTCCTCCTCCTCCTCCTCCTCCTCCTCCTCCTCCTCCTCCTCCTCCTCCTCCTTCTCCTTCTTCTTGGTTTTGTTCACATTCATGGTCAGGTCCGTGTTCAGCACATCTGATCACAGCGGTACCTGAGGTCTCCCAGCATGGGCATAGGTTTTGTTGCTATAGCAGGAATTGCTAATTAACTGCTAAGAAATATGGGCCCTAAAAAAAGAGCCAATGGAGGACTGGATTTTAGCAAGTAACACTGGATTCAGCTCATTGTCCTTTTAAACATTACTGTGAAACCTTCAGAATTATCACATGCTGTTGCTTTACATGCGGGAATAAGAGTAATTGAACTTGGAAATGGAAAGCCAAATTCAGCTACCAACATCACAGGGCAGAATGCAGAGTTGGGAGGAGAGCTACAGAAGCACCCCATTATGGTCTTTTCACCATACAGGTGGGTATAATGTATGTAAATAACTTCAAGAAGACAGATAATAGCAGCGGGCATTATAGTCATCATGAAGTGGTAAATTTTGAGCATTGCCTTTTGCATATAATCATTTAATTACAAGTTTCTACAATGCAATTTTTGATAATGACTGTGTTTAAAAACAGCTTGCGAAATTCCTGGAAAAATGGAAACATCGACTCTCACAAGCTCATACAAGCTATGTGTAAGTCACCATTGATACCTTCTACCACTTAACAGGTGTACTCTCAATACAAAGCACCCATGCTTACTGAAGGGGTGTTTATCCAGGTGGTGAATGACTCACCTTCAAGGTTTTGCTATCTGGTTCTCACTGACCTCTGCCATTTGGGATTAGTCGTTACACTCAAATGGAGAGATGCCAGATGGCTCTGCTCTTGGGGCTTTTACATTATTCCTTCACTGCAAGCCCAGAGTGTCCCACCCACTCCAGGGACAAACCCTCTTTCCAGCAAATGTGCATAGCATTTGGGTTTTTCTCTTCTCTGCATTGTGTCTAATGCTGTGATGCTGACCACCCACCTACAAGCAGAATTTTGAAGGCTTCCACACTTGCTAGGCAGGATACTAATAGACCACTGGATCTACATCATTGTGCCTCCAGCTTCAAACATTCCACAGTCATTTTGAATGCTAAGAGGGCTTTGATTCCTTCGGAGAACATGGCCCTCCCCTATCCAAACCTTTCAAACAGCAAAGCCCAGAATTTCATTTCCTGCAAACAGGCACTCAGAAGCCAGTGCGATGGATATCAGAAGTGCATTCCCCTAAATGACTAGCCTCTTTCCGAAAGGATCCCTCAAGGCTCAATTATTTGCCACTTCTTTGCTTGGCTTCATATGTTAGCATTCCTTCTCAGTCTCTAGAGCAAATCATAAGGGCCTTAACCGCTGATAACAGCCTGCAAACAGGGAAAGTGATCATTACTATTTCTTTAACCAACACCAAGGGTTTCCTTCCCACTAGGTCTGGGGGCCAAGTCTGCCTCTTGTTTCCCTTTTCCATCTTTTAGCTAATTGCTTCAATTTGTTCCATTTCCATTCACTTTCTTTCCCTAAATCACAATTATTCATCACATATGTGCAGCCAGGAGGTTAGGGAGAACACCCATCTGTTATTATTGGGAAGCCAGAATTTTTTTCAGGGGGAGGATTATCCTTCGCATGACCCAGCATTAGCAAATCTCCTTCCCCGTACCGCACCCCCCTCCCCAAGTTTCAGAAGCTGCTTCCACCCAGATTAACAGTTGAGAATTCATTGGATTGCATATGATCAGTAGGTTCTGGGAGCAAATTAATAAGGAATTCAAGACTGACATAAAAGAAGAACGTGACATAGCAACTTCTTTGTTGTGGCCTCCAGTTAGGAACGCTGACACGAGAGACCCTCGTATATTACTCCAACATCCTGCTTCATAGAATGATAAATTCACAGAAAGTTCCAATATCTTAGAATCTTTCCTACATGTTTTTGAAATTTGTATCTGGGTTTGCTAATGTGTAAACACGAACTAGAAAGAGCGAACATACTTGAGCTCCTACCATGTTCCAGGCATTATTATTATACTGGCTTCACGTGCATATTTTTTCACCTCTAATTGAAACATCACAATAAGTCTATGAGGTAGATTCATACTGCCATTTCCATTTTATAGACGG
The DNA here is from genome assembly GCA_027563665.1 of Antrozous pallidus. Classification (NCBI taxonomy): domain Eukaryota; kingdom Metazoa; phylum Chordata; class Mammalia; order Chiroptera; family Vespertilionidae; genus Antrozous; species Antrozous pallidus. Next base: position 47,621,796 of record CM050524.1, on the reverse strand, counting down.
ATAGACTTGAAAACAAATATTTTTGGTTTGGTTTTGTTCTGCAATGGTAATTCTAGGCAAAATAGACATCACAATCAATGTTTCCTCTTTTCCCATCCCAGAACAAAGATGTGGCTGGTCTCCCAGAGACCTTTAATTATTAGATGAACGATAGTTTAAAATGATAGTAGAAAATAGAAATCCAATACTTGAAAAACATTGAAATTATAAAAAAGCAAGTAGAATAATTTTATTGCTTATCAGTTCATATAGACATTGGGAATTTTGGCTCCTGATAAAGCCATTTAAATGTTTTTCCTTATAATAGTTTCCAACTGCAATTTGTGAAATATTCCTATTTAATCATTCACTAGATATTATCATTTATCAAAAGGGAAAAATATGATACTTTAGCTAGCTTATCTTATTACAACCAAAAATTAAAAAAAAAATTCAGACATTTAATGTTTTCTCTCAAAATAAAAGCAATGTGTTGGCAAACTTTCACAATTATCTTTATTACATTTACATTTGCCTGCAAGTGGCAATTGTTGGAAAGTTATGTATGCTTTTATGGTCCCCTTGCTTACTGTATGCTTTTTGGCTGTTTTTAGGTTTTGTTTTATCATATGGTCTAGAATTGCCATTTTTTAAATCTCTCACATCTAAGATAATACTGATGCCTGTGTACAACTTTAAGAATGTTCAAGCCCAGGTCACTGTGGTTCAGTAGGTTGAGCGTCACCTGTGCACCAAAAGGTCACTGGTTCAATTCCCGATCAGGGCGTGTGCCTAGGTTGCGGGTTTGTTTGGTCCCCAATCAAGGGTGGCAGCCTTTACGAGGGAGGCAACCAATCAACGTCCCTCTTTCTCTCTCTCTTTCTCCTTTCCTCTCTCTATAAAATCAATAAAAACATGTAATAAACATGTTAAAAATGTTCAAAGGATTAATGAGTAAAGGAAGTAAGGTCTCTTTTAATGTGATGAGGCTGTGGGGAAAGAATTCACAAAGACCCAGAACTGATTGGAAAACTGCCTAGTTCAGGATTAGTCAAGTTTGCTGGTCTGAAGTCCTCCCTCCTCCAAAGTATCACCTCCATCTTCATTTTGGAACTTTTTTACAAGACCTAGACTAAACGGAAAGCCTTCCTTGAATCCACCATGACAAAATTATTTGTGCTGCCCTGGCTGGTTTTACTCAGTGAATAGAGCTTTCGTCTTTGGACTGAAGGGTTCAGGGTTCGATTCTGGTCAAGGGCACATGCCCAGGTTGTGGGCTTGATCCCCAGCGTGGGGCATGTAGGCGGTAGCCGATCAATAATTCTCTGTCATCACTGAATGTTTCTATCTTTCCTTCTTCCTTCCTCTGAAATCAATAAAAAATATATTTTAAAAAAAATTATTTGTGCCGAGACCGGTTTGGCTCAGTGGATAGAGCGTCGGACTGTGGACTAAAGGGTCCCGGGTTCGATTCCGGTCAAGGGCATGTACCTTGGCTGCGGGCACATCTCCAGTAGGGAGCGTGCAAGAGGCAGCTGATCGATGTTTCTCTCTCATCAATGTTTCTGACTTTCTATCCCTCTCCCTTACACTCTGTAAAAAATTAATAAAATATATTTTTAAATAAAAAAAATTATTTGTGCCATCCCCTGCTTCCTTTTCACATAACAGTCACCCAAGCAGACACTCATATGCACTCACACACATCTGCACACACATTCACAGGAACAGCTCTGAATACGCTATCAGGTTTGAATGTGGTTATTTGTGCACGCTATCACTCCCTTCCCTAAGAGCAGTGACCACATGTCTGCTCACTCCGTAAAGCATCTGTTTCCATCATAATGTTACATTATAGATTTTTAAATCTGATCCTAACAAATAAACGTGGCTGGCCCATCCAGTACCCACTTTTGCTTTTTCAGCACTAGAGATTGCCCCAACCCATTAGTAAAACCAATCCAATGTCTTTGTTTCCATTTCAAAGATGAACTACTTGCACTCATCACCTTGTATCTGCCTTTCCTCCTCACCAACATTGCTGAGCCATCCAAGTAAACTCTCCCAATCTTAAACCACTAAGTCTGTTGAGAGGAATCTTACGTTGGTTTACAGGAAGACAGGTGTCAATGAGCCATTACATCAGAGGAAATACTTCCCACTCCACAGTCAAAAACCCCAGTGTTTTCCTCAAAGAACTGGAAGGGTGCAGCATGTTGGAAAAGCTGACCTAGCTCATTGCTGGAGCTCCGAGCAAACAAATGTGGCGTAAAAAACAAAAACACAAAAATGGTATCAGCAATCGTGGCATTCAGGCATTTTTCTACCTCTCTTTTCAAATGTCAGCTCCTCCTGACAGCTGGATCAGCCACTGGAGGAAGAATTGTTTCTATTTGTGAATCCCTCCAGCCTCTGCCACGGAGGATGACATCAAACAGCCATCAGTAAACAGCATTCTCATCACTCCAGCCTGGACTGAATTCTAATCAAGGTCTTTTAAATGCCATTGAACAAATCCATATACTATGGATTGTTTCTTGTATGCCTCTGGCCAAATGCGATTCACTGGGTCATTTATTATTTTTAGAAAACCAAAACAATCCACACTAATAGTATAAATTACAGCACATATAGAAGCAGGGTTCAGGCATTCTTGGTGATTTAGTGATAGAACTGAAAGAAGCTTTTAATTATCCCTTCTCTGGTGATTTATTAGACGGTCTGAATCTAGGGATCACATGAGTGGAAGAGCCAGGTTTATATTATCATTAACCAATAGAAAGAGTCTGGTCTGAAAATGCCTTAAAAGCCAAGTACTAAAATTCAAGGGGCAAGCATAGTGGAGTCCAAAGAGCACTAAAATATGGAAATTAAAAGTCCAAGAGATTGTCAAAAGCAATCTATCCAGCAGGGGACAGGAATCCTAAAACATGTTTTCTAAATGAAATGAAAGAATGCTCATGTAAATTTTAATTTAAGATATGAACTGCTGAGTCAGTTATGACTATTCCCCAACCAGGTTCCTAGGCTCAACAAAACCCAGTTGAAATCCACAAATGATGTCATAATCTACTTGCCTTCTCTCGAGAAAAGTCCAGCAGGAAGGTTATTGAGAAAATAGCAAACAACATAGCTGCTGAACTCCTTTACTTCTGTAGCTAAGTCCATTAAAAAGACTTCCCAGAACCACATGCCATAAGGCCTGTCTGTCCGTCATCCCTGAATGTATGAAAGGAAAACCACAAAGCAATTCTCCAGGCTATTTGTTAGAGAGACATAATTTTAGGCTTCAAGAATATGACATCTGAAAGCCAGGCTGGTGCCTGCATTGTATCATTAGATTAATTAAGCCAGAGCCTTGGAGGGTAGAAATTGAAGTTTCAGACAGAGCAGCTTTTTTTTTTTGAACTGAGAAAAGTTATCTTTATCTCTATAACGCAGGGTTCAAATTGAAAAGTATGATGGGAATGACTGCCTTTACAATCCTGACTGTCACCATTTGGGGACCTTTTTACTAAACAGAAAGAGGTGGAGCTATATTTATTTCCAGGTTGGACAACCCATTCAATACAAGTTCCCATATGAGGCTCTCCTCTCCCTTTCACCACTTAATTTTGAATTCTGGGCACTTTTTCACTGGTCAGTCCTATAAGCCCTTCTGTTGAGTTCTATACCAGCCATCACCAAGACAAGCGAAAAGACTATTTCAACAGCTGCCTGAATTAGCCCAACTTCATTTTCTTCATTTCTCCCTCCCCTCCCCACCTTAAACCTGTGTGTGTGTGTGTGTGTGTGTGTGTGTGTGTGTGTGTTTACGTGTGTATTAAGAAGGGATGATAGAGTTAGAGACAATGGCTTAAGAAACTCCATTTAACAAATGCAAATATTTGTGAGGTTAAAAAAATAAAGCTAACGCAAATTGGGGATGTCACAGATTGAAGGAATTTAGGATAGTCCTTGTATTTTGTTCTCTACTCTGTTTAAACTTAAAAGGAGGTTTTGATTTTTCAACAGCCTCTCCTGAGCTTCCATTTTTTAAATAGTGATGTGAAAGATAGCTCAGATTGAAGCTTTTATAATTCATTAATTCATTTGACAGATATTTACTGAGCACCCTGAGTGCCAGGCCACATATAGGCATTGGGAAAAAGTGATGTCAAACTGGCTTTCCAATCATAACTCCAATGAACATAGATCAACCTGCTCTACTTTTAGCCTTCAGCTTTTCAGTAATGACAGTTCTATCCTTCTGGCTGATCAGGCCAGCTACAAATATAGGGTTTGCTAGTACAGAGAGCTGGATCATTATTACTCTACAAATCAGTGCATGGACTTTACTGGGTTATTCATTTTTTTAAAAATCTTAGATTCCATTCTAACTTCTAATGGGAAGCTAGCCCCAACTGAAACTTCTCTACTTTAATAAAAAGTTAACTAAATTGATGGCCACTGAAGTAATCCAAATCTATATACAAAGACATTATCTAATTGTCAATTACAGGGTTTAAAGAACTAGCTATGGTTTCACTGAAATCCATGTTCAAAGTGATCTCTGAAAGAAAATTATAGCAGAGATTCGCTTATTTCCATCAAACTTGACATTTTGATGTTTGTTTTGTGGGTGTTTCAACATGATTCTCAATATTTCCTTTCATGTATTAGCTTGGAACAGAGGGCTACAATAAACGTAATAAAATAAAGTGCACTATTGTTCTTCCTCATTAGTAATAATTAAGTTGCAGACAAAGTGCATTTTATTTTTCTAGTTTCACCAAAACATTTTATTAAAAAGGGGGGATGGGATATTGTCTTTATCTTTTCATAAAAAATTAACTTCATCTTTTCTTCTAAGAGTAACATATATTATTTCTAGGAAAAGAATGGAATATATAGAAAACCATAAAGAAACAAAAAACAATTATATTCCTAAAAGGCAAACACAACCATAATTTTTAAGTTATATATTCTTTAAATATTTTATACTTTGTTGGTTGGTAAATTAAATAATTAGTTATTGTGTTTTCTTGATTATAAAGGTAACACGTTAACAACAAAAATATGAAATTTAGAGAATTTTATAACATAAATAAGTCATCTTATTCTAGATGTGCTAATATTTCAGCACATTGTCTTTCTAAGAACTTAAATGTTTCTGTCTTATCTCTCCCTTTTTGCCTCTTTCTCACTCCCTCTCTCTCTTAAACACACGCGCACACACACACACACACATTGTATATTGTTTTCTTAAGATATCATAATTAGCCAGAATGGTTAAGCATCGACCTATGAACCAGGAGGTCACTGGTTTGATTCCCAACCAGGACACAGGTAGTGGGCTCAAATGCCCACATTATAGGCTTGATCCAGAGTTGGGGTTGTACAGGAGGAGGCAGATGGATTTTTCTATCTATCTCCCTGTCTTCTTTTCTCTCTAAAAATCAATTTAAAAACATTTTTAAATGATTTAGTTACATTTCTACAAAGTGATTTTTTTATTCCAAATTTAAATGCATACTGCAGTGTGGAATATTCTTAAAGGTGAAAGGTCGTTCAACTCTTATTTCATATTCTTTCCTTAAATTATAATCCGGTAAGAACCATCCATAGATTACAAATGTTAAGGAGACAATGCTCAAGAACTGGAGAAAACTCCATGGAAATGATGGGTTCAAGAAGCTTAGAAATCAAATATGGGGAACTTATAAATGGGAAAGTTAGCAGCTAACTTTTGGGGAGTATCTTTTGTTTTCCTAGTCAGGAGCAGAGCAAAGAAAATATAGTAGACAGTCTGTGCATTTCAAGGCAAAAGTAGCAAAGAAAGTTTTGAAAGAAAGCCCAAAGCAATAGATACAACATCCCAAGAAGAAATGCAGGAATAGCTCACAGACACAGGTAAAACATAGAAAAGATATCTTTGCTAAGAATATGAGTTGGAAGGAAAGGGTACACAAAGAGATTTAACAAAGAAACGAAATGCCTTATTTCATGCTTACTGTATTTAGTTGTACATTTTTCTCCAACTTCAGAATTATTTTTAAAGATGCAGATGCTCATTATCATTTATAAGTGTATTTTTCTCCTTTGATACAGAGAGGGTGCAAAATCCATTCTAACTGTATTTGAATGATGGGGAAATGCCCTATGATGCTAAATTGCTACATTGAATGTCAATTTCCTAAAAATTTTAAATGAATATTTACAATATGTATATTTCCTAAATCTGATATTCTTAATTTTAAAAGGCAAATTTTAATTATAAATTTATATATTAATGCTTTCCAAAACCTTCCTCATAAATATATTTCTACCCATAGAAGTTGCCATATAGTGTGACCAAGGCCTTTTCCAAAATCTGTTTGAGAATTGCAGTTTAATGTGCTAATTTCCAGATATATAAATAGATACTATGGGATGATCTTGATATTGGTATAATGGTAGCTGAGGTTAAATTCTAGTACAAAATTTTATTTTTAAAAAATTTTATGTGACCTTCTATTTTAGTCCTTCTGAAGTCTCTTTCTATTAATTAGATCTTTTCTTTTTTTGCCGAGCGCTTAGAAATCGAGACTGAGGAGGACTGTGTAGTGCTATTGCAATCCAAACTCCCCAAATTATTTTAGGCATTAGTGACTCTATGAACTCATTATGCTGGCAAAACTTTGGAGAAAGGAATAGGTCGGCCATCCCGATACTTCAAAGCTATAGGAAAATGGAAAAAGCATAAAAGGAAACTGCACCTGAAGCTTAGAAAGCCAGTGTACAGAGAAGTTTAATTTATTATTCCAATGACTTTCACAGCACGAGACTCTCACCAGGAGACACACACGTCTGTGCATCTAATAAGGCTGCAGAGAGTGGGCTATTCCTGAAGGACTCTTGTGGCTTTTTCCAAAGCATCCTTTTAATAAATCGAAAATATACAGTATGTGAAAAAGACACAGGACTGATTCTATCTCAGCTGTTTTACTGCTAGCTACTGTCACATATATTTCTCAAAAATGAATCCAATTTTGGCCAGCAAGCTCCAGTTAAAATATGTAGCTTGTTTTCATTAAATAACTATTTGTACTCTGCTTTTAAAGAATGAAAAATCCTAGATAAAACTTACTAGAATGTACTGCTTAGTTACAATACATCACGGAGGTCTGTGACAAAAAGGTCCTTCAGTTTGACCTTTTCCACTTCATCACCCTTCCCTGAATTCTATTTCTTTCCAGATTACTGCTAATGTGTCTATGTATTTGTAAATGTTTACCAACATATATACAGAAATCTACTTTTATATAATAATGTGATTATTCTATATCCATTGTTTTGTAGGCTTTCTTCTTTTTCCAGATGAGATATCTGGGATTTTTTTTCAATGTTATATTTGTAGCTGTATCACATTGAACCAATCCCCCTTCACTGTGGGCATTTAGTGGTTTTCATAAGTCTATACTGGATATCCCTCTACATACATCATTTTGTACAGGTACACATAATTCTTCAAAGTATAAATACTGGAGCTAAGACACATGGATTTAAAATTTTGAGATATTTCCAAATGAGGATCAAAAAAATCCTTTTGTGATTTAGACCTAGTAGTATATAAGAGTAACAATTTCTGCTCATCATTCCTCTCTCAGGCAATATATATTTTATATTTTTATACATTTGATAGTTATAAAGACTTCTCATTGGGTTTTTTTATTGATTTCAGAGAGGGAGAGGTGGGGAGAGAGACAGAAAAATCAATGATGAGAGAGAATCATTGATCAGTTGCCTCCTGCATGCCCCACACTGGAGACTGAGGCCTCACCCTGGGCATGTGCCCTGACTGGGGATGGAATCATAATCTCCAGGTGCATAGGTCATAGGTCAACCATTGAGCTACTGGGTTAGGCTCATTGATATTTGGAACTTAACTTTGCAGTAATATATAACTAGTAGTCTAGCCTCAATGATTCTTGTCTTACATTTTGATGTGTTATAAAATCCTGGGTTAGAGAGCCTCTCCATATATTACAGTATACAGTAGAACTTTGAATAACACATGTTTGAACTGTGTGGGTCCACTTATAAGCAGATTTTTTTTCAATAGATACTAGTGCTATTTTCAATCTGCAGTTGGGTGTCTGTGAATGCAGTGAGCTGACTATATGCATTGCTCTTTGTCACTTTAGTTAGGGGATTTGTGTATCCATGCATATTGGTTTCTATGGGGGTCCTGGGAGCAATACCCTGCAGATACTAGGGATAACTTAAGTTTTGGAGGAGTCAAAAGTTACACATATATTTCAAACTGCATAGTGGTCAGTGCCCCTGCTCCCAAATTGTTCTAGGATCAAGGGTATAGTAATCAGGTTTTGCTAATGTCTTCATGATTATCTGTGGTAAAGACACTGGTCCACAAAGTAGGCAAATCCAAATAAGAAAAAATATATTCCTAATTTTATCTAAGATTATTTCTGTCCAAATGTATTATGAACAAAACATATTGTGTACCATTCCTTCTAAATTAGGTGGTAAGCTGCCTTAGAGATTATAATGAGTCACTCCCCAGATTTAGGCTAGAGCATGAGGACAGACCAAGAACAACTAAAAAGGTTTAAGTGCTAGGACAAAAATCAGAATCGGATGCTGAATCCATGATCAAATGTTTGGAACAGACCTATATCTAGGCCAGTCCAATTTTAAGAGCCCACGAGAGAGAGGAAGAGTTTCTATTTAGCGTCAAAATTTAAAAGCAAATGGCCAGTTTTTTATTCCTCTGTACAAAGTAGGATATTCAAAATTATTGATGATGAGTGACATACCACAAGGACTATAGAACTGTGATACAATGGAATTACCCCTTATCTGAGAGTCAATTCTGAAGTCTGTATTAAAGCTCAGTAGAGTCAACATTACACTTAAAAGTACCTTAAGCCCTTTGTGCAGTATACTACAGATGGTCCAATATAGAACAGAAGCTGTAGTATTTTGGAAGTAACCATATAGATTAAAATTGTGGCAGTACCTACTAGTTTTCCCCACTTTAAATTAGATGTTTATATGCAATTATTCATGTATAAGATCCTGTAAAAGCTGCACCTACTGCAGCCCTTTTATGAATTTCCAAATCAAATATTATGCAACATATCTTGAGTATATTATCTCATTTGGTCCTCCCAGAAGCTTCATGCAATAGATGTTATCATTAACTCTCTATTTACAAGGAGAAATGGAGTTTCTTATCACATCGGAGGTATTCGTTGTCTGAACACATGGAGTCACTAAAACACACATACATCTTTCCCGGTAAATATTATTCACTATGTAAACTTAGACTGATCCTAGAAATATGTACAAATTACCAACTTCTAAAGAGATAAAAATGGAGTCACTTAACCATTACAGAGGCCATGTTTTTTTTTTTCATATGCATATTCAGGACCATCATGAATACTTATGTACTTAAATAAAAGCCACTGAGATCACATTTTGGCTAGTCTTGACAAATAGAAGGAGGTTAACCAGCTCACTGAAAGTAAAAGATACTATCATTTCTTTGGAGGGTTTATTGGCCCAATAAATTGCCATAAGAAAATATTCTACTGAGGGATTACTGTGGTCTAATTACCCGACAACTGGTTGTCACTAGGACAACAAAACACAGAGTGAAAGTGTTTTCCCATCAGTATTTTATGGAGAAGATTGTGAAATCACAGCACACAGTAGTCATTCAAAGGAAAGGGACAAGGCTTAGAGGTGAGAGAAACTGTTAGGGTCAGACCTGCTTCTCAAGAAAAATAGGAAAACATCCTTACATGACAGTTCAACATTACGTGTGAATTCCACTTGCACTGGTAGTATGTCATTGGCATTTTTCTCTACATGAGGTACCTACCATGTAACTGACTAGTGGACCTGCCAAGAATAAAAGGGATTATGATATAGTTCTTTTCAGTAACTTCTGTTTATTATAAGGCTCATATAAAGTTCTAGAACAAAAAAAATTAAGTTATGATAGAAATTGTATCAGGACTTGCTGAAGGTAAGAGTGGGGAGAAGTGGTTTGAGGGGAATGTGGGAAGTTTCTAGAAGGTAAGAACTATATCCTGATTGAGGTGGTAGTTATGAGTACATACTTTAATCAAAAGCCAATGAACACTTAAGTCACTGAACACATTGTAAGCTTAAGATTTGTGCTTTTTGTTTTATGTAAATTATTTTTCAATATAATTGCCTACCAGATTTCTTCTTTGGAAAAAAAAAAAAAAGAAACTGTCTCTTAGCCAAAGCTTTCACTGTGGTTCTGGAAACAAAGGAACACACTGTGGAGTTGCTGTAATGAGTAGTATGTTTTTTTCTAGGATGTGACAAATATGCAATCATGCTTCCTAATTAAACAAATACAAGTGTCATCAGAACATGACGAGAGCATCTACTCATTGTTTGTGTGTTTGTTTGTTTTTAACTGTGTCCATTTGGCTAAAAGAGTGAGTAGAAAGAATGTTAGGAAGCTCCAAGTTATTAAGAATGGCCATTTGTTATTAAAACACTGAAGGACATTGATGACAAATGAGAATTAAGCAGTAGACCAGATGAGGCACGTGTTAGAAAATATGGGCTTGTTTTTCAGAGTTGCCTTTCCTTAACCAAACTTCAACTTTTCAAAGATTTTATGAAAGCTGCTTATTAGGGAGGCATTAAAAAAGGTGTTAGAGATAAAAATTTACTTTAATTCACTCTAAAAAGAGAAAGTTATGCATCCCCCATTACATGCCTGGCATTGTGATGATGACGCCAGGAACAGAAAGGAGGCAAGATCAGCATGGCTCCCTACTTAGAGTCACACATGAGCCCATGTCATTAAGTAAATAATTACAACACAGGTAAAGAATGAGATAATGCTGTCAATGACAGGATGGGCTCTGAAAGCAAACTGCACGGTTCAAATCCTCTCTTGCATTTACTAGCTGTGTACTCTTTGACGAGTTTCTTCAATGCTTTGTGCCTTGATTCTCCACTGGAAAAATAATGGATAAGTAGTTTTATAAGGATTAAGTAAGGTAACAGATTTAAAGTTCTTAGGATACAGTCTGACAGAGAGTGTTCTATAACCAATGAGGGAAATTGTACTTGGCCAACACTAGCATTGGCTCAATAAGCAACATCCGGGCAAGAGAAATCCTCTTACCAGTATCCATTTGGCCAGGTGTCCTGATGTTGGTAACCAATGTTTCATGTTTGCAGAACAGGACACTGGTCTACAGTAGCATCATCCATCTCTTCTTCTGGTAACTTCATGTCCCTGAGGACTTGACTTTCTATGAGGCTGATATACATATATACATATGAAGACAGAGAGACACAGACAGACACAGAGAAGCAGACCCAGTGAAAGAAAGAAACAGACAGACAGATGATGTGACTATGAGAAACAAAGATCTGGTCTGCTTGAGACTTATGTTTCATACCATAAATAAGCAAAATTTTATTATGGTAGGCTATTTGTAGGCATAAAATACCTGTTGAAATTAATATAAACATATCTATAAATATGCATATATATATGCATATATATACATACATATATATATTACATATCTATGTAGAATTAAAGAAAGAGCAAACACATGTTCAAATGAGTAGGTATTTCCTAATTTTATAGTTTGGATAATAACAGTAAGAAAAGCAAAAAAAAATCAAAGATTAATCAATAAGTAGTAAGATCAATTTTAAGGAGTATTTTATAAAAAAAATCTTTCCATTGAGTAAAAATCAGAAACAAAAATAGAACAAACAAGTGAAGGGTGGGCCAAAAGTAGGTTTACAGTTGTGAGTATGTGACAGTTCATTCTCATAATATTATATATTGTTACATTATTTTCCACATGATCAACTGTAAATCTACTTCGCCACACCCTGTAAAAAACAGACTAAAATGTCACTTTTACTGGTGCCTAGAACTGCTGCAGAACCATCTGGATCTAATAGTAATTGGTGTCAGGTAATGTGAGTTCAATCACGGTAGAGTCCAGATGAAGAATTCATCTATTTCAAAAAGACGTGTGGTTCACACTTCAAATAATTCTGCAAATGTTTATCAATGAGATTTTTCTAATAAGAAACAGAATACATGTTAAAATGCTAGTGTTAATTTCTCTTTTTCCTGTTTTGTAATTTTACCTCATAGACATCCACATGCTCTTGATGGAAACTGCCAAGCAATAATTAATTATTTTGTTTTAAAACATTATTGGCTGTTTTTTTTTTCTTAAGTCGTGAATACTAGAATCCCATTAGCAAAATTATCAAGTAAAAAATATATAACTATATTTGATTTACTACACAGAGATGCCGTGATGAATAATTAAAACATTCCCACCAGGACTTTTGGTTTCCGATGGCAGAATGAAGCATGATTTCAAAGTCTTTCTTCCCACAAACCTAATTATAATAAGTAAAAAAAGAGCAAAAAGGCCCAGCTGCAGTGAAGCAAAAAGAAGAAGTTCGTGGCCATTTAAGAAATAAATGTTTCTCTATGAATCTATGCAAAAAAGGCACAGAGCTGAAGTCAAATATTGATACTAAAATAACTTCAATAATAGAAATATCCACTTTCTTTACACAAATACACACATGCACATACAGCCAAATGCCATTTCGTTGTTAGAGAAATGGGCATCATTCACATTTTAATCAAGATAGAGCAAGAACGTGCTCTAATTGTACATGTTCTATAGGTATTAGATAATGCGATCAAATCAGAGTAAGAACTTCCCTGCCTTTCTCACCTCTCCCCTTCTCTCCTCTCACTCAGACACTCCCAGGGTCAGAAATGAGTGTCAGGGGCTAAAGGAGGAAGTGAAATTCGGGAGAGGAAAGACAGAAACAGGCACCATGCTCCCTTCCTTAAAATGGAGAGTCCGTTCTGCTATGGACTTGAACTAGGGGAAGGCACACAATTTAATATTAATCTACATTCTTACTAGAGATTGATTATTAGATACGAACTGCACATTCTAATTTCTGAATCAAGCCTCAATCTGCTACTTAAAGCCAATCCCAAATCCTTGTGACTCCACTTAATTAGGAGAAAAGTAGAGTTCCAAGAGTTTAAGGTTCTTGTTTTTTGTTTTGTTTTTTCCAGTTGCTACTCAACTTACTAATGAAAAGCTGAGACTATACATAAACTATACTTCCATTACTGCATTGTACCCCTTTAAAAATATAAAAAGTGATTTGATTTGATGTTTTTAAGAAGTGGAATCAAGAGTGAAAAGTTCCCACGGCCTTAGGTCTACCACAAATATGAAGTGCTATAATAAAGCCTGTTGATGAACTGCATAAATTAACTTTCTCTTTCTGGAGACAGTAAATGCAGTGTTTTGTCTGACTATATGTACTGCAAACAATGCAGCATTTTATACCATTTCTTTTATGCATAACCCCACTTGCATATTATTAATATTTCCTGACTAGATTCAGTCTTGGAAATGATTCTGCCTGGAATGTTTTAGTTCAATACTCCCTTTGGGAAATTATTTTCAGCCTTAATTAGCTTAATTGACAATGCAACCAAGAAACTTAAAATGAGAGAAAAATAAGAATACGGAGGTGAAAAATAAGGCTTCCAACTCTATTAATAAGAGACCCTGGAAGTCAGTGTATTACAAGATGCACAAATCTGGAGCAGTTGCTTGCTATTGTTTACTTCACTACCATTTCATACATATAGTCAATCCTACCCAACACAGTTACGTTATTTTCCAAAATGTTTGAGTAGACTATAATTATAATACCAAGCTAAACTTTTTAAAGGCTAATATCGTCGTCAATGCTCCTGTGCTGTATACTGCTAGAAATTTTCAGCATAAAACTCTGCATTCTCTTCCCTCTTCAGGGCAGCTGTAACAACGGCTTTTGTGTAGAGAAATAAACAGAAAATATAATTCTGTCCCCACCCTGTACTCTTCCCACTTTAAACCATTGGAATTGGAATTCCATCCAAGCTCCCTTTGGACCTTGGTTTATGAATTTCAGAGGTAAAAACTTTGTGCTAGCCTTGGGGACTGTGTGGAATCCACATAATTTGCTATTTCCTGTGATTTGTCAAAATGTCATTCTTCCCAACAGGACATTTTTTCCCCATCACGAGACTGTGCGCGCGCGCACACACACACACACACACACACACACACACACACACACCCATAGTTACTACTATAAATTAGTTATTAAGAACATACAAAATAGGCTATAATTTAGCAAGATTACAAGTGTGTCTGGTTTTATTAAAATTAAATTAAACAGATCCAAAGACCATCCTTTCTCCTATTAATTTTAGTCAGCATTCTGTATGCAAAAAAAAAAATCGAAATCTATTTATTATCTTTAAAAATTATAGACCCAGAATGAGTGCACTTACCTACACATATTTGTCACTTGCAAAAGAGTAACTTGCATTAAAATTGAAAATGCTAGAAAGTTTACTTAGGCTTTATAAAAACTCACACGTTCAGTTCTTTGAAACAAAAATAAGTTGCACAAATTGGCATGATGTTATAGCGTCCCCACTTTCCTCTCTCTCATCAGCCTCCAGAGTCCTCATATTTCCTTTTGGGCACCAAAGGAATTCCCAACATTCTTGGTGAAACTCCTTTTTCATGTAGCCAAAGGCATTCACTGAAAATCCACTGCTTGACTTTCCAGAACACAAAGAGAAAGAAAACCTGAAATCTAGCAAGAACTTAGTTCTCGTATACTTTTACTTAGAAAGTTACAGTCAGCAGCTATTGAGATTCTTTTATGTAACATTTTCTTTGTTCACTAAGAACTCCAACTTCACAACATTAAAAATTAGCCTTTCTAAAAGCTAAGAAGTTTTTTTTAACTAAGTTGTGTACACAACAAGTCTGAAAATATAACCCTGCTAATACTCATTAGCAATCCACAAATCAATCAGTCAATGATAATTCAAGAGTTCTAACCTATAACATGTAATTGCCTTCCCTGAAATTCACAGGACAACAGAAATGGCCAACAAAACCAAAGCAAAACTTTATAGTCTTATCATTTTGGCATCTTCAAAGTATTGTTTTGGCTAAGTCAGCACACACACAGATATTGAGCCCCTATTATATGCTGTGTCTTCTGCTGCTGTATTTGTGTATTGTTTTCTACTGTTTTCTCCTTAAGGACCAATCAGCTAGTGAATATGTGGTCCTTTGATTGAGAATTAATTTACAAGATCAATCAAAGGACTTACATGTATGCATATAAGCCTAATCAATGGACACAGACAACAGGGGAGTGGGGACATAAATGGGAGGTGGGAGGGTAATGGGGAAATAAGGAAACAGGTGATACCTTAATCAATAAATAAATTTTTAAAAAGATAATTAAATTACACTGAGTGGCCAGATTATTATACATTCAGAGATAATAATCTGTCCACTCAGTGTATATTAATATTGGCCAATGCTAGATAGGCAAGTATTCTCTCCGTTGTTTTGTTGTTGTTTTTTAACATGGATCCCCTGTTAGAAAATCTGCAAAATGGGCTTTGTAAAGAGAACCAAAGACTCAACAAAAACCAGCCATCTAAAAATAACCTATAGTTTTTAACTTCATAGTTTTTCCTTGATAAAGAATGACAACATTTTAACAAACATCTTCACTTTTCCCTTCTCTGAAAGAAAAATGTGGTTTCTCCTGGCCACCTGTAGAGTCCACGACCAAACCATTTTTCTAATGAGTTTGAAACACTTTTCTTACTTCAAATTAATCATTTTAATTATGCAGTCAACATCTGTGTTGGAACTTCAGTCAAGCCAGTTTCCTTATTGGTCTACTCTGGCCATGTATTATCAGCTTGTTCCTTAAAACACCAGACCCATACATGAGCCCGCTAACATGTATTTTCAGGAAGAAGTTTAGTAAATTGCATTAGGGTATGATGAGCTTTACATTTAGATGAGAAAACCAAAAGAAAGTTAAATAAAAATGTACAGATGGAAAGAGCTATCTCCTATTATAGATAGAGAAAAGCATCATCATCTTTCAAGAGGAATTCACATAAAACTAATAAGAGAAATCAAAGTTTTAGGTAAAGAAGATCTGACTATAAAAAGAATGGAGATATAGTGGGAGAACAAATATTCATCTTCCTTCAAAAACTCTACAATATAGGATTTCCTGTTACTAAACATTCCTCGGTCCAGAAAATTTAAATCTGTAGCATTTCTGCAACAAGTAGATAAACCATAAGTTGTCATGAGACAATTTATCACCCTCACTCTTTCTGTTCCCCTTGCAAGGAAAATTATAGACAGGACTGTCAGGTAGAATTCATTGAACAAAGAATGCAAATTGCTGGCCCTTAGTTCATGAGAGCACTGAAAATAATAAAGGAAGTCCAGATGAATGAGAAGGCCCCAGTCCATAGCTTATTTCCACCATAACTAACAAGTTGGCCTTAAAGGAAAATAGTGCAGCTGTAATTTAACTTAAGGGTCTCTAACAAGACAAATATTGCTGCCATTAGAGTTGGCTAAAGGGTATTTGCAAGATCGTTGACATTAGACATTTGATAATTAACAATCGTACAGCCCATTGTCAAGACTTCTTGTTGGGGTTGTTCCTGAAGAAAAATCTGCAGGTGCTGGGATTTAGACACAGCAGCCTCTGGGGATATCTATATTATTTTATTTACTGGAGAAATCCCTTATGGAGAGACTGCAAAATAATCTATTTTATTAATTTATTCTGTGATTTAATGTTGAAAATTTAAATGATTTTTTTTGGGGAGAAAGAAAGGGCAACATGTACATAAAAATTGCTGGCTTAAATTACTTCCAGAAAAGCAACAGTTACCATCTCAATTCCTTACCCTGTGGGTTAAGTGCCAAATAAATACCATAGCATACAGAAAAGAGAAAGGTTACCTTTCTAATGGGTAACCTGGCTACACATAATAGAGGATTGATTTTGGATTGCATTTAAGACATTAGACTCAACAAAAGGAATACCATTTATAGACACAATATAATCCTTATGAAACAAAAAATCGTAGCTATAATTGGGAGTTGGCTCTTTATCAGCAGTTCCCAAAAGAAAATTCAGAACTGGTGAACTGAAGAAAAACCAAGGGCAATTTCAATTTGCCCTTGTTTAGGTCAGGGAAATATAACCGTTTAGGCAACGGTGTCTGTTATACTTTCCAGGAACCAAACAATTGCTACTCTATGAGAAAACGCTACAGGCCATACTGTATGCTGATAGTGTGCAAAATGGTTTAGCACTCCATGGGGCTGAGCATGGTGCCTGGTCTACAGCATGCCTTCAAAGGTAATGGCTGGAGAAATATGATAAGACAAGGAATCCTTTTATAAATATGAGAAGGTTTAATTCCTTTGCTTTAATAGATGGAGGAAAAGAGGAGAAAGGGAGGGAGGGAAGGAGAAGAGAAGGAAGGAAGGAAGGAAGGAAGGAAGGAAGGAAGGAAGGAAGGAAGGGAGGGAGGGAGGGAAGGAAAGGGGGAAGGAGGGGAAAGGGGGAGGGAGGGAAGAAGGAAAGATTTTGGTTTCTTCCGGGTGGGATCAGTGTAAGAAACTGCGAACTTAGGACAGAGATCTAATTTCTAATTTTTTTTTTAAATATATTTTATTGATTTTTCACAGAGAGGAAGAGAGAGGGATAGAAAGTCAGAAACATCGATGAGAGAGAAACATCGATCAGCCGCCTCTTGCACACCCCCTGCTGGGGATGTGCCCGCAGCCACGGTATATGCCCTTGGCCGGAATCGAACCTGGGACCTTTCAGTCCGCAGGCCGACGCTCTATCCACTGAGCCAAACCGGCTTTGGCAAGAGATCTAATTTCAAATCCCAACTTCACCACCCATTACTGCATCACCTTAGGCCAGTGCCCTAACCACACACACTCCCTGTTCCCTTATCTATGAAGCAGGACCACTGCTGTTTGTGCTTGCAGTGCTGTTCTTGTAGTGTGTGTGCTTGTAGCAAAGAACAAGAACAACAGAGACAAAAGAACCTGTGTGCATTCCACTACTTCTTACAACAAAGTGGGGAATGGAAAGGATGGCCCCAGTTCACATCTAAGCTCTGTCCCTTACCAGGTATGACCTCGGGATCAAAGGCAGCACAGAAGTTAAATTTATACCAGAACTCTGTGTGTGTGTGTGTGTGTGTGTGTGTGTGTGTGTGTGTGTGTGTGTGAAGGAACCATTAACAATAGGTGTTGGTTTTTTTAAAGACACTTTTGTTGATTTTTAGAGAGAGAGGATGAGAGAGGTAGAGAAAGAAACATCAATGTGAGAGAGAAACATCGATCCACTGCTTCCCGCACACCTCCTACCAGAGATAGAGCCCACTACCCAGACACGTGCCCCACCTGGAACCTCAGGGCAATCCTTCGGTGGACAGGATGAAGTCCAACCAACTGATCTATATCAGTCAGGGCAAAAACAGTGGTGTTTTTAAGAAGCAATGAGTTAAAATTGGTTTTCCCTGATGCGTTCAATTCACCAACATTCCTATGAAGACCTAAGTGATATTTTAGTTGGAAAAACATCATTTTTTATCTTCAAAGTTAGTAGAATTTTTCGGTGATTTGATCTGATACACAAAAGAAAATCTTTCCATAAATAAAAAAGAAATATTAGCCATCTACATAAGAGAAACAAGTGATATATAAAACAATTTGAAGTAGTAAAGTTCATTTTGAAAGTTCCTAAAATTATTTATTCAGACTAAAACACTTAAGATTTTAAATTGCATTGTTTTTCTTTGTCAGTTAAAATGGTTTATTTAGACTTAGCAACGTTAATCAATGTTGGTGTGACTAGAATTAAGTAGAAAAATGCATGGTTTTCTCAGGTAATTGGCTACATTTGCAGAGAAAAAGTTATCATCATACAGTATCATTTATGTTCATTTCCATAAGATGGTTCACTCAGGTAAATTATAATCTGTATTGGATTTATACATGCTCTCCTTAAGTCCTTTTATCACTTTATTAGATAAGAAAACATGGAAGCAAACATATTACTGAATCTAGTTACATATACAAACGCAAACTTCTTACCACTTCAGAAATTATTCTACTGAATAGTAACTATATAAGAAACCAGTTGCACTAAAATTCTTTCCTAATAACCCAACTTTTAAAATAACTTAAACATATAATGTATAACATTAATCTCGTTAGAATTTCAGTCTCCACTTTAATACAAGCCAGTAAATCAATTTTTCCACCAGTAAATTAGCCCAACATTTTTTTTTCACTGGCTTCTCAAGGTTTTCTTTATCTTATAAACTTAAAATCATTACATTAGAATTTTACAGGAAGAAGGGGCTTCTGGGAGTCTTCTCCAACTCTTCTTCAAGTACATGCTATTTCTACAATGTGTGGAAAACTTCCTGGTTAATTCATAATTTGTAGATGTTTAATGTGCACTTCCCTAACTATGCAATTGGTCAAAATAAAGGTAGCAAATAAGATTCATGGTATCCTATTTTTACAACAATAACAATAAATGTCTCACACATTTGGTAATATCCCAGGCATATAGCTAATTAGTCCATTGTGTTTCTGTGATCTAAGTCTTAAGTTAGCTATTCACTGTACTGTGAGCCTTCAATATATATTTAAGTGATGCTTTTCCCCCAATGATTCTTATATTTTAATACCTTATGCAAATAGAGATGAGATAACAACAATACAGATTAATAGCCAGCAATGAGCCAAACATAAAAATACATCACTTTTTCATATTCCAAATGCAGAAAAACAATCGGCTAAAAATAGACTAAAGCCAATAGAAGATTCACCAATTTCTATCTTTTGGAAATTGCCTTGGAAGTTGATTTTACATTCAGTATTCCTGTGAGTGGCCGAGTGAACTAGGTCTCAAATCTCCATGAATGATCCATTAACTCAGATGCTAAAGTAGCCAATTATCTACTTTCTGTCCACATTTGAAGCCTCCATTCTTGGAAATAACTCAGAATTCAGCACAGTCTCTTCTCAATTAAACATCATTACTGGGAGAAAGCACCTGCCTATCACACCATGAGTTGTTATTGGTTTCAGACTCCCCTAGAGTCACGAGACACCCCAGTTGTATC
The DNA here is from genome assembly GCA_027563665.1 of Antrozous pallidus. NCBI lineage: Eukaryota > Metazoa > Chordata > Mammalia > Chiroptera > Vespertilionidae > Antrozous > Antrozous pallidus. The sequence continues at coordinate 47,601,698 of CM050524.1, read as the reverse complement.
CCCCAGGATGCCATCTTACCAAGGACATGATGTTTTATGAAATTAACCAAGAGGAATGAAGCCACAAGACAAGAGGAGAAAATGCCTCCTTTGTTTTAATCCAATTAAATGAAGTGCAAATTAGCAGCGTTTGGCACGGTCCCTAAAACGAAGAGCTGAGGTCCACATTCTCAGAATGAAAATGACTACAGTGTACTTCCTTGTTTGACGGTAACTATTATTTCAGATGCTGAGAGATGGGAGATAACAGCTCTACACATGTTAAATAGGCAGAGACTTATAAAGGACTATAAGGTACTTAGAAATATACGCTGTTGCCGTAAGTGAGTGAAGGGTGGTAACTGGAGGAGAAGCCAAGTAGAAAAGGCATGGTCCAGGGACAAGAATACAGAGCTGGACTCATGGATGCAGCGTTCTATTCCCCGGTGGGCTGCCGAGGAATTGAGGACGCTTAAGGCATGTCCCCTTACCTTCTTACGCTTCAGTAACCTCATTGGACAAACTGAGTATTTATTACATGATTTACTAAATTCAGATCAGAAGAGGTAACAGAATAAAAGGACTTGGGAGAGTTAAAAATATTTTATTTGAGACTGCGGGGTAGTATGGAAGAACATGGATTTTGGAGTTAATTCAAACCCAAGTTAGAACTCTCTAAGATGTGAGAATGGGCAACAACAATTTCCCTGAATCCTTCTCTTTCTTTCTTTTCTTTATTGATTAAGGATTTGAATATATGTCCTTATTGCCTCATGGCCCCCCATACGTTTCCACACTCACCCCTTACCCCTGTTGTCTTGTGTCCATTGGTTAGGCTTATATGCATGCATACAAATCTTTTGATTGATCTCTCTTCATTATCCCCACCCTCCCTTACCTTCCTTCTGAGGTTTAAAGGTCTGATCGATGTTTCTCTGTCTCTGGATCAGTTTTTGTCTATCAGTTTAGGTGGTTCATTATATTTCACAAATGAGTGAGATCGTGTGACATTGATCTTTCTCTGACTGGTTTATTTCACTTAGCATAATGCTCTCCAGGTCCATCCATGAATCCTTTTTTTTCTTGGAGAAAGAGTGATATTATCTACTTCACAGAGTTGTTAAGACCGGATGACAGAACATATGGATTCTTTAGTTACATATGTTATAAATATTTCACTGCTTATTTATTTATTTTATACACACCTATATATAAAAGCTCTATTTTCTATCTATCTATCTATCTATCTACCTACCTACCTACCTACCTATCTATCTATCATCTGCCTATCATCTTCCTTTAACAAGCCAAAGGATCATTGCTCGTGGTTAGTTCTTCCTTTTCACTGCGAGAGTAGCATGACGCTTATGACAATATGTCACAGGCTACAAACTAATGAAATATACAAAAATAGGATTAAAAAAACATCAAATAAAGATAGCCTTTTATCTACTTACAAGAATTTACTTTAATCTAATTTCTTTTTTATGATATAATAAAAAGTGATAATCAAGAACACAAAATGCACTTTATTTGGTACCATTTCTATGATGCCACTAAAACACTATGATAAATTACTCTGTTAAACCAAAAACACAATCAACAACCACAAAAAAAGAATACTAAGATATCTGACATATCCTAAAAAGTAAATTAGTTTTCTGCAATAAAATGAGCTTTGTTTATGATCTGATTGATTCAGGCAGAGGGCATTTCTTTCCCCTTTTCTAAGGACATACTTTTGAACAGAAACAAGGAACTGTCATTTTGCTAAATCTCCTTTGAACAAACTTGGAATTAATGCTATATAACTTTATTAACCAATGTCACCCCCAATAAATTCAATTTAAAAGTAAAAATACTAATAAAACAATTTAACAATGAAAAGGGGATAGATTTTGACACACATTTAACTTCCAATGCAGTTGGGCACCACAGAAGGTATTCCTCTATTCTCAACATCCTCCATTATGTCAAGAGAGACCCTTTAATACACAATGTTAAAAAAAAAAGACTTTACAAAATTGCATTCCACCATAACATAGCACAACAATGGTGCAAAAGAGACAAAGTACTGTATATTTTTGAAAGTATTAGTAAGGGGATGGCAGGCATCATGGGCAATAGACATGCGTACAAGGTTCCTCACTTATTTCTTTTCTATTTTTTTATTAGTTAAGGTATTACATGTGTCCATATCTCCCCATTGCCCTCCCCCCGCCCCAAGGCTCCTCACTTACCAAGGCATTCGTTCGCTTTGGTTTAATTCTTGCTAATGCTATCTAGAAATTCTCAATAATTTTTGACCAATTATCATTTTGTCCTACGTCCTGAAAATTATGTAAGTATTCCTAAGGAAAGACAGAAAATTCTGTAAAAATTTCTCCCTACATGTAGTGGAAGTTTTCTTGATCTAGGATTGGCCCATCACTGGGAGAACCCTATTGTGGCATAAGAAGTCAGTCGCAAAGATGATCCTCAGCAAAAGGATAATATGCATGTTAGGCTCCATCTCATGTTTTTGCACCATTCTTCCCTTGGCGGTCATTGTCTCAGGTGCTTTTATTCTCCCACCTGCAACCAACCCAAGGTGCTCCTCACCTTACTCTAGAGCATAATCTGAAAACAGAACTCTGTACCATTGTTTGCCTTTTTAAAAATATATACTTTATTGATTTATTGCAGAGAGGAAGGGAGATGGATAGAAAGTTAGAAACATCGATGAGAGAGAAACATCGATCAGCTGCCACCGACACGCCCCCCACCCCCCCAACTGGGGATGTGCTCGCAACCAAGATACATGCCTTTGACTGGAATCGAACCCAGGACCTTTCAGTTCGCAGGCTGATGCTCTATCCACTGAGCTAAACTGTTTTCAGGCCATTGTTTGCTTTTAAGTCAATAGTTTGTCTCTTCTCAAGGCATTTCTACTTCAGGCTTTCCTTTAATTTATTCAAAACATTTCTCTCTGTAAAAGGAATTTTGGGCATTTGTGATTTGTCAGGCTCATATTTTGTATAGGGGTTCTTGTTAGAACTCTTGTAATTTACTTGTGAGGTAACTGCCTATTAATTGCCACTGCCCCCACCCCAACCCTAGAAAGATGTAAAGATGTGACTTGCCTGACCTCATCGTTCTGTTCCTGTTTTTTGTTTGTTTGTTTTTAAAGTGATGTTTTACTTGTGGCCTATTTCACAGTGCTGCTAGGAGTTAAATAACAGCCATGAAGCTCTCCTCTCCCACTGCTTAATAATCATGATTAATGACTCTGCAACATAGCACTCTCCAGCCGTTTTGGACAACAAGAGATCAGAAACTCAGATCAGAAATTCTGCTTCTGAGAGGACCTGCAGCCACTTCCAGGCAAGCCCCACCAGCACAGGAAACAATGACAGAAAGAACAACTGATCTCTTATTAGGCTCACTCCCAAGCCCGTGCCCCCAAGATTTTCTCATTTGCAAATGCCATTTGTCTTGATCTTTCTCCGGTCAGACAAGGATAATGAAGTGAATTTAGTGTTGTTAAAAAGGGAATTTAGGTCTAGAGCGTGAGGAACGAGGCTTCCTACTGATCTCCAGAAGGATGGCAGGGGCTCTACAGAAATCAGGCTTTCCCAACTAACTCATACTGTTCCACACTCCTGCCCTGGAGGAATCTCAGGCAGGGTGGGCGGGCAACAAGGGTGACATGATCATGTAGTCTTCTGGCTCATGATGGCTGACCTCTCAGTAGGGCCTGCCAACAAAAATGCCAATTAGTCGCAAGAGTGGCAGAGACAAACAGGAGAGTCAATCAGTTGACATTAGCAAGGAAAACACCAGCCAAGACCCATGTCAAAACAGATGATGCTGGGCCACTCATGTAGAAAGGGTTGACAAAATTGGCCCTAAACTGCACTGGACGTGCCGAATAATGGCTGACATCATGCTTGCTACATAGCATAGCTATTTAAAAGAAATTAAATATGCAAAAATAAAAATTTTTGTGGTACTTACATTACAAGAAAGAGAAAAGGAAGGAAGGAGGGATGCAAGGAAGCCTGTATATGAGACCAATGAAATCTCAGTAGGTAGACTAGTAGTTTTTAAACATTAACATGCATCAACACTACCTTGCGAGCTCTTCGTAGAGAGATTGCTGGGCCCCACTTAGAGAGTTTCTGATGCAGTGGTTCTGAGAAGTCTAAGAATTTGTTCTAACAAGTTCCCAGGTGATGCTGAAGCTATTGGCTCAGAGGCTGCACTTTGAGAACCACTTTCCTAAACCGTGATAGGAGAGACTGACTCTATTCTGTAGTTAACAAAAGGCATAGACAGCATTGGGCTGAAGGCAAGCCTCTCTATCTTTGCTGCAACTGATGTCAATCTGTAAAGTAGAAAACATTTTATTTGCTTTTGTACGACTCACAAATGAAGTATTAAGTACATTCTAAGCCTTGTGTAAGATACTGGCATTGATATTTTATAGCTGGGACATAAAAATGAATGTATATAAAAGATAATAGGGATGTGAAGCCTGTTCACAAAGCTCAGAGCATGCCCATCACAATGCAGAGGAAAGAGCACAGCCCAGTCCATGTGGATTTTGTTCCCAGTTCCCTCCACCTTAAACTGCCCTTCGGTACTGGGCCTGTCATTTAATACTGTTGGCCTCAGTTTTCTTACCTCAAAAATGGAGAGGCCAAAATAGAAGAACCTGAGTTTCTTCTAGGTGTACAATTATTTTTTAAATATATATTTTATTGGTTTTTTACAGAGAGGAAGGGAGAGGGATAGAGAGTTAGAAACATCAATGATAGAGAGACATCGATCAGCTGCCTCTTGCACACCCCCTACTGGGGATGTGCCCGCAACCAAGGTACATGCCCTTGACCAGAATCAAATCCACAGGCCGACGCTCTATCCACTGAGCCAAATTGGTTTCAGCCAGGTGTACCATTCTAACCTAGGTTATCAGACAGTCAATGGAGTTGCTTGTTTTCTAAATCACTTGCTCTTTCCTAAAATATAACTATCAGATGCCATTTCACATCATAAATGGAATTTAGAAAGTGTTGTCAAAATGTGTTCCCTAACTGTACACCTGGGAACACTATGCACTAGTAGAGACAAGCAGTATTGTGTGGTTGTTCTGTATTCATGTCAGGTGGTTTTAGCATGACCTCAGTCTGCGGCTCCTGGCAGCAATGTATGACATCAGATCACACAGTAGAAATCTGAATGTAATTTTCCCAAGCATATTCCTAAAGATGATGGATCATTTGGCCATACAATGACCACTTTTCTAATAGGAAAAATCATTTGGATCTATTAGAAAAAAACTTTTTCAACATTTTTTGTCAGATATTTCTAGGATAACATGCTGGGATAGCTAGACATTAATCCAGTGATAGCAATGTTTCCATTAATTTATAAATGTCTACATAAATGCCCATCAAATTTAAGTAGAAATATTTTTCTTAATCATCTCCACAAAATTAATAAAGGTATAGGTCAAGGGGGTAAAGAATAACCAAAGATATTACTTATCTTATTGTTCCAGGGTTAATTTTAGAATTTTAGGCATGTTATAATAAACTTGTAATGGTAGCATTTTTTAAAAAACACAGCTTCAGGTTTTCCAAAACGCCATGCTTTAAAACATCAAATGGTGTTAGAAAACTAGTAAATCATTTTACTAATTATTTAAATATGAATTTGGCCAAAAGAGATGACGATTTTGTCACTTTTTCCTTCCCGGAACCTGAACACAAAAGCATAGTAGGCAGGATCAGGCCTGGGGATGAATATCTTGGCTAGTATTTATCAGCCAATTTATGTTTGGCAACTTGCTACACTTTCTGAGCTTCAATTTTTTCATCATAGAGTGACTAATAAGTATAGGATGAAAGGTGAAGATGGATGTAAAGTCCCTTTCATGAGGCCTAACACACAGTAGTTGATTGATAAATGACGGCGGTGGCTATTGTTCTTAAGAGTTCTGCTTTTCTGGAAGGCAAGCCTTTGGTTTAGTACTAAAAGTCCCTTCTGTCTAGAAGTATAGGCTATGAACACAACCTCACAGGCTGGCTTCGCTTTTCTTCACTTAAAACCTCGTAGGAATTGGCACATGTCAACAGATCATAGTTGATCATTTCACCTTGGATGCCAGCATCAGAATCTTACGTGAAAGCTGGCTTGTGATAGGTGTGGCGCCATGCTCACAAACCCAACTGCAGGGTTATATTTTGCATTCGAAAGCATCCTTGAGCAAAGCAGGTTATACACGTGCAAATGAAAAAAAAAAGTACATCAACTCTTATGCCTGTGAAAATTAACAGAAAGCTTGTTTCAAACTGTGCTTACCCCACAAAACATGAAGAGAATGTCAAAATATTTTCTCTTGCTTGCTGGAGCACTATTTTTAGATGGATTTTGAATAGAGAACACATATTTGCTAAAGACGCCGAATTCATTCCAGATGGGGGCTTTGCTGTGAAGTTAGGGGATTCGAAAGAAATCTGGTTTTCCTTTGTTACAAAAACCCAGAAAGGTGGATCAGCTGAAAAACTAAGGTTAGCCCAGCGCAGACCTGGTATCTCCATGAATATTTTATAATCATTTTTAATACATTTAGAAAAGAGCTTCCTTCAGAAATAAAACAGAATAAGAAAGCAAAATCAAAGAGAGGGAGGAAGGAGGCCAGGAGGGAGGGGGGAGGGGTTGAGAGGGAGGGAGGGAGGGAGGGAGGGAGGGAGGAAGGGAGGGAGAGTAGGGAAAGGGTGGAGAGGGCCCCAGAGAAAGAACTTCAGTGCTTTCTGGTTTCTTCTCACTCCATTTCAAACCTCCCACCGGTGTAATTGCAGCTCCCTGTTGAGGTCTGAGTTGGGTGGCTAAACTGCTTTGGCTTTGGAATGTTCCAACTTCAGACGTGAGGGACGCTGCACAATGGGCAGTTCCAGAGTTACGAGTTTCTCCCACATACCAAATACATTAAGTAGCAGTGGAGTGCTTGGAAGAGCTCTGGCACCAGGCCACTCTGTAACAGGAACTTGCTTGGCAAAGAGCGGCTTTAAGCACATTTGCTGCGTGCATGCTTGTAGCCATTTCTTTCCCTGTTAGCCCCCCCCCCCCCTGAAACTGACATGGGTGGGCCAGTTCTTTGAGGATGTCCACCAGCTGAATAGAAGGCAAAGGCCAGACCTAGAATTTGCCACGTGGGCTCTGTCCACGATCTCTGATGATCCTCCCTCTGCTCACGCCATCATGTGTTGTATGTGTTCCTCTCACATGCCAGATTCTCCTCTGGGCTGAGCTGAAGCTTTATATTATATTACTAAGCATTATCACTGGAGATGAAATCAAAACCAGGAAGGAGGTAAAGAGTGTCTGCTCTATCACAAAAATGGCAAAATCAGATATGTTAAGCTTTTGTAGAAAGAATGAAAACAACTACAACACTGATAGTGCAATCTAATTGTCACAGTTAACCATTTAAATATATGTCAAACATAATGGAGAAGCAGGCTTCATTTTCCAGTATGTTAACAGCGAAAAAGGAGTCACCTATACCCCGGAAGATAAAGCCTGCTAGTAAAACATAACTGATGTATGTTGCAAAAAAGTATGTCATCAAACAATGCCTCCATTGTAAAACAATTCCAACCTATGCATGAAAGATTTCAAATGCCAGTACAGCATTCAATTTGATACTGGAGTTTTATCATATTATTTCATGCGAAAAAATTATATACTCAATCTGTCTGACAGCTTTGCATATAAAGAACAGTTTCTGCATGACAAATGCAATGAGCTTATTAAGTTACCAATACACTGCCAAGCCATATTGTCTCAGCAACAGCCGACCCAAAATATTTTCAAATGATTTTTTTAAAGGGCAATGTGGGAAAGGCTGAACAATTGCATGTTCTGACTTTAATAAAAGTCACAATGGCAGGAACAGTTACCTTCTATCTAATTAGAACAAATCATCCATAAGCCTCATTTAGCCCATATTTAGTCTGTCACAGACTTTTATTTTTTGAGGAAGTTGGAAATATTAGTTTTTGATTTATCATCTGCTACTCCACTGCTTTAAAAAAAAAATACTCACCCAAACTACTAAACTGAATATAAAAACAGATCCCTTTCTGTTTCTTAAAAATATAAAGACATGAGAGTCGTTACAATATAGTCATATGACAGCAGGGGGGGGGGAACCCAAACTATTCAATAATGCAAAAGATTACTTTAAGAGAATATTTAATCAAAGTTGGGAATAGAAAGTAATTCAAGCAGACTAGCTTTCTAATTTCTTCATTTTCTTGAAGGCACCTTTGCTCTATATCTTGAACTAAAGGCACTAAGTTATGGTTGTATTACAAACAGAAATTATGAAAATCTTACATAATAATCACATCTACACTAAAAAAAAAGAAAGGAGAGAAATATGCAAATTGACCATCATTTCATGATGCCCACCAGCCAATCAGGAGCGGGTATGCAAATTAACCCAACAAAGATGGCAGTGGCCCACTCCCCAGCCACTCCAGGCCTCTGGACAGCATACATGCAGGCTGGGAAGGGTGGGACACCTGCTATGATGGGGAGGGCAGGGAGGCAGAGTGAACTACAGGAGCAGTGCTCTGGCTGCTACAAAGACTGAAGGCTCCGGTCAGAACAAAGGCCTGAGTTTTGGGTGACAGAAGAAAACCAGTCCCGGCAGCCAGGGGAAGGAAGGCCTATGGCATGAATCTTCATTCAACGGGACTCTAGTCCTATCTAATAAAAGAGTAATTTGCAAATGTGACCGTACCTTGGCTCCTGATTGGCTATGCTACCAGCCAATCAGAAGCGGGGGCAGGGCCATGCAGTGCACGATCCTGCCTCTCCTGCCTCCTCCATATGGCCTGGGGAACAAGCACCTTGGGCCTAGGGAGCAGACACTGCCCTGGTGGTCCCGGCAAACCTACGGTGCCAGTTCCCCAGGCCACGCAGAGGCACGGCAGGAAGGCCGGCCACCGCCGTGCTTTGCCATGGGTGCCTGGGGTCCAAGACTGTGAAAGGCTCAAGTGCAGGGGTCCCAGATCATTGGTGCGCATGTGAAGGGCGAGTCCATGGGAGGCTGAGTGGAAGACCGGCTACCGCCATGCTTTGCTGCGGGCGCCGGGATCCCAGATCGTGAAGGGCATGTGCGCACGGGGGTCCCAGATCGCCATGGTGGAGGGGCCAAGGCAGAGGCCATTAGGGGTGATCAGGCCAGGAGGGGTGGACAGTTGAGGGTGATCAGGCTGATGGTGAGGGGAAGTTGGGGCCGAGCAAGCTGGCAGAGGGGACCAGTTGCAGAGTGGTTAGCAAGCAGAGTGGTTAGGGGTGATCAAGCAGTCAGGCAGGTGAGCGGTTAGGAGTGGATTGTGAGGGGGTTGTCCAAGTGCCAGTTTAGGCCCGATCCCACATGGATCTCAGATTGGAGAGGATGCAGGCCGGACTGAGAGACAACCCCCACCTCCACCACCACCTGCACAAATTTCGTGCACCGGGCCACTAGTATCATAATAAAAGGATAATCAAACAGCTAGGACTCGCTCTATTATTGATATGATTAAATAGTACTACTATTAAAAAGAACTTGCTAGGTGTCGGGTATTATGCTGAGCAATTTAAACGTATTTTTTTTTATTTCTCACATCAATTCTCTAAAGCAATCCCATTGAACAGATGAGGAAAATAAGACAAAGATGCATAACTTGCCTAAGGTCATGGGGACCAATACAAACCTAAGTCTCTGGCTATAGAAGTGCTGAGCTCTAAACTTTTCTTTTACTTTATTGCCTTGCTTCATTAGGTTGGGGGCAGGAGGGGAGCTTTCCTCACATAAATGAAAACTATGAAGGGTGGTCAGACTATCCTATGAACAAATGTCAGTCATAGCCAAAATAGCCTAGTCACACTAAAATAACAAAGATGACTTCGTAACTGTTCTTAATCAACAACTATGCAATGGAGACACAACTTAGTCACAGGCATCACTCTTTGTTAAATATTTTAAGAATCTCCCACCCCAATTACAGGGAAAGTTGCCAACTGAGAACAAAGACTGCTGCTAAATTGTCTTAAGTACAGCTTCATTATAAATTTAAGAGTGAAGTTTTCCAACAGATTGAAAGTAGTCTGGAGTGTTGTTGTTGTTTCTAATTCCCTTCCCTTCAATATGGTCTAGAGTTAAAGAAGAATGGGTTCATGTGGTGGATGTTTTGTTTTAATATATATTATGTTATGTAGAGTTGTGAATTACTGAAGTCACTTCCCAGGCCTGAAGGTTACGTGTGCTGACACTGTACACTACGGTCACTGCTTTCCAACTGGGCAGAAACCTTGAGAGAGTCCTGGCTGCCAATGGCCACACACTCCTCTCCTTTGGTCAAAAGGGTGGGCACAAGTTGCTTTTATAGTTGTAATACAAATAAATAATACAATAAATAATAATTATACAAAAAACTCTGTATTTCATGTACTTACAATTGTAACCCTACTTTTGCCCACCCCTATAATAAGGGAAGTAATCCAACAGATAGTATCATGCAATGAAAGAGGCTAACAACTAATTTGAAGACAAACTAAGTTATAACGTTAGGGTTTGTCAAAACTGTTTTCTTTAATTTCTCTCTGATATATAGGTAGAATAAGCAAATCCTACTATACAGATAACCTATATACTTACTGGCACATATATATAAATTTAATAAGTTATCAACCAAATGGGAAAAAAATACATGGTCATTGAGTAAAAGTTCACATTTCCTGTTACTAAATTTTTTTTCCATATTTATTTCCCATCACTGAATTTTTTTTAATATTTAAGAGAGTAGCTGAGACAATAGTAACAAGAAAAATCATATGCTAGTCTACAATAAGGGTATGAAGTCATCCTAGAACAATGCATTATTTAATTATATTTTGAATTCTTATTTCAAAGTCAACCTGCTAATGATTGCAGGAACATGCAACATAAATACAACTCCCTTATTCATTTTTCAGTGGTATCAATTATGTATTTGAAAATAGCTTTTAGTGCTCACAAGGAATATGGTACTAGCTCCATTAGATCCTAGCTTTATTTATTCAATATTAATTTTATAATAAACATTTATGGACCACCAGACTGTGTGTAAGGCATTGTTAAAAAGAGAATATATGACTGGATATCTGAGGTGATCATTGAAAGGGTTTAGAGCTGAAGGAGACACTGACATCATAATGAGTGTGCTGTTCTGCATTTCAGTAATAGCTTCTGGAACATTCATGACCAGACCTGTTGTCCCTGGTGCCCCTAGGCCAGTGATTGGCAAACTGTGGCTCATGAGCCAAATGCGGCTCTTTGGCCCCTTGAGTGTGGCTCTTCCACAAAATACCACGGCTTAGGCGAGTCTATTTTGAAAAAGTGGTGTTAGAAGAAGTTTAAGTTTAAAAAATTGGGCTCTCAAAAGAAATTTCAATTGTTGTACTATTGATATTTGGCTCTATTGACTAATGAGTTTGCCGACCATTGCCTTAGGCTAATTCGACATTACATTCTGAGCAGCTTTCCTTCCTGGAAAGATAATCATTTCTAAGATAAATCTTGTTTCTCAGTTAATATCCCTAAAGTATTTCACAAAAGCAGACAGAAACAGAAAGAGAGAGAGAATAGACTGGGGAATACTTCTCTTTCTGGATAAAGCCCATTAGAAAGAAAAAAAAGTAAGTAAGAGAATGATAATGACCGGTTCTTGCTATTTTCTCCCCAAATGCATCACTTCCTTCCTACCTTGACTTTGGCCCTACATTATTCTGATATTTCCTGATTTTGGATATAAAATGTTATTGGACTTAGAAAGATAAATCAGACAGTGCTTCAGGAACTGAGCACAAATAAACTGAAATAAAATGGCTAATTAAAGTGAACCAACCACAAGGACTTCACCATGAGCATGTAAATACTTAAGATCTTTCATCAGTAGAAGGCAACAGGCTATGAGTGGGCGGCCTGGACTTGCTCATTGGGCATTCTGATAACTAGGACTTCACAAATTAGTCTGAAAGAAGGACACATTCTGTAATTGGAGTCAATATGTAATCTTTGTTCTATTACAGTGGTCGGCAAACTGCGGCTCGCGAGCCACATGCAGCTCTTTAGCCGCTTGAGTATGGCTCTTCCACAAAATATCTGTGCGATTGAAACGTACAGTGCAATTGGAACTTCGTGGCCCATGTGCAGAAGTCGGTTTTTGGCTCTCAAAAGAAATTTCAATCATTGTACTGTTGATATTTGGCTCTGCTGAATAATGAGTTTATCGACCACTGCTCTATTAGACAGACAAGCTGATTAAGAAGCACAGGACAGAGGCTGCAAGGAGGAAAACTCCAGAGGGATAAAAAAAGGGGGGGGGGATGCATTTTGAGTCTGCATACCAAGTAAGCTTTGTGATTTCAGGAAACTCCACATAAGATTATGGATAATCCCCTTTCAAACCTAGAACAAAACTTATGACTTCCATGGGCAGGATCAGCTGTGTTTATCATGAGAAAGGCATCCGTGGAAATCAGGTCAGTGGACCACACGAGGCTGGGGAGCCCCTCAGCCACATTGGATGATGACTGGTGTCAGGACTGGTGCCTTGAGTCTGGTTCCCTAGAAGCAAAGTCCAAGATGAGGGGTCCGGGATAGGATTTATCAAAGTGCTCCCTCCCAGGATAACATGGGAAGGGAGTGGAAGGAAACACGACAGGAAAGGGAAGGAAACCAAACAAGAGCCCTTTTTTTTTTCTTCTTTTAAATCTTTATTGTTGAATGTATTACATATTGTCCCCCTTTTCTCCCATTGAGTCCTTTTTTCAAGAGAAGTGCTATGAAGGGAAGCTATAGTTTGGACCCCCTGGGGAACACTACGGTTGACAGGTTGGCATGTTAAGTGTTTGTCCCAACATAAGGCAAGAGCTTTCATACATGCCAGGGAGGATTATACACCTCTCGCCACCTCAGCAGCCCAGCAGTCCCAGGGTATTCTTCTGAACAAAGTCCAAGTGCACGCAGCGCAGGCAAAGCAACCAGAGGCTCAGTGATGGGAGCACAGAAATGGTAAAAGGGATTTGCTGACATATGGGTGGAGTGCCAACAAGGAACTGCACAGACCCCCAAAATGGGTGAGGATGCTCCTTATCTGATCACCAGAGCCAATTCTTTTCTGGAACAATTTTTTGGACCACACCCTCCTAGGACAGATCTAGCCAGTGTCCATGTCTCAACACTAGCACTCGTCTGCCGGCTAGTCCCTAAAATGTCACATTAATCTAGGGCTACCGTTAGAACATGCAGAAAAGGAAGAATACTACTGGCTGTGCAATGCATATGTCTGCAAAGCAATTTCATCCCAGTGGCATAAGCAATGCAATCACCACCGTGGTGCTGCAGATTTAATAGCTTAATTTTGTACAGACTGACAATGTCCACCCTAACAAACCCCCTGTTATCTTAGGACAAGGCTGCCCAGCGTAACATGTGGTACCGAGTGCTTATATATAAGTGTGCCCTCTCTAGGAGCAATTCAAAAGGTGGGCAGGGAAGAATGAGTTAGCAGGGGAAACGTAAGCACTGCTTCAATATTTAGAGAACATAAGGTATTATTATAGGATTAATAAGCAAGGCTAGTTCAGCAATAGGGAAGGCTGCCAAGGGAGGCTGCGGAATTGCTATCACTGGAGATAATGAAGGCTGAGAATAGATACCCACCCAGAATGGATTTTATAGACAATAAAAATCTATCGCATTATTCTAGAAAGGGGATGAGCTATGTGTTTCACTGTTGGTCTCTTCCAGCCCAAATAATTTCATAAATTAGATAAAGCCGATGAGTTTAAAATATTACTCATTAAGTAGTACTTATTCCAAAGCATATCTAGCACAGGGGTGGTTAAATGCAGAAGGTACTGAATGACGAATATAACTGGAATTATAAACCACGGCTAGCACCAGCAAACAAACGCCCACTCTAAAAACAGGACGACGGGAATCCAGGAAGGCAAGGTTTTTGCAGTGTGGAGAAATAGAGACCAAAATACCACACCGTGGTATATTTGAACTTCAGGTATTTGGGGGCCTGGATGAGCAACAGTTGCAAGTTATGTGTTGAAACACTGTCTGATGTCTATGGTGAAAAGACATAGAGTTCTGAATACTTAGTCTATTCTGGGGAAAGTGCCTACTGATACCATGGAGGAGGATGTGAATTTCACAAAGATTTGAATAGTTGCATAGGACAAACTAGAATGAATAAACTTTAATTTTATTTTTCATTTCAGAGAGAGGAAAGGAGAGAGGGGGAGGGATAGAAACATCAATGTGACAGAGAATTATTGAGGGGCTGCCTCTTGCATGTCCCCTACTGAGGAATGAGCCCACAACTTGGGCAGGTGCCCTGACCAGCAATCTAACCATGACTCCCTGGTTCATAGATCGGTGCTCAACCACTAAGCCACACCAGATGGGCAGATGAATAATTTTTTTAAGCATCTCATGAATGTGACAAGGGGTTCAAATTTACCATTTCTGACCATGATCCCTGTACATCAAGAATGAAAATTTAAAATTTTATTAGTGGCTCAAATACCAGCTTGTCATTCACATGCTGGGACTGTGGCTTATTAGGCATTATGCCTGCCTCAGTGCATGGCAGCCTGAAACACATGAGTTTCTTTGAAAGAGCAAATTGAGACAATGATAAATCTACCTATTTAATACTGTGCAGTGGTCTCTGACCAAGGGAGGAGTCAAAGAAAAGAGATTGCTCTAAGCCTTACCACTTTTCTATGATGCAATTCCATGACAAAACTCTTAATAGACTACCTCAATGTTTCATGCTAAACATTTAATGCACTAGAGGCCTGGTGCACAAATTTGTGTTCCAGTGGAGTCTCTCGGCCTGGTCTGCAGGATTGGGCTCTTGGACATCCCCCAAGGGGTCGTGGATTGTGAGAGGTTGCAGGCCAGATTGAGGGAACCCATAGGTGCATGATTGGTGCCGGGGAGGGACACAAGAGATTGACCAGCTGGGGAGGGACCACAGGAGGGCTCTAGAATGTGTCCATCCCATCTTGTTCAGTCCCTATCAGTCAGAATCCAGCAGCAAGCTATCCTATCAGTCAGAGGGTCTGTCCTCTGGTGGTCAGTGCACATCATAGCGAATGGTCGACTAGTCAACTGTCTGCCCCCTGGTAGTCAGTGCATGTTATTGTAAGCAGTTGATCGGCCTTAGTATATCATTAACATATTAGTGTAATTGGTTAAATGGCCGCCTGGATGACCAGGCACTTAGCATATTAGGGTTTTATTATATAGGATTCTCTTGCTGGGAAACTAATTATGTGATTTCCATTGCACATGCATTGGACACATTCTACCTATGGAATCTTCCGTGGTTTTTAAATTTTAGATTCTGATTCTAGAGCAACACAATAAATTACTGGAACCTCTCAATCACCTCCCCTTCCAGATTTTAATTACATTATAATATCTGGAGAATTATATAGGCATTTTAAAGCCTATATACTTATACTTGTCATTGGTCCATGAAAATATGGGTGCAGTTATATTCTGAAATCAAAATAGTTATCTTAAAAAATAGAAAAAAATTATTATAGGGAAATTAATAATAAAAAAAACACTTATTTACCTAGATACTGGCAGTGAACACACCATTAACTTACTTATCAGGGTTAAAAAAAAAGATACCTATTTATATTTCAGAAAATTGATAAAATCATAAAACCTTAACTCAGTATGCATTTGATAAAGGTATCCTAAATGATAAGCTATGCCCCAAAATGAGAATTTTTAGATCTGAACAGTCCTGCATTTTTTCAAAAACATTTATTTAGTGCATAGTGTGTGCAAAACACTATACTAGGAACTGTTGACACAATAGAGAGTTGAAGACTGTCCTCAGCTTTATGGGGCCTTTGGATCAGTGAGGAACAAAGACTAAACAAATAATCATGTAACCAAAGGTGAACTTGGAATTGTGACAAGCTTAAGAAAGTAAGCAGTTGCATGAGTACCTACCCAGAGGATCTCACCCAGCCAAGGAGGTCAGGGAAGGCTGACCTAAGAAGGTAGACCTGAGCAGAGATTAGAAGGATAAACAGAAACTAACGAAGTGAAGAAAGAGGAAAGAGAACACTTTCTAGCCCATGAAAATACTAGGTGGCATTTACTGCCAATAAATGTACCTAAAGGTTGAGGGAAAGGAGGACACGCTGTAGACTTTTTAAGTCAACTTATACATGGAAACTGTGGAAAGGAATGGATCAACCCCAGTTCTTGGATGAACTAGGTGGTGGGGACGTTAGGATTCAAAAAAAATTGTATAATACCAAATATCCCTTTTTTGTTTTCCCTCACAAGCTTTAAAATTTCATTCCAATTTTCTCACGTTTACAGAAAACAGATCTATCATTTGTTCCTAACAGATGATCACCTCCTCAGCACTCTCAAGGAATTTTTGTTTCAACATTTATTTTTAACATATTTTTACCGATTTCAGAGAAGGAGAGAGAGATAGAAACATCAATGATGAGAGAGGATCATTGATCGACTGCCTCCTGCATGCCCCCTTCTGGGGATCAAGCTTACAGCCCAGGCATGTGCCATGACCCCGAATTGAACCAATGATCTCCTAATTAATTGGTCGACATTTAACCTCTGAGCCACACTGGGCTCATTTCAACATTTAAATTTATGACCATTGTCATATAGAAAATGTGCTGTACGCAAATCTAATTTATGCCGAAGATGTGCTAGCACTGCCAAACCATTGAAAGTCTGACATTGTTTAAATGGAGGGGCACTCTGAAAACAGTTGGCAGGAGGTTGCACTATTAGCAAGACAAACTGATGTTAGAATAGACTAGACCAGAGCAGGTCCCACTAAGTGAGCCCAGTGCTTAATGATGCCATTTGATGTTCTTTCTTTGGTCATGAATGATCTTATATTGATCAAAGAAGAAAGCAAGCACCGACAACTAAGATGTGGGAACTAATGTTGTTTTTGCTCAGCCTCTAAAAAGCACTCCAAAGTGATGAATAATAGCTCTTGGGTGCTAATTTTTATGAACTGAAAGGCAATAGTGAGTCACACATAAATACTAAATTTCATTATGAGCTACAAAATGGGAAGCCTAATCTTTGGATGAGATAAAGATACAATGACTAAAACACCCCCTTGTAGTAAAACTCTCCTACAGCAAGTGCCACTTTGTAATGTATCCATGCAATCAACAGTACAGACACACCACTAAGGTATCACATTCTAGGATGAGAATTTACTTCAAGGTAATAATTTAATAGTTTTCAACAAAGATAAATGTCCAACTCAGATAGGCTAGGCTAACAGGGTACTATTTTTCCATACTAGGGAACATAATAATAGCAATAATATTAAGTAATAGCGGGAAAAGGGAAGAGAGTAAAGGGAAGACTAGGAGGAGTAAATCCTTCATTTATCATCCAGCCAGAATTATCATATTTATCTTATTTGAGAACACTCTACCCTCCCTATGGTATAGAAGTAGCCTGAACTTTCACAATTAAATATGAACACAGGACTCCACAGCCACAGGAAGGATCAAGACTTGTTAAGGCATAATTAACAAAAGACAGTTCTTACTAGTGCACTGTCTTCCTTCATCATAATCAAAATAAACACAAGCATCAAACAAAGGAGAATTTTCAAAAACCTGGTGGAATACATTCAAAACTGAATTGTATCCTTATTTCAAATATAGTAAAGAAATTAAAAAGCTTGCACTTACTTCTCTACTCCCAAGATCATCTTTAACATGTGTCCCAATTTTTAAAAAGTAAATTAAAATAAAAAGACTTCTTCCTTACAGAAAAGGAGTCCAGTCACAAAATTGGAGCACTACTCCTATACCAATATTTACTAAGCACAAAACTACATACCAAACACTGGGCTAGGCCCAGGGAATGTGAGGTAATCAAGACCTTGGTTTCTGAGGCCAAACACACCCTAGTTAGTAGGGAAAATGATCACATAAAACAAATATCTGAAATATACCCTAGTAATAATATTGGTTATAAGGGCATGTATGTGGGAACATGGAAACATACATAAGAGAAACTTAATTTGGACAGGCTGGGGTCAAAGCTACAGAGGAGATCTCAGAGGATAGAGGAGGTCTTTTTGTAAATAGTCATTACAGCCTGGCCAGCATGCTCAGGGGTTGAGCATGGACGTATGAACCAGGAGATCACGGTTCGATTCCTGGTCAGGGCACATGTCTGTGTTACAGGCTCGATCACCAGTGTGCGGTGTGCAGGAGGCAGCCTATCAATGACTCTCTCATCATTGATGTTTTTCTCTCTCTCTCTCACCCCTTCATCTCTGAAATCAATAAAAATACATATTTTTTTAAAAGTTATTACAAAGTTGTGAAGGCCTATTGAGGAGTGGAATTTGGGGAAAGCAGATATAAAGTATTTGCAAAAAGAATTAGTGGCTGGAGGTAAGAATGGGGCTGAACTTGCAAGCCTTGCCAAGGGGTTCAGTGCATGTTTACTCTGTAAGCAGTGAAGAGAGATGGGATGTGTGATGGTTAACTTTATGTGTCAACTTAACTGGGCTAATGGGTGCCCAGATAGAAGGGAAACCACTGTTTCTGGGTGTGTCTGTGATGTGTTTCTGAAAGAGATTAATTAGTATATGATACAGTAGACAGAGTAAGGAAACCCTGTCTTCACCAATGTGGGTGGAAATCATTTAATCTGATGGGTGCCCCGACGGAACAAAAAGGCAGAAAAGGGTGAATTGTTCCCCCTGTCTCTCCTTGACCTGCCACCACACTGTACCCTCCCCCCGCCACCCCACCCCCGCCATCCCAGTTCACCTTTAGGACTCAGACTGTGAGTTACACCATCAGCTCCCCTGGTTCTCAGGCCTAATTTAAGACTGAATTATACCACTGGCTCTCTTGGTTCCCCAGTTTGCAGAGGGTAGATCATGGGAATGCTGAGCCAATTCCTATACTAAACCTCATTTCTTCTAGTTCTGTTTTTCTGGAAAATTCTGACTAATCCAGGATACATTTTTTTTTTTCAGGAGAATCATAATCCAGTCTGCCTTGTAGAAAGATAAATGTGGTGAGCATGAGGACTTTAGAACTACAAGGAATGCCTGGAATTCAGAGTGAATTCTCAGAACACTATAATCCCAGTGGTAGAGGATGAGGGCTTAATCTATAGGTATGTGAAGTCAATAAAGCTTGGGTGGAAAGATAATTCATAATTGCCACACCTCATAGTACTACCCAGGTGGCCCCCAAAAAATGAGTAAAATAAGATTCCAAGGCTTTTTATAGCACAGAAGATAAATGAAATAAAACTTAAAAGGGCATAATGCCTCAGGCAAAATTGGTGATAGATTTCTGGTGCCTTGACCAAGATAAATATGCATTGAAATATATAAAATTGCCAATATTCAAGAGAGATTTTTTTCTTGTCTATGCAAAGGACAATTTTGCATGGTTCCAAACATAAACAACTAATATGTTAAAATGGCATCCATGAGTTGGACAAATGTATCAGTCATGTTAATTCTGCTTATTTTTTAGCATTTCATGTCAGCAGTTTCCTTTCAACGGCATCTTACTTTGATTTCTCAGGTTTACATTGTATTTCATTTTGAATAAATAATGTATTAATTTTTTAAGAGTTATTAAATACTATCAGATATAACAATGAAATATCTCCTCCCATTCTTCATCAGCCTACCCATCCTTTGACAACCATGGGTAGCTTCCTGTGTTTTTTATACCAATTACTTTGTGTTTACAAGTTATAACAAAAAAAGCAAAAGTGGCATCTTATTTCCCACCACCACATTTTTCACAAAAGAAAATATAAAATACAAAATTTTCTGCATTTTGCTTTTTTCACTTAACAAAATATCTTGGAGATATTGCATACAGTGCTTTCTGATTCTTTTCTGTGGTTATATAATATTCCAATTTATGGAAATGCCATAGTTTATGCAATATCTCCTCTGTGGATGGATATTTGGGTTGTTTATAATATTTTCTTCCAAACAATCCTATTATTAGTAATCTTTATATGTATCCTTTCCCCTGTGTGCAAATAGGTCTGTGGTATAAAATCTCCATTAAGTTTGGATCTAGTTTTCATAACAATAAAAAAGTAGAAGAAATATATTTATTATTAAATTGATTGGGATAACAGTGGTCATCATGAACATACAGATTTTAGGTGTGGGTTTCCATGTTACAAGATCTGCATATTGCACTGTATATCCACCACCCGAAGTTGAATCTTCTCCCGTCACCATATATTAAGGCCCCTTTTCCCCCCAAATCCCCTTCTCTCTGGCAACCATCACACTGCCGTTTATGTTCACGAGTTTCAGTTTTATATCCCATGTATGGATGAAATCATATGGTTCTTAGCTTTCTCTGACTGACTTAAGAAGAAAGGTATTAACAGAGAAAATAAAGAAATGAAATAATGAGAAGGAAGGAAGAAAGGGTGGTAGGCAGACTAAGAAAGATTGAAAGAATAAAGGAAGGAGAAAGGAAGAAAGGAAAAGAAAAGAACTAAGAGTGGAGAGAGCATTTGACTTATTTCTGCAAGCTCTTCTGAAGGAAGTGATTAACCTGGAGTGCAGGAGGGTGGTGGCTTAATGGAAGGTCACATGGGAAACCTCGACAGCTCTACAATGCTGGGAGAACATAACAAGGAAGTGACTCTTCCTGTCCAAACAATCCTACCACTAGAGCAACACAGGAGAAATGAGTTCCGAGGCTAAAAATACAGCACGTAGAGGCACACATCTCTGAACACAGCCAGGACAGGGCCATTCCAGGTTATCTAGCAAGTGATCCATCTAGACGGAAGCCACATGTTTTGAAGACTGATGGTTGCCAGGGAGGAGATGGCCTAGGGCCTGGGTGGAAAAGGTGAAGGGATTGATTAGTACTTGGTAGCTACAGATTAGTTACAGGGATGTAAAGTACAGCATATATAATTAATATAATCAATAATATTGTAAAATCTATGTACGGCACCACGTGGGTACTAGAAATATCAGGGGGAGGAGAGGGAATCACTTTGTAAAGTATATGTGTGTAACCACTATAGTGTATACCTTTAACTTATCCTATATAATAAAAGGGAAACATGCAAATTTGACTGTACCTTAACTCCTGATTGGCTATGCTACCAGCCAATCAGGAGTGGGGGTGGATCCAAGTGGCAAGAGCACCAGGCCCTCGGGGGTGGAGATGAAACAGCAGTGGTGGCAAGCCCCCAGCCCCCGATGCTGTGAGGGGAAGCAGCAGCAGCAGCAGCAGCAGTGGTGGGGGCAGCAGGGAGAACCTCGCCCCCGGGCACTGTGAGTGGAAGTGATGGCGAGCGCCCAGCCCCTGGGGCCAGGTGGTGGCAAGCAGCCAGGGCTGAGCTGAGCAGGGGGATGGCTGGGTGCCCAAGGCCTAAAGCATCGCCAGAGGCTTTAGGCCTTCGGCAGGCTGGGGTGAGCCATCAGTTGGACATCCCCTGAGGGCTCCCCGTATGTGAGAGGGGGCAGGTTGGATTGAGGAGCCACCCACCCCCAGTGCATGAATTAAAAGAACCAACCAACATGTACAGACCTGGCTCTTGGAGCAAACATTAATCATAATAGTCAAAACTGTGCATAACCTATAAATAGTTATGAAGCCTTCATTTCAAGAAGCTCACAAAAGCAGTGCAAACAGAAAGAAACAAGTAAGGAATGGAAGAAGGAAAGAACCCAGAGCAGGCCGAAACCCTGTGCCTCTTTGCTCAGCCACAGTCCCTGATGGTTCCAACGGGGTTCCTCCTGAGGAAAATGACAGGCTGAAGTCAGTTTCATGACTTGCTTTGTAGAAGTGCATTGTAGTTCACTGTACAGTAAAATCTGCGTTAATCTCACTCTGGTGAGTTTCTTTGTCCTCTTAATAAAGTCCAGAGTTAAAAATAAAAACAAAATAAAAAAAAATCTCTCAGTATTGTTAAAGATAGTGATTTATACTGCAGTGAATCTATTTCCATGCAGAGTGGGCACAGCCAAGAAAATGGGCCCCATTTCAGAACCCTGTTTGAACCAGGGTAATATCTGAGTGGGTGTGCTATTTTATTGGCTTCATTAGCGTTTTCCAAAAATGCCTACAACAGCATAAAGCCTTATAAAGCTTATTTCATGCCTGAAGTTGCTGCTATGCTTAAATGGAAGTCATGGGGGAAATGATAAGAGCAAAGGGAGCGTGAATGATATGATGAGACACTAGATAGTTGATTTTGAAATGTGATCTAGAACTCTTCCAAGTAGAAGCTTACATTTTAGAAGAGATGGGAAGAAGAAAGGAGCCCAGAGCACAATAGACATGTTGTATATAAACTCTGTCTTTTGTTTCTTTCTATCATTAATTTTACTCCACTTGCTGGAATTAAAAACATGCAGTATAGGTCATAGAAAGATCATAATAATGTAAATACCACCAAAGATTTGAATCTCAGCATTTTCCAATGTCCAGTTACCCCAGTCACAAGTTTGCCAAATTATCAACACCACTCTGTCCAAAAATTCAAAAGATCAAAGGAATAATAAGCTACGACATAGTTATTTTTTACTATGATAATTTTAGATAATTCTGCATGCTTATTACCAAAAAAAATCTACTTTGTGTGAAAAAATATATATACATTTATGTTTTTTAAGAAAAATAATCCTACATACATAATAAAAGCCTAACATGTAAATTGTCTAACCAGGAGTTCAACCAAGAGTTAGACTACTCGCTATGATATGCAATGACCACCAGGGGCAGTGCAAAATATGGTGGGTGTTGGTGACACAGCGCTGGCAGCAGCTGGCAGTGGAGGCCCTACAGATCCCATGGGCCCCGATTGATCTCCTGAAGTTAGCATGGTGAAGCAGCTGACAGGGTGGCACCAGGACATGGCAGGGTGCTAGGAGGGGCTGTGGGGCTGTGAGGCTGGGGTAAGGAGGTGGGGCCTGATTCCCACAGGCCACCCCAAGGGCCCCCATGGTCCCACACCCGTGCACAAATTTGTGCACCGGGCCTCTAGTTTATATATAATTGTATGATATAATGCTAATAATTGATATAGATAAGATACTTGATATCAGAGAAGCATCTTCCAGAATGGAGATTTCATGAGTGACATACTGTCTAAACCTCAGTCTTGATATTAATAAAGCCAACTTCTGCTTGGTTCTGAAGGCTAAGGTAAATTTTTTTTATATTTCTCTTCATTTCAGAGAGGAAGGAAGCGGGAGAGATAGAAACATCAATGATGAGAAAGAATCATTGATCAGTAGCTTCCTGCATACCCTGTACTGGGGACCGAGCCCACAACCAAGGCATGTGCCCTCACCAGGAATCAAACAGTGATCTCCTGTTTTGTAAGTTGATGCTCACACACTGAGCCATACTGACTAAGGATGAGATATGATGATCTCCATGGAGGTGCCAATTCCAGTTGTTAGCATACAATATGCACTTAAATACCACTTTCCAGATGAATGAATGACTTCTAGTAATAATTTCAAAACATAATCTTCAAACAATGAGCTGCTCCAGCATTCTAAGCAGCCCCACAAATTCTCCACACTATTCATTCAGGGGCAAAGGGTGCTACTCTATCTTAAGTAGTTAAATAGATTATGACAATCATTTATAAACCCTCTCCATGTTTAGGGTGTGAGTACTTTCTAAAGCACATAAAAATTAACTCCAAGGAACCATCTACAAATTCTTTGCTTATATGGACATATTTCCTGAAATACAAAGGCCAGTAGCTCCAGTGTGGCCATCCCCCCCACCCCATATATGAAAAATTATTACCATGGCAACAGAATTGATCTAGACTAGGTTGTTTAAAGGAATTTCAGTCAAAAATAACAAAAACTGAGATTTCCTACTTGTAAAAGGCGCTCTTTATATTCGCCAGATCTATTTAAATGTGAAAGAATAAACTTTTTAATTGTGTCTATGGCATGTGGAGGCTTATATTGGGTAATAAAAGTTCCAGAACATTACTGTATTTTAAACATCCAAAGTGATTATGGCTTCATTAGAATTCACATATTTATATGTAAATAAATACAACTTCTGGGAAAATTAAAAGCAAAGAAATGGAAAACATTTTGGTTCCATTAGAAACTCTTCTCATAGCCCTAGTTCCTCATCTGCATCTTTCAGGGAATGCAGTAAAATATTGGTTGACTCAAAGGAAAAAAGGAGGCGGGAAAGGAAGGAAGCAAAAAGAAAGAACTCTTCACAGAGGAGGTATCATGTAGAAACATCTATGAAATACTAGCCACAGTGCCTGGCAAAACCTCTGTTAATTATTTTTCACCTTTTTCATCATATGTTCCTGGGCTTTCTTGTCATTAAAGCCACTACTTATTATTCATTATAATATATTTTTTAAAAATCAATAAGTAATGATTACACAGTGTTTCTTCTTAAAAGGAAACCATAGAGCCACTTAGTGTTGCTGAATAAAGGGGCACAGCAGCTAGAAGAGAGGGACCAATATGCCTATGACTTGGACTCTAGTAGCTGTAGCCCTAAGCTAAACACCTCTAGCCAATTTGGTGGCTTCCACCTTTATAAATGTAAAAAATGTTTTGATTTTATAGTCATGTAACTAATCATTTGTATCCTCTAATGCAGCTCTAGTTAAAAGGCAGGAAGCATACGGAACACTGATATTGAGAACATCAAGATGACACTAGTATTTCACAGTCAACTATAAGAAGAATAAAACTCGTGTTGACATATTTGCTATATGGATGTTCATTGATAAGGAATAAAGAACTATACATTCCAGCAACGTGTAATAAGTTGAGAAAGCTCACAATCTGTTCTTCATCTCATCACTTTGAGTCAGCTATTAAAATTATAAAATTTAACCAGACATAACATTGTAATTTGAAATATTCTTGTGGTCAAATTATATTTTCATATTTTTCTTCAAAAGGTAACTTTGAGGTAATTGAATGGGGTACATCCTTTATTAAATGGGAAACAGTAGTAATTTGTCTTGTTATTTCACTTTATGATATGCCAGATAATAATGTCAAATTTATTATCTTTAATACCTAAGGGAGTTTCTAGGATCATATATTTCAGTGAAAAATGGCTAATGTATAATAAAAGTTTGGGAAACATGTGTCTGGTATAATAAAACACAATGCAAAGTGACTATTTGGAGGCTATTCAAGTTGTAGGTGAAGGAAACGCTGTAAGGAATTTTATCTTCAGATTCCTTCCCCATGACATAAATAGGAGATCTAGAAATCATTTGGTACCTCCATTGGCTAAGTACTTTATATCTTAACTCAATCTATTCCTCAAAACATACTGATATTGCAAGACAGAGAAAAGAAAGCTCAAAGACTTTCCCAAGATCTTGGAAATAAAGAGCATTGGACCCAAGGTTAGTATTTTATCCTCTTTGACTTCCACATCTACTCTTTTCAATATGTAACATTCTATTTATCTTACCTTATGTGAAAAAGGTATTTTTAACTACCATTACAATATCTATGAATAGCTTTCTACTTAACACACAACTGAAATTAGTTATTCAAACTCTTAATTCATAATTAAACATAATATATCCTTATTTTTAAATATATTTTATTGATATTTTACAGAGAGGAAGGGAGAGGGATAGAAAGTTAGAAACATCAATGAGAGAGAAACATGGATCAGCTGTCTCCTACACACCCCCCACCAGGGACATGCCCACAACCAATGCACATGCCCTTGACCAAAATCGAACCCGGGACCTTTCAGTCCAAGGCCAACGCTCTATCCACTGAGCCAAACCGGTTTCGGCTAAACATAATATCCTTATTCCAATGCATTTCTGATGACTCCAAGTTGCCTGAGTAGCAAAACCAAGACACTGCTAATAAGTAGCTAACATAATATAGAAAATCAACCTTTTGGCAAATGCTTCTATTAAAAGTATTCCTCTATACATTAATAAAACTCTCTGATTATCATTTCTAGGAATTAAGCATCTCCAAATGGTGTTTGGCATGTTTGTAAAATTTTCTCTATGATAGCATGTCTCTTTTTAATGCCATAGAATGCTTTTCAGAAGGAAGATAATCCAGTTTACTAAGCAATGAATGGCTCCTGTCGCCTTTGGAGATCACTTTTATGAAATTCCTTGAGAAAGTTTTCAAGGAGTTTGATAGCTAAGAATTAAAATAAAATCAAACATTCTGAAACTGAGTTAATGAAGTCCTCTCATTTGATTGAACCTCTTTCCTTTCCCATTCATAGTCACCTGTGGTCTAACCTCAGAATGAAATTAACTCTTGTTACTTAAGAGTAACCCCATATCTTGTGCAAAGATGATCTAAGTCAACAACTGGATGTCGCACTTGAGAAAACAAAATCCATGGATACAGAGAAAAAGAACTTGACCAGTAAGTCAGTGCCTCCTTTTACACAGTAGGGAATGAAGTCCAGAGAGGCCAACTGACTTGAGTCCAGTCTTGAGTCCAGTCTCACAGGGTGTTACAGTCTGCAACAGGTTTAAAACCTGAGTCATCAGAATCTCACAACTAATTATCTCTGCCATGTGCCTGCCAGAAGGGCAGCTCAAGATGGTTTAATGGGAAGAGGATGCTCACTGACTGTGCCATTACCTCCTAAACCTCCACTGATGGCATCTTTGCTGCTTTCTCTACCCAGTCAAATAAGTATAAATCAAGGAAAAATGGTTCACAAGAACTAGGCAGGCTGAGCGGGCCCCCAGAACTTAACAAGGGAAATGCAAATACAATGAGAAAAAGAAACTCTTCTCCCAGCACTTGGTGTGGGAATTCCATTTAAGGAGAGGAGGGCTGCCTTTGCTTCAAAGGGCATACACTAAACCCCATGGAAATGGGACAACAATGTGACATGGGATTGGCATGATGCTGGATGCTATGGAATGGGCAGGGTGAATTCTTCCCTTAACCTGAAATGCTTTGTTCCAAGCCTTGGTGTCACCTTTCCTAGTTTAGCATCAGAACCTTTAGGGATCTGGCCTCTGGCTTTATTCTGAGCTCAAGACATGCTGAAGTATTGGACATTACTCAAATACCTGGTGCTGTCACATGTCTCCTTGACTTTTTACAGGTCACAAGGCTGTCTCATTGCTTCTTTGACTATCACTCTCTCTTGCTCTTCAAAATGCAGTCTAAATATAGGTTCCTCCGTGGTATTTTTCCTGAATTTGATTTTGATGCCCTTATGCTTGGCTACCATTCTGTTCATGCTCCAACTAGAGCGCTGATAAATATATGATCATTGAATTGCATATTTATTACTTCCTATAAGCAACTGGAGGTTTGGGATCTTGTCTTTCTCAACGTTGTACCCCTGGCATGCAGCACAAGACCTGGCCCACAGTCAACACTCAATAAATGATGAGGGTGTGAATAAATTAATAAAATGTCCAAGTAAGTAGGTATTCCATGATTACCTGTATTAGTTGTGACTTTCTGAAAAACACAAATTCTATGGGATCATCCAAAGCTCATCACTCAGAACCAACTGTTAATCGGTGACAAGGGATGACATATTTCATGGGAAGGAACTCTTGCAGTTGATGAGTTCAAACAGTGAGGACCTTAACTTTTGAAGGACTTAAGTAAACAAAATATTGGCTAAGTGACTCATAAGGCCTTCCATGTTTCTTGTGCAGATTGTGTGTCCCTGTCCCTATTACTACTGCTCACAGCACCCAGGTTAGGCCCTTCTGCAACTTTATGAATCATTTCAACATGCAACTGATGCTTAAGTGACCTCCGTTTCTCGAGTCTTAGTTCACAAGATTCCTGACTGCCTATTTTTTAAGCCTAAGAAAAAGTTAGCCAAATTAAGCCATGAGGGACTGTTTTGTGATGAGCACTACATAAAATACAAGCTTTTCTTTGAAATAGAGTAATTGTTATGAATGTCACAAATGCCTGGTTTTTCTAGTTGGATTGACATAAGCAGAAGAAAAAACAGGAAATTAATACTGAAGACTTGCAGGACAATAGAAAAGTGTTTAACAGGATCCCAAATGGGGTAATTTGAGCTTTCCCATTATTGCCTTGTATGTACCTACAAATCAGAACAAGAAAGGAATTCTTAAAAAAATTAACTGAGATGAAATAAGATATTGCATTCATCACTGAAATTCAACTATAAAGAGGTTAAAGCAGCCCTGTAAATTCCAGATAAAAGGCTCATAACTCATTTCCACTGGAGGGTAATAAGACAAGCTGTTCTTTCCATGAGTGGATCTTGTAAGAAGAAAAACAAGTGTAGTCTTGTAAGAAGAAAACTGAAGGTGAGTAAAACATCATCTCACTACCTCTGAAAGATGAACTATGTTGTTTAAGTGGTATAACATCACTGTATTTTTTTATTTTTTTACAGTTGATAGGGAGAGGTATTCCTTCCCAAATCTTTAATATATAAATATATAATCTCATCGTCATATATAATAAAAGGTTAATATGCAAATTGTCTTCTCTACAGGGAATTCAACCTGTAGAGAAGACAATTTGACCAGGGACGGGGCCCACCAGCCAAGTGCCCACAGCTACTCCCTTGGCTGACCTGGCCTGATCAGCCCTAATTGGGGCAGGCCAGCTGGACCCCACTCATGCACGAATATGTGCATTGGGCCTCTAGTATTTTATAATTCCTTAAATTTCTTATTCATGTCTAGTTTTCTTTGTTTTCATTTACTTGTGTATATGTATGTGTATTACAAGTAGGTATTGATTCACGTATTTTCTATCTGATCTCAGAGGAAAGGTAGGAGGGAAGAGATTAACCAAAGAACTTACATGCATATATGCAGTGCCCATGAACACAGACAATAGGGTGGTGAAGGCATGTGGCAGTGTGGGAATCAGGTGGAGGGGGAAATGGGAGAAGGAGAGGGGGGACATCTGTAATATTCTCAGCAATAAGATAAAAAAATGAATAAATAAAATAATAATAGCTTAGATCTGCTTTTCCTCTGTGGCTTCTGAAAGGTTGCAAATTCATTACATAGTCCTTAGCCTGTCACCCTAACAACATAATAAGTGATATTTTTAAAGCCTAAAACCAGAGAGGGAGAACAAACAAAAGTCAATATGCTACTATAGGGTTCCTAAAGAGTATCCCATTCAGGACTGTATCGAAATATAAGAGTGAAGAAAATAAAACATTTCATTCACCATGTTATGTTTGCTTTCTAAATATATCATTGCTCAGATCTATTAGCTTAGTTTGGTTAAGCCAAAAACAAATTATTGACTCATATAAACCTTTTTATTTATTTTTATTTTTATTTTTTATTTTTTAATCTGTATTGTTCAGTTTATTAATTACATTGTTCCCTTTTTTTTTTCACCTTATAGTTCTCCTCCATCTAGTACCCATCCCACCATCCGCCCTCACCCCCCTCCACTGTGCTCTCTCATAGTTGCATGATTTTTGTCCAGTCTCTTGCTGCACTTCCCACAACCCCTTTCTCCCCAAGAGCTGTCAGTCCATTCCCTCTCTATGTCCGGGATTCTGTTACATTCACCAGTTTATCCTGTTCATCAGCTTATTAATTCACTTGATTTTTAGATTCATTTGTTGATAGATGTGTATTTGTTATTCATAATTTTTATTTTTACCTTTTTCTTCTTCCTCTTCTTAAAGAATATCTTTCAGCATTTCATATAATATTGGTTTGGTGGTGATGAACTCCTTTAGCTTTTTCTTATCTGCGAAGCACTTTATCTGACCTTCAATTCAGCATGATAGCTTTGCTAGATAGAGTAATCTCGGTTGTAGATTCTTGCTGTTCATCACTTTGAATATTTCTTCCCACTCCCATCTGGCCTGCATCGTTTCTGTTGAGAAATCGGCTGATAATCTTATGGGTGCTCCCTTATAGGTAACCATCTGTTTTTCTCTTGCTGCTTTTAATATTCTCTCTTTATCTTTTGCTCTTGGCATTTTAATTATGATGTGCCTTGGTGTGGTCCTCTTAGGGTTCCTATATATTGGGATTCAGTGCGCTTCTTGGACTCCTAAGTCAATTTCTTTCACCAGGTGTGGGAAGTTTTCGGTCACTATTTCTTCGAATAGGTTTTCATTGTCTTGCTCTCTCTCTTTTTCTGGGACCCCTATAATTCGGATGTTGGTATGCTTGAGGATGTCCCAGAGGCCCCTTACACTATCTTCAATTTTTTGGATTCTTTTGGTTTCTTGCTTTTTCAGCTGAGTGGATTTTATTTCTTTGTATTTCAAATCTTGAACCTGGTTAGGTCTTTGTATAATATTTTTTATTTCAGTCAGTGTATGCTTAATTTCTGGTTGGTCCTTTTTCATATCCTTGAGCGTCTCCTTTATATCCTTGAGGGTATCCTTCATTTCCTTGTAGGACTCATTCATTTCCTTTGCTGTCTTGCTTATTTCCTTATAGGCCTCGACCTTTTGTTGGAGCCTCTTGAAAAACCCTATAACCATGGTTTTGAATTCCATGTCCACTCGTTTTTTTCCCTCCATTTCTTTCACATCTGATTTCTATCCATGTCTCTGCATGGTGGCTGCTTCCCTGAGTTGGTCAATTAGCTTTGTGTGGTAGATGTCCTACAAGGGACAGTGGCTCAGCCTCCCCAGTTACCTGAGGTGGATATGGGTTGCACAGTCTTGCTGAAGTTAAGCTCAGGTTAATTATTGTTAGCACTTGGAGGGGTTGACCTCCAGGCCAATTGTCTGTGAAGTTCAGCTGTGCTCAGGTTGGATGGGCGGAGTCTCCCGGCCAAGCAGACAGCGTTAGCTCCGCCCTATGTGGCCCCAGGGACTCTATGTTGGTGGCAATGACTGCCAGCACCTCTGAGAGAAAAACGCTGCCGAGCTCCACTGGCTTCTGGGGAATTCAGACTCTCCCCAAATGAGTCTGCACGCCCAATGTCTCACCCAGGGTCGTAAAACAAAGCAGTCTGACGGTTTTCCGAATGAGAGGGCAGGTCGCAGAGCGCTCTCTGCGCCGTCACGCAGCTGAGCTGTTCCCAAGGTCACGCACAAGCTGCCTTCTCCACAAGCCAGGAGGCCTGCAGCATCCGAGCTTCGGTGTGCCCTCCCATTGTCCAGTTTTCACCCAGTATGATAGTGGGTTCCCTGGACTTCGCCCAGAGCTGGAGAATCAGTTCAGTGGGATGTCTTTGTCTCCCCATTCGAGAAAACTGGCTGGTTTTCAGCCACCCGCCCTCTCTGCTGGCGCACGCTCCAAACCTCTCTCTGTGCGAATCTTTCAACGCTGTCCGCTGCCGCTCCTCCGAGTCACAGTGTCTTATCTTCACTTTTATTTGTGGAATTTTCACTCGGCCAGCTTTCTGGTGATTCTGGAAGGTGTTTGTTCTTTCGTTAAGCTGTAGTATTAAAATTGCTGAGTATGACGGCAAGATAGGTGTTTTACCTCTACCGCCATTTTGGTTCTTCCATATAAACCTTTTTAGACAAGAATAAATGTCACAGTGCTCACACTGGAGAGGCTTTCTTTTACATCCATCAGATTTTTATTTTGGACTTTTTTCATGACAGATTGAATGATTTTTCTAAACCCCTTTCATCTCTAAAACATTTTTAAAAGATTGAATCTTAAAGAATAAACTAAATCTGGCATATGAGCAAGGGAGCAATAAAAATATAAATTGTACAACAAATTAAAGTCTTAGACAAATATTATTTTGGTGTTTAAATATAACCAATATTCATGGTTCATATTAGAAGTACTAAAATTTCTACAGAAGAGAAATAATGGTATTAGTATTTTTCATTCTTTCCACAAATGCCTCTTGAGTCCACAGGAATTAAAGTCTAAGCCACATGGCCACATAGTCTCATATCCAAGAACTAATTAATTCAAAATAGAACATTTAAAAAATTAACAATAATTTTTAAATAATCTTGCTCAAAATATAGGGGGTCCGTAAAATATGGAAAGAGGCTGGCCAGCTACTTTTGTAAATATAATTTTATAAGAACACAGCTGTACTCATTTGTTTAAGTATTATCTGGGGCAGCTTTTATGTTCCAAGAGCAGAGGAGGTTTCAGTGAAAAGTCTATGTCAATCAAACCAAAAAAAGTTCTTAATAGTCCTTTACAGGAAAGCTTGCTGACTCTTGGTGAAGATAACAATAACTACCATTACAAGTTCAGACAAAATGAAAAGACAATTCACCAAAGACTCTTCTTCTTTACTATGGAGGTTCCATTTGAGATTAACCTAGACATATGAGTGATAATTTTGATCAATAGAGTCCCTGATAAGAGGCATATGGGCCAAATATATTTGACATATTTAGAATATATCAGGTTGTACATTTGGGTAAGCTTAAAGGCTATGGGAAGTAAATTCCAGTGAAAGTGAAATAGCTGGTATCAGCTGGTTCACACGAGTACTCCATCTGCTCATGGAGTCAGTAATTATGGCAAAATTTTCTGATAGTTTGTTATAAGTTTTCAAATATTCTGAATAGCCTTGCTGATAGCACCTATCAAAACATATGAAATGCAGCCAACAGAGTAAGGAAAATATTATAGTCTAATATCAACTCATAATAAATAATAAAAGATACAGCATTTAGCTAAAAATGATCTAGGAAAAAATAAACCTAAAGGACAATCATACATTGTGGGAAAGTAATTAATAGAGTTTTATCAGTGATGGTGGCCGAGCAGAAGAGAATGTATTTATATTGATCTATAATAACGTAAATGTCCTTCTGACTCAGCAATTCCACATCTAAGATTTTATTTCATGGGCATACTTCTACACATTTAGGAACATACAGTGACTTGTACGTTACTTCTACATGTTTATATCATCAAAATTGGAAAAAAATCTTAGTGTTCACTAAATTTAATGCCTAGTAAAACATCATGACTCCAATCTACTATAAAGTTGAAAAGAGATTTACATAGTTCTGCATGCTCTTACAAAAACAATGCTTATAATTTAATGGGTAAAGTAAGTTAATGAGCAATATCTATATATAGTCTTACCACAATTTTCTTAAAAATTATATTTCTGAATATGTGTGTAACTGTGTATGAGTATGTGTTCATGAGTGTATGTATGTCAATGTGGTGTATGTGAATAGGAGAAATAAATATAATGAGAATGAGATTTAGAATGATATGCAATACTGGTAAGAGTAATTGACCATAAGCAACACAGAACAGCCAAAGCAATTTTCAATGAAAAGAACAAAGCTGGAGGCATCACAACACCTGAATTTACAATATATGCAAAGCTGTAGTAATCAAAACTGTATGGTTTTGACAATAAAATAGCCATATGACCAATGGAACAGAATCAAGAGCCCAGAAAGAAATTCATCCATTTATAGTAAATTTGTCTTACTCAAAGGTTCCAAGAACACACAATGGGGAAAAAAAACCATCTCTTTAAATAAACTGATGCTGGAAAAAGTGGATTTCCACATGCACAAGAATGAAATTTGACCCTTATCACATAACATATATACAAATCATCTCAAAATGGATTAAATACTTAAGACCAGAAAACTATAAATCTACTAGGAAAAAAATATAGGGGGGAAAGTATTTGACCTAGGTGGACTGTGATTTTTAGATATGATGCCCAAAGCCCAGGCAACAAAAGCCAAAATGTACAAATGAAATTGTGTCAAACTAAAAGAGTTTCAGCAAAGCAAAGAAATTAACAGAGTTGAGAGACAATCAACAGGATGGGAGAAAATATTTGCAAGCCATATGTACAATAAGGGGCTAATATTCAAAATATATAAGGAACTCAAACCACTCAATAGCAAGAAAATTAATAAGCTGGCTAAAAAATAGACAAAGGACCTGCATAGACATTAGTAAAATGAAGATGCGTAAATGAACAACCATCAGGTATATGAAATTACTAATCATCAGAGAAATTCAAATCAGTGAGATATCACCTCTTATTTGATTATGGCTATTATTTTTTTAAAAAAGAAAAGTAACAAGTATTGGTGAGGACGTGGAGAAAGGGAACTCTTGTGCACTGTTGATGAAAATACAAATTGGTACAGCCACTATGCAAAACAATACAGAGGTTCCTCAAAATCCGCCCAAAAGAAGCACACTATGGCCCAGCAACCCCACTTCAGGAAATGTATTTTAAAAAAATAAATGCAGTATTTTGACAATACTCCCATGTCTACTGCAGCATTATTCACAATAGCCAGAATACAGAAATAATCTAAGTGTCCATAGAGAGATGAATAAAGAAAATATTATATATATATATATATATATATATATATATATATATATATATATATATATATATAGTGGAAACATACTCAGACTTTAAAAGGAAGAAAACTGTGTCATTTGCAACAACATGGATGAGTCTGGTGAACATTATGGCAAATGAATTAAGCCAGAGACAGAAAGACAAATACTGTATGATCTCACTTATATTGTGGAATCTAAAAAAGATGAACCAGAAGCGGAGAGTAGAATAATGGTGTCCTGGGACTTGAGGGTAAGGGAAATAAGATGTTAGTCAAAAGCTATAAAATTTTAATTATGCATGATAAATAAGTTCTAGCGATTGCATGTACACCATGATGACTGCAGTTAATACTGCATTGTATACTTGAAATTTTCTAAGAAAATATATCTTAAAAATGTTAACTATGTGAAGTGAAGGATATGTTAGATGCCTTGACTATGGTAATCATTTCAAAATTTGTATGGTATATTGAAACACCATGTTGTACACTATAAATAAATACTTTGTCAATTAGACCTCAATAATGATGGGGGAGGAAGTGACTTAACTTTGGTTATTAGATTGTAGTAAGAAGCATTTTGACATTTTACTCTATAAATTTCTATTTGATTTCTTTTCAAACAGAATATTATTTTATAGAACATTCAGGTAGGTAGATAGATAGATAGATAGATAGATAGATAGATAGATAGATAGATACAATAAAGAACATCTCTGAATATGAACCTCTCCTATTTCTCTAGCTATAGGATAAAGTTTATGAATCTTTTTTAAAATATGTTTTTATTGATCTCAGAGAGGAAATGAGAAGGAGAGAGAGATAGAAACATCAATGATGAGAGAGAATCATTAATCGGCTGCCTCCTGCATGCCCCACAATGCGATTGAGCCCGCAACCCAGGCATAGTGCCTTGACCAGGAATTGAACCATGAGTTCCTGGTTCATAAGTCCACACTCAACCACTGAGTCACGCCAGCTGGGCAGTTTATGAATCTTTCAAAGTTATTGATAAATATTGCCATATTGCTTTTCAATAATGTCAACAGAATCTAATTTACATGTTTTATTTTTCAGGTTAAATTTCAAATTAGATTTAAGCAAGGGCTGTGATTAGATCAGAGATCCCAATGTTCCGCAGCCTGAAAGCATCAGATTATAAACAATCAAGCTCTACATTTCCGACTGCAGGCATTTAGAATATTTTTTTTTTCTGATCCTGGATTCTCCGAAGTTAAATCCAGATATGGGATCCAATGTTCTTTGGGCATATTTCTTACCGATGTCACCTGCCGGCTACTGGAACCACTTTACCATGCAAAAGCTCGTGCCTTTTTGTGGCACCTTAGGAAAGGACAACTGTAATTAAGAAAAGAAAAATACAATACAGACAACACTCATGTTTGATACAAGCAGTTAGCTTTTAAAATAATTCCTCCAGTTGATAAAACTCACTTTGAGATAAAACTTGAGACGAATTCAAAGTTGAGGCCCCTTGACAAGCCAGCTCCCTGGAAGGCTTTGCATAACATGTTTGGTTCCCACCACTCCTATGCAGCTGGGGGAGGGGACACAGAACACAGCACTAAAACACAGTGCATCAGTCACTAAGCCAAGAGCAGGACCATGGTCTCCTGACAATTTTATCCCATAGGTGGCTTTTATACACCTCAGCCTGTACGGTAGTAGAGGGAATCATGGATTCTGGACCTGCTAATCTGGTAAGCTTCCTGCCTTCTAGCTTTGTGATCTTGGGGAAAATCTACTTAGGCCGCTCTGTACCCCAATCTCTTCATTTGTAAAATGAGGACACTAAAAGGACAGTAAACCCGTGTTAGTATTTTTTAAATAGAATCTAAATATTCAATCCTATCAAATGCGAGAAGAGATTATGGTGAGATTCACGAAATGATCAGAGTTAGCTAGCCGGCTAAGAGTTCTAAGGATCATACAGCCAACCACCAATTACACTATAGCCTGGTTTGTAGGGGACAGTGTCGTGAGTTTTTACCATAAAGTGACTCTGAGGACCGAGTGAATATGTAGAATGTGTAAAATACCTAGAGTAGGGCCTGGCAAATCATCTACTATTGTCACCATGACTGCTTCTATCACTACCATGAACCCAACACTGCCACTGCTGTATCATCACAACATACACAACCACAGGAAGAGAATCTGCCAACGACCAAGCAGCAATCGGATGATAAGAAGTAACTGCAAGGAGATTTTCACATATTTGTTCAAGGATTATCCCTTTAGGTTAAACTGATTACTCTCTACTCATCCTGGGCTCTTTTTACCAAAAGCTGTCAACAAATCAACTTTTTGAAGGGAAGAGAGCCAAGACTTGAGGCTGTCATTCAAAGGAGAATCTCTTTCAGAAAAAAAGACTGGACTTGTATTAAGCATTCTGTCTATCTGTGCACCATCACCTGCTTCATACCCACTGTTGGCTTTGGAGTTGAAAGCTTTCCTTCCTCTGGTCATCATGCTGTTTAACAAAGCATTGCCAACCAAAGGTCTAAGTACCATTAAGCTATAGAATGCTATTCCTAAGAGGGAGTTTAGAATTCCTGAGAAAAGAAAATCCTGCTTTGTGACTAGCAAATCTGAGGAGTGGTGGTGGTTCATATTGAATGCCATGACATTGAACGTGACACTGCTGCAAGGAAATCCTGTCACCCCAGACACCAGTGACCTGCACCTCAACCTTCCTTGTTCAAGGCAGAGTCCCAGTCTGAACTTTGGGAAAGCTGGCCACACATAGCTTTCATGCCCCTGGATATGAAAATGAGTCTTGGCAAACACAACAGTTGTGAAATTAACCTCATTTCTCTACCGGAGGTGATATGTTTCATAACATAATGAAAAGACAGGGATGAGGGCAGTGAGGGTTTCTGCATGCTTCCCACCTCTTTCTTGCCGTGCACTAAACAAGACCAGATGTTTCCACAATGAAATGAAACCAAAGTCACACTGCGTTTGATTTGTGGGACCACCCTTACTTGAAATGCCAGCTCATCATTCCAAAGTTTGAAAAATGATGTGTATAACAAGCAAGATAAGAAATGTGAGCATTCCTTCAGAAGAGTAATTAATTATGTGATCCACAGATGGTAAGAAAATGCCTTCCAGGTCGGCATTGAGAAATGCAGAGATAATTTCCTGGGACGGGTGGGGGGGGGGGGGCAGTTCGAACAAGGGCAGGCTCTCATGCCTCTGTCCTGAACCAATGGGGTAGATGAGAATAACACTGCGGGGGCAGTGATGTTAAGGGGGAAAGCCGAACTGAGCCCACAAGATCCAAGAGAGGAGAGTGGGCAGATCAAAGGCAAGGAAGGGATCCTGGGATTTTTCTAGTCTCTCCAAGGTTTCCCCGCAATAGCAGTTTGGCAAAAGGTCAATACAGGGAGTCACAGCCCATGAGCATTTGATTTACTGGGATTCAACTCTGTGTTCCTGGATGTGCTGGCTTGGGGAAAGTT
Organism: Antrozous pallidus; assembly: GCA_027563665.1. Classification (NCBI taxonomy): domain Eukaryota; kingdom Metazoa; phylum Chordata; class Mammalia; order Chiroptera; family Vespertilionidae; genus Antrozous; species Antrozous pallidus. Next base: position 47,563,842 of record CM050524.1, on the reverse strand, counting down.
AAAAGAGAGGGAAGGGGGAAAGAAGGTAGAAAAGGTGGTAGAGAAACAGAGAGGAAGAAACAGAAATGGACAGACTTTCAAACTTTAGGGAAAGAGGGAAAAAAACACTCAGATACAAATGCAGACCAAGAGACAGAAAAGAGAAACAATAAAAACAAATTAGTGATTTAAATGTATGGTCACTTACTATAGCCACCACTGTTCCACTAATGCATCTCTCACAGAGGTGAACTGTAGTCCTGAAATATGGATTGGCCTTCTCCTGGTCATTCTTCTTTCTATTCTATCTCTATGTGAGTGGACCTCTTACCAAGTTGAGAGCAGTCCAAGTTTTAAAAATAAAGTATATAGTCCTCAAAAAATAGCCCTTAATTACAAGCTGATAACTTTAGCTTAAGCTTTACCTAAGACATAAAATGCTAGAGAAAATATAATGTTGTTCTATATTTTAAATTATTGATACTTATTTTATAATTTTGAATATAACACTGGAGGTATTATTCTGCACAAGCCTATGTTGTTACAAAGTTTGGGAAATGTAGACAGGTTTTTACCTTCAGATCTTCCCAAAGACTTTAATATACAAATGGTCATTGTGTTCCCCATGATGCAAATGGACAATGAAGCCTTTCCCAAACTGACTTGTTTAGGGAGTCCTTTCCTTTAATGTACTAGTACACCTCACCACACAAGTGTATTGTGGGGTGCCCTTTACCAATAGAAATCTTTGATCCAGTTCAAGCCATCTCATTTCCCTATTCTAATCTCCTGCTAGCCAAGTGTACTCTATACCCCATAATCAAGCAACTCTTCCTAAAAGCAAATTTCATTGCATTTTTCCCATGCTTAGTACTCTATAGTGGGTCCCAATCACCTACAACAATAAACCTCACATTTCCCCCAAACACCTGAATTAAATGGGCACCCTAGCAACATGTGCCATATTTATTCTCTAGCTTCAGATATCTTCTATTATAACACCAACTTCCTTTGGGAATTTATATATTGTGACAGGACACATACATATAGAATATTAAGTATTTATTCCTCAATTAATCTGGCAGGCAGTGCCACATATTCAGTCCCACCTGGGGCCTTCCTTCCTTGAGGACTGGCTATAGAGCACAGAGAAGTCTACAGAAATGTATTAGATTCTTCAACCCTGGCCAGATCCAAGATCTCCATTTCAGTTAACGGAAGAGCCATATCAGAGAAATGGAAAATGATATTCTCCTGCCAGGGCTCTCTGGAAATCATAAAAGATCCTACCAAATGCACCTCAAGTCTGTTTGCACATAAAAGATAAATTTGTGCTTTGCTTATTAGTTCTGTTTATCAACCACTACCACATTCAGCAGGACCATTACCCTAGGGAATCAGGGATATGATTGGAAAAGAAATGCCTATGGCATGGACCACAGAAAAGGCAGCACGCAGGAATGATAAGCCAGTGGCAATGTTGATAAATAGCATTAGACAGAAATATGGACTCACTGGCTCACCAGGAGGTTTTATGTTTTATTTTGGATTCCTATGCTTTGCTTCACTCTTGTCTATTAACGGAAAAACTCAATGGAGATAAAACAGTAATCTATAAAATAAAAGTAGACTAACACATGACCATCACGACAGCCATAAACATGAGCAGCTATGCCAACTGCTGCTCCCCAAAGGGCCCATGCCAGTAAATTTTCATCACACCAATTTACCCCCAAGGAATTCATCTGAGTGATTTTCCCCTCCGGCTTTGGCCAAATAACAATGAGGAAAGGTGGGGTTGAAGGAGATGATTCCTGTGATTTTCCTTTGTTTCATGTTAAGAAGAAAAAACTATCCCCCCATAAAATAAACCAACAAATATATCTTAGTATTAAAATGCTGACACACAAATATGTCTTGCATGCTTCTCATTCTTAACCATGGTTGTAGAATTTCACTAAAAATCAAACTTCTATGTTATTTCCTTATTTAAGCATAAAATCTTAGATTCAAATGTATTTAAGCATGTCAATGGAATGGATCCAAATCCACTGCATGTGTTTCCTATGCATGTAGTAATAGTTTCCTCTGTTTTAAAATTCCTTAATTATTGGAACTATAAAGCATGAAGTTCTACTAGAAGACAAAATTGTCTTTGCTTCTTCAGATCTGACCTCTCCCAGGCCCCGGTTCACTCGCAGAGATGACTGACTTTGTTGAGATTAAAGTTTTCAGACGGATCTATTTCTACTTTGTCCCAATGCAAGTCCCAACACAAAATGTGTCATTGTCCTCAGCAGTCTCCTTTCTTGGAGAGAGATGAGCTTATAGATTAAGTGTTCGAAGGCAAGTTTTCCCACCTATGCCCTTGATCTGTCAGTCTCTGCCACCTTATTCTTTCACTGAGATTACAAATATGCGCCAATATCTTTAAACTCTTTCCAATACATGAAATCACCAGGAACCTTTATTGTTATCATGTTGCATATTCTATCAGCTAAAATAATACTCATTTCTGTTTATCCCATCTCTCTGATTAATTCTTACTCCTTCATTGACTGGCTCCTTGATACTCTATCAGATTGTGTCTTTGATTTTTCCCCTCTATTTCCACAATTTCCATTTTCATTTTGCTGTTTTGAACAGCTATGCTTATTACTTGCAAATATCAGTAAAATAATGACAACTAAAACACCTACCTCAGAGGTTATTGCAGGGATTTAATGAGTAAGGACAATACAAAACCTTCCAAAAATGTTAGTTGTTGCTGTCATTATTATTCTTAATATGATTAAATCTGATTCTTTATTCCAGATCCTTACTGCAGCCTTCAATACAAATTCCTAGTATTTTCTAGGCTGACAGATCAACAAAAAAATCCAAATGCACATGTCAAAAACTGAACTCACTGCTTGTCCCTACAACCTGTTCTTTCCTTCTATACTTTCTCTCTCAGGTGAGAATGTCCCTGTGTCGTTCCAGGATGAAGTCTTTGACTGACCTTCAAAACCTCCCCATCCCTTACTGGCAGTAATCAAATTATTACCTAATTCCTGCCAATAGTCCCTCTGTAATAATTCTACACTTTCAGCAGAACTTTTAAAACGCAGAATTTCATGATTTCTTACCTAGGTTCATTCCATAACTTTCAAACTGACTTTCTGCTTCTAAGATCTGCCTTTAGCATCCCCATCCTAATCAATACTCGAGTAAGTGTTCAAAACTATTGTCTGATATCATCTCACACTGAAAAAAAATTATATCTCAGGATCTTCGTGAAGAGATACCAGGATCCTTACCGTGACATTTAAGGTCCTCCTGATTTCTAATCAAACTTTTTTGGCCAGGTTTTCTCCCTGTTTTCAACCACTATGCTCTGTATCTCTTAAGTGCATACCTTCTAACTCCAGATCTCTAGCCAGACCATCCCTTCAGATATTGCTACGCAATTCCATACAATCTTCAAAATACATCTCTAACATCATATTCACCATGAAGTTTCCACCAGTGATTCTAGACTGACATAGCACTAAACTCTGGTTCTTGCAGGTCTCTTGCCCTGCTATGGGACTAGACATATCACATTACATCCTAGATATGAATTCTCCTGTCTTGCATCCCTTCTAAATTATATACTGATTCTTATTTAGTAACTGATCCACCTTACTTATCTAGTGTTGACTGAGTACTTTCTACATTCCAAACACTATGATAGACTCTGAAAATGCAATACGAAATTAATTATGTCTCCTCCAATGAGCCAACCCCTCCAACATAGTAGAGTGTCTGGTTCAAGGCAAGTGCCAAATAAATACTTGCAGGATAGAGTTTTCCCTAACCTCACAGGTGGAAAGAAAGGCACCCTGAATTCAATCACTTCTCCAAATCTCTATGACAAGCTAGAACTCGAGGAGTTGTAAATACTTATCAGTTTTAAATATTAATTTCATTGCCAGAACATACCATCCCACAATTATTTTTAGAAGTTTTATGTTACTTAGCAGGTTTACAAATATGCTATTACCAAATTCCTATATGAAGGTTTACTTTGTTTTTAAGCAGTGAAGAATCAGGCATGTTTTAAATAAATTTAATTCAAAGGCAAAGTGCAAGTTGTGATTTTGTAACTTTCTTGATTCATATAATTTACATATTTATTCATTTAATGGCTGATTCATTATCTTATTATTTATTCATTTAACAAAATTAATTATACATAATATTAAATATAATATGAATAATGAAATCATTCATCAACAAATAGCTGATTTATACTCTTATTCTGCACCTCCTCAATTTATAGACAATCAATTAATTTACAAAGACTTTTATTTTCTACATTGGTAGAATGAAACTGCATTTGGATTATTGTAATGACCATCTACCCCATAGGTGATATGTTCCCCTTCTTTGCTCTTCAAGTCCCACCACCAAAGGCAGCCACTGTCCACCTGTTTATCATTCTATAAGGGGTTTCTCATCTATTCTGCTCAATTTTGCACTAAACAACAAACATCACAGTCTCAAGAAAACACAAACAGGGCACTGCACCGAGTCACCAAAATCATCCTAGGTTTCTCTGCTGGTTCCCAGTGCAATCCTGCCCTTCAGAAAACTCCTCTCCCAATATAGACCACCACTTCCAGCCAGGCAAGCAAGGAAAGGGAGGTGGAACCACTTTATAAATAGAGACTCGTATGCCTACTCATTGCAACACCAGCTATAAATGAATTCCTCAAAATAGGACTAACGTACACACATAATTGCTTAGAAGCAATGCAAAAACATTTCCTCCAATCCTCCACTTAATAATTTTTTTAGATAAAACACAATGCATCGATTAGTTCTCTGATAAGTCGTGTGGAATGGACACTAATGCAGGTGGAGGCCATTGGTAGAGGAATAGAGTGAAGGCAGAGAGGAAAGGACGTTCTAAGGCTGCCCGAGTTCGATAAATGAAATGAAAATATTGGCAGGAAAAGTAGCAGCTATTTTAACCAAGGTCCACAATGCAGCATAAAATATATTTTTTAAAGAGTGATTTTTCTTCTTAATTGTGCTTTTTTTTTCCCTTACATTAACAGGTTCAATTAAAACGTGGCTTTCTGTCTAGCAATAAGATACAACGATCTCCCTATGCACTGCAGAGGCTATAAAATGAGTAAGACTTATTAAAGGGCACAAGAAATAATGAAAGGGCAAGAGAAAGAGATTTATTTTAAAATCTGAAGCTACAGTTTTAGAAGGGAAGATATTATGAAGACATAGAAGATGAAGATGGGGCAGGAAAACCTGAGAAAGATTCCAAACAAAGAAGATAGCATAAGCAAAGTCAAGGATACAGAGCCTCAACGTGATCAACTGAAAGCAACCCTACATTGTTTGGAAGTAACCACTGCTGCTATGAAAAACAGGCATCACGGAGGCCTGGGAAAGGCAGAAATAAAGATGGAAGGGGCACGTTTGAGGTTCTGCTGTATTTCCTCATAATACAAAATACCCATTTTTGCCTTATTATTACTTAATATTTATTAAATAGTTACTCAGTATGAGTTAGGGTTCCATGGCTGCAAATAATAGTAAATGATTCTTGTTAACCAAAGCAAAAAAAAAAAAAAACTAAAGCAAAGGCAAATCTGAAGAAACAGGAGGCTGATAGGAACCAGAGAAGCTGTGGGACTCTAAGCTGAGAAAGTTCATAAACTGTATCTTTTTAAATGCTACAGTTAACATGGGAAAATCAAGATACATCTCCTTAAGAAAGAACGCTTGTGTGGCAGCCAGTGAATGATTCTCTCCCATCATTGATGTTTCTATCACTCTCTCCCTCTCCATTTCTCTCTGAAATCAATATATATATATATATATATATATATATATATATATATACATACATACATATACATACACTTGCTTTTCTTGGCCTGGGTCGAGAGTCTATCTTGTGTCCATGCACCTTAACTTTTGATAAACAACTGAAATAAAACCATATCCAACAGAAGCTTAGTTTCCCAATAAGAAAACTGGATTGCAATGATTAAAACAAGATGCTGACTAGTGAAATCAGATGTCCACACCATGAAAATGCCAGAACAGAGGTTTTCTAAAGGTCTAAGAGGAAATTTAAAAAGGGGTGTCAAACAACAATGGGCATGAGAATGTGCCCACATGCATATGTACCATTGCTTGTAGAGTAACTGATGAATGCTGCCGGGGCCATTGAGTTCATATTGTTTTAATTATTGTTGTTGACACTATTGCAGATGTCCTTTATTTCCCCACCATTTGCCCACCTAAGCCCAGCCCTTGTCCCTCACCACAGTACTGCCTGTATCCATGGGCTAAGTATATATGTTCTTTAGCTAATACCTTTACCTCATTGAAGTTCATATTCTTTCTGAATGCTCTGATGTGTAGTGGGCTCCAAACTCTGGATCTCCATAATTTTACTATTTTGATAACTTCAGGTGTTTTTAAAACAAAGAGCAAAATTTCCCTCAATAATTTCCTCTGAAAAACTGCTTTACTTGAAAAGAGAATGTAGATAATTCAATGCAGGTACCATCAATCAATCCTGGTAGAATGGAAATTCAGAAACACCTTTAAGAATAGAAATGAACAGGCCATTTAGATTTCATGCTAAGATTAACTGGCAGTGTCTCTTGGAACACTAGGAGGATCATAAGGCATAGCTAGAAATTATCAATGTCTTCCCAGCCAAGAGAAGTGGGTGAATCTGGCCAATGTATCTGAAGTAAATAGGTTCATTACTGTTATCAAAGACAAAGTAAGCATGATCCTGACATATAATCTGGCACAGAAATTTAGAGAACAGAGTCAGATACAAAATTAAACCTGAGGGACAGTTGGGTACTTAACAAATATTTACTGAGCATCTACTATGTGTCATTCATTATTCTAGGCTCTGGGGTTACAGCTAAGAACAAGACAGACCAGATTCCTGTTCTTGCAGGGTTTTATTTTAACAGGTTAGGCATTTTGTAAACAAGAAAATAAATAAGAAAAATATCCAGCAATAATAAGAGCTGTGTGCATTGCAGGGAATTAAAATATAGTGAGCAATGGAGCTTGACTGGTGGCTGCTTTTAAACTGGGTGGTCAGCAAAAGCATTTATGCTGGGATCTGAAATTCAAGAAGAAACTATTCATGCTAATACTGGGTAGGGAGGGTAAGAAGGGGAATTGAGGCAAAGGAAACAGCTCTTGCCAAGGTCTTCACATGTTGGGACAACAGAAAGAGGCCATTGTGGTGGAATAAGACGGGAGGAAGAGCACGGTAGAAGATGAGGTCATAGAGTTGGGCAGGGTCCACATGGGTGGCTGGTAGTAAGGGCAGTTTCTAAAGAGTAAACTTAGGAAGACTGAGGATATACATTTATTTGGTGGTGAAACAAAAAAAGACAAGTCAGTGAAGAGCTATGTGTTGTAGCTATATGGGTATTTGGGGAAGTGAGGCAGGTAAGGTCACTAGGTTAAAGCAAAAGATTACATTTCAATTAGGAGGAAGAGGATGGATACATTGCTGGGATCCAGGACCTTACCACGACAGAGTGTAGAGGACAGTGATGTAAGATGGAATAATTGACCAGATAGTGATTGGGGGGCTAAGGGAGAAGTACAATTCTACAAAATCCAAGAGCAACATGGTTATCTAGAGGAGGCCTTGTGGTCAGTGAGGGGCTGTCAGTAGTTGTGATCAGTTACGGCATCCCATACTTGGGTGGGTGATTTATTTCTGGGATTGTCTAAGTAGTGAGATTAGAGTTGTAATAGCTGTTGACATTAGTTAAGATTGGGGCGGGCCTTTGTCTTCAGGATTGTGTTCTCAGTGGATCCAACTGCAAAAAGTTGAAGAAGGCAGAGGCAGGACTTAAAAGTGGCAAGTCCGCATATGGTCTCTCAATGCTTTGACGTCTATCTTTGCTTAATCTAACCACCCATTCTAAATATCAGTTTAATTTAGAATATACTTCTTAAGAATAACTACCAATATTTAAGTATGTACCAAGGGCCATATTTCAGGCAAGTTGCAAACATTACCCCTCACTCTTCCTTTCAACCAACTCTTTTAGAGAAGAAAAAACTAAAACCAAAATAATAGTAAATGATTAGAATTAATATTTTATGATCACTTTTTCCCATTATAACAGACAATACATAAAAGCAAACAAACTTAAAGAATTCTTTATTAGATAAATTGTTTCCTATTCTCCTTTATAACATAAAGAGTATTTAAATATATGTTTTCAAGTGTATGGACCTACTATAATAAGTCCAAAATCCACTCAACTTTACTTGGTGCTGTGATGTATATTTTCCCTCTGATATGCTCTTAGGAAGTCATGTCAACAGGATTTAGTCTTTGAAGTTTTTATCAAGAAGTGTCACCCTGTGCTAAAATGTTACAAAGATGAACTCAATGAAAGAGACATTCATTTTTAAATTTAAGCAAAACAGACAGATTTTATAATGCGGATGTGGATTTCTTAAGTTAAACTAAAGAAGGCCGAGGGGTTAAGGTTTGATGAATTCTGGTTCTAGCATTAGCATCTGAACCCAACGCCACGCGTCACATTTCAGAAGACAATATCACAAAGGAGAAACGCCCCGCCAAGCTGTGGAATGTTTCTGAGCAGTGATCCTAGCCTTTTTAGTTATGTCAATTGTCAGGTAGAAGAGACAGTCAGATTCCAAAGGAAGGTTATGACCTCAACTTCACAGTGAAAGGTCTGGCCCTGATGATTTCAGAGTTCCTTTCAGTTTCGTCCATTTTTCTAGTTCTGTTTCCTAGTAAATGAACAAGTGAACAGCAGGTAAAGTTCCCAGAAAAACAGATGAGTCTCCATTCAGGCAGGACTGTTAGCTGTTCAGAGGACCCACCATTTGGCTGTCTTGGGGATCCATGTTGTTCCCCTAGCTCTGCAGTCATTAACTGGATATTTTCAGCATACACTGAGATGATCAGAATCCTGGAGACTGACTCAACCTAAGTCAATTCACAGGAGACTAATGTGCAAATAAGATGGCCAGATTACCAACAGACAATATCCTTATGATCAATATGTTCACATTGTATAGAAATGAAAACAAAGTTTGCTAATAAAATGTACTTTAAAACAAACAGGGAAATGGATAGACAAGAGGGATTTCCCCCCTCCCCCAAACCAGGGTGAGGCATGGCAAAGGATCCTAGTCACCTAGCAGGGACCCCTTCTCTATTGGCAAGAGTGTTTGACTCTCAGCATTCAAAGTTCCTTTCTCTGGGAAAGCCCAACCCAAATCTAATATATTCTTCCCTTAGCTAGCCTGAAAAATTATTGATTAAACTGGATATTCATATGTGGCTGGAAAACAATGTTTGTTGGCACGTACTAATAAAATAGGTTAATTTTAAGTTTCTGAAGGCATACTCATTTGTCTCTTTTGTCAAGATCTTGGGGACAACTCACTGCGCTCCCCTTGAAGTCTCTCGATCCAGCCATATCATGAAAGTCTGAAGGCACAGAGGTCAAGAAGGGTAAACCCCAAGAACAATTTTAATTACTTAAATTATAACTAAAATAAGTCTGTAAAAATGGCTAACTAGTACATAACCATAATCAGTAAGAGCCATCATCAGTAAATTCCAACAGAGTACTTGGCGACGTAGTTGGGTGTGTACTAGTATTTGTGAAAAGAGGCTCCATGAAAATGAGAATGGGCTTCCAAACCATGTTTCCTGAACAGTGTTAAACACAGGGTTTTCAGACCAGCCGCATCAGCTTCACTTCAGAGATCATGAGGAATATCCTCTGGGCCCCATCTCAGACCTGCAGTCAGAATCTTCCAAAAAACCAACCAAAAAATACATCACTATCTTATAAAGTTATCCTGAGGATTCTTAAGTGTGCTAAAGTTTGAAAACCAGTGCCCTAAAATACAATGGGGGGAGGGGAGAATCCCACATAAAATATGAAATTGGTCAGCCAAATGAATTAAAAATAAATAAATAAGAAGCAACCCTTTGAACAACATCACCAGCAAACAAAACATATTTATCTCATTTTTTTTTCTAAATAAAACTTTTCAAAAGTCATTGCAATAAAATAAAAGATTCATTGCAATAAAACAGGATGTGAACAGGAAAATTGCATGTCAGGGTACAATTTAAACCTGGAAAAGAAAATGTTCACACTTCAGGATGGCTTAAGTTTCCGCTAACCAAGTGCTCTAAACTCTGTGAGATGTATCACTCAAATACTCTTGCTAGTGACAGGTCCTTAACACCTAAAGGAGCCTCATTGTGTCGAGGACAACCTCAGACCATAAATAAAGCAACCCATGTGGCAGATAGGATGGGTTAAAAATAAAGCTCTCTTTACACCCTCCTCTACAACACTGCTTTGTCCTCATTGTAGACAATCTCATTCCTACTTAGCAGTCAATTGTCACCTCCACGTAGGTGATACATAAATCTGTATTTTTGCCATTGGCTTCAGATCTTACGTCAGCTCTCTCTTCCATCTTGCCTAAGCCTCATCTGCATCCAGGTCTCCCATTGTCGTCTCAAAGCTGTCATGCTTAAACATGAACCATCATCTTCATATGCAGATCATTCTCAGGCACCTGTCTCCAGTCTCGGTGTGCCACACATTGCACTAGCCTTTCTCTGGCTCCTGATGTTTGGTTTCCTTACAGCTCACCCAGGGTCGGCTTGACTTCCTTGGTATTACCTTTCTGCTCCACTGCATCTTGTAAAATACTAGTAATCAATGCAAGGTGCTCCTTTCTCTCCCAATTAAACAACTTGTAATGGGTTGCTTCCACTAATTGCATCAAAATCCTAAACGCATTTGCTTGCTTCCTCTTAATGTTACTATTGTTTTTTGGAAAGAAGTTAACTTCCAGTGCTCATGGTTTGCAATAATCATCAATTCATACTCAAAAGCATCTAAAAATGTCTCATTTGAAAAACCCAGACAAAACTTTTCCTACGTTTTTTTAGAAACAAACATGAACATCAGCGTAAACAGAAACACAAGAGAGATTTTAAAAGCAGATTTGGAATCATAGAACACTGTGTTATAGCTTTGCTTAACCAACACTATGTCCGTTTCCCTAGTCAATATATCCATATTCATTGATTTCATGGCTCCATGGTTCTTTGTAAAAATATAAGATCACTTATTTAATCTACTCCCTATTGATGGACCTTTATATTGCTTACAGTATTCTCTATTAAAGGCGGCACTTTCATAAGCATCCTTGTGCATTAATACTTTAACCCCTCAGCAGGTGTTTCTAGAACTGAACTTGCTGTAAAAAAACAAAAAAAGGCATGGACATTTTTAAAATTTCAATGTCTTCTTTCAAACTTAATATAAACTCTAGCTAGCTGCCAATCATCTCCTGAGCATGAACACTGTATGGAGCAGCTGTCTCCCTACACCTCAATCTACTCTAGTTGATAAGAAATGTTTATTTTAAAAATCTAGCAGATGAAAATAATATCTCACTGTTATTGCTTTGACTGTTGTTTGTTAGTGCTATTTCTACATTTCAAATTTTTGTCCCTATTATTACTGGAGTGCTTTCTTTTTCTTTTTGTCCTATTTGTCGTAGATGCTTATTTTATATCCAGAGTTTTAAAACTTTGTAATGTTGTGCTGAAAATCTTGCTTTAAAAGAGTGTTTATTTGCTTTTTACTTTACATTATAGTTGGGTTTTGCTAGATGACTATTTATAAATATTCCTTTAGTCAAAATGTGGGCATTTCATAAAAACAATAAAGAATTTTAAATCTATCATCCCTTTAATTTATGGTTTATGCCTTTGGAATGAAGCTTAGAAAACCACTCCCTGAACAAAGATTAAACCATTACTCTTTTTTTTTTCGCCTTTCTGACCTCTTAAGGCCTTTTAGTAATTGCTGCACTCTGGCTATCCAACCTATTCCCTCTCCGCCTGGTTCTCTCTTCCCTTGATAATGTTTTCTCATTATCTTATCTCCCCAGAATTCCAACTTCAGGCCTATGTTATGTTGCTACTCTTATTCCAGCAGGAATACCCTCCCATCGCCCCCTGACTTAGCCAATATGCCAAATGCCCAAGTCCTTTGTCTCCCTTAAAAAGGACCCAAGACTCCTGTTTCCTTAAGAACTCCTCTTGCCCAAACACCCTCATCCCTTCTCGACCCTCCTCATCCTCCAAGTTAATGTCACACAGCTTAGCATTTAATAACTTCCCTTTGTTCCATGTGTCATCTCTGCTTCCTCAAATAAATTACCAGTTTCTGAAGAGCAAGAGTCACATTATATAACCTCCTCTTTCTTCCCCAATGTGCCCAGACAGGGCTGACCCCAGGGAGACCTTCATGAACATGCATTGATTGATGCACTTAATTTCACATTCTGAGATCCCAAGTTCCAAATCCCTTCTTAGTAACTACAAAATAGGATATAAATGAGCACAGCACTGGATTGTAAGGTATTATAATTCAATATTGCACAAATACTGAAAAAAAAACCCTTATTTCCCAGAATGTCTTCAGACAATCACATAGAAAGGGAAAAGATACATGCTCTCAGACACTTGTTTTTTTGTTAAGTTAATGTTGGCTTGAGAGTTTACATATGAATAAGCAAGAAGAAAGCAAGTACTTTAGAGAAAAAAATTGCCAAACACCTTGAAGAAATTTCACATTTATATTTTTCCTAGTTTTTTTGTATGATTGAAATTGAAAGTGATTTTGAAATTAAAAGGTTATAAAGAAAACTATAAGAGAAACACAGGTAAGTATAAAATAGGTTTCATTAAATTTTCCTGAATAATGAAATCAATTAAAGCGTGTTCAGGGAGTGAGACCATTGATTTCTTCACTCAGTAGATATCAACTAGTATGGTGTTCAAGTCAACATTGTAGGAGCTGAGAACTGTACAAAGAGAACGGAGGCAAGGGTTTATTTATCTTGGAACCAATGGCAGAAGGGAAGAAGAAATGGCTCAGTGTCCAAAGGGTATTTATCAGAATGTGTTACTGGAGTTCAGGATGTGGAAGAGTGGCTTCCATATATCCAACTGATATTTATTAAGCTCCTACTATATGCTGGGCAAGTGCTGAGAATCACACAGCTTGAAGACCTTTAAGATAACCCTGTGTTTTGAGGATGAAGAGCTTGGTGAGGGTAGCTGCTATAGCTGGAAGAAGATTAACTAAAAGGTAAAATCAAAGCTTAGCAATGCTACATATAAGCATGCTACTTGAAAGGTTAATGTAAGCTAGAGAAAATAAAACTTAATTACTTCATCCCCGAACAAATTTTAATCTAAAAAAAAAAAACCAAGAACTTAGATAAAAGCCAATACTGCCTGGAAAGACTGCCTCAGTTGGCTTGCCCACCGAAAAGGGTCACTGGTCTGATTTCCAGTCAAAAGTTGCAGGTTCTATCCCTGGCCCTGATTGGGGTGTGTGCATTGGTGGAAGCAATCAATGGATATGTTGATATGTCTCTCTCACATTAGTGTTTCCTTCTCTCTCTCTCTCTCTCTCTCCTCCTCTCTCTCTCTCTCTCTCTCTCTCTCTCTCTCTCTCTCTCTCTCTCTCTCTCCTGTGCCCCCCTCTTTTATCCCCCTCACCCCGCCTCCATCCCTTCCACTCTTTCTAAAAGTCAATAGTCAAAATATCCTTGAGTGAGGATTAACAAAAACAAAGGAACAAACAAAAAACAATACCACACCCAGAGCCAGTGCTGGCCTCACTCAAAACATTTTGTTGGGGTGGTGGTTGTTAATTCTCACTGGAGGATATTTTTCCATTGATTTTTAAGGAGGGTGGAGAAGAGAGTTAAAGACAGAGAGAAACATCAACGTGAGAGAAACATATCCATTGGCTGCCTCCTGCATGCACCCCAACCAGGGCCCGGGGAAGAGGAAGACCCTACAACCAAGGTATGTGTCCTTGATGGGAACTGAACCCAGCACCCTTTGTTCCACAGGCCAATGCTCTATCCACTGAGCCAAACAGGTAGGGCTCAAAACTTTTTTAATCTTGAGGTTTATCTCTAGGGAACCAAGGGCTGGCACTCCCCATACTGGCTGCAAGGATGACACTCTTTGCCTCCACAAGTTAGTTACTTTAGGGGACAAAAGGCATCATGGGAACTTAAAGGAGAAAAGTGTAAGTACTTTGAAATATAGCGATGTAAAAATGAAACAATTTCCCAATAGATTCATCTCAGACTCTAGGAAGAGAGCTCTCTGGAACACTGAGACAGACTTGCATTGCTTTCCAATCAAAGCAACAATAAAAAAAAAATCAGGCAGGAAGTATAAGAAATATTGAAAGCAAAGCTCTCTACATGATTTCAGTCCAGCTGATTGCAAAGACGGATGCCAGAGAAACATAATGGAAGCTCAGAGAAATGTTTCAATGAATAGCATTGATCTAAGCTATCACAGGGATTGGTGCTCTATTATATTCATGTATCAAGTCAATTTCAGGCCTTTCAGTCACCCTCTCCTTACCATTATCACTAATAACTATCTCTTAGAGCTGAGGGTCCTTATTTATATTTTATCATCTTCATAATATGTTAATATGTTGGCATTCTTTGGGGAACATTGAAACACATTACTACTAGAGTAACATTGATTGTCAAGACATTCCTATTAAAATCACTAAATATTCTTGGGATATGAATAAATGGCAGGAAACTGTAATATAGAAAGGTAAAGAAACCCTGGGGAAATGGTATTAAAGCAAGTTTTAGAATTTAAAAAAAATTGTGCCTCCAACAACCATTGTTAACACACTGAGAGTCCTTTCACATACCAAAGTGCTGTTTTCATTTCTGACTATTAAATTCCTTATCCAGACTTTGTTAAAATGATCCTACTTATACTAAATACATATGAAGTATAATAGACTGTTGAAATGTAAGCATGAAAAAGTGGTGAGTATTCCAGTGCTGAAAAGAGAAAATGCTTAATTGTCTCTGAGGTACTGAATTTATATCCCTATTCCATCTCACTCTTGATGGTCCATGTTTAGGAAAAGTCCTTGAGTTGCCACAAAAGTGTATGGGACATGGTCATCAAACTTTGAAAGATATGATTAAGTGCTAAAAACTGTGAATTAAATATTAGAATTACATGTCCTTGGTCTAATTTTTCTTATAGAAAGAGTAAACTGTTTATGATCCACTGTCTTCTAGACAGATCTTAGTAAATATTTCTATATCTTGCAGCATAACACCTTCTATAGGTAAACTTTTGTTTTATTCTTTTTATTTCCATGTTTTGATTTTAATTAAAACTGGTATGGGTAATGAGAAACAGAACAAGCACAGGAGAGAAAAGAAATTAAATCAGGTTTCACCTAAGGTCATTATATTTTACAGCATCACTTTTTTATGCTCAATTAATATACCATGACATTAGCCCTGTGGTCAGGTAGCAACAAACAAATCCAATGGTTGACGGTTCTCAGAAGATGTAAATTTGCAGCATTCCCAAGATCATGTAAAAGGAAAAATTCTGATGCCCAAACCCTTGGGACAAAATATTTGATCTAGACAAAAATGCTTCAGCAAGATGACAATCAATTAAGAAGCTCTTGGCTGCTTCTGTCTTTGGCTATTGTTGCTCTTTCAACTTGGAACAGGAGGTGATGGACAAAGAAAATCCACCTGGGACACAAGTGTACCTACCCCACAGGCAGTGCATGAGGAACAATGAAATGGTACCACCACAGACCCCCAACCATCTGTTGGGATCCCAAAGATGGTGTCGCAAAGGAAATGAGACTTCTCTGCTTTTGCCAGATGCCAGAGGAGGGGTGAGGGGGAGGCTCCCTTTCTGCTCCAAACCTCAACCAGGAAGTTAATTTTTTTCCCACCAAAAGGAGCAGACTATTGCCCTTATTTCCATAATACAAATGGCAAGCCAAACCCGCAGGACTCAGAATCTCTCAGTGAGGCATCCAAGCAGAGATGTCCATCTTTGTGTAATCAGAAATTCATCAATGCACTGCTCTTCCTATTTTTCCTCTAAAATTTTTATTTTACTTTATATGTTTATTTATTATATTTTTAAAATGTATATTTTATTGATTTTTTACAGAGAGGAAGGGAGAGGGATAGAAAGTCAGAAACATCGATGAGAGAGAAACATTGATCAGCTGCCTCTTGTACACCCCCTAATGGGGATGTGCTCGCAACCAAAGTACTTGCCCTTGACCGGAATCGAACCCAGGACCTGTCAGTCCGCAGGCCAATGCTCTATCCACTGAGCCAAACTGGTTTCGGCTCAATATTTTTTAAGAGAGAGCGGGAGAGGAGAAACATTGATCAGTCGCTTCCTATACACAGGGACCAAACCTGCAACCTAGGTATTTCCCAGCAGGAATTAAACTCCCCACCTGTTAGTGTATGGGGTGAGCCACACCGGCCAGGGCTCATCAATGCATTTTTTTAGCATTTAAAAGGAAGAAAACCTGCTTAGAATATCATCGATTAAATTTCAATATTTAAGTGAGTACCTCATACATAATTTGTAGCATTATTTAAAATGGAAAAACAATAGCAAAAAAGAAAAAAAATCAATGCCCATCAATGGGCAATGCTTTATATAAAACATGGCGCAAACACACTAGGAACAATTATCCTGACCATAAAAAACAAAAAATATATGTGTCAAGTCCTGGTGAGAATTCACAAAGTATCTTTTACATTAAAAAAATGAGTAAAATAACTTATTCAGTATGATCTCATATGCCAACATCTTATTGTATGTTTGTGTGAGCATAAAAAATGCTACAGGACATATATGACTTTATTATTAATATTGGTATTCATGAGCGTTCTTGACAGAAT
Organism: Antrozous pallidus; assembly: GCA_027563665.1. Taxonomy (NCBI): domain Eukaryota; kingdom Metazoa; phylum Chordata; class Mammalia; order Chiroptera; family Vespertilionidae; genus Antrozous; species Antrozous pallidus. The sequence goes on along the minus strand of CM050524.1, from coordinate 47,546,991 downwards.
GATGTGGTGTGCTCAAGAAGATTATAAATATTTTCATTATATATCTTGAATTGTTTTACTACATACAATTAATATGAATTACCTTGGAATAGAAAAATTTACTATATGTTTTGGAATTAAATATACAAACTATTTTCTACAAATGGCAATAAGAACTTTGAAGTGAAAAAAAAAGAACATGATAGAGAAAACAATGCAAAGATAAAGGAAAAAACATTAAAAAAATCAACACAACTTGGAAAAATGGAGAGGTACTCTAATTTTTTTAAAAAAAATTGTTTTTTTAGCCACAACTGGGTTACTATTTTCAGACTTTTCTTAGGGAGAAAGGCTTTGAAGTTTATATTAGAACCCCATCTTATATCATCCATAATTGCTTTAGGCATATTTTCATACCTGCTTAATTGTACAGGGGAACTGTATAGAATTATCTTTCTGAAATAGAAATTTTGCCATTCCCACCTGAACTTTGGAGTTGTCTTTTCGAAAATTTGAGCTAATAACATCCATGTCAGTATTGTTGTGTACTGGCATGGGTAGATTATATATTATTAAGATACTTAAGATCTTTTGTCTTGAATTAAAAAAAAAAAAAACAGACAAAAATGTGGGCCTAGTACTCAACCCATCTCCTAGCTCCTTAAACTAAGTTCACCTCCTTATATGCCCAACTCTCTGCCAACCCAAGAAAGGAAGCCACATATACAAGCTGATATTCTTGGCAATTGCTCAGGAATTGCCTCCAAACCACCACCACTACCATTTAGCCCTGACCTACTTGCTTACTCTCATCCCCAAGTTCCAAATACTAGCTACTTAGACTGTCTTTGAAATCCACTTCTGTCCCTCCCTGAGTTGGCATGTGTTCCTGAGCTCCCGCCAGCATCTTGGAATGCAACACTGGCAGTTTTTCTTTTCTGTTCTTTGCTTTTCTCTCCTTATTCTACTGCAGTTTCTAACTTGGCTCACCTTCTGCTATCATAGTATATCCCATTAGCTAGATATGTAACGCAACTCCAGCCAATAGTTCTAGAGTAGCTAGCCCAGTAGCCCACTTATTTGGGTGGGGGTAAGAGGGCTAGAGGTGGGGGTTGAACAGGGAGAGATTACATCAATCTGTACCTATAAAGAAAGGCAGATCAAATTATTTTTTTATATAAAGCACCACAGAGATGAAGATGACCTTAAGCATCTCTGGTTTAAAACCGTTGACTTTGGCAATGGAGTGATACATGAGGTATGGAGAACAAAATAGATTAATGCATTCTGAAAACCTTTCATTCTGTACTCGGTCTGCATCAGGCACTTGAATGAATTCTGCAGGGCACTAAAAGATGAAGACTCTGTGGTACTGGTCCTCAGGGGGTTCATAGAAGAGCTCAGACACAAATATGATCCTGATGAGTAAAGCACATTCAAAGAGCCAAAAAAAATAAACATTACAACCAAGCAAAAAAAAAAAGAAGAAGAAGAAGAAAGTTGAAACCCAATCTCACTCTACCTTGAAAAGAAATGGAAAAAATAAAAAAGCAATAACTAAAACATTAAGAGGGGGCTAAAAGCTCAGAGAACAAAGAGGAGGAAGTAGAAGTTTAGGAACCAAAGGCAAGGAGACAGTCAAATCCATAGGAGAAAGCTTGAGGGCAGGAGAAAGGGGGTAAACAGGAAAGGAGGGGGCTAAGAGCTGTGATACAGAAAGAAAAGTCTTAGTTCCCCAGAAAGAACAATGTGAGAAAGGCAGAGAGATACAGAAGATGCAAGGTCACTTCAGACAGTCATTCTAAATGAAATGAGGATGGATAAAGTCAAATGAACTTGGCAAAAAAGAAGGGCCATAAAGAATAACAATAGCTAACTTTCTTGAACCTCTATTGAGTTAAACTCCTCGATAACCATGTTGAAATCTAGACATTTCACCAACTCCCACACTGTAACATACGCATGTGCTGAGAGAGCATTAACCATGACTACTCACTTACCCTCAATTCAACCTTCCCATGGATCCCTAAGCACATTAGTGAGCCTCAAGCATCACTGTTGTCGGGATCACACTTGGGATTGTGTAATTCTCATGGCAAATCAGGTTTGCTGGTTTTATAACTTATGCCATTGGTTTCCCCTCTCAAAGCTAGATCCCTGCCCGGCTGACCTGGCTCAGTGGTTGAGCACTGGCATATGAACCAGGAAGTTGCGGTTCAATTCCCGGTCAGGGCACATGCCCAAGTTGCAGGCTCTATCCCCAGTGTGGAGTGTGCAGGAGGCAGCCGATCAGTGATTCTCTCTCTTCATTGATGTTTCTATCTTTCTCTCTCTCTTTCCCTCTCCCTTTCTCTCCAAAACCAGTATTTTTTTAAGAAAGCCAATCCTTTCTATAGAGAAAAATATACCTTCACTCATATATATATATATATATATATATATATATATATATATTTGAGTATACATGAATTTTATGTGAACATTTTATATACAGAAATGTCAAGCGATGTTTCAAATTTATCTAGGGCCTCCCTAAGAACTAGTGATGGGTAAGCCAGAGTAACAGAAGCAACTGCTCTAGGTTACTAAGTGCTCTGACATGTGAATAAACACAACAAAAGCGCTACTTTGTCCTCAAAAGCATTATTTTTTTTTCACAAGACACTAAAAGCCTTAACTATATTATGCCTCCATACCACGGTTCATACTCACATTCTAATTTTTTTCCCAATGTTGGTTATTCAATGTGTGAACTATCTACTCCTTGTCAAAGAGCTCTTAACCTTTGCCTTAGAAAGAAGACAAAAAAGTCAAATTCCAGAAATTTTCAAAAGTTGATTAAGACCTGATAAATTTAGCTTCCAATTGTTTTTTATTTGTTTGTTTGTTTGTTTGTTTTACTTATCTTTGTTTTAGCTTTCTGGGTGCCTCTCACAAATCACTTGTTAATTAAAATTATAAAACTGTAATTTTTTATTTATCATGCTATTTATAGCCTATCAATAAAACGTTGAGGATCATTAGAATATCTATAATTTAAACAATTATTATGAAATTATATAGGTAAAAATCAGAATCACTCAATCAAGATTCTAAAGGATACTATGAAGACTAGCAGGAAAAAAATAGACATCTAACTTGCATAATATGTTATCAATATATTTCTGATCATGGAAAGATACTATATTTTAGAAAGGATGTGAAAAATGTTTAGTCACCCCTATTTTGATGAGTCTCATCCCTTTGGATATCAATTACCAGAAAAAAAATTGTATTAGAACTGGAAAGAAAAAGTGTATGTCTCCTTAAGACCACTTTGCTCTTCCATATTTCTCTGTAGTCAGTTAGCCTTTAAGAAAGTCAGAACCATTAAAATAATTCTTAAAGTTCCCAAAAGTATCTATGTGTGTGTATGTTTTATTATGAAAGAGGTATGTCAATACTGACTCACTGAATCAATTAATCAAATTCAGTAATATCTGGCTAGAGAACTGGTAAGAAAAATTGAGCAAGTAGATGAAGAATCAAAATATTGGGTGATTAGAAGAATATTCCCTTCAAGATGGAGTAAGGAGTGAATTTCCAGGTATGAGCATATGCCTGGTGCTACAGTCAGAGAAAACTCTTCTTGATGAGGGCAGAAGATGGGATCCTGATTTTTCTTGAATGGCTGGAATAACAATGAAAATGAAGAAAGCTATCCTGCTTGAATTGGGGCTGAAAAGGTAGCATCTTCAGGATGCCCAACCACACGTGAGAGCAATGGTGGATCTGGCCCAGGCGTCTATACACTTATGAGGCACAAAAGATTCTGAAAGGCCCAAAGGGCTCTCTGGATACCAAGAGAAATGATCCCAGGTCCGTGGTCAGCAAACTGTGGCTCGCAAGTCACATGCAGCTCTTTGGCCCCTTGAGTGTGGCTCTTCCACAAAATATCATGGCCTGGGTGAGTCTATTTTGATGGGGTGGCTTTAGAAGAAGTTTAAGTTTAAAAAATTCGGCTCTCAAAAGAAATTTCAATCGTTGTACTGTTGATATTTGGCTCTGTTGACTAATGAGTTTGCCAACCACTGTCCCAGGGGAATAACCGTGGTCACTGAGGATCAGCAGGGGGTGGCAGTTTTAACACATGTAATAAACCAATGAACCCACTTACAGAGAGGATTTAGAAAAAGTATGCCATAAAATAAATACTATGCCACTGATTTGCCTCCTGCTTGCACCCGTAAGCTGGGAGCCCAGGGAAACACCTGTTGCATTCAACCTCTTTTTCTTTCCAACTGGTAAACAATTCCAACAGTTGCACAATGACAAAAATTCTGTGAGCCTGGCACCCAGATCAGGAATTCTCCATTGCTTTTGCTGCCAAAGGTCAATCCAATGTGTCTACTTTTGACATAGTTTAGCCAAAGAATGTTAATGACATTTTCCGATATGTTCTGCTGTTCTACCACAAGCTCCGCCCCGGAAATTTGGGATTACTAAAATCCAGAGATATCTTGAATGCCAAAAATGCCACAATAGGTAGAGAGATGGCCAGCTTTTAGACTCTCTGGCTGCTTTAGGAACCCAGAATAACATAGACGAGATGAGAAAAAAGTATTGCCTCCAAACTGAAGTGAAAACTGTGAAACATAAATTAAATAAATGTTTGTTTGCATATCTACAGAACATGATGCATTGCCAACTTCACTGATTGTTCTATTTAGTTCTCTGGTAACTTTTCTTTGTTCTTCATGAGGATTTGTGGATTATATATATTTTTTTTACTTTGTAAGAACACCCACATATGCAAGATGATGGCCCAAACTTTACAGGCACACATAAATGAATTTACTTGCACTTGGAGAGTTTCAGCAGCAAAATTATAAAAACTCTCAATTTTACTGGGAAAAAAACAACTACCTTGATGTGTGGAATGTGAATGCATTTTAATAAGCTTGTCAGAATATCTGATGTGGGTCTCCAAAAGTATCCAGAAAATATGGAGGTTTTACAACGACTCTCAACTTCTCCCCTTGTTAAAAGGAGCCACTAAACTTGGAGAAAAATTTTCCATGTTCATTGACCTACTGCCTTTGACTTCTTTCATATCTTTTTTAGCTTAGCAACAGAGTTGAATACAAGAATAAGAACAAGAACAAACTAGAAAGGGAAAACATCCCATTGCTAACATGAAGTCAAGTTGTCCTAACAGTTAAATAATACAGTTCAAAAGGCATTGGTTAACTTTCTGGCATTGAGAAAAAAAATCAAACTGTTATTTTTTTCAAAATTCCATGCCTACCTTAGATTAACACACAACATCCTCATGCAGACAAGGGCAGTCTGAATTGGTGTGCAAAGGACTAGAGACCTAGGGGATGAAAGCCAGGAGCTGCCACAATCCTGCAAGGGACTAGCACTAAGTAAAAAAGAAGTGCTTTCCTCATCTCTTAAGAAAACAAATGGAAAATACCATCATATATGGTTGTGTGTATGTGTGTGTGAGTGAGTGAGAGAGAGAGAGAGAGAGAGAGAGAGAGAGAGAGAGAAAGAGAAAGCTATCACAACCCTGTAAAAGACTAGCACTAAGTAAAAAAGAAGTGCTTTTCTCATCTCTCAAGAAAAAAATGGAAAATACCATCATATATGGTTGTGTGTGTGTGTGTGTGAGAGAGAGAGAGAGAGAGAGAGAGAGAGAGAGAGAGAGAGAGAGAGCTGTCACAACCCTGCCAGGAACTAGCACTAAGTAAAAGAGAAGTGCTTTTCTCATCTCTCAGGGGGAAAAAATGGAAAATACCAATATATGGTTGTGTGTGTGTGAAAGAGAGAGAAACTGAGAGAGATATCCTGAAAAACAGTCTCTGAAATTTAATTTCAAGTTTTATACACGCTTCTTCAAATAATTCCTCTACTCCAAAGATTTGTGAGTTTAAAAGTAAATTTGTTTGAATTTTAAGCTACAATAGCTTTAAGTTATTTTCAGGATTTTACCATCCAATTTGTGTGAATGATAAGTTTTAAAAGGGGCAACATGAGAGTTTATAGACATAGATAAATGCTTTAAATATGATGTACATACATAAGAAAAGCTTTAAGGTATCCTAACCAGTTCCAGAAAACCAGATAGTTAGCATTCTGTTTTCCATTTTCCTTTTCATTAAATTGTCATCAATCAGCAACTTAACTAAGATAAATAGACAGCAGTACACTAGATAAAATTGGGAAGCTTCTCAAAAATCCTCATTAAATTCTATGCATGATCTCCATTCATCTTGGAAACTACCAGTTAAGAAGGTGATAACCAAAAGATCATCTGCTTTTAGCATATTGAGTGCCATACATACACATTTCTTACCCCTGCAATATGATGATAGGAAAGCTAATTCTAAAACAAATTGAAAATCAGTTCCTAAAATGATTACAACCAATATTTAAAATATCATGTTTTATTTTTCTTCTATTATACTTTACTTTTCACACATCAGGAAAGGACATTATCATGGTTGCCTTGACCATGTAATTTAGTCTATTTTTTTCTATTTGTTTATCATTCATAAACACTAAATTCAAGGTTCCATTTACTTTCATTAATTCAGCTAACAGGAGCTTTGTGGGGAACCAGAAGCATACCTAGCATGAAAATGAGGAAAAGATAATGCTTTTGTTTATATGTCCTGGAGAAGGTAGTATTTTCCTCATACAATACCATATACTATGGTTACTATATATTTATTTTTCCCCATACATTAAAGGCTTTTATAAAGAAATTCAGGAATGTGAAGGTCTTGCAAACTCCAGTCAAAATGGTATTTCATCTATCAATTGTTATTTCCCTATCTACACAAGCTCCTAGATTCATTCATGAAACTAGGGTTGAAAGGATCTTAACGAGACAAGTCTATTTCCTTCAGTACTTTACTGGTTTAGCCAAATATATGTATATTCAGCTCTTATACCACCTGTGGAGAGAACACTGAATGAGGAAAAGTAAGCCTCGCACTGCCACTATTAATTTTTCGGTAAGCCCTAATTTTATTCCTTTGAAGGGAAAAAACTTAACCACTGCAACAAGGCCAGCCAGTATAATGATTAATTGATGCCTGTCATTGTCCCGCCTCTGGGAACTGCTCTCCACCCACTCCCAGGTGACGGATGTGTTTCTCTGTGTGCATGGGATTTAGATGTGGCGAAGGATGCAGACTGTTAAATTTGTCAAATCACCGGAGTCGACAAAGCAGCATTTGATCTGCTCTGTAGAAAGCATCAGGGACCCGAATGAAACTCATCAATGGCACAAACGGAGGTCATCTCCCCATACCACTAATATATCAAAGCGGCCTCATCCATCTCTAAGCGAGAGTCACAAATGCCCAGCCTGGAACAGAGCTCAGAAAACCTGACCTAGAAACCAACTCATTGACACACAAATCAGAGAATTTCCCCAAAGTAAAACAGAATCCATGTCTAATCATTTATTATCCATACTCTTGAAATTGGATGTCTGTTAGTGATTGATGCTCTGAATTACAAAACTTTATCCAGATATCTGATTCCATATGGTATGCATTTCCTGACTAATAAATCTACATGGGGAGAAAAAAGCACAATCTTCAATGTGAACAAATTCTCTGCCAATATTAACTTGAAAAAGAAAAATTAAAAGCGCAAACAACAGAATCTGTCCAACATTTCTTCTTTCCTTTTTAAAACTGTTGTTTAGTGTCTGAAATCTGAAAACCAATAGTCAACCGTATAGGTTTTTTCAAGACACTGAAAACAATGACTTACTTAATAAATGTTTATGAGTATTAACATCCCTATAGACTTTAAAAAACTCAAGATTATAGTTTTCATGAACAAATATTATTTTAAGAAACTATAGTTAAAATATCCCCATAAGAAACAGAGACCTTTTTACTATATAACATCTTTGCCAAAGAAATAGAAGCAGAAGCTGTGCCTCCTTGTGTTACTATGTAATTTTTAACACTGGGAATAAAGAACAGTATTCATAAAAAAAAAACACACGGATAAACATATTTTCAAATAACTTCAAAAAGAGTCATACTGCTGCCTATTTTGCTCTGAGTTGCTGATTTTGATTATCACTCTTTTGGTTAGGGATACCTGGCCTGAAGTTTTTCTTACAATAGTTCCCCAGAAAGTAGTAAGAAACAGAGAGGGGGGAAAAAAAAAATTGTAATTTCCAGACAGAATTGAGAAATTCACCCCTGCTCTTTGAATGTGTGTTTCATGGGAATAATCCCAGCCTTTCCATTTGCATCCATGCCGTGACTACGTGTTTTCTAATTAAATGGCATGCCACACTTAAAACAAAAACGGGGTATTGATACTTCTGGTTTCGCTTTAACAAAGTATATATTTTTTTAACCAGATCCAAAGTGGGTCAGCATTTTTTCCAACTCCTGAACAAAAGAGCAACCTATATCCTCCACAACCCAAGACTATATTTTTGCTTTTGGTCTCCCTTCAGGTCCATCTGCACTCTTGCTGTGCAACAGCTATAGCATGAAAATGTCTCTTCTCACATGCTTTTGATATTACACTATTTAATCACATACAGCTGTGGCTTATGAGACTGTTACAAAACACAATTTTAATGTAGTACTCGAAGCCAATTTTGGATAAACATCAACCATTTACTCCGAATAAGAAGTCCAACGCTGAGAAAGATTTAAAGGAAAAGCCTGGTTTTCCTAGGATTTGGCGTGGACATAATTGCGCCTGAGCCCTCTCTCTGCCAAAAGGACTGATAATGTCAGAGAGAATTGTGTAAAATCGTATTAGTGCAAAAATGAAGCATGCCAGAATTCCTGCAGCCAGAGAGACCTGGAATGAACTTAACATCCTCCTCTCTCTTCTTTTGCCTCCTTCCCTACAAATCACCCCCAACCGCCACCCCTCAAATAGATGTCTTTACTTCATGGAAATAATGTCGAGTTATAATTCAGTTACTCTTTTTCCAAATTCAGAGAGTCTGAAAGGAAAATGAGGTAGAAAGATACTATTGAAAGAAACATACATGGTATTTTCCTTTAAGTTTGGAATTATTCTGCTTAAAAAACATGAACTTTTTAACACTTCTGCTCCTTTTAAGCAGACACTAAACTTAGTGTTATGAAAACAATGACCACATCACAGAAAAGATAAGACAGTCCCAACGGTAATAAAGATGTGGGGGTGGCACAGGGAGGAAGAAGGAAAAAAAAAATTACTATTGCTTCTCTTATGAAAAACAATTAACATCCTATACATTCTAAAATGAGACAAACAAGATTTATCATAGTTGCAGGCTATCATGTTACACCCCTGAAGCGAAAGAAACATTTGGAGTTGTACCTAAAAATTCAATTGCTGAAAGATTTTTAGAAAACCAGTTTTGTACGTTTCAGCCTTTCAAAGGAAAACAGAACTTGGGAGTTTTCAAGGCTGTTTTAAAACTGGCAAGTTCCCAACTCCGGCTATCAATGCAAATCTGGGCAGGAAGTACTAAGGAAATTCTAAACTCATTCCCTCCCTGGGCAAGATTTTCTACATTTTCATGTGCAAGAAGTGCGCTAAGGGTTGTTTTGTTGTTGAAGGATCTGTACATTCACATCTTTAAGAACAGCCCTTGCTCTCCCCCCCCCCCCCCCCCCCCAAGGAACCTCTCTCTTCCTGTGCTACTTACTCCTCAGCTCTTGGGTTCTCAAGTGTTTGCTCTTTCTATGGCCCAATCCATTGGGCTCCAGCTAGATTTTCCGACAAGAGCGGCAATCCAGGCTGCAGATGGTTGGAAACTCAGCCTGGAATCAGTGTGCAGCTGATGAATGACTTCTTATACCTGACCCCAACTTCACACCAGGTTCTGAACACAATCTGGGCATCACCCGCCAGAGAAACCGTAGTCGGCACCTCTGCTTCAAGATCTTCCCGGGAAGCAGATGGGAAGGCAACAGACTAATGTAAGAGCAATGGGATGAGAAAGGGTGTCCTGCATGGGAAGAGACAGAGAGAACTGGTAAGGGTGTAAGGAAAGGTAAAAAAGACCAGCTTTGCTGAGTGTGCTTATGCAAATCTTCAAGTTTTGTGAGGATGACTGAAGTTTTGCAAATATCACGTGCATAGGCGAGAAATACCTAGTTGTCATCTGCAAAATATCAATGTACCAGGCTGTGACCAGGTTTCACCCTTGTTAGCTTTTCTACTTTGTTTTTCCAAGAACACCACCTGCCTCACCACCACACACAGAAAATACCTCCAATTCAGACTGAAATTCACTCTGGATCTGAAAATGCAATAGCAACAGGTCAGTTAGGTTGCTTTGAATGGGCTGTGACAAATTCCTGAGATATATTAGGTTACAACTCAACCAAACGTCATTATGTAAATTATCATTTAGCTAATGAACATATTTTTTTGGTCCCCTTTCTCTAAAATCTGCTAATTATTCTGGGTGGATTCCCCACAGCAAATTTCTTTTGATGAAACTCATGTTTCTTAATCCAGTTATGCCTCTTATTTAAATATTATGACATGTCACCAAGATTTCTTCATTACTCCTTAATCAAAAGCAATATTCTTTTTCCAAACTTGCTCTTCTTGGTAGGAAAGAATTTGATGAAAAAGAAAATTTGCAAAGGGCAACTTTTAATGTGAGGTCCGGGAGAGTAAGCTAAGAATATTGCTACAAGTTAGCCACTGGGTTTTCATTTTATTTAACTTACACGTAAATTTTTCTAATAAAACATTTTAAGCACCTGGAAAATTATTCAAATGGGCAAAAGGATAAATATCTTGTTTCTATTTTTAAAAAGTTAAGCAACAAAGTTAAGAGATTGATTTTAATGTAATGGAAAGTAGGAGCAGGGAAGGCAGGAATATGTCACAGTTTTTTGAAAACTTTAATTGCATTTGAGGAAATGGAAACCATTTGCATTTATTTTAAAAATCCCATTTTCATTTTGTTTCATCACAAGAAAATAGCAACTATATATATCACACAGATTTAAGTAAAAAAAAAAGGGAAGGTTCAGCATTTTTGCATTTTATGAATGAATACAAATAAGCATTTCAGCTCTTTAAAATCCCATGAAGATTTTCCACCAAAACTAATGTCCACAAATAGCTTTTGTGTGTTAGTGAAATTTAGAATTTAGAGAACAGTTGAAGTTCTGATATCACCAGAGTATGTATAATCTTTGTCAACCACAGAATTCTAATTCTATCAACCATAAGTATTCTGCATATGTAAGCACCATTTTAAATAGCTATGATTTCAAAATAGGATTAGAACTATAAGCCAAGTCTAGAACCCAGAGGATTTTGTGAGTTTTCTCCCAGATTTACAAATAAATAGAGTAGCATGTAGGTTCTTCAAAATTATTATAGGTTATATTTTGAGATATAAGTGTGAAAAGGGCAAAAAGTGATACTGAAATAACCCAGTGGTTTTCATGCTATCCTGGGGCATGAGAGTGCTTTGTTATATAGTATTCATGCTGGCAGAAAAAATCTCCACTTTTTAAAATGCAATTGCACATTGACCCTTCCTCCCATTCCGCATGTGTCCAAGTTTCAAAACAGGGCACGTTTTCACTTCTCCAGCTTCCAGGGATGTTATGAATGCCTGTCATTTCAGAGCCTCCGTAACAATATTGGACAACTTCACAGCACTGTGGAAATTTTACCACATAATAATCAATGCGAACTACCGCGATAGCCAAAGTAGCTGATCTGATATTCCCTACCACCCTGATCTGATTACCCCAATATCAGCTTAGGTCGCCTAATGGATCTAACTTCTTGAAAAATGTGCCAGAAGTTGATGGCTTTGACTGGCTTGAAAGTAACAAGATCCAGATGTCGCCTGTCTACATAACACTAAACTTCATAGGACCCCAAAACAGCTCTCCTCTCTTCTCTCACCACTCCGCTCTCTCCTTTACCCCAAACACACACACACACACACACACACACACACACACACACACACACACACACTTTCCGCCAGGGTGGCTCATGAAGCATCCTGTATCTTTCATGTAATGCGCATGACATTATTTCCTGCTACTAATCGGTTAAAAGAAATCCTAAGCAGAAAAGCAACTCTTTGGTTCATTTCCATCTAAACTTTTTTTCTTTTCTGAACACACTTCCTAGTGGAAAACAAGGACCCAAAAGAAGAGCGTTAATTTTGAAACATTCGGAAAAATTTAGCCAAATGAGTAAAAGGGATGGAATGCCCCCTATTTTTCACGCAAACCCCTTGAGTTTGTTGTTTTGGTTTCTTCGGGGAATGAGAAATGACTACAAATCCCCTTCTTTTTTTAAACTTGTCCTTGCTTTGCCATATCCTCAAGAAAAGCAGGCAGCATCCTCCTCCCAATCCCCAAAGAGTTAAAACTCAAGGCACTGGGCTGGTCTCTTTAAGCAGCAGCAGCAGCAGCAGCAGCACAAACTAAATGCTCACAAAGGCAAAAAGCAACGTGAGTCGACCTTGGAGGGGCAGGGCGAATCCTAGAGAAGGTGGAAAAAGAGAGGCAAAAAGGCAACAATCTTTCCCATAATATTGAAAGTCGGCTGCCTGGGCTGGCTCACAAATAGGCATTGTGTGATGAGACAGAATAAATGAGCGATAACTACAACACGAATTACCAAAGCCTGATCGCATCAAGGAGTCCTGGTGACAGCACAGATCGCTCAGGCACGCCTGTTCACTCTGGGCATATTTATCTAGGAGGGAGGTTTGGAGTCTGGCTAACGTGACACAAAATAACATCATCCCTGAAGAAACAGGATCCATGCATCCAAGGTGGGCGCGCAACCAACTCTCTCCCCTAACCAACCCCCCCCCCCCCCCACATCATCAAGTCCAATCTGTTTGACACATTGGGGCCGGGATGGCACACCTGAGAGTCCTTCATGTGGGAACTGCAGGAGAAAGTTCATGGTTGGCACTGCCCACTGCTTAGCTCCCTGGGCTTCCCACTGGCCCCCTAATGATCATTGGAACACACACATAAAGCCTGAAGTATTTAACCAATTCATGTCCAATTACCGTCAGTTACCTCTCCTCCTAGCCCAAGCCCCAGGCCTTGGCAGCCAGCACAGACAAACGGAGCTTCTGAAAGTCAAAAAACGTCTCTGGCAATGCTCCACAATTTACTCTGTAGGATGCTAATCACCCCCCCCCCCCCTAGGAGACAAAACGTGTAAGGCAAATAAAACACACACACACACCCAAACTAATTCCAAGAGACTTTAGTTCACTGCCGTCTACCTTCCACACCCTTCTTTTAGTCCACATTCAGCGATTAAAAGTTTGCGTTACCCCCACCCTGGGGTGTCCTATCCAGTGGGAAAAACCCTCTCAAGAGTCACAAACAAAGAACTGCTCACCAGAAAGCCCCTGAAACGGGATTCTCGAGCCTGATAATCACCCTTAGGATCTCCTTTCTAACAACCCTGCCCATCTGCAAAGGACTTGAAGGATACCAGGAACGTTGGTGCTGCCAAAGAACAACAAAAGAACTCCCGTGAAACTATTCTCTCTCCTTAAAGAGAAAGCCAGGATCCCGGGCTTGCTCTCTCCCTCTAGTCTCCGGCTGCCTGATTTCACTCCGTGGGGCATGTTACTAATTTCAAAGGAGCAGGAAGAGGTGATGGGAGGGAGGGTAGGTAAATAACAATTCACATGCCTGCCTGTTTCCTATCCGAGTGCAGAAGGATAGCACGCTGATTGCCAGACTAGGTTCGGGTCAGAGCCATACCTTGGTTTGGAGATAATGAGGATAGTAGTAAGTGTACTGGGGGTACATTTGTGGCTGATCCAGGCGTTTGCCCATGTAGCTGGAATCTTTATCTCCGAGGCAGGGAACTGGATGACAGGGTATAGTGCCCCAGGCCGAGCTTCCTCTTAAAAAACCACTATTCCTGACAGTCCCGATGACTGATGAGGCTTCGGAGATTCCTCGTCTTCCACCACTCGCTAGTTCCAACACAGCAAGAATATAAAAAAGAAACACACCGAAGGGAGAAGAAAGGAAAAAAAAAAAAAAAAAGGAGATGGGGATCGGTGGGAAAAATCAAACCCCACACACAGCTTCCCCAGATCTTGTCTGCCTCCTCCCAGCAGCCCTGGTCCACTTGGGATGAGGCAGTTTGTTCTCTACCAGGCTGTCTGGATTGATGTCAATTGCCAGCGTTTGTAACAGGGGGAAAGAAGAAGAAAAAAAAAATCAAAGTCCTTTCAGCATAACTCCGAATGCTTGCAGATCAGCTTCCTGTCTCCTGTTTGTCTCTTTCCTCACCTTAAAAGCAAAAGCACATCGAGAGAAAGAAAGAAAGAGAAAGAAAGAAGAAGAAAAAAAAAGAAAACAGGGAGGGAACAGAAAGAAAAAGAAAGGGGAAAAGAAAAAAAGGGGAAAAAAAAAAAAACCTTGCACAGCTTAGTTGCTGCTGTCTCCCTCCCAGAGTGACATGGTGATCCGGGCTTGTCCTGTCCTTTCATTCACTTCCCCTCCTTCCAGCCGGTGGGTGGAACCGAGGGAGCCTCTCCGGGGAGCGGCGTATGCAGTCCAGAAGGCTGCAGTATTTCCTCCAAGAAAAAAAAAAAAAAAAAGGCTGCTTCAACCCCTGCTGCAAGCAAAGTTCCGATTCCCTCTGCTGGCTATCTGGAATAGCAAAGCGATTTTTGCAGCGAAGCTGCTGCCGCTGGAACTGAACCGGGGGACTTGGATGCGGGCGGTGGATTGTGTCTTGTCCTTCCCTCCATCGACTCCACGGAAGAGCTGCCGTCTTTCCTTTCCGTGCCAAGTTTAAAGGTAAGCCGCCCCGCGACCCCAAACGGTGCGGACCTCGGGAGGGAGGCGAGGACAAGGGAGGAAGGAGGGAGAAAGGGGAAGGGAAAAGGGAAAAAAAAAAAATCCAGGAAGAGGGACTAAGCTAGCTGGTTAAAATGCAAAAAGTGTGTCTCCGGAGTGCTTTCAAAAGCCGTGAACACCCTGAAGCCAGATGAATGTAACATTTTAGAAAACTAACATTTTGGAAAACTAACATTTTCCTGCTTGGAGGACATGGAGGATGCCAAGTGTGGAGGAAATCTGGAGTCTACACCAGGACTCTACTGTTAATAAGCCACGCACCACAGATCACAGTGACCAACTTATGGCAGAAATAGTCATTCTTAGCATCCCATCCCATTTGGGAATATCAAAAGAGATGTCCCGGCGGGGTTATGAACTTCTTTATAAATAAAAAACACCGGTCCTCACATTGTCTATCCCGTGATGATGACTGTGATCATGGATGTTCTAATTTGCTGCACTGATACCACACAGAGAATAAGAACAAACATCAAAACTACTTGGCAGAGTTCCGCCCCCCCCCCCCCACCACCAATAGTAATATTCTGACATGTCAATCAGCTGCTGCATTATAATACAAATTGTTTCTGAGAAAATATATTTCCTTAAAGGGTCTCTTTTCAAGGCTGGTGAGGCTAATTTTAGCCTCGCCAGCTGTGTTTGCTGGGAGGGCTCACGCATGCCCAAAGCGCCAGGCAGGCCAATACTGAGCCGCTCTCTACTTTTCCAAGTCGGCTCTGGACTCCCCAGCCCTGAGTCGCCTCTCCAGAGAGAGAGTTCCTGGCACAAATCCAGCTTGCTGGTCAAGACCAGAGACTTTGGGGCCAATGCACAATTTTGTGCTCATCCAGGTTCAAGTCCTGCCATCCCTGAAGCCATCAGCTTCCGCTCAGGGGTCTGGTTTCTGGAGGCTGTGTGAGGGCCTGCGTGCTCTTTGGAAAAAGACAAGGAAGGCGAGTAAATCGTTTTGTTTGACTTTGGACAAGAACAACCATCAGCAGGAAGGAAGGAAGGAGAGAGGGTGGGAGAGAAGCAGGTAGGAGCCCTGATAGCCGTCATGAAGGAAACGAAACCAGCTCGGCTGATGTTTCCATGTGTCACTCTGGGCCTCAGTTGTCCCATCTGGAAAATGGAAATATCACCTACTTACCTGGCTGAAGGTGGTACACGGAATCAGAGACTGAGTAAAAAAAAAAAAAATCCCATTGATTTAAAAACCCATCCCCTTGCTTGGGCAATAGAGTCCTGACTCAAGCTTCCTTCTCCAGGTCAATTCTTCTCCTTACCTTCTATACCCGAGTCCCGCTCAACGGTTCTGAAAACCGGAAGGTGTATTCTCAGGGCCTCCTGTTCTCCCAAACCCACTTCCAAGGCCCTTACCCCTCAGCCCCCCCCCCCCACTTTAGGTCTCAGCAGAGAGAACAGCCCCTCACAGAGGTTCTCCCTGAATCCTTGCTTCCCCCACTGCCCCTTGGATTTGCCCTAATATTGTGCTCACCCCATGTAACTGCCCGTTAATTGCATGTTGCTTCTGAGGTGTTCTGAAAGCATCAGGAAAACCAGGGAAGTAGGAGTTCCCATCACTCTGGTTCACTTTCATATTTCCAAAACCAGTGTGGTGTTTGGCATAAAACCGACACTCCATGAATGGTTGCTGAATGAGACACTTAAACATGACCGTTCTAACCCCACTCATACCCTTATGCCAGTCCATTTCTGGGCGCAGGGGACGTGGTGATACACTGATCAGGACAAGACCTTTCCCTCCTAGAGTGTGTATTCTAGGAGGTGAGATGAACAAAGAGATAAGCAAGGTAAGAAGGCACCATAAGATCAGGTGACATTTAGTGCCGCTACAACATACACGGCTGAGTAAGAGTCCCAGGGATTCCGCCTTTAATAAGGTAGTCAGAAATGCCCTCCAAGGAGGAGCTCTGGGGTTAAAGGAAAGGCATAAACCACGCCCTGGTGTTAGATTGTAAGAATAAAGCCTTGGCTTCCACCTGAACTGCCTTAGCTCCAGGCCAGCCTGTGATGTATCACTGTGCCTCCATGTATTCCTATCCATCCAATGGCACTGCCCACATCCTATAGTTACTATCAGAATTCACCAAGTAAACATGTGAAGTATTTGTCATACTGTGGAATATACTGGATCTGCTAAAAAAAAAAAAAAAAAAAAAAAAAAAAAAGTCGGCTTGCATCTGGGGGAAGAGCATTCCAGGCAGAGGGAACAGCAGTACAGAAAGCCTGACAACAAGAGTGTGTCTCTGTCTCTGGAATGTGTGAGAAATGGTGCGGGTGCTGGAACGGAGCGAGTGAAGAGTAAAGGCTATAAAAATAATTCTGGAGAGGACCCATGGAGCCAGGCTATAAAAGCCTTGGTGAGAACTTGGTATGGCCAGCTCAATTCGTGACAGTCGATAGTCTGCAGCCAGGACTCTATCCAAGTGTTCTGGCTTTAGATCTAGACATCTTCACCTGCAGGACGCCGTCCTCCTAAAAGACCTACTGAGGCCCCTCCAAATGCCAAGACCCAACTGATCAGGATCCTAGGACTGCCTCTGCCAATTGCACCACCATGGGCAAAGGACATCCGGATTCTTTTATTAATAAATGATCTAGGTACTCCTGGAGGGGGAAAAATACTGTCTTATTTGCAAATAAAAGGTAAGATAACTCCTCAGCCCAAGCTACCGCCCAGTTTGGGGGCATTGATGTTATCAGCAGTTTTTACCCAAATTGCCACAAAAGGCAATGTTTTGAGATCATTGTTATATGCTTTGCATCAATTGTCATAGCCAAAACACTTCACTGAACATTTAAAGGTTGTCTTAAATAATAGAAAGGTGGTTTACCATTTGTGAGAATTGTGAAACCCATGTGTTTGTTGTTTGTTTTTTTAACTTTCCCCCTCAGAGATACCAGTAGCCTTGCCAGTTTGGGCGGGAAGATACTCATGCCAGAAATAGTTTTCAGTCCTAGCTGGTTTGGCCTTGTGCAATGGTCGGCAAACTCAGTAGTCAATAGAGCCAAATATCAATAGTACAACAATTGAAATTTCTCTTGAGAGCCAAATTTGTTAAACTTAAACTTCTTCTAATGCCACTTCTTCAAAATAGACTCGCCCAGGCCATGGTATTTTGTGGAAGAGCCACACTTAAGGGGCCAAAGAGCTGCATGTGGCTCACAAGCCGCAGTTTGCCCACCACTGGCCTAGAGGATGGAGCGTTAGCCTACAGATTGGAGGGTCCTCGATTCGATTCCGGCTAAGGGCACATGCCTGGGTTGCAGGCTCTATCCCCAGTGTGGGGTTTGCAGGAGGCAGCCAATCAATGATTCTCTCTCATCACTGATGTTTCTATCTATCTCTCCCTCTCCCTTCCTTTCTGAAATCAATAAAAAAAAAAGCCAATATATATATATATATTTTTTTTTTTTTAAAAAAGAAATAGTTTTCATATCATGTCGGCTCTGTTGGAACAGTACTGCTTTCCATTGAAATGATCAAGGTAAGGTAGGAGGTAACTCGTTTCAGACACTCTCTAAAGCAGAAGTCAGCTGTGTCCCATTTGCCAGCGAACCACCAAATTTTGTACAAATTCAAGAGCTGCAAACTGCAGCGAAGGGCATGGACTCTTACAGAGACCATGTGACTCACAGCACAGAATGGAGAGGTCCTTTTTTTAGACAAGTTCTTGGCAAATAGGAATGAGGTGATGCCTCAGACACACCATCAGAGTGGAGAAGTGATGGTGTTGCAATGAGGGACAATGGGGTAGAGATGGAGACTCTCTTCTCATTTGTCCTTGACCTATCCACCCAAAGAAAAACTTAGTCCTCTCTTGGGAGGTTTATTTTTAAATTCCAAAGACTTAGTCAAAAGCAAAGGAAAAGAACAGTGGAAGCAGAAGTAAAGAACATAACTGTACTGTCTTTGAAAGCACATATATTAATTATCCTATCTTTAAGAAGACATTCATGCCCGGCCAGCCTGGCTCAGTGGTTGAGCATCTACCTATGAACCAGGAGGCCACAGTACATATTCCTGGCCCTGACCAGGAATCAATGTGAGAAACATCAATGTGAGAAGGGCACATTGATTGCCCTGGTTCATAGATAAATGCTCAGTGGGGGGCATGCAGGAGGCAGCTGATCAATGATTGGCTCTCCCCATTGATGTTTTTATCTCTCCCTCTCTCTTCCTCTGTGAAATCAATAAAAATGTATTTTTAAAAAAGAAGACATTCATGACCTTGAATAATTCTTATTTGGCATTTTCTACCTTCTATATTTAAATCTGTGGATTCCTTTTCATTCCAATGATTTCCAAAGGAGTAGTAAACATAAGAGTTAGTTAAAAAAAAAAAAAAAAAAGACAAGATGGTAGATTGCAAATTCCAACATTAAAGTAATGTTATAACCTTGTTTTCTCCAATGGCTTAAGAAAATACTCAAGACAAATTAGGAAAAAGAGACTAAGTGATTCAACTATGTGTGGTTAAACTTTACATTATAACTTAATAGGAAAATATTAATGTAAGTAAAGCCAATAAATATTGGCCTTGGGAGAAAATTTCAGGCCTCAGGATAAAATTGTATTGGACTAGAGCATTAATTAAGTATAAAGTCAATATTAATAAAGATATATACATTTTTTATTGTTGTTAATCCTCACTCAAAGATACTTTTCCATTGATTTTTAGAGAGAGTGGGAGAGGGAGAGAGACAGAGAAAGAAAAACATCAATGTGAGAGAGACACATCAATTGGTTGTCACCTGCATGTGCCTGACCAGGGCCACGGATTAAGCCTGCAACTGAGGTACATGCCTTCAACCAGAATCGAACCTAGGACCCTTCAGTTCAAGGGCCAACACTCTATCCATTGAGCCAAACTAACTAGGGCATAATATATTTTTTAATCTGCACCTAATTATATGTTTTTATTGAATTTTTAGAGATATGAAGAGAAGGAAAGACAGGGAAAGAAAGAAAGAGAAACCTATGGATGTGAAAGAGAAACATCAACCAGTTGCCTCCTATACACACCCCAAACTGGGATGGAACCGGAAACATAGGTATGTGCCCTAACCGAATATCAAAGCTGAAACTTTTTGGTGCAAGGGATGATGCTCCAACCAACTGAGCCATCCAGCCAGGACAAAGCAAGAATAATTTGAAGCAATAATCATTATTAATTGCAACAAAATTTTATTGAGCATCTACTATGTGCCTAAATACTCAAGAATACCTATATAAATATTTTTACCCTGTCCTCAAGTAGACTTAGTAACTCCATATCTATCAAACATCAAGCATTCATAAATGACCATAATGTGTTTTCTCATATCTGGGTACCTATTTATAGCAAGCATTATTAAATAACTTTCTTTAAAGTGACTGGTTTTTTTTTAGATGCAAACCTTATTATAATTCTAAACAATAATATACATAAAAGCTCAGGTTTTACTATATTTGCAAAAAATACATAATATCCTCTCACTTTCTCTTTTTTTTATTCCTCACTCAATGATATTTTTCCATAGATTTCTAGAAAGAGCGAAGGAAGGGAGGAAGGCGAAAGAAGGAAGGTTAGAGGGAGTGGGGAGGGAGAGGGAGAAGGAAAAAAGGGGGAGGGTAGGCTGAGAGAGAAACATCAATGGGAGAAGGGCACATTGATTGCTTGCCTCTTGTATGTGCCCTAATCTGGGATCAGACCCGAGCTGGAATTGAGCCTGTAACCGAGGTACATTCCCTTCATCAAGAATCAAACACACAACCCTTTGGTCTATGGGTTGCGGCTGTACCCACTGAGCAAAATCAGCTAAGGCCGTCTCACTTTCTATACACACTTTTTTTGTACAACTTAATACTTTGTAGGCACCTCTAGTTCTCCTTTACCACTGGGATTACCAGGACACACTTTTCCACTTCACTGAAAGTAGGGATGAGCACATGACTTACTATAGCCAATGAAATATGAAGGAGAAATAATGTCAAAGCTTGTAATTGTTGTTATTTAATTCTCCAGCCCACTAGTCTCTGATGAAAGAACCTGCTGATAAAGAGGAAACATCTTGGAAGGCTGAGCACAACTTTTTTAAATAGTCATCTGGACCAGCCATTGACTTGTCCTGAGTGAGAAATGAACCTTTATTGTATTATGCTATTGAGATTTGGTCACAACCACAGCATCACCTAGTCGACCCTGCCAAATATATCAGTACTTGTAGTTTGAGTCTATAATTGTTGATTTCCTTGTTTGGGTGTCTCCCCACTAATATCTGAGGTCTAAAGGGAAGGGAATCCTATCCTTCCTATATAATAAAAGGGTAATATGCAAATCAACCGAACAGCAGAACGACCGATTGCTATGATGCACACTGACCACCAGTGGGGCAGGTGCTCAATGCAGGAGCTGCCCCCTGGTGGTCAGGGCACTCCAACAGGGGGAGTGCCACTCAGCCGGAAGCTGGCTGAGAGCTGGCAAGTGTAGCGGTGGTAGCTTAGGCCCATGGGGAACGGGCCTATGCTGTCAGTTGGACATCCCCTGAGGGCTCCTGGACTGCAAAAGGGCACAGGCCAGGCTGAGGGACCCTCCATTACCTCAAGTGCATGAATGTTGTACACCAGGCCTCTAGTTAACCTATAATGTCACTGTCCTATCTCCAGCACCTAGAACAGTCCTTGGGATGTAATACGCAATTTAAAAAATACTTGTTAAGTGAATGAATAAATGTTCACCAAAAATCATCTCATTTATCTATCAATCATTCATGTATGATACTTTCTAACTAATAAAAGCAGAAATGAGGCATGTACTCAAAAAGCAAAAACTGTTAAGTTTTCTGGAAGACCTTCTACAGTTCTGAATGTCTAAAGGAGGGAAATGTTTTTCTGCACTGATTATTGGGAGTGAGCACTGGGGTACTGACTAATTTGAAAAAAAAAAAGGTGAAGGAGGCAAAGAACTAAAACACAGATGGCCGATTACATTCCAAACACTATACGAGAAGTTTATAAATGATTCCTCGGTTAAGACGCACAAACACCTGGAAATTGGTATGATATTCCAGACTTTGCTGTTGAAAAAATTGAGAGGGATGGGGTTTAACTACCCCATGCAAGTTCACACCCAGTTATAACACAGTAGAGGGCTATTTGTGACTTATCCTATCTAATAAAAGAGAAATATGCAAATTGACTGCACCTCCGCTACGCCCACAGCCAATCATTGTGGGTATGAGTATGTAAATTAATTCAACAAAGATGGTGGTTAATTTGCATATATAGGCACCCAAGGGCCTGCCTTTGAGCCAAGCGGGCCCCTGCCCAGGCCTAAAGCCTCTGGTCAAGGCAGGGGCTGATCCAGCGACAGGAGAAACCTGGGGGGCCCAGGTCCCAAGCCCCAAGTCCAGTGATCAGAGGGAGCCAGTGGTCAGAGCAAGAGGGGGCCAGCAATCAGAGGGAGCCAGCAATCAGAGGGTGCTGTAGCCAGTCATTGGAGGGTGAGGGAGCCAGCCATCAGAAGTAGAGGGAGCCAGCCAATCAGAGGGAGCTGGGGAGCCCCTGCCCATGCCTAAAGTTAGGCCTGAGCAGGGGTAGAGCTGGGAATCGGTGTGAACTAGAGGAAACACCTTTTCTGCCACTGGTAATATTCTTAGTAACTTAGGTAATAATAATCAAAAAAAGGTGATCTAGGGTTTTTCCACCCCACTCCTGGAGAGAAAAAAAAGAAGGTCTGTTGCTGGAGGGCTAAGAAATGTCATACCCTGCCCTAGCCAGTTTGGCTCAGTGGATAATGCTTCAGCCTGCCGACTGCAGAGTCTGAGTTCAATTCTGATCAAAGGCATGTACCTACGTTGCAGGCTCCTCCCTGGTGGATCCCCAGGTCAGGGCTCATGCAGGAGGCAACCAATCAAAGTGTGGCTCTCCCTTTCTCTTCCACATTCTCTAAAAATCAATGAAACATATCCACGAGTGAAGATAAAAAAAAAAGAAAGAAAGAAATGTCATATCCTATGAAATACACATCTTGAAAATGCCTAAAGAAAGTTGTCATTTTTTCATGGTGAATGGCCTGGAGTCTGTGTTGATAAAAACACCTTGGTGGCTGCGGTGACTGGCAATGGCTACAGCAGTGGGGTGATGGGGCTGGTGCCTTCCCCTGATCAGCCCAGTCTCCTCCGACAAAGGGAGCAGGCCTAAGCCATCAGTAGGACATCTCCTGAGGGCTCCCATTATGTGAGAGGGCACAGGCTGGGATAAGAGACCCTCCCCTCAGTGCACAAATTTCATGCACTGGGCCCCTAGTCCTATATAATAAAAGCCTAATATGCTAAGTGTCCAGTTGACCAGTTGGCCATTCAACCAATAAAAGCATAATATGCTAATGATATGCTAAGGCCACTCAACTGCTTGCTATGACGTGCATTGACCACCAGAGGGCAGACAGTCGACCAGTTGCTATAACATGCACTGACCGGGGGGCAGACAGTTGACCAGTCGAACAGTCGCTATGATGTCCACTGACCAACTGATGCTCCAACCAGTAGACTAGCTTGCTGCTGGGGTCCAGCTGATCCGGACTGTGCGAGATGGGCCAGACATAAACTGGAGCCCTCCCACATTCCCTCCCCAGCTGGCCAACCTCCCATACCTCTCCTGGGCTTCGATTGTGCACCAGTGGGATCCCTCAGCATGGCTTGCACCCTCTCACAATCCAGAACCCCTTGGCAAATGTCAGAGACCCGATTTCAGCCCAATCCTGCAGGCCAGGCCAAAGGACCCCACTGGTACACAAATTCGTGCACCAGGCCTCTAGTGTCTGTATAAAGCCCAACCACAACCTTCTTCCTAACCATCATTTGATAGAGTTTATAAATGCCTTATACCAAAATTGGATGAGATAATCTTTGTGTTTAAAGCAGAAAACTTACAGTCTATATAAAAACCTTAAATAAGTCAGTGTGTCTTCATAGAAACAGATGGTGTTGAACAAACATACAACTGGGAAGAAAGAGCAGGACAGCCCTCCATCAAATAGCATACACTCTATTTGTACCACAAGCCTCATGGTGAATTTTATGCGTCAATGTGGCTGGGCTGTGGTGCCCAGTTGTTTAATCAAACACTATTCTAGACATTGTTGAAAGGTATTTTTTAGGTGTCATTAACATTTAAAAATCAGTAGACTTTGTGTAAAGCAGATTATTCTCTGTAATGTGGATGGGCCTCCTTTAAACAGTGGGAGGGTTTAAGAACAAAGACTGAGATCTTTCAAGAAGAATGAAGTGCTGCCTTCGGACTCAGGACTCAATATCAACTCTTTCCTAAATCCCCAGCCTGCCAACAATAACCGGCATTTTTGGATTTGATAGCCCACCAATTACATGTGCCAATTTCTTAAAATAAATCTCTCTGTGCGCACACACACACACACACACACATACACACACACACACACATACACACACACACACCTTACTTATTGTAGTTCCCTGGAGAACTCTAACACAACAGGTTAATAAAATAAAGGGAATATGGTAGTAATGAATTTCAGTGAAATGAGAACTCATACATCCCTAAAATGCTTTGTAATGCAGCTTAACAAAATATATAGCCTTAAAAGTCTTTGTCTTTGTAAAGCAGTAATATTAGTTCTATGAATCTAAAAGAGATCATCATTAGAAGTTCAAAAATAGGAAATTAGAAAAACCTGAATGTCCAACTCAAGTTCATTAAATAAACTTACTGTAAAATATGATTCAACCATTAAAATGATACTTAGAAACATTTCCCCAGTTTGGCAAATGCTTAAGCTAATGGAAAAAATGAGAACACAACATTATATATGTTCTCAACAATGACATATAAACACACACGAGAATAGATGAACAATAGTGGGACCTTTTCTCTGTGATGGGGTTATTAGCAATTTTACTTCTCTCTCTTTTTTTTAATGATCACCTGAGGATATTTTTTCCATTGCTTTTTTTTTTTAAGAGATAGTTGAAAGAAGGGAGGAAGCAGAGTGGGGGTGTGGGAGAAACATCGATTGGTTGCCTCCTACACATTCCCCGACCAGAGCTAGGATCAAACCTGCAACCCAGTTACGTGCCCTTGATCCAGAGTCAAACTCGAGACCCTTAGTTGCACAGGCTGGTGCTCTAACCGCTGAGAAACATCACCCAGGGCTTACTTCTCTTTTTGATAAACACTGACATTTTCCAATTTGTCCCAAAATGAGTATATATTTTATTATTATTTTAAATGAATATTATTTTAAAAATCATTTTTTTATTGATTTTTCACAGAGAGGAAGAGAGAGGGATAGAAAGTCAGAAATATTGGAGGCACTAAGATGGCGGCATAGGTAAACACCTATTGTTCTGCTCCGTGCAACGATTTAAGAACTACAACATAACAACAAAACAAAAAATCACCCAGAATCGCCAGAAAGCTGGCTGAGTGAAGACTCCACAAATAAGCGTAAAGGTGGGACACTGAGACTCAGAGGAGCGGCAGGAGCACAGCCTTGAAGAAGGAAAAAGGTTAGGAGCCATCCTGGTCGCGCGCGCGGGCTGGGGCTGGAGCAGCAACCCCGGCTGGATTTCGCCAATGGGGAGGGTGGAGACGTCCCACTACACGGATTCCCCAGTGCCAGGCGAGGTCCGAGGTCCGGGGGACGCACCCTGGAAGCGGGGCGCGGCAGAGGCTCCTAGTCTGCGAGAAACCCTGAGGAGGCGGGGAAAAGAAGGTTTGGCGCAAGGGTCGCACAAATCCCGCGACTTGCCCCCTGGAAACTTGTCTCCAGGTCCCAGAAATCATCTATTTTACAACCCTGGGCTAGAATTTGGGGGTGCAGACTCATTTGGGGAGAGGCAGAGTTGTCTGGCAAGGGGAAGAGACTAGCGGCTTTCTCTTGGAGGTGTCTGCAGCCATCCCCATCCAACAGAGACCTGCGAGTGCGCGCGTGAGCGCCGCATAGGACGTAGCTGACACTGAGGCTGCCTGCGCAGCTCAGAGACTCCACCCATCCAACCTAAACACAGTCTCCCATCACAGCCAATTGGCCTGGAGGTCGAACCCTCCTAGGGCTAACAACAACAAGCTGGGTTTAAATTCAAAAATACTGTACAACCCATAAAGGATTGCAGTAAGAGTACCCATCTCAAATAACTGGGGAGGCTGTGCCACTGACCCTTAGAGGATATCTACCACATAAAGCAGCCACTATGCAGAGATATGGAAAGAAATCAGGGGTGAAAGAAATGGAGGAGAAAAGACGACAAGACATAGAGTTCAAAACCACAGTTATAAGGCTTTTCAAGAGGCTCCTAGAAAAGGCCGATGATCTTAATGAGAATTACGAGCAAATAAACAAGACCAACCAGGAAATGAGATTTACAAGGAAATGAATGAGACCCTCAGGGAAATGAACAAGACCTCTGAGGATATGAACCAGACCCTCACGGATAGGAAAAAGGACCAACTAGAAATAAAGCATACACAGACTGAAATAAAAAATATTACACAAAGTCCTAAAAGCAGTCCCGAGGGCCACAAGAACCAAGTCAAAGATTTGAAATACAAAGAAGTAAAATCCACTTGGCTGGAAAAGCAAGAAACAAAAAGAATTCAGAAAATTGAAGATAGTGTAAGGGGCCTCTGGGACAACCTCAAGCATGCCAACATCCGAATTATTGGGGTGCCAGAAAAAGAGAGAGAGCAAGTTAATGAAAACCTACTTGAAGAAATAGTGACTGAAAACTTCCCTCACCTGGTGAAAGAAACTGACTTAAAAGCCCAAGAAGTACACAGAACCCCCAAATATAGGAATCTAAAGAGGACCACACCAAGACATATCATAATTAAAATGCCAAGAGCAAAAGATAAAGAGAGAACATTAAAAGCAGCAAGAGAAAAACAGTTGGTTACCTACAGGGGAGCACCCATAAGATTGTCAGCGGATTTCTCAACAGAAACGATGCAGGCCAGATGGGAGTGGCAAGAAATATTCAAAGTGATGAACAGCAAGAATCTACAACCAAGATTACTCTATCCAGCAAAGCTATCATTCAGAATTGAGGATCAGATAAAGTGCTTCGCAGATAAGAAAAAGCTAAAGGAGTTCATCACCACCAAACCAATATTATATGAAATGCTGAAAGATATTCTTTAAGAAGAGGAAGAAGAAAAAGGTAAAAATATAAATTATGAACAACAAATACACATCTATCAACAAATGAACATAAAAATCAAGTGAATTGATAGGCTGATGAACAGGATAAACTGGTGAATATAACAGAAACATGGACATAGAGAGGGAATGGACTGACAATTCTTGGGGAGAAAAGGATTATGGGAAGTACAGCAAGAGATTGGACAAAAATCTTGCAACAATGGGAGAGGACAGTGGGGACGGGGAGGTGAGGGTGTAGGGTGGGATAGGTACAGGGTGGAGGGGAGATATAGGGGGATAAAAAAGGGGAAACAATGTAATTAATAAACTGAACAATAAAGATAAAAAAATCTTGCCTATGCAGACTAGAAATAAACATATAATAACAACAACAACAAAAAGTCAGAAATATTGATGAGAGAGAAACATTGATCATCTGCCTCTTGCATACTCCCTACTGGAGATGTGCCCGCAGCCAAGGTACATGCCCTTGACCGGAATCGAACCTGGGACCTTTCAGTCCAAAGGCCGACGCTCTACCACTGAGCCAAACCGGTTTCAGCTCAAAAATCATTTTAATGAGTATATTTCTAGGTATGTTTTTTTTATTATTAGCTGACAAGAAACATTTAAACAACCAGAGGTGACAGTATCAAAATAAATTACAGTGCATTTCAAGTAGCCATTTCCTTCTTATCTAGAGCAGACATCGATTTAAGAAAAGTACAAATCTTTCTTTAAAATCTAGGAGCGTTAATTCTATATCAAAAAATGTCGAAAGTCTCATGTAAGACCCAAAAACAAACATTCTCATTGAATGAAAGAATAACAACTATCAGTGACATATCTTTGAAAGGATTAACAAAATAAAAAAACTAAGTATCCAAAACTTCCGTTTTTTAACATAAACTAATTCTGCCTTTGTGCTTCTGAGTTTCTCATAAAGTTATTTGTAAAATAAAATGGATGCATCCCTGCCAGCTTGTTTACAATATGCTGTAGGAACAGGGACTTTATTTTTGTCTCTCTTTCTGTCTCCCTGTATGTTCCCATGCAAAGAGTTCCACTGTTGCCGTCCATGGAGCCGATTTTGTCCCCAAAGTAGCTGTTAAATTCGAATGGCCCTTCTCCCCAGCTCACCTTCTGCCAGGCCTTGTGCCATCACTGAACCAGTGCTTTGGACAACACTAACTGAAAGTCTCAAAGTAGGAAAAGGAAGAGTGGCTGCTTTGTCCCATGGAAAACATATTTTTTCTAAAGGAATATTATCACTTTGTATTGACTGTCCAGCTTCCTGCTTCCTGCTGTCAATAGCTAAGCAAGGTGGATCGATGGGACCAGATTTGATCGGCTGAACTGATTCTTTTCCATAGAAAAATCCAGACATGAACAAGTCCAGTCTGAAAGCTACTACTAAATGGAATTGCCAGATCCAATACAAGACCTCCAATGAAATTTGAAGTTCAGACACATTTTAATATAAGTATGTCATGACTCATGAACTATTGGGGCCATAGTTATAGAAAGTACTTATTGCTTGTGTGAGCTTCCAATTTAGCTCAGTGTTCTGTGGGTTTATTTCCTAAATCTGGCCAGCCCGCTCCTAATTGATGGACCAAAACACTTTCAGGCCTCGAAGAGGACACAAGAAGGGGTAGAATTCAAATTGAATGACAAGTAGCCACGCTTAATATTTTTAATCCTCTTTATATGCAAATCAGGTAAACCCAAAATTCCCTCAAGGAAGTCTCCCTTAAGAGAGTTCAGCCACAGTCATATTCTCTATATGAACTGATACAGTTTTCCAGGAGCTGCTTTCATTGTAATTGTAAACTTGTTCTTGTTGGTTTGTTTTTAACATGGGGGGGGGGGGGGAACCGTTTTTCTCAAACTGTAATTCACCACCAGAAAGTGCCTGTGAAGAATGACAAGTGCCCCATCCCCATCCCTATTCTCAGAAAAGTCCAATTTAGAGAACCAGCCGATTGTGCAAAGCACAAGAGGAAAGAAGACAGAGGGCAGTGCTACCCAAAGTGTGTTCCCGGGGCCAGTGTGCCCAGCAGACTCCCACAGGCACCAGCAAGTGCAGGCATCTTGATTAAGTGTTCAGCAACTTTCCAGTAACTTGTCGGAAGAACTGTATGTCTCTTGTATCTAAATAATAAAAGTTTGAACTTCTATTTAAAAAAATCTGTGGTTCGGGGTTTTTTGTTGTTGTTTTACTTTTGGTCTTATTTTGCATTTCACTTTTCTAGTGATTTCTAGTGTGCTTTGCAAAAATATTAGGTAGGGTCAGTTGGAAAAGAACAAAAAACAGTCCTTTGTGACAGATAATTTGAAACATCTTGATCCAGAAAATATACAATTATCTCATTTCTTTTCATTTTCATTCACACACTGCTGGTGGCAAGTTACCTTGATGTGTTTGCTGATTGGAAAGAAGAAGGAAACTAACATGGACTACAAAGGAAAAACTTCATTCTCTGAAATTTACTTTTCTTTGGTTCCTGTTTCTCTTTTCCAAGTGTATTCCTGACCCTCTCTGGGCCACCTTGCTGACCCTGGGAAGTTATTAATAGCACCAAACCCCAAGCCAGGAGGTGTTTGGGGGGCAGCGGGGCTTCTTGCCTGAGACTGACCCTGGCAAGATCCACTTCACAGCGGGAGCCCCAGTTATCTCATGTGCAAATGTGGGTTGCAGTTGGGTCAATTTAAGGTGCATGTCTGACTCTGACACTTTGCAAGGCCAGGATGCACTTGCTGAACTTATGAGATTGTATTTTTTAATATATATATTATTGATTCCGGTGAGAAAAAAGAGATAAATAGAAACATCAATGATGAGAGAGAATCATTGATTGCCTGTCTCCTACACACCGCCCACAGGGGATGGAGCCCGCAATCCAGGAGATACGCCCTGACTTGGTGGAGTGGAACAATGACCTCCTGGTTTATAGGCCGATGCTCAACCACTGAGCCATACCAGCTGCGCGAGACTCTTACCTTAGAAGCTACAGAAAGCCTGGGGCTGTACCCCTGCCTGGACGGAGTAGGCTCACTCCAGCAGAACAAGGTTGACATTCTCCAGCCAGGGGCTCTATGGGACTTCCAGCCATTCTCAGCATCTGCGGACTGGGAGGCCCCAACTGCAAAATTAGCCCCATAAATTATAATTTCCCTTCCAGAGATGACATCTCCTTGAATGGCACTAAATCACAGCCATCCAGTGAGCCTGCCGCCTTTGCCGATGCCTCAGAAACAGTTCAATCCCTGGCAGTGTAGCTGCACCATCCCGGGGGCTGCCAGTATTGCCGAATGTTTACGCTCATTATGCAGTCAGGAAACACAATTATGCCTTTTTCTTTAAGGAAGTTTATGACCGAAGGTAATGGGTGGGACATAAATGCCCTGACTGTTTACTGAGACTCATAAATGCTAAGATCACAGACAAATAATTGTCACTTGGAGATTTGTTCTTGCAGTAGAGAATCTTCGTTTTTAGCGGTTTAATGACCAGAAGTTTACCCACCTTGAGGATAATTATTTAGGAGGAAATAAAACGTAGTGCTCATTTCATTCCCTGCTCTGCCAGCTTTCACATAAAATGTGTGGAAGGCGGCTTGCTGTAGAGGGCTAGTAAAAGGAAGAGGCAATGAGGACAGGCCAGACTTCTCAATAATAATGCCAGATTCTTAATGCTAGCAGAGAGCCAGATCAACATTACCTAATATGTTTCTGTTGTCCTCTCTGAGGGAGAGACTGTGTCTTACAAGTGGTCAATAAAGAAAAGAGAAGGAGAAATCTGTTCTGGCCACTTAGGGAAAACAAAATGCTCAGAATTTAGTGAGTGCAATCAAATGCTCACACTTACTTTTTTAATATGTTTTTATTGATTTCAGAGAGGGTGTGGAAGAGAAAGATAGAAACATCAATGATGGGAGAGAATCATTGATCATCTGCTTCCTGCATGTGCCCTAATGGGGACCGAGCCCATAACCCAGGCATGTGTCCAGACCAGCAATCGAACCGTGACCTCATGGTTCGTAGGTCAACGCTCAACCACTGAGCCACGCTGGCTGGGCTGCTCACACTTCTCCAGAGGTAAGAACAGTGTCCGTGTCTGGCTAGGGTGGGCGGATTATCAGGCTGAGCTCATAGGGGACTTTCTGGGATGGTTTGGCACCACAGAGCACAGAAACTAGTGTGAAGCCACCGGGACTTCGAGTCTCCTGATCTCCTATCACATTTGCCACAGAGACAGGTAAATGGTGACATGTAGGTGGCCAGCCTGTGGCTTCTTCCCTTCCTTAGTGGACGGTACATTACATGTGACATTTAACCTTGGCTCACCCTTTCCAGCCTTAGCCAGGCTCTCAGGGTCTCCAGGATGCTGCCTTGGTGAGCAACGAGAGTTAAAAATGAACCATCCCAACAAAGGACAGGTTTTGTTTTAATGATGAATAAGACTCCTGACCAGCTCACCTCTTTTCCTTTCTTTCTACACCCAGTGGGAAAGGGAAGGCGGGGGGGGCGGGGTGGCTTTTCAGGATTGGCACTGTGGCATTAAACAACCCCTTCCAAGAGGGCATCCAGAAGCCTTCCTGGTACCAGCCTTGGGGAGTGGCAGGAAGGGATGTCAGTATATCTCCATGAAGCAGCAGTTGGAAAAGGAGACATCTGGATTGGAGATGCTTCTTGTTATTCCTCCTTTCGGCTGCAAATGCTGACTTCTCAGTCCATAAAAAGGGGCAAGTGCCCAGCCGGCATAGTTCAGTGGTTGAGCGTCAACCTATGAGCCATGCGGTCACGGTTTGATTCCCGGTCAATGACACATGCCCCAGTTGTGACTCGATCCCCACTAGGGGGAGTGCAGGAGGTAGCCTATCAATGATTCCCATCATCAATGTTTCTATTTCTCCCTCTCCCTTCCACTCTGAAACCAAAAAATATTTTTTTTTTAGTAAAAGGGAACACATAAATCAATAAAAATATTCTTTTAGAAAAAGGGGGCCAATACAGAGGGAATTCAGACTGTCTTGTCAGTGTGATGAATTCAGACTGTCTTGTCAGTGTGATGGATTCCCATCAAAGTGCAGTCTGGTAAGAGATACCCTACTCTTTGTCTCTCTCTGACTAAGGGTGTGGAGAGCTTATGACAACGTTGGAGCTCATAGTGGCCTGGAGACTAAGATTCTTCTATTCCCTCCAGGAGAGGGGTACACATGTTACCAATGACAGGGGGTGGGCAGAGGATCCCTGCGTTCAAATGGACCTGTGGGTTCCACATGCAATTGTGACACAGTTGCTTATTTATTTCTGCTGCAAACCCTAAAAATTATTTCAGTTTCTTAGTAACGAGACACCTGTATCAAAGCCCCTGGAAGAACCACACAGTTTGTTCCACAAGTTTGTAATGAAAGGCTCTATCTAATATGACCAGGGATAGGTGTATGGAATTCAGGATGCTTGATTCGGGAAATAACGTTTTGCCGATTCCCAGATAACCAAATGGCCCATTATAATATTGTGCATGATCCTTGCTAAGAGGAGCTGATGTAGAAATATTTACGCTCCCCATCCATAAACATTGCTTTCTTCCCAACACAGGAAAGGACTAAGGTTCTTAAGGCTTTAATGTGATTTATTCTCCACTGAAGGGATGTGATTTTTATATCAGGTATGGCTTTCCTTTAGTATTTTTTTTGAAGTGCCTGCCTTTGAAATGACTCCTACAATGAAGATCCTGACCACTTGCCCTTGTTAAATATCTGGTGATCCTTTTCCCCGGCAGATGGGAAGGGCCTCCTGATATGCCCCTGGCCTAATTTCAGTTTGTGTAATTGCAGCCTGTCGACTTGAAATGTCCCCATCAGTTTCATCGGCCTGGGATCCGAGGCCTCATTCTCAGTCCTGACTGCCTGGTGTGCCGTCGGAGGCTGGGAACAGCTGGTGCATTCCAGCCCAGAAGTGGATGCATTTCAGTGGCAGGTGCAAAGGTTTCCTTTGGCCGAATACAAATTAAAGCGAGGAATAAGCTTCATGGTTCTTTTTTATTTTTTCAATAAACAGAAGTAACTACCAGGAAACCAAACATATAAAAGTATCCAAAGCATAAATGTGAATTGGGAGGAAAATAAATATACATGCACTAAACCAGTTCTTGGTGTGTCCATTTTGCACTCTGAATCTTATCAAGCATCTAAATTTTAATGTTGCAACTAAGGATAAATAATTCACATAAAGCAGACAACCCTTTCTCTTCAGAAAGAAATTATTTTTTACATGTATAGACACACATATGAATGCATGCGTATATGTGTATATGTATGTGTGTGCATGTATGTGTATATCTTTGTATGTATCCCAACTGTTAAGTCTCTCTAGAGCAGTGGTTCTCAACCTTTCTAATGCTGCAACCCTTTAATACAATTCCTCATGTTGTGGTGACCCCCAACCATAAAATTATTTCCATTGCTATTTCATAGCTGTAAATTTTGCCACTGTTATGAGTCATAATGTAAATATCTGTGTTTTCTGATGGTCTTAGGTGGCCCTGCTAGCGGTTCTCAACCTGTGAGTTGCAACCCACAGGTTGAGAACTGCTGCTGTAGAGCATAAGACCATCAGAAAACACAGATATTTGCATTTTGATTAATTAACAGTAGCAGAATTACAGTTATGAAGTAGTAACAAAAATAATATTATAGTTGGGGGTCACTACAGCATGATGAACTATATTAAAGGGTTGAGGCATTAGAAAGATTGAGAACCACTGCTCTAGACAGTCTTCCTCAGTCTGGTATAAAAGCAATTTCCCCCATGAAGCCACACAATAGGTATCTCACCTATACATCATTTGAGTAACACTTTTTAAAAAATATATTTTTATTGATTTCAGAGAGGGAGAGAGATAGAAACATTAATAATGAGAATCATTAATCAGCTGCCTCCTGCACGCCCCCCACTGGGGATCGAGTCCATAACCTGAGCATGTGCCCTGACCTGGCATTGAACCCTGACCTCCTGGTTCATAGGTCAATGTTCAACCACTGAGCAACACCAGCCCAGCCGGGTGAGTAACACTTTCAATTATAATGAGCTTATTCCCTGCACCAAATTGTACTCTTAAAAGGTATCCTTCCCTAAACGGTTTTGCTCGGTGGGTAGAGCGTTGGCCTGTGGACTGAAGGGTCCCAGGTTCGATACTGGTCAAAGGCATATACCTGGCAGTAGGGGATGTACAGGAGGCAACTGATCGATGTTTCTCTCTCATCAATGTTTCTAACTCTCTATCCCTCACCCTTCTTCTCTGTAAAAAAATCAATAAAGATATAGTTTTAAAAAGTAAAATCACATACATAGGCCAAACCTAATTAGTTTTACGCTCTGACATCCCTCCCCCCACCAAGTGCTATTTCTAAGGGCTGCAGGTTAAGGTATATTTTTCTTGGTTACATACATCTGGAAAAAATCACAAAAACTTTGGTGGTTTTGCCCCATTCCCCTTGGTCACCTCAACTCTAGGGAACAGTTTCATGCAAGCATAGGTTCACCTTGCATAGAGCGCCCCCCCTCAAACAAAGGCCCCAATAGCATCAGCCACAAGTGCTTCAAGAGCGGCTGGCCCTCTTCAGTGAAGACTAAAGATGCATAATGCTTGCACCAAGGCATCAGGAAACCAGCAGAGAACAGAAGCTGGTAGATAAATGCTCCCACCTCGAAGCCTTCTCCAGGCAGACAACTCTGGAATTCCTGCACCTTCTCTGAGTGTCTCAGTGACACCGAACCCCACTGATCAAGTTCAGTTTTTTTCATTTTTTTCTCCCAGTTTTTTAGCAGTGACCTTGATAAACACATCATTATATTGGACTTCCTTAACTTCTACTCTCCCTACTCGCTCACTCTTGCTTCGGAAATCACAGCTCAAAAACACTATCTACAACCAAGCCTTTGCCTCAATCTCTGAATTTGGGGGGAAACCAAATTCTGACAACTTGGGGAATCACTACACTGAAATTACTCTAGAAGCCTATCCACAGAGAAACAAAGCTGCTTGTCCACCGTTCATTTCCCTTCCCTATCATACGACAGATAAAGCAATATATCCAGAGTAATTACATGCCATGCCACCAAGTAGGAGGGAGAGCTAAGACTGTGCCTTGGTGTGTATTCTGAATTATTATTTTGGCTCTAACTATTCTAACTTACCAGTGACTCTGGAGTCATTCCCAGAGTCTCATAACTAATGGAAAAGTCCAGATTCTGCCTTATTTTAGCCTCTGCGGGTCACTATAAATTAGCTTAAAGTTCCCAGGCCTCTGTATGACTCAGGCTGACTTGAATCCTAATTTGTACCATACAACCATCTTGGTGATGCCATCTGCATGCATAAGTCTCATGCTGCCTTGCCCTTGGGGTGTAAAAACATGTTTATGCAGTAGGGCCTGTCACTGCCATCCTTGCTTTGTGTAGATCACCAAAGGGTAGTGCCCTACTTAAGAGCAGGGCTTGGTGAATATCAGTTCATGAAATGAAGTTCGTGTAATCACGGCAAGATTCCACAGAAGAAGGTCAGGCCACCATGAGTTGACAGTCCCCTACTCGTTGCAGGGCTATCCTACTGGCCACATGAGATAGAGAAATGCACTGAACAAGTGGATGGAAAAGGGATTCTCCCTCATCCTTTAAGGCACGGGTGTTTAGATCTGTAACTTGTACTCACACTGAGGCCAGAGCCTCACAGAGCAGCTGGATAGAGGAGCCCAGTCTTTCAGTTTATGGCAAGGACAGAAACCTTTTAAAAGTTGCATTAAAGAAGACCCATGAGGTGGGAACCAGGTAAAGGGGAACTATAGGGCAAAAAAAGAGGAACAACTGTAATAATCTGAACAATAAAGATTTATTAAATAAAAATAAATAAATAAAGACGATCCATGAGGTACCTGAATCATCCTTCTTGAATTTTGATAAAATTAATAATTTCATATGACTATACGAACCCTATCATTTGGCTGTGAAATATTGAAATGTAAAATTGCGTAAAAACAAAAATTCTCACAGCTGTTCCCATCTGATCATATCACCCAGAGTTAATAATAATCTATCATTTCTTTTATTCCTATGAATATTTACATTTCTGTCTCTGACTCTCTGTCCATGTATTTGAGATGTGAATGAAATTTTTACTTATATTGTTGTGTACTTTCTTCTGAAAACCTACTGTGCTCATTTTCTTTGAAAATGCCTTTGAATGAGAACATATTATATAATGGTAATAATTTACAATCCCCCATTAATATTCTATGTATAGTTGTTTCTTAGTTTTGTTATTACAAGTGTGACTGTAACTTACATATATACATAAACACACACGCATATATATCGTGAGTTTTGGGGTATCTCCTATTTGGTGTGGATTCCGAAACGTCTTTCTGCAGCAAGAGGAAAATACCCAACAGCGGATGATGCTGGAGAC
This sequence comes from Antrozous pallidus, assembly GCA_027563665.1. Taxonomy (NCBI): domain Eukaryota; kingdom Metazoa; phylum Chordata; class Mammalia; order Chiroptera; family Vespertilionidae; genus Antrozous; species Antrozous pallidus. The sequence goes on along the minus strand of CM050524.1, from coordinate 47,510,500 downwards.
AATTACTTCATCATGGCCAGCCATCCTCAATGTGTTAACTGCCCTCATGGCCACAAGATGCTATCCTTACTCACCAACATCTGGAAATAGCTACCTTTTCCTCCTGTACCATGGAAAAATGCAAGAAACTTTACCTGGAATCTTCTGCCCCTATTCGTTTTCCGCTCAAGTTTTATTGGACAGAATTGATCATGTGAAATTTTCTAAGTCACTTACTGATGAAAGCAATAGAATTATCATGATTGGCTTGGACTCCTCAGTATATACAATCCTTATGAGCCTGGGGAAAAGTCATTTTCCCAGAGCAAATGGCTGCACAGGCCAAAGAATGGAGCACATTCGACAGACCAAAATCAGAGCCTTCCAGAAAAGCAGAGGGAATCGAAGGGGAAGTCATTTCTGTAGACACAACACAGTGGCCACCAATATAAAATATACTTGTTTTGTTACCCTCTCACCTACACTATCATATTCTTTTCCCTAATAACATTATATTTTCCTCTTTACTTGACCACCTGAACATTATTTTATCAAATTTTCACTGGCTATCAATGAATCTCCAAGAAGAAAACTAAAAAATAACAGCGCCATAATAATGAGTTTACAGTTTTGCCTCTCCTTGGGGACAACTCTGTTCTAAAGTGGAGTACTGGAAGATAAAAACATCTTTAAGGTGTACAGACATAGCCAAATCTGGTTTGGTGCAGTGGATAGAGCGTCGGCCTGTGGCTGTGGGCACATCCCTAGTAGAGGGTATGCAAGAGGCAGCTGATTGATGTTTCTCTCTCATCGATGTTTCTGACTTCCTATTCCTCTCCTTTCCTCTCTGTAAAAAATCAATAAAATATATTTTTTAAAAAAGATGTACAGACACAAAGCAATAATTGTCGTATAGATTCAAGACCAATGAGGTTCTACTACCTCACCTCACCTCCTCTCATACTCCTCTGCTCATTCTGTCACAGTCACACTGGCCTCCTTGTCATGCCTCCAGCTGGCCAGCAGACTTCTACCTCGGAGCCTTTGTCCTTTACTTCCCTCTGTCTAAAACAATCTTACTTCAGATAACCACCTGACTTAGCTTCTCACTTTCTATAGGAGTCTGCACATAGGCTGCCTTATTAAAGAGTTTTTCCCTGATCATTTTATTAACATAGCATCTTCAGTTCATCCTTCATCCTATTACCTCACATTATGCATGTTTCTGGCACTTATAACCACCTGATATGATATATGTGTGTGTGTTTATTTTCTTTCTCCTAAGCAGATAGTAAATTCTAAGAAACTAGTGTTTATGTTTTATTCACTGTTGGTTCCTTTGAGCCTAGAACAAGTGCCTAATACATCATAGGAATCCCGTAAATATGTGTGCAATGAATTGATGGTTGAATGGATATTGTGGTAATGGAAAACTTAGATTGTCCTTTTCCTCTTGCTTAACCTGGATCACAGCAGAAGTTAAGTGGAACCTGATCTTGTGCCGATACCAAGTGGTATCCAGAGTGAGTACAAGCCAATATTTCCCTTTTTAAACTTACTTTCCTCTAGACAAGTCCTGTTCCAGGATGAGTAAACAGTATTTGTCTAACACCAAATAAGAGACAAGTCCCAACTTAGAGTAGTGAGATCCACCTTATAACTTGTAGTACTGCCTAACTAATACGTTTCAAATCTGATTAAAATTTATTTTGCTTGCCATAAATAGTCATAAAGACTTACTTCAAAGCCAAGAGGAAATAAAGTAATATAATTATTCAACAGGAACTTACTGTATGACCTGGAATTTTCCCTAGATGTTGTAGTTGAACACACATACACACACACACACACACAGTTTCAGAGACTCTTGGGCAAAATGGCGACATGAACATCTGGACATAATCACCAATTTGAAACCATGAAAGAGCCTGTATTAGGAAAGGACACCAGGAATGATATGTATGTATCAGAAGACAGGAGTAATTTCTGTGAGTTGTGGTAGAAATATACTAGATTGAAAGGAAGGCCACTAGACCATAGTGACAGGCAGGTGAGGGAATAGACAGAGGTAAATATGAAAGATATTCCATCAGAACCTAGTAACACCCACTGTTTGTATAGACAGTAGAGGTGGGTGCTTATCTGGATCTCACAGTTATCTCTGGGAAGATTGAAAGATACTGGACACCATCATGAACAGCCTAGCGGTATCAGGAGAACTTTATATTAGAACAAGGGTACCCTTGCTTAGCAAAGAACAGAACTATGATTAGCTAACTCTTACTTTTCTCACAAAATTCAGAGCATAAACTCTTTGGCAAATCTTCTAAGCAAATGAATTCTGAAGTGGCAAGATGAAAGCACAGCAAACCCAGGCAGTTTCCTTCTCTGCCCAGGGCAGCCATAACCCAATTTCTAATAGAACCCATTTAATTCTCACTTCTGTGTATTGGGTAATATGGTCTATTTGTGTGATGTTCTATCATGTTTGTTTTAAACAGCATATCCCCAGCTGATATGTAAGGGCATAGAATATCCTTATGTCATGACAAATGTTATATTAAATGAAAATGCACACACTAGTAGGTGCTGTAGGATTATAAATCAAAATATTGGATGCACACACAAAAATATTAGATAGATATACTCCATTATGGTCACAGTAACAAGAGCCTTTGTTATTTTTATTCTTCTTTCCACTTCATATGTTACAGGAAAATAAATTTAAGTGGCCTTTTATTCCAAATATTTACAGAATCTAAACATTATCCACCACTGCTACTACCACAGTCTGAACCACAATCATTTTTCACCTAGCCTACTGCATTCATCTCCTCCTAGGTCTCCTGCCTTCCATTTTTGCCCACCCTGTGCCCCATAGTCTGTTTTTTACATAGCAGCTAGAGTAAACTTAAAAAAAAAAGTGAAAGTCAGATTCCTCTACTCAAACTCTCCAGTGACTGCATATCACACTCATTTCATAAGCCTCTTTGTTACTTTTCAGACTTTATCTCTCACTACTGTCCTTGTACCTACTCTGGCCAAATCACACTGGCCTTCTTTTCAGTTGCCAAACATTCTCTTCAGTTTACCCAGACTGTTCCTGCTGCCTAAAGAGCCCTTTCTTTAAATAGCAGCATTGTCAAGTCTTTAATGTCACCTTCTTGAAGAACCCAGCCATTGCACCAAAATACACCCCTCTGTCCTCCACTCTCACCAAGATTTCCAACTCTCCTTCTGAGGATCATGTGGCATCGTTGCAGGGAATGAGATTCTCATAAAATAGAAAGCGAATGGTACCTTCTAAAATTGCATGCAATATAAAGACCTCACTTTATATTTCTTCATAGCTCTTATCACCTTCTAACATACTGTATTATTTACATTTTTATTGTCTCTCTCCCCCATGAGACTGTCAGCTCTGTGATTATTCAACAGTAACTTAAGAAGTTAATGTATGATCTGGAGTTTCCATTTGATGTATTTGACACACACACACACACACACACACACACACACACACACACACAGGAAATGTCTATTTCAATTCCTAGAACAATTCTTGGCACATAGTACATGCTAAAAAATGAATGAATCACAAGGTGCCAGAAATAAAGGTGATTTTTATTTTCTTCTATAAATGATCTATTGTTCCCCTATTATTTTTACAACCAAAAAAATATAAAAAAATTTTTAAATGTATAACATTGTTCACTTCATTGCTCTTTTTCTTAGCCTAAAAAAATAAATTCCTATGGAACTCAACTAAAGATCAAGAAGAATATCTGTTTAAACTCCTTTGAAATCAAACTCCCAATGAAACATATCTAATCTCTTCAGTTATTTCCATGGGTTTCACCCACTCCCACTGATTTTGGTGTAGTTACTGATCAATCATGATGGTGGAAGATGACCCAATTTTATAACATCTAAAGCTATTCAATTTCTCTATGATACAATTCTATCATGGGCCAACTTGAATGGTCCAACAGAGAAATGCTTTCACATTCTCTTAAAAGGTTATCCATTTGGCTTTCTTTTGAGATATTGCTTCTTAGGAGAAAAAATTGAAGTTTATATCTAAGGACAAAACTATTTGATAAAAACTTTCTTCCCCTGACCACTCCTCCTACTCTCACATAGGGTGGGGGTGGAGAGGATTCTGAAGACTTAGACTTTCTGTTCTAAAAATGTTAATGATGTACTTGAACCCACCTTGAAATCTGCTTTTAAGTATTTAGGCATCAGCCAACTGAACATTTTGATAATTTCTAAAGTATCTCACAGTTTACTCTATGAAATAATAGATAAAACCAAGCCAGCATACAAAAACAATAAATGGCAACTGTTTTCTTTGCCACTCTTAACTTTATTTAACACTGCAGTAATTTTCTCTGGAATAAACAACTTAACTAAGCAAAGATATACCCACCATAGAGGACAAAATGAATCCGGTCACCAGAGACTTGGGACCCACCTTTAATCCTTTAATAATGGCCCAGAAAATAATTTATCTCTTGCTGTTATTTTGTATCTGGCAATTCAACCAAAGACATCATTTTGGCCTCAGCAGGGGCAGTAATTTTTATGCTAGCCTCTGTGAATAGCTGTGTATAATTTATATAGTTTTTAATTTTGGTAATAGCAACTAGCTGACTAAGGCAATAAGCCCTTTTTAACACAGACTAAATACAGAAATCTCTCACATTTCAATTAACTAGCTGACCCAAATCATAACGAGTATGGCTGCTGCATTTTATTTGGCCACTGCTCAAAGAATTAATTTAAAACATGCCTTATTGTTAATATGCATCATGTTCACACTAATATTAGAGAACTAGAAAAACATCAATCTGTAATCAAATATCCCATTACAGCATCAAAAATCTTGTTTTTATTGAATTAATGGTGTTGTCCTCGGCTTTTTACCTCTTGAAATTCGACAGGTACTAGGGAAGGAAACAATGGGGATTGAAGATGGTGTGAAATACAAATCATGCATGAGTGGCCCCATTTATCCAAAAATCTTTTGAAATGATCAATAGCCTCACTAGTTTTATGCTTTATGCTGCAGATTTAAAAACATATGCTCAAGAAAACACTATTTCCAATACTGTATATATCATTCCAGAAAATCGTAATATTCATTGAGTAACTATTGATGCATGTAATTAACAATTCTCAGCCATAACACATAATGTCATGTATGAGCTCATCACAGAGTTGTCTTTGCTCAAATGTAAGTTTTAAAAAGTATCTGGAGATTCTACCAAAAGTCCATCCCTCTAATTGGCTAGCAGAACATGTAATACTTATAAATGCTTGTATGCACTATATTAGTTTTAAAGTCAGTAATAATCATTTTAAATAACCCATTGTAAATTAATTTCCAAGAAAATGTTAATTAATAATTTAATATTATAAAATTCCAAACATAAACTTATTTCTAATGTCATTTGGCTATCAATATTTATAAATATCCAAATTTCATGCACACTTTTAAATTGTACATTTCAATATCATGAGAACAGGTTGTGTCACATAATAGACGACGTGGAAGTTGTGTATTAGAGTTTAATAGCAAGCATTTTCTTTCCCTTCCTTGTAGAGCAAAAGAGTATAAAATGATGATGTCTTGCCCTAGCTAGTTTGGCTCAATGGATAGAGCATCAGCCTGGGGACTAAAGGGTCCCAGGTTTGATTCTGGCCAAGGGCACATGCCTGGGTTGCGGGCTTGATATCCATTAGGGGGCAGCCAATCAATGATTCTCTCTCATGATTAATGTTTGTATCTCTCCCTCTTCCTTCCTTTCTAAAATCAATAATATATATATATTTATAAATGATGATGTCTTCAATTAGCACTTCTCAAACTCAATAAAATACAGTCAGAGATTTTGTGTCTCAGGTCACTAACTGAATTTGTTGGATGATAGTACACCTGGCTGAAAGTTGGTTAAACTTGCAACTGCCATGACATACCTAGTACTGAAGGGCCCAAGCTCATACCCAGAGGCACTTATCACAGCACCTGACAAAAGAAAGCACTTAACAAATGAGCTCTGCCTTATTTAACATCAAAATTTTCGTATGTGTAGCAGATGCTGTTTTTGCTCCTTGCAGGTCTCCTCCACCCAGCTTGTATTTCTATGCCCCCATCTTTTCTAGAGGTGTATATCTTTAGCCCACAGGAGCCACCTAACCAAGATTTGCCTAGGACAGTGGTCAGCAAACTCATTAGTCAACAGAGCCAAATATCAACAGCACAACGTTTGAAATTTCTTTTGAGAGCCAAATTTTTAAAACTTAAACTTCTTCTAATGCCACTTCTTCAAAATAGACTTGCCCAGGCCATGGTATTTTGCAGAAGAGCCACACTCAAGGGGCCAAAGAGCTGCATGTGGCTCAAGAGCTGTTGTTTGTCAACCACTGGCCTAGGAGATTACAACTACCCTGCTTTCAGGGCGAGGGTGGGGGGCGGGGGTGAGGGGCGGGGAAGAGAGGAGTCATAATCAAAGCTATAAAAGCCAAGCTGTCTGCCCAGAGGCAGGCAAGGCTCATACTCCAGAGTTTCCCCTGGTAGAAGGCTAAAGCTAGTCTTTAGAATCCATGCCAGGGCATAAATCCTCCCCCTATTCTACTCAGCTTTCCTAGCTCCCCTGAAGATTTCTCTTTTAAAGCACTTCTTCAATAAATCACTTACACAAGAATCAGCAACTCTGCGTGTAGGCAATACTACCTAAGAGTATGTTATCTCAGGTCTCAGCTGCATGTGGTATTTCTACTGGTTTCTACCACGTACCTGGCCAGCATGATCATTTGAAAACAACCAGTTGAACCTTGGGAAACCATAAATATGTATTTATATGTCAGCCTGCAGGGTCTCAGAGAAAAAACAGGTATGTAAGAAAACAATCTCAAATCAGTAATATTAGCATATTAAAAATGTGCCAGAGAAATACAGAAGAAAGAGTGAATAGCAGTAGGAATTCACTGAGAGCTACATTGAGAAAGTAAGCTTTGAGTTCAATCGTGAAGACTTGACGATGGCTGAGATTTGCTTAGGTAGACATGGAGCAGGAAGCTGAACCAAAGAGAAAACGCCATATGTTAATGCTTAGAGTTTTGTGAAAGAAAGTTGTGTTCACAAATCTGTAAGAAGTTCGTGGGCAGTATATAAGATACAAACGGGGAGAGGATGAGTGTGTGTGTATGTTTGTGTGTGTATCCACACATAAAATTGCATACAATTCATGATCAATTAATTACATATGGAGACGAATGAAACATGAGTAGGAAAATGGACATAGTTTGTTTCTGTAAAAAATGAATTGTTGACTTCATATAAAGACTGAACAAGAAAATAACAAACCTCAAAAAGCACACGAAGATGTAAAAATTGGATTGTTCTCTACGATGTTGTCATAATCATGCAGATGTGTGTTGGGATTATGCTATTTCTTGCACAGTGTAAGTAAGCCAAACCCTCTAAGAAATTTGGGAAAGGTCAGAGAGCATAAAACTCCATGAGAGAAAGGCAAGAGTAAGTCCTGGAAGAAGGAATCAGCTCATTCACCTGCCAGGCCTCATGTTCTGCAACAGGGTTCCTATATAAAGAATTTCCATCTCTGGCCCTACCCAGTTTGGCTTCGTGGATAGAGCATTGGACTGCAGACCAAAGAGTTCTGGGTTTGGGTTGCAGGCTCTTCCCTGGCCTGGCCCTAGTTAAGGCATGTGTAGGAGGCAACTAACTGATCTGTCTTTCTCACATGGATATTTCTCTCTTTCCCCCTCTCTTCCACTCTCCCTAAAAATCAGTGGGAAAATATCCTTGGGTGAGGATTAACAACAACATCAACAAAAGAATCATGTCACTGATCCTTCATACTTTTTCCTGTGTTAAAGGATGTGTATGTATACTTTGATTTTACTGTAAGTCACCATGATGCTTTTGATAAGTGCATAGTAATCTAGTACAATAAATACCTCAGGGAAGAAGTGATAAGAGTCTAAATGCAGACAATGATCTAGGGAAAAAGAAAGGGAAGGAGAAGAAGGGGAAACCTGAACAGTGTACTGGATAAACATAAAAGAAATACAAGTCAGCAGTACTTTGAAAGTAAGACAGAAGTGCAAAATACATATTTATGCCAATTTAAATCCTCATGCTTAGAAACTCCTCAGTGTTAGCACACTAAAATAATATAAAAGAGCCTGACCTTCAGTAAACCGCCAAAGTGTTATCAATTCACAAAACTCAATTCAAGCAGAGCAGATGAGGAAAAGGGAAATAGTTTCAAAAGCTATCTAAAAGTAAAATATGAACATTTAGCCTAGGCTTGCAAACTAAAAACAAAAAAGGCACTGGTTTTCCTTTACAAGATTTTATCATCACACTTCTGTTCTGCTGAAGGCAGTGTAACTCATGGCGGCAAGGCTCTGATGCTACCCTACCCGACCTCCAGATGAGGCCACTGTCCCAATGCAGTTACGAAAGCGGGTCCAAACCCAGCCAGTGGCTAAGCAAGCACTGACTTAGGTTTCCAATGACGCATGCCCTCCTGCCAGAAAGGAGAAGGTTCAGCTGTGCATTGTATGGATCTTCCTGCTAGAAAGAAGGTTTGTTGAAGTGTAGAAAGTTCTTACAAGGAGAGAGGAGGGAAAATGCAAAAGCAAAAATCTATTCTCCCTTTGACCAGAGGGATGTGCCTGGCAACGACTTAACTCCTGAAGGTCAAATGAGAGAGGGTAGACTGTTCATGATGGGCCAAGTTCCCCTGAATGGAGCTGGTACACCCTCCTCCATCTCTAGAGCCTATATCACCTGTTAAAGGCTCAAAGTTACTGGCCTCAATATAATTACCCACAGCTCCACTTTTGGGGGAGAAATACAAGGTGTGTGTGTGTGGGGGGGGGGGTATTACGCTTACAGCTGTGAGTACACAAAACACAATTTTATTCTTGTATTATCATTTATTATTGTGTTATTTTCTTTCTAAAAAATATATATTGACTTCAGAGAGGAAAGGAGAGAGAGAGGGATAGAAACATCAATAATGAGAGAGAATCACTGATTGGTTGCTTGCCACATGCCCTGTATCAGGGATCAAGCCCACAACCTGGGCATGTGCCCTGACCGGAAACTGAACCATAACCTCCTGGTTCATAGTTTAAAGCTCCACCTCCAAGCCACACTCGCAGGCATATTATTGTGTTATTTACCATATAAAAAACTATAACCTACTTTTGCCCCATCCTGTATTTTAAAGTCTTCCTTAGGTTTCAGAGTCTCTCCCATCCCCAATGACAAGCGCAGGGTTCAAGTTTCACCAGAGAGCAGCACATCCTGGCTTGACTCTTTCCCCTTCCCCATTCTGCTTCCCTCACTTCCTTTAAAATATTTTTGTTTGTTTGTTTCGTGGGAAACACTCCAGCAAGAAATCACTTACACCCAAATCCCTGCCTGGAGATCTGCTTCTAGGGAAGCTGGTCTAAGACAAATGGGTTAAAAACAACATGGCTGCTTTCAAATGAAAATTGACAGCTAAGATTTTGAGCAAGAAAAGAGAACACTATTCAGTGACAATAATCCTAATCCTAACAACACTGGCAGAAACTGAGATGCTTATGTTTTATTAGGTCTCAAGATAACCTGGTGGTCCAACAGAGAGGAGTTAAGCAAAAATTATCCATGACAATAGTAACATGACATCAGCAAGGCAGACTAACAGTTACATGCTGTTTTCCTTTGCAATTGTACTAACACTAGTACAATGTTTGTACCTTATATTTGTATGTCATTAAGTATTCAACCTTGAGAAAAAATTGCTTAATTTCCCTGATCCTCAGTTTCCCTCTAGGTAAGGTAAGGTTGAGATTGCATTTCTTCAATAATAATCATGAATATTAAATGAGAGGCTCCAGGAAAGCAATTAGCATAACACTTGGCTCTCACAAAATATCAATTTCCTTCCACTTCCCTACCTGTCACCATCAATTAATATTTCTTTGTAATGCACTGACTGTATTGTTCCTTAATCAACACTAAACTTTAATCTTAGTCTATTCTTTTAACACTGTTCAAGGTGATGTGATTAATCTGAGTGACTATTTCCCATGCTTCTGAAAACAAAATATAAAAACTGATGGGAATAGCTCAGATACTTTAGTAGATATTTGTTGTTTTGCCTGTCCAGCATCTTTTTTTTTTCTTTTGTTTTTTTACAGTAGCATGTTAATTTTTCCCTGAGGAGCAAAAGATTATCTCTATCCATGTGAGGACTGGGCACCTGACTTAATGGAACCAATCAGATTTGTTTCTCAAAAATGTTTGTCTTGAGTGACTTCAGGATGGAAAATGTTTGGCAGTTATTCCTCATAATGCCCTGAAGAGAGACCCATTGATCTCAAAAGCTGAGTTCTTCTTTGAAAGGGCTTTAATTTTTCAGTCTCCACACCATTTCAATAATTGTTTTTATTGCTGTTAGCCAGAGACAGTCTCTGTTGCCTGCCACCATAGGACCCTACATACAGTGACTTTTAAATTTAAAAAAATCTAATAGTTTCCAAACATTCTAAAAAGATGGAATTATGACCACATTCTAAGGTGAAATGGTTTTTTGTTGTTTTTTTTTAATGGCAAATAAAGAAAGCCTTTTAATATTATTTGAAGAACCAATATCATGATTGTTCATAAGTATATGTTTGCTGTATAGAGTCACTTGCCAGTTCTGATGCAAATGGATTACATGTCTTAAACACTTTTTGCACTAAAAATATATTACACATGCTGAAAAACTTCAGATACCCATTTGTGCCCTTGTCAAACTCCACTTATCTGTTTTATAATGTAAGCCCTCACTCAAACTATTAGCAGACTTTAATATTCCTACCTTTCAGGTTGCAAATATAAATGTTAATGAAGTTGTCAAATTATAACTAAATTATGATAGAATAGAAGAATATCCCAGAGCTTCGGATTACAAATCAATTCCTACAAAAACAACCACGCACTACTCCACAGGGTATGTCCTGGTATCTATTACTAATATGCCAAATGGACATTAATATGGTGGCAGCAAATGCTGAGTAGTACCAGGATAGTAATTCTCACAGTTAAGAGAAGCATCCCTTCCAGACATACCCTCTTTTCATCCAACCCACATCCCCAGCGTGCTATCCCAGCTCAGACCACATGGGCAGAGGAGAGACCAGGGCCTCTGTGGAGCTCTTAGCAGGACAGCTACTGATGCAGGAACAGGAAGAAGGCCCAAGGTATTCTGGAGACCAAGTACAGGCTCCTAAGGTACGGTGACATTCTCAGTATGTCTCATTTTGTGTTACGCCACCAAGAGCTCCAAGTTCCTCTTCCCATTTTCTCCTACAACTCTGTCTTACAGAAGCTGTTTCAGACCAGGTGCATTCCATTGCAAACTCATTTATTCACTAAACAGATATTTATTGCTTGGAGGCTATGTTCAAAACTGCCAGATAGACTCAATGAATACAATAGTGAACAAAACTGACAAAACCCCTACTCTTATATTTGGCAGTGGGTGAGTGGAGAGGGCAAGAGATGGGTAAGTAAATAGACTAGACAGTTTCAGAGAGTCATAAGAATTATGAAAAAAATAAGTAAAATAATTTGGTTGTGGGATTAGTTTGGTAGCAAAAGGATGGCCAGATTTTGATTGGGTAGTGAGGGAGAGACTGGATCAAAAGCATTGTAGACACAACTTAAATTTTGTGGGAAGAACGGAGACCACCAACACACACCCACGAAGCACTGATTATTTTAGTGCCTATGTTCCGCTGGTTTATATCCCTGTGAAACACACAAACCCTGAATATTTTAGTGTAAGAAAAACAAAAGCTCAAATCTTGAATGCCACACATTTTATCTTGGTTGTGCTTTGCTTTGTAAATATAAAGGATAAAATGGCTTGGCTACCTGAATGCTTTGTTTCTTACGAGAAAATCATTCCCTTTTTTTTTCCTCTGTGGAGTATTGATTACTCATTAATCCAACAAAACAAAGGATTAATTAATCTCCATGGTTCAATGAAGAATAAATTAGCACAGTTTAAAATGGGCCTTATTCAATATTACAAAATGGAGGAATGGTTCCAACACACTCTCTCTCCATTCACTTCTCCAAACTTAACCTCCAGAGAATGGTATTGGAAGATGGAATGCAGTTTGCATGGTATTTTGTGTTTTTTTTTCCTTCTTTAGAATTCAGTCCCTGGAAATACTCATTTCTTTTCCCAAACCCCACTTTATTTCCAAAAACATAAATAGCATCATTTTTAAAATGTGCTTTAGATATATCACTTATCTGGAACAACCTTTTTCTATATAGAAAACTATTTGAATAGCCAGGTTTTCAAAACTGAAAATAATACAAGAACCACATACATTCAGGCATTTACATAATCTGATTATCCCTTGGCACGTGAAAAGGACTCATACATATCATCCTATTCGGTCAGGATGCCTCCAGAAACTATAAAACATGTGTAGGGTGCAGTCTCTCTGAGCATCCTCAGGAATAAAAGATGGCATGTTTTCTAAAGTCATTTTTGTGGTTATAAATTGATGTTTTTCAGAGCTATAAAAGAAATCTAATGTTCAAATGTATTAAGGGGTAGAATCCACACTTGTAAGTAAAATACCTGCATTTGACATGTCTATATCTAGAAGATAATATTCCCCTCGGAGCCTCTTCCCCATTTTTGTTGCAATTATATCAGTTTAAGGAATTATGCATCTAGATTTGGCCTCTGAATTCTTAGCCAAAATTCCTTCAGAGAGGTAGAATTTGAAAGAGTAAAGAAAGAAAGAACCTGAGCATAGTCTTGGTCCTCTAAGCGAACCTTTATTGTTACATTTTCTGACAATGGTTTCATTCTCTAGTTCTCTCTTTGAAGAGAGATGATAAACAATCCTCAAGTATGAATGCTAAAGCCATAAATAAAGCAATAGCTCTATTCTGTAAAGATTAAAAACAAAACTTGAATGTAAGTTGTTCATATGGAAAATAACACATGTACCTGTAAACCTACATTTGGTCCAACCTGTACACTATATCCCAGGTATTCAATATTTATTTCTATAATATAATATCAAGTTAGTATCATAGAGTGTCATCCCCTGGATAGAGTGTCAAGGGTAATGTCATGGCATGTCCTGACAATTCCATGTGATTGAAGAGTTCAGGACTGGGAAAGAACACATGTGGTTTCTCATCCAAACTATCCCTCCCCACTTGCCTGGCTCAAACTTCTCCAATTCCCTGGATGCCAGCCTTTTCACCTGAAGAATGATGGGTTCAGATCAGATGAACTTTAAAACCATTTCCAACTCTAATATGTTATGACTCAATAATGCAGCTGACTGCTCCTGGCGACGTAGTTAAAATGACGTGGCTTTGGATCCTATACTTAGAAACCAGCTACTTTTGGCAAAACAAAGCTTTCAAGAGCCAGACTGGCAAGGAGACTTGGGGAAGGCATGTGAAAGTATCGCTGTTGCTGGTCAAGAGCCATTTCTGGTTTTCCAGTGAAGACACCCAAAATCATCACAGGCCACCCTTATCCCCAGCATCACAGTGACCTGGAGACCACTATTCGCTTAGGGCAGTGGTAGGCAAACTGTGGCTCATGAGCCACATGCAACTCTTTGGCCCTTTGAGTATAGCTCTTTCACAAAATACCATGGCCTGGGTGAGTCTATTTTGAAGAAGTGTGTTAGAAGAAGTTTAAGTTTAAAAAATTTGGCTCTCAGAAGAAATTTCAATCGTACTATTGATATTTGGCTCTGTTGACTAATGAATTTGCTGACCACTGACAGGGGATTGACTCTGGAAGGAGGACAGTACTCACTAAAAGCTACCTTACATATGGCCGTGTGCTCAGATGGACCTGGAATGACAACAGGTGCTAAGGACTGACCCAGGTCAGGGGAAGACTTCTGTAAGCCTCCATCTCCACATCTGTAAAATGGAAACTGAAATTCATACATTTCCCTGGAGTTTTTGTGACAATTAAAATAAACAGTGGCTGAATAGCACTTAACATCTTATTGTTTTTAGCAGTTTTTATAAACCTGTCTGACCTTCAGACAAAAAGCATCTGCAGTGAGGCTCACCTATACCATATGTCTTAGAAACAGTAAATCATTCTGACAGCAAGTCAAAAGGCTTCCTCAATAGGTAACAATTCACTCCCGTAAAATTAAAGTCAAGTGTGGTGGGTTTTTGTTGGTTTTTGTTTGTTTGTTTGTTTGTTTTTAAAACAAGCAAAGCAAAGGTAATAAGATTCTGTTTCTGCTTTGAGCTGGGCTTTCATGTGAATGTCATTATGACATGCTCCTTGAATCTGACAGCCATTTTCAGACTTGATTGGTAAATTTGATGCACGTGGCATGTACTGCACATTACACAGCCCCGTTTGGGATACAAATGATGTATAAACACAGAGGCGCCAAACTTTTGAGACCCCCGTGGAGGCTCTCAGAACACCCAAAACAACTTCATAGACAAATGACAAGCCTGGGATACCCACAACCTTGATGGCTGTCATTGGTCATGCTGGGCAGGCAAGTCTCTGCTTTCTGATCTAATCAACTTCAGAATGATTGTGAAGCCAACAGCTGTGTCAGAGCAATTTGGGGGAAAAAATAGATTCCGAACAAAGGGGAAGAGCCATCCCTCTAGGACATCTCCCTCTGGAATATACGCTAAGCTTCAATGGAATGTATAAATATTTCATCCACTGTTTTGTACTGCATTCCTCCAACAATTTATTTGTCTGTCTCTGTCCCATTACTTTAAAAAGCACATGAATGTCTCCTTCTATTGGTGTCTCCTCTATCTGCCCCGCCTCCCTTACCTAATGAGCCTCGAGGGGGATTGGAACCCAATGTAGAAGCTATGTCTGTTCTGTGTAACATCAAAGTGCATCAAAATGTAAACTCCTTTGTTTTCATTTTGTGGCAGTGTACTTCCCCTCAGGACAGCTGCTACACTGCATGTTTTCTGTTTTCTTTCACATATGATATCTGTGAGGGACAGCATGAGGAGGTAATGTGACACGCACTTTCTAATTCTTCTGACATCTGAAGGGGACAGTGAGAGACATGGGCGACTAGGCATGCAGAGGAAAGGTGGGAAGAGGAAAGCAGGTGTGAAACTATGAAAAGGAGCTTCGGGGAACCCCCTCACAATCTCACAGTTGGGTCTAGGGCTTCAAGGACATGGAATGAACACTCAATGTGGTCTTCTTGACTTGCTTCCTCATCTTTGAAAATGGTAAGAAAACAAATTCCGGAGTTCAAGGGGATTGGAAAAAAATGCAATATATGATTAAGCATGATCTCTATTTAGCAAATTTCACTTTGTAATGGTGACCATAATTAAAATTTAGAAAAAGGTAGGCCAGATCACTGCAGGCTGTCCTCCAAGTCAGGATTAGAGATCTATTAGTTTACATATTTGAATAATGTGATAACTATAATTTTCATTAACCTCCAGGCATCATTCCAGGTGAACTAGCTCCAGATTGAAAGCCGTGGGGTTGCTTATCTGGAGAAAAGCACAATGGATACATCATTGTTTCTCCTTTCCCCAGATACCTGGGAGGCTCTCAAGTGTTCCTGATACTCTAACTGCAGACAGACCTGCACTTGTAGAGAACAGGTATGTCAGAATGGATTTATATTTCTTCTCACTCAATGAAAGGCTCCCTTACAGGTAAGTCCCTAACCAGTTTGCCCACATGCCCATTCTTTACAATCCCCCACCCTCATTAGAGGGGTTCCCGGGGCTGCTGGCTTTTGTATTGCCTCCGTCTTTCTGGACAGTGGATAACAAGAAGGAACGAGTAGGCTACTTCCCCTTCTCTGCTTGTGGAGGCTTCTCCAACAGTGAGTAGTTTCCCAGGAGTTTCAGCTTCTATCAGGTGACACTGGTCTAGGACTCTAATAGCATAACTTTTCCCAGGTGCCCTCAGCGTAGGGATGTTGGTGGCTTCCTGTTGATGATAATCTCACAGTGGCCCCTGTTCAACTTCTCAGTTTTTTCATGACCTGTGCAGATAATTCTCTGCACCAAATTCCCTTTATTTTTAACATGCTTTGTATTTAGCATAGATTCTGCCCAGCCCCTCACTGATACAGCTCCATAGTAATTGATAGGCTATTGTTTTTTTCTTTCTTTCTTTCATTCATTCAACATTGAGTACCTGGAAGTCACAGGTGCTATTTTAGGTTCTAGAGTTTTGGCCGTGAACAAGGCAAGCAGTGCATCTGTTCTCATAATGTTTCATAAGTTGCAGGAAGACATACAATAAGTAAAAACATAGATAACAGGCAATAGTAAGTGAAGGTCGGAAAACTAAAGCTAGATGGTGTTGGGGGAAGGCTGAGCACTACTTTAGCTTTGAGAATCAGAAAAAGCCTCCTTGAGGGGGTGTCCTTTGAGCTCAGATGTGAAGGACAAGAAGGGGCCAGCTATGCAATGAAGAGGAGAAAGAACACTCTAGGCAGAGGCAGGGAAGTGTCAGCATGGAGGAGCTTAGAAAAATGGACCAACAGAAAAGCAAGAAAGTAAAAGTTCAGAAGAATTGGCAGGGTTCAGGGATGCAGGCAGAAAACCAATCATGGAGATAGGAGTTGGAACTTTATCTTTCTAAGTGGGGTTGAAAGACACTGGAGAGTTTTAAGAAAGAATAGAGTGCATTATTTAATTTACAGCTTTAGAAAGTCACTATGAATACTTTGGGTAAAGTCAATTATTGGAAGCTTCTAAATGAATCACCTGTATTGCCAGGTGACTATGATGGTGGAGACTGGACTAAGGTGGCAGCAATGGAGAGGGAAGAAGTATAACAGCTGTCTGAAAGCGAGGGGAGGTAAATGTATCTTCCACCTACTCCACAGCCATCTTGGAATCCCTGAACATCCTTTTCTATTCATATTATGTCTAAGTCTTCTCCAAAGAGTCATTGCTAATAGACTATTTACAGATATTTAAGATGAGAGAAACACACATTTTCTTCTTTCAGTCTCACTGTTGCTAGTTCCCCTAGTTCTCCAGAGGGCTACCCATCGTTAAATGAGTATACTTAAATCCAGACATCGGCAGATTTACGGTGATAGAAAGTCGGTCCATACAATGAAGTCAATGGAAAAATTAGCAGGAATAGTAGATATACATTATTTCCTAGTGGTCAATTACAGTTGTGGATAATAATAATTGTCAAGTGTTCTTTGTAAAAATTCCTGAGAGAAAGCAGAATTGAATAAGACATGACTTTTCCATAAGTGCTTGTAATCTATTTAAACCTTAGCTTTTTGAACTGGGAATAATAGCAAGAAATATTTCAACAAAGTTGCTTTCAGCACATTATGTTGGAACATAAAATTCCCTCAGTTTGTTATGTCATATATTTCTTCAATCATCCTCAACTTTCTCAGGAATTATGCCTTTAAAAAAATTTTTAAAGCCAGAAATAAAAGTGGAAGTCATAAATAATAGTTAAAAACAACAACAACAAAATGAATATTTTCTTAGTGCAAGAAGTTTGTTCATTTCATTTGTATTTCTAACAAGTTAGAAATATTACAAACTCATGATTAAAGCAACAAAAATAACCAGCTTTAGGCAAAGAAAAAAAATGACCCTCATACTTCAAATCTCACCTTTCAATTTTAGAAAATTATTTGCTTGTCAGTCCATTGATTTTGCTTATTTTGACACTTTATCATCCTTAATGCATTAACATCAATGAATATATAAAATGTTTATAAAATACCATTTGATTACAAAATAGAGACATTTCCCTCAAGGATCTCCAATCCTTTAAAATACTGAAACTCTAGTTATCATACTATTTTATTTCATAAGCAAAGGCCATGGGTTTAGATATCCAGGAGGGATCAAACTTAGATATGCAGCATACTTGAATAAAACTTCCCAGAGTGATATAATAGAATGATAGTGAGAGAGTCTAAGAACAAGAGATAATGATAGAAAAACAAATGAATTTGTGAATTTCCCTTGATTCTGAATTTTAACTTATTTTCATTTAACTCCTCCTATCCTATCTAATAAAATAGTAAGATGCAAATTAACTATCACTCCAATACACAAGATGGCTGCCCCCATGTGGTCAAAGATGACTGTCCCCAAGTGACACAAAATGGATAGCAGGGGAGGGCAGTTGGGAGGAACCAGACTGCAAGGGAGAGCAATTGGGGGCAATCAAGCCTGCAGGGGAGGGCAGTTAGGAGTGACCAGGCTGACAGAGGAGAGAAGTTGGGGCAACTGGGCCTGCAGGGAAGGGCAGTTATGGTTAACCAGGTCTGCAGGGGAGGGCAGTTAGGGGAAAACAGGCTGGCAGGGGAGCAGTTAGGCATAAATCAGGCTGGCAGAAGAGTGGCTAGGGGGTGATCAGGCTGGCAGGCAGAAGTGATTAGGGACAATCAGGAAGATAGGCAGGCAAGCAGTTGGGAGTCAGCAGTCCTGGATTGTGAGAGGGATGTCCCAGATTGGAGCGGATGTAGGCTGGGCTGAGGGACACAACCCCCCCGATGCATGAATTTCATGCACTGGGCCTCTAGTCCTCTTATAAACGTTGACACTAGTTGCAAAATCAGTAAAAACAAGAATACTGAATAGACATCTTTTAAGAAAAGACAATATTTGGATCTAAATTGGCTCTAGAATTATCGAGCTCTATGAATTTAGAAAATTCTCAGGTACTCTATATGCCTTTGTAAAGGAGACTATTGAACTAATCTTTTTGTAGCTCTACAATTTCAAAACTCCATGACTGGAAGTTAATAGTATAGTCTTTCTAGTAACCCCTTGCACAAGGTACTGGGTATATAGACTATTTCTAGGACCTCAGGAGAAATTAAAATTCTCTGATACAGATGAACAATTTTCAACACAAAATTAATTTTTATATTTATTCCTTAATGTGTGTCTGGATGTTTCTGTGCATATACTTTTCTATGGAAAATAGTAAAACTCTACCATCCCATATTCTGCAATAAAGTTAATTTAGATATAAGACTACTGGCACTTAACTCCTGGAATCTAAAATTCCCCAGTTGAATGACTGAGTTATTTCACCCAAGCATATCATTAAGCTCTCCTTAATATGAACAAATACTTTGTGCATTTGAATTTTTGGTGCTCACTCACTGTGCTGTTTGGGGATTGTACCAAAATGTTTCTCTCTGTGTGTATGTGTGTGTTTATCTCAGTAAATATAATGTCAAAGGTGGTTGCTTCCCATCTTGTGTTTTGCAATGTGTTATGTGTTAAGTATAAAATGATTTTGAACTGTCTGTGGAGGGGTCAAGAGACAGGCTGATATTTCAAAGATTCCATTGGACATTCTGGATGGCTCCAGATTCTTTCTGCTGTAATATTATTTCCTGATCATTGATTTCACACCTGCAGAACACTGACCAGCCTGTCCTAAGAGAGCCATTGTTGAAAATCCATTAAAGAAAGAAGCACATTCAGATGTAATAAATTAATTCTAATACCTAACCATTGGAAATTCTCACAGATACAATGCAAATGAGCCCACTAAAACAATTCTCCATCCTACTTTCTTTCTCAGCATTTTTACAGACAAGATTCTTTTTCTCTCCTCAGTTGAACAAGGAAGAACAAAAGTAGATTCCCCAAAGGAGGAATCATCCATACTAAGTTTCTTTATGTAGGTCACCTCTGATGTGTTCTTGGTTGCATTTCAACTGCTAAATTTCCCATGTCAAGCTTTCAGTTCTGATGGCTCTGCACATAAATCCTATTGCTTTCAAAGAGAATAATTGTTTAAATTCTCTGTTTGAATGTTGATGGATACTATATGTTCGACAAATGCCCAATACATTATAGCTTGTGTTAGTAGAATGATAAAAAAATGTTAGAATATGTTACTGTGAACTGTCTTCGTTATGTATATGTTAACAGAAAATTTCTAATTAAAGAAATGTCTAACTTAAAGAGGGCAACTATGCACTACATTCAAACAGATTATAAATGTGTGTTCTATGTTGTTGCCAGCCACCCACATATCAGGCCAGTCTCCCTAACTTTTGCATTTCTCCAGATTTTTGTCTTATACATATCTCTTGAGTCCATGGCCACCTCACTATTCCAATTGTTACTGTTCTGCTTCAAGCTTTTGGCAAGCTATTCTTCACTTCAAATCCTCTGATCCAACCTCTACTCTACCATCAGGTTTTCTTTTTAGAAACTAGATCTTATCAATCCACCTCTGCTTAAGAATCTTCCCTGTTTTCTCACTACCTATAAAAAAAGAATCAGACATTCTCACATGGCATTCAAGATCTCTGATAACCTGCTCCTGATTTATCTATTCAGCCTCAATTGATTCAGAGATGATGGCACTCACAGCTAATAAGGATGGAATATGCTAATTGACTGCCACACTCAAAGATGGTGGCACCCATAGCCACAAGATGGAGGCACCCAGTCCCGTCAGCCCCGTCAGGAGTCTCCCAGTCCCATCAGCCCCACCAGGAGTCCCCTAGTCCCCTCAGCCCCCCAGCAACCCAGGGTTGGCCCAAGGTGCAGGCAGGCATTGGATGGTAGCTGCCCAGCTGAGTAAGGCTGCTGGAGGCTCAGGTAATCAGAGTCAGCTGATGCTTGGGCTTCTGGCAGTGGCAGCAGCAGAGGTATGATGGGGTGTCTCCTTCCCCTGATTGCCAGGTTGCCTACTGCATCTGAGGACTCCTGGACTGAGAGAGGGGGCAGGCTGGGATGAAAGAACCCCCCCCTCCAGTGCATGAATTTGCATGCACCTGGCCTCTAGTCCTATCTAATAAAAGAGAAATATGCAAATTGACCATGACTCTGCTACACCCACCAGCCAATCAGAACAAGTATGCAAATTAACCCAACTAAGATGGCAGAAGTCATGGAGCTGGAGCAAGCAAGAGGCTTGGGTTGCCCCTGGTGATGGAGGAAGTCAAGCTTCCCACCTGGCCTGGCTGGCCCTGGCCTCCAATCAAGGATACAAAATTTCAATTATAGAAGATAAATAAATACCAGATACCTGCTTCAAGCTGGCCCTGGCCTCTACATGGGTCACCAGAGAGGGGGCATGGCCAGCCTGCAAACCAACACAGGCCCCTCACCCAGGCCACCCCTAGGGAACCCCCACCCTGATCCGGGACACCCTTCAGGGCAAACCAGCCAACCCTGACCCATGCACCAGGCCTCTATCTTATCTAATAAAAGAGTACTATGCAAATTGACTGTCATTCCAACACACAAGATAGCTGTCCCCATGTGGACACAAGATGGCCACCACAAGATGGCCAGCTGGGAGTGTAGTTGGGAGGAACCAGGCCTGCAAGATAGGGCAGTTAGGGGCAATCAGGCTAGCAGGGGAGTGGTTAGGGCAATGGTTGGCAAATTCATTAGTTAATAGAGCCAAATATCAATAGTACAATGATTGAAATTTCTTTTGAGAGCCAAATTTTTTAAACTTAAACTTCTTCTAATGCCACTTCTTTAAAATAGACTCCCCCAGGCAGTGTTATTTTGTGGAAGAGCCACACTCAAGGGGCCAAAGAGCTGGATGTGGCTCACAAGCTGGAGTTTGCTGACCACTGGGTTAGAGGGTGATCAGGCTAGCAGGCAGAACAAGTTAGGGGCAATCAGGAAGGCAGGCAGGTGGGCAGTTGAGATCCAGCTATTCTGGATTGTGAGAGGGGTGTCTGACTGCCCATTTAGGCCCGGTCCTACCAGACATCCCAGGTGTGGTCCCAGATTAGAGAGGATGCAGGCTGGGCTGACACCCCCCTCTCCTACCCCTCAACACACACACACACGAATTTTGTGCACTGGGCCTCTAGTGTTTAGTAAGCATTTAGAACAGTATTTGGCATGAGGCAGATGCTTAATAAATATTCTTAAAATTAACGAATTCAACAATATTCTCTGAGTGCTTATGATGTGTCACATGGAGATTCTGAATTAGGAATCCAGCAATGAAATCCATTACCTCTATTTTTAAGGAGCTATCCAGGTAAACTGATATTTATATTGAATGCAGTTTGTATTTATATTGAATTCAGCAAGTTGCTGTAGTGATTAGCACCTAAGAAACAGTGTCATAGTTCTTTCATCTCTATATCCTTTGTAGCAAACTAAGGATTTATTAAAATGTTCACTAAATGCATTAAGCTAAAAATGCAATTATGGAAGAATGTCTAAAGACTGTGGTTGCAAATAATGGTTACTCTAAAGATGTCCAGATCCTAATTCCAGGGAGTTGTGAATTTATTACATTACTTGACAAAGGTGACACATTTTCCGGTGTGATTAAGATTAAGCAAGCACATCTGGAGGTAATCTGTACCAATAGATTATCCAGATTGGTCTAATCTGGATTGCTCCAGCAAACCACGGTTTGAGAGCTACATGTGGCTCTTTGGTCCCCTGATTGTTGCTTTTCCACAAAACACCACATGTGGGAGCACACCCACAATGCGACTGAAACTTTGGGCGATTAAAACCATGTGCAGAAGTCGGTTTTCGGCCTAGGAGAGTCTATTTTGAAGAAGTGGTGTTAGAGCACTCAATGGCCAAAGAGGTGCATGTGGCTCTCGAGCTGCGGTTTGCTGACCACTGGTCTAATCTAATGACATGAACCTTTAAAAGTAGAAGAGGAAGGAAAAAGAATGAATCAGGGAGATATAACAAATTTTGTTTTATTTTGCTAATCCTCACCTGAGGATATTTTTTCCATTGATCTTTGAGAGAGAGCAGAAGAGACTGAGGGAGGGGGGGAAAGAGAGAGAGAGAGAGAGAGACATCCATGTGAGAGAAACACATCAATGGGTTGCCTCTTATACGTGCTCTTAACAGGGGTGGCTGGGGATTGAACCTGCAACTCACTTGCCCTTGACCTGGCATGAAACTCTAGACTCTTCAGTGTATTGGCCAACACACTAACCACAGAACAACACCAGCTAAGGCGAACTTTTTTTTTTTTTTTTTTTTTTTTTTTAGAGAGAGAGACAGAGAGACAGGAAGAGAAAGTTGAGGAATCAATTCATCATTATTGTCTTTGAAGATGGAGCAAGGGGGGCATGAGTCAAAAAAAGGGGAGGACTCTAGAAGTTGGGAACAGCTCTCCACTAGCAGTCAGCAAGAAAATGGAAACATCAGGCCTACAACTTCAAGGAACTGAATTCTGCCAACAACTCAAATGAGCAGGAAAGAGAGCCTCGAGGGAGAAATGCAGCCCAGCAATCTCTTGATTTCCCCTGGTGAGATGCTGATCAGATATCTGACCCACAGAACTGGAAGATAATACATTTGTGTTGTTTTAAGCCACTAAATTTGTGGCCATTTGTTATGGCAACTGTAGAAACGTAATAGGATACTCACCATATCCTTGGAAGATTGGCCAAAATGAACGTCTGTCTTAGGTTCCCATGACCAAAAGGAAAATGATTATCCTTACAATTCTGACAGTACAATCGCAACATTTTTTTTCAAAGGACATACAGATTAAAAGTTGGCTACATTTCCAGATAAAACAAAAACTTACTTCAGAAGAGAAATTCAGATAAAACCATTTTCTGAAATGATGGTGGCTGAATCATCAAAATTAGTATCTTAGGACTTCAAGCTCTACTATTAACAAAACAACAACATAAAATATGCACATGTAGCCTTTGGAATGTGCTTTTAAATCTGTAGGCCCTTGAAGACTAACTTTGATATTGGGGACAGTCCTGAGTTACAGTCTTCCTCTCAGTCCGCGGAGCAATAGAAAGAACCATAAACAATGGTCCTAAAACAGCATTGTGAAGGTAAACAAGCACAGAGTATGCATTAAATAGGAAATTTTCTTAGCTATGAAAAAAAAGTTGGCATGAAGCTGCCATTTACATCCGTGTAGATCATTCCTTGTATAATGAGCAAGTTGAGGCTAAAACACAGGCCACTCTGCTTACAGAGCCACGTGCTCTGCATGGGGCAGTGACCTCCCAGAGGAAGGGGCCCCTTGAGGACAACACCTGAGGCTGAACAGGTTATTCCAGGCTTCACTCCAGAAGGTATCCTTCACCAAACCTACTGTGAGAGCAACAGCTTCTGAGGTTGTGCTAGGTAGACCCTAAACCAGTGGTCGGCAAACCGCGGCTCTTCAGTCACATGCAGCTCTTTGGCCTCTTGAGTGTAGTGTAGCTCTTCCACGGACTGGGCGTGTCTATTTTGAAGAAGTGGCATTAGAAGAAGTTTAAGTTTAAAAAATTTGGCTCTCAAAAGAAATTTCAATAGTTGTACTGTTGATATTTGGTTCTGTTGACTAATGAGTTTGCTGACCACTGCTAAACATCTTTTTTGTACTTTGATTGCCTTCTCCAAAAAGGGTGGCATTTTCCAATAGTGTAACATATAACTGAGTGGCTCAGTTTGGCCTGATCCTGGGAATACGTGTTGGCTTTTTATGTTATTACTAGAGACCCGATACACAAAATTTGTGTAAGGGGGGTGGAGGGTGCATAGGGAGTGTGTGGAGGGGGGGACAGTGTTCCTCAGGCCAGCCTGCAAAGATGCCAGTATCCTTCATCTTGGCCTCTAGCCAGAGGTATCTCTCCTCCTATCGCACAGCCTCTGGGGAGATGGTTGTCCTGGGGCCTCCTCGGGGCCCCAGCACATGACACCCTATGGGGTACTCGGGAGCTTGGGCTTTCAGGTCTGGCTTCCCTGCCTGGTATGGTGCACATTTGCTTCCTAGAGCCTATTCTCTCCCGCTGCGTGGCGGAAGGGGGTGGGCTGACCAGGGGCGCAGACACTGCGCTCGCAGCCCTGGCCGGCCCATTGTCTCAGTGGCCACAGTCAACTTGGATGGGGTTTATTTGCTCCTGATTGGCTGATGGGCGTGGCTGGTGGGCATGGCTTGATTGGAGGTACGGTCAATTTGCATATTATTCTTTTATTATATGGGATTATTATATATGATAGCTAGATTTAAAAATAAAAATAAAAAATGAGGCTGAGACCTCTACGTGCCAAGTAGAATAGGAGCAAGTGAAAGGGGTCTCTGTGTCCCACTCTCAGTAGCCTATTGAAGGACATTCGGCCTCTGACCAAAATAGAAACAGTAGATAATTTGGGGAGTTTTATGCACCCAACTTGGTGCATACTACAGCCTTTTCTCAGGTTAGAAGGCATGAAAATAAAAAATTCACCCAGAGTCATTCTGTTCCTTAAAGAGTAGACTCCCTTCCATAATCTTTGCTCTCAATTATTTGTTCTCTCTATTTTGTCTGGAGTTAACATTTATTATCTGTAGAAAGTGTGGTCTAACATGAGCTACTCTGTCACACTGGAGGTAGAACTCACTGGCTTTCCTTTTCTCAAATGTGTCCAGATATCAGCGGTTTGCCCCAGAAATGTTATTAAATCCACAATTTTATACTCTGGTTTTCCTTGGAGGGGCCGGATTTAAATCTTTGTTTTGGCTCATCATCCAGTTTACTATTATGAACTGCACTAAAGTATTCTGGCTACCACAGTAAAAAATATATAGTCACTCTACACAACAGACATATTAGAAAGCAAATTGTATCTTCCAGAAGACAAATCAAGAGTAAGGACTCATGAGATAGCTAGAAAAGTTTGCTTCCAAATCCATCTACCTTTTATCCAAGGAAAGAACATTCTCTTTAAAGACACCCTGGGGACAGTAACCTATTTATATGTTAATTATGATAATACTCTGCCTAAGCACTCTTTTGTCAAAATTTAATCCCATTTTCTCTCATCTTGTACTTTGTATAAATTGATAGTGTGTTTCTTCCTTAAAATTACCCTTTACATAATTCAAGAGAATTGGAAAATCACCTTAGTCATATCTTGCAGACTGAGTAACCCCATTACCTCTTTTTTCCAATAAGTACTATTTTACTTCATTTTAACTATTTGATTTGCCTTCTTCCACTCTAAACAGCATTCTAAATAATTTTTTTGAAAATCTAAGCCTGACTCTGTGACTCAACAATTCCACTCATAGGTACATATTAGACAAAAATAAGTGTGTCTGTTCATACAAAGATTATGACCAAAATGCTCTTAGCAGATTTAATCCGAGTACCCATCAGTAGAAAAATGGATAAACAAAAGATATTCAGACAACGAACCTACTATGAACATACAAATAAAAAAACAAATACTAAATGAGAAAGAACATGGGTGAACTTCAAAAACATGTTGAGCAAAAGAAGTTAGAAGGCATTTCTTATGATTCCACTTATGCAAAGTTTATGAACATAGAAACTAATCTATGGTTATAGAAGTAAAAAAAAATGTACTTATCTTTAAGTGTGTATATGTTTATATGTGAGGGTTGAAGTGGTGTTTGCTTTGGTCTAGAAAGGGATGAGGGAACTTCCTGGGGGATATGACATTGTTTTTTTGTTTGTTTGTTTTAAATATATTTTATTGATTTTTTTACAGAGAGGAAGGGAGACCGAGAAAGAGTTAGAAACATCAATCAGCTGCCTCCTGCACACCCCCTACCAGAGATATGTCCACAACCAAGATACAGAATCAAACCAGGGACCCTTCAGTTGACAGGCCGACACTCTCTTCACTGAGCTAAACCGGTCAGGCTGACACTGTTCATTATATTGATGTGGCTAGTGATAAACAGTTATTGAGTTACTAGAGGCCCAGTGCATGAAATTCGTGCACAGTTAGGGTCCCTAGGCCTGGCTGGTGATCAGGGCTGATCAAGTTTACATGCCCCTCCTCCCTGCCTCCTCCCCCCCCTCCTTCTCTCACTCCCTCTGTGCCCCACCACTGCTGCTGGTCACAGCCATGCTCCATGCCACCCGCCGGTGATCAGTGCACATCATAGCAAGTGATCAAACTACTGTTCTCCCTGTCAAACTCTCCAGGGAACACTTTGCATATTAGCCTTTTATATATATATAGATGTGTATATGTATGTGTACACATACATATACAATGAACTACAAACATATACTTATATATGTACATATATATGTGTGAATGCATGTGCATGTCTAAAAATCAAAGCCAAATATTGCTTCACAAAGGAAGTCTTCACTGATAAAAAATGTCAAAACTTAAATTTGCAGCCCTTAACTTCCTAGTTGCTCTTTATATGGCAGAGCCACCTGACTTTGCAACAGAGTCGATGTAGGGGAAAAAAAAAAAGCCTCAAGGGACTCTTGCAAAATAGGGACTGTTTTACAGCAGGTCCTTGAAAACACCAGGGAGACACCTCCAGGTGGGAAAGTCCATCTGGTGGGAGAATGCTATCCTCAAAATGCTTCATATCATGTTTGCAAGGAACTTAAAAGTCAACAACAACAACAACAAAGAAAGTAATTAAATGTGACTTAAAACTCCAGGTTGGGGAAGTTGTTATAAGCTTAGGAAAAAGAGCAAGGGCCTGAAGGTCATGTGTCAAGCCCATATCTCTACCTACCTGTGAGGTGTTGACTTGCTTGTTAGAAAAGTGAAATAATCAAGAAAATGTCACGGCATTCTCTAGCATTTAGTGACATAAAATATAAGAAGTGCTTAATAAAATGTTGATAGAAGAAACGTAATACCCTACAATTTTCATCTGTATAAATTCTATGAAGAAGGGTTGCAGGGTTAATTTTTCTCTTACCAATTTGATAAGCACGCTTACGAAAAATTCAGGATTTCACAAAGAACCAGTGTTAGCCCAGGCACTGCATGATCCTGGTTAGAACATCATTCTGGCAAGAATATAGGAGCCTCATAGGCATCAGTCAGTTTCAATTTGGGCCATGGTCAGTGGCCAAACCCTTAGCTCCAGCCAAACTTCTGTTAATTCTATCATCTGGCCACAAGTAAGAACAGATGTGAGCCTATGAAAGGACCACTACAAATCTATATACCAAGACCAGAGAAATGATTCAAACTAGGACCTGCTCACCATAGGTACATTATATCATCATGCATAAAAGCAGAATTCCTTGTATCCAGGGAAAACTCAAGAGACTCTAGAAATGGCTGGTGAACGGGTCTGATAAGAAAAGAAACAGCTCAGGACAACATCTGGATTGTACAACTGAGCTGTTGCATTTCATTCTCTCCCTACTCCCTACCCCTGCCCTTAACTCAAAATTGAAGTAACTAGGCCAGTGATCAATAAGAGAACTGCTTGTAATTGCTGATAATACAAAACTCATTTGTACAGTTTTCCATCTGTTGGAGACACTATTACCGTGGCTTTGTATCCCACATGCATCTGTGACAGATAGGAATAATGAGAAAATCGGTGCATCTACTGAGCAGCTTTGTTTTTATACTAATGTGAGCCCATCATTCCTCCCTGACACACTCCCTGACATGTAGAACTCTGTTTTTTATTCCAAGAGACACTTAATTGACTTTTCTAACAAAAATTATGAAATTTATTTCCAATGTTATTTCAAGTATTATTTTTCTACTTTAAAAGTTTTCATCAAGCATCCACGCAGATCTTCACAACACTCTTCTATAAAATAATGGATAGAAAAGAGGCTCTAATAGAAAAAATTGTGGACCCAAAACTTTGGAAAATGAAGCATATGCTATTTACAGTATCTATATCCACATGTGCCCTTAGTGATAAGATTCAATCCTATGGTTTTAAAGAACATCTGTAAACTGATGGCTTCTAAATTTTCAATCTACAGCCCATACACCTCCCTGAAGTTCTAGACTCAAATGTTAATGATGATAACAGTTAAAAGTATTTAGTGATTTAGAATAGGGCTCTCCAAAATGTGCCATTCTGGCATGTAGTTTGTTTGTTTGTTTATAAAATCCTCACCCCAGGATATTTTCACTGATTTTTTATAGTGAAGAGAAGTGTGAGTAAGAAAGAGAGAGAAACCTCAATATAAGAGAGAAACATCCATTGGTCGCCCCCGCACGCACCTCGGCCAGTGCCAGACATCAGACCCTTTGAATTGGAAAATCATCTAAGTTAGAAAATTTTTAGAGAACTCTCATCAATGCATCAGTTTTTAAAATATATATATTTTTTTATTGATTTCAGAGAAGAAGGGAGAGTGAGAGAGAGATAGAAATAACAATGATGAGAGAGAATCATTGATCGGCTGTCTCCTGCATTCAGTAGTTTTATTGGTAACTATGGAAAGACCAAATTTTTAAAAGTAGATACAAAGATGCATAATGCCTCGATAATTTTTTTTTAAATGTTTTGGGTAAATAAAACAGTCATTGATAGGGTTAAAACAAATATAGCACCATCTACGGCTGAGTGTTCTAAAGCAATCCTCTTTTGATTCTACATTAAGGGACCTAAATAAGTCTGATCTCTTTACCCATTTGGAGAAATTTAAAAAGTCAGGAAGCAGAGATTACAATGAGAAATTGACCATGAGTCACTTGGGGCAGCAGTTAAAGATTGATAAAGGGGCCAGGGTACCTTTTTTTGACCCCTCCCTGGGGACTCAAAGCCCTTTTACATGTAAGTGAATAAAATGGTCAGAGGATAGAAGAGAGATGTTTCTGGACTCCTTCATATGGAAATTCCATGAACTATGATACCAAAACCTATTGATAAAGCCCCATCTGGGGCTACAATTAGATTCCAAGAATATAGAAATGTAAGGATTGATGAGTTTATAAAATTAGAATGTTTAAACAGGCTTTATGTAAAAAAAGTCATGTCAATGTTACCTGAATGCTTTATGGGAATGGATATTATATCTGGCCCAGAACACTTTCTCTACTCAGTATTATAAAATGAAAACTTGTTGATAAAGTCCTAATGAGGGCTAGAGTAGAGAAAGAAAATGAAAGAAAAGAAAAAGGAAGGGAATGGAAGGGGAGGGGAGAGGAGGGGATAGGAGGAAAGAGGAGGGGATAGGAGGAAAGAGGAGGAGAAGGAAGAGGAGAGGAGAGGATGGGAGGGAAGGGAAGGAAAAAAAGGGGAAAGAAGGAAGGAGGTGATAGAATTAATATAAAAGTTTATAGGAGAATTAGTACATTTAGACAACTTTTATGTGAAGTTATTCACATCTTTTATCTGATTATATTACAGAGATGGACACTGTGTTCTATGTTTTCCTACAGAACATACCCCCTTCTGTTTTATATGTAAAACAGAAGACATATAAATCCATCCTTCAAGCAATATTAATTAGTCATACTAAAAGAAAAAAAAAAGGAAAAGAAAAGAAACTGAAAATAGCCTGAGCCCACACAATATGAATTAGAAGCTGGAGGCTAATATTCAGAGGCTGATAGAAACAGATTTTTTTTTAAAGGTTTGTAACTTGGAGACTTTCTCTGTTGCCTTTATGATGTAGATTTTCTACCTCCATCTTCTCAAGGACCTAAGAGCCATTCCTTGAAATGCAAATGATTATTATAAAAAATATTTGTTAGAGAGCACAAAGGGAAAAAAGCAAATTGGGTATAATATAATGAAGTAGTTAGACCAGTAAATCAACCTATGATGTCATTTAGGCTGCAACCCAAGTCTTTGGGAAATTGAGAATAACTGTCCTTATCTTACAAAAAGCTTGGCAAAACCAGAAGAACAACTCAAGAAGCTGCTCAAAACCCACTTATCTTTACCAGCCTCAATTCTTAAGACATGAGGGAAATTAAAAGAAAAAGAGGATTAAAAGAATACAAGGTGCTCTACAGTTTCCATAAGATTACTTGTCAAGAATAAACACAAGACTTAAATGTATTGTACACAAATAATAAGAAAAAGCTTTAGTCATCTAGACATACAAAAACTCATTTCAACTGTTCTTTTATACATTTTACATTATCATGCCCATCTCATGGCTAACATTTTAAAAGAAAAACTATTTAAGATCTGTTTGCCTTTGTCTATGTGTCCATGTATGTCTATGGATATGTGACATATATGTGCGGTTTCTTTTCTACTGTCTATTGATTTTGCTAATTTGTAAAAGAGTTCTATTTAATTGGTTGGGGGAAAAAATAAGAAATCACCAAAATAATTTGAAATAGTCTCAATGAACTAAGTCTTTATCTTTTTAGAGGGTCCCTGAAATATCTCAAAGACTGTTCTCTCTACTTTTAAAAAAGAGATGTTATAGTAATTACTTATTTGATACTAGAGGCTCGATGCAGGAAATTCATGCAAGAGTAGGCATTCCTTGCCCTGGCTGCTGGCACTGCCTTCCCTCTGACATCCAGGACCCAGGCTTCCCTCACAGTCCCAGCTTTTTTACGGAAGGACTGACAGTCTAATTAGCATATTATGCTTTTATTATTATAGATCTTAATTTGCATGGGGGAGTGTTGCTAAATAAATGATATTAAATCTTCCAGGATAATACTTACATGTTTATTAATGTGTTCTATAAATTGTATAAAATCTCTTAAATTCTGACATATCTTAGTATACATTATCATTTATAATTATAATTATCTTAAAATGTGTGTGTCACAGTCAAAAAGCAAGTTTCCTTTTCAATTGTATTGTATTCTCATTAGATCTTCAACCATGCCATTTTAAGTCCTTTTGTCATTTACATTTACAGAAGCTGATGCTTCTGTAAATTTGTTTTATTTTCACAAATTTATGGAAAGGACTCTGACACTCTAGAATACAATTGTTTAGTAACTTTAAGATCATACCACTGAAATGGGAGAGAATTCACTCTAGGGAAATAAAAACTGGACTCATAAAACTGCTAACAAAAAGATCAAGAACAATAATAATTAATAATATTGTACTGAATCAACTGATGAGAATGACTGTAATTTTTATGATCAGTTGTTTGAAATATTAGTAGTTCTTTACTTTATTTTGCAGATTTAAGAAAAAAATTTCTCCTATCTATGGCTTAGAGAAATTTGGTAAATTACACAGTTGCAAGTAGAATTGAAACATTTATCTTTTTCTCCCAACTTAATCCCTCCATAATTCAGAAACTGAGTGGATATTATTATTTTCATGGCAATATAGTTATTTGCATAAATTTAATAACAATCTGTTCTTGTAACATGACATAATTGGGAACATTGGTTATATTATCAAGGTTTTTAATGTAATGTCATGTATGAGAGAGACATGCGTAAACTCAGATATGACCAGACAGCTTTATGAAACTGAGATTGCCTTATAAAAGTTAACAAAACCCAGGTACCTTGCTTAGTGAGTTTCCAGCAGCCGGGTGAGCAAGGTAGTTCACTTTATGACAGATGTGGAACCACAAGGTATTTTAGGGACCTCAAGGACAGAGGAACAGACCCAAATCTGTACATATTGCAAGTGAAATCTCATGGCAAATCCGTAACTTTGCTTTAAAAGTTCAATCTGAGTCCTAACCGGTTTGGCTCAGTAGTTAGAGCATCAGCCTGTGGACTGAAGGGTCCTGGGTTCGATTCCAGTCAAGGGTATGTACCCAATAGGAGGTGTGCAGCAGGCAGCTGATGGATGTTTCTATGTCTCTATCCCTCCCTCTCCCTTCCTCTCTTTAAAAAAAAACAATGAAATATATTTAAAAAAAATAAAAATAAAAGTTCAATCTGAGACTTCCTGTAAAAAATTCTGGCAAACAGTTTTAAAAGAGCGTAGATGGTTAATTACTCTTCTTGCTGCACCTATGTAAATAACGGCACAAGTTTAATGAAACTAAACTTATTTTGCAAATAAATTAGTCTTAATCTGGCCATCTTTTGGTAAAGATGGGGAAATTTTTAGAGAAGACAATTATGTTTCAGTGATGTATCTTTGTGGATATTGGAATCTAGTGCTTTTCATTGTTTTTTTGAGGTTTTATTCCAACCTGTTAACTAGATTGGATCCTCAATTCTTCCAGTTCCCTCAAATATTTGGCCACAACTCTCCAAATGAACACTTTCAATTTTCTGTCACTTTTGACTTGGAATTATAAAAAACGAAAACTCTCTTTTTTCCTGAAGTCCTGCAAACTGAATCAAGATGGCTTGCTGTAAACTTCAAGGAAATCACCACAGTAGCACCTATCTGGGCAATCTTCATGATACTATTCAGAAAGATCACCATAGACATTCAAACTGCAAATCAGGTGAATCTATCACATTGTCACTGCCTGCCCTCACTCCACCTGAAGGTGTTTCAAGCCAAGTATCTAGAAACCTTCTCAACTGGCTGCCTTCAGAAATCAGAAACCAAGATCATAGTCTGTTTAAATAATTAACCAGTTTTTCTTTTGTTTCCATTGAGATGTCTCTTATCAAATACCTAATTGCTTGTACCATAGGCTTAATTTTGGGAGCTCAACTGCATCACTTCTGCCTGAAATGAGATATAATTATCCAACTGTACTAATCTCTTCTCAGTACTAGGAGAATGGTTTAATGAAATGAACAATATAGCAGCTCAAGTTCTGGGATATAAAACTTCTCAGTAAATTTCAAAGACTTGATGGAGTATATACTAGGCCTCCCAAAGATGTGCCACTTTGGCATGTAGATTATACAGAGCTGAAGGCAATTAAAACCTTACAGGATCAGGAGAAACATTGGCCTCTCCCTTAACTACTAGATTCTAGGTCCTAGAAGAATATATTCGGGGCTTTATCCAAAATAAAAATTGTTACTACAAATAATATGTTAGGACCTACTATATAGTTGGTCAAACATCTAATTACTGAAAGTTTGTTCTTCTTATTGTCATGCAAATTGCCTTCTTCACCTCTGAAGCCTCAGGGTTCTTACCTCATTTATTAGTCCATAATGTCATATGGACCACCTTTGACCTTTTGGTCTTTGAACCTCTCATCACGAATGTCCTGACCTCTCCAAGTCCTGATCAATTGTTATATCCTCATTGAGCCTTATCCTCACGGAGGGTGGGCAAATTTACATACTACCTTCCCCCATCTTTTACCAATTTCCTTTCCTTTCTCTACTTTTTCTTTTTCTAAGCACTTATTGTATTCTAATTTAACATATATTAATCCTTAGGTTTTGTTCATGTCTGTCTTCCCCAACTAGAGTATAACCACTGTGAAGTCTAAAATTGTTTTGTCACTGTCGTACCCTCAGTCCCTAGAATGCATTCAACCTGTTCAACTATTAAACAATTAAAGGCTCCGAGAAGTCATCTATAATGATTCTGTGTATTTCTTGTTTAATCTAAAAATGTTTGCTTATTGGTCACAGACCCATATTTTCCCTATAACACACCTATTAGAATTTCATGACATTAGTGCTCGAAAGAAAGGAGTTGGCTGATGGCTCTTGTGGAAGATACAGGAAAGGCATTCATAAAATTAGAAGGCAGCTTTCAAGGAATAGCCAAAAACACATAGGATATAATTTGATAGAATTTAAATTATTGCATGTACAACTACCAAATAACTATATCTAATGTTATATTGTTTGCAGGTGGCCACATAATGGGAATATAACAAATATGATTTTGCACACAAAATTCCCTTGATAGGTCTTTCTGAATGATTCCAATAGTAAGATGTGTGTTATATAAAAATTGTATAACTCCATAAAGAGTCAATGAAACTAAGGGATCATTGACAAGAGGTGTAATAGGCAAGGAAAAGCCAAAAGACTGCTGATGAATATATATTACACAATATTTTTAATTCATTTTAATTAAACTTACTGGGGTGAAACATTATATAAATTTCAAGTGTACAATTCTATATAATACATCATTTGTATATTGGATTGTGTGCTCATCACCCAATGTTTAGTCTTCTTTCATCACAATGTATTTGACCTTCTTTACCTTCTTCATTCTCCCCCACCCACTTCCTCTCCAGTTACTAACATACTCTTGTCTGTGTCTATATCTCATTCTTAAACAGAAAATTAAATTCAGCATTCAAATACACCATAATAACACTCAAGGAATATTTAAGGTAAAGAACTTTGGACCAAGACACATGAGTTTTAGTTATGTTTTTGCCAACTAGCTTCAGGCTTTGGGCAAATTATTTTATCCAGGCTTTAATTTCTTCATTTATGAAATAAGGGGACTGTACTATGTCACAGACTCATTTCAGGTATTAAGTCCTGTACTCTTTTTTTTTAATCAAAATCTCATGAGAGGTAATAATCACCAAGCTGTTTTGTAGAAGATAATTAAAATGATTATTTTAAATATCTTCTCACATGTTCCTTTGATAAGTATTTATTATGATTTAAGTTGTTATAATGAAACAATAATAATATAGGAAAGCATGAGATTGAATCTCTGCCTAGAAGCAATTATAAGGTATGACAATTCTCGTGTATTAAGCCATAAAAATTTGGGTTTGTTGCTACAGCATGATCTTGGTAGGCTGCATTACTTGATGACCAATTCTCTCCACTCAGGTAGATGAAAGAAGTAAGCTGTATAATGTACTCACTGAGCATGCTTCAGAGTTTATAAAAATAAAATATATCAGATTAGTTTTTAATAAATTACATAATTTTCAGTCATTCTTCTATGAGCAAGCTCAGGCTTGCATAGATATTTCAGATAAGTTTTATGACAACTAGAAGCATATATTAGAAACCTAAATTCTGTGTTTTGTTAATAAACCAATGTCTGTGAATTCTGCCACTGAAATATATTATTGTTGCATAAGAGATACACTGTTATATACTGGTTTTGAAAATACGAGAAGGTGTAGTAATGGAAGTACAGTACAGCAGATAAGGGTAATGGAGAGAAATATTGTGTTAGACAAAAACTATCTGATCATGCTCTTTCCCTTATCGGAGCCCTTCTCTGACATGGTGCATGCCATAGCTCATTACATAGAGGATCATTGCAAACAAAAGGTGAGGGGCAAGGAGGAAGGACAAACTATTCTTAAACAGAGAAAAGCAACTCTATGTAATCAAAAATCTTCATCTTTGCTTGAAAGGTAACCACTCTCCTGTAATCCTCTCCCACTTTATTGGATTTTTCAAGTCATTCGTAATACGAATTTTTCAGAGTTTTCAAAGTTATAATACAGAAACGACTATACTCTGTGTGTAATATAAATACTACTCAGAAAAAAATTAAAAACTCTAAGATACAGGGATATGTTTGGTTCTTACATTAGGAAATCAGGATATACTATCTTTCATAATGAAGAATTTGCTAGAAAAAGAAAAGAAACTATGAAAAAAAGTCAAAAGACTCTTCTTTCTAAGCCACACTGTTTATAACACTCTTAAAGAGTATTGTGTATTATGTAACTATGAGAGGCCTGATGGATGAAATTTGTGCATGGGGCGGGGGGCTGTCCCTCAGCCCAGCCTGCACCCTCTCCAACCTGGAACCCCTTGAGAAATGTCCGACTGCCCGTTTAGGCCCAATCCTACTGGACTGCTGGCTCCCAACTGCTCACTTGCCTGCCTCCCTGATTGCTCCTAACTGCTTCTGTCTGCCAGCCTGATTTCCCCTAAATGCCCTTCCCTGCAAGCCTGGTCAATCTTAGTGGCCCTCTGCAGGTCTGGGTCCCCCCGAGCTGCCCTTCCCTGTAGGCCCGGTCACCCCCAACTTTCCTCCTCTGCCACCCTCGTCACCCCTAACTGCTCTCCAATGCAGGCTTGGTCCCTCCCAACTGCCCTCCCCTGCTGGCCATCTTGTATCCACATGAGGGCAGCCATCTTTGACCACATGGGGCATCCAACTTGTGTTTTGGAGTGATGGTCAATTTTCATAGTACTCTTTTATTAGATAGGATAGAGGCCTGGTGCATGGGTAGGGGCTGGCTGGTTTGCTCTGAAGGGTGTCTAGGATCAGGGTGGTGGTTCCCTTGGGGTGTGGGGCAGCCTGGGCAAGGGGCCTGTGGTGGTTTTCAGGCTGGCCATGTCCCCTGGTGACCCAAGTGGAGGCTCTGGTATTTGGGATTTATTTATCTTCTATAATTGAAATTTTGTAGTCTTGAGCAGAGGCCAGAGCAGGCCAGAGCTGCAGGAAGCTTGACTTCCTCATCATGGGGGGGGGGGGGGGGCAAGTCAAGTCTCTTGCTCTCTCCAACTCCATGGCTGTTGCCATTTTTGTTGGGATTTATTTATCTTCTATAATTGAAACTTTGTCGTCTTGAGTGGAGGTCAGGGCCAGCCAGAGCAGGTGGAACGCTTGGCTTCCTCCATTGCTGGGGAAACCCAAGCCTCCTGCTTGCTCTGTGGCCACAGCAATCTTGGTTGGGTTAATTTGCATACCCACTCCTGATTGGCTGGTGGGTGTGACTGGTGGGTGTAGAAGAGGTGTGGTCAATTTGCATGTTTCTCTTTTATTAGTGTAAATGATGGCTGAAATCACAATTTACCATTAGTTCTATGTTTAAAAGAAAAAACCCTGGTGGTTTCCAAGCTCATATTCAATTAATAGAAACCTTGTTTATATTGCTGTTGGAGTATTTTTATTCCAAATTTTGTTACTTGAAGCTATTTCCAAAAATGTGCCATCCTACACAATGATCATGGAACACATAATGTCCTCCATGACATGCCACTGTGTTGGTTGGCACCAGGTGAGATGGTAAACATCTGACATCACCATCAGCAGTTCAAGTCTTCTGCCCCAGACACATGGGATCTATCCACTATCTCTTAAGTTGATGCCCTGTTAAGGTGATCAAAAATATTAAATTCTCATACAGAGTTTCAATCAAATGTTTTCTTGCTAAAATAAAATTTACTATACAGTGAAAGCACAATTTAGACATTTACTCACCATTCATAAATTACTTCACTCAACTAATATTTATTGAGCACCTATACTACACTAGCATTCCAAACAATATTCTAGGCACTGGAGCCAAACAAACATAGGCTATGCCCTCTGAAAAAAAGAGACGAACAATAAAAACACAAAACAAAGAAAATTAAAGAGGAATCAATAGGGGAAATACATATATTCCCTGGAAAGTTTGGAGTAGCTATCAGTGGTCCAATTTAAGTTCTATACATATTTAGACCTAAATAGTTTTATTAGTTTTCCACCCTGCCAGTAAAAGAGATGCAGAGCTAACCAAAGATATTCTGTTTACAACTCTTCTTATGATTGTTGTTGAATTTAAATGAGATTCAAATGTGCTGACCTGTCGCTAGTTTGCAACAAATCACTCTGAATTATTTTCATCTTTCATCCAGGACTACTAAAAATTCTGCTCTCTTCTATGCTTTCACATTTGTATAGATAATAAATTAGATGATTTCCATTGTGTTATTTTCATTGCTTGAATTTGGCTGTGTACATTTGTTCTCCCATTCCCTCTCACTACTCTTCAATAAACAAGAGAATCTCTAGCAAAACAGCTTTCTCTTAGAAACTTATAGCCTCATTTTACTGGAATACCAGAATTACAAGGGGATTAACTCCTCTTAAGGCCAAGTAATCTCTATCCTGGTTCGGGCAACATCAAATGACCTATGTTGTTCACTCTTTCCCACCTTTTCTATGTCCAATTCCCCACCTTGTAAAAGATGGGGAGGCCAGAGGAAGGGAACCAGGCTTTCTTTAAATCAGACACCTAATTTGTGGCAACTTCTGAAAGCTATCACAGAAATGCTCTCTTTGACCTGGTCAAATTTCATTTCTCTTACTTTTATCACTCTCAAAGCTAGTGCAACGTGTTTGCAATAGAAACAAGGGAAAACAAAAATGTACTGCCCCATTGACTTGTCAGATTAAAAAAGTGAATTGATTTTTATACCTTTGAAATAAGCAGCTGGCTGGAAGGCTCTTTCTTTTACTTTGTTTAAAAATTCTTGTACTCTTTGGACTCAAAGAGAAGTATTAGGTTAGATAAATATAAAAAACAATTCTGTTCATGATAATGACAGCAGCTAACATTTACTGAGCACACTGTACTAGAGGTGGTGCTAAATGATTTGTGTGCATTATTTTATTAAATACTGAAAACAACTAACATTACAACCTCTCCTTCCTGTTTGCTTATTAAATTAGCAACCCATTGCCTTCCTCACTTCATTCATTATTTGTCTTAGATCTTGTGGTTCATTATTTTTAAAATGCTCTTGGTGACCCATAATAGCCCTTCCTGCTTACTCAGAAAATCAAGAGAATCACACATTTTTCTATATTTGAGAAATGGAGCCACAGAAAGAACTGGGTTTCACTATAAAGGTATGATCAACAAACTCAAACAGGAGCATAGCACTGGCGGGCAATAGTGGTCCATTTCTTTGATCAATTCAACTTCTCATTGTCTGCAACAACTTCAATCTTGTCTACTCTTCTAAAAGATCCAAATTCTAACCTTCCACTCTGTTTCCCTCTTAGTTTCAGAGGATTATTTTGCCTTTTACTTTAGTGAGAAAACTTGAAGTGACTAGATGAAAAGTCCTCAGTTACCATCTACTAAAACTATAAATGTTATAGCTTCTTTTTTTCTTTAACCTTCATGATTCCTCATGGTATAGCAGAGGGATGCCCTTTCTATCCTTTACGCCCAATAAGCCCCTTTATTTCTCCTTCCATTCTGATCTCTCAGTTTCTTTCTTCTCAGTAACTTTTATGCTTCTTGTCTCCTGCATATCCAACCAGCTCTTTTCAACCAGATCATTCCAATCAAAATTAAATTTAAGCATTCTCATATTTCTCCCACTTAAAAAGAGTCCTCATCCGTTATCCCATGCTCTAGATGTTTTCTCTATCCTTTCATAAACAAACTTTTCAAAACAGTTGATTCTACATTCAATATCCATATCCTCTATTCACTTATACTGGATTTTACCCCTATGAATGGACACAGCTTTAGCTCGGGTATTATGATGTAGATAGAACTACTCTTTTTGCAGAGGTAACAATGGTGATACCAGCACTTAAACATATGGCAATTTGATTCTAGAACCCAAAACCTTAATAAGTCAGACAACATTAAAAAAATTAATCTATGTCTAACCAAATTACAAAAGCATTAAACCACTGACCTCACAATTTCAATCTTGGATATTTAGCTTATAGGTATTCTTAAATACCTCAAAATGGCATATGTATGAAGTTATTCCTTATTTATAGCAAATACTTGGGAAATGAATATGATGTTTATAAATAGAGGACTATTCAAATAGACTATGCTATGTGGATAAAATGGAATACTATGTACTTGTATAAAAGAATAAAAATTTATCTAATTACTGACTGGTATGTAATTATTTTAAAGATATATTACATTTTTAAAAGGCAAAATTTTGTGCATAGTTTGTACAAAAATTAGGCAAAATGATGGTGTTCTTACTTGTTTATTTTTGCATAATGGACAGAAGCACACACAAATAACAAAAGCGATCACCTCATGTTGGTAGATATTGGGACTCGGGCAATAGGGGAGAGAAATAGGAGTGTGACTTATCACAATATACTTTCATATACTTTTTTAAATTTTTTAACCATGATATTGTGATAGTTATTAAAAACTAAATTTCAATTGTTCCACATGGATTTACTATGATGAATTTATGAGTAAAAATATTCAGATATGATGTAAAACATTACTTTATCATGATTTAATTATGTATTTGCTCTATCAGGTTACTCCCAATGATTTTTCCAACAGCTTTCCCTACATCCAAAATAAAATCAGCCGAACCGGTTTGGCTCAGTCGATAGAGCTTCGGCCTGCGGACTGAAAGGTCCCAGGTTCGATTCCGGTCAAGGGCATGTACCTTGGCTGCGGGCACATCCCCAGTTGGAGGTGTGCAAGAGGCAGCTGATCGATGTTTCTCTCCCATTGATGTTTCTGACTTTCTATCCCTCTCCCTTCTTCTCTGTGAAAAATCAATAAAATATAATAAAAAAAAAATAAAATCAAACTCTTTATCAAGACCTAAAAGGCTCAACATAGAGGAAAAATTATCAAAATATATTCAATAATTTCCCTAGAATGGAAACATAATTTTTCTAATTAAAAGAGCTTACTGAGTTCTTAGATAAATGGATGAAAAACATCCATAACAAGCTGCATTATTGTGGAACTGCAGATCATATATACAGTATTGAGAATTAAATGTCTTCTGATTTCTGAACATCAAAGTTCAAAGTAGGAAACAATGGTGAAATGCATTCAATATTCTAAGAAAAAATATTTCCAACTCAGAAGTCTATATCTGACGGAACTGTAAATCAAATATGAATTAACGACAAAGCAAAATCAACCTCCCTTATGCTCCTTTATGGGAAAGGATTAGAAGCTTTATACTACCAAAATGAGGAAGTAAGCTCAGAGAAAGGAAGAAATTGAAGCCAGAAATCAGTAGCTCAAAGGCAGAAGAGAATCCTCATGATGGGTTGTGGAAGAAGATCCCAGGAGGCCAACTCTGTAGCTGGTCTAGAGAACAACAATCCAGATTAGAACAGAAAAACTACCAAAAGCAGCAAAAGGAAGATTAGTAACCTCAGGGTACATAAAAAACTACTACTATATATATATATATATATATATATATATATATGATTTTAGTATGGGTCAGATGTGCTACAATACAAACAGCAAATAATCATCTAACTAAATATTAAGATATAGCTATATTGGGAGAAGACATATATGGATATGTGAGAACGGATAAAGCTTCACATCTAAAATGGAAAAAATAGTAGCTAATATTTAAAATCAAAATACAAAGAAATAGAAGTAGAGGTGCATTGTTGAGAACTGCATGGGGAAATCCTAAAGAAAACCACAGGAAGATTTCCAAGTAGTTGCCTTTGGAAGCAGAAAGCAAGGGCAAAGCAAGGAACTGCTATTTTCTCTTTTTCCTTTAAGAAATACTGAATTAACCAAGGACATGAATACCTATAATAAAAATGGAAAGTAATACCCTTAACATGTAAACTTGATGTTAAAAACATTAGTCAATAGTTATTAGCTATCACAGTTAAAGAAAAAGGAGACATTCAAAGACATTTTTTTAGCATTTTTAGAATGATACAAAAGTAATAAACTATCTGCTAAGACGCACAATTAATATTCTTAAGGGGAAAAGATTAGGAGTTTATTCATTTTCCACAGCTGTTTTCCAATTCACTTTCCATTCACAGACAGAAACCTCTCACTAGAATTAATGGTAGTTATTTGAGTGTAAGTAAAGGATAATTTATTCTTCCATAAGCCAGGAAGTACTTAGTAAAAATAATGTGAAAAGGGATTATTATTGA
This sequence comes from Antrozous pallidus, assembly GCA_027563665.1. Lineage (NCBI taxonomy): Eukaryota > Metazoa > Chordata > Mammalia > Chiroptera > Vespertilionidae > Antrozous > Antrozous pallidus. The sequence continues at coordinate 47,468,339 of CM050524.1, read as the reverse complement.
ATTCAAAATAATTTTTCATGGCCAAATAATACTACCAAAAATAAAATAATAAAAATTCTCATTATTTTACATCATTTTTACTCTTTAAGAAGTAAAATGACACATTCAAAAATGTCCTAAGTTCACAAGTATTTTATATCTTACTAAATTATAATTTTACTAGAAATACATACCAGCATGATTTCATCTATTTATGTTTCTATTAGCAAGCAGAACATTTTTTGTCACCAATAGACTTATTTAAGTCATCAATGAACCTACAATTTTAGTTACAATCTTATAGTACTAATTTTAAAAATTACTGGTAAATTTCTGAACTTTGTACTCAATGATGCATCAAAAGGACTACAGTTTAAAGAAGAAAAAAAAAGACTTTTTCTTCTAAATAAACATGTCATTAAAAAATCCTTTTCTACCTTAAATATTATGAAGGTTTTGTGGGTTATTTAATTATTTAGGTTTCGATCACTGTTTCCTATAATTTACGCTTATTTTTTATTAAAATAAAATTATTTTATTTTTACTTATAACATTTTCTAAAATGTTTAATTTTGAAAAATACAGAAATATAGAAAAGGGAAAAAAATCACCAATATTCTCTCCTACTGTTATAACATTGATGCGACTTGTTGAAATGGTAGATGCATCACTGCCAATGCAAAGAAGTAGAATTGGTGATTAATAAGTCTTTTTTGGTATTAAGCCACTGAGATTTCAGAGATATTTTGTTACTATAGAACAATCTAGCTTAGGATGATAAACACTTCTCCCAAACCCAGCCCCATAAACCCCTCTAAGAAGGCCAAAGAAAGAAGGAAAGAGAGAGGTAGGAAAGGGAAGAGGAGGGAGGGAAAGAAGGGAGAAAGGGAAGAAGATAGGTTGCCAGCCTGGATCCATTTATTTGGTTAGATAAGATCCTAATGCTAACTTAGCAGGGCCACATATGGTAAGTCACGCTAAAGCTTAGGTAAAGGTTATCCTGGTTGTAGTGCTACAAAAATAAACTAAAAGAGAGAATGTGGCAGACTACTAAAATTATGAATAATTATGATAATACTGGCCAATCCTCTCTGAGAGAGTATGTTCTACCAGACCCAGTTCTAAGCACTTTGCACATGTTAACATTTATTTTGCACAACTTTACGAGGCAGGCACTAATAGTATCCTTATTTTACAGATGAGAAAAAGGATACACAGAGTGGCATATAATTTTGCCAAGGTCACACAGCTAGTAAATAACAGAGCAAGGATTTACGTATAAGAAACCTGACTCCAGGAAATGTGCTTTTGTCCACCAGACTCTGCTGCCTTATCAGTAACTGGAGGAATTTACTTCTCCATATGAGAAAAATGGCGCATTGATGTGATCAATGATAGAAGAGATAAGATATAATATACAGTAATTTGTAGCTTACTCAATTCCATTACTTATATTTGGATTTAGCTTTGATTTTCTTATGTTTCTGGCAGGCTCCCTTGTCAGAGAATAGATGGGTTTCTAGAGAGACTGAACCAGGAAGGAAAGCGAGGGTCTTTATCCCACGGGTCAGGCCACCTTCCCTTTTGGGAGAGGAGATAGAGGTTAAGAGCTTTGAAGACTTAAAGGCTTAAATAGACATTTATCTTTCATTATCATTCATAAATAAATAAAGGAGACATTCTAGAATTAGTCAAGTTCTTCTGGTCAAGATGAAAGGATGCCAATTGGTTAGACCTTAGAATTCAGCCACAACAATGCTAATGGGTATATCTCAAAAAACCCCAGTATGAATGTTAGCAGTAATGTGATTTATGAGAAATGGAATTTTATAATATAAAAGCACTGTGCTTTGTTTTGACCAGATTTAAGCAAACTAAGCATTTCAGGAATAAACATTTATTTCCACTTTTCTCAAGAAATAAAAATGTTTAGAAAAAAATGTATATGGATATACAATATTGAGTATTTTATCCCAGCTAAGCACCATAACCCTCCGTTCATTTGGGAATAGTATACCTCCTGCTTTATAATGAGACTTTTTTTGAAAGGACTGCCTTTTTCCTCACCACATTTTAATGAGCCAAGCAGCTTAAGAATGTGCAAATAGCCAACAATTTACAGCAGTGCACAGGGTTCTTTGGGTGGCTAAACATTACATGCCAAAACATTTCAGAAAACTATATTGTGCAGCTCTTTCCTATTGAATATTAAAATATACTCAAATTTAAGAACCACTGATAAATAAGTATGTTTTGATTTTCTTAATTTATGTAAAACTGTGTTTGGCAAGCTACCGCCTATAGGCAAAATCTGGCCTGCTACCTGTTTCTGTAAATAAAGTTTTATTACAACACAAAGCCATTCATTTAGTCATTGCCTATGACTGTTTCTGCATTTCAAAAACAGAATAGAGTGGTTGTAGCAGACTGCAGGGAACCAGCCATTGCCTCACCAATAGAAAGGTGTGGACAAGGAACCCCAAAGGCTTAGTCAACCTTGAATCTCTGAAAGGTCAGAGCCAACCACTCCCTATCTAATTGAGACAAAGGTGGCAAGGGCAACTTCCCTACCAAATAATCATGTAAATCCTCACTGATAAAATAATCTGCTTATTGCCTGCCTAAAGGCAATGGGTCTATTCCCAAAACCTAAATAAAAAGAATGACAAGGTCAAGCAACAGGCAGTCCTTACACAAGAGATAGACTGTTTCCTGGCTCCACATTTTCCCAAATAATATTTTTCTGAGTTTCTTTATTCATTTGAATGTGGCCTTCTCCAGAACTCAAACCCTGAACCGGGGACCCTGAACCACGTGGGACGTGAAAAGGATTCCCACAACAGACACCATATTGCCTGCATGCTAAAATATTTACTGTCTGTCCTTCTACCAAGAAAAGTGCCCATCCCTTATGTTGACAACATAGGAAAACTATATCTATGATTCCAGGTCAAATGTGTTTGGCCCTGTAATACAGAGAAGGAAGATAGTCTTTTTCCTGACTCAATAATGTTCTAGCAGCTGTCCCTATAAACCTTTTAGAGCACCTGTGTTTTTAAATGATTTTGTGTTTGTTTTGTTATCAAGAAATGTACATGGTTATTTTGAAGCTGCATGGAGGCCTCTCTTGGTCCTGAGGTAATTTTTTTCTTTTTTTTTTATCTTTATTGTTTAGTTTATTAATTGCATTGTTGACCCCCCTTTTTCCCCCTATAGCTCTCCTCCACCCAGTACCCATCCCACTCTCCACCCTCACCTTCCCCCACTGTCCTCTCCCATAGGTGCATTTTGTCCAGTCTCTTGCTGCACCTCCCACATCCCTTTTCTCCCCAAGAATTGTCAGTCCATTCCCTCTCTATGCCCATGATTCTGTTATATTTACCAGCTTATCCTGTTTATCAGATTTTTAATTCACTTGATTTTTAGATTCATTTGTTGATAAATGTGTATTTGTTATTCATAATTTTTATTTTTACCTTTTTCTTCTTCCTCTTCTTAAAGAATATCTTTCAGCATTTCATATAATATTGGTTTGATGGTGATGAACTCCTTTAGCTTTTTCTTATTTGCGAAGCACTTTCTCTGACCTTCAATTCTGAATGATAGCTTTGAAGGATAGAGTAATCTTGGTTGTAGATTCTTGCTATTCATCACTTTGAATATTTCTTGCCACTCCCATCTGGCCTGTATCCTTTATGTTGAGAAATCTGCCGACAATCCTATGGGTGCTTCCCTGTAGGTAACCAACTGTTTTTCTCTTGCTGCTTTTAATATTATTCTCTCTTTGTCTTTTGCTCTTCGCATTTTAATTATGATGTGTCTTGGTGTGGTCCTCTTTAGATTCCTATATTTTGGGGTTCTTCACACTTCTTGGGTTTTTAAGTCAATTTCTTTCACCAGGTAGGGAAAATTTTCGGTCACTATTTCTTCAAGTAGTTTTTCATTATCTTGCTCTCTCTCTTTTTCTGGCACCCCTATAATTCAGATGTTGGTATGCTTGAGGTACTCCCAGAGGCCCCTCACACTAACTTCACGTTTTTGGATTCTTTTTGCTTCTTACTTTTCCGGCTGAGTGGATTTTGCTTCTTTGTATTTCAAATCTTTGACTTGGTTATTGAGGTCCTCTGGACTGCTTTTAGGACTTTGTGTAATATTTTTTATTTCAGTCAGTGTATGCTTAATTTCTAGTTGGTCCTTTTTCATATCCTCATGGGTCTTGTTCATTTCCTCGTAGTTCTCATTAAGTTCATCGGCCTTTTCTAGGAGCCTCTTGAAAAACCTTATTACTGTGGTTTTGAACTCTATGTCTAGTCATATTTTTTCCTCCATTTCTTTCACACCTGATTTCTTACTATTTCTCTGCACTGTGGCTGCTTCCCTAAGTTGGTCAATTAGCTTTGTGTGGTAGATGTCTTCTAAGGGACAGTGGCTCAGCCTCCCCAGTTACCTGAGGTGCATTCTCTCTTCCTTCATGGGTTGTACAATATTGTTGAAGTTAAGCCCAGCTTATTGTTGTTAGTACTAGGAGGGTTTGACCTCCAGGCCAATTGATTGTGAGGGTAAGCTGTGTTCAGGTTGAATGGGCGGAGTCTCTGGGCTGAGCAGGCAACATCAGCTCCACCCTATGCGGTGCATGGGTCTCTGTGCCGGGTGATAACAGCTGCAGGCACCTCCTAGAGAAAGCCGCCGCCGGTCTCCACCTACCACCAGACGACTCTGCCTCTCCCCAAATGAGTCTGCACACCCAAAGTCTCTCCCAGGGTTGTAAAACAAAGCTGTGGTCTCCCAAACGAGGGAGCAAGTCTCGAGTCCTCTCTGTGCGGTCACGCACTTCTGTGCCCAAGTTTACACGCAAACTGCTGTTCCAAGTTTACGCGCACTCTCCTCAAACTCGCAGACCTCTACCGCGCCTGGGTTTTAGTGTGCCTTCCCCGGACCTCAGACCTCACCTAGAACTGGGGAATCAGTGCAGTGGGACACCTCCGCCCTCCCGGTTGGAGAAAACCAGCCAGGTTTGCTGCTGCCCGCCCTTTACCGCTCGCACATGCATGGCTCCAAACCTCTCTCCACGCGTATCTTCAAGGCTGCGCTCCACCACTCCTCTGAGTCATAGTGTCCTTTCTTTACTTTTATTTGTGGAATTTTCACTCCTCCAGCTTACCGGTGATTCTGGATGATGTTTGTTTTGTTGTTAAGTTGTAGTTTTGGAATTGTTGTGTGGGGCAGCAAAATAAGTATTTACCTATGCCACCATCTTGGTTCCTCCTCGGGAGCTGTCTTTTCATTCCTGAGGTAATTTTTAATCTAGCAGCAAAAATATTTGGTTCTGAAACATAACAGGGATATGTGAGGACAGAATGTCTGGAAACACCAACATGATGTTCTGATGAATATTTATGAGCACTTACACCCAGCCTTCAAGCGTTCCATGCTTCAGTGCTAACGTATTTGCATCTGCATGGAGGTGTAGGTGTGTGTGTGTGTGTGTGTGTGTGTGTGTGTGTGTGTGTGTGTGGCACATGTGCACCTTGGGAAGGTTGACAAAAGAGCCAACCATTTGGAGCCCACCTCTTGCAGAATAAGCAAATATGCTAAGTTCAAACCGTTACCCTCCTTTCTGCCTTCTATGAGTCCTGCTGCAGATCATCTTTGGACTCTAACTATAGCATCCTCTTCTGATTCTTGCACACTCACTGTCTGCATTCATGTAACTGCCTCCCCCTCTTTCCTGAAAGTATTTTTCCATGCCTCTTAGCTAATTTCCATCAGTACGCAAGCATTCGGTATTAACTCCTTCCAGTGCACACTAATTTCTTTCATTGTACTTAATAGTCACACTCACTGAAAGTCCTTTCTGTATTTGCCCTCTTTTAATTACTCTCTTCCATTCTTTCTTGAATCTATTCCAATCAGGTTTTGGGACCCCTGCTCCCCACATCACTGACACTGTTCTTTACAAGTCACCAAAAACGATCACCATGCTATATTCATTTTTTTCAATGCTGATTCTACTCAACCTGTCAGCAATGTGTATACATGTCCATCAGTACCATCTCTTTATATAACACTTTCTTTACCTGTCTCTGGGTTGCCACTATGTTATGGTTTTCTTCTTTGAATATTTCTTCTTGTTCCTCTGAATGTCCGAGCCTGATTTCTCTGACCTCTTAACATTCGAATGACTGTTTATTCAAGAAACCTCTTCTCTTTTTATTCCTTCTCTCTTCCTACACTCATTTTATAGGTGAACTTGTCCAGTCTCATGATTTTAGGTATTATTGTTATCCGTATTTACAGACATGTAGACATTGTGGGTCCATTTGTTCTCTTGTGATGTTATTTACAACACAAAAGATGCCCCTACATCATTGAAGATTCTACCCTAATGATTCCATGTGTCCATGTTCTGCAGACAAAACAAGATACATCTGTTACATCTGATGACTATCAAAGCTGTTTTGTAACCACAGTTTAATGTAAACCTATTCAGAGGAGGAATTGACCTCTAAAAAATTTGAAGCTAAAAATGCAGAATTAATATATTTCAGCACAGGTTGCTGGTTGCCCCCTATATATTTTCTCTTTTTACAAAGTATTAGAATTTTGTTGATATATGGTCACCAAGATAAAAAGTTGACTTTTCAATCTTTTTTTTGTAAGAAAGTGTTGCCATGTGATAAAGTTCTAGCCAATGGAGGTGAGATGTGTCAAAATCTGAGTTATTTTTAGACTTTCATAAAATATATTCATAAGTTGCTGTTATTTGGAGTGTCTCTGACAACTTTCAAACTAATCCAGTACACCTAGAGTGCTTTGACAGACTAAGCATGGCATTCAGTGTTCACTTACTGTGTAATTCTATATAACAAAGAGCTAATATGCTAATGGTCATCATGCCATCATGACATAATGACCAATCAGCAGGAAGCTGCGTGAGGGGCAGGTGTGTGCAGGTGGGTGGGGACTTGAGGCTGTGTCCTTCCAGACAGTGGCTGCCTGAAGCTCAAGCAAGTTGCAGATGGTGGCTGCCACTGCCCAGGACCCAAGGCTCAAACAAAGAGGGCCAAACTGTCATTCAGGCAAACTGCAGTGGCTGTGGGAGCCGAGGCTCAGGCAGCTGCATGGCTGGCAGTAGCAGCAGCAGAGGCGTGACGGGGGCATCACCTTCCCCTGATCAGCGTTGGGGAGCAGGACTAAGTTGTCACAGGCCATTCCCTGAGGGCTCCTGGACTGTGAGAGAGGGCAGGCTGGGCTGAGGGACCCTGCTCCCAGTGCAAGAATTTTCATGCACTGGGCCTCTAGTACAGTAAAATCTTTAAGAGCACCACAGGCTTGAGTCTATTTCTGGGTTTAAATCCTAGTTCACTGTTTATTAGCTATAGAAGTTTGTGCAGGTGACTTTAGTTATCTTTGGTTTATCTCTTTGTGCTCTCAGTAAAATCAGTTTAGCACTAGTGCCACCAGTCAGATTTGCAGCTAAATGCAATCAGCATTTAGCACGCTTAGAACAAAACATGGCATTCAATACGCATTACCAATCTATTTATTTAGGAATGGCCCAAGGCCAGTCATTCATTCAGCCAAGTTTTCATCATCTTAGTGAAGCTTTCTTTGTGTGATACAAGTTTTATTCTCTTAGCAGCTGGTATACCAATTCCTGCTTAAGGGAAAATTACCTTTGCTCGAAAATTCCCTGATAAGCCCAGCTGTACTAGGTGAGTCTATTTGGGTGAAGTGAGTGAATGGGGGCTGATGCCAAAAATTTAAAAGGAGATTTAATGACTCTGAAGACAGCCAAGAAAGACATTTCTTTTTTGTCAGGGAGAAAGAAAGAAAGAAAGAGAGAGAGAGAGAGAGAGAGAGAGAGAGAGAGAGAGAGAGAGAGAGAGAGAGGAAGGAAGAAATAAAGACAATTTAGGAAGATGGTGAAGACTGTGTGATGTCTGTTATCCCTTCATTTAAAACACCGCACATACCACTGCCACTGAAGTAAAGTACTTTAAAAACTGTTTTAATTACAGTTTACATTCAATATCCTATATAATAAAAGCATAATATGCTAAGTGCCTGGATGTCCACTCAACCAATCAAAGTATAATATGCTAATGATATGCTAAGGCTACTCAACTGCTCACTATCATGTGCACTGACCACCTGGGGCCAGTGCTCAATGCAGAGCTGCCTCCTGATGGCCAGTGAGCTCTCACGAGGAGTGTTGCTCAGCCAGAAACCAGGCTCACAGGTGGGAGTGCTGCATCAGTGACGTGAGCCTTTCCTGCCTTCATGGCAGTTGGATATCCCCAGTGGGCTCCTGGACTGCAAGAGGGTTCTGGCTGGGCTGAGGGACACCCCCCTTCTATGCACGAATTTTGTGCACCAGGCCTCTATTTAGTTTATATTAGTTTCAGGTATACAGCACAGTGGTTAGACAATCATATACTTTTTAAAGTGGTCATCTTGTTATTTCAATTACTCACCTGATAGAAAACACTCAGCGAACTTACTCAAGGTCAGGAAACAGTGACATTGAATATACTTTTTTTTAGAAAATTGATGATGAAGCTGAGTTTCCTTTTATAATTGATATAGAATACAATAGAACTGTATAACCAGGAGCAGAGAATGTATAATATTAGAAATGTGTTTTAAAGAATTCTAGGGTAAGTCTTCAGGACTTCTCCTTACTTGGACCTGGGCAATCACAAGTTCAGGTGGAACTCTACCTTTTCATCCATCTCCTTCAAAGAAAAGTTGACCAGTTCTCCCTGGAGTTTCCACTCTACATGCACATGCCTCTTTTCTATCAGCTATTTCGTTGTACTGAGTATTGTTATTTGTTTCTTAATATACTTTTATCCCCTACTAGAATGTAAATTCCTAGTGGTGGGGATTGTGTTTTATTTATGGTCTATGCCCTAGTATTTTGCTTATTATTACTGCAAGTGTTTATTGAATGAATGAGAAAAATAATAAATGATATCCACTTTCTATCCATACTCATGAATAAAGTGAAGAGGATGGTGGATACAGCTATCTATAAGTATGCTACTGAAAGACAAAACAAAACAAAACTAAACAAAACTGCAACCATTTTATGATGTGCATATTGTGATAATCTATACGTTATATTCTGTCAATTAAAATAATCACTTTATTTTTTAATTGATTTTAGAGAATTAGGGAGAGGGAGAAGGAGAGGGAGAGAAAGAAACATCAATGTGAAAGATAAACATCAATCGGTTTTCTCCTATACATGCCCTGAGGATCAAATCTGCCACTTAGATATGTAGCCTGACCAGGACTATCACTTTTTAAAAGGTAGGCATAGCTTAGTGAGAAGGGCTCAGAATTTATGCACAATATATATTTATGTAGTGAGAGTAGCATCTTTTATTGTACTGATCAATAGAGATGGGTTAATATCTTAGAACCCCAAATGGGAAAATCTTAAATTTCCATACCATATCACCCCTATATAGATCATGACCTTACTATTCCCATAAGCTTTCTAGGTTCTCTTTATTCACTTTTTGGGGAAAAAAAGATCATTAGAAATCTTGCTTTTTTAGAAAAAAAACAGAAACATATGTTAGTCATCTGGGAGTGGAAAAGGTGGTTGGAGACATTTGTGGGAAACATTTAAAAGATGTAGAGATAATGAGAACGACAGTCCCTCACCAATATTCACCCTTATTTCAAGGAATTGGGATATTTTGAGACTGGAGTTTAGTTAACATTTTTGTTTTTCCAACTTTATAACTGTTATGTACATATTCATCTGCTGGTTTACTTATGGGTGGTGAGAAGGTTCACAAGAAAGAAAACAATAGGAAGTGTAAAAATTCCAGATCTGTGAGCTCTTCTGTGCATGAAGTTGGATTTTTTAATTTTTATTGTTGGCTTTCTTTGTCCCTGTCTCCACCAACTCCAAATGCAATCAATGGAGATTGTTAATTCAATAATTAACAAATGCAGTAAGCATGATTTTCCCTCATTATTCTTATTTCAGGTATTGTATTTTATTTTTGGAGTTTTAATATATTTTACACCAGGAGTCTATTTGGGGCTTTTGATTTTAAAATCTGATAGAGTTCATCTATGGCAGAGTAAATGCAAATAAAATTCAGTGCAACTTGGGAAAGACAGCATGTGTGGCTTATGAACAACTTATGGTGAAAAAGAAAGCCCCAGTGTATTATGCACAGAAAAATCTCATTACTTTCTATTGATGGATGGCATTTCTTTGCAAAGCTGTTTTGCTCCTTAATAAAATGAGCAGAGGTACTGCAAGTCCAAAATGTTAAGGTGATGGAGAAGGAGACTTAGATGCATGTGCAGCAAATGTATGGAAGATTTAGGGAGACACAGAGGACAGCACAGGTTGGCAAAGCTGCATGAAGAATACAGACATCCAATCATTTAGTGTATTGATTCAGTTTTAATCTGTAAGCAGGGCTTTTCATTTATAACACGTCACTCACCACTGCCACTGGAATATAGCACTTAATTTTTTTTTTCAATAACAGCTCACATTCAATATTAGTTTACTAGAAGCCCCATGCACAAAATTCATGCATGGATGTGTGTGTCCCTCAGCCCAGCCTGCACCCTCTCCCATCTGGGACCCCTTGAGGGATGTCTGACTGCCTGTTTAGACCCAATCCAAATGGACAGTCAGACATCTCTCTCACAATCCAGGACTGCTGGCTCCCAACTACTTGCCTGCCTGCCTTCCTGACTGCCCCTAACCACCTCTGCCTGCCAATCTGATCACCCCCTAACCACTCCCCTGCCAGCCTGATTGATGCCTAACTGCTCCTCTGCCAGCCTGTTTTCCCCTAACTGCCCTCCCCAGCAGACCTGTTTGCCCCCAACTGCCCTCCCTTGCAGGCCTGGTCCCTCCTAACTCCCCTCTCCTGCTGGCCTGATCGCCCATAACTGCCCTCCCTTGCAGGCCTGGTCCCTCCCAACTGCCCTCCCCTGCTGGCCATCTTGTGGAGGCAGTCATCTTTGACCACATGGGGGCAGCCATCTTTTGTGTTGGAGTGATGGTCAATTTGCATATTATTCTTTTATTAGATAGTTTTAGATAGGATAGAGGCCTGGTTCAGAGGTTGGGGCTGGCTAGTTTGCCCTGAAGGGTGTCCTGGATCAGGGTGGGGGTCCTCTTGGGGTATGAGGTGACCTGGGTGAGGGGCCTATGGTGGTTTGCAGGCTGGCCATGCCCCCTACGACCCAAGCAGAAGCCCTACTATCTGGGATTTATTTATCTTCTATAATTGAAACTTTGTAGTCTTGAGCAGAGCCAAGCCTCTTGCTGGCTCAGTGGGCACAGCCATTTTTGTTGGGATTTATTTATCTTCTATAATTGAAACTTTGTAGCCTTGAGCAGAAGCCAAGGCAGGCCAGGGCAGGTGGAAAGCTTTGCTTCCTCCATTGCCGGAGGCAACTCAAGCATCTTGTTCTCTCCAGCACCATGGCTGCTACCATTTTTGTTGGGATTTATTTTTCTTCTATAATTGAAACTCTGCAGCTTTGAGCAGAGGTCTGGGCCCTCCAGGGCAGATGGAAAGCTTGGCTTCCTCCATTGCCAGGAAAACCCAAGCCTCCTGCTCTCTCTGTGGCCGTAGCCATCTTGGTTGGGTTAATTTGTATACTTGTTCCTGATTGGCTGATGGGCATGGCTTGTGGATATAGCAGAGGTATGGTCAATTTGCTGATTACTCTTTTTTTTTTTTTTAGACAGGATATCAGTTTCAGGTGTACAACATGGTGGTAAGGCAATCACATACTTCACCAACTGGTCCCCCTATTATTTCAAATACCCAACTGACACTATACATAGTTATTACAATATTATTGACTATATTCCTTAGGCTGTTCTTTATATCCAATGATTATTTCATGATGATCAATGTGTACTTCCAAATTATTGCACCATTTCACCCAGACCCCCCACCTCTTCCCTTCTAGAAACCATCAATCTGATCTCTGTGTCTGTAAATATGCTTATATTTCTTTTTCATTTCTTTTGCTTTTTAGATTCCACATATGAGTAAGATTAGATGGTATTTGTCTTTCCCTGCCTGACTTCTGTCATTTAGCATAATATCCTCTAGTTCTATCCATGCTGTCACAGAAGGTAAAATTTCATCCTCTTTTATGGCCAAGTAATATTCCATTGTACCACAGCTTTTTTATCTATTCATCTACTGATGGATACTTCCTTTATTAGCTATTGTAAATAATGCTGCCATGAACACAGGGGTGCATACATTCTTTCAAACAGCACTTCTAAATTTGGAGTTAGAATTATTAACTCCTTCCCCTATCAGTTGTATTTGGCATGTAAATATTTGCAAGAAATTTCAGGGACAGTGAGCATGAACAGGAATAGAAACAATGGCAATTAGGGTATGAGAGATGACAGAGTAGGGCTAGAGGAGTAAAGTGTAGAAGCATGGAGAAAAATAGCCATGCCATGATAAGAGGACTTCACAAATACGATGCATCAGGAAGTAATGAGTTTGGCCAAGACACATCTATAAAATTTTATTCTTTGTTTACTCATCTTAATTTGGTAAATATACCACTACTGATTCATTGGATTTGTGAAGAGTTACTTAAAAAAAAAATTCTGTGTTTATAACAGTGCCAAACCCCAAAAGATTTAAATTATAATGCAGGATCTTAATCTGATTATCTTAATTGTAAAGCTTATTTATATTTGCCCAACAGTAATTTGAAGAATTAGAACAAGGCTTTTACAGTATCCTGACTAATAAGGGCCTTGTTCTGGTCTTCTTGTTAGATGAATTTGTCTCATGACACAGTATATTGTTGAAAAGCCTGACAGCTGATGTTGCCCTTTAATATCTATCCATTTCCTGCTACTGTGTCAGTTTCTAGCCTTTATATCTAATTTAGGTTTCCTCATCTATAAAATGCTGATAATAACAACATCTTTCATGTAGGTAATTAGAAGAGTTAAATGAAGTAATATTGAAAGAAAGTTTTTCACTGTCAAACATAATTAGCACTCAATAAATGCTAGTTGTTACTCCTACTATTATCATAGGGTGCATATATGTCCAAGGAAATAGGTCCTCCTTTGGAAACATATAGTATAAGACTGATGATATCATCAGAAGATGCATGGATTAAAAAACCGTGGCACATCTAGACAATGGAATACTACGCTGCTATAAAAAAGAAAGAATTCTTATCATTTGCAACAGCATGGATGGACCTAGTGAGCATTATGCTAAGCAAAATAAGCCAGTCTGAGAAAGATAAATATCACATGACCTCAGTCATTTGTGGAATATAATAAACAAAAATAGATCCAGAGACACAGAAGCATCAAATAGACTGTCAAACCTCAGAGGGAAGGCAGGAGGATCAGAGGAGGGTGTGTGGTAAGAGATCAACCAAAGGATTTGTATGCATGAATATAAGCAAAATCAATGTACATACACAGTAGGGGGATGAGGGCATATGCTGGGGGCTGGCAGTGGCCAGGGAGAGGTCAATGGGGGGAAAGAGACATATGTAAAACTTTAAACAATAAACAACTGAAATTTAAAAAAATAAGTAAATAAAAATGAGGATATCTTTACAAATGTCATGCTTCAATTCTGAAGATAGAATTTTCCCCTCTTCCCCCAAAGAAAAGAACGGACTGATATTTATTTAATTCCTTTCCCCCAAATCCTGGGTCATCTAAAGTAAACTACTCAAACTCCCTATTTTTCTGTGTCTATCACATTAGAGAACTCAACACTGTATACTTCATGGTATTTTTTATTGGATAATTAGGAAGTAATAATTTTAAACAGTTTAGGAAATGCCAAGTCTGTATGCCAGACTAAATGATATTGACCTAGAAACATATTTAGCAATTATAAATAGCTTGATACAATAGAGAATTATGCCGATCTTTATCATACTGCTAAAGGACTTCAGATTTTAACCTACTTATTTTGATTAATTTTGTTATCTCTATGTAACTGTGATAAGCAGATAAAATAATATGCTCTTGAATCTTATACTGACACTAAGGCAATCCATGAAATAAACAGTACAACAAATGCAAAGCACCTGTTTTAATAAAGTAAACTTCCCTGTGATTTTTAAAAAAATAATCTGGCTTCCTATGGCTCTCTGGGAATTGTTCTTATTGTGAGAACATAAATTCTAATGTGTGCTAACAACGAATACTGTTGTAGTGCATTTCTTGAAATATATACAAATAAAAAACATTCTAAAGGCATAGTAATAGTTTTAAGTGTGATTTTCAGGAAAAGCTAACACCTACTCTCTAAGCATCAAAGAAAGAACTCCAGGGGAGCCAAAAGGAAATCCATTTTTCAGCCTCAAACAAGGGAGAAACCATCTGTGCTAAATCATAAAACAAATGCGCTGTGAGTTTATATCAATATACACATGGGAAGAAGGTTATTTACTCTGTAAAGGAAAAATCCTCATTACATTTAATCATGTGAATTTCATGAAAAAGTAGATTCCTAGACCATTTGTATGTTAAAAAAATGCTTAAAATTTAATCATAGAGAAATATACACAATCCAATGTCAACTAAACTCTTTTAATAGAGCCAAGCTCAGGAATCTCCTTATCACTATCCAATAATGTTCAAGATTTAAATTCTGAAAGGGAGCATGAGAAAAATGAGTTATTTTGGGTATTAGCATTTTTGTGACAATTCTTTCTCTCCAGACATCTTTCATATTATTCTTTTTGCACATTAACTTATTCTGCCTGCGAACTCTCAAAAGTCTGATACCAGATATTTTCCCTAACTAAGAGAAAATACACAAAACACAAAAGTAAGAAGGTATTTGGAAGCTGGAATGGTTGTTTTTTTGAAACTAGGATACTAATATAATTTTGTTCCAATAGGTAGGTTTGGGTATCTGAGCAATATTCAAGCTTCAACAAAAATTCTATATTTGAATTTAGGACGATGCTGGTCTTGAACTCATCCAAAGGCATCTGTGCCTGAAAATGATAAGGGGCCTTCATTATAACTCTCTCTGGCAGAAGGTCTAAGGACAGCTTTCCTACCAAGTCACAAATTGTATCTTGTGAAATATGAACCATATGCTATAAAAGGAAAATAAGAGAAGGCTTGCAGAAAAGGAATTGCAGTAGGATTCAAAGTATTTTGTTATAGCTTGAAGATAAAGAGACTTTAAATTAATAAGCACTTACATTGAAGTTTTCACATTCACAGAAATTTTTGTAAGCAATATTTTAATCTATAGTGTTAGCTTAAATAGGAGTTGTGTTGCCTGGGTAAGGACAAAAATGGGTCTCTGACTTTAAAAGATTATGAGGTTTAGCTAAAAGGAAGCACTTGCTAGAACTGAAACATTTCTCCATCAGTTTAATGAATAGCAAATTTTTTTTTGAAGTCTGACCCAACAATAGAAATAGCCTATCTTGTATGAATAAGTTAAGAGAAAAAATGGAAAGAAAGAGGCACAAAAGAAAACTGTAAATTTTTGGAGTTTTTATTCAACATGGGCCAAATGTATTTCAAGAACTCTAATAACCTGTGCCCTAAGAATCTGCATAAATGAATTCTATACCCCTGGTCTACAATGCACTTATCAAAATTTGTTACATGCTGAGATAAGTCTATAATATATATTCCCTCTTTGTGTTTAAAAATTCATTCCATCAGAATAACTTTATATTTCTCTACTAGTTTTATGAATACTTTAATATTCATTTCCATTGTGTAAATGAAAAGCCAGCTTGTTATTTGGCTGTATGCAAGATTCATAAAGTTTTATTTCTAAAATAACAGCACCTCTACACTTCCCTTCCTCATGCACTGTTGGTTTCAGTTGAATACCTGACATTCTCTCACATCTTGTTTATGATCTGCAGATGTGAACTTTCTATATCTACCTTGACAGCTGAAAAAGTTACACACACTATTCCAGAGAAATTTTCATTTTTCACTCAACACTCACGTAGCAGTTACATATTGAATGTCTCTGGGTGGGAGTTTCCTCTTATGAACCTTCTGTACCAGCTGCAGAGGATACAGTGCTCAACATACTGACCCAATGGTTTCTTTCCTTAAGAGTATTTACTGTTGGCCTAGCTGGTTTGGCTCAGTGGATAGAGCATTGGATTGTGAACAAAGGGTCCCAGATTTAATTCCAATCAAGGGTACATGCCTGGGTTGTGGGCTTGATCCCCAGTAGCTGGTGTGCAGGAAGCAGGCAATTAATGATTCTCTCTCATTATTGATGTTTCTCTCTCTCTCCCCCTCTCGTTTCCTCTCTGAAAGAAAATATACACTGAGTGGCCAGATTATTATGATCTCTGAACACATAATAATTTGGCCACTCAGTGTACCTACAGAGAAGGGAAACCTTGCAAATCTTGATATGACAAGGGACCAGGAGACAGTGGCCCCCAGCCTCTGGCTAGTAAGTCCTCTTCTTTCTAACTACTCACAATGCAGTTCTTATACATGGAAAAATCTTATTTTAAAGTCCCAACTTTGTGGTCAGTCTACAGTGACAGTGGGTGGCCAGATAACTATGCATTCAGAGATCATAATAATCTGGCCACTCAGTGTATGTGTATGTATGTGTGTGTGTGTGTGTGTGTGTGTGTGTGTGTGTGTGTGTGTGTGTGTGTTTAAAATAATATATACTGTTATGGGATGACCTCTTTGAGGGAGGTTGTCATGGAAGATAAGCCATTAGGAGAGCAAATGGAATCCATCCAACCTGTCCATGGCAACTTAGACTGAATTTCTGCTTTCTACCCCCCAAACACAAAATCACTTTTACTGCTCAATGAGACTTCTGACTATTTGTTAAAAGAACATATCAGGACAGTTCTGAATACCTGTAAAATGACACCCTAGTTTTCAGGGGGCTTTCTTTTTTTTTTTTTCATTTCATTAACATTTTACTTTTATATGGTTTTGGGTAACCTGGTAAAATTAACCTGTAACACTAAAATAAAATGATTCACACACCTCAATTCCTTTCTCCTCATCAGAAAAGACATCTATAATTGATCACAGCACTTGTTATAATGAATCTAGATGTGATCTTACAACCTGCTCAGACAACACTTCAAGCACTGCTATCAATTGGCCAGCGGGAAACAATGAAATATCTTTACCGTATCTTACAGGAGAGTAAGGTCCTTGAGAACAGAGCTAACATTTTCTACATAGAGGTCAGCACATTGCTTGGCATGTAGTAGGTATTCAAAACACAATAGAAATTCCAGGAGCATGGAACTCGGAGAAAGGCATGATCATTCATTTAATACAACTGTCACTGGTTACAGAAGAATTTGGGCCCAGAGAGAATGATGATATGCAAATAGGCTTTGCTGATTTGTCTGTTTTATATGCCCTTCCACACACATGGCTAACTCTTAACTTTCCAAGAGTCTACTAATGTAGCCCTTTCTTCTATAAAATCATCCCTCATTAGAAAGCAAAAAAATAGTAAATCAAATTTGGTGCTTTGACAACAATTTCCACACACTTTGTTTTACCAACATCTTAGGATTTCAATAATACATAGGTGTTACATATTCCTTCAAACTATGATCTCCTTGAGTGATTTTTTTTCTTATTCATTTCTGCACCCCAAACATCTGGACCAACATGTGGCACATGGCAGATGCTCAATAAATATTTGTAAAAAGAATGAATAAATGAATGAATGAATATATAAGCCATTTTCAAACCGAAACAACTTTTATTTTGAAAGGATAGCATAATCGCTTTGTAATTCAAGACTCACTTCCCCCAAAAAACAAATTTAAATAATGATATGTAGTAGCATACTGTATTACCAACCGCAAGCCTGTAGCAATGTTTTGATACAGAGGAGGATGAGGCTAGGAAGGACTTACTGGAGAAAGTGATACCATCATTGAGTTTAATATTAAGAGAATTTTAAATGACTTGCTTTTTTTTTTTTTTTTTTTTTTTTACCAAAAAGAAAAGCCTCATTTAATTCACAGTCTTAAAGTTCATAAACTCCAGGGAATAATAAGAATTTATTTGCTTGCAAGAAGAGAACAATGGAAACAAACAGAGGCAGGGAAGAATTAAGGAGCAAGGTTAGGGATGGCGGAGGGAAGGATGAGAAGCATGATGCAGGAATTAATCTACGATTCTGCCTACACATAAAAAAGTGCCTCCTTGACCCTAGAAGAAGAGGATAAAGCTTTGAATGAAGCAAAATAAGAGAGAGCTTCGAATGAAGGATGGTCCTGGCATGGAGAAGAGCTCAGAATAAATAGGGATTTTACGAAGAGAAAAAGATAAACTTAAGAGCCAGGAGGCTAAATTGAATCGGAAAAATAAAGATTCTAATCATGTTAATATTTTCCCATTAATATAACATTAAGTAGTACTAAGTGCTTTCAGTTGTGCTATCATATTCCACAGAGAGGAATAGCTGATCAGAATTTATAAATGATTTTTTCCCAAAGATGGCAAATGAATAAATGGTAGAATCCAGACAAAAATTTAAGTCTTCTGACATTACTTATTATCCTGCTTAGTTTACATTGTCAGCCTTATAACAGATAATAGGAAAGGAGGGTGGTAAAAGAAAAGATAGTAGTATATTAGTAGAGATTACTTGTCTAAATGTCTTTAGACTTCTCTCAAAAATATTCCTCAACTTCTTCTTTCAGCCATAAAAAGTATTTATATCTGCTTAATATCCCTTGAAAATAATTACAGAGTCCTCCCTATCCTTAACATAAATCATTACTTAAAATATTTTTAAATCACTCATGCATTAGAATGAAAAAAAATGAAAAGGGAATTTTCAATACTGGGATGTATGTATCAGATGACAATTGCTAAGTTTTCCTAACTAGGTTTCCAAAGTAGAAACTTTTCATATAGTGACACACTGCAGGGTTTCTTGTTCTGTGATAATCCCACATCATTTATGGAAAATAAATCAGTGGACAGCTCCTCCACACACACACGTTTCATGTTGACGTACTTTTGTATCCCATGGTTCAAAAGTGAGCTTGTATCTGTTCTCCTCACACAGACAAAAGATAACATGAGTAAAAAATAAGATGAAAGGAACGGGAAGACATGGAAAGAAAAATTGAATGATAGGGTTGGAATAGGACTCCCTGCTATCTTTTATCCTTAATTGGTTGAGGATTTCTAGTGGCCTGCCTCGGTTTGAGGCAAACTAGACTGACAGTGACTTACCCTATTAATCCATGGTTCAGAATAAGCTCCAAATTAAATAACTAAACTTAGGAAAAGTTAGATGCCAAGAAAATAGAGATGGAAATGAAGGCAGGGGCATTCTGCACAAATATAAACTCTAAGAACAGCAGGCTAGATGGTAATAAAAAGAAGGCATCAGTTATCAAAATGTACACTGAATAATCCTGTGAGTTAAATTCGGAAGAGGCTACAATTTAGGAGAGGGGAGTATTTTGAGAGCAGTATTTCCAAATGGAATGACCTGCATCAAGTTTTACATGTTTCCTCACATCACAATAATTTCTTAATTGACAATGATAAACATGACTAAAATACTTAATGTAAGAACAACACATATTTATAGTAGAAAAATGTTTATGAAACTATTTCAAATGTCTTATTTTATATACATTAGCTTTGGCAGAATCTCGGTGGTTTTGGGTTGTCAGGAATCATAAGATGGCTGAGCACATTCTTTTGCATCCTTGCCTACATGGAAAGGAATACAGGTTCTCAGTGTTGACTAAGCACTTGGTTCAAACCATGGTTGTTGCGTCCTAGTGGGAAGTGTGGCTTTCGAGTCAGACTCAGGTGTAAATCTGACTCTACTTTTTCATTGGTTGTGCAACCCTGAAGAAGTGAACCCTCCAGGGCTCTCCATGTTATTGTTTCTGGGAGGCAGAATAATAATATCCCCTTTCTGGATTTGTCGAACACATTAAAAGAGAATGCATCCAAAATACTTAGCAAGACATCTTTATTTTGAATCAGCAAAGACCGCCAGGACCTGCATAAGGTTCTCCGGTGCCTTCCCCTCTGCTCACGCATCCACTTCCAATCACAGTCAGTAAGCCTGGGCCAGATGGAGCTTCTCTCTAGACTCTGAACCCACTGAGCCCAGACTCTAACCCTTTGACCTCTGTGTGTTATATCTGGAAAGTTTTCTTCTAGATCTTCGCATAGCTGACTCTTTCCCCTCATTCAGGTCTCAGATGGAATTTTTTAAAGATATATTTTATTGGCTTTTTACAGAGAGAAAGAGAGAGGGATAGAGAATTAGATACATCAATCAGCTGCCTCCTGCACACCTCCTACTGGGGATGTGCCTGCAACCAAGGTACATGCCCTTGACCAGAATCAAATCTGGGACCTTTCAGTCTGCAGGCTGATGCTCTATCCACTGGACCAAACTGGTTAGGGCTCACATGGAATTTTATATCAAGAGATAGTCTTTCTGTCATCATGCTACTCAGAGGATTTCCCTTCCTCTGTTCATGGAATCAGATTCCCCTTGTTTGTTCTGCTGCACTAATCACTGTCTCTATTGTTATTTACATATCAGTTTACATTTCTTTTGTCCATCATGCTATACACAAATGGATGTCCCATACCGATAGGAATCTCATCTGTCTTGACTAATATTGTAGCACATTTGCAGAGAATGGCTTAGTGCTCACCAAACATATTTTCTCCTTTCCAGGAATGATGGCCACATTTCCCAACTTTTCTTATAACCAGCATGACCACACGGCTGAGTCCCAGCAAATAGAATGTGTGACCATGACATATGTCTCTTCAAGGCCAGACCCACAAAGCCCTCCCAGTTTTGGTTTTCTGTTCTCTTCTCCCTTCTTTGCAGGTTGAATGAGGAGGATTCTGGGCTTGACTCCAAGGCTCTATGGCAGTGGTCAGCAAACTCATTAGTCAACAGAGCCAAAAATCAACAGTACAAGGATTGAAATTTCTTTTGAGACCCAAATTGTTTAAACTTAAACTTCTTCTAATGCCACTTGTTCAAAATAGACTCGCTCAGGCAGTGGTATTTTGTGGAAGGGCCACCCTCAAGGGGCTAAAGTGCCGCATGTGGCTCGTGAACTGCGATTTGCCAACCACTACTCTACGGGATTGCAAACTTGTGGGGGAGGGGGGTGCGACTAGAACCTTAATCATGCTGTGGAAAACCTTCACAAGTTTTTCTATTGTCAGCCTCTGATATTTGGAAATTTGTTTGGTAAGGCAGCCATATGAATAGCTGAACAAATATATTGAAGGCACATAGTAGGTACTATGGGCTGAATGTCTGTGTCCTCTCAAAATTCATTTGTTGAATCCATGTGCTCATGGTATTTGAAGAAGAAACTTAGGAACTTAGAAAATAAATAGATCATGAGGGTGGGGCCCTCATAGTGGGTTACATGGCCCAAGGATGATAGTTTCTCTCTCTCTCTCTCTCTCTCTCTCTCTCTCTCTCTCTCTCTCTCTCTCTCTCAGCTGGCAATGAAGAAAGGCCATATGAGACACAGAAGAAGTTGGCCATCAGTTACAGAAAGAGGGCTCTCATCAAATACATCCAACATGACTATGCTGGCACCATGATCTCAGATTTCCAGCCTCCAGAACTACAAGAAATAAACGTCAATTGATTCAACTACTCAGTCTAAGGTACTTTGTTACATCAACCTAAGATGGGCTAAGAAGTAGGTATTTAATAAATATATGACAAATAGTGGCTAAATAAGCAAAGTAATTAAGTTATGGTCATATGTGCCATATGGTATCACATTCTGTCCCTAAAACATATTGTCCCAAAGTGGATCAGAGCAGAAATCACTTTGTGGTGATAAATTCCATTCAGGGGTGGAGAACCTTTCTTCCTCTCAAGGGCCATTTAGTTATTTATAACATTCTTCTCAGGCCATTTAAAACTAACAACTTTAAAATGAGCCTGCTATATTTGGTCAAACTTTTAATGAACTCACTCCCAATGCCATGGCAGGGCCAGACCAAATGATTTTGAGGGCCTCCTATGCCTCTTGGGCTGGACTTCCCTACGCCTGATCTAGATGATGCTTGAAGATCTCCAACACGTACACAATGGAAGGGGTTGAGGAAATTATCTTTCCTGGATTTAGAAGTTTAGTGGCTATTAACATACAAAAGAAAATCAAAGAGATTTTGGTGTACCGTGTTACTAATTCCCTGCACTGACATTTGCTGTTTGGGATCATAAAGAGAATATGAAGGACTCATAAAAACCTAAATGAATTGTGTCATAAATGTTAACTGCCACTGATAGCAGAGTTGAATACCACTCCACGGCAATGCTGCTACAGGGTAAAATCTCTGCCATGAGATCTGAGAGTAAAAGCAAAGCCAATGTCAAGTCCAAATGCATACCAATAAATATGTATGCCTCCCAATGGAAGATACATTTTTATTCATGTCTGTCAGTAAAAGTCTTTTCCAATCAAAGTTATATGTATTTAATAAGATATAACTCCCTCTCCTGAAAAGACTGCTTCAGAAAATATTCTTGTATTTTACTCATGAAATCCAAAAGTGACCATTATTAGCCTTCAATCTTTTATCTTCCGTAATGAGCCAGATGTCCAACTACGAGGCCATCACTCTTACCCTAAAGGTTTGATAACAAATGCATTTGGGAGACTTAACAAATTCATCAGCACAATTTAAGAAGTGGAAAGTTGTGAGGGTCAGGTCTTTATTATTAGATATGCAAATGAGCAATCAAGGTAAACAGTTGGTTAAACTTTTAGAAAATGTTTTATAGGAGTAGACTTGTTGAGTCAGGTGCCATCCTGATTTCTCATCCTTTTCTGCAGATGCTTTTAAGAACTTTAATTACTTATGGCTCATATGAACTCAAAGAATTCTAGTAATTGCTATCATCGGGAGTGTTCGCCTCTGCCAGATAAGCACAGGCATCCAGGCCATTCAGGCTTGGTGAATTGGTCCACAATCTCCATCCTGAGTGGCTGCCAAGTAGATTGGCACTAGAGCCCTTCAGATGTGATCATTAAGCTTTAGAGTGGTAATCCTTTTTCATGTGCCACTGCAGAATTGGAGAAAGGCAAGTAGAGAAGCTTTAATTTTTGAGAAATAATTTACAAATATATGAAGGTACAAATCATATTTGCAAATACTTGTATCTCTATCCCCCAGCTTCAAAAATAGAATGTTGCCAGGAGAGTTGAGGTACCCATGCACCCTCATAAATACTCTTTTGTATTGATTTTTGTAGTTTCCCTGTGTTTTATTTGTGCTTTTATTCCATACTGTCATTAACATAAAATATTTTCACTAAAAGCTTATAACAGGGATTAGAATGCCAAATATCTAATACCTGTTAAAAGAACTTCTGCAGCAATAAATTAATAAGCACTGTGTGGTGCTTAATTTATATCTATGGGCTTAAAATATTTAATGTGTATCGGTCAGACAAGATAACATTGCTAAATATGCTTGAAAAAAATCTCTTCTTATTTTACAAAATCAAAACTAAAAGATCTCAGGCAGCAAATGTAGACAAATCAATTTGATTTTAGCGTGGTTAGGTTTGTGATTTTAGAGGTTAAGTCCAAATAGCCACAAAAATACCAATTTGCAGATGATGTGAATATAATTCTATTGCTTTTATGATGAAATTACAATGCAGTGGAAGGGCAAACATCACCGGTTACACTGCTTTATGTTATCATTCTACTTTTATTCAGGGAAAGCCAAGTTCTTACAAGATTATAAATGGTTGACTAAATGAAAAGATGGTTGGCCTCTTGAGTGATGAGAGAAACGCAAATTAAAACAATAGCTTACATTTTTCACCCATTCACAAAAGTGTAATGGACTGATAGTATTCCATATAGGCAAGCCTGTGGTCATGCATCTCCTCCTGGCCCTACAAAGGAGTTACATTAAAGGGAAATATGGAAGCATCAAAGTATTGTAAGATTCTGTTTCTGAAGAGTTTACAGGTTCTGTTGGGTTTAGAGGTCCTGTTGACTTTAGAGGATCACATTTTTATATTTTTGTTTTTATATTTCTCTGTTATTAGTTTTTAAATACACACCGAGGTGATGGGCTATTAAAGAAGAAAAGGCATCTACAACCCAAAAGTGTCTGAAAGATAAATAGCTGGCTCCATGGCTAGGGAAGGAGGATGGTGGAATTTTCACTTTCACTTTAACATATAATCAAAAAGTTTGAATGTTTCTCCCAAGAGAACCTGTGCTAATTTTGTAATTGAAAAGACCCAGCCTTCATGGGTCTTCATAAAAGAATAATTATAGGGAACAGCTCCAATGAGCTGAGCTGATACTCCCGATGCCATCCAAGTTCACTGCCTGTGATTACTGAAAAGCTGGGCCTTAAGAGACTGCAGTGAAAGTCCCTTCATGAAAGCGGTTGATAGCATTTATCTTCCCTAAAAGTGTGAGGGGGGCTAATCAGAGGCATTTTTGTTTTTAGGCTTAATTTTTTTTCTTTTCCAAAGGGATTCATTACCATGGAAGCATAAAATCTCAGCTTAACAATTTACTTTTAGGAGGCTTTATTCACAAGAAGAACAGATAGAGGACATATCAGTAACATATGTCAGCCCCAGCATAACCTTTCCATCTTATTCGACTTTTTGTAACAATGACGCCAATTTCCTTATCATCCTTAAATTCTTCCCATCTATCAGAGTCTTGTTATCAGGAGAGTTGAACCTCACCCCAGTGGTCATAATTAAACTATTCCAGGCACCATGCTATCAACTAAAGTCTTTGGAAATAGTTTATTTTTATAAGGTAATATGTTAGTGATAATTTTTAAAGGTACTATTTTATGTGATACTCTAGTGCCATGGTTGGCAAACTATGGCTCGTGAGCCACATGTGGCTCTTTGGTCCCTTGAGTGTGGCTCTTCCACAAAATACCACAGCCTAGGGCGAGTCTATTTTGAAGAAGTGGCATTAGAAGAAGTTTACGTTTAAAAAATTTGGCTCTCAAAAGAAATTTCAGTCGTTGTACTGTTCATATTTGGCTCTGTTGACTAATGAGTTTGCCAACCACTGCTCTAGTACATGTAATCAATCATAATGTTATTTTAAAAAAATTATCAAGAAAGGGAATGTTTTTTTTTTTGTTTGTTTGTTTTTTAAATCACACCTGCAAAACTGAGAGCTGTTGGAGTTAGGTGTGAGCAGCCTAAAACCCTACCCGGAATTCCAACAGGACCTTATGAAATCCAAGCTTGTCATAGGAGGTGTGGATCAAGCCTTAAAGGGATGGCTGACTCCATTCCCCAGAACATATGCTTTGGATACCCAGAATGAAGCAGCACCAAAACCTTCCATTTGAGATGGGGTACAGGATTATTAGAAGAAAGGAACAGCCAAGGGAAAGTGACTCTCATAGCTGGGAAATAAGCTAAGGGTATAAAATCACCAGATGAAACCATAGTTTTTCAAGTCACATGGGAAAAATAAAGATCAGGAGGAAGAAGCAGAATGAGATTCCCACTTTTTCCTGAAAACATTGCCTCTGGAGAGAAAACCACATGGAAAAGAAAAGATTTCAGGTCTCACTAGAAATGAGCAACTCTGGGCAAAGTTATAATGTCTTCTTGGTCTTGGTCTACTAAAGCACAATATTCAATAGCAACTTAAGGGGAAAGGTTGAAATTCCCAGGCAAATACAGATAAGTCTTCATGTGCCTGAAGAGTTCTCAATAATTCAAATGCTGAGTCGCAGGGTCTTAAAGAGAATGCCATCCAAATAATGCAATCTGGGAGTCTGGGAGCCTTCTCTCAAAGGCCAAATTGAAATTGATTTCTTTCTTATTGGAATACAACGTCTATCCATTAAGTGACTTATAAGAGGTAAGCCTATGTTAAACAGCTTTGCATATATTATCTCATTAAATTCTCACAATGACCTCAGGAAGTAGCTTATAATTTTCCTATTTTATAAAGGAGGAAGTGGGCTCTGACAGGTTCAGTACTTTTGCCCTAGGTCATCCAGCTTCTAAGTGATACAGCTGGGATATGAATCCAAGTCCCAGAGTTCAAATGCTCAGTCCTTACAAGTCTGCAGCCTTCTCAACCTACAGGTTTCAAGCTTCTACATTTTGTATTTAAGAACCACTCCTTTGCCCTAACCAGTTTGGCTCAGTGGATAGAGCTTTGGCCTGCAGACTCAAGGGTCCCAGGTTTGATTCTGGTCAAGGACATGTATCTTGGTTGTGGGCACATCCCCTTTAGGGGGTTGCAGGAGGCAGCTGGTTGATGTTTCTCTCTCATTGATATTTCTAACTCTCTATCCCTCTCCCTTTTTCTCTGTAAAAAATCAATAAAATACATATATATATATATAATTTTTTTCTTTTTTAAAAAGAACCACTGCTTTAAAGCCTTATTACCACCCAGCTGGTGAATCTCAGTGGTTGAGTGTTGACCCATGAACCAAGAAGTCACTGGTTCATTTCTTGGTCAGGGCACATACCCAGATGTGGGCTTGACCTTCAGTGGGGGCATGTAGGAGGCAGCTAATTGATGTCCCTTTATCATTGATGTTTCTATTTCTTTCCCTTCCCCTCTCTGTAAAATCAATAAAAACATATTTTAAGAAATAAAATAAAATCTTGCTATCATTATCTACTATAGGTCTGTTTCCTCAGATCTCTTGTATATCAGCTTTTAAGCACGTTGGAAATATGGACACTTAATATTATCCTCCATTCCCTTCCTCTTCTACCCTACCTCCCTATCACAGAGCCTACCAAGCACAATGTCCTGCTTATAAGATGCATGAAATGTTTGCTGAATGAAGATATTCCCTTGTTCAAAGTTTAAGAGAGTTGAGGGATCATGCCTGAGACTCAGCTCCTCTGGGTAGTCTATAAGAGCACTAGACAACCAAAAAAGTATAATTAAGAAGCAAGCACACTTTAGTAAAACAAGCTTTAGTCCCTGAAAAAAATATGCAAATAAAGGAGAGAATTCTAGGACAGTAAGGCCAAGAGTATTTATTCTCCTTGAGCTATGTATAAATGGGAGACAAACCAGCCATACAGAGAAGTGGAAACATCACAGCTGATTCCATCTTGGTTTTATAGTACTGTAATACAAATAGGTATTGGCATTTAGTGTGTGATTTGTAAAACTGTGTTCCAAGGAGACTTAATCCTCTAGGGGGATGCCTCAAGGCATGCTGGGGGAAGCAAAATAACACAGATCTGGGTTCCTATGTCAGATACTGTTGGTTGTTTTCCCAACAGGCATTTCCCTTTTTCTATCCTAAGAGAACCCTGAATTTCAATATGACTAGCCCCAGGGAATAACTTATTGTTTGTTTAAACCAGTGCTTTGCAAATGTTCATGTGCATACAAATAAACAAGGGGTCTTGATAAAATCATATTTAGTATGTCTAGACTGAAGTATTTCTAACAAGCTCCCGGGTGATGCTGATATCATTAGTCCACAGATCACACTTTAAGTACTAGGTTCTAAACCAATGATTCTCAAATATGATTATAGGGAAGAATCACCTGAGTGGCTCCTGCTTTCATTGGTTAAGCTTGGGGTCAGTTATATATAAAAGAAAAAGATCCAAGTTGATTTAAATGTGCATGGTTTCCAGCAAAACAGGAAGGTCTATATTCTTTTGCCTCTTAATCAGTTCTGGTCAATGGCATATAAGTGGAAGTCTACCAAAGGAATTCTGGGGAACATTCTCTTTCTTGATAAGACAGTAGTATAAATGAAAGTCCCTGCCCTCTTCCTTTGTAAGGACCATTATAGGTAAATGAAATGTTTGGGGTTGTGGGCTTCATTTTGTGCTAAGTAAGGGAAAGTAACATCACAACACACTGAGAGGAAGGATGGTGAGAGGAAACACAGAAAGAGCTTCTCTTTGCTGATGCTAATTAACTGCTAGATCCAACCTAGAAATATCTACTGTTTCAGTTACTGCTGCTGAGCAACAAGCTATCCCAGGGTTAGTTACTTACAAAACCACAGCCATTTTATCAATGCTCCCAGTCCTGAGGGTCAGGAATTTAGTCAAAACACAGTGGAAATTATTTGTCTCTGCCCTCTTTTGTCTGGGGCTTTAGATGTGAAGATCCAAATACTCGGAAGTGGCTCAAACAACTAGAGAATGAAGTCATCCAATGGTATCTTCACTCACTTATCAGACATGTGGGCTGAGAAGACAAAAGCTGGGCTCAGATGAGATTGACCAGAGCGCACCTCCACATGGCCTCTCCATGTGGCTTGGTTTTCCTCACAGAATGGTGACTTGTTCAGAAAGAAAGTTTCCTGAGAGAGAGAGAGCACTCAAACCCAGCTTTTCAAGAGAGTTTCTGACCTTGACCTGGAAATCACATAGTATCACTTGGGCCACATTCTATAGCCACAAAGGCTAGTCTAATTTAAGAAGAGAGCATTTAGACATCCATCTGGTGGGAGAACAGCAATGTCCCACTGCAGAAAAGCATGTGGGATGGGTACTATTACTACAGCTATATTGGCAAACATAAATGTCTACCTCTATATCCAGACTTTTTATTAAGACAATTACTATACAACCATGTTTTTGAAGCCACTGTCAGATATTCTGTTTCTATAGCAAAAGAATTATATCTAATAGAGTTCCTTATTCCAACTTCAATGAATATAAGCATTTCTGTCACATGCTTTGTATATTGAGTCTAGTAGATCTGTGGGTGACAGGGGAGTGATAGCATTAGACATGATGTAATATGAAAGACATAGCGATGTGTAATATCTCTGGCCTTTTGAGCAGCTGGGCAAGATCTGTGGCAACCAGCGTCCTGAGCAATGAGCAGCCTCCGTAAGGTAAAAAAAAAAAAGTTTAGAAAAAAATTACCATTGAGTGGTAGTCTTCAAACTCTGTTCACATGTTCTTTGAAGGGTTTTGAAAAATTATAGACACTCTCATTTTTTAAATTATCTAAAATTTTCATTATGAGTTTAAAACAAATTGCTACACTACTCTTGTCCCTTTGTGTGTGTGTGTGTGTGTGTGTGTGTGTGTGTGTACAACACACCTACAGCAGCTGGGAAAGACTAGAAGCCTCATTGGTTTATGGTGCCCAATTAATCATTATATGAAGCGTTTCTTTGTTGGTGTCTCCCCGGCGAGGTTTTTTCACCCTGAGGCAATAGACCAAAGTAAAATTTATAAGCAAGGGATATGCTTTCTCTTGGAAAGCACTGTGGTAGAGAGACCCTATAATATATCTTCCAAACATGAACATTTTTTAGAATAAAAGGGGACACTATTAATAAGTGCTCTAGGAAATAAACATAAACCATAGAAATGGAGATATATGGTGACTTTAGCTACTGGAATACTAGTAAGTTATCAGACTAATCCATTTATAAAAGAGAATTCATGGAAGCTAAAGATCTGGTTATTACTTCACTTTCAGTGCTCCTTGAAAAATTTTTAATAGCCCCTAGGAGTTTGTGCAGACCTGTAATTAAGCTAATGTTTAGGCATACCAGTTGCTTCAAATTATTAAAACATTTTCACACAGGTTAGTGTACAGAATAACAGTAGTTGGGATAACCATTAAAATAATTAATAATCTAAATGTCAGCATTTGTGCTTCATTTCAGAAACCACAAACAAGCAAAGTGTGACTCTAAGACATCTTTGTGGGGTGGGTATTGGAGCACAGAGCTAGGATTCTGTTGCAGAGAACTTGCTATTTATTTTCAAAGTTAGTGGGTAGCCTTGAAGCATAAAAGTCCTTATTTAGGAGAAAGGAGAGGTGCAACTTTTCCCAACCCCTTCTATAAACCTCCAAAAATATGCTTGTTCCTGCCCATGGGGAGGAGTAGGGTCTGGGTTCAGGAATGAATTGTCTATATCCATGGGACCAGCTGTAAATTATTGGTCCCATGGATATAGACAGTTGCCATAGACACAGACAGTACATGCCTTCATTGTGAGACAATGTTCCCCTTCTGATAGCTTTGTGAACCCTTGTTTTATATGACAACTTAACTCCCAATGGAAGGCAGCTGTCCCTGTGTTTTGTAAACATGTTTCTAGAGAGGGACTCTCTTGGAAATCTGTTCAGGGTCTAAAAGAGGCAGTCCTCTAGAATGATAGTGCATCTCCTCTTTCCCTCGCAGATTTATTTCGACCTGGCTAGGTATCTCAGTTGGTTAGAGTGTTATCCTGATACTCCAAGATTGTGGGTTTGATCCTCAGCCAGGGCACATACAAAAATCAACCAATGAATGCTTAAATGAGTGGAGCAACAAATCACTGTTTCTTTTTCTTCTCTCTAAAAATAAATCAATGGGAAGAGAGACATGGAGGGAGAGGGAGATAGAATCTAGCAATCTAGCATCACCTTCCCATTCTTCCTACCCTACCTGCCTACTCTTCTCTTGTAGGAGAGATAGGGCCTTAGCAAAAGTCTCCATTGCCTCTAGGCAGCATCAACCTCTGCTCATACTCCCATTACTTTTTATATTCTTTATTTCTTCTTTTCCTTTTTCTTCTCTTCTCTTCTTTTTGTATTATTATCATTTTAAAAATCTTTTTTCTTCTTTAGCCATTTTGATTTTATCTTCAGTATGAACTGGGCTCTACCTGGTCACTGCCTGTGGTCACTGTCTCCCAATGAGCATCTGTGGGGCACAGAGGCATGCTGTGCTTCCTCACCAGAAGAAAAAGCAAATAATACACAGGGTCCTGGCCTCAGCAGGGAGGATCAGATAATCCCCATCAACTGATCATCCTTCCCCACTTCCCCTCTCCCTCTTTCCATCTCTCTAGGGTCACTCAAATGATAACATCATTCAGGTCTGAGAAGAAAAAGACACAAGTAAGAAGATACATGGAGAACAGAGCTATTGGGGAGTCCAATGAATTCCATTCTTTTAGGATTAATTTGATCTCCAGTCACTAAATGACTATCAATTCATAGGAAGTTTGTGGAAATTTGATGTAGTTACCCCATGCCAAGTCATGAAGCTAGCAAGGTTATTGTTTAGTTGCTGATGACTGTATAAAATGAAAAACTAAAACCAGTGCACTAGTCAATATAGTATTTGGAAATTATTAAAATGATTTTGTGAGTGAAATGTGTTATAAAAATGATTAGGTAAGAAATTTACATGATATTAACTTCTTTTTATGATAAAAAGTATAGTATATTTAATATTTGACTTATGTTATCAGTTACATTACTATAGTACTTGAATATTACTTTTTGCTATTTTATACCCCAAGGTGAAGAGGCTGCCTTCAATGCTTGGACATGGTTTCTTCATTTACTAGAGCATTTGATTAAATATGAGGAGAGTTTGAATAACTTTGTCTTTACTTCCTAAAAATATGCATTGGATTGATTATCAAGGTGATAGTTATTTCATTTCAGAAGTAGAAAAATAATGTGTTTCAGAAAAATCAAACTTATATTAATTAATTTCAATAATTCTGAATGGCCGTAGAGCAGTGATTTTCAACCTGTGTGCTGGAATAATTTTTAAAACATGTATCATTTATTTAGTCAGGGGCACTGATCTCTTTTCCCAAAGAATATCAAATTAAAAAATGACAACAGCCAAAACATAGCCAGCTGGTATGAAACAAAATTATATGTATTTTTTGTCAGATCGGCAACAAATAAATTTTGTGTGTGCTATAGACTTTTAGTAATTAATTTATGTGTGCCATTAGATAAGAAATCATTGCTGTATGTTAACCATTTCAGTTTTCTATCACTTAAAAAATCTGTCTGACCTTATCTTCTTCATTAGGAAGTTTCACCAATTTCACAAAGCCCTAAATAATTACCTAATGGCTCAAAAGTTAGCCACTGAGTCACTGGATACTATGATTGTTGTATATAGACTGAAAAATAGTCCTCCCAGATGCCCACGATCTAATCTCTGGATCCTGTGCAAGTTAGTTTAAGTGGCCAAAGAGGCGACTTTGCAGATGTCCTCAAGCTAACGAACTTTAGATTGGGAAGTTACCTTGGCTTATTTGGGTGGGCCTTTAAATGTAATCACCTGTCTTTAGAAAAGAGAAACAGAGAGACGTTTGACTACAGACTTAGAAGATAGTGTGAAGATGGAGAAGAAATGGATTTGAAGATGCTGTGCTGTTGGTCTTGAAGACAAAAGAAGGGCCCAGGAGTGACAGTTTGCAAAGAAGGTAACCCTAGAAGCTATCGATGGAGTGTGGAGTGTGGGCCTGCCAACACCTCGATTTCAGATTCTAACCTCCAAAACAGTAAGAGAACAAATAAATGTGTGTTGTTTTAACCCCCGAGCTTGTGGGAATTTGTTACAGCAGCCACAGGAAACTAATACATTGCTGTACAACAGGGTTCTGAGACATCCTTAGTTGGTCAGTGAGAGGCATCACTGTATGCTGAGATTTCTATATGCTACCAATTTCAAGTTCACTAACTGGACATTCATGGGATATCTGGATTCCTCAGTAGCAGGGGAATAGAAGCAAAAGGAAGCCGCTTGCGTTACATGTATTGACTACACAAACTTCACATTGGCTGACACCCTTATAACCCCAGGAAATTAAAGAGCTGGAAATCTGCAATCAAACTAGTAACTTAGAGAAAAGGGCCAGAGTCCCACAAGACTGTCAGACCATTTATATTTTCATTAGAAGCTACTAAATTATTTGACTCAAGAAAATCACTGGCAATCTATTCAGACAGGAATTCCATTTCTGTGGTTTTAACCACAAAACCTCTGTGGATCTTACACTGCATGACAACTATGGAATCTACTCTCACATTTTGAAGCCCCAAATATTTCTCTAAGTAATTGGTTTGCCATATATATCCAACTAATAATTATGAGGTAATCACCCTTTTTGAGATGTTGTCATCTTAACCCAGCTCTCAAAGACCCCCTATACTGAACCTCTGGCCTATTTTTAGATAGTATCATTCCTTTTACAAGGTGGTAGGAAACTTAAATGAGCACTAATCTTGGAGTCAAAAATTTATTGCCATCTGATCAGGCATGGGAGGAAAATCTGAAAGAAATGTTGAAATGTTGAAATAATGGAAGAATGTCAAGTAAGCTTCAAATTGATCCTCAGAATATCCTTGAGATCAAAAGTACAACACCCAGGACTATTTCTTATAGATTTTTCCTATTGTTTCCTTCTACATTCACACTTGACTCAATTCACTCTCAGTGGTGTGAAAAAAGGAATAACAGCTTCTAGATTTTAAATTATAAAAATTGGCTAGACATCCTGTAATTATTCCAGTGGTTTTTAAAACAGGATAGAATCTATTATTCATTCCTATCCCCAGATCTAAAGTAAGTATCTTATAAATAGAAGTACTTCTCTAAGGAGTAACATGAACATTTGAATGAAATGACTACAAATAATTCTACCTGGGGTATAATTATTGTCCTCAATATGTAGATAACAACATAGGGACTCAGTGGTAAGGAGCAATATAATACAATAGATACCAAGACTCTTTGGAAACAAAAATCATTTGAATCTTGGGCCCCATTACTGGCTATAATATTGGGCAAGATAATTAATTTGTCTGAGCTTCATTATACTAATCTTTAAAATGATGACAATAACAGTAACTACCTCCTAAGGCTATGGTGAATATATATCTATATTTGACCCTTTAACAACTTGGGGATCAGAGGCCTCCACCTCCTACTCAGTTGAAGATCTATATACAACTTAAGTTGGCCCTCCACATCATGGAATCCCAACCCAAGGTAGAAAATACACATAAAGTTGTTTAGAACAGAGTTTGGAAAATGTGTTCCATAAATATCAGCTACTTTTAGATGACCTTGAGGCCAGTAAGAATGTGAACTGAAATATTTCAATAAATTATATTTGTCATGACTAGTTTGACAAATAATGACTGAAGAAAAAGGTCAAGAACATTTTAGTAATGGAACTAGTTACCTCAGAAAATTTTATTCAAAGTATATGCAACTTACTTCTTTATTATTATGAAAAAAGCTGCATATATTTTGAACATCAAATGTACTAAGGGATATATAAGAATAAATCTTTTTCTTACTATAGAACTTCAGTATATTATATGTAGATATATACACATACATGCATGTATGTGTATATACATGTAATATTCTCCTAACTTTACTTCCTAACTTCCTTCTTGTTCCTCTACTAGAAATTCAAAAAGCCAGAGTGAGTCCCAAAAGAATTGAATTATGTCCTATAATTTCCTTCTTAAAACCTTCCAATAGTTCTCCATCATCTATACTAATAAAAGAGCTATATATAAATGGACTGTCACTTCAAGACATCCACCGGCCAATCAGAAGTGAGTACGCAAATTAACAAACATAGAAGCTTCCCCCACCCCTCCAGCCACTCCAGTACTCTGGCCAGCATACATGCAGGTGTGAAGCAGCCGGGTGGGGCAGGATGCCTACTATGAGTGGGAGGCAGGAGTTGGAGGGAGCTACAGGTGTGGTGCTCCTGCTGGAGCAAAAACTGAAGGCTCTGGCCTGAGCCAAGATTGAAAGCAGTGGCCAGAGCAAAGGCCTGGGTCCTGGGTGCCAAAAGAAAACTGGTGTCCGCAGCCAGGGGAAGGAAGGCCTATTTCATGAATCTCTGTGCAACAGGCCTCTAGTACTTAAGTAAAATACATACAAACTCCTTATTCAAGATTATAAAGTGCTACACACTCTAGCCTCTGCCTTTCCTTCTGACTGTATCTCTCTGTTCTTTCTCATATAAACTCCAGGCACTC
Organism: Antrozous pallidus; assembly: GCA_027563665.1. NCBI lineage: Eukaryota > Metazoa > Chordata > Mammalia > Chiroptera > Vespertilionidae > Antrozous > Antrozous pallidus. Next base: position 47,433,536 of record CM050524.1, on the reverse strand, counting down.
TAGCTTTCTCTCTGTATGATGAACATTCAGGCTCATTCCTGTCTCTGGTCCTTCTCACTGTTTCCTCTTCTTGGAATGTTCTTCCTCCTGAACTCTGCATGTTATTTCTCTTTTTCATTCAGATAAAACCCGGCCTTCTAAGTGAGGACTTGGCTGATCATACAACTTCAATAGTCACCCAGTCACTCTGTATCATTTCAACCGTTTTGAATCTTTGCATAGCATTTAACATGACTGCATACTTTTCTGGTTTGCTTTGTGCTTTTTATTTATTCATATGTTTATTTATGTCATTACCAGGTATTTTACCCCTTAGAATAGAAGCTCCATGAGAGTAAGCCTTGGTTTTGTTCACTCCTGGGCCTCTTCCACTAAGAAAAATGCTGGAATATAAAAATGCCTAATAATGCTTTATAAATTATTGTTGTTGAAAGAATGGACAAATCAAAATAAATAAGGGTTATTTAGGTTCTTTTTCCAAGTAGTTTTAAAAGTTTACTAACACAGTCCTTGTGCATATATCCTTGTACATGTCAAATTAGATGCCAAAAGTTTAATTATTGAGTCAAAGGTATGTGCAATTTAAATTTTGACAGTTATTTCCAAATCACCTTTTAACAGAATTGTGCCAATTTACATTTTGAATGGATTCCTTGAGTCTTCTTTTAAGTGTTTTTATGACATGATATTGGAAACACATTTCCTCCTCTATTTGGAAGCTTGGAACACTTTATAGCCCCATAACCTTGGAATGCAAACAGAATAGTCAAAGTGCAGAAGTCCATGGGGGCCTTGTAAATGGCTGAAGAACCCATGTCTGCAGTAACTTACAGTGGGAGGAGGTACTATGATAAGCATACATGACTTACTTTCAAAGGTCTCTCATTACCCAGGAGTCTTGTGTTTGGATTTTTCACAGTAAACATAGGTTTTCATATCAACATTCCTTATGATATTTTTCAAGTATGCAAGTGCAATTTATAATAATAAAAAAATCTTAGTAATCCTACTGAGACACCAAAAACAATGAAGACAGAAACAAGTAGCCTACTCTAAAAGGTTCTCAAATTCCATGTGTTTATTTCTCCCCATTAAAGGTTAATTTCTCTTGCCCTTTGAGTCATTTATGCCAACAACCCCAGAGTTCTGGGTAGTATCAACCGGATAATACTCTACTCATGAATTTACATGTATATGTTAGTATCTGTTTAACTATAGTAACAAAGTCATTGATGAATTTGGGGACATACAGGCTCCATGGACTACTCTATTCTATGTTAAAAGGTATCAACTCATTCTCAGTGAAAAATCAACTAAATTCATATGAAACAGCCCAGAAGACAACAGAAAATAAAACCAAAGACATACATACTTTCAGCCTCCACACCATCATTCTGAAAATTCTGTCAATCTATTTCACTTCAAGATAACTTTAAATGAAACATCAATTTTTAGCACAGATCATCCAAACATGTGTCATGTAAACACATTAGACACTTTCCATTGCTTACCTCTGTTCCTCAAGAGCAGCATAATCTTGCCTTGGAAAAGTTGCCCAGTTAATAGAGAAATACCAATTCTGGATTCAAAATGTACCTAAATAAAGCATTCACTTTTCTAAATACTGAAAACAGGGTACTTACAGCAGGGTGTCCAGTACAGTAGGTGTAGCTGGCATGGGACTGGTAGTGCAAGCTTGCTCTTGGAAAGGAGTATGTACTCCATGCTGGTTGGCTGCTGTTCCACTGGGAGCTGAAGCCAGGGCTCATGGTCAGTCTTGACTTACTCGTTTGATAGGCTCTCACTGTGGAGCTGGACTATCAAAAATAAAAAGAAATGCAATGTAAAGACAGCTCTGCATAGTGCCCAAGTCAGACAGACTGGCACACGCGCGCGCGCACACACACACACACACACACACACACACACACACACACACACAGCAGCAGCAGCAGCACACATTCTCTTGTATGATCATGGCATAGAACTCAGCTGGTTAAAGGAAATGGCTGATCTCTTAAGAGGAGACATGACATGTTGTTCTGACTAGGATAAAAGTGTTTTCTCACTATTAGAATTTGGACTGGATCACAAAGCACAACTGATATTACTGAAAAGAGTTTTTTTCTGGTTGTAACATGCAACTCCATCCTTCAGAAATGAGTTATGTTTTAGAGGTGACAGCAACAGTGATATATATTTTTAAAAATATATTTTTATTGATCTCAGAGAGTAAGGGAGAGGGAGAGAGCAATGGAAATATCAATGATGAGACATAATCATTGATAGGCTGCCTCCTGCACATACTCCACTGGGGACTGAGCCCATAACCCAGGCATATGCCCTGACCAGGAATCAAAATGTGACCTCTTGGTTGATAGGTCAATGCTCAATTATGAAGCCATGCCAGTTGGACAGCAGTGATATTTTAAGTTACATAAATTTCCTTTCACCACAGTATTTACCTTAGAAGTTCACCACTGACCTCATCAGAATGCAGTAAACAAAGATCACATTATGATAGCTAGATTGAGGCATAGGTTGGTTCCTGACACTTAATGGTCTTCAAGTTCCATGAGTCTATTGCTCTCCTCGGGGAGAGAGCAGCAGAAATCTGGACATACTCCAACATATCGCCCTTTCACTACCCGATCACAGCAAAATGATGAAGGATTCGAAATTGTCATTTACCCCCAACTGGCTCTACCAATGTAATTACAAACAGAGGAATAGGAAACTATAAATCAATTTTCCAAATGTTAAATATATCTTCTTGTTCATAATTGTACAGAGTGGAATGAACTCAATACAAAACTCACTTGTATCTTCTGTCCATTTTCCCCTCAGATGGCATGGCATATAAGGCATATAATAGTTTCTTTTCAGAGAACACTTTCTATCATCAAACTGCAATAGCTACTTACCCATGTAGCACAGTAACTTTCACAATAAATTCTATTTATAAATGTATGGACACATGCCAACTCAATCACTGGGGAAATGTGCTAATCTCATTGCCATTATATTCAGGAAACCCAGTGGGGAAGAAACTTTTATCTGAGATTGTATTCCCCACTGGGCTAGATTCTGATACTGTTAGATACTTCGAGAAACAACTTTTATGAAGAAAGGTTTGAATATCTGGGGGTAACCAAAAGAAGCAAGGGCCTCAGTAATTCAAAAGCACCAGACAGGGCAATTTCTTTCATAATATCCTCAAAATATTTGGAAGGTGAAAAGAACATTTAAATCAGTAATTTACTGTTAAACTACCTAAAAGATTTAACCCCAAAACGGAGAACACAGCTTTGTTAAGGTAAACACATTTATTTGGTATCTGTTACTACTCTCACTCCCATTATCACACAAACTATGTGTGCTCTCCAAGTGTTCACTAGTTCAATGGGATGTACGGGTACCACAAACAAAGGTACATACCACTGCATATCTGCCTAAGACAAACCTGTGCTGGAGAAATATAGTGGATTTTATAACATTAAGATATCTTGGTTCTCAGTATGGAAGCTTAGTATTTATATTTAAAAAAACACCCTATTATTGGTACTACATACACAGTCACTTCAAAGACTAAATAAGTCTACCAACACAACTATTTTTGACCCCAAAAGTGTATTGGTTTCTGCTCTGCATCTGTGGTCACTTCTCACTGTCACTTGCTCAGTTGATTCTACAGGTAGCTCCTTTGAGACTAGACTTGGTTAGATCCTTTATTTTTAAATTGGCCCAGGGACTCTGAATTTCTTGGGAAAGTAGGCAGTATATGCAGATGTAAGTTGGTAAAGACCCTCATCTCTTGTTTATGTTCCCAAATAGCTTCAGTCTCTCCTCAATGATTTTATTCAAGGTGGTCTTCTTCATGCAAATTCTTTTTTCTCCCTTTTTGTCCACAAAGCTCATGCTCAAGTTACATCTCTTACCTGATCTCATTCCTATTGCCTCTGGCTTAGCCTTTCTGCTGTCACATAGTTCTCACAGTGCAGCTTAAACACTTTAGCATGTGATTGTGTTGTTTTGCTTTCTTCCTTATATATATAAATTTCAGCTCTTCCAACAGGCTGAGAGTATAATGAGGTCAAGATCATATCCTCCCCCACCTTTGAAGGCATTAACAGTGTTTATCCCCCAATATTCTATAATCTTTCCCTTTTTACTCCATGACCCTTCCAACTGCACATTCTTCTCCTTCCTACTTGCTTATCTTTCTGTTTGTCCTCCCTACATGGGGTCTTTTGCCAGGACTTAGTACTCAGTTCTATGTTCTTCACTCTTTTCACTTTCTTTCTTTGTTATCTTATTCAGGACCAAAGCTTTAAGTATTACCTCGAAGAGGATGACTCTCAGATGAACTTAAACAAAATTTCTCCTAAATACCAATTCCAAATCTTAAAAAATATCTGCTGGATATGGATGTATAACTGCCAATCGTCAAAAAGGGAACCAAAGTTTAAATTCTGTGCATAAAATTAGATAAATAATTGCTTCACTCTAAAATGTAATTTCATCTTAATTTCTTTATTTATGGTATTTCTGACAATATTTTTAAAATAAGTGCTGGAAGCTTCAGAATTACTTGAAATCATTTAACTGGTCAACTTTCCATTATCAGTGTCACCAAATTCTATTGAATATTTTCAATAGTTCTTGAATTGATGTTATCTTTTCCATTCCCATTACCACAATCCATTTTTAGGATTTTTATCATTTGTATCAGTCATTAAAACTACTTTATACATGCTTGGCCATCATGGCTCAGCAGTTGAACATCAACCTAGGAATTATGAGGTCATCAGCTCAATTCCTGGTCAGGGCACATGCCCAGGGTGGAGGCTCAGTCCCCAGTTGGGGGTTTGCAGGAGGCAGCCAAATGATTATGTTTCTCTCTCAAAAATGTTTCTCTCTATCCTCTCCCTTCCTCTCTCTCTAAATATCAATAAAAATATTTTAAAAAACCTACTTTCTATCTTAAGCTTTGATTGATTCTCCACAATTATACTATGTTAGTTTTTCCTGAAAGCTGACTTATTGTGTTACTCCTTGCTAAAGAAAAGTCCAAACTTCCTAGTCTTTCATTTGAATCTTTTTAATGTAATTTTCACATACATTGCAAGGCTTATTTTTGGTTCCTTCCCATATAATCTCAAGCTCCAGAGAGACTGCTACTCCAAATACATTGTGCATGCCCATGCCATTGTCATAAACCATCTATTTCCTAAAATGTCCTCCCCTCCTCTCAGTTTCACTTCAACATCCCTAGCTTTTATAGAAAATGTATTGCAATGCTGAGCCTCCAGCCCATAGGGACTTTGGCTTCTACTAGGCACAGACATTACTGATTTTCTGCCATATTCATCTGATCCTTCCATCATCTGTGTGGCTACCGAGGAAATCAATTCCATAACTTCATCAGTATAACTCATCAATGTCTTAATTAGTCTTGCACAACAATTATTATGTCCCACCACACTTCTTTGGGGACAGGCATCACAGCTGTGTTTTCCAGAAGAGATCACAATGCAAGAACTTGAGTAGAAGAGGTTTATTTTGGAAGTGATCCTAGAGAAAATCAGTTGGAGAATAGGAAATGTGACAGAGTTAGAATCAGTCAATAAGTTTGCTTCACTGAATAAATTATTACTTGGAGAACTAAGGCTCAATTCCTTTGGGGGGCTCGGAATCAGTGTAGAACATGCTTCGGAGTTATTCTATTCAAAGTGAAAGAAAGAAAGGGTATTTAACCTCTGATTCCCATGCATCATTGGCTGAGAGCTGCTCCTCGGAGCATTAATTCCCAGGCATTTCTGGCCTACTCCACCACAGGCCAAAAAAAAGTTCTCACATAGAGAGTCCCAGGAGATTGTTATACTCTAGGCCAGGGGTCGGCAAACTCATTAGGCAACAGAGCCAAATATCAACAGTACAATGATTTGAAATTTCTTTTGAGAGTCACATTTTTTAAAACTTAAACGTCTTCTAATGCCACTTCTTCAAAATAGACTCTCCCAGGCTGTGGTATTTTGTGGAAAAGCCATACTCAAGGGGCCAAAGAGCAGCATGTGGCTCGCAAGCTGCAGTTTGCTGACCACTGCTCTAGGCAAGTAAGTACCAAGAGGTATGGGCAAAGCATTGATAACTCGTGCTACTAAGTGGACAATTCCCTAAACTTCTTTGTACCTATCATAGAACCTTAGCTATTTGCATTTTCTTTTTGCATAATTAAGAGCAGGAGGTCAAATTGGCTTCACTTTTCTAGCAATAAGAACTTGGAAACACAAAAGAATATATTGGGATAGTTGATAAGCACTGTGAAAAGGTGCTCAAAATCATTAGACATCAAGGAACTATAAAGTAAAGCTACAACAAGGTACCAGTTCATGCCGACTAGAATGGCTAGAACTAAAAAGACTGAGAATATTAAATGTTGAGGAGGTTACTGAGGACCTCAAATCTCATTCGCAGTTCATGGTAGGGTAAAATGGTATGGATCTTGCTACCAATTCTTATAAAATTAAATATATTTCCATCTATGACACAGCAATTCCACCTGCCCTTATTTACCTAAAAGAAAATATCTTTACTCAAAACTACATTTTAAGAATATGCTTAGTAGCCTTATTAATATTAGTCCCAAATCAGAACTTACTCAAATCTCTATCAACAAGATAATGTATTAAAATATTAAAGTACATTCATGCAATGGAATACTACTCAGCAATAAAATAGAACAAACTTCTAATACATACAATTGCAGGATTGTGCTAAATAGAAGAAGATCAGGAAGAGAAAAGTAAATATGAGTAATTTCATTTATATGAAGTTCAAGATGAGGAAAACACCTATAGTAATAGAAATCAAAATGTGTTTTCTGAGGGAGTTGAGGAGAATTGATTAGAAAGAGAAATAAGGTAATCTTCTAGGGCAGTGGTCGGCAAACTCATTACTCAACAGAGCCAAATATCAACAGTACAATGATTGAAATTTCCTTTAAGAGCCAAATTTTTTAAACTTAAATTTCTTCTAATGCCGCTTCTTCAAATAGACTCTCCCAGGCCGTGGTATTTTGTGGAAGAGCCACACTCAAGGGGCCAAAGAGCTGCATGTGGCTCAGGAGGCGCAGTTTGCTGACCACTGTTCTGGGGTGACGGCAATCATCTTATTTTTGGTGGTCATTACATGAATGCATACATTTGCCAAAACTCATCAAAATGAACGCCTGAGATCTGTGCATTTCACCATGTCTTAATTATTTCTCAAAGAAAACTATATTGCAATTGCCCAAGGATGATTCTGAATTTTTCATCTCAAGATAGAGAAGGCTTAGAAATTAAAGCCCAAGGAACCAAAAATCCTAATTTTTTAAATCCCATAATTGGCGAATCTGAGTTCTGCCATCTTTTCCCTCCTTGGCATGCTTTCTGAGAGCAATGCCAGGGAGCAACTAAGGGCCAAACAGCAGGCAGCCAGAGAGAAGAGCAAAGAGTTTGGATAAAGAGCCTCTGAATAAGCAAGAGCTGGCGGCATCATCTGGAGTCTGCCAACAGATCTGGGGGCAGGACTGTTGGAGCAAAAAAGAAAAAAAAAATGGAGCACAGCACACAGCAAGTACCCTGTCACACGCTTCCAGAAATTGCAAAGCTCTATGGAACACTTGCTACTTTCTCTACTTTGTCAGCAATAGTAAACAAAAGGAAGCTAGAGAGGGGCAGAACAAAGCTGCCCTAGGGGAGATGGATGCAATGATGAGGAAGGGCATACCTAATGCTAAGATTTCTAGATACAATTGAATAAGTCTACAAGAGGATATGGAGACATAACACTTACATGCAACTTACTACTGATGGCCCTAAGTGTTTTATATTTGCACTGGGATGACTTATGTATTACTCATAACAATTTTACAAAATTTTTAATATTATTATCTGCATTTCATCAGTGAGGAAACAAAGGAAGAATGAACAGATGTTAAGAAAAGGGTGGTTTGAATGTTAAGGAGGAGGAATGGGCAGGAATAATTATAAAAATCAGGAGAGGAGGAACAGTCAAAGTGGATCAGAAAATGAGGAAAAATCAATTATTAATGTGTTATTGGTATCTGTGGAATAAAGTATAAAACAGTGGACTCTGCAGAGGCTTCTGAGAAGTTTTCAAAATGTCACCTCAATTGTCCACTGAAAGATAGGAGGCTGGAGTATTTGTGGACTGACTTCTGTCTCTCACTGGGTAAGGGATGGAGTCTAGGGAATAATCACAGGAAGCATTTCCAAGTTGTGTATAGACATGGAAGAGTGAACTCTCTTGGCATCAGAGGCGACCCTGGGGAAGAAAGTAGGAAGATATATAGGTAAGCTCAGGTAGGATACTATCAGTGCTTGGCGAACAAGAACTGTCCATGGTAGTTGCAGTTGAAATCAGCTGAGCCAGAAATGGTATTGGGGGAATGTGATGTGGTAACTGGAGGCGGCTACTACAAGCACCTCTCCACCTCTCTGAGAATAAATATAAGGATCATAATCATAATAGCAATGTTTATAGGAAGCTTTCTGCCATGTGTCTTTCATGCATTGTCTCTTTGAATCTTCCACACAAGCCAATGACATAGGTGTTGTTATCCATATTTTACTAAAAAAAAAAAAAACAGGGACACATAGACTTTAGGAATCTTGCCTAAGGATACACAGCTAATAAAGACACAGAGCTAAGAATTACACATTCAACATATGTAGAACAAAGGTTGATTATATAATTAACAACATATCATCTCCAAAGAATAAGGCTTAGGCATGAACCACATACTCCACTCTGAAAGAGAGGTTAAGAAAGACCATTATTGTGATACACTAACATCTTACCTAATAAAACAGAAACATGCAAATTAACCATCACTCTGCTACACCCACAGCCAATCAGAGTGAGTATGCAAATTAACCCAACAAAGATGGGGGTTAATTTGTATTTGCAGGCACAGAGCAGCCAGGAGGGGTGTGACACCTGCTATGAGAGCAAAGGAGGTGGCCAAAGCAGCTACTGGAACAGTGCTCTGGACAGAAGCGAGGACTTGCAGGCTCCCGGGTGGGCAAGGTACTCCCAGGCAGCCAGGAACTGGGGATGTGCTGGCTCCCAGGCATCTGGGTGTGAAGCCAAGGGAAGGAAGGCCTATTCTTGCATGAATATTGTGCAATGGACCTCTAGTCTCTCTTGTATAAAAGCCTAAGCAGCCTTTATGACTGGAACAACCAGTTGACCAGTCACTACAATGCTCACTGACTGGGCAGACACTTGGCAGTGCAGCAGTGAGGGAAGGAGGAGGAGGGAAGGTAGGGAAATGCATGGTTGCAGGGCACCCACGGCAGCAGTGGCAGGTGGCATCCTTTCCTCTCATGCCTGGACGGGCAACCATGACACTCCTCTCTCAACTCCACCAGGGCCTTCTGACCTTGGGCAGGGACAGGAAACCAGGAGTGGGTGGCAGCAGATGCAGCCCCTTCCCAGTGGTGTTGAGGGCAGGCTCCCTCCTTGGGGCCAGTGGCCAACCTCCAGCGTTCCCTCCCCAACCCCTTAGCTGGCAGGCCCCAATTGGCCCAGTCCTAGTCAGCTCAACTTCAGTCATCCTGGCCCTGACCAGCCCTAATTACTGGGCAGGCCTAGAGACCCCACCTACACATGAATTCGTGCACCAGACCTCTAGTAAATATAAAGTCTATGATCCAAAAGAGCACAAAATTGTTAAGGGATACAGGCATGAGCACCAGCCACTATTAAGAAACAATAACATCTTTCCCTGTTGGCAATATTGTTATCACATGATAATGCACTAAAATTAACTCAAGTTTAATTATTAGTGATGACACCATAGCCAACCCAAACTATCCACATTTGTTTCCTTTAAATGCTTCCCAATGAATCCTCCTCAGCAGGAAGAAATTACAAGATGATTCCAGATATACAATCAATACATTTATACTGATATTAGTTTATTCCAATGGTAACCTAAAAATACTGCTGAAGCTAGCCTTAAGGAGACTTTATATCCATTATAATAAATAATATTAAATATATGGAATATCTGCATATACTAACAGAGCAGAGACTCCTGTAATAACTATTGTGGTAAATGTGTTTTAACAGCCCAGCTAATCTTCCCACAAAGATTGTAGGCAGTACATGCATACCTGAGCACATGCACACACACATACTCACACACATTTCTTAAGTGCCCACAATGAACTTTTTGGTAAGCACATATCAACATGAAGTTCACCAAGAGGCTAAATGACTTCCTGTGTGTGTTTATTTCCCGTACTGCCCACGAAGAAGTCTGAAAAGAACAATTTCTACCTAATAGCTCTCAGAGTTTCGATAGGTTTTACAGAGTTCCCTCCCCACCCTCTGCCCACCCTGAGCACAGCATATGCCTATATAGATCTGGTTATTCCAGGAGACCTCCCATGCTGAGTCACCAGGTAGTCAACTGACCCAATCTGGGTCAATCAGAGACTTCCCTGGAAATATGGAATTGCCATTTGATGACTCATAAATCTTCAGTGGACACTTGAACTAAGAAGTGGTATAAAAGAAGAACTGAGGTTTGGTTGCATGAATGTAGAAACATAGAGTGAAGTGGGGAGGCAAGAAATGGGAAGTATAGACTGTATCAGAGACAAGAGACATTCTTACTTGAAGGAAATAGGAGAAACATTTCAGTTCTGGATGATTTTTATAGTCTTTGGCTCCAGTCTCTTGCAACAGCTGGCTGCACTTCCTGACCCCAAGTTCCATACTATATTCCTGCATCCAAATACTAAATCCTTCCTTCCTGCTTAGGTGATGTGGAGTATAAATTGCAATTAAATGACCACAGACTATGCAAAGTGAAAGGAGCAGACATACAGAGAAAGCAGAGTTGAGAGAGCATGTGGTGCAGAAGGAGAGAGAAACTGAATGCTTTGTGGTTCCCATAAGATCTGCCACATATTGCACAGGAATCCTGTGAACCCTTCCAGGGATTTCTCCTTTGCCTTCGCTCATTTGAGTGGATTTCTCTTCCTAACAACCAAATGGTTCCTCTGTGTGTGTCCATGTGCTTTCATTTTCACCTATAAACTGTACTTGCTGTTCTTCTCCTTAGGCTCTTAAATCAGCATTTCCAGTTGATATTAGAGATTCGTGACCCATGATTGAAGGTTGTACAGTTGTTCTAAAGTAAGAACCATATAAGTAAAGTTGAAAAGTGTGAACCAAACATTACACATAAATGATGACATTCTGGGTCAATTAGTTAGTGCAATACACTACAAAGTACACATAAGAAAGACCGATCAACAGATCAATAGTTTATCAGAAATATAACAAATTTAGCTTTTACTCCTAAAAATATAGTGTTGTGATGATACCCACGTCTTATTTCTTTGTTATTCCCTTTTATCCTCATCATTTTTATTTTTAGCATCACATCACAAATATCATGATGGGGGAGAATTAGAAAATGTTTACATACATTTAAACAAGTGCACAGACACACACATTATATGTACATGCATACCTAAGCACATGCCCACACACACATACTCACACGCATTTCTTAAGTCCCCACAATGAACTTTTTTGTAAGCACATATCAACATGAAGTTCACTGAGAGGCTAAATGACTTCCTGTGTGTGTTTATTTCCCATACTGCCCACGAGGAAGTCTGAAAAGAACAGTTTCTACCCAATAGCTCTCAGAGTTTCGATAGGTTTTGCAGAGTTCCCTTCCCATCCTGTGCCCCAAGCAAAGGATTCTGGCTGTGTGGTTTCTAAAGATTTCACTTAGAACCAGTTGCAAACAGAGCCTGAATGGACAGTCAAACCCACACTAAACCTTTCTTGCAGGACAAGTGGTGACTTTGTTCCTTCACAAAGGCCTGGAGAGAGAGAGAGACTGGCCCTCTGGTATAAGAACCCTCTTTCAAATAATCCTTTTAAACAGATCTAAATCATGACACTGGAAATGAAGGAGACTGCACAAGGAAACCGGGAGAAATGTCTACATCCTTACACCCATCTTCCAGAGGAACAGACACAAGTCTTTTCTGAGTGACCTGTTATCCTCTATAACATTCCTCAGAGATGCGTCTCTCACTTGGTTCTGCGCATACGCTTCGCTGAGGAAAAGGAGGTTTTTTCGATATGGTTATTGTTACTCCCCTGACATTGGAATGTCTTCTTCTTTCAGCATTGCTTTTCTCATGACTTGTAAATATAAATCATCTGCGTGAGCTTTTCTATCAGAGCCCTTTTATAAAATAATCATAAACCATGGTGCTTTTGGCATTTACATCTACGGTTACTGTCTAGCCTCAAAACTTCAAAAAGGAGACTGTTGTGAAACATTCTGTATGCTATGCAAACATGGCTTAGGGTTCTTGCCAGCCACCTAATGCTCTTCCAGCTCCTAGAACAGCCAGGCAGTACCAGGTTACCCCCCCCCCCACACACACACACACACACTCCCTAGTATTAGATTGGACCAGGAAGTCCCCAGACCCACTCTGACCTGTCAGATGCTCTCTCCCAGACACTGGGAACTGCCACTTGGTGTCTAGTTAACCTCTATTAGGAAAGAGTGAAAAGGAGCTGTGCCCACTGTGAGGTACCAACTATTATGATGACTCATAGTACTTGGGAGATTGGAAAGAGGATTTCTGGCATGAACCGGAATAGAGAGGAAATTTCACATCCTCTCAGTTGCTTTTGTATACTTATCTGGGAAAAGGATCAGGTAATTTAAAGCCATGGACTCTGCTCTCTTTCAGCTCTACAATTTTGGTTAAGTTCTATACCCTTATGACATTGAGAGGAGAGAGTACTCATATAATGACTATGTTTCTCATTTCTTCCCCATATCATCTCAACTTTTATTTGTCCCCTAGTTGACAGTGTTTGCAGGACCAGCACTACACCCACCCCTCATAGAAATAGGGATGATCCCAAGCAAAAGACTGAAACTATGTTTTTGAACCCTTATTTCAGAATCCCTAAGGGTCTGATGGAGCAGGATGCACCTTAGCACCGTCTGGTATAATTGGGGCAAATAGGAATTTTTACCTGGTGGTAAAAATTCACCTACTAGTTCTGTGCCTGTGTGTCCTTATCCAGTCTTAGGATGCATAGACTGTTGCTAGATCCATTGCCAGATTAGAAACGCTACCTGCAATCTGGACCAGCAAAGTAGCTGAACCCAATTTCCTGTCCAAAGGTGGAAGAGTTCTGGTATAAATGGAGAGTGAAAGGAATGGTAGCTGAAGGTAAAAGGATGAATACATGGTTATGTAAAGAGAGAAATCCAATATTAAGTAATAATACGAAAGAGGCTCAGAGCAAGAGATAATATTGTCTCTTAGTTCAGTGGTTGGCAAACTCATTAGTCAACAGAACCAAATATCAACAGATGATTGAAATTTCTTTTGAGAGCCAAATTTCTTAAACTTAAACTTCTTCTAATGCCACTTCTTCAAAATAGACTCGCCCAGGCTGTGGTATTTTGTGAAAGAGACACACTCAAGGGGCTAAAGAGCCGAAGTTTGCCAACCACTGTCTTAGTACAATTACAATAAATGCCTCAAAGGGTTGAAGACATATGTTTGTCAGGACCACTCTTGCTCTGTGGAACCTGATAAGATCAAATGACTGTCTGAAAACCTGAGTGGCCTTGCCCAGGAAGACATGTCTACATGATCTGATGATGGTCAGGGCTAATAATGAATGGCTGAATGGGATTCTCACCATGTGCCACTATCTTGTTAGTTATATATCATTTTGCTGTAAAGTAACTATAGCCAGAGACTAGGGGGTGAGCTGTGAAAAAAAAAGAAAAGAAAATATGTATGTATTGGTCTCTGTCCCTGGCCCAGAGTTCCTATATCCCTTAAAATTTCCTGGGTGATAGGAGTATCTTTTGTTCTAATGAAGTGACTCTTGGTGGCCTCCTGGATGGGGTTGGTCCCCACAAAGACCAACTATGATTAGAAGTTTGGAATTTTCAGTCCCACTCTCCACTCTCTGCAGAGGAGAGAGGAGCTGGAGATGGAGTTAATAACTGATCATGCCTCTGTAATAAAGTCTTCATTAAATTCCCCAAGGGAAGGAGTGTGGATGGGGGAGCTTTCTGGCTGGTGAACATGTAGAAGAACCTAGAGAGAGCATGGAAGGTCTGCACCCCCCTCCCACAGACCTTGCTCCACACATCTCTTTCATATGGGTGTCCTTCTCTGATCTTTAGAACATACTTTTACAATAAATCAGTAATCTAGAAAGTGAAATGCTTTCCTGAGCTCTGTGAGCTGCTCTAGCATATTAATGGAACCCAAGGAGGGGGCGGTGGGAACCTCTAATGTAAAGCCATTCTGTCAGAGGCCCAGGTGACAATCTGGATTTGATGTTGGCATCTGATGTATATGTGTGTGTGGCGGGGGGGGGTGGGGGGGGGGGAGGCCGGGAAGATGAGGTGGGGGAGAAGAGGCAATCTTATAAGACTAAGCCCTTAACCTGTGGAATCTGACGCTGTCTCCAAGTAGACAGTGTCAGAATCGAGTCACACTGTGGGACACCTAGCTGGTGTCACAGAATTGCTGGGTCTGGGAAAAACCTCTAAACAGGTGACCAAAGGTGTCAGAAGTGAAGTGTTCTATGTGAGTAGTAAAGGAGAGACACACAGGACAAATGCGTTTTCCTACTCTTTCCTGGGTCTCAGTTTCCTTTTCTGTAAAGTTGGACTAATAACAGAACCTATTTCATAAGATTAGCATTAAGATTACATAAATCAATAAAGCATTTAATAGAGTCTGTCATACTCATTAAATAGTACAAATAATTATTATTGAAATAAAATGCTACTTTTAAAAAACAACACGAACACAAAACTTGTGTACTAGAATTTATGAAACCCTTTGTTCTTTCCTTTCTCCTTTTCCTTTTTCCTTCCCTTTACCTTCTTTTCCTCCCACCGTCACTTCCTCCCTACCTTCCTTTTCTCCTTCCTCCCTTTCTACCAAAATAGGAAAAAAAAAATCAACCTAACAGAGGCTAATTTCTTTATATTTGAGTAATTGATTCTAACACTTATTTTTCTTTTCCACACCAAAAGTCACCTTACAGCTAATTCCTGGCTGGGTGCACACTCAATGAGCCCAAGCACACAATTGCTCCTGCTGGAATGTGTTGGAAGTTAAAGTCACATAGAACATCCCTGGAGGACACTCCCACAGTCCCAGAGTGACTGAGACTGGAATAGGCTGATTCCCTCAAATGAAATTAGCCTATAAAAACGACAATAAGATAAATGGAAAATGATTCTTACAAGTCATTTAATAGCTTCACATCAAGAGGTAGGCTAGTTTATCTGGTTTAAGAGGAATTTCAATGCTAGACCAAGAGAGATGCTAGGGCAGGAGTTAATAATCTTCTTACCTCTGCAACTGCAACCATATCTAACACTCAGTAGATGTTCCAAATGATTCATCTATCCATTCATTCATTACACTTACTTAATGAGGGCCTACAATGGGCCAGGTCTTGTATAGAAGCTGAGACTACAACCATGAGAAAAAAAAATTAATAGAGATTAATAATTAGCTAGGGAGACAGGCATTTTAATATGCCCATAAATAGTGACATAATTGTTTTAATAGGGAAGTACATAGCAAATGAGAATATAGAATAGTGCCTCTCCTCCCTGTCCCCCTACCCCATAACCTGGCTGCAGGGAAGGTAAGATGCAAAGCCAGATGTGTATACTGGTTTTAAACTGGAAGCAGTGATATTTAAAATAGTAGCTGAAAGAGAGAAAGGACTGCTCCAGATGAAGAGAGGATGGACTGACTGAAAGAACCACCCTGATTACATGAAGGTTTAGGGAGCACAGCTCTTATGAGAAATTCATTGTGTCAAAGGTTAAGGAAGAGAGCACTGCAAGAAGGGCTATTCTTTATGGGAAAAGGCTCAAGGAACTGGAGGGTGAAGGGGGTGTGGTAGGAGAAGGAGATAAACCTGGAGAGGCAGAGAAGGCATATGAGTTTAAATTTTTACCCAAAGCCCAGCTAGCATGGCTTGGTTTTTGAACATCAACTTATGAACTAGGAGATCACAGTTAGATTCCTAGTCAGGACACATACCCAGGTTTCAGGGTGGATTCCTGGTGGTGGGGGCGGGGGTTTCCTGGGGTAGTGGAAAGGAGGGGCATGCAGGAAGCAGACAATCAGTGAATCTCTCTCACCATTGATGTTTTTTTTCTCTCTCTCCCTCTCCCTTTCTCCCCAAAGTCAATAAAAAACATATATTTTTAAAAAATTTACCCAATGACAAAGCAAGGATGAAATAGTGAAATAGTTTACTCAGGTGGACAAGTGTTTGGATTTGCATTTAATAGCAGAGACTCTGGAAGCCCCAGGAAAATGGATGGAGCAAGGTCAGACCAAGAGGTGGGGATTTGATTTTAGGAAAGTCATTCATTGGTGCAAAGAAGAGGTGATGGCAGCCTCAATCAACATAAGTACAAATAGATAATTTGGGTTATATTTAGGAGGGGCTGCCCATTAGGACCCATGGGAGGTGGCAGGAAAGATGTAAAGAATCCCAGATGATTCCCATGTGACAGATGACACTGCCATTCATTTTAGGGAGCACAGAAAGATGATCATCATTATGAGGTAGGAGGGTGTGAAAAATAATACATTCAATTTTGAACATACTGAAGCTGAGATGTCTATGTGCCCACTATGTGGAAGAGTGTGAATTTGGCATTCAGCAGAAA
Source organism: Antrozous pallidus (assembly GCA_027563665.1). Lineage (NCBI taxonomy): Eukaryota > Metazoa > Chordata > Mammalia > Chiroptera > Vespertilionidae > Antrozous > Antrozous pallidus. The sequence continues at coordinate 47,416,732 of CM050524.1, read as the reverse complement.
AGTTTGGGCTAGAAACTTAGAATTCATCAACTAAAACCATGCAAATGGACTGAGTTAAAAGGGTAGAAAGCTTGAGGCTATCACCAAAGATATTAGTATAAGCTTAAGGTGATGAGCTAATTCAATTAGGTCCAGTATCCCCCAGATTAAATTCCCATGGGCCAAAGACATAGGAATGATTTATTAGTGGAAAATTCTATAAAATTACTGTTCCATTCTGCAAAGTGTGACCGAGTACCAGGAGTGGTTTGCCCTTGGCATCAAGCTTATTCTAATATTAGTACCACTTATTGAATTCCGACTTCAAAGGACACAGACCATGAGGAGTTTTCATTCTAAAGCAAACAATGTAGTTTCTCTACTTGCTGTGAAAAATCATTATAGATTGAAAACCTGAACTGGGTGTCAGAGAATTGAGGCTAGAGTAACAATTGAATCTTAGTAAAAAAAAAAAAAAAAATGGTAGTCATCACCCAAGAACTGTCCTACCCACAGACCTAAAATCCTGCCAGAAATTATGTCTTCTCCACATTGTTGCAGTTTAGGCTATTGAATGTCATCATACTTTTGTCACTTATTATTCCATCATCTAATTAAATAATAGGTATTTAGTGCACCTTATTTTATGCAAAGAACTATGTTATGTCCTACCGAAGGCACAGGGAACTGACAAATTCTCTCCCTAAGGAAGCTTTACATGTATTTGAATATGTCAGTGAATACTCAGTAAATGTTTATTTTTAAAAATGCCTCTACTAACCTCTTGTTAGAAAAAACACACTGACTTTTCATAAGTTTTACTAAAATATGAGCCATTCTGTGAAGTCTTACCTTACTTTCAGTCCTTCAGCAGATACTAATCGTTCTTTCATCTTTATTATCACATGATGTTGTAACATATTTTTGTTCCATATCTTTTTGTATGTGTGCCAGGCATATCTAAGTTCATAAATATGTTTATGCAAGAATATGTGCTTGTGCAGGCTTTTATATCTTGCCCTATCACACACACACACACACACACACACACACACACACACACACACACACTCCACCATCCTATCTAATAAAAGAGTAACATGCAAATGTGACCATACCTTGGCTCCTGATTGGCTATGCTACCAGCCAATCAGGAGTGGGGGGTGGGGCCACGGAGTAACTGACCCTGCCTCTCCTGCCACCTCTGCACAGCCTGGGGAATGAGTGTCATGGGCCTGGGGAGTGGATGCTGAGCTGGTGGTTCCAGCAAGCCCACAGTGCCAGTTCCCCATGCCTCACGGAGGCACAGCGGGAAGGCTGGCCACTGCTGTGCTTTGCCATGGGTGCCTGGGGTCTGAGATCATGATGGGCGCAAGCACAGGGGACCCAGAGGGGTCCTAGATCGCCATGGTGGAGGGGCTAAGGCAGAGGCCATTAAGGGTGATCAGGCCAGGAGAGGGAAATACAGTTGGGGGTGATCAGGCCAGGAGGGGTGGGCAGTTGAGGGTGATCAGGTTGATGGTGGGGGCAGTTGGGACCGAGCAGGCCAGCAGAGGGGACCAGTTGCAGAGTGGTTAGCCAAGCAGAGTGGTTAGGGGTGATCAAGCAGTCAGGCAGGTGAGCGGTTAGGAGCGGATGGTGAGGGGGTTGTCCAAGTGCCAGTTTAGGCCCGATCCCACAGGGATCTCAGATTGGAGAGGATGCCGGCCGGACTGAGAGACACCCCCCACACACCCCCCACGTGCACAAATTTCATGCACCAGGCCACTAGTCTTTTAGAATATGGGTAGAGAACCATTCTTCTACCAAGGGTCATTTGGATATTTGGAACATCATTCACAGGGAAAACAAAATTATCAACTTAAAATTAGCCTGCTACATTTGGTTAAATATTTAATTAACTCACCCCTAATGCTTTGGCAGGGGTAGACCAAATGATTTTGTGGGCCGTTTAAGGCCCAAAGGCCAGACATTCCCACATGTGGATTAGGAGGTTGGCAAAGCTTTTTCTGTGAAGGGCCAGGTATCAAATACTTTAGTCTTTGTGGCCAATACAGTCTTGGTAGTAATTATTCAACTTTGCCATTATAGAGCAAACACTTTTAAGGCCCACAGGCCAGACATTCCCACATGTGGATTAGGAGGTTGGCAAAGCTTTTTCTATAAAGGGCCAGGTATCAAATACTTTAGTCTTTGTGGCCAATACAGTCTTGGTAGTAATTATTCAACTTTGCCATTATAGAGCAAACACATAAACAATCTATAAAAGAATGGGCAGGGCTAAGTGGCAATAAAATTTTATTTGCAAAAATAGGCAGTGGCCAGGATTAGGTTTGACACACCCTGTTTTAGACTTAATTTTTAAAATTTATCTCTGTACTTTCATAATGCTGTGAAAGTAGAGTGGATCAAAAGAAAAGGCTTGAACTCAACTACTTTATTTCTTTATGTGATTACAAAAAGCAATTGATTTTGAAAGTCAAAGGAGGGAAAGATCACCAAGATGGCAGGTCTATAAAACAGTGATATTGATGAGATTGATAAAGAAGTAGAAAAAGTGTTTTGGAACAGAAAGTAATATATCAGTGTTTTGTTCAATCTACCAACAGACTATCCAACTGGAAATACCCTATAGAAAAAAAGATGGATAAGTCTAAACATAAAGTTAGAAAACTGTAGGTTAGAGAAGCATATTTTTGACCATGCACCAAAAATGAGCAAATAGTTGGAATTATTTTAAAATTATTTCTTTCTGAGGAACCAAGTTTAAACAAATAGATGGATGGATGGATGGATAGATGGATGGATAGATAGATAGACAGATAGATAGATGAAATAAATAAATAAATAAATCATCAGAAGGCTAAGAACAATGACCTGAAGTAATCTAAAGGGAAATGTCAATGTTCAAGTATGGGACTATAGATTGAATTGTTCTCTCTCCCAAATTCATAATTTGAAACTCTAACCCCGAATGTGATACTATTTGGAGATGGGGCCTTTCAAAGGCAATTAGGTTTAGATGAGGTCATGAGGGTAGGCCATCATAATGGAATTAATGCCCAATAAGAAGAGATACCAGAGAGTATTCTCTCTCTCCCCACCTCTCTCTCTCTCTCTCTCTCTCTCTCTCTCTCTCTCTCTCTCTCTCTCTCTCTCTCATATAAGGACACAGCAAGAAATCATCTATCTGTAAGCCAGGAAGAAACTTTATCATATACAGAGTGAATAAGAGAGAGAGGCTGAGAAAGAACCTATTCATCATTGCCCAGCACTTTGTGTACATTATTTAATTCATCTTCACAAGAATCATCTAGGAGGTCATTACTGGAGACTCCGGGCTGGGCTAGCACACGATGAAACTAAATTTCAAAAGTAAATATCTCCAACCACAGAACACGTGCTCTTCCTCATGTTCTGTGCATTGTCTCCTGCTCAGTGGAAAAAAAAATCTGTGGCAGAAATAGGAGAACTAACCAGAAGGGTTAAAAAAGCACTTGAAACAAATGAGAGAAGAGCTAAAAGAAAAATGTATGGGAAAGGGCCTCGTATAGCCTCCTGGGAGTTTACTGAACGGAGAAACAACGTGCTCTCAGTGAGTGGACAGTGATGATACTGAGAAGCCTGCTGCAGTGGCTTCTTTGGTGATGTTCTGTGCTAAATGGTTGAGGAGCCATTGTCTTCTAATTCTTAGACCCCTCACTGATGCATTAGCAAGCTCAATGTCCACAGATTCCACTGACATAATAAGGAAGGTATCTGGCCTGAAGGTCATTCATCCTCCATAAGCACAATAATGGCCAATGAAAAGCAAGTAAAGATAGGCTGCTTCTAGAACATCTGCATTCAGGTTGCAGATATTAACATGAGGGATGACGGGAGTTTAAATGAGAATCCTTCGAGTGGAAAACTGCCTTTAAAGGCAACTAGCAATTGTTTGGATGTTGAAATAAAACTGACAGAGGAGTTCCAGTGATGCCTCAGTCACTGCTCCTGTAACAGATGGTGTCTCTGTTGGCAAGGAGGGGATTTGGCAGAAAAGAAACTCTAAGAGAAAGAGGAATTTTCAGATCTTGAAGCAGCACTGAAACATCCAGGTAAGTGTCTGAGAAATGCCTGGAAATTCAGCCCATTACTTTCAAAGTTGCTGTGTGAGTAGGAAAGACAGATGGAGATGATCTGAATCTCCATAGGCAGAAAACTGCCAATATTGCAAAATGGTTTGCCGGTTACACATCAGTAACCCTTTCAGGTAGAAGCCTTGATCTGCAAAATTGATTTTGATGATTTCAAATCTTATTCTTCTTTGGGATGTCTAATTAGATTAAAAAGATTTAATTTTGTAGTCAGAAAAGGAAACATATGTGTCCCAATTAAAAAAGCTAATCTCACATTTCCTGTGACATAGGAAGTCACATCTTGGTAGGATCAAAACCATAAATTAATGTATTCAGTAAATCACAATTCAGATTAGGCAAGGCCTACAAGTGTGTCTATATACCAGTAAGCTGCCATGCAAACTGTCTTTCAATTTAAAAGTAGCACATATTTAGTCTAACTGAAAATATCATTAATGTGAAGAATCTGTGTATGTGTATTTTCATTTCTTCCAGAATCTTCATTATAGAAAAACAAACAGTCTTTGGTCATTGTTTTCAAACATGGAGGTTGTAGATGTCCTTGTCCCCCACTCCCCTTTCATCACTATTTCCACCAACACCTGGAAACCTGTCATTGCAAGCCATCATCTAATCCTCTGGTTTGGCATTCACCTAAGATTTTTTAAATGCATCTCAATGTTATAAACGTTAAAAAACACACAATCAGAATTGTAAGTGGTGATTTCACACAAAGAAGCAGCAGTTTGAAGTCATCGCCACAGTTCTTGTTGATGGCTTTCAAGACCTTACCCACTCAGAACCTCCCACAACGATGGATAGTCTCTCTCCTGCCCTTCCCCTGAATGGCTTCACTCCAGCCATTGTGGCCTCTGCTCTGTCCAACACACACTCAGATTGCTCTTCCCTCAGACACTTGGCACTTGGTATTCCTTCATCTTGGAAAAAAAAACCCTCTCCCTTAGAAATCTTATTGCTGTGTTTAAATGTCACTTGCCAGAGCAGCCACACCAACCATCCTGTGTATCCCTTTATTGTGTGGAGTATGCAGCATTCTAAGGTGGTGTTCAAGATCCCCACTTCTTGGTGCATATGCCTTGCAATAATCCCCAAGACAATAATCCCTATCTGGGAAGACCCATCTGGGTAGACCTGACCTAATCACACGAGTCCTTTAAAATGGGTCGCCAGGCCAGAGCTAGAGAAAGTCAGTTTCCCACTAGCAGAGAGATAGATCCTCAAGCAATGACAGCCATGCTGTGAGTAGGACTACATGGGAGGAAGCAGTGGGTGGCTTCTAGGAGTTGAGGACAGCTTCTCGTTAGACAGACAGCCATAAAAATTGAATTTTAGTTCTATACATGCAAGGAATAAATTCATCCAACAATCCGAATGACTTTGGAAGAGGACCCCCCACTTTAGATGTGGCAGCAGCCCTGGCTGACGCCTTGATTTCCGCCATGTGAGACACCTGACCAAAGAATGCTGTCAGATAATAATTTGTCTTATTTTCACCTGCTATAGGTTTGGTACACAGAAGTAGAGAACAAATACCTTTTTATTTTGTCCAAAGCATTTATTCCCATCTAGTATATTAGATATATCATATATTTTTTTCTGCAATTTTTACTGTCTCTCCTCGCTAGAATATAAGCTCTATGGAGGCATGGACTTTACTGTTTGGTTCATTATGGTATCTCCACATCCTAAAACAGTGTCTTCAACGTAAGGGACTGTAAATGAGTATTTATTAAAGGTCATTCACCCAAGGAAGAAAGGAAACTTTTCATTTTAAGAGGGTGGGTGCTTTCTTTAAAAAAAAAAAATCAAGGTATAACTTATTGTTTGATGACACTCAGGAAATGTGGGAAGGTCACTTCCCAGGAGATTGGCTACTGTCTCCTATCCTTTCCCCATCTCGCACTCCTTTCCTAATGTCTGGAAATAAGCTAAAGTGCACCCTTGTCAGCAATGAGACTCATCTATGTCTAAAGCAGGTGCTAGCAAATAAATGCAGCATTCACTGAAGAACCCAAAGAAATCTCCAAAATAAAAACAAAATGCAAAGCAAAATTAGAAGAAGATACTTCTTTACCCCTAGTACATCGAGTAGTAGCAATACTTAGACAAAATAAACTAACCAGTATTAGTAAGAATGGGAAGAAATTGAAAGCCTTGTGTACTGTTAGTGGAAATGAAAAATGGGCAGTTGCTATGGAAAACAGTGTGGCAGTTCCTCAAAAACTTAAAATTAGAATTATCATAAGATCCAGCAACTCCACATTTGGGTATATAATAAATATAATTGAAAGCAGGGTCTCAAGTGAATATTTGCATTTCCACGTTCAGAGTAGTCTTATTTATAACAGCTATCTGTGGAAGAAGCCCAAATGTCTATTCATGAATGAATAAGTGAAATCTGGTTTATACATACAACAGAGTATTGTTCAGAATTAAAAAAGGAAGGAACTTATGATATATGCTAAAACATTATGGACCTTGAGGACTTTATGCTTATACCACTGGGCTATATACTTAAAGATAGTTAAATGGCAAATTTTGCATGTATTTTACCACAATGAAAAATTGAAAAAACCTGTTAAATCACTAAATATTTTTTTTAAACCAGCAATTGGGATGATGCTTAAAATTACAAAAATAGAAGGATGGATAAACAGGGAACCAGTGCTGATATGAAATGGGGAAAAACATAAATATTTTGAGTGAGTCAGGGAATAATCCACCAAAATTATGAAGCTTAAATACCTTAAGCATAACAATGGAGTGGAAAAGAATTTTTAAATCAAAAAGAAGATGCAAAATAGTAGACAAATACACAGCTAGAGCAGAAAATTTTATCTTGCCTTTTTAAGAAATGGACAGATTAAATACCGGTAGGTAAAAAACAATAACAGTGCTATAGAGGAAATATAACAATCAAGGGGCTAGAATAACAAATGTACATCTACAAATATCTAAAAGCTTTGTGCTCCAAAAATAGAATATACATTTTCTTGTAAGACATTGACTACATGTCACTTTCTAAAGCTACCAAAAAGAAGTCATTCTTAGAGACCACAATAGAAAAAAAATGAAAATTAACAATAAAGATATTTCTCCTCCAAAAATCAAGGGAATGAAACTAAATATAACAGAAGGAAGACACTAATGAAAGAAAACTTATGAAAAACACACCTACTAAAAAAGTAGAATTTAATAAGGTTTAAAGTAAATTTTCTAAAAAGCTCCCTAAAATAAAGAAAAAAACAAAGTTTTGAAATTATGATGTTCCAAAGAGAAGGTTGCAAAAAATTAACTTTAGGAAAAAAATTTTAAAATACACAAAGGAAACAACTTTAGGGGGCAAAGGGAGGGCAAATAATTATAATTACAGAGGATTATTGAATAAAAATAAAAGGCAGGTAAGGAAAGATAGAAAAAAATATCTTTAAGACAATATATTAGAAAATATTCCTTGGGAAATATACATATATATTTATATTATTGGCTCACAAAGAAAAATTAAAGGCAAGTTGTACCATAAAAGTGTCACTAGACCTATCAGATTTTTAAATAAATATCCTGTTTTGAATTTTTTCACACAAAAAATATTGTAAAATAAATGGACAATTGCCTCTATTACTATTATTCAACACAAAATCATTTTCATTACGATTTCTTATACAACTAAAAGTAAATCAATAAAAATTTAAGTGAAATAATTTAAAATAAAAAATAATAAAGATGCAAAATATGCATTTTACTTCTCAAGGTCTCACCACAGTGAAACAAAGTGGTCATAAACACAGAATAAATAATAAATTCAAAATGTTTTTAGTATCTATTCATATTTAAAGCCTGTGGAGTATATATACATAGGGTATACTCATATCTCTTTAACTATCCTGTGGCAAACAGATTTATTTGTGCTAAACAAAGATTCTAGGAAATGCATGTCCTAACAATTTAGAGATATATGGGAAACAGATGCTTCCACGAACAAAAGAATTTATTTCTCTGCAGATGTTGCCATGGAAGGTCTGTTATCCTGTTGTTGTGGCGAGCGCATATGAAAGAGAAGCACAGCGCTGCTTTAATCCACAAAGACTCACTAATGGAAACCCACAATATTTTCCAGAATCCACCACCACAAGATAGCAGATGGTGAGGGTACAAATTACAGAAAATTGTTAAGACATTCTATGGTGAATACATTAGAACATGTATTACAAGGTTAATAATGGAACTCGGCAGACATTAGCAGATAGACAAGAGGAAAAGATTCCCTCAAAATGAGATTTGAATGGGATAGAAAGCCAACTACTGTGGTATATTAGCAAGGCCAAGACTGTCATGGTGAAAACTTACATTTATAAAGGAAAGAATGTGAGCTCCTTTTTAAAGTTTGTACCTCACTGTGGAGGACCGGATATTTATTCAACATTTATGGTTCATGGCTATGCACCACAGATGGTGCTGGGGACTTGGAATTCCAAACTGGAAAGGCCCAAACTTTCCTCTTTTGAAATCACCATCCAGTTGTTGCAATTAAACAATGTTGGTGTGTGATGAGTAGAGAGAGCAGTCCAGATTGGGACTAATTGACTAAGTTGGAGAAAGGAGGAAATGAGGGAAAAAATGATATAGGACTTGGGAGCTGGAGTACTGTGGGGAGCAATCAGGCGTGTTTAGAGAACTGTGAGAAATCAGGCTTTATTGACTCACAAGTGAGAGCGGAGCCAGGATGGGGCCTGAGGCTGTATGTGGCTGGGGCCCTGCTTGAAGGGCTGATGATGTGAATGCAAAGTGTTCACCTTGTGTCCTCAGTGTTGGAAGGCAGCTGCAATGACATGGCCAGACTTGCATTCTGGAATTCCTAGAGGTGCCTGGGGCCAACTGGAGATGGAAATCAGTTAAGACACTGGATGAGATAGTCAAAGCAAGCAACAATTAGGGCCTGAGTTCATGTCTCTCTTAGGTGGGTCAAATATGTGGTGAATAAACTAATAAAAAGGCTCTCTCTACTATTTTTATTTTAATTTTTTAATGGAGAAAAGAAGAGAGAAAGAAGAAGAAGGAAAGAGGCCTAAAAGGGGGAAAGAACCAGACTTCAACTTAACAATTCCACTGTTCATAAAGGGTTAAAATTTAGGATGACCAAATCCCATTTTTTTCTTAGTACACACCATATTCTTTCTTAGTATTCTTATATTCTTGTAATAGCTTTCCTCACCCCCACCCTCAATGGCTCCTGGACATTTCCTCATTCTTCTTTATAGCAGTCCGATATCTGTATTGGTGGCCCACTTCAAATTCTTTTCCATTAGTTCTTCTCACATTCACAATGACTCGTCTCTCCTGAAAACAAGACTAGGCATTCTTGAGTATATGATGCATTTTATTCTTCCTAACTATTTTATGTGTTCCCATTGCCTTCCTAATTAATGTTCCTAGAAGACAGAGAGTTCTAATAATTTGTAAGCATTTCAGCACCTAGCAAAGTATTGAGCACACAGGAGCATCAAATTTAAGAGTCATAAGGGACCTAAAATCCTATCTAATAAAAAAGGAATATGCTAATTGACCATCACTCTGTCACAAAGATGGCTGTATCCACAGCTGAGGCCAAGTTCCCATAAGGAGCCTTCACGAGCAATCAGCAGGGACCTGAGGCTATGCCCTCCCCTGCCTCCATTTGGCTTGGGGACCTCAGGCCGTGTGCCCCACCCAGCAGGGCTTGACAGAGGATCTCAGGTCATGCCCCCCACTAGAAGAGCTTGACAGGGGACCTCAAGATGTTATTCTGGTCCTGATGCTGGGCTAGAGGACCTCAGGCTGTCCGACCCACTCCAGAACCAGGCCAGGGGACCTCAGACTGAACTCCCTGCCTGGAAGGGCTTAACAGTGGACCTCAGGCTGTGCCCCCCTCCCATTGGGGCTTGATGAGGGAGCTCAAGGTGCACACCCAGTTCTGGGTCAGGGGAACTCAGGCCACACCCCCACCCAGCAGGGCTTGATGGGGGACCTGAAGCAGTGTTGGGCCAGGGGACCTGAGGCTACAGCTTGATGGGGGACCACAAGGCACCCCCTCCCAGTCTGGGCTGGGGGACCTCAAACCATTCCCCTCTGACCTGAGGCTATGCCTCCTGCTTGGCAGGGCTTAACAAAGATGGGACTGGCCTAGCCCAATTCTGGGAGGGGGCGGAGTGAGGCCAGGTCTGGGTCTCATGCAATTTTGAGGCACATGTATTTGGGCAGGAACTTGACTGTGGGCTCATGGTGAGCCCCAGACTCATAGGAGGAAAGTTTACATATACATTTTACTAATTTTCTTTCATCTCTGACACTTCTATTATAGAGAAAGGGCAAATACCAATATTAAATTATTTCCTCTAATTAATTGCCTTTTAATGTGCACAAATTTCATGCACCAGATCACTAGTTATCTTATAAAAACCTCTTGTGTTAAAAATGAGAAAACTCTTATTTAGAAAGATTAAGAGTCTTAGGATTACACCACTAGAGAAAGAATTAGGATTAGAACCTTGCATTTATTGAGCGAAGCATATTTTTTGAGAGCCTACCATGTACCAGCTCATTTTATCATTTTAGTTTTTTAGAACATATTCTTATTGATTTCAGAGAGGAAGGAAGAGGGAGAAAATAAACATCAATGATGAGACTTATTGATCAGCTGCCTCCTGCATGTCCCATACTGGGAATTGAGCCTGCCTCCTCGGGCATGTGCCTTAACTGAGAATTGAATCTTTACCTCCAGGTTCATGGGTTGATGCTCAACCACTGAGCAACACAGGCTGGGCTATTTTAGTATTTTTGTATCAGAAGACCAAAGGAGATAATCTGGAATGTCAAGACAGATCACAGTTCTAACAAACTGCTGATTTGATTGGAAGAGCATGCTGCTGAAGTTTGCATCAGAGGCTGCCAGTGTGTTAGACAGACCTGAGTCCCAGGTTCTGCAGAGATCCACTGGGAAGGTTGCTAATGGAAGTTGTGAGAGATATTGTACCTGAAAACGCCATCTCCTGCATAAACACTGAGAGAAGATGCGCTAGGTGTACCCAAAGAGGAACAGGTTCTGAACATTGTCTATGAGCGGTCATGACCCAGCTCACAGAAAGTTCCAAAAGGAGTAAAATAGAGGATGCAGTGAATCCTAAAACACTCAAAGGAAGCACTCTCTCTCTCCTGAAAGCAACAGTTAAACTAATTACAAAGAACTGAGGGTCTTGTACTCCAATTAAATATTCATAGAACTCCATTTACGTGCTGCATTTAGAAGTTGAGAGACTTTAAAAACCTTTCTGCATTCCCAGGAGTCAGCTAATCCATTAGAAATGTGATACCCACTCTAATGCACAGGAGCAGGGAGCCAGCTGAGCTCTGGAGCCTTTTCAAGAGCTGCAGGCAGGGGCTTGAGGATGCTAAGTCACTGTTCAGCAGATTGCGGCTCATGAGCCACATGCTTGCAGCTCTTTGGCCCCTTCAGGTGTGTCTCTTCCACAAAATACCACGGCCTGGGCGGGTCTATTTTGAAGAAGTTTTGAAGAAGTGGCGTTAGAAAAAGTTTAAGTTTAAAAAATTGGGCTCTCAAAAGAAATGTCAATCGTTGTACTGTTGATATTTGGCTCTGTTGACTAATGAGTTTGCTGACCACTGTGCTAAGTCATTCTGGCAGCAAATCCCTGGCCCTTCTCACCTGTGAGGTTCATCACCAAGCAATTAAGCAAAAGAGAAGGAATGCTAAGGGGAATAATGCAAAGTGAGAGGGCAACGCTTCATGGTGACAAAGACGTTATTTTCTTAGTTGGTCATGACAACTGATTCATATATGGCCTAGCAGGGAAATATATAGTATTCACAGAATTTAAACATATATTTAAGTTGACCTTGCTTATAAATGTGTTTACACAAAGATGACTAGCCGCTGTAAAGAGAGGTGACTCTTTCCCCATATTTTCCACTTTACATTTTGTCAGATGAGGAATCAGTAAACTACAGGTGTGTGAGCCACAGTCATCTTGTTGCCTGTTTTTATATATAAAGGGTGACTGGAACACAGACATGTATGTTTATTTTGCATTAATGAGTATATGATTGAGTAGTTACAACAAAGATGATATGTCCCACAGAGCCAAACATATTTATTGTTTGATCCTTTACAGAGAAAAAATTGCCAACCCCTGCTTGAAGGTCATCGATGTTATAGACAAAATTCAAAGTTTTACTTGAACCAAGCCACATGTGGCTTCATTGTACTTAAATGTATTGATTAAACACGCACGCTTCCACACACACATAATGAAGGGGAAACTGAAGATTTGAGATGTAAATGAAGACAGAATTCAGCGAAGTGATGTTTTTTTACAGTCTGCTTCATTTGAAAAGGCATAAACAAGAGGAAGTGTTTGAGTATTACAATGCAACCATCACCGAGTAACAGTTTTTGGTCCCATCTCCTTGAATTTCTAGCCATTTGTCAGCATTTTTCTGAACTTAACTGGTAGAAACCATCTTTTACTTTCAATTCCTTCCACCCAAAATGGGTGGGGAAGAATGATTCAGGGTGACAGAAGAAACTGCCTGGGTTAAATCTGTTTGTTATGTACCAGATGGGCTGGAAAGTGTGATGGAAACAATCCTTTACAGCCTCTCTCTGTCCTCCAAACACTTTATTTATTCAGAGCCAGTCTTCCACGACACATAAGAAATACATATGTTGTTTCATTTATTATTTACCTGACATGTCGTTAGTAACTAGAGTCGGAAACCATCTCAACACACAATTTCTTTTTTATTATTAAATATATTTTTATTGATTTCAGAGAGGAAGGGACAGGGAGAAAGGGATAGAAACATCAATGATGGGAGAGAATCATTGATTGGCTGCCACCTGCACGCCCCCTCCTGGGGATCAGAACCTGCAACCTGAGCATCTGCCTTGAAAGGGAATGGAACCTTGACCTCCAGGTTCATAGGCCATAGGCTGATCTTAACCTCAGGTCAGCATGGTGATTAAATACAAGATTCTTACTGGAGTTTTCAACTCAGATCTTTCTGGAAATAAGAGCAGGTGGAAATAAATAAATAGCAACACTGTGGTTTCATATATCTGTGTCTCTGTGTGTGTTTGTGTGTGTGTTTTCTTTTTCTTGCATGGCAGAATGAAAGCATGAAAAGGCAACCAACCACATACTCTTCAGGTGAGAAAGAAGTGTTTAAAGAGTAGAAAAGGATATTTGTTCCTTTGCACCTCTGGAGTGCTAACTTCGAAGGTAACCTGACAAGAGTCACCTCAGTCATCTCTTGGGCGGGGTGAATGTGACCTTTTTTTTATATATAATAATTTATTTTATTTTTGAATATATTTTATTGATTATTGACAGAGAGAAAGGGAGAAGGACAGAAAGTCAGAAACATTGATGGGCTGTGTATTATTATCTTTGCATTTCCTCAGCACCTTGCACAAGGTCTAGTAAACAAAAGGAGCTAGATTCCCATGGTCTCAGGGAAAACAATGGCAAAATGTGGGTCTGCTTCTTAAGACTTGTGACTTTTCACTACATCATCCTCAGGGCCAATCCTGATGATTGAGAAGAGGAATCCACTGCCAAAGATAGGTGCCTCATGCCCACAGAGCTGATGGCTCATCCCCATAGGGCAGCTGAGCTCGGTTTTGCTCAACTGCCCCAGCAAGTGGAAGAAAAGGGTTCCATGCTGCTGCCAATCAAGCCTGCAGGGAACCAAGAACTCCTCACCACAGGTTATTCCCTTGTCTAGCCCTGTCCAGCACAGTGTACTTGAGTTTCTTGTCTTACAATTTCCCTTATTTAAAGCTTACTGTTTTCTTTTCATTTTTTTAAAAAAAATTGTTTTAGTAGACTAGGTACCAAGGATTGTAAGGCACATTTCCAACTGTAAATATTTTTAGTAACTCTTCACGGTTTTCTCTCTTTTATCTTTTATCTTTCTTTTTTGTTACCTTGTTGTACACACACACATTTGTGTACATTTGTGTGTGTGTGTGGGGGGGAATGGAGGAGGGGGAGTCAATGCTTGGAGGAGGGGGGAAATCAATGCTCATGCAGTGTATTTATTTTTGAACTGTTTTCTTTCTCTTAGCATTCTGCTTTAAATAAAGAGAGATAAAATTTTAAAGGTGAAAATAACCAGGGGAGGGAAAGAGTGAAATGTGAAAATATCACCAAAGATAATTTAAACATTACTAGGTTGTTATTACTCTAACAAGAATTTGATTAACTTTTAAAAATGACACTAAAGGATTGCCTTGTAAGCAATCCTTGTACTTCCCCAAGTTCATAGATTCACAGCATTAATTTTATAACTTGTTCCTGCTGGTCTACATTTTTAAATTTTTTTTAAAAAATCATCTGAATCCCTTTTTAGTAGAAATAAAGATGTGGATCCAAGAATCTGGGGTGAAAAGTTCAGTGTGTAAAATATCTTTGTTGCCCATGCTCTTAGTGGTCTTAGAGACTGGTTTGCTTTAATCTGACAAAGAATGAGCTTTATGAAAAAAAAGTGAACCATATTTATGTATTTTCTCATGTAAATAAATATTCACTTATACAAATTGCATATTTAAACAAATTATGCAGACAACTCTCAAAATCTTTTCCATATTTCATCCCACTGGTCTTATACATTTAACATTCTAAAAGAGGTTAGTCTGACATTTAGTTACTATCTTAGATGTTATGGCACCTAAATTGTTCTTATTTCAATCTCTGCCTCAGCAATAAGAGAAACTGAGGCCTTATATACAATTTATATTTCATAGTAATGAAATAAGTCTCTACCTAATATGAGTTTATTTTAAAAGAATGTAGTAATGATATGAGCAGGAAGCTCATAACTAAAAAGCCGTGTTTTGGAGTTCATTTCCAGATGAATGATCAAGTGTTGAGAGAGTGATTAAAGCTCAAGTCATAAAGCCTGTGAGAGTGAAAAAGCTGCCAGGTGACAACCTAACCAAGGGGCCCATAGCACAGCTGCCGCCCAGTGACTCCTAACTGGGGCCAATTTTGCCTCCTAGGGGACATATGACAATGTCTGAAGGTGTCTGTGAGGGCGGGGAATGCTACTAGCTAGCGTTTAGTAGATAGAAGCCAGGGATCCTAACTTTCCTACTATGCAAAGGAGAGCCCCACGCAAAGAATTATCTATGCTAAAATGTCAAGCAACAAGTGTCAAGGTTGAAAAGCCCTGTGCTAGCCTGGCTAGTGTGGCTCAGTGGTCGAGTGCTAACCTATGAACCAGGAGGTCATGGTTCCATTCTGATCAGAGCACATACCCAGATTGCTGGCCTGGTCCCCAGTAAGGGGCATACAGGAGCCAGCCAATCGATGATTCTTTCTCATCATTGATGTTTTTATCTCCCTCTTCCTTCCTCTCTGAAATCAATAAAAATATATTAAAAAGTAAAACCACAAACAAACAAACAAAGCCCCTAGCTCCCAACCCATAAATTAGATGTTGCCACAGCCTATATTTTCAAAATACAGTTCTTGTCATGAGTAGTGTATCCATCCTATAAATGGAAAAGAATAAAAATACATTATTTCCGTTATTTCTGCAATATTCCCAACATAATCAGAGGTCCCATCGGGTGTTGCATGACTGAAGCTGTGGGTTAACCATACTAACTAGGAGCTGACCCACTTAAATGGAGACTTTTTTGACCTTTCTCAAAGAATGTGCAGGGGAAGGGGAAGGGGTGGGAAGGGGGGAGTGTTTTATTTCTCATTCTATTGCCAATTCCTCAAAAGCCTTGGGAAAAAGACAATCTTCAAGTTTAGAATACACAAGTTCAGAATTACTTACAATCAGAAAAAAAATTGTGTTTCACCTCTAAGCAAAGAAGAAACATTTTTTTAAAGGTAAAAGATTCTTTCACTTTTGATTGTATCTTCTTGAGGAATTTTCCACAACCCAAAATTGGGTTAAAGTTACATATTATATTAACAAAGTGCTATTTAATTTTAGACTTATAAAGCAGAGAGGATGGCAAAGTATTTGCAAAGGTGTTTCCCACATCAGCTATTTCCTGCAAGGCAGCTCAGAACCCTTACTGTGCGAATGTGCCCTATGAATCTCCATCGGTGGAGGGTATCTCACAGGGTCTCCTAAACATTTTCCACTACAGAACCCTTTATTTGGTTGAATTTTATGGAATGTGAGTGCTGGAAGCCAATTCCAGCATGTCAGCAGGGCTGAATCATCTGGAGATGTCTGAGGACATTTCCCCAAACCTGAAATGATTCCTTGCTGCCAGACAGCTAAGGGCATTTCAATCTACATGTTATTGCCCCCTCCTGGCCAAACACCTGAACAGCCATAGACAATTTCCCACAATCTGACAATGAATTCTGTATAACAAACCCTGGCCTTTGAAATGTATATCTACCTTGCCTTAGGACAATTTGTGTTAATAAAAAGCAAGGGGTCCTGAGACAAGAGAGAACTTAGTTCTTTTAGCTAAGTCTTTTCTGACTCTCCATAATGCTTTCCAAAATTATGTTTTGCCTCTGGACTCTCTGTTAATTCACACACAGTGCTTCTCCAGGTTCCTGAACCCTTCTAGATGGTGGAACAAGACCACCAGCATGTGAGCTCCATGGAGCATATTTGAAAGCACTAGAATGGTAAGCCTGGCCTCTTCCAAATAAAATCTCCCTCTGTGTGGAATACAAGTAATGGCCTTGGCCAGCTCATCTGATGGATCTGTTAGCTAGCTTGTTCCTCATTTAAATGGACCGAGTCAAGCTTGTGCAAATGCAGTTAATTGGCTTGTTCTAATGAATATGGATTGAGTTGTCCTCTCACTCTTTAAGAGCCTAAACCCTGCCAGAGCCAGCTGGTAACATTCTGTAGAATACAAGCATTCTAGGCCTCTCAGAATGGGTAGGTTTTCTACTTTCTTTCTTATTTAAAGACACTTTCCCAACATATTGCTCAAATTAGACTTAAAGCAACGAAGACATAGAAAGAACATGCTATCAGGCCTTTCAAAACAGCATTGTTTCTCCAATATCAAAGTGACCAGTTTAAGTAAATCTTTACACAAATAGAAAAATAGGTATAATAATAATTAATAATAATAATAATGTACATCAGCAGTGCCCCCAAAGGTTTAATTCATTAAAAAAAATTTTCATTGAATGAGAATGGATTTAATACCCCATATTAGACAGAATAAATTGTGCATATTTTTCTAAATATGTTGCCCTTTACTTATAAGACAATAGCATCTATCTATAATACAAAGGACATATGCTATAAGGCACAATTTCAGTTCCAGGGAAGAGTTTATTTTGATTTTCCCACATTCTCTTGCCTAGAACTTAAAAAAAAAAGTTCTTTTTTAAAAAAATCCTCATCCAAGAATGTGTTTTCTTTTTTGTTTTTTGTTTTGTTTTGTTTTACTGATTTTCAGAGAGAGGAATGGAGAGGGAGAGAGAGAGAGAGAAACGTCAATCAGTTGCCTCCCATGCATGCTCCAACCAGGAATCGAACCTGCAATCTGAGTATATGTCCTTACTGGGCATCGGCCCCAGGATGACACTTCAACCAAGCCACACGAGTCAGGGCCCTAGATCTTCTTATCAAGAGTAAGCATTTGTAATTTGGGCCCCTAAATCTCTTCCCAGTTTTCACTCATTTCCCCATTTCCCTCCCATCTGGCAACAATCAGAATATTCTCTGATCTATGAGTTTGTTTCTGTTATGTTTGTTTGTTTTATGGATTTTACATTTGAGTGAAAACATATGGTATTTGTATTGCTCTAACTCATTTTATTCGCATAGTAGCCTCAAGGTCCATCCATGTTGTTGCATATGGCAAAATTTCATTCTTTTTTATGGCTGAGTAATATTCCATTGTATACATGTAACACATCCAGTCACAAAATGTAAACTACAGCACAGGGAATATAGTAAATAATCCTATCTAATAAAACAGTAATATGCAAATTGATAGTACCTCTTCTACACCGACAAGCCACGCCCGCAAATCAACCAGGGAGTGGGTATGCAAATTAACCCAACCAATGTGGAGGTTAATTTGCATATCCAGGTGGAGAGCATAGAAGGAAGCCAAGCACTGCATAAGGGAGCAAAGCTGCAGAGAATCAAGCAAGGGGGGTGCCAGAGAAGGGAGGGAAGCAGGCCAGGAGGGAGCAAGGCAGAAGAGATGGGAGGGAGCGAGGCAGGAGAGAAGGGAGCAAGGCAGCAGAAAAGGGAGTGAGACAGAGGAGATGGGAGGGAGCTATGAAGCAGAGGAGGGAGAGAGTGAGGCAGCGGAGACAGGAGCGAGGCAGCAGAGAGAGGAGGGAGCTTTGCTCAGGCTGCAGGAAGCCCTATTCTTGCAGGAATCTTCCGGCAATGGGCCTTTAGTATTATAATAACTGTGTAAGATGTCAGATGGGTACTAGAATTACTGAGGTGGTTACTTCATAAGTTATATAAATGTATAATTTATACATTTCAGAGATATTCCTGAAATGAATATAATATTGTCTGTAACTATAATAATTTTGTTTATAATTTAAAAAGAGTAAGTATTTGCTGGGTTGCAGTTAGTTTCAGGTAAATTTGAACCAAAAACGTCTTTTTATTTACCATAAGATTCTTATTGACTGAACAAATCAGCCCCATATAGGAATTAACTTCATTATAATGAATAACATCTTTAAAAATAGCATAGGTGTTTGCAGCTTAATATGGATACAGTATCTTAAAATTAAAACTTGCCCACAAATCTGAGGCAAAGTAGAGGAACAACAGAATTATATTCACTTCAACATTTATTTTCATTGTTCAAAATATAAAAGTCCAGAGATGATGGGAAATAGATGATCCCTTATTTCAAAAAGCTTACTTGTTTTTATTTTTCTTTCTTATTTATTATGTAATTTTCTCCAAGTTAAGTAGTCTTTTTCTCCCTTTATCCCCATGTCCCTTCTGATTCATTCACTTGTTTATTTATTCATTCATTCACTCACTGGACACTGTTTGAACATCTGCCAAGCAATATACCGTAAGGAGTGTAGTTAGTGCCTCTAAAGGTGTGCCAGAGAAGACAAGAGGAAACAGTGGAAATGGGTCTAATTCATAAAATTTTTAGCAGTAAATTCAGGTGAGAAGAACCAAAACAACCACTTCTAAATGAAGCAATATGTTTGTGCCTAATAAATGTTTTCAGTATTTAAATAAAATTTTTCTTTTCATATAATTCAGGGATCAGCAAACCATAGCTTGAGAATCAAATTTGGCCAACTTTGTGTTTTTATAATACTCATTAGCTAAGGATTTTTTTGTTTTCTTTTCTTTGTTTTTGTTGTTTGTGTGTGTTCTTACAGTTTTTAAGTAGTAGGGGGGACTCAAAAGAATAATAATATTTCATGATGTGAAAAGTGCATGAATTCAGATTTCACAGTGTTCTTAAGTAAAGTTGGATTGGAACACAGCCATACCCATCTGTTTATATATTGTCTGTGACTGCTTTTGTGCTATAAGAGCAGAGCTGAGTGGTTGCAACAGAGGCCTTATGGCCCACAAAACCTAAAATATTTACTATTTGGCCCTTTAAGGAAAAGGTTTCCCAACTTTACATATAATTGACCTGAGAAATGCATTACGTGTCAACACAGTAACTTCAAATTCTGTACTGTTAAAACAGATCAGTAAGGTGTTCTATTTATCTACCAACATATAAAATAGGCTGGAAAGAGATGCTCTGTCTAATTCCACATGCAACTATGTGCATACAGAATGAAGGAATCATAGTAGTCTGTGGTTTTTTTTTTTTTACTCCAAGTATAAAATATATATATATATATATATTTATATATACAAGAACCATTACACAATCCATCTACCCATTTAGATTAGCAACTCTGTTGATCCTACTAAAATACTAAGTCTGTTTACATGAAGAGTTTAGAAAGAATTTAAAGAGAAATATAGAAAGTAAGCTAGACAAAGTTGAAGGAAATCAGGATAACTTAGTGAAGGGAGGAGAAAGCCAAGGGGTGATTTACTGTTAGACTTTCAGGCATAAGGAAGGCAAAACAGAGACAAAGATCTTGAGTTATAGTTGAAGGCACCGAGCCTATGCATCAGGGAGACTTGTCTGACAAAATGTGTTGTTAGTCATGAAACTCTTTTATCTACAAAGACAATTATTCCTTTAAGTCTGGAAGTCCTGGATAAAACAAAACAAACAAAAAAGACATTTATCCATGCTATACTTTAGAGAAAAAGTAAAGTAAGGAGATAGGCTATATTAAGTGACCTCTCAGGATGCTTGGTCTTCTGACTTATTCTAAAACTATTTCTACAAATCTAGAAATGTTAATAATTTTTATTAGCGGTTGGGAGAAGGGAGTTAGAAGGGATGAGCAAGTGCATACATTAAGAGTATTGTGTCTGCTGGTTGTCCCTATAAAATGGGGGTAGGGTGGGAGAGAGGCCCCTCTAAGTATCTTTGCTGCATGAGCTTTAAACAACTCACATCAAGATGCTTCTTGCCAAAAGCACAGCTTTCCAAGTAGTACTGATATTCTTGGCCTTGATTTTTACTGATCAGCAAGCATATGTCAATAGGGATTAAATTAATTAGAGAAGATTTGCTAGATCATGTTCAAAGACAATAAAATTCCACAAGGTTTAGAGGCCATACAAGTTGGAGCACAAAGTGGTACACCTTGGGGAAGGATTAAGAGGAGCTAATTTTGTACCCAAAGGACGGTCATTTCCTATACCTCCTGCAAAAGGAGGCCTCTGCTTCAACATGTTTCCAATGGGAGAACTAGGTCAATTCCTATAGATTACATGTGTTGGGGAATGTCCTGTAAAAGTAAGGATTGCAGAAAAAAAAAAGGGATTGCATAAAGAAGCCTGAAGTGTAAAAGGCAAATGATTTCTTTTAAAACTGCACTCCTACCCTGTCTGGTATAGCTCAGTGACTAGTGTGTCATGTCAGCTTGAGGACAGAAAGGTCTCACGTTTAATTCCTGGTCAAGGGTGCATCCCTGGGTTTGATCTCAGCAACCAGTTGATGTCTGTCTCTCTCTCTCTCTCTCTCTCTCTCTCTCTCTCTCTCTCTCTCTCTCTCCTCCCTCCCTGTCTCCTTCCCACTTTCTTTAAAAATCAATGGGAAAAACATACTTGGGTGAGGATTAAGCAAAAGCAAAACAAAACACAACAACAACAAAAAGCTCTGCACTTCAAAAGTCCAAAGAAAAGGGATAGAATCTGAAGCTATTTTGCATTTTCTTAAGTTCTAAAAATAGGTTAAGAGAAGAATTTGCATTAATTGAGCCATGGGATAAATTTAGAATAGATTATTTTAAAAGCTATAGACTTTTAAAAGTTGGACTATTTTCAACTAGGGTGGCCGAATGGGAATATAGTCCTTCTAAATCAACCAAGAGACAGATAAATAACTTGAGAAGATTTCTCCCAATCTCAGACAACCTGTAGTATAGGACACATGGCTGCCTGTGCTTTATGATGAAGGTTTACCAAGAGGCTTGCCTGTAGGAAGACATCTCCTTCAAGCTCCTGTTCAGAATCAATCAAGGAATGGCCCCCATATAACTGCATTTCTATCAGATTCCCAGATGATGTTCCTGCTCTTGATCCAAGAACCACACATTGAGAACATTGAGAACAACTGGTCTAAAGCCACCTCATTGTCCTTTTCACACAATGTAGAGGTAAGGCAACAAAAAGACCTTAATTCCTAGTCTGCCATCCCTGAACATGAACATTTGTAATATGTTTTTTTAAAATTGATTTTTAGAGAGAGAGGAAGGGAGGAAGAGAGAAACAATAATGAGAAAGAGGAATATCCAATAGCTGCCTTCTGCATGCTTCCTACTGGGGATGAGTCCACAGCCTGGACATGTGCCCTGACCAGGCCTCAAACTGGCAACCTATTCGTCCATGAGTTGCTATTCAACCACTGAGCCACA
Organism: Antrozous pallidus; assembly: GCA_027563665.1. Taxonomy (NCBI): domain Eukaryota; kingdom Metazoa; phylum Chordata; class Mammalia; order Chiroptera; family Vespertilionidae; genus Antrozous; species Antrozous pallidus. The sequence continues at coordinate 47,394,615 of CM050524.1, read as the reverse complement.
CCAGTTAGGCAAAAAGTTTTACATAATGATTCATATGACTTTCTGCTAGTTAATGCAATCAAGTTTAGTCATGGCCCATTCTATCTAAAGAACACAAAAAGCCAGTTTTTCCAAGTCCTAAGAAATTATTTGGGTGAGAGCTAAAGGTTATGATTCTACCTAGGTTCCCTCCTCCCACCCTTAGTGCTACAAAGTCCATGAAAACATGCTCATGAAGCTTTTCCGGTCACAGCTGGCATCTAGACCCTTCCAGGGAAATACAAAGGGAAGCAGAGAAGGAATGACATAAACATTAAGGCTCGATTTCAAAACTATTACCTTGGGAATAGAAAATACAAGAAACTCACTAAGACCTTGAACACAACCAAAATATTTATGCCAACATGAAACTATTTCAAATGCTATTTTCCCCAGGGTTAGGATACAGCCAATGATCAATATAGTTTATCTTCTGTTAATGATAATTTATAAGTGTTGCAAAACCTGTACAAAGTACCATTACGAAGACTTTACCAGTCAGTATCTGAGGACTAGGTAAGCAGCACACTCATACAGAAAAGATACATTCTAAAAACACATGAGTCAACTGGATATACACAAGTTGAACTGTTTCACAGATAGTAAGGGTCTTAGCTGGTCAAAGTAAACATATAATGAGTCATTTAATTAAGTTAAATAAGTTTAATTTAAAATTTAAATATTTAACATTGGAATGTTTTAGATTCAACATAGTAAACCAGGCCTGTTAAAAACCGAGACACAACAATTTTATGCCCTTTGGTGAAGGCAACTCTTGCTTTTTATTAAATTTGCCCCCTTATTGTTTATAACATTTGAGGGGGAAAAAGAATAGGAAAGAGAAAGATGAGAGACAAAAAAGGAAGGGAAGGAGGAGAGATTGATTGTTTTTTTATCCTTAATTGGGAGGTGCTTTAAAACTCCATACTCTGAGATTGCTCTGTGAAGGCTCATCGTTAAATAAATGCTCAACAAAATGCTGAGAAGTTCATGAATACCAGCGAAGGTAGTGAAACAGGCACAGTATCTGCAATGCCCTCACATACAACCAACTAGTTCTTTCAGTGAGAACTTTAGCCGGCTATGGGGATGGGACATTTTAATATTTAAATAAATTATTTTATCTAGGTTTCTTTTCCCCCAAAAGCATCTGACTTTAATTTCTTGTAGACTTATGCATGTTAAGATCTAGCAACCAAAATTCTACAAAGCCCCATCACAGAAAACATATTTAAATGGTTATACTTCCCAAAGGTAATTAAGCATTGCCAGGCCCTGTTAAAGAGCACAGCTAGGTCTGAATTCTCCTAAATTCTAGAACTGTGCAACGCATCCATGTCAAAGCTTGTATACTCATGGACTTTTAATAACTCTGCTGAGTAGAGAGGACAGCGTCACATAAAGTGAAAACAGACTGGGAGATAATAACATATGTCCCTGTTGTGAAATGCAGTTGAGTTTAGAGCTTCGTCTGTTCCCAGACTTGAAAGGCTGTTTTTTTTGTGTTTTTTTTTCTCCTCAAAACCACCTCAAAAGATGTTTGTGTTGTACCAACAGAGCTGGGCCAAGTAATCCTTTATAAACAAATCCCTTTCCTCATAACCAAAAAAATAAAAATTAAAAAATAAAAACAATAAGCACACTCCTATTTCCAACAAAACACCATTTGTTCCTGATAGATTGTCACTACTTATCTTTACAGATACATCACTCATTTTATGACACTAGAGTAATAAGCAAATAGAATCTGCAAAGATATTGTCAGGACTTTGCCCTTGAAGAAAGGTAGATTTTGGGGTCGGTTCTTCACCAAACTTAATCCACTTTCTTGCAGTTTTCTGCAAGGAAACACCGCAAGGCAAACACCACTGATCTAACATCACTGGTCTTCCACCTTGATAATGAACGTGCAGTTTGGAGCAGGCCCACGAAGCATAGACAGCTCCGATCTGGCCCCATTCCTGCAGCGAAGCCTCTGGTGTCAGAGGAAAAGCTTCAATGTCTTTCAGATGTGGATTTCTATCTACCCCTACTGTCCGCAGCATGAAACAGAAGTGAAGCCCATTAAAGACCTGTCTGGTGGGCCCTGGAGTAAAACATCTTTGCTAAGCACAATGTATAGTCAACTGAGTACATCCTGTATTTATTGGGGATTAGTCTTTGGAAACTGTGTGGCATATGTCAAGTTAGATACTAGAATTAAGGAGACTTATAAACCATTCTTTGTCAGGATTAATAGTCAAAGCTGTAGCACTAGTGTAAAAACTCCAGTATCTTTTGGGAATTTGCATATATTCCCTGGGCACTTGGAGATGTGGGTCTGGTGCTGGACTCACAGCTTTTCTTTTTAAATATATTTTATTTATTTTTTACAGAGAGGAAAGAAGAGAAATAGAAAGTTAGAAACATGGATGAGAGAGAAACATTGATCAACTGCCTCCTGTACACTCCCTACTGGGGATGTGCCCGCAACCAAGGTACATGCCCTTGACCGGAATCGAACCTGGGACCTTTCAGTCCGCAGGCAGACGCTCTATCTACTGAGCAAAACTGGTTTCTGCTCACAGCTTTTCTCATGTATGTTGCATGTGTTAGGGCTCAGCCAAAAGTTCTGGCCTTGTGCATTTGGCCAGCTTATGCATATATGCAGTCAACTGACACAAGCAGGAAATAATGGTGTTTCTACTACAACACTCTAGAGAGCACCCTGAAAATAACAGGGATTCCGTTCATGCTTGGTAAGAGGAAGAATGCATGAATTTATTCCAAAGTACAAAGAGAGTGAGAGATACTTAGTGGGGACTCTTGAAGGCTTTCTTTGTATAGCTTCTCAAAACGGACTCAAGTGGTACAAAAAGGTGATGAGGTTGAAAAGGAGAAGCAGTCTCTTGGGTACCAGGAAAATAAATGCTGGGGGCATGGCAAGGCCTGAAGAAGAAGCAGACATGCGGCTGCATGTAGGTCTAGCACAGGACTGAGCAGAGGGATACAGTAGACACAGGTCCAAGTGAGGGTCCAATGGCTATTGATAAACAAGGACCCATCATTGACATGAATCACAGAAGCAGTGGGGGGGGGGGGGGTGAAACCAGAGTCAATTTAGACCTGGGAATGGGACTAATGGTAGAGTCAAAACAAGGTGAAAGGCAAGTTAGAACAAGGGAATGAACATGACTGAAACTCAGTTACCTCTGGATATCTGGAAATCAAATGCTGCAGCACTCATTACAGACTCAGGTGACTGCAAGGCCAGGCAGGTAACCCGAAGTTAGGAATGCCGTGGTGGAGAGTAAGACAAAAGGGGGTGGTAGGGCCTCTGGCCAACTCTAAAGAAAGAGACTCTCATTCCATTTTTACAAGTAGATCAGACGTTACATTCTGGCATCTGAGTTCACCTACCATCTTGTGTTCCAACATGGGCCCTGGGGTAAGGGAAGGAATTAGGAAGACCAGAGTTCAGCCAGAGGTTTGGTGGAGTGGGGTTACCAGATTGGAGATCAATCCAAAGAAATTTGTACAGAAAATCAGGTTGTGCATTTACCAGCTGAGAGTACAGTTACAGAAAACAAGTCATTTAAACAAAAACACACATTTGTCTATGTTTGATATGGGTGGGCTACAATTTATGCTTTAACAATTTATTGAGTTTGAATTCAGGAAAGGAACTGTAAAGATGAACCACAGAGCATTATGAAATACTAGAGGCCTGGTGAATGAAATTCATGCATGGGGGGGGTGGAGGGGGATGTGTACGATAGGTTTGGGCCTAAACAGGCAATCAGAAATCCCTCTCACAATCCAGGACTGCTGGCTCCCAAACACTTATCTGCAAGCCTACCTGCCTGATTGCCCCTAACTGCTTCTGCCTGCCAGCCTGATCACCCCCTAACCACTCCCCCTGACAGCCTGATCGATGCCTAACTGCCCCCCTGTGGGACTGATTGCCCCTAACTGCCCTTCCCTGCAGGCCCAGTAAACCCTTGCCAGCCTGGTCACCCCTAAATGCCCTCCCCTGCAGGCTTGGTCCCCCCCCAACTGACCACCTTGAAGGCCTGGTTTCTCCCAACTGCCCTCCCCTGAAGACCTGGTCCCCAAAATGCCTTCCCCTGAAGGCCTGGTTGCCTCCAACTGCCCTCCCCTGCAGACCTGGTGCCCCCCAACTGCCCTTCCCTGCCAGCCCGGTCCTTAACTGCCCTCCCCTGCCAACCTGGTTGCCCCTAACTGCTCTCTGATGCTGGCTTGGTTGCCCCCAACTGACCTCCCCTGCAGGCCTGGTCCCCCGCAACTGTCCTCCACTGTTGGCCTGGTCATTCGTAACTGCCCTCCCTTGCAGGCCTGGTCACTCCAAACAGCCCTCCCTTGCCGGCCATGTTGTGGTGACCATTTTATGTCCACATGGGGGCAGCCATCTTGTGTGGAGTGACTATCAATTTGCATATTACTCTTTTATTAGATAGAATGTGTTGGCCCAAGAGAGTAGGATGCTGTTGGAGGATTCAGAAATATAAGTGTCAATGAATGGAGGGATTAGTGGGCAAGGAAATAGTTAAGAACAGGATAACATGAAAAGAAGCCAAATGTTAAAGCACAATAAGGCTGTCATATTATAGGTCAAGTAGCAAGGTCATGTCACAAAACTAAAAGATATAACAGGGTAGCGTGAAAAACACAATGGGCAGCCAACAGCAGGAAATGTTAACATTCATAGAGCAACATGTCACATGGAACGCACCATCCTGTGGCTACATGCAGGGCTGGGAGTGGAATCCCAGTTCGTCACCAGTTGTGTGGCCTTCAGCAAATTAGCTAAGCTCTCTGTGGCTCGTTTTTCTCCTCTGGAAAATGGGAATGATCATAAAAACAGGGCTCTCTCACAGGACTGTTATGCAGAATGAAGTAAGTATCGGCAGAGTATTTAGAACCCAGTCTGGCATGTACTGTTTCCTGTATGTTTAAACGTATAAGGTACTTTATAAACATTACTTTATCTAATCCTAGCAACAAATCTGCAAGATAGCATTATTCCAAGATGCCATTTTACAGATGAGAAAGCAAGATTCAGATTCTATCAGTAACTTTCTAAGGCTCACATCGCTGGGAGTTTTCAGGGCTGAATAGGAATCTCAGGTTTGTATTTTATCACACTCACTTCTGCCAGCTTTGGGGCCTGATCCCTCCTGTCTCACTCCAGAAGCGCACCCGGCTACATTCTCTACACTGGGGCGTCTGTTCCTAACAGTGTCTTTTCTTGAATGCTTTTCACCTTAGAAATTGACCAAACACTTTACAAAGACTGTGAGCAATTGTTGAATCACACCTATCCATGTCGAGAATCAGAAAGCAGGGAAATAGCTTTCCTCGTGAATACGTAAGTAAACTTTAAGTGACATCTTCGTATTTAAAACAGGAATTAAGAGGACAGAAGAGGAATGGATGTGAGGTGTAAGTTCATGGAACCCACTCTGCTGACTATTGTGAAATAAATGTACTGTTTGTGTCTTGATAATTTTTGTTTAAATGTGAGCCACATATTAGAAGTAAAAAATTAAAATAAAAATTGAAAGGAGAAAGTCATGGAAATGGTGTTTTTTTTTTTTTCAATAATCATGAGAAATGAAGGTTTAGATTTGCTTTTGTAGGCAAACTGACTGCCCGTAGCCTTAATATCACATCTGGAAATCCCAAGTCCTGGCATGCAAACATTATGGACGGGCCTCTGGAAAAATCTCTTGCCAAGGAGAATTGCAGATTGTCAGCCATTCATGCTGAGCTTGGAATGTTCCTGTCCCATTAAAGTTTCCAAGGCATTTCCCCTGAGCAGCTTTACGGGCTCCCTGGGCAGGCCTTCCCAGAGCCTGAGGACTCAGGAGGATTTCAGAAAAGGAAGATTTCCAAAGAGGGCAGCTAAAAAGAAGTAAACGTGGGAGAGAGACAAGAAGAAGAAAGTGATTGTTTCAAGCTATTTGGAGGGAAGCTTGAACAGTCTACTTAAAAATAAGGACAGAAAATGGGAGAAACAGACAATTAAAAGCAGAAAAGCAAAGGGAAAATGATGACCTATGGAATTAGATTTCAGGTACTCAGTGTGTGTGCACAATGGCATTTTTCAGAAGAAATTCTCCAGACTGCCTCCTGCTCCGAGATGAAAAATCTTATAAAGCATGAAAGAATGGGAGGAAGAGAAGGAAGGGAAAAGACCTAACATAATTCATTTGTTAAGACGTCTACCTCCCTCTCCCCGTTGACACTCCATTTGATAGCTACCCAGTACAGAGGAAATCAACAAAAATGTAGGAGACTAGCATAAGCGCTTTTACCCATAGTTCCAAGCAATCTATGAACCACTCAAATGTCTATTCATGAGCCGATTATCTAAAGCAGGACATAAATAGAAAAGCAAGTACACATGGAAAGAAAGAAAAAAAAAAACACAACTCTTCCTCCTTCCTTCTCAATGTGGAGTCTCATTCAGCTTCCTTCTTTCCCATTCCCTAAAGCCACACCAAAGGAAGGTACTGATAACACCAGCCCTGGGGAACAGGACCTCCCCCGGGGGCCAGATTCTCTGTCCCTCTTTTTCTTTGACTTCACTCCAAGAACAGGGACAAGGTTTCTATTCACACCTGGGACGAAGAGAAACAGGAAAGAAATAATCTTACATATCACTTGGCAGGGATTATCTCTATTGCCTCCAGCAAGAGCTCCTGAACTGAATTTGAGGCTGAAACTGTGGTTTCTGAAGACGTTTTCTGGTGTCTGTTCTGTACAGTTAAGAAGTTGTGCTGCTCTTGTCCCCTCCCTCTGACTTCAAAGCCTGCCTATTTGTGACATTAGCAACTGCGGAGATGAAAGCCGGGAGGAAATCAGTCTGCAGAGAGTGGACTGGGGCTGGCAGTTACATGTGCCGCTTTTATCCTGAATGAGATGACTACAGAGAAAGATACAAATGATTTATTATACACCGAGCCAGACGACCCTAACTTAGAAAAAAAATTTAAAAAGGAAAGGCCAACAAGTGGGTGTTTCTCCTCTATTAGAAGATTCTTTTCTTCATGAAATGAGGAGATTCCATCAGATTCCTCACAAGTTGGCCTTATTTATATATTTGCATATTTTAAAAGTGCAGTGTTTCAGTGATGGGAGGACTTTCGGCTGAAGTTTCTATTGATTAAAAGAGATACATTTTTTTCCTCATGTCCAAAGAAGCAGTGTGTTGACCTCCAGCATGTTCTAGCTTATTAGCTCTCAAATGCTTTTGAAGAGCATGAAATTAAATTTTTAGTCCAATCATGGGAACTGGGAAAAACTAAATCCTACTCATGACCTCCCGTTGCACACAAAAATAAATGACTGAACTAAGTGCCTGTATTAGCCTGCTCTATTCTAGTTGCAAATGTCAGAAAATCCCAAATCAAACTCAATGAAACTAAAAAAGAGAAATGATTGTCTTATATCTGTAAAGTCAGGCATAGTTTAATCTTGGGCATCGAGGGAGTGACAGCTGGTTTTACTTTATCACTCAACTACAGCCCATCTTCATATTGGCGTCTCCATTAAGAGGCCTCATGAGGGCAAGACAACTTCCAGCAGTGTTAGGCTTTTGCCACTGTTAGCCTAAGTCCAATGGGAAGGGAAAAAGTGAGTTCTTAGCAAAAGCCCCATAAAATTCCAGGTTTCACTCCGATTGGCTTGACTTGGGTCACATCACCCCTGACCCAATCACTGAGGTTAGGGAAGGCCTGGGCTCGGGATAGGCCAGCGTGAGTTACAAATGCCCTCCTCAGAGGTCCACACAAACCTTATGTACTGAAAACTAGAGATTTTTAGAGAGAAACTAGTAATTTTATCCTAAGAAGGGTAAATGGAATCTGGGTAGGCAAGATAGAAGTCAAACACTATTGCATAGATTATTTCAGAGATTGCCTGCTAACATAGGAGTATCGTTACCCTACCAGTGATCAAAGACAAGTGGTAAAAGATTCCAAAGTGCTTTAAAAACAAACATTCTATCTTTCTATAGAGTTTCATTAAGGTAATCTGCTATCATTTTATTTTCCTAACTGAAAACCTCTATTTGATTTGTTAACCATTAAGAAGAATGCTACTAACACCTGCAATACTGTTTCATCAACATGCTGCCTTGCCCCCACCAACTGGACCAGTCCGATAAAACAGGGTACAAGACACAGTGACTGTTTACTCTGACTCATTCCTTAGTAGTGACCAATTGTCCAGTCCCTGACACATACCAGATGCTGTGCTAAGTACAGTTGATCCCTGAACAACACAGCCTTGAATATGAGGGTCTCTATGGCTCTCTTGAGAAAAGTTTGAAAAGAATAAGATTATAAGTACTTAATGCCTCGTCCTAGGCAGTTTGGCGCAGTGGATAGAGCATTGACCTGTGGACTGAAGGGTCCCAGGTTTGGTTTGGGTCAAGGGCACATGCCCAGGTTGTGGGCTTGATCCCCAGTGGGGGATGCGCAGGAGGCAACCAATCAATGTTTCTCTCTTATGATTGATGTTTCTATCTCTCCCTCTCCCTTCCTCTCTGAAATCAATAAGAATATTTTTAAAAGTTAAGGTCTTACTTGTGATTCACTTTAACCTTGAGGATACAGTTGAACATTAAACAATTGTACAACCCCACCAAATACAGTTCAAATTGTGCATACAACCTCCGACTCCCCCAAAACTTAACTATTCTCAGTATTCAAGGGGAATTGGTTCTAGGACCCCTGTGGGTGCCAAAATCAGATGCTGAATTCTCCTGTATAAAATGGTATAGATCAGTGCATACAGTAGCCCTCCACATCTGTGGATTCCCAACTGGAGGTCTAAACCAACCACGTCAAACTCGTGGCCCACAATGAATATTTTTGCAGCCCAGCCAATATAACAGAATGTAAGAAATGTTTTAATAAAAATTCTGTAACTTAATTTTTACAATATCCTGTTGTACATAATTATTAATAATGAACTACAATGTTCGCTAATGACTGATTACTATAATCATGTTGTGTTCATTTGCCTTATGTGCCTTAACGCACGTGTACCGTTTCTCTCCACTAATACTAGCAGCGAATATTTTAGCAGCCGATTGCCAAGTCATTCGTCTTGGGCTGACTTGTTTGGTGTGTGCAACAGAAAATATTTCTCTTTCAGAGAACAAGAAAAATAGATTTGCATTATATTTATTAATTTGTGCAGTTATCCAGGGTCTGGTAAGTTAATGTTCAAGAAAAAGTATTAATTTTTATGAAAATGTTCTATTATTTTATGTTAACGGTTACTCATTTATTTCAGCCCTTTGTATTCAGCATGTCTCTATTTGAAATAAGCCTATGTTTCTATGAAAATTAAAGCTTTTTTTTTTTTTTTTTGCGGCCACATAAACGTAAACCTTGTTTATTTGAAATGTGTTAGCCTTTGAGTTGGACATGCTAGCTCTGAAGGATGCTGCTTCTCTCCAGATCACACGTTGCTTCTCACTCTGGTCCTAGGCTTTAGTGACCACACCCTCCTCTTGCCCCTCCTTTAGCAGGCCTACATTGTTTATAGCTCCTTCACTACTACTAGTCCTATGGTACTGTGCCACTCCTACACTTTCCCTATCTTTTACCACTCATCTAACTTGACTAGGCCATCTGTTTCCTCTCAGGACCTTGACTAACAATACAAATACAAACACACTCATAAGGAAAAAAATAGCTTGCAGCAATATTTTGAAAAGAAAAAAAAAAGAACAATGGGTATCTCATTAGGTGGTAGGGATATGAGTAATTTTGATTTTTTTCTTGTTTATTCTATTCCGTGCTTTTCAATTTTATATAGTCAATATGTAATACGTTCAGAATTTGAAGTAACTATGGGTATTATGTTATTACAAATCTAACTTCTGACAAATGTTAGCTCTTCAATAAGTCTTTCCCTGATTATATACCCTCTCAACTTGCCACTCTCTAAAATGAATATTGCCACCATTTATTGTCAATGCCACCTATATGACAACTTATAACTTCCTTGTAGTGAGGTTCATGTGTGTATTTACTTACACCAACTATACTCAATGGGGCATTTAAGATAGCACAGTTTGTATATAGCACTTTTTTTTTTAGATTAAAATATCTTGAAGGGCAGGGGCCATGCTTTATGCTCTGTCCTCTACTGTACCTATTACACAGTAGACAATCAATAAACATGGTTGAAATAAATGAAATTTCTAGAAGAGATTTAAAATCTCATTTCCGTTATTTCCTCTTCCTATCAACTCTCCTCTATAAGCAATAAAAATGAATTATTTGAATTCAATTTCTCTACAGATCCATCTCCTAGTGGAAGTGCAAATCAGGAATGAAATAGCTCGAGGCAAGCAATGTGAAGGACAGGAAGGGAAAAGAGAGGGTTGGAAAAGCCACTACTGAAGTACAGTAATGAGTTCTTAGATAATCAAGAGGTGGCTGAATTTTAAGACCAAGTATTCTCACTAATAACACATTTTGAGATTTTACTATCAGACTTTTAAAATGTATTATTGGACGAAGTGATCTGAATAACAGTATTTAGATTAACCTGGTCATCATCATTCATTGTGAAAAAGAAAGCAGCTAGACTAAGATCCACCTTATAAAAAACCAAATTGTTACCTGCTTCCTCAAAACACCATTTTTATTAACTATTTTTACTTTTCTCATTCTCCGACTACAAACACAGGCAGTGAGTCTGATTAGGTATTTGAAGAATCTCCAAATGCAATCTTCTAAGTTCAACTTCAGTGATGGCTGAAAATGAGACAGAAAATGATATGCTTGGAGCCAAGGGGTAGCTGGCTAAAGTGAAAGAAGGTTTCCCCACCATCCTTCTGGAGATACTCTTGCTATGGTCCCCCCTTCTGAAGATTCATATGCCTATCGGGCATGTCACTACCTACACAGTGGTTCCATGTAAATGGGAAACAGGTATTGATTGGCAATAGATGCCACATGGCCCAAAACACAAAACTGAGCTCATGAGCCAATCCACACAGGCCACTAGGAAAAGGAGCTCTGTGCCTCCTATTTCAGGGAGTCTGAGCAGTCCCTCCAGGAGAGCAGGAAAAGGAAAGTAGAGGCACTGTAGGTCTGCCTAGTTTATTTTCATCGCCACCTTGATGAAAAATGGAGGGATGACTTGTCTACAACATCCTCAAGAACTTCTAGATCTCACAAACCTGTAAACATTTATTTTATTGCAATCTGAATTCACACAGTCCTGGTCTCACTTTGTCTATAATAAAATTGCCTTTCAGTGTTTCCCAGACCACATCTTCCTTAGTCACCTATGTTTTTATTATTAAAATGATACTACCAAAAAAAAAAAAGAAGAAGAAGAAGAAGAAGAAGAAGAAGAAGAAGAAGAAGAAGAAGAAGAAGCAGCAGCAGCAGCAGCAGCAGCACTAGGATCTATGACAAGAATTGAGCATGTCTATATGCAACCAGTACCTCCAATTCATTATCTTGAACACTAGTTGCATTCCCGCCTCACTCCAGTTACTTTGTCTGTTTTCACACAATATCCATTCTCCCCAATTCAGCAATTCAAAGAGCCCATTTTATTCCTACCAAGTATACACAACCTAATGCACACTTTCTTTGCCTCTATAAATCATTTTATTGAATGCATTCACTTTACTTAGCTCTTAACTGACAGATTCTTTTTCTAATACAGTGAGTTTCCTTTCTAACCATCCTTATACTTCTTGGCTACAAAAGGTTTGTCACTTTCCAAAGTCAAGGATATGACAAGATGTACAATTCCTCAATGAGCCTTCAGCAGGCAGAGCTCTCAAGTTTCCCCTTAACAAAATCTTCACTCAAAATCTGATCAGCTACTTCACATCCTATCTAAGAGTAACATGCAAATTGACTGTTTCTCTACTACACCCACAAGCCATGCCCACAAGCCAATCAGGACTGAATATGTAAATATACCCTAACTAAGATGGCTGCAGCCACTGAGAGGAGGAGGGAGGCTTGGGTTTCCCTGGCAAAAGGGGAAGCCAAACACTCTGCCTGCCCTTGCTGGCCTAGGCCTCCACTCAATACTACAAAGTTTCAATTATAGAAAAACACATAGATCCCAACAGATATGGTAGCAGCCATGGGGCTGGAGAGAGCAGAGGGTAGGATTGCCCCCGTCAATGGAGGAAGCCAACCTTCTGCAGCCCTGGCCAGCCTAGACCTCCACTCTAGGCTACAAAGTTTCAATTATAGAAGGTAAATGAATTCTAACAGAAATGACTGCCACCATGGAGCGAGCAGAAGGCTTGGCTCTGCTTCAGGCAACAAAGTTTCAATTGTAGAAGATAAATAAATTCCAGATACCAGGGACTCTGCTTGGGTTGTTGGGAGCTGTGGCTGGCCTGCAAACCACCCCAGGCCACCCCACACTCCAAGGGAACCCCTATCCTGATCCAAGACACCCTACAGGGCAAATCAGCACCAGGCCTCGATCAAGAGTAATATGCAAATTGACTCTCACTCCAACACACAAGATGGCTTCCTCCATGTGTTCAAAGATCCTGCCCCCATGTGGACACAAGATGGCCAGCAGAGGAGGGCAGTTGTGGGGGACCAGGCCTACGGGGGAGGGCAGTTGAGAAGGACAAGGCCTGCAAAGGAGGGCAATTGGGGGTGATCAATCCTGCAGGGAAGGCAGTTAGGGGTGACCAGGCCAGTAGAGGAGGGAAGTTGGGGGCAAACCAGCTGGCAGGGGAACAGTTAGACATCAATTAGGCTGGCAGGGAAGTGGTTAGGGGTAATTAGGCTGGCAGGCAGAAGCAATTAGGGGCAATCAGGAAGGCAGGCAGGTGAGCAGTTGGGAGCTAGCAGTCCTGGATTGTGGGAGGGGTGGCCTAAACAGGCAGTAAGACATCCCTCGAGGGATCCCAGATTGGAGAGGGTGCAGGCTGGGCTGAGGGACACCACCCTCCCCCCTGGGAAATGAATTTCGTGTACCAGTCCTCTAGTTGAAGTACAAATACTTAATTTAAAACAATGGTTCCCATCTTTGTAGATTTTTTTAATTCTAAAATACAACATGTTTAGGGTAAGTGGACAAATCTGTTAAGGTAGAATTAGACAACAATGTTAGGTGCTGCATTTTTTTCTTTTAGGTGGGGGAAATGGTAGGCTGGTGCTATTTTCAGAGGAATACATACCTTCATGGAATTTTCCCAACCCTAGTAATACGTTCACAAAGGTCCCTGTTCACGTCACCTCTGTGTCAGTCTGCCCTACATACGGATAGCAGCAGTCATAACACATCAACAATAACCTTTACTGCTATTACTCATACTACCATTTATTAAGTGCCTTTTCTCTTCAGAGTTGTGATATGAATTTTAAAATTCTTATTTCATGTTCACAAACAATCCTGTGAAATTGCTCTGTTATTCTCACTTTATGTTGAAGAAACATGATTTAGTCAAAACCATGGAGCTAAATAAATAGTAGAGCTGAGATTTTAACTCAAAGCTTCAGAATTTGAAAACCCATGGTCTTAACCACAAGGGTCTCCTTTCTCAAATAGATTGAACTTTCAAGATATTTATTGGATAGGCTCACTCTTTTCTTTATAATTTCTTTTGTTTTTCTCAGCCTTTTTTTGGTCAATATTATGAAGGTCAAGAAATCAATTGCATTTAAATATCCCAGGATTTTCAGTAACCCCAACTGTTAATCTTATCACTTATACTCCATTAAAAGCTTACTTGAGATAGATTTTTCCATTAAAGTCCTTCCCTACCCCAGTCCTCCAAATTTATTCCAACCTTATTACTAATCAAAAAGAAAGAAAGAAAATGAATCAATGAGATACTATTTTGTACCTGTTCTAAATTGATGATGTTTTGGGAAGATGAATGCTTTCAAACAATACTAGAAATCGATAAAGGTTTTTTAAAGAGCAGTTAGACAATATGACCCAGGAATTCCACTTCTTATAATTTTTTAATTAAAGAATCAGAAGCATACCCAATGATTTATGTATGAGTATATTTGTCTTTGTATTAGGGAAAAAAAGAACTGAAACATATAATAACAGGGGGCAAGAATATAATAATTTGTATGACAGAGTAATATACAGTAATTGAAATGTTTTCTAATAACGCTTAATTAAATGAAAAATGCTAACAAATAGAATAATAAGTGGGGAAAAAACCAGATACAAAGCATATGCTTCAAAAACATTTTAAGTTTCTGAGAACTGGAGATACTACATCAAAAGATTCATTGCAGTTACAGCTAAGGAATGGGATTGTGAATATTGTGCTGTTGCTATGATATACTTATTAATTCCATGGATTTTCTAAAACATATTACTTGTAATCAGTAGAAAATTAATTAGTTTTTAAAATAGAACTCAAAGTAGACTTTTGCTTATATCTAACAGAAATGATCAGGTCTTTTATTTTCAACCAATTTCTACCTTGTATAATTTGATGTTGATTCCTTTCAACAGTTGACTTGCATTTTGATGTATATTAGTCCTAATAATTCAATTTTGGCCCCATTGACTCACAACAACTTAACCACTCATTATTAGCTATTAATTCTCAGGTAAGAGAATGATTAAAGGGTTCAAAGCCAAGTCTATGCTTTTGAAATACACAATGTAAATAAATGAAGTTACACTTCTCTCTCTATTGTTACAAGTTCCCTCTAAGCTATTGCTTAAAGACAAAAGGAGTCTATATAAGGAAGAGAAACCAACAAAGAAAACCTCACACCTTATTAAAGAAGAACAATGAAAGGATAAAAAGCCACATTGATAGGTACAATCATCTAAGGCTTTTAATTCTATACTATTGATTAAGGATCAGAGAATCACAAAGTAGTAATGGAGAAAGAATGTAAAAGTCTGCAATGAGGAATCTGAGGTCCTGAAACCTGAAATGTCAAGTGGCAGATTTAAGCTATGAATCCAGATACCCAATCACCCAGTCATGAAGCATCCCGCCTTACTACTGATCTCATGGGTCGTAGAGTTCTTCCTTCCAGTCAATATGTCACTCTGATGGAACTTACACAGAATGTTGGAGAAACAGAATCATTTCTAATTTATAGTTTCCCCACTATAATACAATAGTGGGAAACATTTGAAATGTGAAATATACTAATAGGCACCTATATCTGGCTTGTCGTTGTTGAAATCAATTCCCCTAGCTCATATTCTATTTATTGCTTCTTCTCTATTCCAAACTCTTACGTAAGTGATTAACATTGTCATCATTATCATCTTAATGTTTCCGGGTTGATGGTTTAAACTCTCAGATGCTTCATGCATCCCGTAACAGTTTTTAGCTAGGGAAAAACAGTTGCTCAAGTTTGGAGTAACAGACTTGAGTACCCAGCTCATTAATGCTACTTCCAAGCTGTAAGAGCTTGGATGATCTACTTAACTATCAACAACTTATCCATCATTATTACATTTATCCACTCACTATTACATTTCTCTCCTTATTGTTACAAGGTCATTACAAAATAATGTCTAATGTTTTTCTACAGTTCTTTAGGTCTTTAAATCAGAAAATGGGGCAGCTGGAGGGAAGAAGAAACTGCACAATTTAGCTGGCAATGAGTTCTTTTTTTTCCTTTTGTTTCTCTTATGTCTCTTCCATTGTTACTCAAGATAAATACTGTTTCTTCTGCTCTTCTCATGTGTGTGGCTATCTGAGGTGTCCACTGAGAAGAGGAGTCAGTCTATAGAAACATCTGTGAGGACCACTTACTTGAGTCATGTTATGGACAGGAGATTGCTACCACAGATTAAAAAAAAAAAGATATATTTTTAGAAGCCTAAACTTTTGTTATTTTACATAGTTCTGCTCCATGGAAATGACCTTATTTTCCAAGTCCCTTCTTTCTTAACATATTCAGCTTCTCAAACCTTCAGAATAGAAATCATTTAAAAATTCACACTGTTGAGCTATAAGGATGAAAGAAAGATCTTAGAGCTTGAAGAGAGGGAAAAACATGTGCAAAAGGTAGGGGGTAGGTCATGGAACCTGATCTAAAAAGAGGCAAAATTACCAAAGTATAAGAGTGCAGAGTCAGGGGCTGAAGCTTTAAAAATAAATTTTATCCTCCCTAAAATAATACCATGCTGCATGTGAAGAGAGCTGTGTCCCTTTATTCAACTCCGAGTCTCTGATATGGAGACACAATTTATATTCCGCGCATTGAACCCATAATTCTAGGTAGAGTTTCAGCCATATTAATCTGTAGCCAGAGACATGGCTCTAAATTGTAATTGTAGGACACTAAAATGTGCAGTCAGCCCTAAGGATATGAATATCCAACTAAAAAAAAAAAGGCTTTTCATTTATAGATAATCATATTCTGGAAACTTCAGAGTGGAGTCAGAGTAAAAATAGTATTAAAGATTGAATTAGAGCCTTTTTAATGATATGTGTATAAATATTCATTTAAGTTGAATGAACCTGCCTGGCAGATCTGTTGAAAGCTGACGGCCCAGGCCTGCAGCTGGCCTGTCGGCTGTGGGAGCGGGTCAGGGAGGCAGGCTTTCCTTCCTGTTTGCAGCTGAGCAGGACAGGAGGGCTTGGAAGGGGGTCTGTGCTGGGAAAGGTGACTTGGCCACTCCTCAGAGGTCAGGTGCACACATGCAGCTAGAACTTTTCTTCTTTTATATTGTCATTTGCTTCAAAAGTTTAGCAAGCTTATTTTTCCTTAAGAGTTAGCTAATTTTTTTTTAAATAAATTTTTATTGATTTCAGAGAGGTAGAAAGAGGGAGCGGTAGAAATATCAATGATGGGAGAGAATCAGTGATTGGCTGTCTCCTGCACATCCCATACTGGGGACTGAGCAGGCAACCTGGGCATGGGCTCTGAAGCGGAATAGAACCATGACCTCCTGGTTCAAAGGTCAACGCTCAACCACTGAGCCATGTCAACCAGGCAAGAGTTTACTAATTTAAGATATGTACTAGAAACCCTTGAGCCAAATTAATAGAGCACATTAGGTCCTGAACCTCAGGTAGCTTACACTCCTTCATTGCTCTGAATTGAGCACTAACAATCAGCCCTGAGCTTAAATCCAGATCCTATGGATTTAATGATGGAATTAAAGATCCTTGATGCCAAAAAGTTCATGGTTAGCTTCAGTCAACAGACTTGTATATGAGTAATAACTCAACGGTCAGATAAATGCTAACAGTTGTTTGTACAAAGTGCGCCCTAATTATCTGGCTAATGGGAACAGTGCCATTTTCCCTCCCACATTTCTAATAGCTCAAAGAAAAATTGTATTGTTAGGTCTTAGTCAGCTGTTGAATTTATGAGCTAGGTAAACAGCTACTCTGGTAAACTAAATTCAATAATTTTACACAGAGAAAGCATTAGACAGCATTATATTAGGGCATAATAGCTACATTTTCTCTCCTCTTCTCTGATGGGAATACATTTTAAAAATGCATATAATAAATGACCATACCAAAGCTATCATCAAAATGTGTGATTTCTCATTAAAAGGCTTTATGCTTGTTTAAATAACAAATAAGGTTTATGGGAATGAAAATGTTAAGCTTATAAGACTTAGATATTGGGTATCACCTATTGATGTACAATAAATTGTTTTTCTCAGCACCTGCAAATTTCCTGTAAATTGTTAAAGCAGATCATAATGATATCAGGTCAATAATGTTGTATGGCAAGTCTTTAATTTAGTTTATAGATCATCAATATTAAGGAAAATAACAAAATTCTTATTAAAATAATAGTCATGTAAATGAAGGTTTGTGTACTAGTTAGGTTGAATTTTTCCCTATAATTAAATGTCAAGCCAGAAAAAAAACCAATGCTGGTATTTGGAATGTAAAAAGAAACAACTTTTGGCTAATGTTACTGCATACTCATTCGTATTTTCTCTAATTTTTATATCTTAATAGGCACTTTTGCACAGCCAATATTACACTTTATACGGATGATCACATAAAACCACCAATAAGAAAAAGTTGTAATACTATCCCCTGTATTTGCCATGAAAAAGCCAATTATAGTTTTTTTTATTAGTTATAAGGTGTTATTACTTGCATGATATGCCATTATTATATATATATATATTTTAGAGGCCCCATGCATGAAGATTCATATAGGAATAGGCTTTCCTTCCCCTAGCTGCTGGCACCAGCTTCCCTCCAGCACCCAGGACCTGGCTGCTTCACTCCAGCTGCCACCACCACCCACAAGGAGCATGCTCCAAGTGTTGTCCACTGGAGCTGGGGGCAGCAAATGGTCCCCTTCCACCCATCTGCACATGCAGCTCCTCCTGAGCTGGTCATGACCATTATGGTGTCCCAGCCTAATTTGCATGTTACCTCTTTAGATAGATAGATAGTTAGATGATAGATAGATAGATATTAGAGAGATTATATGAAAAAAATTAAAAGTTGCCAAATAAAAAATAAGACAAGTTTGTATTATCAATTAGAATTTTTATATGTATTGAAAGAGCTCTGTTCAATGAACTTCAACATCTAATTTTAACTTTATCACTTTTGTGCAATCATAAACAGGAAAACACAGGTGAAATGAAAGCATTTCTAGTATTCTGCCTTATTTTGAGACTAAATTTGGCTGCCACATGTGATCAAAGATCCTGCCCCCATGTGGACACAAGATGACCACCATAAGATGGACAGTAGGGGAGGGCCGTTGAGAGGTTCCAGGCCCTGCAGGGAAGGGCAGTTGTGGGAGATCAGGCCAGCAGGGGAGGGCAGTTGGGAGAGATCAGACCTGCAAAGGAGGGCAGTTGTGGGCAATCAAGCCTGTAGAGGAGAGCAGTTAGGGGTGACCAGGCCGGCAGAGGAGGGAAGTTGGGGACAAACAGGCTGACAGGGGAGCAGGTAGACATAAATTAGGCTGGCAGGGTAGTGGTTAGGGGGTGATCAGGCTGGCAGGCAGAAGCGGTTAGACGCAATCAGGGGGGCAGGCAGGTGAGCAGTTTGGAGGCAGCAGTCCTGGATTGTGACAAAGATGTATTGGGCCTAAATGGGCAGTTGGACATCCCTCGAGGGGTCCCAGATTGAAGAGGGTGCAGGCTGAGCTGAGGGACATCCCCTGACCCCGTGCATGAATTTCATGCTCCAGGCCTCTAGTGCATGAAACACACACACACACACACACACACACACACACACACATATACATTCATCATAATGTAATACAGTACTACTGAATATTTTATATACTGGTAACAAAAGCTTTCTTATTCTAGATCATAAAAGCAACAATGGTGTCCTCTTTAAGGAGTCAAAACAGTAATTACTCATAATAAAAAATTATTTGACTTGAATAAAATATAATTATATGTTATTAAAGGCACATAAAATAGAAGGTGGAAAGGGAGAAAGGACTCTCTCCACCCATCCTTGACCTATAAAAATGTAAGACCTTGGAATTGGAAGGAGCCAATGAAAATAGAATTAAGCAAGGGGATCAGGGATGAGAAATTTGCTGCATTCTTTTTTTTTTTACTAAATTCCTAAGAAACAGATATTTCCCTCCTTTTTAACTTTCTACAAAGAAGTGCCAGTTCTTGAACAACACCATACAGAATTTATATAAAGGAGAATATACATTTGTAACAACAGGGCAAATTAAATGATACATAGTTTGATGATGAACTTACATTAGAGACTTTTCCTGTATTTAGATTCTATTTCTAAGGCACATACTCGAATGTGGACAGAAAGCATTCTAATAAGTTTATTTGCCCACTAGCAATATTTTTTCTGACATACATACTAAGTAGATCATATAATACAGAGGTTTTTTTTTAAACATGTTTAAAACCTCTAAACTATTTCAAGGGCAATAGTTCTACCACCCTTAAGTTCCTACATCACCAATAACAACATGAGCTACATACCTAACGCTTAATGACATAGTTTATCATACCATTTTTGCTGGACCACAATGGGTATAGAAAAGATTCCTTTATTAACTTTTGGTCAAGAATATTTTTGTATATTTTCAGAAAATGACTCCAAGACCATGTGGATTCCTGCAACAGAGAGGAATTGACAGGTCTGCTCCAACCACAAAGAAAAGAGGATAAACAGTCCAGAGATGGAAGACGCTGGCGGCGGCACCTTGCCATGCAAGTAATCTGCAGCTGTGCGTCGCTGTAGGTTGCCTAGAACCAAACCAGAGAAGATAGGACCTGCATTCCCACCATGTGTCCACCATCCAGATATCATTGCTGACATGTGCACATAAGGAACTGTTTGACATTGAAACTGGGTCTCAGAGCTGTTGGACATTGAAATTGGGACTCAAATATTTTTGTTATTATATGTTTATTTCTAGTTTGCAGAGGTAATATTTTTTAAAGAAAAGAAATGGGGAAAATAGATACAGAGGCAAAGAAGCATTGAATAGACTGTCAAACTATAGCAGGAAGGCAGAGGAGGTTGGGGGGCCAGGGACTGAAATAGATCAACCAAAGAACTTGTACACATGCATATAAGCATAACCAATGGATACAAGACACTGGGGGGAGAAAGGGGGGTAGGTGAGGGCATGTACTGGGGGTTAGGGAAGGCAGGGGGAGGCCAATGGGGAAAAATGAGACATATGTACTATTATTTGTAATACTTTAAACAATAAAAAAATTAATTATTACAAAAAAAGAATAAATGAAGGATTAGGTCAGAAAGATGAAATTACATGGGGAATCCTGTTACCAGTTCTCTTCAGTAAATGATAATGAATGTGCCTAATTAATAACCCAAATCCTCATTAGAAGTTATTGAAGTGTTTTCTAAATTGATATGAATTTTGTGGAACTTTACTTTTTTTCAAGCAATGTTATGCTATTTTAAAAGAATTTCAAATGTGGAGATGTAAGACACCTGATAGATATAAGACACAAAAAGGACTAAAAAATGTGAAAAAATGTCAAAATACTTAGATATATTAAATGTACTTAAGTTAATATGCGTACTATTACATGTAATTTTGTGTTTTAGAAAACACATAGTCATTTCATCTCATCTCTATCCTCATATATATCTGTTCATCTCCCATTCTCTATCAGCCATTCTCATCAATCATGAAGCTTCTACACAATGTGACCTTGCTCCAGCTTACCTCCCAACTACTTCTTGTTCCCTAGGCTCCACACATATAACTACCTAACTTCTAGCATTCAAAATTAGTTGCTTTTCACAAATATAGCTGCTGCTGCAGAACTTAAAGCTTTCACTGATGCTCCTCTCTCTGCTAAACATCTTATCATGTTTGGAACATGAGGACTAGTGAAAGGAAGCTACTGTAGTCAATGCTTTGCATAGGGTCCATTGTGACATGAGGGCTGTGATATAAGGAAAAGTTGTCTATTGTATTCATTGCAGGCATTGAAGAGATTATTGCTTTTGAAAAGAAAGCAAATCATGAATAAAATAAAATCTTGCATGTAGCTTCTAAAATGGGCTACAAATATGTTATTTTGATATATATATATATCAAAAGGATCCCATGCTAAAATTATATATATATATAATTATATAAGACAATAGATTAAACAAAATTTCATAAGCAGATCCTCATAATGATTTTCCCAGACCAATAATTTAAATGGTAAAAAATACACTGTGAAAAATAGAGGGTGTTAAAGAAAAATTCCAGTCTCCTCATCATTATTGATGCAATTACTGCTTTGAATAAAATCACGAAAATATTTCATTTTAAAAATAAATTATCTTTAAGACGGCTAAAGTAGTTATCACAAACCACTATGGCAGGAATAAGCTTTTTTTTTTTCTGAAATGTGTTACTTTGTCATTTATTTTTAACAAAACTTACACATGTGTCTATAGAAGAAAGTTCCTGCTCTGAATTAAAATTAATTTCAACTTATTTGAAAAAAATAAATCTAGGATGTAATATTTAGTAGAAGTTAGCTCTAATAGAACAGAAATTCTAGCATCTGACAAGGTGAGAACTGTATAGTATACTGATTCAAACAATTCAAATCAAGATGAAGAACAAGTATATTTTAAAAAATTGTATCAAAAGAGTATTATACTGATTTAATGAAGTTTCCTATTGCTTTCAGAATTTGTTTTAAAATTTATCTGTAGAGAAGCCTTTGCTTCCACAAAATCTGTTATGAAATTAATAAGTAAAGGTACCAAAAAGTATTGCAAATAAACCATTATAGAGGATTACATTAGCTCATGTAAAGAATATGCAAGTAGTTAGACTAGCTTCTATTAAGACTCCTGAAAATTTTATTAAAAATTGAATACATGGATATACACTCCCTAAAAATGTAGACATTTCAAAGGCAGTAGATTAAAATGTAAAATTTCTTTTCAACTCACAGTTCTACCACTGACTGCACTTTCTCCAAATAATTTCTAGTAACAATTTGAATGCATCTTATAGAATTATTTAAAGTATTTATATTATGTATATATCTATGTCTCTATATCTCTTTCACATTACTCATTCTGTAACCTGATATTCTCAAAAAATATAAAAGAATTGAATTTAGATGTACACATAGATACTAATACATTCTTTTTGAAAATCTATTAAGAGTTCTGTGCCTCATAGTATACATGTCACAGTATTTATGTATTTAATATTCATCTACTAATGGAAATTTAGCTTATTTCCAAAACTTAATTGTTATAAACAATTTTATTTTATTGTTATACTAGTGGTCCAGTGCACAAAATTTGTCTGGGGGCAGGGGTGAGAGTCCCTCAGCTCAGCCTGTACCCTCTGCAATCTGGGACCCCTCAGGGGATATCTGACTGCCGGACATCCCTCTTGCAATCCAGGACTGCTGGCTCCTAACCGCTCACCTGCCTGTCTGCCTGCCCCCAACTGCCCCTCCTTCTGGTATAATCCCTAACTGCTCGCGCCCCCCCCCAGCCTGCTTGCCCTCAACTGCTCCCACCTGCCAGCCTGATTGCCCCCACTATCCCCTTGCACCGGCCTGCTTGTCCCCAACTGCCCCCCTGCTGGCTTGATCGCCCCCCTGCCATCCTGCTTGTCCCCAACCGCCCCCCCGCCCCCGCCAGCCTGCTCTCCTCTGTGTCTACCTCAGCCCTGTCACCATGGCTTTGTCTGGAAGGACATCCAGAAGGTCTCCCAGTCTAATTAGCATATTACTTTTTTACTAGTATACATATGCCATCTCTCAACATGCTGTACAAAGAACATCCAGTAAAAAAAAAAAAAAATGAAACATTGTTGATAAAATATTATCAACCTGTCCTTAAATGCATTATCTATCAATAAAGTAATAATACTGAGGCCAGAAATGAAGATTAATTTATGTTTATATGTCATCTTAGAACTTATATATTGAGACCCTAAGCCTCAAGGAGATAGTATTTGGACACGTGGCCTTTGAAAGGTAGTTAGGTCATGGTGGTGGTGCTCTCAGGATGGAATTCATGCCCTTATAAGAAAGGTACCAGAAGACTTTCCCTTCCTTCCTTCCTTCCTTCCTTCCTTCCTTCCTTCCTTCCTTCCTTCCTTCCTTCCTTCCTTCCTCCTTCCCTCCTTCCTCCCTCCCTCCCTCCCTCCCTCCCTCCCTCCCTCCCTCCCTTCCTCCTTATAGCATGCAAGAATACACCAGAAACGAAATAGGTTAGGACCTTGATCTTGGACTTTCTGGGTCCTAGAAGTGTAAGAATTAAATTTCTATTGTTTAAGCCACACAGCTTATGGCATTTTTGTAATATAGCTCAAGGTAAGACATCTAGCTTGTACCTTGAGAGGCAAAGGTACTGAAGACAAAATCTAAGTCCTTAACTAAGTGAGTAGTCAAATAGGAAGATACCACAAAAAGTTAGAAACCTAAAGGACATATATACCCTTAATCAAAAAGGTAAATTGGCTGGAAACTGTCAGTCCTCCCAGGTAAGTGACTAAAACAAACAAAATTCCTTTCTAGAAGAAACCATTTTTATTCTTTAAAACAAAATCCAGAATAACAGTGTTTTCTTTTGTTTGTTTGTTGTTTGTTTGTTTTTTAAATAAGCAACTTAGACTTCCAGTTTCCAGTTTCACATGTAAAAAACTTGGAAGGTGCCACTTTATCCTAACAAATAAAAAGCTGAAGAGGCTGAAAAGTCAACAACTCTTTTTATATTTCTTTACACTAGCAATAAAAATTCAGGAAACAAAATTCCAACAAATATATATATATATATATATATATATATATATATATATATATATATATAAACTGGCAAGGCAGTGGGAGTGCAGACTTCTTGCAGAACAGCAGGACAATTCCTGTCCATTACTGACCATCTCATCAGGTGCCGATCAGCCTCAGCAGCCTGGCAATCATGGGTTTTGGGGGACAACATTTCCCTTTTCCTCTTCCACAGTTTCTTATTCTTGACTCTTCCCTCTTTTCCCTCTGTGGTAACGATTAATTTAAATTTTTGTTGTTGAAAATATCTGAGTGCAGTAGTTTCTCTGGACAGTGACTAATACAGTTTCCTCATATATTTCAAAATCAAGATATTAACTGATTCAGGAAGCTCATTGTTCTGGTGTGCTTTAACAAGCATCTTTCATCACCACCTTTGGGCTGCACACATATGAGAATATGTTGCAGTGTTAAGCATATCTGTTTCATGTTCAGCACCAATCTGATCTTGCTGAATCAAATAGCTAGGCATAGAAGAAGAGAAACAAAGAATAGTGACTTACTGTCTTGGAGAAACACAGATTCACGAAATATATTCTAGACTTAGTACAATCTATATAAATAAAAGCCCAGTGACCGAACGGCAGAATGACCAGAATGACTGGTGAACCAGTCGCTATGATGTGCACTGACCACCAGGAGGCAGATGCTCAATGCAGGAGCTGCTCCCGGTGGTCAGTGCGCTCCCACAGTGGGAGCGCTGCTCGGCTGACTGGAATGAGTGGTGCTCCCACAGTGGGCTGATCCCTGCAGGCCACACCGTCCAACAGTGCACGAACCTATGCACCAGTCCTCTAGTCTATATACATAAAAGTCTAAGTGACTGAATGACTGAGCAACCTGTCGACCAGTCACTATGACCCACACTGACCACCAGGGGACAGACGCTCAATGCACAGAATCAGGTTTCCTCCAGTCTGGATCATGCGGGAATTGGGCCAAAACAGGCTATCCGACATCCCCTGAGGGGTCTGGATTGCAAGAAGGCACAGGCTAGGCTGAGGGACTCCAGGCTATTATAATGTGGACTGAAATAATGTGTACAATTTAAATACATGTATACATTTGCTCATGTATATGCATATATTTCATATGCATGCATTTATTCAGGTTATCTGTGTATTGTGTATGTGTGTACTTATCCTTTAAATATTTTGTTATATTCATGTAAATTTTAATATCATCTTCTTTACAAAGATATTATTTAACTATGAGGAAAAGGCCTATATTAGCTTTCCTCATTCTTTTCTATAGTGAGTCTAAAATGCATGTGTTTTTTTTTTAAATTAGAAGACTAGATTATTCCAACATTTCTATGTTGAATCATTCAAATATATATGTTAAGCCATTTTGCTTCCTATTCAAACACCCAATTTTTAATTCTCTATGAGAATAGTTTCAGCTGAGGCCAGATAAAGATGTAAGAACTCCTTTGTCAGAATAGAAAGATTACCTTATCAACTAACTATGAAAATGACTGAACTAATTTAACTCTGACAATTGGGGAAGTTTTTGGAGCAAGTTGGTAATAAACTTTCAAAAGTATTGAAAATAAAATATTTTTTATTAAAAAACTGCCACAAAAATAGAGGTAGATAGAAAGGAATGCATCAATTTTATTTTTATTTTCTGCTAAGGCTTTACTTCCCAAGGGAAGTAGTCAGGGTTAGTGACTTCTCAATTTTGGCAGTAATATTTTCAACTAGGTTGATACTTTTGAAAACAAGCATGGGTTTAAAGCTCTTAGATAACAAATTTAATAATGTAAATTTAAATTATGATCATAGAACATAAAGCACATTTTTATAACTTAGTTATTTTAGTTCAGTATTAAGTTCACAGAAAAACTGAGGGGAAGGTACAGAGATTTCCCATAATACCTCCAGGTCCCACAACACATGTGTAGTTTCTTCCAGTATCAACATCCCCCACCAAAGTAGTATTTTTGTTACAACTGATGAAGCCACATAAATACATCATAATAACTAACCCAAAGTCCATAGTTTACATTAGGGTTCATGCTTGGTATTATACATTCTATGGATATGGATGAATGTATAATGATGTGCCCATCCTTATGGTATCATAAAGAGTATTTTCATTGCCCTAAAATTCCTTTGAGCCCTGCCTCCCCTCCCACCCACCCCTGCCAAACCATGGCAACTACCCATCTTTTTTATTGTTGTTGTCAATCCTCACTCGAGGATATTTTTTTCCATTGAGTTTTTTAGAGAGAGTGGGAGGAAGTGGGGAGGAGAAAGTTGGGAGGAGGAAGTTGGCAGGAGGGAGAGGGAGAGGGAGAGAGAGAAGGGGGAGGAGAGAGGAGGAAGGGGAGGGAAGGAAAAGGGAGGAGGAAGGAGGAGGGAGAAGGGAGGAAGAAGAGGAAGAGGGAGAAGGAACAATATCAATGTGAGAGAGACAATTTGAATGGTTGCCTCCCAAAGTGCCCCCAACCAGGGCTAGGGATTGAACTTGCAACCCAGATACATGCGCTTGAATGGAAATTGGACCCCTGATCCTTCAGAGTGCAGGTTTAGGCTCTAACCACTGAACCACAGTGGCCAGAGCACCATGCATCTTTTTACTGTTTTGCCTTTTCCAGAATGTCATATAATTGGAATCATGAAGTATGCAGCCTTTAAGACTGGCTTCTTTCACTCAATAATATGCATTTAAGGTGATTGTATATTTATGAATTAATAGCTTACTTATTCTTAGTGCCAAATAATATTCCATTGTTTTTATGTACCACAATTGATTTATCTATTTACCTACTAACTGAAGAACATCTTGATATTGACAATTATTAATAAAGATGCTATAAATATCCAATATGCAGGTGTTCCTGTAGACATAATTTTCAACTCCTTTGGGTCAATATCTGGGAGTGTGATTGCTTGATTACATGGTAAGACTATTACTTGGTTTGTAAGAAACTACAAAACTGTCTTCCAAAGTGGCTGTACAATTTTATATTCCTACTCACAAAGAATGGGTGTTCCTGTTGCTTCACATTCTGGCTAGTATTTAGTGTTGTCAGTATTCTGAATTTTGTCCCCATCCTGTTAGGTTTGTAGTGGTAGCTCATTGTTATTTCAATTTTAATTCGCCTGATGACATGCTATGTGGCGCATATTTACATATGCTTGCCATTGGAATATATTCTATGGTGAGGTGTCTGTTAAGAACTTGGGTCTAATCAGGTTGGTTGCTTTCTTATTGTTGCATTTTTTTGAATATTTTAGGTAACAGTACTTTATCAGAAGTCACTTTCATAATTTTCCCCAGTCTGTGATTTGTCTTCTCATTCTCTTAAC
Source organism: Antrozous pallidus (assembly GCA_027563665.1). Lineage (NCBI taxonomy): Eukaryota > Metazoa > Chordata > Mammalia > Chiroptera > Vespertilionidae > Antrozous > Antrozous pallidus. Next base: position 47,367,040 of record CM050524.1, on the reverse strand, counting down.
ACTTTCTTTCACAGAACAGTCTTTAATTTTAATAAGGTTTAGTTTATCAATTCTTTCTTTCATATGTAGTGTCTTTGGTGGCATATTTCAAAAGTCATCACCATAACCAAGGTCATCCAAGTTTTCTCTTAAGTTACCTTCTAGGAGTTTAATAGTTTTGCATTTTATACTTAGGTCTATGATCCATGTTGAGTTCATATTTGGGAAGAGTATAAAGTATCTAACTTATTTTTTTGCAAGTAACGTCCAGTTATCCCAATCCCATAAGTTGAAAAGACTATCGTTGTTCTATTGTATTGACTTTGCTCCTTTGTTGAAGATTAGTTGACTATATTTATGCAGCTCTCTTCTTGGGCTTTCACCTATTTGTCTGTTCTTTCACTGATACCAGAGTATCACTATCACTGTGGCTTTCAAGTAAGTCTTGAATTCAGGTAGTGCCAGTACTCCAACTTTGTTCTTCTTCATTATTGTGTTGGCTATTCTGTGGGTGAAGCTGCAGACTCATGACTCACCACTTACTAGCTATGTGACTCTCAGAAAAGTTATTTAATTCTCTGAGTATCTCATCTTGTTATTCATGAAGAATAATGATATCTATTTCAAAAGATCACTGTGGGGATAAATGACTTAATACACATGGTTCTCAAAACAATGTCTGCAACATAGCATATATTATGAGTACTATTATTATTAAGTGATATGAAATACAAAAAGTACCCACATAAATAATCCAGGTAAGCCACCAAATCACATAATTGTTGACTCTATGATAATAATAAACCTCACATAATAAACCTCATGTGAAAATTCAATAGGACCAATATAAAGATTACATCATTTCAAGGTGTTATGATAATTGGCTAAAAAAACACACACAAAAAAAACTTGTGTGTCTGTGAGAGAAACTGTACATGAATTTCACAAGCTATGAGATAATTTATTTATTTTTTTTGCCCTTGGTGGACATAAAAGAAATGACTGATTTGAATGTTAACTGATTTAACCTGTTATCAACAATAAATAAACAAACTAGACCAGGAGCATTTTATTTATGTGGATTACCTACAGCCCTCCATCAGGGCTGTTCCCAAAGCAAAGTGTGTGTCAGATGTATTTTCCTCTGATGAGTTCTACTTATATAGCTGGATATTTTGTTTACGAGGTCCAATAGGAGGTTAATGGATCAAATGAGCAGATGGTAATAGTCTGGAAAATGATGATAATACTTATGCCACAGATAGGGTCTCAACCTAGCTGGATGATATTGTAACTCAGTATGGGGAATTGTTCCTGGGGGTACACACACAATCTGTAATGTTGTTCCCAATAAGACATGGCCAAATCAGCTGCTACACACACACACACACACACACACACACACACACAAAATGTACACAAGAACATATTACATAAATACATAATTAAAAACAATTATTCTAAAGAATGTCCCAGGACCATTAATTCTCCAAGTCAATAATTGTCATGAGTTTCAACTTCATGCTGAGCAATATTGTATAGCATTTCTCAAAATATGTTATGCTTACAATTAGAAATTCATAAAATAGACTTGGGCATTATGTGCACAATTTAAAAACATGTATGTTTATTTTCTGTGCATAAGAAAAATATAACTATACAGAACCACTGTTTAACCAATAGGGCTTAAGAAAAGCATAAGTATCTATTAAAGTTTTTAAAACAATGACCCAGGTGGGGATTGGACAAGTTCATTTAGATGCACTCCTTCCCAAAACTCCAATAAAATGATGGTAAATAGATGTCTTTAAAAGAACACCCACACAAACCTACAAGGGCAAAGGAAGTGTGGAAGGGCAATAGCTTCATAACTTTGATAATCTGAAATCAGGATTATGGGAAGCATGCTTGCTCAATCCTGGGAAGTCAAATTGGGGGCGGCTCTCAGGAAGCTAAGAAATAACCCACTTTTCACTACAGAACTAGAGTTTAGGTGTTGGGAGGATGATAAATTCTAGAAGACAAGGTGACAGAGAAGAAAAATGGAAGACTACAATGTAATGTTGCTCAGGAAAATTGATGCCAGATACTTTCTTTGATGCCAGGTCACTATTAATGCCAGCCCCTCCAGAACCTGCAATGTAGGTATGTGCCCTGACCTTGAATCAAACCCAAGAACTTTGGTATATGGAATGCTGCTCAGGGCAACTTAGATGATCTTGATGTTTCTCTAATAAAATAGCCTTGACAAACTACATTTGAAAAGTATTTTCTGCACGTAAGAATATCTAACAATCTCTGGAACTATGCTCTTAATTTTGAGAAAATAAAGGATAGACAAATATTTGAGGGGAAAAAACTCTAATGTGCAAAGTAGAAACTCAAACACACAGATATGGGTAGAAGAAATCTAGGAGAAACAGAGATGATACATGGAAAACTTCAAAAACAACGTTAATGTCCTCAGAGAGCGAGAAGGAAATATATTATTAATGAATCAAGAATTGGAAGATGTAAAAGAACATTCAAAGAATAAACACAGGCTTTAAAAGTTAAAAGATGTATCACAAATACCTTTGCTGGCCAAAGCTGACCTTGAGAACTCGTTGTGAGCTGTGCAACCATTTAACAAAATACATAGCCTTTAAACTTAAAATCTACAGTAGAGTTTTTGTAGTTTTTTTTTTTTAATTCCATTTGAAGGCACTTTGCTGTAAAATGAATTTCTAAATTTTCTGCTACGTGAAAACAGGAATGAAAAATTGTAATCATTCATTTGAAACAGAAGAATGTGAAAGTCACTGTCCAGAATCAATGCTCAATAAACAATGAACAGCCTCAGGGTTTCTCTTGTTCATCCAGCCCACTGATTTCATGTATAATTACTAATTTTAACTATGTGGGTCAGTTATTCAATCTTCATTAGCAAGGAATGTGAAGGTGCATAGATTTCACTTACCCTGTTCAAGCCAGAGCTCTGAAGAGAATAATTTTATTCCTTGTTTCATGATATCAGTAAGTTATAAAATGTCCATTAAATAAACAATTTGTAAGCTCCTATTCAAGAATCTTATGAGGGTCATTCTCAACAAAAAGTCTGTTTGCTTTCAATGTTTCCAATTTTTTTTAAAAATGTGAGTAGACTGTCTCTTTTGAAGACTTTCTATTGCTTCACCTTTCAGCATTTTTTCTTTTTGAGCTCCAATTTTGAATTTTCTTTATCTATGATGACATTGACTTGTATTCATGCTCAGTGATTCAAATAAAAAAATAATCAGTAATATATTCAGAGTTTTCACAATTTAAATATATTTTCATTTAAAAAGTAATTGAAATACATGTAAAAATTAAAATGAAATTTCATATATAAAAAAATTAAGATAAGGATATATCCTAGAAAATAGAACAAAGATGGGAAAATGAAAATATAAGATGTTTAAAAACTGAGTGTAGAAGATTGAACATCTAAATGACAGCAATTCCAGAAAAAAACTGAGTTAATAAGAATGTGAGAAAAATAATAACTCAAAAAATGCAAAAATATTTTCAGAAATGAAGAACTTAGAATATCCAGATGTAAGGGGCCACCAGTTTTCCAAACCACACATACAATAGTAATGTGAGGGAAAAAATCAAAATCCTTAAAATTTTCCACAAGAAAAAAGTTAGCTTATACATGATCCAAAATCAGAATAGCATCAAATTTAATAAAAGAAGTACAAAAGTCAGAATACAATGGAAGCAATGCCTTCAAAATTCTAAAGATAAATTATTTTGCAACCTAGAATTTTATATTTACCCCAACTATCAATCAACTGTGTTGCAGAAAAAGACATTTCCAGATATGCATCACCACAAAAAGTTTATCTCACATTGACTCTTTACCACAATGTTACTGAAAGTTTTATCTATTCTACAAAAACAAGAAAATAAACCAAAAATAGGAAAGGCCAAGGATCCCAGAAATAGATCTGTCACTAGAGAGACATAGGGAAATCTTCAAAATGATGATGGAGGGTATTCCTACGAAACCAGTTCTCAATAAAAAACAAACAACAAACAAAACAAAAAACAAGCAGTGTAAAACGATGAGGTGAAAAAATTCTAGAAGAGATGTCTGAAACAAGATGAAATTAATATAGAGCCTGATGGGTGTAAACAGATTGAGAATTTAGCTCCACTGGTGAGGTGTTTGGGAGCTAAATTAGTGGCACATAAACTATTAAACAAGGGGTTGGGGGACCCACAATGATTAACCCCAGGAAAAGTAAGTGGCTGAAATTATATTATTGGCACAGCTGTAAAAATAATATAAAGCACACAACAGAGATCTAATCCAAATCCTGAGCTCTCTATACTGGGGAAATGAGAAGTGGGTTCCTACATGATAGGAGTAGGATAAGGAACGAGAATAGTAAATCTTCACTTTTCAGAACTGAGCCACCAGCCCCCACAGCAAGAGAAACAACAGATAAAGCCTGAGGAACCGGCCCTTGTGAACTTATACATGTGCCCCCAGTATGACTCTCTGTTCTTTGCATGTCAACTTCAGCATTGAGCTCTCCCTCCCCAGTTTGCATATGCAAATGTCAAGTTCAGCATCTTAGTTAAAAAGATTTCTCTTGGTGTTAATGTATTTTAGAATTACAGAGTAAAATAGGATCTGCTCTGTTACAAATCCACCTTAGTAAATATCTGGGGGCAATATGTTTTCAGCAACTTCCTGATCCATTTAAATGTCAAAATACGTTGTATTATAGCTACTGTCCCCATTTCTGCCTTTTTCCTGCCTCCAAATTTTAATGTCTTCCCATGTAAGGGAAAACTGAGCTGAACATGACTGTGAGCAATCTTTTGTTGTTGTATTCTCCTCATGAGCTAATTTATCAGATATGTATGCAACATTACAATTCTGGTTCTCAGATACTGGAGATTTTACCATTTCTTTATTTTACATGTAAACTCGATCATTTCTGAGAAAGCTGTTTCTGTTATTAGGGTGTCACACCAGAAAATTATTTTCAAATGCTGCTTTCATATTGTGAAGAACAAAGTCACAAAGAAACCCACTAGAAATTATTTCATTCTTTGATAGCAGTAAACAGTAAGACAAGTATTTTATGGATAGGATAATGTGTTCTTAAACCTGCATTTTTCCAATGAACACATCTTTACTATCTATAGACAATGAGAAAGGGAGAGTTTAAGCAATACTTTGAGTTAATCATATTAACTCAATATGAAAGACATTCATCCTTAGATACCTAATGCCTGCTCAGTGCTTAGACTCAGCGTTTTCTCTTTCAGGACCCTTCATATCAACCAGGGGTGGATAAACTATGATCTACTGGCCAACTCTAACCTGCCACCTGTTTTTGTAAATAGTTTTACTGGGACACAACCATGCCTATTTCTTAATGTATTATGTATGGCTGCTTTTGCACTCCAATGGCAGATTTGAGGAGTTGCGCCTATGGAGCCAAAAAAGCCAGAAAGATTTACTTCTGACCTTTTTTAGAAAATGTTGGCCAGTCCCTAGGTAGGCAAAAGAGAGGGAAACATAAAGAATAGGGCAGAGAGGGAAACTAGCTATGAGGTTGTCTTTGTTTTATCTTTTTCCAAACTACGGACTAAATTTTGTAACAACTGTAAAAATAATTCATCCACAATAGCACTGAAGACGGAAGTGTGTACTCAGCACACAAACAAACAAAAAAATGTTTCTGCCAGATAGGAGTCCGATGGGTTTTATGGATGCGCAAATCAGATCAGAGAAAATACAAGATGCTTCCGTGGAGATGGGCACATAGATTTTTGAGAAAGCCCCCCAAGAGGCCCAGCAGGTACAGAGATTACAAATAAATTGGGGGTAGGAATTAGGGTAATTAATTAAAGGACTTACTGTGCATAGCTAGGGCTGGTCAGCCCCTTCAATTTCATATTCTGTTCAGCTGGCTGCAGCAATGAGTCCCATCTTAAGCCTCAGGGAGGGCTTTCTAATGAGAAAAATTTATTTGTAAAGAGTCCATTAGTGTGTATTTTAGGACTAGAAAGAGGTATAAACAAGTATAATGTCACTGGATCAGTGGGGTAAAAAAACAAAAAGGCATGGGGAGAAAGGCAGATGGACTAGGAGAAGAAAATAAACTCAAGTATGTGTCTGCCATTTAATACTTCTGTGAATCTACTTAGCATACTGCTTCCTGAGGTACAATTTTCAAAGCCCATATTTCCTAACCTCCATTGAAACTAGAATGCAGATATATGACCAGTTCCCCCAATCAGCTTTACCTATATAAGACTTGATTTGTACCTCACCCACCTGAAGAAGCAGACTGGGGGCAGAGCATCTGTTCTGCTGCTATGGGAGGCAGCAGACGCAGAGGGACTGTAGGGTCCAAATGCCAGTAGCTCCCTAAAAAAGCAGCTCTTCCGTGAGTTCCAAGCAGTTTTCTTGTAGAAACTGATCCTGCAACTCTCTCCACAATTGGGAGTGTTATCAAATAGCTCTTAATAAATTCCTCCTTGATTAAACTAACTGGAGTACATTCTTTGTTCCTCACCTCAGAATTATAACCAATAAAATCTAAAAATAAAATGTTTTTTAGCTTGGTAACAATGCTGATCCTGGTCTTGCCTATAAACAGTCTGTCCTTATACCCTAAAGGAAAATCTGGGGACAGAGGCCTTATTCTTATACAGGAACAACCTTGGCTTTCAGAGAATAAGACTTTTGGGACAATAGTTCCAAGGACTGTGAAAGAAATGGAGACCACCTCTCTACAATAATTAATGTAGCTTTTTCATTGCTAAATAATTAGTTGATCCAGGTTTGGTTCACTTGGTATTTGAAGAAAATTTCCAACTCCAAAAAGAAAGATCAAAGTAGACAACAGAAACACTGACCCAGAGAAAACAGAAATAATGTACTTTCTGTTTTTCTTAAAATGCTGTTCATTTTCCTTTGAAAAATTTGAGAAAGTAGTCATTCATAACCAAGAAATACCTATGAAAAAAGGATCAATTAGACAGCAAACATGAGATCTTAGAAATTAATAAAATAATTTCAAAATAAATTTCAACTATAGAAACTAACAACAGAATGGACACAGATATAGGAGCTATCTAAATATATAAAAGCCTAAGCAACTGGTCAAATGGTCGACCATTCAAATGGTTGACCAATAGTTATGACATGCTTTGACCACCAAGGGGCAGACGATCAACATAGGAGCTGCCCCTAGGTGGTCAGTGCACTCCCACAGCAGGAGCGCCACTCAGCTGACCAAAGGGCGCCAGACGCCTGGCTCAATTCTGGCTAGCTGTGCGAGCCTCTCCCACAGACACTCCCCCTGCATGTCCCTCCCTGAGCCAGACCAAGACTGTGGAAGCAGCAGGCCCAGTGGGGCTGGGATGAGCGGGAGGAGCATGGCTCTAGGTGCAGGCTCAGACTCCTCCCTGGCTGTCCACTGTTTCCAGCACTACTACATCCCTCGGGGGATGTAGGACTGCCAGTTTTGGTCAATCCTTGCAGGCCAGGCCAAGGGACCCCACCAGCCCCTAGTTATTACATAATAGGTAACATAAATTCTAGAACATAGTTCATGTCACTTTCAAATGATTAAGAATCAAGCTTTTTTGTTGGAAGCTGCCCATTACCTTCACGAGCAAAGAGGTGTGGACAAGGAACCAGGAAGGCTAGTTAACCTTGAAGGCTCTGAAAGGTCACAGGCAAGGGTAGCTAAAGCAACTTCCACCTTTTAGTTTTATGTAAATCCTTACTGATGGGCTATCATTGGAATTGTCTGCATAAGGACAATGGTATATCTCAAAACCTGAATAAAAGGGATCCCTAGGCCTGAGCAAAGACTCCTTCCCCTTGAGTTGGGCTCCCACCTGGCCCCCAATATGCTCAAATTTATACTTTCTTGTCTAGTCTCTTTCATTTGTGTGTGGCTTCCTCCAGAACCCGATCCCTGAATCTGAACCCTGAACCACGCGGGATGTGGAGGGAACACTTGCACTTTTCCAATCATCAAAGAAAGCAGTAACAAGTATCAGTTAAGAGTGACATGGGAGAATTCTGAAAATTTACTTTCCACCTATTCTTTCAAACAAAATAAAACAATAAGAAAAGCAAGTTTGAAAACCTATCATAGCAAACAGAAAGAAATTTAAGAGAAAGAAATCATAGTTTCTTCAAAACAATGGGATGACTTTAGGAATAAAATTAATAGCAACAACAAGTAATCAAAGAAGGGCAGTCAGGATGATGGAGGGCTATGATAAATTATCTTCAGGAAGAGCACAGACTCCATTCAAGTGCTACTAAGAGGTAGGCATGTGTTATCCATAAACTACAATTTCAAGATCATTAGCAAACAGGCAAAAATACTTTATAAAGGCCAATCAAGTTTTAAATATACAACAAACAAAAACGAGGTGTTATTTTGGGTAGCTGATAGAGCATAAAAATAAAAATTACACGCTGAACACATTTTCTTGGGGTCAGTCATTGCAGTGAAAAGATTAACTTAGAGAATAGATGTCCTCTTTTGGTGTGTTTTCTCTCCCTGCTGGTTGGAATGGAACACCATCTTGGACCATGGCATGGACGTCAAATAATGGAGAAAACAGGGCACCAAAGAAAAAGGGTCTGGGGCCCTCATAATAGTAGAAACATTGTACCTACCAGTCTGGACTTAATACCAACTAATTTGAGAGAGAAATTTTACATAAGCTACTACCATTTTGGGTCTAGGCCCACTGTACTTCAATTCTAGTTTGCTGATATCACTATTAGTTCCTGGCCACTCATTTATAAATGGCCAGTCAATACAGGTTGGCATTCTTAACATAACTTCTCTAGTAACTTCACCCTCACTCTTCACAACCACCTTTTAGTGCTTGAATTACCCGAAAGATTTTCTTCCCCACCTCCCAGCCTTTAACTTGCAGATCCATACTAATTTCTTGCTTCAAATTCTTAAAACATATACTTAGTTATTGCTATCAAAACTACTAACTAAACTAAATCGTTACTAATTTTTCCTCCAATATCCTTGGAGAACATGCCGCTCCTCTTAGCAAAACCCAATCCCTCTATGAGTGCCCAGATTCTCACCTCTCTGCCACCTCAGTTATCCTCTCCCACTTGCATTTTCAGTCCCTCCACTCCAAGAAATAAATGCTTTTAGGTCTCTTAAAAGTAGCATTTTAACTTGTTCCAATTGTTGTCAACTTAATACGAATAAAAAGAACTCTTCTTCCATGCCACCTCCCTTTCTAGCTACTGTTCTCCCTTCCTCTGCACAATGCAAGCTGCTCATCCGCATTATCTTTGCACAAGCTGTCTACTTTCTCACCTTCCATTAATTAATAACCCACTTCAAAGACATTTCTTTACCAGAAACCTGAGAACCTTACTCTTGATAAGAAAACATGCACTTGAAATCTGTATAAAAGCCATGTGATACAACCTTTGTGTTAATGCTGGTACCAAAAGAAAAAGAAAAAGAAAAAAGAAAGGTCACAAACAACCTTCGATTAATGTGCTTTTTAAAATCTTAAACTAACTTGACCTTATGTGACCATACTTTCTCTCGACTATTGTAACAACAAATTCTCCTGGCTTTTCTCTTATCTGTCAGGCCAGCCATTTTCCATTCCTTTACAGATTCAGATTTTTATTTTCAAAAGCTCCAAATTCTTTTTCTTCTCAGTAATTTTCTGTATGTCAGCCCCCTTCCCCTAAATACCGTCTACTCTTCTCTTTGCAAGGAAAACTTGTATACATCCTCGAGGTGTCATTTAAGTATTAGTTTCTTAGTGAGGATTTGTATTAATCACCAATCTAAAATTGTCGGCCACCTTGTCTTTAAAAATATTTGTATTTTGCACTTGTATTTTCATTTTGTAAGAGCAGGGACCATGTCTGGCTATTCGATGCTCTATTTGAGCACCCTAATACATGGAAAAACCTCTATAATTATTTGTTGGGAGAATGAATGAATGAATGAATAACTTAGCACTAGGAAATTTTTTAGTTGCCTCTATTGTAATGCAACTACAGAAAAAGGAGAGGGGCATGCATTAGGCACAGTCATGCTTGTTTCATTTTCTATCGCTTTCTGCAAAAATCAACTAGTGTGTGTGTATGTTTGGGGGTGGAGCATATTAAAACTCTCTGCATTTCCTGCTGTTTTACTTTAAAACTAAAATGCTCCAAAAATAATATCTATTGATTTAAAAAATTAGGAAGGCACTGGAGTTTAGCAATGAAGTTTAATAGTAGTCATGAAGTTTAGTAACAAAGAAGGTTACATCAGACTGCCTACTTTGAATCCTAGCTGTTATTTAGAAGCTGTGTGACTTTGGGCATGTTCTCTAAACTCTTCCTAAGAAAAGCATGTTCTTGTTCGTCTTGTTTTGTTTTAATGTTTCAGTCACTGCTATATCCATAGCATCCAGAAATATGCTTGGCCCATAGTATGAACTCAATAAATAAGAAACATATAAGTGAATATACTTACAGAATCAACCAAGAAATTTCAAATGTTGTGGCAAAATTGAGAGTTCTCTGTTTATATACAACCCATATCATTCTATCATTTGCCAGATGGACAGCCAGTGGCATCAGTACCAAATGCTTATATTCTAAGATTTTTCTCCAGTTCATGTTTCTCTGTTTCAAAACGTTTTCTCCCTCAAGCCTACAATGTGAGTGTTCCCATCTACCTAGAGTTTCCATTACGGAAACACTTTGAATAGAAATAGGTATCACTCATGTCTTCATGGACAGAATAAACCTCTGTTCTACTTGTTTTACTGCCATTGGGTAAAACAACACATGTTTGACAAATGCCAGCTGAGAGTGAATCACTTAGACCCAGGCTCTAGCTTGCAGAAATCCTTGGTACCACCCCAACTTAAAATGTCTCAGGGAGGGATCTACTGCACTGGTGTTGTCTAGTAACATCACGTGTGTGACTCCCAGGAGAGTAAAGAAATATAAGTAATGTCTCTCCTTGGAAATTAGGAGGAATAGAATAGCTAATGTGCAGGAGATTGCCAAGACCAAAAGCATGTTCCACAAAATTTGGCAAAGAAATAAAAGCTGGCAAAGGAATCCAAACATTCTTAATACGCAGGTTGGGATCATGCTGAATTCAGGTCAACAAACCATAGTTCTCTGAGGCCCAGCTCAGCAAATTCACGTTGTCTAAGAAGGAAAAGCAATGTGCTATAGACGGCACAGTGACATTAGATGCCTTAAACTGCGTACAGCACATGGTGAACATTTGTCCCGGTATTTCGAAGTTGAACTAAGTGTTTTCAAGATTCTACTTCTAAAATATACATAAATCAAACTGCCAAAGGGAGATACAATCCATCCTATCTAAAATGTTAACCCTTGTTGTGGAAGGAAAAGAAAATCCTGCAGCGTAATCACTGCTAATCTTTGGCCTTGTTTATCACCAACCTCAAAATAAATAAATATTTATTGACGTTATACCATGGGCTGAATATTGTGCTAATCTATGCAGATCGGTTTTATTATCTATACTGAAATATAATAAAATATGGTTGAAATAAAGGGAATTAGCACTTGTCTACTTATTCATTCAGTATGTCATATAGTCATTCTGTCTTTCATCTGTTCATTATACAGTTCCTCCTACTTTTCAAACACTCAGCGCCTGGCATTCAGATAAAGTTTCAGCCCTCCTGAAGTCATCTATTTCAGAAATATTACCTCATTTACTAGTAATTTAAACCTCAAAGGTATGACTATTCAAAAACCAGTTGCTTCTGGGACACAATTTGGTGCTCACCAAACATCCAAATCTTCCTACATTTTCCAGACCTCCTTATAAGTACAATGGGCTGTGTGCGCATTTGGACAACAGATGGAGATGAGAAGTAATATGTGTCACTTCCAGAATAAGACCATTACAAAAATGAGATGCCTCCTCAGACTCTAATCACCTATTTACTTGTGTCTATGAAAGTCAAATGATCAGTTGGTTCTGCCTTAAGATGGAAGCTCCCTGGAGCCTGAGTCACGAATGAAAGAGTTTTTCTTGGGAAAATCAAAGAAAAAACACATATTGTGTTGTCACTGAGATTTGAGTATTTGTTTGTTACTGCAGCAAAGCATGACTAATGCAACTTTACCTTTTTATTATTATTATCTTTATTGTTCAGTTTATTAATTACATTGTTTCCCCTTTTTTATCCTCCTATATCTCCCCTCCACCCTGTACCTATCCCACCCTCCACCCTCACCTACCCCTCCCCAATGTCCTCTCCCATTGTTGCAAGATTTTTGTCCAATCTCTTGCTGTACTTCCCACAACCCTTTTCTCCCCAAGAACTGTCAGTCCATTCCCTCTCTATGTCTACGTTTCTGTTATATTCACAGGTTTATCCTGTTCATCGGCCTATCAATTCACTTGATTTTTATGTTCATTTGTTGATAAATGTGTATTTCGTGTTCATAATTTATATTTTTACCCTTTTCTTCTTCCTCTTCTTAAAGAATATCTTTCAGCATTTCATATAATATTGGTTTGGTGGTGATGAACTCCTTTAGCTTTTTCTTATCTGTGAAGCACTTTATCTGATCTTCAATTCTGAATGATAGCTTTGCTGGATAGAGTAATCTTGGTTGTAGATTCTTGCTACTCATTGTTTTGAATATTTCTTGCCACTCGCGTCTGGCCTGCATCGTTTCTGTTGAGAAATCCGCTGACAATCGTATGGGTGCTCCCCTGTAGGTAACCAACTGTTTTTCTCTTGCTACTTTTTTTTTTTTTTTTTTTGTGGCAATGCTATTTATTTATTTATTTGTTTTTTTATTTTTATTTTTTTTATTGTTCAGTTTATTAATTACATTGTTTCCCCTTTTTTATCCTCCTATATCTTCCCTCCACCCTGTATCCATCCCACCCTCCGCCCTCACCTCCCCCTCCCCAATGTCCTCTCCCATTGTTGCAAGACTTTTGTCCAATCTCTTGCTGCACTTCCAACAACACTTTTCTCCCCAAGAATTGTCAGTCCATTCCCTCTCTATGTCCATGTTTCTGTTATAGTCACCAGTTTATCTTGTTCATCAGCCTATCAGTTCACTTGATTTTTATGTTCATTTGTTGATAAATGTGTATTTGTTGTTCATAATTTATATTTTTACCTTTTTCTTCTTCCTCTTCTTAAAGAATATCTTTCAGCATTTCATATAATAATGGTTTGGTGGTGATGAACTCCTTTAGCTTTTTCTTATCTGCGAAGCACTTTATCTGATCCTCAATTCTGAATGATAGCTTTGCTGGATAGAGTAATCTTGGTTGTAGATTCTTGCTCTTCATTATTTTGAATATTTCTTGCCACTCACGTCTGGCTTGCATCGTTTCTGTTGAGAAATCCGCTGACAATCTTATGGGTGCTCCCCTGTAGGTAACCAACTGTTTTTCTCTTGCTGCTTTTAATATTCTCTCTTTATCTTTTGCTCTTGACATTTTAATTATGATATGTCTTGGTGTGGTCCTCTTTAGATTCCTATATTTTGGAGTTCTGTGTACTTCTTGGGCTTACAAGTCAGTTTCTTTCACCAGGTGGGGAAAGTTTTCAGTCACTATTTCTTCAAGTAGGTTTTCATTAACTTGCTCTCTCTCTTTTTCTGGCACCCCAATAATTCGGATGTTGGCTTGCTTGAGGTTGTCCCAGAGGCCCCTTACGCTGTCTTCAATTATCTGAATTCTTTTTGTTTCTTGCTTTTCCAACTGAGTGGATTTTGGTTCTTTGTATTTCAAATTTTTGACTTGGTTCTTGTGGCCCTCTGGACTGCTTTTAGGACTTTGTGTAATATTTTTTATTTCAGTCTGTGTATGCTTGATTTCTAGTTGGTCCTTTTTTTTTATCTGTGAGGGTCTGGTTCGTATCCTCAGAGGTCTTGTTCATTTCCCTGAGCGTCTCATTCATTTCCTTGTAAGTATCATTCATCTCCTTGTAATTCTCATTCATTTGCTGGTTGGTCTTGTTTATTTCCTGGTAATTCTCATTAAGTTGATCGGCCTTTTGTAGGAACCTCTTGAAAAGCCTTATAACCGTGGTTTTCAACTCTATGTCTTGTCGTCTTTTCTCCTCCATTTCTTTCACACCTGATTTCTTTCCATGTCTCTGCATGGTTGCTGCTTTATGTGGTGGATATCCTCAAAGGGACAGTGGCTCAGTCTCCCCAGTTACCTGAGGTGGGTACTCTTACTGCAATCCTTTATGGGTTGTATTCAGTGTTTTTGAATTTAAACCCAGCTTTATGTTGTTAGCCCTAGGAGGGTTTGACCTCCAGGCCAATTGGCTATGAAGGGAGACTGTGTTCAGGTTGGATGGGCGGAGTCTCTGGGCTGCGCGGCAGCGGCGGCGGTGGCGGCAGCTGGGTCCTATGCAGTGCTCGTGCGTGGGTCTCTGTTGGATGGGGATGGCTGCAGACACCTCCAAGAGAAAGCCGCTAGTCTCTTCCCCTTGCCAGACCACTCCGCCTTTCCCCAAATGTGCCTGCACACCAAAAGTCTAGCCCAGGGCTGTAAAATAGATGGTTTCCGGAACCAGGAGGCAAGTTTCCAGGGGGCAAGTCGTGGGTTTGCGCGACCCTTGGGACTAGGAGCCTCTGCCACGCCCCACTTCCAGGGTGCGTCCCCCGGACCTCAGACCTCGCCCAGTTCTGAGGAATCTGTGCAGGGGGACTTCTCATACCCCGGATCTTGGACCTCGCCCGGCTCGGGACATCTGGGCAGTGGTATGCCTCCACCCTTCCCCTTCGGAGAAATCCGGCCGGTCCCTGCTCCAGCCCCAGCTCTCGCGCGCGCGACCAGGGCGGCTCCTAACCTGTTTCCGTCTGAAAGGCTACGCTCCCACCGGTCCTGAGTCTGTGTCCCACCTTTGCTCCTATTAGTGAAGTTTACATTCAGCCAGCTTTCTGGCGATTCTGGGTGCTTGTCTGTTCTGCTGTTATGTTGTAGTTCTTAAATCGTTGCGTGGGGCAGAACAGTAGGTGTTTGCTTATGCCGCCATCTTGGTGTTCCCTCTTGCTGCTTTTAATATTCTCTCTTTATCTTTTGCTCTTGGCATTTTAATTATGATATGTCTTGGTGTGGTCCTCTTTAGATTCCTATATTTGGGGGTTCTGTGTACTTCTTGGGCTTTTAAGTCAGTTTCTTTCACCAGGTGTGGGAAGTTTTCAGCCACTATTTCTTCAAGTAGGTTTTCATTGTCTTGCTCTCTCTCTTTTTCTGGCACCCCAATAATTCAGATGTTGGCATGCTTGAGGTTGTCCCAGAGGCCCCTTACAGTATCTTCAATTATCTGGATTCTTTTTGTTTCTTGCTTTTCCAGCCGAGTGGATTTTGCTTCTTTGTATTTCAAATCTTTGACTTGGTTCTTGTGGCCCTCTGGACTGCTTTTAGGACTTTGTGTAATATTTTTTATTTCAGTCTGTGTATGCTTGATTTCTAGTTGGTCCTTTTTCATATCTGTGAGGGTCTCATTCATGTCCTCAGAGGTCTTGTTCATTTCCTTGAGGGTCTCATTCATTTCCTTGTAAGTCTCATTCATTTCCTCGTTGGTCTTGTTTATTTCCTTGTAGTTCTCATTAAGCTCATTGGCCTTTTCTAGGAGCCTCTTGAAAAGCCTTATAACCGTGGTTTTGAACTCTATGTCTAGTCCTCTTTTTTTCCTCCATTTCTTTCACACCTGATTTCTTTCCATATCTCTGCATGGTGGCTGCTTTATGTGGGAGATGTTCTCTAAGGGTCAGGGGCACAGCCTCCCCAGTTACTTGAGGTGGGTACTCTTACTGCAATCCTTTATGGGTTGTACAGTATTTTTGAATTTAAACCCAGCTTGTTGTTGTTAGCCCTAGGAGGGTTTGACCTCCAGGCCAATTGGCTATGAAGAGAGACTGTGTTCAGGTTGGATGGGCGGAGTCTCTGAGCTGCACAGGCAGCCTCAGTGTCCACTTCGTGCTATGTGGCGCTCGCACTTGCGCGGGTCTCTGTTGGATGGGGATGGCTGCAGACACCTCCAAGAGAAAGCCGCTAGTCTCTTCCCCTTGCCAGACAACTCTGCCTCTCCCCAAATGAGTCTGGACACCCAAAGTCTTGCCCAGGGTCGTAAAACAGGTGGTTTCCGGGACCAGGAGACAAGCCTCTAGGGAGCAAGTTGTGCGTCTGTGCTGTCGCACAGTTTACTTGCGGCAAACTTCTTTTCCCAGCTACCCAGTTTCTCTGCAGACCTGGAGTCCTCTGCCACGTCTGGCTTCCAGGGTGCATCCCCCGGACCTCGGACCTCGCCTGGCACTGGGGAATCTGTTCAGTGGGACGTCTCCACGTACCCCGGATCTCGGACCTCGCCTGGCGCTGGAGAATCTGTGTAGTGGGATGTCTCTGCCCTCCCTGTTGGCAAAATCCAGCTGGGGTTGCTGCTCCAGCCCCAGCCCGCGTGCGCGACCAGGATGGCTCCTAACCTGTTTCCGTCTTCAAGGCTGCGCTCCCACCGCTCTTCTGAGTCTCAGTGTCCCACCTTTACCTTTATTCGTGGAGTTTTCACTCGGCCAGCTTTCTGGTGATTCTGGGTGATGTTTGCCTTGTTGTTATGTTGTAGTCTCTGAATTGTTACGCGGGGCAGAACAATAGGTGTTCCCCTATGCTGCCATCTTGGGAAATGTCCAACTTTACCTTTGATAAACATGATTGCTAAGGCTCTGAGTAACATAAACTAAGATAGAGGCTGTTTGGCTCATTAATTCTCAGGGATTTTGTTGGTGATCTGTCTTTTGGTCTTGGCAATCTCCTGCACATTAGCTATTCTATTCCTTCTAATTTCTAAGGAGATACATTAATTACATTTCTCTACTCTCCTGGGAGTCACTCACCTGATGTTACTAGACAACACCAGTGCAGTAGATATCTCTCTGAGACATTTTAAGTTGGGGTGGTACCAAGGATTTCTTCAAGCTAGAGACTGGGTCTAAGTGGTTCACTCTCAGCTGGCATTTGTCAAACATGTGTTGTTTTACCCCTTGGCAGTATTCAAAGAAAGTTTTTCAGGAGATACAGCTGATTATCAGATGGGTTACTGATGCTATCATGTAACACAACCTTATCTCATAATTGAGCATTCCAACTTGTCCATAACTATAATTCTTGTCTTATCATGCTGTCTCTGTCTCTCCCCCTCCCTTCCTTCTTCTCTAAAAATCAATGGAAAAGTATCCTCGGGTGAAGATCAACAACAATAACAAATCACAAATTTTCCTCAGCTTAGCTCCTGCTTGGGTGTAAGTGCCATCCAGAGCATGAAAGTTTTGAAACTATGAAGATTTTTTAAAAAGGAATATTTGTTGATGTGAACATTTTTGTGGGTTTTTGTGTGTGTGTGTGTGTGTAGTATTTTTTTTTTTTTTTGCTTACTCACTGACTCTAAGATGCCGTCTTCACATTGGATGTCTAATTCTAATGTGAAAACAAACTCTGAAATGTCGCTACCCCCAAAGTGTTCTAGAATTCCACTTGCCTTTACTTAGAATAAAAATATTTTCTTCACTAAATATTTCTTATAATGCTCTGTGAGGGGAGCGTTTAGCAGCCTGGATATTGTTAGTGCCATGGCTACCACTAATTTCATTTTCCGACTCAAACAAATGTATTTTGGAGGAGGAGTCAAAAGCAGAAAGTAACCATGAACATTGGAGTATGAATCATCACTAACCCTCTTCTGATACAATTAGAACACTGAACAGGCAGGAAAAAGTCACATGCAAATGTTTCATCATATTTAAAAAAAAAAAAAAAAGGACATCCCACATGTGTCTGACAACAAATGCTAATTTAAGTCCCTGTGGCGGGATCTGCGATTGTCTCCATATGTTTTCACAATCAGAGTCCTGGTAAGAATCTTACAGTTCCATGGCTCTTACCCAGTTGGGTTTTCTCCCAGCCACTAGTGTTGCATCTTCTAAATTCTCTGACATAGCCAAGGAGCAAGAATAAACTGAAAAATACAATTTTAAGTATCTCTCTTAAAAACAGTTTCCCATTGCCTTTTTCTTCTTTTTCTCCTTGAAATCAATGTCACTGTTAGCTTTCCCAGAGATTGTAAGAGAAAAGAACGTCCCTAAATTTGTTCTAAATTCACTGAATAGGCATGTTTGCTTCAGACTGACTTTCTGAAGAACTTATTTTCATAATCTGACAAAACAATATTAATGGTTGCTTCTCAGTCTTAAACTTCCAACCTAATATTTTCTTATGTTTAAAAACTTATACAGAATCACATAAACTCAACCAAAATGTCTAGGAAGCCAACCAAATGAAAATGTTTTTCAAAATGGCTATAATTTTTATCAATAGGATATGACAACTGGTCAGATGGAAAATCACTTCCCAATAGAAGACACTGGTAAATATGATTTTTCCCCCAAGGCAATCTGTTCTTCCAAAATAGTTTCCCACAAAGTTATTAAAACTCAGGCATCTCCTTAGTGAACATTATGAAAAAGTCACATTTTTGCTTAATGGTATATGTAAATACTAGAGGCCCAGTGCATGGATTCGTGCACTTATGGGGTCCCTTGGCCTGGCCTGCACCCTCTGGCAATATGGACCCCTCGGGGGGATTTCAGATTCCAGAGACTTAAAATCTCAATTTTATTTTCAAAGGGTTTTAAGAGGGAATTACAAATTGCTGGAAAGCCTGCAAACTTTTAAAGAGAAACATTAAAATAATGTAATAGGGTTACTCTCAAGGCAAGAAAATTATCTTCCCATGAGGAATAAGAAACAAAATAGTCTTTCCCATTTCTCATCTGGTAGAGCTTGACTGAATTAATTCAAACTTCAGATTGAGACTTTTGGTTCTCCTGCATGCAAACTGAGTTTAGTTGGTAAATAAATCTAATAGAGACAATAGGATTTTTTTTTTCAAAAAAATGAGATGTTCCATTTGCCTAGGAATATGCAGAGACACATTCTTTAAATGCTGAGCAAATTGGAATGACATGAAAAACTGGAAAAGCTTCCTGCTCTACCTTTTGGATAAACCACAAAAGCAAAGGAGGAAGAACCATCTGCTTCTATCAGTACAGAGTTCAGGGATGAAATGACTAGCTTCGTAACCCATCTTTTTGTTTATCACAGAGTGATGAAAAGTACAAAATGTTGCCTAGGTTGTGTGGGACAGCCAAAATAACGTGAACAATTCCCTGTGTTTAAAACCCATAAAAAAAGTTATAGCTTTTGAACATAAACCTGTACAGGTACTGCTAGGGTAATTTTTTTATGGAGACAGAAAATGTTCCCTTGCCTTTATAAGAAAGACAACTTTAAAGAGCATTTTTTTTTTTAGCTACAAACAATAAATGTGAGTAATGGGGGAAATAACAAAAACCTATTACTTTCTATAATTTATTAATTGAATAAATGTATTATAGATGATGAAAATTTTATGAAATTACTTTTGGTTCCCTATTTAAATGCATGATAATAGATATACACATGTGAATAATCATATACATAAATACACACATAAAATTGACATTTTTCTTCTTACCCCATTGGCAGAATGCAAGCCTTCTTTGCCAATTTCACTTGACCCCCTATTTTAAGCATGTGAAATATGGTACTGGTGCAAAAGACCAACAGATTTCATCTCACATGCCAACTCCCTTCCATTGTTATTGTCTATTTGTAACAGAGTTAAGAAGGATTCCGAGGCCAAGTCTGATAATCACCTACTTATGGCCTCTCAGGTAAGGGGTGGGTAGCTAGATATTTGTTCTCTGTTTCAATTGATTGCTTTCTAAACTTTATTGCTTTAAAAGATATGGCAACACAGACCACAAAAGAGAAACGAGCAACAAGCAAAAAACTGACAGGTGTTGGTTCTGTGGGTGTATTGGATCTATAATGGGAAGAAGTGGAAAGATGTCGAAAACCAGGTACATTCCATTAAGACAATCCAATCTGTAACTTCATCCAGTCAGTTAAATATTTATTAGCTCAATTTGTAACAATGAAACCTTTTAGACAGGGCACAAATACTTAGCACTGGGCAGCTCACTGCGGTCAATGGGAGCAGATGCACCTTACAAGGTCAATACTCACAAAGAAGTTATACTTCCCTTTTCTAGATAATGAATCCAGCAGCTGTCTCTAAACCTCTAAGATATTTTAACATCCCAAAGATGCAGCCCTAACAAGGTGTCAGGCATGGTCAGCAGGACTCTTTACATTCCCTACAGAGCTCACACTTTCATTAAAGAGAATAGCTTCAAGGTTGCAGCCTTTTCACAATCCCAATGATTGTGTCCCATAAGAAGCAAGGAAGGGACCCCTCTATTGTCTTGTCTCTTTTCTCTAATGCTCCAGAAAGTCTTCCATGTAGATAGGCAACAACATTTTATGTCCAGAAACGTCTAAAGAAGGTTAAATCTCTGCACTGTTTCTTGGAAGAAATGAATGACAACTAGAGGGAAAGGTATATAAAATTTCAAATTTTGTAACTTGATAGCACCATAAATTGAAGTCCCATTAATTGTTAATAAGTTACAACTTTGGCTGTTAACATCCAGGAAAACTATAAACTCTTATTAATAATGTTATGTTTAATCATAAAGCTATTAACTATTAATTACCATTTCAAAATAAATGGTAGCAGCTGGAAGTGAATTCTTTTAGGTATACAACTCTAATCTTCATAATAAACGTAACCTGGACAGGATAAACAGAGTTCCTTACTTTTTCTACTGAAGGGTTTGAGCAATGATGGCATGCCTCACTGTATTTAGCTTTTAAATCAATAAAATATGAGCCCCAGCCAGTTTGGCTCAGTGAATAAAGCATCGGCCTGCGGCCTACAGGGTCCCAGATTTAATTCCTTCAAGGGCACATGCTTCAGTTGCAGGCTCCCAGCCCTGGTCGGGGGCATGTGGAACAACCAATAGATGTTTCTCTCTCACACAGGTATTTCTCTCTCCCTCTCTCTTCCACTCTCTCTAGAAATCAATGGGAAAAATATCCTCAGATGAGGACAAAAATAATAACTTTTTAAAAACCAATAAAATATTATATGTTTTGAGAGGACAATGGTTGTAAAGCAACTAACCTCAATTTCAGCATTTGGCCCATAGTAGATATTACTGGTAAATAAATGGTAGTCACTATTATTTTATAAACTTCTGCACAAGAACAGAAGTTAAGCAGTACATCTACTACTATAGAGCTGCCAGTGAATTATTTACTTCCTTAACCAGGTTTTGATATCATACAAATTCATGCCAGAAATTAATATCAGTTCCTTTGTCCTATTCCAACTTTTTGATTATTTTTTAAAGATCATGTATTCTTCTACTCATCTCTGTGACTACAATAATTTCCTTTTCACTTGGGGACTTCTATTTGTCCACCACTCAGGACTCAGTCTAGACCTCACTTCTTCAAAAAGCCTTCTCCCCTGCCAAAACCAGTTTGGCTTAGTGGATAGAGCATTGGCCTGTGAACTGAAAGGTCCCAGGTTTGATTCCAGTCAAGGGCATGTACCTAGGCTGTGGGCACATCCCCAGTAGGGGGTGTGCAAGAGGCAGCTAATCGATGTTTCTGACTTTCTATCCCTCTCCCTTCCTCTCTGTAAAAAATCAATAAAACATATTAAAAAAAAAAAAGAAGCCTTCTCCCTTCTACCCTCTTCCCATCACTCAGAGGAGGTATCACTTCTTGTGCTTATCATCTTGGCCACACCTCTATCATAATACCTATCACAGTTGTGTTGTGTTGTGTTATCATCCTTTGCTTTATAGTTTTATACTTCTGGATAAAAGGTGGGAACTTGAATTTATATTCACAGTATCAGACAAGTAATGAATGTTTAATAAACGTATTCTGAGTTAACTAAACGTTAACCCCATTTAAAGAATATAACCATAATTCTATTTAAATTGGAACTTTCCTGTACAATTGCTTAACCTCTTTGTCAAGATAAATAATAAAAAATTAAAAATACTGAGTATTTATTACCTGGCAAGCACCTGGCTCAGACATTTATTTATTTATTTTATTAACGTATTTTTTTTTAATTTCAGGGAGGAATGGAGAGGGTGAGAGAGATAGAAACATCAATGATGAGAGAGAATCACCAATCAGCTGTCTCATGGATGCCCCTACTGGGGATTGAGCCTGCAACCTGGGCATGTGCCCTGACTGGGAATCAAACCCTGATTTCCTGGGTCATAGCTCAACCACTGAGCCACACCAGCCAGGTGCTAAGACATTTATTTGTAGGATTTCATTAAATTCTCTGAAAAATGTATAGATTAAGATTTTATCATGATCACTGTTTAAAGAAGTAGAAACTGAACCTTGCAGAGCAAAGGTAACTTACCTAACAATGCAAAATTAGTGCATGGAAGAATCATAAATTACATTTATATGTTCTGACCCCAAAGTCCTACATTTAACCACTGAGTCATACTGTGTTCTATAAAATTTCCTGGTGTGCAACCTCAACCCTATTTAAGGTCAATGGTAGTGTACATTAAAATATATACACAGCCCTAGATGGTTTAACTCAGTGGATAGAGCATCAGTCTGAGGACTGAAGGATCCCAGGTTCGATTCTGGACAAGGGCATAAGCCCAGGTTGTAGGCTCGATCCTCAGTAAGGTGCAGCCAATCGGTGGTTCTATCTCCCTATTGATGTTTCTATCTCTATCTCCCTCTCCCTTCTCTAAAATGAATAAAAATAAACATTTTTTAAAAAAATACGTACATACATACATGCAGATTAAATGCTAGAAAATAAATCAATACATAATAATGCTACAGATGTTAGCATAAAAAATCTTTCAGACAGCCATGAATACTTTCAAGGTTTGTGAACACTGAAAGAACCTCAACATCTGAAGCAAGGTGGCAGATGGAAACTAGGAAGGATGATGCTGATTTGCCTGGATTTGAAGGGAGAGGAAAACCCATAGGCAGGCAACCTAAGGGAACTCCAGATGCATTCTGATGTTTTGGGTGAGGAGGCAGATTGATGGCACATGAAAATTAACTCCGGAAAGGGAGAGAATGTGTCGACAAAGCAGCAAATCAACTTTCAGGTGCAGAACTCTGGGTTTTCCTTTAACCTTAGTATAAAAAGTCAGTTCACGGTATTTCACTGTCACAGAAGCATAACACGTGAATTACAAGAGAGTCAATATCACAGAATGATACCTTTTCGCTTGTAACTTGCATCTGTCAACAGCTGGGCTCTAAACTGACCAAATGTTCTATGGAGAAAATAGTTTGGAGTTATTTTGGAGTTACTTTGATGATGTTCTTCACCGTGAAAATCCAATTTCCAGAGAGCAAACAGGATGCTTGGCAGAATGTGAAAAGGGAGAGAACCGAACGCTGTGCTAAAGAATTACATTTGATTTCACTGCCTTCGCCTTAGGATCAGAAATGAAACATCCTAGACTGAGAATAAATAACCTTTTTCTACATAAAGAGCAACATTTGGACCAGAATCCGAGGTTGTTCCTACAAAGAAGCAACGTGAGAGATGTGGTCATACATTTAGATTTTATGATGTGACAAAAATAATTAATATGTTCATTTCTGCTCATAGAAGGCTCTGATAAGTACCACTTTAATACTATTATCAGGTGGGGGGAGGAAGAGGAAGGATCTGTTATCTGTGCAGTTTTCTTCTGTCTTCTTATGCAATTTTACAAACCAAGAACTAGGGTCACCGAGAGGTGACGGCAAGTAAACAAAATATACAAAAAGAAATTTCTCTTCTCTGCAGGACACAATCAGCTTGTGGTAGTCAATATCGCTGGTGGTCAGGGGTCAAGTACTATGGCAGAAGGTGAAAGAAGCTGAATATTTTAAGATCCACAGTGCCCTAGCCAGTTTGGCTCAGTGGATAGAGCATCGGCCTGTGGACCAACGAGCCCCAGGTTCGATTCTGGTCAAGAGTTCGGACCTTGTTTGCAGACTCCTCCCCAGGCCCCAGCCCTGGTGAGGCGTGTGCAGGAGGCAACCAATAAACACACCAATATTTCCTTCTCTCTTCCCCTCTCTCTAAAAATCTATGGAAACATATCCTCAGGTAAGGATTTAAAAATAAAAAAGGACCCACAGTAGTAACCATGACAATGGGGTAGCTGAATGAGGGGTGATCAAACACCGAGCCAAGAGAAGGACAAATAACCTCAGATGTCTTCAAAGCCTTGGTTTAGTTTCTAAGTATTGTAATAAAAATTCTTACTATTGAAAATTTAATGCTAGCTAAAGCTACTTAAACCATGAATGTTTGGGAATAGCATAGAATTTAAAGGGACTTCTTTAAGAAAACATGTCTAGCTTGTTTTACCTTTCACTATGAATCAATCTCTGGTAAGACAGTTTTTCCTTCCTCTTTTAGAAACATAGTTTTGATAAACACAATCCATTTCCAATACTCAGGATAGAGTACTATTTGTTGTGGATTTGGATTTCAATATTAAAAGAAAATCTAGAAAGGTGATGGTGGGCAAAATAATGTCCACCACCCCCCACACTCCAAGGTGCCCATGTCCTAATTCCAAAACCTGTAAATATAGGGTCCCCAAAATGTATACCCATGTTGAGTGATTATGAAAATCAGTGTTTATTTTTGAAATTTAACAGAATCTACAGAAATGAATAACTTTTTTTGTCAGTGCCTGTTTTCAAACTAGTGATCCTTTTGGTCCAGGCACTGCTGATAATGTGAATTGAAAACATCAAGAATTATTTTGTTTGGTATGTGTGCATCCTCCATTGATCAATTGTTGCCAGGTTTGCACCATAAACTTTATCTTTTATATGCTCATTAAAAAAAAAGCTGTAATGGATAAATTTTCTTTGTTCAAAGCTTAGTCTTATTTCACCTGTTATTTCAAATCAGTTAAATCTGAAAAGGAGTGAAAATTAAGTGAATTATCAGCTATTAAAGTCTGTATACATTTTGGGGGGACACCCTGCATCCCCAAAATAGTATACACACTTTGAATGATTATAAAGACAGTGTTGGTACTTCAACTGTGTTTTCAAACTTCCAGTAACATTTTAGGATGCATTTCCTTTGTTCAAAGCTTACTCTGGCTGAAAAGAATCATCAGCTGAGCCAGCAGCTGTTAAAGTGTGCATGCATGTTTGGGGGACACCCTGTATATTACCTCCAATGGCAAAGGGGACTTTGCAGATCTGATTAAGAGTCTGGAGATGGGGAGATTATCCTATACTATCTGGGTTAGCCTTATGAAACCAGAGGGGACCTTATAAAAGGGATGTAGTAGTGACAGAGTTAGAGAAGGCCACATGATGACAAGTAGAGGTAAGAGAGAAGGAGGGAGAGAGAATGAGATTTGAATATACTACCCTACTGGCTTTGAAGATAGAAAAAGGGGTCACATGTCCAGGAAACGGACAGAAGCTGGAAAAAGCAAAGGAATGGATTCTCCCTTAGAGGGACCAGAAGGAATGCAGCCCCACCAACATGTTGATCTTGGAAGTTCTATCCTCCAGAAATGTAAGATAATAAACGTATGTTGTTAAAAAAAAAAAAACAACCCACTAAATTTGTGCAATTGTGTCACAGCAGAAATACATTCTTTGATCTGGAAGTAGGCTGCTGGTATAAAAAGCAACTAAAAATGTGGAAATGTCTTTGGAATTGGGCAATGGACAGAGGCTGCAAAAATGTTGATGGCCCTGATAAGGAGTAAGTACCTAGATGGCCTACAAATATGGATATCAATGGCTCTGCTAGTGAGGGTTTAGATGAAAGTGAGGAATGCAGTGGAGAAAACCTGTATTTTCTGAAGAGAATATTCCAATCATCATAAGCTGACTGTTGGTAGAAATGTGGGTTTGAAAGGCATACTTAACAAGGGCTCAGGAGGAAATGAAAAAAAATATTTTATTGGAAACTGAAGGAAATGGTATTCTTATTATAGACTGGCAGAAAGCTTAGGTGAAATGTGTTCTACAAATATGATAAGAAAAGTGGAACTTCTAAGTGATAACTCTGAGAATTTAGCTGCGAAAGTTTTCAAAGTATTGAAGAAGGTATGGCCTGTTTTTGATGTTGTTGTTGTTTATAGTAAAATGTAAAAGAAAAAAAATGAGTAAAAAAACCTCTTAAGTGACAAGACAAACCAAGAAATCAGGACTTTATGATTTTGAAATTTTCAGTCAATCCAAATGTCAAAAAATGTGTTATTTTAGGACTTTTGGGCTCTAGAACTATAAGATAATAAATCGTTGCTGTGGAAAGCCACTAAGTTTGCAGTAATTTGTTACATTAGCCAAATGGAACTAATATCATGGTAAAATGAGAAGCCCTGGGCAAATAAAGACTGTTTTTTGGGGTAGGGGGCTCCTGAGACACATGATGAATTGATAATTGATACATACTATTGCTCCAATCATTCACCAGGCCTGGAAAGTATATGTCTAAGGCACATAACAACTTTATGATCAACACCACCACCCCCCAAACTGAGTGACTTAAACACTGCAATGGATCATTTGTCATAAGTCTAAGGGTCACCTGAGAAGTTCTGATGGGCTCTCTTCTGGGTCTGCAATGGGCTAAAATCTATGGGATGCTGGCTGGTCTAGAATGGACTCCGCTGGGATGACTTGGCTCTTTACCTTACAGTACCTCATCTTCCAGCAGGCTGGCCTGCTTGTTCTTGTGAAAGTGGCTGGGTTCCAGAAGAGAAAACAGAGCATGTGAGGCCTCTTGAGGCCAAGGCTCTGAACTTAACCATCACCTGCTGAGCAAAGCAAGTCTCACAGCCAGCCCAATTAAAGGGATGGGGAGCCCAAACTGCATAGTTCACTGGTTGGGCATTGACCTATGAACCAGGAGACCAGGGCTGGATTCCAGGTCAGGGCACATGCCCAGGTTATATGTTTAATCACCAATAGGGGGCGTGCAGGTGGCAGCTGATCAATGATGCTCTCTCATCATTGATGTTTTTATCTCTCCCCTAGAGTAATCAAAATTACTCTAATCCTCCTCTCCTTCTCCTTCTCCCTCTCCCTTTCTCAATAAAAAAATATTTTTTAAAAGAGGGGGTACTCCATCTCTTTCAGGGAGGACTGCAAATTCCCAGGAAGGCAAGTTACAGGGATGGGTGAAAAATATAAATCCCTAGGAAGGCAAGTTATGGGGATGGCTGAAAAAATTTGGCAATATTTTTGCATTACTGTACCACATTTATTTTGTTCATGGCAAAAGCAATGATAATGAATCTTCAAATGGAAGTAAGGTCCAAGAATTCTGATATACCTACAAAATATCAGGTTTTTTTTTAAATCATCCAACTGATAATATGGTCTAGAGAAGGAGGGAGGGAAGGAGGCAGAAAGAGAAAGAGAAAGAGAAAGAGGCTGATGATCAATGGTATAATCAAACTATTTGTTGATGGCAGAGCCAAAAAAAAAAAGACTATAAAATTTGATTGTTACCCCTACCGTGGGAATGAGTTGCTGACAAATGTTTTATTATAGTTGGGATGGCTTTTTCCATGTCATAAATGCAAAATTACTCTAATCATCAAAAGCATCTATTTTCAGAAATAACCTTTTGATATATTATCAGTATTAGTTTTAGTTTTAGTCTATTAAATGAACTTTTTTTTTTAAGAAATTAACCTACATAAACTCTTAATTAGTATGAAAGTCAGCTGAAATTGAACAGGGATAGGACCCATGATATCACATGTTCAATTTTCTAGAAATGATATTACACAGTAATCTAGAACAATGAAGACCCGAGGGGCACTACAAAATGCTATAGCAGGGAAATGTGCGAAAGACTAGCGACATTCATAAATTCCTAAAGAATAATTCAAGATGTGTTGGCTAGGTCAACAGCAATAAACAATAGTATAAAAATGCTTAAGGATTTATCATGGTTTAATAGATGAGTTCTATCTAAATTGATTTCAATATTGTTTATACTTTTCTAGATAAAAAATATTTTTTTTAAAATTGAACTGAAACTATTATAGCCTGATAATAAACACTTTCATTTGCCTGCATTTAAAAAGCAATATGCAAGGCTTTTTAATAAAAGTTATCCAGTTTAATCTTTATTACAACTCATGAGGTGGGTATTATAGTCCCATTTAAAAATGATTAAATAATTTATGTATGGTTATGCCACAACTATTAGTAAGTTGTAGAATTGAGATAATAGCTGAAATCAAATGAAATAATATTTTGCTTCCCTATCCTGCCTCGTATGTCTATGTAAAAGAGGAAGCGACACGCTAAGGACTAAAATCCAGGAATGCTAAAGGCAAAAGTGTATGCTTTATAGTAATACCTAGACATTTTCGAGTGTCATAATAATTAATGAGGCTAACCAAATCTCTCTCATCCCCACCTTTTGAGCACATGGTAGCTCTACACCCCTTTTCTCTGATCATTGGATGGAGTTCAAATGACTAGATCTGGCCACAGAAGAAAGAGTGACATGTGAGTCTCTTCTGATGCACAGAATGTAACACCTGATGAAAGAACAACCAAAGTCTTCCTTTGTCCCTGGATAGTTGTCAATAATGTTAAACTTCGTAGATATATCATCATCCTGGGTTCCTGAGTGATTACAAAGAAAGCAGCACTAAGAACCAGAAAAAACCTTTATTGATTTAAGCCTCTGAGATTTGGGAGTTGTTGATTACAGCAGCAAATTCTAGTATCTCCTTACTGATACCTATTACATTAATTTCTCTCCAAGAGAAGACCCTTTCTAGCTTGTGCCAAATCCATTCACTACTCCTCGAAGAGTAACCAAAGAATCTCAGCATTGCAACAAAACTCAGGGGTAAGTTAAGCAGACATTTGCAGATATAAGCAGGACCAACCCATGTATGAATAAAATTAAGAAAGCATTTCTAGGTAATAAAAAATAGTAGACATGATGCTGTTTCTCATATTATCAATGGTTTAGAAAAAGTCAGTTTTTTTAAACTTCTAATTTATTATAGAGCAATATGTGGGCTTGTCACGTGAATTCATGTAATCTCACTGACCAACTCATAGCTAGCGACCCTTTGCAACTCCATATGTGAATCTGGCAACACCCAACTGTCTGATGAGATGTGCAGTTTAAAATCGCTATAGAAATTTCTAAAAGCTTACTTTCAATTTTTAAACTAAATCTCTAAAGATCAGTAATCAAATGCTTGTGGTGCTTCGCCAATTCAGGTAACCACATCTTGAGAAGCACTACTAGCCCGATGAAGCTTCCCTGACTTGGCTTTAAAAGTAACCTTTGCATTTGTACAACCAGAAACTCAGAATTTCCCATAGTTGTTTTTTTTTTTTTAAAAAAAACCTACACAAAGAAACTGTGCTGAATAGCATTGGATGGAAACAAGATGAATACTCTGGGGAGCATTAGCAGAACTTTGGTGATGAAATGAGCAATCTCAATGCAGCGAATCACAAATATTTCTCTTAGCCATACTTACTAACCATTTTACTAATTCCTAATGGGAAAGACTTAATAGTTAATGTCACAACATTGTGTATATGACTTATAGTTTGTTGCAAAGAAATCATTCTTAAAGACAGAGTAAACTAGTCACAGTTCCCAATCCCCACGGTAGGTCTGGTATTCTAAAGTAATCTTTTATGGTCTTAAAAAACAATCGCAGTTATAGGAGTGCTAAACAAATTGCACAGATAAATCTAAACTGTGGACCCAAGATTGACAATTGTTACATGAGAATCCTTGGTTCCACTCTGAGCAGACTGAGCTGAAACCACTTAGACAGAAGGTGCCTTAGTGTAATGTATTTCTATTCTAACATGCTGCACCTTGGGAATTTTAAGAATGGTACATATATATACACATACACACACGAGACACGCATCTCACATCAATGTATATAAACCAGGGTTTCTCAACCTTGGCACCATTGACAACTGCGGCTAGTAATCCTATGTTATGGGAGCTGTTCTGTGCATTATAGGATGTTTAGGATTATTCCTGGGCCCTTCCCACTAAATGCCAGTAGCATGGCCTTAGTTGTGAGGACCTAAAATGTTTTCAGATTATGTCGAGTCTCTCATGGCGGGGGTGGGGGGGGTGAGTGGGGAGAGATTCAGCCCTGGTTGAGAACTAATATACTATGCATACATCTGTCTTAGTTCGTAGACTAAATACTACAGACAAAATAGCTTATACTAGGTGTACTGGTTAATAATGCCGATTGTTTTCAATAGATGGAGTTACACATATGTTGATTTATATGTGATTTGATATATATGCTATTTTGTTGTATTGACAACAAGCTTCAAAATTTCATATTCAAATTTTCTGCAGGTGTTTACATCAAATATATTTTTACACTTAAAAATGTCAAATTTTGTGCCAAAAAGAGCATTTGTGGGAAGTCTGAATTCATTACTTTATTTTGAAGAAAAGTGCTGCTGAAAGTTATTGTATACCTTGGAAAGCTTATGGTGAACATGTTCCATCTCAAAGTACTTGTAAACTCTGGTTTAAATGCGTTAAATGTGATGATTTTGATATGAAAAACAAGGAATGTCCAGGTCAACCGAAAAAGTTTGAAGACCAACAATTACAAGCATGATTGGATGAAGATGCGTGTTAAACTCAAAAACAACTTGCAGAATGATTAAATGTTGCTCAGAAAACAATTTCTGATTGTTTACAAGCAATGGGAAAGATTTTAAAGGAAGGAAAATGGGTACCACATCAACTGAATAAATGACAAGTGGAAAACCAAATAGTCATCAGGTAAAATGTTGCTTTAACAGCACACAAGAAAGTCTTTTTTTGCATCGAATTGTGACTGGCGATGAAAAGTGGATTTATTTTGAGGATCTCAAATGCACAAAATCATGGGTTGATCCTCACATAGTAGAAGATGTGGAGTATTTTCTGGAGCCTCTTTTATAAGGCACTAATCCCCATTCATGAGGATTCCACACTCAAGTCTAAGCACCTTCCAAAGGCCCCATTTACTACTACCATTACCTTTGGGGGTTAGGATTTTAACATATGAATTTGGGGGAACACAAACATTCAATCCACAGCAATATCTTTTAATAAATAATTTCACAGTGTTTTGGGGAAATTTTGCATAAGTTCATGATGACTCATTAAAAAGCAAACAAGTATATTCTTTTCATGAAAGCAGGTTGGGGCAAAATATTAAAAGCATCATTTAATCAACATTTTATGCAAGTGACTGAGTGTTCAGTATGCTGTACCAGATAAAGGTCTCTGGGAAGCAGAGTTCCAAATATCACTGAGAAATATATGCTAGATGTAAAATATTTAAATTATTCGAAGGGAATGGCATGGGGAAAATGATGTTGAGACATGTGGTTGTGAATTTACATACCAATGTGTGGGAATATCAGTCAGAAGACATTCTTGAACTTTCCTCCTAGGACCGGAGGCACTGTACCTTTAAAAGGAGCCAACTGCAGTAACCTGCATACCTCTCATGGAATGTGGAGTGTTCTGGGATTCTGTCTAGTCAGGCCTCTGGCAGGGCTGTGGCAGCTTTGTTTGTGGGCAAGCGGCCTCCTCACATTTCTGCTATTTTATCCTTAAGAAAGTTGCCATGGAGACTGGCATGACCATGGCAATCAGCCAGGCAGAGGGAGAGGGAGTTTTAAGTTGAAAGGAGCAAGCACACTCACACAAACTCAAGCTCTTACTCACACAAACTTCCAAAATAAACACATCCTTGTGTGTACATAATCAACTTTTTCAAAATACACTTAGTGTCACTGCCTATTTGGGTAAATGGCTAAGCCATTGTTTCTTTTCTAACTTGCCCAAAGAAACACCACCAGATAAGGAGCAGTTAATGAAGTAGGAAAATAGCACCTATTAAAAGTAATCCATCACAGCTCGTGAACACCCAGCTAGTAGGCATCCAATTGCAAAATCTGTTTGCTTGGAAAAAGGAGTCATGGAAAGAAAAGTAAAATGATACCGTAAACGAGGAATTTATTCTTGCTTTGGTGAAAAAAAGAATGTGATTTTGGAAAACGGTCTGACATTCTCTCTTATTTGCTCACACGAAATGTAAAAATAGCACCGAGCTTTGAAGATTCGGTTTTTAATTTTGGAAGGACAGCTGAATTGGCATTTCCTGTAGCATTCTGAACAGATATTGCCCAATATTTGGAGTTTAGAGCAGTTTCTACTACAACCTTCATCTCAAGGTATTTTGTCAAAAGTGATGATAAAATCCTGAAGTATGTCTAAGCTGGTGAGAGGGAAATGCAGGAAAGTCACAAATCCTTCAGAATTCTCAGAAACAGCATCAGAAATGTGGGTGCTATTAGTGCAGAAGTCACTAGGTGTTTGTTTGGAGAGTAAATCTCTGTATGCTGTTTTCATTTACTAGTAAGCAAGCCAAGTTTCCATCTGCTTTTATCCCAGCATAGACAATATGCAAGAAAGCATCTCTATATAATTCTGGTCATTGGGGTAAGGATCATGAAAACAAGCCTCTGGTCAGGAAGAGAAATGAGAGGAAAAGTTGGCAAGACGAAACTTTCTGCTTTATATGAAAGTCAGGTTGACTGTACAAAAGACTGGCGGCTTCAAAGATCACCAACTCACTCACTCAGACAACAAGGGCTTCTGTGTGCCCTTGATAAGCTTGTCCAAAGCAGTTCACTTAAGGTTTAAGTTGATCCTTTTTTTCTCTCTCCAGGTATGGAGAAGACTGCGGACTCAGCCCATAAACATTGTGTGTGTATTAAACCCTAGCATTTTATAGTCCTCCTGATGACCAACTATGCCTGCATCTTATAGGCTCCCTTTTGTCTCTATATAAATAAAACTTGCTGAGATTGCTAAGAAACTACCTGGTTATTAGAGTTCCTATGCACCTGGTTATGAATGTTAATACTGTTCAAGTCATCCTGTGGTCTACATGTTAGCAACATCTGTATCCCTCATCTCCACTTGATTCCTTATTCTCCTTGGCTGATGAATGACACAACAAAAGGCAGGAGTCTGTCTAGACAGAAGTAATTCATCCAAACCGTCTCTTTCTATAACCCACAGAAAGAGACACCACATGTTTTCAAAATCCCACATATGTGAGCATGGAAAATGACATAATAACATGAAATTTTACCAACATGTTAATGACAACCCCAAATACCAAGTCAATGAATATTCATTTATTTATTTTAAAGCAAAGAACATGCTTTGCATTATAGGAAACTTGGGTTTTTATTATAGAGAATAAAGAATCTTCATTCTGTGACACAATTCTGATTATATTCAACTATGACATACTTACACGTGTATCAATCTTAGTCCAATTTTCACAAAGAAGTCCTCAAAGGCATCTTGGTAAACCAGTTTAAAGCTTAATTAAAACACACCCACACACATTCCTCTAATGTATGGCATTGTTTTCTGCAGAAACAAAGGTAAGAATTTTTAATAAGGACTATGACTTTTAACTTTTCACAAATGAAATAAGCACTATGCTTATGAATCTCTGCTGACCCATTAAGCTTTGACATTCCTTAGATTAAAAGATTTGCAAGCCAAAAGTGTATAAAGTTAGTTCATTACCAAGGTATGTTGAGACAAACAAAAAGGCAAAAATAGTAACTTTCTTTTGGAAGTGCAACTGTTTGGAGGATAATTTTCTTTTCTTGAGGTAAGGCAAGAAGCAAACTGATAGACATTTTATCACAAATGACTATATTTAGTTAATAGAAATAAAAGCAATTTCTTCAGTAAGAGTTATTAAGACTGGAGTCATTTCCAACATAGATGATTCTATTAATAACCTGGGAGGTCACTGGGATCAGGATTTGGGTTGTGTGAATATTTGTTCTACTTGTCTTTGTCTTTCTATTAAAACTTATCTGCACAACATTTCATTCCTCCCGAGCTTTGCTCCCCAATATCTAAGATACTGTCTAATTGTGTGATAATCTAATCTAAATATATATGAATGGCTGAGAGTGAATGAGGTGATATAATGTTCAGGGTTCATGTACCTACCAGGCACGGTGGGTACAGTGCCAAGGAACTGTGATACTTTTAGAGACTTATGAAATGCTTTTATATTTTTAATTTTAGGTCACAAAAATTAATTATCATACAATGATAGTATATTTGTGTTTTCACCAATAGTGTCCTAAAATAAAAATTTTAAAATATGTTTTATGGAGGAGGGCTCATGAAAGTCATAGTGTGGAATTATTGCTGCCTAGTAAATTATACTCTGGACTGATTAGCAATACCCATTGATTAGTTCTTCTATTTTCTGCATCTTCTAATTCTTTTTGAATGGCTTTTATTAAGTGATGGTAACATCTTTTAGAAAGAAAACATGAAGCAAAGATCTTAAGAGCTGCTTTCTAATAACCATCTGAGAATTATCAAGTTGAAAAGTCTAATCCTTATAAAATCTGAGGGATGATTGTCAGTCTAAGATATATCCCTTATTCACAAAGATAAGTCATATTTGTAGTACTAGGTATTTTCATAATCTTGGTGTCATGTACAAAGAGACAATATATCCTTTTTTAATATTTCCCCAAATAGCAAGTAATACAGCTACATTTGCCCTTATGACCAATTTCCTACACTTACACTTATAAAGTATAGGATTATTATAATATTTTCTAGGATTATTTTTTAATGTTAATAAGGCTGCATGAGTGTGATGTCTAAAGGTTTTTGGAAACATTATATAAGAATGTTAAAGAACCTCTGAAATTCAACTCATCTATCTTTTCTCTTATGTGACAGATGATATATAATTTCAAAATAATAATAAAAAGGCAAAAGGAAAATCAGAGACACAGGCAAAAATGGATATATTTTTTGATCAATAAACATAACTCATATGAGTCATTGTAGGCACCAAAAACATGACTTGTATTATATAAAAGAGGAGAATTACTAGCTCATGGATTCCAAGGAAAAACTCAATAACTTCAGGAGGGAAGACATACAAATGGTTTTGAGTGCCCCTGCACTCAAGGAGCTGAATGCTTCCAGGATTTATTAACTTTGTTGCTTTATCTTCTTCTCTCTTGTAAGAGGAGCTCAAATTCACAAAGAAAGTGAATGGTGGAACTGGGATTTTAAGGCAGATTGTTTCATCAGTCTGCTACACAGAATGTTTGTTACAGTGGAAATGGTGAATGCATTCAGGGGATCACATAAAAAATTGGACATTACAAAAAATGCAGATGTAATTAATTTTCTGTGTTAACACTAAAACATGTAAATGGAAACAGTCAACAGATCATCAAATACCATGAAGTTTAAGACAAAGGTACATTGCCTCATTGCAATGTAACTTATTGGGGCAATATAGGTATTGTCAGTCCTTACTTTAATCAACAGTGATTGACCTGTAATCAGAGGATGGGATCTTAATAATGAGTTATACTTTATTTAGATTTGAAAGCTATTGTAAAACTTATGTTTATATGAATAGAAAATTAAAGTACAAAGGTTCAGTGCTAAACATGGTATACATGTTTTCTAGAACTGTTTCTTCCCTGAGTTCCTGGACACAGGTCTATGTCTGATGAGAATACAAATCTTTAGTCATTAGTTGTTTAATCTGTACCCAAACAAATATCATTATCTGAAATTAAAATTGCATCTACTATTATCCAAAGAAATTAAAAACACTAATTCAAAAAGATACATGCATTTCTATTTTCATTGCAGCATTATTTACAATAGCCAAGATATGGAAGCAACCTAGATGTTCATCAATAGACAAACGAATAAAAAGGATCTGGTATATACATACAATGCAATATTAGTCTGCCATAAAAAATGAAATCTTGCCATTTCAAGAACAAGGGGATGGACCTACAGGATACTATGTTAAGTGAAATAAGTCAGAAGAAGACAAATACCATATAATTTCACTTATCTATGGGATCTCAATAAAAAAAGAGGATAAAAAAACAGAAATAAACTTAGATGCAGAGAACAAACTGATGGTTGCTATTTAATAGGAGGGTAGGTATGAGGCTGAGCAAAAAAAAAATTAAGGGGGTTAAGAAGTACAAACTACCAGTGATAAAAACTGTCATGAAGATGTAAAGTTCAACATAGGGAGTATAGTCAATAATATGATAACTATGTATGGTGATAGGTGGGTACTAGGCTATCAGGTAATCACTTTATAAAGTATATAAATATCTAAATATTGTGTTGTACACCTGAAACTAATATTCTATATAATAAAAGTCTAAGCAACCATTATGGCAGAGAGTAGAATAAAGAGTCGCAATGATGCTCACTGACCACCAGTGGGCAGATCAATGGAGGATCTGCCCACTGGTGGTCAGTGAGCTCCCACAGGGGACCACTGCTCAGCCAGAAGCCAGGCTCACAGCTGGGGAGTACAGTAGCAGTGGTGAAAGTCTCTCCTGCCTCTGCAGGAGTGCTAAGGAGCAGTGAGCCCAGCTTTTGGCTGGCGAGCACAGTGGCAGTAGCAGGAGCCTAGTGGCAGTAGCAGCTGCAGGCAGGCGGTAAAGAGCAAGGGGTCCCAGACTGTGAAAGCCCTGGATTGTGAGAGGGATGTCTGACTGCCAGCTTAGGCCTGATGGGGATCGGGCCTAAGTTGGCAGGTGGACATCCCCAATAGGGGTCCTGGACTGCGAGAGGGCTCAGGCCAGGCTGAAGGACACACACACACACACACACACACACACACACACACCCTGTACAAATTTTGTACACTGGGCTTCTAGTAATACTATATGGCAACTATAATTTTAAAATAAATTTAAAACTGATAATTATTTAAAACATCAACTCTTACATCCTGTTAACCTAAAATAAGCTTCTTGTCAGTTTTTCGACAAGACATCTAAAGTCAATTAAACCCATATTGTATTGCATCAGGCATTAAGAGAGCAAAAAATAATCCTCAGTTACTAGGCCAGACCAAACAAAACCATGGCCTCCCAATTACGATACATCCATTTCTGAGGGTCCTCTCTTGTATGCTCATTTAGTTATTGGTTGATTGTTTTAGTTTTCAAAGTAAAATAAAAGAAATATTTTAATACAAGATAGCCCAGTGAGTAATATGGAAGGGGTTTGGGGTAGGGTAGAGTGTTTCTCACTGGCTACTAGCAGAAATTCCCAAAATGAGAGTAGTAAAGACAACTACAAGAAATCTTGAAGGCAAAGGCAATTTTATGTTTGACATCCCTAATGGCATACTCTATGCTTTTGTATTCATCGAAGTGAATCACAATGGCTCCCACATTTGATTCATTATCATACTAGAATAAAAGTTCAAAATGGTGATTAATTTCATGGACCACTAGGAAACATCAAGTTAAAACCATGGTGATATATTTAAGCACATAGTCAAATCAATAATCTCCATATTTCATTTGGCTTGTTTTCCTCAACTTCCTCCTTGGGTTGAACTTTAAGTACAGAGAGAAATAATTGTGTGTTCCTCATGTGCCAAATACATTATACTTCTTTTGTTCTTCATTCACTAACTTGGTGATTCAATTGGAAAAGTGTGACCAAACCTGTCTAGCCCAATTTGTACTTTACAAAGTTGTTTATTGTTAAGGTTCTGTTATTCCCTGGATATATACAGGTTTTTCCTATCTATTTTGGTCCCATTACTTAAATAGAATTTAAAGCTAGATTTAGTGCTTGGTAATTATCATGACCACAGGAATGGCATTTTGGTTTTATTTGTTTGTTTCCTTCTAATATAAAAAAGAAGAGAAATAAAACCTGTTGTAAAGCTTCAGGTATATCTTCATTTACCACTGACTGCTGACAAGCATGAGAACATTTATATGTCAATTAGTAAAATAGATGCATATATGGAAAGTGATTTAATTTTGGGTGGTGGGCAAAATATATATCATGTATCATATAAATCTACACTTGAAACCTATATAATCTTGTTAACCAATGTCACCTCAATGAATTTAATTTAAAAATTAAAGTGAAGAAACAAAACATTGGTAGAAATCACAAGTGACTTATCTCATAATGAAAGGTGCCTTCTTCCACCTTCATTTGCCAATTTCTACCTTTTACCATTCTCCTCTGTTTCTTTATCTAATTTATTTAACAAGCAATTTACATTATTGTGGTGAGACCTCAGAAGTCAGAGGGGGAAAAGTTTAATCCATTGAAGAAGTCCTCCCAAGTTTTTATTTCCATAACAAACATTTACTTGGACGGTAGTTCTGTGGTATAATGAAAAAATAAAAAAATTGAAGTTAGTTACCCTAGGCCAGTGCTCTGTTGAGCAATGAGTTTGCCAACCACTAACCTAGACTCTTGATTCCAATAATTACAGGTTCCTTGTGATTAAGCCCCTATCCCAGTGGTTGGCAAACTCATTAGTCAACAGAGCGGCAAACCTCGGCTCATGAGCTGCAGTTTGCCGACCACTCCTAGCTTGTCTGA
Organism: Antrozous pallidus; assembly: GCA_027563665.1. Lineage (NCBI taxonomy): Eukaryota > Metazoa > Chordata > Mammalia > Chiroptera > Vespertilionidae > Antrozous > Antrozous pallidus. The sequence goes on along the minus strand of CM050524.1, from coordinate 47,328,529 downwards.
TTTATTGTACTTTCTTCGGTAATATTAAATAAGAGGTCATGAAACAAGGTGACTGAGAAAGAGGGCTCTGGAAATCAGACCACCAGAGTTACAAACCACTCACCAACATGTATTGTCAATGCGACCTTGGGAAGTTACTGGCATCATTTGTATGCTCTGGAAAAAGAGATGATAACAGTATCTACCTTATGTGATTATGGAAATTAAATGAGTCAGATTATACAAGCACAGTGCCTCATGTAAAGAAAGAGCTCAATCAATGGTATTTTTAGTAGAAGAATGGCCATAAAAATAATTCACAAAATAAAAGCATTATCAAAATTTTAGAACTTTTAAAATTATTTTATGAGACATGAACAACCAATGGCAAAACATATGAAGAGATAAAGGTACACTTCTCCTGTCCTAAAAATAATGGTTAGACTGGTGATGAGACAGGATATCTATACTAATAAAAGCCTAGATGGCAGTCATGCCCTCAAGCTGTCACAATCCATCACCAATAGGGCCGGATTTGACACTGGGTGTGTGGTGCAGGGGCGGGTCCTGGTGGCTGTTCTGCGAGGCTTCCATCAGGGTGCTCACAGTCCCATGTATGCCATGGAGGTAGGACCCCCAGCTCTGGCCTACCTCTTTGGGGCAATCTATTGAGGAGCCCTGGATGGGTGGGCAGGGACTACCTCTTTGGGGCCATTGATCACAGGGCTCCTGCATTGTGAGAGGGCACAGACAAGGCTGAAGGACCTCTCTCCCCCAGTGCACAAATTTCATGCACTGGGCACTAGTATACATATAGAAGTAAATATTAAAACCTAAGTACAACCATGCACCAAATCTTTCCTTGAAGCAAATCTATCCTACAGGGGATAATATGAAGGGAATGTGGGTATACACATGGCAAGTTCTGAGGCTCCTATATGGGATTGGATCAATGGAGACATTATTATAGTGGAATAGTAGAGTATGTGTTTCAGGAAGTTAGGAGGGAGCAGATTTCAAGTTCAGAGGTTCTAGAGGGAAAAAAGAAGGTTAGGAAGAAGAATGGATTCCATGTGGTGTGCTAGAACTATTATCTGGAGTTTATGGGAAATAAACAAGTCCCAGGAGCCACAGGAGTAAAGGAGCAGTTATAAGACAATCCTAGTGCTCCAAATTGATTGGACTCCATGGATTGTCTACTGCAAATATGATATGGCTCAAAGTGTGTGTGTGTGTGTGTGTGTGTGTGTGTGTGTGTGTATGTGTGTGTGTACACACATTAATGTCCCCATGCATGTTGCTTTGTGGATCAAAATATCCAATACCAAAGACACAAAAATAAACATGCAATAGCCTCATATTTGCATGGCTAGAAAGAGTTATTATCTTAGCAAGTGACTTAAAGTAAAAAGTCAGATATTTCCATGCCATGTGACTTCTAGTTAAACTGATAATGAGTCAGGATATATACATGTAAAATTAAATATTAAAACCTAAGTGAGGTTTTGCCATCCAGAAATGAGAAACCAAGATGATGGCATAGGTAAATACCTATCTTGCTGTCATACACAGCAATTTCAAAACTACAACTTAACGAAAGAACAAACACCATCCAGAATCACTGGAAAGCTAGCTGAAAATTCCACAAATAAAAGTGAAGATAGGACACTATGACTCAGAGGAGCGGCAGAGGACAGCGTTGAAGATACACGCAGAGAGAAGTTTGGAGCCATGTGCGCACCAGCGGATAGGGCGGGTGTCTGAAAACCCGGCCGGTTTTCTAGAACAGGGGAGACAAAGATGTCCCACGGCACTGATTCCCCACCTCCGAGCGAAGTCCAGGGAACCCACAATTATACGAGGTAAAAACTGGACAGTGGGGAGGCAGGCCGAAACTCAGGCACTGCAAGAGTCTGCAAGCTTGTGGAGAGGGTGAGCTTGTGCAGAGTGTGCATGAACTTGGGAACAGCATAGCTGCATGACCACACAGAGAGAACTCATGACTTACTCTCTTGTTTGGGAAACCACCAGACTGCATTGTTTTATGACCCTGGGTGAGATGTTGGGTGTGCACTCATTTGGGGAGAGGCTGAATCATCCAGCAGCAGGTGGAGCTCAGCAGCAGCTCTCTCTCAGAGGTGCATGCAGCCATTGCCACCCGGCACAGAGTCCCAAGGGCCACATAGGGCGGAGCTAACGCTGTCTGCTTGGCCTGGAGACTCCGCCCATTCAACCTGAGCATGGCTGAACCTCATAGCCAATTGGCCTGGAGGTCAAATCATCCTAGTGCTAATAACAATAATCTAGGCTTAACTTCAACAAGACTGTGCAACCCATATCCACCTCAGGTAACTGGGGAGGTTGAGCCACTGTCCTTCATAGAACATCTTCCACAGAAAGCTAATGCAGAGACATGGAAAGAAATCAGATGTTAAAGAAATGGAGGAAAAAAAAAAACGACTGGACATAGAATTCAAAACCATAGTTATAAGGCTTTTCAATAGGCTCCTAGAAAAGGCTGAGACCTACAAGGAAATGAACAAGACCTACAAGGAAATGAACAAGACCTATGAGGAAATGAATGAGACCTACAAGGAAATGAATGAGACCTACGAGGATATGAACGAGATCCTCAAGGATATGAAAAAGAACCAACTAGAAATTAAGCATACACTGACTGAAATAAAAAATATTATACAAAGACCTAAAAGTACTCTAAAGGATCGCAAGAACCAAGTTAAAGATTTGAAATACAAAGAGGTAAAATCCACTCAGCTGAAAAAGCAAGAAACTAAAAGAATCCAAAAAATTGAAGATAGTGTAAGGGGCCTCTGGGACAACCTCAAGCATACCAACATCCGAGTTATAGAGGTGCCAGAAAAAGAGAGAGAGCAAGACAATGAAAACCTATTTGAAGAAATAGTGACTGAAAACTTCCCACACCTGGTGAAAGAAATTGACTTAGGAATCCAAGAAGTGCACCGGACCCCAATATATAGGGACTCTAAGAGGACCACTCCAAGGCACATCATAATTAAAATGCCAAGAGCAAAAGACAAATAAAGAATATTAAAAGCAGCAAGAGAAAAATAGTTACCTATAAGGCACCCATATGATTGTCATCGGATTTCTCAACAGAAATGATGCAGGCCAGACGGGAGTGGCAAGAAATATTCAAAGTGATGAATAGCAAGAATCTACAATCAAGATTACTCTACCCAGCAAAGCTATCATTCAGAATTGAAGGTCAGATAAAGTGCTTCGCAGATAAGAAAAAGCTAAAGGAGTTCATCACCACCAAACCAATATTTTATGAAATGCTGAAAGATATTCTTTAAGAGGAAGAAGAAAAAGGTAAAAAATAAAAATTATGAACAACAAATACACTTCTATCAACAAATGAATATAAAAATCAAGTGAATTAAAATCTGATGAACAGGATAAACTGGTGAATATAACAGAATCATGGGCATAGAGAGGGAATGGACTGACAATTCTTGGGGAGAAAAGGGGTGTGGGAGGTGCAGCAAGAGACTGGACAAAAATCATGTACCTATGGAAGAGGACAGGGGGGGTGGTGGCGTGAAGGCAGAGTGTGGGATGCGTACCGGGTGGTGGGGAACTATAGGGGGGAAAAAAAGGGGGAACAATGTAATTAATAAACTGAACAATAAATATTAATATATATTAAAAAAACTAAGTGAAATTATCAAAAGAGAAAAAAATCAATAAAAGTATAATTTTCACTATGATTATACTATATATTTTAATAATAATCGCTAACCTTTATCAAATGTTAAGTAGGGGTTGGGCACTACTGCAAGTACTTTTACTTATTCACTTAATTTTCAAAACAATTGTCAAAGGTACATTCTGTTATTATCCTATTTTATAGCTAATAAAATTGAGACAGCTAGTGATAATGGTGACTCACATAAAATGTGGTTCAGTTGGAATAGGCAATGAGATTTTGGAGCCCAAAGAATCCCTACCCACCTTGTCAAAGGTGTACATAATAATCATTTGTTAACCTTGTGCATTATTAAAAATGTAGACTCCTGAGCCCCATCTACAGGAATTTTTAATCATTACATTAAAATTAGGGCCCACAAATTTGCACTTCTTAATATATTTTCTTATGATGCTTATGCTGTGGTTTATGGACAAAAGTTTGAGTAGCATCATCCTATTCTATATTATTTCAATTGTTGGATAAAAGAGAGTGAGATATTGTAATATCACGAATTGATCACGTATTTTTAAGAGATTTAAAGTAGACCATTTTAAAACAATATTCCAAAGGATTAATATGAATATTATAGATTTAGTCTCAAAATATAAACTTGTTCATTGAGCATGATGATAGAACCAATTGAGTCTATATCAATATTTAAGACTCAAGCTGTGTTTGCATTTTCACTAAATTGTCCCAGTAGTTCCTCTATATATTTTTTCTGTATTGAATAATAATTTATAGACTCAGCATGCTAATTGAAGTGTATCAATATTGTAAAACATTTCTTAATTTAAATTACTGTAGATAATACACTTGAAAACATATTGAACAGTCTTGTACTTTATTACAACAATCAGAACCCAACATGATAAACAAAAAACAAACAAACAGCACAAATCAGAACCGTCTTTAGTATCAGTGTAGAGAGTAATCACAGTGAACCTGATAGAAAAAAAATATATTCAGTTCCCCCATGAGACAAGTTCTAAATACTGATGAAAAACTGAATAATGTGAACTTAAATTTTCAGGAAGATGCAGTAGACATGTTTCACTATTTTCACCAAAATTTTTAATCTCTCTCTCTATATAAAAGCCTAATATGCAAAGTTTCCTCTCAGGTATTCGACCAAACCAGAGTTCGATTACTTGCTACGATGTGGGCTGACCACCAAGGAGTGGGTTGGAATGAGGAAGGCTCCAGCTGGTAGCCAGCAAAGGGAGGCCCCAGCTGGCAGCCAAAAGCTGCTAAGGACACTACCCATTTAGGAATTTCATGCACTGGGCCTCCAGTATCCTATCTAATAAAAGAGTAATATGCAAATTGACCATTACTCCAATACACAAGATGGCTTCCCCCATGTGAACACAAGATGGCCGCCACAAGATGGCCATCAGGGGAGGGCAGTTGGGAGGATCAGGCCTGCAAGGGAGGGCAGTTGGTGGTGATCAAGCCTGCAGGGGAGGGAAGTTATGATGACCAGGCTGGCAAAGGAGGGAAGTTGGAGGGCAACCGGGCCTGCAGGGAAAGGCAGCTGATGGGGGGCAGGCCTGCAGTGTAGAGAGTAATCACAGTGAACCTGATAGAAAAACCTGAGAGAGCAGTTGGGGGAGACCAGGCTTGCAGGGAAGGGCAGATAGGGGCATCAGGTTGGCAGGGGAGCAGTTAGGCATTAATAAGGCAGGCAGGGGAGTAGTTAGAGGGTTATCAGGCTGGCAGGCAGAAGCAGTTGGGGCAATTAGGAAGTCAGGTAGGCGAGCAGTTTGGAGCCAGCAGTTCTAGATTGTGAGAGGGATGTCCGGCTGCCCTTTTAGGCCCAATCCTAGATTGGAGAGGGCCCCAGGTTGGACAGAGTGAAGGCTGGGCTGACGGACACACACCCCCATGCACACATTTTGTGCATTAGGCCTCTAGTTATATATAAAACAAATATAAGATATTGAAAAGCAGAGGGAAGAAAGGATTTCAGGCCATAAGGAATGACACAATGGTAAGTTCTCTAAATTTACCTTCTGCTTCATAAATCCTAGACTTTTGATAAGCCAGAAACTCAGAAATATTAATGGGTATTCACCACCAAACCCTCCCCACCTCTTCCCCCCAAAATCTGCTCTCTGTCCAAAGAACCAGGAAACACACAATCTAGTAAAACAAAAACTTATCTATAATATCCATGTTATACCTACAAACTCCACAGAGAGAACTATGGGCCACCACTACCCTCACCAGCAAAGACTAAGCAGGGACACTAGCTTTCCACCCTCTCTAGTCTTTAATGAGTCACACCAGGATGGTATCTGAGAAGACTGAGTAAGAAGCTGAGACTTTCATTTTAGCTAGGTGGTAATGAGGCTACCCCTGCCGTATATGTATATGTGGGAATTACAAACTTTTACCCCCATTGCAGTATTAAGGTACTCCAGCTCTCTCCTGGGGCAATGTCATGGGGGGCCAAGTGGGGTCAGGACTTCTATCACAACCCAGAGGTAACAAGGCCACACCTCCAACTGAGCTGCTTAGAAAATCTATATATACTTGATTCCCGATGCACAAAATCCATGCAAGAGTAGGCCTTCACAGCCCCAGCTGCCTCAGCTAGAAGGTCGTCTGCAAGGTCATCCAGAAAGTCATTCTGGACATTCGGTCAATTGCACATCTATTATTATAGATAAAAGCCTAAGCAACTGTCTAACTGTTCAACTGGTAGCTATGACACGCAATGACTACCATGGGACAGACACTCAATGCACAGGCATGGAAACATGGGACAGACCGATGAATCTCAATAGGAAAGGGGTGGGGGAAAGGCAGGAAGAGATTAAGCAAAGACCTTATATGCATACTAGAGGCCTGGTAGGGCCGCTCAGCCTGGCTGCCAGGAATCAGGCCAAAACTGGTTCTCTGACATAACCCGAGGAGTCCTGGATTGTGAGAGAGTGCAGGCCAGGCCAAAGGACCCCACTGATGCACAAATCTGAGCACTGGGCCTCTAGTTATATAATAAATTGAGGAGGATAAATGGATGTATGTTTTCTATACTTCACTTAAGCTAGTGAAATGTTGACATCAGTAGATTGAATATATATATATATATATATATATATATATATATATATATATATGACTCTTTCAGGTAGATCTTCATTTATAGTTGAATGATGACAATAAGCATGAGGACATTTATATGTTTATCAGTAAAACAGAAATGTATGTGGTGATGGAAGATGATTTGAATTTGGGTGGTGGGCAAGATATAGATCATGTATCATAGAAATCTACACTTGAAACCTGTATCATTTTATTAACATTCTAAAATTCTCCTTTCCTTTATTTTATCTGAAAATATTGTTATAAGAGCTTATAGAGCAATTAACTATATACCAGACATTATTCTAAGCACTTTATAGTCATTAAATCATTTACTCCTCATTATAAGTCTATGAGAAAAGAAGGCTTCGGGATGTGGAGATTAAGAAACTTGCCCAGAGTCACATGGCCAGTGATTGGTGGAGCCAGAATCCACACCCAAGCAGTCTGGCTCCACAGTTCATGCCCCGAGTGCCAGTACTAACTCTCTATGGTCTCATCAGTGCATTAACTGCATTCCGGCTCCACTTCAGATCTGCCTCTAATGACTAATTTTTCTTCACTCACATTTTACTTTGATTTTTGTTTGATCTTAGGCCATGTATAACCATTATAATCATAAAACAGAAAGCAATTGGGATATGTCAGCCAATTTTTATTCCTCATTTGGTCAATAAACAGCATTTAGTCACCATCTCTAATCAGAAATATGGCAAGTGAGATCTTGGGACTGGATTGATTTAGATGTAACAGCTTTAGAATGTCAGTCTAGCTGCTGTTCCTAAGTTGGTAGTGGAAGTCAGGGCCCATAATAGTATCCCTTGAAACTTGCTGATAATGTTTCCTGTGCTCCAATTGTACAACTGAATGCATATTAACATAAGGTCACTGTCCCCCTTTGTAGTCTTTTCATACTCATTATGGTTCCCTTCATTTGTGCTGTGTTAAGTGCTAATGGAAATTAGTTGGGCAATGATAATAAAAAGACAATAATTGCCAACATGCTTGTGGCAAAGAAGTAACAATTCCAACTTTGTATTTTTCTGTTTTCGTTAAAGATCGCATCATGGTGTTGGAAGTAATTTGTTTTACTATCAGGAAAAAAACAAAGAAGGCCTACATTTGTTAATAATTTTCTTGAAAAAAAAATTAAAATAAGATTCGTTCAAGGTTGCCCCAATGTCATTTTTCCTATTCCTTTTGTTATGTCTTCTTGAGTGGGAGGAAAGGATTTAGGTGGAGCTCCTGCATAACTAACATTCTATCCCATCTGTGCTGTAGTCATTAGGGAGTATGTTGTTAATAGTTATGAAAATTACAAATCAGTGGAGTGTTTTTGAGTTGTGATTCTATGGTGAGTTTTACTTTCTTTTTTAATTTTCTACATGGATAATTCTTTAGTAATAAAAAAAGCAAGTGCAGATGAGGAAGGCTAGAGGAATAAATCCACATCTACATTTACATCTGAGACAAAAGAATGGTGTGAAAATTGGTCAGTAATGATATAACAACTGTGATTAGCAAATTGATGGCAAAGATAATGACATAAATTTGGCACTTACTTGGACTAGAAAGGAAGACAGTGTTTATAGGAATACTTACACAATTGATTGATTAATTAATTAATTAATTAATTCCATTATCCTCAAGGACAACTTTGGCATTAGTTGATAGTATTAATCAGAAGTCCATTTTTTAAAATAATATGATTTCTTATTAATTAACTAAAGGCCAGATGCAGGAAGCATTGTGCAAGAATGGGCCTTCCTTCTCCTGGCTGCCAGCACTGCCTTTGCTCCAGCACAGAGCTGCCTTTCTGCCTTCCCATGCTGCCCAGAACCCGCCATCTTTGTTGGGTTAATTTGCATTCTCGCTCCTGATTGGCTAGTGGGTGTCATGAAGGTATAGTCAATTTTCATGTTACTCTTTTAATAGTGTAGATAAATTATTGAATTAAGGTATAGTACAAATATTGCAATCATATCCAATTTGTGAACTACATTTATAACATCTTCTATGGAAACATTTAGCCTGGTCATTTTTTATATACACATTTCAAAAGAAATGGCCCATTTTAGAGGAAATGGTTATTCATTAACTGTTTATTCAAAAAGTTATTCCATAAATATCTTTGAGTATGCACTCTGATATTTGGTTCAGTGAGAGCATGGCAGAGCAGGGGACAAAAAAGGAAAAGGTACAATAGAAAAAAAGCCAATTTTGAAAAATACTTTCCTGGAATTTAAATTCTAGGCATGAAGAATAAAATTTAAAAACTAGGCAATGTTTTGTCAAGTGTCAGATGAAGGGTGTATAGTACATCAGGGAGTAATTAGAAGCAGAGTTTAATTTAGCTTAAAAATAATAACATAAACTTTGGGACCCCTCCCTTGGACAGGACCTTGTAAATAAGTAATCACTCATTTAACTAATTTTGTGTAATTTTAAAAGATTTTTCTGAAAAAGGGCCCCACAAATGGCATAAGGTCGAGTCCCCACAAAATCTGGGTTTGCCTCCTCATTGGGATTCAATAAGGCAGACCATCAAGATCTTTCCCAGCAAAGATTGCCATCATTGCAACTCTATCTTTACTCTTTTGGTCTTGTCTAGCTCTCATCTTTCTCTATCCCTTTTCTAGTCTTTATGATCTTTAAAGAATTACTTTAATCAAAAACAAAAAAAGAAAACTTCTCTAATTACTTAGCAGGAGTTAAAATGAGGTTGTAACTCTGAAGGAAGGGAGACCCCATGGCACATTTTTTTTTTTAAGGAATTAAGAAAGAACAGGGTTGATCACAAAATTCAGAGTCCAACTCCTTCTGCAACCAGCAAGTCTTGCCAGAGGTAAAATGGGGAGTTGTACCTCTATAATCCTTCTCAATGGCTTAAATGAGTCAGGAGTAATCTCAGAGCTGAAGGAGAGAGATGGCATTTGACAGTCCTTATTTCAAAATATACGGACAAGGAACATAGCCAATCATTACAAGTTGCTAATGTCAATTGTGTGTGTATATATATATATATATATATATATATATATATATATATATAATTCATGTATACATGTGAATTAACCCAAGTAAATTTATTCTTTTATGAATTCTTGATTTTGTATTTTTCTTAGAAAGACTTCGCCTATACTATAATAATTTAATTTTTATTCTAGAATTTTACAGGTTAACTTATATATCAAAAGCTGATGTCAAAATTATTTTAGCATAGTTTGGAGTAGGTGTCCAGCTTATTCTTTCTCTACCTGTCTAGTGACATTTACCAAAATAATTTTTTAATTTGTTTTCCAGTGATCTAAGAGGCAACTCTAATATGTACTAAATTTCCATACATATTTGGATCTATTCCTAGAAACAATATTCTATACCTTCCATTATATACATCATCTATGCATTCACAGGTATAAATTATTTAAAATAACCGTACTTATAAAATATGTGTAAACCTTAGTTAGAATTTTCACTCACTACTCTTTACTTTTTATAATTTTGCTTAAATTTTCTTGGCTTTTCTTGTATGCTTCACTTTTGTCTAAAGTTCTGATGTGTCATGCTTGCTTTGTTTTTACAGAACTAAATTTACCAATGTTATATATTTCTGTGTGTGTTTTTAATCAGTAATCCAAAGCAGATACTTGTCAAAACCTATCTCTGACTTTTCTTGCAGCCTTTAAAAAAAATCATTTGTCTAAATTGCTTAGAAAAATCTTCACAATCTGCTTTGCTCTAATGTAGGTTTGGATATAAAATGCCTGCCAGTCAAATCCATCTCCATGATAAAGAGAGGCTCTGTCTTATTAATGTGGAAGCTTAAAATGAAGGTGTCATCCTTGCCCCTGAAAACTAGCTTAATAATGGTCTCCTACTGTTACAGAACTCAGCCAGCTTATTGAAGTCTGCTGTCTCCTTGAGAGTTTCATTACCTTTGGCTGTTTTCCTTCCCACACATTATTAAACAACAAACAAACACAAAAATCTCTAAATTCAACCAAAGCAAATCCTTAAATAAGTTTAAAAGAAGGGTTGTATTTTAAATAGAACACAATGTTTTATAATGGATATAAACACTAAATTGCCACTAGTGAAACCTTATATTTGCACAGAACAAATGATTCCTATTAATAAAGAGTTGTGATGTTTTTGCCTGATTTTACAAAACAAATGTCTTAGCTTAGTATTAATGTCAATTGTGGTTACATCTATTTTTGATACAAAAAAGACTTACTGCAAATTATTTTTACCTAAGGTTGCTTTAATAAAGGAAATTCATAAAATAGAAGTTTTTACATTATTAATTGTTGAGAAGCTTACTAAACTAAAATCTGGGCAATACATTGAAAATTAAAAGTCCTTGCTTTTCTGAGCTATAGTAGAATAAAAAAGGGGTATGCTCAACACAGAGTTAAAATATGCTGTTTAGTTAGCCTTCTCAATAATTTCTCAACTAACTCTTCCACAAACATCAAAAAGTTTCATTTGAAAACTGTGACCTGACATATACTAAACCCAATTAAAACACACACAGATACACTCTCGCACAGACACACACATTTGTGCAGCTTCTAATGGTGCCAATAAATCAACTCAAAACTATAAAAAAGTAATTAGGAACAAAGAAATGACCTGTCTTGATTTTGCTTTTTTCTTAATATGATACTAATGCAATTATACATGCATATCTAATTACTACATCTGATGACCTATGGTCAGCACTTGATTTCTGTATTACAAATGGCCTAACATTTAATTAGTTTGTGTGATTAAATGATGTAAATATCTACATGATGACCAAATGATTAAAACTTTCTTATACCTCTAGTTTCTCTCAGCACTGGAGGTAATTATATCAGACTCACAGAAAAATCTTTCCAAGTGAAAAGAAAGTTGAAGTCATTCAAATTAAAAAAAAACACATTGTTGAGTACATCTTATAAGATGTAGAGGGATGGCATAAGACTTTAATCATTGATAAAACTTTAAGTCTAAATTACAACAAGTACATATCTGGTAAACCAGGTTTCCCACTTCTCATTCACTTTCATTTTATTCTCTTACAAATTGATGGCCCCTGATGTGTGGGGCTATTTTTAATGACAAGAAATAATTAATTTATATAAATTTTAGGTTAAAATTTGGCTGTTGCTGTCATAAGTCAAGCTTATTTCTGGTTTTATGCATTCCAAGTCAACCATGAATTCTTCACAGCTTGTTATCTGAATTGCAACTGCTCTGCTCTCAAAGCATTAGTGAACTCATGAGTTTTGCATTTCTGAAAAAATGTGGGCTTGTTGTCAGTCTCAAGCAGACTCGAAGAACAGCGCTGAGAAAAAGATCCCTACTCCCATTTTTATAAGCAAATTGCATGAAATATGGAACCAAATAGATACACTGTCTCTTAGACATGACTAAATCTAAAGAACAATATTTTGACACCCTAGTAGCATGTTACAAACATCTGTCTCACTCATCTTTACTCATCCCTATGATATGAAGGCACTGAATACAGGTCTCCTAATTATCCAGATACAGCAATGAGAGACAGAGAAGTAGTACTAAAATCTATCATTAATCCTCAAACTTTAAATAGTGAATACATTCAATGACCAGCAATTTCTCCATAACATATAAAGAACAACTTCAGCTTATCTTTGAATCTTATACATACAAATCTACTTGATGAAAAAAAAAAGAAAACTACAAATTTGACTCCTTCCCAATAACTGGTTATTTCTCAAATAGTTAGCTATATGACTGCTTAGTGAAGTTAAGTGAGTTATCTTAAGAATAGTAAGTTATGTCTCCAAAAGTTATAAGTAGATATAAAAGTATAAGCAAGCTGAATTTCCTTACTCCTAATGTTATAGCGCATGTGCTAGAATGCATCCAATGACCAGTATGTGACAATAATAAGTGTACAAATCTAGGAACTAATTAATCTTTAATCAAGAAAAGTTATGGCTCTAAAGGCAAGAAAGACACACACACACAAAGGAGTGTTAGTGAAAGCAGAGAGACAGAATAGGGCCATTAATTTTGAAAAATAACAGAAAAATAGGAAGAAGGAAATATATGACTTAAATCAAGGTTATAGAATTAGAAGATAGAAATGACTAAAAATAATATGCTTTGTGAACTCAGTGAAATCAAAGGGAAAGAAAACAGGTTTCTAGTTTAAGATGACAGAATGAAAACATACACATATCGCTGAAATTGGTTTGGCTCAGTGGATAGAGCATTGGCCTGTGGACTGAAGGGTCCCAGGTTCAATTCCGGTCAAGGGCATGTACCTTGGTTGCGGTCAGTGGGGCGTGTGCAGGAGGCAGCTGATTGATGTTTCTCTCTCATCGATGTTTCTATCCCTCTCCCTTCCTCTCTGTGAAAAATCAATAATATATACATATACACACACACACATACCTCATGTCTCTCATGAAATACACTGAGATAAAAGTATAAATGCATAAGGAAAAAAATAAACCTTATTAAGAGAATAGAAAGGCAAATCATTTTCAGACAAGAGATGTTAACACATTTTGGAAAATTATAAATTAGGTGAAACAGTGAAGCAGGGACCAGCCTGTAGCCCATTTTCATCAAGGGTCAGACATTAAATATTTTAGGCCTGCAGACCACAAAACAGCCATCAACAATACCTAAAAGAATGGATGTGGTTGTGTTCCAGCAAAACTTCACCAAAGTATTGTTATAGTCTGTTGATCCCTACCAACAGGAACAGCTCTACACAGAGGACCAGCCACTCTGCTGATCAAACCCCCATAGCTTAAGGTGAATAGAAAAAAACTAAGTAAATTTTTGAAATAAAAATAGGAGAATTAAACAAAGACCTCACAATGGAATAATAATTTAGTTACCCTTCTTTCATCTGACATCCACATAAAAGCAGGCAACTCAACTCTAATTCATGAGGAGAAAAATGCAAAGGTTCTTTTCTCTAAGGAGACTGTGATTTCTAGAATTGTTGCCGATACCTTAAATAAAGCCTTCTAACTCTGTTTGGATTATGTTTATTCATAGTTTACGTGTGATCTCTTAGGTGCCCTGTCCACCAATATAGTCAGAGTCCCCACGCCTGGGAGAGACCCATTGTGAAACAGATATAAATATTCAGTAATAACCATAACTACAACACGTACCCTGTCCTTAATTCTTACTTATGAAAAGGCAAGCAAGATCAACAACAATACGAGAAAGTCTAAGATAATGAATGGGAAGGATCAAATTGATTCCTAAGTAAACAAGTAATACAGGAATTAAAGAAAACTAAAATAAATAAATAAATATAGGGAGGAAGGATTCAGCATATTTCTTGAAATTAATGATATACATCCCACAAAAATAAAACAAAAATCAGGGAATACGTAAAAGTTCTCCAAGATTAAAAATAATGTTTAAAAATTCAGTGGAGTACCAGGATGCTAAAGTCAAATAGCTACATCAGAAAATAATTTTAAAAGGGAGAAATAATAAGAGCTATTCTTGGTAAGTGCTTCTCTGTGCTAGGCACTATTATAAACATGTTGTATGTATTAGCTCACTTAATCCTCTATCCTTCTATAAGGTAGATATTATTATTATTTCTAATTTTTAGATAAGAAAACAATCACCTATTGTTTTAAATTGTAGGAAAACAATCACCTATTGGTTTAAATCACCTACTGATTCAAATAAAGTGAATCTGGCTCCAAACCCTTGTTTTTAATTACAGTACTCAAGAGGTCAAACACACAAAGGAAAATATATGAGATATGGAGACATAATCAGGAGACCTAATATTAAACTGCCGGGAGATTATTCAAGTAAGACTAGGATAGCATAAAAAATATTAACAAGAGGAAATTATCACAGATACATATATTTTGAAAGATAGAATGAGATGTGTTTTTAGGTTTAAAGGGCATAAGAAGTACTAAGAAAATAATTTCTTAAAATTGTGGCAGGTTTGGAAAATATCCCATTAACTTGAAACTTCATAATTACCCATGGGAATAATTTGATTCATGAGATGATTGCAAATTCATCATCCAGTTGGATTTTGTTTTGCTTCAGCAAGGAGGTAGATGTTTCACTGATCTGGGACAAGTTCAATCAGTAGCGATTTCCTGGGTCGCCTAGATAATAATATAGAGCCAGGCTACAAGTCCATTCCTAGAGTTTACCTAGTCTCTAAGTATATAGCCTTTGGGGTACCTTCTTGAAGTAGAAGTGGCTTTCCTGGTGTCTCCATCCTTGATGAGTCAGAGCACTGACTTTTGATTCCTCCCAGCTCCTTGAGATTTGCCAAACACCATTTAGTTTAACAAGTCAATTTTGGGGGTTAAAAAAATACCCTTAGGTCAAAGCAGCTTTGTATACTGGACCAGTCCATATGGGTTCTTATCCTCTTAAAGATTTTGGTTCAGCCCTGACCAGTTTGGCTCAGTGGCTAGAGCATCAGCCTGCGGACTGAAAGGTCCCAGGTTCGATTCTGGTCAAGGGCACATCCCCAGCAGAAAGTGTGCAGGAGGCAGCTGATTGGTGTTTCTCTCTCATTGATGTTTCTAACTCTCTCTCTCCCTCCCTTCTTTTCTGTAATAAAATCAATAAAATATATTTAAAAAAGATTTTGGTTCAATATTTACTTACTAAAGCCTTAGTTATTTGATGCTTTTAAGAATTTTAAAATATAATATTTCATCTAACAATTTGGTTGTCCTCTGCTGTATGATTTTTTCAAATTACTGCAAACATCCTTCTTTAAGGATCACAGTACCAGTTTCATTGTTGGGTGGGGTATTTCCTATCATCCAATAACTTTCCCTCTATTGAGTCAGTTGCTATAATGTTCTATGGCCACGCCTGAGAAAAAGAATGAGCAACATAATGCAAAGAATTTTTTTTTAAAAAGTCAAATTGTTTACTTTTGCATTTCAATAGCCTTGATCAGGACAAATATGCATTAGCTTTCTAGATTAACCATGTAAGACAAAAATTATTTACTCACAGTTGGGTCAAAGGTTCCTCAAATAGAAGAAAGAAATGAGTCTGTGGAAAAGCTAAAAAGTGCAATACTGGTCAATGCACCATCAAGAAGAACTTAGCTTCATCAATCCCAAAAAGAAGGAGGTTTAAAGAATCCAGAAGCCTCATACAGGTTCACAACCGAGTAAATATAGGAAAGCAGGATGGCTAAAGGGTCCAAAACCTAAATCCAAAAATAAAATGCAGTGATAAAGTGGCTGAGTAGAAGTCCAGGTGGAGTCTAGGCAATAGCCTGAAACAGTCTCCCAGAGTTCTCATGTGACCAAGCTTTGTGCCCCTAGCAGTTAAACAAGGCCCATACATTATCCTGTTTTAAAGAGTTACCCATAACCCCAAAGAGGATTGAAAAAATGTAAATTATTCCCAGCAGCCCAGAGAGTAGGGAAAGTTGCCAGCAGAGATCTGGATTTGCAGAGAATAAGAAACACTATGGCAGAGGTCTGTAGGGATTAATAACCAAGGACAGGATGGGATAATGTTCATCTCGGTCAGAGCCAAAAGGGACCAATGTTCACCTAAAATGAAATTCACTCCTTCCTCCGTGTCTCCAATATATTAAATGATTCCTCAAAATGTGGAAACAAATTTGGCGGCCTTGTCAAACTGGGAAATCGTGATTTTTTAATATTATAGAGAACTGTACCTATCAACATATATCCTTGATGCATACATTATTTTGTACCTCTCTCTCATCCCACATTCCTGTGCTCTATGTTTCCAGGAGCTGGAAACATCACAGCCTGAATGGTTTACACAAAAGAAACACATTGTCTCCTAGGTCTGCAGGCTAGAAGTTTGAGATTACAATGTTGGCAGGTGTGGGTGCTCCTTCTGGGGCTTGTGAGAGGACAACCTGGTCTATTGCCTCTTGCCTAGCCTCTGGTGCAAGCATGTCAAACTCACGGCCATTGAGTTGCACACCTCTAGCCACAAATTTGACATGCTTTCTTGGTTTGCTGGCAGTGTTTGGCATTGCCTGGCTTGTACTAGAATATTCATCAGGCCCATCTGAGCTCTGCCTACATCTTTACATGATGTTCACTATCTGTGTCTTTATACAGGCTTTCCTCTGTTTCTGTGTCCATAAAGGGCAGCCTCCAGAGTGGCTTAGAGTCTACCCTGATGACTTCAGTTTAACTTGATTACCTCTGTAAAGACTATCCAAATCAGGTCACATTCTGAAACACTGGGAAGGTTAGGACTTCAATAAATGTTTTTAGGGAGGTGGGGGACACAATTTAACCCATAACTTATAATATCCTCTAATTTATACCAACCCTTACTACCACCTCAGCTCTGGTCTCCACCTCAGAAGTGGGATGAGAATGTCAATTTGACATGTTATTTGGGGAATAAAAACAATTTTATGTTTGAATTTTTTTTAAGTCATGCACCATAAACCTAAGACAAATGGCCATAATCTGTCCATTCAACCATTTTCCTACCTCCTGATAATTATTACAAAGTGAAAAATAGATAGATTTGGAGTGTGGGTACTGTTAAAAATTGCCAAATATTTTGTTTAAGTTGAATAGAATCAATTGACTACTTCACTTCAAAAATAGAATCACCTATTCCACATCAAAACATTTAAAAACTATAAATAAATAAATTGCCTTTGATTTTGATTTCCACTAATGTTTGTTTCAGTGAGGGGAGAAAAAAGAAAAAAATATGAATGAATGAGACCCAGGGTGTGGCTGATCAGTAACAGAATGGCGTTGGCTAGTAAAGGCATTGGGAGAAGGTTGGGGAGAGAGAGTTTGGGGGTCTTAGTAGGATATTTACCAACTGGTTTCACTGGAATCAGAAAAGGTTTTCACCTCTCAATTACTTCCTAAAAATGAAAATTGGTTAAATTATTGTAGGTTAAACTCCCCTAGACCAATAGCTGAAGAGAATTTAATTCTTGCAAATATTGTTCTACAACTATTAGTTTCACCTATAAGCAATGCAGTTTTGTCAGGGGAGAGATTCTTGACTCATTTTTGTACTTTGTATGCCCTTTACAGTATGTATCACAAGACCCAGCACAGAGCAGGGTTGTCATAAATCATTTAAACAAGGTTATATGTGCATGAATAAGTTTTTCATCATTTAAAATTTTGACCCTTAGACAGTTCCACATGCTAACTCTTCTGCATTAAATTTCTTGATTAGTTTTACTTTTGAGATTACTTAATTTATGTCATTTCTTTCCCAATTTAATTTTCATTGTGCCTTTTAATGAATTTAAAATATTTTTTATGAAAAGGCAAAATGTATAAAACACATTTTAGAATCTGGGGGCAGAAAAGGTAAGAAATAAGGGAGGTGTTATTTTCAATGTACAATTACTCAAAAGTAGATGCTCTGTACACAGTGGAAAAAAATTGCATCCCATTAAGTACTTTAGTTTTTAAAAGTACAGGGTTTGATAAAGTATTTGCAGTCTTAAAGAACTGTATTTGTGTAGAGGCATGCTGGTAAACATGTTTTTATAAACAGTACTTCAACCAACAACTTATACTTCCCAAGCTTCTGAACCTATGTCTTTTCCATAGCATCCTTGGTACACAGTTTCTAGGAGAATAACAATAGGCCATATCCCAGGCTCCAAGACAGTTTAGGCAGATGTCAGAAAACTGTGGTCCATGGGCCAAATCTTGCAGCTGCTCATTTCTGTCATTAAAGCTGGACTGGAAGGCCACCACACCTATCTTTTTACGGACTGTCTATGCCTGCCTTTGTGCTATAGCAGCGGAGTTAATAGTTGTGACAGAGACCCTGTAGCCAGCAAAGCCTAAAATGTGTACTATCCAGACATCTACAGACAATAGCAGATGCATTGAACTGATTTTTTTTCTCTTTGTTGATGAGTCCAATCACAAAATGATCTTGTTTAATGGTTGTTTTTGCTGGTCCATACGCAAAAATCAGTTATGATGAAATTGTTCGTTAGTGCCAAGTCACCCCTCCATTGAATACCATTTGTCTTAGCTGCCTCCTGAGAAAAGGAGTAAGCTCCCCCCAAGGCAAAAAGACACCTCATTAGAAGTCTCTGATTCCATTCCAAAGAATTCTTCTTAGAAACATGCTTGCTTTTAATAGTCTGGCTATTCTCTCATTGCAAAGAGAAGTATCAATATGCAAGAGAGTCTTATTGTAATAGATTTACTTCGCTGCACCTGAAGTTGGAAATTCGAATTGCATTCTCATGCCTGCATTACATATGCCTCTTCCCTCTATTCTTCTGGCTCGCTCTTTATCCCTCGCCAGCTGTTAATACCAAACATCCTTGTTTTTTCTCACAAAGTACTGCTCTCATAGATCCACTTCAGAATGAAAATTCATTTAGTCTCTGGCCCACTTATTAATGAATATGCTTTCTTCTAGCCCACCTTTCCTCCTACACATTGAGAGGAAAGATGTTTTGTTTTCACATTTTTTAAAAACCATAGTTAAAATCAATCTAGTCAACTGCCCTGAAATAACCCTTCCTTTCAAGCTACACACAGAAGTTTGTGATGTGCTTGGCAATGGATCACTTCGAAAAAAAGTCTTTGTAATAGAATTGCAACCAGTTGTACCATATTGTGGAGGACTTCAGACAGCTTCCGTATCCATTCCCCTAAACTTTGGCTTGGAAAATTACCTTTGCAATTATATTAAGAAAAAGGAGCATAGATGGGCCTAGAGGGTATTATGCTAAGTGAAATAAGTTGGTCAGAGAAGAACAAGTCCCATATGATTTTACTTATATATGAAATCTAAAGAACAACATAAATGAATAAATGAAACAGAAACAGACTCATAGATACAGGTAACACACTGAAGATTACCAGAGGGTAGGAAAGGGTGGGGGGTGGGTGAAAAAGGTGAAGGAATTGAGAAGTCCAGATTGGTGGTTACAAAATAGTCATAGGGATGGAAAGTACAGCATAGGAAATATAGTCAATAATATTGCAATAACTATGCATGGTGCCAGATGAGTACTGGAAATACTTTACACTTTGTAAAGTATATTATTACCTAACCATTCTTCTGTACACCTGAAGGTATTACAAAATAATATAGAATGTGAAGTGTAATTGAAAAAAATTAAAAAATGAAGAAATGAAAATGTGCTGGAATTTCTTTCTTCACTCTCACTCCAGAAAAAAATAGACTCGCCAAGGCCTAGTGTGTGAGGTTATGCTTGCAGAGCAGGGGCACATGGAGGGACACAGGGAAAGTTGGGGGAGAAACAGCTTTGCCTGGGGCAGTTTGAACATGGGTATGGCAGAAGTGAGAGAAGTGGCCCCTCACAGAGAGGATGAAGATGGAGGGAGTGGATGTGTCCTCACAGAGAGGATGGAGATGGAGGAAGTGGGTGTGTCCCTCACAGAGAGGATGGAGATGGAGGGAGTGGATGTGCCCCTCACACAGAGGACAGAGATGGTAGAAGCAGATATGGACCATGAGCTGCAGCCTATGTAGAGGACCATGGTGAGAGAGCTCTGCAGCAGGACTCAGGAGACAGGTGACAGGAACTGTGAAGTTGCAAAGGACAAGATCTGTGATAAACCTGCTGAACACCACCAACAAGAATACCTAGTCTCTTCCCTAGCTTTCTAGTACCCAAGAAGCCAGAAGACTTGTTAATCTTATATATCCTGGCAGGCAACTCCCAACCCCCCCCCCCAAAAAAAAATGTCTGAGGCTGAATTTCCTACCTGATTGGGAAGGGGTCAATTGGAGCAGAGTAAGTCGGATTTAGGAGAAAGACAGGTAAATAGGATATTCTGGGCTAGAACTACTACTTCATATATTTTGAATCCAAAATGAGTTAAATTTTAAGGATATATTATAGCAACAATACAGTAATATAATCTAACTTGGCAACAAATAACTGGAATCTAACAGATTTTTAGTTGAGCCATCTAGAGACTTAGAGCCAAATACAGTACTCAATAAAAGTAATTACTTTATTTAGATTTGTGGTGCTTCTTGTACTTCCACATTGGTTGCTGTTTTTCATCCTGAACTGTACTATTTTGTGGGCTGTTTTGTTCCATTATAATTTGTCTCAAATCCTGCTGGAAAGCTGAATGTGCATGCTAAATGAGAGATTGATTCAAGTTCCTCAGTTCCATATTTCTTTAGAATTAATGTTCTCCTAACTGATTTAATCCCATTATAATATACTAAAAAGTGTTATATCCCAAGATGCTTCATGGAGCTCCAGTTGAAATACTCTTTCATTGCATTTATGTAGAAGAAATGAAGTAAACTATGTTTTTAACTAAAGTCACTTTAAAAAAACCAAAATGGTATAATTATGTGGCCTGTTTAACAAGGTTATAATTACATAGAAAAAATATATGACACAGACCAAGTATGAGGGTTAACAAATAATATTTCACTATTTTTCCCACATTTTTGTTTTTGCAAAAAATAAAAATAAAAATGCAATATAACCAAGGCTTCATCATATCCATGTTGATATTCTCTCAGTCTTTCCTAAAAGCAGGCATTATATCAAAACTGCTATGTATCACAGTAATATGTACATCTCTATCCACAATGTATAAAATTATTTTATCTATCTATATAAAAGCCTAAGCGACATTGCAACCAAATGGACGACGGAACAGGCTGTGTGGGAAGACCAGGCTGGTGGGAGAGGGAAGAGGCAATTGGGGGCAATCAAATCAGTGGAGTGGGGCAGTTGGGAGTGATCAATCCAGCAGGCAGAGGCAGTTAGGGGTGATTAGGCAGGCAAGCAGGTGAGTGGTCAGGAGCCAGCAATCCAGGATTGTGAGAGGGATGTGCAGGATTGGAGAGGGTGCAGGCTAGGCTGAGGAGACCCTTCCCCACTCTCCCATACAGATGAATTTAATGTACTGAACCTCCTCTAGTTTAGATATAATATAAGTGGCATCTTAATGTATAGAGTGCATTAAACTTGCTTTTTCTAATAATCAAAAAAAATGTCATGAAAACTGTCACTGCATTATTTTAAGAATTGAATTGTGTGCCAAACATTTTCTCAAGAGTTGGGTGCTTTTTACATTTTCTAAAGATTCAACTTTTGATTTGGAGATAATTATGCATTCATTTATACTTGCAACAAGTAATAGAGCGATCACTGTTCTGTCACCATAAGGATCCCTCCTGTTGCTTTTGTAACCACACCTGTGTCTCTCTTTACTACTGAATCTCTAGTCTCTAAATCTTGGAACTACTCAACTGTTCTCCACCTTTATCATTTTATCATTTCAAGAATGTTATACAGAATCAGAAAGTATGGAACCTATGGGTTTTGGTTTTTGTTTTTTCACTCAGCTTGCCATCATAGGAGTTTTTGAAACATTTTTTTTATTCTTATCTCAGTGGAGAAAGATGGGATTTCCCCATGGCTGCTAATTTTCAGTGCGATTCCCAATAGATTCTGGCCTTGCATGGTCACTAACCCTTCTGTAATCCAAGGAAGAAATGAGACAACTATTACCAGATTGGGGATGAGGTGACATAAAGCTTGAATTGTCTACCACTGTTGGGTAGATGGTGATAAGATGTTCTCTTGCTATCTTGTTTCTCCAGCCCTAGGTTTCTTAAACATTTTGTCTTCAATATTATAGACTTCTTCTTGGTTGCCCCTTACATCATTTCCAGAATGTATAGTTATACTAAGCAAGGGGACCAGGAGCTATATTACCCAGAGTGGAAGTCAGGTTTGCCTTTTTTGAAAATACTTTTCTTATTAATTTCAGAGAGGAAGGGAGAGGAAGAGAGAGATAGAAACATCAGTAATGAGAATCATTGATCAGCTGCCTCCTGTATGACCCCTTCTGGGGATAGAGCCTGCAACCCAGGCATGTGCCCTGACTGAGAATCTAACCATGACCTCCTGGTTCATAGGTTGATGCTCAATCATTGAGCCAAAAAATGGCTGGGAAGGTTTGCTTCTTATACTAAGAAAGTTATTTCATAAATCATATTATATCAAGGAAACTGTCTTAAAATTTTTATTTTTAAAATAAAAACTATAGCCGAGACCGGTTTGGCTCAGTGGATAGAGCGTCGGACTGCGGACTGAAGGGTCCCGGGTTCGATTCCGGTCAAGGGCATGTACCTTGGCTGCGGGCACATCCCCAGTAGGGGGCATGCAAGAGGCAGCTGGTCGATGTCTCTCTCTCATCAATGTTTCTGACTTTCTATCCCTCTCCCTTCCGCTCTGTAAAAAAATCAATAAATTTAAAAAAATAAATAAATAAAATAAAATAAAAACTATATCATAAAGGTATGATAAGAGTGAAATGTATAAATATTTCTTAAACTGAAACACTACTTCAAAATAATTTCTAATCTTTTTCTAGATGAAAAACTTTTCAACATCTACAGGGTAGAATCACTGCTGACATATTCGTAGAAATGCCACCTTTATGCTGCTGGTTCCTTAACATTTGTTCCATTAACAATGCTTTTCTATGGCAACTACCGGAGCCAACTGGGCTCATTGCAGCCAGACGCACTGGTGTTTTCCACTATATGTACAATCACTTATCATGACAAATCATTAAAAGGAAATCCTCTACTAACCTTATTTAACATATTGCCAGTATGACGTCTACTTCATAAATGATTGGACAGCAATCTCAGGGGTATAGAAAAGCTTTAAAACTTTTCTGGAAATCCAAAAAGTAATGTTATTTTTGAAATGCCTTTGGCTACAATGATAGGCCTGAATGATTTGGGGAACTAGCAGATGCCTGTGCCTTTGGCCAGAGCCAATGGTAGGACTCAAGCTAATGTAGAACTCTTTTGTTAAGGAAACAGAGGCTACTCAGTCTAGTTTGTGTTATTTTAAAGAAGTGGGTAATGAGAGCTAAAAATTGACTTCAAATATATATTTTTTATTGACTTAAAAGTTGAATAAGTGGGAAAGAGAAGTAGAAACATCAATGATGGGAATCATTAATCAGTTGCCTCTCGCACTGCCTCTTCCTGGGGATCAAGGCTGCAGGTGCTCTACCTGGGAATTAAACCTCCTGGTTCATAGATCGATGTACAACCACTTAGCCACTCTGGCTGGGCAAAACTGACTTTATTTTTACCACAAAGGCAGAAAGAACTCCGAAGTTTAAGGAGTTAATTTTGACTTAAATAGATTCTTCTTCTTTTCCTTTTAATATATTTTATTGATTTTTTACAGAGAGGGAGAGAGAGGGATAGAGAGATAGAAACACTGATGAGAGAGAGACATCGATCAGCTACCTCCTGCACACCTCCTATTGGGGATGTGCCCAGAACCAAGGTACACGCCCTTGCCCGGAATCAAACCTGGGACCTTTCAGTCCGCAGGCCAACACTCTATCCACTGAGCAAAACCAGTTAGGGCTTGAATAGATCCTTCTAATAGAGATGATACCAGCACATATCCAGAAGTGTCACCCAGAAATAGAGGAAACTGTGTTTTCTGCCCTCCTGGAGAGACCAGGTAAGAAAGGTCTTTTTCTTTGTGCTATGCTTACAGATAGAGGAATTCCTTCACCATTGCCTCACTCAGAGGGAAAAAAAATTAAAGTAACAATTGCTGAGAAAGTAAAGAACCAGGTGTCAAGTGCGAGCTCAAAACAAGCCTTGAAAACTGGCTACAAGGACTCAGTATTTGCACTTATCCAAGGTACAAAATCAGGCCTCTTCACACTGAATTCATAAGCTGTGCCAAATCAGTCATCTGCACTGATGAACAAATTCTTCTTTCCAGGTTATTCAGTAGCCCAGGACACTGGAGGAGCCACACAGCACTTAGCCATTTAGACATAAACCACAATCTAGGCAGCTCCCAAACTATACTTAGCTATCCATCTACCACCAATTTAGTAGCCTATGGAATGTTTTAAAATGCCAAGACAAAGTCTGCTTGTTTTCATTGCTGTTTACATTGAGAGCAATGGGTTTTCTTCTTTTCCATTTTGCAACAATGGCGATTCTTGATGCATAATGGCGTTACAAAATAAGTTGCTCAGCTACAATTTACCACGAGACTATTAGAGTGATTCATGGGATAATGATGTCCTAGTCTGTGAACAATAATTTGGTTCAGAGCTCAATGATCCAGAGAGATTTCTCTGGAATTAGTTGATTTCTCCTGTGTTTCTGCAAACCTTAAATACCTTTTTTTTAAGTCTAAACTTGAATTTTAAGCATGTGATATTTGGGTATATTTAATATATAACCCACAGAGGTACCTGACAGATGGGTCTGGTCACTTACTAAATAATGGAGCTGAACCTTATCTTTAAGAAGTCATAACATTATATATAATACTAGAGACCTGGTGCATGACATTTGTGCACTGGGGAGGGACGGGGGGGAGGGGGGGAGGGCAGGTGGGGAGCATCCCTCAGCCTCAGCCCGGCTTGCATCCTTTAGCAGTCCTAGCAGTCCCAGAGTCCTTGGGGAATGTCCGACTGATGGCTTAAGCTGCAGGCGGACATCCTTAGTGCTGCTGCAGAGGTGGGGAGGCTCCCACCACCACCGCTGTGCTTGCCAGCCATTAGCCTGGTTTGTGGCTGAGCAGTGCTGCCCCTGTGGGAGCACACTGACCACCAGGGGGCAGCTCCTGCGTTGAGCATCTGCCCCCTGGTGGTCAGCGTCATTCCACTGTTTGGTTGATTTGCATCTTACTCTTATTATATAGGAAGATAGGATCTGAGAATACAGACTTCACTTGAAAGCTTTAAAATTTCATTTCACATTAAATGAAACAAATTGTACATTTTCTTTCTTTCAATTTTCTCTCACTTTCTCTTTATTTCCCTCCCTTCCATCCTTCCTTTCTTTATTTCTTATCATGTTTTCTCAAGGAGTATTTGTATAGCTTCCTTTATGCATGCTTTAAGACATGCATCTTGTTCAGCATTCCTCTGATTATACATATAGGCTAATCATAGAACCTACCAAGAGTAGTTTCAAAAAATAACAACATGTTACATGGCTGAAACATATTCTGATGAAAAAACGGTAAGATGGTAAAACAAGACAATTCTAGTCACGGATGATTAAACAGATCACAGATCTTGGGACAGAGACTCTTATTTTGCTATAATGAAAAGATTCTTGATTTGACACTCCACCAGAGCCAAGCCCTTTACACTGTACAGTCAAGTTACTTTTCCAGGAAATTATTCTTGCATCCACTTACATATTTCGCCAGGAAGTCAGAACACCCCTCCACTTGGTTCTCTGCCACAGGACAGCCTTCATCTGAGCAGAACAATGCAAAGTACACTTATAGGAAGGAAAGAAGCCCAGGCCGATAAAACTAGGAGCACTTTCCAGTGCTTGAAGGTAGTGCGATAATTCCTTTCCATCAGACTTCCAAACACCCGTGGGCTATTATGAAAACAATGCTGCATTTCAGAGCTGAAAGATCAGGCTGCTCCCCAGGGTAACATACTCTTTGCCTTCCCAGTTTGGAAAAGCTTTTTTTTCTCTCTCTCCCCCTCAAGCCTCCTTCAGCCACCCAGTTAATTCTGTGCCACTCGAACAGACACAATATGAATAGACACAATACCCAATATTGTTAGCATTGGCTATTCAGCCCATCATTTGCCTTTCAGTGAGCTTGAACTTACAAGGCTCAGGGCAATGCAGAACACTCAGCTTTTGTGACCCTGCTGGAAGTGGTGGATGTGCATTTGTGTGGGTTCAATGCCATTATCTTTCTGAAGATTCAATGAGTTTCTAACAAGAGAGAGCAAAAGAAGACACTGCTCAAAACTCACCCAAGACAAATGACTTCCAAAACTAAATGTCTGGTGGAAAGATACAGCTGTAACTCACTTTGGCAAAGGAAAATGGGAAAAAAAACAATATTATAAATCCTCTACAAAGTCTGATCAACCCTAAGAAAAAAGTTAAGAGTTAGAGGCCCAAAGCCTGCTGCCATTCAATAGGATGAACTCCAGAAATGTTCACAATTGCCACAGTTTGTTAATTGCTACACAAGAGTTATCACATTATTGTAACTTGGATGCCAAGAAGGGATTCAATGAAGTTAAATGAGTAAAGCACACAGAATGCTTCTCATTGTTCAGGCTTATGGATAGCCAGTGAGTTGTATAATTGGGATCTCCAATGTTTCCAGCTCATTTAGTCATTCACTGTATTGTGTGAACTCAACAAACATCTGCCAAGAAAAAAAAAGTGCAATAGTCTGACTTCAAAGATCCTCAACACAAAAATAAAACATCATTCTTCCTCCTATACAGAGTTTCCTTTCTGAGGAACTGGATACTTTTAAATATACCTTTGTCTGCCTTATGGTTTATTTACTCTTCTCTAATTGGCACAGTTCAACTGTCACTAGTCAAAATGCTGTCCATAGACCAGTACCATCCCCGTCACCTGGAAGATTACTAGAAATGCAGAATCTCAGGCCCACCCTAATCTTACAGAATCAGAATCTGCGTTTAATGGGACCCCTAGATGATCTACATGCACATTAAAGTTGAGAAGCACCGAGCCAAAGAAGAACCCAGGTGAAATCAGTAAAATACATACACCATACATATTTATATACATACTAGAGGCCCAGGGCACAATTAAATCATGAGCGTGTAGGGTCCCCTAGGCCCAGCCTGCCATCAGGGCCATGTCTGCCGCCCATGACAGCTCCCTCGTTCTGCAGACATTGCAGGTACCTTGCGAAGCTCTGCAGATGTTGCTGGCACCACGTGAGACTCTGGGGGCACTGCTGGCGTCCCGCGACACTCTCCCGATGCTGCCAGCATCCCCGGGGCTGGGGGGAGAGCCCTAGAGGTGCTCCATGCACCTCCTGGTGACCAGTTGTTTGGTTATTATGGCATTATGGTATTACAGCCACGGGCCTTTTATAGTATAGATTACATAATATATAACATGTATATATTACATATGATATTTTATACATGTTATATACATTTATAACCTTGTTTACTTTTTATTTATCAAACATTCATCCTGAGTTTATAAGTTCCTACAGGCTCTCTTACTTTATTATATCTTAGTGTTGCTAATGAAAGGGGAAGAAACTGACTTGCAAAACTGCAATACTAAAGAAGAAAATAGATGACTCATATTCTAAAGTTCTTTTGCCACTTTTTGTTGCTAAATGTAATCTTTTATTGATGTTGCCTGAAACTTTATCCAGAGGTGCACTGGTGTATGGTGATCAACTGGCTGATAGCTCTGATTCGAAGCATTTGGTGATTTTTGGTGTGAATGGTCAAGTTATGGCCAATTTCAAGCCACCAACATGAGGTCAAGAAAACCCAGATTTTAGAACAAATGCACACAAACAGCTCTCATCTGCCAACACGAGACTATGTTGGCTTTCTGTTACATGTTCACCAAGTTGGCTCCCTAGCTCTCCCTAGAACAAGCATGTCAAACTCAAAGGCTAACATGGGCCAAATAAACAAGGTTTAAGTTCATGTGGGCTGCAAAAAAACATAAGCTTCAATTTTCATAGAAACATAGGTTTATTTTGATAGAGACATGCTGAATACCAAGGGCTGAAATAAATAAGTAATCGTTAACAAGAAGCTCCACATCCCAGTACTAAAATAATAGTACATTTTAATAAAAATTAATTTTTTTCTTGAACATTATTTACCAGACACTGAATAACTGCACAAATTAATAAGTATAATGCAAATAAACCTATTTTTTCTTATTCTCTGAAAACGAAATATTTCTTGTTGTACACACCAAGCAAGTCAGTCCAAGAGTAATGATGTGGCAATCAGCTGTTAAATATTCACTGCTAGTGTTAGTGGAGAGAAATGGTGCACCTGTGCATAGGACGCTTTAGGGAAATGATGGCAACATGATTATAGTAATCAGTCAACAGCGAACACTATAGTTTGTTATTAATGACTAGTGTCCCAGTGCACGGATTCGTGCACCACAGCTAAAGGTGGAATCACACAGCCCCACAAGGAATTGGGCTCCCTCCTCCCTGGTTCTGGGGTTCATCACCTAAGAACCACTGCTGTCAAGTCACCACAACTTGGCAGCTGCTGCACCGAGTGTCTGCCCCCTGGTGGCCAAGTGCTCATCATATGCACCAGCTGGTCAGACAGTTGAATGGTCACTTAGCCTTTTATATATATATAGATTATGTATAACAGGATATTGTAAAAATTAAGTTACAAAAATGTTAATAAAACATTTCTCAAATATCGTTATATTGTCTAGGCCACAAAAATATTCATTGTGGGCCACATGCAGCCCATTGCCCACGACTTTGATGTGCTTGCCCTAGAATCTCAAGGCTTCAGAACCCATTTGGAAAAATCCCTTCAATATAACAGGAGAAAAACCAAGGCAATCAAGCATGATAAAGCTTTTGTTTTATTCTTGCTATTGCTTTCCTTGGTCCCAACACCCATTCTGCTTGCTGCTCCTTGCTTGTCCTTGGATCCTCAGTCTCCATACCCATCTTGACACTAGTTTCCTTCTGACAACTCCATCCTATACCAGGGTCTCTGAACTGTGCCAACGTGACCCTTTGGTGATGATAAAAATATACAGTGTTATGGCTCCCAATTTAAAACTAATAATGAAGTGTGCACGTTCATAAATGATTCCCTTTTCCATATATGTTAAAATAAGTCAAAGTTGTACTCAAAATTAATTCTCCAAGTATTTTGTGAATCTTTTCTATTGTTATCACTGTTGTGATTTCTTGAAAAGGAGGAAGGAAACTGAGAAACAGCTGGGATGCTGAAGGCACAGGTGTGTTTTCCTGTTGAGTTTCACTCGTAAAGTGAGGTGCAGGGAGCTAGAGAAGGCTCCCTGCTCCGCATCCTGGGTGTTCTGTTCTCCCTTCTCTTGCATGAAGGAAAGAAGCTCTGCATCCCAGCCTTTTTCTATAGTCCCGGTAATCTGTTACTCTCTCATCCAAAATGCCTGAAGAAGATTCTTTTTTAATTTCTTTAGGAATTCCTCCTCAATAGTGATAGAGCCAACCCAAGAGAAACTAGTCCTGGACTTTGTGATGGCATCTTAGGGTAACTAGTGGCAGGCAGATGTGGCAGATGTGTCCTGGAAAAGCAAATCCATACAATGATGCTCACATGAGAAGCCTAATCTTTACTACCACAATGTCTTCTACAAATGCTTTCTTTTTTAAATTGTGTTTATTGATTTTAGAAAGAAAGGAAAGGGACAGAGACAAAGAAAGAGAGAAACATTGATTTGCTCTTCCACTTATTTATGCATTCATTGGTTGATTCTTATATGTGCCCTGACCAGGGATTGAACCTGCAATCTTGGTGTATTAGGATTACATGCTAACCAACTGAGCTACCTGGCAAGGGTACAGATTCTTTCTAAAAGTTATACATTTTCACATCAAGTAAACAATATAATTCATTATTATGCACTGAAGATATAAGAAGTGAACAGCTATTGGCTATGGGAGAAAGTCAAAATTAGATACAGTCAGAAAACCTGTACATGGCTGATTGTACCACCATCAGTTTTAACGTTCCATGTATCTTTCATGTTAGTTTATTCGTTCAGCTTTTATTTTGCTTTTATACACCTCAATTTCTTTTCTGAGAATAAGTTTGTCCTCTGAAGCAATAGCAGCAACAATAATCACAGCAATCACAGCACATTTTCATGCTCTATTACATATGAATACTGCCTTCTGCTTAGATTTGTTTATTTATAAAAAATAAAAATAGTTGATGTCAGAATCTACAAAATTCAGCAACAACTGTGTTTATTTTGTAAAAATAAGAATATGCAACCAGAAGACTTCTATTTTCTCTGAATAAAATATACTTTCAAGTCCTATATGCCAAGCATCTAACTTCATATAGGGAAACATTTTCTAACTACATATTAATATTCAAAAAGTAATTTGTTTGAGGGTATACATTTTAAGACATTCCCACAGATTAAAAATTCCTGTAAAACTAGTGCAATTGTACTTGTGATTTAAACACAGAACATGAAAAAGTAACTACCTTAACATAATCCGGCACATAGAGGTAGCTCAAAAATATATGCTGACTAAACAAAGTGACCATTGCTTTGCTGAGAACCCCATGGTGTTGCTGGTGATGACTGCTGGGCAATCAGCACAGGCTAATGGCATGACCCACTGTGCTATTCCTCTGTATTAGCGACTTTAATTTATCTCAGTAAAAGCAGGGGGTGAAAGGTGCTAATATCCCCCTACCTCTCAGAATCTTAAATAGTCTCTCATGCTGCCAGTATGTCTTTCAACTTATTTACCATTGAGTCTTTAACTATGTTATTTATAGTTATAATTTATAGATTTATAAGAATTTTGTTAATACGTCTTGACAAAAAGTTGGACAAGTTCCAACTAGGCACTTAAATTCCAATGCTTAAAATTACCCTTAGAATTAAGAGATGCATTTTCAGTCTAAAATATTTGGGTTTAATATCGTAATTATTGGACAAAAACCCAAACAAACATCTACAAAAATATGTAGAACAGCAAACTACATTTTATGTAAGGCTAATTTATCTTGAAGAACCTTTTTAAAAGACTCATGCCCAGTTGTTTTAATTGGAATGTCTAAACTTCACCCTAGGAGAAAAGAATATGCTTTATTTATATATGTGAAAAACAATGAAACTTATAACCGTTGGAGTAAATGCAAACTAGAGGTCTGCATAAAATATAAGAAACCATTAATTTTGGTCTCACAAGAATATGACAATTTCATTTACTTAAATATTTTACATTTTAGACTTGTGCTCTGGGGACATTTTTTTTTAACATTAAAAGGGTAATTTTATCAATAGGAGAAGAAACTGGAGTGGTACTCAGAATAAGCATTAAAGTAACATTATTAACAAAGAATTCATAACTATGATTTGTGTTAGTAGAATTTAAAAACTATTTTTGCCCCCCCTCCCCAATAGTATTATAAATCTCAGTCTCCTATAACAAACTTAGCAAGATAGTGTGTTATAGCTAACGGGCACAGATGTAGGAAATAGAGGGGGAAAGATTTTATTATTATTCTAAAAATCTACTCTTCATTCACATTAAAGCATATGCACATGAACAAATGAATATTACCAATAAACACGAAGAAATAGAAACCATTGCTTTCTCTCTGAAAATCATCACTTCTTTGTACCCTACCTAAGATCCTAGGGTGGCAGCAGCCCAGCAGCCTTTGACTCTCATACATGCAAGGAGGTTTCAGTATCAAACCCTCAGTCCCTGAAATGGTATTTTCACACTGGAAGCCAGTTAACCAGTGGCAGCTTCTCATAAACTGAAAAATGCTCCATTTGACCAGGCACAGTGGAAAGAGGCTGTGGGTGACCTTGGGATAAATCCATGAAACAGCAAGTCTAGCGCTACAGAAGCTAGAGTTTTGTCAACATCCCAATGAAGGCCAGGTCCTTAGGGCCAAAAACAGCATGTAGAGATGTGTTTATATGCCCCGCTTCCCAGTGTGAAGAAGAATCCTATCTAATAAAAGAATAATATATAAACTGACCATACCTCTGATCAAGCCACGCCCACATCCTCTCCCACCAGCCAATCAAGAGAAGATTATGCAAATAAACCACAACCAAGATGGCTGCCCCACTGAGAGCAGGAGGGAGGCTTGTGTTTCCCTGGCAACAGAGGAAGCCAAGTTTTTCACGTGCCATGGCAGGCCTAGGCCTCTACTCAATGCTACAAAGTTTCAATTATAAAAGATGCATAATCCGAACAGAAATGGCAGCAGCCACAGAGCTGGAGAGAGAAGAGGCTAGGGTTGCCAGGGCGTTGGAGGAAGTATAGCTTCTGCAGCCCTAGTGCCTAGGCCTTCACTCTAGACTACAAAGTTTCAAACAAAAATGGCTGTCGCCACAGAGCAAGCAGAAGGCTTGGTTCCAATCTAGGCTACAAAGAACATAAATGAATCCCAGATCCCAGCCCCTCTGCTTGGGTCACTGGGGGCGTGGCCACTCTGTAAACCACCACAGGCCCCTTACCCAGGCTGCCCCACACCCCAAGGGAACCCCCACACTGATTCAGGACACCCTTCAGGGCAAACCAGCTGGTCCCCACCAATGCACCAGGCCTCTATCCTATCTAATAAAAGAGTAATACGTAGATTGACCATCACTCCAACACACAAGAGGGCTGCCCCCATGTGGTCAAAGATTCTGCCTCCATGTGGACACAAGATGGCCACAACAAAATGGCCAGCAGGGGAGGGCATTTGGGAGGGACCAGGCCTACAAAGGAGGGCAGTTGGGGGCAATCAAGCTTGCAGGGGAGGGCAGTTAGGGGTGACCAGGCCAGCAGTGGAGGGAAGTTGGGGCAAACAGGTTGGTAGGGAAACAGTTAGACATCAAGTAGGCTGGCAGGGGAGTGGTTAGAAGGTGATCAAGCTGGCAGGCAGAAGTGGTTAGGGGCAATCAGGGAGGCAGGCAGGCGAGCAGTTTGGAGCCAGCAGTCCTGGATTGTGAGAAGGATGTCTGACTACCTATTTAAACCCGATCTCAGTAGGATCCAGCCTAAACAGGCAGTTGGACATTCCTTGAGGGGTCTCAGATTGGAGAAGGTGCAGCTGGGCTGAGGGACACCCTCCTGCTCTCCGTGCACAAATTTCGTGCACCAGCCCTCTAGTATACAATAAACTCTGAGCTTTGAAGGTATTCTGTTTCTCACACTTTAAATATTCGCTTCCTTTGTTTCAGTCTCTATACTTTCCCCACATTTTATGACACTACTTTTCTACATCTTGTCTACATCTTGTCTACATCTAACTCTTGTCTACATCTTTGGACTCAGACTTGACATTTTAAAAAAATCACTGAAGTTCCGCCCCCCCCCCCCCTGCCACCAAGAGTTATCACTCATCTGTGTTACATAGATCAATATTTACCATATTCAAAATTAAAACTGAGAATTTTGGAAAACACATATACACAGCACACATTCTACCAGCTATCAGAGCAATGGTGTCACACACTATATAGCCTTGGAAGACTCCAATGCTCACCTGTGGGAGAATGAAAGTGAAAAAAATAAAAGTCACCTGGGTGTTATCATGAGAAGAGTGTTGACCTTCTGAACCCCCTGACAGTGGACTTGCTGGTGTTCCCGGATAGCAAACTCAGAATTGTTGCTTGAGCTACATACTAAAGCAAAAATTAGAATAGTTTCCATCCCTTTCAATATCAATTTCTATTCTGCCTCTAAATGTTGAAAAGGAAGAACAAAGTTGATTTGTCACTACTTGACTTCATGAATTATAATGTTACAGCACTCAAGACCATGGAGTAGTAGAAGACTGAAGTGGAGAGGACCAATCATAACAACTGTGAGTGAAGATGTGGAGAACTTGAAATACTCCTACATTGCTGGTAAGAATTACAACCACCACAGGGAAACAACTGGAAGTTTATTTTAAAAAATTAACATATACTTACCATATACTGTAGCTATTCTGCTACTAGTTCTTTACACAAGGAAAATGAACGTCTATATGTCCTAACAGAAAATGGTACCAGAATATTATATGTAGTACCTTTATTTGTAATAGTGAAAACTGGAAACAACCAAATCCTATTAACAGGCAAGTTGATAAGTAATGTATGGTATATCCACACAATGGAAAAACAATTCTACTATAAAAATGAATGAACTATTAGTATATGCAATGGCATGAAGGAGTCTATAAATAACTTTGTGTAGTGAAAGAACCCACTCAAAATAGTGCATTAAGAGGATGAAAAGATAAATCATGTACTGAGGGAAAATCTGTCCAGAATGCATTTCAGATAAAAGATTTCACTCCAAAAAATACAAAGAATTCTTAATATTCAACAATAATAAAAGTACAACTTATTTTTTAAATGGATAAATGATATAGATATCTCATCAAATAAGATAAATGCAGATGGAAAATAAACATGTGAAAAGATGCTCAACATTATATGTCATTGGGGAATCACAAATTAAAATAATGATAAAATACCACTTTATACTTATTGGAATTGCCATACTCCAAAACACTGACAACACCAAATACTAGTATGAAAATAGAGCTAAAGGGACTCTCAGTCATTCCTGGTGGAAACTAAACATACTCTTGCCCTATCTTATCTAATAAAAGAGTAATATGCAAATTAACCATACCTAGGCTACATCTAATAAGCCATGCCCACAAGCCATTCCCACAAGCCAATCGGGAGCGATATGCAACTTAACACTCAACCAATATGGCTGCTGCCCATGGCAGGGTGATCGCTGGTTTCTCTCTTGCTGAGGCTTTTTCCAGCCTTGGGCAGAGCCAGCCAGTGATCAGCTGGATTGCAGGGGAATTGCTGGCTCAAGGTCCCCTGCCCAAGGACAAAAGCCTTGGCCATAGGCTTTCGGCCTTGGGCAGGCTGAGGGTGAGACATCAGTAGAACATCCCCTGAGGGCTCCCAATATGTGATAGGGTGCAAGTTGGGCTGAGGGATCACCCACCTCCAGTGCACGAATTTTGTGCACTGGGCCCTTAGTTATTCAATAATCATTCTCCTTGGTATTTACCCAATCTACTTAAAAAACTTATGTACACACAAACACCTGCACATGAGTGTTTAGAGCAGCTCTATTCATAATCTATAAAACTTTGAAGCAATCAAGACTTTCTTCATTCAGTGAATGGATAATCCAACTTTGGTTCACCCATACATGGTGATAAAATAAGATGAGCTATCAAGCCATGAAAAGACATGAAGTAACCTTAAATATATGTTGCTAGGTAAAAGAAGCTAATCTGAAAAGGTTACAGACTATGTGATTCCAATTATATGACATTTTGGAAAAGGTAAATGTGTGGATATGGTAAAAAGATCACTGGCTGCCAGGAGGAAAGAAGGGAGGTGGAACACAAGGGATTTGGCAGGAGGGGGAGAATTAAAATTATTATTCTGTATTATATTGTAGTGGTGGATGCATGTCATTATGCATTTGTCAAAAGCCATAAAAAGATCAGCGGTTGCCAGTGGGGAGGGGGCAAGTGGAGCACGAAGAATATTTAGCAACAAACCTATCATTTTATATAATACTGTAATGGTGGATTCATGTCATCACACATTTGTCAAAATCAATATTTTTCAAAACCCTATTACATTAGGATTCACTCTACAACACAAAGAGGGAACTCTAATATAATCTATGGATTTTAGTTAATAATGTCTCAATATTGGCTCATCGATTTTAACAAATATGCCACAATAATGCAAGATGGCAAAAATAAGGGAAATTGGGTGGGGCAGGGTGGAGATGAATGGGTATATGGAAACTCTGTACTTTTTGCTAATTTTTTCTATAAACATAAACCTGCTTAAAAAGTTTATTAGTTTTCTGAGAGTACAAACTACATGATTCTATTTACATAAGAATTCTAGAATGTAAAAGTAATTCATGTGGCGGAAAGCAAATCAGTGATTGTCTGAAAATGAGGAGGAAGAGAGGGTGGGATATTCAAGGGGTGCAAGAAAACCTTGGGGAGTAATACATATGTTCATTCCTTTTATTGTGATGATGATTTCCTGTGGGAGTACATATGCCGAAATATATCATACTCTATATATTGAATATGTATGAATTAATTATATTAATTTGCATTTCTAATCATTTCCCAGATGATTCTAATGCTGCTGATATGGGGACCACACTTAGCGATTAAAGAGAGGGTGGTTGTTCCTACCTTGGGCACTTTAGAATTAACTGAAGACATTTAAGAATAGAGATTATGATTTCTATTTGTGGGGAAACCTGGCTTGAGGATTTTTTAAAAGAATGGGTGATTCTCACTCAGCCAAGATGGAAGGCAATTAGGATAGAGATCATTTAAAAAATAAATAATTTATTGTGTTCTATTTCTGGCTCACTTTTTATAGTAATTTTCTAAGAATAGCAATAAAAAAATAGAGGCTGGTGTGACTCAACTAACAGTGCACACTTGGCAATTCCAATTGTTTTATTTTTATCACATATAGAATTTTTGATATATCTACTAAAAAAAAGAAGAAAAGGCTGGGAATTATCCCATTTCCTAGAAATAGCTATCACTTGTTTAATCTTTAAATTTATCAACAAAACATAATCTCTTTTTTTAAATATATTTTATTGATTTTTTACAGAGCAGAAGGGAGAGGGATAGAAAGTCAGAAACATCGATGAGAGAGAGACATCGATCAGCTGCCTCTTGCATGTCCCCTACTGGGGATGTGCCCGCAGCCACGGTACATGCCCTTGCCCATGCCCTTGCCGGAATCGAACCCGGGACCCTTCAGTCCGCAGTCCAACGCTATATCCACTGAGCCAAACCGGTCTCGGCAACAAAACATAATCTCTAAAAAATACCATTTCCTCCTCATTCTGTGAGCTGCTAAGTCATATAAGATCATCAAATGGAATATAAAATGATAGCTGATCGACTCTGGATATAATTTGGGGGTTGGAAGTGGGCTGAGTAATTTTATGGCTCATTTTTACTGAAAGAATTTCTTCCCTTTCCATAAAAACACTTTTAAAATCTAGCTCTATCATATTTCTTTTATTTATTTATTTATTTTAAAATATATATTTTATTGATTTTTTTTACAGAGAGGAGGGGAGAAGGATAGAAAGTCAGAAACATCAATGAAAGAGAAACATCAATCAGCTGCCTCTTGCACACCCCCTACTGGGGATGTGCCCGCAACCGAGGTCCATGCCCTTGACCTGAATCAAACCCAGGACCTTTCAGTCCGCAAAGCGACGCTCTATCCACTGAGCAAAACCAGTTTCGGCTCATATTTCTTTTATGATCTACCTATTGGTTTTTCCCAATAGTCATCATCCTATTAACAGTGAAGAACCGGCACTGAGGAGAAGGAAGAAGGACTTGGGGTAAGAGGCTGCACCCTGCTGTATGTTACTGTAGAGCGGACTGCAAGATGGAATCCTCAAAGACCAGAACAGCTCCTTTATACTTGTCTTCCATCTGTATGTAGCCACAAGCTGGGTATGTGTGTAAACAAAGAAAGCTGTGAGAATGTAATGCCCATGTCAGCCTCAAAAACCGCTCCTCCACATAGCCCAGTTTTAGTTCCTGGATGATTATTCCTAAACTGATGCTCTAACAAGTAGCTCAGGTCACATTTTATAAAGAGGACCAACAGACCTTCATCCAGTGGCCTTAACATGGCTGGAGGGACTTGCTTGGATAAAATGTTGGTTGGCTAATAAAATTCTCTTTAGTACATCAAAAGTGATATTGCCAGCCATCTGAATCCTAATTATTTGCAGTTTACAGTGATCAGGAGCTATTGTTGTAACTAACCAAGTGCTTCTTTGAATGCAACCCAAGCCTTTTTAAGTCAAGCCTAAAGGCAAAGGTAATTTTATAAAATTATGTGTGTAATTAATTGAACAAACATGTCACTAATCCAACAAACAGGAAGCTGGGTACAAGAGTATTTCAAGGCATGTGCTATTTTAGTGTGACTCTAAATTTAGGTGCAAAAAAATCAGTTATATGGAATTCATATCAGCATCTCTAATCTGACGTCAAGGAGCTCTATTATTTTGTGTAAACAAATTATTTTAGTCAATTATCAATGAAAACACAGTTTCTCCCATGACCATTGAATGGATCTCTTTAAGAAACAGAACAAAATGTAATCATCTCCACAGCCAGCTTTGAAAACCCTAGGACTACACGCTCCAATTCCAATGAGGCTCTCACTCATCCATCACACTTTTTAAAGTTGTTTCAACCAAATGCCGGAGGGGTGAGACAGTGCTTGGAAGAAGCCTTCACGAGCAGAAGCCAAAGTGATTACTATGAACATATTCTTAATCTCATCTTTCAAGACCATGGCAGGTTTTTCCATCAGTTTCATTTCTGCTTCTCCTCTACACATACGTCAATTGTGACCAGTACAGTGGTATCCTGCCAGGGCTGCAAAGTGATAGGTTTCAGATGAGCTGTGTTATAACACTGGCTACACCGCACACGTGGTGAAGACAAGAAAAGAAAATAGTTAAGAAGAATACAAGTTCTGGTCTCTTCCTAACCTCTGGAACTGGTCTTACTTCATTGACAAATGAAGATTATAATACTGGCCTCAAATCACTTCAAAAGTATCTTACTCTGACCTTCTGAGATGTAGACACTAAAAAACAGTTAAGGGGCCCTTGCTGATTTAGCTCAGCAGATAGAGCACTGGCCTGCGGACTGAAAGGCCCCAGGTTCAATTCCAGTCAAGGACATGTGCCTAGGTTGTGAGTTTGATCCCCAGTAGGGGGCGTGCAAAAGGCAGCCTATCAATGATTTTCTCTCATCATTGATGTTTCTCTCTCTCTCTCCCTCTCTCTTCCTTTCTGAAATCAATGAAAATATATTTTTTTAAATAGTTATGGGGTTGGAGAAGCAAAGATGGCGGCATAGGTGAACACACCTATTGTTCTGCTCCGCGCAACGATTTAGGAACTACAACATAACAGCAGAACAGACAGCACCCAGAATCGCCAGAAAGCTGGCTGAATGAAAACTCCACTAACTGGAGTGGAGGTGGGACACTGAGACTCAGAAGCGGCGGGAGCGCAGTCTTTCAGAAGGAAACAGGTTAGGAGCCGTCCTGGTCGCGCGCGCACGGGCTGGGGCTGGAGCAGCAACGCCCGTCCCACTGCCCGGATTTCCCAGCACCAGGCGAGATCCATCCCACTGTCCGGATCCCCCAGCGCCAGGCGAGGTCCGGCCGAGGTCCGTCCCACTGCCCAGATCCCCCAGCCCCCAGCGTCAGGCGAGGTCCAGCCGAGGTCCAGGGGACGCACCCTGGAAGTGGGGCGTGGCAGAGGCTCCTGAACTGCGAGTTTCCGCAAAAGGGTTGTGCAAACCCGCGACTTGCCCCCTGGAAACTTGTCTCCTGGTTCTGGAAACCATTTATTTTTACAAGCCTGGGCTAGACTTTTGGTGTGCAGGCACATTTGGGGAAAGGCGGAGTGGTCTGGCAAGGGGAAGAGACTAGCGGCTTTCTCTTGGAGGTGTCTGCAGCCATCCCCATCCAACAGAGACCCGCGCGAGCTACGCATAGGATACAGCTGACGCTGACGCTACCTGCGCAGCTCAGAGACTCCACCCATCCAACCTGAACACAGTCTCCCTTCACAGCCAATTGGCCTGGAGGTCAAACCCTCCTAGGGCTAACAACAAAAAGCTGGGTTTAAATTCAAAAATACTGAATACAACCCATAAAGGATTGCAGTAAGAGCACCCACCCCAGGTAACTGGGGAGGCTGAGCCACTGTCCCTTTGAAGATATCCACCACATAAAGCAGCCACCATGCAGAGACATGGAAAGAAATCAGGTGTGAAAGAAATGGAGGAGAAAAGACGACAAGACATAGAGTTCAAAACCACAGTTATAAGGCTTTTCAAGAGGCTCCTACAAAAGGCCGATCAACTTAATGAGAATTACCAGGAAATAAACAAGACCAACCAGCAAATGAATGAGAATTACAAGGAAATGAATGAGAACTTCAAGCAAATGAATGAGACCCTCAAGGAAATGAACAAGGCCTCTGAGGATACGAACCAGACCCTCACAGATAAAAAAAAAGGACCAACTAGAAATCAAGCTTACACAGACTGAAATAAAAAATAATACACAAAGTCCTAAAAGCAGTCCAGAGGGCCACAAGAACCAAGTCAAAAATTTGAAATACAAAGAAGCAAAATCCACTAAGCTGGAAAAGCAAGAAACAAAAAGAATTCAGATAATTGAAGATAGCGTAAGGGGCCTCTGGGACAACCTCAAGCATGCCAACATCCGAATTATTGGGGTGCCAGAAAAAGAGAGAGAGCAAGTTAATGAAAACCTACTTGAAGAAATAGTGACTGAAAACTTCCCCCACCTGGTGAAAGAAACTGACTTAAAAGCCCAAGAAGTACACAGAACCCCAAAATATAGGCATCTAAAGAGAACCACACCAAGACATATCATAATTAAAATGCCAAGAGCAAAAGATAAAGAGAGAATATTAAAAGCAGCAAGAGAAAAACAGTTGGTTACCTACAGGGGAGCACCCATACAATTGTGAGCGGATTTCTCAACAGAAACGATGCAGGCCAGACGCGAGTGGCAAGAAATATTCAAAATAATGAAGAGCAAGAATCTACAACCAAGATTACTCTATCCAGCAAAGCTATCATTCAGAATTGAGGATCAGATAAAGTGCTTCGCAGATAAGAAAAAGCTAAAGGAGTTCATCACCACCAAACCAGTATTATATGAAATGCTGAAAGATATTCTTTAAGAAGAGGAAGAAGAAAAAGGTAAAAATATAAATTATGAACAACAAATACACATCTATCAACAAATGAACATAATACTCAAGTGAACTGATAGGCTGATGAACAAGATAAACTGGTGACTTTAACAGAAACATGGTCATAGAGAGGAAATGGAACAGCAAGAGATTGGACAAAAATCTTGCAACAATGGGAGAGGACATTGGGGAGGGGGAGGTGAGATATAGGGGGATAAAAAAGGGGAAACAATCTAATTAATAAACTGAACAATAAAGAAAAAGAAAAAATAAATAAATAAATAGTTATGGGGTTTCTCCTTGTTTTGTGACAAGCAAGTCACATGATAAATTTGCTCCTACTCTAACAAAATGAGAAGCCAGATAATATATGAAAACAAAGTTATTTTTCAAAACCTGTGAGAAAACTGAAGTCACAAAATTAGTA
Organism: Antrozous pallidus; assembly: GCA_027563665.1. NCBI lineage: Eukaryota > Metazoa > Chordata > Mammalia > Chiroptera > Vespertilionidae > Antrozous > Antrozous pallidus. The sequence goes on along the minus strand of CM050524.1, from coordinate 47,286,925 downwards.
ATAATAATAATAACAATAATAATGATAATAATAAATTATATGAAACTACAGTGAAAGTCCAAAGTTTGACAAGCCTCTCCAATAACAGATGGAATCATGGCTACTTCTTCCCTAATTGAGTAGTGAAAGAAAAAAGAAGCTATCTTAGATGCAGGTAGAAAACACAGCTAAACTTTCAGGAAATGTAAATTAAGCCTATGTTTGGACTGGCATGACTGTTTGCCTAGAGAACCCCTAGGTTACTTGTCACCTGAGGATATTTTTTCCCATTGATTTTTTTGAGAGAGAGTGGAAGGGAGAGGGAAAGACAGAGAAACATTGATGTGAGAGAAAGAGACATTGATTGGTTGCCTCCCACACACACCCATTCAGGGTCAGGGATCAAGCCTGCAACTAATGTAGGTGCCCTTGGCTGGAATCAAATGTAGGACCCTCTCTCTGTGTGCCCACGATTTATCCACTGAGCCAAACTGGCTAAGGCTCCTTGCCAATTCTTTTTCCAAGGCCTTCCTGAGTATTCATGACAAAGGTGCAGGGTAGTGGAACTGAGAGAGAGTGATAGTGAAATTTTAGGGCAGCCCAGAAGTAAGAGAGTAGTGGAGAGAACTGAGAAAACCCCATGCTATGCCCAGCCACCACATATGCTACTCGAGTTTGGAGAGACACACAATGCTGAGGGAGAATCCCAACCACACACACAGGGGATAGATACACATGGCCTGCACCAGTCTGACAGTGGAACAGAACTGAGCCCACCTGTGGTAAACAACAAAGCTCACACAGCTTAACTACTGGTCCAGTTTACTCACCCAGCACCAACCCCAACTTGCGCACATATATACTGCAGTGTGACAGGAGAAGAGACATAAATACTGAGCAGAAATATTAACTTTAGTTCAAATTTTTCTACTTTCATATACATTTCATATAAATGTTCAGAATTTTTTTTAAAAAATGAGATTCATAAAAGACAAGAAAATAAAGCCCACAATCCAGATAAAAAGAGTTAATAAACTAGACCACAAATAGCCCAGCCATTGAAATTGTCAAATAGATACATTTAAATTACTGATGAATGTATATGTTAAGTACATAGAGGGGGGAAAGTAGCCAATATTCAAGAGCATACAGGGAATTTAAAAGATGAAAACTGGACAGATGAGTCTAATGTTAATGTTAGAAATGACTGTGGGTAACTGAAACCACAGAAAGAGAAACTGAATAAGGGGATCTGAAATAGTTCCTTGTGCCCCTTCATTCAAGTATCCCCCACCCACCCAGAAATAAACACTGGTCTTATAGGTTAGTTTTGCCTAATTAGAACTTTATAAAATAATTTTCAGTATATAATATTTTGTTTCTGAAGTCTTCCAGAATGTTGTAGAGATTCATTTATTTTCCTATATATCAGAAGTTTATTCCTTATTATTACTAAGTAGTATTCTATGATATTAATATACTGTTAATTGCCTATTTTTTGTTAATGGGCACTTGAGCTTCTCCAGATTTTGGTTATTATAAGCTAGAGGCCCAGTGCACTAAATTCTGCATGGGTAGGGTCCCTAGGCCTGGCTGGCAATCAAGACCAATCTGTGAGTTGATCAGTGGGGCAATCGGGGACCCCTGCTAGCACCAGCATTGGCTGGCCTGGCATGGCCCGCTTGCCAGCCCTGCCCCTCACTGCCAGTCACCTCCCTCTGCAGGAGGCAACCAGCAGGATGATTGGGAGGCGGGGTGCTGGCACACACCTTGGCTGGCCTGGGACCTGCAGGCTGGGAGCAGCTCCTGCATTGAGCATCTGCCCCCTGGTAGTTGGTGCATGTCATAGAGACTGGTCATTCTCTATTGGTCATTCTGCTGTTCAGTCAAGTTGCATATTAGGCTTTTATTATATAGGATAAGATTAGCCTTTGACAAAGATTTGTTTATGAGGTATTTTATGAGGATTTAAAAAATGTATTTTGTTGTTGTTGAAAGTATGGCAAATGTCCTTCTTTTTTTCCCCTCAATGGCTCTCTCCACACTGTTCCTGTCCCCTCCCCAGGCCTTCACTGCACTATTATCTGGGTTATGCATATATGCATATAAGTTCTTTGGTTAATCTCTTTCCTCTCTTCCCCAGGCCCCTTCATGCCTCTGCACAGAAATTGAAGCTATATGTTTGGAGAAGTAAAGCACATCTTCAGTGTATGGGGAAAATATGAAATGGAAAATTCCAGAAATAAACAATTCATAAGTTTTAAAATGAATCCCATTCTGAGCAGTGTGATGAAATCTTGCACCATCCCATTCTGTCGCACCCGAAATATGAATCATCTCTTTGTCTAGCGTATCCATGCTGCATATGCTTCTCATCTGTTAGTTACCTCAAACTTGTCTTGGTTATCAGACTGACTGTGGTGGTATCACTCAGTGCTCGTGTGCAAATAACTCTTACTTTACTTAATACTAGTCCCAAAGGACAAGAATAATAATGCTGACAATTCAGGTATGCTAAAGAAAGGCCATAAAATGCTTTCTTTAAGTGAAAAGGTATATGTGCATAGGGGAAAAAAACAGTATATAATGGATTTGTACTATCCACAGTTTCGAGCATCTATAGGGGGCCTTGAAATGTATCCCCCACAGATAAGGGAGTCTACTGTATTCATATAGATGAATATTCATATAGTCATTGTGTAGTATAGATTTCTCTCTTATTTGAAAATGTGTATCTATATTTAAAGGGTATTTCTCATAAGCAAAATATGTTGAATCTTGCTTTATAATTTGGTCTGATAGTATCTGCTTTAATTGGGATATTTAGTATAGCTCACTTCAATAACTCCTTAATATATTTGGGTTTAAGTCTATCATCTTGGTATCTGAACTATACTTGTCTCCGGCTTTTTACTACTTTCCTGCAAAGAATCAAATATTGCTTGTGCTCTATTTTATTGCTTTCATTGATCTTTTAGTTGTGTATCTTACACTTATAACACATCTCAATTCAGTTAAAAATCCAGTTGTTTAGTTGTACTTGTCATAATAACCATATGTGACTATACACTAACAAATAAAAATTGAACAATACAAATCTATATTTTTTTTTAAAAAAGAGTAAAGCACAGGTACATACAGAAACATGCATGACTATTATAGACATATTCTTGAACAGAAGTCCAGTTCAAAAGAGGATATGATGAAGACTCCAGATATAAATTTTCTGATGATCACAGAAGTCAAAATAGTAATTACTTTGTGTATAAATGGTTTTTGTTGTTGTTTTTTAAATACATTTCAGAGAGACAAAGGAAAAGGTAGAGAGGGTTAGAAACATCAATGATGAGAGAGAATCATTGACTAGCTTCCTCCTGCATGCCCACTACTGGGGATCAAGCCCCAAACCCGGACATGTGAATCAAACTGTGACCTCCTAGTTCATGGGTTGATGTTCAACCACAGAGCTACACCAAGCAGGCAGAAATGGTTTTGATAGAAGATGGCATGAGGAACATTTTTGGAGTAATGCTCTATATCTAATCATCAAGTAGTATATTATTTTAAGAGGAGTGTGTCATCCTCATTTTAGTGTCGTGTATATTAAACCAGCTTTTGTAAAAAATGGAAAGGAAAAAGGAGGGGGGGGGACGTGAAGGGGAGAGTAAATTCCTGGTTTGTAGAATCTGCCAATCCCCATTTGTGTACATGTTCCAGACTTGGCCAACTTGAGTTCCCAACATGACATCACTGACTGTGAACTTGGAAGAGACTGATTGGTACAAGCCAATTGCAACACATGTACCTTAATAAAAAAAAGCAAAATAAATAAATCTCTGAAGAAGCTAGGATTTGAATATAAGCAGTCTGAATGCAGAGCTCACTCTTTGGAGGATTCTCCCTGCACTGCAGAAATAACCACAAGGAGGAGGGGGAGGAGCAGAAGGATATCTTCACACACAAGACTCCTATGGTCAGAAGACACTGGCTACTGAGGCAGAGGTAGGCTTCCTCACCCTCCATTCCTGGACCCCTCCCATGCACCCTCCCGCTAAGTGCTACCCACTCTCAGCATACCCAAACAGACCTGACAGATGGCAACCGCCGGCACTCAGATCGGAGATTTCCCTTCTCGCAGACTGTACAGTGCCAAATATGCTGTCAAACTCAGGAAATAATACACTTTAAGGTAATGAAGTGTATTAGATGGCCAGACCAAAGGCAAAATTGAAGTGACAAATACAAAATGTACAACAGCACAATAAGGCAGATGCTCCCAGGCGTCCAGCCTGTTCCTAGAAGGATATACATTAAAGCAGAAATAAACCATATGTGCTTGACTGGGCCTCTAAATTTTCACATGTTTGCTGTGCAAGAAGAGTCATGCTGAGAGTCACCGTCTGCATTTCCTAACCCTTGTTAAGACCCTCTGGCCTCAGTGACACAGAGCTGCAGCCATATGAAATTAATTTTCTGGTTGCATTAGCTCGAAGAGATGCTGTCCTTTAAAGGTTATCAATTAATGAAAATTCTAATTCAGTGTAAACATGCAGCCACAAAAGGCCTGGGTTCTCTACAAGTGGCCTGCTTTGAAGGGCAGTATGACATTTGTCCCCAAGCCTAGTATGACACACAAGGAAGTAAAAACAGTGGTGACAAGGCCTTTTACAATGATTTAATGCCACAAAAGGGTATCATTGGGGGTAAAAGTCTCATTCCAGTAATATAGTGTTTAAAATGCGAGGCCCCAAGCATTTTTTATGTGCCAATTATTTATTAGCTGCACAACCTTGGGCAAGTTTCTTAACTTCTTTGTGTCTCAGTTTGTTCATTTGTAAAATGGGGATTATAATAGTAATCATCATATGCATACACATATATAATCCCGCATATGTACATAGTGTGTTGATAGAGAGATAGAAAGATAGAGATTATGTGTGTGTGTGTGTGTGTGTGTGTGTGTGTGTGTGTGTGTGTGTATAACAGACACTGTCAGAGGCCCACCCATATCCCTCAGATGCTATCATATCTTGTGCTCTTATGGCTTTAAACTACCAGAATCTGTTTCTCTGGGCCAAGTTGTTTCTTCCAGAACCTTAAAGAGTTCTTCTGCTTGTGTATACAGTAAACCAGAGGCACCAGGGAATTAACACCTATTGAGGAGAGCCCTCAGCAAATAAATAAGGGGAGTTGGTATATCAATTCCCCAGATCCCTTATTCAGGTAGGACAATTCTGAAGCACCATCTACATTAATAAATGAGAGACATACAAATTAACCATCATTCCACTACACCCACAAGCCCTGCCCACCAGCCAATCAGGAGTGAGTATGCAAATTACTCCAACCAAGATGGCAGCTGGCCATGGAGCAAGCAGGAGGCTTGGATTTCTCCAGCGATGGAAGAAGCCAAGCTTTTTGTCTGCTCTGGCTGGCCCTGGCCTCCATTCTAGGCTATAAAGTTTAAATTATAGAATATAAATAAATACCAGATCCCAGTGCCTCCACTTGGGTCTCCATGGGGTGTGGCCGACCTGCAAACCACCACAGGTTCCTCACCCAGGGCCTCCCATACCCCAAGAGAACCCCCATCCTGATCTGAGACACCCTTCAGAGCAAACCAGTCAGCCCCTACCTATACACCAGGCCTCTATACTATCTAATAAAAGAGTAATATGCATATTGACCATCATTCCACCACATAAGATGGCTGCCTCCAGGTGGACACAAGATGGCTGCCACAAGATGGCCAGCAGGGAAGGGAAGTTGGGAGGGACCAGGCCTGCAAGGAAGGGCAGTTGTGGGCAATTAGGCTATCAGGGGGAGCGCAGTTGGGAGGTACTAGGCCTGCAAGGAAGGGCAGTTGGGGGCAATCAAGCCTGCAGGGGAGGGCAATTAGGAGTGACTAAGCTGGCAGAGGAGGGAAGTTTGGGACGACCAGGCTGTAGGAAAGGGCAATTGGGGGGAACCCATGCCCGCAGGGGAGAGCAATTGGGGGGGCAGGCCTACAGGGGAGGGCAGTTGGGGTGACAAGGCCTGCAGGGGAGAGCAGTTAGGGGTGACCAGGATGGCAGAGGAGGGAAGTTGGGGGTGACCAGGCCTGTAAGGAAGGGCAGTTGCGGGGAACCCAAGCCTGCAGGGAGAACAATTGGGGATGGAGGCAGGCCTGCAGGGGAGAGCAGTTAGGGACAAGCAGGCTGACAGGGGAGTAGTTAAGGGGTGATCAGGCTGGCAGGGAGAAGTGGTTAGAGGCAATCAGGAAGACAGGCAGGCAAGAAGTTGGGAGCCAGCAGTCCTGGATTGTGAGATGGATGTCCTAGATTGGAGAGATGAGGGGCCCATGGTGGTTTGCAGGCTGGGCTGAGGGATCACCATCCCCCCCTGCACAAATTTCATGCACTGGACCTCTAATAAATGAATAATTGCTTCCATGAGAATGAAATCTCCAAACAACCAAATCTGTTGTCTGAGGATGGGTCTCCATGGCCTGAATATCATGTGGAAATGGGTGGATACAGCTGCTTGGTGCCTGAATATGCAAATTAATCCACCATTTTTGTTGGGTTAATTTGCATAATCACTCCTGATTGTCTTGTGTTGCAGTCAATTTGCATATTACCCTTTTATTAATGGAGATGGTTATCACTTACTGGAAAAAAGTAAATTTGGAATCATGCTTAATCCCACTACCAAGATATCATTAAAATGATACCATATAAATATACACACTATTTTGAACCAAACAAGATTATTCTTCAAATATTCCTTTGTGACCCACATTTTTATTACTTTATCAGTATCTTTCAGTGTCAATAAGTATAGATGTATGCCATAATTTTAATGATACATAATGTTCAATTTTTGCTTGGATAATTTACCTACACAATAGATGACTGGTGAACATTTATGCTATTTTCAAAACTTTATGCATAATTATTATAAATAAAAATATAATCCACATGCTTTCACCTGTATACTTACAAATTTTTTCATTATTTACTTTAAAAAATACTTAAAAGTAGCATAGCTAGGTCAAAAGTATGCACATTTTAAAATGTTTTGGATGCAAATTTCCAAAACTCCTTTCAGAATATTATATCATTCCTAGCCTCTCAAGTAGACTTTAATAAGTACCTATCTTAATATATTTATTTACTTTTAATTTTGGATTTTTATTCTGCCTTATTTAAAAAAAAAGAGTTTCAGGTAGCTTTCAAAGCTATATACAAGATAAAAAATGTAAGTAAAAAAATATATGACCAGGTGGAAACTAAGGATAAAAAATAAGATGAGAACAAGTGTGATATTAACATATATATACCACAAAGTCCCTTTCAGCTGAACATTTTACTGTGTAAGAAGCTGTATTCAAACTTTATAAATATTCAGACAAATACCTGATAAGCAAAGTGATGACATAAATGAATCATCTTTAATTCCTTTTGAAAGTTGGTGTAGTAGGCATAATAAGTGAGTGAATTAATGACAGTAATGAAAGGTAATGTTGCTAATTCATGTCATGGACATGAATAATTGAATGATGACTATATGAGCACAATGGGAATAATTTTCACTCAGATGGACATAAAACTATAAAGTCCAATTAGCTCTTCAACACAAAAAGAATTACTCTTCAAATAATGATGACAATCTCATATTCCTTTGCTTTTTCCTATCAGAAAATTTTAATCAATATTGTATCCTCCTATACCCAAATTGCCCATTATGCATTTCCTTACTATATCTGTATATGTACATCTTCAATTAGCTAGTTCAGCCCTGTTTATATTATGCAATTATTCCATTTCTAAGAGATTAAGTGGGCTGTCGAACAATACTTGTATGCAAGAAGGAGGTGGTAACCTGTAGGATCAATCACCCAAGTCATTAACAATGGTGAAGAAAAACAACTTTTGTAGAGTGCCTCTAGATGTGTCTGTCCAATATGGCAGCTGCTAGTCACAAATAGATAGTTAAATGTAAATTAATTAAAATTAAATAAAAATTTAAAATCAGTTGTTCAGTTGATTTAGCCATGCTTCAAGTGTTCAGTAGCCATCTATGGCTGGCAGCTACCACATTGGTTACTAGCAGATACAGAACACTTCTATCATCCACAAAGCTCTGACAGTACGACTTGTAGAATTTAAGTTGTCTTTGACCAATAAAATGTTAGTACAATTAAAAGTTTATATATTTAAGCTGATTGACTCCAGACCAAAATGTATTTTCCGATAAAATCATGAGTACAAGTGATTTTTAGTGGAGTCCATAAATGTCAGTTTAGCCCTCAGTGGAACTGAACTCCTGCCAATTGACAATACAACATAGTCTTCAATACTTCTATTGTACACTTGTAATTAAATAAAACAAGAAAACAATAACTTTGCCTGAGAAATAGTGCTTTATTTCCTGTGAACGCTGTAGCTAAGAAATAACAAGTTTAATTAGAGAAGGAGGTGTCCATCTGAATAAGGAATTCTGTGGCACTGTGTTAAATATATTCTTAGCCTTTCCATCAACAAGAGAAGTAGCTAACAAATCAGTGTATATTACAATTTGCATTTAAATCACAACATAGAGCTTTGTGTTTCTTTGACATGCAAATATTGCTGCCACTAGACTTACATTTATCAGTTTAGGTAATTATATTTTGCCTTCATAAATGGAATTTTACAAGGGAAATAAAATGAGAGGTAGAAAAATATTTCATCAGTTAAATAAGCACGGGTAGAAAAAGAAAAGGGAAGGAAAGGTAATCTCATTTAAAGTGCCTGTGGGGATAAGTGAGAAAATAAAAAAGATAAACAGCAAACTGCACTGTACATAGAAAAATACAGAAGAAAGAAATTAAAGGATGAGATTAGGGTAGATATTACATACAAACACTCCCCTCAGAAAATTTTTTTTGTAATAGATCAGACATGATATAGAACTTTGCTACTCCAACTGAGGTCCATGGTCCAGCAACATTGCCAACAAAATACCTACCAACCATTCCCAAACACCTTCTTTCTTGCCTACCTTTCCCTAATGAAACTCAAGAAGCCAGATGTTTGACCTCCCTCCTTAAAGCAAAGACTACCAATGACAACCAGGGGCACAATGAGACATGACGAAATGTTTATTAGGCAGCTTCTGGTAACAATTTTCCTTTCTATCACCATTTATATTGCAGAACTGTGTACCTGAAACCTATATAAATTTATTAACCAATGTCATCCCAACAACTTCTATAAAAAATAAAAATACATAATAAATAAAATGGCATAATACTAAAATAAATATGTTCTTTTTTGATAAAAGTAGCGATAGTGAGGTAAGGTCTTTTTGCCACCTGTTAACTTTTCTTGTGATGAAATCCCTACTGTAAAGAGAGGATGCACAGAACGGGGATTACCATTTCACGATTAATAAAACATCAACAATAAACTAAGAACAGGAAGGGAGTTAGAAAGAACCTGGGTCCTCCATGGTGTCACTGAGCCTCAGCGCCAACAAACTCACCTAGAGTTTCGTGAGATAATTTCAGTCAGTATTTCATTACTTGCATCTGAAAACATTCTTAATGGCCTTGGGGGACAGCAGACTGTTTGGGAAAGGGAGAGAAGAAACTATCTATTCCATGTATATTATGTTCATATTTAGATTTTCAAGACTAGAAAAATTCAGAAATTTTTAGTCAAACCAGTTATTCCCAACTTGAAAAGGTTTGTGGGTATCTTTTTTCCCCTAAAGAAATAAACTTGATGGTTGTTAAATCTGAATTGACTTTTTTGTTTTTAGAGACAGAATGCAAATGAGCTTTTTAATTTTTATTCACACAAGAATTAGTGTTGTTTTTTGTTTGTTTGTTTGTTTTAAAAAGGCTGTTTAGCTAAGTCAATGATTAAAAATGACCACCTTCGCTCCATTGTGTTAACTAGGCTACTTTCAAACCTTGTTTATTTCAGATTGCGTGTTATTGTTACACATTCACTATACATCCTGAATTTGGCTAAAATATGGAGTTTCAGTCCTGGGGAGTAGATATCAAAGTGATGTAAGAAGTAAACAAGTTATGTTTTCCTCAGACTTCTCCTGATTAAAATAATTAATCAAAGCATATTTCCTCCCATTTTCTTTCCTTTCCTCTGAATGAACAAAGTCTCATTTAGAAAAAGAATGGAAATTTCAGCATCTATTTCTGTTTAGGACTGTAATTTTCCATGACACTTCAAGCATACACCCCCCGTATGGGATAGTGCTGCTGCTGCTGCTGATGCTACAAGAAAGTGCAATCAAAGGTATGAATCACCAAACCTCACAAGACTTAAGGTGTAAATCTTCCAGTTATTGAGTATAATGAAAGAGTATATTCCAACAAATGTAAATGAAAATCTTTTATGAACCTATAAATGCATTTCCTTCTTCACCATTAAAATACTAACTTTATAAACCGTTAGAGTGCTGTGAACTTTCATAGGCATCACTCTAATCCATGGAGATCATGCTGTAGAAAGGTTAAAATAAAAGGTGGAATGTTTGGACTTATAGTTCATGTATCCTAGGACATATTTCGGAGAGATATGTGAGTATTATTTCTGGATTTATTTTTTAAAATATTTGCTTCCGATTTAGACTTTTTCTTTTGCAGGAAGCTGGTTTATTTGTCCATAATCTCTGAAGAGATTAGAAGATTATACAAAACAAATAGTTCAGATTTTTCATTTTTATTTTTATAATACACTCAAAATTAATATATACAAAGTAATTCTCAGATTCTAATATGAATATAGATACCCAGGGATCTTGTTGAAATGCAGATTCCAATTCTGTTGAGCTGGGTTTGGGCCTGAGATTCTGCATTTCCCACAAGCTCCCAGGTGATGCTGCCCACCACACACATTCTTTGAGTAGCAAAGCCTAGTTACTAGTTCACAAAGTGTTTAACGTACATAATCTCATATAGTTCATGGTCTATCCTCATCATATCACTAATGAGCAAGAAAGCCTCAGAGCTTCAGGGCCTTGCTCAAGACATTAAGTAATAAAATTATCACTCTACCCTATACAATTGAATGGAAATCAAAATTCCTTTCTACCTCAAAGAGAGCTTTCCCCTGTACCTCTCCTAAGTGAGACACCTGGTCCTTTGGAGTCAGTCAGAACAAATTGTGCTGTCCATCAGTTAATTCAGACTAAACATTTGTCTATCCAATGAATGGGCTAAACACAGAAACTAATTGTAGAAAATATAATGGATCATTTTGGCTTTACTTACATTATCAGAATACATTGTAATTTAGACTTTAATTCTCCATGATAATGTTATCCAGAGAAAAATTGTCCACTTAAGTATACTGTGCTCCATTAGCATGCTAGCTCTATATAGAGCAGAAGTTAATTAATCTTCAGATGGGGGAAGGATGAGTGGTAAACAGACTGTTTCTCATTCAGAAGATGCTTCTCATGGTCTAATGGAAAATAGCATTATGGTTCCATTCTCTTCCCTCTTTTGTCTTCCTTTCTTCTCTCCTTATCTCCCCATCCATTCTTCTCTGCCATTGCACACACATCTATAAAACCCTTTCAAATCTGATTTCATTTTTATGATTCAACTAACTGAAATAGCTAAAATCCCATTGAAAGTCTGAGAGCAGTAGAAAATCTGATTACTTGGAGTGCTGTTGGCTAGCTCATGGCATCCATATTTAAGGAGGCATCCCGCTACAATCATCTAGAATGAGCATATGGCAGACCTCTGGATGCAACCATCATTATTCAGTTGTTGTTCATTATGTTTGAATTAACAGTGACAGCCTACTTCATGCTTATTAGATGATGTTTCTATTTAATGCCCTATTATCTATTAAATCTATTAAAATCTCTCAGTTCTTATAGAAATCACACACACACACACACACACACACACACACACACACACACACATGCATGCGTGCACACAACATCATGTAGAGACTTGAGGACCACCCACACATGACTTTTCCCATCCCTTCCAAAATACAGTTTAAAGAGTTTATTTTAAATAGTAACAGCACCACATTAGTACAGTAACATCATTCTTGGTTCTGACTAGAGTGTTGGGAGAAGAAAATGGATTGCTGCTTTTGTTAACCTGTGAGCCAAGTTACACTCATTCTTGAGGAAAGAAGAAGTAGGAAAGCTACTGAATTGCAGAGCTACCACGTGAAAATACTGCTTCCATATACCTTTGAGTAGTATCCTATATAATAGAGGGCTAATATACAAATAGACCAAAAGCAGAACAACTGAGCAACCAAACAAGTGAACAACCAGTCATTATAATGTGTGCTGACTACCAGGGGGCGCACATGTGGAACATGGCAGGCGCTGGCTGAGGCAGTATGATGGGGCAGATGAACAGGGGTGCCAGACAAGGCTGTTGTTGTCATTGGGGCAATCCTTTGGTAGTTACTGAAAATTCTTCGCTCCCACATGTCATGGTTCTGCCCAGCCCTCACACTTGCTTGGCACCGTCAGTGGTTGTGAGCAGCGGCTGCCAGCTGCAATCACCCCTCAGGGCTTCTCCACCTTCCCCTGCTCCTGAGGGGTGATTGGGGCTGACAGCCACCTCTCACACCTGCTGCTGGTGATGGCCCTGCTTGCACCCACAGCCAGTACCAGAGCCACCACTTGCACCTCTGCCAGCACCAGTCCCAATTGCTCGGCGCCATCCAAGGGTGCAAGTCGTGGCTGCCGGCCCTGATCACCCCTGAGGCTTCTCCATCTCCTCCTGCTCCTGAGAGGTGATCGGTGCAGCAGCTGCCACTTGCACCCACTGATGGTGCTGGTCCTGCTCATACCCGCTGCTGGCCCCAGCCCCAATCGCTTCATGCTGTCAGCAGGTGCAAGCGAAGCCAGTGCCATCAGCGTGTAGGAGTAGCAGCAGCGGGAGAGGGGCTGTTGGCAGACGAGGACTCTGGGGGCCATAGTGGGAGGGGCCAGGCAAGGGCACAGAGGATGGCCCAAGACCCATCCCTATGCCCACTGTAGCCTCGCAGCCCACAGCTCCTTTCAAGTTGCAGGAATTTGTGCACTGGGCCCCTAGTTTATATACAAGCTATAGCATCATTAGCATTACCTGACTCCACACACCTTCCATTTTTTAAGAGCCCTAGCATTAAGGAGACTGGAAGTGAGGGCCAACATAGACCCCCCTAAAGACCATACCCTTCATCCCATACACTTCAAATATTGCTCAACTAATATGATGTAGAAGGGTTTTGAAAAATTAACTGCAAGATAGCCATTCAGCATTATTTGAACTAAATGCTCAGTCCTGTGGGTTAACTCAAGCTACGCTTACAAGAGGCTTGCCCAAAATAGACTCTGGTGTCTCCTAATTTTTTTTCTCTCTAAAAGCTTTTGTTCTTCTAAAGAACAAATCATAGCTGTAACCACTGCTGAGGATTTCACTCCCATTCGAAGATATATCCTCCTGCCCCACTTTGATTTGATTGGAGAAAAAAACATGTTTGCAGATCTAATTCCTGTATTCTCCCTGTCACAGCATGAGAATAAGAACTCTACTCTTTGAGGCTTTCCAATGTTCTATCTATTTAAAACTATCATAACAAAGTAAGATTAAGGTATTCGTTCTTGTGGTTTTTCTGATTTCTGAGGTTTATATGGGAATGGTTACCTTTTTATGAAGATAGGCAAAATAACACAATAATTTAGAGTGGGGGTTAGAGATTCCCCTAGTTTAACAGTAGCAAAATTAGCCCATTCCATTTAGGTTTCATTAATTCTTAAATGAATCCTATTTTCAGGACTGATTATTTTTTATGAAAAACAAAATTATGAAAGTTTTCTTTAGCAGAAAAACTGAGACAAATTTTAATAGTAGCCTAAAAATTAAGGATTCGTTTACTGAGTACATCTTATTTAAATTAAAGTAGTATAGGGAGAACTAAGATGGCGGCAAAGGTGAAACACCTATCTTGCCGTCATAATCAGCAATTTTAATACTACAACTTAACGAAGGAACAAACACCTTCCAGAATCACCAGAACGCTCGCCGAGTGAAAATTCCACAAATAAAAGTAAAGATAAGACACTGTGACCCGGAGGAGCAGCGGCGGACGGCGTTGAAAGATTCGCGCGCAGAGAGACATTTGGAGTGCGTGCCGCAAAGAGGGTGGGCGGCTGAAAACCGGCCAGTTTTCTAGAACGGGGAGACAGGGGCATCCCACTGGACTGATTCTCCAGCTCTGGGCGAAGTCCAGAGAACCCACTATCACACAGGGTGAAAACTGGGCAGTGGGAGGGCACGCCGAAGCTCGGGTGCTGCCGGGTCTGCCAGCTTGTGGAGACTGCAGCTCTCGCGCGAATAGCTCGGCTGCGTGACGGCACAGAGAGCGCACCGCGACTGGTCTCTCATTCGGAAAACCGTCAGTCTGCTTTGTTTTACGACCCTGGGTGAGACATTGCGCATGCAAAGTCATTTGGGGACAGTCTGAATTCCCCGGCAGCCGGTGCAGCTCCACAGCGGCTCTCTCTCAGAGGTGCTGGCAGCCATTGCCCCCGGCACAGAGCTCCTGGGGCTGCATAGGGCAGAGCTAACGCTGTCTGCTTGGCCCGGAGACTCCGCCCATCCAACCTGAGCACAGCTGAGCTTCACAGACAATTGGCCTGGAGGTCAAACCCTCCTAGGGCTAACAACGAAAAGCTGGGTTTAAATTCAAAAACACTGAATACAACCCATAAAGGATTGCAGTAAGAGTACCCACCTCAGGTAACTGGGGAGACTGAGCCACTGTCCCTTTGAGGATAGCCACCACATAAAGCAGCCACCATGCAGAGACATGGAAAGAAATCAGGTGTGAAAGAAATGGAGGAGAAAAGACGACAAGACATAGAGTTCAAAACCACGGTTATAAGGCTTTTCAAGAGGCTTCTACAAAAGGCCGATCAACTTAATGAGAATTACCAGGAAATAAACAAGACCAACCAGGAAATAAACAAGACCAACCAGCAAATGAATGAGACTTACAAGGAGATGAATGATACTTACAAAGAAATGAATGAGACCCTCAGGGAAATGTACAAGACCTCTGAGGATACGAACCAGACCCTCACAGATAAAAAAAAGGACCAACTAGAAATCAAGCATACACAGACTGAAATAAAAAATATTACACAAAGTCCTAAAAGCAGTCCAGAGGGCCACAAGAACCAAGTCAAAGATTTGAAATACAAAGAACCAAAATCCACTCAGCTGGAAAAGCAAGAAACAAAAAGAATTCAGATAATTGAAGATAGTGTAAGGGGCCTCTGGGACAACCTCAAGCAAGCCAACATCCGAATTATTGGGGTGCCAGAAAAAGAGAGAGAGCAAGTTAATGAAAACCTACTTGAAGAAATAGTGACTGAAAACTTCCCCCACCTGGTGAAAGAAACTGACTTAAAAGCCCAAGAAGTACACAGAACCCCAAAATATAGGAATCTAAAGAGGTCCACACCAAGACATATCATAATTAAAATGCCAAGAGCAAAAGATAAAGAGAGAATATTAAAAGCAGCAAGAGAAAAAGAGTTGGTTACCTACAGGGGAACACCCATACGATTGTCAGCGGATTTCTCAACAGAAACGATGCAGGCCAGACGCGAGTGGCAAGAAATATTCAAAATAATGAAGAGCAAGAATCTACAACCAAGATTACTCTATCCAGCAAAGCTATCATTCAGAATTGAGGATCAGATAAAGTGCTTCGCAGATAAGAAAAAGCTAAAGGAGTTCATCACCACCAAACCAGTATTATATGAAATGCTGAAAGATATTCTTTAAGAAGAGGAAGAAGAAAAAGGTAAAAATATAAATTATGAACAACAAATACACATCTATCAACAAATGAACATAAAAATCAAGTGAACTGATAGGCTGATGAACAAGATAAACTGGTGACTATAACAGAAACATGGACATAGAGAGGGAATGGACTGACAATCCTTGGGGAGAAAAGTGTTGTTGGAAGTACAGCAAGAGATTGGACAAAAATCTGGCAACAATGGGAGAGGACATTGGGAAGGGGGAGGTGAGGGCGGAGGGTGGGATAGGTACAGGGTGGAGGGAAGATATAGGGGCATAAAAAAGGGAAACAATTTAATTAATAAACTGAACAATAAAAAAAATAAAAAATAAAAATAAAAAAAAATAAAAAAAAATAAAAAATAAAAAATAAATAAATTAAAGTAGTATATAACCTACTCAATGTTCAAGTTCACTTCTAAAAAAATTGCTGCCCTTTCTAATAACAATAATGATATACCCTGCATGTGTTAAAATCTTTTATACTTTTCTCATATGAATTGAAAAACTCCTAATTTGATGAACAGCCATACAATTTACAGGTTAAATTAATAGTGACTGTCCTCCCCCCACCCCCCCAAAAAGATGTGTTGAAATATTTACCTCCAGAACCTCAGAATGTGACCTTTTTGTAAACAGGATATTTATAGAGGTAACCAAATTAAAATGAAGTTGTTAAAGCAGGCCCTAATTCAATATGACAGGATCCTTATTTAAAAGGGGAGATTTTTTGTTTGTTTGTTTGTTTTTTATCTTTATTGTTCAGTTTATTAATTACATAGTTCCCTTTTTTTTCCCCCTATAGTTCCCTTCCACCTGGTACCCATCCCACCCTCTGCCCTCACCACCCTCCACTGTCCTCTCCCATAGTTGCATGATTTTTGTCCAGACTCTTGCTGCACTTCCCACACCCCCTTTCTCCCCAAGAGTTGTCAGTCCATTCCCTCTCTATGTCCATGATTCTGTTACATTCACCAGTTTATCCTGTTCATCAGCTTATTAATTCACTTGCTTTTTAGATTCATTTGTTGATAGATGTGTATTTGTTGTTCCTAATTTATACTTTTATCTTTTTCTTCTTCCTCTTCTTAAAGAATATCTTTCAGCATTTCATATAATATTGGTTTGCTGGTGATGAACTCCTTTATCTTTTTCTTGTCTGTGAAGCACTTTATCTGACCTTCAATTCTGCATGATAGCTTTGCTGGATAGAGTAATCTTGGTTGTAGATTCTTGCTGTTCATCACTTTGAATATTTCTTCCACTCCCGTCTGGCCTGCATCGTTTCTGTTGAGAAATCCGCTGACAATCATATGGGTGCTCCCTTATAGGTAACCATCTGTTTTTCTCTTGCTGCTTTTAATATTCTTTCTTTGTCTTTTACTCTTGGCATTTTAATTATGATGTGCCTTGGTGTGGTCCTCTTAGGGTTCCTATATATTGGGGATCGGTGCGCTTCTTGGACTCCTAAGTCAATTTCTTTCACCAGGTGTGGGAAGTTTTCGGTCACTATTTCTTCAAATAGGTTTTCATTGTCTTGCTCTCTCTCTTTTTCTGGCACCCCTATAATTCGGGTGTTGGTATGCTTGAGGTTGTCCCAGAGGCCCCTTACACTATCTTCAATTTTTTGGATTCTTTTGGATTCTTGCTTTTTCAGCTCAGTGGATTTTACCTCTTTGTATTTCACATCTTTAACTTGGTTCTTGGGGTGCTCCAGAGCACTTTTAGGTCTTTGTATAATATTTTTTATTTCAGTCAGTGTATGCTTAATTTCTGGTTGGTCCTTTTTCATATCCTTGAGAGTCTCCTTCATATCCTTGAGGGTCTCCTTCATTTCCTTGTAGGACTCATTCATTTCCACATTGGTCTTGATCATTTCCACACTGGTCTTTATAATTTCCTTGCAGGTCTCGTTCATATCCTTGAGGGTCTCGTTCATTTCCTTGTAGGACTCATTCATTTCTTTTGCAGTCTTGCTTATTTCCTTATAGGCCTCGCCCTTTTGTTGGAGCTTCTTGAAAAACCCTATAACAGTGGTTTTGAATTCCATGTCCAGTCGTTTTTTTTTCCTCCATTTCTTTCACATGTGATTTCTTTCCATGTCTCTGCATGGTGGCTGCTTCCCTGAGTTGGTCAATTAGCTT
Source organism: Antrozous pallidus (assembly GCA_027563665.1). NCBI lineage: Eukaryota > Metazoa > Chordata > Mammalia > Chiroptera > Vespertilionidae > Antrozous > Antrozous pallidus. The sequence continues at coordinate 47,268,967 of CM050524.1, read as the reverse complement.
TGTGTGGTAGACTTCCTATTAGGGACAGTGGCTCAGCCTCCCCAGTTACCTGAGGTGGATATGGGTTGCACAGTCTTGCTGAAGTTAAGCTCAGGTTAATCGTTGTTAGCACTTGGAGGGGTTGACCTCCAGGCCAATTATCTGTGAAGTTCAGCTGTGCTCAGGTTGGATGGGCGGAGTCTCTGGGCCAAGCAGACAGCGTTAGCTCCGCCCTGTGCGGCCCCAGGGACCCTGCACCGGGGGCAATGGCTGCCAGCACCTCTGAGCGCGAGCAGCTGCTGAGCTCCACCAGCTGCCAGGAATTCAGACTCTCCCCAAATGACTCTGCACAGCCAATGTCTCACCCAGGGTCGTAAAACAAAGCAGACTGACGGTTTTCCGAATGAGAGACAAATCACAGAGCGCTCTCTATGCGGTCACGCAGCTGAGCTGTTTACGTGCAAGCTGCCTTCTCCACAAGCCGGGAGAGCCCTGCAGCACCCGAGCTTCGGCGTGCCCTCCTACTGTCCATTTTTCACCCCGAATGATAGTGGGTTCTCTGGACTTCACCCAAAGCTGGAGAATCAGTCCAGTGGGACGTCTTTGTCTCCCCGTTCAAGAAAACTGGCCGGTTTTCAGCTGCCCGCCCTCTCCGCTGGCGTGCACTCCAAACCTCTCTCTGCACGAATCTTTCAACGCTGTCCGCCACTGCTCCTCTGAGTCACAGTGTCCTATTTTCACTTTTATTTGTGGAATTCTCACTCGGCCAGCTTTCTGGTGATTCTGGAAGGTGTTTGTTCTTTCGTTAAGTTGTAGTATTAAAATTGTTGAGTATGACGGCAAGATAGGTGTTTTACCTATGCCGCCATCTTGGTTCTCCCAAAAGGGGAGATTTAGACATAGAAGGAAGAGAGAGCAAAAAGACATACATCTACAAGTCAAGGAATAACTTGAAGCTACCAGAAGCTAGGTTTCTTCTGCTTACCTTAAGTCAATAATTTCAACCTCTTAAAAAAAAAAAAAAGAGGTTTCTCTTGTAGTATTTGCAATGAAAGTTAATAGGTCATTTTCCTAAATGGATGAGCTACAGGTACAAAAATGCTAAATTTCTAAATTTCTATAATAAGTGTCCAAGTAATATAAGTAAACACACACACACACACACACACACACACACACACACACACACACTCTAGAGGCCCAGTGAATGAAATTTCGTCCCTAGGCCTGGCCGGTGACCAGGGCCAATCAGGGTCTTCTGGCTGTCGGCTGAGGCCTTCACCTTCCTTCCTTCTGTGCCACCCCCTGGTGGTCAGCACATGTCATAGCGATCTGTCAAACACCCAGTTTCCAGTCGAACTCCTGAGGGGATGCTCTGCATATTAGCCTTTTATAGAGAGAGATAGAAGATACCCTGGAAAAGTAATTTCAGAAGGAAGATCCTTCTTTCTAAGTGGAGGCTTATAATTTCATTGCATAAATATACTTGCTTATTAAGCATACAGTTAATAAATAATAGAGGCCTGGTGGATGAATTCATGCATGGGTGGGGGTCCTTTGTCCTGGCTGGTGATTGGGGCTGATCGGGGGGGGGATGTCTCGCCCAGTCAAGATTGGGGCCAGCCAGCCAGGGGGAGGGACCACGGGAGGTTGGCTGGTCCCAGGAGGTTGGCTTTGGGAGTGCACTGACCACCGGGGGCAGCTCCTGCATTGAGCATCTGTCCCTAGTGGTCAGTGCATGTCATAGCAGTCACTTAGGCTTTTATGCATATACTAGTGGCCCGGTGCACGAAATGTGTGCACATTAAAAGGGGATTAATTAGAGGAAATAATTTAATATTGCTATTTGCTCTTTCTCTATAATAGAAGTATCAGAGACTAAAGAAAATTAGTAAAATGTATATGAAAACCTTCCACCTGTCAGAGTCTGGGGCACACCACGGGACCCAGAGTCAAGTCCTCACTCACTCACATGTGCCTCAAAATCATGTGAGACCCAGACCCAGCTGTCCCACCCTCACATTAGGGTAGATCCAGACCCAGACAGTCCCACCCTTGTCAAGTCCCACAGGGCAGTGGGCATCCTCGGGTTCCCTGGCCCAGCACTAGAATGGGGGGCATGGCCTGATGTCCCCCATCAAGTCCCACCAGATGGGAGACACGACCTGAGATCCCCTGTCAAGCCCCACTGGGTAGGGGGCATGGTCTGAGGTCCCTTGTCAAGTCCCATCAGGCAGAGGAGCACAGCCTCAGGTTCCCTGTCAATCCCTACTGGCACGGGGGCGCAGGCTCAGGTCCTCTGTGAAGCCCTGCTGGGTAGGGGGCACAGCCTGAGGTCCACTCTCAAGCCCAGCGAGGCAGGAGGAGCCTAGCCTCAGGTCCCCTGGCCTGGTGCTGGGGCAGAGGGTATGGTCTTAGGTCCCCCCACCTGAGGTCCCCTGTCAAGCCTTGCTGGGTGGAGAGAATAGTCTGAAGTCCCCTAACCAAGCACCAGGATGGGAAGCACACCTTGAGGTCCCCTGTCAAGCCCTGCCAGGTTGGGAGTGTGGCCTGCAGTCCCCTGTCAAGCTGCACCAGATCCCCCAGCATGGAGCTGGGGCAGGGTAAACAGCCTGAGGTTGCCTAGCTCAACACCAGGATGGGAAGTACACTTTGAGGTCTCCCATCAAGTCCCACTGGGTGGAGGACATGGCCTCAGGTCCCCTGGCCTGGTGCCGGGGTGGGGGTTGAGGCCTGAGGTCCCATCAAGCCTCTCTGGACTGGGGGAGGGAATGTCTGATTGGGCCGTTGCCACACCAGAGAGGGGCAGGTGCAGCAAAGGTTCAGGCTGTCCCACAGGCAGGGATGTCTGTGTGTATGGGACACCAAAGGACACCTGTCACACTTAAAACACAATTTGCTAACACAATTACAGAGCTCAGGAAGAATCACTGATTTTAAAACTACTATTTCTCTGACATATAAAATATACATACATATAAGTATACATGCCCTCTTCTGATGTTGCCCTGCCCTACACATAATATTGGCTATGGCCTTCTTTTCATGTCAACGAATTGGATATGCAGACATAATTTTTAATGGCTACAGTGTTATCCTCGACTGTTTGACATTACTATGGTTTACTTCACTAACCCTTTATTGTGGGGCAGGTTGCTTCTGGTTTCCCCTGGCATCAACAATGACAGTAAACATAATTGCTTATTTGACTGTTGACTTAGGACACATTCACAGACATAGAACTCCTGGCCCAAAACTAATTCACTTGAATTTTGATCCACATTTCCAAATTGACTTTCTAATTTAGTACATTAGTTTTAAGTCAGATTACACTCCAACAAATGGGTTAGGAGAAAACTGTTCAATGTGCCTTGGGCAAATTGCAAACTCTTGCTGAATTTGAGCGACCCCAGGGCTTGGGACCTGGAGGATCCGGGCTGAGGGTGAAGTCCAGGGAAGCATAGGTGACACGGTTGAGGGCCCTGTTTGGTTGTGGGCCTATGAGTATGTGTTGCTTGGCTCCCATCCCGTCCCGTACACCAGCTGGCCCCTCCCATCCCGCGTGGCTCCTGTCCCATGCAGGCCACCTCTCCCACCCCAGCTGCCTTGGCCCAGCCCCCTGGCCCTGGCCTTAGCCCCAGCAGCGACTGCCCAACCCTGGAGGCACTCCGCACTGGCGGCCTCTCGCACACCTCCTTGCCCCCCACCCCCCGCCTTGCACCATGGCCCCGCCCCTCACTCCTGATTGGGCTGGTAGCATAGCGAAGGTATGGTAATTTGCATATTTCTCTTTTATTAGATTGGACTAGAGACCCGGTGCATGAAATTCGTGCACAACAGGGGGTGATGTAGGGGTCCCCTCAGCCCAGCCTGCACCCTCTCCAATCTGGGACCCCTTGGACATCCCTCTCATAATCCGGTTCCTAACTGCTCACCTGCCTACCTGCCTGATCATACCTAACTGCTCCCCCTGCTGGCCTGGTCACTGCCAACTCCCCCCACCCCCCGCCAGCCTAGTTGTCCCTAATTACTGCCCCCTCACCCCCCTGCTGGCCTGGTCGCTCCTTACTTCCCCCCATGCTGGCCAGGTTGTCTCCAACTGCCCTCCCTGTGGGCCTGGTTGCCCCACGCAGCCTGTTTAGTTGTTCGTTTGGTTGTAGTGGTCGATTAAGCTTTTATATATATAGATAGATTTACCATGTGCCTGGCACAGTATGAGACAGAGGATCATCACAAAAGACACAATTAAACTGAGCTATAATTCTAACTAGACCTGGAAAAAGAAGATAACCTATTTCTTAATACTCACTCTAGGTAGAGCCAGAAAAATGAAGAGCCTCTTCCCCAACCCTTAAAAGTCTAGGCTAAGTTTGAGGCTGTAATGGAAGAATCTGACATACTCTGCATCAAAATGGAGATGTTTTTGTCAGCTTTAACAAATAATAAGATTAACTGAGCTATCATTTTGTAATTAATTGATCACTGAATAATTAATTGTATTAATCATCATAGTATTAATCAGCATCATAACATCTAACCTTTACCTATCAGCATCACAGGGCTAAGAACTTGTCAAGCACTTCCTTCTTTGATCTTTACAATTATCCTATTGGATAGGTCCTACAATGACCCCATTTTATAGATAAAGAAACTCATGTATGGGGAAGCAAGTATCTTTTTTAAGAGATCACATAATAAATTGTTGGATTAAATTTCAAAACCTCCAGCTATGTCTATTCACAAAACTGAAAAGAGAAACACAGAACACTCACATTCTAAACATCATATTCACTAAATAGGCTAAACTTTGGGTAAAAAGTCACCTTCATATTTCATGCAAAAATATCTGTTGATTCATACTTATGCAAAATCCACCACCACCACTACCCGTTTTATTTAAAAAACAAACTCTATACAAGAAAGTAACAGTATTCAAGAAAAAATGTATAAACTACACAAAGAGCAGATTTTGTAGACTCTTCAGAATGTGAAATACACCTTTTGAATAAGTCACTGTAGGAAACAAATTAGTATTGCAGTAAGAGGAAAAAATATCTATGATCATTGTGGAATAAAGAAAAGGACAGATGGCAAATGGAATGTTTAAAATTCCAATACTGGTGTATAAGACACATGAGATTGGAAAATAGTCTTTTGTTTCTACCCTCAACAAATTTCTTCAAAAATAAAACTTGTTTTGTGAGCTACAGAGTTCATATCAAATCTACGACCAAGTGTTGAGGGAGAAAAGAGTGAGAAAACCATGTTATCATTAAATGACAGAAGTGGATGAGACCTTAGAGACTGTGTTTAATCCTCATGCAGAGGCTAACCCTCAGCCCAGAAAGTTTCAAGTTGGTAACAATCATTGGAGGAAATACTGTGGCTAAAATGTATTAGCTGTTAATATGGAAATTCTATTGTATGCCCAAATAATTCTTTCTTCTCTATGTGAGGTCTCAGATGTTTATTCATTCCAGTATTTCATAACCCTGTTAAGAACTTCCAGTGCTAATGTGTTTTTTTAAAGCTGAACTGTCAATTTATTCAGCCTCTCATCATTAATAAGGTTCTTCTTCATTTTGACAACGAACCTTTCCAGAGACTGGTTCGTTGTGCAGCATGCCATCATAGCTCTTTCTCCTCATACTCTCAAAAACTAAGACAGAGATCTCATATGCTCTTCCAGGGTACATGGCTAGACTACCAGCCACCATTACAAGTTAGGCTGTGGCCACCTTACTGGGTTCTGGTTCATGATATTAGCTGGAAGAGAGGTGAATTATTTTAAAACATGCTTCATGTCTCTTCTCCTTCATTGGTTATGCTGGAGTCATTTGTTCCATATGATATAGCCTTGATATAAAAACATTTTATCTCCCTGCGTCATCACTTGAAAGAAGGCTACCAAGAAACCACCTGACCTTACACTGTATTATAATGTGGGTGTCAATTTTTAAAAATTTTTTAAAAATGTATTTTATTGATTTTTTTACAGAGAGGAAGGGAGAGGGATAGAAAGCTAGAAACATCAATAAAGGAGAAACATCGATCAGCTGCCCCCCCACCCCAACTGCAGCCAATGTACATGCCCTTGACCAGAATCGAACCTGGAACCCTTCAGTCTGCAGTCCAATGCTCTATCCACTGAGCCAAACCAGTTTCAGCAACAGATAATTTTTTATTATGTTAAAACTGCAGATATTTCAGGACTTGTTTGTTGCTGCAGTATAGCCGCCTAACCTATCCTGACTAACACAGAAAACAACCTTTTGTATATAGCCATTGTTAAGGCTGTGCTTTAGAACTCTGAGTGTCCTGCCACACATATGTGGCATTTTATGAGTTTTCTTATCAAATAAAAAAAATGTAACTGGCTTTAATTGCTCTTTCTCTGGGTCTCTCATTTCTCTTGTTTTTTTGTTTGTTTGTTTGTTTGTTTGTTTTATTGCCCATCTACCCTTGAAATCAATTTATATCTCTCTGAGACATCAGCACCATTGTAGCCAGCTATTACTGTACTTGGTCAACCATCTCCAGGTCAATACTCTACCAGTTACAGGTCTTTGATGTCTGATTCATTTTATTAACTGAACTCATTTTTGCATCACTGACTTGATTCATCTTGACATCTACTTAGGTTAGTAACTCTAATTTATCAGGGTGTGTTATATACACAGATCTTTGCATACATGATGAGTACATGGAATCAAATAACCTGTGGTTGGTAAATTTTTCCATCTCTTCTCCCAATTTAGGCACCATTATAGCCAACAAACATCCCTCATATTTACTAGTTAAATAGGACCGCCAGAAAACACATTAGAATTTTTGTATCATTACATTTTCCCTTGATAGGTTTATTTTAAATAAATATACTCATCTATGTTGATGGACATGAGAAATTCTATTAATGCCAAATGTCAAGAGCAATAGATCCACCTATATCTTTTTGCTGTGTATAGAAAGTGTCAAGATTTTATGAGACTTTTAAGGAGAAAATTTCCTTACATGAGAGTGGAGTATTGGATTAGGGACTCATTCTGCTTTTCTTCTCATACGGTCTCTGCTGCATGGTATGAGACATAGTTGTTACTGTGATGGGGAAAAGGAGAGGCTGATATTGAGATTTTGCAATGATGTGAATAGACTGCTATTCTGAAACTGGCAAGACTTAAAAACCTAGCAGATAAATATTTATATTCTCTATATTTTCCTAGTCTAGAGAGATACAGTCACTATGTGGGAAAAGAGAGTAGGAATATTTGTAGCAACAAGAACTAAGAAACAGCCCGACACCAGAGAGAAATATGTGAAATATCTGCTTTCCTATAACAAATATAGGAAAGAAATTATCTTGAAAGGCATGGAAGATACGCAAAGAAATGTCTGAAGGACTAGAAGTTTTTATCCAGAGAAAGATGGGAGGGATAGACAAGCTGAAAGAATTCTCATGAAAATAAAAGTATACAAAAAAAAAAGACCACACACACACACACACACACACACACACACACACACACACACACAAACCTACATCTCAAAAGAAGCATGGGCAAAAAAGGAAACTGCAGTGGCTCTTCTGCATAAGACCAATAGCAAAGGGCATAGTAGATGACCTCCTTTATTTACATCTTATTGCTTCTTGGCTCACAATTATGTTCTATCATCATAAATTAACAACCATCTATATTGTATCTTGAATCTTTGAATTATGATTAAATAAAATCCATTTTCTTAAAAAATTGCTCTGCTGGACATTTACCACACCCTTCTAATACCCATAAGATTATATGATTCTAACTATCTCACATTCTATAGTAGGTAAAACCATAGAGACAACAAAAAGATTAGTGAACCAGGCATTTTTAAGTCAATAAACTGACTTTGTATAATATTGTAAAGATAGATACATGGCCTTATGCATTTAGCAAAACCCATAGAATGTACAACAAAATGAGTGAACCCCCAGGGAAAATATGGACTATAGTCAATAATGATGTACCAATATCAGTTCATCAATTGTAACCAATATGCCACATCAGTGCATGTTAACAATAGTAAAACTGAGTTGGTTAGTGGTGGGGTAGAGGGAGTATATAGTTACTCTCTAGACTTTCAGCTAAATTTTCTGTAAATCATCAACTGCCCTAAAAATAAAGTCTATTACTTTTTTTAAATGTTCACACAAAAACTTGTATATATTTTTCACAGCAGTATTATGTCCATCAACTGATGAATGTATAAATAAAAGTAGTGTATTCATACAGTGTATTATTATTCAAGAGGGAATGATGTAGTGATATATGCTACCGCCTGAATGAACTGGAAAATATTATGCTAAGTGAAAAAAGTCAGATACAAAAGGCATATACTGTATATTCCAATTACACAAAATTTCCTGAATAGGCAAATACAAGGAGGCAAAAGGATTAGGAGCTGCCAACAACTAAAATTGGGGGAAATTAGAGCGACTGTTAGTGGGTATGGAGTTTCTTTGGGGATGACAAAAATGAATTAGATAGTGTTGATGGCTGCATAGGCCATTGAATTATACACGTTAAAGGGATACATTTTATAGCATGTGAATAATATATCAATTAAAAAATAAAATATTAGGTCACCCTGTCCTTGACAGTTTGGACGGAAAGAAACACATTAAGAAAACAGTACTGTTCAAAAGTCAAAAACACTCATTGTGTTCAATCATTTGTCCATATAATTAAGAGTGTTTTTAATATGACAAGTAAGATCATTGTGTTTATTATCAGTGGTCATGTTGCCCCTTAAATCTAACCCACTCATTTTTTTTGGAATTTAAAAAGAACTTGAAACATCTTCAACTAACCATGAATATGTATATGAATGCCATTACAATATTCTAATGTATTCTTTTTTCTTCATTCTCTCAAGTCAAACTATATTTGTTAGAGGGCTATTGGTTTGGGCTTGGAGTGCTTTGAAGGAGGCATGCAATCATACCTCACCTCTGCTAAGATTATGTTTATACATACACTCACATGTACACACACATTGGCATATTTTTATTTTTCAGTTTTACTTGCTAAAATGCAGGAAACTCAACAAATGAACATAAAACATGGTATTCATAGAACTCAATGTTATGTCAACTATTTTTCCACTTCTAACCATGCAGGATTTCCAAAGTTTTAGGAACAAAATTCATATCTACTCAATTTGCCACATGAAGACCAACTAGGCCAGAGAGCCTTACAGAATCAGAAGGATTATATTTTTATGCATAGTATCTCACCTTACAACTATTTCAACTCTGTGATGCAAATTTGACAGGTATTTTAATTTCCACTTACAAAATAAAGACTTAGACACATTATTTAGAGAGGTTGCACAGTTCCTTCATGGCAGAAACAGTATGAGACACTCTGATTCACTCAGATATTTATTGAAAAGAGCAGGCTCTCTTCCCTCACCTTCTGCTAGCAGCCCATTGAAGTACATAACAAGCAAAATTGTTCTGACTTTGTAGTTAAAATCCCTGAGAAAATTTTAAAGTGGGTGATTGGGTTTTGCTGTTCTATAACTTAATTTAAAAAGAGGGATGAAAGAAGTTGTGCAGAGAATGGGATTCAAGCCTTGAATGGCATATTTTTTGAAAATATTATAGAGGGAATTACCACCAAGTTGCCTTATTGAAATCAAATAAATTTCTTTAAATACCTGTCTTTTCCTTTTCATTAAGAAATTATACATTGGGAATGATTCTGCATTCTCCAAAAAGTAATGAAATGGAGCCTATCAATCTATCTATATGAAATCAACAGCACGCTGCACAAAACCCTCCTCCCTCAGCGTGCACACGCACACGCATGTGCACACACCTTATTTTAGGCCCTGAAGTATTTGCTCTTCTACTGTGTGCTTTGCAAAAAAGTGGTAATATCTTGGTAAGGAGGACTCTTGAGACAATTTTGAAATTAATGTAATATCTACTCCCTTAGAGAAAACCACCATAAACTACCAGGTATTATATTTTGGCCAAGCCATCAGTCAGTCAGCTACCTTTTATGGAAGTATCTTTATTATCTCGTGCATTTCTTGGAATTGCTGGGTTGCTTCTAAATGTCAAACAAGGTTCTCACACTTATCTGTGCTTCTCTCTTTAGCAAATGACAGCAAAATGCCCTCACAGTAGAGTAATGCACATGTCATTTTGCCAAGGGAGGAAATCCAAGGACAGTTATGTGTGTCACCCACTGCGGTAGCATTGCTGAACACAGAACTCTTCGCTTGCTCTCCCTGGAGCATGTCCGTAAGATCCAACCAGCTGCACATGGCAGCAACCCTTAATTAAAAATTACTAAAGAGTAATAAAACAGGGGTCATCACTGCTATTTTCCATTTCAGGGGAATTGAAAGGCAATACTCTGCCAACATTAAGCCATTTTGTTTTGTTTCAATCCAATGATCTCCTTCTCAAAAACTATCCAGCAAATACAGTCTAGAGAAGGGAAGATTTGGGTAGGAAAGCAATCAAGAACTACTTAAGGCACAGAGCCGTTCCTATAAAACTTTGAATTTTGTTCCTCTTTCTCAAAAGGATTTCGCCCTCTGTTTCCTCAACTGTAAAATATTAATAGGAATACCTTACCCACCAAGCTGTTAGAAGGACTGAATAAACAATATGGACAAGCTATGATCAAATCTCTTGGTTAAGATGGCAGCAAAAGCCTACACAGAAACACCACATAAACTTACCTGTAACAAGGTCAATCAAGAATAAAAGAGAGGGAACACACATTTCCAATCTCAGATATGAAAGAAGTATCACAAATGATCCCACAGACATTGACTGTGATAAAGAAAGCTTCCAAACAATTCCATGCCACAAATTTTATCATTTAGATGAAACAGGTGAATTCATAAGCGATACAAATTAGTAAACACATATAATGAGAAAAAAGCTAAATAGCCTTATATGTAATTTAAAAATTAAATCAATAATTAATAACCTTCCAAAAGAGAAAGCACCAAGATTAGATGGTGTTTTTCTGGTAAAATCTACCAAACACTGAAGGCAGAAATCAAACTCATTCTCTGCAATCTCTTCCAAAAAATGGAAGCAGATGGAATACTTTCTAATTCATTCTCTGAGGCTAGCATTATGCTATTACCAAAACCAGATAAAAGACATTACAAGAAAAGAAAATTAATGACTAATATCAAAATGATTAATATCATGCATATAGATGTAAACTTTCTTACACAAATTAGAAAATAAATTAAAAATTCATAAAGCAAATTCTATACCACAACAAAGTCGGATTTTTGTATAGGTTCAATATTCAAACATCAATCAACATAATCCATCTTATCAAAAAGAAATGATAAAATGAGCAAAAGATTTTTTAAATTCTAAGATCAGAAGCGAAACACCAACAATCATAACAAATGTTTCTATAGACATTGCAACGAAAACTGAAATTATTCATCAAGTCCTTAAGGAAGCAATTGATCCCATCTTCCATAGTTCTATTGAAAGCCAATAGAAACACACACACATACACACATACACACACGTAGGCCAGGCATGTTTCTATAAGAGCATGTTTCTTCTACCTTATCTCATAGAGTCTGAAAGAAAATCTTGAAATACAGCTGTTTATATACCCATTTCACAGAAGAGAGAAAACTGATTTTCAAAAATAAACAGCCTGCCTTGGATCAACCATTCTATGAATGACAGGTGTAGAAAACGACTCCAAGTGTGATAGCAAAGCACTTGTCACTGAGGCAGATTGGATTTTAGAAATCAATAAAGATAAAACTACTGAGGAATAACAAAGAGTCATCTGGGAAATTCATACACAGTGATGGGCAAAGAGGACTATACTATATTAAGAAACAGGAAAAGTAAATTCCCACCATACCAGAGAGCATGTCAGCCATCCTCTTCCCTTCACACTCCTTGATACATGAGCAGCATTATACTAGAGCTTATGGAGCTGAAAGATGCAGGGAGGGAAGACAAGTAGAGAAGTGCGTACAACACTATGGGATGCATAGGGTATGCATTGTGCTAAGGCAATATTGGGAGAGGGCTCATAGAAGGCATACAGAGAAGGTAGTGAATGAGTGAGATGAACCTAATGTATGAACTGACATCAAAGACCTAAATTCTCAACTCTTCCATAGAACCTCTCTGGACTTTGTAATTTTTAATTTATAAAAGGAGGGAGGGAAATGAATTTTTAAGAGTTCTCTCAGCTCCATCAGTCTAAATTCTATAAATCTATGAGAATGGAAATTTGTTTCATCCTCCTACCCTACCCCATCTTGCATGTATGCTGTGTTTTTCCCTTCCCTCTTGCTTGCTTTGGTAATCCACATTACCCTACCCCGCCCCCTTACTACCACTAAAAAGAAGAGGAAGCAAAAAGAAAGTTTACTCGGAGCTGAATTTAACATGCATTGAGTCATCTGCTGTGGGTTATTTTGGCCTTACACTCTATGTATTCTGTCAGTCAATAAAAAAGCTACCTTTCACCACACCACCAATCACAGCGGACATGTGAAGACTCTCCCATGGAAACAGAGGACTTCTTTTGTTGAATTGTATGATGAGCTATTGCTACATAGTATTTCACTACCGTTTTTTAAATTTCAACCTAGAATTTCAAATCATAGGCATATGGAATATCTAAGAATATTAAATTTATTAAACAATAAATATTTTATTGTTTAAGGAATTCTTTTAAATACCCATCAAGGAAAAGGGGGTGATGAAAAAATGCTGAGTCACTAGAATACAGAAGGAAAGGAGAAAGGTGCAGAGGCATTGATATGAAGGCATACTTCAAATTTTGGTTAGATCTAAAGGCAGAGATGAATTGTAGAACCAACATATGCTTACCCAATTTGCCAAGACTTTTCTGTTACCAGCAAAGAAAAACCAGCACCCCTGTCAGTATATTCAGTCCACAGCTAGGATCAAATCTATAGATTTGAGCTCCAGTTTTTGAAAGAGCAGAGTTCCAGACCCACCTTTTGAGTGCTGTATGACTGGAGAAATTCTTTAATCTCTAAATATCACTCCGCTCACGTGTAAAATTAAAGTTTGGGGATTTCTTTAAACCCTAAAGTCATTTGGGAAGAGAACAGGGAGTGGAAAATAGAAGTTTTAGGTCATACTATCCAGAGTCATTCATTCATTCTTTTAGTCCTCAAGGCTATTATTATATGCTTGCTAGATACAAGGCATTAAGGATCTCCTGGTGAGTAAAAGCAGACATGAAGCTAAAAAAAATAAGCGCACCAGTAAAAATAAAGGTGCAGCCTGGCCTGCGTGGGTGGGTGGTGCAGTGTTGACCTATGAACCATGGGGGTGCTGTTCCATTCTCAGTCAGGGCACATGCCTAGGTTGTGGGCTCAAACCCCAGTGGGGGGCATGCAGGAGGCAGCCCAATCAGTGAGTCTCTGTCATCATTAATGTTTCTGTCTCTCTCACCCTCTCTTTTCCTCTGTTAGAACACAATAAAAATGTATGTTTAAAAAAATAATTAAATAAAGGTGCAATGGAAAGATGTGTAACACCAGAAGGACTGTGATATGTGCTAATTTATATTGTGCTTGTGATTGAAGTAAAGGGAGGATGAAATGAAAGGGAAGGTGCCTGGGTAGATCTTGAGGAACTGCCAACCATAATTATCTAATCAAGGAGAATACGCTTCCAGGGAAATTAAAGGAAAGGACTGATGAGAAGGAGGGATTCAGATCCAGAACATTATTATTGAGACCAGAACAGAGCCTTTCCAATATGCGGGTCATAGTGAAACACAGTAGAATGATGCTGAAAGGTCAATTGATATTAGCATTGGGAATGTCCACTGAACTCCATGACAAGGATGCCATTTGCTACTTACATAAGGGCAGTAGCAATGGGAAGATGGTAGAGAACATTTACCTTTATTAATTTTGTGAAGAAGCCTTGACATCAATTTGAGCCTCAGTTTCTCTAACTATAAAAATGGAACTAAGCACATTTACTTCAAAGAGCTTTCCACAGCATTTGGCAGAGCCCATTCAATAACCATTTCCCTGCACATTCAAGATTCATCTGAGTCTTTCATTTACATTTCATGAAATTAATTCAGATGTAATGTCCTCAAATTTTTCTTTTTTTCTTTTCTTCCACAAATAACCATTATGAAATTTACTCCTACAGTCAATTATACTGAACCAGCTTTTAACTAATAATTGACATAAAATTGTGGATATGCAAGCAAATAAAATCAAAATCAAAATATCATTGAGTCAATGATTCAGAAGAATTACATAACAGACGTCATGGGCTTGACAGCATGTCGGTGTCTTTTTTTTTTCTTCCCCCAAAGTGTGGTTTGACTCAAACTTGGAACTCCCAAGATGACACCTCACTACCCCATTTTTTTGTAAGAATTAAAACAAACACCTCATTCAGATTCCTGTTTTTCAGCAAATAAACACCATCTAAAAGCTGCATGGGGTTTCCCTCTTGCTTCTACTTTATCTGGAGGAACAGGAGTCAGGATTCCCTTTGGCTCCATGGCTATTAAGCACCAATCACAGAATCATGAGCTTTCCACACATCATCCTGCCTAAGGGCTTAGCAATGCCGCTAGGTAATTTTGACTGGGCCCAACTGTTGATGAAACTGAGGCTCACTGAGGTTAAGTAACTTACAAGGCTGGTGTGTGGCAGAGCCAGAATCTGAAATCAAATTTTTATGATTCTAAAATGTAAGACTTTCCACAATATTGATTTTTTTTCAAACTCAAAGGGGTAGCACTATTGGGGTGAGAGGATGAAAAAGGAGTCCAGCAATAATATTGGCAGTACAAAGTTGGGTTGGTGGTATAGTGGTGATCATAGCTGCCTTCCAATAATATTGGCAGTACTTGAGTACATTGTAATAGTGTCGTATTTAGCAAGTAAAATTATAGGACACCAGTTAAATTTTAATTTTAAGTAAATAAACATTTTTATAAGTATGCCCAATGCAATGTTTGGGTCATATCCTCACTAAAACATTACTTCCAGTTGATCTGAAATTAAAGTTTAACTGGGAACCTTGTATTTTACAAGGCAACCCTATCTGTAGAAAATTTCAAAAAATAATAAGCCCTAGCCAGTTTTGCTCAGTGGATAGAGCATGAACCTGCAGACCGAGAGGTCCCAGGTTTGATTCTGTTCAAGAAGCTGATCAATGATTCTTTCTTATCACTGATGTTTCTATTTCTCTCTCACTTTCCTTTCCTCCCTCTCAAATCAATAAAAATGTCCTGTATAATAAAAGGCTAATATGCAAATTGACTGAACGGGAGAACAACCAGTCATTATGACACGCACTGACAACAAGGGGGCAGATGCTTAATGCATGAGCTGCCTCCTGATGGTAAGTGTGCTCGCACTGGGGAAGTCCTGCTCAGCCAGAAGCCGAGCTCATGTCTGATGAGCACAGCAGCAGTGACAGGAGCCTCTCCTGCCTCTGAGGCAGTGCTAAGGAGCAGCGAGCCGGCTTCTGGCTCATGGCTGGCAAGCACAGCAGTAGGGATGAGTGCCTCTCCCACCTCTGAAGCAGGCAGATATTCCCTGAGGGGTCCTGGACTGCAAGAGAGTGCAGGTCAGGCTGAGGTAACCCCCTCTCTAGTGCACAAATGTCATGCACTGGGCCTCTAGTATTAAATATAAAATAAAGTTATCTAAAACTTTGTATTCTTTCTATTATTATCATATATTAGCAATTCTAAATAATGTCAGTGACAGAATACTTCTCTCTGATGGGTGGACTACCCTACCCCACTCTGCCCAAAAATCAAGACCTAAACTCTTCTATAAAATGTCCCTGTCCCACGAGCCGTTAAAAAATCTGGTGGGTAGGCTGCAAAGATGGCCACCACTCATTCCTTCCCCTCCATTTTCACCCATCTCCATCAAGAAATAGATTCTGACTTTTCCTTTCCTTGAATCTGGGTTGGTGTGGGGCCTGGCTTAACTGAGAACTGTGGCAGAAGTGATACTATAGGACTTCTAAGCCAGCAGCCACTATCAACAGCCATCATATAATTGTCCAGGCTAGTTGAGCCTTGAGATAATTCCAACCCCATGGAATCCACTTGAGCTTAAACCGTGAGAGATGGTCAAATTATTTTAAACCACGGGTTTGTGTGTTAAATAGCAATAGGTAAATGGAAGAACAGAATTTTTGTGGAAGTGCCACATACAAATTGGAGAAACACTTAAATATTCCTTTGCTCTTTAAGAATCATGATGTATAAATGCATATCAACAGTTCTAGGAATTTATGCAGAAAAAAAATTAATTTTGTTCAACCCAATATTTCTTAAATGCACACGAGCTCAAAACCTATTCTCTATAAAACCCCCATTAACATTTTGGGAAGCAGTGTCCTGGGGACTCGGTTTTGGAAGCCCTACACTATTATATTCTCCTTCCCATGGAAAATAGTCAAAGATCTAATGTTTCAAAGCTAAGACAATATCAAATCTTGCTAAAAGAGTGGGTTTGAAAGAGAACTAAGTTATAGAAATATTTAAATTACACAACGTGTAAAAGAACAACAACAAATAATAACAATAAATTACACAATATGTATGGTAATTACATTTGCTAAACAATAAATAGAATACAGATTCTAATTAAGAATATACATAGAGGAAGAATGAGAGGAAATATTTGATATTGAGATGGTCTATTGCAGTGGTCGGCAAACCCATTGGTCAACAGAACCAAATATCAATAGTACAATGATTGAAATTTCTTTTGAGAGCCAAATTTTTTAAACTTAAACTCCTTTTAATGCCACTTCTCCAATATAGACTTGCCCAGGCCATGGTATTTTGTGGAAGAGCCACACTCAAGGGGTCAAAGAGCTGCATGTGGCTCAAGAGCAGCAGTTTGCTGACCATGAGTCTATTCCAAGAAACCTGGATGCAAAATAGCTGAAGCAAAGTGTAACCTTTATTTTTAAAAGAAAGGTCCATATTAGGAGCCTTCCAGCTTAACACAAGCTGGAGATTTTAACTCAAACTTTCATTTCACAATTTGAAATACTTGTCTTGGTTATAGCTGACAATCTAATTCGAATCCTAACTTTAAGCTGTGCTACATAGATAGAGCTTTACTTGGGAAATAAATCACAGTTAAAATACAAGGAATATTTGTCTCTACCCATTTGTCTGAAATACTTCTTGAGTAATAAAACTATAATTCTCTAGCATTTCTTGACATATATACCAGTTGACATATTTTCTCTCTTTAGTAGCCTGAAAGGTATTTTTTAACTCCTCATTTATCTTCTTTTAATAAATCATAAAGATAGTATATTCTTTTGCAGGTTTCTTAAATATG
Organism: Antrozous pallidus; assembly: GCA_027563665.1. Lineage (NCBI taxonomy): Eukaryota > Metazoa > Chordata > Mammalia > Chiroptera > Vespertilionidae > Antrozous > Antrozous pallidus. The sequence continues at coordinate 47,251,600 of CM050524.1, read as the reverse complement.
AGTGTTTTTAAAGTCAGCTGCTTGAAGGAAAAGACATTTTTATTTATGGATTCTAGTGAGGTGAAAGAAAGTAAAAAGCTGTTTAAATAAGTAGCTATAAATATTACCTTCATTTTAATGTAGTTATCAAAGTACCACAGGTATTTACAATGAAGCACTTCACAGAGAGAAAGCAAACACATAAAAGGAACCAATAGAGATGTAGATAAGATGAATTTGTGGCTTCACTAGTTTATTTGTGAAACTTAAGAATATAATTGAACAGAAAGTGGGGACAGCCTTGGCCCTCAATGCAGAATCACAAAATGCTTATCTTGTTTTATTCTCTAGTTCATTTTACAGATGAAGAGACTCAGGCTGAGATAAAAAGTCAGAAGTACCCTTCCAGGGTGCAATGGCATATTCTCTAGAAGTATCACCTTCTCAAAATGTTCATATGTCTCTTGTTGAGATAATGTTTAAAACGAATAAAAATGTTAGATAAAGTAGAGTAAAATACACTACAGAACCATCAATAATCAAATCACAGGAAGCATAATAGTCAAAGAGTTTTTTGGGGGGGTGTCCATGTTTTTTTTTTTTAATGTGTTTTTCTCTGCTGCACCACCAAGGAAACAGGTCTCATCTCTAGAGAAGCTACATTGCTTTGTTTTGGGGAGGGGGGTTCCCATTCACATAGAAGTATATATGTAGGAATGGCATCCATGGAAAGTTCATGTATGGCCTTAAGGACTGGTCCTAGCCATCTCCCTCCTCTTCACTGGTCCTCCTGCCAGAGGTGCTGAACTTGGCTACACTTGTATAGTAAAGCAACTCTTCAGTTTGACATATCCATCTAATCTAATAGTGGAATCTCGAGAGAGAGTGTGTGAGTGTGTGTGTGTGTGTGTGAGTGTGTGTGTGTGTGTGTGTGTGTGTGTGTGTGTGTGTGTGTGTTATTCTCCAATTTTAAGTCCCACTGAAGTTTTTAGTTACATGTGGGCAAGAGAATTAGCATCCAAGAGACATGGCAAACAGAACTAAGTTGCCATTGAGTAGAGAAAAGTAAGTTAGTTAAAGGTATGTAAGAATAACCAAGGAAGTCCAAGTGATATATAAATTCTTATACATATTCACTATATAAATTCTTAAAACCCTAATTCATGGTATCCTTCCAAATGCTTGTTAGAGAGATCAACAAAGAAACTAACAAGACCAAGACTCTCAAGAGATCCATTGGGTTCTTTGGAAAAGTAAATCATTTAAATCATCTTATTTACGAGAGACTTTGGAGAGCTCTCACAAATAAGCCAGTCCTATCCTATGTATTTAAAGGCTAATATGCAAATCGACCAAATGGTGGAACAAGCAGTCCCTATGATGCACAATGAACACCAGTGGGCAGACACTCAATTCAGGAGCCGCCCCCTGATGGTCAGTGCACTGCCACAGGGGGAGTCCCACTCAGCCAGAAGCCAGGCTCATGGCTGGAGAGCACAGTGGTGATGGCAGGAGCCTCTCCTACCTCCACATCAGCATGAAGGATGTCTGACTGATGGCTTAAGGAGTGGGCCTAAGCCAGCAGTCAGACATCTCTTGAGGACTCCTGGACTGCAAGAGGGTGCAGACTGGGCACTATTTTCATGCACTGGGCCTCTAGTTAAGGTCATAACTTCATATCGTTGACCTGACCCCTCCTTGTTGGAAGTTTTTAATTTACCATTTTTCATTTAATAATTATTCAGGTCTTTTAAAGCATTTACACTTCTGTGTTCTTTTTTCAACTCAGCTGTCATGACAATTCAGAGGAACTTTACCCAATTGTACAGATAAGAAAGCTGAGGCCAACAGGACTTCAGTGACTTGCCAAAAGACCCAGCTACTTTGAGACATGCAAGGCTGGGACTTGAACCTGCTTTTTTCCCTATCAACTGTTCTCTCTCTCTCTCTCTCTCTCTCTCTCTCTCTCTCTCTCTCTCTCTCTCTCTCTCTCCTCTTCTAAATTCTAAATATTTTAATATATTTCTATGGTTGAAAGTATTACAGGTGTCCTCTTGTTTCCCCCATTGTTCCCCCTCCACCCCACTCCTACCCCCCTTTATTGTTCTATCTGTATGGGAAGCTTCCCTAGGGAAGCAAGCAGACTTATGCTGGTTGATTATGCTTTATAACATCTGATTTTCTTTGCTCCCTTCCTTTATTAATATCTAACTGCCTACACTAACAGGACAAGGAATAATCTAGGCAAAGATACAGTTTTAGCTGATGTATAGTCTCATCCTAATTGTACGGGGAGCTCCTGAGTATGAATCACAATAAAAGTTGTCCAGCTCTGAGGCAAGGGGACTGACTTTTGTATGCCTGAAACAGTCATTGGCTTCAGGTTGCCCCCAGTGAGAAAGCATAACTCCTAGGAATTTCCCCAGGAGGTGACCCTGAGAAGGGGATTTAGAGAATGAGCCAGACATTGTAATAAATTTGGAACCAGCATCGGGATTCTATGAGTGCATCTCACTTAGAGAAACATTCCCCTTGAAATGGTTGTGTGAGCCTGAGACCAGACCACTGGAAGCAAGAGCTGAATGGAGAGCCTTTTCCAGACTTGCTCAGGTCTTCTTGGTTGGCGATCAGGAGCACTCAGTTTGGATTTTTATTAGCATTTAGAGGTTGCAACTTCTTAAGGCTCTTGAACAGCTGCCCTGAACCGGGATTGGTCAATAACTCTAACTGGTGACTGGAGTGGCTCATGTGCTTGTTTCCCCTTGCTCCCTGTTGCCGATGCTCAAAAATCATGCACTGCAGGTTGCCTCAAAGGTGTTCCTTGTGTCATGGTTCTCAATGTTTGGAACCTGCTAGCTTGAGGCCGGAGAAAAGCTATTTTCTTTTGCTTTGTTTGCTGTCTTTAGGAATGAGAAAAATTGGATAGTGATTGGAATATAAAGTATAATTTTCTAGTTCCCTCCCCACTGACTGCTGTGACGCCTCCCTCCTCCTCCAGCTTCTCGTGCCGTTCATTGAAAGAGTATCTTTCATTTTGTACCACGCTGGGTTAAGTTCTCCCATTATATACATTCATTGTGCTTAGAATTGAAGTAGAAAAAATGCTTCCTATTCCCAATGAATTTTTGAACAAGTCGAGGAAAGAATTTTAATTAGTACTTGAACTTACAAATAATGTGCTCTACTTAAAAGACCCGTTTAACCTCAGATTCTGGAGTAAAAAATTAATGAAAGCGTTTGAGCTACCTCCTATTTATCCATGTGTGACTTGTTCAGTTTATAGGTTTATCCTCTGTAAATATTAAAATCCTAGACTTCTCCACCCATTGTTCCTTTCTTTCCTTTTTTTTAAGGAGAGAGAGAGAAGAAGAAGAAGCATCAATGATGAGAATCATTGATCAGCTGCCTCCTGCATGCCCCCCACTGGGGATAAAGCTCACAACCTGGGCACATGCCCTTGACTGGAATCAAACCCAGGACCCTTCAGTACGCAGGCAGATTCTCTACCCACTGAGCCAAATCAGCTAAGGCCCACTGTTTCTTAAGCACTCCTTCCCATTGCCAACTTGGCCAGTGTTTGGTGCCAAGTAATTTTAATTTAAGTCCCAGCAAAATGTTAATAAAGCAGGGAAATCAGATAAGACAGGAGAGAGGATCTTCCTAAGCTATATAAAGGTCATTTTAAATATCTTATGCTTTGGAATATCCATGCCATTGCTTTTGCCCTTCATTGGTTCATTTTTTTTTCTTTGAGTTGGCTGTAAATCTCTGCTGGCTTTCATGAATTAATGACTCACAAAATACCATCAGAGAAAGCAAGTCTTTAAAAAATATATTATTTCATGTATAAGCTCTCTGTGTGTGGTATTTAAAATAAACTTTTAATTTTATAATAAAAGCCTAAACAACCGTCTGATGGTTCACTACGGGTATATCCAATTGGTGGCTATGTCGTGCAATGACCACCATGAGGCAGATGCTCAACCAATAGCTATGATGCACACTGACCACCAGCGGTCAAACACTCAACACAGAAGCTGCCAAGCTGTGGTGACTTGGCAGCTGCAGTTCTCTGGTGACGCACCCAGAGCCAGAGAGGAGGGGAGCTTGTTCTGCGGTGCATCACCTGAGAACTGCCCTCTTACAATCTGGGACCCCTCAGAGGATGTCAGAGAGCCAGTTTCAGCCTAATCCCTGCAGGCCCAGTGGAGAAACCCATTATCTAGTCCTATATAATAAAAGGTTAATATGCAAATAGAAAGGTGGAACAATCGGAACAACTGGTTGCTGTGACATGTGCTGACCACCAAGAGGCATGTACAGAACATGGAGGGCATTGGCTGTTGGCAGAATGGTGGAGCAGGTGAGCAGCAGTGCCAGACCAAGGCAGGGTACCCGTCGTTGTCATCAGCAATCCTCTAGTGGTTACTGAAAATTCTTTGCTCCTGGGTGTTGCGGTCCCGCCCGGCACTCGTACCTGCTGTTGGCACCAGACCCACTTGCACCTGCTGCTGTTGCAAGAGCCACCACTTGCACTTGATTCCAGTGCCTGGCACCAGTCCCAATCACTTGGCACTATCAGTGGGTGCGAGCAGCGGCTGCTGGCCCTGATCATCCCTGAGGGCTTCTCCACCTCCCCCTGCTCCTGAAAGGCAATTGGGGCAGCAGCTGCCACTCACAACCACTGCTGGAACCAGCCCCAATCGCTCCACACCATCAGCAGGTGCAAGCAGAGCTGGAGCTTTCAGCATGTGGGAGCAGTGACAGCAGGAGCAGGGCTGCCAGCAGACAGGGGACCAGAGTCTCAGAGGATAGGTTGAGATCTACCCATGTGTCTACCACAGCTTCAAGGCCCACAGTTCCTTTCAAGGTGCATGAATTCGTGCACTGGGCCCCTAGTAGTTTGATATTTACATGAGCATTACAAAGATAGTACAGAAGGTTCCCATATACCCCCACTTAGTTATCATATTATAAACATCTTACATTAGTATGGGACATTTCACAGTTAATGAACCAGTATTTTTAGATTATTAACTAAGCCCATACTTTATTTAGAGTTCCACAGTTTTTACATAACGTCTTTTTTTGTTTTGTCTGGGATCTCATCCAGGATACCACATCACATTTGGTGATCATGGCTCCTTAGGCTTAACCTGTGGTAATTTCTCAGACTTTCCTTGTTTTTGATGACCTTGACAGTTTTGAGGAATAGTGCCTGGGGCCCGCAACAGACTGTGAGGTTTCCAAAAGACTAAACTCTAATATGGCACAGAGTCTTGGGTGTTGGTTCTATTTCTGGCCCTGATGAAGACAAGATTGAACTTTTTCTATGGGCAGGACAGCTGGAAATGAGACATTGGGAACCCAAGACCACTCCTTTGATTTTGCATCTGGTACCACATATAAATCTTATCACATCCCAGTCTTCCATACATGAATCCCTAGAATGCTTTCCTTGAGACTATGTGAAAGAACACAATTTCCATTGGCACCAGTCTTATCCTAATTCTCTCACTTCCTTACTTACTTCATCTGAGAGCAGATCTTCAATTATGACTTGAACAAAAATTCCTGGCTATAATAGCTAAGATTTGAAAACAGCCTAAGTGCCCATCAGCAGATGAGTGATTTAAAAAATTATGGTACATCTACACAATGGAATACTACGCTGCTGTAAAAAGGTATGGAACTCCTACCATTTTCAGCAGCATGGATAGACCTGGAATGCATTATGCTAAGTGAAATAAGTCAGTCAGAGAAAGATAAATATCACATGATCGCACTCATTTGTGGAATATAATGAACAACATAAACTGATGGGGAAACAAACAAACAAACAAATGGATCCAGAGACAGAGAAGAATCGATTAGACCATCAAACATCAGAGGAAATGTAGAGGAGGGTGGGGGTTAGGGAGAGAGATCAACCAAAGGACTTATATGAATGCATATAAGCCTAACCTATGGACACAGACACTGGGGTAGGGGGGTGAGGGGATGAGCAGGGAGGTGTGGGGGTAATACCTTAATTAATAAAGGAAATTTTGAAACAAGAAACAAAAGACTTGAAAAACCTTTGAACCTTCCCCCTTTTCTGACTAAGGGATTCATTCAGATGGAAAGACTTGCTCCAGGAAGGGCATCTTAACATATTTATTCACCTTACTAATGTAGCTAGAAAGGCTCTAAACAGAAGCATCCCCAACCATGTTCCAGTGTTTCTGGGTTGCCTAGCAGTGATTTGCCTGCCACTAATGTTCCACTCTTGGTCAGCTACATATAAATTGCCTATTTCCTTTGAAATCAAATACTCCTGCCTCTTTTCGTCATAATGAGATGTGGACCTCAACTACTTGTGGACAAGAAGGGGCCACATGCCAACCTGACTAACTCAGGCAAGGCTTGCGTGGCAGCCTTACAAACTCAGAGACCTAAAGTAATCACAAAGGATGGTCTGAAATTAAAACTTTTAAATTAAAAGTAGTTTACAGTAGGTAGTCATGTCCTAGACAGTATCTCCGCTGACAAAGATCAACTTTGGTCTTAACTGGGCCTATTGTCTTTTTGCACCTATATAACATACCGTTGGAAAGTCAGGGTAACTTGTAACTTGCATTTTTCCATACACCTCATAATGCTATTATTGTCTTATTTTGTAGCAGAGGAAATAGATTCTCCAAGAAGTTAAAAACAAACAAACAAACAAACAAAAAAAAAACACTTGCCCAACCAATGCATCAGGGTGAAACCACAAATCCCCTCGTTGTTATTGTTACCATGTTAATTGTTGACTGTTAACTATGCAGTACCCACCTCTGTGAAAGAAGCACGTGTCTATCATTTACATTTTATCCAATCCCAGAGTTTCCCTGCTTTGCTTTCTCCCACCTCCCTCGTCTATCACCAAGGGATTTCATGTAACCCATGTAAGTCTCCTCCTTTGATGGTGATTTATAAAAACAGGTGAGAAACCACCATTCTCTGGAGCATTGTCTCAATGCCTTGAGAGCCTGCTTCCCGACAATTGTCGACAGTTTGGCTCAAATAAACTCACAAAAATTCTTTACAGGTTTGAATGTTTCTTACGTCAACATACCCAATGTGTTTCAGGTCTCCATATATGTCTGTATAAACTTTGTACATTTTTTTCTTGTTAATCTGTCTCTGATAATTTTGTATTAGCCTTGCTCGAAGAACGTAGAAGGTGTGAGGGAAAGTATTTTTTAGGCCCCACATCAACAACCACAAACACAACAGGAGCTTACATTTGCTTAGTGCTTATTAGTACGAGACACTATTCTAAGGACTTTACAATAATCGTCTCTATTATACCTCACAGAAGATCATGTGGCAGATGCTATTATTCTCTTCATTTTGTAGCAGAGGAAATAGACTCTCCCAGAAGTTAAAAACAAAACAAAACAAAACAAAAACACTTGCCCGAGGTCACACAGCTTGTAAGAGGTGAACAGAGAATCCCAGGCAGCGCTTTTAATGCCTACTTTACTCAAATTCAACTCCTAACACGTTTTACAAACACAGGATTCTCCAAATTAATGTATTTGTGGTCGAGTTTCTTATCTAAAGGACCCAAAAATGTATCCTTAAGTAGTCTGGATTTGGCTCTGGGATGGAAAGGAAGTATGAAGAATTACGGCCTGAATATACAGAGTAGTGGGCCAGCTGCTGATTTATGGGGTGTTGGGGACACTGTCCAGAGGAAGAGCTCCCTCCCCCACCCCACCTTCTGGAAGTCAAAATCCATGGACAGACTTCAGGTTTACAGAGTGACTTAAGGAAAATTAGGTGGATATTCCATAGCTGTCAGCTACCCTGCACTTTATTTGGGTGGATGACCCTTGCTTGTAAAGGACCCAAGCTCAAAATTTTAAAAGGTTGACCAGGAAAGATGTTAAACACCCCCCCTTTCCTCTTCCCTGCAGCTGCATGTCACCTCAGCGTGGAGCCTGGAGGGCTGTTTCTCCTTACAACAGCCAGTTAGAAAGAAAAAAGGCCAGCAGAGTCCTGCCAGAGACTCACTGTGCCCTGGACAACATCCCATGTAAACAAAGTGGGGACTCCTTTAAAAAAAAATTGAAAGATGTCCTTGGCTTTTTTGAGAGTGAGAGTGGTCTTCCTACAAAACCACAATCTTTCCCTGGCCTTGAGTTCCCCTTATGTGGGATTCAAGTCTATGTGGTTTTACTTCTGTGTAACCTTTTGCAGCAAACCCACAAGAATTTGGGTTCCAGTTGAAGTGATTTGCCAACTACTCTAGTTGGGGCTAATTGGGAAAAAACAAAAACCAGGGTTTATGGAGAAAGAAGGTGGCAAACTCAGAAGGCAGAATCAGTGTAGACTTTTTGGCAATAAAATCTGGAAAGAGAGAAGAGAGATGAAGTTCAAGCAGGGCAAGATGAAGACTTTTCGGGAGTTGACACTTAGTGGAAAAGACTGTCGCAAGGCCCCACTCATAATTCAAAACAAAAACTTTATCCTCACTCTACACATTGGGTATAATATATGCCAAAATTAAACTAGTTTCCTCCCAGTTGTTTGTTTTTTAATTACAAAAGTCTAGAAAAAGTTTCTAGCAGCTGGGCTCCATCTAACTTTGGAACCTTTGCTTGGCATCCAAAGATGATCACTAATTATTGCACATAGTAGCATGAGGTCAAATGAAACCTAAGCCTTAAAACTAAATAGTCATGCCCAGGTAGGGTGGCTAAGTGGTTGAGTGGCAACCTATGAACCAGGAGGTCATAGTTCAATTTCAGTCAGGGCATATGCCTGGGTTGTGGGCAAGATCCCATTATGGGTTCAGGGAACAGCTGACGATGATTTCCTCTCATCATTGATGATTCTATCTCTCCCTCACTATTCCTCTCTGAAATCAATAAAAAAAAGTTTGTTTAAATAAATCTTCATGCCTATTGGGAGGAGAGAAACAGTGCTATGTGCAGTAGCTGGTGGTATCTACACTTGGCATAAATTTGTATCAGACAAATCTGAGTACCTATTCTGCGTCTAAGATGCCAATGAGGGTGCCAGTGGTGGGACATAGGAAGATGAAGTCAACAGCTTTTGTGCTATAAAGTTCCAGAAAAATCCCACAGGCATTGAATATTTAGGTGAAATCCTAGATACAAAGGAAAGAAAACATCTTAAAGTATGCTCAGTATTGGCAAAAAAAAAAAGTAAAGCAACTCTATAAGCATACCAGTATTCACCTGGAATACTGGATATTAAGACATTAAAATATGTCTATATTAATTGTGAAATAGCTGATGACCTCAGCAATCTCTACTTCCCAGCCTTTACCCAGAGACCTCAGGGACCCCAAGGACCCCAGTCATTCCCAGGACCCAGCAACTAAAAGATTAACATCTGGGTCAGCTCAGGCCAGACTTCTTTCTAAGTGGTCAGTGCCCCACACTGAGGCACTATTGTGAAAATGAATAAAGGAAAACCTCACTGAAGTGGACTCAGGAGGCCAGAAGGGGGAGCTCTCACACAGTACCGCTCCAGGTCAATTACAGAAAGACCATGTTGATTTCCAGACCCCAACAGAATCATTAACAGGAAAGAATCACCAATTACAAGCCCCTACAGAAAAAGATGTACATTGCATCTTTTATAAGAAATCGACTACCCCAGCAACTCAGCCAGGAGAAACCATCAGCACCCTGAACCTCTTTTCCTTTGTAAAACAGCATTCTTCTCTCTTGTTGGACTTGACTATGGCTTTTGCTATACCGTATCACCTGCTTGTCCCAAGTGGCAAATTCTTTGCTCTTCCTGAATAAACCCATTTTTTTCTGGTAAAATTACTTTTTTATTATAAGGTCAACACCATATAGAAGCATGGCATTGAAACTGTAAGGTAGGGAGATTGTGAAATATTCTTAGCAAATAAGAACCGCAAAATGGAAATGGGTATTATGGCTATTATAATGGCTGTAGAATAAATTTTAAAATTATCTTTAAGGAAATTCTGATTTCCTTTTAATTTAAAGTTTTTCAACTTTCCCAACTATGGGATTTTTAGGACTGTCACTATGGAGTCGAGAAATAGTCTCTTCTTTTAAAATTTGCTCTATCAGTCATCAGCAAACTCATTAGTCAACAGAGCCAAATATCAACAGTACAACGATTAAAATTTCTTTTGAGAGCCAAATTTTTTAAAGTTAAACTTCTTCTAATGCCACTCCTTCAAAATAGACTCACCCAGGCCATGGAATTTTGTGGAAGAGCCACATTCAAGGGGCCAAAGAGCCGCATGTGGTTCGAGAGCCGCAGTTTGTCAACCCTGGCTCTAGGTAAATGAAGACTCCTGAGGTCTCATTAACCTTCTCTTATGTAAGACACTCACACTTGGGATTATACATCATCCAGAAATTCATTCAACACCCACTTAACAAGGCCCCCTATGCTCCAGGCATCCTCCTTGGTGCTAAGAATGTACCCACAATACCATCTACAGTAGCCTCTCTCTTTAGAAAGAGATCAAGAAAAAGAGAAAGGAAGGGGAGAGAAGATTGAGGGAGAAAAAGGAGGAGGAAGGGAGGCAGGCAGATAGACCTTGGCTTTAATTCTAGTTAAGTCACAGCCCAGGAAAGTATTAGTATGATGATAAGAGAGGAATATGCTAATTATGAGGCATAATGATCAGATCATGGATCTGCAGGAGGGTGGGACAGGGAACTACAAGTGGGCGGTGAAAAGCTACTGGAGGGGGCAGGGCAGCAAACTATTGGTGGGGGGGGGGGTAGGGAGTAGAGGGGAGATACAGGAGGGCAGGGCAGGGGATGGAGAGTTATTGGTGCATGGATTTGTGTGCAGGTCTACTAGTTAGTATGATAATACAGGATGACCTCTATGTTTCAAGTTGAGGAATTCAACTCTTTTTTTCCATGTATTTTGTTTAGCAATGACCACCCATCTTACAAACTCTTAGTATGTGCCTTAAGAACGTCCTCATATCCCACAGCCAATGCATCATCTGTCTATCCCTACCAGCCTGTGGACTGAAGGGTCCCATGTTTGATTCTGGTCAAGTGCACATACCTGGGTTGCAGGCTCGAACCCCAGTAGGGGGTGTGCAGGAAGCAGCCAAGCAATGATTCTCTCTCATTATTGATGTTTCCATCTCTCTCTCCTTCTCCCTTCCTCTCTGAAATAAAATAAAGATATATTTTTTAAAAATACATCACCTTCTGCTTGGTGATACCTTGTTTAGTTTTTATTTCCTGAAACTACACTTTGGAAATAAGATAGTGGAATTTTAAAACATATTGCACAATTAAATTTTCTGCGTGTTGCAGTTTCTAGGAACTAAAGCTGATCTTCATCAAATTATGCTAATTTACTGTACAATGTTTAATTAAATCTTACCCCAGGCAGTCTATTTCTTGGGTTTATTTTTACAGCTTAGAACTTTCAAACATGAAAATGCCTTTCAATTTAAATTTTTAAAGACCCTATTCACTGAAGTTTATTAGGAAAAAAAAATTACATCCTAGGCTTCATTCAGGCTCAATTCCCTTTCTTTCTCGTTCTCATTCTTTGTCTCTTTTTCTCTTCAGGAAAACAAAAAGGGCTTCTTAGAAAGTCTCCCTCTCTATTCTGAATAGGAGATAGTAAATTTCTCTCAGAAATGGCCATTTTCCTGAACTGGGCCATTTCCCAGGTAGATTGTGTTCAGCTAAACGTAAACATAACTAACTAGGGATGAGATGAGATCTCTTTTCATCAGGAAGTGACAGTGGCTGCATGTGGTACGTCTGAACACCTAGGTCTCAGTGACACTTATGTCTTAGGTTCCGCTGCATCAGGGACGGACAAGCTGACATCCCATAGGCTGCTACATCACCATACCACATACCAGAATCAGAATGAAAGTGCTCTCTCCTTTCATCCTAACCCATCCACCCAGCCCCTGACTCAATCATGTCAGCTGACAGACAAAGAACTGCCCTTGTTAAATCTTTCCTTATAGAAACCCCTACACAGACAAGAGCTACTTGAGCTTCCATTGTCAAGCCATCATCCAAGAATGAGAAACCAGAACCAGTCTCCCTGAAAGCTTATAATTTTGTTCCAACAGACTTGTTCCAACCAGACTTGTCTTTTGTCCTTTTCGACAACATATTACATCTGGGTGCTACGACATCTGCGTGTCCTCAAAGAGAGGGGATTATATAAGGACTAGAGGCCAGGTGCACAAAATTCATGCACAGGGGCAGGGGATGTCCCTCAGCCCAGCCTGCACCCTCGCCAATCTGGGACCCTTCGAGGTATGTCACGCTGCCTGTCTAGTAGGATGGGGCCTAAATGGGCAATCGGATATCCTTCTCACAATCCAGGACTGCTGGCTCCAAACTGCTCACCTGCCTGCCTCCCTGATTGCCCCTAACTGCTTCTGCCTGCCAGCCTGATCACCCCATAACCACTACCCTGCCAGCCTAATTGATGTCTACCTGCTCCCCTGCCAGCCTGTTTGCCCCAACTTCCCTCCTCTGCCAGTCTGGTCACCCCTAACTGCCCTCCCTGCAGGCTTGATCGCCCCCAACTGCCTTCCCTTGCAGGGCCTGGTCTCTCCCAACTGCCCTCCCCTGCTGGCCATCTTGTGGTGGCCATCTTGTGTCCACATGGGGGCAGGATCTTTGAGCACATGGAGGCAGCCATCTTGTATGTTGGAGTGATGGACAAACTGCAAATTACTCTTTTATTAGATAGGATAGAGGCCTGGTGCATAGGTGGGGGCCAGGTGGTTTGCCCTGAAGAGTGTCACAGATCAGGGTGGGGGTTCCCTTGGGGTGAGGGGTGGCCTGGGCAAGGGGCCTGTGGAGGTTTGCAGGCCAGCCACACCCCCCAGTGACCCAAGCAGAGGGCCTGGGATCTGGGATTAATCTATGTCTACAATTGAAACTTTGTAGCCTGGAGTGGAGCCAAGCCTTCTGCTTGCTCCAGGGCAGGGCGGCAGCTATTTCTGTTTGAAACATTGTAGCCTAGAGTGGAGGCCTAGGCCAGCAATGGCAGACTGAAGGCTTGACTTCCTTCTCTGTTGCCAGAGAAACCCAAGCCTCTGTTCTCTCCAGCTCAGTGGCTGCTGCCATTTCTGTATCTTTTATAATTGAAACTTTGTAACATTGAGTGGAGGCCTAGGGAGGCAGAAAGCTTGGCTTCCTCTGTTGCCGGGGAAACCCAAGCCTTCCTCCTACTCTCAGTGGTCGCAGCCACTTTGGTTGGGGTTTATTTGCATAATCTGTTCCTGATTGGCTGGTGGGCGTGGCTGTGGGTGGTGCTTGTGGGTGTGGTGAAGGTATGGTCAAATTTGCATATTACTCTTTTATTAGATAGGATGTTAGTCATTACAGGTTCACCTTAGGTTGTGTCCTCCGTACTGCTGGAAAGAAAAAAAATCTGTCTTACTGATATTTGATGTTTATGTTCTTTTAAAAAATATATATATTTTTTATTTCAGAGAAGAAGGGGAAGAGAGAGATAGAAACATCAATGATGAGAGAGAATCACTGATTGGCTGACTGCCTCCTGAACACTCCTCACTGGGGATGGAACCCATAATCTGGGGCATGTGCTCTGACAGGGAATTGAATGTTATCTCCTAGTCCATGGGTGATACTCAACCACTGAACCATGCCAGTAGGGCTGATGTTTATATTCTTCATAAACATCATAGTGCTTAACATATTAGAGTTGCTTAGTAATAATTTTTTGGGTTAGAAATCACATTTCCAAGAAATTGTTCCATGAGAATATGTTGGTGCCCAACATGTAACAATATGGAAAATGCATGGGAAGAAGGGGGTCCTGGAGCTAAACAATCTGCTTGGCTATACTATACAGTGAGATGTCCTAGTCTCAGGAAATGACAGCACAGGTTTAGCCACAAAGACAGAAGTGTAGGCACAAGGGTTACTGCACAGTTCAAAAACATCTAAGGTAAAAGTCACACATGTATAACTGTCACAAGTCAGGATGCAGACAGAGTCTTTTTGGCTCACATGTCATTTTTTAATAAATGAATCAGTTGCCAATGTTTTCAAATCAGGAAATTTCACACCAGGGTTCAGGTTCTTGCTTCTCCTGAAATTGCAATGGTCAGCAGGATATGATGGGTGGCCACTCCCTTTAAACGAGGCATGCAGGTTCCATTTCACCTCAATCCTTACTCAGCACTCTCCACTCAGAAGCCACATGGGTTCACAACTGCTGATCTAAGATAATGTTGCAAGGGGTTCTAGAAAATGGATCAGGCTCCACATCTGGAGACAGAGGGTGTGGCTAATCTTCAGACATCCAGACAGGTTTCTGCATTCCGGGATGTCTAGAAGTAGACACCATTGACCAAGGAGGGGCTCTTTTAAGAGGTAAGCCAGCTTGATGTTATAAGTAGACTGTGCAGAGCCAAGTCTTTCTTTTTAAAAATATAGTTTTATTGATTTCAGGGAGGGAGAGGGAGAGATAGAAACTTCAATCATGAGAGAGAATAATTGATTGGCATGCCCCCTACTGGGGATTGAGTTTGCAACTTGGGAATATGCCCTGACTGGGAGTCCCAACCACGACCTTCGGGTTCATAGGTCAAAGGTCAACAACTGAGCAACCCCAGCCGAACCAGACTCAAGTCTTTATAAAGGAACTTAGGATAAGGAGAGGAAAGGAGGTCAGTTGGAGGCTAACAAAGCGTCTTTGTATATATAATCCTATGATCAAAACTGTGCTCTTTCAGGATAGTCAGAGACACACAGGATGTAGGAATTCTGCCTTGTTGAGTCTCAGGACCCTCATTCAGAAAGAGGGCTTCCTGCTCCTCTCCTACCAGAGTGGTGAGGCAAAGAGCAGACCTCGGTGCCTCAAAGAGGACCAGCTCAGAAACTAGAGGCAGGAACTAAGCCCACAGCTAAAAACGCAAATAAATTCCATGAAAATATGAGGAAAGAGACTGGGGCTCATAAAGAGATTTCACTTCACTTAATTCTTCAATTACAAGAATCCAAATCCGTTTCAATTAGTGACTGTCTAGTTTTCTTCAGAATTAAGGTATTAAAGAGTCTGTCTCCTGCTTCCCTTAAAAATAAAAGATCATCACAGAGTCTCAGACGTATTTAAAATCATGACTGCAGAGCTTTTGGAACAATTAGCAAAGAGCTTCTACCCCAAAGGGGAAATTGCTGTTTTTATGAATTTTCCCAAAGTGGTACATTAAAAAAAAATTACTCTTCTCTGAAATCTTTTTTGGTTCCTGTTATTTTCTCCTTCCACCTCCTTTCCTATTTTTTAGTCACCCTCTATTTAGGTATAGGTAAGTGTCAACTTCCTGCTAGTGATTATCTGAATACTTTAATGTCCTGTTAGTGAATTTACAATGCTTGGTACAATCACTGGTTCCCATGGTTAGTAGTGAAGAGTGACTACCATCCACGTTCATCACTAGAATCCCACAGCAGGATGCAGTTTGTCCTTGTCAAGCAAACTTCGCCATCATGCCCAGCAAGCATTCCTATTCTTGGATCCTAAAGGGCCGGTGTAGTGAAGTTAAATGACCTCAGGATCCACATTGGTGATGGGGAGAGATGGACAATTGCACAAAGCAGCTTCAATAGCCAGGTAGATCTCAGCAAGAGGTTATTGAGAACATAGATCAACCCTCCAATCTCAGTGTTGCCCATCCCAGGGATATTTTTCATAGGCCAAGAGTGGATGTGCTTAGCCCCCCATACTTAAGCATACTACATCCTACTTAGAGCAAAATAAAATTCCTGAGAAACATGGAAAACTTGGAATTATGATGATGATGAGGAGGAGGAGGTAGGGGAGGAGGATTTGAATGACGGGAGATCTGCCATTGCAGCAGATGGAACCACCATCCCTAATGAGGCTATTAAAAACACACCAGAAAGTCTCCCAATTGCTTCCTCAGATCTCTGGCTGTCGCAGACTCTTGTCTCCAGCCTTCCATCCAGTATCTGGAAGTCTCCATAGCCATATAAACATATTCTCAGACATTTTATGTCCTTCTTCTTGGAAACCTTGAGCAAATCAGTTGACTATTCATTAATTTTAAAAAATTAACCTAGTGCCACTCTTCAAATCATGGATCTTGGACTGTGTGTTCAAGAATTCATCCCATAAGTCTCTTCTGTAGACCGAGGCCTCTGGCTGTGCTCCTCCCAGTCTTTCCTGCTGATGGTTGTACCCGAAGGAAGGGAGTGTGGCAGCAAAAGCATATCTATCCTCGAAGAGCGACTTGAATGCTTCGCCAGGGACCGTATCTCCCAATTTAACAGGAACCTTGGGCGCTACCCAAGGTTCTTGTTAGTAAGAATCCTCCTCCTTCTCTGAATCGGTGCACTGCCTGTGTCATTAGCACTCCCTGAAGTACCTGTGAAGTAACCAAGCCAAGCATGTCTGGCTCCTCTATGGGTCTCTTTCCAGGGGAGCTAGGTTTCCAGTTCATAAATGTGACTGAAATTCAGTTGGGAATGTACCCTCAGGGTTACAAGCTGATGCTGCAGATATGAGTAAATCCCACTTGTCAACCAGGCTCACCCGTTCCCTCAGGGGTGTGTGGAGGTGGGCAGGGACTTTGCGAATCAAGTGCTTTCAGGCCTTAAATGAAAAGGCTTGTGAGAGGAAGAATAAAGTTTTAAAAAATGACACTCATTTTGATAAGGTATATAGAGAACAGGAGATCAAGATTGCTAGCAGCAAGTACAAAGTCTCCTAACACTGCCACCACCTCAGCTGTGTAGACTGTGCAGTCCCTTTCCTGCCTTTCTCAGGAGTGAGCAGAGTCTCATAAATATACTATGTGAGGCAGGAATAAGATCCAGACCACAGTCTTAGGGTCTCCAATCTTCCCTTTATCAGACTCTTTTTCAGGGTGTCAGGAAAAATGAATCACATAGAACAAAATGATGTCCTCTTCCTTCCAATCCCATCCCCTGCTAATCTACTTAATACCTGGTTATCAAAAAGCTGCTATTCAGCAAGAAAAGAAAAGATATATATGTTGTGTGTGTGTGTGTGTGACATGTATAAAACATCAAATCTGAAATTGACAGATTGAGGCTAAGAGCCACACAAACTTCCAATTCTCTTTGAATGCATTGCTTTTATATATTACTAAGTAACAAACTTCTCCAACAACACTCATTAATGTTGCTTACAAAATTGAAATTTCCATCCCTTACTGGTTTGGCCCAATGGATGGCGCACTGGCCCACAGATTGAAGGGTCCTGGGTTTGATTCTAGTCAAGGGCAGGTACATAGGTTGCAGACTCAATTCCGGGACTGGTCAGGGGTAGTGTGGGAGGCAACCAATTGATGTGTCTCTCACATCAAAGTTTCTCTCTCTATGTCTCTCCCCCACCCTTCTACTTTCTCTAAAAAAAAATGGAAAAAATATCCTTGAGTGAGGATTAATAACAACAAAACATTTTGAAATTTCCAGTTAAAATATGGACTTACACTGATTTATAGTTACATACAAGAAAGAATATTGAGATTTATTAAGACTAAATAAAAAAATAAAGCTACTTGCTAAATAATACAGTCAAGTTTCCAGCATTATAAAACTGAAAAACACAAAATACATAAAATAGAACCATATATAAAAATGGTTTTGAAATATAGACAAAGTAGTTAGTGACAGAAGACATCAATTTTTTTCTAAATACTTCTGTACTATTAAAATTTGTGAAAATACATGCACTTGTTTCCAAAGTATTTAAAAGTGAATGTGTTAAAAATGAAAGAGACTTCACAAAGCCATTCTGGAATCAAATTTCTTGCTATTGCAATGACTACAACTATCCTCTGAACAACTAATAAGTGTCCATTTAAATCAACCACTAATGCCTTTCCTCAGTCTCATGCTCAACGTTTATTACCTGCTTAACACCTTTGACAAAATATTTTTCTTTTATATTTACTCATTAAATCGATTTGGTTGACATTGGTCAACATGAACATATTAGTACAGGTGTCAGTTGTGGGTTCCTATGTTACTAGATCTGCACAATGCACTGTGTGCCCACCACCTGAAGTCACATCTTCTTCTGTCACCTTACATTAAGACCCCCTTACAAAATCATTAGTTTGAAAACTACATGTCTTTGTTTTCCAATGAACCCAGTAGTACTTGAAGGCAAGAGTCTTCTCTTACCCCTGTGTTCATTGTAGTATTCTTTATAATAGCTAAGATTTAGAAGCAGCCAGAGGGTCCATATGTAGAGGAGTGGGTAAAAAGGCCATGGTACATTTACACAATGGAATACTACTGGACTGTACAAAAGAAGGAAATCTTACCTTTTGAGATGGCATGGATGGACTTGCAGAGCCTTATGCTAAGTGAAATAAGCTAGTCAGAGAAATATAAGCACTATATTATTTCACTCATACGTGGAATCTAATGAACAAAATGAATTAACATGCAAAATAGAGATAGACTCATAAATAGAAAGCAGACTGACAGCTGGAGAGGTGAGGTAGGGATAAAGGGTAGAGAAATTTTTTTAAAAAACAAATAATATGACATATGTTCTGCCTTCTCATTGTCTGGTACATTGTTTAGCACAAAATAAATATTTGGTAAATACTGGTTGAATTTAACTCATTCTAAGTCTCCTTTATAAGCTACAGATTTTATTGTTGTAAATATTTGAAAGGGTAAAGACTACAGACATAAAGGATTATAAATCTCCTTAAAATTTATACCTAGTGAATCTAACCCAGAGTTCTCAGTTTGAATTATGCGGAGGCAGAAGAGAGAAAAAGAAAAGTGTACTTTCAATAGACTAGTTTTCTAATCTGTAACTGAACCACTGTTCTCTCTTTCTTTATCTTCTTTTTCCTGTGTCACTTTAAGAGCTATTTTGAAATAGTGTATTATTGAGTTTCTCAGAGTTATGAGAAAATAAATACAAGACAGAGAAAACTTCTGAGCTATCTGGATAAAATTACAGATTAAAAAAAGTTTGTCAGAGCATTATTAAGTAGAGCAAAATTTAGAAACTAAATGTCACAAAATGTTTAAATAAATTAAGATTTATCCCCACATCAGAAAACACTGCAAAGTCATGTTTCCAACGCCTAGATCAATATAGTAAATTAAATCCATATTTTTAAGCCTCCTCTACCACCAGTCCCCACTGAAATGAAGAACTGAAAATAAAGATGTGGAAAATGTTATGCTGGTCTTGGAAATCAGGCAAGGGTGTTATATACAAGGCAGACAATTTAAGTAATTAAAAATTTAGTACAAATAAGACTAGATGAAGGAAAAAATAGAAAAATAAAACCACATCTGGGAAATTAATGAAAGTGAGCCCCATCTCAGGTGAAAATATTATTTAAAATGCAGCAAAGAAACATTATGCAAATATCAAAATAATTTACAAAATAATATTCATAAATAGTAAAACCTACAATGAAAGTCATGGATCATTTCAAACAAAACCTAGAGCTTATGCTCCCCCATATTTCCCTCCAGGAAGAGGAGATAGAAAAGCTTTCTCAACTTACCAAGTTACAAGAGAGAAACCAGTATCTTTTTTTCCATTCTTGACTTAAGCCCCATTTTTAAAAATTGTCTTAAGATGGTTGCCAGGCCAGTGTGGCTGAGTTGATTGAAATAAGAAGTTGAGTTAATAATAGATATAATAAATATATTAGAATCTCAACTTAGAGAGAAATGATATGGGTTAAAAGAGAGCAAAAGAGCAAATTATCTAACAATGGCTCTGACTAGACAATGCGGATACAGTAGGCCCTCAGGTTTCGTTGGAGATGTAAGGTAGCATGCTTTTCGCCATAAGTTGGAACCCACCTACATAACCATCTAAATCACTCACATGGAGCACAGACACAGCAATGATGAAGTGAAACAGTGAAAAAAAATTTAAAAGGAAGATAAAAATTCCTGACCCTTACTTATGGTAAATAAATAAGAAAAAACAACGCATATATGGACCTACATCAAAATGATGGAACTTTTAAAAATATATATAAATAAATGGGAGATGGCAACATAACCACAAAATGACTTACGTCAAGTCCAACGTAACCCGAGGACTGCCTGTATACAGAATTTATTTTTCGAATTTTCTGTGATGACTTTGTACACTTTTGTAAATGTAATAAAACTGAGAGAAATGTTACAAGAAAAAAAACTCTGAAAGAGGAATGCCAATGCCACATTGAATAAAGAGGTGCTCATTCCTAGATCTTTAAAGCTCTATCCTGATCCAGAAGAGCAAAACATTTACACAGAAAGGCCAAGTGCATTGTGCACAGTGGAAGCTTAATAAAAATTTATTAAAATCAAATCAAATATTAGCATTAGCATTTCAGTAAACTTACTAAAATAGCAGGTTGAAGTTTAGCTCTAACTTTAAAATATGCCACTATTTACAACATATTCATCAATATTTCTAGGATTTTGCTATGGGACCAATAAGTGATGTTGATCATGTTACATAATTCTCATCAGTACTTACTTATCATTTTATGTGGCTTAAAGGCTGATATGGTATTTAATTTTAAAAACAGAAAAAGTGCTGTGAGTCATTCAGCTTGTTTGGACAGAACATTTAATTTTACTGAATGGAGCTCCTCACCTGGTATCATGGAAACCTGAACAAGTGAATATAAATGGAAAACAGGAATTCACACAATTTGGTAGGTGATACAAAATTATAAATTCAAAAACACAGGAAATCTGCTCTTCATGCTGGTTTCTTTACTACTGTGTAATATTTTTCTATTTCTTTTAACGTAGGCAAAAGATAGAAAAGAGTAGACATTTTCAAAATTTTCTTCTATCTAGACTAAGCCTAAACACATTAAGATGTATTTTTAAATTGTCAACCAATGACAAGTATAAGAAAACTTTTAAATTCTTCTCTAGGAGTTTCATTAAGCTTTTAGATTCCCTGAATTTTCATTGATTATATGATGACCATAGAGACTAGAATAAATAAATTCTTACTGTCCTGAACACAAGACCAGGTCAGGATGATACCAGCCCTTGTCAACACAACTGCAAATTTGATCTTTACAGTCAATTCAGACAGAGAGAGATTAATTGAATATCCCCAAGTAGAAATTGCTATAATTAGCAATTATAGCTGTAAACTTAGTGAAACTATGTGAACTCAACTGATATGTCTCAATGTTCATAGCTACATAAAAATGAATACCCTGTGGTGGCAGTTTATTTTCTGGTAGAAATAAGATGATCCTTAACAGAGAACAATTCTTCTGGAGCATTCTTCTATTCCCTGCCTCTGGAATGTTAGATAAATATCTAAGGGGAGACAATATTCCACCTTCATAAACGTGTCTTCCTTTGCCTGACAAACTTTTCAGGTTTCAGAACCAATATCACTTGCTCAGGGAAGCCCAACCTGCTCCCTACTGCCTAGATTAGATGCTTTTGCTATGGGCTTCTCATCACTATATGAATTTTGTCATTGGCATGGCACACTTTATGGTAACTGCCAGTTAATTTATCTATATCTTCCATTTAACTCCATGGAGAATGGAACCATTTCACTTATCCCCAGCAGTTAGCACCAGGCCTGATAGAAAATAGGCACTCAATTGTCAAACTATTGAATGAATGAATGAATGAATGAACGAACAAGTGCCAAAGAAATGAAAGAGCAAGATAAACCCAGCTTGGGCAGGACCCAAACTCTTCTGCTCTTTTTGCCTTACAAGTCTTAATCTTGCTTATGACATTTTGAACAATAAAGAGAACAAGACACAGGTCTACTTTCTGCTAATTCTTCATCCCGTACCCCTGGGCCCTAAAAAAGGCTTATTCTCTTGACTGCATATGGGAGTTCCATCAGCTAAAATCTGATGGATATAGATGGGCATTGGATATAGATGAAGTTTTTCAACATATTATGCATGTAAACAATATGTAGTCATAGAGTCTTACATTATTTCATATAAACAGAAAGTTCTAAGGATTTGACCTGCTGAGTTAAATTAATATAGAATGAGAAGTTAGATGAACTTAGTTGCAGATTTGAAGTGTGACATTACAATCACTTTTCCCATCTACCAGCTGGGTTCCCTGAAGTCAGGAAATCTAGTAGAACAAGAAAGATGTACTAGGACTCCAGCACCAAGAGTTGCCTTTGGCTCAATCACCAGGTTGAGATCATAAATTTGAACCGCTCATCCAATTTCACCGTTATGAAATTTACAGACTATTTCTCCTTTATATTCCAAACACTTTGCCACCCAACTGTGGTCCCCATCTGGCTGGAGCTTTCTCCCTATCAGTCCTGATTTTCTGGTTGATGATTCCACCATGGAAATTGTTTTTGAACAAAATGTTACAGAAAACAATCTCAGCTGCAGAAGAAATCAATTCTGAAATATCCTGTTTTAATTTGTCAAGCTTAAAAATCGAGAAAAAATGAAAATGATTTCTAGTAAGAAAAAATCAGGATAATTACATTTGTAAAACAGCAATTGAGAAGAGTTCAGTGCAAAAATCCGGCTTCGTTTGTTAAGAAGTGGGAAGGAGATAGCATATGGACATTTATATATGCTTAGTGTTAGTGATTCGTTGTGGTCCTAACTTGCACAGATTCTGTCATTCCACAGTGCTCCTGCCATTGAAGAGATGTGAGTATTTGCAAACATGTATTCATATTTTAATGACTCTCTTACAATACCTTTAGAAGAGGCTGCAAAGAAAAACATCTTATTACATTCTACTTGAGACAATTGAAAACTTCAAATATATTGGAACTTTATTGGTAGAAAAAGCTCTCAAAAAATGAGGCCATGTCTGCACATGAAAAGAGAAGTGGAAAATTGAGGCAATTACTCAGATCTTCCAGGATAAGAGAAACATCTTAGCCTTTAAATTTGTAACCACTGAAGCAAATGCTTTTCTTCTTTTTCTCTTCAATTTCCTTCCTTCCTTCCTTCCTTCCTTCCTTCCTTCCTTCCTTCCTTCCTTCCTTCCTTCCTGGTATGAAAAATAGGAATAATTGTTTAAAGTTCCTATTTCACAAAACCTGAGCTAAAACAAATGTGAAAGTCTGACTATTCAATTCCAATTGGAGCCTGCGTTTTGCTACTCTGGGGAGAAGGAGGAGAAATGAGAGGAGGGAGTTCCTGTCTTAGTACTTCCATGTTATTTTCCTATTTGAGAAAGCCCTGGGATAAGAGGAAAGAGGGAGGAAGCTTTAGCAGCAGATCTTCCTGAAGAAGGAATTTTAGGGGAACATAGGCAAGCTTAAGGATTTTTGAGAATTGGGGTCCATGGGAAAAAGCAGGAGCTGCAGACTGGGAGAAGGTACATTTTCATAACAGAAGGAAGCCAGGTGCAGTTACATTTCCATAAGACAAGGAGGCAGCAACAGGTATATTCACATAAGTAGCCAAGAAAGGTCATATTTACAAGATGCAGAGAAGAAAGCCCTTCATTTATTCAGAAGAAGAAAGCTCAGAGGGGACGGGGGAGAATCTCAAGTGTCCCATGTGAGGTTCAACCATTGAGCCCACTAACCAGGATCTTCAGCCTTTATAAATTGTGGGGAAGAGGGACTCAGTGGGACTCCTCTCCCTCCCCACATGGGAGTCAGTTCAGGGACTCTTTTCACCTGCCCCCACCCCTACCTGGGAGTCCATTCTGTGGGACTCTTCCCTCTTCCCATGTGGGAGTCTGTACTTGTTCTTCAGTAAATCGCCCCCTTTGCTATACCACTTTCTGTCTGTGGATTCATTCTTTGATTCCAGCAGACAAAGAATTCGGATTCCAGTCCAAAAATTCGGTATCATTGCTAGAAGTCTGGGGTAGTGGCTACTGGAGATTTAGATATAACTTTGAGATTTTGAATTAGGCCAGTATTCCAAGCCCTGTTACTTCTTTGTTTAATAAGGCCTTATTCTCTGAGCCTTCTAGTCTTCATCAGGCTAATGGTACCTAACCTGCTGCCTAGTAGGCGTGAGTACATTACAAAAGAACATAAGCAAAGCACTTACAGCAGTGCCCAGATAGCCTGAGCTTGGTCAACAGGAGGTATTGGTCTGAGTTAGTTTGGGATGAACTCTAGTAATATTTTATGCCTTTTCACACTCCCAAAGTTCAAATATATCAACTTTCAGGACCAGTTAATGCTAAATCATAAAAACAGAGTTATTTGAAGGCCTTTGTCAGCCCCAGCATTCTATGTCAGAAACCTCAGTCCTTTACAATTTCGTCTGCTGCAAATATATGAAAAGGATGCTTAATGCTCATGGCTGAATATAAAATTACATTTAGTTATGATATGATTTCTCAGCAATCAATTAGTATCTTCTTGTGATCTGAGTAAAGTCCTACCTACAACTGTTTTCCAAATGACACAATGTTGATAATTAATAATTCCTGAAGATCTGTATAATAATTAATATATTAACTTTGATTAGAACCATTCCTTGTTAAGAGACTTAGGTTTAAATTCCAGCTCCGGACTGGCCGGAGTGGTTCAGTGGTTGAGAGTTGATCCATGAACCAGAGTTGATCAGTTCCCAGTCAAGGCACATACCCAGGTTTCAGGCTCGATCCCTAGTAGGGGGTGTGCAGGAGGCAGCCAATTGATGATGTTTCTCTCTCATCCATGTTTCTATCTCTCTGTCCCTCTTCCTTCCTTTCTCTATAAAATTAATAAAACGTATTTAAAAAAAATAAATTTCAGCTCCAGTACTTTGGAGCTGTGGGGACTTGCCCGAGTCCCTCGGTCCCTCTGAACCTCCTTTAGGAAACCGGCATGTCATCACTGTCTCCATCGCCTTCCCGCACATGTGGTTGGTGATGCTTATATGAGAAAATGTATGTGTATGTACCTTGTACTGTGTAAGGACTTTCGGACTTAAATGAAAAGTGGAGAAAAACCAGTAGCAACCTCAAAGTCAAATCCACTCTTTTTTAGTTTTTCTCACAGCCTTTGTGTATGTACTAACCCAGAGCATCCTGGAGGATAGTGAGGAGGTATAATAAGACCCCACATCTCTCCATACAAAAAAGAGGGTGGCAGACTTAGGACCTTAGTGGCTACAAGCCCTGCCTTGGAGACGCGTCACAGGAAGGTCAATGTCACATTCAGTGATAACATTTCCTCTTTTGCAAAGCTGAAAGCCTCTGGAGACAGTGGACTCCTTCCCAATTAGAACTCACCCTCCAGTAGCCGCTCACATGGTATAAGGTCGGGCCCCACAAGTCGCCTGCTCCGGATCCCTGGAAACTTCTGTGGCTTTCATCAGAGTTATGAAAGTGAAATGAGGCCAGACATCCTTCCAGGGCCCAAATGGTTAGGAAATAAAAATATGCTGTGTGGCAAACCCACCGAAGCCAAGGCAGCTGAATAAGCACCCAGCTCGCAGCACAGGAAACTGGGCTGCCCTGGAAATAAAATTAACGTAACGAGACTCCGTCGCCATCCATGTCTGAGCTGAAGAGTGATTTCTGCCAAACCCTGCATCCAATCAGGATAAAAACATATTGTAATCATGTCTCAGAATAAGCATGAGATTTAGATAAAGATGTTTCCAGTGAAATTTGGAGCATTCATGCACCCAAATCATTTTTTTTTAATGATTGGTCTCCATGTATATATAGCTTAGAAAGGATTTCTCCCATTCTGTGATTTGTAGGAGTTAATTATTCACACCAAACTCTATTTTAACTGGGAAATCGAGTGAACATATACTTAAGGGAGGCAGTAAGGGAGGAAGAGAGGGAGGGAGAAGGAAAGGGGGAATATAGAATAAAAGAGACTTTTTTTGTCTCAACTATTTTTCCTTTGGTCCAAAATCAGTAAAGAACTAATGATTCAGATACCATCTTTGGGCCTTTTGCAATAGGGATTTCAATGAGAATGGGTCTCAAAGGATTTATCCATGAGGAAAGAAAATTCACTCCATTCAGACAAAAAGAGGGAAGAAAATTGCTACAGATATGTGACGGCCTTATCTCAGTAAGCCTGGCTGTGTGTTTAGATACTTGGTTGAATTAACACATTCCACCAAGTAGCCTCGCTGCCTCCTGGATCCTGCACAATGAACAAGAGAGAGGCAATCAAGGACAGGTGATGAACATCCTATGGGTTCCTTGATGCTGACATCCTATATGGCTGGGAAGCATTAAAAGGTAGGGGATCTGCTCTGACTGCACAATGCCTTTTATAATATTTGCATGAGAAACCTTTAATAATACTCAATCATGGCAGTCAACATCCCACAGAAATACAACAGATTAACTGGTTGACCCCCTATGGTTTTATTGGTTCCTGCTCCATGCATTTGTCTCTAATTATGTTCTTACATCCTTTGTGTTTCAGTAGGCTGATGGTCTTTGCTTTCTTTGGTTACTCTCCATGGGAACTAGGTCAGGACTCTACCCATTGTGGACTCCAATGAATGGTCTTAATTGATTGATGGTCTTATGTGAGGCTTGGAGGCATTTGGGGGCAATTGGGAGGAATATGACATAGTTTAGACTTACTAAAGTACAAATACTTAAAAATTTAAGGTTTGAAAGAAGTCTTTAATGCTTAGGACTCAAATTGGCAAATAGGCTGGGTAGAAGGAATGATTAGGCCAAAAAAAAAAAAAAAAAGAAAAAGGTCTGAATTTTTTTTTGGCATGTGTAGCTGGTTTTCTTTTTTTTTTAAGTAAGTAAGTATAAAAGGAAATTCCTGAAGTGTCTGCTCCTGGGTGGTTTGAGAGTGAAATGAAACTACGGATTCTTGGATATTCAAAATGAATCTTACTCCTCTAATGTGATGTGAGTGACAGTGGTAAAAGCCTTTGCTCTGAGTCACTAGGACAAATAACTTAAATTCTCTAAGCCTTTGTCTCCCTGCCCAGAAAATGGGAGTGTTATCTGTCAGGATTTTCCTGAGAATTAAATGAGATAAAACCCACAAAGTGACCATTAGTCTATGCCACAGAGGTTCAATTTTCAATGAATATGGCCATAATTATATTAGTGCTCAATGTAAACTTGCCTAAAGTCTGCATTAAACAATCTGTGTGCCACCTAGAATTAGAATTCAATTCTAAATACAGGCATTTAAAAGCACACTAAAATGTAATGACTGAAAGTGTTTATTCATTGCTAAAGCTAATTCTGAGGGGAATTAAAAGAAAGACTAAAAATTTTGAGGCATGATAGCACAAAGTGACACATATAGAACCTGACACACACACACGCCATGGTCAATGTCACTCTCAGCTGACCACTATCAGACAACAGTGAACTAAATGCTTTTCATCTCCTCTCAGCAGATTCTGTCTACTCTCCTCACTGAGGCATCTCATAATACAAGGATGATTTTAAGATATTGAAAGTTAGCCTTTGAAGTTAAAAAGTCAACACAAGCAGAACCTATAAACTCAGACCACCTTAGAGTTAGAAGACTTAGACTACCATTCACCTTTCCCTCCATGTAACAGTCCCTACCTGGAGACCTGTCAGTCACACATTGGAATAAGAATAGTCACAGGAACTCATTGCCTCCTAGGATTTTCCACTCCAGTTTCACACAGCTTTAATATTTAAAAGGTTCTTCATGCTGAACTGTGTCCCTAATTCTTATAACAGTTTCTACCATCTGCTAAAGTAATGCAAAATTAATCTATTCTCTTCAACATAGCCCTTTAAATTACACACACACACACACACACACACACACACACACACACACACACACACACACACACATTATTGTCAGGGTGGCCAAAAAGCTTTCTCCTATAAACAAAACATGCACAAAACCACCAGAGAGGTTCTGTTTTGTTTTAATTTCATGGAAATTCCCTGATCGCTCTCCTCTGGGCTAAACAATGAAGCACTACACTCTCCTGTGAACTGAGAAGTCTAGTTAGGACAGGATCATCAGTTCCCTTGGACTTGACAATAACCTGCTGCTAATGCTACCCAGTAAGAAATAAGAATGTTTAATGTAATAGCTGCAACGTTCTGTACACTTGCAGGAGATTTTGTTTGTACAAAAAAATCTGCTCTTGTTAGCAGCAGTCCAGATAGTTCTACCCACCTTTGTCCTACTTTGTTTTCTAACCTAAACAATTGAATTTGAGTTCAATCATGATAAATGGGATTGTCTTGATTTTGGTTGTTTGTTTCAACTGACCTAAATTATATTGAATTTCATATTTATGATGTGATCCTCGGATTTCAGGCATTTGCATACCTTTTAAGTTCACATTCAAGTTATTGACCAGCTTTGTGGAAGGGACAGGGACAAATGAGGAGCTGGGGGGCTGGGCATTTCTACACCACTCTCAAAGTAAATGCTCATGACCCACAGCCTTAAGCTGTCCAGTTCATCAACAGAATATCGGCAAAAATTGTCAAATGTCTTGCTCAAATTAATAAAGATTTTGATTTTTTAAAACTTTAGAAGTCTAGTAACCTATAAATAAACTATAAATTGAGGAGTAACTTCTGTGCTTGTTCTTTGGGACACATTCTGAAATCTGTGGTTGCTCCTTTTTTATCAACTTGAAAATAATTTTTTTAAAATTTTCTCACTTTACCCAAAAATTAGTGTCAAATTTACCAATTTGTCATGTTCATAATCCATTATTCTCTTCTTTCTTTCTTCCTTTTTTTTTGCTGAGTATGTTTTTTTAAGGCTTCTGCTTACTTCCTGTTATCTCCTCTTCAAGTTTGTCCTTTTTCGGGGATAATTTATCTGGGCTTGGTATGAAAAACTGTTGGAACTACCTGGGTATTTTCTGAACATAGTCTTTCATTGCCTGGAATAATAATATAGAATAGAATATAGATATATACTAATTTTATATGTGTTTTAATATTACTTATATTTTTATTATATACTATCAAAACATAATAGTACATTCTTATTAACATTTATTCACTTTCCAGTTTTGGCCAAAAAATCTGCTGCCAAATAAAAAGTCTGTCTTATTTCTTATTTGTTAGCATTACAGTGTATTTTTCAGAATGCTAATTCTGCCTTCATTTGATATGAATATAATTACATTATGATTTGGGAGGAAAATGAGATGAGGCTAGGGAGAGTCTTTTTAAACGACTGAAATTCTTACAAAATTTTTAATCTGTGACACAACTCTTTTATCTTCTTGTTTTTTTTTTTTTTTTAATCCTCATCTGAGGACAGGCTTAAAGAGAAGAGAGAGAGAGGAAGAGAGAGACAGATCTATATGAGAAAGAAACATTATTTGGCAGCTTTCTGCAGGTGCTCTGACCAGGCATAGAACCCACAACTGGGCCATGTGCCCTCAACAGGAATCAAACCCACAACCTTTTGATGCACAGGATGACAATCAACCAGCTGAGCTAAT
The DNA here is from genome assembly GCA_027563665.1 of Antrozous pallidus. Taxonomy (NCBI): domain Eukaryota; kingdom Metazoa; phylum Chordata; class Mammalia; order Chiroptera; family Vespertilionidae; genus Antrozous; species Antrozous pallidus. The sequence goes on along the minus strand of CM050524.1, from coordinate 47,222,226 downwards.
CTGACTGTGTAATTCTTGCATATTTTTAAAAAATATCTTACGTATTTTTCTTTTAAAAAGTTATGTTTTCATATTTTTGCATTTATTTATAATTGTTAAGAATGATAACTTTTTATAGAAATTCCTGAAGAAAATTATATAAGCAAAAAATATATATAACCAAATCTTGCCAACTCAGAGGCAAATATCTATTTCTAGCTTTTCCTTTACATAACTGACTATATGCACGCACGCATGCACACACACACATATGCATACACACATATAATTTTTGTCTTTTTTCTACTTAAAACTGTATTACATTTTTCTATATCAAGATAATTTCTAATTTAAACAACATTATATTTCACCATATAGACATTTTCCTAATGTTGAACATTTAAATTTTTGCCAACCTGTAACATTATAAATAATACTGAGGTAATATTTATATGTTAATCTTTTTCCTTATATCAAATTATGCCCATGTTAAAATAAACATTTTCTAGCAAAAATACCACCTTTAAATGTTATATTTTAAGGACTTAATTTTCATTTGTCTTTCAGTTAGGGAGAATATTATTTTAAATATTTTTCTAGGGAAGAAAAACATGTATGTGGGTAGTAAATTTTTGCATTATTTCTATTTTGATAATACAAAGCTTCTACTAGTTATATCACAAAAAATAAGCTGGCTTAACACAAAAATCTTAGGTTATAATTATTTTACTTCAAAATTGGTAGACACTATTTCATTGATTTAGAGCACATTCCACCAAAGTCTGATGATACTTAATTTTTTTCCTTCATATGAACAGTGGAATTTTTTTCATATGTATCAGAGAATTTTTTTTAATATTTCCAGGTGATGGTCTTTACATTCCACTTCTACCTTCACACCCACCAGTCTATTCAAAACCATTTTCCAAATCCAGGATGTTTCCTTCAATTACATCTTTGGTTGTTGTTTCTATTTCAATGGTCCTCATTTATTCTTCAGGAAAACCCATAACAGTCATGCTTTTCATTTGTGACATTTTCACCTTTTTTGTGTTATCCTGTTTATTCTAACACATTGCAGGATGTGGTTTTCCTCCATCTCTTTAACTTCATAATAGTCATGTGGTATATGTATGGATACATATTGTTGAGAGAAATGGTCAGAAGTTGCCATCGCTGTCCACTAACCAGACAAGGTTTTAAATAAAATCTCTACAGAAATATTTTAAAATCTAATTTTATCAGCAGGATCCCTATTACAACACGTGATTAGTGTGACTAAATTTGAATATTCACAATAAACTAGCCAGAAATACATTTTGAAACTTCTTCTTTCCCCCTTTGAACCACATATAAATTGATATGATCTGTCTCTTAAAACTCATTCTCCTGGAGTCCAAGGCCCAGGAGAGAGTATCATCTCTGTTCCATATCATATCTAGCACCAACATCTCACACACTACCAGGCTCATCATACACACTGCAAACTTCCTCCTTGCCCTATATATTTACTCTGAATAAATAATAACTACTTTAATTTCATGTTACTACTGAGCTCTCCACGTTCAAGGCATGTGTCCCTTCTGGTATCTGATTTAATTTTTATTGTTTAAAATATTACAAATAGTAGTACATATGTCTCCTTTTTTTCCAATTGACCTTCCTCCAGCCTCCCCTACTTCCAGGCACATACCCTCACCCCCCTCCCAGTGTCTTTCGTCAATTGGTTTTGCTTATATACATGCATACAAGTCCTTCAGTTGATCTCTCACCTCTCCCCTTCGAACCCTCCCCATCCTTCCCACTGTAGATTGACAATCTGTTCCATGATTCTCTGCCTCAGTATCTATTTTTGTTCATCAGTTTATAATGTTTTTTATTATCCATAAATGAGTGAGATCATGTGGTATTTTTCTTCCACTGACTGGCGTATCCCACTTAGCATAATGCTCTCCAGTTTTATCCATACTGTTGCAAATAGTAAGAATCCCTTCCTTTTTATAGCACCATAGTATTCCATTATGTAGATGTACCACAGTTTTCTAATCCCTCATCTGCTGATGGGCATTTTGACTATTTCCAAGTCTTAGCTATTGTAAATTGTGCTTCTATGAATATAGATGTACATATATCCTTCTGATTTGTGTTTCTGTTTTCTTGGGATATATTCCCAGAAGTGATATTACTGGGTCAAATGGCAGTTCCATTTTTAATTTTTTGAAGAAACGCCATATTGTTTTCCACAGTGGCTGCACCAGTCTGCATTCCCACCAGCAGTGAAGGAGAAAACCCCAAAGACTCCATCAAAAAACTACTAGACTTAATAAATAAATTCGGCAATGTAGCAGGATACAAAATTAACACCCAGAAGTCTCTGGCTTTGCTATACACCAATAATAAATTCACAGAAAGAGAAATTAAAAAAGCAATCCCATTTACCATTGCAACAACAACAACAACAAATAAGATACCTAGGAATAAACTTAACCAAGGAGATAAAGGACCTGTATTAAGAAAATTTCAGAATGCTGAAAAAAGAGATAGAGGAAGACATAAAGAGATAGAAGAACATACCGTGTTCATGGACTGGTAGAATCAACATCATTAAAATGTCCATACTACCCAAAGCAATGTGTAAATTCAATGCAACCCCCATTAAAATACCAATGGCATATTCCAAAGACCTAGAACAAATTCTCCAAAAATTCATTTGGAATTTTAAAAAAAAAGACCCTGAATAGCTGCAGCAATCTTGAGAAAGAAGAACAATGTTGGAGGGATCACAATACCAGATATTAAGCCATGCTACAGAGCCATTGTTCTCAAAACTGCCTGGTACTGGCACAAGAGCAGACATATAGACCTCTAATATCTGATTTAACTAGAGGTAGTAGAGGTAAGAGTCCTCCAGGGGAAAAAAAGTCTTTGCCCTCAAGGCAGTTACCAGCCATTAGACAAGCAATCAAGTGAAGTCAAAATAGATAGATGCGGGGCAGAGTGTATCATGGGATATTCACAGAAAGCCAAGGAAAGGGCAGGGCACCAAAGAGAGCCTGGTAGAACATGGTCAGGAGCAGAAGCTAGTTGCTATTCTCAGTGGAGGCTCTAGCTTTAATACCCCTGAGCTGTAGAACAGCCATGATACTCCCTTGTCAGTCTTTATGACACACAATTGAAAAGCTCATAATCTTCTTTGGTTGGACCAAAAAAAAAAAAAACAACAACAACAACAACTCAGCCTATCTGTTCTCTGGATCGTGATGAAAATCAAAACATATGTGCTTGCCCTCAGTGCCAAAAAGAGCATTTTACCTCATAATAAGAGGTCGTTATGTGCTCAAAAAGATACAAGATGTATTAAGGCAAGAGAATCATCTTTCCAGTGATCTTTGTTTTGATCTGCAGAGGATTCCTAGGTGAATTTAGGGAAATGTTCTTTTCGCAAGTAATTGCAATATCCATCTAATTCTAGCTGAGACAAACTGGCCATTCTGCTTACTCACACACCCACGTGAGCAAGTGTAATTTCCTTGAGATAAAGTGTGTTGGCTGAATTGGTAAGAAAGAAATAGGGAAAGCAATTATTCAAAAAACAAAACAAAAACGAACAAAAGAACCCTGGGATTGCTGATTAGCTTTTTGGTACAGAGCCATGTTTTGCATTGAGGTGCTAGTGTATGTGCACATCTATGCCTGGCTTGGAAAGAATTAAGAAAGCATGGGCACATGGGACTATCTTTTGATAATTCTAGAAGGCAATAGCAGCCTTGCAAATAGCCTTGCATAAATGAGAAATGATAAGAAATTAACTTGCTTTTAGGCACAAGAAAGTGAGCAAAGATGAAAACATGACCTCCCATTATCTCTAACATGTCTTTTTGGCTGGCCATTTTTTTTTTATTTCCCTTCCTACCTTTGGAGAATTCCTCACTTATAAATCTTGGTGGGAAACAGAACATGCTCCAAATATTGAAGCTGGTCAAGATTTACTTTCCCAGCTTTCTTTGCAACTAGGGAGAAAGCAGGCGGCCTACGTTTTCTCAAACAAACTCACATGTCAAAGGATTCGAGTCTAGAGTGGACCCTGGGCAGAACCCAGAGCCAATCGCGGGGCTGGTTCAGGATGGTGACATTATTGATCCTCAATAGGGACAGCCCAGGTACCCTCAGCACACTGACTTGGTGGCAAGATCGGATTTGGGATATCTAGCTTCCATGTACTTCTGTCTACCTTGCCAACCTGGGTTTCCCTCCTTCTTGGAAATTCAATGAGCTACCAAATGTTGTCCTAATAGGTTCTTTTTCTGCATAAAATATCCATAAATAATTTTTTGCTGCAGGCTACTACGAACCCCACTAATACAATGGGCTTACCACGGAGTCTTCTCCTTGATATTAATGCCTAGAGTTCTGTTATCACCTCTGACCACACTGTGGACATTCACCTTTTTACATCTGATAATCCTCCTTGAAGTCATTGAGGGCAGGCATACGTTTGTTTTTCCCTCCACCCATTGCTTCAGTGCATTAGCACCGTGCCTAATATATAATGTGCACTTCAAAATGTATGTGGAAGTGAATGGTGGCATAAAGTTCCTTTATTGTTTCCCACGTAAGTAATTCACTGCATCCTTTTCCAGTGAAATAACCGCAATTTTTTTTAGGTATATTCTGGGAGATATTTTTTTATTTGCTTATGAGTCTGTTTTCTTCACCAGGCTACTAGTTTTGGTGTAAGGACCGATTCTTAATTAAATTTAAATCTGTTATCTATTCAATATATTATTGATGACTGTGAACTCAGCTAATAAGTAGAGCCATGACTAGAAGTTATGTCCACTAACTCTTGCTCTCACCTCTTCCACACTCTGAAACTGCATCAAACTAGCATGAGTTTACTGTTTTTCAAGTTATGTTCATATCACCATCTTGGTCTATTGGCACTTAAAAGTAATCTATATATGTATACAAAAGGCTAATATGTAAAGTGTCCCCTTGGGAATTTGACCCGGAGACAGTGAGTTTGATCACTTGCTATGACATGCACTGACCATCAGGGGGTGTGTGGAAAATGGTGGGCAACCAGCAGCAGTAGCAGGGCACTGAGGGAGTGAGGGAAGAAGGAGGTAGGGGGCAGGGAATCTGATGGGCCCTGATTGCTGGCCAGTCCTAGGGATCCTACCCATGCAGGAATTTCATGCACTGGGCCTCTAGTCCTACATAAAAGACATATTCTAGTTCCCTGAGGGAATCCAAGAGGTCCCAGGTAACTAAGGAAGCTTAGAATATCAGACTAGAGAAAACTGGTTGAAATGATAAATCTGTATCAAAATAATTATCATTAGCTATACAATACTGTCTAGTCCTATCTAATAAAAGAGTAATATGCAAATTGACCATACCTTTGCTACATCCACAAGCCACACCCACCAGCCAATTGGGATAAGGGGGCAGAGCCAAGGCGCTGGGGCCAAGGGGTGAGGCCAAGGCTACCCAAGCCACGGGGTGCAGGGCCAAGGTGGCTGGTGAGTTTGCAAGGCAGGAGGCTGGGCCAAGGCATGCGTGAGACAGCCAGCAAGTGCAGAGGTGGGGGTCACCCGGGGCTGGGCATTCATCGGCTGCCAGGGCCAAGGCAGCTGGTGAGCACATGAGGTGGGGGGCAGGCTACCGAGGCACATGAGAGGCCGCCAAGTTGGGGGGTAGGTCCACTAAGGTGTGTGGGGGGCTGCTGGGGGTGGGCGGTTGCCGCTGGGGCTAAGGCCTGGGCTGGTGGGGGCAGGGCTGATGCATCAGGTGATTGTGGGTCCCCCAGGGCTGGGCAGTTGCCAGGCAGTCAGCAGCAGCCAGGACTAAGGCAAGGACTGGAGGGGCAGGGTCGAGGTGGCCAGGGCAGAGCCAGCCATGGGCCCCATTGCAGGGCGATGGCTGGGTGCCTATGGCCTAAAGCCTCGGCCAAGAGTGAGAAGTCACTAGGACATCCCCTGAGGGCTCCCAGTATATGTGAGTGGGCAGGTCGGGCTGAGGGATCACCCACCCCCCCCCAGTGCATGTATTTCGTGTACCTGGCCCCTAGTATTTTATAATTTGAATATGTATCATCTCAACTGATCTCCTCAGCATACTTAAGATGGCATATAATTTTATTGTTCCAACTTATACATTGAAATGCCATTATGAATTCCTCATCCTAAAGTTTAGGACCTTTTAAACCATCCACCTAGACTGTATGTTATCTTGCTGGAAATATCATTTCAAGCAGCCAACACACAGAATGAAGTTGTGCCAGAAATCATAAGGAAGATATTTTTTGCTTCTATATCCCTCATGTGCTATGTTCTATGCCTTGATGTCGAATGTTTATTCAATCGGTGTGTAGTGTGGCATAGCACACAGTGTGGCTTTGTAGCTAAAATAACTGGATACCACATTACTACCTGTGTGTCCCAGGTCATTTCACTGAACTTTACTTTCCCTTCCTCACCCTCCCAAAGGCAACTGAGCCACCTTTCAGGAATTCGTTAGGCTGTAAGTGGAAGACTTTATAGGCTGATGTAGAAAACACTTAATAGGTGGTCACAGAAGTGAATGGTTGTTATCACTGTGGTTGTTGGTTGTTTTATTGAATAGGTACAACAGTTTTAGTGTAAGGCACAATTCTTTTCATTAATGTATTTTTATGGATTTCAGAGAGGAAGGAAGAGGGAGCAAGAGATAGATAAACATCAATGATGGGAGAGAATCACTGCTCGACTGCCTCCTACACACCCCACACTAGGAATTGAGCCTGTAATCTGGGCATGTACCCAGATTAGGAATCAACACATGACCTCCTGGTTCACATGTCCATGCTCAACCAGTGAGCCACATTGCTGGACTTTTAAAGGCACTCTTCTTGTGCCCATTTTACTGAAGTGAGAACTGAGGCTCAGAGAAGTAACCCATTCCACATCTCTCAATTAGATCAGGATCCAAACTGAAATTTCTCTAATTCCCAAAACCAACCACCGAAAGAGCACATACGCCTCCTGCCTTCTCTCAGTATTTTCACTTTCCGTAGATGGATGGACTCATCGCACCACAGATAATGAAGTTGCCTCCCAGCCTGTCACTTCATTACTCATGGAGCTGAATCACAGTCCTGCGCTGCATCTCGTCTCCCCCACCGGCCCACGCCATCCTGATCTCACACAAGCATAAACGCAGTCTCCTTTGGCCCTGGGAAGTCTATGACAGAACCTCCCCCATTTATTTTTCAGAAGAGCCTTAAGCTTTAAATAAATTACCAGTTCATAAATACAATTTCATAGATCTCATGGAGGGCTCTAACTGGAGATGGTATGGTCACTAGTGGCAATGTAAAGCTGGTTGTATTGGTCTCTGTCCTCCTCCTCCGGGCTGTTCAGGCAGCACGTAACTGCAGTAAAAAATAGCATAGCCATACTGAGATCTCCTGGAGGGTAAGCCTTTTCTTTGTTACTCCATGCCGCAAGGTTGAGGCCATCCTTAAAACAGGAACCCTTCTGTAATGATTCACCGGTGACTTCCTAATGGCCTATTTTATTGGTAAATGTCTCATTTTACCTGATAAATAATTGTACCATTGCATCAATTGTGTGTCACGGGACTAAAAACACACCTTTGCTGCTGACCACCCCAACCCACGCCCAGTGGTTGTTCTTTATTCTGCATCTGCATCCAGATTGGGTGACTCTTCTGCAGGCTCCCAGCTCCTTAGGGAAGGAACTTTTTGTTATTTATTCAAGGTGATTCATTCTATGAGAAAGCTCGGTGTGCCTTGAGAGTAGCACATAAATAAAGCTATCTGAAAGCCAAAGCAAGAGCATAAAAAATATGTTTTGCAAAGTTAAAGACAATTGCTTAATGGATCTGAACATCATATTAATTTTAAATTAAAAATAAAGGTGCAGTTTTAAACATTGAAGAGGGATTGTTTTCTTCCACATAAATAAAATTATAAGTAAGTTATAAAATTATAAGCAAAATAGTAACCTGTATGCAGAGAGTGTCTTCAAAATGAGAGTATCTCAGATTTTGGACTGAAATAATGTAGATCCAATAAAGTGATATTCAGGAAATCATATGATGACATGGGGGAAGCAGTATGCAAAATGTATGCTTATTTTTTAAATTGATTCAAAAGATGTGTCCTGTTCCCCTATGAGCACATCTCTAAAGAAATAAGTAAATAAAGTTTCCTAGAGTTAAAGGACTTTGTGCTAGTCATAGAGCACCCTAACTGGTTTGGCTCAGTGGATAGAGCGTCGGTCTGTGGACTGAAGGGTCCCAGATTTGGTTCCGGTCAAGAGCACATACCTTGGTTGGGGGCACATTGCCAGTAGGGAATGTGCAGAAGGCAGCTGATCGATGTTTCTCTCTCATCGATGTTTCTAACTCTCTATCCCTCTCCTTCCTCTCTGTAAAAATCAGTTAAAAAATATATATATATGAAGTGTATACATGCCAGGAGCTATATTACCCATGAATTCTTCAAGAGAGGCTGTGCTACAGTAGTGATCCAGATTGCATATCTCCATAACTTAATACATACTGTTTCTTAGTCAAAGTTCTCTGTGGTCCCATTGGCTCTCCAAGGTAGCACCCCTCTCAGTGTTGACTTGGGACTCAGCTTATTTCCATCTTGTTACCCCATGGAACACAAGTCTTCTGGGGTTGCCAAGGCAGGGAAAGAGAAAGATGGAGAATGGCATCAGAGAAGGGATTTTTCTCTGCTATTATGGACTCGGAGGGACTGTATTTGCAAACAGGACTTTTATGAAGGTAATTGGTACTAAATGAGGTCAAAGGATGGGGTCGTGTGTGTAAGTGCCAGTATAAGAAGAGACACTAGAGCTTGTATTCTGTATCTCTCTTGTATGCACACATGAAGGTCAGGTGAGGAAACAGAAAGCAGGGAGCAGTCTACAAGTGAGGAGGAGAATTCTCAGTAGAAACCAAACTTGCCAGCACTTCTTACCATAGCCATGAAAAATTAGATGTCTGTTGTTTAAGCCACCCAGTCTGTTGTGTTTTATGAAGGCAACCTGAGCAGACTAGCAATACAGCTGCTTTTCCTCAAATGTAATGTACAGTTCTGACTAGTTTTGCTCAGTGGTTAGAACATTGGCCCAGTGTCCGAAGGGATGTGGGTAAGATTTCTGATCAAGGGTATATAGCTTGGTTGCAGGCTCCATCCCCTGTTCCAGTCAGTGTCTGTGCAGGAGGCAACCAGATCAATGTGTCTCTCTCACATCTATCTTTTTTTCTCACCCCCCCTCCCTTCACCACCTCCTCCACTCTTTCTAAAAAAACAAACAAAAAGTAAAAAGGCAAAACTATTTTCAAATGAAGATTATTTTTTAAAAAGTAACATCCTAATAAAAGAGAAACATGCAAATTGACCATACCTTGGCTATGTCTGCAAGCCACACCCACCAGCCAATAAGGAGCAAGTATGCAAATTAACCAAACTAAGATGGTGGTTAGTTTGCATATCCAGGCACAGAGAAAGACTGAAGACAGTGTAGAAGGAAGCCAAGCACTGCAGAAGGAAGTGAAGCTGTGGAGAAGCAAGTGGGGTGGCTGAGACAGGAGGGAAGCAGGCAGGGCAGCGAAGATGGCTGCAGGAAGCCCTGTTCTTTCAGGAATAGGCCCAAGGAAGTCCTATTCTTGCAGGAATCTTCCTGCAACTGGCCTCTAATATATTACATGTGTCCACGGGCTATTGATGAGAACTAGTAAAATAGCTGACTAATTGCATGGAGGCTAGAAAGTTTTGCTTCTCACATTTTCCAGAAGGAAAAGAGAAGTAGGTATTATTGAGCATTCGTAATGCTATCACACCTTCATGCACACCACACACACACACACACACACACACACACACACACACACACACATACACACACCATGTGAGAGCTAAGTAAGCTCTGAGCTGGGGAAGAAGACAGAACTTCATAAAAATAATAGAGAACAAGAGCCAGTAAGGCATCACTGTTGCTCTTTCCCTCTTGGATCTAGCCCCAAGGAACAACAGGTATATGACATGAGTCCTCTTGAAATTGTAGGTAATCCTGAGAATAGAGGGTTTGAATAGCTTCTATTCTGGAGATTTCTGAAAGCAGGAGGTTCCCCAAAGAAGCATTTCTTTTTAGGATACAAGGTAACCACAACAGAGCATTCTGGGGAGGGAAGATGCAGCTACTATCTCCAATACTTAGCTCCCAATGGCTTAAAAGGGTTTTGGTAGAAGATTTAAGTAGAAGATTCAAAAAAGCTGCAACACCCCAAGGTTGGACATAAAGGTAAGCTCAAGGAATAGAGGCATCTGGTGGCCTGGACACGACATGGGTGAAGGATACAGCAGCTCTCTAATGCTACACTCTGCAAGATGGAGTTAACAGTAGGAGATGCTGACACAGAGCTGGGATTTATAGCTTCAATAAGTACAATGGGTTTGCACAATCTCCGAGGCCATGTGGTATTACTTAACAGACAGAGGCAAGATGGATGAAATTACTGTGAGGGAACGCAAAGCCAAAGAGGCAATCAGGGTGTCCTGACCTGCAAAGATCTGTGACAATGGCTAATAGACCACACCACATTCCCAGGAGCAGAACAGATGTCTGGCAGTCTGTGGCATGTCAGGATAGCCTCTCTTCAGTAAAGGACAAATTGTCACACCTAGTACCTCATAGCTCTAAAGAATACATGTACATCACTTGCTGGGTCTCTCTGAATTTTTGAGGGAGATTATACCACTCTTGGGAATACTGCTCTGAGCCATTTATTGGTGGTTCAGAAAGGTGTCAGTTTTCAGTGGCATTAAGAGCACGGGAAGATTCTGCAATCGTTTCGGGATACAGTGCAAGGTGTCCTGCCATTCAGTCCATATCACCCAACAGATTTAACTGTGCTGGGGGTATTCATGTTGCATAAGAATGCAGTTTATGCACCCTGACAAGCCTCAATAGCAGAGCCAAGTGCATATCCCTTGGGTTCTAGAATAAGGCCATGCCTTTTTGCAGGAGTCAACTACCCACGATTGGAAAAACGGGCTTGGAGCACGAAGGAGCCCTAGCAGCATCTTAAGATCCTGACCACACGACACCAAGTAATTATGTGTCGGGAATTGCCCATTATGAACTGATATTATCAGATCCATCAAGTTGTAAGGTTGGACTGCTGCAGTAGCAATCCATCATAGGATGGAAATGGTTCATTCAGGATCAGGCACAGGCAGGTCTTGATGGCATACATAACCTACATAAAGAGGGGCCCAGACTCCTGGAGCTCCTCCCTGAGCTGTACTGATACATTTCTCTCAACTCGTTTCTTATCACCTCAGGGGGACATATATCCTCTGCTCAACTGCCAAGGAGAAAAACAGTCAGCCTAGTGCCCTGATGGATTGGCTCTGTATATTGGGACTGGCTGAAAATGCCACCACACTGAAACTGCAGGCACAGTTGGCCTTGAGGAAAAGTGATGAAGAGAAATCCTCCCAGTGGGGAAAAAAGAGAACTGGACATGTGGTAATTTGCTTTATGTAGAGGAAGGAATGACCTGCCTGAAGTATAGAATAATATCAAATTATGGGCATTGCTGAATGGCTTATCTTATTGGTCAGCTGCCTGGAAGGACTAAGATCGCAGGAGAAGAAGCATATGAATGAACCTATTACAGAGGATATAAACGTGCCCATATGGGCTTCCTATTAAAGCTCACTAGGAGGAACCACTGCTCCCAGAGTTTCCACAAAGGGTACTTGAGTGGAGTTGATGTGGCGGCAGGAAGGAAAGCTATGTATAAATCACACAGCCACAGTTGTAGCATGGGAGGCCTTTTAGCAAGGTCCCTACTGAAAGCTCAGCCTGCCAAGAACAGAGTCTGATGCTGAACTCGCAATACACTATCTCCTGAGGAGATCAGCCAGCCAGTTTCTGGCAGATGGATTTATTAGACAACTTTCCTCTGGAATTTTACTTACTGAAATTGATGCCTATTCCACATATGGGATTGCCTTTCTAACTGACAGTCTCTATGTCAGCACCACCAAAAATACTTGTTAGGACATCTAATTTCCAAGATCACATACTACCAATCACCCATAACTAAAGGATCATTTTATGGCAATTGAAATGCAAAGATGGGCATTTGATCACCTGATCCACTGATCCTACCATAGATCCCATCATTCAGAAGCAATCAGCCTAATGGTGTGATGGAATGGTTCATTGAAGTCTCAAATAAGGTCCACTCAAGGACATCATCCTTCTCTGAGTTTGGATTCAGTATGAAGCACATGGTGTTATGTCTCTAAAAAAAATAGAATCAATTGGCTAGAAAACCAAGGTATATAAGAAAAGTTAGACAAGGCTCATTAAATGCAGGTTCCAATTTTTAGAACTTGTTCTTTTTGTCCCTAAAACTTTAAGCTCTGCCATATTGAATTTCACTGAATCTACACCTGCAAATATCACCTTGTCATTTGGGGCTCCTCATGACTGTAGAACATCAATCAAGGAAAGAAGTTATAATATTGGCAGTGGTAACTGATCCTGTTATCATGAAGAGGGATGGTTACTTATATACAATTAGATGCCCGGTTCATGAAATTTGAGAATTTGGAGGTTATGGGGGTCCCTCAGCCCAGTATGCACCTTTTTGCAGTCTGGGAGTACTCAGGGGATGTCCAACTGATGGCTTAGGCACACTCCTCACAGAGGTGGGAAAGGCTCTTGCCACTGTCACTGCGCTTGGCAGCCACGAACCTGGTTTCTGGCTGAGCGGTGCCCCCCCCCCTGTGGAAGCCCAATAACCATCAGGGGGCAACTCCTGCTGTGAGCACCTGCCTACCGGTGGTCAGTGCACATCATAGCAACCAGTCATTCTGTCGTTTGGTCAATTTGCACATTAACCTTTTATTATATAGGATGAGGGACAGACAAGAGTCCATATGAAACCTAGAGGGTTCTCTGGGGCTTCAATTTGTCCTTCTACATTTAGTAATAACTGTAAAGGAGGAATTACAGAAACCACAGTTCAACAAAGGTAAAACAACTGAGAAGCCATAGCACTCAGAGATAAAATTTCAAGTTACCCTGTTGAGAGGAGTTAACTTGATAGGAAAATTATTCAGATAGACACTTGCACCAAAGATATAAACATGACTCATAAGCATGCAAAAGATGTTCATGAACATCTTAACCATCAGGGAAAGGCAAATCAAAACCACAATGTAGTGCCACTTGACACGCTGTGATGGCCAAACTGAAAAACAGGTAATAATAATTGTCAAAGATATAGAGAAATTGCTAGTTGGAATGTAAAATGGTGCAACCACTTTTTAAAACAGTGGCAGTTCCTCAAAAGATTAAAAATAGATTTACTATATCATTCAGCAGGTCCACACAGAGGAATACACCCAAGAAATCTGAAAACATATGTCTACACAAAGCCTGTACACTACATGAATGTCCCTAGCATCATTATTCATTAAAGCCAAAAAGTATAGACAATTCAAATGTCTATAAACTAGTGACTGGATAGATAAAATGTGGTTTGTTGCAAGGGAACATTATTTCTAAATAAAAAGATACAAAGTACTGACATAAGATTCAACATGATGAACTTCAAAAACTTGCTGACTCTTTCTTATTATTTTGTTGATGGTTTCTTTTGCTGTGAAAAAGCCTTTTATTTTGATGTAGTCCCATTTGTTTATTTCATCTTTAATTCCCATTGCCCTAGGAGCAGTATCAGTGAAGAAGTTCCTGTGGCATATGTCTGAGATTTTGCTGCCTGTGGATTCCTCTAGTATTTTCATGGTTTCCCGTCTTACGTTTAAGTCCTTTATCCATTTTGAGTTTATTTTTGTGTATGGTGTAAGTTGGTGCTCTAGTTTCATTTTTTTGCATGTATCTGTCCAGTTTTCCCAACACCATTTATTGAAGAGAGTGTCTTGAATCTCCAACATCTACAGGGAACTCATACAACTCAACAAAAGGAAGATAAACAATCCAGTCAAGAAATGGGCAACGGACCTAAATAGATACTTTTCCAAAGAAGACAGGAGGAAGGCCAAGAGTCATATGAAAACATGCTCAAAGTCACTAATTATCTGAGAGATGCAAATCAAAATGACAATGCAGTACCATCTCACACCGGTCAAAATGGCTAATATCAACAAGTCAATAAACGACAAATGTTGGAGAGGATGTGGAGAAAAAGGAACCCTTGTGCACTGCTGGTGGGAATGCAGACTGGTGCAGCCACTGTGGAGAACAGTATGGAGTTTCCTCAAAAAAACTAAAAATGGAACTCCCATTAGACCCAGTAATACCACTTCTAGGAATATATCCCAGGAAACTAGAAATATCAATCTGAAAGGATATATGCACCCCTATGTTCATAGCAGCACAATTTACCATAGCTAAGATTTGGAAACAGCTTAAGTGCTCATCAGCAGATGAGTAGATTAAAAAACTGTGGTACATCTACGCAATGGATACTACACTGCGCTAAAAAAGAAGGAGTTCCTACCATTTGCAACAACGTGGATGGAACTGGAGAGCATTATGCTAAGTGAAATAAGCCAGTCAGAGAAAGATAAATGCCACATGATCTCATTCATCTATGGAATATAATGAACAACATAAACTGATAAACACAATCAGATCTAGAGACAGGGAAGCACCAATCAGCCTGTCAAACCTCATAAGGAAAGTAGGAGACGGTGGGGGTAAAGGGGAGAAATCAACCAATGGACTTGTATGCATGCATATAAGCTTAACCAGTGGACACAGACAATAGGGGGTGAGGGCATGAGTGGCGGGGGCGGGGGGGGTTGGAAAGGTAATGGGGGGATGAGAACAAATATGTAATACCTTAACTGATAAAGAAATTAAAATGCAAAAAAAAAAAACCTTACTAAGTGAAAGAAGACAGCTCCATGAGGTTCCGTTCACATGAAACAACCAGAATAGGCAAATCTATACAGACATAAATCACAAGGGCTATTACCAGGATCCGGGAAAGGTTTAGGACAAAAATAGGAAGTAACTGCTGATCAGAACAATGTTGTTGTTGTTGGAGGTAATGAAATGTTCTAAAAATTGACTGTGGTTGTATCACTCTGAACATACTAAATCCTGTTAGAGATTTTATGTTATATGAATTATAAACATCCCCCAACTGTTTTTGTTTGTTTGTGTTTGAGAAAGGGAAAACTAAAAGGAATGTGCCCACGACTTAGCTTTTCCCCTCTTCCTGCTTTCTCTTCTAACTCCCCATTCCCGGACCGTCTTCCATAATAAACTGGCTGCATGCAAGCCCTGACTCGAGTTCTGCTCCCTGAGAAGAATGCAGGACTCAGACATGTATTTGGGAGTAAGGGAGGGTGGGAGGATATTTCTTTTGGGAGAAAAAGTCAAAAGGAGATGCCACTACAAGTATCATTACCTAGGGAGCTGCCCACGGCTCTTCAGCAGGTTTAGTTTCTTGCATTGATGGTATAAAGGCAGACCCTATATACATTCCTATTTTCTCATAGCCTTTCCTTGCAAAGACTTTAAGAATTAGGGCAAGAAATTGGGCTGATATGTTAATAATTTAGGATACATGCACACGCACACATGCGTACAAATTGGTTCAGGAATGAGGAAGAGATAGTTCTCCCTTCTTTTTCTCTAGAAGCTTTGGGTCCTGAACCTGGACCCTCAATTTGAGGACACATTATTGTTTTTGTTACAAAGAGTTGTCAGACATTCAGACAACTACTGGCTATCGAAGCTTTCCTGGGGGAAGAATGGACAGATGAGAGAACCTGTGGAACTGTGTCTGATTCTGGATGGAAGTCCTCCAGGTTTCTAAAGGCAGGAATGCTTCCGCCTCCCATACGGTCTAGAGCAGGGATCGGCAAGCTTTTTCTGCCAAATAGTAACATTTTTTGGCCTTTGTGCACTACAAGGTCTCTGTCACAATGACTCCTCTCTGCCCTTGTGCCTTGGAAGCAGCCAGAAGCTTCTGAAGACAATAAGAAATGAAATAAATAGGGAGGGGAGCTTGGAGAGACTGGAGAGATTGAACCAGAAAAAAATTTTTTTTTAAAAAAAAAGGACTCATGGACATGAACAACAGCGTGGTGATTACAGGGGGAGAGGGTGGAGGTGGAAGAGGTTATAGGGGGACAAATGGTGATGGACTAAAATAAAATATAAAAAACTAAGTATGGCTGAGTTCCAATAAAACTTTTTTATGGAAACTACATTTCTTATAATAGAGATTTTATTAATTTCTTGTCATGTTCATGTGTCATGAGACATTTTCCTGCTTTGATTTCCCCCTGTCACTTAAACAGCAAAATTATTCCTAGTTTGTGGACCATAAAAAAAAAAGACAAAACAGTAATGAGATAACTTTTGGGAGGAGATGAGCAAACTGACTTTAGCAGAACTATAAGTTGGTGACTGAAAGACAGGGTCCCATGCTCATGTTGCCATAAAAAAGACTGAAACTGCCGAGACCGGTCTGGCTCAGTGGATAGAGCGTCGGACTGCGGACTGCGGGGTCCCGGGTTCGATTCCGGCAAGGGCATGTACCTTGGCTGCGGGCACATCCCCAGTAGGGGGCGTGCAGGAGGCAGCTGATCGATGTCTCTCTCTCATTGATGTTTCTGACTTTCTATCCCTCTCCCTTCCTCTCTGTAAAAAATCAATAAAATATATTTTTTAAAAAAAAGACTGAAACCACTCACATCAATGGTCACTATAGCCTAGGACTATGGTCGGCAAAGTGTGGCTCGCGAGCCACATGCATGTGGCTCTTTGGCCCCTTGAGTGTGGCTCTTCCACAAAATACCACGGCCTGAGCAAGTCTATTTTGAAGAAGTGGCGTTAGAAGAAGTTTAAAAAATTTGGCTCTCAAAAGAAATTTCAATTGTTGTACTGTTTACATTTAACTCGGTTGACTAATGACTTTGCTGACCACTGGCCTAGGACAATGGGCATCTGAGTTAGGAATAGTGTATATTTTCAGGGAGAGCAAGATGAAGGGGTGCCACACCCATGCACTGAATCCTCAGTTTTTCCAAGACCCACAGTGAAGGGAAAAATCCTTCAAAATTGACTTTAGATTCTATGAAATTAACATGCTTAACATACATTTAATTTCCTTTTTTTTTAATTTGAGGTTTTGGAGATCCAGTGTTAAACAGAAATGTCATCCCTAATGCTGGAATCTCCATCTGTTCTCAGAAAAAGGTTGCTGTACCTGGTTGTGAAGGCTAACCCCTGAGGAGTGCTCACTATAAGGTCAGGGAGGAGACTAGAATCTCAATCCAGGGAAAGAAACTCTCCTCTCAAGAAGGTATGTAATATCAATGTAAATTAACCTCTTTTCTTTTCTTAACTAAATCCTCTCCTTGCCAGTGGAGAGCCAGTGTGCACCCTCTGAGACTCGGAGTGTAGCCTAAAGCAGTCTACCATTCAGGCAAATTTCCTTTGAAATATAGAGTTTTATCTTAGAAATCCACACACATTTGTATTCTCCTCCATCACACAGCTGTGTGTTTGTTTTAATATAAAAATAGCATGTTCAACTATTTACCATCAAGGAGAACAGACACGCCTTGGAGAGGCGGCATGTTTACCTTGTAGCCTTAAGCCCCCTTCGCACCCCGCCCCCGGCCCTCCCCTGGCAAAGCTCTCCCTCTCAAGGGCACACGGGCGCTGCACCTGAGAGCATAAGGCCCAGCAGGACACAGTTTGTCAAGATTTCACTCAGGCACCAAATACTCACTTTTGATTGTTTGTTAATGCTCACTGGAAAATATTTTTCCCACTGATAGTTTTTAAGAGATAGTGGAAAGGATAGGAAGAGAGAGAGAGAGAGGGAGAGGGAGGGAGGGAGGGAGAGAGAGAGAGAGAGAGAGAGAGAGAGAGAGAGAGAGAGAGAGAGAGAGAGATTGGTATGAGAGAGACACATCGATTGGTTGCTTCCTGCATGTGCGCCAACTGGGGTTGGGATCAATCCTGCCACCAGGTACGTGCCCTTGACCAGAAATGGAACCTATAGCCCTTCAGTGTGCAGACCAATGTTACAACCAGTGAGCTGCACCGGCCGGGACGAATATTCACGTTTTATGAAACAGGTTGAGTTCATGGGTTTAGAGAACTTATTCTATGTTATAGGACACTGGCTTTCAAAGTCAAGACCAGCTACATCAATATCACCGGATCACTGGCGTCAAGACCAGCTACATCAATATCACCGGATCACTGGCGTCAAGACCAGCTACATCAATATCACCGGATCACTGACTAGAAATGCAAACGCTCAGCTTCACCAAGGACCTACTGAATGGGAAAGTCTGAGGGTTGGCCCAGCAAACCTCCAGATGACTCTGATGTCCATTCAAATGCAAGAACTGCTCCTAGAGCAGAAGGAGTTTGAAAGGGCCATAAAAACTGTGTTTAAATTTATTGTTAATGTGACAAATTCCCCATCGCTCTTTGCCTCCTTGTGTCCATCTATAAAATCAGAATAGGATCCTTCTCTCAGGACTGCCTTGACAATGAAATCTGATCTACGCAGACATCCAGAAAACATCAGGTTAGAGCCTGCCAATCAGAGGCCCCAGCATGAATATAGTTGTTCTCTTTACCAAATCCAAGCAAATACTAAGATTTACATATCCTATCTAATAAAAGAATAATATGCAAATTGACAATACCTCCACTATACTCACAAGCCAGGCTCACCAGCCAAGCAGGAGTGAATATGCAAATTTACCCAACCAAGCTGGCTACGGCCATAGAGCTGCAGCAAGCAGGATGGTTAGGTTTTCCTGGCAATGGAAAAAGCCAAGCTTTCTGCACACCCTGGCAGGCCCAGGCCTCCACTCAAAGCTACAAAGTTTTAATTATAGAAGATAAATAAATCCCAACAAAATGGAGCTGGAGAGAGAAGGAAGCTTGAGTTGCCCCCAACGATAGAGGAAACCAAGCTTTCCACAGCCCTAGCCTGCCTTGGCCTTTGTTTAAGGCTACAAAGTTTCAATTATAGAATATAAATAAATTTCAGATCCCAAGGACTCTGCTTGACTCACCAGGGGGCATGGCTTGGCCTGCAAACAACCACAGGACCCTATGCCCTATGCAAATCACCCAAGCTGCCCTGTGCCCCAAAGGAACCCCCACCTGATCTGGGACACCCTTCAGGGCAAACCAGCCAACTGTGCACCAGGCCACTATCCTACTAATAAAAGAGTAATATACAAATTGGCCATCACTCTAACACATAAGATGATTGCCCCTATATGGTCAAAGATCCTTCCCCCATGTGGACAAAAGGTGGCCACCACAAGATGACCAGCAAGGGAGGGGACTTGGGAGGGACCAGGCCTTCAAGGGAGGGCAGTTGGGGGGTGACTAGGCCTGCAGAGGAGGGAAGTTGGGGGTGATTATGCCTGTAGGGAAGGGCAGTTTGGGGAGACTCAGGCCTGCAGAAGAAAGCAGTTGGGGGGGGGACCAGGCCTGCAGGAGAGGCCAGTTAGGGGTGACCAGGCCTGCAGGGGAGCGCAGTTAGGGGCAATCAGGCTGACAGAGAAACAGGCATCAATCAGGCTGTCTGGGGAGTGGTTAAGGGGTGATCAGGCTGGCAGGCAGAAGCAGTTAGGGACAATCAGGAAGGCAGGCAGGCGAGCAGTTGGGAGCCAGCAGTCCTGGATTGTGAGAGGGATGCCCGACTACCCTACTGGGGTCAGGTCTAAACGGGCAGTCGGATATCTCGAAGGGTTCCATATTAGAGAGGCTGCAGGATGGCCTGAGGGACACCCCCCCTCATGCATGAATTTTGTTCACTGGGCCTCTAGTTTAACTATAACCACCAGAAGCAAGCATCCATTTCATTGAGATACGAAAAATACAGCTGAAATTTTCCCTAAGGGACATTTGCCATGTTCATTCCTCCCATGGACACTATTTGTGTATTTCCTACTTTTAGCATATGGAATTTGAAAATTATTTATCAGAAAATTATTTGAAAAGGAATTACATGAAAATATTTAGGCTAAAAAGTACAGAGGACAAATCAATGTTCAAGCAACATAATTTTTCTTTGCTTTTAAGAGTTCCTTTGGGAGCATTCATTTATAAATTACCCAATTTAAGGGAGAAAAAAATCTTAAATACCAGCTTCAGAGAATTGTAAAGGGCATCATTTCCTTCTATATTGCAAATAAGAGAAAAATCTTTCAAGTTTTCTTCTGGTTCCCCACAAAATTACAGATTACTAGTATATCCACGTGTCTCTATTCCCATTCTTCTTTCCCCACTTACTCAGTCAAACCATTCAAAATAACTTGGAATACAGATCACAGGACAATTAATTCAGACCTACAGAGAAAACAGATAATGCAAATAAAACCTCTTTAAAATATGCAGAGGGGAGTTACATAATTGTGTTGCCCTATTTTTTTTCTTTTTAACATGAATACTTTATACTGAATGCAGAAATCTACACTACACACATATACGCATATATACATGTGTTTCTACATGCCTGCCTTCTGTCACAAACACATAAAACTCTACTTTCTACAGAAGAGGTAGAGTAATCGTAAGGACACAGGCTACCAAACACTGAGTTTTCAATTATTTGGAAAAGGAATTAAATGGAAGCTTATGCAAAAAAAATAGCTCTGAAAATAACTGGAATAACCACATAATTTGGGGGTTATGATTTTAGGTATAACCTGGGGTCAGGAGGATATTTTAACTTAAGATAATAACCTACTTCAGATATCCACCCCACAACCACACTCCGGAGGAGATATGATTTATAAACCATTGCTAAACTAATTCTAGGACTTTTCTCTTTAGCCTGAGAACAGGCTCCCAAGGGGGCTCCATTAGGCAAAATTTTGCTGACCTGCTTCTTGTTATTGTAAACTCCTATGCAGAACTTGGATGTTGCATTTTTAAAAGCATTATGTCATCTTGTCACTAATTTACATAATTATCTCTACATCTTCATCTATAAGGGTTTATGGTATTTCAAAAGTGAAGTAGCTTTGTCTAATTATTTTTTAATTTAATAAATCTTTATTGTTCATATTATTACAATTGTTCCTCTTTTCCCCCCATAGCTCCCCTCCACCTGGTTCCCACACCACCCTCTACCTTTTACACCCCCTCCCATCCTCAATAGTTGTACAATTTTTCCAGTCTCTTCCTGCACGCCCCCATACCCTTTTCCCCTGAGAATTATCAGTCCATGCCCTTTCTATGCCCTTGATTCTATTATATTCACCAGTTTATTCTGTTCATCAGATTTTTTTATTCACTTGATTTTTAGATTCACTTGTTGATAGATATGTATTTGTTGTTCATAATTTTTATCTTTACCTTTTTTTTCGTCTTTCTCCTCTTAAAGAATACCTTTCAGCATTTCAATATTACTGGCTTGGTGATGATGAACTCCTTTAGCTTTTTCTTATCTGTGAAGCTCTTCATCTGCTCTTCAATTCTGAATGATAGTTTTGCTGTGTAGAGTAATCTTGGTTTTCAGTTGTTGCTATTCATCACTTTGAATATTTCTTGCCAATCCCTCTGGCCTGCATAGTTTCTATTGAGATATCAGCTGATAGTTGTATAGGTGCTCCCTTGTAGGTAACTATTTTTCTCTTGCTGCTTTTAATATTCTTTGTCTTTTACTCTTAAAATTTTCATTATGATGTGTCTTGGTGTGGTCCTCTTTGAATTCATTATGTTTGGGGTTCTCTGTGCTTCCTGGACTTATAAGTCTATCTCTTTCACCAGGTGGGGAACTTTTTAGTCATTATTTCTTCAAATAGGTTTTCAGTATCTTGTTCTCTCTCTTCTTCTGGCACCCCCAAAATTTTAATGTTGGTATGCTTGAAGTTGTCCCAGAGGCTCCTTACACTCTCTTCATATTTTTGAATTCTTGTTTCTTTTTGTTTTTCCGGTTGAGTGTTTTTTGCTTCTTTGTAATTCAAATCTTTGACTTGATTCTTATGATCCTCCAGTCTGCTGTTAGATCTCTATATTTTTTATTTCAGTCATTGTATGTTTAATTTCTAGTTGGTCCTTTTTCAGATCCTCGAGGGTCTCATTAAATTTATCAGCCTTTTCTAGGAAATTCTTAAAACACCTTATAACCGTGGTTTTTAACTCTATATCTAGTCATTTGCTTTCCTCCATTTCTTTCATTTGTAATATGTCTCCACATTTTCACTGCTTCCCTGAGTTGGTAGAGTGGCTTTGTGTGCTAGGTGTCCTATAGGACTCAGTGGCTCAGCCTCCCCAGTTACCGGAGGTGGACACTTTTGGTGCACTCCTTTATGGGTTGTTTGCACAGACTTGTTGTAGTTAAGCATTGATTGTTGTTGGTATCACTGGGAAGAATTGACCTCCAGGTCAGTTGGCTGTGAGGATCAGCTGTATCTACACTGAAAGAACTTCTGTGCTGGAGACACCTGTATGAGATAAGACTTGCAAAAGCCTCTGTGCTCAGCTTGGATGGGGAAGAGTCTCAGGGTGGAGCAGACAGCATTGGTTTCCCATCAGCCCTGCCCTAATAGGCCCTTGTGTCTCAGTGTCCCATGATAATCACTGCATCTCTGAGAGAAAGCCGCCCTTGAGTTCTGCCCGCTGCCAGATAGTCCAGTTTCTCCTGAATGAGTCTAGGTCCCCAAGGTCTTACCCAGAACTGGAGTTCAGTGTATTTGGGAGCTTTTATCTTTCTCTCACTTGAGAAAGCCCAGCCATGCACTCAGTTGCCAGGCCTCTCCACACATGTGTCTCAGTACCTCTGCTTCCTGCAGCTCCTGAGTCTCAGTGTGCTTTTCTCTTTCCTTCTATTTGTAGAATTTCCACTCATCCAGCCTTTCTGTGGTTCTGGATGATGTCCGTTTTGTCTTTTAGTTGTAGTTTTGAAATTGTTGTGTGAGGCAGCAGTTTAGGTGTTTACCTATGCCACCACCTTGGTTTCTCCTTCATCTAACTATTTAATGGAGATTGAAAAAAAGTAAATATTCTAAATCTGTAGTTTGGGATCTAGTCCTGCTGAATAGCCTTCTGGAATATTCTCCCATAGCACTGCACCCTTATCAAAGAATAAATTTAAGACCACAAGAGCTTAAGAAGGAGAAGGAGATGTGGAAGGAGAGGATAAGGATGGAAAGGAGGGGGTGAAGGGGTGGTTGTTGAATTATTATCTTGCCAGGCAAGAGAAAACAGCAGAGAAGACATTCATAGAAGGGTTCAGGAGAAGGGAGACAGAGGTTTTAAGCACTAGAAAAGTAGTGTGGTTCAGGTGGCAAGGCTAATTAAAGATGCCGAATTACAATGCCGGATAGGATGGAATGAAGCCATAAGACTAAATACAGTTGGCTAAAATAAGTCTCATTTATTCCTCCTAGAAAAGTAATAATTATATCCAATGAGGGCATCATACTAGAGTCACTCAAATTTATAGGTCCTTTCACTTACGCAGTTGTGATAAAACACTCCATTCACACACACACACACACACACACACACACACACACACACACACACACACATTTTCACAACACTGACCGGGAATAATGTTGTTGTAATTTAGAGGTAGTATAGCATGCCAGTTAAGAACGAGGGTCTGAAACCCAGGCTTGAACCCCAGATCTGCCACTTACGGGCTGTTTAGTGTTGGCAGGTTGTGTAAGCTCTCTCAGTTGTAGTTTCCTCATTGATAACATGGGGATAATAAAATTATTCCTTGATATGGTAGTTGTGGCAATTATATTAATATGTATTTAATGCTTAATAATTGCAAGATATTATTAGAACTAGCTTCCCTGTGGGGCCAGAGAAGGCAGTTGATGGGTAAGCTTGTTACTTTTTATCTCTCCCAAAAGAAATTTAGATTCCAGATTGGAAAATGAAACAAACATTCACTCAACACTCATTCAATCAACAATTTGCTTGTGTGCAGTATCTATTAGGTACCAGGTCTGGCAGAACTCACGGCCCAATGGGAAACACAGACACACAGGCAATTAAGAGTTTGTGTTAGGAGGAGTATAAATGAGGCATAATGAGAAACAAAAAATGGCTTATTTCACCAAGGAATTGGGACTGTCAAGACAGATAATTCTTTCGGAATCTGAAAGAAGGTGAGCTCAACTATAACTAAGAAACACTCAGGTACAAAGTTCTGGGAATATCATAGTCCCAGAGTTATAATTCTTTCCTATTTAGCCAGTATTTTTGAGAACTTCTTTTTGCAAGGACCTGGGAATATATGCACTTTTTTCCTCCAATGTTAAATATACTTTACTAAGAAAACCTTTCATCCTATGTGTGAAAAGTAACAGATTTCTGGGGGAACACATTTCAGGCAGGTCAATCAAAACTTATGAAACTTTGAACTAGAATTTTAAACACACATTAATAAACTCAATAAAAATATTAGTACAATTACATCTCTACCATCATTTGAGCTTAAATCTTTTGTGAGCCTTATGCCTCAGAATTTGGATTCCTTCCTGTATCTTCTCCTGGGAGACAAAGGTACTTAAGGACATTTATTTTTAATAGAGGTCAGTTTTATCAAAACTAAAGCCCAAATCTGAAGGAGATCAGATCATACCACCTCAAAATATGCCACTTTGGAATATTGATTATATGAGTTGAAGGCTCTTAAATAGCAGATACAAGGACTCTCTGAGTTCCCCCTTCCTACCTATAAAAGCAGGTCATGAAATTTCTAGTGAGGAAGGTGGCTGCCCTGCATCAGGAAAAGAGTATTCTTATTGACAGAGATGGGAAATTGATATCAAGAATAATTTGTTCAAACAACCTACTAAAAAAAAAATCCTTATCTTCCATTAGTCTTCCATATGTTTCCTAATAATGTTCCTACATTTACTGCCCCTAGCCCAAACCCCTTTTCCTTTGTCTTGTGCTTATCACCACAATTTACCACTTTTTGTTACAATGGTATAGAACTCTCAGCTCTAACCACTTCTTAAGGTCGTCATTTCTACAAAGGCTTTCATCCACATAAAAATATTAATACCAAATAAAACTGCTATACTTTTCTCTCTATTTTGTCACTTTATTTCTCAGGTCCAGCCACATAATCTAAGAGGAGGAAAAGTTTTTCTTCCCCTAAAAATCCAACAGTACCCTTCTACACCCATGACTGTTTGTCTTAAACACAGGGGAATATCTTTGCAATATCTTCATCTGTAATTGCAGTCTTTCCTAATAACTGACCATGGTAGAAAGTTAGCAGTGCTTGAAGCCACTAATTCATCTATTTTTTGCATGAAGAAATTTTTTTGGTTTTATCTTAAGATAGCTGTATGTTGCTAAATTTATTCTTTAATTGTAAGAAACCTTATATCTGATCATTTGAAACATTACATGCTGGACAAACTCACATACCAATCTACATGACTGCATGTCATTCATTGTCTTTATTTTTTTAAACCAATCACATTAAGAAATACATATTACTTTTGAGCAAATGCTATGACCAGGCATTGTCCCAAATCCCAAATTTAGTAGGAAAGGTAGTAACACAAAGTCAAATTGTAATCCCTTGAAATAATTGTTTTATTAGAGAGATAGAGAAGTGCTAGAAGAATTCATGGTGGACTGCAATTAAAATTTCTGGAACTAACTAAAAATTTTCTCAGGGCCCAGCTTGGTGGCTCAGTGGTTGAGTATTGCTCTATGAACCAGGAGGTCTTCATTTGATTCTTGGTCAGGGCACATGCCCTGGTAGGGGATGTGGAGGAGGCAACCAGTTGATTATTCTCATCATTGATGTTTCTATCTCTCTCTCCCTCTCTCTTCCTCTCTGAAATCAATACAAATATTTTTTAAAGTTTTCTCAGGGTTGTTATAACTTTTTCTCAGAATTTATAACTGAAGACACACCCAAAGAATGAAAAAAAAACCATTTCCAGGCACAGGGGCATCTGGAGTGCATCTCAAGAGGCAACTGTAAGTGCAAAAATTCAAAGTCACTCCCCAGAGCACACAAAGAAGAAAGCCACTTTGCCTCTCATTTCTCAGTGACTTTTTGATATTCCATCCCAACTCCCATGGTTCTAATAATCACTGAGAAAATTTGGGCCAGGCCTTATTTAATCAAAGTCAGCTTCTCTGTTTCCCTTCGAGGATGTTTTATGAGGTTGCTGCTTGTGGACAATGGAGATAAGATGGGATCAAGAAAACTGTCTCCAAAGCTGAAGTTGGCTACCATCCTAGGTATGGATGTGAACAATCTATTACCAAGAGTGGGTACCAGGACTCCACTTAAGGAGAAAAATACCTTCTTTTGGGAAAATAATATCACTGGTGTAGAGGTATGCAAACCTGTGGGCATGAGGGTTGGCAGAAACCAAGACCACAAAAGGTGAGTGATAAAATTCTCACCAGGAGACAAGAAGAAGATTTTAGCTTGGCCCACAGAGAAGCCAGGAAGATGCTGAGAAACCTTCTGCAAATGCTATGTAAATGACTGTGGTGGTGAAAAAATAATGCAATCGAATTTTATCAGCATACTCTAGTTATTTGCTCAATGGTGTCTAATGTAACTCTTCCCTGTGATCCTGAAACAGAAAAAAAAATTTTTTTTTATTTGTAGTTCTTTTAGAGGAAGAATCAAGGAGAAGTCCCACATAACACCAGGATGGAGACCAAAAATTCCCATTCCCACCTAATAGGAACAGAGATAAGAGAACATTTAAGAAGAACTTTGGACTTCGAAAGACCATGACCTTGGTGTAGAAATCGGTTTGGACTAAGTCAGGAAATACTATATTCCTCATTTAAGTCGTAAGGAATCAGGAGACTCCAGCCAGCACAAAGTTAAAACTACAACCTGTATTTACCTTAACTTCTAGTATCCTTTGTGCTATCCTCCTTACTGATAGCCATTTTATCTCGTTTGCACATAAAGACATTGTCCTTTGAAGATGTTCATTAGGTCACCATTTGCTCAAAAGGGACTAACAGGGAGTCATTTTATTGTTAGTATGTATTCCCAAGAAAAGACCTTCTAATAAGAAAGGAAACTAGCAGCTAATCATCTTTGTATCTCCAGCTATTCTTAAAGATAAGGTACTTGAAGCTCCAGTTTATGGCATTTTCATCTTTAGTATTCAACACTTAGCCTTTTGTTCGATAACTAATGAAATAAGCACCTTTTTGTAAGTTTACTGGCCAGTGGGATATTCCCTTTTTGTGAAGTGTCTGTTCAAGTCTTTTGCTCATTTTTTGTCTGTCTTTTTCTCACTGATTTGTGGAAGTTCCTTATATACTCTGGATATGAGTCATTTGCCATGTATCCTATCTAATAAAAGAGTAATATGCAGATTGACCATCACTCCAACACACAAGAGGGCTGCCCCCATGTGGTCAAAGATCCTGCCCCCATGTGGACACAAGATGGCCACCACAAGATGGGAGGTTCCAGGCCTGCAAGGGAGGGCAGTTGTGGGTGATCAGGTCAGCAGGGGAGGGCAGTTGGGAGGGACCAGGCCTGCAAGGGAGGGCAGTTGGGGGCAATCAAGCCTGCAGGGGAGGGCAGTTAGGAGTGACCAGGCCAGCAGAGGAGGGAAATTAGGGGCAAATAAGCTGATAGGGGAGCAGTTAGACATCAATTAGGCTGGCACAGTAGTGGTTAGAGGGTGATCAGGCTGGCAGGCAGAAGCGGTTAGGGGCAATCAGGGAGGCAGGCAGGTGAGCAGTTTGGAGCTAGAAGTCCTGGATTGTAAGAAGGATGTCCGATGGCCCCTTTAGGCCTGATAAACAGGTAGTCAGACATCCCTCGAGGGGTCCCAGATTGGAGAGGGTGTAGGCTGAGCTGAGGAACATCCCTCCCCGCTCCCCCCCACCGCACCCCCCATGCACAAATTTTGTGCACTGGGCCACTAGTATATAATATGTACGTGTATTTGAAATATGTCTTCCCCTATTCTTTTAGTTGTTTATGCACATTTTCTATTTAAGCTAGACCGGAACTCTTTAATGCCTGAAAGTAGTACATCCCTATTGTTAATGAGAGATTCTCTTGGCTGCCTTTAAGAGACAGAACAGGGAGCTATGACAAAATAGCTCAGAGGACTGCAATGAAGGAGAGGAACCAATTACTCTGTGTGTCACCACCAGGCTCAACTGACATCTATACATGCCTTCATTAAGCCACTCAGCAAAACTATCACCCTCATTTCACAGACAGCAAAACCAACATTTGAGAGGCTCTTAAATGTACCCACAAATATACGCCATGTATGGCTAACTTCTCAAATCAGCCACTCTCATAAATCGTTTGCCAGAATTTGAAAGCAAGACATACAGCATCAGAACCCAAATACTGCTAAGCATAATGTTTCACTACCCTGGCCTGGCATCTTATGTGGGATTGTAGAAAAATGAATGAAGTCTTGGCTTGCTCCATTGGAAAGTTTTGAACACATAGGCCAGTGGTTGGCAAACCACGGCTCTCGAACCACATGCAGCTCTATGGCCCCATGAGTGAGGCTCTTCCATAAAATACCATGGCCTGGGTGAGTCTATTTTGAAGAAGAGGTGTTAGAAGTTTAAGTTTAAAAATTTTGGCTCTCAAAAGAAATTTCAGTCATTGTATTGCTGATATTTGGCTCTATCGACTAATGAGTTTGCTGAGCACTGACCTAGGCTAACTGAGGCCTTTAAGTGCCAGGGCAGAAAAGCTTTATTATCCCCACTGTCTTTACAGGGAGATTGCTGTCCTGTGTTCGTCACGGGACCTTCTTAGCAACTAGCCCATGACTAGGTTTTTGATAAATGCTTCCTGGAGGAACAGACAAATGAAGGAATAAACGAACGCTGGCGGGCAGAGGGGAAACCCTGAGTTCTAACGTTGGCTTTCTTCTAAGGACACCGCCAGTGATGAAATGGGCCTCCTCGTGTCCTCAGGCGTTGGGAAAATAATCCAGGTTCCAGATGTCCCAGAAGACTACATCGGCCGAATTACTTCATGCTGTCACTTCTGAGACTAACCTTGGTACTGACAAAAAAATAGGCGAACCCAACAGCTGCAGCAATAAAATGTACTGTGGGCACTGGCTGCGCGGTGCCAGCCAAACGGAGCAGGGGATTTTAAGAGTTGGGTGGAGATACGGCAGGAAGCTAGCTTCAGTTCTCCTGACTTCAGCAAAGGGGGAGGGTGGGGGGAAGAGAGGAAAACATTAGCAAGTGTTAGGCGTGGCAAGGAACAGTGACACCTGATTTAGCTCATCCCAACAAACGTCACACGTGTATATTTTGACGTGTAAGTACTAGAGCTTTGTTTTGGAGCCGGTGCCCACGTGCATACAAAGCTCATGAAACTACACAGGGCACCAGTGGGTTGAAAAGTGCTGGAGCCCCGGTTTGTCTATAGAACTGGCTGCTATCCCAGGCCAAGCAGCAGCCGTTTGGATAATGAGGGAGGCCATTAAAAAAAAAAGTTGGAAAGATCCCTGAGATGAGGCACAGGACACCATGGTTTCCTCCCCATTTTGACCACTTACTTGCTCTATCATCTGGAAAAAGTCATTCATTTGCTCTCTGTCCCAGCTTTGTCAACCATAAAATGAAGCTGGTCGTATCTTCCCTTTTTATCTCACAAGGCAAGTAAAATGATCTAATGCCTATAGGTCATAGATCTATAATCCCTCGACAAATTATAAAATATAAAAAGCTGAGACAACTTGAAGTTTTTTCTTAGGTCTTTTGGCAGCAAAACTTCATCGGACATGAACAGAATTGGTGGTGAAACCCAACCTGAACCAATCTGAAGCTTTTTATTTATTTAGTCCGATTTGGTGAATATTCATAACTTTCATCGCTGAAATGCTAATGACATTGATTAAGTGTGCTTCTCAAGACCCTTTAGGACTTTTATAAAGTTTAGGGACTATATGCTGCTTTAACTTTCTAAAAATAAAAATAATCCGAGTTTTAAAGGTCAGTGGATTTGCAAATGCATAAAAAATAAAATATAATCAAATGCCTAGATTTTTAAAATCATGGTCCAAACTGCTTAACCTTCAACTTAAATTTTCTCATACACATAAGGCCATATCTTATTCTTAAAAAGGTTCCCAGTAGGGTCACTTTTTTCCATGAAGAACAACAGTCAGTATCCAGGGCTTATGACCTTTATAAGAGTCTATAAAAATATAAAAACTGAATAAAACACAAAGCTATTAGCTTCAAAACATGAAAATAAAACTATAAAACAAAATCTACAAAATGTAGACCACAAAAAAATCTACAAAACTTCAAACCAACTACTTCATCAGTAGTCAGATTCAGTATTCATAAAATAACACTGTAATTAAAAACAATTTATAGATACAATTTTACTCACTTTGCAAGAATATGCATGTATGCACAATTGAGGAAAAATCATAGCTCCTTATAAAT
Source organism: Antrozous pallidus (assembly GCA_027563665.1). Taxonomy (NCBI): domain Eukaryota; kingdom Metazoa; phylum Chordata; class Mammalia; order Chiroptera; family Vespertilionidae; genus Antrozous; species Antrozous pallidus. The sequence goes on along the minus strand of CM050524.1, from coordinate 47,191,756 downwards.
TGTATTTGTTCTTGAAGTCAAAGGATACTGAAGGTAAAGTAACAAAAATTCTTCCAAATGTTTTTAGAAAAATAATGTTTAATGTGATATGTAAATGTGATTTAATGTTTTTTATAAATTTGATCTTATAATAGTTACAATGTTCAAGTTGACTATGAAGAGATGTGCCAACTATCAATATAAACTCTAAGAAGAATAAATAAATATTGGGGTCTAGGTATCTTGAGGAGCAACTTAGTTTTCTTAACAGCTGAGTTTTCTGATTCCTTTCTCAGTAACAGAGATAAACATCACTAATCAAACAAGCATGAGTCTGGAGACACTCTCTTGAAGGGGGCAGGAACTAATATGACCTGTGAACCAAAGAATTCATCTTCATTTGGATCACTAAATCGATTCCAATGCAACCTCTAATGGTGGCAAATGAATGCTGGTCTAACTCTCGGATTGTCTACACTGAATTGTTAGTTCCATGAGTATAAGCAATGATTCAGACCACACCCTTAAGCACAGAAGTATGAGTCCACTGCCAAGTTGTGGAAATGACCTAGCTTTCATTATGGCATACTTTAGATTTCAAAAACTAAATTCTAGGGGATTTTGTTCACTGTTTTATAATTTAGTACTATTATATCATTTAATACTCATAATATCCTGTGAGTTAGCTACAATCATTTCCCACATTTTACAGATAAAACAAGAATTGAGAGATTCAGTAGCATTCTCAAGATCAAGCTAGTGACATACCTGAGATGTCAATGTACTGTCTCTGAGTCAGAGTTCTTAACCTTTATTGTGGTGAGAATTCCCAGCCTCCCCCATTCAAAGTCACAAGCGCATTATTCTCAACATCCCTTCCACCCCGCAGTGTGAGAAATTTTTGCATGCACACATACACACACACATGAATACGCATCTTATAAAAGATAAATATATCTATCTTATACAACTCTCTCACTATGAAACTAAAGATTTTTTTTTGACTAATCATATTACTCTGAGCCCAAATCCTATAGTATTTTATTTCCCAAATTTCAAAGAGACATGCTTGGAGATTGTGCAGCCAAAAGGAGATAAGTAGCTCAATCAGGCACCGCTAGAATGCAGCAATAGTGATTCGGGGGAGACTATAGCTCAGAGCAGCAGCAAAGCCAGTCAAGCCCTTGTTCCTTCTCCAGGCAGCATTCGGCAGCTGAAGAAGAAAGACACCAAGTCCCTTGCCACTGAACCACAAATTGTTAAGAACAACTGCCCAGCTTTTATTGTCTTCATTTTCTAGAGCTTCCCTTGCCTGATATTAGCAGGGGAGGCTTCTGCACCTCAGGTGTTCACACCTAATTTGCTTACGGGTATTTATATTATTGAGGGGAGTCATAGTGAAGGAGGACTCCTGGTTTCTCTAACTTATTCCATTCTCCTGTGCCCCAAAACGTTGAAGATGTCTGTCCATTCATCCCAATGAAAACCCTCTTAGATCTTAAAGGCACACATTGTTGTTGCGCACGCCTGCTTCCCTTTAGGTGAAAAGGAAGAGGTGACCAAACTCTGGGGAAAAGTATATCTTGGCTAACATCAAAGTGTCAGTATCAGACTAATACTTCAATCTCTTCTTGTTCAACTCATCACTTCTTCCAACAGCAAAACTTTTATTCATATGTTATTTACTCATAAGGGGCCTTTAATACCCACTAATGTTCCAATAAATAGTCTCATTCACTGCTCATTCAATAATAGATGTGTTAGAATCTCCACTTGTGGTGACATAAACAAAAATAATACAGGACGGATATTTCCCAGCCTTGTTTTTCTATTCAGCATTAATGGTATCTCTTAATACTTTTACAGAAATCCCACTATTTACCATAAGAGGAAAGAATCAAGAAGAAATCTGAGTTTATGCCTTCAATGAAATGAGTATTTGGCTGCTGAGCTAACAGCTCTATCGGGGACTTTTTGCAGGAGCAGCTATCTTAAAGGAACTCAAGGAGTTTTAGTCTAGGCAGGTGCTTTGAACTGGATAAATAGGTTTATATTGAAGTTAATTGTAGACCTATTTGAACAGAGGTTAAGTTCTACACATAGCAAAATTGAATGATATCATGCCATCAAACCTACTCTTGAAAATCCCTTAGGAAAGCATTGTATTGGATAGCTGTACCGGTTAATAATGCGGATTTTTTTCAATAGATGGAATTACACATATGTTGACATATATGCCACTTAATATGCATGTTATTTTGTTGTATTGATAACAAGCTTCAAAACTTCATTATGTCAAATTTTCTGGAGGTGTTAACGTCATAGATATTTTTACGCTTAAAAATGTCGAATTTCATGCCAAAAAAAGAACATTTGTGGGAAGTTTTAATTCATTACTTATTTTGAAGAAAAGTACTGCTGAAAGTTATTGTATACTTCAGGAAGCTGATGGTGAACATGCTCCAACTCAAGATACTTGTGAATGCCGGTTTAAACACTTTAAAAGTGATGATTTCATGTAAAAGACAAAGAATATCCAGGTCAACTGAAAAAGTTTGAAGACCAACAATTACAAGCATTATTGGATGAAGATGGGTGTCATACTCAAAAACAACTTGCAGAAAGATTAAACGTTGCTCAGCAAACAATTTTCAATCATTTACAAGCAATGGGAAACATTTTAAAGGAAGGAAAATGGGTACCACATCAACTGATATATATACATATATATCCATGTATTTGACATGTTTTTTCCTCTACAGACAAAACAGATCTCTATTTCTTTTGGCATCCAATGGTAGATCATTTACATTTATGAATCATATTGTACAAAAATGTGCATCTTTGAACAATAACATCACACACAGAACAGCAAGATGAGGGTCTTATGGTAATAGTGATATTTTGGGTAACAGGAGATATGTCAATTCATCTCTCCAGTGTTTGTTTATTGAAAAGACAGTCAAGTGGAATCACTGACACTACTTAAATCTTTGTTCCTCCCCACTTCCTCTTTATTTCTCCCAGCTATTTTTTTCTGATAGCATTCATTTACGACTGTTTAGAGTCCAAATAAATCTTGAAATTACTTTAAGGAAATGGTGGTTGTCATTCAATAATCTCAGTTCCACCTCTTTTTAAAAAAGAATAATACAGTGTAATACCCTGAAGGTCCATCTACATTGTTGCAAAATAGCATGATTACTTTCCTTTTAATGGCTAAATATTGTTCCAGGGATGGTAGGATAAGACATCACTGATTATGACTGGTTTAGACTTACAATACAAGGCACAGCATCCAGCTCTGGGGGACATAATAAAGCGGAAATAGGACACAAGGCAAGGGAACAAACACACCTGTTTAATAATGAGGGTGAGAATATAATTTGTTATCCAAATCAAGATACTTTTGAGAATGAAAGGGGGGGTGCTACTAATAATTGCCCCAAGACAATATGCGTAAATTGTAATCTGGTCAAACAGGGAGGATGGTCACCCTATAAACAAGCCATTCTACAAATTTTCCTGAAGTTATTTCTACAGAGCAAAATTGAAAATAAACACAGATGACACCATCATGACCACAAAGCACATCTGTTTGTAGAAAATTTGGATCTATTTTTGGAAGTGGGAGAAAATGTAATTATTATCTTATCTTTGAAAGGATGATCCAAACATAATAAAATTTTATGTAGCCAGAACCTGTTTAAAAAAACTGCCTGTATGTTGATAATTATCGTAGCTGGGTAAATGGTTACACTGTGTTCATTACCTTATTCTCTCTACGTTCATACATGTTTAGAAATTTCATCGTAATGATTTTTTAAAGTCAAAAAAGTTAACTCCAATGTTTCCATTAATATTACACTGACTGAATACTAATTTTTAAATACACGAATAAATTGTTTGATTAAATGCTTACTATAAAATTACTATGAGAGATTTAAAAAGTGTGATTATGAGAATGATTTCAGTGTCAAGTATTCTCAAATTACCTAAGTAAATAAACAGTGTTGTTGCAAGAATTTCTCTATTGAGGGACTTGGGGATATAAATCCAATTTGAGAGAAAAAATCAGATATTCTGTCTTGAAGCTCTGTTTACATAGAAGTCATATTATTTTCATTTATATTTCAGGTTGATTTTGAATGGCCTGGGGTAAATGTGACGGAGCTTATGGGATATTAGGCTTCCTGTATGAGTCACAAGAGGTTGGAATCTACTAAAGAAATAAATTAAACCACTCAAATCTCAGTGGTTTAAGAACAACAAAGGCTTGTTTATGGCTTGTTCTGCTGCCCATTACGGATTAATGAGGCTGGGGCTCACTCAGTCAAGGATACAGGTGGATGGATACTCTCTCATTTGACAATTGCAACATCTGGAATACCTCTTTCTCTTTCCTCATGTCAGGCAATAGAGACCTGAGAATTACACATGAACTTTCTATTGCCTCAGAACATAAGCAACATGCTACTTCCACTATCATTTCATTGGCTGAAATGTGCCCTACAGGGCCTTTTGCCTGCAGTGGGAAATTGCAATCTAAGGGGGCAAATGGTATAATTGGTGACCATTAAGATTTCCACTATATCCCAACCACGCCTTTGGTCAATACTGTAAAAATAAAAGTGCAGCTCTTGATTTCTGGTGTCTTAAATTGTAGAATCTGCACTGCACACTGAAGGGGAATTAAATGGCATCCATGTGTCTGAAAATATTTGTTAACAAATTCCTAGGAAGAGAAGATTGAAGAGGAAATTTCTGCCTTTTTCAAGCACTAAATAATGTTTGTTTTTATAGAAGAGGCATGGTTAATGCAAATAAATATTCACAAATCAACACAGCTGACCTTTTAATTGCTAACACTTCCCCTGGCCATTGCTGAAGAGAATAGTAATGCTTATTTTAAGGTGAGTGATTGCTTTGGTTACCTGTGTCTGCATCACCAATTACCAGCAGGGCTCAGTTGGGTGGTTTCACAGGGGGTCTTTCAGGCAATTGCAGTCAGATGGTGGCTAGAATTATAATCATCTGAAGGTATCCTTTCTCAGAGACCCAACATTTCTGCTGGGATGACTGACACAGCTGAGGGCTGGCTGGGCATCCTTCCTTTTACACAGCCTCTCCACAAGACTAGCTTGGACCTCCATGCAACATGGCCTCCTCATGATTGCTGGGCTTCTACATGGAAGGTGGTTTCTCCTAAAATAAGCATTCCAAGAACACAAGGCTAATGCTACAAGGCTTTTCAGCACCGAGGCTTAGTCCCTCAGTATCACTGCACTGCATCCCACTGATCAGCAGTGAGTCAGAGAGCCAGCTGAGCTCCAAAGAGAGCTAAGGGGTGAATATTAGGAGCATGGTTCATTGGGGCACCATCGTTGGAGACAAGCTATTATTAACCAGTCATTTCATTTATCAGACCCTAATTTCCTACCCTCTAAATCATTCATTGTCAAATACAAGTCCATATTTGAAAGGATTTATATTTCCTCAAGTTTGCTTTTCTAGTTTTTTTCCTTATTCTTTAAAAACAATCTATAAACAGAACATGACAGTTTGCATATGCCTAAGAACTGTTTTTGCAGATCTTCCCTGATCTCCCGATTTATAATGCTAATATGTCAACCAGATGTCAGTTCTAAGTTAAGGGCATTGCAACCTTACTATTCTGGTCAAATTCTCAAATACATGAGATCAAGGATCAGGATGAATGCAAGGATCAGAGAGGATAGTATAGGCTTTCCATTTTCCATACACAATCATACAGATGGTGTGTGTGTGTGTGTGTGTGTGTGTGTGTGTGTGTGTGTGTGTAATATAAAGTAGATTGGCATAACTTCCTAGGCCAAGGAGATCCCCACTTAACAAAACAATTCACAAACATCAACATAAGATTAGACATGGTTGCTTCATAACTCTTATTGAATGAGACAAAAACAAGGTTACTTCATAATTATATCAAAGCTATAAGACCTCTGCTCAAATCATAAAACTGACCAAGCATGCCCCACACTCATGTAGCATCAATGACTAAGGCATCTTTTTTTTTTACAAACAAAATTTTTTATTGACTTCAGAGAGGAAGGAAAATGGAGAGAGAGATAGAAACATCAATGATCAGAAACATTGATTGGCTGCCTCCTATTCACCCCTTACTGGGGATCAAGCCTGCAACCCAGTTGTGCCCTTGACCAGAATCGAACTCAGAGCATGCTCTGATCCAAACCAGCTAGGACAGTGACTGATGCTTCTTGAATGAGTAGGTACCTACCTATGTGCCAATTTACTCATGACTGTATCTACGCTTATGTCTATCTGAGATTTGTTTGTAAATTTTATTCAGACACAAGCATATAGATCTGAAAAAATAGATGAAGATCCACTTTCTTTAGTGACTATAAATCCATGACTCAATTTTTTTTCTGCTAAGTGTTCTGCTGATGCCAGGAATCAGAAAAAGACACAACGATGAAAACAAGAATTGAGTTGCACTTGTATTTTCAACCTCAGGCTGAGAATGTGTTAGGTACTTTCAAAGCCAGTAAGCCTATTACATTGCAAACACAAAAGACAAAGGTTTTTGCAATAAACACAAATTTAAAAGGGAAAGATTAGAGCATGAGTAGCAAAGAGGAATAATTATTCAGTGTGGGATAGGGTGTAAAGGGATTACCACCCACCAGGCCAGCCCGGGAGAATAAACTGCTCAGCAGCTGCAAGGCTGGTGATCCTGCAAATATTCACATAATATTTCTAAAATTAAAAGCCACTGTTTTAGAAACAAAAGGATGAAGTGCTACATGCCATTGTAGGCGTATCTGTCAGAAAACAGTCAGAAATCTGTGGGGAAAACAGAGCAGTCCAGGAGAAGGGATTTAATGCAGGAAACTTGGTATTAGGGTTTCAAAGGAGAGCTAGAAAACAGATAGGGAAGAGTGAGGGACACTGCTACCTCCCCTAAAGCTGGGGGTTTGGGGGTCACAGGGGATTTTATCTACAGGGCGAAAGCCTTACAGAACTGGATCAACAATGAGGCTCAGACCAGGGAGAGGTACTACCCACAGCAACAGAGAAGGAAAAATATATCCTGGATTTTCTCTCCCTATCTCTTTCCAACTCACCAACAATGCTGCCCACTCGGGGAGCCTTTGTAGGAGTCAATGAGCCAGGAAGTCTGGATAAGCAGATGTCAAGGGGTGAGTATGGATAGTTCTGGAAGCAAAAGGAACACATGACCTGCGCAATAGGCAGAAACTTAACAGAATTCAGTCATGCACCACAAAACGATGTTTTGGTCAAGGACTTTTTAGCCATCTTAACATCATAGGTGTGGTAACACTGTAGTCATCACACACATCCTAGCCATCTGCAATGCCGTAGCTGTTTAAACGTTATAATGCCACTCATTTCTCAGATGTTTGTGGTGATGCTGGTATAAATAAACCTACCAGGCTGCCCATCATAGAAAGTATAGCGGATACAATAATGGTGGTAGGCTATACTATCTAGGTCTATGTAAGCACACTTTATGACATTTGCATAATGACAAAGTCACCTAATGACAAAAATTTGTACCACTCCTTGCACTTAGAATTAAAGGGAATCCTCCATACAAAAGATATGTCTCAAATATTAGTTTTAATCAGGGTACCATTTGAAAATGCTGTCAAGTTATGGCCCCACCAATCAACCCTGCCTCTGCTTAATTTGGCTCAAGTAGTGATAGGCAACCATGGGCCCACTGTGTCCGGTTTCAGAATGATGACATCAATGATCTCATCTGTAAAACTGAATGAGTTCCAGAGCGGGGATGGAGGGAAAGACAAACAATGCAGGCCAACTACATCATATAACCTTGGACATCATCATCTCTGGGTCTCACTTTCATTAGACTCTGACGATTTCTATCATATCATATCATATCATATCATATCATATCATATCATATCATATCACGTCATATTATAACATCCATCATTAAGGTGAGTGCAGAGAAGTGAGTAGTAACTTGCTCAACTAGGTCTCTGGGAAATGTGAGAACAAAAATCAGAAATACTGATTCATAACCCAACGTGCATTTTCAAGTTACGCTTACTACAATAGGAAGTAAAGGACACCTGCATATTTAAAGAAATCTCTTGATCTGGCACCACCGCCTTTCTGCACTTCTCTAAGCTTAGACCCATGAAGCAAAACCTACCTCTTTTCAAAGGTACCAGAAACTAAAGCATTCACAGGAAATCTGAGGCCAATGAAGGCAGAGAAAGATATCACATCAGCTTTTTATCCCCACCAACCAAGATTTGAACTATGATCAAATCTTGCATGATGAAAGAATTTATTTTTCCCTTATTAATTTTATTCAATGTTGTGTTATTGATAAGTGTTACTTTCTAGATGCAACGAGAAGAGGAAAAGGGGTATACAAGAAGAGTTTTCACATTATGCTGATGTTGAAATAAATGATCAGCAATACCAAATATCTGCAAAGGTCAATAAAATGAGGGAGAAAATGTGAATATAATCCATTTATAATGCACCTCTCTTATAATCACTATATCCAGACTTGGTGACATGAAAAGTCTCAGAGAGAATCCTGACGTATAAAGCAAAGGACAAAAGGGAGTTTCTTTCTATCTGGTCTCATAACCAGGAGGTCATCTGAATGCAAGTCCTACTCAGCTTTTAGCATCTACATTTTGTGGTCTCGCCATGTGCTGCTTCAGAAAGAAAGCCCTGTGGTCGGTGTGTCACCTGTAAAAACTGCTCACCTACAGTTTAAATACAGAACCACACAGTGCCCTGCTGGTCTCACTGCCCCAAAAGCAGTTAATCAATATTCAGTGTTGTTTGACCTGAAGGGAGTTTGTTGATTACCTCCAGTGACTAGACCAAAAAAAATAAAAAGAAAGGGACTCTAATATTAGTGCATTTTCTGACATATTGGTGTATACACAGACAGAGACACATGTGCCATAAACATACGTGCATGTATGCACACCCATGTGGGAGCATACATGATTTCCTGTAGTAAAAGGAACAGGAAGGATCATCTTTGGTTGAAGGAAAAAAGGACAAGTTCACTCAATTCCAATCATTTTTAAATTGATTTCATCAGCTACTCACAAGGAAGGCTGTGAAGAGGGAACTTGGGTCTTTTCCAGTCTTTTCCCTCCTCACATAGCCCTGACCCCAAACTGCACAGACCTCTGTGGAGGGAGCCACCTTCGAGGGCAGAGGAGACATGAACCCAATCCCTTCCACACTTGCCCAGTGACAAAACCAAGTCAGTTTACATAAAATTCACGGAAAAGCGAGTATGCCAAGGCTATTAAGGGAGCACATTACCTGATGTGGCTGTGAGCTGGACCATCTGCTGTAGGAAGGAGCACCTGAGGCCTTGCTGGCTGACGTTCTCTGCAGAAGGGAGGGGAAAAGAAAAGATTTCATGTGGTCACAGAAATAGAACACACTTTCTGTTTCTCCAAACCAAATGGATTCTGTGTCCACAGATCCAAACATGGACGCAGCTGGGACTCTGTCTGAACTTAACCCTTGTTTCCTTTCTTTTGAAACAAGTGTAAGAATGTGGACACCAGGGTCAAAATGTCTCGATCCAAGTCTCAGTTTGCACTAGTTGTTGGACCTGATGCAAGTCACCCAAGCGCTGCGCTGTCTCAACGTCCCCTTCTGTGAGACAGACAGGAATCAGAATTTTTGTCCTGGCATCACTGTGAAGATCCAAAATGATAGCAGGTGGGAAGCACTTTGTACCGTAAAGTGCTCTAAATATGTAAGGCATTCATTCAACAGGAAGAAAATAAGGCAGGCTATTGTCAGTTTCTGCTTGAAACACAAACTGGTGCACTGATATCCAAGTTAACACATGAGGTCATTTGAGAGTCAGCTATTCTTGTGATAAAAAAGACCCTTTACACCGGCCGGTATGGCTCCCCAGTTGAGTGTTGACCTATGAACCAGGAGGTTATGGTTCTATTCCAGGTCAGGGCACATGCCCGGGTTGTAGGCTTGATCCCCATTGTGGGGCATACAGGACCAGCGGATCAATGATTCTCTCTCATCATTGGTGTTTCTCTCTCTCTCCCTCTCCCTTCCTCTCTAAAAAAATATCAACAAAAACATTTTTTAAAATACCCTTTATCTTCGAAAAAAACAGGACCATATCTTTGTTACCAGCTCCTTGGGATTGGAAAACATCACAGGCTCGCTGTAGAACAGCTAATCCAAACCCATTCTTAAAACCATTTTTCTTTGCCTGCTTCTAAGATAGAGGCTAGAAAACCAAAATACTCACTTTCTCAGCCTTCCCTCCCTCTAGTTCTGGCCAATGAGACATGAGTATAAGTTTTCAGGGGTTGGAGGAAAGTTCTGAGAAATCTTGTATGCTTTTTATAACAGGGAAAAGACAATATCTCCCCATCACTCTTCTGAGTATAGATTAGCTACATGGAGCTGGAGCAAGCATTTTGCGACCAGGAGGAAAAAGTTAAGAGAAGAACAGAGAGGTGAACCCTGATCTTGTGAAACGCTTCACATTGCTCCTTTGGCCTAAACTGCCTTTGTGTGACTGACCACATCCATATTTTCTGTTACTTAAGGAGTGTAATGATATACCCTGCTAGCTCGTTGAAATTAAGAGACAACTTCCATGATTTCAATTCCTTGGGAACTTGTGGATGCTTCAGACAGAGAGGACCTAATGGCAGAGGCACAAAGATGCAAAAGCAATCGCTGTGTTTAGAAAATGATCAGGAGATCAATACAGTATTCCCAGGCCCTGGGTTCACCATCACCGCATCTCATCTGCCTTTCAGGACCGCTGGGCAATTCTGTGCTGGCCTTTGCTGGTTCCCACTGCTCTCCTCCTGCACCTCTGCCACAGGGAGGCTGACTGGCATATTGGCTAAAGGCTCTATTCTGCAGTTCAGCTTTCCTGTAGCACCAGCCCATCTGAGGGGGCAGTGCTGGGACCTGCTCTCAGGCCCTCCCTAACTTGCCTGCTCCATGGAGGTGAATGGGGCTGGGCCTGGTAGCCAAGTGTGGGAGGAGCATTTCAGTGTTCAGCTTGGCTAAAGGGAGAACTATGGAGGAAGGAGCAAGAAATCCAACTAGAGGCTTACTCCTATTTCCTCAATGAGAAGCAATAGGAATGACCATGGAAGGTATCCAACTTGACCCATGTGAGACCGAGTATCTTCTCAGATGCTGTTTTCCTGATTGTAAAATAGGTTAAGTTAGATGCTCCCCACGCTCCTTTCTTATCCAGCCCCAAATCTATTCCAGCAAACGATATTCACTTTAAAAATATATGTGATTACTGCTTAGAGTGGCAACCCTGAATTTCCATGGAAATTCAATATTATGTGTTTAAAATACCCCCCCCCAATTATTCTTGAAACTGGAAAATGCTAGTAACCCAGAAGAGTCCCTTCCCTGAATACTTGAATAGACTCCAAGTTCCTGACATTTTTTAGGAAGGGGCTATTGGCTGGTTTTCTAGCCCAATAATTTGGCCTTTGGCAGAGCTTTGAGTCTCCTGAAAGACTTAGGAATTCACCGTCAGACTAATTTTCAAGATATGCTTTGAGAACAGAACTCATCATTGTTTCAAACGACAATACAGGTTTCTAAAATTATAACAATAAATTTTGCATTTATTATCAGGAAAGTGAAGTTTTTAAAAAATTAAGTTATAATTGAAATGTTATTGTATAAGTGTAAGGTACACAATGTGTTGAGTGGTACATTTACATATTGCAATATGATTACTAACAGAATGATATGATTTCTAACACCTATCACATTGCATAATTATAATTTCTTTTGTGTGATGAGAACAATTAAGATGTAGTCTCTTAACTTTAAAGGTGATAATACAGCACTGTTGATTATAGTCTGTAAGCTGTGCATTAGCTCTCCAGGACTCATATCTGCCAGCTGTAAGATTGTTCCCTTACACATTATTTTCCAAATTCCTGCACCCTGGCCCCTGGTAATTACCATTCCACTCTTTGTTTTAAAAACTTTGGTTTTTTAATGTTTTACATAAAAGTGACATCACATAGTATTTTTTTTCACTGTCTGACTTACTCATTTAGTACACAGATTGTTTCCCTCTCTTGGTCATTGTAAATAATGCTTAATAAACATGGAGTGTCAATATATCTTTGTTATCCCATTTATACTTTATATATATATATATATATATATATATATATATATATATATATATATATATCTCCAGACATGAAGCTACTGGATCATATCAAAGTTCTGTTTTAAATTTTTTGAGGATCCTCCATAGTGTTTCCATAGTGGCTGAACCAATTTATAGTCCCATCAACAGTGCACAGGAGTTCCCTTTCCTCCACGTTCTCACCAACACTTGTTACCTCTTGTCTTCTTCAAAGCTTTGGGGGTTTTTTTTTGGTTTTGTTTTTCATCAAAACAGAATTGTGGCAATCAAAGTCAAGATCTGAGCACTGATGTCCAAAAGCATTTTTTTAAAAAATGAGCTGTGTGACCTGGAGGAGATGACCCAGATTATTATGTAACCTTGAAGGAGGAAGGGCAGAAGATGGATATTGTGGGCTTGAGCGCAACAATTACTCCATCTGAAACGCCCATTTCTCCACTCTCGGTAAGTGTCGCAGTATTTCCATGTCCACACTTAGCTTTTCTCTAAAGGTCACACTGCATTTCAGCACTGACACAGCGTAATTAACTTTATAATGGTAATTGCAGGCTATTGTGACTCACGTACTCCATGTCCTTTCTAGGGTTAAGGATAAATGTGAAAGGCCAGAGAAACAATGAGACAATTGGTCAACATACATTACATATTTTAGAGATGTGACAATGTTCAGAACTGCACCACATCTGCTCATGGATGTCACTGCATTCAAAAACAGGTCTCATAACATGGGTTTCTTTCATGTGTTTTTTGAATACACTAGCTATAATGTGTGGTTTGGAGTTCAGCCTAGACCCGTAGTCAGCAAACTGCGGCTCACGAGCCACATGCAACCCTTTGGCCCCTTGAATGTGGCTTTGCCACAAAATATCCTGGCCTGGGCAAGTCTATTTTGAAGAAGTGGCATTAGAAGAAGTTTTAAAAATTTGGCTCTCAAAAGAAATTTCAATCGTTGTACTGTTGATATTTGGCTCTGTTGACTAATGAGTTTGCCGACCACTGGCCTAGACTAAAGTCAACTCATCTGACTAACCAGGTAAGTAATTGTTCCTTATCCTCAGTTGCCTCCTATTAGTGCCCTTAAGAATATATATATATATATATATATATATATATATATATATATATAATATATAGCTAATATGCCAAATGTCCGACTGTCCACCAACTGTCCAACTGGTCACTATGACACGCACTGACCACCATGGGGCAGACACTCAATGCAGGAGCTACAGTAAGATGCACTGACACCACGGACTTGATGCCCACAAAATAATACTTGGCTTTCCCCAAGTGGGACATAGGCCCCACCACCGGAGCAACAGCCTACTGAATCACAGCTGATGCTATCAAAACCCTCTGGTACAAATTCAGCCCACAGCCCAGCCAAGCCCAGACTGGAAATGGTCACTGTGGGTGCTGGGCAATGATGTCATGCAGAAATGCCCGGCTTCCTTTCCCTAGTGACGACTAGCCTCCTCACAGTTTCTTCAGCCCAGGAACATGACTTGTTTTATAGCCAAGTGCAAACATTTCACAGTTTAACCAAATGTCTGTGAAGAATGTTCCCATACGTCATCTCATTTGATTCTTACAGAAGTCCTGGAGTAGGTAGATAGGAGACTCTGAGGAATCCTATTTCCTTTTCATTAGCTGGAAAATGGAGATTTAGAAAGCTTAGAACCTTGACCCAACTGAAAAGTAAGAATTGCTGGACCTTGAAAATGAGTTCAGGTCTTCTCACTGCACAGAATGTAGTCAAACACTTCTGCAGCTTAATATTTTACCCTTCATTCTTTCTGCGTGATCTGCAATAATAATCTGCTTCATGCTGATATTTACTGCTGTGTTGCTGACAATTACAGGAAAGAGAAGTTGGAGTGCTTCACTGGGCTAGAAAAAATTTAACTACCTCAGAAAGCAGGTCTAATTAAGCAAGTTTATCTATATATATAAAAGGCTAAATTGACTCGCGCAACACGATACATATAAAGCTCTTGCTGGCACCAATCGCAAGCATGAATTTTGACCTGTCATTGTCAATTGTGAATTTGGTTGACACTTCTATTATAAAGAAAGGGCAAATAGTGATACTAAAATATTTCTTCTAATTAATTTCCTTTCAATGTGCATAAATCTGTGCTCTGGGCCACTAGTGGTTAATAAAAGGACAATATTCAGATCAACATAACGATACATGTGGGTTTGAACCACAAATTCTCTGGCCTCAGGAATTTACAAACCTCTGGAAGAGGGATCCAACAATTTGATTTTTTAAAGGAAGCTCTTCAGTGGATTGACAGTAAATCTTAGAAGCAAAGAAATATCCCAGAATAATCCCAGCACACCCTTCCACCACTACCTGCATCCACTGAAGGACAAGGATGATGAAATGGAGAAGCATGAAGACCCAAAGATATTTGGACAGCAGTTGTTTTTCCCTTTTTCTGAACAGATAAAATGAACTCTGAAACTCCAGAGAAATATTTCTGGAAATTGTGTGAAGATGCTTGGAGGAAAAGAGTCTGAACTTTAATTTACTGATATAGATTGAACCTTGAAACCACCACAGCCCAATTACATGGTTGGGGTTTAGAGATACACGCCCTGCGCTTGGGAAACCTTCCTGAGTACCAAGAATGGGCTAATGCCCTTCTGCTGTGATTCCAACACATCTGAACCTATCTTATCAATGCTCATCCCACTCTCCTGTAGCGGCCTTCCACATGCAGCTTCCTTTTGTAGACTTTACGTTCCATGAGCTTATGGCAGAAAGGGGGAGCAAGTTGGGGCTGGGTCTTATTTATGCTTGTAACCAGGCATGCCTGTGCCTTGAATATATTAAGTGCTCAATAAACATCAAATTAATAACTTCAGTAAACTTAACCCTCTTCAACTTCTGCAAGAATGAAAAGGAGACTGTTCAAATAGGAGACAGTGGTGATGAAAGTTATATTCTTGAGGGAAAATACAATAAAAATTGGTAGGATTCCAGAGCTCTAAAGGCTATCATAATTCCTCAGAAAGCATAGCACCACTGGCCCAGACTTTAAGACATTAAAATGCAGAGTCCCTTACTATGGCTTCATATAAAATATCAATGGTGAAAGGAACTAGGGCAAGAAATAAGGAAATAGCAGACACCACTTTGAAGGTGAGAGCATTGGTTAATGGATATGGGTTATACACATGAAATATCTCAGGAATACTTTGAGGAAATCTTAAAAGAACTAGGCCAGTGGTCGGCAAACTCATTAGTCAACAGAGCCAAATATCAACAGTACAACAATTGAAATTTCTTTTGAGAGTCAAATATTTTAAACTTAAACTTCTTCTAACACCACTTCCTCAAAATAGACTCACCCAGGCCGTGGTATTTTGTGAAAGAGCCACACTCAAGGGACCAAAGAGCCGCATGTGGCTCGCTGGCAGCAGTTTGCCGACCACTGAACTAGGGGATCTACAAAAGCAGAGAGAAGCTAGAAGTCAACTAACTTTACATCTTCTCTCTCTCCCTTCCCTGGGCTGTGAGGCTTATGGAAATCCAGGTGACTTACATTATTGAGAAGGGGCTTCAGGAGGAGGAGTGTGTAGAACATTTTAGTGACGAAGGCAAGCAGAGAGTGCTACCAAGAGGCTTCCCTCTAACAGTATTAAACAAAGGACAGAGAAGCGGTATGCAGAAACCTGGAAGACAGACCCCATTCAATGGCAGCTCATAATGAGTCAATCTGCCAGATGCTGCAGCAAGACTGCCCGCCAGCCAGCCAGTCAGCTGTTGCACTGCATCCCCCAATAGCCCTTTGCTTGGCCAGTTCGCTTCCTCCACATCTAATTGCCCATCATCACAACAGAAGGAACTTTGGCAACACATACATTTTTCAGTGGCTGGAGTTTTTTTCTGCATTAAGCCTTGAGCATATTTGAAGAACAAAAAAAAGTGTGTGTGTGGGGGGGAGAATAAAGAAAAGAAACAATAAATAGTGTTGGAAGGTGCCAATTGGACATCTGGACATCTGCATTAGCACAAAAGGTCATTGACAAAGATGATCCAAGAACCAGCATGGGTTATGCAGACAGACTGAACTCTGGAGGACAGACTATGGCTTTTGGGGTTTTCATTTCTGAGGAAAAGGCATGTTTCCAAGCCCAATGAGATGAATCATGCAAGAAACAAGACCAGAAAAAGCAAATCACCTAGACAGCAGTAACATTTTTTAATAAGGTAGGGAGAGCTGATTCAAAAACCTTTCTTCCAAGGCAAGAAACTTTACAAAGTGTAAGTGGCAAAGGCTCTACCCACGCACACCTTAACAAGTAGCTACAAAAAAAGTCACAAGGACGTGTCTGCATGCCAAGCAAGCTAAGAAAAGGAAATTGATAAAGAAAATAAGGATGCGGAGTGAAGTGCTGGAGTCTCTTTAATAATTTTGCTATTGCAAGAGCAGCATGATGTCCTCATTATATTTGTGATAGAAGAACACAGATTCAAATATCTGTTGCTACATTTAGTCGACATTTACTGATTGCCTATACTACTAGTGTCCATGGGACACTTAAGAAACAATCTCACCAAAACCAGTTTGGCTCAGTAGATAGAGCCTCAGCCTGTGGACTTAAAGGTCCTGGGTTCGATTCCAATCAAGGGCTTGTACCTTAGTTGCGGGCACATCCCGAGTGTGGGGTGTGCAGGAGGCAGCTGATCGATGTTTCTCTCTCATTAATGCTTCTAACTTTCTATTCCTCTCCCTTCCTCTCTGTAAAAAATCAATAAAAATTTATTTTTAAAAAGTCTCCACCCTTTGTAGACACAATCATAGACCAATTACCTCCATTTTCATAAGAAGTCCCAGAACTCTGTTCCAAACAAGCTCAGTCATGGGGTTCTATCACATCCCTAACATGCCAGAGAATCCTGGCAGCTGGATAAGGAACGCTACCTAAACAGTGACCTAAACCTTTCCAGTTTCAGTAAAAGCCCAGATCGTTAATGTATATGACAAGCAGCTCACTTATTCTCCATCTCTAAAGCTAAGCCTCTTTTGGTATTCTTTTCCCAATTAAATCAACCCGTTTTATTTAACCTTTCTCTGCCTGCCCTAGTTTCCAGCCTCTTCATCATTCCACTCCCCTCCTTCGGGCCACCTCCCAAATCTCCATGCTCCTCCCTCTGAAGTTGTGAAATGGGAAATTAGATGAGTTCCTCGCTGTGTCCTCATTCCACGACAAAATGCAAAAGGAAATAAATCTAAGCTAGCCTCAATAAAAAAAATATAAAAGGGAGAAAATCTCCAGACAATGAAGTACTAAAGACGGATTTAGTAATAACTCTATCAGAAAGGCTTTACCTCTTGGTTTGATTTATTTTTCAGAGATGGAGGAGGAATAGATGAATCTTGTTCAAAACACCTAACCAAGTCTTTTTTGTCTTTTGCTGACAAAAAGCAGATGTAGAATAATATAGACCCCATCTCCTTCTAGGAATTAAAATACCTTATGTAATTTCTGAAATTAAAATGGTGTTCCCAGGGTTTTTATTTGCTAGTTCTTTGGCCCCTCGGTGCACTTTAACTTTACAAGCATTGTGTTTTACACGTGGTATGTGGAAAGCACTCTATCAGCAATCCTATCTAATAAAAGAGTAATATGCAAAGTGACCATTCCTGCACTACAGCCACAAGCCACACCCACCAGCCATGCCACCTAGCCAATCATGAGCGAGTATGCAAATTAACCCCAACCAAGATGGCTGTGGACACAGAGAGAGCAGGAAGGAGGCTTGGGTTTCCTGGGCAATGGAGGGAGCCATGTTTTCCACACACCTTGGCTGGCCCAGGCCTCCCCTCAATACTACAAAAGTTTCAAATATAGAAGATAAATAAATCCCAACAAAAATGGTAGCATCCACAGAGCTGGAGAGAGCCAGAGGCTAAGGTTGCCCCTGGTGATGGAGAAAGCCAAATTTTTCTCAACCCTGGCCTGCCTTGGCCTCTGCTTATGGCTACAAAGTTTCAATTGTAGAACATAAATAAATTCCAGATACCAGGGCCTCTGCTTGGGTCATAAGGGGGTGTGGTTGGCCTGCAAACCACCACAGGCTACCCCATGCCCCAAGGGAACCCCCACTACCCTGATCTGGGATACCCTTCAGGGCAAACTAGCTGGCCCCCACCCATGCAGCACGCCTCTATCCTATCTAGTAAAAGAGTAATATACAGATTTACCATCATTCCAAAACACAATATGGCTGTCCCCATGTGGTCAAAGATCCTGCCCTCATGTGGACACAAGATGGCCAACAGGGGAGGACAGTTGGGAGGAACCAGGCCTGCAAGGGAGGCAGTTGGGGGCAATCAAGCCTGCAGGGGAGAGCAGTTAGGGGTGACCAGGCTGGCAGAGGAGGAAAGTTGGGGGTGATCAGACCTGCAGGGAAGGGCAGTTGGGCATGTAGGCCTGCAGGAGAGAGCAGTTGGGTGAGACCAGGTCTGCAGGGGAGGGCAGTTAGGGGTGACCAGACCTGCAGGGGAGGGCAGTTAGGGGCAAACAGGTTGGCAGTGGAGCAGTTAGGCATCAATCAGGCTGGCAGCGGAGTGGTTAGGGGGTGATCAGGCTGGCAGGCAGAAGCAGTTAGGGACAATCAGGAAGGAAGGCATGTGAGAAGTTAGAAGCCAGCTGTCCTGGATTGTGAGAGGGATGTCCAACTGCCCATTTAGGCCCAATCCTACTGGGATCAGGCCTAAACAGGCATTCAGACATCCTTCAAGGGGTCCCAGATTGAAAAGGGTGCAGGCTGGGCTGAGGGACTCCCCCTCCCCTGGCCCCTGTGCTCGAATTTTGTGCACCAGGTCTCTAATAGGTGTTATAATGATGAATAAGATTATCCTCAGTCCCACCCTGCCCAAAAGAACCACATGTATGTGTAAAGCCCACCCACTGTTACTCTTTACATTATCCTGCTATGATTTCTTCACAGCTCTTAGCACTATCTGAAATTTTTCTCATGTATTTGTTTCATTGTACATGGTTCATGTCTCTCACTAGAACATAAATACCAACAGAGGTTTCTTACCTTTTTACCACTTTCCTTTTTTAACCATCACTTTTACTATTGTGCACGTAGCAGTGTTTCAGGACATATTAGTGGAATGAATGAATGAATGCTCAGTTCTTACCCTCACAGAGTTACCGTCCAGTGAGGACGGTTAATGCATACCCAAACTCTACTGCAAAGATTGTTGCTCCTTCCATCACATATGAAGCTGTGCAAGTTGTACCCTGCATGAGGGAGCCACTTACAGCACAACAAAATCATACAGCAGGATATTACAACCCTTTTCCAGCAGAAGTTGTAGAGTGCCCTGCTGTAACCAAATTGATACAATTTTCTGACAGGTGTCTTAGAGAGAGTAGCTTATTCTCATTTAAAATGGTGCTCTGTGGGCAAGGAATTATGTTGTGTGTGTAGAATTGATTTTAGACTTAACTATTTGGCCTTGGGCTTTGAGTGTCCAAGGCCAGGGGAAAGGAAGAAGTGCATTAGAGATTTCACCAAAGCATATTGTTTTAAATAAATGCAGTGTGGCCTCTAGGCTCCAAGGGGCCTCGTAGGACCTCAGTTTCTTGGAATTGACCTTGGCAATGTACAGGGTTGGTATTGTTGACCAATAGAATACAGAAATAATTATTAGTCACTTCCTCAATTAGGTTATAACCTTGGCCATGTGCTCTTGCACTTAGGTCATTTACTCTGGGAGGAGTTATCTCATGAGCTACCCTATGGAGTGTCCCACCTGGTGAGGAACAGAACAGGAACCTCCTGCAAATATCCATGTGAATGAACTTGAAAGTTCAACTCCAGTCAATCAAGTCTTCAGAGACTGCAGCCTTAGCAATGGCTTGACTGAAACTTAAGAGAAACCCTGACCCAGAACCACCCAGCCAGTCTGATCATAAAGTTCCTGCCCTCAGCACAAGATAATCAGGGTTTGTTTTTTGACTGCTAAATGTTGGGGTCATTTGTTACACAGCAATAGATAACTAATGCACCTTATTGGCAGAAAAACTAGTCACCTCTTACTACAATACAAATAAAAGTCTGTAGAAAGCATATGGTATTCCTGTGAATCGTATCTCAGGCATAGGAATACATTAACCTCCTGAATTGTTGGGAAAAAAAGTTTCAGGATTTTTCCTCCTTTAGATCTTTAAAAAAAAATCAGTTCCTGAATTTTCACATTGTTATTTAACAGGTCTCACAGTCACTTTCTTCAAGGAGACAGAGAACTCGAAGTCCCTGAAGACGTGAGCACAAGATAACCTCCAGCACCCTTCCTGCAAAAGACTAAAAACAACCCACAGGATGCTCTGTAAATAAATGATAAGCTTCCTGCTATCATGCAGCGCTCTCTCTCCGAAACCCAACTTGATCTTGCTATATCATATAAAAAACAAACCGATTCACTTTCGCTATTGGGCTGCGTCTATCACTCTCTGACTCAGGGAACAGAAATCCTCCACTAGTGGCTGCCTCACAGGGCAGGGTAGGGAGTTAGGCTTTCAAGGTCCTGAGGGGAGGGCAGCACACACTCACAGGGAAAGCGTGAGCTGACTCAGCGTTCCCCTATCTGTGCGGTACAGAAACTGGGCCCACAGAACTACTACTGAAAAATGGTCCTTTTGTTCACTTGGGAAAAGTTTTTCAAAATGGGCCTTACAGTAAAGATCTTAGGCTCTGTGGCTATATGGTCTCTCTCTTTTTAAAAATATATTTTATTGACTTTTTAGAGAGGAAGGGAGAGGGAGAGAGAGTTAGAAACATGGATCAGCTGTCTCTTGCACACCTCCTACTGGGGATGTGCCTGCAACCAAGGTACATGCCCTTGACCGGAACTGAACGTGACCTCTCAGTCCGCAGGCCGAGGCTCGATCCACTGAGCCAAACCGGTTAGGGCTATATGATCTCTTTCACTGCTATTCACATCTGCCCCTGTGCTGTGAAAGCTGCCAGAGACAATATGTAAAGAATTGGCTGCAACTGTGTTCCAATTAAAAAACAAACAAAACAAAAACCTTATTTACAAAGACAGGCTTGGGCCAGAGTGGATCCCTAGGCTGGAGTTTGTACATTGTTCTTATCTTTCACTGGGATGTTTAAGTACCAGAAAACCAGGCATAGAAACACATGGGACAGTGTTCTAACCCCTCTCTAATCACTGGGCATTTTGGCATAGAAAGGTATTGAGAATTTCAGCTCCAAAGACCCATCCTTGTGTCAATTTGTTCAATTCCATTTCCCAAAGTTAATTCTTCCAGAGAACCTATTTACTTGCTCTCCTCCCCTCCCTCACATCCTCCCCTCGCCCCCTTTCGTTCTCTCTCTCAACTTGTTTTCTTCCTGAACATCTATTAACATCTCAGGGACTGGAGCTTCCTTATAACATTCCTGGAAAAAATAATGAATGACCCGAGGAAATAATGAATTACCTAATGAGTGAGCTAATTTGTAGTATATATCAGCCTAAGTGAAAATTTTGATCCTAACTCTTCAAGGAACTGCCTTGGAATTTGAAGTGTCAGTAAACACTTTAAGCAATACCTTGACTTTCATTACATAGGATAGTCCCAAAGTGTTTCTATTTCGTGTGTGTGTGTTACCTGTTCTGTGGGAAATGGATTGATACCTTGCCACATTTTTCTCCGTCCTCCACCTCCCCCAACCCTCATCCCATAAGTGATTGTTAGTTTTTGGAATTTACAGTAGGGAAAACGATCATTTAGAAAGTTATGGATTAGGTTATATAACCTCCAGAAAAGTCCAGGCACTAATACATTTCAAACTTAAAACTCAAAGTTGATTTCATGGACCAAATAAGCAAACTGAAGGTTTTCTGGCAAAATGTATTGGAAACTTGTATATGATGGTGTCAGGCATTGTTAGAGTTCTCTTTGAAGCAGAAGAAACAGAGTTTCTCATTAGTGTCCTATGATTATTGATGATTACTCGCCAAACAGAAATCCAATCTGGTTACAATGTGGGAGGGGTGATGCCCATATGTTGATTGGCTAATTCCTTCACCTTCTTTCATCCACTGCCGTCTGTTTCAAAGAATTTAGTTGCCACCTGCATTATTTAAAACTTTTTTTAAATATGAGAGTAGGGAGGTAAGGCAGAGAATTGAACCTACTCTTAAGAGAACAGGATTTAAGACCAGCATGTGTACAAAGTATTCACAAGCATTAAATCAGAGAGAGAGAGAAAAATCACCACCCAATGCAATGTGTAGTTTAGTGGAATAAATTCCAAGAAATTGTGGAAAGGCTGCCCTCTTCAGACACATTTATTTTCATTTTTAAGTTGCTATAGAATTCTCTGTATAAATTTCTCTATAGGGGGAAGATGGAGCGTGGGGTAAAGAATTTTTAAAACTGAGCTTTACTCACATAAGTAAATGTCAAACAAGTACATGGGGAAATGTTAGGAAGTGCGTGGTGTGCCTGTCTGGGCTTGCCTGGAATATGTATCTTATGAGTATTCCACGGGGCTCTTGAAGCATGTACGCCCCGAACGCTTGAGACTCCGGAGAGGTAGTTAATTAATGGAGCTGTCTGGGCTGAAATGTTTACCGCGGCTGGCACGTAGCTAAGTGCACTTAGAATCACCACCTGAAGTCACAATAATTGGCTTTTGTGTCATCAGAATTTTTAATAGGCCTGATGAACCCAGCTCTTCTTCTGCACAAACCTCTTGTTTTCTGTTTTCCTCCTGTCATTCTGGACACCCTGAAATGACAATTAAGAGAGTCCTGTCATAAGGAAAGCTACTGTGCATAGCCGGAGCCTGGGGAAGGCACTAATTCTGCTGTCAGCAAAGTTTTCCTTACAACATTCTAGATGGGTCGCAAGGAGAACCGCAGAGAAATTTCCATCCAAACACAACTTGTTTTTCTACATTTCCTGACCTGGGTTCCCCCCACCCCCGTACCCACCCTGTAATGCTTCCTTTTTCAATGACCAAATGCAAGGGATGAGTCCGATATAATAAGATGGATTCCAAGAAACTCATTCACAAACCAACTTCAATTCTTTAGTCAATCCGGAACAAATTAGAGCAAAATAAAAAAAATACTAATGAGTCAGAAAATACCCCCATTGTATCATCTACTGCTAGAAGGACAGGAAGAAATTTAGTTAGCAGGTAGCCTCTTTTGCTGTATAATGACAATGAGAAGAGATGGCATGTAATATACTCAAACAGAGTTCATTGGAAAGGGAAATTCTAAATATCATTTTTGAGAAGCAGTTGTTTATGAAAATTGAACTTCAGTATGTGGGGAAGTGGTGTGAGGACAATGAAAACTCCTGATTTACATTATATTTGACATATGCAATATGCATGTGCGGTTTGCAGAGGGACATAAGTAGAGAAGTGACTTGTTTATAAGTTGAGGTGAAAGGCAATGCACTTCAGCAGGTTTCTCCTCTGGCTTCTAATATTCCCACTCATGTATAATAGATAAACTAGCATTGTTATGATGGTTAAAGTAAGAGTAAATTGTCAGGATTTAAATTATCATCCATTTGCCAGAAATACTGATTTCCTTTGAATGGATGCTAAACAACCGCCATTCTAAAGGCAATCCTAGCAGACTAGCAAATATGGGGGCTTCTTCTGCTCCCAGATACTAATGTCCCAAGCTGAGATGGTAGATAACCAGACTTCCAAATTGACCCACGCTTTATGCCTATGCAGAGCTTAAGTTCATAGCATGGGGCAGAAGAGCCAGAGTGGTACCAAATGCTGAACTCAGGTTATATGCCCATCTGCAGGGATAAGATGCAAAAATTCCAAAGGATGCTAACAGAAGGCACTCTATCCCCTAGTGCAAGGCCTCAAGGTGGAGAGAAGCTAATCACAGGTGCCACGGCTTCTGGGATTTCAAACATAAGCCCATTTGCTTCTGTAATTAAAACCCTGTAAAACATTGTGAACGTGAATCCAGCTATAGATGCTGCAGACACAGGCATATAAAGTTATACACCTGTGTAGTTTGTATACATACATACTATAAAAATTATGAATTATAAACATAGTATACTTATAAATATAAATATCCGTATGCATTATTGTTTAGATGTATTTTATTTATATGTTGTAAATAGTTGCACCTGTGTAGTTTGTATACATACACAACAATATAAACATTATTCCAGATGACCTTCTGGACAAAGCCGGGGTTGTTAGGGAAGCCCCGGTCCTGGGTGCCAGTGGGAAGCTGCTGCCGGCAGCTGGGAAAAGGAAGGCCTACTCAAAGAAAATCAGTATTTCTGGCAAATGCATTAAATATAAATATACACATATATAAATATACTAGAGGCCCAATGCAAGAGTAGGCCTTTCTTCCCCCGGCTGCCTGCAGGCACCCAGGACCTGGGCTTCCCTCTGGCCACTGGCAGGTACCAGGGACCCAGGCTTCCCTTGCAGCCCAGCTTTGTCCAGAAGGTAGTCTGGAAGGACATCCAGAAGGATGTCCGGTCTAATTACCATATTACACTTTTTTATTATGGATTATATAATGTGCTATAAAATATGATATATTCAGTATGTTATTTTACTGCAAAAACATCTAAACAAAACCATAGGTATTGAATTTAATTGTGAATGTAACATTTTCAAGGGTAATCTTAATTGCATGTAATTTCTAACTCCCATAAGTACTTAAATAAAAACTCTTTCATCAGAGGAGACACTACTATATTTATTCTCAAAAGAGCACTCAACAGAGTCTTCCTCCTGTTACAGAGGTAAAGTCATCTTTAACAGTGAGTGCGGGAATGCCATACAATTTCAAATCTAAAAAAAAAAAAAAATTTGAATTGGTATTGCCTATGTTGGCCTTGGTCTAATGACTATTTTAAATTCAACTTTGAGGTGGAATCATTGATGTGTCCATTATGAAGAGCACTACTAGAAACCCCAAGTTACCCAGGACATGTGAAAAGGTGAGTTCCTGGGTAATGTTGGGATGAGCCTGCTCCATGGACAGGTCCTGTAACCACTGGGCATCCCAGCCTCCCCAGGTTCTGTGCTTTGATGAGCAAATGTTCCAAAGCACCGTATTATGCTCAAGGTATCAGTGCGATCATTTTTAAAGGTTCTGAAAATTCCTTCTTCACTCCCGTGCACATTAAATAAGTCAGCCTTCATGCCAATATCCGCGCACAGACAAACCATTACCAGCCCCTGTTACCATGGCACAGACACACACCGGGGAAAACTCCTACACACGGAAGGGTCGTTTTTGTGATTAACTGAGTCAAAAGATGAAAAGAAAAAAAAATAGGGCTGGAGCTCAAGCCATGCACAGCTATTTGTCCCACACAAACCAAATATTCAAAAAACAAACAGTGCATGGAGCCAATATGGCCAATTTTAGACATGAGCATGGTTTTATAATCACTGATAAAATGGTGAAAGGTAGAGCTGGGATAAGGGTGGGGGTAGGGGTAGGGGGAGGTCCGAGGTTTATTCTCCCATTCTGTATGTACTCCATGGCTTCCTTACTGAGAGAGCAGAAGCCAGGGGAACTTCGCAGCATTACCTTGAGCAGAGAGGCACATGAGCAGCAGTTTCTATATGAAGGTAGGCTTAGCTCTCCTGGCACACACAGTTCTTAATCCGCAAGGCAAAAGTAGCAGTCAGGCTGAAACTGGTTTGGCTCAGCGGATAGAGCATTGGCCTGTGGACTGAAAGGTCCCAGGTTCCATTCCGGTCAAGGGCATGTACCTTGGTTGTGGGCACATTCCCAGTAGGGGGTGTGCAAAAGGCAGCTGGTCAATGTTTCTCTCTCATGGGTGTTTCTGACTTTCTATCCCTCTTCCTTCCTCTCTGTAGAAAATAAATTTTATATATATATATATATATATATATATATATATATATATATATATATATAAATTTTTTTTTAAGTAGCACTCAGGTCTGGTCAGAAAGTCCTATGGCTGCATAGTGCAAGGAGGAAGCCAGATTTCCTGAAAGCTAGCACCTGTCTTTCAGCGTGCTGCTCCAGGATTTCCTATCAAAGTGCGGGGTGTAAGGTCCGTGCATAATGTTAGACTCAGAATCCTGGAGCTAGACATATCTGTCAGGGGCATATGTGGATTTACCTGCCCAATCCCCACACCCACATTTTTTCAAAATATGTTTTCCTTGATTTCAGAGAGAGGAAGGGAGAGGGAGATAGAAACAGCAGTGGTGAGAAATCATTTATCTGCTGCCTCCTGTACGCCCCTCCACTGGGGATCAAGCACTTCACCCCGGCATGTGCCCTAACTAGGAATAGAACAATTGACCTCCTAGTTCATGGGTTGAGGCTCAACCACTGAGCCACACAAGTCAGAGCAGGCCCACGTTTTTTGATGACAGTGTATTCCTTTGAGAAACTCCTCCACCCCCACTACACTGAGCAGTTCAGGCATCTTGTCCTCCAGACAACCCAAGCCTGCCAGGCAGTTTCGTTACCAAGAAGTGGGATCTTGAGAGGAATGGCCCAAGGGCAACATGAGATGCTTCATCCTGAGGGAGGTGCCCTGGAGGTACCAGCCATTCATTTCTGTAACTATTCTAGGTCCCTGGAGCTGCCCTCCTTGTTGCCTTTTCCAAGCTCTGCAGGCTCATTTTCCCTTTAAATTTAATTCTACCACCTACCCCATCTCCTTACAATAAATTCCATTTTGCTTAAGTTAGTCATGGTCTTTTTTTTTTGGCTTGAAACCAAAGTACCATAACCGACACAGAACCTCATGAATTACCTTGTTTCCAATTCCTTTTTCAGTCCTCACTGCACACTCTTTATCAAGGTTTGTTCATTATATGTGACTGTTCTCTCTCTCTCTCTCTCCTCTCTCTCTCTCTCTCTCTCATATCTCTCTTTCTCTCATCTCTCTCTCTCTCTCTCTCTCATATCTCTCTTTCTCTCATCTCTCTCATCTCTCTCTCTCTCTCTCTCTGTATATATATATATATATATATATATATATACACACATATATATAGTATATTATATTTTTTTGTTTATTTTATATATATATATATATATATATTATTGATTTTTTTTTACAGAGAGGAAGGGAGAGGGATAGAAAGTCAGAAACATTGATAAGAGAGAAACATCGATCAGCTGCCTCTTGCACACCCCCTATTGGGGATATGCCAGCAACCAAGGTACATGCCCTTGACCAGAATCAAACCTGGGGCCTTTCAGTCTGCAGGCTGATTGCTCTAGCCACTGAGCCAAACTGGTTTTGGCTGACTTTACTGTATCACATTCAACTATATTACACTCTACGATAATTGTAGTTACTACACCATAGTTTTCCATCCTTAAAGCTAACGATATACTTTTTGCAGTTACATGGGAAATAAGGAGGTAATTGAAGTTTAAAGAGTTAAATCAGTGGTGTACGGAGGTCACAGATTCCTGATCCCCAACTGCTTATTCAGTATGTCTGTGTCTGGAGTTGCAAGCAGGGTTGGGGAGAAGAAGCCAGTATTTTAGCACGTCCCTATATAATGATGTTGCTTGAGCAGGACCACATTTTGCATAAGCCCAGGTTAAGTCAAAGCTTCTCACATTATAACAGGCTGGCAGATCACCTGGGAAATGTATTCTGATTTAGCAGATCTGAGGTGGGGCCCGAAATTCTGCATTTCTAACAAGATCCCACAGTTGCTGATGCTGCCAGACCACACTGAGGAGCAAGGATCACGGAACTGACCCAGATCACGCTGTCAGTAACTGACAGTATCGCCCTGATTTCAGGTTTGTCTTCACTTATTCACTCTACTGTCCCTCCAAGAACACCTGGTCTTTACAGATGAGAAACCCAGATCCCAGGAGGATCACACAACTTGGTCAGATCTCACAGCTGGTGAGTTATACATTCAGAATGACACAACCTGACCTGAACCATCATACCAAGGTTGCTGTGCTCTTTAGTGTTCAATATTCACAAACTGTCGTATGTTCATATCCACTCTGTATGGAATCCTGACAAACCCACCAAGAAATGGGCAAGGCAACACTACTCATTCACATTGCGTTCATGGGGCAGCCAACTGAGTGTATGGTGGATACAAATACAGAACATGCTATGAGCACTCAGATCAAAGGTGCCAGAAAGGATTATCAGGTTAGGACTGTGGTTGGCAAACTGCGGCTCGTGAGCCACATGCAGCTCTTTGGCCCCTTGAGCGTGGCTCTTCCACAAAATACCACGGCCTAGTCGAGTCTATTGTGAAGAAGTGGTGTTAGAAGTTTTAAAAGTTTGGCTTTCAAAAGAAATTTCAATTGTTATACTGTTGATATTTGGCTCTGTTGACTGAGTTTGCCAACCACTGGTAGGGAATTAATTGCCTTGAGCCATTACTATCTCAACTTGAATAATTGGTGCTTATTGTCAGCCCTGCTAATGCCCATGGTCCATTGGCCTTCTGTGTTCCTTGGTGTACTTTCATGAGAGTATGGGCAAGCGGTGGCGTCTAAATGAATCCTCGTGCCAAGTGCAGTATTCCCACACCTACAACAGCCCCCTCACAGAGGAGCAAGTCGCATCCTAACTGTGAGATAGAGATGGGAGAACCTCATACAGCTAATCCTGGGGACCCCAGACTCTGGAGGCCAGGCATCAAAATCAGTGTTCACTAGCCCTGTCTGGCTTATTGAGGAATTTTCTCTGGTCTGCCCAGCAATGGTTTGGCTTGTTGGTTAGGTAATTGCCTATGTTTACATATTGGGAAATATACATTATTAATTCAGAATAAAAATTGTGGAGATGTGGCCACCCAGAGTCCAGATTCTCAGGATATAAAAGTCAGCTCTGGTTGTGAAGGGAGGAATGTGGAGGCACAGTGATCACTAAAGCAACCACAGGATCAGTCATGAGGACTTTTAGTATAGAAAATAAACCACCACCCTCTTATTCTTCAATTCACCACAGTCCTTACTGAGCCTGAATCCAGAAAACCCTGTAGGTATTTGAGATGGAATTGTTGCAAACACACACACACACACACACACACACACACACACACACACACACACGCACTAAAGCTATCAGGCCAGGCAGTTAAATGTCAACATTTCCCTGGGCTATTGGACATGAAGGTGCAGAACTGAACCACACTGTGTTCACATGGTGAAGAAAAAAATCCAGAATGCATGCCCCTGCTTTTGTTATTCCAGGAAGGTGGCCTCTCGCCCCCAAATGACAGACAGCTGAGCTCGTAGATCCTCCCCTTTCTCTCAAAAGAAAGTACAAGATGCTAATACTGCTATTACTGCTGAAATAATGTCAGTGTCCCTACTCAACCTGAAGTTGGAATACCTCCATTAGTGACTCTGTGCAGGCTTTGGGAAAATTCTACCTTTGTAAAAAAAAAAAAAAAAAACATATATACTAGGGGCCTGATGCACAAAATTCATGCAAGGGGCTCAGCCCCCACTGTCGCCTCGGCTGCCGGCTACAGGAGCTTCGATCTTTTGTCCAGAATGTCACCCGGAAGGACATTGGGTCTAATTAGCATATTACGCTGTTATTATTATAGATATTTTCTCAAACTTCCTGCATTAGTGGTCCCTATTGCACACAGCCAAGTATGTTCCTGAACGAGGTCAAGGATCCAGCTGGCAAAATCCTGCTTTAGCATAACTTTAAATTCACCAAGTCAACGCAGTGCCACTCTTGTGCTTCAATTACTGAACAATTAGAACTGTGTGGGCTGTAATTCCAGGCTGCCTCCAGCCCCATATGCAGCTTGTTCTTGTGGTGGTGGTTCTTAAAGGGCAACACAGAATCATTGGGAGCAGAGCTTCAGAGTAATAATATTTATGCAAGGAATGTAAACACTGACATCCTCTTTGTTTAAGGCAAAAGGTCTGCCCATAACTCATCACACCTTGAAGATCCCAATCCTGTGTTTGTGTGTGTGTTTATGGGTGTTGAGAGTCAGCCCTCAGAGAACACAGCCCTACCCTCTGGTGTTCTGCTGTCTCCTTGCAGCCTGGAGGTAGAAATAATGAGCCTGCAGAAGGGAGTGACAGATTTTATCTCAGAGACACTGACCCGGATGACTCCATTAGCATTGTTCCAAATGAAAAGTCGCCCTCCCTCTATGGGGATCGGAGGAGGCTGCTGGGGAGACAGGAGGCAGCTTCCATGTGGAACCAGATCCTTCCCAGAACCAAGGACGTGTTGTGCCCTTGCGCCCGCATGCCACAGAAGCCAGGTCCCACTTCTACGCTGGCTGCGTGCCTGCAACAGAGGAAGAGCCTCTCAAATTAAGGAGTGGTACCCACCTTCTGCCTGCTCTAACTGCATCCATAATCCCTCACAGCCCACATTATGGGGTGTGTGTGTGTGGGGGGGGGGGGAAGGGCGGGGGCAGGCCAACCAACTTGACAGATGCCTCCAGCTCAGCCCCATGGTTTAACATTCACCAATTTCCCTCCTGGGGTCCTTTCCTTATAGAGGATCAAAGCCGTTTGTCCTCCCCAGAAATTGGAGATTCCAAAGAAAAACATTATTTCCAGTTCTGAACCATAGAGGGAGATAAAGCAGGGAGAGGAGATAATGAAGGGAAGGGAGGCTTCACACCCACACACACACAAATGCACATAAACATAGGAACACACATACACACACGGACACGTGCACACAAACACACATGCACACAGACACAGACAAGCACTGCATCATTACAGACTCCAGGCAAAACACCTCATTCCACGAGATCAAGATTGCTAAACCTGACATGAGAGTTCGCCAGACTTGCGCCTTTCAAACGCGAGATGTTTTTCAAGTCAGAGGTGCTGCCAATGGGGAAGTCTGGAGTTCGACCTGACCGTGGTTCCAAATGTTCCCATCTACTCGCTCTGGGACCTCGTTCAAATTTAACTTGCTTAACTACTTCCGAGTGGCTCAATGTCTTCAACATCAAAACGAAGGTATTAGTTACTACTTTGCAGAACAGTTTTTGTAAATTAAATACAAAAGGGAATTGTGCATCTAGAACACCACCTAGTACATATAAGGAGTTAATAAAGGTGGCTTGGTTTTAATAACCACAATAACAATTATATTTATAGGCTCTAGAAATGCCAAGTCAGGAATTCCACAGGCAAGGTTAACCCCTCAACATGCAAGGCTTGCAGATGAGGTTCCCCCTGCCTTCTATCCATATTGCCCAGTGAGAGCTTTCTCAAGCTATATTCCCCCAACCCCCCTACCCCCCGCCCATAAGGACTGTGTGAACCTCCCACATTCCTAGTCTAGACTTCATTCATGACTGAACTGAATAAGAGTTTCAGGATCCTGAGTGACAGCTCCATGGCAGGACAGGCTGGGGGCGTGGGGGGAGAGGGGGAGACTTGTCAATGGTTCCTCAAACCAAGAGAGCTCTTTGCTCTGGGGAGAAGCTCAGTATGTTAGGGCCTGCTGGAAATCGCAAAGTAAAGATAGCATCTTGTCCAGCAGCATTATTTTTACTGGATAATAAATACTTTCAAATGTAACTTTTAAGTTACAGCAAACATGGATATAAATGGAGTAAAAGGAGACAAAAATAAAATGTTAAAGGACTTAGAAGAGGCTGTTTTAGGGCATAGAAATTTCTCTTCTTCATCCTTAAGGTTCCTGGGAAATACCCAGAGTCCTAATCGATCTCAAGACAACAGCTCCGGGGAATATTATTTTTGTTATTTCCTTGGTGAAGAATCAGGCACAATTAATCTGCAGGGACAGAAAGTGATTGGTGGTTTCCTAAGGCCAGGATTGGAGAAACTTACCACAGAGGGGCATGAAGGAACATTTTGGGGTGACAAATACGGTACTCCATCCACATTTTCAATAATAGTGGTGGTTACATGGCCACATACATTTGTCAAAAAAAAAAAAAACCCTGTATAACTAAAATAAGTTTAGTTTATTATATGTAAGTATACCAAAACAAAACTGATTTTTAAAAAGCCTTTGGATTTTTAAAATTCTACATAATGGAATAATTCTCAACCCCCCCCCCCAAAAAATAAAAAAAATAGAAAAGGAAGGAAATATTACCCTTTGAGACAGCATGGATGGACCTGAAGAGCATTATGCTAAGTAAAATAAGCCAGTCAGAGAGAGACCAGTACTATATGATTTCACTCATAGATTGAATCTAATGAACAAAATGAAATAACAAGCAAAAAGAGACAGACTCATAGATAGAGAGCAGGCTGCCAGCTGCCAGGGAGGGCAGGGCTGGGGGTTGGAGAAATTGTGCAAAACACAACAACAAAAACTCATGGGCACAGACAACAGTTCAGTGATTGCTGGGGGACGGGGTATGGAGGGAGGTGGAAGAGGCTATATGATTATGGACAGAGACTTGACTTAGAGTAGTGACCACACAATACAGTACACAAAGGATATGTAAAGTTGTGCACCTGAACCTTGTGTAATTTTGTTAAGCAGTATCACTCCAATAAAATGAATTAAAAAATTAAGAGTTTTAAGGAGGCTGTTGACCATGAATCCAATTTCAGGTAAAAAAAAAATCGGAAGCTCTTATAAGCAGAACATTGTAGCATGGGCTAGATAGAGATAAGGTGGACAGGGTGGGAGAAGGAGGGACCAGGGCTGAGCTATAGTGAGCAATTTGGATCCTAGGAGACAGTGCAGAGAAACATCTCATCAGGGAAAGAAGAGAAAGAGGTAAGAGGAGAAAGACAAGGAAAGAGGGTGGGGCTAGTGGACAGAATTGGGGCAGGGGCTGGGCCTCAACATGTAGAGGGGGTTCAGGAGAGGAGAAGTATGTGGGCACAGAGGCATTTCCAGACACAGCCTCCGGTTCTCTGAGCCACCCAGGTCACACCCCCTACCCTTCACTGCCCTGAGAGCCCTGAACACAAGCTGTCCCTCTTCCTTTGGCTCCTTGGGCCATTCTCCCTGCTTTGGAGACAGTCTCCTGCCAAGTGTGGCTCCGCCAGGGTACCATACTTAAAATGATGGACTTATTTTGAGCTGCTGACAAATCCCTTAGGTTTTTCAATCCAAAGGAAAGATGAAAGAGGAGGCTTTTTTTTTTGGTGGGGGGATAGGGGGAGATGGGACTGGAAAGGGGAATGGGGGGAGAAAGAAAACAGAAAACCAACCTGAAGTTTGTTGCCTTTTGATTTTCAGTGTTAATTTGGAAATTGGCTTCAACTTGCTCTGAACCTTTCCACAGAAATACATTACACTGAACACTGAAGTGTTTTAAAAATACTGGCGCACTCTGGTTACCGTCTGTCACTCTTTGCAGCACATAGCAATTTAAAATTATTGGAGCTCTTAAATTAAGTGCTTAAATTTGAAGGTGATCACCACTTTGAGCATGTGGATTGCACAGCTATCTCAGCTATAACAGTGCTTCAATTTTCTTTAAGCAGGTCATTTTGGGGAGCGATAAGGGAGTCTGATTGCCCAGCATGCATTGATTTCAAACTACTGGAGTTGTCAATTCATTTCTACAAAGCACTTCTGTTTGGGTGCAATCTTGCTCTGACGGCTTAAATTGGGCCAAATTGGTCTATACTGCACATGCCCAAAACGCTAATGTACTTTGGTAATCTGCCTTTCTGGGGACAAAATTCACAATCATTTCTGGCTGAGCCAAAAACAGCACACCAGCCAATGTATTTGCCTTTCAAAATACAAGGTCATCTAGGTGGGATTTTCTGTGTGTCTAATGTCAAAAAGATATAAAGGGAATATCTGTATTGGTTTTGCAGAGATACTTGGCCCAACGCGTGGTTTTTCAATTTCTCAAAAATAATGTTAATTTTATCAGAATGTAATGCCTGCTGTAGAATTCTGTGTCCTTGCTGGAACCCACAAGTTAACATTTCAGAGCATCTGGAATTCTGAGGAGTCACCAGGTTTAGCAAGATGACTGTACAAAGGGAACCAAAAGAGCTTTTCTCA
Source organism: Antrozous pallidus (assembly GCA_027563665.1). Lineage (NCBI taxonomy): Eukaryota > Metazoa > Chordata > Mammalia > Chiroptera > Vespertilionidae > Antrozous > Antrozous pallidus. Next base: position 47,157,558 of record CM050524.1, on the reverse strand, counting down.
AATTAAATACGGCCTAGTTGAGCTACAAGAAAAAGCAAAAATATTAAAGAGTTTTTTTTTTAAAAGCCAATGACAAAATGTCTGATATGATGGATCCCAAAGTTCCCATTATCAAGTACTCTAAGAAAATGTTTTACTCTTAAATATAAGTGGAGAAATTCTGATTCAATGACAACAAAAATAATGATGATAGCTAGCATGTATTAAACTATGTGTTTATCTCATGTAATCTTCACAGCACCCCAGGAGGTAACTATTAAAGGTCCCCATGTTTTACTATCATACAGAATTTGTCTTTTCATTTATCAAGAATAGATTTTGATATCTACAAAATAATAATTCAGAGTAAGAAAATACACACACACACACACACACACACACACACACACACATTCTCAAAAGGTTTCTTTATAGCAGCTGTAATGAGGTAAACATACATACCATAAAATTCAGCCACTATGTATGCACAGTTCAGATGATGCTTAGTTAATGTAGACAGTTCTACAATCTCCTCCACAATTCAATGTTAGAACATTTACATCACTCCCAAAGGTTCCTTCATGCCCCTTTTCAGCCAACCCCCAACACCACCCCAAGGTCCAAACAACCCCTGAGCTGGAAATTTCATATAATTGGGATCATTCACTACTAGTCTTCTACACCTGTCTTCTTTCACGTAGCCTAATGCTTCTGTGATCCATGTTGTAGTATCAGGAGTCCTTTCCTTTTCATTGCTGATATAGTTACACCACAGTTGGCAGACATTTTGGTTGTCTCTATTTTTGTACTATAATAAATAACAGTGCTATGACCACTTGTTTTATATGCCTTTGTGTGAACATATATTGTTAATTGTCTTTAAGGGTAGAGACCTAGGTGAATTAGTGATATATGATAAGTTCATCTTTATAAGAAACTGGCACACTTTTTTTCAAAGGGGCTAAATCATTCTACCTTTCCATCAGCAATGGATATAGTTCCATTTTACTGCAAGGAGATGTAAGCGGGAAGGCTAAGCGGGATTGGATACTTTGCCCATGATTACACAACTAATATCTATAAAGAAGGGTCTATAGTGGTGAGATTCCTGAACTTAACTTTTAAGTGGCATTGATAGGTTAAACAAATTTCCCTATTATAGGCCTTCAAGAGGACTTAATTCTCTATTAGTTGTAAGGAACTTCCAAGAGCAGTTAATACCACACAGTGCTTCCTAACATATTCTGCCCATAGTACCTTTCCTACCTTGGTATTTGTCTTCTGTTGAGTTCCCAAGACACAGATCTTCAGATGGGGACATAGGTGAATAGGATTTGTCAAAGAAATATATGAGGGAAGCAGGATAGAAAACAGAAAGGACTGATCAAACTGAGATTTCAAGTAGAGTCACGCGTTAGCCTAATTGGGGATAAGGAGAAGCTCTGGAACATAAACTGCCAAATAGAAATATCTTTCCTAGAAGCAAAGGGGCTAGCATTTTGTTCCCCAAGTCAGCCAGAAATTGACTGTGGGATGCAGTCCTTGGTGGGGAGACAAAGGGGATATAACCTTCTATCCTTGGTGCCTCCCAATGCGGAAGAGCAATGCTCAGAGAATGTGGCTGCTCATAGCTATTAGTCAACCCACCTAGTGCTCTGTGCTAGAAATGGGATGTGGGAGGGACACCCACAGCATCTGTTACAGTAAACTTCTCACCCTTTCATAGACATTAACATATCAAGCTTTCTCTTACCTCTGGGCCTTGCCCTTGTTATTCTAACTTGAAAACCTTACTCCAATCAAAACACAAACATACTGGCCTCTTCTCCCCCTAAGATCTTAGCTCAAATGCCAATTTGGGAAAAAAAATGAAAGAGGAAAGGATGGTGATAATGAGGGTGGAGCTGCTGATCATCAAAACTGGCTATGCACTTTCTGCATGATTGATGGTCTTCCTGAGCTGTCATACCTCAGTCATCAGATGATTACAAAAGCAATAAAGCATGCTGGTAGAAGCCACTTCCTTCCACATTGAATCACTTTTCTCAGAAGTGTATGTACATGTCATTCAGGACAGGATAGGTTATACTGCAGTAACAAATAACCCCCAAATCTCAGTGGCTCCACATAAAAACAATTCACTTATTGTTTACACTACATATCCATTGTGAGTCCCTAGAGGAGGAAAGAGAGGGAGGCACTCTGCTGCCATAGTAATTCACTCAGAGCCCTGGCAGAAAGACCAGGTATCCATCTTAATGGTGCCTGTCAGTAACCACCAAACCTGAGGAAGAGAGAATGTTCCAGAGACGCTAGCCTCAACAGTTAAGTGCCCCAGTCCAGAAGTAGCACATATTGCTTCTGTTCACAACTCATTGGGTAGAACTGCTCATAGGGCCTTGACTTGCCACAAAAGGTCTATGAAGTGCACTGGCCCTATGTGCTCATAAGAGAAGAGACCCAAGGAGGAACTTGAAGCCTTCCTTTAAGGCTTGACTTTATCTGATCCATAATAGTGTGGTCTGGTCACTGCTCTGAGTCAATAAAACAGCTCCTTTTCTAATGGCCCCCAGCATTAATCTGGTTTTGGAAAGCACAGAATGTCTAATAATGTAAAGATAAGGAGCAATGGAAAATGGCATGATTAGTGGTTAATGAGCTAGCAAGCATTTCCAAGACACTACAAAAGAACTAGTACTAAATCCCAAGTCATCAGCTAAGTTCCTCTGTAGTATTTCAAAATGTAACAGACCATTACTACTTCACTTCGAGGAAGAGAAATTTCACTTGCATCTATTGCTAAGGTAAATGAAGGTCAAGAAGGCCATAAAACTTATTTTAAGACCAAGCCAGTACAGAGATCTGACAAGGTTATAGAACACACACACCTAAATTAAAGTTCCCAAGTAAAGAGAAAGAATTTAACTATTCTTTATATTACTCTCCATGTCAAGAAAGTCTTTTAAAATTCTGTATCACACACAAAGTCTCTGTAATTAACTTAAAATAAGTCATATTTTTCAAGGTACTTAGATTTATGATGCAAAGGTAGCTTTTAACTTAATTGTTATTTTTCTCCAGGACCTTCCACACAACAGCCAATTAGGAGAGCTTTCTTTTGCTATTCAGCATATATGTAGCTGCTAAAGTATACTTTAAATCCTTTCTTATAAAATTAGCTAAATTTAGGATCCTTCCCCATTTGCCTGTGAGTTGCCTAGAAGAGCAAGATATTCTGAATATTTTAAAAAGTGAATATAAGAGACCATAATCGATTGACATAGTATTTAGGCATTGTAAGCCATCCACATCAGCCATGCAAAATTGTATCCCAAGGTTTAAATGAAGAGGATCACAGAAATTGCCCATTTGTTTCCATGTATATAGCAAAAATTCAAGAAATGTGAGGAACCACCCAGGAATCAAAGTATCTAATTTTGCTTGTATTTGCTCCTCAGTGGAAGTAACTGAATATTTGAAGTAGAAGATAACCCCTCAGTTACTCCCCTACTCACTGATTGCTTCTCATCATTTCTTTGGCTATGCACACCTAACCAATGATAACATGAAAGAAATGTTACATGGTTAAACTAAAAAAGAATACCATGGACTCTTTGTTTAGTCTTATCTGTAGAGTGTGATTTATTCAATTTTCTCAGAACAATGAACAGAGCATGGATAACTGCTTTGTGGCTCAGCAGGAGGTCATGGTTTAATTCCCAGTCAGGGCACATGCCCAGGTTGTGGGCTCTATCCCCAGTAGGCGGTATGCAGGAGACAGCCAATCAATGATTCTGTCTCATCATTGATGTTTCTATTCCTCTCTTTCTCTCCCTTCCTCTCTGAAATCAATAAAAATATATTTTAAGAATAATAATAATATACACGTTGACTGCTATGTCTATTCCCTGAGTCTTTCTATGCTGTCCTCCCAGATTTTCCTCCAAAATGCCACATCCATTGAGGCCTGCAAGACATCATGGAAAATGAAGGTGTTTGACTCGTGAAAAATCAGAACATCTGAAAATAATGATTTCACCGGGTCATTGAGGCAACAAAGGCTGAAGTTGAGTAGCAGCCGTCCACTTTAGCCTGGGCACATATGCTGTAGTTTGCCATGGGGCCAGTGTTGTGCCTCTGGCAACTGTTGAACAGCCAGCTCTTGGGAGAGACAAAACCCTGATTTGCAGTGTTTACCGGTTTTGATGGTATAAATACTTCTGCCATGGTTGATTTCAAGCTACCACTGGGACATCAACCAACTTACAATGCCCTAAGAATTTAACCATTGGCTCTCATGAGCTAGTGCAAGCATACTATGGCACAAACATAGTTCCAGCATCCCACTACACAGTACTCAACATTCCACACCCACACAATATAGATACATGAAATGAAAATCGTATGTGCTTCACATTCTACCTGCCTTTGCTCTGTGGACATCTAAATTAGCCACCACTAGAGTACATGACCCTAGTTCTTTCCAGCTACAACATTAGATGATTCCACATCTCTGAGAACACTTGCTACATTAATATCAGGACAGTCAGATATTGCCTCACTATTTTTAGATCTAGAAAGGGCTGCTAGAAGATTGAAATTTCTTATCGGGATTCAGATTTGACTCTACAGTCTTCACCATCTTATCCTTGTATTATTTTAATAGCTACTTGGCTGGTCTCTCCCACTCCACTCTCTCCTTACCTCAACCCTTTCTGCAGCTAGGCAGCCACCAGAATAATTGTCCTCCAACACCTGAATGAAGCCCTCCGTCACCATTTTCATCATGTCACTTCCTTACTAGACAAGTCTGGGAAGCTTCCTGTGGCTTGTCATATCTAATCCAAAACCCTCAGCTTGGCATTCAAACCTGTCCGCCCATAAGCAAGAGCAATAATGCTGGGCTATTGTGGCCTCGCATAACACCACTGAAGGTCTTTGAAATCCCTATAGACCCGCCACTTCGCATCTCAATATCCTTATTCACAGAAGACAGCAATATCTAATTCTCATCTTTCATCAGACTAGCTGGAAACCAGAGTATCTAGGAAGCATGCTGTCTGCATACTAAGTACCAGGCGTGTGCCACTTGCTCTTTTAACACATCCATGGCCCTGATAAGTCACAAAAACCCTATAAAGACAGGTAACATCTCATTTTAACTCCTTCAGAACCACCAGCAAAATAAACCTTCAGACATCCTGTTATTTTCAGAAAGTACTGAGTTTCTCTTCTCCCCAACTTCTACTTTAACCAGGGTCTACTCAGGAAACTATCTCCTCAGCCTACAGAATGGCAGTCAGAGAATGTCCTGCAAGTTTGTGTCCCTTGGTGCATCCTACTCATCATGAACTAGGATTTGAGAACCAGACTTTATTGAGGAAGGAAGAAACTCACAAAGACAGGCTACAAAAGATGCTGTTAAGGTCCCCACCTAGCACACCTGTGTTCGCCTACAGCTCTAGTTAAACAGTTTCTAGCATGCAGGAGAGCTTCCTACCTTAAGCACCTATCATCAATCAATCGTCAATGCTGCCTGAGAGCTTTCTCCCAGAAGCACCTGAGCTGGCTAGGTAGCAAGTAGGTACAATCGGAAAGTGCAAAAAAAAATTGTCTTCGGGGACAGCCTCTACCAATTGCGGGGTGCGGGGGGGGTGCAGATGCTTGGATAAATGCCCAATTCTCATTCTTTGGAGGGATACTTGGAAAGTGCATTCTGCATTGTTCTTCAAAAGGTCCCAGAGACATTGAGCTTCATTCATCCACATCAGTAATCCACTCATCAGCATTCATCTAATGAGCTTTCCTCTGTATCCAGTCTCACTTTCCTCATAGGTGTTTCATTGTTCTCCCAAATAAACAACCTGAACTCTCATCTGAGTCTCTGTTGTTGAAAAACCAGAACTAAGGTCTGTGGTCAGTGAGAGAAGGCACAAGTCCCCATCCTCCTATGCTCTCTATGCAGGGTGAGAGAAGGCACAAGTCCCCATCCTCCTATGCTCTCTATGCAGGGTGATCTGGCCACACAGTAATGGAATTTTGTTCCAATGAAGGATTCCCACTATGCTGTGTCTCCCTTCTTATATTAATACATCAATGGTTCTAAACTAGGGACCATGTGGAGACCCTGGGGACAGTTGATAATATCTGGTGATATTTTGGGTTGTCACAACTAGGGATGAGGGTTGCTATGGATACCTAATTGGTTAAGGCCAGGGATGCTGCTAAACATCCTACAATGCTCAGGAAGGCCTTCTGCAAGAGAGAATTATCTGCTTAAAATGTCAATAACATCAAGGTTGAGAAATCTTGTCATAGAACAAGCATGAGGGTAACCCCGTCTGTAGGGAATAAGCAGACAATTTTGGTACAGTGAGTCTAGATTTGGGTGTCAGTTATTTACAGGTTTCCAGGAGTAACATTTCCCCAGCACCTGGAGGCCTCAAGAAGTTCGAGTTCTGATGGGGAGGAGGCACAATACTGTAGAAAGCCAGGTTTGTAAGGGGTGCACTTCTGGTTGCTTGTCCAGAAACTCAGAGTGAGTCCCCTGGGTCATTTCTCAAACCTGTACCACAGAAAGAACATATCATCACCCAGCCCTCTATCCCTTCTAAAGAGAATATTCTTCAAAACATTCTCTAGACCTGCAAACAACTACAATTACGTTTTATTTTTTAAAATTCCCTTTTACAAAGTTTTTGATCTGCCAATAAATCATATCCATAGAGGAAGTCACCCTCCACAACACACACACACACACACACACACACACACACACACACACACGCAGCTCCCATCCCCACTCACCCACCAAACCACAGAGGGACAGAAAAAGTCAGATGCTGAAGTTAACCTACTGTCACCTTGGCTGATCCAAAATGAGTAGGATTGACTGACAATCCACTGGGCACAAGGCACATGGTCACATTGACCTTAAAGGTTCTACAGCTCAAGGATGAGATTATGAGTTCCTCCAGAAGACAGAGCAGCAATCCCCATGTGAGTACAATCACGGGGGTCTGAAGAAAAGGCGCATCAGACATGGCAGCAATTGCAGGTGAGTGGCCTGCCTGGGGTGGGGGGGTGGGTGTGGAGGGGGCTCGGCATAAAGGAGCTGCTGGGCCCTCCCCAGGGACACACTCAGCCCACATGCTCCTGAAAGAGCAGTGCTTGGGAATTCCAACGAAACCACCCAGGCAGGCCAAGCGAGCTGCCCTAATGGGCCCCGCTCCCATGGGTGGCTTCCTGCCAAAGTAGACAGATGCCTCCCCAATGCTGACTCCACCTGTCTCACATGAAAGGCCCACGTGCTCAGGAACAGCTTTGAAAATCACTAATGGTTTCTTTTCACCGGGAAATAGAGAAGCAAAGAGGTGTAGCAGCCAGCTGACTGACAGAAATCCACCAACCTGGCAGCCAGCCCCAGCCCAGGAAACAAAAGGGCCTTTGGTTCACCTGTCAAGTGTGTGCTGTTCCCGGGGCCTCTCCCATGGAGCTTATCTGATCCCTTCAGCCAGGTGTGACAGAGCAGAGCAGGCCGACATCATCACCCAGGGTGAGTGGCTGGCTGGCTCCGACGCCCCAGGGAACACTGGCAATAAGAGCTCTCTCAGCAGCAGCAGCAGCCTGGGAGATTTCCCATTTCTCTCCTCCAAACTGGCAGTTCAGAGGAGGAGGGAGGACTCAAGGGCCAGGGCTGGTTCCCAGGAGTGTACCTACCTTCTGGTCTTGCTTCCTCCTGCTGTCAGGTTTTTCGGAGACATAAATGAAGCTTTCAAAGCTTTGGAGAAACATGATCCAGACTTAATCAGGTGGAATTTTTAATCATTATCAGTTAGTTCTTCTCTTCCACCCATTTTGTTGAGCTAATATAGTGTTTGGATTTTCTTAGAGCAAAGATTCTCAATGTGTAGTCCCTAGGGAAGGAATCACCCTCATCCCAGTAATTTTTCCAAATGCAAATTCTCAGCCGCCCTCCAACCTTTGGGAGTGGGGAACTCTGGGCGGGGTGGGACCTAGCAATTTAGTTTTACAAGCCTTCCAGGTGATTCCAATGCACTCTAAGTGTGCAAACCGCTGTCAGAAAGGAACAGAAGTTACCGCCAGTCCCAGGTGATTTCAATTCCAGGAAAGTTCACACCTAGCAAACGCCTCCCTTCCATGCAAACTTCCTCACTGCAATGGATAGATCGCCTTGGCACTACCACCCTTCTCCTCAAAATATTATTTACTGACTTCACAAGCTTTTCAAAATTTGCAATTTAAACTTATCCTCTGAGTGTGAATGTTATATTAGCATAGATATCTCAGAGAATGCAAATGTCTCTAGTCGGATGCATTTCAAAGCCAGAAAGCCCTCACACCTGTCATCCATTAGTGAATTTATTTTACCCTAATACAATGAGAGATGAACTTCATCATCACTTTTTAAACTAAGTGGGTGTGTGTATGAAAAGGATTGTCTGGAGGGGAAGGGCTGTGAAGGAGAGAAAGTACTTGTACCTACATGTGTGTGTTAGTATCACAGCCCCGTAGGCAAATATCTCACACAAAGTTTATTTAGGGGCCACTTCCTTTTAGAATAACATCACCTCTCATGTCGAAAATGTTTTTTAACAAGGTCATAGTCTTTCACTCTGGCTTTCATCGTTCTCTGGAATGATTCCTAAATATAACTCTGGACACTATTTTTAAGCCACCCAAACTGCCCTACCTTCTCCAAATAGCCCATAGACTTCAGGCCTTTCTGTGTTGCTATTGCTGTGCCCTCATTGACCTCCACTGTGAAGGTTTCTCCAACCTCCACTTAGAATAATTCTTCCTCACACCTATCTCCCTACTCAATCAGCAAAGATAAAATAAACTTTTAGTACTCAATGTTGGTAGTAATGTGCTGGAGAAGAACTTTCTTTAAAAAAAAAAAGTATTGCCAAAACTGGTTTGGCTCAGTGGATGGAGCATCAGCCTGGGGACTGAAGGGTCCTGGGTTTGATTCTGGTCAAGGGCATATACCTTGGTTGCAGATATATCCCCAGTAGGGGGTATGCAAGAGGCAGCTGATTGATGTTTCTCTCTCATCGATGTTTCTAACTTATCCCCCTCCCTTCCTCTCTGTAAAAAATCAATAAAATATATTTTTTAAAAAGTATTATTTTATTAGAGAGAAAGAGGAAGGGAGAGAAGGAGAAACATCAATGTGAGAGAAACATCCATAGACTGCCTCTTGCACGCCTCCCCATCCTCCTCCCCACCCCCCTGGACTGGGGATCTAGCCAGCAACCCAGGCTTGTGCCCTGACCAGGAATTAAACCTTTCAGTGGCTGGGACAATGCTCAACCAACTGAGCCACAGCAACCAGGGTGAGAACTTTCATAAATTTCCCATAGGATATATACATCATGGCAACTTTTCAGAAAAGCCACTGGGCAGTATGGCTAATGATTCCATAAGTCTACTTTTGAGACTTTATCTCAAAGACATTTTTATTGAAGTAATGTTTATATTTTAGGGGGTCTGTCCAATCCACAGACCATCATCCTCTTTTCTTTGGTAAGTGGTGATAAGTAGCATAAAGCTGAGGATAGATTTGGAGCTGGCCACCAGGATTTGAAACTTGGCTCTGAAACATATGTGACATGGGCAAGCAATTTGAATGTTCTGAGTCTCAATGTAACTCATCCTATCTAATAAAAGAGGAATATGAAAATTGACCATACCTCTGATCAAGTCACACCCACAAGCCAATCAGGAGCAAATAAACCCTAACCAAGATGGCTGCAGCCACTGAGAGCAGGAGGGAGGCTTGGATTTCCCTGGCAATGGAGGAAGCCAAGCTTTCTGACTGCCCTTGCTGGCCTAGGCCTCCACTCAATGCTACAAAGTTTCAATTATAAAAGATACATAAATCCAACAGAAATGGCGGCAGCCATGAAGCTGGAGAAAGCAGAGGCTAGGGTTGCCCGGGCAATGGAGGAAGCCATGCTTCTACAGCCCTAGTGCCTAGGCCTCCACTCTAGGCTGCAAAGTTTCAATTATAGAATTTAAATAAACCCAAACAGAAATGGCTGGCACCATGGAGTGAGCAGAAGGCTTGGCTCCGTTCCAGGCCACAACGCTTCAACTGTAAAACAAAAATTAATCCCAGATCCCAGGGCCTCCACTTGGGTTGGGGGGATGGCCAGGCTGCAAACCACCATAGGCCCCTCACCCAGGCCACCCCATGCCCCAAGGGAACCCCCATCCTGATCCAGGATACCCTTCAGGGCAAACCAGCTGGCCCCCACCCATGCACCAGGCCTCTATCCTATCTAATAAAAGAGTAATATGCAGATTGACAATCACCCCAACACACAAGAGGGCTGCCCTCATGTGGTCAAAGATGGCTGCCCCCATGTGGACACAAGATGGCCACCACAAGATGGCCAACAGGGGAGGGCCATTGGGAGGTTCCAGGCCAGCAGGGGAGGGCAGTTGGGAAGGACCAGGCCTGCAAGGGAGGACCGCTTTGGGCAATCAAGCCTGCAGGGAGGGCAGTTATAGGTGACCAGGCCGGCAGAGGAGGGAGTTGGGGCAAACAGGCTGGCAGGGGAGCAGTTACATATCAATTAGGCTGGCAGGGTAGTGGTTAGGGGGTGATTAGGCTGGCAGGCAGAAGCAGTTAGGGGCAATCAGGGAGGCAGGGAGGCAAGCAGTTTGGAGCCACTAGTCCTGGATTGTGAGAGGGATGCTCGACTGTCTGTTTAGGCTCTATCCTACTGGGATCAGGCCTAAACGGGCAGTCGGACATCCTTCAAGGGGTCCCAGATTGGAGAGGGTGCAGGCTGTGCTGAGGGACACCCTCTGAACCAGTGCACAAATTTCGTGCACCGGGCCTCTAGTTTAAAATAATTATAGTACTGCCCTGGCTCAGTTGATTGGAGCATTGTCCCATAAACTGAAAGATTGTCATCAGGGTACATACATAGGATTAGGGTTTGACCCCTGGTCAGAGTACATACAGCACAAATAGAAGACAACCAATTGATATTCTCCCTCTCTCTTCCTTTACCTCTTCCTAAAATCAATAAGCATATCCTCATGTGAAGACTTTTTTAAAACTTCCAATTAAAAAATAATAAAATAATGATAGCACTATCTCTCCTATGTGAAGGTTGTATGAGATGCCCCATATAAAGCACTTGGCACCGCAATGTCTGATATCCACCTCACACTCAGGATTTATTAACTATTATTGCTGTATGACGTTATGCCTCTTCTATAGGCAATGGGACCAAGATGATGACTGGACCTCACATATAAGCTGGATCTCGCACAGTTTTCTCCTGCAAATTTGGGAGTGTGATAGAGAGCCAGTGAGTGAGTCTATTTGTTGCTGGAAGTGTCACATAAAATATATTCTTCCATATGGACTGAGAACCTGTGCAGACTGCAGAGAGAGAGAGAAGGGAGATGTGTTACAATGTACTAGCAGATGCAAGAAATGGTGAGAGTCTGGGGGGTTCCCAATTCGTGACTCTGCTTTCAACTGGCAGCCTGGTTTTACTGCTGTCCTTGGGTTTTAGGAGACAAACAGTTCTGTCCATGCACAGGTCAATATGTTGATTCTTATCTGTCTGCCCTCTCATATCCAGTCTTTGCCATCTTCTGCTCTGCCCTATGCCTTAGGGACTGGCAGTGGGATTGTCATCACCCAGAAACCCTTGCTCTGGCAGCTACATCCTGTTACCTTGTAGTTTCATCTTTGAGCTCTTTTTTTCCTGAACTGAATTTTCAATCCTATTATGTTCTTCAATAAAATAAAGCATATTCATGAGATTTTCTTTCATTTCCAGAGTTATAGTGTTCTTCTAGACTGGTTGTTTGCCTTTTCCCTTCTGTTTCCTCCTCTGCAGTGTGTTCTACAGCTGCCATGTGGCTTTCTTCTTGCATCTCACAGTTTTCATGAGACGCTTGTCTGGAATTTCTATTTGATCACTACAGGATGCGTGAGTGAATCCCCCTTAAGTTCCTTCCTTATTTGTATCTTTCTCAACAACAAATAAAGCCTGGGCATCCCAGGTCCTAGCACATTCTTCTTGTGTTTGTTTTTGTGGTGGTGGATCCAGCAACTTGAGTGGAATGGCTGAATGAAAAGGAGAAGAAAGCTTAGTTGAGATGGTGAGCACTCATTATTGGAAGATCTGGGTTCTCTAATGCCCAGATAGATGTTCAGATTAAACCAGAGTGTATGCCACCACCGTAACAGAGATATGTTAGAGATATGTCACACTATAATCCTTTAGTCCCTTTCTTGGCTGACACGGGGACATTTAAGGTATTTTATTATTTCCATTTCTTATTTTTTTCTATTGGTGATCTACTTTTTGTTTACTTGATAGTTTTTCCTAGTTTCTTTTAAAGGTACACTCCATAGATGATGTATCATCTCACCCTGAGAGCTATTCTGAATATTACCACTTTAAGGGTGGGGGGGGTGGTAGGAGTACTGGAGCCCTTCATTCTCATTTAGCTATTTCACTAGCCCTCATCAAAAGAGAGAAGATATTCCACTCCCTCTCCCCTACCCCTCTGCCTGAAGTAAAAAAAAAAAAGAGAGAAGAGTGAAGAAAAAATTCCTTGTTTCAGTTTTCTCCAGTTTGGGGATGATTAATGGCAATGTTAGAAATTGTGTAGACTCTGTGGCAGAGACCACTGTATTCACCAAACCCTTTCCCTTTCTTCCCGGGCACACATGTAAACTACATTTTCCAGCCTCCCTGTGGTTAAGGGTTGCCATGTCATGGAGGTCTTCTGGCCAAGTGAAGTTAGCCACTTCCAAGCTTATTCCATAAAAACTTCTCATTTGTTAGTCTTTCCTCTTAATGGAGAGGACTTTTATGATCTAGTTGGAAGAATCCTTAGGTGGAAAAGCATGGAAGCTATGTCACAGGATATAACTATCTCGTTATATAATGAGGGAGAAGGGAACTTGTAGTATGTTAAACACTGAGGTTTTAACATTTCCTGTTTCAACATTTAGCCTACTCTGAATAATATACTCACCAATATTGCTTTTTAAGTTTTAGAGCTAAGGTTCGGAGTTATGTCCTGCCACACTATAATCCTTTAGTTCTTTTCTCGGCTGTCACTTGGAGGAAATTTAGGGCATTCAATTATTTCCATTTCTTTTTTTTTTTTTTTCTATGGGTGATCTACTTTTGTTTACTTGCTAGTTTTTTTTCCTAGTTTCATGCATTTCATTAGGGATATTTGTAAACCCATGTCATGGGGTCATTGGTACCTGGAAGTGACTTAGTATTTTTTAAATCTATTTTAACCATTTTTTCCATAGGATCTTGCAATGTATGTAGGTGATTACAAGCTGGTTTCTTTTTCAGACTGCAAGTTCTTAAATTCAAAAATGATGACCTAGTTTTCTGGTAACTTTCATGGGTACCAAAGCAGTTGGTTCATACTAGGCACCTAATATTTTCAGACTAATAGGTATACTTGTCATCAGTAAGACTGGACAACTGGGCTCAGAATTTTGTCTGCAAGTTTCAGCTAAAGGTAAATACAAGTGGGTTAAGCACTGAAAATAAACAAAAAGTATAATGTGCAAATACATCTATCCATAGTAACACAAAATATTCAGCCAATGAATTTCAAGTGCTCATCATTTTACCTGCAATAAGAAAAAGAAACACAATTACTGAAGTTCAAAATTCCTTGTCAGTGAGTGATACAGAATTAGTCAACAAATCTACTTTGAAAATATTAATAGAAATCCAAGCAGAAGTTTTGAAACTGTTAATATTACTTAAACACCGGCATGTTGGTTTTGCTACCCATTCATCAAAACATTTTATGATATCAATCTCTCAACAAATCTCCAATAATATAATTCAATTTTTCCTTTAAAGTGTACAATCAACCTGGTTGCTTTGAAGTACATTGGTGTAGTACTTTCTAACTCTTGATTCTGAAAAGTCTAAAAATCAACAGATTCTTAGAGGAGCAATGAAATTTATAAATTGGATCAAATGGACAATTGTCGTATTTTGACTTTTCCTGGGCTTCCTTTGATATACTCTGTCCAAGATCCCTGTCTATTCACAGAAATTCAAGGCCATGGCTGGTAGTCACTGAAATCTAAAAGTTAAGTTGGAGCTAAAGTGAGATCTACCTTATTCCTCTTTCCTGTCTGTATATCTATCCATCATGAATTGAGGGGGGGGGTGGGAATCCTTTCCTACCAAGTGATATTCCCAAATTTACACCTTCTCTGAGTTCTAGATCCCACTGACTACTCAGTCTCCACAGGGATGTCATACAGGGATGTCATGAAAGTGATGTGTATAAGACAAGTCTTGACTGCCACCATCCCTGTCCTACCCTAACCTTCTGGGTAGTGTTCACCATCTCAGTTCATGTCCCATTTGTAATCATCATAATTCAGGGAACTATCTCTGATTAGATTTTATTACATTGTCTTCCTTACTTGGTTTATCTCTAGAAAATCTGTTGTTTCTTTCTCAAAGATGTATTTCTTTACATCTGTTCTTTTACAAAACCAATCTCGGTCATCCTTGCATCTCACTTGGACCCCAGTGATAGCTTCCTAATTGGTTTCCTTTTTCTACTCTAATGTATTGCCCATCTATCTACTCCATACAATGAACGCTATATTTTAAAAATACAAATAAAGTCATTAGCCTCTTAAAGCCTAAGACACTAAATAATTTTATCCCTATTGCTCTATACACATAGTCCATATTATTTTCCTCCTTCAACATTTCCTGTTAGCCACAGTTTTCATCCTTTTAGTTGATCCTATATGCCAAGCTCTTTTTCATTGCATTTGGCTTTTGTGTTTGTCATTGCATCTCCTGTTAAATCCCCCATTCCACCCTGAAATGGCTACTTCCTTATTCTTCCCATCTTATTTTACTGTCACCTCCTCTGAGAAGCCTTCCCAGATCTTCTTCCTGGTTCTTCTCTACCTGGGACATTGTTTAGTTCACTCAATGACTTGTTTAATGCTTGAGAGTTGATGCTTAATAAATATGACTTAAGTGAATAAATGATTATGAGAATTTAAGTGAGAGAACCACTGTGACTGAGATGACACTGTTCTCATTGTTAATTTGTAAGTTAACTATTATCCATATTTTGTAGCAAAACGGGTGAAGTTTTCTTTTTTCTTTTTCTAAAGAAGGACTGTCTGTTGCTTCAGACAAAGCATATTGATTTTGGAGAGAGAGGAAGGGGAAGGACTAGAGAGAAAGAAACATCAACTTCAGAGTGAAATATCAATCACTTGCCTCCCACATATGCCCCAATCAGGAATTGAACTGCAACCTGGGCATATGCCCTGATTGGAAGTGGAACCTGGCTCTCAATGTATAGACAGTACTCCAACCAGTTGAGCCACTGTAGCCTGATCAAAACAGGTGAAGTTTTTCATGAACTGAAGTGAAGAGTTATTTTTTGCTCCCCAAAAGGAGAAACAAGGCCTGCTGGTTCTGATAGAGGTAGTGTTGGTAAGGTTAAGATTTAATGAAAAGAGAGATTAGAAGTAGTTTACAGGAGCAGTTTATTTTATTTTTTAAATATATTTTATTGATTTTTTTTACAGAGAGGAAGGAAGAGGGCTAGAAAGTCATAAACATTGATAAGAGAGAAATATCTATCAGCTGCCTCTTGCACACTCCCTACTAGGGATGTGCCCACAACCAAGGTGAATGCCCTTGACTAGAATCGAACCTGGGACCTTTCAGTCCGCAGGCCGATGCTCTATCCACTGAGCCAGACCGGTTTCAGCAGGAGCAGTTTATTTACTTAATGTGGAGTAGAAGTGAACTCCTCCTTTGTCAATACTATAATCTCTATCTCGCTCACTAGTTCAATACATTCTAAAAATATCAAGAAGTGCAAACCTTGCATCTGGATTAGCATGGATTAGACCGGTGCTCATATAATTTAGGGCAATCCAGGAAACAAGCTCGCACAGACAAAGGAATCAGAGGATGAGGGAGAAGTGACATTTCCATGACCTTGTGAAATAAAAGGATCTACATGCTAAGTGAAGTAAGCCAGCCAGTGAAAGACAAATACCAAGTGATCTCAGTTGTATGTGGAATCCAATGAATAAAATAAACAGACAAACAAAACAGAACAGAGGCATGGATCGATGAAACAGACGGATAGCTGTCAGAGGGGATGGAAGAAGAGGGACTGTATGAAAGAAGGTGAAGGTATTAGCCAAAGAACATGTATGCATAACCCAGACACAGACAGCAGTGTGGGGATGGCCAGAGGGAAAGGGGAGTAAACATTAAAAGTAAAGTTAATAAAATAAAAGGATGTATAGAACAAGATATAACAAGCACAAAACATAAAAGAAAACTTGATATCTTTGAATATATTAAAATTAAAATTACCTTTACAACCCACTATCAACAAAAGGAAAAGACAAGCCACAGACTGGAAAATACATTTGTTGTGCACATAACCAACACTATTTTAGTACCCAGCATATATAAAGAACGCCAGCATTTCTCTTTGGAGAGCAATTTGGCAATATCTGGTAAAGTTAAAGATATTCATATCCAAAAATTTAGTAATTCCATTGTAGTCTAACCCTCTGGAGAACCCTTATACATGGAAACATGGAAAAGAATGTTGTTTGCCTCATTGTTTGTAATGGTGAAAAACTGAAGCCCTTCGAAGAAAATGGATAAATAAATTACAACAAAATCATATAAAAGAAAACTATGCAGAAGTTATAAAATGTAAAATTCTGTATACCGAAACTATTTATCACTTATGGATGTAAAATTATGTATTAAAAATATAAAAACATGCATGCGAATAAAAAAATCACATTTATGATAATGGCTCTTTCTGGAACAGGAAGGCAAAAGAATGAAATCAGCAAGTCTGGGGGAAATACGTGATCTGCTAAGAGTGGAAGGGGCATCATGGGGCTCATTATATTTGCATTAGAATCACTTGTATATGTAAAATCTCGAAAAAATTCACTAAAAATAAAACACAACAGAAAAAAATATAAAGAGGAAAAATGGAATAAAGTAAGATGAAACTGGACAAGGGTTCACACACACACACACAAACAAACAAACAAAAACAGACACTATACATTACCACCCTCGAGGCAAAAAAAAATGATTATAAAACTAGAACATTTTGCTCTGGCTGGTGTGGTTAGATTGTCAGCCCAGGCATCAAAGGGTCACAAATATGACTCCCAGTCAAGGGCATGTACCTGGTTGCTGGTTCCATTCTGGTGCCTGGTTTAGGTGTGTGCAGGTGACAACCAATCAATGTGTCTTTTTCACATCAACGTTTCTCTCTTTCAAACCCCCACCCTTCCACCCCCCGCTTCCTTCCACTCTCTCTATAAATCAATGGGGGAAAATAGTAAGGATTAACAAAAACAAATAAAAATAAAATAAAACTAGAATATTTAAAAATCACTTAAATTGTATTTATCATTGTAGGAACTAAGTCCTTGCATGAAGGCCATGGTATTGCATGGATTCAGAAGTTTCATAACCACAAAATTTGGGAGTCTCCACAACTTGAGCAACCACTTCTTCGTTTCTAGGAAGAATAGAAGTCAACCCAATTCTATCGCCCACCACTAGGCCATATGCAGTGTAGTCCGCTAGGAGAGGTTAAGTGTCTTGCATGGTGGACATCTTTCTGGGGGCAAACAGTTTCATCTCTAAAAGCAAATGAAATTCTATTGTCGTAAATAGGTAAAAGTTCTGGCCAATGTACACTGTACCCAGTGCCCAGTGAATCACTGCAGGCTGTTCTCTGCCCAAAATAACACAGGGCCCTTTGTGCTGGAGGAAGCCACGATCTTTCTGCTTTCTACTCCCCAAGCAGCGAGCTCATGCTTCTGCCTTGATGGCTGTGAGCTAACTTCCTAGGCTAGTGGGGAGAAGAAACAATTACAGCAACACTTTGGACTCTGAGGAGGAAGAAAATAGGTCATGTTTTTGTCTCATCTTGCTCATCTTTGGAGGAACTAAATTCACTTTGAATCAACTAGGGATTTAACCTTCCTGTAAGGAGGCTAAGATTTTATCATAATATAAAACCTGACACAATTACAATTGAATTCAAACTGGAGTTGCTTTTGGTCTTTGTTTTTCCCGGAAGCTCTGACAGACACTAGTGCCCAAAAGAAATTAGCAATGCAAAAGGATATTCTTTCTTTAAAATAAATCAGGACGCTTCACTTTATTTCCGTATATTTTCCCCAGTAGCCAGTAGCCATGGCAATTGTTGGCCAATGGGGTCTCATCCTGGGAGAAGTTCTGACAGGAGTGCTTTCCTTGCTGCCTTCCAAATATGGCCAGGGTACATGGGACTTATATTCCCAAGGAATTGTTGCCATTGTCCAAGCTCCTGAGTTTAGAGACAGGAACCCTCCACTCCAGCAAGTACATGTCACCCCTGCCTTCCACAGACAGTGACAGGTTATGCTGACTCCATTTAAAGTCCCAATTGTGAGGCAGAATCTGTTTTATTTTATTATTTTATTATATTTTTCAAATATTTTTATTGATTTCAGAGAGGAAGGGATAGGAAGAGAGAGACAGAAACACCAATGATGAGAATCACTGATCGGATGCCTCCTGCACGCCCCACCTGGGGAACAAGCCCACAACCTGGGCATGTGCCCTGGCCAGAGGAATCGAACCATGACCTCAGAGTTCACAGGTCAATGCTCAACCACTGAGCCATGCAGGCCTGGCAGAATCTCTTTTATTTTAAACTACGTCCAGCCTACATTGTGTAATGTAAATGAATGTGACACCTCTGGTGGGAAGGAGGACATAGTTTCCCTATCTGAGTGATATCTTTGTAATTAACCTAGTTATTACTAACAGGGAAGAAGCAAAGGGAAGACCAAATATTATAGACATGTCATTTGGGCAGCTTCACCAGGCAGCTAAAGCTTTACACTCCCCAGGGAGCCACTGGTCTATTCCACAGGCAAATTGCTGAGGAAGGGGGTGGGGGAGGTCAGGATGGGGGAGAATAGATACGTGCTCAATAAAGTTGGGTTGACATAGGGGAGATACTTGCCTGTCAGTCACACAGGGGAACAAGTCATTGGCCAGAATGGATGGGCACTGAATTTGGGATACTTAATTCCCTAAACAAAGGAACTCACTCTTTCGCTCCTCTACAAACTCCAGGCTTTCTTGGAACTCTTGCTATAGGGAGCACTCTCTCTTGGCTCTCCAGCATTCCCCACAAGGGGACTCAAGAACTGCAACCATCCTGATACTCAACTGGACCCAGGGGCAATATGGAATTTAAACCCTGGACACTGGTTTTGCTTTTTGCTCTACTGAAGCAGATATAGTCCTCCTCTTTTAGGGCTGGACTAAAGATACGGGACTTTAGAAATTCCATTCATATAAATAAAAATCACTCATCCTCCTGTGTGAGCCTCAGAAAATTCTTTTTCTGGAGATTTTGTAAGGACTCCATTGCCTGCACTCAGTGGGGAAAGGGATACCTAAACTTCCTCAATAACATGAGGATACTCCAGGGTAGGTTAGTTGACAGTTATTCAGAAGACCACACACCAGAGATGGCATCTAGAATGCTTCAGTTAGCTTGATCTCTGATCTGCAAAGAAGTGTGTTAATTAGAATAATCCTATATAATAAAGAGGTGATATGCAAATTAACAATACACCCTCACACAATATGCCCGCCCCCATGTGGTCACAAGATGGCCACCACAAGATGGCTGGCAGGGGAGGGCAGTTGGGGGCAACCAGGCTGGCAGGGGAGGATGGTGGAGGGCGATTGGGCCAGCAGGGGAGCAGTTAGTTAGGCATCAATCAGGCTGGTAGGGGAGTGGTTAGGGGGTAATCAGGCTGGCAGGTAGAAGCAGTTAGGGGCAATCAGGCAGGCAGACAGGTAAGCAGTTGGGAGCCAGCAGTCCCATATTGTGAGGAGGATGTCCAACTTCTAGTTTAGGCCCTGTGGGATCAGGCCTAAACCAGAAGTTGGACATCCCCTGAGGGGGTCACAGATTGGAGAGGGTGAAGACTGAGCTGAGGGACACCCCTCCACCTCAGTGAACAAACTTTGTGCACTAGGCCTCTAGTCAATATTATAAATAAATTTTCATTGGTGAAATCAATGGCTAGTTAATAAGCATAGTGGATATTAAATATGGGCTTTCATTAGTGAAAATGATGGTATTCAAGATACAAGGAAGGGCTAGAATTTAGCAGATATAGTCCTCCTCATATATGAATAGAGAATTTCTAAAAGTCTACAAAATTACACTTTCTACCCTTACTAATGGCTCACTAAGTTTGAGTTCTACTTGATCCTGGGATACTGGTTTAAGAGATTCTTGGTTCTAAAAGAAAAAATGGCTAGAAAATTTATGTCACAGAATTTTGCACATTTGCCTAGAGTGAAATTTTCATACACAGTGATACTGGAGCAGACAAAAGGACAGAGAACAGGACTTCATTGAGTTTACAGAACTCTGTGCTTGCTTGATTTAGATTTCAGATGTATAGAAGAAGGCTGTTCCAGACTCATTTCCCTTACACTGCATTGAGATAATGGGAGGGGAATTGCAAATATTGCCTATCTTTACTACTAAAAGGAAGCCATTAGTTGTGCATAGCCAATTAGATTAAAGTCAGTTTTAAGCATAAAAACTAAGGCAGATTCAAATAATGGCTTGAAAGGAAGCAAATGGGAAAAGATCAGAGGATGTAATTAGGCAATAAATGGCTGATAGATAAATAAGTTAGAGACAGGTGGACTTACATGAAAAAAGAGAAGTAAAAAAAGAAGAAAAATTGCACATACCAATGAGGAGTGGGAATGTTGAAAGCAAGTAGGTATTAAAATATATATTCAAAACTTGGGAATAAATTAAAAGAATGAATGCATGTTCTTTCAGAGGAATAGGAATGTTGTCTAACAAGTCTTCTCCAGTATTATGTATTTTTCTAGGAGACACCACCTTTATTTAACTATTTAGCATTGATTAGCACTTTTTAAATTTTTTTATTATTTATTATTGAGTAGAGGCCCGGTGCACAAAATTCGTGTGTGGGGGTGTGTGTGTCCCTTAGCCCAGCCTGCACCCTCTCTAATCTGGGACCCCTCGAGGGATGTCCAACTGCCTGTTTAGGCCCAATCCTATGAGGCAGTGGGATATCTCTCTCACAATCCATGACTGCTGGCTCCCAACTGCTCCCTGCTGGCCTTCCTGATTGCCCCTAGATGCTTCTGCCTACCAGCCTGATCACCCCCTAACCACTCCCCTGCCAGCCTGATTGATGCATAACTGCTCCCCCGCCAGCCTGTTTGCCCCAAACTGCCCTCCCCTGCAGGCCTGGTCACCCCTAACTGCCTTCCCCTGAAGGCTTGATCACCCACAACTGCCCTCCCTTGCAGGCCTGTTCTCTCCCAATTGCTATCCCTTGCTGGCCATCTTGTGATGGCCATCTTGTGTCCACATGCGGACAGCCATCTTTGACCACATGGGGGCAGCCAACTTGTGTGTTGGAATGATGACCAATTTGCATGTTACTCTTTTATTAGATAGGATAGAGGCCTGGTGCATGGGTGGGGACCAGCTGGTTTGCCCTGAAGGTTGTCCTGGATCAGGGTGGAGGTTCCCTTGAGGTGTGGGGCAGTCTGGGTGAGAGTCCTGTGGTGGTATTCAGGCTGGCCACGTCCCCCAGCAACCCAAGCGGAGGCCATGGTATCTGGGATTTATTTGTCTTTTTAATTGAAACTTTGTAGCTTTCAGTGGAGGCCTAGGCCAGCCAGGGTGTGTGGAAAGCTTGGCTTCCTCCATTACTGGGGAAACCCAAGCCTCCTGCTTGTTCTGTGGCTGCAACCATCTTGGTTGGGTTAATTTGCATACTCACTCCTGATTGGCTGGTGGGGATGGCTTGTGGGTGTAGCAGATTGATGGTTAATTTGCATATTACTCTTTTATTAAATAGGATTTCAGAGAGGAAAGGGAAGAGAGACAGAAACATCAATGATGAGAGAGAATCATCGATTGGCTGCCCCCTGTGTACCCCCCATAGGGATCAAGCTCACAACCCTGGCATGTGCCCTGACTAGGAATCAAATTATGACCTCTTGGTTCATAGGTCGACAACCACTGAGCAACACCAGCTGGGCTTACCCCATGCCTCCTTCATAAATTTTGAAGTTATATGTTAACTTTAGATTTTATCTGATAGACTTGCAAATCTTATCTGAGCATAGATAGAAATGGTAATGCAAAACTTACCATTTTTATTACTTATATTTTTAACATCTTAACAGTTTTATTGTCCTATAGAAAGTAAATAAGTTTTATATCTTATTCCAGCAGTAATTTTTTCCAGACATTGTTTTTCAAATTCTCTTTGAATGAGCTTTAATATCCTGTTGGTTGCCTCATTAATGAGTTAAATAAATCTTTGGAATGATAGTCATGTTTTTAAAAATATATACTTTCATTGACTGTCAAATCTCAGAGGAATGGTAGGGGAGGGCGGGAGTAAGGGGAGGAGATCAACCAAAGGACTTTTATGCACCCATATAAGCCTAATCAACGGACACCCAGGGGGGTGAGGGCATAAGTGGTGATGGAGGGAGGAGGGGATTGGAAAGGGTAATGGGTGATGAGGACACATATGTAATACCTTAATCAATAAAGAAATTTAAAAAATAAAAAAATAAAAATATATATTTTAGCAGAAAGTTGGAAGCATTGCCAAAACATTTATAAAGAGCTTATAGTTGCTCAAAGAGCCAAGAGACGGATCTTTGTTTTATTATTACTGCTTTCCAAACACTTACATAGGAAGATACTAAATGTTTCCTTTAGGAGGAAGTATTTCATTCCCATTTACCAGAGAAGACAACTGAGCTAGAAAAGGTTAATTAAGTAAGTTTGCCCTTATTAAAAGTACCGAGCTTTTACTTCAAAAAATGCTGAGTCTTTTCCCAAAGAATGTTAGAGTCCATGAATAAAATTAGAAAATGAAATTAAATAGCTGCCAAATAATTATACTTCCATCTTAAGAAACCCCTTCCTGCTAATGTTC
Source organism: Antrozous pallidus (assembly GCA_027563665.1). Classification (NCBI taxonomy): domain Eukaryota; kingdom Metazoa; phylum Chordata; class Mammalia; order Chiroptera; family Vespertilionidae; genus Antrozous; species Antrozous pallidus. The sequence continues at coordinate 47,134,463 of CM050524.1, read as the reverse complement.
TGTGTTGCTCCAGGCATTTTTCGAAAGCCATTTAGTGCAATCTGACCAAGACTTTGAGTGCCCAGGGCAGATTTTCCTTAGGGTGTGAGGTGATCTGCATTCTTATCAAGAAAACAAGTATATTTTCTGGGTTCCTTCCTATAAATCTTCCCAATAGTTGGATGAAATAATCTTGGCTTTTGTTATAATTATGGCATTTGGAGAACAATGCAATTATTGCCATTTTTGCAATGTTAGAGAATGGGAGAAAATGCATCCAAAAAAATCAAAATGTTCTAAAACCAACATTCCCCCCATTTTGTTTTGAGACCAAAGTTTTAAAAGGTCTAGCTTTCACCTCATTGTTTTACTTTTTTTTCTTTCTTTTAAACATGAACATTGATTATTTTTTCCCTCCTCTTCTTTAAATGTTACTAGGGGCACCAGTGCACAAAATTAGTACAGTGAGGGAGTCTCTCAGCACAGCCTGTCCACTCTCACATACTGGGAGCCCTCAGGGGATGTCCTACTGATGACATCGGCCTGCTCCCTAAGCAGCAGTCTGTCCTCTCTTTGCGGGAGGCCACAGGGCTGACCAGGGGAAGGTACCAGCCCCATCACTCCACTGCTGCAGCCACTGCCAGTCAACACAACTGTCGAGGTATTTTCATCAATACTCCAATCCCTTCACCATGAATAAATGAGAACTTTATTTAGGCATTTTCAAGATGTGCCTTTCATAAGATATGACATTTCTTTCGTTGTTTTTCTTTTTATCCTCACCTAAGGATATGCAATTTTCCCCTTCTTTCTAATCTCAGGCTCAGCCCCTTCCCAAGCTTACAGCCTCTGCTTTAGGCTGTAGGCTTGGGAAGGGGCTAAGCCTGCCATCTAAGGGGCAGGGAGTGCCTGATTCCCAAGCTTGGGAAGGGGCTAAGCCTGCCATCTAAGGGGCAGGGAGTGCCTGCTTCCCAAGCCTACAGCCACTGCCCCAAACTTTAGGCTTGGGAAGTGGGTACCCCCTGCCCCCCAAGCCTAAAGTCTCCATGGAATGGTCAGCTGGGAGTGACCTGGGTGCTGAGGAGGTTCCCACGACACAGGTATGCATGCAAATGAACTGTCATCTTTGTTGGGTTAATTTGCATACTCACTCTGATTGGCTGTGAGCATAGCAGAGGTACGGTCAATTTACATGTTTATTATTAGGAAAGAGTTTTTAATTATAATTTATTTTGTAATAGAGTTAGGTGTACAGCATAGTAATTTAAAAAGTGGTCCCTTCCCCCATCTGATTTTCCAGTGTCCACTTAGCACCATGCATAGTAATTACAATATTGTTGAAAATATTCCTTATGCTGTACTTTACATCCCATGACTATGTAACTACCAATTTGCACTTCTTAGTCCCTTCACCTTTGCACCTCGCCACCCCTCCTTCCCATGGCAACCATCAGTCAATTCTCTATTTCTGTTTTGAACGTGAAGATTAATTTTGATATTCAGAGAGAAGACTGGGAAATAGAATGTCAGCAAGACCTCTGAAGAAGAGATGCTGAGAACTGTGAAGATCAAAAAGATTGCTGATTATCAAATCATCCCATTTGTTGTATCTTCTGGTGCCTTGAACTGTGCTAGATACCTGCACTTGAGGAATTTAGGGTCTACTTTTATAAAACAAAGTGAACATAGAACAGATAGTTCAGTAATCCAGTATTAAATGTTGTAAGACTGACCCCTAAATATTATAGAAATTCAAAAAGGTGCGGTTAGGGCAGAAGAGGAGAAAGGTGATCTGGTGATACAGATAAGTTTGAATGCAGAGATCACAGTCCATCAAGGTCTATGTTTTTAGTAAAGTATCATAATCTATTTCAATAATTTGTAAAGCAGGAAAGAAAGCTCTCCAAGGGCGCGATAAATCTGTCTGCAGAGAGTTTGTGATGTAAAATAACAATAATAATAAAGTACTATTTATCGAGTCCTTACTTTTTGTAAGGTATGGTAAATGGCAATGTACACATATGTCATGTCTATTTAATTTCATCTGATCCTCAGTTCTATGAGACAGAAAAAAATTACACCCATTTTACAGATGAGAAGACTCCGTGTGTGTGCACATGGCACATGTGTGCCAGGGTTGGAGATGGGACAGTCACTTGGTAAAGTTGCAAGGTGCTAAGAGACCTTGATGGGAAGCTGCAGAGTCTGGGCTTGAAACAATAGGCATTCAAGAATGACTGCAGATTTTTTTCTCTAGTTTATGACAATTAAAATAAATCAGGGTGCAGGATAAAAAAGCACAAGAACCTGAATTCTAGATACATATTCCTTGCCATCTTCAAAAGATTAGTTTCTTCTATTTAAAAAATATGTTTTGCCCTCATAGAATTATAAAAATATTTTATAATTTTTGTTTTAATTAGAAAAAAATGTGTAAAATGTAAACCAATCAAAATAAATAATTTGAAAAATTGCTTTGAAGTTCAAAAACATTCAAAATGCTTTACCATATTTGGTCCTAATTACACTGTAAGACAGGAAGGTCAGAAATGACTTAGTCATCAATGTCCCTCCTTCTCTGTCCTCAGTTGCCATCAATGATACCATTACTTATCCATTAAAGTCAAACAAATTAGACATTTACAAATCATTCTTTTTTAAAAATCCTTACCTGAGGACATGGGGGAAAAAGAGAGAGAGAGAGAGAGAGAGAGAGAGAGAGAGAGAGAGAGATATGCTTTCAGTACATGGGGATCAACTCACAACCCAAGTAGATGCCGTGACTGGGAATGAAACCACAACCTTTGGTGTGCAGGATGATGCTCAACCAACCGAGACACTTCAGTGGGTCCCAAACTATTCTTAATTCCTCTGTTTTCCATGAGCCCTAACTTCTATCAGTCACTATATACCAACTACATAATTTTAATAACTCTCAAAATGCCTCCAACCTCTGCCAAGATTTTCATAAACTGAGGCAATCATCACTCCATCATTTCTCACCTGAATTACACCAACACTGTAAAATTGGCAACCTGCCTCCAGGCTCACTAAACTACTCTTTTTCAACTATTTCCATTTTAGAAAAGTTTATCTGATGCTTTCTCACCCGCCACATCAATGATTTTGTGTTGTTGTTGTTTTAATAAATACAAACTCCTTGACAGAGCACATAAAATACTTCATGATGCAGCCCTCATGAAATCTCCGTGTAATTTCTTACCATCCCATTCACCAACCCCAGTCTTACCTCCACCTCGTGCACCATGTTTCCAGCCACACCAAATACTCTCGGATGGTCCCTGAGGTCTCCCACTGGAAATCTCTGCATATGTTATTCTCTGTAGCTAGAATACCTGTCCTCATTGTTCTCACAGGTCACTTCCTATCCAGCTCTTCAAAAATTCATTTACATATCTACTTTCCCAGAAAGCCTTTCAACTGCCCACTAGACTTGAATCAGATGACTTTCTATATGCACTGAGCCAAATCATAGCACCGACTCACCACTCTCACACTGTGGTGTGTTTTACTTTGTCAGTCTCATCACAACACCAATGGTGTCATCAAATATCATGAGCTTGCTTTTTTCCCCTCTGCATGTGTTGTGTGCTATCCATTTCTTTAATGGCTCTTTTAATATATATATATAATTGATTTTTTTACAGAGAAGAAAGGAGAAAGACAGAGAGCTAGAAACATCGATCAGCTGCTTCCTGCACACCCTCTACTGAAATGTGCCCGCAACTGAGGTATATGCTCTTAACCAGAATTGGACCTGGGATCCTTCAGTTCACAGGCATCGGCTCTATCTACTAAGCCAAACCAGTCAGGGCTCCTTTAATGACTCTTAAGATACCTTAAGATACATATGTATCTTAATACATAAAGAGGGCACTCAACTGGATAGAGCACTCAACTGGACTCTAGGGAACATGAGATTTATGTTCCTTGTCCTGGAGGGAGACTTCAAAGAACCTGAGCAAAGAGAAAATTCAAGTAAAAATAATACAGACCACCAAGAATGATGGCCCTACAAAAGATATGTCTATTCAGAACCTGGGGAAATGACTGTTTTTGGAAAAGGAAATGGATTTTGTAAATAAAATTAGGAACCTTGAGAAGAGATCATGCTGAATTATCTGAATGGGTCTTAAATCCAATGATAAGTGTCTTTATAAGAGGAGAAGATACTAAAAGAGGAGAAACAGAGGAGAAGCTACATGAAGAAAAGGTAGAGATTAGGGTGTTTGTCTGTGAGCCAAGCAGCACTAAGGATGGTTGTCAGCCACCAAAAGCTGGAAGAAGAGAGGCATGCAACAGATTCTTCCTCAGGGCTTGCAGAAAGACCCAGCCTCACCAACATCTTCATTTTGGACTTCTGGTCTCCAAAACTGAGAGGGAATAAATTTCTGTTGTGTGAAACCATCCAGTTGGTAGTAATTTGTTACAGCAGCTTGAGGAAATTAATACACTATATAATAACAATAATAAAACATGACCTTCCTCATTTTCAATATGTTTTGGCACAGTAAAAATCATTTACATGTAATCCTTTTCTTTTTCCTTATATGCTCTTTTGCCCATAGTCACTGTAATATGGTGGTATGCATGTAGAGCTGCTGTAAGTGCTTAGAAAATATTGATTGACAGATAACTACATCTTGTGTGATAAGAGAGAGATACCATAACTAGAGCCAAAGTGAAAACAAATATAAAAATGTGTGTTTTCCTTCTTTCTAAAAAGAAAAACAATCTGTCAGAAACAGGAAAGAACTGTCAAAAGTACAAGATCTCAAGTATATAAATTATGAAACACAAGTCACAGTACAAGTTGTTTTGTGACAGTGTAAATGCATACATTTTTCAAGATAGAATGATGAAATTATTCTATCCAAACTACCCAAATTACATGTGCTCCTCCCAACATTTTCATCATGCTCTACAGTGATCTCCCATTCAAGAGAGGTAAATTGGTAAGTGATATACTCAGAGCCGTTTAAGATCTTAAATCTAGAGAAAAGAGTGTTTCTTTGAAAAAAATTGTCAAATAAAAAAGGGAAAGATGTATGATAGATGCTTTTGGCTGGAAGTGACAAGGACAGGTGAAAAAGGGAGCCAAATGTTCTTCCTTCTACCATCAGAAATTCAATAGCTTGCACCCTCCATTGATGCCAAATATTGTACTTACTGCTGAGGAACTCATGGAACTTACATTCTACTGCATCTCTACAAAGCTGCACAGCATTATATAAATCTGTAATAGAAATAGCAGTGGAATCCTCACTTCCTAGTCTTTTGTCAAATTAATTTATGTCACTACAACAATCTATTGCTCTATTTTTGACAGAGAAGGAAACTGCGGCACAGAGAAATGAAGTGAGTTGCCTCCTGGTTGAACTATCAGAAGTATATGGACTGTATTGAAACTCAGAAGCCCAGCTCCAGAGCTCTTGGGTTTAATTACTATATTACCTTCCTGTAGATGTTTTAAGAGTAACTTACAACAATATTTTGAAAACCATCTTATGGAATAAACTAATCAGTCTTAGTCTCCATCACAAAGCACAAATTAAATAACAACCTCAGTCTCATATTCACCATTTGAAAAAAAATATGGAAAATAATAATACTTAGTTTGCAGGATGCATGTGAGAAAGATTCAAGCATAGGACAGCTGTGAATGTGCTTAGCATAATACCCAGAACAAAAAGGGAATTTACTAAATCCTGACTTTTTAAAAAATTACACACAGACTGTTCCATGGTTCCTTTCCTTGTTTCTCAAGCATTAGATTAAAATTGGGCTGCAAATGAATAGAGATCACATTGAAACCTTCAAAGTATATAATAAATCCACTAGTCATTGCCTGTGGCAGAAAAAGTGCCATATTTTCACTAAACTGCTTTATTTTCCTCTTGGGCACACAGGAAGGCTATATTTCACAGCCCAGCTTATATCTAGGAGCCAGGAGGTCTTTTTTGGCCAATGGAATCTGAAGGAATATGATATATACCACCCTAGATCTGGCGCCTAAAACCTACGCTCCTGGATCTAATGTATCAGCCTCTGACAGACCACTCCTTGTGCTGGAAACAACAAGGGGAAAAAAGATAAAATGGAAAAACAAAGTGAAGCAAAACACAAACTGAAAACATGTCTTTGCAGCCATCGGGTATGTTGGAAAGCCTTGCAGAGTGATCAGGGCATATGAAACCTGAAGGACCATAATGCCACTGACCAAATACAATCATTGAACTGAACATGACTTTCTATACCCCTTATGGCAGTGGTCGGCAAACTGCGGCTTACGAGCCACATGTGGCTCTTTGGCCCCTTGAGTGTGGCTCTTCCGCAAAATATCACATGCGGGCACGCACTTACAGTGCGATTGAAACTTCGTGGCCCATGCGCAGATGTTGGTTTTCGGCTCTCAAAAGAAATTTCAATAGTTGATATTTGGCTCTGTTGACTAATGAGTTTGCTGACCACTGACTTATGGCAATCCAATCATCTATCAATGTGTCTGACAAATTACCAAGTTTAAAGAAACAGAGCAGAAAGCAGCTGCTAGAAAACTGAGAGGCTAAGCAGACCTAGTGGCAATGCATCCTGTTGGGGAAATAAAATCACAAGGTTAGTGCCACCAAGGTGCAGATTCTCTGTAAGTTCATACCCGACAGTCAGAATGAAGCAGAAATGGACCAGATTTTTATAAGGACTGAAATGCAGCCTCAAATCAGCTCTAATCCTTTAGCCAGAAACTTAAACAAAATCCTTTCTGGAGAAAGATAACAGCATCCATAGACTCTAATATTTATTAACACAATGTCTGACATTCAGTTCTGAATTACCAAGCTTATAAAGAGACGGGACAGAAAAAGCAATAAACAAAGAAAACAGACCTGAGGGTGATCCAGACATTTGAGCTACCAGACACAGAGTTTAAAATAACAGTGATCCGTGTGTTCAAGAAAGTAGAGTCAAGATAAAAATTTCACTAGAGAACTTAAATCTATGAAAAATCTAGAATTAAAAATAAATATAATGAACCACATAAACTGATGCACAAAAATAGACCCAGAGTCAGAGAAACATCAATCAGACAGTCAAACCTCAGAGGGAAAATGGGGGAGGATTGGGGGAAAGGGGCCGGATCAAGTAAAAGACTTGCATGCATGCATATAAGCATAACCAATGGACATAGACACAAGGCGGGTGAGGGCATGAGTGGGGGTGGGGCATGGGGAGAAATAGGGGGATAAGGACACATATGTAATACCTTAATCAATAAAGAAAAAATATTTTAAAAAATACAATGGCTAAAATTAAGAATATGACTATGATTAATAGGCTAAAGGCTCTCATTGATAGACACCACGCAAAAACTGATGGGCAATGTAAGCAGAAAGATAGAAACCTAAAAAAGAACCAAAAAGAAATGTGAGACATAAAGAATCGAACAAACCATTAACAAAAATGAAGACTGAAGGTCTTCACCTATAAGCTGAGGAAAGAAACTGAGCCAGAAGACATTAGCAATAGAAACCTCCCAAACTGCCAAGCAAAGAGTTCAAGGACTGGAAGGCAGAGATTGAATTCCAGAAACTACAAAAAGTGCAACATACACATAATAGACACATCAGAAGGAGAAGAAAGAAGGGAACAATAACGACTGACTTCTCACAAATTAATGACAGACACCAAACCACAGCTCCAGGAAGGAAGCTCAGAGAATACCAAGACAAATAAGTGTTAAATCTTCAAACTACATGAAATCAAAGATAAAATCATAAAGAAGCAAGAGGGGAGAAAACACGCTGCTTCTAGAGCAGTGATGGGCAACTGTTTGAGCTTGGTGTGTCAAAATTTGCCAAAAACTGAGTATAACTTGGGTGGTATGTCACTTCAATGAAAAAAACAATAATTTCACAATATTTACAGTTTAAATAACAAAAATTTATAATTGTAATATATAACTGTATTTAATAAAGTAAAAAAAATTATTTAACTTACCTGCTTAGTGACTTCTTTGTTCATTTGTCAGTCGGATTCTTTTGTTGGTCAGGATATTATTTCACTTGTGTGGGTGCTGTGAACTAAGATAAGTGAGGTGGGGGGGGGGGGTTCTTTAACCTGCCTATTAGTGACTTTTTTGTTGCTGAATTTCATTGGCTAAACCTTCAACTGAAGGTTGGTATTTTGTACACTTCAAGCCCAAGCAAGCGCTACTAACTTCATCTGTCAATCTGTTTCTTTTGTTGGTTTTGATATTATTTAACACTGAGAATAAGGTCTCACAAAAGTACGTAGATGGAAAAATTGTGAGTAAAGCCATTACTATACTTTTCAGGGTGCTAAAAGTGTCTGGTAATAGGTTCCAGGCACTACAAATTTCCTGTTTGTAGTGGCACTCCTCTTGATTCTCCAAGCAGCACCTTTCCAGATTCTCAAGCTTTGACCTCAACTTGACAAACACCTGAGCCCAGATGCTGTCTTGAAATTCTGCAAGTTGCATCTCTAAATCATCAATTTGTATCCATTGGAAACCATTTAATTCCAAACTACTGTAGACTACTACATCAAGATACTTAATTATTTTTATGGTCTGTTCTAGACTTCTAAATTTATTAAATCTATCACTGAACTGGTCAAATAATGAGTCTAAAACATGCTAGTACTTGATATGCAAGGGTTCCATTTCATTTTGTACAGCTGCACTGGCCTTCTCAAAATACTTTGTTACTCAAGGAAAATACTTATAAGTTTTAGTTTCTACATCTCACTTGAAAATCTAGAGTGTCTACACTACACTACAGCAAATGTTTCATCCTGTTCTACTGCACCTGGCTGTGCAGTAGCCAAGGATGAAACGTCCTCGGCATGTGGCCCCATACTTCTCTGTATGTGACCGCATGCGGCCGCGTGTCATCGAAAATGCTACGTATATCAGTGCTGACACGTGTGTCATAGGTTCACCATCACCATTCTAGAGGAACAAAGATAAACATCGCATCCAACTTCCAAGTCATGGGAGCAAGGAAAGGGTGAGGTGGAATATTTAAAGTGCTAAGAGAAAAGAAATAAAAGTGAAATGAGACCTTTCGCAATGAACAAAAACTTAAAAACTTTCCATGACTTACACCATATTTTACTCTGATAATTCATCAAGTTATATGTATAACATAATAAAAAAAATTTTAGATGGTCTACATAATGGTGAAGCAGGGAGATGATAGTGGACTCTTTAATGACTGTATCCTCCCTTTCCCACTGTAAGCTGAACCACCTGCCTCACTTGACCATATCCAATTATAGATGGAAAACTAATTAACTTCAAATTACGCTCATAATTTTGCTAATTACAAAAGGCTGGACAATTTGACTTCTAGACCTAAATATAACAAGAATGTGCACAGTGTTCCCATGACTCAACCCAGGTCAATGTTTGAATGATGGGGCATAAAAAAAAGTGTTGCATTTGTAATAATTTAAAACCTCTCCTTAGGTGGTCTGGCTGCTTTTACCTTATCTCTGTGCTGAAGGCAGAGGGTGCAATGAAGGACTTAGTCACAGCTTGGAAGAGAGCTCCCCACTCAGAAAGTCCAAATTCTTATTCTTATTCACTTCTTGTGAATAAGACATCATTGTATTGAGTAGAGTTATAGTATTTTAAGGCTGTTTGTCCCAGCATTTAGCCCCACCTAACTCATGCTCTGCTCTTAGAAGACTTGTTTGATGCAGGGTTGCCATAAACTTCAATCTGTTAAAAATGCAATATCTGTGAATTGCAATAAAATTAAGTACAATAAAAGAAGGCATACCTGAATAAAGTGCTTGAAATTGTGTTGTACACATGGAAGTCAGTACTGGTTAGTGACTTTTTATTGTTATTATTATTATTAATGTGGATGTGATTATTGTGAAAAGAGATGATCCAAGCAAAATAAAACACAGGGGAGATCCAAAATAAAACACATTTGGGAAATCCTGGGGTAACAAAATTAAACAAATTTTGTATGCAGGAAACAGAAGGAATAGAGCATGCAGTGTTAGCACTTAACTCGCTGAAAAAGAATACCTCTTTTTCAGAGCACATCTATTCACATTATTCATTCATTTAGCAGGTGTTTATTGAGAACCTATTATATGTCTGCTTCTGATACAATGATGGACACGATTTGAACAGTTCCTCTCTCATGAAAATAGCAGACAACAGAGGAAAGATACAAAACAGGGAAAAGCAAATAAAATTTTTACAAATCATGGGAAGGTCTATGAAGTGGAACTTGAGTGTATCTTTGAATACTTGGAAAGTGTGGATGGAAAAAAGGTATTCCATGTGAAGGCAGGGCATGGGGGGAGGAAAATAACTCACAAAAATGTTCCATAAAAATTAGAACCGACCTCCAGCAAACAGCTTTATTCCTTTTCCTTTGTTGTTTTCAGAGACTGATGTTTAATCTCAACTGAAGCTTTATCTATTTAGGCCAATCATGGCATCTATCTCATTTCCCTATTGTGGCAATGATAATCAAAACACAGAATGGTACAGGAGAGAAGAAACCAGGAACTGGTGTAAAGATTAATTAGACCAATGAGGACACGAAGGCTTAGAGAGGTCTCCCAGTCACTGGTTGCCTGGACCCACACTGTTCCCAGCACATCATTCTCAGTCCCCACAGTTCATCATTTCCTGAACTAGGAAAAAAAATATTTATCAAGCTTAGTACAATGATATGTATTAGGGGGAATTAAAGTGAATAAAGTAAATAAATGAAAACACTGTATCTGGCCCTGGAGTCTGGTTACAGGGTGGAGCAGAAACACAGGAAAATAACACCATCAAGTGTAAATAGGATCTCCAGAGAATGATAGGATAGAAAGAACAGATGGAACTTCATAAAGTCCAATGAATCTACAAGCGATAATTACTTTAAGAGTCTAGAGAAAGGTTTGGGACACCTGGGGAGGTCTTTTGTAAGAAATCAAATTTAGTTAGTTGTAGAATGTCTGCAAGGATTTGGGAGCCAGAGTGGAAGAGTCAGTTTCTAAATGAAGGTGATAATAAAGGAATTAGAGAGGGAATTCAAGGTGTGTTGTACTTTCAGGCATAACAAAGTATGGTACAGCAAAATAATTAAGTGGCAAAATCCAGTGAAGTTAAACTGATCGACTTAGTGGGGCCACTAAAGTTGGGGCCACTTTAGTTATGAAACCACTTTTAGACAGGCTCATGGAGAGAAATATTCAGGTCTCTTGGAATCTATTTTGGCCTTACCATTCATTCATTTACGCATTTGATGTTTAGAAATTCATTCCCTGCCAGGCAGTGTTCTAGGCGTCGGGGTATACAAATCAACAAAACAAAGTCAAAGGAACGAAATACCCTCTGGGAAATTAAATTCTAATTTGGTGCTTCTCCAACCTGGCCACACATTATCATTTCCTGAGAAGGTTTTTAGAAAGACCTGAGGAACTTTAAATACACATTAATAAGTGAGAAGAGCCAGTGTGAGAGGCTACAGACTATAAAATTCTAATTATATGATATCCAGGAAAAGGCAAAAGTACAGAGACAGTAAAATGATGAGTGTTGCGAGGGCCTCGGGTGGACTGAGGAGAGGTCAGGGTGGGTAGGTGGAGCACAGGGGATTTTTAGGAAGGTGAAGCTATACTGTACAGATACTGTGATAGCAGATGTATAACATTTGCAAATTGGTCAGAACACACAGAACTGTACAGCACCAAGAGTGAACCCTAATATAAACTATGAACCTTAGTTAATAAAGTATCAACATTGTTTACCAGTTGTAATTAAGGTACCACACTAATCTAAGAAATTAATAATGAGGAGAGAAGGGATATGTGGGAACTGCCTGTACTTTCACAACTTTTCTGTTAACCTAAACCTGTTCTATAAATATAAACACCATTAATACTAATCTGTTTAAAAATTATAAATGTAATCAAAAACAAAACAAAAGTACAGCCAGTGGGGCTCAAGTAGTTGAGCACTGACCCATGAACAAGGAGATAGCGGTTCAACTCCAGGTCAGGGCACATGCCCAGATTGCGAGCTTGATCCCCAGTGTGAGGTGTGCAGGAGGCAACCAATCACTCTGTCATCGTTGATGTTCTCTTCCTCTCCCTCTCCCTTTCTCACTGAAATCAATAAAAGCATATTTTAAACAATAAAATAAAAAACAATAAACAAGACCTGCACTTGGGTTCCACCTGGAAATTCTGATGAAATAGAACAAAGGGTCTCAAGGACTTTTCGAAAGTGCTGCCCATGCTTTTAATCCTAGAATATCAAGTGCTAGCAAAGATTTAGGACAACTGGAATTCTCATGCATTGCTGGAGATCATATGGAATGGTACAACCACTTCAGAAAGTAGTTTGACAGTTTCTTAGAGAGTTAAGCATATACTTAGTAATCCCACTCTTAGGTATTTCCCCAAGAGCAATGAATACTTGTATTCACATAAAAACCTGTACAGAAATATTAACAGCATCTTTATTGATAATTGCCCCAAACTAGAAACAATCTGGATGGAAGTCCTTCAATTGGTGCATGGATAACACACAGTGGAATACTACTCACAAATAAAAAATGTACCATTGACACACACAATAAGATGGATGAATTTCAAATGAGTTCTAAGTGAGAGAAGCACTGTCCGAGTGAAAGAAGGTAATCAACAAGTAAGAAGATATAAATAAATTGCCTAGTGGTAAGTGTTATGAACATAACAAAGCAGGGAAGGGAGATAGGTGTGCTATAGATAAACTTGCAAGTTCAAATAGGGTGGTCAGGAGAGGCCTATCTGAGGTGGCATGTGAGCAAAGCACTGAAGGGCATGAGGCTGTGGGACCCTGTAATATGGGGGAAGAGTTTGGATTTTATTAGAAGCCACTGGAGTCTGGCTTGGCATGGCTCAGAGGTTGAGCTTGGTGTGGCTCAGTGGTTGAACTTGGACCTATGAACCAGGAGGTCACGGTTCAATTCCTGGCCCGGGCACATGCCAGGGTTGTGAGCTTGGTGGGGGGCATGCAGGGGCAGCCAGTGGATGATTCTCTCTCATCATTGATGTCTCTCTCTCTCTCTCTCTCTCTCTCTCTCTCTCTCTCTCTCTCTTCTTCCCCCCCCTCCTCCTCCTCCTCGAAATTAATACAAAAATATTAAAAAACAAAAAAGAAGAAGCCACTGGAGGGCTTTATGGAGAAAGGTCATAAATGGAATTTCTATCTCAACTGACCATTCTAGCTGCTAGCTGAGAAATAAATCCTTGTGGCTTTAGAAAAAGAACCAAAGAGGTAAGTGAGAAGACTGTTTACAGTAATTAAATTGGAAGATGATGGCTGGGAGAAAATTTCATATAACACAACTTCTCTCCACAGAGACACACATAGTTTTGAAAGGGGACATTCTCTCCCTAAATGGAATGGGCACCTCCAATAGGCAGGATGTAATTCACACACACTGCAATGCAAGGAGCAAAAGAAGAAAATGTTTCTTAATGTTAGTGAGATACTTGTTTACTGTCTCCAGTGAAAAATGAATAAAGTTCAGTCTGATTATCACTAACCTGTTTTCTGCAACTGTGTGTTGATGAGAAAGCTACTCGACACCACGGATGAGGAGCAGTCGAGAAAGAACAGTTCAGCTAAAATGGCCTTAAAATAACTGCCCATCTATCTAAAATGTTCCTCTGTCAGCAGAATCCTATCCAAAACCAGCTCCTTAAGTCCCTGAAAACATGGGATTTGGAAACCTGTACTTGCAAATCAGGAATAGAGGACCTGAAAAATCAGGCCACTTGCCCAGGTTAAACAAAGAATAACAGGCACAAAGAACCAACATTCTTTTTTTCCTCCTTAGTGTGGGTTTTCCCAGAAGCCACCCCTAGCAGGGATTTAAGTGGCAGCGTTTACTTGGGAGATTCAGGAAGTGTTGCTAAGAAAGTGGGGAAGAGACAGACAGAGGGAGAGAAGGCAGTCCATCCAGCCAGCTTCCCTTGTAGATAAGGGGGGCTGAATCCTGAGTGGAAACTGTAAAATAATACCTTGAAGTTATAGCACCCAAGCAATAAGATAGCTGGGCTATTTACTAAGTGTACCAGTTAATAATGCGGATTTTTTCAATAGATGAAGTTACACATATGTTGATATATATGCGGTTTGATATGTATGCTATTTTGCATTGACAGCAAGCTTCAAAAGGTCATATGTCAAATGTTCTGAAGGTGTTCACATCATAGATATTTTACACTTTAAAAGTCAAATGTCGTGCCAAAAAAAAAAGAGCATTTGCAGGAAGTTTTAATTCATTACTTTATTTTGAAGAAAGTGTTGCTGAAAGTTATCGTATACTTTGAGAAGCTTATGGTGAACATGTTCCATCTAAATATACTTGTAAACGCTGGTTTAAACACTTTGGGGGAAATGTGTAGCTAGCGATAGACATTACTTTGAATAAAGCACTTTTGATGTTTCTCTTGAAATTATTGAGTTTTCTTTGGATTACAAAATCCGTATTATTAACCAGTTAATAGTTAACCCAGATTTTAACTGGTTAGTAGTTAATCTACATTTTTAACTGGCTAATAGTTAATCTGTACTATTAACTGGTTAATAATTAATCTGCATTATAAACCATAATAATGCATACTTTGTAATAAAAGAAAACATGATAATTTCAAGAGAAACATTAAAAGTGCTTTATTCAAAGCAATGTCCATCACTAGCTACACATTTTCCTCATTTTTCAGGTAATTTGTGGATACCATCCCAATAGAACTTTTCTTGTTTTGAGGCAGACCATTCAGAGACACAATTTTCCACTTCTTCATACATTCTGAAGTGCTGCTCAGAAAGTACATGTGCCATCGATTGGAACAAGTGGTAATCTGAAGAAGCAATACAACAAAATAGCATACACATCAAATCGCATAAATATCAACATATGTGTAACCCAATCTATTGAAAAAAATTTGCACTGTTAACCAGTACACCTAGTACACACCTATCAGTCATTGGTTTAAGGCTACTGAGGAGCAGGAAATAGTTATTTTCTAAGTATTGCAAGCCTCCAAATATGGAGGGTTTGGAAAAGAGTCTTTAGGCAAAGAGATGCAAATACTAGCATTTGGAAGTCAAAGGGAGGCCTTTAAAACCATAAGGCTCAGGGAATAAAGCAGAACACCCCCAGATTCTGCTAAGCACATAGTTGTACTTCTTTTTGTCCCAAGAGCCTGACATTTCTTTACCTCTGGCCAAGATTTCATCTGCAGAGGAAATAATTTCAACAAATTGGAAAAAGGAGGAACTCTTCTCTCCATCCATTTCTCTCAAAGCACTCCTCATTGATTTACCCATTACATTATTGTTATAAATTAATAAAGTAAGGCATGTGTTAATTTACTTTTAGGTTTCTCAGCCACTGGTTTCCTATTATCCCTTTCTATTACTCAACTCACTGACTACTGCAGATAAATTGTCTACAATGTAAATGCATCCCAGACTCTTGGATTTTATTAAGTACATAAAAGGTGTGTTATTTGTATTAACAACTCATCACCCCATATTCAAAACTTCGCCAATTAAGCTCAAGTGCATGCTAAAATAGAGAAGAGATTCCTGATTTCTAGTTAATACTCTTATTGCCTAATGAATTGCTCATTCTTTCTAATTCTAGTGCCATTTGCTTAATTTTCTTTTAATTTCTAAAATGTAAGAAAATCATGTCTAATTTTGTAGATGTGTGAAAATATCCTGTGTTAATATTGCTTATAAAAATTTCTTAAGAAATTTGAAGAAAAGTAGCATAATGAGTGACAAGTAATACACAGTGCCAGATATACAGTAGGCACTCAATAAATGCTTGTCGAATGGACGAATGAGCCTACTACAGTTAAATTACCAATGTTCCAGTTATCACTATACCAGCTTGTTGATTTATCTAGCACCTATCGTCCTCACAGGTTTTTGGTGAACCTCGTAAAGTAAAAATATATGCATGTATTTATACAATTTCTTAGGGCTAATTGGTAGTTCTTTATTTTTATAGTCCTTTCATGCATTAATAAATTCTATTAAAACAGAAGCCATTATTCCACTAATTTATTCATTCAAAATACTTATTAAATTCTAACTGTGGGCCAGGACTCATGGATTATATAATGCTAATAAGGTTAAAATAATACCAAACTGTTTAGGACATCATCTGTGGTAAATAGTTTATGATGCAACCATAGTGCAGCCCACAAAAAGAGAAAGAGAAGGATTTTAAAGAATTGATTCATATGATTGTGTGGATTGACTAATCTGAAATTTGTAGGCTGAAAATTCACATAAGAGTTGATGTTGCAACCTTAAATCAGCTAGGCTAACAGTTGGCCAGAAGCTCAGTCAAGATTTCTACTTTACAGTCTTGAGGCAAAATTCCTTCTGGAAACCTTAGTCTTTGTTCTTGGGGCCTCCAAAGATTGTATAAAGTCCACCTACATCACAGGGGTTATATGCTTTATTCAAAGTCTACTGATTTAATTGTTAATCACAGCAACATCTAAATCAGTGTATGACCAAACAATTGAGCACCACAGTCTAGACAAGTTGACTCATAAAATTAACCATCATTGTCATGGAAACAGTGGTTCTCAAAGTGCAGTTTCCAGCCAGCTCAACCAGCGTCACCCAGGAACTTGTTAGTAACAAAAATTCTTGGACCTTCCCCAGATCACCTGTGTCATAAACTTTGGGGATGGGGCCAGCAATGTGATTTTAACAAGCCCTTCAAGTGTTTCTGATGCACATAGGAGTCTGAAAACTGCTGAACTAGATAGAATATGAGGTTAAATGTTTAGGTCATTAAAGAACGTGTTAACACAGAAACAAGTTATTAATTGCCTTGTTTTTCATGAGCTTTAGTCATTTGATTGATTCCATGTTTCAATGGCATATCGGACAATCCCAGCAATATCAAGTTGTATTCCAATTTGAGAGAAACAACAAAAGAAAGGACTATGGATTGTTTCTAAATCTTTACTCAGAGATACTAAATGAGTAATCCATTGAATTCTTCCTCTATAACTAAATTGGTGCTCTTTGGCTATAAGACTCTGCTAAGCTGGCTTCAATTTCTTTGATTAAGGACAATAGAACCCACATCAGAATTTGCCTCAAGGCTCTCCAACAGTCTTTCTATTGGCATTGATCATACAAGAGGAACTGTTTCTAAACTGTTTCAGGCAGTCCAGACAATATAGTAAGATAACCAATGAGAATGATTACTGTTTCAGCCCCTTTCAGTGATTTTAATAACCAATTTTTCACTGGCCCCCAAGAATTTTCTCTCAGTTATCTATTGCCACAATAAGGCGCATAACAAACTGTGATGGGGTGTAACAGTACGTGTTTACTGCTCTTGCACTAACGTAGATCTAGACTGGACTCAGTCACATGTCTAAGGACTGGCTGGCCATGGCTCTGGTAGGATGGCTTCAACTGGATGACCACAGCACCTTGACTCAGCTCCCTATCTCTCATCCTCTGGCATCCTCACAGGAATGTTCTCCTGATGATGAAAGAGTGTAGGAAGAGGCCAATCAGAAGTGAAATCTTGCTCATTTAAGCCTCTGCTTGCATCACATCTACTAAAATCTCATTAGCCAGAGCAAATCATATGGCTGAGTTCAGAGTTGGGGGATGGAGACACTGCAGAGTTCCATGGCAATGGGACTGACTAATCCAGAGGTAAATAATTGAAGCCATGTTTAATATCTACCTGGCTCTTGATGCAAAACTCTTCCCTATCTGCCCTCCTCACCTGGCTATCTCTTAACCACCTTTTGGATATAACTTAAGTGTCTCTTTCTTGGAAAATCTCTGCTGACTCCTCAAAGCTGGATTCCATAATCTTCCTCTGGGCTTTTCTTTTCTTTTCTAAATATATTTTGTTGATTTTCTACAGAGAGGAAGGGAGAGGGACAGAAAGCTAGAAACATTGATGAGAGAGAAACATCTATCAGCTGCCTCCTACACACCCCCTACTGGGTGGGGATGTGCCCACACCAAGGTACATGCCCTTGACCGGAATTAAACCCGAGACCATTCAGTCCATAGGCCAATGTTCTATCCGCTGAGCCAAACCGGTTTGGGCCCTTTGGGCTTTTCTTTAACTCCCTATCATCCCCATTGCTGCAGCCTTTTCTGTATGAACATGAGTTAACAAATCCAAGAAAGCTAACAGAACGGGATGTTGATAACATATATTTAAAAAAAAGTTGTAGTATTTGGTTACTAAATGACTGAAGAACTACATTAAAAATGCATTGGTCGTAGAGATTTTTAACTTCTAGACTAAGTGACACAAAATTCTATTTATTATGCAGCCTGATTTTCAATACCCACACATACTACTATGCTGTGCCACACGCTGTCTCTTCCACCTGTAACCTCTCCACTCTGCACCAAAGTAAATCCTCCTCAACTTTCAAGGTTCCACCAGGCTTAGGTAGTAGTATCCCTGATGGTCCCACAGCTCTCCACTTACCTTTATTCAGGAACTAATGACTCCGTTTTAGAATTGGTGGTGTGAAGGCGATAAAGTACATACATCTGCTAATGAAAAGATGCTTCTCATGTCCTACCAGATTGCACCCTCAACAATTACAGAGATGGACTGGAAACTCACATCCAGTGTGCCCAGTATGGACTGGTGCCCAGGTATCTGTATGAGCATCAGGCAGCAGTAGCCTCACTCTCTAATCTTCACCATTTGATTCCAATAAGCTTAACCAACTAGCCTTCTGCTCAGGCTCTGAGTTCCAGACTCCTTTCAGTCACTAGAGCCCCTTTGCCAACCCTAACTTGGGCCTTGACTTAGATATTGTCATAGACTCTGCTTTCAATGTAGTTTCCTGACTAACAATTCAAACACAGCAGCAACTCCCCCCAACCCCAAACATATACCCCAAAGCTGTTTTTGCTCAGCAAGCCCCTTGAATTTGACTTCCAAAGGCCATTCCTTTTTTCCATATTTCCTACCTCTACTTATTCCCACTGAGATTCCAGCCTCCTGTTCAATTGACAAACAAGCTTTTAGAATTGCTCTCATCTCTCATTCCTTCTGATTCTTTCTCTGTTTTTTTATCCCTCTCTTCTCTAACATATTAATTTCCTATAATGTTTTATTTCTCCCAAATTTGTGTTTTTCATCCCCATTTTCTCTTAGGGAGTTTCAGCCACCAAAGAATCATGCCTTCCCTGCCTATTTACCTGCCAGTCTGAAGTGGGAGACTAGATGATGGAAACTTACAATAATCAGAAAAACACAAAATACAGCCTCAGCAAGTACACATCATTAGCAGGAAGCAAGTGGGTCCCGGGAGTGGTGATTAGGCATTTAAAGAAATAATAAGGATGGAAAGCTTGAAAACTGTATTGCAATGAGCATTAAAAATAATCACTGACTGGCCAATTTTTGGGAGTTAACAACTTGCAAATAGTTTGATTCACAGCATAAAAGGGCCTTTTTAAAAAACCAACAGAGCCCTACCTGGTTGGCTCAGTGGACAGAGCGTTGGCCTGAGGACTGAAGGGTCCCAGGTTCAATTCCAGTTAAGGGCATATCCCTGGGTTGCAGGCTTGATCCCCAGTGTGGGGTGTGCAGGAGACAGCCAATCAATGATCCTCTCTAATCAATGATCCTCTCTAATCATTGATGTTTCTCTCTCTCTCCCTTCTTCTCTGAAATAAAAAAAATATTTAAAAACAAAAACAAACTAACAAAAACAGATCACCACTCTATGCAGTTCTCTACTGGGAGCAATGCAGGCCCATTCAGAAGTTTTTACTATGGATACTGGTGGTTCTCAGAGCTCCATCCCAACTTTATAAGCTCTTCATCCACATTCATGTTACATTACTTTAAACTATTGATCCCTACACCCATAGCTTTAGCCCTCTGCATTTCAGACTCTATATCTTAGAGGCAACTTAGGCTGTTTTCATTTGGCCTGTTTTCACTCTCCTCTAGCCTCCAAGAGGCTGTCTCTGTGAACTTCATCAACTATTTCCCTGGCCTTCTGAATTCTAGTTGAGTTTACTTAGTCACTGGCTGGAACTCAAAGAGAGAGGTTGAGACCTTGACTCTCCCAGCTTTCTCCCTGCCAGGTTATGTTCTGACTGTGTGACTCAGAACCTGATGTGACCTCTCCCACCACAGTGGTGGACAAAGGTTAATTATTGGGGTGTAATGACTGCATTTCTTGGGGAGTCTCAGAAACCTGACCAACCTCACATAAACACATAAGCAAAGCAGAGCAGCTGAAATGAGGCTCTGCAGGACTAAAGTGGGGGGGACACTTATGATTTTCAAAGGTAAAAAATGGATAGAAGTTTTATTCACTCTTATAATTACCTGGCCCTGTCTCCTGTAGCTATGGCAGAATAGTCAGCACAGGCCAGGGTGGATTCCAACAGGAGGGGAGGAGCCCGCTGTGCCTCACTCATAAAAGAAAGCCACAGGGAAGGGCTGGGATAGATGAGGAGACAACATGTCTGTCAGCAGAGCAGGGAGGACACAGTGGGGTAAAGTGAGCAAGGACTGAAACATCCTAATTGTTAATGGAGACAGGGAAACAGGCCGAGCTTAGCAAGGTGAAGGCTGCACAGTGGCACTGTCCTCTGGGGAGCAAGGAAAGAGGCTGCAATTGAGGGCAACTTTGGGCCACTTCCTCGGTGTTTATTAAAAGCACAACTGCTTGGGGACCAAATGGACCTCTGCTACCAGTTCTTCCTGAATGTTTGCCAGAAATGCCTTTTCCTTTAAAAAGCGAAAGAGATTCAAATTTTGTTTAAGGCTGTGGAGGATTTGGAAATTAAACACTCTCAGAGGTAGAGTTCTTCTAGGTGATGAGTAGAAAGAAAGGCTCTCTATGGTTTTCATTATGACCCTGGAGAGAAAAGGTAGAGAGAGCTTCCAGGGAAAGCAGCCAAGATGACTTCAGTGATGACCCTTCCAGGTGCCAGATAGGGTGTGTGATGGAAGCCAGACCTGAGGTTGGCTCACCTTCAATAAGACTATTACCCAACAATGTAAAATAGGGGTTTATTTCCTATCTCAAGAACAAATCACTTCTTAGTGCAAACTGGAGCAATTAATTATAATGTTAAAATTAGCAAAATGCACAGGAATGAGAAAAGTTGAGATTATGAGAAGTTCAATGACTGGCAAAGTTATTATACACCTTTTCTGTTAAGTATTTAATCATCTACCTCTTTCCTGTGGTAAGAGGATTTGGGTGTTTGATGAACATACAAGTGAACTTTGATCCAATTGAAATGAAGTATATATCTGCCCATAAAATATACAGGTGTACACAGATGTGTGCATGAAGATGTGTGTTGCAGCTTGGTTTATAGTGTTGAAAGTCTAGACAAATGGTCATCAATAAATGACTAATCAACTGATGCTACATGGTCATCCAATGAAATATTAGGCACCTCTTATTCTGTTTTTGGCAAAGTTGAAAGATCTTCAAAATGTATTTATTAAAAAATAACAACATACAACTGTTGCCATTGTTGTCATTGTTCAAGAGGAATATTTCCATAATAAAGCATCTCAAGTAAAAAATTACAGCATATATCATGTATAACCTCTTTTGTATTAAATAGATTTACACTTTAATATGTTTCTGTGTGCATAAAAAATTTCTATAAATTTCATAAGAAAAGTTGTTTTCATAGTAAGGGGTAAAGTTAAGGGGTAAAGTTTTCATAGTAAAGGGGTAATGTTTGAAATGGCAAAAGTTTTAATTTTCATTTTATATTCTGTACTGTTGGCATTTTAAATAGTGAAGATAAATTTTAAAAAATATTTAAAAAGTTAAAAAAGATGTTTCTGTGAGGATGTATAGTTGAAAATGGAATCTTCTTAAAATTAAGTTACAAATCCCTGAGCAAAAAACAATAGTAAGATGGAGTCAATAGTTTAATAAATTTTTTATCCTTTATGACTAACCAGAGTTTATCCAAGGGATGTAACAGAGGTTTAATATTAGAGAATCTATTAACAAAATGCATTACATCATTAGACCGAGAAAGAGGAATTACATAATAATCTTATAGAATGCCAAAGGACATTTAGTAATAAGAAAAAAACTGATTAAAAAGAAAAAGCCTTTATAAGTAGTAGACTATCATAACAGATAAACAATAAGTACCTGAAAACAACAGCCACAGCATAATTGAAATTACTTAGGACTTTTACATTTTTGAACTTTAAAATAATGTCCATGTCGGAGTTTTACATTTTAAAAAAGTATGTTTCAGAATCTTCCCAGAACATTCCTCAAAGAAGAGTGAGAAGGAGAAATACGTGAACCTTAGAAAGCATGCTCAGTACTAAAATAGACCCCAAATTTGTTCAGCCCCAAATTCAGAGGCCAAAGAGTTGTTTCAGAATTTAGATATTATCACTGACAAATTTGAGAACCCTTAAACTCTTCTCATGTATGACCCTCAACTATCTTCACCATGTGCTGCTCTTCAAAATTATCCAGTGAGAAATGATTTAGTACTTTCTCTGCAATCAAGACTGTATTAGGTTTGAGACTCACAAAACAGAAAAATTAAGTAAGAAAGGGGTTAGAGGTATTGAAGATTCCCAGGTGTCAGGATTTGAGGTGAGGTTGTGGATTATAATCAATTCTTACATTAGGGGAATGCTGACAACAGGTGATTAAGTAGGCTGGAGAAGGCTGCTAGGGGCATAGGATAATAAGATAATGTTTTTAATGTTTTCCTATGTGTGAACAGTTGTGAAATTGGCAGTAAGGAGCCAGGAAAGAGGCACAGCTTCTATAGAAGAATGCCACAAGGCAAGTAGTAGCCTTCTAGAAAACTGGGGTTCCAGTTAGGCATGAAGAGGTGGAGAGATCACTCAGTGGTAAGTGTGAACATATAGTGACATTTGTTCACAATGGAACACACATTCAAGAGCTTGAGAGAAGATACCAGTTTGGGTTTCAGGGCTCAAGTGGATTGAACAGGTGACTTTTCATTCAATACCAAGAATTCCCAAAACAAGAAGATTCACTGAAAGAAAGACTTAAATGAAATATTCCAACTTTGACACATTGATGTCACAACAGTTCATGGACACGAGCTTGTGTGGTAATTGTTAAGTAACCAATCCAAGACTTGGATTGAGATCTAGTGGCTCCCAATTTGGCTTTCCTCACATCTTACTCCGCCATTACCAATGGTTATTGAGTATGTCCTCTGAGCAAGGAACTATGAGGAAGATAATAGAAAGAATGAACGGACCAACCCTACTCTCAAAAACAGTGGTTCTCAACCTTTCTAATGCCACGACCATTTAATACAGTTCCTCATATGTGGTAACCCCCAACCAGACAACTATTTTCGTTGCTACTTCGTAACTATAATTTTGCTACTGTTAATGAATCGTAATGTAATTATCTGTGTTTTCCGATGGTCTTAGGCTCTACAGCAACGGTTCTCAACCTGTGACCCATCAGAAAACATAGATATTTGCATTACGATTCATTAACAGTAGCAAAATTACAGTTATGAAGTAGCAACAAAAATAGTTTTATGGTTGGGGGTCACCACAACATGAGGAACTGTGTTAAAGGGTCGTGGCAGTGACTTTTTAAATTTTAGCATCACCAAAATCATCTGGAAGGTTTATTAAAACACAGATTGCTGGACCTACCCCCAGAATGTCTGATGCCGTAGGTATGCAGTAGTAGATCCTGATAATCTGCATTTCTAACAAGTTCCCATGTAACATGGGTGCTGCTGGTCCAAGGACCACACTGCTGACCTATGAGAGTCAGCCAACTATAGATGTCAAGGGAACTCAGAGTATGGAGATCTTCATTTATGGAGATTAAATTCATACCATGAATAACATTTTGGTAAGTTTCCAAAGTTATGACTTTTGAGTCTATGACATTCTCTAAAATTCACATGGGGTTAATATAATTTTTTAAAAGAAAAGCCCAATTTTAAGTAAATTCAAATAGCAAGGGGTGGACACTGCCTAGTTCAAGGCCTACTCAAGCATTAGAAATGAAAGCTTTAGCAAACTCTCTTTACAAAATCAGATCACAGTACCAGATCCATGGGGTATAAGCTCACGGTCATTGCAAGTGTGGGCTGGTCTGACCACAGAAAATCTCTCTCCTCCTCCAGAATTCATGGGGAATATAATAACCATAAGAGCTACAGTTTTATAGTAGCTTGCAGCTTATAAATGCATTTACATACGTTTACTCAAGGGACCAATTGAGAAACATGAGTAAATGTGCTATAAACTGCAAAGTCTATTTAAATATTAGCTATTATCATAATTTGATCCTTATAGATAGAGCATTCCTTTCTATCTTTAGCCTATGAATAAAGTAAGACTATAAGAGAAAAGTGACTTGACTATGGTCAGAGAACTTCTAAGTTATAGAGGTACAATTAAAATTAAGATTTGGAAGTTTGATTCCAGTCTCTGTGCTGGTTTAGAGAGAGAGTATTTGAGAAATGTTAGTCTTTGTTGTACCTGCTCCATCCACAGTCACCAAGGGAGAGACAGCCCTGGGTAGCCATGTTTTATAGCAGGTCATTCTCTGCACTCTTTTTTTTCCCCCCTACCCAACTCCAATGGCACCGCCACAGCTCACTGGACCAGCGGTGAGAACTTGACCATTAGAGTAGCCAATCCATAGGTCTGGAATTAGATTGTTTTGGTTTTTCAAACTTAATTGTGCTTTAAAATCACCTGGAAGCCTCTTAAAACAGATTTCTGGGCCCCCAACCCCAGAGGTCTGTGGTATAGCATTTCTAATGAATTTCTAGCTACTGCTGCTGCTAGTGGTGGTGGTGCTGGTGGGCGGGGGGGGGGGGGGAGTTCATACATTGAAAACCATTAAAGTATAGGACAGCGAGGCCAATTGGATTCTCTTTCTTCAAGATGTAAAACAGGAAATTCTGAGAGCAAGAGGTACTTAACAGTGGAGGAGGGAGTTGAAAAGAAATGTGGAGAGGGGATTAATGAGTAAGAGCTGTGGGAGATTATGACACACAAATCTCAGAAAGAACAGAAGCTATAAGTAAGTAAGAGCAATGAGGCAAAGAAATGTGGTGTTTTGTTTTGTTTTGTATTGTTTTTCTGAAGAGAGAGAAATAATGGGGCAGTTAATGGTAGAACAGATTAGAAGTAACCAGGCCAGGAGCACCTTTCCTATGGGAGCTGTATGGCATGAGAGAAAGGACCCTCAAATTTTCCTGACAAGGCCCCTAATATTGCCAGAGAAGTAGAACTCTCTGCTTCCTCTTCGTTCCTAGTCTGGCTTATTTGGCCTCTTCTGGATACTCTCTCTGTCCTCCCTCCCTTATGGAACCTCAAGGAAGTCTCTGGTTCTTTCAAAGAACTCCACTGATCAAGAGAGGAGGTTGAGCCATTCTTTAATCATGCACCATGTTTGTCTAGCTCCCAGCGCAGCCCATGGCTTTGGAAACACTATCCCTTCACTAGCATTGTTCTGTAAAGCAAGGTGGCTGCAGAGTCACCCTGAGCCACCAGCTTTCTTTGGAGAAGGCCATTCCCCTTTCTCTGCTGCCAACAAGGCTGATCTGCAACCATCCAACTCTTTTGGGTTGTTGCCTTAATCCATACTTGGCACATGTTTATTTCCCCATCATATATGTTCTGGTAGAAGAATTTCCAGTCCAGTCTCCCAACCTAGTAGAAAGGGGAAAAAAACAAACCGACAAAAATACCCCAGCCAAATAGCCAGGAAGTCCAAAATTACACATTCTGGTTCTTAATACTTTAACTGACTAGTTGCATGATTTGGGGTTATTACCTTTTAAAAAATGATGTCCAGATGGTTTATCTGTAAAGTGAAAAGTATGTTTAAATCCCATATAGATTTACTTGTCAAGTCTAAGCAATTGGTAGTGACTTCATAGAGTGCTGTCTTGAGAAGGATAATGAGCCTGTGTCCATCAAGGGTGTCAAGATTGGTTAATAATGTCTACCATGGCATGAGAAGGGGAAGTGATATACGAATGCTGCTCCGTGTTTGTCCTCCCTAATCCAAATGCAACCACGAGTCCCTACATTTCTTAATTCCATAATGCTATGTTATTATCCTTAATGTGAATGTACCAAGCATATATTTATCTCTAAGATGTTAGCTTTATTTCTTCTAAAGGGTCATCTTTCTGTTTTCAACTTCCTGTTGGGTCTTGGGCTCCATTTTTTCTCAGGAGAACATTGTAATATTCCAGCTCACAGCATTAAACGTGCACATCAAATGTATAATAATATAAGGTCTGCTAACCATTTCACAAAAAGTAGCATTAATAATCCACAACACATTCTGCTTCTTTAGAAAAATCTGCATGGGGCAAATGAATTCAAAACTGCGGTAGGGACGAGCTACAGCCCTGGGACCACAGATTTTGGATCCAGATAAAATAGCTGCAGGAAGAGACCTTTGATGAAAACCACCTTTTGCCCCTATTTTTTTTCTTCCTGAGTCTCTTTAAGAGTGATGTCAAATTATTCCAAAGCACTCTGGCCCTGTTTCTGTAGAAACGATGTCAGTATAAAATGACACAGCATAGAAAATCATTAGGTCTAAACACTGCTTCAAAGTGCATTAGGAAGACAGCACTATTTATCTTGTGCTGTCAGTGTCAATGGGCTGCCTCTAACCTGGGCAAGCTACCTCCCTGATCCTCAGTTTCCTCATCTGTCAAAAGGGAGTCACAACAGATGACTTCTCAGGTCCTTGCCAACTGAGACAATTTATAAAATCTATGGCAATTTATAAAATCTATGTGCAAATGGCTGCTACATGAAATTGGGAAACTGAAGATGTTTTAAAAGGAATTGGTCTATTATGATTAAAGCTATAATGGAACATTCTGGTTGCTCTCTATCAATAAGAATCCCATAAAAATACAAATTCAATTGGTTAACTATTGTTACCTTTAACTCAATTAGATACCCATCCCTGGTTCTCAATCTTGGAGGGCTGGGGAGAGGAAGGAAATACCCAGGGGGAATTTGGAAGTATCTGGAGACATTTTTAATTGTCAAAACTGGGCCAGAGGAAGATGTCACTGGCAATTAGTGAGTAAAGTCTAGGTTACTCCTAAACATCCTGCAATGCACAAGATAGCTATATCACAACAAAGAATGATGTCGCCCAAATTGTCAATAGTGTCGAGGTTGAAAAACTCTTCACTAACTCCATCTTATTACATCAGAGTTCACAAAGGTTTTGATAGTGAAGAATGAGATCTTCAATCCTATATAATAAAAGCCTAATATGCTAAGTGTCTGGTCATCTGGTCAATCAATTAAAGCATAATATGCTAATGTTATGCGAAGGCTGCTCAACTGCTCGCTATGACATGCACTGACCACCAGGGGACAGACACTCCAACCAGTAGGTTAGGTTGCTGCTGGGGTCTGGCAGATCTGAACTGAGCAAGATAGGTTGGACACACCCTGGAGCCCTCCCATATTCCCTCCCAGGCTGGACAATCTCCCACATCCCTCCCCGGCTTTGATGGTGCACAGGTAGGGTCCCTTGTCCTGGCCTGTGCTCTCTCACAATCTGGGACCCCTTAGAGAATATCAGGGAGCTGGTTTCACCCGATCCTGCAGGCCAGGCCTAGGGATCCCACTGGTGCATGAATTCGTGTATCGGTTATCTAGTTTGATATAAAAACAAGTTTCAGTTGTTTGAAATGACACAAATCAAGATAACTGCATGGTTTATGTTAACTGCATCAGGACAAATTATTCACTACAGTGCAGCTAAAATATTCAGGGTTTCTAAATATTACTAGGTGACAAAAAAATCAGACAATTTCTGAGTTGATGAATACTACCTAAAGCAATTTATTTTTCTACAGTAACATGCTCTGCGTGTATGAATTTCAATCTCTCATAATTTTATTTTTACCTTCTTTAAAAAATCCAACCAGATCCTCTTTAATTATAATCACATATAATAAATGAACCAGTTTTTCTGGTTCCCACTCTCATTCAGCTAAAATACAAGAATGGAAAATCCTGCCAAAGAAATGTGCCTTCTTTTTGGAGGTGAACCAAGAACACCTTCTTATATTCAGTCCTGAGACTGCCAAAGTAGAAGCTAGAACAAAAACATATTTTTGCAGTTCTGCTAATTTTTATTTTTGCAAGTTAACTACCTATACACTATTAGAAAGATTTCCACAGAAGAACCATGATACCTGCTTTCTTCCCTGACCAAAAAGAGGAAAAAAAATGTGTGTGTATGTGTTAAGGCCTTGAAATTGAAAGATGGTTTTTATAGTAGCACTAAAGGCCTGGTGCACAAAATTCGTGCACAGGAAGGGGGTCCCCTCAACTCAGCCTGCACTCTCTCCAATCTGAGACCCCTTAGGACCCCTGGCTCCTAACTTCTCACCTGCCTGCCAGCCTGATCCCCTTAACTGCTCTCCCCTGCTGGCGTGATCCCCCTAACTGCTCTCCCCTGCCTGCCTGAATGCCTCTAATCTCCTCTGTTTTGGCCCTGCCAACATGGCTTTGTTGGGAAAGACATCCAGAAGGACATCTGGAAGATGTTCTGTCTATTTAGCATATTTCTCTTCTATTAGTATAGATGCTACCTTGTCCTAAAAATGGAGACTGTTCCCAGGTTTTCCTATCATGGAAGGGGAGCCTGCAGTAGCATCCTGGATTCTGACCAGAGCTTATGCACTTGTGCTTTATCTCAGCAGATGCAATTCCTAGTAGAAGACTCTTCGATGTACCTTGAACATTTATATCGAATTTGCCAAACTGCTCTCCAAAAACGTTGAACCACTTTAAACTCCACCAGCAACCATGTGTATGCCTTCCATCCCACTTTGATGCCAATATCATTGATTTCTCCCTAGAAGCTTCCCTCCCATTAGCCGGGATTGCTTAGTACTCGAGCCAACCTCATTGTTCAGCTGGGGCCCTGATTTCCCAAGATAGAATTTTAGAGGAGAAAAAAATAGCTTTCCTTTATCTTTCTGAGTTCTTAGTGGAGGCCCTTGTAATGAAAGACAGATCACCAAGAGAAAAACAAAAGTTCATAAATATGTATACCTTGTGTATATGTGGGAGATCCCAGGAAAAAATCAGTAACTCTTCAAGGTGGCTTAGAATGCAGATTTAAATACCTTCTTCCTAGGGAAAGGGGATGGGAGATATAGGCCTCTTAGAGGAGAGTAAATGATATTTAGAAAAGATGAATGGGGGAGGAGGGAAGTAGTTTGTAACAAAGTTTGGATGTGATGTCAACTTCTACTCTCCTGTCCTGTGACAGGAGTCAGTCTTCTCTGCTTGATGACACTTCTCCCGTGAAGGGGACATATTGACATTTGAGCTCCTTTGGGGTTGTCTGATTCTAGGCAGATCAGGAGACTTCAATGAAAGCCTCTGCATGCATTTGCTGTTTTTCAAACATCTGCAGGTCCAGATCATCAATATAACAACACAGCATATGTTGGGGTGGCATGTTCTCTGACCTTCGGAATAAATCCAACAAAAGCTTGATTTCTCTCTCAGATTATTTGCCACAGTAGCATTATTCCCTGGAGACGGTATTCTGACCAGACCTTCCTGGGAGTGGTCATAACATACCCTGTGCTTGTAGAAAGGTATGGGCCACATCACTAAATAATCCAGGGACAGTTTTCTCATCTTGTGGAAAGGGAGATAAAGTTATGATAGTTTATCTCCCTTTCCACATATTTCTTGTTGGTTTGTGTCTCCATAGCCCTCCCCCATTCCCCCCAGCAGCCCCAGCACCATGGTGGCGGGCCTTGGGGCTGCTGGGTGCTGGCCTTCCTGGGGGTCTGTGTACCCAATTTGGGTTTGTGTCTCCAATCTGGGTTTGTATCCAGATTTGGCCCCCCCGCAGTCTCAGCGCCACCATGGCGGGGCTTGGGGCTGTGGGGTGGTGGCCTCCCTGAGTGTTTGTGTCCCCATCCAACCCCCACAGTCCCAGCACTGCCATGGTAGGGCTTGGAGCTTCTGGGTGCTACTGCCTGGCTGCTATGGGTGTGGCCATCTTTGTTGGGTAATTTGCATACTCACTCCTATTGGCTGGTAGGGTAACAGAGTGATGGTTAATTTGCATATTTGGTAGTGAATATGCATTTTACTCTTTTATTAGATAGAATAACCTAGCCTATCCTGACTAATGCACTTAGAAATCAAACTAATTTCTCTAGAACAGGCCAACAAATTTGAGCCTTGGGTATGAGAATACCCAAAATCTTAAGTAATCTAACTCATCATTACAAACATCTGAATCTCAGATATTGCTTTTTATATGCACCCTATTCCTCTTTATTGTACATTAAATAGAGTCTAAAACACTCCCAAATCAGTGTTGTCAGTACCATTTAACTGGGGATTTCCACTCCTCCTTTTGGTTGGTAGAGACAAGGTAATCAGTGAACTAATTTTCATAAAGCATCTCCAAAATGCTTTATTTCTCTGCTAAGTGATGAAGAATCTGTGTTGGAGTAGTTCTTTCTCCCCACTTGAATTCATCCAAAAATGCAAACTTTTCTTTTGTTTGACAATTTTCCCTTTGTTTGACAAGGATGCTAATACCAAGCATCTCTACTAGATAAGAATCCAACACCATCTCTACTTTCTATTCTTGTGACACTTTATGTGCAGGATTTTCTTAGCTATAGTTAGGGAATTTGATTAATGATGTGACCTAATCTCTGCTCATGTATTCATTTTACTGTTTCAAGTACCTCCTTGATGGCTAAGCTTTTGGGGGTCATGAGGTCCATCACAGAAACCTCAGAGGAGAGCTGAGTCACTTATTCAAATGCCTCCATCTGAAACTATCCCATTCTCAAGTATCCAAATAAAACATAACACCACACCCCTGCCAACTGCCCATCTGGTCCAAGTTATTACCAAGTTATTCATTCTCAAAAGTATGCTTTTCCATTTGCTACACTGTGGAAAAACCTCAAGAATCTATTATTAAGTCCTAAAGGAATTAGAATGCAACAAATAATCTTTGGCTGAATGAGCAGACAATAGCTTCATGCAAGAAAGACCCAAGGCATCTCACTACAGCAGATGGTAAATAGGAATAGGTCAGAATATCTGTCCTATAAATGCTTAGTTTAAACAACATGGATGACAAAATGTACAGTAACCACCTGTTAACCTGTGACAGAATATAATAATTTATCTATTTATGAGTCTGTTTTTCCTGGACTTGAATGCGAGCTCTTGAGAGCAGGGAATGTCCTATTTATCACCTCAAGGCCCAGAACAGTGAATGGTCCAGAGAAAGTATTTGATTGATTGCATAACTACATGAATGAACACTAGTTTTTCACCCTGATTTATCTGACATACATACACTATTTTGCTCTGCCTCTCGGATTGATTTTGCATTAAGGAACTATCGCTAGAAATCTTCCAACGACTTTAGAAAAAATGTCCCTCTCCGGTGAAAGCTGTAGGACAATATCTGTTTTGTTAATGGTGATCTTAGGAGGAGGCCAACACATTGCCTTCTATGCCATTTTAACACTGAACAAGAAAAAATGATAGGAATTAGGTTTGCACATAAAGAAGAACTTACCCACCACAGTGACAAAATATTGAAATGGGGATTCCACAGGACATTAGCTGGTCTCCAAACACTTCTCTTCTACAGAGACTAAATGAAACATCCCCAAATTTTCTTTATCTCCTGATCTTTCAAAGGCAATTTTGGCTCTATGATAATATTGAAGATACGATATAGTAGGACAAGAGTTTAACCACTACTATAAAGTGTGAGTAAAAATTCCTTGACAAGGAAGCATTAATAATCCACAACACTAGGATACTTTCTCTATCCTCTTTCTCTTATGGAACTTCAAGGAAGTCTCTGGTTCTTTCAAAGAAGAACTAGGATGGCTCAGTGGTTGAGCATCAGCCCATGAACCAAGAGGGCACTGGTTCAATTCCTGGTCTGGGTACATGCCTGGGGTGCCAACTTAATCCCCAATAGATGGCATGCAGGAGGCAGCTAAATGATGTTTCTCTCTCATTGATGTTTCTCTGTATCTCTCCTTTCCCCTCTTTAAAAATGCTTAAATTCTAATAGAAAAAGTAAAATAAAGAGATTGTAAAGCACTTTGCAAATATAAAGTATTCTATCAATACAGAATAAATAATTTTAATGCCACCAATAGAGCTACTACATTTGACAGGGTTATCTTTAAATAACAAGGGAGGGTCGATTCTACCTAATAGAATAAACAGCTATTGTGATTGCTCTGGAAACCTATATGAAGTCTGGATTTTGTAATACAAGGCTGTTCTCTCTCTCTCTAGCTGTCTCCTTCCCTCCTTCCTTCCCTTTCTCCATCTCTCCTCCCCTCTCTCCCTGGCCTCCCTCTTTGTTTTACAGTCTTATTCCTATTAACATCTGATAACAAATATTATCCACCACAAAGAAAATAGCACCCAATTTATTTAAGACAAAGGGCAAAATCTCAAAAAAAAATTAAGTAGCAGAAAGCTTTTTAAATTAAGGTTAAGTGATTGAAAACGAAATTATTTTCAGACATTACAGCTTAAGGAATCTGGTCAAGAGTGACGGCCAAAAGGCCTTGTGGAAGATGGATTGCATTAATGACCCAATTATCAGTTATACTGCATTCTCTTACATGGCAATGTGACTTGGCAGCTTCTCCCATCAAGACTGGAAGTTTATTTTCTCTTTCTTTTTATCTGGACTGGCCGTGTGATTTGCTTTGCCCAATAGAACGTGGCAGGAGAGACAGTATGTCAATTCTAAGCCTAGTTCAATTCCTGGTTAGGGTACGTGTCCGGCGTGCCAGCTTTCAAGACGCTTTGCATACTTAGACTCTCAGTCTCAGAACCTCCACCACTATCAACACAATAAGCCTTGGTTACAGCTCATGGGAAATAAGAGACCATGTTGAAGAAGTTCATATTGTCCTAACTTAGGATGGCATCAATGATCAGGCAATGGCCAACCAATTCCTCAAATATGTGACAGGGCCCAGCCAATATCAGCAGAGCTGCCAATTCATCAAGAAACTCAAACACATAAAGTTAGTTCAGCTGAGACCAGAAAAATTATCCAACTCAACCAAAGACTCTACATAATAATAAATATTGTTTAAGCCCCTTTGTTTTCAGGTGGTTTTAATATAGGAATATCTAATTGATATAGGCTTCATCTTTGTCTCCTCCCCCACATGATTAATTGGTCTATCTGACATTTATTAACCTAAATGAGTCAATATATTCTAAGACCCTGAACATATAAACTTTGTATCTACTATAATATGATAGATGATTGACATTTGGAGCATCACCTGTGGCATCCCTATGTTCAGGGGGCTGTTTATAAATATCACAACGCCTAATTGCAATTCCTGGAGATACTTCTGCTGTTATTAATATTAAAGCAGCCATGCCTAAGCATGGGAAAAATTGTGAAATATGACATGCAAACTGCCAACATCATTTCACCAGCTCTCTGTGATAAAGACCTCTTGGGTATTGCCCTATTTTAAGACTATCATCAGACACTCTCTTTTACTTGTGGCATGAAAGAGAATGAAAACCCTTACTGAGATGAGAGCTTTCAAATAGAGACTCCTGTCCATATAAGCACAATGGAAAAATCTAGAAACTCCTTGAAGTTTTATATAAACAATTGCATTTATATGATTTTAATGAAAAAAATTGCCCAGTATTCCTTCTGAGCAACTGATGGAATTTATAGGCAGAAATTCAGCAAAGCTATAAAATATTTAAACAACACAATCAACCAACAGAATCAATAGAACACTCCATCCAAAAATAGCACAATATACTTTTTTTTTCCAAGTGCACACAGAACATTCACTAAGGTAAAAGAATTAAATGGAAGTAGTATTTTCTCTGGCCATAATGTAATCAAATTGGAAATCAATAATGAAAAGACAACAGGAAAATCACTAGAAACATGAAAATTAAACAACACATTTTTAAATAATCTCTGGATCAAAGAGAAAGTCTCAAAAAGTTTTTAAAATTACATGGCTCTAAACCAAAACAAAATACAGCATATATTATATTTTCTGGGGCACAGGTAACACAGGTCTAAGAGGAATATTTATAAGACCAACTGTTTACATTAGAGTGAAAAAAGTCTCAAATCAATCACCTAAGTTTTTTATCTCAAATTAGGGGAAAAAATACCAAGTAAGCCCAAAGCAAAAAGAAAATAAGAAATTATGAAGGTAAGAACAGAAATCAATGGATTGAAAACAAAACAATAAAGATCAATGAATAAAATCTGTTTCTTCAGAAAAAATAGTAAAACTAATAAATGTTTAGTAAGAATAACACATTTTTAAAAGAGCGAGAGAAGGCACAAATATCAGAAATTAGGAATTAAAGCTACAGAACAATAATAAGGGAATATTATGAACAACTTTATGCCCCTTGATTTGACAATTTGAAGAAATTTAATCAATTATTCAAATATCATAAATACACAAATCCAACTAATATTAAAACAACAATCTGAATAGACCTATCACCATCAAAGAAATGGAATTTGTAAGTTAAAAGCTCCTAAATAAGAAATCTCCAGGACCAGAGGATTTCATTTAAGAATTTTATCAAATGTTTAAAGAAGAATTAACACCAATTTTACATAATCCCTTTAATAAAACAGAAGAGGAGGAAACACTTCCCAATTCATTTTATGAAACCAGTATTTCCTTGATAACAATGTCAGAAATTTCAAGAAAGGGGAAGAAAGGGTATAGGGGAAGAACTAAAGACAAATATCCCCTTTGAAACCATGATGAAATCTTCAACAGAATATTAGCACACCAGACCCAAATGCATGCCACATCCCCTATAAAGGCAAGAATATCTGTCCAGATACCAGGGGTGCAGTCAGCACAGACCTCCAACTGGCAGCCCCTTCAACATCTCTTAGCTGAAAAGAGCTACGTTGGTCACTATACATATCTCCGAGCAACTCTGTTTTAGCATCTTCTTACAGAACCCAACCTGTGACACTAAACTATGTAGTTTGTAA
The DNA here is from genome assembly GCA_027563665.1 of Antrozous pallidus. Lineage (NCBI taxonomy): Eukaryota > Metazoa > Chordata > Mammalia > Chiroptera > Vespertilionidae > Antrozous > Antrozous pallidus. The sequence continues at coordinate 47,099,315 of CM050524.1, read as the reverse complement.
TTTCAATGTTGTATTTTCAACAGAGTAATATAAAAACAAAACACAGTATTTCCTGGCCAGTCCCTGATAGTTCTTAATGACTTGGCAATTGTTAGTACGGTGGCCCCATCTACATAATCTCCCATCCTCCCTTTCTCTCTTAGCAGAAGAGGCATCTACAATTAGTTTGGGTTTGAAATAACAATTTCCTCTCCTAAACACACATATGTTTTCATTGAGAGATCCTGATGAATAACTCAGGCTTCTTCTCTCTTTTTTTTAAATAAAGTTTTATTTATTTACTAATGTATTTATTATAGATTTGAGAGAGAGAGAGAGAAGCATCAATTGGTTGCCTTCCACAAGCGCTGTGACCAGGGACAGAATCTCCAACCTGAGCATGTGTCCTGACCAAGAATCAAATCCACAACCTTTTGGTGAATGGGACAACACTCCAAGCAGCTGAGCCAGACTGGCCAGGGCAGTCTCTATTCTTCCACAGAGACAAAATCATATGCATAGTGACTATACAGTAAGATTGAAGAAAATCTGAGCAAAAATACTTGTTAGTTGAAATGGCCTTGGTTATGTTAGCCCCAGTTTGGGGGGCGGGGGGGTCATAAATAGAGCAGGCAGGTAACAGAGAGCATTTGAATCTTGGATAATTTGGGCTGGGTCATTCTTTGTTGTAGAGGAATGTCTTGTGTATTGCAAGATATTGAGAAGCCATGGTGTCTACCCATTACATACCCATATCATATTGCCTACTCTCCCATCTTTGTGACAATCAAAATATGTCTCCAGACATTGCTAGTATCCCACGGAGGATCAAATTCCTGCTGGTTGAGAATCCATGCCCTAGAGAGCACTCTGTAGAAATATACTACATAAAAGAAATGGGCATTGCTTCACATTGTAAAGTGTTAATATGTAACCTACTCTATCTGAACCCAATGAATAAAACTTTAATTGCATTGTTTCTGTAGTTTTAAATGATACCCCCAAAATCCAATTTAAATATTAAGGTAAAAACAGAATGCTTATTCACTATACTAATTTGTTTTGAAAATAACCCAGGCTGGCACACACCTTTGGTAATGATACATATTTCAGAAGCATGGTGGGAAAATTAGCACTTACAATGTAAAGATAAGACCATATTAAAATTATTAGTGCAGATTTAAAAACCTATATTGTTTTGAAAATGCATTTTGCTAAGAGATGGTCTGAATTTCTAAACATAAAACCTCCACTCATCTCTCCCTAATTACTTGTTAGTAGATTCTATATATGCTGGACTAGCTCATGCTATGTTTATTGGTCCCTGACATTTAATGCTCATAAAATTGTTTGAAGAAGGTGACCTGTTATAGGATACCCTCATAACTAGTTCATAAACTTTTTCAAGCCATGGATGGCCTTTAATTGAAGAACATATGGAAAATGGAAGAAAGAGATGGGGTGTGGCCTAAGCCAAAGGGCCTAATACGATTTGTGGCCAGAGGATCAAATTCCAGTGCCTTAAGAGGCTTAAATCTAGAATCTGTGCAGCCCTGTGGAAGTTTGGTCTTTATCTAGGCATGGACTTAGAGTACATAGGAGCAGAACCAAAGTGCTTAAATTAGAGGAAAGGGTGGGTTTGATGGTCATTTCTTCAAGATCACCAGAAAAGCAAGTCTAATTCTGGACCTATCCTGCTGGTGAGAATGTCTTCTGAAATATCTCAGGAGGTAAGTTCTAGTTCAGAAACTAGAAAGAACTATGGCTCCTGGATGTTCAGAGGCCACACCTGAAGATGCTGGGCATGGCAAACGAGCTTTACGTAGCCATTAAGATAGTCTTGCGCTCATGGATCCATGGGATGGCTCTTAGTAATTTCAAATATGACTCTGTGGGAGTCACTGATCCAAGAAGATCCTTAGTTTGCCCAGACAGTGAAATAAGAGAAGATGAGTCAATACTCCTAACTTCATAGTGAAACATTTCTCTTTAGAGACAAGTTCTTATCGTTTATACAAACAGAAATGGAGAGATGACACTAAAGGAGCTTAGGGGAAAGAAAAGTACAATGTACTTGTCAGGGTCAGAATATCAAAAATTGCCTCAAACATTTCAAGTCAAGAGACAGAGGTACCTGTTGGCAAGGGAAAGGTAGCAATCAAGGGGTGACCTTAGGAACATGAGGAAGCCATCATGCCCCTAGAGTTAAAGAGGTGAGAGGAGAAAATAAGGACCGTGGAACTCTCCATGGTAGATGGGCTCTCTGGTAGACGCTGAGATCACTTGGAGGCCTAGTTATGGTCAGAGATGAGGCTTCAAAGTAGGGAGGGAACGTGGAAGGAATAGCCTGGCCTCACTCTCCTTCTGCTCTCCGATATCATTCCAATGCCAAACCCCACAGGAAGGCACTTGGCAAGGAAACCCGGGTGCTGTGGTCCAGAGGAGTCAGGCTTCCATGTCAAAGTCTGGGAACAAAGGGCAGAGTGAGGATGTAGATCCCCAAGCAAATGGAGAATAATTAACAGGAATAAATATTTATTGATTACCTACCATAAGAAGCAGACACTGGGCCAGGCATTTTAAATGACTAAAGATATATGTAGATGGGTGATTTGAGGAAAACGTTCCCAAACATTTTCCCTGAAATTTCCACCATTCAATAATATTTGAATTCATATTGGTGTTCTGATGGCCTTCTGGAAGAGTAATTATTTTTATATAGGTAAAGTAGTATGGCAAAGGTTTTCTAAGTATCAACCTTGAATTTTTAAAATAATTTTTGTGTAGACTGTCCTCTAATCACAATTATTTACTGGCAGGTGTTAGCAGATTAAGTCAAGACTGTCATGTGAGTTTGGCTGAAGTGCTGTTTAAGTAAAGTAAGAGGTAATGGAGAAGAGTGTGGTAATGGCTGATGGTGATTCCTATCTTCAATTGCCTGATGGACTCTCCAATTAAAAAGAATTTGGAGTCCTTCCTTGCAGCTGTGGGGCTTAGAACAAAAGATTAAATTAATGGTCTAAAGGCCAAATCTAGCTGTCAATATGTTATTTAGCTCCCAGAATGTTGGCCTGCAGAATGTTTTTAAAGGTTTTGAAATGGTTGCCAATTTAAAAATCAGGAGGTGCCACATAAAAATTCCAAATTCTGGTTTCCATAAAAAAAAATCAGAATATCTGGCCCACACTTCTCCAAAGGAACAATAAATGAGAGCTGAAAAGTGCCATGCTTTTCAGTTTACTCCAGTCCCTATCATGCCCTACTGTATTCACTAAATTGTGGCCACATACCAGATGCCACTTAATATAATCTTGACCTTTATATTAATACCTGATTGCTTAACTCACATCTATTATCTATCAAGCCTGTGTAGGCATTTGAACTAGGATTAGAAGTAGAATTGGAATCCATGGGTAAAGTCACAGTGCCACAAATTTTCACCTGATAATAAGGAGGAGCTCCCCAGAGGTGGTACTGATAGCCATGGGTGATGATGGTTTCCCTGAAACTGAACACGTCCAAGGAAGCTGGAGCATCATCTGGCAGAAACTCTTCAGAAAAAAATTTAAGCACTGGAGGATATTTTAAAATATCCCTTTCCTGAGATTTTACCAGTGGTTAGACTGTGACTTTTTAAAAAATATGTTTTCATTGATTTTTTATGGAGAGGAAGGAAGAGGGAGAGGGAGAGAAAATTAGAAACATCAATGAGAGAGAGAAACATCAATCAGCTGCCTCCTGTACACCCTTATTGGGGATGTGCCCACAACCAAGGTACATGCCCTTAACCAGAATCGAGCCTGGGACTCTTGAGTCCATAGGCCAACACTCTATATCCACTGAGCCAAACCAGTTAGGGCTAGACCATGACTTTTTGAAGTTATAGACTACTCCTTATTTATCTCCAATTCTAGCATAGGAATTAGAACCTGACTGAAGCAAAATAAATACTTTATGTCAGATAATACTGTGATTCATTCACTTCCTTATTTAAAGGACATGATGGCTGGAAAAAATGACTTTTTTTAATTTGGGAAAGATGATATATTAAGTCATTGTTGTTCATCAACAAACCAATAATTTTATCTAATTATTAGTCGCATAGAAAGATCCAGCAGTTATGAGACTCAGAGTAAGGGAGGTTTAAAAGGGCATGAAGAAGTAAATTCTAAAAAGATCAGAGTACCCACAGATCCTTTAAAATGTATTAAAGGGATTACTGTAGTGAGTTATACAACAGAATTAGTCTCTTGTAGGCAAAGGAAAAGGTACAGACTGTCAGGCTCAGAAAAAAACACAACAGTATAAAGATAATGCTACTAAGTGCAAAAACTCTGGAGTCTTTGATTAAAGACAGTGGCTTACAAAATACATGAGTCAGTTTCACAATTTTAGATTTTTGCCTTATTAAATTATATATATGTAATTTCCAAAAATAAAATATTGAGTGCCTTTATAAAGAGCTCAAGATTATCTTTTGCCCATTCCAAAAAGGAGATGCTGATATGGGACATAGGACAAGATCACGCTTTGGCCTTGAGGATAGAGCATGGAGATTTGTATCACCATAGAAGCTCCAAGGTTATAAGCAAAATGTAAAAACTATAGAGTCAACATAGCCTGGGCTCTTTGACTATCCTGCCTTTTTAGAATTTCCGTCTTTTGAAACATTCCCCATGTCACTGTGTAAGGTAGCCCTTGCGCTCCTTTAAGATATTTCTCTTTGAGTTTATTCTTGCCTGCCTTTACTTTCCACAGGATGCACCAAAGTAAGCTGCGGCCAATAGGGGGAAAGGCCATGTTTGGTACATTGACTTGCTTTGGTCTAGACCACAGAGCTGAAGGAATTTTTGAGACCCAACTGTGGGCCAGTTACCAGCTCAACCTAGAGTTTCCAAATAACACTTTGGAGTTCCTACCTTCACACAATAAACAGCCTGCTTGCTTCTTTTCGTGCCACTATAACTCCATTCCCACAGAGCATTATCATCCTTTAGACTTCTTCAATGTTTCTCCATCATGCTTAGAATAAAATCCATAATCTACAAGGCACCACACAGTCTATCTCCCTTTTACTTCAGTCTCATTTCATATAACTTTGATTTACATATCTATTCCCTTTCACTAGTCATTTATCTCTTCCCCAAACATACCAAGCTCACTCCCACCTCATGGCCATTCACATTCTGTTCCTCAGTTGAGAATATTTCCCCCAGTTCTCTGCCTGGCTGGCCTTTTCTCATTTTTTTCAAGTCTATGCTTAATGTCATATAATCAGAGTAATCCTGCTAACTACATACTTCTTATCCCCACAACACTCTTTAATATCACTCTGTTTTCTAATTAGTAAAAATCAGCATTTATATCAGTTTATTTCTTGTCTTTATCCCTCTTCTAGAACAAAAGTTCTATGAAAGCCTAAATGAGACATGTACAAAGAACTATTTGACACTGAAACTGGGACTCAGAACTGTTGGACATTGAAACTGAGACTCAAACATTTTTTTGTTCTTATATGTTTATTTCTAGGATGCAGATGCAAGATTTTTTTAAAGAAAAGAAATGGGGGAAAAATAGATACAGAGGCAAAGAAGCATTGAACAGACTGTCAAACTAAAGCGGGAAGGCAGACGAAGGTGGGGGGCGGGGGCTGTAAGAGATAAACCAAAGGACTTGTATGCATGCATATAAGCATAACCAATGGATACAAGACACTGGCCGGGGGCAGGTGAGGGCATCTGCTGGGGGGTAGGGGAGGCCGGGGGGGGGGAGTCAATGGGGGGGGTGTCACTGGGGGGGGAAGGAAACATATGTACTACTATTTGTAATACTTCAAACAATAAAAAAATTATATATAAAGTACAAATAAATAAATAAATAAATAAATAAGAGTGGCCCCAATGCCAGCACAGTGCCTGGCCAGGAGAGGTCTCTCAAATATTTGATAGCTTGTAAACAACATGCATTTGCCAAGAGTATCAATCTCAGTATTTCCCATATCAATATACCTAGGGATTTGGTTATTTAGGATCCAACAAATAATGTTCCCCATCGTCAAAACAACCAGGTATATGCACAAGTTAGAAGTGAAAGATCCATAAAGTAATACGGGAGCTAAAAAAAAAAAAGAGGTAACATTGCTTGGAGTGAACCAATCAATGCTTGACAAGAAAACTAACATTTATTATGCATCTTTCAAATGTACTGAATCAGTAGGTGGAAAAAGGAATAACACAAACCAAAGAATACATTTAAATGTTATCTTTAAAGACTGATATTACACCAACAGTATGATAGTTTCATCTGTGAGTAGTAAGAAAGAAGAACAAGGAAACAAGCCATAGCTGTCTATTGGAAAGAGAAAATAAGTGGGGGATGCAAATATGTTCAAGCTCTTTGACTTGACAAAGAGTTTGAACACATTTCCTTACATACTGGGAGTCATGAAATATTCTAGACCAGAACAGCGTCATAATCAGTGACACAATCTTTGGAAAAAATGTGCGTTGCAAAGATATTTAAGATGTATTTCAGTGGAGAGAGACAGAAAATGAGCAAATCATTTAAAAGGCTTTAACAACCATTTGAATGGCAGTATTGGATGCCTACGATACAGTTTTGTCGGTAGAAGATGAGATACAGATATCAATGTCAGAGACATACCAGAGGCTGAATCTTGTGGCTGTCTGGGATGATAAAGCGGGAGATATTAGTAGGAAATAATGTGGCTTATATTCAGGGGGAAAAGAAAATAAGAATATATTGAGTTGGAAAGAGGAAAATCTGAGTACTGCTACAGGCAGGTGGTTTGAGTTACCAGAAGGACATATGAATAAAGATGTTCCCCAGTGAGTTGGAAATGAAGATTCTCAAGGTGTGTTTATTTGGTGGGATAAGTTAGACTATGAAATCATCCCTTCTAGAGATAATAATTTAAAGTGTGTGGAATAATTCACTCATAGAAAAACACAGGCATCAAGGAACAAAGAGAGAAGGCAGAACCTTGAGAAACCTCTACATTTTGGGGGCAGGCAGAGGAATAAGAAAACAAAAGACAGTTGTCAGGTAGCTCCAAAATAGACTGAACACCTGCTCCGTGTGTCAAAAGTTCAAGTTCTTAACAATAATATAAATAAATTCATCTATTTATCTTGCAGCGTGAGTCTTCCTGCAGGATTGCAAATGTCTTATTAATGTCACCCACAACATCCATTTATTATGGCTGTTTATTATTCATCCCAAAGTGACAGCATACTTGGCACTTGCTTAAACACTTAGAAAGACAGACTTTCTGCTATAACAGATGTCAGGAAAGGGGAGACAAGGTGTACACTTTAACCTTAAAATGAAATCAACACGAGATCGGGATTGAAAGACACAAATTCCCTTTATTTGTGTGAATTCTTTTCCCCTCCAAAAATTAAAAAAAAAACCCTCATTGGTGTTTATTTGTGGTAAAAATAATTTTCTAGGTGAATTATGGAATTCTGTTGTTTTAAGTTGAGATTTCTGTATCTCTCTGCTCTTCATTCTCTATTTGAGATCCACAGCACATAAGCAGAGTTGCCCAAAGACAGAGGAAACAAGGAGTAAAGGTGGACCTGGTTGAATATGTACAATTCACAATGATCATTTCAATTTTTATAACTCAAGGACTCGTCTTTCTGGAAGTTGTTACTTAGTACCTTTTCTCAATCTTCAACTTGATTTATAGCCTCAAAGTTCAAGGCTCGGAAGACTAGCCCTCCTTAGCCAGCAAACCTTACTTTATGCTCCTTAGACCCGTGGTGGTCAGAGTGTGGTCTCACAGCCATTAATCACCTACACCTGGGACTTGCGAGATATGTCCCACCCTAGATCTAACAATATGAAACTTGGATGTAGAGCCCAGCAACCAGTGTTTTACCACCACTACCCCCTTCCTGGTGACTCCACCTTGAAAAACATTGTTTTAGACAATGGTAAAAATTTCAAGGAGGATTCCACCGCCCACAGAGGAAAAAATCTCAGTTCTAAACCTCATCAGAGCATTCCTTTTACAGACAAGAAAACTGATCCTTTACTGTATTCTTGCCCATCTCCACTTGGATACTGACATGCTAGTCAATAAAAACTACAAAGCCGTGATCACTCAAATATCTCAGGCAAATAATAAGAAAGGAGTGTGCGAACAGTTTGAGTAGATAATACAAGAAGGAGGCATGGTGCAGTAAATATAAATTTTAACAAGTAATATTAACAATGGAATACTACTTGATAACCAAGAATGAAATCTTATCATTTGTGACAACATGCATGGACCTGGAGGATATTATGCTAACATAAATAAGTCAGAGAAAGACAAATACCTTGTGGTTTCACATATATGGAGTGAACATAAACAAGCAAAACAGAAACAGACTCATACTAGTAGATACTAAGAACAATCTAATTGCCAGATTGGAGTGGGGGGAAAAGGGGTTGCTGGGTGAAAAAGGTGAAGGAATTAAGAAGTATAGATTGTTAGTTACAAAATAGTCCGAGGGGTGTAAAGTACAGTATAGGGAATATAGTCAATAGTATTGTAATGACTATGTATGATGCCAGGAGGGTACTAAAGTTACTGGGGGGGGGGGGAATCACTTGAAAGTTATATAAATGTCCAATCACTATGCTGTACACTGAAATTAATATAATATTGAATTTAAACTGCAATTGAAACTTAAAAATGTTTAAATAAATTAAAAAAATAATACTAGGTAAAAATTTACAATAGTAATACTAGTACTCATATCAGAAAATGTATGACCTAAAACACATAATTTTCCAGCACATCTATTATAGTGGTCAAAAGTAGTATGATTTTGGCTATCACCACCACATTCCTGGATAAAACTGATATCAATCCTAATCTTGTTCTCTACTCATAGAAATCAGGGCTTCTGAGGAACTCAAAATCTTCACTATTACCAGAGAAAAATCAATATGAACACGACATATCTTGTTGCCTTTAAGCAAGCAACTTTCAAAAATGTCTCAGGACTAATGCTGAAAAGACAAGGAAGAATACTTAAAAATGTGCCCACATTGCACTAATTTAAGCAATAAGAGTTTTTAGTTACTGGACTAACTTATGTCTATGAAAATCCTTGAATCCATAATAATATTCAACAATGAAAATGTATAAGGTATACATAAAGCTAATTAAAAAACAAAGAGGGCATATTTTTATAAATATTTTAATAAGTAGGTTAGAACTTGTAGATATGGATGTTTTATATACATATATAGATGCCTGGTACTTTTATTTGGTATACATTTAAACATATGTATACATATTATTTATCAGTACAGTAATTAGGGGGAAAAAGCTACAGTGGATTTTAAGTCAAATAACAAGAAAAGTTGGAGATCTTTCTTGATGGACCAAAGAAATGATCCTCTCCTATGACCCTATGTAATAGCCAGTGGAGAGTCCAGTGTGTGTTGGAAGCTGACCAGACTCCTCCTTTCATCCTCTAGATCAGTGGTTCTCAACCTTTCTAATGCCATGACCCTTTAATACAGTTCCTCATGTTGTGGTGATCCCCAACCATAAAATTATTTCCGTTGCTACTTCATAACTGTAATTTTGCTACTGTTATGAATCGTAATGTAAATATCTGTGGGTCACCCTATAGCAGCAGTTCTCAGCCTGTGGGTAGTGAAATTGGCTAGCAGGGTTGCCTAAGACCATCAGAAACGCAGATATTTACATTACGATTCATAAGAGTAGCAACATTAGAGTTATGAAGCAGCAGTGGAAATAATTTTATGGTTGGGGATCACCACAACATGAAGAACTGTATTAAAGGGTCCATGACATTAGAAAGGTTGAGCCCACTGCTCTAGATGGAGAAACTTGTGTTTTATTTAAAAAAAAATACAGAGAAACCAAAGCAACACGAAGTCCAGGCTCAGTGCCGGGGACTAGGATTTGATGGGCACAGAAGCTCTCAGGGGGGCTCCATGTCGCTAGTGTCAGACAAAGGCTCCCAACAATTCATTGACATAGTAACTGAACCTTGACTCTTAAGGAAAATTCAGGCCAGTAAACATCAGCGCGGGGCTACATCCCCTTTGAAAAGATCCACTAAGATCCGGAATGCCAAGCAAAAATCAAGTGGCGGGTAACCCCAGATCAGTAAACTCGGCTGCTCTGAGATGCCATTCTTTTCCTTTAGAGTCTAGCAAGATGTCTGTAACTCTAGGAAAGTATAAACATTGAGTCTTATTTTTTTTAAAAAGGAAGTGGTAAAACAAATTTATAAATAATAAGGACATAAATCAAACCCATAGCGTAAATATTTCTGAATCAGTTAAATGTAGGTATAATACATTTCGAATTCCATTGTGATTACTTGTGTGTGTGTGTGTGTGTGTGTGTGTGTGTGTGTGCAGGCATGTGCACACACCCTGCTTTCAAAGTTTGTGAAGCTTTTAAATGAAATTGGCATAGATTTTATTGAAATACTTAAGAGAATTTGTCTACTTAAATTTGTCATCAGGTTTAAATACTTAACATGATTTGATTTATAAAGTGTGTTTTATTAGTGGCAGAGGTAGCATTTTAATGTTTAGTGAAAGAAATAATAATTAATGAGATTTAAAATGTGGGCATGAAAAGACATCAATAGTAGCAAGTGTTTTTCCCTATATAAAAAGGTCATTTCAGATCCTAAGAACCATATTATTCTCTGCTTTTTTTCCTAATAGGAGCTTACCCTCATTTTGCACAGAATATGGTAAGCCCCACCCTCCAAGACCTCAGCAAAGAGTGAGAAAGGAAATAAGACAGACTCTGACACACACTATAATTTCATTTCCCCATCTCTGATAACACAAACATCAAAGTCCTTACAGAGAAGCCCATAAAATAAATATATTTCTTTGAATGTCCTCCTCCCAGCTACAATAAAAATAAATTAGGTGTTTAATGCCTCTAAACAAAGATTAGGGCACGTTTTCTTACTTTACAGGGTTGTCACGTTCAACATTTTATTTTTAAAAGCAGTAGTGGGTCGGTCTGACATGCTTTTTTAGAGCATCATAACTTGAACTTAGAGAATTTTCAAAGATGAAATCTTGTATACAAAACTGCCTTGCCAGAAAAAGCAAGCCTCCAGTGTAACAGTCCTGATCAATGCCTTAGCTAGGCCACACAATATCCAGTACTACGGAAATGTCCCCACACAACAAAAGCTGGAGGACAGAGTGTCTTAGAGCCTCTGGTAATGGAATTTGACAAGAGCCAGGCACTCTAGGCAGGCTCAATCAATGTTAATTGAAGCAGAAGTTATTCAAAGGCAAATAGGAGTCCTTGAGAGGTGAAAGTGGGCTTGAGGATTGTGACTCTCTCCTTTTCCCATTACCCCCTTCTATTTAATTACTTGTGCTACCCTCTGAATTGTAATTTGATTTGTCATCAGGTGATTCTTGCCCAGGTCTCATATGTTTGTTGAGTCTTTCACCTAAAGGAAAAATATCTCAGAACGTGTGGCGATGCCTATTTCACAGGAAGGAAGCTGTTCTCTGGCATATGGGCCTCAGGTTTAGAAGGTCTCATTTCCAGTTGCTAACATAGCAGAGGTTCCAGCAGAAGTATGAGGTGGGAAAGGGCTTAGCCCTGAAAAGATGCTGCTGTATTATCTCTGGGACATCATTGTATCTACTAGAGGCCCGATGCATGAAATTCATGCAAAAGGCTCAGCTGCTGCCATGATAGCAGCTGCCTTGGCCCTGGCAGCTGTGGCTTAGGCCGGAAGGTCCTACAGAAGGACGCAGTCAAGGCACATGCCTGGAGCAGGCACGAACCTTAGAGGCAGCTGATCAATGATTCTCTCTCCTTGATGTTTCTCTCTCTCCCTCTCTAATTAGCATATTACAATTTTATTATTATAGATAACTGCCCAGCACCAGACTTGTTTGTGCACTTGGGCTCCCCCCAAAAGCAGACCCTCACACAGGCATTTGTATGCAAATTAAACTACTATCTGGGGAGTTGTAGGTGTGATAAAAGGAAAGACAGCCAATAAACATGGGTTAAACCTGACTGGCCATGGCTCAGTGGTTGAGTGTAGACCTGTAACCAGGAAGTCATGGCACAAGTCCCAGTCAAGGCACATGCCTGGAGCAGGCACGAACCTTAGAGGCAGCTGATTAATGATTCTCTCTCCTTGATGTTTCTCTCTCTCCCTCTCTCCTTTCGTCTCTAAAATCAATAAAAATATATATTTTTTTTAAATAGGTTAACAAACTAGTTCCCACCATGGGCCACTGGCGTGTCACCTCCCTGGGGAACTCAGAACCAGAGTACAGCACGCCTCACTGGGTCCACCCAAAGGGTGAGGAGTTTGGGGCTCTCACACACCAACTTTCTCCAGTCTTAGGTGAGGGTTAGTCTCAGTGGGGAGGGGAATAAAAGCCCCAGCACTTCTAACCTGGGATGCACAAAGGCGCCCCCAGCAGAGAAAGCCCTCAGAAGTACGGACAAGGTACCAACTGTGTGTGGTGCATTCTGTCTTCAAACACGTAGCTGCTTTAAACTCCTGGGGTCCTTCAGACAAACACACAATAACACCCCCTTCTGGATAAGCTGTTGGTGGGAATTGGGAGGAGGTGATTTTCCTCCGACATGAGTGATGCTTTTGAAACAAGTTTTAGAAGCTAAGGTTAGAGTCAGCATCATTTTGCTCAAGAATCTAAGACTATTTTGCCTTTAGTCAGCGCTCTCTTGTTTTTTAGTCTTGAGATAGCTCCTAGGCTCAACATTCACATCCTGTGAGGACTCCCTCTAGGTATGATGCCCTGGAACCTGAGAATGTGAAAAAGAAGTAGAATTCAGCATAAGGAAGGCTGAACCTGAGCCCATTTTGGAAGAATATATTTTTGTATTTTACATTTTTTAAAAGTGCTCATTGTTTACATTAAAACCTTTACTTTTCATATTGATTTACAACTAATTGGAGTGCATTTGCCAAGAGCTTGGACAGTAATTGTGAGATTTCGGCAGGGGAGGATGGTAATTAATAGCTCCAAGATGTAAGTAATTTCCAAAGGTGAGGTTCAAAGTCAGGAGCCAGGGAAAGCAGACAAGGACTATGAGGAATCAGCTGAGCACAATGGAATCAGGAAAGCCCAGTGCATCCCACCTCTGACTCGCCACCTGGAGTGGCCTGGCCCGATCATCTAGTGATTTCTTTCATGCCTTGGCTTCTCACCCAGAAAATGGGAGTTAAGAGTACCTACCTCGACTGGCTGTTGTGACAGTGAAATGAGCCAGTGCTTGTAAAATACTTTGCCCAGTGATCAGCCTATGCTAAGTGCTTAATAACTGTCCATTGCTATTGTGTTATTACCATTTTAACTACTTCAAGATAGAAAGTGGAAAATATTTCTACTCTGCATGGGCTGAAGTCCAGGATTAATATCTGTGGGACTATAACCCACTCATAGCACCCAGAGAACAACTCCTTCAGAAGCCACCCAGCAAGAAATGAATGGCCCTAGCTCTTGTCTTTGTCTCACATTGTGTTTATCCTGAGACCCCAGGTGTGCTGGTGGAGCGTGCTGGGGTGTTCTCAAAAGTGCTTTCTAGTAAAATGGCAAATGCAGTCAGAGGCCTGAGATGGGCCTGAGTCTTGCCCACAGTGAACGAGACCTCTTTGTCAGAACTGAGACTCACCCGCCCTTTGAGAGCACAGACCCAATGCTGCAAACAGAGGGGCAAAGATGTTATCTCCCACATCCGTGGGCATGGTACATTTCCCTGCTATAAAGCAATGGCATCACCTCTGCCAAGGAGATAACACGCCTGCCCGATGCCACAGAAAGGGGAATGGCGGTATTGAGCTACATGCTCAAGGTATGGAATGGCAGAATCTCTTCTCCTGCCGTGTCCCAGGAATCTTCACCTTGTTTTCGAATGGCGTTATGCAAGCAGGTCTATGAAGCTATTCAGAGATGACACAGCGATCTCAACCAAAGCCCTACTATAAGGAATTCAAGTGTCCTTTTTATCGTTTATTAACAAATCCAACTAATGCCATTTATTGAGTGCTGCCACACCCAGTGTGTTTATATAATGTACCATCCATGTGATGTCCTTGTGCAGGAGGCACTTGTCACCAGAACTATAGCAAGTGTCATCAGCCCCATCTTAAAGAGGTGGATATTGAGGTTCAGAGAGCTTGTGGCTTGTCTTAGAGTCTCCGAGGAATCAGTGGGGACTGCAGAATTAGAGAACGGTGGCAGAAGGTAGCAACTCAGCCTAATGTTATGGTCTGACTAGAGATTCCTGGAGTTGACTACGATATGCCCAGTACATAAGTCAACCACACACACTGTCCCACATGCAGACAACTGAGAGCTCCATCGACACCTCTGATGGAGCAATAAGCTGGATCCCAGCTGAGATCTTTGCCAAGTCAACCACAATCAGTCTACCCTGGACTTTCTTACAAAGCCACTAAGGAAGGACACAGTATTGCAGGAAATGGACAGAGACCTTGTTGCTGAGTCAACTTAAGGTGTTTTATTGCAAGGCAGGCACAGTTACAGGACGTAGGTCAGAAATGCCACAGTTTCCACAAACCCAGACAGAGAGGCATGCCTTGTTCCCTAATCCCTCCACATGGGCAGCTCCCCAGACAGACAGACCCGAGCAACCCTGGTGGCGAGGTCCGCTGATCTCCAGTTTCTGCTTGGCCTTAGAAAAGGGTATTTGGAAAGCATCCACTTACTCTTGGTTAGCTTATATTCAGGGTATCTGAAGCCATTTTTGATGTGTATAATTTCTCCCCTGTTCCAGCTGCAGGATCAGACAGGAATTAAATTTCAACCTATTAGGTTTGTGTTTCTTTGCAGTGTAACATATATATCAAACAGTGTGCAGGCGCCCCTGGTATAATATATGTTTGATTATATTTCAAATCCAAGCGATACCACAATGAGATCGCTTCAGTAGCTAAGCAAATGTGATTCAGGACATTACCTGAATCCAAACTAAAAAAAAAAAGAAAAAAAGAAAAAGCAAGCAAGCAAGAAAATGTATTTTTAATCTAAGGATCAGTACTACACAAATCAAACCACGCAGCCCCATTTACTAGGTAACCTGGGACTGCAATGCAGAAAATCCCCAGTGACAGAATTTGTTCATAAAACAAGGCTAATGTCACCAACAGAATTATACTTTCTAAAGTAATTCTTTTCTTACAATTCCCAGGGCCAAGAGAAGAAAAAGAAAGCAGGGTGGGGAGAAGAAAGAAAGCCAACCAATGGAAAATGTCCAGAACTGTGTGTTATGCAAATGATGGCAAAGCAAAAACAGTCCAATTGGGCACCACAGCTCAAAGAGCTCCGTTGGAAGGGCTTGAGTCCCACTCTAGGTGCCTCTTGGTTCCAGCTGCTGTGTTTCTGTCCTGGGGACCAGCAGCATCTTCCTCACTGTCCTTCAGAAGTTCCCCAGGACACCTGAGAAGGTGGTCTGTCCTCTGGCCAAAAACAACAACAATAACAACCACAGAGCCTGTGAAAGGACACACAGGAGAAAGCCCATCAGTCCTGGGCCCAAACCATCTGACAGCTAAAGGTTGATGAAGTCAAGGGCAGCGGAAAGAGTGATGTTTCCTCACCTCCTCCAGGCTTGCTTCTTGCTTCCTGCTGCCTCTCCAGACTGGTGGCTTTATATGTTGGAGCAGCCGGTGGCTTGGAATCTTTGAGGCCTTGCAGTGAGCTCTTTGGGGTACCCATCACCTTTCAGTCCATGATATGTCTGTTGACAAGAACATAAAATAAATACCCCTGCATCACTGGTCTATGGAATCTTGAGGAGAAAGAGACACAATAGAGCAAGAGAGATGTAGATAGGAGGGGTGGGAGGACGAGAGAGAATAAAATTCAGAAAGGATACTCTACCTGCTACCTTTCCCTGGAAGTCCCCCAGGTGGTCAAATCCTTGATGGGAGGTTGAGGTGATTTCTAAGACCGCCCAGAGGTCTCAAAGGTCTGAAAGGTCTGAAAGGTCAGGAAGTATCATTCCATTGCCATGTGGGCACCTGAACTCAAAACAGCTCTCCTTGAGAACCTCAGCCAGCCTCGCCCCAACTCTCCTCAGTGGATCTTGTCACTGAAGTACTACATAACAGAGAGCAAAATGCAGTTGAAAATTAGCAGGAGGTCCTCCTTCTTCCTTTTTCCTGGGGTGATGGTCAGGGATGGGAAGGGGCTGGGGTAGGAGGGATATCAACAACCACCTGGTCTTCTCTTCAGTGATTTCAATCTTCAACTTCAAACTCTCAACTTCTCACCAAGTGACAAATCTCTAAGAAGATTCCTCCAAGCCCAGGGTCTATGCCCTTTGGGTCAATCTAGCATTGCTTGTTGACTCTAAAGCATCATTTGGATCCTGAAGAAAGTGTGTGCCCCAGGCAGGCTGCCTGGGGCACAGGAGCTCCAGAAATGGAACATGACAGACACCTGGCTCCACCTGGGACCTTCCTTTCCCAAAACTCATGAAAAACCCAGGGCTACCCCTTTGTTCTTCAGAGATCCTGACTCCCCAGAACACAGGGTGGGGTAGCGCACCAGTGAAGAACACAGACTGAGAATCAGAGGACTCAGAGTGTTACCAAGAGAGACAGAGAGAGAAAGGCATTCAAGAGAACTGATCCTAACAAAACCAGTTACTAGTGATGTAGCAAAGAGTAGGGGCTGGTGGGAGTGGTCTGTCCTGGGCACACATAATGAAGAGGGCACATTGTCAGGAATTTAAGAGCAATCATAAAACTAAGAGTAAGTCTGCCTTTGACTATGATCATGCACCAGTGAGTGTAAGCAATGTTGGTGACAAAACACTCCTTGCCACCCAGGCACATCCCCTCTTTAGCCCATTACTACAAACTCATGGTATCTTCAATGTGCTCTAACAACTGGGTACACCACCAAGGCTTTGAGTGGGTTTTTAATTTGTCTCCCTCCTCCAAACTTTCCCCATTGAGTGGTACTGGGAGTAGGACTATACACAGTGGGCCAGTGGGTTCCTTTTAGGTCTCCTGATGGGGAGTAGGGGTAGGCAGGCAGTTTCTAACTTGAGATTGGAAGCAGGAGGAGAGGCGAGTGGGTCCTTATTTGCTTCCTAATCTGTAAGCATGACCCAGTGATAACCCTTCACCATGGGAGCAGTAACTGGTTCCAGTAAAAGCCATTGATTCCATTTTGCAATTTCTTGATATTACCGGCATCAGTTTCTTGACAACCCCTTCAGAGCCAGCCACCAGCACAGCCAGCCATCCAATATATCCTCCTCAGAGGTCTGAGATCCCACTCTGCAAGTATTTCCATTTTTATTCCCCTGATTTCTTCCCTTTGTTCTCCCAGCCCTAATTCCTCCTGTTAAAGTAACTGGTGTAGCTCTGTCTCCTGACAGGATCCTGCTTAACTCTTTCCTCTTCCTCTCCATGGACAAAGTATGTTACTGGGTACATAAGAATGCATCCGCATGTCCTACATTTTTCCCCAGATAAAAGCAATCAATAAATTATCAACATACCCTGACATTTCTATTATAGATCTTCTCTGGCCAGCATCTAAATACGGGATAGAGAGAGAGCACATCCAAACATATAATATGATATGGGAGGGAGTAATTAGCCTATGAGGTACAATTTCTGGGAGCTCATTCTTGGGCACATCTACCAGGGCAGTTAAAATCAAGTAAAACACATGGATGTTTCCATTAACAAAGATCAACACATGGGAGTCCTTGCAAGAGGCATTTGCTAAAGCTTAGGATGTAGGCCTTATGGAGCAATAAGTCCACCACTACCTGTGTCAGACGAACCAGATCCCTCTGCTGTGCTACAGCCTTTGACTGTCTTAACTCTCCCCCCCCCCTACAGATCTCCATAGAGACACATACAATACAAAAGGAGACTCTACTATCAGATCTACTTTAGAGGTGCTGACCACAACCACCCCACCACCACTCTACTAACGCCATCATTCTTATCCTTCATAATTACAGTAGGGGACCTGGGATGCAATCTTCACTGCTTGTTGGTTACCATTTGGCCTCTTCAACCAAGTTGAGTGAAGGAAGGTCATGTCTGGTGAATCAGGGGGCATCTTGACTTGGAACAGCCATCACCACCTGAATCCTCTCATCTTCAGTCAGCTTCAGCTGGTAGCCTAGGCCTTCTTCCCGATGTCATTTGAGCCCCACACTCTCCAGAAACTTGCATAAAAAAGCCGATAGTTTCTGGCTTCAATGCCATTCACTGTTAATTTTGGTCTTCCTAGATAATGGTTTCTTCATTACTTGAAACCTCAGTCTCTTTATTTTCCAAGCCATTGCTGTCATTGATATCTCTAAGTATTGTGCCTTTATCCCCAAGGCCCACCTCCAACTGCCATTTATTTCATCTCTTTGCATGAAGAGCTTTGCCCAAAACTATTTGATTGGGCATGGCAGTACAAGAGCATCTTGGTGTTAACTTGTCCTGAAAGGAGTCCTCACCCACTGGTGGACAGAATCTGGGAGATAACGGTGAGATGCATGTGCTTAGCTATTCACAGAATTTCCCTTTACTGGCTGCCTTCCCTTTCCTATCTTTCTTTCCCACCCCTCTTACTTGTGTTTCCAATACTTCTCAAATGTACTACTTGCTTTCAAATCTTTGTCTCAGGGTCATTCCTTGTGAACAAAAGCTTAGGCACTAGAAAAGCACTTTAAAAATATTTTTTTATTGATTTCAGAGAGGAAAAGAGAGATAGAAACATCAATGATGAGACAGAATCATTAATTGGCTGCCTCCTACATGCCCCCTGCTGGGGATCAAGCCTACAACCAGGCATGTGCCCTTGACCAGAATCGAACCTGGGATCCTGTAGTCTGCAGGCTGATGCTCTATCCACTGAGCTAAACCAGCTAGGGTGAAAACTACTTTTTTTCCAGCTCCAGTCACTTGAGTCTTCTCAGGAAAATGCTTCAATTTTATGTACTTATAGGTATATGCACTAATATAGACATAAATATGTATTCCCAGGCCAAGTTAATTGGATTTATAAATAATGAATGATATATGTCTGGCTGACATTTAAGTGCTCATGTGTTTTGCTTTGTGCTGGTTCTGTCTATCCTGTAAGTTGATAAGATGTTCAAAGGCCAGGAGTGCATCATCACCTTCTTCTATTATTTCCCACGATGCATGGCATGATGCTCTGTAGAGTAAATATTCAATCAGGGCTGATAGATAAGGGGCCCTAGAGGGCAGTGCTTCTGTCCCACCAGCTTGTTAAGGGTGAGAAAGCTCCTAAGAGAATGAAATGATAATGCTGTTTTCAACCCTTTGAAGGATATGCTTGGGAGCCCAGAATGGAAGCTGGCCCTGAATCTAGGCACCAAGTCAGGACACCAGAGTCACATGCATGTGCTGAGCTCTCTAGGCCAACAGTATGGGAGATGCTGCTGCATCAGGTGTGTTCTCTGAGCCTATTTTGGAGTGAGAGTCCAGTCAAAGCCAAACTAAGCCAGATGAGCTAGATGAATCAATGTCAGGTTCATCCTGGGGAGATTTTTCTGGAAAAGCCTGGGCCTTTGCTGAAAATCAGAGCCTTCTGATTTATTAAGCCCTTCAAAATGCATCAAAGAGCTGGGTGCTAATATGTGAGGCACCAAAATAGGTAAAGAGGAGGCACTTCCTTAACTCACCTTCTAGCCCCAAGGCTTTGGAGGGCTAGTAGCAGAGGCAGACAGTGGTGAATGTTAGTATCTCCACATCACTCCCATCTTTGCTTTGGGCTTTGGGCTCTCTCTCCTGGGCCCTCGAGACTTTATGCCCTTTCCACTTACCTATTTCCCTTTCTAAGTAGAATAAAGACTGGCTTTTCAGACATTCTAGAACCAAAATCTTTATTAACTCCACCCCTAGGATACAAAGATTCTACAGGACCCTCTGAATGAAAGAACGGTAAAATAACACTCCGTGTTATTTCAGAACTGAGTGTTGTGGCATTTTTCTCTAAGCCTTTCACAACTGACAATCCAGGAAAGATACTGCTTAAACAGATCACTCCACATCCCCAACTCTGCTGATGACAGAGTTCACTGCAATACTCTTTCAGCCAACGGTCCCCGGAAATGCAAGCATCAACACCTCACAGTGGCTTTGCTGAGTCCCAGGTGTGCGGGGACAGGCCTGCCCACAGAATGCAGCGGTCCACCAGTGATGGGATTCGAAAAGAACATTTCTAAGGCTTTATCTGAGGAAATCACACCAGCATATGGCTTCATGAAAGCCTTTTGTTCAAGGAAATCTAAATTCTATAGCAGCTTTCTAAAAATAATTCTAATTTGAATAAAAAGTCTAGCCCTTTACAAAGCCCAGACTGCTTTGTTGTTGTTTTCTTCCCCATCACCTGGGAACTTGAAGAAACTACAATGACAACAGACAGAGCAATGGGTAATTCATCCAGAAATGAATGGCAAACAGAAGAAAACACAGCTGTCATGTGGCCAGGAAAAAGCCGGAATTAAGAAGGGCATGGAAGGGAAGCACAGTGAAGACCAGAGACGTCTAAGCACCAAATACAAAGGCACACACAGCAACCTCTCACCATCTTCCTCTAACTTCTGCCCCCAGCCACACAGAAATGCTTCATCTGACAGCTAGGTACATTCACTTTGGAAATAATCCATGTACCACATAACTACATTGAAAATAGACCCAGCCGTGGACAGCCAGGACATTGGGGTCTCGAAGTGAAGTTCTAGATCAGTGGTCAGCAAAGTCAACAGAGCGGCAAACCACGGCTCATGAGCCGCATGTGGCTCGTGAGCCGCAGTTTGCTGACCACTGTTCTAGATAATCCAGTCATTTCAAAAGTATGCTGTGCATTATTTATGGGAGAAATTCCCTGCTAATTTCTCACACAGGAGAAACATAATGCCAATGGAATGCTTAATTAACAATCACCTTTAAAGCTGCTTGAAAAAACCATAAAGAGAAACAGGGAACACATTCCATTACTCTCTGGGTCCTTTATCTGTGGGTTCTTCACATGCGTGAACACCACGACAGCATGAAAATGGCATCACCTCTTACCAATACAGAAGGAAGACTTTAGTGCATTCTTACGAGTGAGGCAAAGCATTATTATTATTAAAAGAATTCTATACTATCCCCAATTGTGCTCAAGTTTACATTGAACACAGCCTTGGCTATTTAACTGACTGCAAGGTATAATATTCAACCTGGCCCCCGGGTTGTCTTATTAATATCTAAAACAGCTAAATATGAAAGGGTGGCTTATTTGAAGTCAATTCTAATTCTGCCTAGTCTCCACTCCTAAGGCAGTTTAACATCTCCCCACCTTAGTTGGATAGAAATTCTTTTCTTTTTCCCCAAAGTAGTTTTTGTCCCTAACAGTCTCTGGGTGTTATAATTCAGGAATGGCCATTTATTGTGTGGAGTGTTTTTATAATGCCAATACATAGTACCTCAGCAAAGACTTTAAGCCCCTATTTGAACATTTTTATACACATGCTTGGCTTTAGCAGCTAGAATATAAACTCAGTGGAGGCTGCAGGTGTTTTTTTTTTTAATACAGTTTATTGATTTTTTACAGAGAGGAAGGGAGAAGGATAGAGAGTTAGAAACATTGATGGGAGAGAAACATCAATCAGCTACCTCCTGCACACCTTCTACAGGGGATGTGCCTGCAACCAAGGTACATGCCCTTGACCAGAATCAAACCTGGGACCTTTCAGTCCACAGACCAACGCTCTATCTACTGAGTCAAACTGGTTAGGGCTGCAGATGTTTCTTATGCATGTTTTGTTTGTAAGTATCCTAATGCCAAATACGATACTGGAGATGGAGTTCAGGCGACTAGAATTGCTATCTGATGCTCACTGCAATAGAAGACATCTTGCAGTGCTGTCAATCTTGGATTAGACATCCCCCAGGCTTCCAAGGATGGGTCCACAGAGGTGTCCCTAATGAAGATGGTACCAATGAGTCTCCTGCTAGAGGCCTTCCAGGATTGTCTCATTTACCCCCGCTCTCCCACTTTTACCTGTAACCCACTGGTTGAAGATGGAGGTTAAGAATGAGATATTATTGATGATCATTCTGCAAAGATTCTGCAAATCATCACCCTGGGAAAAGAGGCCCTAAGCATCTTCTGTGGTTGGCCCAGACCTGGCACAGAGCAGACCTAGGAGATTCCAGTCTCCTAAACGGGATCGCTTTCCTCTTGGCCCTTTGTACACTGCTGCTCACATGAAATGGGGGAGGGGGAGTGAATCTGCCTTTCTTTGGGAATTCTGGGAGTAGAGTTTCTTGACTTGCCTGGAGGAGGCACCCAGAAAATAACATGGAACTCTGCTCATTACTGAGAGGTATAGGTGCTATATAATGGGAATTACCTAGCTATACAACTTTAGACAACTCTGGCTTTCAAATGCCTCATCTGTAAGATGAGAATACAAATGACCCTTGAACAACAGATTTTTTTCAATGAATATTAACACTACTAAAAATGTATTTTCTCTTCATTGTGATTTTCTTAATAACATTTCCTTTTTTCCAGCTTACTTTATTGTAAGAATATAATATATAATACATATAACATAAAACTATGTTAATCAACTGTTTAGGTTATCTGTAAGGTTTCTAGTCAACAGTAGTTAAGTTTGGGGAGAGTCAAAAGTTTTATGCAGATTTTCAACTGTGCTGAGGGTTGGCACCCCTAACCCCTGCATTGCTCAAGGGTCAATTCCATTGAATATTTAGTATTCAGATGTGATGCTTATACAATTTTTCCGAAGTCCCCTTAGCTGTAGCCGAGGAAGGTTATTAAGAACAGCACCCAACATGGGTTCAAGTACGTTTTGCATCCAAGTCTATACCAGTAAATTTCCAATCTATCAGTCGTTCCAAAGCTGTGACCCAGAGGAACCAAGTTCCCGGGCAGGAAATGAATATAAACAGAGTTCACATTTGTCTGTGTGTGGTCTACCCAGATGCAAACAGATTACTCAACCAGGGCAAACACATGAGGTGCCAGCAGCAAACCCAAATGGTGACAGCACCAATTATGACTCGGCTCACCTCCCTGATTTTAAAATGTCACACTGGAGAAATGTTCTGTCTGTGAAAATGCTGAAAAGGAGAAACCGTACCACCAGGACTTTCGGTGCCATCGATTTCGTGTGAAGGAAGCCAAACAGAAGAACCAACTTGCTGTGCTCCATAGCACACCTTTAAATTCCTTGATGTTGGAGCAGTAGAAATTTTTAATTGAATCCAGAAGTCACAAACTCATTTGGACACAAAGGCCCTGGAGGGAACACAGACAAATGAAGGAGGCTGGGTGGGCGCCGTGTGAAATGAGAGAGCTCACGATTCAGTTCCCATGGCCACTTGCCATGGAGAGATGAAAGCCTAGGGATAGCAGATCTTTTCATTTTTCAGAGAAGCTAGACATCTTGATGGTTTGTGGGAAGCTTTTTAACATTAATATGTTGGCAACTAGAAACATTTTAAATTACTGTGCATGCAAATGAGGCCAAATTTGGCTTGTAAGTTGCCTAATTCCTAGGTTTCTTCTAAAAGATACATAGATCTATGTGGCTCAGTGGTTGAGCATTGAACTATGAACCAGGAAATCATGGTTGTATCCCTCCGAAGGGAATATGCCCAGGTTGCCAGCTCGATCTCCAGCAGGGGGCGTGCAGGAGACAGCTGATCAGTGATTTGCTATCATCATTGATGTTTTCACTCTCTCTCTCCCTCTCCCTTCCTCTGTGAAATCAAGAAAAACATATTTTGTAAAAATTATAGATATGGAAAAAATCCAATCCCAATGGTTTCAGGGTAAATAGGGTGTAGTGGAAGGGTGCCAACTTGGAGTCAGGAGATCTGTATATTTGTCCTGGATCTGCAATGCTCTGAAAGGGAGGAGGCAGGCAAATCACTGCTTTCTAGAGTCCATTTCCTCCTGTCTAAAATGCAGCTGGATTGCAGGGCTCTTAGGAGAATCACATTAAAATGAACTAAATACACAGAAAGCACTCAGTGCACTGCCTGGTATATTATACCCATGATATACTTTATGTTTCCATTTCCTCAGCTGAGATAATACTTTTACCTCAAAGGAACTGTCCTTTGAACTAAGTGAAATGATACAAAGAGGGGATTAGCTGAGAGCCTGACATAAAATAAGTGCTTCGTGTTTGTTGCTAATATTTCTAACCAAGAAACCTGTTTTTGGATCCTAACTTTTACCAGCGCAGACACAGAGATGCAGAGGAAAAGACAGTGTAGTCGAGTCTCTACTAATGGGCAGCAAAGCCAGAATCAAGAAACAGCTTCCTCATTGCTGACCAGCAAACTTTCCCAGGAAGCCCTAGTTTCTACTCAACCTTTGGCTCAGAAACCGCTCTTTCTCTGTTCTTTCACCAACATATTCAAAATTCACCAGTAAGATGTTCTTTATTTTGTAGTTGCTATTGATAACTGATAAAATTGATATGGCTGTCTTAACTTATTGATAAAGGGGAAAAGGACAAAAGGACAAACACTACCAGATTTTCTCTACTATATAAAACCCATAGAACATAGTTTCTACTTTTCAATAAAATCCAAAAGCATCAACTAATTTTCTTAAAAAGAAAAACTTCTTACTGTATCTAGGGACCTGCATTTTGATTCATTATATAAAATCAGAATTATCTCTTTTCTTATGACAGTCCTGAAACCAACAACCTCATCATGATCACAAACAGCAGTATGTTTGATGTCTGTAGGAAAGAATGTTATTTTACTTAATAGACAAACAAAATTATCTCAAGCCATTGTTTGGGTAATCAGGGCTTATGTATATCAACACTCTCAAGGAAAGCATTCAGGAATCCAACATTATCTTCTAAGAAAGCAAAACTGCAAAAAATGTTTGGAATTCCAGGCAATAGATAGTATTGTAAAGAATCAACAAAATTGCCTGGCTGGTGTGGCTCAGTGATTGAGCATCAACCCATGAACCAAGAGGACACTGGTTTGATTCTAGTCAGGACACATGCCTGGCTTGTGCACTTGATCCCCAATAGGGGGCGTGCAGGAGGCAGCGTATAGCTGATGTTTTTCTCTCATCAGTGTTTCTATCTCTTTATTCCTCTTTTTTCTTCTCTCTCTAAAAATCAATAAAACATTAAAAAAATATTTATTTAAGAAGTAGAATCAACAAAACCAATAGTTCTCAAAACATGAAGTTCCCTTTAAATGTAACCCTGAAAATAGAGGCCGATTCGTTAAAATTTGTTCATCACCTGCTTTCTCTCATTTGTGTGCACTCCATTTCTTTTGTCCTCCTCTATTCTTCACATCTTGTCTCCCAGTAGAACCTAATGACCTAAAATCTTCCCTTCGCTCTCAAGTTCATATTCAGACTCATGATCACCACGTTGAGGTCCACTGAATAGGAAAGTCTATGCTAAGCACACACTGTCTCCATTTAATAACGATCTTGGAAGACTCATTGAGAATTGTGGTCCTTCTCTCAGAGTTACATCCCTGTGCTTGTTCTCTCACATTTCCCAAGGTTCTCATTTGTTTAAAGACTTAATGAATACTAACTGCAAGTCAGGCACTGACCCGACACATTAAAGCCCATTCATTCAACAGGTGGCAATCTTGGGTGGCCATTTTTGTTTTTATTTAGGTAGATTCTTAGTTTTAAAACTCCAGAAATAATAATAATTGTACATTTTTTAAAAGTTTTATTTATATGAGGAAGAGGGATAGAGAGAGAGAAACATCAATGATTAGAGAGACTCACTGATTGGCTGACTCCTACACACCATCTACTGGAGATGGGGCCTGTAACCCTAGGTGTGTGCCTGGACCAGAATCGAACCATGACCTCCTGGTTCATAGGTCAATACTCAACCATACCAGCTGGGCATAATTGTACATTTTAAAGTCCTCAAGGCTTGCCTCAAATCACCTTCTCTATCTACTTACCCCTTGTTCTAACAGACAGGGTCAAGCTTTCATTGGTGATAGACTCTACAACACCAAAATTTGTTTCTACTAGTATCATATGTGTATTCATTTACCTCCTTGATTACATTTTAAGCCCCTTGAGAGACAGGGCCAAGTATTTTTGGCATGTGGAAACATTTCCTCTAGTGAACACCTAATAGAATGATCTGCACTTAGTAGGTGTCCTCATAATAATTTGTTAAACTGAATTACAACCCAAATTCATATATGGCCATCATGTTAAGACATTTCAACCTTTTAAGATTCCTCTGAGTGTTCTCACAGGATAAAGTGAAAAGAATTCATCACTACGCTTGACAAAGTGAAAAGCCCCAGTTGGGTCTGCCTGGCCCTTCTAATTCGGTACACGACTGGAATCTGAAGCTGGCTAGAAATCACATCCATCTAGTTTGGCAGATCTATCAGGGTTCCGCTGGAGATATTTACATATGAGCTGGTTAGAGTGGGATTTATGCATTTCCATCATAGGTAATGGAGACGAAAAGGCACCTGTCAAATCATAGGGCCTATTTGTCTGCCCAAAGAGGGTATTTAATTAAAGTGATCATTTATATACGTTCCATAGAGTTTTAAAGACTTCATTGTTCAGATGCCCTTGGAAATCTGGCAAGAGACAAAGACCATCCATTTTTTTGCGGGTGACGCAGAGAGGAACTCAATGACGAATCCGGGTTCCTTGGAGAGGGAAGCTCCGTCCCCTCAGCTCAGACAATAGAATGTTTAGGCCACAGATTTCACGATAAGGATTCTTTGGCAAGTTAATGTTCCAAGTGAGAATGTAAGAGCTAATTACAATGAAGTTTACTGTCACTTTATAGACATGCCTTTACTAATGGGGCTATCTATTTCTCCTAAACACTGTACCATTCAGATAGTCCATTGCAAGTTGAGCTGTCATGACTTAACAATGATCTCATGGGCCAAAACAGATTCTAAATAGCACAGTCATGCTACTTAGGTAAGACTTTTTTTTATATAAAATATAACTGTTTATGAAAACAATCACCTTTATTTTTAGTCAAATAACACACAGGGAAATAGCAAATTCAAATATAATTCAAATGCAATTATGTGCCATGCTTATAAACCTTATGCTGCTATCAGTGATCATTTAATCTAAGCTCATAAGTACAAATTTGATTAGGCCTCATGCTAAGTTTCTGGGGTGGGGGGGGAGGGAGGTGTATACATGTGCTTTGAATGGGGTTCTTTATTCAAAATCATTTACCCAGCATTATGAGTGCCTAAACTCCATGTGGCCTTTCTTCATATTTAAGTTTTTCCTTTCTCTAGCATTGCACCTAACAGAAAAATGCATCTCTCCTGTGTTTAGCCTTCTTTCCTTTTCCAAATTTCCTGGTTCCTCTTCTCTTCACATCTTTTGCAAAAGGGCTACCACAGACATGGCAAATTTTGTGAAACCTCTTATAGTTGATTTTTAATTTGGAAAAGAGTTTTACATTGATATTAAGGAGTCACTCAGTGCTTTACTCTAAGGTTTCATTCCATAACCTTCTAGAGCTGCTGCCCTGATTAGCTCATACACATACAGCTCACAGACACTACACTATTTTCAAAGCACTTAGAATTACTTAAATATCAACCTATTCCAGACCCTTTCCTTTAGAAACATGTAAATATTTTCTTTATACACATGCACCACCCACACAGTATTTAAGTGCCCAAAGGAATTGCACTATATTAGATACTTGGACATTTGCTTTTTCCTAGGAGTTTATAATAAAATAGGCAATACTGACTCAGACAGGCATGTGGGCATTCAGCAAACACTGCCGACATCATTAACTGGTGAAGGGACAGTGAAATGTCTGTCCCATATACTACAGCCCAAGGGCTTTTGGGGTGAGGAACAAATATAGGTTATAAAACTGAAGAAAACAGGCCAGTATCTAATGACACCATGTCCAGTAGACTAACGATGCTGGGAAACCAGACGTTCTTTGCTCATCAGACCAAAACAAATAGAACCATGACAACATGGCTTAAGAAATTAAAAAGGGAAATGGCTGAAATGAGGCCAGAAATTATTAAAAATGGAAATTCTGATAATATCGTCATAAAGACCAATGAACATAACAGGCATAGATTTTTAAATGATCATACTAACCCGCTGGCTGCACAGAGAGCTCTCTAATGAGCTTCTATTTTCAAAGGGTGAGGACAAAGCCAGAAAAACAAATTGAGCAATGTGAAGGAAACACACAAAGTGTCCAGAAGGCTAAAGTAGAGAAAGAACCGCAGATGTTTTTAGAAAAATATAGAGAAGCTGTTTTCTTCTAGGTGTTCTTCTTTTAAGCTCAAGGAAAACAAAGGTAGAGAGAGTTCAGCTAACAAGAGTCTCTAGTTCACGTTCATAGCAGGGAAGGAACATAACCAGTGTCCTGTGGTCATTTTCTCTACCAAGATGGTTTTCAAAGAAATAGGGCCCAGTGTGGCAAAGAGAAAATGTACATCTTTATTTCTTTCCTAGCTGATTAGTTATTTATTAAGTCGAGAGTGCCAGAAATTGTGCTGGCTTCTGGAATCTTTGGAAAGTAAGGTAAACATGGTCTCTGCTTTCATGCAACTTGCACTCTAGTGAAGTTAAAAATGGAAGAAAATCTGACTGTGTCCTTAGTACAGCCAACACAGGTTCTCTGAGGTGAGCAATGAGGTTACCTATCACTCACTCCTTTGCCAACCTTGGAGTGTTAAAAATGCATTTTATTAAGGGAGCGCTCAGATTTCTTTTTTAATATATTTTATTGATTTTTTTAGAAACGAAAGGAGACAGATAGAAAGTTAGAAACATAGGTGAGAGAGAAACATCCATTAGCTGCCTCCTGCACACTCTTTACTGGGTATGTGCCCGCAACCAAGGTACATGCCCTTGACCAGAATCGAACCTGGGACCCTTGAGTCCACAGGCTGACACTTTATCTCCCTAACCAAACTGGGTAGGGCACTATCAGATTTTTTTTTACAATGTCTAACCGATGATGAGGAGATAGTAATGGAGCATTTGACTGAGTTTGAGACTCCAGAATAAATAAGTTTGAGACTCCACAATAAATCAGATCTTAAAATATGGAAAGCCTTTAAGGGGTAACCATATGCCATTTAGCGAATCTCACTCTTTAAAAATTTTTATAAGAATGTCAAAACTACAGAAGTATTAAATGTTATTTTAATAAGTATAAGAATACAGACAGAACACAGAATATAGTGTGGGATGACAGTCGTGTTGTAATCGAGGTTCTTGTGCACATGCCTTAGTTCAGTGATGTACTGGAGCATGCCTGTACAATGGTGAGCATCTTTTTCCAACTCTGCATATTAGCCACTTGAACTTGGTCACAGTGATTGTATTTACAACATGGAAAATGACAAATGATACAAATCAGAAATTTTCTTTCTTCTTTTCCTTCCCTATATTCTTTCCCTCCTCCCCTCCCTTCCCCTCCCTCTCCTCTCCTCCCATTCCTCCCTTCCTTCCTTCCTTCCTTCCTTCCTTCCTTCCTTCCTTCCTTCCTTCCTAGCCTATGGTTAGATATTAACCAATACATCAATGTCTTAATATAATATGCTTAATGTCTGGCTGTGACTTCTATAGAATTGTGTTTTCCAATGGGTTTGTTGAATAATATATATATATATATATATATATATATATATATATTTCTAATTTTCAGATGTATTACCAAATAATTTTTGCTTAATACATAAATCTATACCATAAGCATATATAAAGATATAGATCACAATTCTCATAAGTTATATGGCAAATGTTATACCTGTTTTTAACTGTAGCCAATCCACAGGATGGAAAATTTTATTCCAATGATATTTTTTTAAAAATATTTTATTGATTTTTACAGAGAGGAAAGGAGAGGGAGAGTTAGAAACATCAATGAGAGAGAAACATGGATCAGCTTCTTCCTGCGCACCCTCTAATGTGGATGTACCCACAACCAAGGTACATACCCTTGACTGGAACTGAACCTGGGACCCTTCAGTCCATAGGCCAACGCGCTATCCACTGAGCCAAATCAGTTAGGGCCCAATGATGTTTTAATTTGTGCTACCCATCAGATGACAAATGAGGTGAGGGATATTTTTATGTTATTGGCAATTTGCATTCCTTCTATGAATTGCCTGTTCATATAATTTTCCGATTTTTAATTTAGTTTACTTTTTATATCATTGAGTTTGATCATATTAGCTACATCAACTTTGTTCTGTCATGTGTTACAAATATCTTTTTCCTAGTCTATATTTTATCTTTAGACTTTATATTTGGTATCCTTTGTCAAAGGCATTTTGTTGACCCCTGTGTCTCTTTTTCCTTTGTTACTCCCGGTACAGAGAATGGCTTAAATGGTTTTATTTAAGCCATTCTCTATAACCCAAGTGCTATGGTCTGAATGGTTGTGTCCTCCCAGATTCGTATGTTGAAATCCTAGCCCCAGTGTGATGGTATTAACAGGTGGAGCCTTTGGGAGGTGATTCGGAGTCCTCATAAGTATAGTAAATGACCTTATAAAAGAGCACTCCCTGCTCCTTCCGCTTTGTGAGAATCCAAGGAGAAGCTTGCCACTTGGAAGAGGGCTCTCATCTAACCGTGCTGGCACACTAACCTTGGACTTCCAGACTACAGAACTGTAGACATCGATTTCTGTTGTTTACAAGCAACCCAGGCCATGGTATTTTGTTACAGAAATCCACACAGACTAAGACACCAAGGCTTCAAGAAAGTCACATGGATAAGTAGTTAAGAACATTGGCTCTCAAACGGCTTCAGCTTGAATCCCTGCTGTGCCACTCTGAATGCCAGTCTGCTCTCTCTAAGTCTCTATTATTCCATTTATAAATTGGGGGGGAAACCCACCAGTATCACATTTATAGAACTTTTTTGTTGAGTAAATATCTAAATATATGTTGTGAACTTCACCATTCATCAGTCTTCTCCTCTATCTTGAAATACCTATGCTGGCTCAATTTTTATTGCGTTATATTAACTCATCAAATATTTTCACAGATATCATGTAAGAAGAAATTACAGTCTGAGGCTTTGTATGATGAATATTTATCTTATTGATGAGTGAAATCTCAGATGAGATTCCTGGACACTCCTCCCCTCTCTAGACTTTTAAACATCCCACTGCCTTATAGGTTCAATAGCTGAAGGCGAATGCTGATCTGGTTCTTTCTCTACTAAGAAATACATTCTATCTCTCTGGAAGCCTAGAAAAAGTTATGCTTCTCTTTGTCCTTCCCAAATTTCACCAGGAGATTATACATATACACCTATGTGTATATACTAATACACAGCCCCAGCATGTGTGTATGTGTGTGTTACATGTAATGTTTTATATGTGTACTAGTATATGTGTTATATACATATATATGTATTTATAAGTACAGTATACACACACCCATGTGTATTCATAAGTGTATTTACATATATAAGGTATCCCAAAAATATGTAGACACACACTTTGAATAATTATAAAGGCAGTGTTTATTAAAATTCATTTCATTTTCAAAATTGAGCTATCAGCTGTCAAAGTGTGTATACATTTTTTGGGACACCCTGTATGTGTATAAATATGTGTAGATATATGTATGCTATGTACACATACTTTTGTTTCTTTATGAAACCAGCCTGGAACTTGATTATATTTTTCAAACAGAAATTTCAAGTGTTTTTTTAAATCCTAAGAAACTTATTTTTTCTTTTACTTAAATTAACATTGCTCCTCCATCTGTCCTTTATTCTTCCTATTTTTTGTTAGTTTGTTTGCCTGCAAGGTGTTTTGGAACTGCCTTCTATGTCTTTTATATTTTTTACTTAATATTTTCATTATTTTGAATTTCTACTCTGTGTTTTGAAATAATTATTATACTTGATCTTCTAGGAATCTAATTTGGTCTTCAGAAGAGATTAGATCCTTTCAAAGTACCTGCTGACTTTTTTAATTTGCAAAGCCTTTTTTCTTAATTCTAGAATTTGGGTATTCTAATTGCATCTCCTTAAATAACTCTCTTGCCTCTGAGGTAAAGTTTGCATCTGTCAATTCCATTACTTCTATATCAAGAGAAAAACCTTTTCAAGTGGTTTATTTGGCCATTCACACATGTTTCAGACACATAGTGGGGCTATACTTCCTGCCCATAAAAAGATAATTGTGACTTGCTTTGCCATTAAACTGTGAGAAAAGTGTTGCAGGTAACTTCAGAGCACAAGCTTTAAGAGTGAGTGCATGCTGCATAACATTCCTTTCTCTCCATCCCAGCTACCACCATTGTTCCACTTAGTGGCTGTCACATCACCCTGAGTCTTGTAGGAAGAATGATGGTGCCATGGAAAAGAGTCCTCTAACCAACCTTCACTGAAAAGTAGGGTGGATGAGAGAATTAGTCTTACTTTAAGCCACTTCGTTTAGGGGGTCATTATTGCAGGAAAGTCTAGTAAATATCCTGACTGTCACAGTCTGTGTAGTCTTCCTCTTGCAGATAAAACTGCTGTGGGCTCCTTGATTGACTTGCAGAGATTAAGCAACTGAAATTTCTCATGCAGTGGAAAACTAGGAGTGAATAAAATGGGTATTTTTCATATGAATAAGCCAGCTATGAATGAACTGGTTCTTCTCAGATTTGAGACCTTACTAATCTCATTTCTTAAAATACAAGAGTCACTTATCTTGTACATGGCAAGACCAGGAGGCATTCAGATGACTCACATAGTAACATATTATGCTTGCAAGATTGAGAACCCTCAGAAAAGCAAAAACATCAGATAGGAAGATGGGAACTCCTCACAAAATCTCAAAAGTCATCCTCTTGACCAACCTCAATATTTATGGTGAAGTAAAACACCTTCTTTGTTACCTGTCCCTTGACTTTTGTTCGATGACTTTGAAAAGAGAGCTCCACACCTGCTCTCTTAGAAGTCACTGGGGAATGTAGAGGCACAGGCTCACCCTCCTACTTTGGTTGTTGGCATGCTCCAAAAAATGAGGTCAGAGGCAAAGATGGATGAAATGAGTAATTGTGTAGATATCTCCACAGACTCCCCCTGAAGATTTAAGGAGAACAGGAAAGATCTCAGGTGTCCAGAGAAAAATGAATGTCCTGGTTTTCAAAAGGAATGAGGATAAGCAATAAGGAGAGAAAACAGACTCCAGAAACTGGTGAGGTTGGTATAAAACCTTAATTAAATTCTAATGAGCATATTACATATAGTGTGGCTGCTTCCAAAGAAGAAGTGATTAATAACAATTAATATTCGTTTACCTAGTTGATTCATGAAGTACCATGAATGTGAAATAATAAGCTCAGCAAAAGATTTTATGGTTCAAGACATCCTTCTAAAGAACAAGAAGAAATGACTAAGAGTGGTATTGCTTAACAGCTGGTGAGGGAAAAAAGTATTCCAAAAGTGTTGATTAATGACTTCCAAGTCAATGTGGGGGTAGAAGTTTCCATTCTTTCAATGGCATATTATCAACATCAGGTACAATAGGAGAAATCTGGATTAACAGAAGCTCATATAAATAAGACCAGGAACTTTTGCTAGCTACAAGGTCAAAATAATGTATGAATGATATGTTTGCCAAAAAAGCATAGAAATCTTAGGCTGCATTATAAAGACATACAGAATCTAGGAGGTGGGTAAGGTGAAGCAGGGGTTAGAGGGGTGTTGGCAAGCTCATTCCATCACCTGGTGCTAATAAAAGAAATAAAAGGAGGTCCTTCCTTTCTCTATGAAGACGTAGGCTTGATGGATGACGAGCAAGCTAGAATTTAGCCTCCCCATGCCACCTCTGTCAGGCACCATTGTACAATGTACAATCTGCATAACTGCATGGCAGCCTTGGTACTAACCTGCTGTACTATGCATTTTGTTCTGCACTCTGTATTCCTTTTTAAGAGATACTTTCAAAGTAGGATACTTTCAAAGATGACAAGAATAGCAATTACTCTGGAAGAAAATAATATGAGAAGGATTTTCAAACCTGGTATAGCCAAAGCTTGATAAGAGAGAACTCAGGAGGCCATGATACCAGGCTTCAACTATTTGAAAGGAGAGGGATTAGATTTACTCTGGGTATATCCAGAGGTCAAGTGAGCACTAGCGAGTGGACTCACAATGCCCTATAGATGGCTTAAGCGGTATGTCAAATCCAGTCATAGTTATAACAAGACATATTTTTCACTTCAGTTAAGGGACATTTTCCCATAAACATGGCAATTCAAGAAAAGAATAGCGTCTTTTGAAAATAAATTCCTCACAAGTGGAAAGTTCAACTAGTCAATAATTTTATAGAAGAGCCTCCATTAAGCAAAGGTTGAACTAGCAAAACTCTTTCAAACTTTCACAGAATTTCACAGCACAGAGTGTTCAACTACACACACATAAGGGGTGGTAAGAGATACAAATATAAATAAACAATTCCTTCCTTGAAGTAGTTCAGTCTAGTAATGAAGACAAATATGTACACAAGCAAGATGCTGAGCTATAAGCAATTATTTCCTGAAGGCAACCAGTGCACATAATAAACCTGTACAGTAGAAACCACATATCCTACTTTTATTTTCACCTGTAAGAACTGCAGCCTGAACCATCCAATAATTTGCCAGGCATGTTTATTCTCTTGTCTTTAAATATTTAGCCCCAGCAGGAATACCAAGAACACTTTTATTCACAACTTCCCATTAAACTTCCTTTTATTCTTAGAGATCAGAGAAACAGACCTGAACACAGTGCCCTCTGCAATCAGAATCATGGCCGATGCTTCCCAGTGAGCCCACACATCAGCTTTGCCTGGGAGGGTCCTGGCTTGTTCCTGTTGTCCCAACATCACACTAATACCACTCCCTTCCCTCTCAAAAGTGTCCACTTTGGACTATAAACTATCTGGTCATTCTGATGCTATCCAACTTCTAAATGCCCTATGCTCCACTCGGTGGAGTAAAAAGAAAGAAGCATAAAGACCTCTAAGTGAGTAGTTTTAAATTGAATGAGACACTTGATAAGTGACCACTAACATTACTTAAATACCTTTACTGCAAAGGAGATTAAAATAGTTATCTGAACAGCCCTAGCTGGTTTAGCTCAGTGGATTGAGTGTCGGCCCTCAGACTGAAGGGTCCCAGGTTCGAGTCTGGTCAAGGGCACATTCCTTGGTTGCAGGCTCTGGCCCTGGTAGGGGAGGCAACCAATCCATGTGTCTCTCCCGCTCCCTTCTTCTCTCTCTAAAAATCAATGGGAAAATACCTTCAGGTGAGAATTAACAACAATAACAACAAAAATGTTACCTAAACAAAATACAAAGTTCTATGGAAGTGTGGAGGAAGAGAACAACCACCAACTAAGAAAAAGCCTCTTTGAAAATAGGAAATTTCCTTAAAGCTGAGCCATTGGTGAAAATTTCAGTGACTGGAAGGGGCATTCCAACTAGAATATGGAATATTTTTCCATGTATGTTTATTCATTCATTCATTCATTTACTAGCAAAAAAGAATATAGGTAAAATTGGTTCAAGGGATACTGTATTATGCTGACCATAAAATAGGGAAATAGAAATGGGAGGTTAGTCAGACATTCCTACATCAACATTCCTTTTTGGTTATTGTTAGCAACAGAAATGGAAATGGGAGGAAAATAAGAGTAAATGGGGTTTCCAAGGTATTTTACATATTATTGTTAGCAAATGTGATTCAGCATAACCATCTTAAATGGTAATGGCTTGCACCTCTGTGGTTTTCTTCATTCTAGTCGGTTTTTTCTTTCTCCTGCCTGGGGATTTATGATATAACGGGCTGTAATAGGCAAGATAAAACCATTCATCATGCAGGCTTAATGTGGGAAAGTAAATTTAACTTGGTGAGCTTGATATATAAATATTGGCCTTTTTGGGAACACACAGAGCATATTTACTTGAGTGTAAAATCCAGGCTATATACCATGTCCAACAAATGTCTCGGGTCTGCGGTTCAGGAGAAGGGTCTTTTGGTGCTTTGGATTATGCAGACAGCTGAGAAACTGCTGGGGTGGGAAAAAGAGGCGATGTGTTCTGCAACTTCTCAGCTCCCACTCTTCTGACTGCATTTTAAAATCAGCACCTTTTATCTCTATAGTTATACTTGAAGGTCAATGGTTAATCTAGCCACCTGGAAATTTGAAGGTGGGTCTACTCTCTGTAGATTTATTCACAAAGATGATTGGAATGTCCCTAAAAATGACAGGGCAAGTGAAAATGGCAGGGTAGGAGATTTAATGCCATGTCTAGACATTGTTCATAAGCTACCATTCATATTGTGTGCCAAAAAGGCTTGGGTGGTAAATGCGAGAATTGCCACCAGAGGGGGCTAACTGAAGTTGTGGGTCCATCAGCCAACATAGAGAAAGAGTGTCAGGCTGATCAGTCAAATGACTTCACTTTTATTCTATTTTAGCCAGTGACTCTAATATTTTTTAGATAAGGCTGAGGGTTAGACTGAAAAATTTGGAAATATAGCTATATATCTCCATTTATGCTTAAAGTTCTCAGGGGACATGTTCCATTGCTATAATTTAAAATATCCTGTGATTGTAGATATCTTATTTTTAAATATTTAAAA
This sequence comes from Antrozous pallidus, assembly GCA_027563665.1. NCBI lineage: Eukaryota > Metazoa > Chordata > Mammalia > Chiroptera > Vespertilionidae > Antrozous > Antrozous pallidus. Next base: position 47,062,629 of record CM050524.1, on the reverse strand, counting down.
ATGTGTGTGTGTGTGTGTGTGTGTGTGTGTGTGTGTGTGTGTGTGTGTATGAATAACACATCCTCACTGGGGCTGGTGGTTTAAGTCAAGCCATAATAAAAATTGAAAGGTTCGGCCAAAGCCAAAACAGAAGCCATCTCAATGCCAGCCTCAGTCAGGATCCCTTCAGTTAAATACAAATAATATTCAGAAGTCAAGTTATCAAGGAATGTTATATCATAACTCTTTTCTGAACATCTTTAAAATAGGCATGCTATATATCCATTTACTAGAGATAATTCAGTTCAGCTCAACAGACAAGATTGAGTGCTGACAACATGATCGCCTCTAGGTGGTGAAGATTCAAAGTTAAGTCAACAATGACCCCTGCTCTTAATAAGCTTATAACCTTCTGGTTTAGGATAGGAGACTAATATAAAGACAAAGAGATGGACTTACATTAAATTTTCCATTTTCCCAACTGCCTCACCTATATACAAATCTATATACTAGATGAGGGAAAGACATACAAAATTATGGTTAGTGAAGTTGCCCTTAGGGAGTTCAGAATCAAGAATCTGGATTGTGGGGAGGATACACATGGGGAAACAAGACAAGATAGTACTTCAGGAAAAGGGGGACACATTTTTCAGTTCAGTTGATGATCAGTCAAGATTGTCTCCAAACTGGTCAGGGAGGGCTTCAAAGAAAGCATATATTGTATACAGTAAGAGAGAAAGCATCCTAAGAGGTTAGAGTGAGTGGGAAAACCTCAGCAAAAAAAACCCACACAAGTTTTTAGACACTGAAGTGGAACAGAAAAGACAATGAGACCAATTCTATAGTTTACTTAATAGACAAAGGGCTTGAAGGATACAGCCAGAAACATATATATGTTGGCCTTACAGTAAACTACCAAGAAGGTGGTAAAACTATCCAAGGATCAGTGTATTTGTAGCCTTCCCATGGAAATTTCCAATTCACGAAGTCAGGCCATTCAAAGTTGACATAGTTAACCTCATTTTCATTGAGTGATGATGCTAAACAGAAGACAATTACTCTGTGAAATGTACCCAAACTGAAAATACTATCTATACCTGCCAAGGGGTGAGGCTACAGTTACTGAGGGAATCTGATCATAAATTTTTTGATTCTGTTAGAAAACAAAATCCTGTCTTGAAAAGAGAATTAGAGCATGCAATTAACTCACTGTACACTGACTTGTCACCCCAAATAGATTAGTTTTTTCCATCAATTTTAAGTACATTAGAGCTTTCCAGCAGCAGAATATATCCTGTGTTACAAAGGGCATCATTAGTCATGTGTTTCAAGCCATAAAATGTTAAGAAAGATTCTAATATTCTCTTAAATAGGTTAGAAGTCTGGGAAGCCCCATAAGCAGAATTTTATTGATAATAGTAAAGACTAGTGTGTATGTATGTGTGTACGGGGGGGGAGAGACATAAATTATAACTATACATGTGTATTTCCTCCAGGGTTTGAAGGTATCACTCCAGGTGACAATTATGACAGCATACACACTAAGCTGTGGCTATAGGATGACAATTGACTCCAAAACCAGATTAGTGGAATGGGTTAGGAAAGGCACATGATTAGGGAAAACCCTTTGGCTTAAAATACATTAATCTTATACAGATAATGGTTCACAAAATAAAGGTGTGTTCAACTTACATTTAGAAAAGGAAATCCCCATTATATTTCTTATTTGGGAATCTCCTAATTTCATTTAAAAGCCTGAGAAAGTGTTATTCAGCTCCAACTATTCACTTTATTATTTTTTTTTTGTAATCCTCATCTCAGAATATGTTTATTGATTGAGAGAGAGAGAGAGAGAGAGAGAGAGAGAGAGAGAGAGAGAGAGAGAGAGAAATATCCATGTATGTAAGAGAGAAACAGCAATTGGACACCACACGTATATGCCCTGACCTGGGATCAAACCTTCAACCTACGTATATGCTCTGACCAGGAATGGATCCCACAACTATTTGGTGTAGGGAATAATGCTCCAACCAGCTGAGCCACTTGCTCAGGGCCCAACTATTCACTCTTCTAAAATATCCTCATATAAATAAAGGTAACAGCTTCGTTTTTCTTTATAATAATGGAATTAACTATTTGCAGGCAAAACAGCAGGTCAAAAAGCAATCTCCATCATCTACCAGATAAAAACAATTCAATAAGTGCTTTTGGCATTTTTTTTCTTCATGTGACAAATGTACCACAATGCTGTTTGCTATAATCATTGACCTTTGTCAGAATCCAACAGAACAAGCCTGCCCCTGGCACCACAGGCGAATGAGATGCAGCTATTGCACATTCAAAGTGCCGGGGGACCAGGGGAGGCTGGGGGCCTTTACAGTGGGTCTTTCTGTCTGGTGGCAGCTGCTTATCAGAATAGACCTTATAAAATCAGTGTACATGCCAGCTGCTTTTCTGTCCCTTCTAATATTGTCGCTTCTTTAAAGGGCAAAATGTCCCACACAGTGTGCCAAACAGTTTACCAAAAGAGCTACTGCTTGCCAAGAAAAGCAAACAAAAAAAACTGTTTCTTAAAGTAAACATTTAAAAAATTTTCTATTGAAGTAATATTGGCAATAGCAGCCAGCCTGGTGTGGCTCAGTGGCTGAGTGTGGCTCCATGAACCAGGTCACAGTTCGATTCCCTGCCAAGGCACATGCCTGGGTGGCGGGCTCGATCCTCAGTAAGGGGCATGCAGGATGGGTGATTCTCTCTCATCACGGATGTTTCTATCTCTCTCTCCCTCTCCCTTCCTCTCTAAAATCAGTATTTAAATAAAATGTAAAAAATGTATCTCCCTATCTTCCCATTCATTACCTCCCTCCCTATCCCATAATTTGCCACTATAAGGATTCATTTTGTTTTACCAATACTTATAGACGATTGGCCTATAAGACATTGGTACCTCTTTATGGATGCAATCTATTAAACCATCTTCACATCACTGGGGATAAGAAAGCAAGTCACCAAGTTATTCAATCAACATCAACACTAAGCTCATCACCTGTCCAAATTAAGATCATTCATGTAACATGTGACTTATGAGGGCATCACGTGTAGAAATTCCTTCAGGGTCTTAGTCCATTTTCTATTTTATCCTGTACACCATTAAAGGAACTGGGAGTTCCAATGAGTCCTAAGGAATTAAGGGACTCCTATTCCAAACAATGCTTGCACCAGATTGACAAGTTTGTGAAAACACAGTGTTAATGGCAAATCATCATATCTCACTACTGGTAAGTACAGATTACTAAGCAAGTACAAGAAGGTTTTCGGTTTGTTCTTGGTTTTGTTTTTTTTCAATTAATTGGAAGCATAAAACAGAAGTGTTATTTTGCTTTTCATGGCCAATCCTTCCCTTAATTTGTAAGCTCTGGAGATCATCGCTGAATGGTTGTTTTCCAGCCACTTTTGAACCAAACCTACTCCCGAGAAGGCCCTGTGCCCCCTAAAATCTACAAAGAACAATCTTAAAACCACTTAATATAGTACATTCACTTTGCTTAATAGAAAAGGACTCTGATTCTATGTCTTGCTCAATGACAGACTCATGTAAAGGCAAGAGCTGTGTGTGTTTCTCTGTGGTGTTTTTCTCTCCATTTCTCTCTCCCCACTGCCACCCCCTCCTGTCATCCCTCCTTCCCTTTTCTTTTACCTCCTCCTCTCACTCTGTATTTGATGAGGAGATCCATTGGCCTAGACCAGTGGTCAGCAAACTCATTAGTCAACAGAGCCAAATATCAACAGTACAACAATTGAAATTTCTTTTGAGAGCCAAAATTTTTAAACTTAAACTTTTTCTAACGCCACTTCTTCAAATTAGACTTGCCCAGGCCATGGTATTTTGTGGAAGAGTCACACTCAAGGGGCCAAAAAGCCACATGTGGCTCATGAGCCACAATTTGCCGACCATGGGCCTAGAGTCACAAGTCATTTCTTCCTGGTGTACTGGTTTTATTCATGGTTCCTTTATTGTTCTGTTTCTTACACCGACTCTCAAGACCACATTTTCTCTTTTTTTCACAATTTCTTTATTGATTAAGGTATTGCATATGTGTCCTTATCCCTCTATTAATCCCCCAACCCTCCCCCCACTCATACCCTCACCCCCCTGGTGTTCATGTCCATTGGTTAGGCTTATATTCATGCATCCAAGTCATTTTCCATTTGAAAATGAGTTTCAGTGTGCTTGGCCCCTTCAGTCTTTAATCTTTACTAATTTTTACACAACTTTGAGAGATTTTTTACACTGACTTACTTCACTTATCCTACCTCATAAAAGAGTAATATGCTTATTTGACCGTACCTTCACTACACTACCAGCCAATCAGGAGCAGGGGGAGGAGCCGAGGCGCACTCCAGGCAAGGGGTGGCCCTACCCCTCGTGCACGTTCCGCTACTCTGCAGGGCCCGCAGAGGGACAGGGACACAAGGGGCACAAAGTGCGGGGCCACCTGGGACTGCTGGTTCCAGGTGGGCCCGCTCCTCATGCCAGTTCTGCCGCTCTGCGGGGCCCACAGAGGAACAGGGATGCGTCCCCGGGTGGCCCTGCCCCTTGTGCCCATTCTGCCACTCTGCAGGGCCCAAGAAGCTGAGGAGAAGATGGAGAAGCTGCCTCAGAAGCTGCCCAAAGAGATGAAGGTGCTGGGGAGGAGCAAGCAACCAAGAAGAAAGATTGAGCCCCCCTTTCCTTAATTATTTCAGGAATAATCCTCCCAATAATCAACCCCATAACCAGCCAAGCAGTTGAGTTTCCAATAGTATATGAATTAAAGTCGGACATTAAATGTTAGGCTATGACTTTTCTCCTTATACAGAGTATCAGTTTGCTTGCAGAGTGGCTTCCTGGCTTGCTGCCAGCCTGTACATGGTCCAAGCTTATGAGTTCAGGATCTATGACAATGTGAATAATTCAGATGTTTACAATAAAAACACATGAATATACAAATTCACTAATATTAATGTTAAAATTCATGGAAAAAATAGTCCTTTGAAACTTTGGTGGTTAGAAATTAAAGACCTCAAATTATGTGCAATAAACATTAAATAAAGTTACACTAAATGGCAAAAAAAAAACAAAAAAAAACGTTAGGGCCCAAGAAATGCTCAAAGACCTGGGAACCATTCCCAGATCAGGAAGGGAAGTCACAGGGTATATATTATTGCTACAAATACTGTATTTCCTACTACTTACAACATATACAATATAATGCATTAGATGCCTTCCTGTCTCATGAAGTATGTATTCTCATAGGTAATATTGGTTGATATGTTATAGTTATGGCAGTATGTCATATCCTATCTATATTAATAAAAGGGTAATATGCTAATTAGACCATGAGACATTCCAGATGTTCTTCCAGACAAAGCTGTGGTGGTGGGGCTGAGGCAGAGGTGGTTATGGGTGATCAGACCAGGAGGAGAGGGCAGTTGCGGGTGATCAGGTTGGCAGGGGGGTGCAGTTGGGGGCAAGCAGGCCAGCAGGTAGAGTGGTTAGGGGAGATCAAGCAGGCAGGCAGGTGAGCAGTTAGGAGCCAGTAGTCCTAGATTGCGAGGGGGTTGTCCAACTGCCAGTTGAGGCCTGATCCCACAGGGGTCCCAGATTAGAGAGGATGCAGGCCAGGCTAAGGGACACATCTCCCCCACTCTCACCCCCAGTGCACAAATTTCATGCACCAGGCCACTAGTTAAATAATAAGAGCAATTAGTTCTCACCTTCACTTTTTTTAATGATTAAACACTGATTTTCTAGGACAATATTGTCCCAATAACTATCACTCCAGGACAGGAAAAATTGTTTTTGTTTATATCTCCTCAGTCACTTAAATATTTATCTTGCAGCTATAAAAAACACAAAGTGTCAATACTTCAATTGATGCCATTTGCATTTCTAAGTACTTCTAATCTCAATGTGTTTGGCTCATTTTAGAATCAATGGGTGACCTATGACCTGACTACCCAGCCATCTCAGGGGCTCACTCATCACTAATTCAGAAATTGACAAAGATTTTCTGATTAAAATTTGATGAGACTGACCTTCGGGTGAAGATACAGATCCCACAACATCAGCCAGGAATGAGCCTACATTACTACACTATAATGAAAACTTTATCTCCCTATTAGAATGATCATAATTGTTATCATTATCACAGAGATCTGCGAGTCACATGGCTTAGCTATGCTGATCTGCCAGAATTCATATTAGCCTAGATGCTCTTCCTCCTCTTTCAAGACAGATGTGTTTGCTGCTGACATTATATTTTTTACTTTGAGCAATGAATGTTCTGTGGCAAGAGGACTAGACCTAATCAGTAGGTGGCAGCTTGGCTGACAATCCTGTACTTAAGAAATTGAGAGTGGTGGGGACCACACCAAGGATTGTAAAATAGCAATGACTACTAAAAAAAAATAATACATTTCATAACCATCAGCTTTGGGAACAAAGCAAAAACACAAACTCTATGTATTTCTAACTTCAATAAGCACTTTGAAATGTAACTGCCATTAATGGCAGTGGCAGTTACTATAAAAATTAAAAGCACTAAGTCAAGAAGAGAATCATCTTGTGAAGAACCGTCTGTAGCCTGGCCAGTGTGGCTCCGTGATTGAGCATGGACCCAGGAACCAAGAGGTCTCGGTTCAATTCCCAGTCAGGGTACATTTAGATCAATGCAGGCTTGATCCCCAGTGTGGGGTGTGCAGGAGGCAGCCAATCCACGATGTTTCTGTCTTATCAGTGTTTCTATTTCTCTATCCCTTACCCTTCCTCTCTCTAAAAAAAAAAAAAAGTGTTGGGTTTTTTTTTCCCCAAAAAGAACTGTCTGTTGAGCTATTTACTCTTAATTTTTTTATGTATCCATTTAAATAGCTTCATAGTTTGTGGGTGTTTCTCTTTTATACCCTAATTAATTAACAAGTTATGGCTAGAACCTAGGCACTATATAAATATTACAGAGAAATGATACTACATTAGTCCCAGGTGAAACACAGGATAAGTCCACAGTCATCACATTAACAAGAAATCACTAAGAGTACATTCAACAAACACTATTTATCACTAACAAATATTTATTGAGCACCTATCATGTACCTGTCACTTTAAGTGCTGGGGAGAAAACAGTGACCAGCAAAATTCTCTGTCATCATAAGCTTTAAAATAAGAATATTTTTAAAAAGTTACCCCGCTTTTAGAAAAAGATTTATTGCTCTAAAATCAATTATAAGTAACCACCAGAACGGATTTTAAGTCCATTTCATCAATAAGTGACAACGAATCTCAGTGAATGCTCTTCATAAAGTCAGTCAAACAGTCTGTTTTCCTGTTTTTCTCTGTCTCCCTACCCCATTCTGAAGGTCAGGTTCAGGAGCACAAAGCGTGGCTCTGCCTTACCCTATCTCTCCAGCACCTATCATTAGGACTTGAGAAATGTTGTTGACTGACTAAAAGTGAAGAAAGCAATCTGATCAAATTTAGTCAAAGTTACATGTGAATTAATGTTAACTCCTTAAGTTCCATGCCTATTGCACCTTTTTCCTATTTTTTAACCTCTACTGAATTTATTCTTTTTCTTTTTAAAAAATTTAATAAATCTTTATTGTTCAGATTATTACAATGTTGCTCTTTTTTCCCTCCCATAGCTCCCCTCTCCCCATATCCATCCCATCCTCTGGCCTCACCTCTCCCTCACTGTCCTCATTCATAGGTACACTTTTTGTCCACTCTCTTCCCACACCACCCCCCTATACCTCTTTCCCCTGAGAATTGTCAGTCCAGTCCCTTTCTATGCCCCGGATTCTATTATATTCACCAGTTTATTCTGTTCATCAGATTTTTAATTCACTTGATTTTCAGATTCACTTGTTGATAGATGTGTATTTGTTGTTCAGAATTTTTATCTTTACCTTTTTCGTCTTCTTCCTCTTCTTAAAGAACACCTTTCAGCATTTCATATAATCCTGGTTTGGTTTTGATGAACTCCTTTAGCTTTTTCTTATCTTCGAAGCACTTTATCTGATCTTTAAATCTGAATGATAGCTTTGCTAGATAGAGTAATCTTGGTTGTAGGTTCTTGTTATTTATCACTTTGAATATTTCTTGCCACTCCTATCTGGCCTGCATAGTTTCTGTTGAGAAGTCAGCTGACAATCGTATGGGTGCTCCCTTACAGGTAACTAACTGTTTTTCTCTTGCTGCTTTTAATATTCTTTGTCTTTTGTTCTTGGAATTTTAATTATGATGTGTCTTGGTGTGTTCCTCTTTTGATTCCTTTTGTTTGGGGTTTGGTGCGCTTCTTGGACTTGTAAATCTATTTCTTTCACTAGGTGGGGGAAGTTTTCGGTCACTATTTATTCAAATAGGTTTTCAGTATCTTGCTCTTTCTCTTTTTCTGGAACCCCCATAATTTGGATGTTGGTATGCTTGAGGTTGTCCCAGAGGCTCTTTACACTATCTCCAACTTTTTGGACTCTTTCTGCTTCTTGCTTTTCAGGCTTAGTGATTTTTGCTTCTTTGTTTTTCAAATCTTTGACTTGATTCTTGTGGTCCTCTAGTCTGCTTTTGGGTCTCTGTATAATATTTTTTTATTTCAGTCAGTGTATGCTTAATTTCTAGTTGGTCCTTTTTCATATCCTCCATAGTCTTGTTCATATCCTTGAGGGACTCACTCATATCCTCTAGGGTCTTACTCATATCCTCAAGGGTCTTGTTAAATTTATCGGCCTTTTCTAGGAGCCTCTTGAAAAACCTTATAACTTTGGTTTTGAACTCTATGTCCAGTCTTTTTTTTCCCTCCATTTCTTTCACATGTAATTTGTTATCTTATCTTTGCATTTTGGCTGCTTTCCTGAGTTGGTCGAGTAGGTGTGTGGTAGGTTCCTCTAGGGAACAGTGGCTCAGCCTTATTAGTTACCTGAGGTGGATACTCTTGGTGCACCTCTTTATGGGTTGCACAATCTTGTTTTAGTTAAGCCTAGATTGTTGCTGATATCATTGGGAGGGGTTGACCTCCAGGCCAATTGGCTGTGAGGATGAGTTGTGTTCAGCCTGGATGGGGTGGAGTCTCTGAGCTGGGCAGGCAGCCCTGGTTTCTGGTCAGCTCTGCCCTAAATGGCTCCTGGGTCTCCATGCCCCAGGGCAACAGCTGCACACACCTCTGAGAGAAAGCTGCCTGGAGCTCTGCCTGCTGCTGGACAGTCTAGTTTCTCCCCAAATGAGTCTGCACACCCAATGATTCACTGGAACAGGAAAACAAAGCAGTCTGGCATAGGTTTTTTTTGTTTGTTTGTTTGTTTGTTTCCTTCTGAACGTTAGAGCCAGCCACGAGCCCTCTCTGATAACTTGCGCGCCTTTTCAGTGCCCGAGTTTCAGCGTGTTTCCTCCTTACAGTCCAATTTCACCCCATATTAGTTTGGGTTCCCTGAGACTCCCCAGAATTGGAGCTCAGTGCAGTGGAATGCCTTTGTCTCCCTCCCAGTTCAAGAAAACCAGCCGGGTTTGCAGCCACCTGCCCTTTCTGTTCATGCGCAGCTCCGAACCTCTGACTCCTTGCGTATGAGCAACTCTGTTCTCCTCAGCTCTCCCAAGTCTCAGTGTCCTTTTATTTTTCCTTCTGTTTGTGTAATGTCCACTCAGCCAGCCCTCTGCTGGTTCTGAATAATGTCCGTTTTGTCCTTAGTTGTAGTTTTGAATTTGTTGTACGGGCAGCAGTATGGGTATTTATCTATGCTGCCATCTTGGTTCCTCCTCCCTATAGCACTTTAAAAGAACCAAACTTGCCCTAGCTAGTTTGACTCCGTGTATAGAACATCAGGCTTGAGGAGTGAAGGGTCCTGAATTAGATTCCAGTCAAGGGCATGTAACTTGGTCGCAGACTCCTCCCCAGCCCTGGTTGGGCCCCATGCAGGAGACAACCAATTGATGTGTCTCTCACAAAATGATGTTTCTCTCTGTCTCTCCCCATCCCTTCCACTCTCTATAAATATTAGTGAAAAAAATATTCTTGGTTGAGAATTAACCAATAAGTAGATGATAGATAGATAGATAGATAGATAGATAGATAGATAGAAGACAGATATAGATGATAGATAGATAGATAGATAGATAGATAGATAGATAGATAGATAGATAAACTTGTCAAACTCAAATTTAGACTCTTCAGGGAAGTAGAGGTCCAAGGAGTTGGTGAGGCAAATTTGTCATTTTTGTATTGCCAAGATCAGCTGTGTACCCGGTTCCAGTCTCTTCTGAATCCACAAAATTCTGAAATGCTTCAAATTTTCTGACAATTGATTACCTCCCAGAGCGCCAGCAACAGATAAGGCATAAACATATATTTACATGATCAATTTCTGAAAAGTGATTGCCTAATTTACCCTGGTCCATGTATGTGTAACAATAACAACATTATGAAACTACTTTCTCATCCATTCATCCAACTTCTATTACCTGAAGCAGCAGTTGCCAACCGGTAGTCCACGGAGCACTGGTGGTCCATGAGGTCCGAAAGGTTGGCAACCACTGGTTTAAGGAAACCTTTGGAGCAGCAGTTGCCAACTGATGGCCCGCAGACCACTGGTGGTCTGTGAGGTAAGAAAGGTTGGCGACTGCTGACCTGAAGTGTAACTGCTATTTCTCTAAGGAATCACGAAGAGAAGACCTTTTTTTATCTGATGTTGCTTCAGCAGTGTGAGGCATGCACCCAAATTCAGGTTTTTGGTTTAGAGGAAAAAGGAGGAGATTGGGAGGTTAACAATATTTATTGAAATATCTTTTAAGGCCAAAAACTCTGCTGCATATTCTAATCACATCATAAAATTTATCCTCAAACCTATTTATTTGATAACTCACTAATTCATTCAATAGATCTTTGTGATGTGCCAGGAATTATGCTCAGTCATGGAGATAAAGCAGTGAACACAACAGAGGTAGAAGATGCATGTGAAGACTATCACTATCCCCTTTTCAGATAAGAAAACAAGGCTCCGAGAGCTTCAACAACTTGTTTAAGTCATATAGCTGTTAAGTCACCATACATTTCACAGCCAGAATTCAGACCATCCGGGCCTTTCTGACTATAAAACTCAACCCCTTTGCCAGGCTGCAGTGGCTCAGTGATTGATTCCCAGTCAGGGCACATGCCCGGGTTGTGGGCTCCATTCCCAGTGTGGGGTGTTCAGGAGGCAGCCAATCAATGAATCTCTCTCATCATTGATGTTTCTATCTCTCTCCCTCTTCCTTCCTCTCTGAAATAAAAAAATATATATTTTTACAAAAACTCAAACCCCTGCCCTAACCTGTTTGGCTCAGTGGATAGAGTGTCAGCCTGCAAACTCAAGGGTCCCAGGTTCGATTCCAGTCAAGAGCATACCTTGGTTGTGGGCACATACCCAGTAAGGAGTGTGCAAGAGGCAGCTGATTGATGTTCTCATCAATGTTTCTAACTCTCTATCCCTCTTTCTTCCTCTCTGTAAAAAATCAATTAAAAAAATATATATATATATTAAAATCTCAACCCCTTTTTGCTACCACGCTCCTTCCCTTTCATTTAGCCATCTTTATTCAAAATATGATCCCCAGACTAGCAGCACAAGCAGCACTGAGAAGCTTGTAAGAAATGTGGAAACTCAGACCTGTATTCCTGCCAAACCTACTGAAGAAGAATATGCTTTTTTGAAAACAATTCTCAAGCAATGTATTTGCGCATTAAAATCTGCACAGGTCTAGGCTGAGAAGCTCTTCAGTGAAGTAGGGAAAGAGAAGCAAAGAAATTAGAACATTTTGTTAAAACAATACCCAAAGGATTGTAATTACATCACAGAGGTCTGCATTTTGAGATAAAAGATGTGGGCTGAGCCTTCATGTTCATAAACTAACCTGATAAAGAGTTTATGTGCTTATGCTCAAAAAGAAAAGGACAAAAAACACAATTAAAGTTGCACTGAAGCCCTCCGAACAGATAACGTATCCTGAAAAGCACTAATTTTAATAGAGTAGTTTGCTAAGAGTCTTGAGGATATGCCAGGCTTATACCACTTTTGTTCTTGGTCAGGTAAATCCTCTTAATTACAATGACCTCAGATTCCCTCAAAGCTGCCAAGCTACATTTTCTTCAAAACACACATTAAATGTTACTTCTGCAGGCGTTCACTCATCAAATTTTTGAAAGCCTCCTACAGTTGAAGAAAGGTCACTTGTAGGAAGCATGGGGCTTTTGAAAGATGTCAGTCATTTGCAAAACATCTTGGCAGGATTTTTTTTCCTACCCTCCCGGCCAGTGACCTCTGTCCATCTTACTCTGAGGGAGCTGATCCACTGGACACTGGTTAATGCCATGCATTCTGTTAGTCCTAGGTTCTCAACTCTATCTATAGCAGATTCCTTCTAGATGCTGAGTGACAGGACTGGATCTCTGTGTGGTCTTTCCTGACATTCTGTAAGGTTTTAGTACCTTTCTGTCTTCACTTATAACTTCATACCTACAGACAGCTAACCAACCAACCAAACTACTAACAAGAAAACCCTTTTGAATGCTTTCTGAACCTTGGTCCTAAGACATGGATTCCTCCACCTTCAGTGTCAGAAGTCATCAATAAACTCTAAATCTTCAAATCTAATAACCACATTTGGTAGGTTAGAGCAAAGCTTTACTCTTCCCACAAAACTGCTTCCATAGAACCTCCAGGGAACTTTTCCAGAATGTGAGTATGAGTCACTCTTGGAAAACCAGAAAATAAAGACTGAAAAGTGCTTCACTATGAAGTTCAAAAGTCACACTTCAAAATGCACAACTGAGCAGCAAAAGAGGAAGGAGAGGAAAAGAGATCTGAACTGGAGGGAGGTGTGAGATCCAGAAACCAATATCATCCTTAGAGCAATCACCATCCAAGGTGAGAAGTAGGCCCTGAGAGAGCATGCCATCATTTCAGACATGTTTTCGCTGATGCAAATGAGTACCATGGACTCCCAGTGGGTAACATGGTGACCATCCAAGGATGACACTTGTACATTCCCTGTGACTTTGCTCTTGACCCCATCTGCCCACTCCATACTGACTTGTTTAATGATAAGGACACTCTGATGATAGAGGAGTCCTTGAATGCCTGGAGGAGATGGTAGCATGATCAGAAAATTCCCACACCTGGCCAGGTAGTACTAGAAGGACCCAGTTCAAGATCCCCTTTTAAACAGGACATAGTAGCATTCCACAACCAGTTTTATTTTCTAAGATTAATTATGCTTAAGTATGTTTACTGGCCACTAACCCTCTCTAAAGCATTCCAGCTCCCTTATCTGTCTTTATGAATCAAATGATCCCTCCTCTCCCATTGAGTGTTCCTTCTGAAACACTGGCTGCTTTTGTTTCCTTTTATCCTACAAAACTCTGCTCAGAGCTTCAATCCAAGGTCTTCTGCTATCTACCTACTTCCTACAAGGTCCTTTCTTCTTGAACCTTCTCTTTGCCAATAGAGCACTGTTTCTCTGAATTCTTCATTCTTCGGTTTTTCATTCCAATGTCTCTCCTTTTTCTAAAATGATGCTTGGTTGATTTAAAGGTAAAATTTCAACAATTTAAGCTACGGATAAAAAAGACCAAGAAAGTAGATGGATAAGAAAACATGAGTCCTACACTGAATACGCTCATATTTTGGGAACAGACCTCAATTGTACCAACGACATGTAATATTGAACCAGTCTAAGCCTTCAGTGGTTAAGATAGATTGGAAAATTGTAGTAATTAACTGGGTAATTTAGTAAAATAAATATGTTCTAACAAGTGAAGTGGGGGGTGGTATTTTTTTTTTAAATAAAGGCATCCAAGTTGCCAGTCTATATTGATCAAATTGACAAGAAAATTGCTCAATTCTCTAGTTCATATTTCCTGGAAAACACAGCAAAAGACATCCAGATGACTGAACAATTTCAAAAAGTAACTGAAGTGCACACATTATACTCAGGCCTTAATACAATTTACATCTGTGCAAATGCCTGGCATGTGGTATCATGGAGAGATGAATCTGTATTTGCATAATGACCTCTGCTAACGTGGCCCTGTAGGTAGCATTTCAAGAGTGTAAAAGATAAATGCTACGTCTCTCTCTCAGCAGCTGAAAGCTGGGTTAGGCTCTCCTTAGGGAACTTTCTGGGTACTGTATATAATACAAATTTGTTATAGGCAGCCTCCTATCTCATTAAGGCAATATCCCAAATTTTCACAAATCAAAACACATATTTGGTGACTAGCCTAGGCATTAGAAAATATTTTCTACTGTAAAGGGCTAGAGAGTAAATACTATAGGCTTTGCAGCCTCACAGCCTCCATTGCAACTGCTCAGTTCTGTCTTTGTAGCAGGGAAGCAGCCACAGACAATACATAAATGAATGGGCATGGCTGTGCTCCAATACAACATCATTTACAACAACCAGTGAAAAGCCAGATTTGACCTGATGGCCATAGTTTGCCCACTTCTGGTTCAGACTCAGAGGTATAAAGTTGAGTTGGAGAGACAGTCAATTAATCACTCATCACCTTAATTACCATATTCTTTTTAATTTCTTTATTGATTAAGGTATTACATATGTGTCCTTATCCCCCATTACCCCTTACTACCCCCCCTCACCACTTATGCCCTCACCCCCCTGGTGTCCATGTCCATTCATTAGGCTTATATGCATGCATACAAGTCCTTTGGTTGATCTCTTCTCCTTACCCCCACCCTCCCCTACCTTCCCTCTGAGGTTTGAGAGTCAATGCTTCTCTGTCTCTGTATCTGTTTTTGTTCATCACTTTATGTTGTTCATTATATTCTATAAATGTGTGAGATCATGTGATAATTATCTTTCTTTGACTGGGTTATTTCACTTAGCATAATGCTCTCCAGTTCCATCCATGCTCTAGTTTGAAGCAGCCACCTTTTCCTCCTTTTTCTTCTTCTTCCTCTTCTTAAAGAATACCTTTCAGCATTTCATATAATACTGGTTTGGTGTTGATGAACTCCTTTGGCTTCTTCTGATCTGTGAAGCTTTTTATCTGACCTTCAATTCTGAATGATAGCTTCGCTGGGTAGAGTAATCTTGGTTATAGGTTCTTGCTATTCATCACTTTGAAAATTTCTTGCCGCTCCCATCTGGCCTGCATAGATTCTGTTAAGAAATCAGCTGACAATCATATGAGTGCTCCCTTGTATGTAACTAACTTTTTTCTCTTGCTGCTTTTAATATTCTCTCTTTGTCTTTTGTTCTTGGCATTTTAATTATGATGTGTCTTGGTGTGGTCCTCTTTGGATTCCTTTTGTTTGGGGTTCCGTGTGCTTCCTGGACTTGTAAATCCATTTCTTTCACCAGGTGGGGAAATTTTCAGTCATTATTTCTTCAAATATGTTTTCAGTATTTTCCTCTCTCTCTTCTTCTTGCACCCTCATAATTCTGATGTTGGTATGCTTGCAGTTGTCCCAGAGCTTCTTACACTATCCTCCAATTTTTGGATTCTTTTTTCTTTTTTGCTTTTCTGATTGAGTGTTTTTGGCCTCTTCATATTTCAAATCTTTGACTTGATTCTTGTGGTCCTTTAGTCTGCTGTTTGGTCTCTTAAAATATTTTTTATTTCAGTCAGTGTATGTTAAATTTCTAGTTGGTCCTTTTTCATATCCTCAAGGATCTCGCTAAACTTATCGGCCTTTTCTAGGAACCTCCTGAAAAACCTTATAACCATGGTTAGAACTCTATATCCAGTCATTTGTTTTCCTCCATGTCTTTCATTTGTAATCTGTTTCTTTCTCTATGCACTTTCACTGCTTCTCTGAGTTGGTAGGATAACTTTGTGTGCTAGGTGTCTCGGCCTCCCCTGTTACCTGAGGTGGACACTCTTGATACACTCCTTTGTGGACTGTGTATACAACCTTGTTGCAGTTAAGTCTTGATTGCTCTCAGTATCACTGGGAGGAATTGACCTCCAGGCCAATTGGCTATGAGGATCAGTTGTGTCTATGCTGGGAGAAGGCATTATGCGACAAGACTTGCAAATTTGCAAAAGCCTCTGTGCTCAGCTAGGATGGGGTAGAGTTTCAGGGTGGAGCCAACACCCTTGGATTCCAGTCAGCCCTGCCCACAAGGTCACGGGGTCTTAGCATCTGCAGGCAATTGCTGCAAGCACCTCTGAGAGAAAGGCACCCTCAAGTTTTGTCCACTGCCAAACTATCCAGTCTCTCCCATAATGAATCTGGACTCCCAGATTTTCGCCCAGCACCAGGGGTTCCATGCAGTCAGAACTGGGTTTCAGCACCATCCAGGGCTCCTTTCTCTCTTCCACCAGATCACACCAGTGGCACAGTCATCAGTCTGCCCTCTCTGCGTGCACTCACACGCACACCTCCAGAGCTCTGCCTTTGGTTGTTCCCCTGAGATTCTGCCTCACAATCCAGATTCTCCCCGTAAGGGCCTGGGTCCCCTGGGTCTCACCCAGAACCGAGGTTCAGTGCCGTCAGAACTGGGTCCAGTGCAGTCTGAAGCTTTTGTCTCCTTTCAGCTAGAGCACATTTGCCAGGCACTCAGACTCCCCGTCCTCTCCGGCCCATCCTCTCCCCATGTACACATGTCTCCATACCTTAGACTTTGCAGCTGCTCTGATTATCCGTGTGCATTTCTGTTTCCTTCTAGTTGTAGAATTTTCAGTCAGCCAGCTTTCCCGTTGTTCTGGATGATGTCTGTTTTGTCTTTATTTGTATTCTTGAAATTGTTGTGTGAGGCAGCAGCCTAGGTGTTTACCTATGCCGCTATCTTGGTTTCTCTACCATATTCTTCTTCATCATATTCTTCTTTATCATCATCATAGTCATCATTCCAATTTTACAGGTGAGGAAAGGCTAGACTATAAATTTACACAATGTTTACAGTGTTTGGGCTGGGACACCGATGATCTGTTCTTAAGTACAGTTTGCTTCCCAGCAAAGAACAGTACACACATATAACACAACAATAAAATAGTCTAGTAGTAGTGCAATAGTAGAATAGAAAAATATGGTTAAAAAAAAGAAAAAACAAATGTAAAGAAGTAAAGGTAAAGGAGTACAACTTAAATGTACACATTAGTAATGGTTTGATGGAAAGAAATATAACTGTCAATAGATTATACCATTGTAATTAGCTAATTATTAAAAATAGAAAAAGAGCAAAGGAAGGCCAGACATTACAGTCATGTGCCCTACAAAACACTAGGGGGAGGGGACTGGACAAAGGGGAAGACAGACATAGGCCTGGGGAAGTTGGGGGGACACAGGGAAGATGCTTATCAGTCACACCTGGAAATAGAGATCATTGGCCAGAATGGGTGTAGCCACTGCAAGCCTGCAAAGATTTAGGATATGTAATTTCCTAAACAAAGGAATTCATGTTGTTGGTTCCTCTTGGCATGCTATGCTTGACCTGGCTCTGGGGCTCTTTTGTTCCTGCTTCCTTGCCTTCCCCCACATGTAATGGACTAATGGACTGCCACTAGCCTAATGTGGAAACTGAACCAGCTCCAACAAAGAAAGGAAACTCTGGAAGCTGACTGGCTTTGCTTCCAGCTTTACTGAAACCCCAGCGACACTTCTATGACTGGACTAAAGGAAATGGGACGTTAGAAGTGCAGAGACTTAATGCCATGCAAATCAAAACCACTCATTGCCTTGTGCAAGACACAGAAAATTATTTTCTTGGGATGTCATAAGAAGTCCACTGCTAGCATCACCCAGTGGGGAAGAGGACTGCCCATTTTGTGCGATCTGTCTACTGTGAACCACATTCATTTACCTCTCATCAGAGCTCTTGTTGTCTGTAGCACAACACTGAGTTTTAGTTGATAGTGAAAAGTGTCAGGGTCATAGACACAGGGCATTAATGACACAATAGGTGAGCTTCTTTTTGAACATCTATTTCCCCGGTTTCAAAGTGGATTCATATGTGAGCATAACTGAGCCCAACACAGGTAAAGATAATTCAGAGCAACTCAAGAAGCAGGTAAAAATATTTAGAATCATTTTAGTTATACTACATTGTTGTGTGAGCATATACACTGAGTGGCCAGATTATGATGATCTCTAAATGCATAATAATCTGGCCACTTAGTGTATATCCTATATAATAAAAGGCTAATATGCAAATTGTCCCCTCGACCAGTAGTTTGACCAGCAGGCAGGCTGGTCAACTGCCCATGTCTCCTCCCACTGGCCAGGCAGGTTGGACCCCACCCATGCACGAATTAATGCACCGGGCCTCTAATATAAATTTGTGTGAGTGTGTGTGTGTGTGTGTGTGTGTGTGTGTATATACACTGTATACACACACTCACACACACACACACACATCGAGTGGCCAGATTATTATGCGTTCAGAGGTCATAATAATCTGGCCACTCAGTGTATATTTGGGTTCCTTCATTGCTAAATAATAAATTCAAGAGAAAAGTTTTACTCTATCAGTTTTCATATGCATCTATTTTTCATAAAATAAATATAATTTGTATCTTAAGATGTGTGCTAAAACAGAAATGTGTTTTTGTTGTTGTTGCTCCAAAGCATTTAACTCAAACTCTTTCTAAGTTGTTCATTATTACTGCTAATTTTTCTAGCAGCACTTGGATTTAGCAAAATATTTTAAAGTATTCTGATCAAATGAGTGGATTGGTAAAAAGCAAGCATACTGTTCGAACTTTTAAGCCACACGAAATGCATTAATATTCTAATAGTATTTTAAAACAGCTACTGTTTTTGTGATTCCTGTTTCTGGGTGCCATTGGGTAGATACTACTGAGTCACCATCACCTGTCGTCCCCTCCCAGGAGTCTCCACTTCCTAACCTCCATGTGGCCAGTGGAGCTAGGTGACCAGCACCAGACAAAGAAATGTGAAAAGATGTGTCCTTCTGGGCTGAGGCAGTATAAAGCCCCTGTGTGGCTCTCCCGTCGTGCCTAGATCTGGCAAGTGTGGAGGAGTCTGTGTTGAGATGTTAGAGCCACATTACTGTGACCAATGAGAATACAGCTTCCCTGGAGAATCTCTGGGACCCCCACACAGGGCCAGGCTCCTGGGCATTCGATCTATGCAATCCATCTATGCAAATAGGATCCCACCTGCTTGGTTTACTCTTCTGCCACCACAATTTTGAAATTTTGAATAATTTTTGTTTTCATTTTGCATCAGGCTTCACAAATCTATATCCCATCCCATCCACAGAGGCTCCTGTGTATAAGTTTATGTGTGTGTGTGGTTGTACCAGTATGTCTGTGAAGCCACTGAGGTTTTAAAACTGTTTATTTCTGCATCATATACATATCATATCCTCATTAACAAAGCCATGAAATCCTCAAGCGTACTAAGTATAGCTGTACTACACTACTTCACTGAATGCCCCCCTTCCCTCTGAGATAGTACCTTCACTGGGTGTTCCCACAGTACCGTACT
Organism: Antrozous pallidus; assembly: GCA_027563665.1. NCBI lineage: Eukaryota > Metazoa > Chordata > Mammalia > Chiroptera > Vespertilionidae > Antrozous > Antrozous pallidus. Next base: position 47,043,177 of record CM050524.1, on the reverse strand, counting down.
ATTATGCACTTCAGCCCAACATTTACACAATTCATTGTGGTTACCTACCAATCTGCGCATCTTTCTGTGGTGACTCCTATTATTTATTTCCTCCATCCAATATTCCAACCATTCTAGTGTAACTTCCTATGTGTCAGAGTAAGGAATGCTAAGAACTATATGTCCCAGACTTCCTTGCAGTTAAGGTAAGTGCTGCGACCTAGGTTTTGCCAAGTTATATACCTTTGAGAGGTTTGAAATTAATAAGAAGGCACCATGGGGCCTGGCTGGTGTTGCACAGTGGTTGAGTGTCAACCTATGAATCAGGAGGTCATGGTTTGATTCCCAGTCAGGACACATGCCTAGATTATGGGCTTGGTCCATGGTAGTGGATGTGCAGGAGGCAGCTGATCAATGTTGCTATCTCTCTTTCCCTCTCCCTTCCACTCTAAAATCAATTATATATATATATATATATATATATGAAAGCATGGTGTTAAGGGGATTTCTTTCTAGGGCAGTGATGGTAGAGGATCTTTCCCCAAACTGTAAAACTGTAAACCAAGAGCAGAGGGCTTTCTCTAGGGCAAGTCTATGGTTGAGCATATCTCTTGGCACTTCTCATTCTTGCCAATATGGTACCCAACCCTGGTTCCCTGGGCTTTCTAAAGACTTTATCAGCTACCTTAATGCCTTAGAGTGTAAGGGGCTTGAGGACAAGGACTGAATTTTACTTATTTTCAAAATCAACTTCCTCTCCCATCACCTAGCTACCTAGGGGACTCTTGGTGTTTTGATGCATAATAATGAATTAACAGATATTTTAGAAAGAAAGGCAGGCAGGAAGGAGGAAAGGAAGAGAAGTATCCCTTCCAAATATTCACAGAATTGGAATACAAACCTGTTAACATATGTCTCTCATAGCTTAAATACATTAAAAACGTAATCTACTGCTCTAATACATAAAGCCCTCAACTGTCTTGCAGCCACAGAAAAATTAAATATCTGACAAGCCCTGCAGGATCTTTCCATGTGCTATGGTACAAAGGCAAAAAGGAACATTTGTTGCATTTGAGTTTTAGTAAAGTATCTATTTTAACAAGCTCCTTGCTGCTAACCTTAAAATCTTTAAAAAATAAAAACCATAGCCCTGGCTGTTGTTGCTAAGCAGTTAGAGCGTCAGTCCACAGACCAAAGATTCGATTCCCAGTCAAGGGCATGTACCTGTGTGGCAGGTTCGATCCCAGCCCCTCAGTCCGAGTGTGTGTGGGAAGGAACCAATGGATATGTTCCTCTCACATGATGTTTCTCTCCCTCTCCTCTGTCTCTCTCCTCTCTCCCCCTTTCCCTGAAAAGCAAGGAAAAAATATCCTTCAATGAGGCCTAAGAAAATAATAATAACAATAATAATAATAACAACAACAATAACAACAATACAAAGAACCCCGAGCTCTTCCACAAGTTGAACTCTGGGTTTTCATCAGGCACAGGTGGATCACATTACCCATGGTGGGGTAAGCTACAGTCCTAGGTAAAGAAAGAAATTTGGTCAAAGTGACTCCAGTGTAAGCCTCTTTTCACCCAGGCTCCTAAGAAGTTCTCTCTCAATCACCATACAGCTTCTTAGGTGGTAGCAACACCTTGAACTGCCCCATCTTTAAAAAAAAATCTGAAGTCAATATATTTGGCAAATAAAGAATGAGTGTTGTGCCCGGCCAGCAGGGCTCAGTGGTTGAGTGTCAGCCTATGAACCAGGAGGGCATGGTTCGATTCCCTGTCAGGGCACATGCCCAGGTTGTGAGCTTGGTCCATGGTAGCAGGCATGCAGGAGGCATCGGATGGATGATTCTCTCTCATCATTAATGTTTCTATCTCTCTCTCCCTCCCCCTTCCTCTCTGAAATCCATAAAAATATATCAAAAATAAAATAAAGAATGGGTGCTGCTCAGAAAAACGCACTCTGCTTCCCCGTGCGTTTTCTTCAGTGTGGAACGTAGTACTACTTCACCCAGTATCAACTTCTTCCTTGTAATTGCACAGCCACTGAAAAGTAGGTCAAGACACACTGGAGCTTTCCAATTTCCCAAATACTATATGCCATGCATGAAAGTTGAGACTTATCAGGGTTGAAGTACAGGAAAGGAGGGGGGGAAACACAAGCAGAGGATAAGAAGAAATGCAATATGTTTCCTTCTAAGCCCCTTCATAAATCTTCATCCCCTTTCCAATAAGATCTAGGAAAATCACAGTTTCACTCTGGGACAGGGATGCTCATTACCCAAGTTCAAAACCTATGAAAAATTACAGTGGAAAAATCATTCACAATTGATTTATGGTTAAATTGAAAGAAGTGGAAGTGTTGGACCAATCATCTTCCTTTAAAATATCTTTCAATCCTAAACCCAGTCCGAGGCTTGGCTCCAATCTGCTTCTATAATTAGGGGACCAACACATGAGGCGTTAATACCTCCAACAGATCATTAATCACTCCAGCTACCTCGTGATGGAGGTAGAGGAAGGGCTGAACAAATAAAATAGTCATTGATCTCTATTTAGAGACTAGAGCAAGACCGCTCCCTCTGTGTGTGTGGTTGGCATCTCTCAGACGGGATTGCTACCCAGACCATCAATAACACCCCAGTTCACTTTAACAGCCTGATGCAGAGATAGAAACTATGCATGTTTCCTGGTAGTTACTGCAAACTAAGATCCATTTTAGGTGCCTACACTCGGTTAGTACTGTGTCCCTAACAGGTGATTGAACAGCAACTATCATTATCTCCTATCACCTAGATATGGTGGGGGAAAAATGATGTGTATGCACGAAATGTGTGCACAAGCTGTCTACCAGAGTCTTTTGGATCCTTCATGAATTGACACCTTTTTAAAAATATATTTTATTGATTTTTTACAGAGAGGAAGGGAGAGGGATAGAGACTTAGAAACATCAATGAGAGAGAATCATCGATCAGCTGCCTCTTGCACACTCTGTACTGGGGATGTGCCCACAGCCAAGGTACATGCCCTTGACCGGAATCGAACTCAAGGCCTTTCAGTCCACAGGCCGACGCTCTATCCACTGAGCAAAACTGGTTTTGGAAGCCTTCTAAATAAAAAGGAGGTAGTAATTATAGATGTATTCCTTATTAAATAAGTGAAGGTGCCCTTCTTTTATAATCTGATAGAAATACCTTAAAATTAGGAGCCAATGGATGTGGAATCAACCCCTGCTCACTTGCTTTAAATGGAAAGATAAAGCACTAGGCATTCTATTTCCCTCACCTATACACTGTAAATCAAAATACTTGCCCATCCCTTCCTTATAGAATGATTCTGAAGATGGTGGAATAGAAAAACTTATAAAGTACCTTTGCAAAGTTGAGGTCAGGATGCAACGATAAACTTCCAGATAAAATTGGAGTCCTTTAAAAATCTTTATTAATGGACAAATGTTAATAACTCCTTATTAGTTTGTAAGTAGATGCTTAGATATTACTTGAACATTATCTTAAATCAGAGTAATGATTTCTGATTTGACATGTCTGACTGATTTATTATGTACCCTACATAATTATAAGTATGAATCCCTATATCTGGACCACATGTGGAGGAGTGCTTCACTTTTACTAAAATAGCTCACAGTCATCCCCATGCCAACTCAACACCTACATTCTTCTGGAGATAGAACCTGCATGGAGGGACAGGTAGCTCCCAAAATACTAATTATATGACCCTTAGAATTCTTCTTCCACTCTCCATGCATCAGTAGCAGAACAGTTTGAGTGAATGCCTACGTCTGAATCTTTGTCTACCTCGTGACCACTAAGGGTAGAACAGAGCTACTGACATGGAGACAGAGTCTACTTCAGTTCCAATATCCTAGATATCTAGAGGTTACTGACCCTATTATTAACCTGACAAAGATATTCTAGAACTCCTTTAAATATCTTCTAAAGAGCAGTGCTGTTCAACAAACTTTCTGTGATGAGGGAAATGCTCTTTAATACGCACTATCCAATATGGTACCCACTAGTCAGATTGAGGCCTTGGGGATCAACTTAGAGCCAGAGTTTACTGGAGCAAAACTGATGCTGAAATTAGCAGCAAAAACAGGTATTCCCTACACACTCCTTCCTTACACTCCTTTCTGTGATAAGAACACAGACAATGGTTCCTAGACTAGTCATTTCTCATCTATCATATGGATTACTGGCATCCACAGGCATTGAAAAAACAACCTGGTTACCTGTGAGAGTCAACTGACTCAGATGCATGGTGAAGTACCCAGGGTGGACCTGCCAGGCCTAATCTAGAAAGGGTACTGTTCCAGGTTCTCTTGCTGGCCTGGCTGAAGAACAACAGGCTAGTAAATGGTAGCCGTGGTCTATCACTGCTCAGATTCAGAAAATACCAGACCCTCATATCTACTCTACTTTAATACCTGGGTGAACTAGTGAGTTGCCAATGGCAACATAGTGACTTCATGCTGGTAGTCTTGTTATGTGAATAAAATTAATATTGACTGCACCTCCACAGAGAACATGGTGCTCTCCTGGTTTAGACAGAAAACAAACCATGAAGCTAAACACTCACAGGCCTATGTGCAGATCACAACAATAGAGACTGAATCAAGTTTCTGATCTTTATTTTTCTTTCTTCAGAAAGAAAATTAGACTTAGGAGAGTAATAAATTAGCCAATGCTTAAAGGGAAATGGCCATTCTAATGTCTCAGTGTAGAGCCAATCTCATTATTTCATAGAATAATAAAGGGCTATTATTGTTACCTAACCTTTATTATACTTGGTTTTCGCATCTGCAAAATGGCAGTAATAGTACCCACCATGTAAATTTGTGATTACCACTGAAGATTAAGCATTTAGTGTCTGAAGGATGCACTCAGCTGCCATTATTCAGCATATACCTACCTAATTCCTACATCACTTTGAGGAATCCTTACCTGGTCTCAAAAGTTGGGCAAGGATCCTTCCAAAATGCAAGACTCCTGCATTTTCTGTATTTGAGTATCATTTTCTATTAGACCTTGGCTATCCTGCTTACTATTATATCCCAAGTATTAATACCTACGACACAAAAGGAACTCACTACATATTTAAAGAATGAATGAATGAGTACATCTGTGAATGAAGCAATGCCTTAGTCATCAACAGAACACATGTGGGGATGATTTGTTCTAGCCAGTCTACATTCATACCTTGCTCCCTTTCAGAATTGGAATTACCTGGTGGGGCAGGTAGAACAACAGACCCCCAAAGCTGTCCACATCATAATCCCTGCAAACTGTGAATATGTTAGGTTACAAAACAAAGAGAAATTAATTAAGGTTGCACATGGAGACAATGGTGCTAATTGGCTGATCTTAAAATAGGAGATTAACCTAGATTATCTGGTTATAACCAATGGGGTCTTTCAAAGGGAAAAAGGCAGACTGAAGCACTGACTCAGAGAGAGGGCCTGCAGATGGAGGCCATTTTGATCAGTGTAAGGACTTGACTTGCTATTGCTGGCTTTGAAAAAAGAAGGAAGGAGACCATGAACCAAGGAATGTTGGTGACATTGGAGCCCAGAAAAGGCAAAGGGAGACATTCTCTCCTAGGGCCTCCAGAAAGTAAAACAGCATTCTGACATTCTGACTTTAGCTTGGTGAGACCTGTGTCAGACTTCATTCCTACAACACTGTAAGAAAATACATGTGTATTGTTAAAAATCACTACATTTGTGATAATTTGTTACAGCAGCAATAAAATAAAATCCACTTGGGTAGTTTAAAAACTATATTAATGCCTGGGCCCCACTCCCAGAAATTCATATTTATTTTCATCTGAGATGTTGTCAGAGTATTAGGAATTTTATAGTGCTGCAGGTGAGTCGAATGTAAACTAAAGCTTAAGAATCATTCAACTATCCAATATTATTTGGATATTCAAAATCACACATAAAAATCTGCCCAGAAAAAAAAAATCAAACAAGTACTATGCTCAAATTGAGAGAAAGAGGGAGGGGGGAAAGAAATCCCAGCAAATTTAATATTCCTTAATTTGTAATAGGAATGTGCATGTTCCTGCACAGTATTTCACTTGGCTTTTACAGCAACAGGTAAGTAGGGAATACAACACAATGTAGTTTATACAGAAAAGAAACACAAAGTTAGTTGCAGAAAGATCCAGTGGGTTCTCCAAACCTGGGAGTTAGTGAGTGGAGACAGTTCATGCTGAGACCACTTGGTGGCCAGCACCGTAAAAAAGGAAGTTCCTGGGACACTAGGAGTAAGAAATTGCCCCATGGAATCAACCCTTGATTGAGCATAACTGTGTGCCATGTCCAGGAGTAGCAAACTGAGGGGGAAATGGTGTAAATCATTAGAACTATTTTCACATTCTTGACTTTGAAATTGTTTCTCTCTTGCCATTGGTTCAATTCAGTAATGGATTTCTGCATCAGCTTGAGTAGTAAGTGGAATGTAGTATTATCACCTAGGTCAGGTGTTAGCAAACCACACCCCACAGGCCAAATCTGGCCAACCCATGTTTGTAAATAAAGTTTTATTAGAACACCAGCATGATTATTTGTTTACATATTAGCTATGGATGCTTCCTTGCTATCATAGCAGAGTTGAGTAGCTGTGATAGAGACCATATGACTCACAGTATCATCTGGCCATTTACGGAAAAAGTTGGCCAACCTCTGACCCAGATCAAGCACAGGTCCTTCACTTTCCTCCCTGCCACGACTGTTATTCTTCAGCCTATTAACTTCATGGGAACAAGTTAAAGAGCCTGGTAGAAGCGTCCTGCAATAACACATCATGGATACAGACAAAAAGACCTAAGACTGATTTTTTAATAAGAATTTTAATTTAACCACTGATTTAGTTCAGAAAAAAATCAATATACTTTGAACATTATCTCATTTTTTTCTGACAGTTTTTATTAGGAAAAAAAATGGAGATAACCAAAAGATTAAAGACATCACTTAAGTCATTTAAGATATCATCAGCTACTTTTTGTCTTCTCCTACTGTCAGTGTTTTGGGAATTAATTGCTCATTTGTACATAGCACTGTACAATGCAATTTTAAAAGACAAGGTATTTGCCTTCTGGGAGCTTACACAATGTAAGACAAGCAAGGATGGCAAAGAAACAGTGCTCCTTAGGGGATATTCTAAACAAATCCATAAAACAAACAAATAAGCATTAATGTAATGTATTCACAAAAGGTGAGTCTAGGTTTAATGGGAAGGCACATAAAGAGGCGTTCATGAATGTAACCCAACTCCTAAGAAACTCTTTTAATGATTTAATGGAAGGTTTCCTGTAGATGAAGCTGTACATGAAGTGATTAAGGTGACCTGAGAAACAATGCTAGGCATATGGTTTAATTACACTTAAAAGGGCTAATTAGATGGAAGCACTGGTACAGAAAATTACTCCGGGAAGACTAAGAAAAGTTGAAAGCATTCTCACATCCAACGTTAAGAGGGAAGACAAGGCTGTAAGCTTGAGATGCAATAATGGAGCACCAGCAGCCCTAATGGTTAGGACCTAACTCATTCCCAGGGCAGGCATCACTAGCTGATCATAGCTTTCTTTCCAGCTAGACTTAGGCTCAGCCTTATAGTTCTTTGCATTGTAGCACTCCAAGTGGACTCAACACTGATAAATGATCAGAAGTGGCCCTTAAATTTATAAAATAATGACAACACCTCAAATTAAAGTTTTCATTCACTGGACAATGAGAAATGAATAACTGGTTGTCCTGACCTGCCCCTTACACAGCACAAAAGTTGAAAATGATAAATGATAACCTAAAGGTTGTTCTTAGATATTAACTCAAAAGGAAAGAGCAAAAGAATCAGGGAGTCTCTAGAGAAAAAGCAACTGCTAATCAGAGGGAAAGCGAGATCTTCTCATAAGAGAAAAGAAATGGATGCTAAAGAGTAGAGCAGAGGCAATTCCAAATTACTCAGCATGTAGTGGATATTGTGGGGTGTGCCCAGATCCCTTTTAGGACTGAGACACTCAACTCCTCAGCCATCAGAAGTGCTGCCTACTAGTAGCTCATAGCTGCATCCCTCTCCAGCAGTTACCCTTGGTCAGAGGGAGCTACACACTCAAGGTTACATCACTTGCCCTGGATAGACACACACACACACACACACACACACACACACGAGTAAAAAAAAAATTCCATTCCCCAGCACTCCTTTCCTCCCTATTATAATTCTGAAGTATCATTTTGACCCCAGTCTCTGCTGGGTTTGTCTGAGGCTTCTATTGCAATTGAATTGCAGTTTAACATCTTCTTCTACCTAATCTTGCCACCCTTACTTTCTTACCAATGTTCCAAAGACCACAGTCCCCAAAATATTTGTGTGTATCTCACACTCGGATTCTAGAGAAACTGATTTTAAGACACAGCCCTATCTGAATGGTTATGTTTTGTTTGTTTGTTTTGTTTTGTTTTTAGGTATCACAACGACTCAATGAGATCATTGTTTCAATAACCACTTGAAAGATGGTTGAGGCTCAGCAAAGTTAAGTCACATGCTTAAATACATGCTAGAGGTAGGAGTTGAAGTCAGGTAGGTACAACACTGTTCAGATCAAGGATTGACTAACAAGGTCACAAATAAGAAGTCCAAATATTCAAGTGAGCAGATAAGCCTGGAAAGATCAATTAGAAATGCCAAAGGAAGCACTAGGCTAAAGTCAAGAAAGCATAAGAAATTTGAGTCAACAGTGTGAATGGGTAAAAACGCAAAGCAAGATTCATTTGTGGACAAGAAATGTTGGTCCTGGAAGTTCAAGTATGTTTCTTAACCCATGAGTAATTAATCCCAAGCTTATATTTGCATTTAAGAAACAAATAACAGCTGAGATCGGTTTGGCTCAGTGAATAGTGTATCAGCCTACAGACTGGAGGGTCCCAGGTTCGATTCCGGTCAGGGGCATGTGCTTTGGTTGCGGCCACATCCCCAGTCTGGTGTGTGCAGGAGGAAGCTGATGGATGTTTCTCTCTCATCAATGTTTCTGACTTTCTATCCCTCTCCCTGCCTCTCTGTAAAAAATCAATAAAATATATATTTTTAAAAGAAACAACACAATAATACTAATAGTAGCTACCATTTCTGGGAAAGCAACCTAAAGATGGGCACTGTGATATGTGCTTCGGGTATACCACCCATTTTAAAATCACTCGCAGTGCTGTGGGCAAGTACTGTGCACCCCATTTTGCAGAGGAATGCAACTCAAACTTGAGAAGAGTCACGTGATGTCCTTGGTCACACAGTCAGTGCAAAAGTCAGCATTCAAACCCAGGTTTGTCTCAGCGTTCAGTTTAAGATGCTTCTACTACTACACCACCAAAAGTTAGTCCTAGTGGACTTCTGTGAATCTAACATTTATAATAAGAATAGGTAACACACATTGAATACCTATTATGAACCAGATATTTTCTGCCTCTTAAATTTTTGCAACACTCCAGTGATATAGATAGTATTATTATCTTCATTGTATAAGAGACAAAAACTAAAAATAAAAGACATAGAAACATAGAAAAAACTAGCCCAGTATCATATAACTCATAAGAAACAGAAGAATCTGAACTAGCCATCTGACTCTAGTATCCTGTGTTAAACAACCAGAGGCTGGGGTAAAGGAACTGGGGTTACAGGCAATCCCCTAAAACAAAGATTGAATGAATAACTGCTCCAGAATTTGGAATTTGAAACCTTGCGACATAAGGCAATGCAATCTACTGTGATGAAGAAGCTGGAATAAGGAAGAATCATGGAGTAAAGATGAAATAAGTACCTTGCCTAGTTAATTTTGAGTAGATAATCACAGTATTTTTTTATATATTTTATATTCAAATAGTGTCTTATGTTTTTAAACATTTTCTCCTATATTACTATCGAATACATATGACTTATTCGGGACTGGGTCAAATTGACCATTTAGGGGTAGTCATGTGATTGGGTTATCATCTAAAAGTGAATAGTAGCTGCCCTAACCAGTGAGGTTCAATTGATTGGAGCATCATCCCAAATACCGAAAGGTCACGGGTTCAATTCCAGGTCAGGGCACATATCCAGACTGTGGGTTAGATGCCCAGTTGGGGTGCATACAGGAGGCAACCCATCAATGTTTCTCACTCTCCCTCTTCCTTCCTCTCTCTCTCAAATCAATAATATGTACATACATAAATATATTGAAAAGAGAATAGTAGCCAAAACTAGAGGGAAAGACAAGTGTAGCAGAAGGCCCCAGAGCAAAGGGAATAAAGAGCAAAACAAAAAACCCACTCTGGCCGGAGAGGAAGGAAATAATACAGAAGATACCTGTGCCATGGAAACTCTGAGCCTAGAATGTCTGAGGGAGAAAACCGTCTGGAACTTCCACTTACTTAATGACATTTCCATATATATATTAAGGAGTTCTCATTTTTCCTTCAATTGCCTCATTCCAAAACAAGTCTGTGGTTGTTCCCATCCCAAGCCTGACATCACCTCTGGGCCCTTAGTGACCGCAAAAGAATGTTTCTTCACTGTCGCCCCACGGACTGTCCCCAAAGCTTCCACAACACCATGCTTCTCAGGGGTAGCACTCAACTCCTTTGAACCCCAATTCTGAACTGCCCATTGGCCCTTGCCCTAAATCACCCTTTGAGTTGTTTTGGGAACTGTTTTTCTTCACCACAGAGACTCTTCTCTCTCTTCCTGACACTTTAGCAGAAAAAACAAAGGCAACATCCCATTAGAAGCTCCTTTACCATTTACTCTTCCTCAACTCTTCCTTCTCAGATACTCATTATTCCTGGATTTTTAAATATTATTTCCTTCTCTCCTTGTCCTACTCCTGAAGCCCCTCTGAGTGAGGATCTCCAAGGCCATGACTAACACCTAGAAATAACTGCTTCAAGAACTACTGGTTCCTGCTCCTTCTCCATGCTGGTATTCATCTTCCCACCATCACTTCATTACTCCTCAGCATCATCACTCACCCCACACTTATAGTCACCACCTTAACCCACCACTTGACTGTAAAAGGCAACAGACACCTCAGGTTTACTCAAATCCTCGTGAGACTCTGTTAACTGGAGAAGGACCACAATTGAACTTACCATGACACAAAGGAGTCCGAAAACTCCGATCTCACCAGCATTGCAAAGGCTCAAGGCTCTTGGCTCTCAGTCTATTGTCCTCTATCCAAGACTTCTTCCACCTTTAGAGAAGAGGGACTGCAAATATACCCGTGCCCTTATTCATGCTAATATATATTCTAAATAACCAATAGCTTTATCTGGTTCAGAAATGGCTTTCAGTATGATCTCTCTACTTGTACATTCATGGCACCAATGCATAAAAGCATAAGTGCCTTTTAAGTACAAGATACTGTGCCCAATTCGTCTGAGTCCAACATGATGATGATGGACTAGCAAATGTCGTGGGGCCAGTGTTGCAAATGAAGTGTTTAGAGGTGTCTCTGGCTCTAGCTGACTGTGGCCTAAGAACCAACAAAATATCCAGGCATCTACTGAAAACTGAATGGGCACCAGATACCTGGATGTCTGATGCCACCTTTTGTGGTCTCCGCTATCTCAGTGCAGTTTCCTTAAAGAATTTAGCTCAGATAAAAAGTGGTTTCACCCTAACCAGTTTGGCTCAGTGGATAGAGTGTTGGCCTACGGATGAATGGATGGAAAGGTCCCAGGTTCAATTCCTCCGGTCAAGGGCATGTACCTTGGATGCGGGCACATCCCCAGTACGAGGTGTGCAGAGGTAGTTGATTGATGTTTCTAGCTCTGTATTGCTCTCCCTTCTTCTCTGTGAAAAAAAATCAATAATATATATATATATTTTTAAAAAGTGGTTTCTAATGGGAGACAGGCTGGCCTCAATGTCCCTGCCGATAGGATTAGTGAGGAACACCCAAGAAACTCATGTTTCAGAGAAAATTGCAAAATAATGAACTACCTGGAAAAGAGTATGGGAGACTAAAAAAATCTAGAAGGCAAGTGTCAGAGGAAGCATCAATAAGAAAAGGACTCTATCGCAAAGTTCATATCTGTATCGTTGTCTTTGAGGTCAATGTACAAGACCTGGGTTGGCCACTGATTTACCCAGGAAATGTCGGTGAAGTAGAGATAAAGTTTATTTTTCCCCAATATTGTAATAACTCTATGTATGGTGCCAGGTGAGTATTAAAAGTATCAGGGGTTAGAAAGGTGGGGGGACTGTACTTTCTTACCAAAAGAGAAAGTTCTAGATACCTGAGGGGGAAAATTAGTGTTTTATCATTCTGGTTATATTAGTAACTTTAATAAGTGAAAACTATATAGAGCAGAGTTGAGTAGATCCCCTTCCACACCCCCACACTCTCATACAACTCATGTACCCCACACACCCAGAAAAGTCCCAAAGTCTTCATTAATTGCCTCATACCTGAACACTCCAGAAATATGGAGAGAAGGTAGCATAATGGATCAAGTCCTTTCTCCAGTTACACAAGAAACTGGGACAAAAGTGGGATCTGGGAACCAACTCAAACAAGTCTGGCAGCTCCTGCATTTTCAATCAACCATGCGTTTAACTTAATATCAACTAGGACACTGGGGCCTTGTTGAATTTAAGTAAAAATCAATGAGTTCTGCAGAAACCTTTTGTAAAAGTAAGTCTGGAAGAACAGTCACTGAAGGGGGGATAATTAGAGGAGTCAAGGAGGTTTTTTTTTTTGCTTTAATCTCAACCCTTGTTGAAGAAAAAAGAACACACGGAATTCTTCTCGTATTTAAAACTGAGGAGAAGCAGAAAAAAACTAAACTTGAGTATCCTTTCTAAGAATGTGCTGCAAGGCAGGACAAGACAGATAACTCCATATAAATGTTGGAAAGTAAACGATGCTGAAAAAACAAAGGACCAATTCCAGATACTGGCTTTAAAACAAGAAAAGTGCTGAGGCAGACAAAAGGTTCTCTGTGCAGAGCCACTTGTCTACCTGCCCCTGCCAGCAAAAACAAACAAGCAAGGCTTCGCAGAAACAGGGACAGGTGTGCAACTCATCGCCTGGCAGGTTATGAAGCATCGCAGGGCCTCCAATCTGCTCCACCCCCTCTGACAAGGCTCAGGTTCAGCGGCTAGGCGACTGCCTTGACATACTAGACATCAAAATATTTCAAAACAACACTTTGAAACCAATTGGAAAACAGTGGCTGTCCTGAATCCCTGCAGATCTCCCCCACCCTGTCTGTCTTTGGTCTCTCTTTTGGAGCTTTCTGGACCTTCTCACCATGCAATAGCTAAAATGTGAAGAGCTGCCACATCAGATGGCCTCCAAGACCCTGCTTCAGGTGGAAGCTTTGGGTCTTCAGATGGATTGGTATCCATGCCTTCCCATTCCCTGAGTAGTAAGCTTCACCTCTATGCTCTCCTCTTGCTGTGATTTGCAGGTAAGTGGGTTGTACGGAGAGCTACTTCTTTCCTGGGGAGGATGACTAGCTCCCCATCTCCCAGGATCAATGGTCAGCAAACTCATTAGTTAACAGAGCCAAATATCAACGGTACAACAATTGAAATTTCTTTTGATAGCCAAATATTTTAAACTTAAACTTACTTCTAATGCCACTTCTTCAAAATAGACTCTCCCAGGCTGTGGTATTTTGTGGAAGAGCCACACTCAAGGGGCCAAAGAGCTGCATGTGGCTTGTGAGCCACAGTTTGTGGGCCACTGCCCCAGATCAACCCAGTGAGGCAATGGTCTTCAAAGTAGCATTCTAGGCCATGCTTGTTTTGCTCTGAGAATGTAAAACACAGACCCTTAAGGGTGCAGAAGCCTGGACTTGCCATTAGAATAACTTTGGTTTAAACGAAGCCCAGATCTCCCACTGGTTTTGTGGCCATGATGCAGCCACATCACTGAGCTTTAGTTTTTTCACCTCTACGCTGAAGTACAGCCAAGGATTCTGCAGGGTTTGGAAAGGATTAAAGATAATGTGTATAAAATGCCAGTCATAATGGGTGGCATCTGGTAGGGGTCTGATAAAATGTTCTATTGTTACTATCAGACTAGAAAGGGCAGTCGATAGGACCTAATGCTCATGTCTAGCTTTGTACTCCGAGATGCATTCATTTAATTTCCCAAATTTTTGTCTCAAATTTTTGTTGATTATTTCATGCAACATCAATCAATGTCCTGTTCTCAGAGACCATTTGGGTAGATGCTGCTCTGTTGGAAAAGCAGGCACAATCCAGGGCCCAGCTGGTGCGTCCATGACCTGTGTCTCCATGATGTGACAACTCCAGGATCACAAAGCCCATGTATAAGTACCTCTTCACACATTAAAGATGAACTTAAACAAGACCTGAGGCTGATAATCAGTTCACAAAGGCCTTGGAGGTCCTGAACTGGAGCATCACTGAATCAAGTTCTTGCCCTGGGAATTGGCAACCACAGAATACTGAATCCAGCAAAACACTCCAGCAACAGAAGTGCCTGCTGCTTGCTGGGTTCTGCAGTAAAAGCCAGCCTCATGGCTCCACATTCTTGAGCCCGCTGCAACGCTGCCTTCGGGGTCAATGCTATAAAACTCCATTCTGAGACCAGGATATGATGAGGCATTAACCATACACCCTAGTCTAGACAGGCTCAATAGGCAATAGCAACTATGTTTTAGGGGCCATGCACTGTGCCAATTATTTTCCATATTCCATTTACAACCAGCCTACAACACAGGCATTGTCTCAATGATACATACAGGAAACTGAGACCCAGAGAGGCAAAATAGCTTGCCTTAGATCACACAGCCAAAACACAAAACCAGAATGCAAATCTTGTCTGTTTTATTACAAAAGCCCGTGCACTTTTCAGTGTGTGATCTCTCCGATTCATATTTAATTCTCACATGGAGGTTGAAATACACCAACCCCATTTTGCAAATGAGGACAATGGAACTTAAAAAGGTCCACACTTCTAAGTGATAGAGCAAAATAAAACTCAAACACACCATCTCCCTCCAAGTGCCTGCAAGGGTGCAAATACTAAAAGTGGAAGATTTAGCATTCATTTTATATTTTTAAAATCGAGGCAGCCAAGCCTTTGTCAGTCTGGCTCAGTGGATAGAGCATTGGCCTGTGGACAAAAGAGTCCTGGTTCGATTCCAGTCAAGGGGATATACCTCAGTTGCAGGCTTCTCCCTGGTCCAGGCCCAAGTCAGGAGGCAACCAATCGATGTGTTTCTCTCACATTGATACTTCTCTCTGTCTTTCCCTCTCTCTTCCACTCTCTCTAAAAATCAATGGAAAAATATCCTTGGGTGAGGACTAAAAAATAATAAATAAATAAATAAATAAATAAATATTGCTCTAGGGGAAAAAAAATGAGGCAGCCTTGGTGAGAGGGGAGGTACACAGTAAAAGAAGATGAGTAAATAGGGTGCAGAAATTATGGATGAGGCAGCCTGCAATAGTCCTATCACCTCGATCTTCCCTGGACACAGTCTTCAGGGAAATATCTGTGAGATTTCCCTGAATCGAGTTTACCCTCAGTCCTTGCTATTTTTTTTTTTTAAATGAGCCACAAATTCCCAACTCAGGAGCCTAGTTGCAGAAAGATATTTGTCATTTCCTGACTGGAGCCGATGGACTTCAGCTTCTCTGCTCTTCTCTCCAGTCTTCAGGGACTTGACTCAAGATTTAGCCATTTATTTTAATCAGACGAACTCCTTTGCTCCGTCCATCTCTGACAAGATCAGTTCAAGGACCTCTCAGTGGTGAGCACGAAAAGCAACGCGCCCCACCTGTTGGCAACAGTCAATAATTGGCAAAAGGTGAGCATGGGACTCAAGTGGTCAAGGAGAAATTGAGCCTGAAAACAGCAAGCACTGCCTGATGCCACTAATCCTACAGAAAGTTCTCTTGGTCTCGAATTGAACACCTATATTTCCAGCAAGGGACGTGACTGCCACTCTTTGAGAATATTAAAAAGAGTAAATAATGACACCTTTACAAATTCAGCAGGCTCTCCCACCAAGGGGCTGGAGCCTACCTGCATTGAAGCCATCCCACACAGAGTGAAAGGAAATAAAATCTCTGCTCTCGTCAGCAAAATAAATCAGCAGGCAGTCAGAAGGAAGGCAGAGTTGGCTTGTTAAGAAGTTAATATTGTGTAAAATTTAAGTTAAAAAAAAGAAAAAGAAACAAGACAAAGCTTTCTTTAGAATTAAAGATTCCACAGATTGAGAGAAGGAAGGATCTGGAGCAGCTTTGCTAACTGACATGGCTAAGGAGGCCTCTGCCGCCAGCGCTATGGTGAGTGACGCATCTCCACACTCCCCACCCCAACATGGAGCCCAGCCTCCTGGGGTCAAGGTCCAATAGCCTTGGCATTTCAGCCCTTACCCACAATCATAAATTTACACAATGAAACTAGAGCTTTGTCATTCCTTATACATTCCAATCATTCTGCGCCCCTCTTAAGAGTGGTTGCTTGAACTAATTGGGACCTTTAGACCCGAATTTCTAGAAAAAAAATATTTAGCAATTGGTATACCTTTAAGGATGACTGAGATCATTTGCCTCTGTTCTTCAGCTAGGTCAATGGTCAGCAAACTCATTATCAACAGAGCAGCAAACCACGGCTCACGAGCCACAAACACAGTTTGCTGACCACTGAGCTAGGAAATCAGAGTGGCACCAGCGGAAAAGGACTGACCTAGGGGCTTCTGGGAAGTTTCAAAAGACAATTTTAATGATAATGAGAGAGCCTAGAGTGAACCTCGTGTTCATGGGAAAGAAAAAAATAAAAGGATTTCCCTCTCCTGTCTTCTTAATAAAAGATGATTCTCATACTTAGGGAGATCTTTAATAGACCTTTATAAATGTTAACATCAACTTTTGACTAATTAAGTAGTTGATGGTTTCAAAATTAATGCACCAATATTAACTTTCACCAATATTTATTCCATTAAATATTTACAGCCTCATTAAACCCCTATATTCTTCCTTATATCAACCCTCAGAGGTTCCTGAGATATATAAGCTATCTGTCCTTCATTTTCTTTCCATAGAACTGGATAGTCAATGCTTTCCTGACTCCTCTCTGTGACTTCCTAATAATTTCCTAAACCAAACATGGCCCAAAGGGCACTCAACTCCATCCCTCTCAATCCATCTTCACTTAAGTCTTCCTCATCACAGAAATAGTACCACCACTGTCCCAGTTGTTCACGCCAATGAAGAGCAGTCAGCTCTGATTCTGACCCCTGCTTTTTGTTTATCACCCCATCCCAAACACAAACTTGAGAAATTTTGTCAAGTCAATCTCTGAAATAACTGTCACACATAAGCATTTCTTTCTCTTTCTATCAGTATCTTAATTCAGACCTAAAGAATGATTATGAAAATTAATGTATCCATTATCTCTCAGCTAAACTGTTGTAATAGTCTAATCTATTTTCAATCTTTCCCCCCTTCTAATATATTTTATTCTATATTTAACAGTGACAATTTCCATATATCCTATATAATAAAACTCTAATATGCAAACCAACCAAATGGCACAACAAACAGCAGAATGACCAGCGGAACCACCAATCACTATGATGCGCACCACCACGAAGGGGCAGATGCTCAATACTGCTGAGGGCATCCAGTTGGGGGCAGCTCCTGTGTTAAGTGTCTCTCCCTCCCCTAGAAGGAGGTGACCAGTGATAGCAATTGGGGGGTGGGGCCAGCCAACGAGTGCCCCACCAGTCACCTCCTGCAAACCAGCAGTCAGACATCCCCTGAGCACAAATTTCATGCACCAAACCTCTAGTATATACATATACACTGAGTGGCCAGATTATTATGACCACCCCATCAGTACTTTCTTGGGCCACTTTTGGCCTTCAATACTATGGTGATTCTTCTTGGCACTGACTCCACGAGATGTTGAAAGGTGTTGCGAGGAATCTGACACCATGCCTGATGAATAGCACTGTCCAGTTCTGTGAGGTTTGATGGCTATGGAACTAGCTGCCTGATGGCTCTTTTAACTTCATCCCACAAATGCCCAATTGCATTGAGATCTGGTAATTGTGGGGGCCACCTAAGCAAGATAAAGTCTCCCTCATGTTGTCGAACCCACTCCTGCACAATATGAGCACTGTGGCATGACAAGTTCTTTTGTTGGAAGAAGCCATCTCCATTGGAATATGCCACCAATATGATAAGATGAACTTGATCAGCAACAATACTTAGGTATGTTGTGCTATTCAGACATTGTTCCACACAAATTAAAGGGCCCAAATCATGCCAGGAAAACATGCCCCAAACCATAACACTGCCCCCAACAGCTTGAAGGGTTATGTTCATGCATGCTTTCATGCTGTTTCCATGAAATTCTCACTCTGCCATCTGCATAATGCAACTGGAAATGTGATTCATTGGACACACATGACTTTTCCAATGCTCAACTGTCCAATCCTTGTGTTCCTGTGTGAATTGGAGACATTTTACCTTGGTAACTGCAGACAGCAAAGGTATTTCAACAGGCCTTCAGTTTCCATATCCCATACGATGCAGTGTAAGGTTAATTTGCCGACAAACATCAGTCGGGTGGTCATAATAATCTGGCCACTCAATCTACATAATTATGTATTAGATCATATCACTATTGCTTATAACTTTGCAATGGGTTCTACTCCTCTGATAATAAAATTTCATATCCTTATCACTAATTTCAAGACCTCACAAGAGCTTGCCTCTTCCTAACTTTTCAATGTCAACTCTGATCGCATTCCCTCTATTCCCACCAGGTCCTGCACCTGGGATAGCCACATTCTAACTTCTCTGGCTTTCTTTCTATAACTTGAATCCACTAAACTCTTTTATACTTTATGGTCTTCACACCTGCTTTTTTCTCTACATGGAATATGTATCCCCTGGCTATTGACAAAGATGTTTTCATTTCATCACTCAACCTTTTTCTAATTACTCCTGCCCTTACCTCTATCTTCCTCTACCACATGATCCTGTGTGTTTGTCCTCAGGACTTATCCTATTCTGGAAATGCCTTGTTTAAGTGTGTTTACTCGTCCCCACATTTTCTTCCATCCCAGCCATGAAATACAATCTACCAGAGGATCAAGGCCTTTCAATCACATTCACCTTTATATGTTCCTGGCCCAACAGTACCTGAAACAATATAAGTGCTCAACAAATACTTGTTGGGTGAATTAATTTCCATAGCCCTCATTCTTTAGGCTTCTTATGACTTTCTCATGTACTGTCTCCTATTTTATGGTTATTTCTCACCTGTTACTATAAAGCTTTCTCTCATCATACCCCAGCAACAACAACCCCACCCCCAGCTTTTTAATAAGATGCTTTCATTATCTATGATCAGAAAAAAAGTAGATTGAAAACTTGTTAGCATTGAATGTAATATAAGAGTAAATATGCTCTGAATGAAGATCTAAATAAGGACTTATATTTAGTGCTATAATTTTATATCTAGTTTATTCAGGAGTCTACTTTTACCTATGTATATTTATAAGTATATGCTATAAATGACCTCTAGAGAAGGTCATAGTCTTAGTGGTGGTAACAATAATTGCCACTACTAATGGCATGAAGGGAGGCACAATCAGGAGGCACCTAAGTGGAATCAGTGAGAGTCCAGACTGAACTAGTCTCAGAGGCAGCAGATGGAGGAAGTACTGAAGCCAAGAGGATATAAAGTGGCACACCAGGGGTTCTGAGGCAGAACTGGCAGGGTGTGCCTATAGCTGGCTGGATCATGAGGCCCCAAAAGGGCTGAGGAGCAGGTCTACTGCAGCCTGGAAGGGAGTATGTGCTAGAAGGCTTGTGAGAGGGAGGTTAGTCAATATTTTTATTACTTACTTGGTCAAAGACATAGAAAGTACGTTCATCAACCATTCAGATGCCACAAGACTGGGAAAGCTAACTAGCAGGTTGAATGAGTGAATCAAATTTCTAAAGATTATAATAGGCTGAAATGATGGATAACAACTAGTAAGATGGGATTCTATAAGGAAAACCTATTGCTCAGGTGGGATCCCTAACTAGATGAAGCACCACCAGAGATGAACATCCACAATGAAACATCATAAAAAGAGAATGTGTATCTTTAATTCTTTTACCTAACAGGCTGGACAGAGAGAACAACACACACAGCATTATTGACCTAACATCCAAGACCCATATCTTCCCACCTGTAGATGCCAATTCCCTGGGCTCTTACTCCACCAACTAAGCAAACAATAATTGCATATTGGAGTTGCTTCCCACATTTTTGTTTTGAAAATATTCAAACATAAGAGAATCCTCTAATGAACTACACTATGTCTATCGCTTAGATTTGAATTTGTTAAGATTTTGCTATGTGATTGTGTGTGTCTGTGTCCCATGCATTTAAAAGTAACTCAAGAAATCTTCAGCATACATTGTATAACCATATCATTATCACATTACCAAGATGATATTATCACTTAATAATTCTCTAATAATACTGAATTTCCCCAGATCATTCACAGTATCTTTTATAGCTGTCCTTCATAGTGAACCCAATAGAAATCCACATGTTACATATGGTTGATTTATCTATAATAACCTTCTAGAAGAACCTTGCCATGCTTTTGGTTTGGGATTGGTCTGATTGGTTTTTTTTTCCAGTGTCATTGAACTGATTCCTTTACTCTCGGTATTTCAAACTAACTGAAAATTAGGTCTACATCCTGATTAAATTCACCTTACACATTTCTGATAAGAATGCCTAGTAGACGATGGTTTTTCAATACCTTGCATTCTGTTGGAAAGCTCATCCCATCCATCCCTCTGACCGTTAGTGATGAGAAGTTGGGTACATGATAAAGTAGTGACCACAAGATCTATCCTTTATAAATGCTATGTTTTTCCTTTTACAATTAGCAAGGAACCTGTGGCATCACTGTGGCTTTCACACAGTATGAGCATATTTTTTACCAACAAGACTTTATATCAAGATTTTAAAATCCATTGGCAACCTGGACTGTGTCCATTATTTCCTAGGAACCATGAAAGTAGATATTTTCTAATATTATCATTACTTCTTTATTAGCTGCTATTCTTTAGTAAAGAAGAACTTGCCTTCATCAACTGTAGATGAACTACACTTCCTCCTAAAATTTCGCATTAGGTGCATAGATCTCCCTTACATCTGAGAATTCCAAACAAATAGTCTATGGTCTATAACAGGGGTCAGCAGATGTTTTTTGCAAAAAGCCTGAGAGCATATATTTTAGGCTTCACGGGCCATATGGTCTCCGCCTCAACTACTCAATTCTGCCACAGCAGCATGGAAATCAGCCATGACAATACATAGTAAGGGGATGTGGATGTAATATGATGAAACTATACTTACAAAAACAAGTGGATGGCCGGATTCAACCCTCAGGCCTTAATTTTCCCACCCTGGTATTGAATAATATCATCTACTTTTTCAGACACATTTTATTTGCCCTACTGAGTGGCTTTAAAAGCATTTTCACTTCAATCACACAGTCTGTTCTTCACAACAGCCATATAACATACATGGTTCATACATATGATTGCTATTATGCAGATAAGATAAAGCTCGGAGTGGAGCCTAGAATCTAGATTTCTCCACTCCTTGCCTGGTGCTTGTATTCAACAGTCTTTCTTTATGTAGAAAGGCACACACCCGCAACCTACCATCATGAGCAACAAATCCAATACCCCTAATACTTCTGAAAAATTAAAGGTCAAACAATCTAATCTCCAAATTATGCTTTCCCCAGAGGGTTAGCTATTGATTTGCCAAAATGAAAAATAAACCATAAATATACTCTGAAGACTATGGTTATGTTTTCATTTCCATGAAAAAAAATATTCAAAATGTTCTGAAATGCATAACCCAAGTGGAAATTAATGTCTGGGCTTAGTTTGTTAGCAGAACATAATAATAAGCAGACGTGCAAACCCTTTCACACTGCCATTAACTCTGCCACTAAATCTATGAAAATGTCAGAAGCCACAGTTTTTCTCCCGAACTGATTAGCAGATGGTGAAATATATATCACCATGTTGAACATTGCAAAGTGCTACTCCATAGTCAGTTAATATTACTGTTGTCACTGATATTATTAGAGACAGAAATAATCCTTACATGATTACAAAACACATATTTTGCCTAACCAAGTAAACTTGCATATATGCTAGGAAGTGAAGACTGAATTTAAATACATAGTAACAAGCTCTAAATCAGAACTGTTTGCTATTGATTCCAACCAACACAGAGTATTGGGACATTTAAGGGACCACATTCCTTTTTTTTTTTTAATGCAGAATTTGTCTTAAACTCAATGGGAAAAGATCAGGCTACTTAAAGTTGGGAACATCTTAGCCATCATGTTGTAGTCACACCTCCAAATCTTAACCATCATCTTTTTTTTTAATTCTTTAAGTATTACGTAAGTCTCCTTTTCTCATTTACCTCTCCCCAGTTACTCCCACCCCACAGCACAGCCATCATTTTATAGTCATACCCCTAAATTTTAGCCATGGTCTTACTGTCACACCTTCAAATCTTAGTCATGTTCTTATGGTCATACCTTCAAATCTTAGCCATGGTCTTACTGTCACACCTCCAAATCTTAGCCATAGTCTTATAGTCACACCTTTGTATCTTAGCCATGGTCTTATGGTCATACCTCCATAACATGTTGACAGAGTTTCTGAGATGCAGCTGTTTTTTCACTATGAAAGACAAAAGGAAGGAAGCCAACTTTGTGAGGACCTGACAATTTGCACTAGGCCTATCCCTAATATTTGCAGGGGCAGGAATACAAATGAAAGACTACACATCATAGGTTTAGTGCTTTTCAGTTATAAATACTGTTAATAAATAGTTAAGTGAAGTAAGTTCTATTCTACCTTTAAAAATATTTCATAACTATAACATTTCAAAATGTGTGTAAAGCGGTGGTTTTTATATAATTGAAAGTCAGCAAAATATCAAAGGCAACTGAATTTAATTCTTATTGTACACATCTGGATGTTGCAATGATGCACCTGTGATTTGGGGAGTGAGTAGTTTTCTAATATTGCAAAACTAGAGGTCTGAGGCATGAAATTCATGCATGGGCAGGGTTCCTAGGCCTGGCTGGCAATCAGGGCTGATCTGTGGGGCAACTGGTGGGGCAATAGGGGGGGATTCCCTGCTGGCACCCGCCTTGGCCAGCCTGGCACTGCCAGCTCACCAGTCCTGCATCCCCCCCCCCCCACCATTGCTGGTCACCTCCCTCTGTGAGGCGACTGGTGGAGTGATCAGGGAGAGGGGAGCATTGGCACCCGCCTTAGCTGGCCTGGGTCCTGCAGGCTAGGGGCAGATTCTGCTTTGAGCGTCTGCCCCCCGGTGGTCACTACGTGTCATAGCAACCAGTCATTCTGCTGTTTGGTCCATTTGCATATTAGGCTTTTATTATATAGGATGCTCTTCAATCACCATGTGTAAAAATTACAAAGAACTTACTAAAAGAAAAAAGAAAGAGCTCACTGATTCACAAGTACCTCTGGAACCATGAAGAGAAGCAAGAAAATGATTGCTCAGTGCTACTGAAAAATAATACTTTTTATGTAATAAACTACCACACTCGTGCTGAGAGAAAGGTTTTACAATTTAATTAGTCTTTTGTCTTACCTAAGTGCTTTTGCTTACCAAACCCTCCCCACACTCCAAGGCAGCAGTTTCAGACAGCACAACCCACAAATTCAAATGCAGCCACCTTTCATTCGAGAACATTGGACAAGAGATGTGAGAAAGAGTGTCCCTGCGGGCTGAAGGCGGGTGTTTAGCTACCAACACTGAGTGCTAAGGCCTGAGTAAGCACAGGTACCACATATTCTTTATCAAATGCTGGTGTGTGTGTGTGCCCGGCCGGTTTGGCTCAGTGGTTGAGCATCAACCCATGAACCAGTAGGTCATGGTTTGCTTCCCCGTCATGCCCAGCTCAATCCTGAGCAGGGGGCGTGCAGGAGGCAGCTGATCAATGATTCTCTCTCACTGGTGTTTCTATCTCTCCCTCTCCCTCTCCCTTCCTCTCTCTGAAATCAGTAAAAAATTTTGTTTAAATATATGTGGGTTTATAATTGTTAAATATAAGGGTCTCCAAAGTTTGTGGCCCAGAACCGAGGCCCCCTACCAGCTTTAGAGGTAATATTGCTTGATATTCATTTCCTTACTCAAGGCAGCTGTGAATCACTATTTTTCAGTGTCTATCCCTACCTAAGTCCACTGTGCTTCAGAAGTGAGGGTTTTAATGACACTCAAAGTAGCTACTTAGTACTGACAATCACCACTATTCAAGGTTACTTCAAAAATAATTCTAGTTTCTCACGGGGCCTTTTATGTGGGCAGGGCAACAAACACTGGGCTCTACAAGAGCAAGAGGGAAAGAGAAAAACTGGGCACGTATTCCTTTCAGGTTCCTTTTCTCCAATTTGGTCTTAGCGTAGGAAAATCACACCTGTGCTTTCTAACACCGTGGCACGGGAACCTTCTTTAAATATTTACCCAGTAAGCATGAGTCAGACACCATCCGAGGCTCTGGGGATAGAGACTAGTCCCTCCTATTAGAGATCCCATAGCCATGTATTCCATAGCCATGGACTTTCTGTCACTATTTCCTAGGCCAGTGGTCGGCAAACTATGGCTTGCGAGCCACATGTGGCTCTTTGTTCTTCCACAAAATACCATGGCCTGAGCGAGTCTATTTTGAAGAAGTGGCATTAGAAAAAGTTTAAGTTTAAAAAATGTGGCTCTCAAAAGAAATTTCAGTCGTTGTACTGTTGATATTTGGCTCTGTTGACTAATAATGAGGTTATTGACCACTGTCCTAGACCACTGCCAAGGAGAGTATTCAGTACTCCTTTCTATCATTTTCCCTTTCACTCCTTCCCTTTTTTAGTACAAGTTATTCCCTGCAGCATGAAAGGATGATGCTGGGTGGCAAGTCCTATTTTGCCTCTATAACTGTTCTATAATTGACAGAAGATGCATTCGGTGTTATACACTCTAAGGATGAAAAGCCGGACACCTTTCCACGAGGCTTGTTGAAAAGTCAAAACCAACATTAATCCTCTCTTACTCTCCAACTCATGCTTCTATACACCTATGTGTTGATATAAAGTCGAACAAAGAGGAAAGAAGGGAAGCTGAGGTGCTGGAGGACTTCTTGGAGAAGCTATTCTCCTCTCCCCAAGAATAAGAAAGGAGGGAGGCTCCAAGCAGAAGGGAAAATGACATAATGTGCCCCCTACTATGTCAATTTACTCATTCAGTTTGATAGCAAGTCCCTGTACTGGGAAAAGGCAAAGAGCACTAGGAAGGGATGTGTGAAAAGGGCAAGTCCTGTAAGTTTCCTATCTCCAAGACATATGTAAGTTAGATCTGAGCATGGGAGTAAGCCACAGAGATGGAAACACCACCAATACAAGATAATACTACCTCTTTTTAAAATATATTTTATTGGTTTTTTTACAGAGAGGAAGGGAGAGGGATAGAGAGTTAGAAACATTGATCAGCTGCCTCCTGCACACTCCCTACTGGAGATGTGCCTGCAACCAAAGTACATGCCCTTGACCGGAATCAAACCTTGGACCTTTCAGTCCACAGGCAGATGCTCTATCCACTGAGCCAAACCAGTTTCCGCAGATAATACTATCTTATTGTCTTGCCACACACAGGCATAGGGTCAGGCAAAGTGATGTGATGTCTCCAACTAGGGATCAACTAGGAGATAAGGGTGAGTCAGGCACAAGGAGTCACATGAGAGAAAGACCTTTGTCAGGAGGGCTTGATGGAGGCACCAGCCTCCTCAAACAGCCCATGGACTAAGTCAAAAACTAGGTCATCTGTGATGACAAACCAAAAAGGGTCATGGAGTTAGAACAAATTGGCAGCAGTTACTGAACAAAATGAAACCATTTCATGTAGGATATCAAAGTAATCAGACAACAGGAAATTCTTAAACATATGCATTAAGCAGCCCTGGTGAAGTACGGATGAAGCTACAGAGAAATCTGGTGTGTGCCTAGGTGTGTGTCTTTAAATCGAGTGCTGGGAAGTTCAACCCTATTTGCTACCTCCAAGCTGCTCGGAGTCGTAATAGAAAGTGATTCTGTTTGTCTTAATCGGCAAAATCATTTAAAGTTGGCAGAAAGTCTGGCTTAAATGTTTGCAAATTGTCTACATTTACAGCTGGGATCTCTTTTCCCCAAACTGCAGAGAACAGAAAATTGAACTCTGCATTTTTCTCTTTGTACTTTCTTCTTCTTGCTTCTCATCTTCGTGGTCACCCATTAAAAGTGATCGCCTTTGCAAAGGAGATCAGAAATTGCTTCAGAAAGAGTCTGTTCTTCCAAATGACATTGTTAAGATGGGAGTGTGTGTTTTTTTAATAAATGTATTTCTCCTCTGATCTCTTCACTTTGCAGCTAAAGTCTTTCAACCTGCTTGGGATGAAAGAAGTACTGTAGAATATTGATTTTTTTTTTTTTTTGCTTCCCCGTATAAATTCTTGACAAATGGTGAACAAAAGCTTATCTGGAAGTTTTGACATCCAATTAAAATTTTACTCTCAAGTGAAAATTTCTCTTAAAACAAAGGGGGAGGGGGGACTCCAACTTTTGTGCACTCCTCATACATCTTCATTTCACTGGTGACATGTCCCAGGGCCAGTCCCAAGAAACTAATCTTAAGATTAACTTAGGCCCTAGCTGGTTTGGCTCAGTGGATAGAGTGTTGGCCTATGGACTGAAGGGCCTCAGGTTCAATTCTGGTCAAGGGCAGGTACCTTGTACCTTGGTTGCAGGCTCCTCCCTAGCCCGAGCACTGATCAGGGCATGTGCAGGAGGCAACCAATGGATGTGTTTCTCTCACATCAATATTTTAGTCTTTCCCTCTCTCTTCCATTCTCTGTAAAAACCAATGGAAAAATATCCTCAGGTGAAGATTTATTTTTTTTAAAAAAAAGATTAACTTAGAGAGAGACAGAGATAGAAAGAAGTGTATTTGTGCATGTGTGTGTGTGCCCAAAGAAAAGTAAGGCATGGTATCTACTGGAGTGATACTGGGATCTTGTGAATTCCATGGTTATTTGGATCCAGGCTCTGGGTGGGTCTGGCCACGGAGAGATAAGATACAGCAGGTTAGGAGGGAAGAGTATCAGGCACAGCATGCATGTAAGTACAGAGGTAGGAAATTAGAGGCCGGGGGAAGAGTCCTGGACAGGTCTGATGTACTGTTTAGATGACTGAACTGACACATCATTTGTAAGATGAGAAGTCAGGTAAAAGTCTGCAGAATGAATTGAAGGCAGCCTCCAATAGTTCCATTTTATAAAACATTTGGCATTTAAATTGGTTCTTTACTCACTTTGTTGTTTTTTTGTTCTTATATTTCTTTTATTGATTTTCGAGAGGAAGGGAGAGGGAGAGATAGAAACATCAATGATGAGAGAGAGTCATTGATTGGCTGCCTCCTGCAAGTCCCCTCCTGTGGATCAAGCCTGCAACCCGAGCATTTGCCCTTGGCCGGAATCGAACCTGCAACCCTTTAGTGTGCAGGCTGATGCTCTAACCACTGAGCAAAACTGACTAGGGGTGTTTTTTGGTTTTATATGTTTGTTTGCTTTGCCTCTGAGTCTCTCCATTTATTAGCATCCTCTGCTTCAACTTTGCCTGACAAACTTTATCTACTTCCTTTTTATGCCTCTTCTCCAACTATTACTGGAAACCATTATCAGTAAGATAAAAGGACATTTGGTACTAAACACACTGTTGACTATGTAAACTTAATAATAAAGAACTAGGACAATGATTATAATGCTGCTCCCACAACAGAAGGATAAATGCCTAAGTACACATACATATACAGGCATACATACACATACACATAAATACACACATGCATACATTTGTACACAGGCATGCACAGGATTACACATGCGTAAGCATACACACAGAGAATAAAAAATAAATGAAAGGCAAAGGAAAAGTGATTCTCCCCTTTAAAGACAAACCTGGTCCTGAAAGAGCCTGCCAACCTTCTCACCCCAAGTCCCACAGCACTTTCCCACTGAATACAAACAATACTCTTCGGATAACCTAACTTCAATATGATCATCATTTCTTTACAGCACCATAGAGCAGTTTGGAGTGATGGCTTTAGATTCTTAAGCCTCTGGAATGCCAAATCTAAACACGAGTTATAACGTGAGTTTGGGCAGCCTCCAGAGCCCTAAGCATTCCCACATCCATACATCCCACACGGGCTGTGCTCGTCTTCTCCGGCAGCACACCCTTGCCTCTCGGGCACTCTGCATTTGCCCTGATTCCTGACTGGGTTCTGCCAGCCAGCGTGGCTCACCCTCCCTCCCAGAGAGAGATGTCATCTTTACATTTTAGTTAGGAAGCAAACCTACCCACTGCCTGGAGGAAGAACCAATCTCCATCTTCAAGCTGAGTCAGGATGCACAGAAAAGCAAGAGACCCATAGAGAACTGTCTTCCAACAACTGCATCTAAACCACGAGGAATGACAGTTGGGGAGGGGTGGTTCTCTACCAGGAAGAAACACGCTCTGATACCAGGAAAAACACACCCTGGGAGTCAAAAAGAAGTACCACCCACTTTAATACGGGTATCATCTAACTCCAGGAATATGGGATCTCTCTCGACCCCCCACCTCAGTCTTTCCCTGCTAGGAGTACCTGACACTGCTTTTGCACCTGGGTGAATTGCATCAATGCCAAGTGCAGGCTATGATTTCCATCTGGCAACATGTTTCCCTGAAACCCACTTCTCTGGGGAAAAAAACAAAAAACCTCAAAGTCCTGGAGGTAAAAATATTACCGCAGAATCCCCTTTCTGCATGGACCATGAGTGATGAAGACAGGAGCTTCAGTCTAAAATATCCTGACTACTTAGCCTGAGTCTGTACAGTACTTGACTTAGACAATTTGGCCCCTGCATGATTACTTGCTCCACCCTAAATCCTCAAGTTCATACAACAAAAAAGGGGAATCAGGACCCACTGTGTAGGCAGGGAGGTCCGTGCTGTGCTAGAGTAGAAGATAATACAGCAGCCTTGGGTTCAGAATCTGCTTGTCATATAATGGCTATGAACCTACCTGTTCATGAAGTCTGAAAAACGCTCTGGGCATAAGCTCCAAGGATGGCATCTAAAAAGGGAAGATGGGCCACAAAAGATACAAACAAGGTATGTAGCGCAAGAAGGAAGAACATTTCATGGGTCATGCTAAAGGACAAAGAGTAACCCAAACACGAAGGCATTTAAAATTCCACAAAACTACCTCTGAAAGAATCCTGTTATTTTGAGCCAGAAACATGTTTCTCAAACATTAGGCTTCATTGGGGGGAAATGGTATTACAACACAAGGACACACAGATCAGTTCTCTGAGTCACAGACATGGTTCTATTAATTTCAGAATCAGATTGCCTGAGGAAGGAGTTTTAAGAGAGACATGTGTTTTGAACTTATCTGAGCAAGTGAAGTGAGGGAGGGGGATTTGCTGATTGCACCGGCAATTTGGGGGCTCTTGAGCAAAAATTTTCAAAAACAGAACTTAAATATGTTCATTAGCAGATAAACCTTGGCACCTGGCTGTAGACAAATGCTATTGGACAGGTTTACTTTTTGCTGCCCTCCTTAGTTTTTCCTACAATCCCAAGCATTCCAGAGCTTTATCCGTCCATCCATCATCTATACATTCATCCAATCCCTGAACAAATGTTTACTGAGTGACTAACACATTCCAGGCACTGCTATCTATTGAAGATTCAGCAGTGACCTAACATATATAGCCCTTTCATGGAGTTCACAACCCAAGAAAAAATACTGTTATTCATAAAGTAAAAACACAAATAAATGTCATAATGTACTCTAAAGATTATACAGAGCAAAGCTCTCTGAAATAGAATAAATAGGAAGATGCCCTTTGTGTGCTTAGGTATGGCTTCTCTGAGGCAGTGATAGTGTTGCTGAGAAGAAAAGGATGTGCAGTTACTAACCGGTGAAAAAAGAGGAGAGAAGATGGCTTCCCACAGAGAGCAGAGAGAGCAGGGGGCAGGGCTGGGTCCTGAATGGAGGCAGGTGAGATGATAGAATGGTGAGGGAGATGTGGATGGGGCAGGGCAAAACCAGAGAACAAAGCTGGTCACACCCTGTAGACTCATTAGCCGGAATATGCAGGGCCTCCCAGGCTGGACAAGGACTTGGGGAGGTAATAAACGGGGAGTGATGTCATGTGACTTAGTTTTTTAAAAGATCACTCCAGCTTCTGCATGGATAACAAGTCTGGGGACTCAGAAAGGAGAGAAAGAGACTATTTTGGGAACAGATTCTCAGTGTGAGTTTGGAACAACAGCATCATCTGCATCACCTAGAAACTTAGAAAAAGCAGATTCTTGGGGGCCCCATCCCTGACCTGGTGAATCAGAACTCTGCTGTGGTGCCGTTATTTGTGCTTCAACAAGTCTTCTAGGTGATGCTGATTCACATCAAATTCTCCAAACTACTACTTATAACAGGATGGTGACAGTAGAAATGAAAACTATTAATCTATGAAATACTGTTAAGGATTAACTGGTGTACTCCTATACAACATAGTACTGGAAGTCCTTGCTAGAGCAATTGGGCAAGAAAAAGAAATATAAGGTATCAGAATTGGAAAGGAAGAAGTAAAATTGTCTCTATTTACAGATAAAGTAATTTTATATACAGAAAATCTTAAAGCCTCAACCAAAGGATGTTATATGTAGTCAATGAATTTATTAGTTGCAGGACACAAAATTAGCATACAAAAATCGGATGTATTTCTATATACTAACAACAATATTTCTGAAAAAGAAATAAAGAAACTGAACCCATTTATAATAGCATTGAAATAATAAAATACTTAGGAATAAATTTAAGTAAGAAAGTGAATAATCTCTATTCTGAAATTATAAGACACAAAGAAAAGAAATTGTAGAAGACACAAATAAAAAGATACCTTGTGTGCATGGATTAGAAGAATTATATTGTTAAAATGTCAATACTACCAAATGCCATCTATAAATTCAACACAATCCTTATCGAGATTCCAATGGCACTTTTCCCCAAAAGTAGAAAAACACTCCTAAAATCACAGAAGTCCCCAAATAACCAAAGGAATCTTGAGAAAGAAGAACAATTCAGGAAATATCATACTTCCTGATTTGACAATATATTATAAAACTATAGTCATCAAAACTATACGGTACTGACATAAAACAGATAAACTAATGCAACAGAATTGAGAGTCCAGATGTGAACTTAAGCATATACAGTTAACTAATATTTGACAGAGGAGCCAAGAATACTCAATTAAGAAAATACAGTTATTCAACAAACTGTGCTGGGATCATTGAACATTCAGATATAAAAGAATAAAACTGGATCCATACCTTCCACCACTCAAGAATTAATGAGAAATGGATTAAAGATTTAAATGTAAGACATTAAATTCCTGAAAGAAAACAGGAGAAAAGCTGCTTGACATGGGTCTTGGCAATGATTTTTCAGATATGACAGCTAAAGCACAAGCAACAAAATAAAAAATAAACAAGTGAGCCAGCATCAAACTAAAAGCTTCTACACAGCAAAACAAATAATCCCCAAAGTGAAAAGACAACTAAAAAGGGGGGGGGAATATTTGAAAGCCATATAAGGGGCTAGTATTCAGAATATACAAAGTACTCATACAACTCAATAGCAAAAAAACAAATAAATAAATAACCCAGTTAAAAATGGGCCAGGGATCTGAATATACATTTCTCCAAAGAAGATACTAGTATATGAAAGGCCAATAGGTATATGAAAAGATGCTCAACATCTCTAACAATTAGGAAAATACAAATTAAAACCACAATGAGATATTATTTCATGTCTGTTAGAATGACCATCATAAAAAAGACAAGAGATAACAAATGCTGGTGTGGATATGAAGAAAAGGGAACCCTTTACACTGTAGCTATGTTTGTAAATTGTGGGAAACAGTATGAAGGATCCTCAAAAAATTAAAAGTAGAACTATCAGACAACCCCGCAATTCCACTTCTGGGAATATATCCAAAGATAACAAAAACACTAACTCAAAATTAAATGTGTGCCTCATGTTCATATCAGCACTATTTACAATAGACATGGACACAACCTAAGTGTCCACTGATGAATGAGTAAATAAAGAAGTTGTGTACAGACACATACACACACACACACACACACACACACACACACACACACACGTATAATAGGATATTATTCAGCCATAAGAAAACACAAGGAGCCAGGCTGGTGTGGCTCTGTGGTTAAGTTTCGACCTATGAGGTCATAGTTCGATTCCCAGTCAGGGCACATGCCCAGGTTGCAGGTTCAATCCCCAGTGTGGAGCGTGCAGGGGACAGTGATCCATGATTCTCACTCATCATTGATGTTTCTATCTCTCTCTCTCCCTCTCCCTTCCTCTCTGAAATTAATAAAGATATATTGAAAAACAAGGAAACCTTACCATTTGTGACAACATGAACAAATCATAAAAGCATTATACTAAGTGAAATAAGTCAGACAGAGAAAGACAAACACTTGATGATCTCACGTATATGTTGAACTCTTTAAAGAAAAACCTTCATCCTATCTAATAAAGGATTAATATGCAAATTTGACCTACCTTCGCTATACCCAGAAGCCATGCCCACAGCCACACCAACCAGCCAATCAGGAGCAGATTATGCAAATAAACCCTAACCAAGATGGCTGCCACCACTGAGAGCAGGAGGAAGGTTTGGGTTTCCCCAGCAACAGAGAAAGCCAAGCTTTCCGCCTGTTGTTGCCAGCCTAGGCCACCACTCAATGCTACAAACTTTCAATTATAAAAGATACAGAAATAGCAGCAGCCACTGAGCTGGGGAGAACAGAGGCTTGGGTTTCCCTGGCAATGGAGGAAGCCAAGTTTTCTACCTGCCTTTGGAAGCCTAGGCCTCCACTCTAGGCTACAAAGTTTCAAACAGAAATGGCTGCCACCACAGAGCAAGCAGAAGGCTTGGCTCTGCTCCAGGCTACAAAGTTTCAATTGTAAACATAAATTAGGGCCTCCTAATTTAAAAAAGTGCCTCCACTTGGGATGCCGGGGGGCGTGGCTGGCCTACAAATCACCATAGGACCCTCACCCAGGCAGCCCTTTGCCCCAAGGGAACCCCCACCCTGATCTGGGAAACTCTTCAGGGCAAACCACCTGGCCCCCACCCATGTACCAGGCCTCTATCCTATCTAATAAAGGAGTAATAGACAGATTGATGATCACTCCAACACACAAGAGGGCTGCCCCCATGTGGTCAAAGATCCTGCCCCCATGTGGACATAAGATGGCCACCACAAGATGGCCAGCAGGGGAGGGCTATTGGGAGGGACCAGGCCTGCAAGGGAGGGCAGTTGGGGGCGATCAAGCCTGAAAGGGAGGGCAGTTAGGGGTGACCAGGCCAGCAGAGGAGGGAAGTTGGGGGCAAACAGGCTGGCAGGGGAGCAGTTAGACATCAATTAGGCTGGCAGAGTAGTGGTTAGGGGGTGATCAGGCTGGCAGGCAGAAGCGGTTATGGGCAATCAGGGAGGAAGGAAAGTGAGCAGTTTGGAGCCAGCAGTCCTGGATTTTGAGAAGGATGTCTGCCTGCCCTTGAGGGGTCCCAGAATGGAGAGTGTGCAGGCTGGGCTAAGGGACATCCCCCACTCCCATGCACGAATTTCATGCACCAGGCCTCAAGTAGGAAATAAAATCAGATTTGTGTCACTGGAAGTAGAGGCTGGGGAAGAGGGAATTGGAGGAAGGTGGTTAAAGGGTACAAATGTCCAGTTACAAAACCAGAAGGTACTAGCAATGTCACATACAGCATGATTACTGAGGTATAACACTATTGTATGATATAACAGTTAAGACAATAATAAATCCAAGAGTTATCATCACAAAGAGAAAAATTTCTTGTCTTTATTGTTTTCTTTCTTTTTAGAGTCTATACGAGAAGATGGACATTAGCTGAACCTTCTGGGGTAATCATTTACAATGTATGTAAATCAAACCATCATGCAGTGTGCCTTATATGGTGATGTAGGCCAATCATCTTTCAATAACTGAAAAAAGTTATTAATAGTTATTCCTTACAAATTTGGCAAAAGTGGCAAATGCAGTGCCACTTGGAACGACCTGAAGAAGAACTGAGTAAGTCAGCAAGTCTTCAGTATAAAACACAGTATAGCTGCTGTCCTGCAGCCATTTGCTTGCTGACTTAAGACTTTCTCACCCTAAGGACATTGACCCGTAGGCCTCTTAAAGAGTGGCTGTATCTAAGAGCTAACACTTGAAGTATTCAATTCCATTCAACCAGTCTTGAGTGAGGACCTGCTGGCTACAGAGTGAAACTATGAGTATCAGAACCCTATAAGAACCTCAAAAAGTTTGTAAATAACTCATTCCAGGCAGGCCTAGAAAGTACAAATGGGAGGTAGAGGAATTCTGGAAGGCAGTAATTGTTTTGTAAAAGCTGGTGTAAAATGCAGTGTGCAAGAGAGGAGGAAATTGCTATGTTGGTTCTTAACCTGACCACTATATTCTGCTGTTATAACTGATCATTCTTAGCTCCTTCAAACTCATCCTTCCCCCCAAACAAACCCACACCCACTCACACAGACAACCCATTTAGGCGGAAACAAAGGAAAGAAAGAACACATTAAGTAGCACTCCTCTGTAGCTGAAATGACCAAAAAAAAAAAAAATCAATTAACCCTACTCAAGAAATAAGAACCACCAATTTCATGGACATAGTTTTTCCTATTATCTCTAGTTTAGGAAGATCAACTGAATGACTTAAGAGAGAGAACAACATTCTCAGATCGGGCCTCCAATTGCATCCATCTAGATAGAACATTAGATTTTTGGTGAGGACCCTGGGACCACAGAGGATGTCCAAGGAAGTCAGGGACTTGGTCAGGTCACAACTAGTCACAGTAGACCTGACACTACAGCCTGCTAACCTCCCCCAACTCTTTTTCTTTCCCTCACCCTCCTTCCAATGACTCATTATGCGGGAAGGTGTTCATTTTATTTTAAAAATGTGTAAGTAAACTTCATTTAATGAGTATTAAATAGCACACTGCATATTATTCCGGTTTAATCAAGAGGCAGTCTGTTCAAGTAACTCCAGGCCCTGAACATTCTGGCTAAGGTTTCACTCTGTGTTTTTAACTACTGTTCTACTCTCAGCATTCGATGCACTTGCTTGCGTGCCATGAAGGTAACCATTAGAGGAACTTCTGAGTGCAGGAGAGTCACTGAGTAACCAAGAGAGACCTGCTTCTTGGCAACAGCAATTAGGCGATCTAAATTGCTGGAGTGAAGCAACATCTTACCTCAAAGAGAATGGAGATGAGGAAAAATATACATAACAAAGATCAAAAAAGCAGTGGCAGCTCCTATAATACCATCATATAAAAACAAACCCAGCCAGGCAGCAGTCACTCAGTTGGTTGAACGTCCTCCTTCTTGCACAGAAAGGTTGCTGGTTTGATTCCTAGTCAGGGCACATAGCTGGGTTGTGGGTTTGGTCCTTGTTTGGGGCACATATGGAAACAATTAATTGATCTCTCTCTCTCTCTCTCTCTCTCTCTCTCTCTCTCTCTCTCTCTCTCTCTCTCTCTCTCTCCCTATCTCTCTCTCTCTCTCCCTCCCTCCATGTCCTCAGGTGAGGACTAAAATTTAAAAAAGAAAACCCAGCCCCAACTGGTATCACTCTATACACCGAAAGGTTGCTGGTTCAATTCCCAGTCAGGACAAATACCCAGGTTGAAGCTCAATCCCCAGGAGGGGGTGTGCAGGAGACAGCCAGTTAATGCTTCATTCTAGCTTTGAGGTTTCTCTCTCTCTCTCCATTCCCTTCCTCCCTCTTAAAATCAATAAAAATGTTTTTTAAAACCCCAAACCTTAAAAAGCATATCAATCAATATTCTTTGTTTTCTCACAATAAAGAACAGCTGGCCAGAGTAGGAGTTTTGATAGGGATAAATGATTTCTATGATTTAGTTCACAAACGTTTATTTGTTCTGGCCATTTTCTCTCATTTATTCTTCACAGATCAATATTCGCCTTCAGTTCCACCCCCACAATTTAGCAATCTGAACGATTTTTCCTGCAGAGAAACTGTGACTCATTGGGGGGTTTGGTCTGGGCATCCACAGCAGATTGAGTTTGGGGAAACCTTCCTGTGCAGTATTGATGTCAGCACATTGGCCGAGTTCAGATCAAATATTTACTCAGGGGAAAATATAATTACTTTTTAATTAAGGAAGCTAAGACATGAACAAAATAACAGAAAGAAAAACATGTATGCTTTCCATTGGATCCTGGGACAGCAAACAACAGAAAACTCTTTTCCCGTAAAGATTGCGTTCACAATCACTCAACTGTGTCATCACACGCATTTCTGGTAACTCAGCTGGGATGTGCTGTGGCTAAGAGGGGGTTTGGGAACTTGTCTTCTTTTTAATAGACTTGTTTCCAGTGCCTGCCTTGCCCAGAGAAATCACGAGAGATGGAGTGAGAAAGAGATGAAAAACCAGACACATAGCTAAAAAGAACAGAGACAAAGATACATTGAAAAGAAAAGAGAAGTAAAGACTTCTAGAGAGAGCCTCTCTCTCTCTCTCTCTCTCTCTCTCTCTCTCTCTCTCTCTCTCTCTCTCTCTCTCTCTCCTCTTTCACACACACACATACACATACACACACACACAGCATCCTGTGCCCGGCTTACACACTCCCACCTTCAGCTGTCAGTCTCCATTTCCTGTCCTTGGAATTCTTGAAATCTACACATGTCCCTAAAGCCAGGCCTCTTATGACCAAAACACACCAAAGAGACTAATCCCTCATTCTGATTACTCTGTTTTGTTTTTTTTCCTGGCAACATGACTATACTAATCTATATTATAAATGATAATTCAATCCACATATATTAAACTCACAAAGTAAGCAAATATGGTCAAATGGACTCTTCCTAAAATCCACCGATGCCTCTCCATGGTCTGAAGACGCGGCTCAAATGCTCCAGCCTGCTTTACGGAGCCCTGCAGGATCTGATGTACCACCCCTACCCTCACTGCATCCCTCCCACCCTCCTACCCCAGTAGCCCATGCTACAGCCAGGACCACGGACATGTCTCACTTACTCAAACCCACCAGGCTCTTCATAAGACTCTGCATAAAACCCACCCTCTCCACAAGATCCCACAATACCTTTTTCCATGGTTCACTTGCCAATCCAATCCTGGATTCTATCTAGTATTTTCACTTTAACTTGCCTCTCCTTCCACCATGAGAACTGAGCTGTATCCCTTTTGTTCTCAACTGTGTACCTTGTTAAAAGAGTACAAATTTAGGTTCTTCATAAACCAAACCATTCTTTACTTTCTTTAAACATAACAGGAAGAAATATTCACTAAGGGATATCAGTCAAAATGTTGCAAGTTCCCAGGATTCCTTATGGAGTTCCACTCCCAGGATTCCATATGGAGTTCCACTCCCAGGATTCCTTATGGAGTTCCACTCCCAGGATTCCTTATGGAGTTCCACTCCCAGGATTCCTTATGGAGTTCCACTCCCAGGATTCCATATGGAGTTCCACTCCCAGGATACTATATGAAGTTCCATACCAAGCACCATCTATATGTCACGAACACAGCTTTAGCTCACTGATGTGGGATTTTAAGAGTCAGAATAGCCCTAACCAGTTTGGCTCAGTGGATGGAGTGTCGGCCTGCAGACTCAAGGGTCCCAGGTTTGATTCCGGTCAAGGGAATGTATCTTAGTTGCAGGCACATCCCCAGTAGGGACTGTACATGGGGGCAGCTGATTGATGTTTCTCTCTCATCGATGTTTCTAACTCTCTATCCTTCCTCTCTGTAAACAATCAATAAAATATATTTTTTTAAAAGAATCAGAGCACATTAAACAGACTGTCAAATCTCAGAGGAAAGGCAGAGGAGGGTAGGTGGGGCAGGGGAGGCGGCAGGGTTAAGAGATCAACCAAAGGACTTGTATGCATGCACATAAGCATAACCAATGGACACAGACAGTGGGGGGTGAGGGCATGTGCTGCAGGGGTGAGAGGGGCCCAGGAAAGTCAGTGGGAGAAAAGGAGACATATGTCATACTTTAAACAATAAAGAATTTAAATTTTAAAAAAAGGATCAGAACAGCTCTGGACCAGTGTGGTTTGCTTAGCAATAGGGGCTGGATGCTGAGGGGTTTTGTCTTCAATTTTCAGCCAACCCACTGCCCTGACAACCAGATGATTTGTCTGAGGTTGAGTTCCTTGGGAAACAAGCTCTGAGAACCAGATTTGTGTGCAAGAGGGTTACTGGGATCAACCTGCAGGAAAGGGAAGGAAGTAGGATTAGGCAGAGGGAGGAACCGGCTTGTGATGCACCCCCAACAGAAGGCTCTGGATCCCATAGGGAGTTCCGGTACTTGGATGGCCTCTCAGAGTTTGATATGAACTGAGGCAAGTGGGCAGGCACTTGTGCTCTGGACGACATGTGACTGGATGCTGTCTGCTCCTGCCCTCCAGAGAGGGATCATAATCTTGGGCAAAGTGATCCCCCCAGGCCTGAGCAATTAGGAGAGAAAGAGATCTGGAAGCTACAGCTGCCCACACTCAATGACCCTGAAGAAGAAAGGGCCTGAAAGGGGCGTCTGGGCTGCATACCATAGCACCCACAGCTCTATTTCAGAAGAGGGAGCAAGAGGTTCTGATTCTGTCTCCACTTTTCCTTGTCAGAACTGATGTGCTTGTCAGTGACAACCCACTGACAACTGTGGAACAGATTTCTCTCTAATATTTTTGTTTGTTTGTTTGTTTGTGTTAATTCTCACCAGAGGATATTTTTTCCATTGAGTTTTAGAAAGAGTGGAAAGGAGTGGGGGGACGAGGAGAGGAGGGGGGAGAAATATAGATGTTAGAGATGCACATTGATTTTTTTTGTCTGTATTTTATTTTTTTAATTATCTTTATTGTTCAGTTTATTAATTACATTGTTCCCTTTTTTCCCCCTATAGCTCCCCTCCACCTGGTACCCATCCCACCCTCCACCCTCACCCCCCTCTACTGTCCTCTCCCATAGTTGCATGATTTTTGTCCAGTCTCTTGCTCCACTTCCCACACCCTTTTTCTCCCCAAGAATTGTCAGTCCATTCCCTCTCTATGTCCATGATTCTGTTACATTCATCAGCTTATTAATTCACTTGCTTTTTAGATTCATTTGTTGATAGATGAATATTTGTTGTTCCTAATTTACACTTTTATCTTTTTCTTCTTCCTCTTCTTAAAGAATATCTTTCAGCATTTCATATAATATTGGTTTGGTGGTGATGAACTCCTTTAGCTTTTTCTTATCTGCGAAGCACTTTATCTGACCTTCCATTCTGAATGATAGCTTTGCTGGATAGAGTAATCTTGTTTGTAGATTCTTGCTATTCATCACTTTGAATATTTCTTGCCACTCCCGTCTGGCCTGCATCGTTTCTGTTGAGAAATCTGCTGACAATCGTATGGGTGCTCCCTTATAGGTAACTGTTTTTTCTCTTGCTGCTTTTAATATTCTCTCTTTGTCTTTTGTTCTTGGCATTTTAATTATGATGTGCCTTGGTGTGGTCCTCTTAGGGTTCCTATATATTGGGGTTCGGTGCGCTTCTTGGACTCCTAAGTCTATTTCTTTCACCAGGCGTGGGAAGTTTTCGGTCACTATTTCTTCAAATAGGTTTTCACTGTCTTGCTCTCTCTCTTTTTCTGGCACCCCTATAATTCAGATGTTGGTATGCTTGAGGTTGTCCCAGAGGCCCCTTACACTATCTTCAATTTTTTGGATTCTTTTGGTTTCTTGCTTTTTCAGCTGAGTGGATTTTACCTTTGTATTTCAAATCTTTAACTTGGTTCTTGGGGTGCTCTAGACTACTTTTAGGTCTTTGTATAATATTTTTTCAGTCAGTGTATGCTTAATTTCTGGTTGGTCCTTTTTCATATCCTTGAGAGTCTCCTTCATATCCTTGAGGGTCTCATTCATTTCTTGTAGGACTCATTCATTTCCTTGTCGGTCTTGCTTATTTCCTTATAGGTCTCGACCTTTTCTAGGAGCCTCTTGAGAAGCCCTATAACTGTGGTTTTGAATTCCATGTCCAGTCGTTTTTTTTCCTCCATTTCTTTCACATCTGATTTCTTTCCATGTCTCTGCATGGTGGCTGCTTCCCTGAGTTGGTCAATTAGCTTTTTGTGGTAGATGTCCTACAAGGGACAGTGGCTCTGCCTCCCCAGTTACCTGAGGTAGATATGGGTTGCTCAGTCTTGCTGAAGTTAAGCTCAGGTTAATCGTTGTTAGCACTTGGAGGGGTTGACCTCCAGGCCAATTATCTGTGAAGTTCAGCTGTGCTCAGGTTGGATGGTCGGAGTCTCCGGGCCAAGCAGACAGCATCAGCTCCGCCCTATGCGGCCCCAGGACTCTGTGCCGGGGGCAATGGCTGCCAGCACCTCAGAGAGAGCCACTGCCGAGCTGCACTGACTGCTGGGGAATTCAGACTCTCCCCAAATGAGTCTGGACACCCAAGGTCTCACCCAGGGTCGTAAAACAATGCAGTCTGACGGTTTCCTGAATGAGAGAATCCAGTCGCGAACACTCTCTACGCGCTCACGCAGCTGCGCTGTTCCCAAGTTCACGAACACTCCGCACAAGCTTGCCTTCTCCACAAGCGGCAGACCCCTGCAGCACCCGAACTTTGGCGTGCCCTCCCACTGTCCAGTTTTCACCCCGTATGATAGTGGGTTCCCTGGACTTTGCCCAGAGATGGAGAATCAGTCCAGTGGGACATCTTTGTCTCCCCGTTCGAGAAAACTGGCCCGTTGTCAGCCACCTGCCCTATCCGCTGGCGCACGCGCTCCTACAAACCTCTCTCGATGCGTATCTTCCATGCTGTCCTCAGCCGCTCCTCTGAGTCACATTGTCTTATCTTCACTTTCATTTGTGGAATTTTCACTCGGCCAGCTTTCCAGTGATTCTGGAAGGTGTTTGTTCTTTCGTTAAGTTGTAGTTTTAAAATTGCTGTGTATGACGGCAAGATAGGAGTTTTATCTATGCTGCCATCTTGGTTCTCTCAAGATGCACATTGATTTGCTGCCTCTCACGTGTGCCCTGACCAAGGTGGAGAGAACCCAGTTATGTGCCCTTTACAGAAATCAAACCGGTGACCCTTTGATGGGCAAGCTAACACTCTAACCACTGAGCAACATCAGCCAGGGCTCTCTAACATTCTGACAAAGATCTATCTAAAGAGCTAGTAAGCACTTTCAAAAATAAAAACACAACTCTTGTCAACTCTGTCAAGAGATTTTTCCATAGAGATGTGGGAGGAAAGAGGTTGCAAAAACAGAAAAACTTTAGGGTTCTCTAAGGACAATAAACAATAGCTATACTTCATTCATTCCACAGGCTTCCCACTGAGGAGGAAGCTGAATCAGAATGAATTTGGATGAATTGTGAAGCTGCAGGCCCTCACAGGGAATTGTCCTGAGGACCTATGCTTGCATATGTAGAAACCGGATGCACATTTGTGTAGCTGGATGCAGTTTGCATAAGAGTGCCATGGCTCTTAGGCAAAGTCATG
Source organism: Antrozous pallidus (assembly GCA_027563665.1). NCBI lineage: Eukaryota > Metazoa > Chordata > Mammalia > Chiroptera > Vespertilionidae > Antrozous > Antrozous pallidus. The sequence continues at coordinate 47,001,393 of CM050524.1, read as the reverse complement.
GCACTCATGCTTTCGCTCAGAAACAGTGAAGGTTTTAGTTCTAGGATATGCCAAGTCAGTCTTTCACAGGTAAAAGCATAAAGATGCCCTGGGATTTGAGAATGCAGACAGGAAGTAAAGGAAATCGCAAGTGAAACGGGTCTTACAGGAAACCTTGGATGAGGTGCACGAGGGGAGGGGAGTCCAGTGGAGCTGCTATGGCTTGCTGGCTGTCAGAGCCCAGGGAGAAAGCTCAGGGGCATCTAAGAGGGACTGACAGATGTGGGCCGTAGGAAGAAATCAATAATTCTGAGCCATGAAACCAAAAAGGCATTGAGCATCTGGATGGTGAAGCAGACCTGGGCGGGGGGAGGAGGGGAGAAACACCACCTTATGGTGTGTACCATATCTGCCAAAGTAAACAAATAAACAAAAAACATACAAGCTACTTGCTGCACCTGCTGGGAAGGGAGGCCCTGGAACTACCCGCTAAAAATGTGTAAGCTCTCACTAATATTGTCCTTATTTCCCATGCTGTTTTGAGTTATTTTAGTGACTATAAACATTTTAAAGGTTTCATAGACTCATTTAGGACGCTTATTTCAAACATGAGGTCCTGAGATGTGACTTCTACCATGTGGGTTTTGAATGCTTAATTTCTATGGTTAGATAGAAGCTACTATCTGAACATGGATTTTGTTTAATGGACACCTGTGCACTTGATGGCAGCTTGCTGAAATGTCCACAAACTTGTGGAACTTGACAGTGAGTGTGAACCTCTGTTCCAGCTCCGTCATTTATTAGCTGGAGATCTTTTCAAATCCCCTTAATCACAGTAAGACATAGCTGTTGCGTCTGTTAGTTATATAGGAATGAATATAAAACAGACCCCATCCATCTTGCAAAGATTTCTGATTCGAAAGAGATTTTGTAAGTGAAAGTAGCTTGCAAACTTTAAGATCCAATATACACATAAGGAATTATTACGAGATGTGTAGAGAACATAGGAGTCTATTATAAGAAAGAGCACAGAAAACATTCAGTAAAACTGGTGAGGAAATATTTGAGATATAAGTTCATTTACATTTGGCCATTTTTCACCCTAGTAATAAAAGCTACCACAACATGAAACATAACAATAAATGAAACGCTTTTGATGCTCAAGATAGCATTGCAAGGCAGCCATGTCGAATGGGCTATGAAATAAAAAGAAGTCAATATTTACCCAGTGGGCTTCATATGGGCTGGCCTGTCCTAAGGATTTCATATATGTTAACTCATTGAATCCCCACCATAACTATAGGACAAAGGTATTATTTTCAAACCTACATTATAGATGAGAAATCTGATGCTCAGAGAAGTTACATAATTTATCCAAGATCAGACAGAGGAATTGTCAGAGCCAAGAGCTGTGTCCATGTGGTCTGGCTCCTTACCCAACTTAGTGACTACTGGGGTGATGGACAATATCAACACTAACCTGGAAAAGGTGCAACCATGGAAAAAAGAGAAGGAAGAGGTCAGGTAAAGAAAATATTTGTAACATACGATTGTGCTTACTGTTTTTATCTGTCCTCTTCCAAGTATATGAAACTATGATTAACATCAAACCCCTAGTCTCCAAACAAATGGTTCAATGACCAGGAATCCATCCTCATAAAGAGACAGGTAGATTTGTCCTTGGTGGTTCAGCTGCTTAATCTCAAACTGACCAATTCCATTTCAGTCTTTCATTACCAAGGACCCAATTCAAACCAGGGGTAATGGCCAGAGTGGTCATGCCAGCTGTCTGCCACCAGAACATCTATGGCAACCACCCTAGAAAAGGAAATGACCTTGGAGCTTGGGCCATCTCCTCTCTCTCAGAAGAGAGATAGCATGCACAACAGCCATACCAATGAGTCGGCAGTCTGTGTGATAACAATCTCCATTCTCCCACAGGTCAGAGCATGATACTAGGCCATTCAGGACAGACAGGACAAGTCACATGCCCTTTGAGCTTATGTGACCACAGGCGGGGGAAATGGTCATTTTGAACTGCTTGGCTCCTGCCTAAAGAATATTTACTCTTCGAACATGAGCACCTTCTCCGTGCCAGGCACTATGTGAGACCCCAGGACACAGACTAAAGATGACTCAGTCTCTGCGTTGAGGAGTTCAGAGCATAGCAGGGCAAGGCAGGTTTCCAATCGTCACTTGGGGTGAATGCTGTAAGAGAGGACGAAAGAGAAATGGAAACATAGAGGAAGAAGAGAGTGGAAGATGATGAATAGTCAGGAATTATTTTTGAGAATGATGGATGGGATTGGGGTTCAACCAGCTAAAGGTGGGAGGGAGAGAGGAATGACCCTCAGGATTTCTAGCTCTCAGACCAGGTCAGGCCAACATAAAGAAAGACTAACTGACCTTACTTGTCAAAAGCCCAAAGTGACATCTACTGTTAACGCTATCTGTTGGCTGTAGTAGATGTTGATATATACTGGACTGACATTAAGCTTTATCTAAACAAACTTTGGAAATTTCAAAGTAGAAGACCATCTGGATATGATGGCATCCTTAACCTAGAAGAGGTTAAACTATATGAAGTTTGAGGTCAGACTGCCTTGGGGGTAAAGCAGTAGCTTATCTTAGTTAAGACTCAGATTTATTCTAATTTAAAATGGAAATAAAATAGTACCTATATCATAGATACTGCTTTGAGGATTAGAATATATGCTGCACACACTAGTAGTGGAATATAAACTGATATATTTAAAAACTGAATCATTTTTTTTGTTTTGTTTTGTTTTTAAATATATTTTTTATTGATTTTTTACAGAGCAGAAGGGAGAGGGATAGAAAGTCAGAAACATCGATGAGAGACATCGATCAGCTGCCTCTTGCACGCCCCCTACTGGGGATGTGCCCGCAGCCAAGGTACATGCCCTTGCCGGAATCAAACCCGGGACCCTTCAGTCCGCAGTCCGACGCTCTATCCACTGAGCCAAACCGGTCTCGGCAAAACTGAATCATTTTGAAAAATCAATTGTCAGTATCTATTATGTTAAATGTATGTATACCCTATAATGCAGAATTTTACTCTTAGGCTTATGTACACTAGAAATGTATACATATGGGCTCTGACTGATATGTATGTGAATTTCATATTGTTCCTATTTGCAATAATAATAAAAACTAAAAAGAATATAAATTTCCAACCCCAGAAAAATGAACACATAGAATGTGGTATGTTCACACTATAGAAACTATCCAGTTAAAATTCAAGCTACCAACAGCTACACATAAAAAAGACAGACAAATCTCACAAACATAATGTTGAAGAAAGAAATTAGACACCAAATAGTACATATTGTATGACCCCATTTAAATAATATACAGAAATAGGCTAATCAATGTTGTTAAAAAGTTGGGATAACACTGTAAAGGGTTAGTAACCAGAGCAATGTTTCTCAACCATCCTAATGCCACGACCCTTTTTAATACAGTTCCTCATGTAGTGGTGACCCCCAACCATAAAATTATGTTTGTTGCTACTTCATAACTGTAATTTTACTATTGTTATGAATCATAATGTAAATATGTTTAAGGCTGTAAATTATCATGTAAGCATTTTTTTGTATGCATGCTATGTGTTACTAAAGATTTTTAATGTTTTGAAAGTGATACCCTGCCTGTAAACCTCTCATACTACTCCATTTCAAGATTTGCTATAAAGCTGCTCTAATCAAGACAGTGTCATTAGCAAAAGTACAGACACATAGGTCAGTGAACCAGAATAGAATGACCAGAAATAGACTTACACAAATATGCTCAAATGAACTTTCATAAAGAAGCGAAAGCAATTCAGTGGAGAAAGGCAGTCTTTTCAACAAATGGTGCTCAAACAATGGGATATCCGCATGCGTAATAAAAAAAAAAGAAGAAGAAAAAACATTAGACACAAACCTTACACCTTTCAAAAAATTAAGTCAAAATGGATCCTAGTCCTAAACGTCAAATGCAAAACTGAAATTTCTTGGAGAAAAAAATAAAAGCATAACCCAAGAAGGAAAAAATTGGTAAGATTAACTGTATTAAAATTGAGAATTTAGCCAAAACTGGTTTGGCTCAGTGGATAGAGTGTCGGCCTGCGGACTGAAAGGTCCCGGGTTCAATTCTGGTCAGGGGCATGTACGTTGGTTGCAGGCACATCCCCAGTGAGAGGGGAGGGTTGTAGGAGGCAGCTGAACGGTTTCTCTCTCATCAATGTTTCTAACTTTCTATACCTCTCCCTTCCTCTCTAAAAAAAAAAAAATCAATAACAATAGATATATAAAAAATAAGAATTTATCTGTAAAGGACACTCTCAGAGAATGAAAAGAAAAGCCACAACCTGGGAGACTATACTTGTAAAATGCATACCAGAAAAGTTCTCATAACCAAAACATACAAAGAACTCTGAAAATTCAACAAGAGAATAAATAAACAACCCAATCTAAAAAGTGGACAAAGGATCCGAACAGACACGTGGCCAAAGAAGTTTTACTGATGGCAAGTGAACATATGAAAGCTCACATAGAATGTCCTTAGGAAGATGCCAATTAAAACAGCAATGAGATACTACCATTAAAACCCACAAAAGAGGCACCACCAATAGCTGGTGAGGATACAGAGTAACAGTAACTCCCCCGTGGCTGGTGGGGATGCAAAATGATACAGCCACTGAGGAGGACAGGTTGTCAGTTTTTTACAAAATGAAACAGAGTTTTACCATAGGATTCCACAATTGTGCTCTTAGGTACTTGCTTAATTGATTTGAAAGAGTATGTCCATACAACAACCTGCACAGAAATGTTCACAGCAGCTTTATTCAGAATTGATAAAAACTAGAAGCAACTAAGCTGTCCTTCAACAGGCGAAGGAATAAACAAACCGTGGGACATCCACACAGTGATATATTATTCAGCAATAAAAAAATAAGCTATCAAAACATGAAAAGACATTGATTAATCTTAAAGGCCTATTGCTAACTGGGGGGAAAGACAGTTTCAAAAGTCTCCATACAGTATGATTCAAATTATCTGACACTCTTGAAAAGTCAAAAGTACAGCAACAGTAAAAAGATCATGGTTGTTAGGGGTTGAGCAGGTAAAGCACAGGGGAGTTTTTACAGTCATAAATCTATTCTGAACATAATGTAATAGTGGATACATGTCACTATGCATTTGTCAAAACCCATATAACTTTGCAGCACAAAATGGGACCCTAATGTATAGAAATTTTTAACAAATCATTTAGAAGGTTGTGAAATCCCGGGATGGGATGCTAAAAGTAAAAACACAATCTAACTGTATTACAAATGTATGAAACAGTCTCATGGCAGGTGGAGGAAAACAGTGCTGAGCTAAATAACTGTGGGAATGACTGGGGTCCGTAAGACTAAAGGCAATAGAAACTGTACATAAACACTGTACTCTAGTTGATAAATATTTTTCCCTCAGGGGTACAGATCAGCAATTTTGATGGCACTGTAAATGTATATTGGCATTGAACAATTTAAGAAAATGAATGGCAGATGGTGGGAGCCAGGTTTCTCCCTGTGGAACTAGAAGTAACGAACAAGCAAGGGGAGAGGGCCAAAATGGTCCAGGTGGTAATGGATTAGCGCTGGAGACATCAGCATGAATTCATGCTTAGCTTAACACAGATAGAAATGGTTATACATAGAAATAGTTGTAGGTAGTTATATAAAGACAGGTTAGTATACTCACATATGTGTCCATGCTCTGACAGTTTAGAAGGTCTAAAAGAACAGTAACAAAGAGCCCATGCAGCATCCAGATATAGGTTTCTAACACCATCTATATATAAAAGGCTAATATGCAAAGTGTCCCCTTGGGAGTCTGATCGGGAAACTGGGAGTTCAGTCACTCACTATGACATGCACTGACCACCAGCAGGAAGGTCTATTCTTGCAGGAATCTTCCTGCAACAGGTCTCTAGTTATAAGAATAAAAAAGAAGAGGAAGAATTACATGGAAGAGTAGTGTAGGGGCTATAAATTCTACTGCTACATTCAGATAGAGACATTTATCAGCTCGACAGGCAGTCACTGAATCTACGGCAAAGTATAGGATTGCCAAGGAGAGCTTCTAAGTACAGAGCCTGGGAAATATATTATAGACAAGGCAAACACAGAGGGATAATTTGAGAAAGAGACTTATCAGGAGGTGGGAAGAGAAGCAAAATAGGATAATGGTTCAAAAACAAAGGAACTGTGTCTTCCAGGAAGGAAGGTGGCACAGTTTTTATGCTACATTAGATTAGGGCAAAGTCTCTCTCGCTCTCTCTCTCTCTCTCTCTCTCTCTCTCTATATATATATATATATATATATATATATATATATATTCCCACAGATTCACCTGTGACTTCAGCTAGGTCAGTTTCAAAGAGTTGAATTTAGAATGAAACTTAAAGGAGTAAAGATGATGAGACACGAACAGCTGGGGCAATAGAGGGAAGGCACTACTATCAAGATAAAATAGGTGATAAGACATCTTTATTATAATATTCAAGATTTGAGAATTTTGCTAATAATTTTACTAACAGTGGAAAGGAAGCAATAGAAGATATGGTAAAGATGGGGTAATTGACAGGATAGACCTATGAGGGACCATGAGAGAAAATAACACAGTTTCCAATTGAAGCAGATATCCATGGAGAATAGGGTGACCTCTTTTCCTGTAAGACAAACAAGAGAGAAGCAAAGTAGCCTGATGATGATGATGATGATGATGATGACGACGACGACGATGACAACGACGACTGCAACAAAGATTTATTGAGCTATTCCTACATGCTTTATTTATACTGGATGTCTCACTCATAGCATAACTCTGGGGGCACGTACTATTATTTTCATTCTATAGGTGAAGAAATTGAGTTCAGATAGGTTAAATAACTTTCCCAAACTGGTAAATGGTAGAGCTTTATTGCTTCTCCCAATACTCACTCTCCTCAAATATTTTACACATCATCCCCCTCTTGGTAGTGGTATGTTTAGGTACCCTTCCAGTGCAGAAACCTGAGCAAAGGAGGTGAGGGGCATGCTGGTCTACCTCTAATATCTGTGGAGCCTTGTGTAAGTCATGTGTCATGACTCTCAGCTATGGAGGAAAGATTCGGACTACATGAATCGCTTCAGATTATTTCTACCTCCAACAATCTTTGATCCCTTTTAGAGACCCAGACAGGCTTTGGAAGAGTGCACTATCTAGCTGTAAAATCTCTCACAGTTTTTAAGGTGAAGAATGTGGCTCATTCAATCCAATTTTCTCTATAAAGGGCCAGATAGTAAGTATTTTAGATTTTTCAGGCCAAATAGTATCTGCCACAATGACTCACCTCTGCAATCATAGTAGGAAAAGCAACCATAGCTATATATAAGTGAATGAATGTGGTTTTGTTTCAATAAAACTTTATTTATAAAATGCTGAAGGCTGGATTTGGCCCAGGGCCTGCCATTTGTCAACTTTTACAACTTGAGATCTGAGATCATTAATAATACCTCTCTCCTGTAACTCAGAAGATGACCTCGGATAAGCCAGTTAAACTTGTTTCAAACTAGTAAGCTAGAGACTATAGAAAACAGAGGCATATACCCTACCGTGACATGAAGAGGCGAAGCTATAAAAGTGACAGTAAAACACTGAAAACAGATTTAGGGATAAAATGCAGAATGGCTAGGCCAGCTGTTCTTTCTAGCCAGTGACTATTAAATAAGAAAAAAATGGGACTAAACTGCACCAAGTGTTAAGTTGAGAGAGAATGAGAAAGAATAATTGGCTAGAAAATACCATACTGCACTCTAGAGTTAAGTTGGAGGATTTGGCTTCTCTGGGTATCTGGAAGAACTAAATAGATAATGATATGTCAACAATCATCAAAAATAAGCCCAGACAGAAACCGATGGGTAAGAAGTGGACTTGAAGGCTTTTTCCATGGCTTGTGAAGCTCACGGCACACCACCACAGACACCTGGATGCATCTGAAGTACCCATTTAGACCTTTTGACAGTTCCCTTATAATTTGAGACCCTGTGTGATTCTGGGAATGCCAACTCTTTCCTCTCCTCCAGGGGTTATCAGGTGATCTAGTCTAAGCCAGCCATGTGGACTGATTAGAATGACCCCCAGGCCCTTTCTGATGAAGGACCAAGGACATATTCATCTTGTCTGGACAGGCAATGTATGGACAGGAGGCTTGGAATGGTTTGAGCCATTTGCCATCATGAGGGAAGTCATACTTTGAATGATGCCAAAACGCCAGGGAGGGCGGTCAAGGGATATTCACCAACAATAAACTCAAGAGTCCTAGTGACACCATGGTCTCTGGATAAAATATAACTAGAAGCCTGCCCAACCATCAGCCTCAGACATTGACACAACTAATCTACCCTCTTTATTGTCTAAGCCAATTGGAGTTGATTTTAGTGCTATGTTCAAAAGAGTATGTCCTAACTAATATATAGTCCTTCCTTATTTGTATCTGTAGCATGCCTTATGCATAGAGATGAAATAAATGTTTAAATATGCTCCTAACATTTTTATCTAACATATTTTCTAAAATGTTTTCCTAAAACTGAGTATTATTTGAAAGTGCTATCGCCAAATGATCATCTTATCATCACAACTCATTTCTCAACTATCCACAACTCATTTCTCCTCACCTCCTCAAAGCAGAAGACAGACTGGCTTGAAGGCCTCTGCCCTTTTAAGCTGATCAGATATAAAAAATCATAATTCAAAGTCCTGTCTTCAGGAAAGAAATCCCTCATTCAAATAAGTTCTCTCTACAAGCCTCTAAACTTATACCCCAGATGGCCTCAGAAGCACATTATTTCAAGCCCCTCCCTCACCCCCCCCCCCCGAAAGCCCCAACTATGGCCAAGAAACAATACATGAGGAATCTTTATGTCTTAGGGCAGCAGAAAAGAGATTTCTAATTTATTCAGAAATGAGGGGAAGGGGTTAGAAAATGCTAGGTCATGTTTCATTCATTCTCTCTATTCTATTTTTAGTTTCCTCCAGGAAGTACCACAGGAAATTTTTAGTGCTCAGCATATTGGATACTTTACGTGAACATAAAAACAAGAGCAGGACAACCTATTGACCGTCGTAACATTTCTCTCTTGCTAGCCAGCAGCAAAACAAAGATAATGTATTAACCAGCCTCTCCGATCCATTCATCTTTTCAAGATACGCTGAATTCTTAGCCTGGAAAGATGCATGATGGTGAACATCCATCTTTAATATGTCATTGAAACAAGGCTACTACTTCAAACACAAAGTCATCTTTTTTTTCCTTCCCTATTACTAAGTAAAACTTTTCCAAATGGCATACCCTTCTAAAAAATAGATAGAACAGGCCCACTCCAAAAATATGCATTTCTCTACGTGCTCAGAATATAAAGGGAGTCCAATAGGCCAAATGGAAAGCAAGCAGAAAAGCCAATGAAAAGCAGACACAGGGACCTCAAAGGCGTTGCATAGATCTTGACTCTTCCTTAAGTTATGTTTCGGATGGGCTTCCTTGAGATTCTATGCCTATGAGAAAATGTAAAACACTAGAAAAGGAGGGAAAACAGTCTCAAAGTATAAAAGAGTGTCTTGGGGACAATCTGAGTGGGTCTTTCAGACCCTAGCTGCATTGTCTGGTCTGCTTCTTCTTATCCTGATCTATTCATCCCTCAGCACATCATACTAGCTTTTTCTCTTCCAAGGGTAAGCTCATCTTCAAATGACACTTTCCTCTGGTGCCCAGGGGGCTTGAAATCCCATTACTATTATACTTGTATTGTGTTTTCCTTCCTATGGGAACACGGGGGGAACACTGTCATAACCATTATTCTAAGCAAAGAAGGCCAAAGGCCAAGGTGCTTTTCTTAAAAGATATCTGTGTGCTTTCTTTGAGAAAGAAGAAATAACATTTGCAAATGCCCTGCTGTAAATTCCCTTGTATGGGAATCCTATCTGCTTTATTTTTATTTTTCCTTAAATACATTAGAGTAGAACTTTCTCTTTCGTATCCCAAGGAAAGCCATCCAAAGTCATCACGGGTCAAAGTCATGACTGGATTAGGGAGAGGTTAAAATCATTTCCAAGAGCCTACACCTCGGACACCAAGAACATTGTAAAAAGTCCAGGATGTCCCTCTTCTCTTGCTAAAGAGATTAACTACCTAGAGTCCTGGATGTGAGACTCCCTTCTGTCTTTTCCAGTTCCCTGTCACTGAGGAGCACCCTAACTTCAGGACCCTGGGCCTGTGGAATTATTGAGAAGACTCACGTTAGGGGAGAAAGCTGGAAGAATTTGAAGCATTACCCCAATACTTTGTGAGCAGTTTTCTTAATGGTGAATAAGGAGCCATGTGGAACCGTTCACTTCCCTGAAATGTCCATTCACCCTGTAAGTAACATAATCAAAGAGTGATCTAGTTCAGAACGTGTAGGGACCTTAAATTTGGCTTGGAATGCTCGAGGCTAACACCTCTCTTGATTAACTATATCTCTCACTTCAGCCCTGCTAATGACCATGTACTTATCTAGACTTTGCAGAACTCCAGGACAGAGGACAAAGCTTCTTTAGTTGCTCTTATGAAAGACAAAATGGTGTGAATATAGCCTTTTCCAATTATAGCTCTGTCCATCCAGTAAAATCTGTATATGTCTATTTTTTGGAAACTTTTTGAAAGGTCAAGTTAACTGTTAGTAGTAATCTTTTCCCACTGTAAAACAGAATATGAACCAGAACAGCTAGAAGTTTTAGAAACTCCTTGCAAACAACAGTTGAGGAGAATGATAATGTTAAATTCTATTAGCCTCGCCTGCTGACTTGAAGCACCAGCCTACCTTGAAAATCCAAATAAATTAACATTATAACAAAGTTAAACAGCTCCAAGCACACTATGCTGGTGAGTTGCTGACATTTGAGATGAGGTCATATCCCATTGCAGTTGGATAGCTAATTTCCCCCAAATCTGCAAAGAACCCTGTGTCCCAGAGCCATAAATTGGGGGGGGGGGGGGGGGGCTGATTTGTAAGCAGGGTATGGAGTGGGGAGCCAAGTTAAACATTAAACAAAGATATGAATGGAATTACTTTGCAGGTTCACCAACTGGGCAGCAGAAAAAAGTGGGAAGGAATTTTCTACTACTATGAAAACCACATTGAGCAAAGAAGTGAAACAACATTCTGGTAAATCACCTTTATTAAGAATCTGTGACATGTTCAACACAGACCAGGTTATGGGACAATAAATTTGACCTAAACTTCCAATGTCAAGGATGTGAAACAAGAACAGTTAAATACTTTGTTATCCCTACCACTGACAATCCCCTCCCCCCAAATGGCTTTCTACCACCTCTGCTTAAGGAGATAGCATTCAATTGTCAAATCCAGTGACTTCTGCTCTTAAGTAATTGTTCAGGCTAATAACGAACCCAAACAGATCTCTCTCTCTCTCTCTCTCTCTCTCTCTCTCTCTCTCTCTCTCTCTCTCCCTCCCTCCCTCCCTCCCTCTCTCTCTTTCACACACACACACACACACACACACACACACACACACACTCCTATTCAACATTTTATTCTGTATTCATAACATTTCAATTATTTTTCTTTGGCCACTGTTATCAATGGGCACACAGCTTAACTCAACATCTTCCAATTTTTTCCATATAAATATTCCATCTACATATCTACTATTTTAAATCGTTTTCCATGCTTAAGGACACATGGCAAGTATCTCACATTCACACATGTATTTGCATACATGCATACTCCTTCTTCTCCTTACAAGAAATGGAGGAACTTCAAACCTGAAGATAATGGAGAATGACGAATCTTTCTTTTCTCAATTCCGCACTGATCTCTTCATCCCCGCAAATAAAACAAGTATCAAAGTTGGTTTCTTTAGTTGCTCTCATGAAAGACAAAATGGTGTGAGTGTAGCCTTTTCCAACTATAGCTCTATGTTAGAACCTCCAATGTGATCTTCTAAAGAATATTAATATCTGGGCCTCATACTGTGAGATTCTTATGTAATTGGTGGAGTGAAAGGGGTCTTGAATTCACCTGGCTGGCATGGTTCAGTGGTTGAGCATTGACCTATGAACCAGGGGATCACAGTTCGATTCCTGGTCAGGGGATATGCCCAGGTCGCAAGCTTGATCCCCAGTGTGGGGCGTGCAGGAGGCAGCCAATCAATGATTCTCTCTCATCATTGATGTTTCTTTCTCAGTCTATCCCTTCCTCTCTGAAATCAATAAAAATATTTTTTTTAAAAAGTGTCTTAAATTTAAAGACAGATGGACTTGCATTTGTCTTGAAATTTAAAGTCCCTTTCTATCACTGTGAATTATATGCTCTTAGGTAAGTTACCTAAATTCTCTGCCTCTGTCTTCTAATATGTAAAATGGAAATAGTATTATTATTGAGAGGATTATATATAATATATGTAAAATGACCAGCATACTCCTTAAATTGTATGCTTCCAAAAATGGCAGCTTATCATTATTCATATTCACAATTCTTCAGGTTTTCTGATGGTAAAACAAAAACTACAGTAAAAATAAATAAGGAAGGAAGGAAGGAAGGAAGGAAGGAAGGAAGGAAGGAAGGAAGGAAAAAGAAAGAAAGAAAGAAAGAAAGAAAGAAAGAAAGAAAGAAAGAAAGGAAGAAGGAAGAAAGAGAGAAACCCTGAAGTCTTTAAGCAGACTAACACACTTTAAAATGCCGTGCTGTTTAGTATCTATATCCATAAAAACCTGTGTAGTATCTGAAATACTATTGTGACATCTTAAAGAGGTAACATATCTTGGTGCTAAGCAATGATGCATTCTGACTCTTTCCTGTCCCACATTTCTTTTTATTAAATGTCTTGATCTAATTTAAAACAAACATATTAACTGACTGGGTTATTACATAACCAATATTTTCAACCACGACAAACAGCTCTTTGGAAAGCTCCTTCATGTTTATTTAAGAGTAGAGCATCACTTCTGTGTAAATGAAGCCTGAAATCCGTGGTCTGTTGTATAATGGTGCTGTTTCTTATGTTTATTTTCCCAAGTTACATACGAAATTACACTGTACACAAATGTGAGTAGACAGAAACTGGATGCATTACCAAGATCCCATTAAGTCGTTATGGTCTGATAGTCCTCAGTAGCATCTCATTGGTGGGGTGTCTTGTGACCAAAAGCCAACAACGCAAAATGTGTGACTGCAAAACTCAAATATAAACAGGAAAGAGAAAACCACGTGCACATGTGGTGAACCATTTTTTCATTTCAGTGCATTAACCTGAATTATTAACCAAGTGTTTTTTTCTCGAAAGCAACCCCACGTCTCTACGAACACATCCCGGTGGTGGGAGAACTCCCAAGAAAAAAAGATGTAGAAGGAGGTACACTGGACACATCGAGGGTCCTTCTTCTACAGGAGCATGGCATAGTCTCTTCCTTTTCCCAGAAAAAGGCCTGGTCCGGTTACTAAAAAGGAAGGGAAGGTATTGCTGGGACCTGGAGTGTGAGCACTCCAACTCCTGAGAAAGCAGGCAAAGGAGAGAGAGCAATTATTTCCATGCTCAGTCTTCTTGTTCCAAAGATATTGGAAAGAATAAAGGAGGTATTGGGAAAAGTGCCTGGAGGCACCACCCCAAATGTTTTCAATTACTATTCTGAACATTCATTAACCATCAAAAATATGCCACGCTGAACAGGCTTTGGTAGATATCAATCAAAAGCACATTTTCTCACAAATGAATAGGGCGGGGGGTTGGGGGGGGATGCTCAAGACCGAGTTCTGGCATCTTTGTTCCTCCAGATTCTTTTCTCTGGGAAAATATCACTTGAAATTGCTGTTTATGCTCATAATAGTCTAGTGCCTTTGAGGGCTTTACTATTTAAAGTGTGCTTAATGTACAGTCAATGGACATGGAAAGTTCGTGCTGATTATATGCAGCTCAAAGGATTTCAAAACACCCCCCTAGAAGCCCTTCCACTCTCCTCAGAATTCCCATCTGAGTTTCCTGGAGGCTGATTTTCCACAGAGCACTATGGAGACTCCTCTTGGAAATGGATTTCCCACAGATCTGGGCTACATCAAAGCAGAGCTCGCTGATGTGAGAGTGACCTGTTACCTCTGAACTTCCATGGAGAACAAAACCCACCCACTCCCTGGTATTGGAAACGTCACACCAGGCACCAAGCCCTGTTCTCAGCCTTTCCCCCAATCTTTCAGGATCGTATTTTTCTTGTGATTTCTTTCATTCCTCGCATGTTGTTGTGCTTCTTTGGGAGGTCCCTGGCCTTGTCACTCGGAATTTCCACCAAATTCAATGAACTCATTTGGTGCGTAGCTTCTTTTGTCCTCTCTCTGGCATTTGATAGGGTTAACTCTTAACTTCGTTTCTCACACTTCTCAGTCTCCTTCCACATGTGGCTGTCCCTAGGGGACCCACTTCAGCTCTGTCCCATTTCACCATGAACTTCCATTCCTTCTGGGAGAGCTCAAACATTCTTTTTTTAAGACTTTTTAATTGAGCTTTTTAGAGAGAGAGAGAGAGAGAGAGAGAGAGAGAGAGAGAGAGAGAGAGAGAGAGAGAGAACATCCATGTGAGTGCAAAACACTGATAGGTTGCTTCCTCCATAACCCCCTACCAAAGATTGAGCGTGCAGCCTGAACATGTGCCCTGACCAGGAATTGAACTGGCAACACTTTTGGTGCAGGACAACGCCTACACAACTGAGCCACACCAGCCCCAGGGAGAGATCAGGCTAAGAGTAAGGGAAAAGCAAAAGGATGGAGAACCACTCTGCATTTCAGATAAAGGAGCAGAAACCTTGAAACTTTACTTGGATGCCACCCCTATATTGTTCTGCAAAATAATGGGTATTATAAAGCAAATACCTACAGAGGTCCAAGAGTTAAGTGAGCAACTCTGAATGGGGACCATGGAGGTGCAGCACCCCCGCCCCCTTCATAAGGCCTAGCACTGCACTGTCTCAAATACCCTCCACTACCCGGTGGCATCTGTCTTGGCTCTTTTCCTACTGCAATACACTCTGCAATTCCAATATAATGGAGTTCCTGAAAGTTCCCTTTGGGCCAATATGTCACACGGTATTGGATCTGGGCAGGTCAAAAACGAGTTCTAATACCTTCTTCTCCAGCTTCCACACAGCCTGTTTCCTCACCGACTTCAGATCCTTGTCCAAGAGTCAGTGTCCAGGCACCCTTCCCTGACCTCCCTGTTTAAAACCACTAGCCCTTTGCTCCCAGCAATTCCCTTCCCTGCTTTCCTCTCTCCATGGCACATACCATCTGACACACTATCGTTTTCACTTATGTATTTGTCTCTTCTTTCTAAAATACAATCATTGTTAGGGTAGAGATTTTTGCCCTTTTTTTTCCCCACTGTTCTATCTACAGTACCTAGACTAGTGCCTGGCTTATAATAGACTAGAGGCCTGATGCACAAAATTTGTATAAGGGGCTCAGCCCTCACAGCTGCGGCAGCTTGCCTGGGCCCTTGCAGCCCCGGCTTCATTTGGAAGGTCGTCCAGAAGGACATCTGGTCTAATTAGCATATTATGCTTTTATTATTATAGAGACTCAGTAATGTGTGAGTCAGATGAAAGGTTATTCCTTGATGACTAGATGTCAATAGTCATCTGTTGTATGTACTTTACAGAGCACAACGGGGAGCATGCTCTGACCATCTAGGTCTTTTAGCAGCTAATGGGAGAAGGATAGGACACAAGTAGCCCGAAGGGCCACAAGATTAAAAAAGTAATTGAATCCACACATCTTTCATGATAACAAAAGTTCCCCCTAGACCTCTCCTGATAATGTCACCAGCTGCTTCTTAAGGTGACACAAGTCAAGGGAATGGAGAAGAGGGGAGGAGACAAAACCTATACAATTTTTTTAATGGTTTGCTTCCTCAAGATGGAATAAAGATACTGCCTAGCCTACCACCATGGGACAGCAGCCAGCTTGAAGTCCGTACCTGATGTTTAAGATTTTGCACACCAGACTACCTTCTCTGGAGAAACCCTGCAGAGAACTCAGGACTTTCAGGTGGGGAGGGAACCAGAAGTGGGTCGATGAGTGGAATGATGGCCAGAAGGTGAGTAGAGAGATGCCTTTTAGTCCCAACCAGGCTGTGAATCATGCTACCCGCTGTGCTCTGTAAAGTACATACCTGTATTGTGGTAGTACACTTACTGTTACTCTTGCTGAAATCATTATTTCATTTGACAAGTTAAGAATACCTACCAGGTGCAAAGCATTGTGCCAGGTGCCATAGGGGAGAGAATCAAGTCCCTGCCCACAAAAACTGAGTTACTGTGAGGAATGTTGAAATTGCTGGCCTTGCGTGAGCCTCTGAGTTTTACCTGGGTCAGGGGACCTGTGATGCAATCCCAGACAGGAGAACCGTGCCTTTCATATCTGCACTGATTGGTCCCTTTTAGATCTTTTCTCTGTAGTTGCATGCCTCAGGAATGCTAGAGACAGCTATTGTATCGTTATTTTGTTATAAGAAAGCCATATATTAGAATCAACTCAGGTCTTGCTGACTTTTTGTGACCCTGCCTTCTGTAAAATTAACACAATTACAGACATGCCTCATTTCATTGTGCTTTGCTGTATTGTTCTTCAGAGATATTGTTGCCTTTTTTTTTTTTACAAACTGAAGGCAAGACTCTCCACGAGCAAAAAGGTTACGACTTGTTTTATTGCGATACTTTCTTTATAGTGATGGTCTGGAACCTGCAACATCACCAAGGTATGCCCCGTATGGTATTAAGCACTCCCAAGTGTGTGCAAACCATTATATTCACTTTGCCCACAGGCAAAATAGCCCAATAGGTAATCTGCCATTTTATAGAAAGGTGGCATAGCCCCATGCTTACCATCTCCCCCCAAAATGAGACTTCCCACCAAGTAAAACAGGTCACATTTGAAGGAATTCGTTATTAGAACATTCCAAGCAAACACAAGAAAGATGGGAAAGTGTTGACTAAGAACCATTTTGAATAAAGAGTTGGGTGGGTGGAAAAGAACAGCTGAAATCCTAACTTTGCTGATTGGTGAAACATTGGAGGCCAGAGTCAGGAATCAGGGTTACCAGGAGTTATAAGAAGTCAATACCATGTTGACATTCACATGGAAGGTACTGCTTGGAGTGCAGGAGGAGACCATGATAAGCCAACGTCCTTAGTTTGGAGCAGTTTGGAGCACTCTATTTTGAACAAGTCAGCAGATAGAAGGTAAAAGAAGGTAAAGTAGAAAGAGTTGCTTATGACACCTAGGGAAATGGTTAAAATTTCTAATTTTAGCCGAAACCACTTTGGCTTAGTGGATAGAGCATGGGCCTGCCGACTGAAGGGTCCCAGGTTCGATTCCGGTCAAGGGCATGTACCTTGGTTGCTGGCATGTCCCCAGTGGGGGGTATGCAGGAGGCAACTGATCGATGTTTCTCTCTCATTGATGTTTCTGACTTTCTATCTCTCTCCCTTCCTCTCTGTAAAAAAATCAATAAAATATATTTTTAAAAATAAAATTTTTAATTTTAAAAATGAGAAGAATGTGTAAACCAGACTATGACTGCAAAGAAACCATCCAAAGCAAGAGTATTTAAGAGATTAGTATTTTCAGTTAATAGCTACTTAGTCCTAATACTAAAGACAAGATTTCCCCTCCAAGGGGGAAAAGAGCCATTGGCACCATATTGTAGACAGGGCAAATATGAGTTCAGTAAATGGAGAATTTCCTGAAGGGAGATTTTAACAAAAGAAAACAGTTGGTGTTTCCTTAGTTAAAAAGTCCTTCACACGGTTATGTAAAACCCTAAGAATTATATGGAAGACATCTCTTAACAACTCTTATTGTCATCTTGGGGTGCAGAGGAGGAAGAAAATAAATATATAGTTCCAACAATGTTTTTACACAAGTAATGAAATTACAGCCTCATGTTTTTGAAATACTAAGTAGTTTTCCACCTGGCATGTCAATAAAGAATCAGTATAATTTTTAAATTTAATTCACAAAAAAGTAAAATGGATCACTTCCTAAAAGATATAAGGAATAAGTACTAGCAAAAAAAAACAAAACCTTATTTTTTATGTGTTTGTATATTTAAGTAACTCAATAAAAAAAAACATGGGATGGGCGCAAAATGATTCCAGTATTAGAAAATTGCTTTTTCAGAACCATCCCAAGCAGTATCATAGAAAGAGGTAGTTGAAGGACTTAACCTTTCTGCTTGACCCATGGCAGAATTAAATTATATCTTCCCCAACCTGATTTCTTCCATGAAATCTATTCTGTTTAGGATGAAGGTCAAGTACCAAGTGAGAATGATTTAGTGCTGCTCTTCAAATCCAATTCCATAATCATACTTCTGTCTCAAAATACCAGCTGAACATCAAAGATGAAGAAAAAAATGCAGCCACACTCTTAAGCATGTTATGAAGCTGGAATATGATCATTTCAAATTCTATCTTCCTCAAGTACAAATAGCACTTTCATTCACCCAACACTGAACAAACAGGGCGGCCATTGCTGGCCTCACTGTTTTTTAGCATCTCACCTTTTCACACAGAGCGGCAACCTCCATCGTTATTTCCCCTTCCTCAAAAGAACTGGACTTCTTTGGAAAAACTGCAGTGCTTACATTCAATTCTTTTATTTCCTTGTCTGCCCATGTAGAGCAGTCACTGACTCCAGAGAAAGTAAAATTTGACAACTGCAAATTCTTCAGAAATAGGCAGGACCAAAATAGCACAGTGGACAAGCATAGCAACTGTCTAGTCCTTAATACAAACCTAATAGTAGCTTGGGATGGGACAATAAATACTATTTATTAACTATCTTCTGTGCAATGAGGTTGCACAGGTGTTGAGGAGGATGAGGTCATTAAAGTAGATGGCCTAAACCAAAGTCTGAGCTAGGCAAAAAAGAAATACTCTCCCCTACTTTTCCCTTCTAAAGCACTTCGGAGACATGTCATAGATTAAAGTCATTCTTTGTGAATAAATTCCAGTTTTAATTAGATAGTCCTGGAAATATGAATTAGCCACCATAAATTAACTGAGTACCTACTATGTGCTCTCATTTTTACTTTGGTCTTTACAAGGTAATAGTGGAAGAATCTACAGTATAATTAGGGTAATCAGACACCTTGCCTTCACAAGCTAAATGGGAAAAACAGCAAAATGTAAGGGGTCATTGGTACTACATTACATAACTTAAGTATTGTGTGATGAAAAGTATGATTCAAAGGAACAGGTAGATAGATGCCACCATGAACTTGGCTGATAGAGGTGGGCTTGAAATAAGGTTAAAATTTCTGGCAGCTTGCCGAAACCAGTTTGGCTCAGTGGACAGAGTGTTGGCCTGCAGACTGAGGGGTCCTGAGTTCGATTCCGGTCAAGGTCATATACCTTGGCTGTGGGCACTTCCCCAGTTGGGGGGTGTGCAAGAGGCAGCTGATCGATGTTTCTCTTTCATCGATGTTTCTGACTTTCTATCCCTCTCCCTTCCTCTCTGTAAAAAATAAAATATATTTTTTTAAAAAGCTCTGGCAGCTCTATAAAAGGAAAAATGAACAAAAAATTGGGGGGATGAGATCACATGAATAGAACCTAAAGGTAGAAAGGCCTAAATTCTATTTGGGAGGCAAATATATAGAGTGCCATTGGCTGGGTACACTCTCTTTAAGATAATTCAAAGACTTTTTATATATTATGTAGTACACATCTAGAGACTGCCTTCCTCTCATTCTCATGGCAATAGACAAGTGTGCCCTCCTCATTACCCATTGTTTTGTGGATTTTTTCCCCTCTTCTTTCCCTATAATTTACTATCTTAACCATTTTTAAGTGTCCAGTTCAGTGGTATTAAGTACATTCATACTGCTGTACAACATCACCACTATTCTTCTCCAGATCCCCTTTCATCTTACAAGACTAAAACTCTGCACCCATTAAACAATTACTGCCCATGATCCCCCTCCCTCCCTCAGCCACTGGCAGCCATCAATCTACTTTCCTTTTTCCTTTTTTTATTAATCTCCCTACTGCCCCCATGCCCAGGACTCTGGTAACTACCATTATATTCTTTCTGCTACTATGAGTTTGGCTTTTATTTCCACTATAATTCTACATGTAAGTAAGATAATGCTGTATTTGTCTTTCTGTGTCTAGTTTATTTTACTTAGCATAGTATCTTCCAGATTCACCCATGTTGTCACAAACAACAGGATTTTTTTCTCTTTTTTTATGAAACTGAATACTATTCCATTGTGTTTATGTATAATATACAGTGGTGAGCAAAAGTAGGTTTGCAGTTGTTCATATGAAAAATAATACAAGAATAAATAATACAAGCATAAACTCTGTGCTTCACGAACTCACAACTATAAACCTACTCTTGACCACCCCTGTATTCTTCTTTATCTACTTATCTATTGATGGAAATTTATGCTGTTCCCATACCTTGACAAATGTGAACAATGCTGTTATGGATATGGGAATACAGACATTTCTTTAAGGCAGTGACTTTATTTCCTTTGAATATATACTCAGAGATGGGATTGCTGAGTCACATGGTAATTCTCTTTTTAATTTTTGAGGAACCTCCACACTGTTTTCCATTTGGATGCCTTTTGTTGTTTTTTTTCTTGCCTAACTGCTCTGGCTAGGGCTTCCTGTGCCATGTTGAATAGAAGTGTAAGAGCAGGCAACCCTTGTCCTCTTCCTGACCCCACAAAAGAAGCTTTCAGCTTTTCATCATTGAGTGCAATGATAGGTATGGGCTTGTCATATGTGGCCTATATTATATTGAGGTAAATTCCTTCCATACATAATTTGTCAAGAGTTTTTAATCATAAAATGATGTTGAAATTTGTCAAATACTTTTTCTGCACCTATGAGATTATATGATTTTTATTCCCCATTTTGTTAATGTGGTATATATACCACATTTATTGATTTGTGTATATTGAGCCATCTTTTTGTCCCAGGGATAAAACCCACTTGATCATGTGAATGATTCTTTCAAAGTGTGGTTGAGCAGATATTGTTGACTAAGTAATATTTCATATTCTTCCTAAAATAATTTTTCTATGATTTTTCCAGTAAGCTGTTATGAGAAGATATATGAATTTTTCAGAAGGTCAGGTAATAAAAGGAAGAATTCATCCTTTCTTCTAAACCAGGCTGGGAATATTATTATTCTGGGTTCAAATTCCAGCTTTACCAATTAACAGCTTTGTGACCCTGAGTAGTAAGTTAATTAACCTATCTGGACCTTACTTTACCTATCTACAAAACACAAATGACAATTGTAGCTAACTCACAGTGTTTCTGAGAATTAAATAAGTCAATACATATAAAGAACTTAATACAATGCAATGTAATAAGGGCTCAATAAATGTGAGCTAATATTCTTGGGCCTAAAACAAAATCCTAAAAATAATGAGATACCTGATCTATGAAAAATAATAAGTGAATTTTCAGCTGTGGACCCAATAAATTAATCTCTTAAGCATCTACTATGTACACAGTACTTCATAGTGCTTAAAGTAGTGTCTAATATTAACTCTTAAAATAAACCTATTAAGTAGCTTATAACTATAATCACTCTGAAGGGAAGAAAAGCAAATATGAGGGAAAGTTAAGTAATATGTCCACTATGTCACAACTAGAACTTGAATCCAACAAGGTTGTATGAGTTATAAGACTCAACTTTTTCATAAAGCTATACAGACAAAAGAACAAGAATACTTTCAATATTTTGGTTCTGTTAAGTGGAGTAGAATGATTGATTATAGTGGACTCTCATCAGACACAGAGTTAGGCTCTAAAATCAGATTTTAGGGCAAAAATGAAGTATAGACAAAGTGACCTACAGAATGTCTTTGAAGGACTTGCCCCTTTGGTACCAGGGCTAGAAAAGAGTGCTGATGCCAGCCACAGGGATGAGTCCTAGGCGATGCTGTCTGCCCAGTGGCTCTGACGAGCGGGTGCTGCTGATAGCCTCTTTGCAGATGTGTTTCTGTCATTCAACACTGACCTACTGGAAGGCACAAGGGAAGCTCAGCCATCAGTATGTCCAAGTACAAACTGATCATGTTAAGACATGAGAAGGGTGCTTGGAACAAAGAGAATCATTTTTGTGGATCAAAAACTTAATGATGAAGGACTGGAGGAAGCTCAAAACTGTGGGAAGCAACTCAAAGCGCTAAACTTTGAGTTTGATCTAGTATTCACATCCGTTCTCAGTCGGTCCATACACACAGCCTGACTGATTCTGGAAGAGCTAGGGCAGGAGTGGGTTCCTGTGGAAAGCTCCTGGCGTCTGAATGAGCGGCACTGCAGAGCCTTGATTGGTCTCAATAGGGAGAAAATGGCTTTGAATCATGGCGAAGAGCAAGTGAGGATCTGGAGAAGCTACAATGTGACCCCACCATCCATTGAAGAGTCTCATTCTTACTACCAAGAAATCTACAGTGACCGGAGGTATAAAGTGGGTGATGTACCTGTGGATCAACTGCCATGGTGTGAAAGTTTAAAGGATGTTCTGGAGAGACTCCTTCCCCTTGGGAATAAAAGGATTACCCCTGAAGTGTTCAGTGGCGAAACTATTCTGATATCTGCTCATGGAAATAGTAGTAAGGCACTCTGAAACTTCTAGAGGGTGTCTCAGATGAAGCCATTATCAACATTACTCTTCCCACTGGCGTCCCCATTCTCCTGGAACCAGATGAGAACCTGCATGCTGTTGGGCCTCACCAGTTCCTGGGTGACCAAGAGGCTTTCCAAGCAACCATTCAGAAAGTAGATGACCAGCTGAAACAGGTTTGGTTCAGTGGATAGAGCGTCGGCCTGCGGACTGAAAGATCCCAGGTTCGATTCCAGTCAAGGGCATGTACCTTGGCTGTGGGCACATCCCCAGTAGGGGGTGTGTATAAGGCAGCTGATCAATGTTTCTCTCTCATTTATGTTTCTGATTTTCTATCCCTCTCCCTTCCTCTCTGTTCGAAATCAATAAAATATATTTTTAAAAAAGAAAGTAGATGATCAAGGAAAAGTGAAAAAAGCTGCAAAATAAAGTTTTTCCCAAGTGTTGGCTAGGAATAACTACAAAAAGGAGTGGCATGCAGTGTGTTATAGGTGCTGATCTCTCCCTCTCCTCTCTCTTTTCCTGATTTTCCCAGAGCTAGGCTGTGGGGTAAAGTTTGTATTGGTAACTAGGTAACGTATGTTGGCCCAGATAAAGACTTTAGGGTGCCTGAGTGCTTATGTTATAATAAGTCTTATGGGTTAGCTCT
The DNA here is from genome assembly GCA_027563665.1 of Antrozous pallidus. Lineage (NCBI taxonomy): Eukaryota > Metazoa > Chordata > Mammalia > Chiroptera > Vespertilionidae > Antrozous > Antrozous pallidus. Next base: position 46,978,035 of record CM050524.1, on the reverse strand, counting down.
CCTACTAGCCCTGTTTGAGTTAAACTACTCAGCAGTGGAGCTTAATGTCATAAGTTTCTTAGATGTTAGAGTGATAAGAGAGGTAGAGTTTAAGGTATTGTATCATTCAACAAATCATTGTGAAGTCACCACTGACAGGTACTAATCACTATAATAAGTAGTTCACTTTTATATTTACTAAGACTTCCTGGGATGATCAGAGAGGATATTAGATAATATACTATACTTAAAGTATTTATTATTAGATGTTTCCTCTAGAAAAAGGGATGTTTTAATAGGTAACATGAGAGGCACATGAAATGGGAAAGCCACCGATGGGTTCCTCCACAAGAGCCAGGAATAAACAGCAAGGCCCTTTGCCCTGTCTCTAGTCCAGACTCCTTTGTTTGACATTTGGTAGAATTCCTCGGCAGTTAGAATTAGCAGCACATAGACAACCATAGCTGTTCGTGTTCTCTTCTTTTTGTTTCTTGAACTTTAATCCTTGGGTACTTAAAACTGGTTTAAAATTAAAGTTCTGTGACCAACAATGAAAAAACAAAATGTCTCTGAATTTATCTTTAAATTTTCGGTACCTGGGTCCTTAAAAGTACAAAAGCCAAGAATTGATTCTTTTAGTTTTCCTTGGTATTTTTTCAATCTTTTTAGGGAGGAAGTACTTTGCCATTGGGCAAAGCCCTTTTTCTTTTGAATTGGTGAAGAATCCAGCACATGGAATATGTGGTAAATAATTATTTGCCTTCTTACTCTATGGATAGATAATATCATCATACACCTTTATTTATGTTCAAATAAATTTTGAGATCCCAACTAAATACTGCACATTGAACACATGTTTACCACCATTCTGACTCAGATCCCTACAAATCATAACAGCAGGAAAAAAATTTTTTAAGTCAAAGAAGAGGATAAAAATAATTAAATTTTGAAAGCTGGACAGCAGATGAAATTAGCAAACCAGAAGAAGCATGTCAGCACTGGGGGAACCCCCAAAGAGAATATATACTGGATTTGGGCAATATATACCAATAAAATATATGAATAAAATAGAGAATAAACGACTGGCCAAAAGTTTAAAAACAAAACAAAACAAAAAAACAGGAACACAATTAAATTCCCCAGACCACCTCCATACTCCAACCTCCAAGGTCATCTTGGGCAGGAGTTACAATGGGGCCAGGCCAGCCCAAAGTATGTCCATAAGACACACCAGTACAGTCTTTGCCCCACCAAACTCTAAGGATAGTTTTCTATTCAACTTGACCTTTAATTTCTCTTAGCAATATTTCCAACACAGCAAATTCTCTTTCACTACCACTGGACAAACAGCTAGTTCTCAGCCACTCATGTGGGTTTTGCAACTGACTATGGTATATTACTAGTGTATCTTTTATTCCACAGCACCCTAGATGAAACAATATAATATCCTATCACACATAATCAAATATTATAAAACTAAACAATGGTTCTTTAAAACATTATGCTACACCCATAATGAGAAAGGTGTCTGATTTAGTTGGGGTTAGGGAAAGAACTACTATTAAGTCCTCATTTTCCAAAAGAGAACATCAATAGATAATATCAAAACCTGAAAACCAATCAAGAAATGGCAGTGAAAGCATGTTTTTGTGAACATGGAGGTGAAACTCAGGAGAAATAACTCTAAAAGCTGGAAGTAGTTGACCCTGGGGAGTGGGAATTGAGCTGAGAGAGTGGGACAGAAAAAGTATTACTAGTGTTCATTGTGAATCATCTGTATCATTTTAAGAAGAATTTATACATTCTTGCCGAGACCGGTTTGGCTCAGTGGATAGAGCGTCGGACTGCGGACTGAAGGGTCCCGGGTTCGATTCCTGCAGGGGCATGTACCTTGGCTGTGGACACATCCCCAGTAGGGGGCGTGCAAGAGGCAGCTGATCGATGTCTCTCTCTCTCTGATGTTTCTGGCTTTCTATCCCTCTCCCTTCCACTCTGTAAAAAATCAATAAAATATATTTTTTTTTAAAAAAGAAGAATTTATACGTTCTTAAAATGCATAGGCAGGAATCTGTCCCCTCTCTCAGTTATTAGCTCACTAGTCAGTTTTACATCCTGTCCTTTCCAAAAATGTGCAGTGACCACGTGACTATATCAAGTTAGGATGTCAGAATGATTAAGTGCAAGGCACACTTTAAACAGGTCTGAGAAAAACCCATATTTATATACTATAAACCAGGAGATGACACATAAGTCTATAAAGTCTTTCCCAAATGGATTCTTTAACACAGAGATCTTCAAACATATCTAAAATGAGTCAATTGATTTTTAAATATGATTTACATGCAGCATTAAGGCAATGTGTTCAATGAACATAGCAGAGCAGACTGCATTCAATCTGCCATCCACACTAACACACTGAGGGTGATACAATTATGTGAGATTACTACCTTAAGAAAACTTGAAACAGCTGCTAGTTATATTTCAATCAAAATATCCACTTTTCAAATTTCTTAAAATGAGGCTATCAACCCATTATTATATCACTTAACGCTTATGAGTTAAAATGAGTGCTCGTGAGTGAATTTTCTCACACATAGAGTAGCTCTGAAACATGGATTCACAAGCATCAGGAGTGTGATCAACCCCACTGAGAATCGCTGCGAATAAATGGCTTTGGTAAAGCTAACTGTTAAAACCTGGCATTTACTGTCAACATCTAGCTATCTGTTTTCCCTCCTATCTTCAAAAGGTTGTGTGTGTTTTTTTGTGGTTTTTTTTTTTTCAGATAATGCTTTGCTTGAGAACTTCCACAGCCCTGTATATTCTACAGTTGTTCAAAACACTCCAATTTGGTTTTCATTAAATCATAATGATTTGGGGCTCCTGTATTTGACACATCAGGAGCCCCATTTGAAATGATATATTGATTCCACAATAAAGGAATACAGGTCTAGAAGTTCATGAGAGGCACTCACAAGATCTCCATATGAGTTTTCACAGATTTAGATAGATGCACAGAACTACTGACATTTTGGACACCCAATTTCTGCCATGAATTTGACCTAAAAGGCACTTCTGCACAGTGTCTAGTATACAGAGGGCTCTGAGATGGTATTCTAAAAGTACCACTCTTTCTATATGTTCAGAAAGGTGAATCATGTAACTTTTAGAATCTAGTTTTTAGAAATTTATTCCCAGCATCAGTGACTGAAATCATTGGAGTGACTAAAATTAAAATTTTTCAGATAATGTCAATGCATTAGAATGATGCCACATTCATTGCCATGATATCAATGGCTCGATTTGACTACATTACAATTTTAAATTACCGTCACATCAGTTAATTCTAAAAAAGATATATTTTTATAAGGCTTCTTATTTTGGGTTATCCAACACATGTTTAGAACTACACATTAAATGTATATCATATTTCCCTCCTTAAAAAGCTTTACCCAAGTGTACTGGAGTGTACCATGCTATAAGTGTAGCTTATAAAGTCAACTTCCTAAAGAGCAATGAAAATAAATACATCATTAACCCTGACACCAGGCAATTGTTCAACATTTCCATCATAAACTTGAAGGCATAACTGCCATAAACAATCTCATTTGAACTAAACGAAGATATCAAAAGTTGACATTAACTCCCCTACTTGAGAAAGAAGTGTAATGTAACAGCATCCAAGAAGACACTAAAATGTCTCCCCAGCAGCTGTCAAGTTTGAGGGCCCAGTGAGAAAGTATCTCCCTTTGGAGATACTCAGGAAAGATAAGAAACCCGAGTTGGAGTCAAGTCATTCCTCCCTATATCAACAGCATCGAAGACCATAGCTCTCCCATGTAAACACACTCCAGGCACCATTATTGTGAGAAGAGTTGGCTATGGAAGGACAATGTGCTTGGCTCTCTTACAACAAACAGTCCATGAGCCACAGAGCACCTCCTTAACCTCTAGTCTCTCACACAGGTGACCACTCACCTGAGGTAGGGGACCCCATGAAAGCCCAATGGTCAAGGAAGGCAAGAATGACCCAATGTCAATATAACATTAAAGCCCTGATAAATATATATTAAAAATGATGCCACGTTCATTACCATTAACAAATCCTAGCATTGTCTTCTACATAATGAATGATCTAGGACAGGGTTTCCCATGCTCAGCCTATTGGGATTTGGGCTAATTCTTTGTTCTAGGAGACTGTCTGATTCACTGTGTGATGGTTTGCAGAATCCCAATTCCATTAGCAGTCTCCACTCTGGCAGTCGTGACAACCAAAAATGTCCCAGGAGGTGGGGGAGGGGTAAAATTCCCCACATTTTGACCACTTAATTTCAAGTTCTGGAAATTGCAAACAGTGATTGGGGACTTTGTGAATCTCAGTGACTTGCTTAGAATTGAATTTAAAGAGAATAACAACATGTTTTTTAGGCGTCTGCTGTGATTTAACCTAATTTGAGTAAAATTTGAAATTTACCAGAGGGTGAATCTTTTATCATAAAAATAAGACCATCTCATAAATTTTGCACAAAGTTTCAGTCATTCCTTTGTGTCCCTGCGGTTGGCCATAAAAGTAGGAATGTGCCAGAAGGCAGATTATAAGACCCTGTTGCCAACACAAAGCACTCTATAATTAGCATGTTTAGATTATGTTATAATGAGCATATTTGCATATCATCAACAGATTCAACATTATATGTACAAGGGTGAGCAAACATAAGCTTACAGTTGTGAGTTCCCGAAGCCCAAAGTTAATAAAACTATTGTAATAATCATAATCTGCATGTCTTTTTCCAATACAAACATCTGTAAACCTACTTTTGCCCTCCCTTGTACACAAGAATTTCTACTTGGAGAAAACAGTCACTAAGTGTCAATAAAGAGGCTTCTGACACAAACACTTAAAGTAAATCTATGGGAATGTGTTTGAACCTTGATTTTCTGCTCTAATCTCTACCCATATCTTTAAAAGCCTGTATTTCCTCAGCTCTAACATGGGGTGATACACTTTAGACACCAAACACTTCTGAGACTTTTATACCAGGATAACCCTTGCAACATAGAGGCAGCAAGCACTAATTTCACATTGATGGGGCAAGACTGGCCTAGAATACATAGGAAGATTAGAAAGTATGAAGTTCTGTCATAAAAGTTTTATTCCTTACAAATCAAATTTGCTTGTTTTTTATACTCTAAATATCCAAGCCTCAACTATCTATTTAGAGTATTTATTATAGTATTATTAGTTATTTATTGTTATTTAGAGAAAACTTTTTATCTTTATTTGGGTTGCTTCTTGAATATTTTTCTCTCCCTCCTCCTAAATCCTGATTTCTCATCCTCGACCCTTTTTTCACATATTTTTTTCACATATTTCTCTCTTAGCACACTAAACAGCCCAATCACCAGGTTGCTCAGTACTGTAACTGGACAATCAATGGGTCTATGCTGCCTCTCACTATTTGAGCCAATTAAGCAGAGACAGGTTGAATCATATATGAGCATTTATCCCAATACTGCAAGCAAAAATCTGCTCTGCCCCTACCATAAGCCAATTGCTTATATTGGGTAGAAGGACAAAGATTACATGGGGAAGTAGCCAAAAGGTATGCTAAATGGGCAGTCTGGAGATTTGCAAAGGCCTGTGGGTATGCAAAGGGTGGGGTGTTCAAAGGGCTGCTGCTCTGGTTTCAGCAAGGTTGCTAATATTTCCATGACAATAGGCAGTTCCCTGATAAAGAGGATGGGCTGCATTTCCAGGAGAGCTCTCTCGGGTCAAGGGTGCAACTGCCAGCCAACACTCCTGAGATTACTAGAAAGTTTAAATAAATTAATGCATGTAAAGGACTCAGAGCATACCCAACATTTAGTGGGCATGCAATACAACTTTATTATTACTATGACTATTTTTTATCATTCTATTCGCTCCATAGATTTAAACTTCTTGATCACTAAAACTCTTCCTCACTCCCCTCTGACTTTACCCTTATTCTAATTCCAATGCCTAGACCAGAGCTGGATATAGTAAATGTTTAATAGATGTGTGTTTTGGGGTGTATGAATGAATGAAATAGGGTGGAAAGGGATTCAAGATTACAGCACCGTGAACCAGGAGGCCAGAATAATTTGCACCAAGAAATGGCCCATAAAATTGGCAAAATTCAAATGTGTAGAAAGAAACAGGAGGACATGTTAAACTGAGTGTGGGAGAGGGGAGTGGGGAGGGATTTGTAGAAAGGATGGAAAGAATTTGCAAGGCTGGCCAGGGCCCCAGCACTACAGAATGACTTCTGTGAGTGAGAAAAAGGCACCTCTCTGGGCCACCACAGTTCTGCGGGGGCCTCTTTCTGTAGTGAAGCACATGTTAGCTTTCAGGGTCCACAGGCACAGGATCAGGAGCACAGCCCTCTGAAGCAGCCCTGAGAGGCAGCAGAGGATTTCATGTTTCAAGCAGATGCACTGGACCTGATTCTACTACTTGGTTACTTGGCTGCCATAAGCAAAGGCTCTCCTCACCACCCCAGAACAGCTGGCCCCATTTCCCTCTCTATATCCAGACTGGAAGCCAACAGAACAGCACACCATGGGGTTTGAACCTGGACTCTCCTGCTTACATGACCTTGGTGAGTTCAATTTAACCTCTCCGTCCTTCAGTTTCCCCTTCTGGGAAATGGGGATAGAGATATTTGCCTCGTTGCTGCTGTGAGAAGCAGGTTGAATAATCTGTGTGAGACTCAGCAGAGTGCCAGGTCCCAGGCAGTAGCCAATGAGGGGCCCAGGTACCATCTATCTGGCAAGAGGATGCCTACACTTCCACTGTGAAGCATTTGACAAGCTAGTTATCAAAATGAAAATAGCTCTTTATGCCCTTGGGGGTTGGGAGATTGTATATTCTCACGCTTTAAATTACCTATTTTATTGAGTATAAGAGGTTGGTGCTATTTTTTAATCTAACAAAATACTAATATTAGAACAATTTTGTGGAGCAGAAATTCAGGAAAGCATTGATTTTTTTTTTTATATGTTCGTAACTGCACAGCCTCTTCTCTTATCCTTAGAATTTCAGATGATGACTAGAATTGTCTTCTTCAATTTACAAATGGAGAAACTGAGACTGGGAAACACCGGGGGACTGGCTGGAGGACCCAGAGAAATAGCAGTAGAGCTTCCTGGAGCAGATCAGGCTGTGAGGGACCTGGAGTTTATACAATGAGGGAGGACCAAGAAGAAGAATTCAATGCCATAAACACAAAATTAGGTAGAGTAGTCTGGAAGGGTCCTGCATGAGTGAGAGGCGTGAGTGGCTGAGATTAGAATTCATCACATGCAAATTCAATGTTTATGAAGTGTGTGTGGCCCTGCTAAGTGCTTCATTGGACATAATTTCCCCTAGTATCATGCTTCCTCGCCTCCCAACACCATGACAACAAATCTGGGTGTGATGGTTAGGTTTTTTTTTTTTTTAATCAATGAGGCTAAACTACAGTATTTAGATATTTAATCAAACACTACTGTATGTGTTGCTGTGACTGTAATAGGAAGATGTGGTTAACTTCTCCAATCAGTTGACTGTAAAGGAAATTTCTAACTTTCTGGCCTGCCCTATATTTATGCATATGTATATAGACATAATCTTTTTATATTTATATAAAAACTAGAGGCCCGATGCATGAAATTCATGCATGGGAAGGGGGTCACCTCAGCTTGGCCTACACTTTCTCCAATCTGGGACCTCTAGCTCCTAACCACTCACTTGCCTGCCAGCCTGATCCCCCAAACTGCTCTCTCCTGACAGTCTATTTGCCCTAACTGCTCTCCCCTGCTGGCCTGGTCTCCCTAACTGCTCTCCCCTGCCTACGTGATTGCCTCTAACCTTCTCTGCCTTGGCCCCGCCAACATGGCTTTGTCGAGAAGGATGTTGGGAAAGACATCCAGAAGGTCGTCTGGAAGATGTTCAGTCTAATTAGCATATTATCCTTTTATTAGTATAGATGTTATGTTATATACACATGTAAATATAAATGTTATATACACACATACACAAAGACACATATATTTCTCTGTAACCCTGATACTCAGGGCCACCTCCTCCTCAAGAGTTGGCTATGGTCAGCTCTTGGTCGACTGTATAATGCACAATGATATACACCACAGCCCAGGACCGGGCCCAGACTATTGATAAAGATCCTGCGATCAGTCCATGGGCCAGCATCCCTGCCCCCTTTGTCATCACATGCGGTCTCATGAGTGAGCCTCCTCCATAGATTCTCAGTCTTATGCTTCAACCTGCCAACATCCTGACTGCTCCTCCCAACATGGTGGACAGCCTGGTGGGAATAGCTAAAACAGGACAATCCAGGCCTTGGCTCTGCTCACACCCGCACTCATCCACAAGCTCTCAGCAGGAAAGCTGAATCCCACCGTGGAAGTGCTTTATTTGTGCCATAGTGTTTCAAAAGAATCAAAGCCAGCATGTAAAAATTCATTAGGCTTCACGTTAAAAAATGAGCTTTTCCAGTTTCCTTTGAAAATACAGGGATGTCTGGAAATAACTGAGGGGGGCCGGGACAGGGGTGTGTGTGGACACTGGTCCCTTTAGGAGCAAATGCTCACCTGTACATCCTCATCTCTACCACATCCTTCCTTCTTTCATTAAAATTATCCACTCGAATCCTACAATCTATAAATTGTTTGGAAACAAACAAAAAAACATGCACTTGTAATCCTACCACCAACCAAGAGACAAGCAAGGTTAGCTGCAGGAAGCCACTGGCCTGTGGGTGGCCAGGCCCCCTGGGAAGCCTGGGCCCTGTTCTCCTGCATCTTAGTACTCTTCATAACCCAGCGGGAGCTCACTGAGGGCTTGGCTGATCTGCAGCCTCCTGCTCTCCTGCTCTCCTGCCCATCCATTAGTCATTAGCAGAGCCACAAAGGAGATGTGCAGGGAAAAGACATAAACGATTCATTTTTTTTTTTCCGAATTGTTAGCAGTTCTCGCAACAGATTCAGCGCGAGCATGAAATGAAAGATCTCGGCTGAGAGGGCAATTAGGGATGATGCGGGCCCTCTCCTTTGAAATTCCTTGCAGCTCACCTATGTACAGAAGGTGCTAAGAAAACTCATCATTAGTAGGAGATGTCTTTAGAGTTAATATTCTGGTAGAGAGAAAAAAATTGCAACAAGTTATATGTGTGATTATAAAACAACCTGGAAATCACAGCAAACCGCTCTGAAGTATAGAGTTGATCATGGGGCTGGATGACAGGAGTGGAAGCTGGTTTTCATACTATCCTTCACCTACATTTTGGATGATGGGGCTTAAATGAGCAGGGCACTTATTTCCTCTTCCTATTCCCTCTCGGCTTTTGGTAACCATGGAACACAGTGGCGGAATCCTGAATTTGCTGCCAGGGCCACTGCTAGCCTATCTGGTGCCTGTGCTCCAATTAGATAAGGATGTGCCTTCTAAGCAAGAGAGTGAGTACATGGTGCTGTGTGGTGGGGACAAAAGTCCCATGGACACTTGGATTGACCAGTGGACAGTATTGCTGTGCCGCAGCGAGAAAGGACAGCCCGCCCTATCTTTGATTGGACAGAGCCTCTTGCAAGGGCCCCAAGGTGAGCAGCCGATGGGCCAAATTCCAATGCCAAGCCATCTCCCTGCCTGGGTGCTTCTATGCAATGCCCACACGGCACAACTGTATTCAGCAGCCCAGCCCGAGGCGTAAAGTCGTCTAATTTTGTGTCTATAAGTAAGATACAGAGCAAGGAAGGAAAAAAAAAAAAAAGGAAATTCTTTGGGCATTTAGGAGCTCAACATATTTTATGACCGACCCAGACACTAAGATCACTCACTCATCTGTTTATTCAACAAACAATGATGGAGCAGCTAAGATGCGCCGGTTAATGAGGATGAGAGGTGTTTCAGACACAATCCCTCAAGATGCCAAGGGAGAGGGTGTGTCCTTGAGAGCTCTGCAGGGGTAATCATTTCAGAAAAACATGCTGAGGATGGAGTGACTGGCAGTGGGGAGGCCGCTGACATTTAGGTGCCTGGTGCTCAGGCTCTCTGTGTTTCACACTTAAAGGGATTTTTGGAGGTTCCCCCTGCATGTGCTGCTTAGGAGGTACAAGGCTGAAAAACGGGAGTGAAAACCAATAGATCCAGTTCTTGCACTCACCTATTTCCTTGGAAAGCCCAGAGGCAGACAGCTCATTTAAAAAGAGGCAGGCGCCAAGGTCCAGGATTACGTGTTGAAAAATGTGTCTGTCCTAGAATCAGTGCAACTGGCTCAATTAGTAAACAGAAAAGACTCGTGTACTCTCCATGCAGCATAGCAAACCAGACACAGGAGGTTTGCACCTAAAAACATGAATTCAAGGGGGGAAATATTTGGAAAGTATCTTTAAGGGTCCCATCCTGTATTTTTAGTTACTAAAAAATAATCTGGTGAACCAGAAATTGGTTCCTTATTAACTGCTCTGAAAAAAAAGTCTCCAAATTCCAAGTGGTAACTAGGTCCCATTAAGTTCCAGCCTCCTTTTTCAAATTTTAACCTTGCGAGGATTCTGAGGGGAGACTGACATTAATAGAGCATGGTTGTTCGCCACTTGCTCTGTGATAGGCTTTCTTCCAGCTGCTTTGCTAGATTGGCTTTCTTAATCCTTATGGTATGTCCTTTTTCCTTAGAAGCAAAACAGGGTACAGCGAGTTTAAGTAGTTTGCCCAGAAACATGGAGATGATTAACGGGGAAGCTGGGATTTACACCAAGGCTGTCTGGCTCCAGCATCTGGGATGTCAACCACTGCACTTTCCTGCCTCTATAATGACCATTGCCATTCTGTTTGACTCACCACATTGGGTTCTAATTATTGGCTTAGGTGCCAATCCCCCAGGGTACCGTGTACTCCCTGAGGACAAAGGCTCTTCACTCACTAGCACAGGACCTGCTACATATTAGACATCCAATAAATATTTGCTAAATTCATAAATGACCTGAACTCATGAGTCTGTCTGAAATGGTGTGGAGCCCCTACCAAAAGAATGTTCCTCCTGTAGCACAGGAAATGGCAAGTTGGGAGGAAAAATATTCTCAGTGGACCAAAGCAGGTGTTTGAATGGTGGTCACGCTGCCCAAGGTGCTGAAAAAGGATTCCTTGGGCTGACCCTGCTCATCCAGGTGGCAGGAGTTGATGGCTGAGAAGGGGTGAAATCTCTTGCACAGATATGCCCAGAGCATCAGGGAAAAGGGCATGATGGGAAGTGACAAAATATTCCCACCACCAGCTAACAGACATCTCCCTCTTCCAGGATGCTGGGTACAATAGCAAGATGCCAGCAAAGATCTAATTTTACAACTTCCCTAAGAGTGAGTGAGTGAGTGAGTGAGTGAGTGAGTGTGTGTGTGTGTTTAGGGGTGGGGTGGTGGAGGCAGGGAGAATGAAAACCAGCCTTTATAATGAAAGTTAACCACTGAACCCTGACCAAGAAACCCAGAGGAACAATTCAGAGAAGTACAGAGAACACAACCGAAACCAGTTAGTGCAATCAAAACACAATCACAAACTGCTTATGCTATTGCATTTTCTCCTGCTTTGCTCTCACAGAAATTAGGTTTTTTTAAATCCAAAAACTAGCTTTTATTCTTTACTCTCTGAAGAGAGGGTAGCTTATGACTTTTAAAGCTTTAGAAGGAGTTATAAATGCAGAAAACAGGACATTATTTGCCAAAGTAAGGAAGAAAATAAATGCAATATCATCTCCATGTAAAGTCAAGTAAGATGTACCATTTAATGAAATCGAATTTCAATCATCATTACCCCACCTAGAGTTAAGAAACTCTAACATTCCTTAACTCCAGATTTAAGCATGGTGCCTTCCATACTTTTCACCATCAAAATTATCTTGATCTCTGACTTATTTCTTTAGTATTACTTTATCCATTAGGATCCAAGCAGGAAATAGATATTACAAACAATCTGGGCAGTTGGAAGATCCCTTACTAAAGTGGCTATTTACAGAAGTGGGGGCAGAGTGTGGGGAAACCACAGGACAGTGAAGTCCCCAGGGCCTGGGAACAAGGAGGGACATTAGCAGCCCTGAGCCTGGAGGTGCAGGGGCGAGAGCAGGTATTGGCACAGAGAGAAGAAAAGGGTGTTCTATTTTGAGGATGACCTGGTGGGAGCTGTGACCTTCAGAAGTTGCAAACTGCAAAGACTCCAAAGGGAAAGCTAGAGAAGAAATGCCCCCATTCTTCATCAGAAGCTCCCCATTTTCCAAGCTCAACAAGAGGAAAAGGAGACCTGGCTGGGTAACTCAGTTGGTAAAGCATCTTCCTGGTACACCAAGGTTGCAAGTTTGATCCCCAGGCAGAGCACATACAAGAATCAATTCATACGAATAAATAAGTGGACTAACAAATCAATGTTTCCACCTCTCTTTCTCAAATCAATCAATAAAAATTGAAGAAGAGGGCAAAGAATGTAAGAATGGATGCCAGGAATCAGCACTTTCTTTCTGTAAAGAATCCGATGGTAAACATTTCAGGGTTTTTGAACTGTAGGGTGCCTTTGGCAACTCTACACATCCGCAGTTTTAGGCCAGTAAGGAGCCAGAAAGGACCATAAACAAGTGGGTGAGGCTGTGTGCCAATAAGGTTTCATTTAGACATGGAAATAGCATTCCATATAATTTCTGCATGTCATGTAATATCCGTCTTTAGATTTCTTTCTCATCCATTTAAAACTACAGATATTATTTTTAGCTCACAGGCCATACAAACAGAGGTGCCAACCCAGATGTGGCCCGTGAATCATAGTTTGCTGACCCTTCACACAACCATTCAGGTCAGCTCCCCAGAACCCAGATTAGAGCTGAGAAGGACAGATATCAGATCTGAAGCAACAAACAGAAAACAGACAGGACTTCTCTTTTCCCAGAATTGAACATAAATACCAGGAAAGCAGGGGTCTTGCTGGATCCCTAACGTTTTGTATCAGGTCTCAAATATAGTGAGTGCTCAATAAAAAAAAAAAATTGTGAATGGCCGAGACTGGTTTGGCTCAGTGGAAAGAGCGTCGGACTGCAGACTGAAGGGTCCCGGGTTCGATTCCGGTCAAGGGCATATACCTTGGCTGCGGGCACATCCCCAGTAGGGGGCATGCAAGAGGCAGCTGATCGATGTTTCTCTCTCATCAATGTTTCTGACTTCCTATCCTTCTCCCTTCCACTCTGTAAAAAATCAATAAAATATATTTTTTAAAAAATTGTGAATGCCTCATCATAGGAGTTTCCTATAATTATTCTTTATATGGTCAAAATTGTGTTAATTATGGAGAATCCTTGAAACCTCAATAAAATGCATTCCCTGAAAACATTCCTGGGGCATTATTGTGTGGCATTTCAGCTTTTATTAAACTGAGCAAATCAATGGGTGGATGTGGAGTCCTTAAACCGTCTAAAGGAGGGAGGGGTGCAGGCGCTAGAGTGATGTGCATCTTCTCTTCATATGTTGTCCAGCATTGGGACCACAAGACACTGCGGCCAAAGTCTGGTTCACTAAGAAATGATGCAAAGGAAGGAAAAGAATCCTTTGCCATAAGCCAAAGGCTGCTCTGGGACTGAGTCTGGGGAATCTGGATGTTTGACTACCGATTCATCTTCTAACCAAAATCGGTAAATGTGCCCACTTGGGCTGCAGCTAAACAAAGAATGATGGATGCCGGTGGGTAGGTCCTGGGCAAGTTTGGGCCTTTCTGCTTTTTAGCTCAAGAGCAGCCCTGGTCCTGGACATTGGATGCTTCCAGGAGCTAGACTGAGTCGATTATTGTTTAGTGCCACTCAGGGAAATCCCTAAATTTACACTTCTATCTCCAGTTTCCCCAGCAAGTTGCTGTCCAGAAAAACAATGAGAGGGTTCTTCATGAATAAAAGGAGAAGAAAGAGAAGTGCATTTAACTTGCACCACATTCAACACTAGGGATTTTTACTACCATACATAACAATAACAACTAATGCTTTTATGGCACATTATGTGTCGTGGACTGTTCTCTGAGCTGTAGGTGTATTAATGTATAGCATCCTCCCATCAAACTCAGGAGGTAGGAGCTATTCTTATTCCCATTTTATACCGTATATGGCAATAGGACCAAATTGAATGAACAACTGCCCTTATTTTTACAGTAACCCAAGTTAATTAACTCAACTCATTGGCAATAAATTGCATCCTTGGCCACCTCTACAAAGTAAGAGAAGTGTTTCTGAGGAACTTGGCCAGAGAGGGTTTTAGATGAGGATAGAGACAAGAGATGTTCAAGAGTCTCTCTCTCTCTCTCTCTCCTCTCTCTCTCTCTCTCTCTCTCTCTCTCTCTCTCTCTCTCTCTCTCAGCTAGCAGGTGTAGGATAACACATAGAACCACTAAAGGAAATTGTCTCCTTGGAATGAAGAGGGCAAGATGTGTGGTATTAAATGAGTCTACTGCTTAGGTCTGGAGAGGACTTGACAATTGCAAGTGGGGCGTGGCTGTTTGATTGGATCCATGCAGAGTATCTTCCTTTGAACCAGGAAGCTTCTAATAGCCTCCTCCAAACCACTGTCACGTTCCTTATTTTTCTGGTGATCACCTTGGCTAGAATTTTAGCATTGTCCTGGAAAGATGGAAAATTTGGTAAGAGACCTTTAAATGAACCAAGCAATGCCTTTCTTAGGTGGCATATTCCTTAGTATCTACTCACCACCCATCCTATCAATTCTGATTTTGACAAAATTGGCCCCAGCCCCTTTTGTCCTGACTTCTAGAAAGCACCATGGGGGTGGGGGAGGGGGGTTGCCCCAAGGTCATTATGGATCCACCAGACTTCTTCCACATCTCATAGGATATTCTCCCTCAGGCAATACCTCCCTTGGCTCTATGCCAACCCAGTTGTGGATTTCAGACACTGATAACCCAAACATGCACAGGGATGCGTGGTAGACTTTCCTGATGACTTTAAAGTGGAGCTGTACACAGAATATAAATTCTAGTATTCGTCTTATTTCTTATTAATAACACTGGGCATTGCTCCCAGGACACCTGTCTTTGAAGGGTACCTCCTCCGCTGTGTTGTTTACCCCATTTACTTCTTTCTACCTACTTCTCTCTCTTCTCTCTTGCATCCACCTCCCCCACTACCATTCTGGTTCACTACAAACAGAAATACATTTATCTATTTGTTTAATATTTTTCTTACAGATCTTCCCTACAAAGCTTCCCATTTCCATAGATATTTCCTAAATAAAAATGGTCTCTCCACTAAAAAGAACTTTGGTACCAACTATTAAAATAGTAATTTTTTTGTCCACTACAAAATCATAAATATCACATTTATTATAGAACATTTTCAGTGTTCTCGAAAGGAAGATGTAATTATTTTAACAATAGATTTGCATTTAGCATAAATAAATGTGGCATAAAGAGTGAATTTGTACTAGAAATATGTCACATCTCTTCCTAACTTGACAAGACTCAGCTTGTTCCCAGGAAAATAAAGAGCTAAAGTTCCATATTAACAGGAATTTGTTCTTCACACCAGTTATGCAAGATTCACTTGGACAACTGTTTCAGAAAGAAGATTGCTGCTGCTGAGATCAACTTTAAATCTGAGAACTAGCTTCCTTCCGAGGGTGCACTGCCTCTTTGAATTTCCTGGAAGAGCGGTCACTTTGCCCTAGCTCTCTGATGACAGTGGCCCCTGGAGAGCCCTGAGTCTGTGGTAACTTCTCCCCTTCAACCACTAAATCACATGAATGACCCAGCCCGTGACTTCCCAAATGTACTGCACAGCTTCAAAAGGAAGTTAACCAAGACGCATGAAAGATGTCTTCCCACCCAAGGGATCACGTCATCTCCCCTTCTCCACCCAGAGATGGGCCCCTCACCGTTAGGCTTTGTGCCATCTCTCATCTGTGTTTCCATTCATCTGCCTGAATCTTGCAACCAATATCTAAAGGTCCTGCATTCTGCCTGAATCTTGTAACCAATATCTAAAGGTCCCAGGCGTTTCAGAAATAATGACAATTCTGGCTCACAAGGAGAAAACAAACAAATCAATATCCTTCCTGAGGAGCAGAGATATATATCCATTAAATAATTTTTGACTCGAATAATAATATATTTTGTGGCATTAGTTGTTGTTTTTTTAATATATTTTATTGATTTTTTACAGAGAGGAAGGGAGAGGGATAAAAAGTCAGAAACATCGATGAGAGAGAAACATTGATCAGCTGCCTCTTGCACACCCCCTACTGGGGATGTGCCCGCAGCCATAATAGAACCTGGGACCTTTCAGTCCATAGGCCGACACTCTATCCACTGAGCCAAACTGGTTTTGGCTAGTTGTTTTTTAAAATAAGTATTTACAGCAGGTGATCTTTAGTTAATTATAACACTCTGACCTTATTATCGGAAGCACACAGCACCTCTTCTCGCCCCTCCCCCCACCCCACCCCCCAAAAAAGAATTAGCAGGTTCCCAAGTGTTTCCAGGGTTCCCACTGACAGAACAGGGAACATCCAACACAGATGCAATAACCAAGAGCGAAGAAGAATGGAATATTTATAAAATTATTTTTACCAGCCTATACATGGACTCAACTCCAGGTTCATCACCATAAAGCCAAAATTAAATATGGTCATGAACTCACTCCAGTATTCCTATCAGAGATGTAAAATGGCCTGTTTCCAATGCTTGGGGTCGTGGGTGGGAGGGAGGGCATCTGACATCTATTAGATATTTATAAAAGAGACTAAACCTAAAAATGTATATTAAAGTATACAATTTCCTAAGAGTTCTGGGATTTGGTATAGGGAATGTTGCTTTTTAGTGTGGGAAGCACAACTCACTAAAAGAGAAACCACTTCACTAAAAGAAGAACCAATTTTTTAATCAACAGGCCTGAGTCTTGATTATCAATTAAACAGATTCTAAAAACAACTAAATAGATGCTAAACATATCTATGCAGATGGTCTCATTCAGTCCACAAATCTCAAGAGAAAAAACTCTCGTTCATTCATGGAAATTTTATCTCCTACAAAGTGAGCGAGACATGACAGTAAATGAAATTGGTCTTAGAAAAAAATCACACTGATATTTCTATGAGAAGTAATTTAAGAAAATTAAGTTATAATGGTGGTGAATTGGAATGGGGGTCCTGCAATAGGATTTTGAAATAAACAAAATTCGACAGTATTTTTTTATTGGCAAAAATCCACAATATCCTTGACTTGGGTAAGTACAAAATATTCAACACTATCTTCAGAACTGCAGTCCTTTTCAAGCAGGATTCCTATTGACCTCAATGGAACTTCTAAAATTGAGGGATGGTTCCATGTATGATTTTAACTTAGTAACTAAAAGATTACTAAGGGGTTCAAAACGCCTTCCTGATTGTATCACCAACATATGTTCACAGTAATTTTCTCTTTCAGGGGTCAGTATTATGGAGGATTCTTGGAAAGTGTCTTTTTAATCATTCATAAGATTTCACATTTGAATTACACTAAAATCTTCTATTTTAAGACCATACCAAAAACTGTTCTAAAATGGTAAGGAATATTCTTTGAAATGTAAAATATCATTGGCCAAATTAAATAGGTAATATGTAAATACATAAATGATTAAAATGTATTTCCAATAAATGTCTTGGTTTTAAATAAATGTGAACTAGTTTGCATAGTAATGAATATTTTCCTTCTAGTTCTGTATCTGTAAAGTTTGACACGTGGGACAAGATGTAAATTTGGTTATGGACTAATGCCAGACGTTGGGTGCAATTTAATGCTGGTGGGTCTTGCTCCAGCATCTAGAAAGGTTCTGGAATCCAGAGAAGGGCTGTGCATAAATTAAGAGCCCAGAGATGAAACATAATTTTGAAAGGCATATTGGGGGAGCAGAGCAGCCTGACTGAAGAAACTAGGTTCTCTTGTCTCAGGACCCCTTGCCTTAAGACAATTATTTTCTCTGTATTGCATTAAAAGGGGTGCTATGTATATAGTATGCCAATAGGAATGTCCTTGGATGTAGCTTAAGAGGCGATGCAAGCCCAAACTCCAGGCATGCAGCACAAAGCCCAGCCAACTAAGATTTGATATTCACTTTGGCCACAATGAATCATCCAGTGAAGGAGGCATGATCCAACCATCAGAGCCAGTGAGACTGCTGGGACTTCCTTAAAGGAACTCACTCCTCTTAACAGGACTGCTGCCTTTGTGTGGTAGCCATCTATGACCAGAATGGATGGTGCTGTATGAGAATGGAGCAAATGCCCTAAAAGCTGAGCCAAAAATAAAAGAGAAATTAGAGAAATTCTAATTTGAGTCCTGAAGTCAACTGAGTCTAAAGTTAACCCCAGAACTTCTGAAATGGGTGAACCAATATATTTTATTTCTCTAGAGTTGGTTATGTTGGGTTTTCTATCATTAGCGATTGAAAGAGAGCTATCAGATTCATTTGCAGGTAGGGGACTAAAATAATCTCCATGAAGTTAGGTCTCCAATAATCAATCTTTTTTTCTGAGGTAGTTTCTGTTTTCTTAGTTTAAACCCATCAGTGCCCCATTTCTGGAAATGTGGGTTCACACAATCATGTTTGAAAAACAGAACAAGTTACCTGGTGAAAAAATTGTGAGGAAAGATAAACATATGATGGACTGTTAAAACCACAGCCATGCCCTAAAAGTTACTGATAAAAGTTTGGGGACATATGCAGGAATTGCTGTAACAGTTTAGAGTTAGGCCTGTTTCTTTGGAATATAGGCCCATTTGGACCCGACACTATAACAGAATTTGTGTCTTCTAGAGTTTGCCCCATATTCTTACTCTGAGAACTTCCTATACCTGCAGCTATGGCTAAATGGCCATGTCCTCCAAAGGAAAAGAATCAAAGGAACAAACTCGAACACAATGATGATATTTCACAACTTCTATTACCAGCTAGATCCTAATTATTGTCTTAAAGGATGAATCATTATGAACTGACTACAGGTCAATCAATCAGTAACATGAAATTATTGACCTCCTATTATATGGCTAGCTTTACGCATAATGCCCTCTGAATTATAATGTGTATTGACACCATATTAAAATGTCAGTTATCTTTGCAGCACGTCAAAGAGCTGTGTGGAAAGCACCTTGCAGGCCTCTCCACTGTATCCATTAACCATACAATCCTGTTTGACACCACCCATGACACTGACTTATAAGGACACTGAGTATATTTCCTTGCTGGAGAAAAAACATCACCTCAATGACAGTTTCATAAACATTCCACTGTGTATGTGTGCATGTATGGGTTTTGTTTGTGAGTGTGTTTTTTTTTTAATCCTCACCTGAGGATATTTGTTTTCATTGATTCTAGAGAGAGAGGAAGGTAGAAGATGAAAGAGAGAAACATTGCTGTGAGAGAGAAATATTGACCAGTTGCCTCCTGTATTCACCCTGACTAGGAATCAAACCCACAACCTAGGTATGTGCCCTGACCAGGAATCAAATCCTTGACCCTTCTGTGCACAGGATGATTCTCTAACCAATGACCCACACCAGCCAGGGCTGTGCATGTGTGTTTTAACAGTAGTTTTCAAATGCAGAAAATAAGAAAAGATGGATAAGACAGTGGTCGGCAAACTGTGGCTCAAGAACCACATGCGGCTCGCGAGCCACGGTTTGCCACTCTGTTGACTAATGAGTTTGCTGACCACCAGGATAAGACAAAGATACTAACCGCCAATAGAAGCTCCAAGCATACATAAAGGCCATTATTATTTGTGTTTTGTTCTTATAAAATTGAAAGTACTTTGCTCTTCCTGTCTCTCTTCTTGCTTTTTGGGGCACATAAGAGATAGAGAATAGAAAAACTAGTAGGAAAAACAGCACCATCCACTGAAAAGTTTTCAACGGCTGCTGAAATGGTGGCCTACCACAGAAGGTCAAAGCTTTGGAGCATGAAGCACTAAAAACATGGCAGTTGACTATGCCAAAGAAGAACTTCTGACCCTGTGCAAAGAAGCAAGGTGAGTGAGAATATCAGGATGACTGAGAGTTACAGGAAAGTTAGGCTACATGGAAGCAGCTGTTAATAACAGTGGTCCCTAAATAAAAACTGCATCTGTAGTGGAAATTTATGGATGGATGTTTTGGCTACTCACCATCCAGATGTGCTCTTCAGTCCTAGTAGAATTATAAAGCAGGCATATTCCAATGCATTCCAAGGGGCAGTCATGTAATCCAAGCTTTAGTCATTGGACTCGCTACTCTAAAGTCCAATCTTGAGCAAAATGGGACAAGATAATAAATGATGAAACTTTTAGCTAGATCCTGTTAGGGGATCCCAAGAGCTTCCTGTTCCTAATCCACAGCCAAGCATCATCGTTAAGTTTACAATTCAGGTTGCCAATCTACTACTCAGGATACATTATCTAGTTCCCTTTTTATTCCCTAACTTAGATTTGAGATCTGTGTTTGCACCAAAGGCACCTAACTGATAAATATCCAACTGACCTCAATGTTTGCATTTCTTTGGCTCTCACTCTAAAATGCATATCATACTTTTGAAGGTATTTGGTAGCCATTCCAAAAAAGCTCAATAAAAGACGTGAATCAAGATTAGGAATAATTAATGCACCCATTATCCAGACCTTTGTAACTCAAAATAATAGCATTTCTTCCATAAAAATATTCCCCATAATCCACACAAGACACTGTGATCTGTACATTACATTTTTATAGTAAAAAAAACTTCCTTTTCCATACACAAAACCTCAAGCCTAAACCTCAAAACAGATTAATCCACTTCCTTCTAAGTAAGGAAGGAAGGGAAAAGAAAGAAGAAAAGGAAAGAGAGAGAAAGAGAGAGAGAGAGAGAGTGCAAAAGAAAATAAGAGAGCACAGTATATTTTAACACTATTTTGCAAGGAAAATATGTACATGTTCTTGGGTATTTAGCAATCTTCCTACTCTTCTGATATCAAAAAATTCTAGTTTTTATCCAATATAATTCTGCATAACTAGTATCACCTTTATTTTAATTCATCCTGGTTATTTCCCAATTCATTCTTTTCCTAAGAAAGGTTCTATTGTGTTTCTAAGAGCACTAGCTATATATTGGGGTCATGACCTTGAGTACTAGAAGACAGCCTTTGTTAACAGCAAGCCATAAATGTTAATAGTTATGATTTGATGGGAAGGAAAGTATAACCAACTCAAAAAGATATCCAATTGATTCTATTAGTAATGATGATTGCTGATATTTATAGATTATTTACTCTCTGCCCAGCACAAAGCTGATGCTTTACATAGTTCTCATTAGTTCTTCATGACAATCACAGGTAGGAGGGAGTCTTTTCTCATGTTACTGATAAGAAATTGGATAGGGGTCATTGCAAACCTAAATTCTAATGTCTGTCTTCTTCCCAAAATGCTACACAATTCACAGCTGTCCTTGATTCAAGGAAATCACGCCATGCTTCTCACCAAACACTCTCCACTAAATGGCAGGCTTCCCAGATGGCAATCGTGGTAACCAGCTAGTAATGACAGCTCTACAAACCCTGGCATGTGATGTCATCACTTCCCAGAGAGCTTCAAAAGAATCTGGAACATTCTCCAAAAAGATGTGACCAGTTACAGACTGATGACATTCGTCTGATACCTTATTATTTAAACACGATGAAGTAGATTATTCAAGAAAAAATATCTATAAATTTAATCCATTAAGTCTTGCTAGCAGGTACTGCAAGAAGATGAGAATCTGGGCTCTGCCTGAATTTCTGTGCTTCTGGTAACTTGGTCTAACTCTACAGAGTATAAACATCATTGAAAATCCTAGAACCAGTCATCCAGAAATGTTAAGCTTCTGCACTGCATTACACTCAGATGCTGAGAAGTTGTAAAGGTCTTTGCTTTGAGTCTTAGTGCCTTTCAAGTTCTATACTCATTCTATACTGAAATGTAAAGGACGGGAAGAATGGCAAAAAGACAGCAACTAAAGGATTCACAGAATTTGACAATCCATTAATCTAGATGTTCAGACTCTGTATCACCAACATGTGGCCATATTAGTCACAGTGCTGACTGACCCTTAGTATGCAAAAACAAAGCTTTCATAATTACCCTGAGAGCAGCCAGAGGGAACCATGGTTAGAATTTCTGATCTACTTGATGGTGTCTAATAAGGTTTTCTTAATGGAGTGTGGTTTGTGTAAATTCTTCTTATTCTTTCAGAACCAATATAGGATGAGGTGGTTAAGACCTGGGTCTCTAGAGCTGTACTGTTCAAACCAACACTCGCCAACCTTTTGCACCTCACGAGCACCACCAGTTGCCGACCACTGGTCCAAACTACTAGCCACCTGTGGCTACTGAACACTTGAAATGTAGCTAACTGCAAACTGAAAAACATGAGAAGTATAAAAAACCCAGTGTAAAAAACCCACTGAATTTCAAGGGTTAGATAATGAAAAAATAAAAGAATATAAAATATCTTGATAACTTTCATATTGATTACATATTAAAATAAGTTTTGGATATAGTACATTAAGTAAAACACATTCTTAAAAATATATTTGCGTACGAGAACCAAGATGGTGGCATAGGTAAAACACCTATCTTGCCATCATACTCAACAATTTTAATACTACAACTTAACGAAAGAACAAACACCTTCCAGAATCACCAGAATGCTCGCCGAGTGAAAATTCCACAAATAAAGTGAAGATAAGACACTGTGACTCGAAGGAGCGGCGGCAGACAGCATTGAAAGATTCGTGCGGAGAGAGGTTTGCAGCACGCACCAGCAGAGAGGGCAGGCAGCTGAAAACCGGCCAGTTTTTCAAATGGAGAGACGAAGACGTCCCACTGGACTGATTCTCCAGCCTTGGGCAAAGTCCAGGGAAACAACCCACTATCATACGGGGTGAAAACTGGACAGTGGGAGGGCACACCGAAACTCAGGCGCTGCAGGGGTCTCCCGGCTTGTGGAGAAGGCAGCTTGCGCGAACAGCTCAGCTGCGTGACCTCACAGAGAGCGCTCTGCGACTCGCTCTCTCATTCGGAAAACCATCAGACTGCCTTGTTTTACGACCCTGGGTGACACATTGGGCGTGCAGACTCATTTGGGGAGAGTCTGAATTCCCCACAGCCTGTGGAGCTCCACAGCGGTGGCTCTCTCTCAGAGTTGCTGGCAGCCATTGCCCTCAGCACAGAGTGCCTGGGGCCGCATAGGGCAGAGCTAATGCTGTCTGCTTGGCCCGGAGACTCCGCCCATCCAACCTTCACAGAAAATTGGCCTGGAGGTCAACCCCTCCAAGTGCTAATAATGATTAACCTGAGCTTAACTTCAGCAAGACTGTGCAACTCATATCCACCTCAGGTAACTGGGGAGGTTGAGCCACTGTCCCTAGTAGGAAGTCTACCACAAGGTAATTGACCAACTCAGGGAAGCAGCCACCATGCAGAGACATGGAAAGAAATCAGATGTGAAAGAAATGGAGGGAAAAAAACGACTGGACATGGAATTCAAAACCACGGTTATAGGGCTTCTCAAGAGGCTCCAAAAAAAGGTCGAGGCCTATAAGGAAATAAGCAAGACCGCAAAGGAAATGAATGAGTCCTACAAGGAAATGAATGAGACCCTCAAAGATATGAATGAGACCTGCAAGAAAATGATCAAGACCAAGGTGGAAATGAAGGAGACCCTCAAGGATATAAAGGAGACTCTCAAGGATATGAAAAAGGACCAACCAGAAATTAAGCATACACTGACTGAAATAAAAAATATTATACAAAGACCTAAAAGTGCTCTGGAGCACCCCAAGAACCAAGTTAAAGATTTGAAATACAAAGAGGTAAAATCCACTCAGCTGAAAAAGCAAGAAACCAAAAGAATCCAAAAAATTGAAGATAGTGTAAGGGGCCTCTGCAACAACCTCAAGCATACCAACATCCGAATTATAGGGTTGCCAGAAAAAGAGAGAGAGCAAGACAATGAAAACCTATTTGAAGAAATAGTGACCGAAAACTTTCCACACCTGGTGAAAGAAATTGACTTAGGAGTCCAAGAAGCACACCGAACCCCAATATATAGGAACCCTAAGAGGACCACACCAAGGCACATCATAATTAAAATGCCAAGAGCAAAAGACAAAGAGAGAATATTAAAAGCAGCAAGAGAAAACAGTTGGTTACCTATAAGGCAGCACCCATACGATTGTCAGCAGATTTCTCAACAGAAACAATGCAGGCCAGACGGGAGTGGCAAGAAATATTCAAAGTGACGAACAGCAAGAATCTACAACCAAGATTACTCTATCCAGCAAAGCTATCATGCAGAATTGAAGGCCAGATAAAGTGCTTCACAGATAAGAAAAAGCTAAAGGAGTTCATCACCACCAAACCAATATTATATGAAATGCTGAAATATATTCTTTAAGAAGAGGAAGAAGAAAAAGATAAAAGTGTAAATTAGGAACAACAAATACAGATCTATCAACAAATGAATCTAAAAATCAAGTGAATTAATAAGCTGATGAACAGGATAAACTGGTGAATGTAACAGAATCACGGACATAGAGAGGGAATGGACTGACAACTCTTGGGGAGAAAGGGGGTGTGGGAAGTGCAGCAAGAGACTGGACAAAAATCATGCAACTATGGGAGAGGACAGTGGAGGGGGGTGAGGGCGGAGGGTGGGATGGGTACCAGGTGGAGGGGAAGTATAGGGGGGGAAAAGTATAGGGGGCGAACAATGTAATTAATAAACTGAACAATAAAGATTAAAAAAAAGAAAAATATATACATATATATTTGCCTATTTATTTTTACTTTTTAAAAGGTGGTTACTAGTGCATGGCCAGTATGGCTCAGTGGTTGAGCATTCACCCATGAACCTAGAGGTTACCGGTTGGATTGCCAGTCAGGGCATTTGCCTGGGTTGTAGGAGGCAACCAATCCATGTTTCTCTTTCATTGGTGTGTCTCTATGTCTCTATCTACCTCCCTTACTCTCTCTCTTTAAAATCAATAAAAACATATATTTTTTAATCCACGTAAATTACTTCCCCATCCTGAAGAAAAAAAATCTGCCCCAGGGCTTTAAAATTGATTGATTGATTAGCAGGTGGCTACTAGAAAAGTTAACATTATGTTCTCTTTCTATTGAAAATGCTCTCCTGCTCTACTATCCAGGTTTGAATTTGGGGCCTGTCATTCACCAGCAGGGCTGCCACATACACTAGGGCACCTGGCAGAGGCTGTATCAGAGGCTGAAGTGCATCCTGTGCTCAGCCAGCCAAGCCAGGACCAGAGCGAGAGCCGTTTCCTATATTGCATGCAGAGCTACATGGGCTAGGCACAGCCCTGCTGAATGGCTGCCTGACTCTGAGTGCCTTACCCTCTCTCTCCCGTTTTCCTCCTCTATAAAATGGGCAGAGAGAGACCCTCTGGCCCTCACAGGTCCTTGCAAAGATTAAATGAGTTAATGCAGGTCAAAGGCCTAGTCCAGGGTTTAGCACACAGTAAATACCCAATAAATGTCAGTTATTTGTTGTTGTTCTGTATAAATTCCCCCCAAATTTTGAGTCTTCTACAGACTGTGGAAAGTCTTCAGAAACGTTTTCATTCTAATACTAGTAATTCAAGCAGAGGACTGTTCTCT
This sequence comes from Antrozous pallidus, assembly GCA_027563665.1. Lineage (NCBI taxonomy): Eukaryota > Metazoa > Chordata > Mammalia > Chiroptera > Vespertilionidae > Antrozous > Antrozous pallidus. Next base: position 46,952,375 of record CM050524.1, on the reverse strand, counting down.
CCCTCAGGCATCCATGGTTTAAAGGAATGGAGTGGCCAAGCATCCTTTTCCGACAGCTGACTGATGAAAAGAAATCCCTCCCAAGAAGCTGTAAGCTTGGATTTCACGTTATCACAACAGCTGGGAAAGAGGTAAAATGAATGGGGAAAATTTTAACTGAGTAAAATGGAAATCTGAGAAAGGAGAAGGACTACCAAATAAATTATTTCTCATCGGTGACTATATCTTTTCTTCTCAAAAATGAAGGCCGGGTGTGTGAGAGGGATAAAATTTCAATTAGGCTGCTACATAAAGATTAAATGACCTTTACAACAACTAGGATACTTGAAAAGGCTATTAATCTTCATTAAGGTATGTGTCAACCACCATCCAAAAGCAAGGGGCCTCAGACTGGGCACACCATTTCCAAGGTGCTAATATTCCCCTTCAAAGTGCAAAGTGACAAAGGTCCAGGAGACAAGGCAGGAGCCCGAGTTCTCATCAGGGAGGCCCGGTACCTTCGCCTGCTTTCCCACTATGTGGAAATGAGTTACCGGACACGGAGTTCATTAAGCTGTAAGCCCAATTACTATCACATGGCGTCAACCGTATTGCAATTACAGTCCTTCCGAGAGACAGCCAGCCGCTGTTTTCAGGAGAGAAACAGTGGTTTGGACAAGGTTTATAAATGGTTTTCATTAACTATCATTTACCATTAGAGCAAATAAAAGCACTAAATGCCCACTTTGCTGTAGAGAATGACCTTTGGCCCAGATCCTCTCGCTAACGGATGAAGGCTAAATGCATTCTGACGGCTCCTAATCATGTTTAGTGCCGCCCGAGATCTGATAGCGCTGGGTGTGCCATCAACAATAGACAGCTCTGGTGAGGCCATTAGATTCCATTTCCCTTCAGAGACATGCATATTAATATCTCGGGGAATCGAAAAATAGAAGCCTTCTCCAATCATCCGGAGTATATTTCAACAGCTTCCAAAACTCATAGTTACGCCATTACCTCCAAAGCATTGCTTGCAATGAGAACATATTTCTCTTCTTTATAATGCAGGTTTATATGCCCAAAAATGTATTAATCCGATCAGCTCGACTCTAGTACTACAGATAAAAACCTTGTCGTCATCACTCACCAGTCGGAAACAATCCTCTCCAAAGTCCACACGTCAATGTTTTGCGGCTCAGCTTCATCGCATAAAAAAGTTAATGCAGCTGTGTGATATTAAATACCGAGGCATCGGGGCCTGATTCGGTACTAATCCAGGATAACACATTTCACAGAAACATCCAGGGGAACGCTGGCACGTCCAGGCCCATCACAGGAAAATGATTTACTTTGAAACTCTTAACTCCTGGGTTTGAAGGAAAACGTAAATGGCCACCAAACGTTCAAAATAAAGTACTAAATTATGAGTCCGACGCCACATTACCATCGGTGATAGGCTTCCTTTTCCTGAAAGAGACTGGATCACACACTTCCCCAGCAAATGTCTGACCCCCAAGCGGGATAATGGTTTCTAAGTGCACAGTGTGAGGCAAGAGGGGAGAGAGGGAGAAGATTTACAGGGGATGCAAAGGCTGTTTGCTGTAATAAAAAGCTGAAGCTAAGCGGCAGCTGACTTAAATATTGCCCGTGCTGGTGTGGTTATCAAGCAGGTGTCAGTGATTATCAATTGTCTCTGTAACAGGAAGGCTCGCTTGTCCTCCACTCTGTTCCCTGCGAACAAATTCTTCACTGTCAGGGGGAAAGCAGCCAGCTCACGCCTGCCCTCTCTTCTGTTCCATAGAAAAGAGAAACGTGTTGGGGGAAAAACACAAGAAAAGGCGATGCTTTTATGTCCACACAAATATTTCAAGAGGGGGGAATAACAGCTAAGGATATTTTAGTTTTATGGAAGGTAAATAGGTGACTTATATAGACAGGTCTACAGACTTTTGGCAGAATGCTTTGTTTAGTATCAACACCAAAAGAGCCTAAATCATTTTTAACTTGGCTACGTGGGCAGCCTTTTCAAAAAGCCCCGTTATCATTGTCCTCTTTGCTTGGAACCTATGAGAACTTAGAAGCCAGGGAAAATGTTTTCCTCTGTTGAGTTAAACTTTTAAAACCAGAGCAGGGCAAAGTCACTTTAAAGAGATAGAATGACTTTGCTGTGAAGAATGACTTTGTTGGACAATGGAAGCACAAATGGGCTAGAACAGGGGTGAGGAATCTTTTTTCTGCCAAGGGCTATTTGGATATTGAAAGCATCATTCTGGGGCCAGACAAAATTATCAACTTAAAAATCAGCCCTGCTATATTTGGTCAGACATTTAATTAACTCACCTCTAATGCCTTGGCAGGGCCAGACCCAATGATTTCGTGGGCCTTATCTGGACGTTCCCCATCCCTGGATGGCAGATGATGGTTTCTCATGCTTTGAGTGTTCTGCTAAATCCTCACTCATAAATGTTTATACATTTTATACACCAAGCCGTGGTTTGCCAACCACGGCTGCACTAGGGACTTGCTTGACACACAGGGAGACAGGTAACTTGCTGAGGTCACACAGAGCAATTCCAGTTGACATTGCCACCCTACTGCTATGTAAGGTATGTGGTCCTAATGGCAGAGTCACTCTTTGGCAGAAGTGATGTAACAAACTATCTCAGCCTCGTGCCACTGAATATCTGAATCATGTGACGCCCTCATTGTGCCTGATGACAGCTGACTATCATTTGTTGTCTATGTTTTCAAAGCCATGATGGGTGGGCTGATGGCATGCGCTAGTCTTTTGACAAGAAAGTCTTGCTGTATGCTCACCAATTGGCTTTCTGGCTTTAAATATTAGGGTCAGGAGTTTGTGACTTTATGAGTCCACATCTAAGAGAAGAAACCACTGAGAAATGAGTGTTCGGAGCCTATTGGGAGTGGATCCACAATGTGACACATTCACAAAGGACCATGCTATCTTGTGATGAGATCCCCAGTATGTTTGGGGGCCACTGAATGAGTTAGACCCTTTTCCTTCTAGTTAAATTGTACACAATTATACAACTCATGCTCTCTGGTATCCCATGATTTCCCAAAAATGTTTTAAAAAGAAAAAAAATTACAGAAAACAAAAGCCTAAGGTTATATAGTTAACCTATAAAGAGCTCATTACATCTCCTTTTAATACTACCCTTAAAAGCCATTCCCCTGAATATAGCAATTCAGGACATGCTTTATTTGTACTTCTTCATGCTCTCCTGCACTTTGGATATGGATTACAGAACCTATTGTGCTGCTGCTTTTTTTTTTTTAACTTCAAAGTCACTAAAACTACAAGCTCTGTTCCCTTCCTTAATGCCATGCATTTACAAACAAGCCACCATTGGAAATAAGATATTCTAAATGCTTCTTAAAATAGACAGTCCATGTTTTAGCCAAACCGAGCATTTTCACTTAAAACAGTTCCCTTTGAAGGCAAAGTGCTTTTAAATTCGATTTTTAAAAATGGGTCACCTGCAACTGTGTCAATTTCCTAATTTATTCATTGCCTTAACCTTGACTTGCCCAGGCACACCAGGCACCCTCTTCATAGACAATCCATGCTGGAGCTGAAATGGGAGGGGAAAGCATCCTGAATAACCCTCAGAAAACAGAGTTGTGAGGCCAAACCCCAGGATGGCATTACAGCAGAGGGCCTAAGAGCCAAGATTGAGGTTTGAAGCTCTTAGAAATTAGAATCCCAGATTTGCTACATTATATATATGTAGCCCTTGGCTAGTTGCTCAGATTGGAATAAGATAACATTCAAACAATTAATATATTTTCAGCATTATTCTGATTAGCAATTTAACCCTCACCACCTTATGATGAAGGTGGTATTATTGTTGCCATTTTATAGACAGGCAGATGGAATTTCAGTGAAATTAAAAGACTTGCCAAGAACACCCAGCTGTACTGTTATATCGTAGAGCTGGGATTAGAACCCAGTCTGACCATGACTTGCCTCCTTCACCATCTTACTTAACGACTCCTAGTTGATAATAGAATTAAATGAGATGACACATCTCATTTAAGTCCTCAGAAACCGTGGTTGTTACTTTATTAGTAGTTTATTTGATACCGAGCTGAAAAGAATATAGGACCTTAAGGTTATATGTTACTCCTTGCACCAGTAATACTCTCCATTTATTGAGTAAAAATATTATAACACTATAATAGTAGCAGCAATAATGCCATAGTAGAAACAGAGTAGTTCAAAGCATGGCTCCAAGCTCAGAAGGTCTGGGTTCAAAATTCAGGCTGTAAGCTGTGTCTCCCCCCCCAAAAAAAAAATCCATTATGTTGAAGTCCTAACCTCTAATGTCATGGTATTCGGAGGTGGGGCCTTTGGGAAGTAATTGGGCTTAGATGAGATCATGAGAGTAGGATGAGTGTCCTGATAAGAAAAAAAAGAGAGAGAGAGAGAAGAAGAAGGAGGTCTCTCTTCATGCTTAAGCACGGAGGAAAGGCAATGTGAGGACACAGCAAGAAGGTAGCTGTCTTCAAGTCAGGAAGTGGGCCCTCACCAGGAAGGAAATCAGCCAGCACCTTGCTCTTGGACTTCCCAGCCTCCAGAACTGTGAGAAATAAATGTCTGTTGTTGAAGTCAACCATGGGTGATATTTGCTAGAGTCCCAACTTTCTAAGACTGTAGTGAAAATTAAATGAGATGATACACCAAAAGCACTTAGGACCGTGCCTGGCTCAGAGTGGGGACTCTAAATGTCAGCTATTATTTTGGTATGACCCTCTTCTCTCAACAGACTCCAAGTCTTTCTGTATAAATAAGTCAAATATACATGCTCCTTGATTTATGAGAGGTTACATCCCAATATACCCAATGTACATTGAAAATATCATGTTAAAATGCATTTAATACACCTAAACTTGCCAAACATTACAGCTTAGCCTAGTTACTTCAAACATGTTCAGAACACTTACATTAACCTACAGCTGGGCAAAATGTCGCTGCCACGGCCCAGCATCACAAGACAGTATCATACTACTTATCACCAGCCTGAGTGGGGGGGGGGGGGAGATCAAGATTCAAAACTCAAAGCATGGTTTCTACTCAATGCATATTGCTTTCATACCATCATGAAGTTGAAAAATCCTAAATAGAATCATCATATGTCAGGGACCATCTGTATGTCCATTGATATGTTTGCTCATTTTGGGGGGTCATATACTAACAGATGCTTCTAAAAATTATCTTAGGAGGTATTACTTAAATATCCCCAGAATGTTTCCTCTTATAAGCCCATTCACTACCATTATCCTAGCCGTGTTCACACGTACAACATAAGAGCCACATAAGGCTTTTTTGCTTTCCCATTTTGCTTCCCAGGTCCTTTGACTAAGCACTTTTTCATTTTCATGAACTCCTTTCCAGATGTAGATTTCTTGGATTGTTCATTTAATTTTTTTCCTAAGACGTTTCTCTGTGCTTCTTTCTATAATGCTCCCACCATGAGTGCAGGCCTCGCAAAGCTGTCCCTTGACAACACTCAGCAAACACTGAGAGCCTGCTCTGAGGAGCACATCTCAGAGTTTCTTTGGTTCCTCACTTGACAATGATTCCATCCCTTCTCTTTTGCCCAACCCTGGCCTGTGATGAAGTCCATGCCACGGCCTGGAGATTACATTTTCCCTTACCCTATAGTAAACATCTTAAGTCAAAGATGCCAAATTATAGTTGTATTTTGCAAACGGAAGGCGAAAAGGGTGATTTATAGAAGGTTATTTGCTTTGGTGCAGAAAGAAACAGCCTAACATTTAGGCGAAATTTTTCAACCAGTTGAGTCAATATGGTTTAAAAGCCTTAAAACTGTCTTTATTTTCCCTAGCTATTTCAGATTATTAAAAAGTCTTTACTATCCCATTTTCTTTTTGCCCTGTAGTCTCCGGGCCTCATTAGAAACGTTTATCCTGGAGAATGTCAGCTTTTGCCATACAGACACAAAATACTGAACTCTGCTCCTTTAATCACCAATTAGCATTTTTTCTTTGTTTCGTTTCTCTTTTCTGTTGTTTATGCACTTTGGGAGTTAGACTCTTATTTCTCTGAAATGAGGCTAAGCCCTTTCACACCAATTTCAAATGGAGAAAATGAAAGGGGAACATTTCAGCTTTCTCCTTCTCTGTCGCTTTTTAAATATTTTAAGACACAAGCACTATTCCATCTCAAAGGCATTTTATCACATACTATCTACCCTCTCTCCCAGAAAAGTAAGAGCATTATGTGCCTTCTAGCCAAAACCACCTCAACAACAAAACTACACATTCCATACTGGGTGAGGATGGGTCCTCGGGAGGAAGAAAAGGAGAATGATTTCATACTCCAAATGCTTCCTAGAGAGCAAAAGCCAGGGGACTTGCCACACCTACGGCTCCCTTCTGAGGAGACTGTGTACTTAGGTCAAAGACAACGATGCTCCCAACTGATGTGTCCCCATCTGCCCTTTGCCCCATTTCGAATGTGGACACAAAGTCATTTCTCTGTCCAGATGCCACTCTATCAAGTGTTACTCAGAAGAGTTATTTTTATTTTCTAATTGTTTAAAGCAAATCACTTTGTCCCCAGCGGTGAGGAGGGCATTTGAGGTCATGTATATTTTGTTTTTAGAGACCCTTCTGTGCTGGGTTGGTCAAGACTGACTCTAAAAATGGAAAACTAACAAAGAGTACTTATCATTTTTATAAATGTGCAGATATTTACACTTTAGAACCAGGAAGAGAGATCCATAAGGAATCATCCATAAATCACTTCCAGTTGGAGGTGCTCACTCCAACTGGCCTCTGACCTTTCTTGAATTCTCTTATACCTTATTCCTTTCTCATATTGCTGAAATACTTCCTATTGCCATCTTTTAACAAACTTCCTAAGTCTTTGTGCATCCAAAAGCCTTCGTGCTTGATTGGCAATTGGTGATGAATAGAATTCTAGTTTCAAGGCCTTCCCCTGCCCTCCGAGCATTATGAAGACACTGCTCCCTCATCTTCCACCATCCAGGGCTGCTGACAGAAGGTAGGATGTCACTCTAATCCTTAGACCTTGATAAGGAATTTGTTTTCCCTCGTCTCTGGAAGCTTTTAAAATTGTCTCTTTATTCTTGGAGTACTAGAATTCCCCCTATATATTAAGTATATTATTATGATTTTTGTGACAAAAACCCAACTTAATCGATTCTGTTCTTAATGGAAAGCCCAAAGGGTAGTGCTAAAATCAGATGTGGCCACACAGATGGTTTAAACCAGTGGTCGGCAAACTCATTTCAAAAGAGCCAAATATCAATAGTACAACAATTGAAATTTCTTTTGAGAGCCAAATTTTTTAACTTAAACTTCTTCAAAACAGAGTCGCCCAGCCGAAACTGGTTTGGCTCAGTGGATAGAGAGTGCTCACTCCAACTGACCTCTGGGACTGAAAGGTCCCAGGTACGATTCTGGTCAAGAACATGTGCCTTGGCTGTGGGCGCATCTCCAATGGGGGGTGTGCAGGAGGCGGCTGATTGATGTTTCTCACTCATCGATGTTTCTGACTTTCTGTCCCTCTCCCTTCCTCTCTGTAAAAAAATCAATAAAATATATTTTTAAAAATAATAATAATAAAACAAAATAGACTCACCCAGGCCATGGTATTTTGTGGAAAAGCCACACTCAAGGGGCCAAAGAGCCGCATGTGGCTTGAGAGCCACAGTTTGCCTACCATGGGTTTAAACAATGTTATTAGGTCTGGATCCCATTCTTCCTGGTGTCTTATGAGTTGGATTCTATCTCAGGCTGACACTCTTTAAAAATGGTCCCTTGCTGTTTCAACATCACTGGATCTTTAAGCACTAGAGACCTCAGAAGGAGTAAGGGTCAGTCTCTCCCAGCTTCAACAATGATTCCCTGAGAAGCATTAGTTGGCCAATTCTAGCATATGGCAGAGGACATCTTAGTGACTAAAAGGGCACAAAAGAGGCTGAAGAGACAAACAACAAAAGTCCACTAAGCTAGCAGTGGGTTTCCTTTCCTTTCATTCTGTTGGGCAACCACTAGAAGCTGTCAACCTAAAGAGCTTTATTTATTTTGCTAAAGAAAATTTTCTTCTAGTATATTTTAGCTATGTCCTCTCTCTTATTCTTTCTTATTCTTTCCTCCTGGAACTCCCATTAAAATCATGTTGGATACCTAAACATCTGCTTCTTTTTCTACCACTGTTTCCCAATTGCCTGACTTTTTTACCTTATACTGTGGAAAGTTTCCTTCACTCTGTTTTCAAGAACACCAACATGGTCTTCAGTTCCATCCCATTTATTATTTAGCCCATCCATTGTTTTTTAATGTTGTGACCTACTTTTTGGTTTTTAGAAACTCTTGCTTTATTTTATGAATGAAAGCTCTTGATTTACTCTGAGGACACATTTGACTTTTTCCCCATGACTTAAATGATTTCCATTTAATTTAGATGCATGTTTCTGATTATCTCTGTTCTCAGGCTTTTCCTCATGGTTTTCATCACATATCTGCTAAAACTTTGTCCATTTATATTTTTGAATATATGGTTTAAGAGAGGAACTGTGGATTTATATTTTAGGAGAGACGGTGTGTATTTACTCTAAAGTCTTAAAGTTAGCTTACACAAGCATCTTTCCCTTAGATGGGAAGGTTTAGTACAGGTTCTTAGTAAATCATTAGAGTGCAAGAGCATGTGAAAATGCATGAATCCTGGATATGGTGTCATCCATGATTACTGTAAGGGTAGTTTGCTATACATCCTTCCTGGCACCAACCTTTTCTTTTCTTTTTCTTTTTTTTTTTTTTTTTCAGTGTCTGTTATGGAGATCTGGATTTCCTGCATCTACTTCTCCACTTCACTCTTAGATGCCTATATTTTCCTTGGAATCTTTCCCAATATAAATCACTTTCATTAGAAAACTGCTTTAGCTTTAGTTCAAGGACTAAAGCCCATTTCTCTAAGCTGTTCCGATGAAGGACTAGGGGGAGTGACCAAATGAGCAAGCTGTGAGAAATACCGGTCTGTACAGGAACAACTCTGATTATGTTCCACAGGCCACTCTAGCTCCTGTTGTTGACCCAGGCTTAGAATTGCTCTGGATTGTGGTTTCTATGAGCTCTCTCCATCAGTCCAGTCACATATGTTCTCTGTTCCCCACATATTCTTCAAAAGTCCTGGCCACTGACAGTGTCTTTACTTGTTCTCTTTACAATTTTATTCTTTTTTTTAAATATATTTTATTGATTTTTCACAGAGAGGAAGGGAGAGGGATAGAAAGTCAGAAACATCAATGAGAGAGAGACATCGATCAGCTGCCTCTTGCACACCCCCTACTGGGGATGCACCCGCAGCCAAGGTACATGCCCTTGCCGGAATCGAACCCGGGACCCTTAAGTCCGCAGTCCGACGCTCTATCTACTGAGCCAAACCGGTCTCGGCTACAATTTTATTCTTTTTAGAACTTTTTTCCTATAACTTTAGTGGAGGAGAGAACAGTTAGATGCATATCATCAGTCGACCATTTTGAGCCCAATGCCTCTAGATACCAAGAAAAGCTTATTGGACTGACACAAATTAAAATGATTAATAATGTTGAGTGATGGCAAATGTTGAGAAATGGGCACTCTGCTCTTACAGGAAAGGAGGCTAGGGCATACTTTTTGGATGGGACTTGACAGTCACTATCAACATGTTAAATGTCCACAATCCATGACTTTGTAATTTCACATTTATAATCTACCCCCACTGAAGCACTGGCATGTCTACTTAAAGATATAATATGCAATTATGTTCACCAAAGCCTTCTACCCAAAACCAAATAGGTGACGGCATACCTAGGACAGGGGCTGGATAAATTGTTGTATATCCATAAAATGGGTAAAGAATGAGGCAAGTCTATTTGTGATGGCCTGGTGACTTGGAAAGATGCCCACAATGTATGATTAATAAAAGCAAGATACATAAGAGCATATTTTTTGATGATCCCAATTTTTAAAAAAATCAGTATGTTAATTATGTGCCTTGCTACTATCCTAAATATTTTTAAATGCTTCTAACATATTTCTTTTATATTCCTACTTTTTCTAGAATTTGCAATCTCTGCATAAATCAGACATAGTTAATGGCTATTGTCAATTAAAGTCAAGCAATCATACTGCATGAAATGCAAGCTTTCTCAGGAAAAAGAGGATGTGAATACAACATATTGACCAAAAAAATGTTGCAACTCATAAGTAAAATATTTTGAAATTTTAAAAATTTTTATTTCTTGTAATTTTCATGGTCACATACCCTTCTCCCCAACATTAGCTAATCAGATTCTATGGCTAATGTCAAAACCCTTCACGCCAAAATCTGAATTTTTCTTCATAATTTCTCCACTGCAGATCTTGTCACTATGCTATGCTCTCTTCCCCTTCCTATTGCTTCATAAGCAATCTTCCTTGGACATTGTAGATTTCAAGAACATAATAACCAGATCTGAAATACATTAGTTAAAAATCCAGGTTTTTCACAGAAACAATAATGTTTAGACTTGTTTGTAATTTCAAAAGTGACATTTGAATGCACTCATAACATGTAGACTCACTTAGGCAAGTTTTCCTAATGAGTCCATCAAAGGCGTCTTCATTTGTGTCAATGTTTTTGATTTGTAGCATTTCTTATTGGATTCTTTCTTATGATTTCCATCTCTCTGCTTACATTACCCATCTGTTCTTGTGTGTTGTCTACTTTTTTCCATTAGAGCCCTTAGAATATTAATCATAGTTATGATTCCCAGGTTGATAATTCCAACACTGCCAAGTCTGAGTCTGATTCTGATGCTTGCTTGCCCTCTCTTCAAACTGTTTTGTTTTTGTTTTTGTAGCTTACATATGCCTTGTCATTTTTTTGGTGAAAGGTGGACATGATGAACTAGGTAAAAGGAACTGTAGTAAATAGGCCTTTGGTGATGAGGTGGGGAGGGCAGGGGTGGAGGAGGGGAAACATTCTATAGTTCTGTAAGTAGGTCTCAGCTTTCCGTGAGCCAGTGTCCCTGACTGTGACCTTTACACAGGCTTTTCAGTCCTCACCCCTCAGGTGAGGCAGACAGGCAAGAGGGTCTTCCCTTCCCCCAGGTAAGTGAGGCTCTGAGAAACGATTTCTCTTGAGGGAAGGCCTTGCTAAGAAGACCAAATGTGAAATATTTTATGTGTTTTTTTAAGGACAACATAGAGTAGATGCCTATAAGGAAAAGGAGAGTTGAAATGGTTAAGGTGTGTCAAGAATTAAAGGTAGTAAATGAACAAAAAACAAGAGAAGGGCCTAACATGGGGAGAGGACAACACTCACACACTCTAGAATAGTCTACATTTCACCCAAATTTTCGCTTTCCCTGAAACTGCCAACTGCCAGCAGATAGGGGCCTCACCCCTAATTTCTGCTTCTCACAGCTTCATTGTTCACACATGGCCCATGCCTAAGTGCTGGGTCCCCAACCAAGGAAATATTAGCATCCTATGAGTTGGTCACTGAGTGATTCAATTAAAAATGCAGAACTGTAGCCCTAACCCCCTGGTCGGCAAACTGAGTTGAGGCTCACGAGCCACATGCGGCTCTTTGGCCCCTTGAGTGTGGCTCGTCCACAAAATACCACAGCCTGAGCGAGTCTATTTTGAAGAAGTGGCATTAGAAGAAGTTTAAGTTTAAAAAATTTGGCTCTCAAAAACAATTTCAATCGTTGTACTGTTGATATTTGGCTCTGTTGACTAATGAGTTTACCGACCCCTGCCCTAGCCAGTTTGGCTCAGTGGATAGAGCGTCGGCCTGTGGACTCAGGGGTCCGGGTTTGATTCTGGTCAAGGGCATGTACCTTGGTTTTGGGCACATCCTCAGTGAATGGTGTGTAGGAGACTGCTGATTGATGTTTCTCTCTCATCGATGTCTCTACCTCTCTCCCCTTCTCCCTTCTTCTCTGTAAAAAATCAATAAAATATATATATTTTTTAATGCAGAATTGTAGTAATCATTAACTCATTTCACAACTTTGGACTTATTTCACGGTTTCAGAAGTGACACTTATAAATACACTCAGCAAATATAGGGGCATTTAAGACAATTTTATATCCTGATACTAAATACTTACTTAAGTGTGTCTGTAATTTGGAAGTATGCATTCTGATTATTACACCCCAGAGAAAATAACAGGAGAAACTCTTGCTGAAGCAGATGGATCTAGTAAATTAGCGGCAGGCCATAACTGAGAAGTTAGGATCCCTGACCCTCAGACTAGCTCCTCCACTAACCCAGGATGAGGAAGAGTCACCTAAGGCCTCAGAGTTCATTCCAGGCAGTCCGGAACACCACAGGGTTCCAACATCCCAGGTCAATGGGCTTTCTTCTTCCATCATATTTGCACTGACTTCAATTGACCAGGTTGTCCCTACCATGGTCTCTTTCTGGTGAAATCAGTATTTTTATTTTTTAAGTGAGGGTATAATAGCCCTCTGATACCCATTGTAAACTTTCAAGGGAAGAACACCACAAACTCACCTATTAGTGTTGGAAAAGGATATAGTCAAGGGACAAAAAATTAGGGACTTGGGCGGGGGAGGAGGGGGGGAGGAATAGCAGTTGCATATTTCCGTATTTTTCACATGAAATTCAAAAAGATTGAAGAACTTAGTTACCTTTTAAATATTTTTCCTCATCTAAATAAAGGCTTCAATCCTGAAAACCCTACACAAGATGGTCATATTTCCCTGAATCAAAACCCCTATCTTCATGTGTTAATCTTACTCTGTTATCGTTGTAGCACTAGAAAATTAAATTAGTTCTCAAGGACAAAATACTTAAAGGATAGGGAGAGGAAGCTCATAAAGTCCTTCCAAAAGTAAAACTGTCCCAGAAGAGTGAATAAAAATGGCCATTTTACTTTTGCTGAGGTCTAACTCTCCTGAGGCACCTTCTGTGATCTTTTATTTAGAGGAAAAAAATATTCCGCTGGCTGCCTATACTTTCTCCTTCAGGCATTTAGCCCCAAAGAAAGAGGAAACAGGAAAATATTTCTAACGAAAGCCCAAAACATAAAAAATGAAGAAACAGATGAGAATCGAAGTGAGTTTTGCAGGAGGTCGAAATGGTGTCATTTAGAATAACCCTGAACGTACAGCTTACATATGACTAAATCTGATCTTTCATAAAGAACTGGAATCTGTATTGATAGAAAAAGCTTCCAGTTATAAGAAAATAAAAGTAGCAACAATAAACAACACTGATCTCTTTTCTCACAGAAGCACTATTTGTGGACAAAAGAATTGAAGTGGAAAAATAACTTCAGATTTCAATCTACTCTATGGAATGAGTCGCACAAACATACACCGAAACCAGGCTTAAATGATAATCACTTGAACAAAGTACAATAAACCTTGGGTAATGGCACATCTCCCAGGTTGAGGAGTGACTTCATACACTTAGCAATCGCCCAGAGAGGTCACCGAGGGGAGCATCTCATTCTAACACAAGTTCACTTACCCACTTCTGCCGGAAGAGATTCTGAAAATGCTTAGGGATCTCCAGATAAGACTCTGAAGTCACAATCAGGAATGCATTTCAAAGTTCAATAGCCTACACTACCAGGAAATGATTTCATCCAGGTAACTGAAGAGATTTCACCTCTTTTTGTTGTTGTTGTTGTTTATTTCAGAGGATAACTGCTGATCCTGCTTCAGTGAGGAGCTCATCCCTTTATTAGCAAGTTGCTCTTTGGGATGAGCCATTGTTCTGTTTGTTGCTTCTGGTTCTCCAGTCACAACACTCCAAACACTGGTGACTCCTCAGGAAACCCGCTGTAGCATGAGAATAAGTCACGTGCAGAGAAGTGCAAAGAAATGCCTTTGTATTAACTGTAAGGAGACTAGGAAAAGTCCACCATGAGCCTCCAAGATAGCCATGTGGAGAATGGGAGGAAACTGAAACCAAGTCTCAGAAGGATTTCGAGAAACCCAGTGGTTCCTTTCTATGCATTTATCCTACAGATGCTTCCTAACATTGACATTCATCTACCAAAGGCCAAAGTCATTACCCTTTCCCTTCCAGCCTGCTCTTTTCCCAGTGCTCCTCCTCTTTACTCAATGGCATCATCATGTACCCAAGCTAGACTTTTAACTCCTCCCTCTCTGCTGGTCTTCAAGCAATTCAGGAAAAGTTGTGTCATGTCCACCACACAAATACTTCTGGTATCTGCTATCTCCTCATTTTTCTTTACAGCCTTAACTCAATGTGCCACCATTGCTAATCTGCATCTAATATTTCTTCATTCCAGTTCAAAATATTATCATTTGTTCATTATCACATCCTTATGAAAAGCCATCTAGTGTACACCCCACCTGCAGGATCAAGTCCAAACGTCTTTTCATTAGGCACAAGGCCCTTTAAAGTTTATTGCCAACTTATGCTCCAGTCGTACTATTCACCCTGACCACCACCTACCTCTCTCCCTCTCCCTCTCTCCCTTCTCCCTCCCTCCCTCCCCCCACCAACTTTCTACCAAGTCCCAAACATAAAGCACATGCAATGTCCATGTAACACTGCATCCCATTTCATTTCTACTGCCTAGAAATTCCCTTTCCCGGCCCATTATCCATTCTCTAGCATCTTTCTCAAACACTTTTTTCTCTCTAATTAAGACTCAAGCCCCACTCCTATGTAATCATTTTTTCACAACACCACACACATTCCTCTTTTATACTCTTTATACCCCATTCCCATGCTGCCCCTACCCCCAAATGAGGCTATAAACAGGGTTCTTGTCCAAGTCCTCTGTTGAAGCTGGGAAAGCTAAATAGTCTCTTCCTCAATCCCTCTTGCAGCTGGAGATGCTCAGCCTGGCCAATGAGATGTCAGTGCAAAACTGCTAGGGAATCTCTGCACAGCTTTTGTGTTTTCCTAACAGTAGAAAAAAAGCATAGCTGACACCTCCCTCTTCCTCTGACCTCACACAGGGATATGTCTAGAGATGCAGACACTATCTTGCCAACATGATGTCAAGAGAATCACAGAGATTCCAGCCCTGAGATCCTGCCTTAACATCACTAGCAGCCACCAATCTCCAGAATTATTAGCTGAGAAAAATCAACCCTGGTTTTTCTAGCTATTTTTCACACTGTCTGTGGTTGCATTCTAACTGCTATTTTTATGAAAAAGTTAATGTAGCAATAACTATCTGGGGACCTACCAGTTTCCTGAAATTGTACTGAGTATTTTTATTTCTTTTTCCTTATTTAATCTTTAGGCATCATCATTTCTATTTGCAGAATTGAAGACCGATGTACTGAAAAATTAAGTAATTTCTCAAACATCACACACAGCTACGAAGTTTCTGAGCCAGAATTCCAAGTCAAAGCTGTCTGAGTTGAAAGTTTGTTCTTTTCACCACTTTTGAAGACTGACTCAATAAGGCTAGACTGAGAAAAAAGCTGTTGAAGACACCTTGGGCTTGAAAACCCAACAAATGAGAAAATCCGTATCAGAGGCATCCACTTGCCAGTTTACTGAAGAGTGGTAGTGCAGGATAGAATAAAAAGCCTTGGGAAAGGTGGTAATAGATGAAGCCTTTCTAAACTAACAAGCATTATCCATCCTTCACTTTGTTACAGGAGATTGTAGTCTCCTCTCTAAAGTCAAAATGGTCACTGCCCAATACTCCATTTTCCTCAAGACACTTGCAAATCCAGTCATAGAAGGAAACCCACGTTCAAAAAAAAAGAAGGAAAAGTTTGCTTAATGTATCCGTAAGACATCACACGAAATAAAATGCCTCTGTTTGGAAATGAAGAGGCCAAGTTTGGGATCACAGATGACTGCAAAAGATAGGAAACTACCTCCACAGTGTGATTTAAGGATCAAGAAACATGTCATTTAATTAAGCCTCAAGATATGAGACCAAAAGTCAAATGTACTTATATGACTCTAGTCTGATGTACATCATATTATGGAAGAAAGGGCAAGAGCCGTATACCAGATAGAATATATTTAAATCTCAGTTCCACCATTAACTGTCTCTGAAACTCATTTAGCTTAATTATCAAATGAGGGTAATCTACTTTATAAAGTTTTGTGAGTATTATTAAATGAGATAAGAGATAAGCAAAACACTTAGGGCACTGCCTGGCCCCAGTAAGTGCTGGGTAAGTGATGTTGCTGATGATGACAGTGACAATTAGAAAAGCAGTGTCAACAACAATGGCTCAGAAGTACCTCAGCTAGATGCTGACCATTTAACACTGAGGTCAAAAGAAGTGGTTTAGATAAACAAGCCAGAAGATTAGAAGCAATACCATGAATATAAATCCAAGAACACTTTAGGTAAAAGAGACTGATGTGTCTTATGATAATGTTGATATCGCCAAGACCTCACATTATTCTAGAATGATCCTGAAAAGGAATGGTGGGCATTTATGTTGATTAGTGCAAAGTGGTACCCACCCATTCCTCAATAGTAAAAACAGTTTACAATGCACTTTAGCCACCAACTGTGAAATTGTTTTTATTTTTGAAATAAATATTTATTTTCTTGTTGAATTTTTTTAATATATATTTTTATTGATTACAGAGAGGAAGGGAGAGGGAGAGAGAGATAGAAACATCAATGATGAGAATCATTGATTGGCTGCTTCCTGCATGTCCTCCACTGGGGATTGAGCCTGCAACCCAGGCATGTGCCCTTGATCAGAATTGAACCAGGGACCTTTCAGTCCACAGACCAATGCTCTCTCCACTTGAGCCAAACCAGCTAGGGCTCTTGTTGAAAATTTTACTATAGGAATTGGTTCACATTATTTTAAATTTTACTTATCAGGTGAAATCATTTTAACTTTTGTCACAAAATTTAACATACTGCATAATTTCAGTTCTCATAAAATGTCAGTTCCCAGGAGCATGAAAATCTCAAGTACAGATGGTTGCCTCTTTATCAAAATCTATTTTGACCCCAGACCCCCTCCTTCAAGAGAATAAACTTGTATCTGGGAAACAGCTGCCCCACAAGGGATCACATTTCTCAGTCACCTTGGACTAGTCAATGCCTTGTGACAAGCTCATTCAGCAGGACATAACTAGCGTTGTCATCTCCACACTCTAACCCCTTCCTCAAGCTGCATGAAAGTGATAACTTGGCCCCCAGGGATGGCAGACCACACAATGAAAGGAATCTAGGTCCCTGGCTCAGTGCATGAAGGAAAGCCACCCCTGATGCGGAAACATATAGCTTTCACTGTCACATGAGTGAGAAATAAAGTTGTATTGTTTTTGAGACATTATACATCTTTAGGACTTTTTTCCTTTTAATAGCAGTTCAGAGTCTCCTTACTAATACAGATTCCACAGAGGAAAGTTACATGAAAAATATGTCAGTAAGACTTTGGGATACTTAAGGAAGAGATGAAAAGAAAAGCAAGATACATGTAAATGTCACCTGTTAGGAGAATTTTTTTTAAATTGAACAACCAGCATCCATTAAAACATTCAAATAATGTATCTGAAAGATGTTATTAATAGAAAACCAAATAAAACTAAACACACGAGCCCATCAGATATTTGATAAGTTTAACATCTCTGTTTTTGTGAAAAGCTTAGCTTAATTATGGCCTCCAAGGTTTAAAAAGGAAGTTTGCTGGAGTTTCTATCTCCATGTTCATAAAAACAAGGGCCAGATACTAAATCGAAGAATCTTTTCAAACCACTGGATATAGAAGCCCACCTCCAAGATTCTCACCTCTTGGTATGCACACCCCTGTGTTTTACTGAACAGGGCTGACCTGTGTAACAGTAGGGTACTGCAAGCAGGACAGAGTGTGACTTCCCTGGCAAACTCAGAAAGACATGTGGCTGCTACCTTCCTTTCTCTTGGATCACTTGTTCTGGGAGAAACCAGCTGCCACATCGAAAGGAGGGATTCAAATGGCATGGAACTAAAGCCACCTACCAACAACCAACACCAACTTGGCGGCCACAAGACGGACCACATTAGAATATGATCATCCAACCCCAGTCCAGCCTTCAGATCACTGCAGCCCTGGCTGACATCTGTGGACTGCAACTTCATGAGATCCCCTCATGTAGAATCACGCACATATGCTGTTTGAATCCCTGGCCTACAAAAATGTGTGAAATAATAATTTATTGTTTTTTTAAGCTGCTAAATTTGGGGGTAATTTGTTACATAGCGATAGATGATTAATTCACTAGCTTGTTTTGTGTACATTTATCTTCTTAATTATATTACTTATATATAGTTGGGGATGGGAAGGAAATGGAAGAATAGAGAAAGCCAGCTCTGCCTGAGGCTAAAAAGCTTTGTCTATTTTTCATGCTTCCTGGAAATAGAAGACTGGACGGTGCCAGACATGTAAGCATTATATTGAGTTTTCCTCAAACGAGTCTGATGAAATTAGTTCTTTATGCATAACAGGCTCTTTTTAATTAGACAAGAAAGCTTTTACTCATGAACTTGTCACTGGATCGTGTGAAAAGCAAATTTTTAATGTTGCTTTCTTTGTGTTGTGCGTGTGTGTGTGTGTGTGTGTGTGTGTGTGTGTGTGTGTGTTGACAGGTAGAATTGAAGAAAACCTGGCTAATTGAACATAGCAACATAGTGAATATTTCATTCAAGAGATCAGAGACTATTTCTTAAGAGCCTCACATTTCACATAAAATGAAGACTTCGGGCCAATTTTACGCTTGTGCTCTCCATGGCACACTGAGTCTCCTGCCCCATGATTGAGAACTCACACACAAAACTACTTCAGTTTTATCTTTCCTGACGGAGGGCACTTAAGAGGTGGGGGAAACCTCTCATTGCCTCCACATTGTGACTGCCTGGCTTGTTGGAAGTGTCACAGTGTTTGATCACAGTGGCGTGATTACTGAGGAATATAGAGAGCAAGGAACTTCTGGTGGCTCACTTCTCTCTTTACAGTTTGTGCGAACTGTCGCTCCCTCTTACATTATACTAACTGACACATTGACAGGGCCTAATAACAGAACCCACATTAGAAAAGCTGTATCAGGAGGACCCAGAATACAGGGAATAAGGCAGTGCCATACTTATCATATGCTACCAAGGTCAGAGCCAAGCAATGTCTGATGACTGTAGAGTGAGATCCACTGCTCTGACCAGCCCACAGCACAGCTCCAGCTCCAGCCTGCAGGGAACCCGTGTTTGAAAGGACTCATTTTTCTTCTTCCCCGAACCTGGTTCTTCACCAATTCTGAAATCTATCAAATATTTAAAATGATGTAGTAGCCCTGGCCAGCTGTTCAGTGGTTAGAGCATCAACCCACTGACTAAAGGGTCACAGGTTCTATTCCCAGTCAAGGGCATGTACCTGGGTTGCAGGCTCAATCCCCCAACCCTGGTCAGGGAGCAAGAGGCAATCAATTGTGTGTCTGTCACAGCGATTCTCTCTCTCTCTCTCTCTCTCTCTCTCTCTCTCTCTCTCTCTCCTCCCTTCTTCCCTCCCCTCCACTCTCTCTAAAATAATCAATAAAAAAATACTTTCGGGTAAGGATAAAAAAAAAATAAAAAATCTCTGGTATGCTTATGATAAACTAACATAAACTAACAGAACCTATTAGACAATTTCCATGCACACTGAAGCACCTTTTAACAAAATCAGTTTGTGAGTGGAGAGGTGGGGGAGCAGTCTTCTCTGCCTATTACGTTGTTGAGAGTGTATGAACCAACACATAAGTGCATCCTGCAGTCATTCCCAACCTAGAGGCTTTGAAGATCATACTGGGCTTCCATAAATAAACCTCACCACTGCAAAAGATGGAACAGGAATGATGCCTTTGCCCATGATATAACTGTGTTCAAGTAAGCAGAGGTGGGGACACTAGGGTTTGAGGGCCAAAGTGGGATCAATGCCTGTTTTCATCAAGAAATTTTATTGGCATGCAGCCACATGGACTCATGTGTAGATTGTCTACAGCTGTTTTCACACTGCAACAGCCAAGCTGAGTAGTGGAGACGGAAGTTGTATGGCTCACAAAGCTGAAATATTTACTATCTGGCCCTTTGCATTAAACGTTTGCCAACCCCTGAGAGAAAGTATTACACTTTTTGTCCTGAGCTCAGAATGTGAAAACTGATGTGGGACCTTTCTTTCCCTGGCCATCTCATGCAGATATAGTTAATTTCTTGTTTCAATAAAGTTAAAAGAATAAATTCAGTAGATGAAATCTTGCAAGATTTGGAGTGGAGTAAACAGAATGTTCCCTCTTAACCAAGTATGTCCTTTAAAAAATGACTTTGGACTGCATGTACCTTTGTTTAACAGTTTTTAAACTCATTGGGTGGGTTTAAGTAGTCATCTCTCTTCCAACATGATTTATTTAGTTGGTCACCAACACTTTATAAGGATAAATATTTTTAGCCTTATATTGTTTAAAATGTGTAAACTACTTGAAATACAATGTTTTTCTTGATTTGAAAAGTCGTGAGCATGGATTAATCTATATTGTACAAGATAAGAACATGCTTGTAGCAAAATCTAATAAGAGTATAACAGCTATAGGATTTGGATTCACTGATTTGGAAACATGAAGCGTATAAATTTTGGCACTGAGAGAGAAAATCTTTGTTAAAGTCTAAGAAAATTATGTTTAGGGAGGAGAATTTCCATCATCCACCTTCAAGGCAACAGAAAGAGTCTCAGTGAGTGTCCATTTTGTTAAAAACAAAGACAATGCTTGGAATTTTGGCTGCAAAGAAGTCTCTTTTCAGACTCTTCTTTTCAAATCAGATCTGGTGAAAGGATGAATTCACAGATTTGGGGGTCCTGAAAACTCCTTAACAAGAAAAAGCCTTAGATGTTTTCCACTTAACCCTTTCCCTCAAAATATTATCCTCTTGAAGTATATGCAAATCTTCTAGACCCACAGATCTAGAACATTCTCTAAATGTGGAGTTTTCAACCTTGGCACCACTGACATTTGGAGCCTGATTATTCATTGTTGTAGGCTGTCTTGTGTATTGCTAGATATGTAACAGCATCCATGTCCTTGACCCACTAGATGCCAGGAGACCTCACTTCTGGTTAACAACCAAAAATGTCTACAGATATTACTGAATGTCCCCAGTGGTGGTGGAGGACAACACTGGCCCCAGTTGAGAAACATTGCTGTGGAGAGCAGTAGACCTTTAACTTGCCAAAGGCGGTTATTTCATTCAACCTATGCAAACCAATTATCCATTTGATTGGAAGCTAAATCTGGTCCCTTCCACGATGAAGTGGCTTCGTGTCCCTGTCACAGTTATCACTGCCACGCTGGAAAGGAGACCCGTCCTTTCCTCAGAAAACTCATCTGTGCTAGTTTCTCTGATTGCCATCTTGTGCCACTGTACCCAGATTTCCTTCCCAAAATCTAATCAGCATGTAGAAGGCATCTCAGGCATCTATAGGGAGACATGCTGTTCAACTCGATATTTTCAAACCCTGCTTTGATTCAAGAGCAATGATAGACAGCCTCTTGTAACTGATCAGGAGGGAAAACTCAGTAGCCTGCACTTGCTACAGAGACCACTGCAATAGAGGGTTGCCTTACCTATTGCACATTAACAGAATTTCTTACAACAGCGCCAACAGTTGAACACAGTTGTTTTCCTGTGATCCTTTTAAGTCCCCAATTCAATTACCAGGCTCATTTTTCTGATGAATCATCAGCAGAAAGCCAGACAATTTTTCGGAGAGTGGTATAACTCTCAGCTGGAACATCCCTTTGTAGGACTCTGCTGTACCGAGTTGGCACTAAACAGATAACCAGTATAGTCCTGAAGGGGGTTAAGCCTTAGTACTTAACACAGCATGAAATTAACCCTTTATAGATCTTTCAGTTTTTTTAAGGTAGCTGGGACACAAAGGGGGGAAATAAAACTAAATAATAAAGTGTGTGGTGCTACTTTATTGTTGTAGCTCTATAGCTGATAGACTCAGATGCAAATCTCAGCTCTAGGCCATCATTAAACTGATGCATCAAAATAATGAAAACTTCATGTATATTTCCCACATCACAGAAGCAGTGAAATGTTAGATCTTCGATATTGCTTTTTCCTCAAGGATTTCCTTTTTTCTCTACCTCATCTTTCTTCACTAGAGGGATACACACCAGCAAAGCAACATCTGACACATTGACATTGTCCCAGATACCAAATCCCTGCAGAATTCGGAGACTGTGCCATAAATGAGGAGCTTCCTTTGAATTCCCCAATTGCCTGGAAGCTGAAAGTAGAAGAGGAAATGGACAAGTGACTGTCCAGAATTTCAGCTGGGACCCTGAGCTAGCATTGATGCCGTTGTAATAATCTGGTTATTATTTAACCAGAAAGTGGTGAAAGGGGAAACCAAAAGATATAGACATGCCATTGCACAGCTTTGCCCAAAAGTCCCATTAAACATTCTCCAAGTTTATCCCCAATCCGCCCCCCACTGTTCCCCACCCCCACTGATTAATGGGGGAAGGAACTAGACAAAGGCAGTTTAGACACATGCCCAGTAAGGTCTGAGTGACCTGGGAAATGCTTTCATGTCAATCACTCCTGGTAACAGGTCATTGACCAGGATGGGCATGGCCACTGCAAGAGTACAAAATCTAAACCTAAAAACTTCTAGACAAGGAAGCCACTATCTCTCTCTTGGCTCCAGGGCACCTGGCTTCTGTGACACCTGCTGCAGGAACCCAATAAATATAACCCTATGCCAATAAAGGCTTCTTCCACATTTCATCCTTTCATGGGGTTTCTGAAAATTCTTATTTCAGCTCCACACCAAGAATCTTGCTTCCCCCAAATGACAGAAGAGTTTCATCCTCTGACAGAACTATGAACCGGGTGCCTTTGGTAGCTCAATGGACAGGCAATGCGTACACATTTCTGACTAGTGAGAATGGGAAGATCCAATGGTTAAGGCAAGGAGGTCCCCAGGGGTTAAAAGCCCACTAGTTAATTGTACTCTTGCACCTTCCTAGGTTTCAGGTTGCTTGAAGTGTTGACATCACAATTCCATCTTTTTAAAAATATATATATGTATTGACTTTAGAGAACAGAAGGGAGAGGGAGAGATAGAAGCACCAATGATGAGAAAGAATCATTGATCAGCTGCCTGCTGCACACCCTCTCCTGGGGATCCAGCCCACAACCTGGGCATGTGTGCTGAGGGGGAATGGAACCATGATCTCCTGGTTCATAGGTTGACACTTAAACACTGAGCCACACCAGCCAGGCCACAATTCCATCTTTTCACCTGCAACATCTCAGTGGTGAAAAGTGAAGCCTATACCCTATCTGATACCCAAGCCCTGAAATGAACTCCAGCTTCATATCCTTAGCTCAAACATGAAGGGTGGGGGGAGAAAGTAATGGCTATGGGCAATTGTGCTTGCCTTGGCTACAATTCTAATTTTTGGCTAATGTACCTCTGTGTGCTTAATATTTCTTTAAATGGTACAAACATACCAAAAAGGGTGTCATTATTATAGGCTTGGCCATATGCCTTTTTCTCTCTCAGTTACTGTTTCTTCTATTACCTTCATTCTCCCACCCTGGTCCAGATTAGCTGCCACAGCTGGGATGGAAGAAGGCGAGCTCACATCTTTCACTTCCATCTTTCCCATGCATTGCTACATACTGAATATGATGCCTAGGGGCCTTCCAGCTAACTGGATGTGTAAATTAAAGAGTTTTAAATCATGTCAAGGTGTCATTCAAATTTTCATCCCAGCTAACAGGGAGGAAATTCACCAAGTCCACCCTGGGGCCATTTTCCCATCTCTTTCCTTCCTCACACTCACGGAAAGTGCTAGACAAAGGCACAGCAAATCCCATATTAGAATCTTTTAGAACTAACTCCCAGTCCTTCCTCCTGCCTTCACAAAGATCACTTTTCTCACTCATGAAGAAAAAAAAGAAATATCTAAAGGGTGGAAAGGTAGTTTTTATTATCAGACTTTTTCTTTTCCACATCCTCTCTTTTTCTTACTTATCCAGATGTGAAACCAAGAGTAACCAAAATGTTCTTGGAAATTTATTGAATGTGATATAATAGAAAACCTCAAGGTAGAACTTAGTACTCTTTATCCATTACATACTTTCTTAAAATGTAATTCTTTTGTTTGTTTATTTTTTAGAGAAAGAGGGTGGGAAAGGGAGAGAGAAAAAAAATGGATAGGTTGCTTCCTGCTAAATCAATAGGGCCCCCACCAGGGATCGAAAATGCAACCTGGGTAGATGCCCCAGTTGGGAATTGAACAGATGACTTTTCGATGCATGGGACAATGCTCCAACCAGCTGAGCCACACAGACCAAAGCTATTCATTACTATATGATTTTAAAATTATTCCTCTGTTGTTACAAGCATAGGGCCTCTGTGATGATATCCGATTTGGGCTTTCAGCAAGATACTCTGCCTGTGTACGCTGACAAGTGCCATCATAGTGATCCCCAGGGTGTGAAGGCAATCATCAGTAAATGGCAAAGAGGAGGAGTCAATGGCCCTTCAGCCAGTGGTTCCACCACCCACTACTGAAGACCCTGAACTAGGATAACAGAAAAGCCATCTCTTGAACCACTTTACCAGAGACTATTTTCTAGAATGGTCAAACACAAATTCCAAGATTCAGTGAAACACCTAAGGAAAAATAGAAACACCACTAGCCAAAGTTTTTGAATGAGAGCTTGCTCTATGCAGCCTGTATACACAATATAGGTCATTCAAAAACAATTTGTAAGTAATTCACCAAGAACCTAAAAGCAAACCCCAGGAATCTGGAAACTTTCCATTCCCGTCAACGGATTCGTTTCAGAGCATCTCAGAGAGATTTCAATCAACACTGGATGGGGCAGACAGGAGAGGTGATTTCCCAGTCTGTGACCCCGTTGTTCAGTAGAACTGTCCTCAGTGATAGGACTGTTCCATATCTGCACCACCCAACATGGGAGCCATTGAACTAAGGGCTTTTGAACATTTGAAGTATGGCTCATTCAAATGAAGAACTTAATTTTATTGACATTTAAATAGCCACATGTGTCCACTGGCTCCATACCGGGTAATACAAGTCTAGAAATGGAAGCAGGGAGTGCTGAGGACTGAATGTATGGCCCAGGCATTGCCAGGAAAGCTGTATGCCCAGAGCAGGAATAGCACCACGTTTCATCTTGCAGGCCATCTGACTGTTAATGAAGGCCTGCTTCCAAAGCAAAGGCTACCGCCCTGGGAAAGAGTACTGTGATTAATTGGGGATGTCTGAGTTGGTGGCACATGTGTTGCGATTTCTCAATGCCAATATGGTGAGCAGAACTTCAATTCTGTAGAGAATGTAGAGAGGAAAGTAGAGGAGGCGACCAGGTTCAAGGCTGTGAGATAGATGGTAATTTAAGAAATAGACTGGATTATGGTTATTTATTTACTGCACTGAATGAATGCTCTCATATAAATATGGCTAGGCTGTGGTTTTGAATGTATGCCTGCAACCAGACAACCAAGGGGCTACTGATGTCAGAGTATTTATTTGGTTGTTTGTTTATACGTTGCATTTATTTAGTTGTTTACTTGTTTAGTATGTCTCCCCCACTAGAATGTGAGATATATAAGGTCAGGGACCATCCTGGGCGAGAAAGTAGGTACCAGGTAAAAGACTGTCAAGTGAATATATTCATACCAAAATTTATTCTCCAGAAATATATTGGAAAGTCTACTACATGTAACAAAATATGTTAGGATTGGAAATTAGCCAGGAAAGGACAGACTCAGTCCCTATCCTCATGGATTATATTAAACAGCTAATTACGCAATTTATAATGTATGATACGTAGCAGCAAAGACCTAACTTAAGGGCTAGGCAGGGAAAGGTTCAAGGAAAAGCTTCCTTGAGGTGTGGAACTGAATTTTGAAGGCTAAGTAGGAATTAACAGAGTAAGATGGAAGCAAAGGGGAAAAGAGGAAGAGCAAAGGAAATGGACTGGGCAAAAACTGTGGGCAGAGTAAGCTCCAAAAACTTAAAAAAAAAAAAAAGGACCAGTATCACTGTCATCCAAAGAACAGCAAAGCAGAGAGGCTGGAGATCAAGTAATCAGGGTCAGTCAGTGATGTAATGACCACCTTTAAGTCTATTGAGATACTTGTTTGCTCATTTTCTTTAAAAGGAGATGGAAAACCATTGGAGAAAACTCATTTATCCAATAAAACCAAAGAGACTTATACACACACACACACACACACGCACGCACGCACGCACGCACACATGCACACACGCACACACGCACACACGCACATTCAGCCTTTTGTAAGAGTTTATAAAAATGTTTTGCCCATATATTACTGAATTTTAATTTCCAGTCTAGACAATTCTTAGAAAGGTAAAAATATCCCCATTTCACAGTTGACAACTCTGAGGCACAAAGAAAATGTGACTCATCCAGGACTTCAGTTAGACAGGACATAGCCAGGATTTAAAGTCACACCACCCAAGTCCCATTACCTCCTCTACAGCAGCAGTTTCTTCTCAGTTGAGGGCCCTATGGGAAATATTGAGTCTGATCGGTAGACCCTACCAACTATGCAATTTTCAAAAAATTATTTATTGAGGCAATTTTTGTCCTGCAGGTGCAGGCACTCTCCCAAAGCACCTTCCCTTCTCCAGCGAGGGAGGCTCAGCTAGTGTCTAAAGCACACTTACTTCATGGTTGGAGGCCGTGGGGTGCTACTTTGGAAAGTTCTACAGCCACTTCTTCAGAAAGGTAATGCCATTTGTCCAATTCAACTCCAGGGCTTTGCTCTGAGCTATTTTTTAAGTCAATTTGGAGAACCTGGAATCATTCACAGAGCCTCATTAGTTCTGAAATGCTATGAGTCATTTTCAGACTCATGGATCAAATGCCCCAGAGCGCTTTCAACAGTGACAGCTCTCATATCCTGAGAGTCTGTCATGGTCCAGATACTGTCCGTGTATCTTGTAATTAGGGTGACCAACTGTTCCGGTTCATCTGGGACCCAAGGTTTCCCGGGACCGAAGGAGTTGGTTACTTTACTGATAAGAGAATCAAAATCAGAGTGTTCACATGGTTTGCCCAAGGTCCTCACAGACTGTAAGAAAAAACAGGAGTTTGCACTCAGATCTTAGTCCCAAGGTTTAGCCCCACCCTAGCCCTCTGGTAACCATAGACTTCAATGTAGCTGAGAAAGATGGACATCTTGTGTACTGAAATGTAAATGAACACCTCACCTTCTACTTCTCTGGAAAATTCTCCCTTTTCTACCTCATAAAGTGGATCGGATTTTTTTCAGGACTGAAATAAAACTGGGAGCACTCTCTTTTTTTTTCTTCAATTTTTATAGGTATGCATGCTTTATTCTTTTTTTAATGGCAAATGTCTTTGTTTTAAAATTGAATTTCTTGGGGTGCCATTGCTTAATAAAGCCATACAGGTTTCAAGTATACAACACTGTGACCCATATTTGCATGCTTCATTGGGTGCTCACCATCCAAAGTCAAGTCTCTCTGCCATCATTTATCACTCTTCTGCCTTAAGCTCAATGTCCTGATTTGCATGGCAATGCCAGCAGTGTTATTTCACCTCAGGGCTGCTTTTAAAACACTCAAAGTAGTGCAAGCAGTTTGGGCTGGGAAACTAACCAGTAAGTTGTGGAGAACAGGACTTGAGTCACACCTGAAAAAGTGGAAATAGTAGAAGTAAGGCAGACTTAAGTGAAAAATCCTCCCTCTGCCATATACTAGCTGTGTGATCTCATAGCTAATAATAGTTATTTCTAAGGTTTACTGTGGAGCACAAAATGAGATTACTCAATGTGAATCTACCCTACTCCATGATTGGCACATGATAAATGCCCAATAAATGTTAGTTCACCAACAGGCCCCCCAAAGAAAGGAAACTCAAAATGTCCCTTGCTTCCTAATCTCCTCAAACTTCCACCAGAGCTTCTGCAACCTAAATCTATAATAGATTGCATCATAAGAATACAAACAACCCAATTTCGTTTAAAATAAGAACAGGTCAAATATTTGAACAGACATTTCACCAAAGAAACATACAAATGGCAACTAGGCACATGAAAGGGTATTCAACCTTATGAGTTAATAGAGATTAAAGCCACAATGAGATACCATCACACACCTACGAGAATGACAAAAATTAAAAATACTGACAATACCAAGTGTTGACAGTAATGTGGTGCAACTGGAAATAGCATGCACTGACAGTGGGAATTTACCAGTATGGCAGGCACATTTTGAACAGCTGCTTTTGAAAGTAAATTGACAGTTTATTATAAACTTATCATAAAACTCAGCAGTCCCATTCCTAGGAATTCATCTAAGAGAAATGAAATGTATGTCCACAAAAACAAAGTTTATAGGAGCTTTATTTATAAAAGCCAAAAACCTGTAAATAATTCAAACGTTCATCAACAGGCAACTGAATAGATCATGTGTGGTACATCCATACAAAGAGATCCTACTCGGTAAGAAAAATGAACTATTGGGACCCCAAAATGAGTGAATATGAAATACTTGTGTTAAGCAAAAGAAATCAGATGTAAAAGATACACTTTCTACTCCATTTATATGAAATTTTGGAGCAGGGTGCAGTAGGTGAGGGGATTGTAGGCAGAGACATAAGGAACTCTACCAAGGTGATGGAAACATTCCACTTCCTGTTTGGGGTGTAGTTACACAGGCATACACATTTGTCAAAACTCACTAAACTGTACACTTTAAAAGGATGAATTTTACTGGAGTAAATTATATGCCTGTAGATCTTCCTTTAAAAAGAAAAACAGATTATAATAAATACCATATGACTTCACTTATATGTGGACTCTAAAGAACAAAATAAGCAAACAAAATTGAAACAGACTCATAGATACAAAAACAGACTGATGTTTGCTAGAGTGCAACAGGGGCAGGGGATTTGGGGAAAAGGTAAAGGGATTAAGAGGTACAGATTGGTAGTTACAAAATAGCCTCAGAGATGTCAAGTATAGGATAGAGAATACGGTCAATATTGCTTGAAATATAGGGGAAGGGACCACCTCATAAAGTATATAATTGTCTAATCACTATGCTATACACCTGAAACTAATACGAAAATAATACTGAATATAAACTGGAACTGAAAAAAGGGTTTTTAAAAACTTTTAAGACATATAAAGTGATGGAATTGTGCCACTGACCTTTAAATCTATGACTTCTACATAGCAGTTCTTCTGAATATTTTTATAAATGTTACAGACTGGGTGTAACTATTGTTTAAATACATGATTCAAAAAAAGAAAATATATGTAAAACATAGGGAGTCTAGTCTGAGGAGAGGGTGCAATTCTAGGAAAGAGACTGAGGTGGAAGCTTGGGAGGGGATGGATAGGGCAGATCCAGCCACTAGTTGTAGTGAATGGGACATGACCTGAGCCTTTGGTTATTGGGGCAGCAAACAAGAAAAAGGGAGACACTCATTGGCCAGTGTCCCCATGGGTCCCACAGTATCATTTCACTTGGCTACTTCTAATGCTTGTTAAATAGGTCAACATTTTACCTTTAAAAATGTGTTAAGTGGTCCCACCTATGAAGAACACGCTAGCAGAGGCACTACTCCTGCTGCTGCTCCCAGTTACATTTCCGGCTGAGCTTAAGACTGCTTTAAAAAATTTACAAAAGAAGACAACAGCCTAGTCTAAGAAAACGGATCTTTCTTCCAACTGATTTCACATCTGCCAAAGCTGCACCCATGAGAACAGGAAGACAATCTCAAAGTTGATGCATGGGGGCTCCCAGCAGTTCCCAGAGCCCAGTGAATAAGTATATAGAGGACCACAGAGACTTGAGGACGATGAAATGATGGGATGGGATGGGATGGGATGGGATGGGATGGGATGGGATGGGATGGGATGGGATGGGATGGGATGGGATATACATGACAAGAGTGTGGGGTGTGGAAGGGAGTGCAGAAGGTTTAACCTATTTTTTCTCAAGAAAGGCTACTTTGCTCAGAAAAAAATATTTATTTGTTTGTTTGTTTATTAGTTTCTTGTGCTTAAATGGCCACACTTAAGCAGATATCTGACCAATAAGCAGATACCTGATCCAAGCAAGGCCAATTAGATATCCTTTCCATGGACTTTGACACTTGAGCAGAGTGACATGAAGGCAATAAATGGTTGGAATTTATTCTTCTGTCAGAGCACTTGAGAGACCATCCATCACTTTCTACTACTTAGATCTAGATTCCCTGGCTTCCTTATAACCGGTTGCATCATTTTTCCTTTGATTCTGAAATTACCTTACGACTTTACAAGAAAATGCTTTCTTGCTCAAATTAAAGTCAGTTTCTGTTGCTTGCGATCAAAGAGGCCTTGAAGGATACAATTGTCTAGCCACTATGCTCTACTCCTGAAACTAATACAAAATGATATTGAATATAATCTATAACTGAAAACATGTAGCTCAATCATTTATTAAGTGTTAAAAGTTGCTTCACACTCCTCCAGAGAAGCCATAAATGTGACGTGTGAAAAAGCAGGACAATTCACTGGCTTTGATAATTTCTTGTGTGTACTCCAGGGGCCTAGCAGGGATCCAGAAGCTTTCCATCCTGGTCCTCTTGGCTTTCCTGTTGACAGAGAAGCAGTCTATTGACAATCAGAATAAGGGATAACTCTTTCCTAACCTCCTGTTCACCAGGAAATAACACGGGAACATCTCAAGGCCAGCAGGGCACAATTGGATCCCTGAACAGCAGCTTGGTTTGATTGTAGGAAGCGTTTGTATCATTTCCAGCCCATGACCTACTGGAGCACTGAAAAGTCTAGGTCAGTGGTTGGCAAACTGTGGCTCGTGAGCCACATGCAGCTCTTTGGCCCCTTGAGTGTGGCTCTTCCACAAAATACCATGGCGTGGATGAGTCTATTTTGAAGAAGTGGCTTTAGAAGAAGTTTAAGTTTTAAAAATTTGGCTCTCAAAAGAAAGTTCAATTGTTGTACTGTTGATATTTGGCTCTGTTGACTAATGAGTTTGCCGACCATTGGTCTAGGTGAATTTGAAGCCCCAACTCATTCTCCTTTTCAGGATCCTGGACCACAGTAATAACAATAAACACAATTATTATTATTATTATTATTATTATTATCATTATTATTATTAACAGTTATAACAGTTACTGAGCAGTCAATCACTGTGAAGCACTGAATCAAGAACTTTACTTGTTGTATCTCATTCAAGCCATACCTACAATAACCATAAGTTCTACGCACCATAATTATTCGTATTGTACAGAAAAAACAAACTGAGGTTTAAAAAGGTTAGATCCTTATCTGAGGGTAGCAGCTGGTGAAAGAGCCAAGATCAAATGCAGGTCTTTCTGATTCCACTTTTAATCAGAAAGCCAACACACTTAATCACAAATGGCATCCTATCTGATGTGGGCAAGTCCCTGCTGCTGTGCTGCAAATCAAGAGTTGTCCTGGCTAACACAATGCAGAAACAAAAGGGCTTCCATTATTTGTCTTGCCAGGAAAGAACACCCAAGGGGTTAGGCATCAAAGTGAACTGTCTTGATTTTATCAATTGCCTTTTCTCCTCTACTTGCCACATGAGATTTTGCTGTCCTCTGTGTGCTGACAAACCCTATCCTACCTGGAACAGGAAGGGTTTCTCAGGATAAAATAAAAAAGAAGACTAGCACTCCCCATAAGTTAACAGCACTCAAGAGCATTGCCAAAGTGGTCGTTCTCATAGGGCTCACTGCAGTGCGATGAGGGGCTCCAGGGACCTCAACCTTTGTGCTTTGCAACCTGTGTCTGCCCACCAGGAAAAGTGGGGGGAGAGTTAACCCAAAGTTAAATTTGGCTCTTAAATATCCTTTCATAGAGCCTTTCAGGTGTAAATTAAGGTTTAAATCCTAAGAGGATAGAAATGAAAAACATCAATAGGTTACACATTCACTCAACAAAAACTGACTGGACAAGTTTAGTGTTATACCAACAATAATGTCTTCATTGTCATATGCATACAATGATTACATAGAATGTTAACATTAAGGGAAGTGGGGTAAAGGACATATGGAAAGTCTCTGTCTTATCTTACAACTCTTCTATAAATCTAAAATTTTTTCACAATAAAAGGCTTCTACAGATGTGCTGGATAGGCTGGGTAAGAAATTCCCTACAGCATACTCAGTACAACTGACAGGACAGCATCACTGAGAGAATGCTGTTGAAGTGAGAACCTGGAGTCTAGTTCATCAATGAAGTACCATGGGTAGCAAAGGCACAGGGACTCTCTCCTCCCAAACCACCAGAATAACACATCTTGCAAACCAAGGCTTAAATGAGAGCTAAATGAAAAAGAGAGGTTATTCATGACACCTCACATCTGGGCTATAAACACATGCTTAATACACATAAAAGCATCATGGTAAATGGTAGGAGAGGGTTGGGCAATGAGTGTGTGTGTGTGTGTGTGTGTGTGTGTGTGTGTGTGTGTGTGTGTGTGTGTATGAAACAGAGAGGAAGAAAATGAAAAAAAATATGAATGAATGAAGGTAAAGCAGACAAGAAAGGATCATTTATATCACTCATCCGAGATCCAGGGAGGAACTCACATTTGTATAAGTAACTTGTTAACATAAATGAAGTAGATACTGGGGTGCTGCTCCTCAACAAGAGGAACTTTTTTTCAACTTTTCCAAACAAAGTTTCAGAACTACCCGCCTAAGAATTATTTCCCATAAGCAAAGTATTTCAGAAGGGTTTAAGAGGCTGCCCAGAAAGAATTAGATGATTAAAGCCTACAGAAAACTCTGCAAGAAAGTTTTAAGGAAGATCAAACCCAGGGTTGAGAAGACCTCCCAGAATTTGAAGGTCTCTTCTTCAGTCTTGACCTGTAAGACTAGAAGAGTATTTTCCAAGATAGACAACCTCTTTTCAGATGTGACAAAGGCGTTCTTGAGGTGGGTGAGGAAATATTCCCTGAGGTGCCCCAAGGGATTACACACTGTCTTTGGATGTCATTGAAAGAACAGGAGACTGCTTTCATAAGGGTTTAACATAAACCTGCCTTAAAGTGCAGAGAACGAACAAATGCTCGATTTCAGGTCTTCCCCAGTTCGTGGAATCACAGCATACTAGATGAACTGGTCAATAATGCAGATTTTTTTTCAACAGATGCAGTGACACATATGTTAATATATATGCAACTTGATATTATGTATGCTATTTTGTTGTATTAATAACAAGCTTCAAAAATTCATATGTCAAAATTTCTGAAGGTGTTAACATCATAGATATTTTTACGCTTAAAAATGTCAAATTTCATCCCCCCCAAAAAGAGAAATTGTGGGAACTCGTTACTTTACTTTGAAGAAAAAGTGCTGCTGAAGGTTATCATATACTTCGGGAAGCTTATGGTGAACATGCTCCATCTCACGATACTTGTGAATGTTGGTTTAAATGCTGTAAAAGTGATGATTTTGATGTGAAAGACAAAGAATGTCCAGGTCAACTGAAAAAGTTTAGAGACCAACAATTATAAGCATTATTGGATGAAGTTGCATGTCAAACTCAAAAACAACTTGCAGAAAGATTAAACATTGCTCAGCAAACAATTTCTGATCATTTACAAGCAATGAGAAGATTTTAAAGGAAGGAAAATGGGTGCCACATCAACTGAATGAAAGACAAATGGAAAACCGAAAAGTCACCAGTGAAATGTTGCTTCAACGGCACAACAGAAAGTCTTTTTTGCATTGAATTGTGCCTGGCGATGAAAAGTGGACTTATTTTGAGAATCTCAAACCCACAAAATCATGGATTGATCCAGGAAACCATCAACATCGACTATAAGGCCAAATTGCTTCAAAAAGAAGACAACACTCTGCATTTGGTGGGATCATGAAGGTGTGGAATTATGAGCTCCTAAAACCAGGTGAAACCTTTAGTACTGATTGCTATTGACAACAAATAACAATTTGAACCACGACCAGAATAGCCCAGAAGACACGGCAAAGTAATTTTGCTTCATAATGATGCACCATCACACACTTCAAAACCAGCTAAAGACACGTTAAAAGATCTTGCCTGGGAAGTATTAACCCACCCACTGTATTCATAGACCTTGCTCCTTCAGATTACCACTTGTTCCAATCGATGGCACACACACTTTCTGAGCAGCACTTCAAAACATATGCAGAAGTGGAAAATTGGGTCTCTGAATGGTCTGCCTCAAAACAAGAAAAGTTCTATTGGGACAGTATCCACAAATTACCTGAAAGATGGGGGAAAGGTGTAGCTAGTGATGGACATTACTTTGAATAAAGCACCTTTGGAGTTTCTCTTGAAATTATCGTGTTTTCTTTGATTACAAAATTTAAATTATTAACCGGTACTGGTTAATGCAGACACCGGTTAATAATGTGGATTGACCCTTTACCGGGTGAATACAACAACATATCAAATCATATATATATATCAACATATGTGTAACTCCATCTATTGAAAAAAATCTGCATTATTAACTGGTACACCTAGTACATAGCATGTGGGTACTTTAATGTGTCTCTGAAGAGTACTTGCTAGAGAGGAATCGAGCATCGTTATTCTAGGAACAGAAAGTGCCAGTCACGTCACGAAACTCTGGCATAAAAAATCCCGACTGATCCAGTTTTCTAACCTTTCTTCCTATTTCAGAGACTTTCCAAAGAAACCTGCAATTCAGGAGACAAGCAGATCGGGCACTAAGCTCTGATTTCTTTTCCAATAAGACAACTGGGATAAATTCATGAGAAAATAAATCAGAAAAATTAAATAAATAAATGCCATTACTCCCCTGACACTTGCAACAGGAAAGGGTATTCATATCCACTGACATCCTATTACAGTACCTTGCTTGGGGAAGATTTAAGACAAATAATACAGTATTCAAAATTCATATATTTTACTCTCATGAGTGAAAAGAACATAATGTTTCAATATATCACATTCATACATTACTGTGTTGAAATCCGATGTTGATAATCTCTCAACCTCACCCCAACCAGCTTGATAAAACCACATTTCACTTTATCCCAATTTGTCTCCCATTTATATTTTAGTAGAATAATTTGGTTAGACACCCAAAGGCCTCTCTTATAATGAAATCAGCAACTGCTAAAGAACATCAATTTATCACCTGCCTTAGTATCCATCAAAGACAAAAAAAAAAGAGTTATTAAAGTCTGAAACACAGTAACCTCCTTCAAACTCTTAGAAGAACCAGTAGGAGCAAAGCAGAGACAAGCAAAGAAAGGGTTAAGCACAACTGATTTCTGGGTTAAGAGAGGGATGGCAAGATCATTTTCTAAGGCAAACACCTGGAGAGAAAAAAGTAGTATTTTGTTTCCACCTCAAGAAATTGCAGACAAACATAAAGCAAATCACATCAGTGGAATACTCAATTATCTGAGCATGCTAATTAACGAACTGTAATCAACTGGCTTTCAGTCCTCTCTTCACCTGCTGTAATATTTGTAGTGCATCGCCTTCCTTATTCCTCACAACCGGTAGAACATTAGACAGTCTGCATGGTGCATCCAAGGGAAACAAATAAGCACAGATTTTTGCTGATGGCAGGAATTTCTCATGCTCAGGGCATATGAACCAACATTACGGAAAAGGCAGCGCTGGCTGTATATTTTAATTATTCCCCACACCTACTTTGCAAAGGAGACTTATAGTCCAATTAGGTAATATGATGCTCAGTTACCGTTATTTCCGAAAACTAAGCACAGACAGTCACTTAAAGTAGTAAATATGCAGTCATGACAGAATTAAATATTCATGAAATCAAGAGCGACTGGGAAAGCTGAGGATATCAGAATATTAAAATTCATCATAGCTTTTACAATGTAAATCTTGTATGCATTTGTAAGGTACCCGGTCAGGTCTAGAATGTGCTGAAATTCCAGTTTCTTGGTAAACTGCCATTAAAATTACAATATTGATTTTGGTAGATAAACAACAGTCTCAATCCGTAGCTCGGTTTCAATTCGCAAAACAATTTTGAATATTTGCAAATACCAACTTGTTAAGTGAGCCTGTCTCCAAATACAGAACAACAACATTCGATGTGATTCCAATACGTTTCAGATCTTTGTTTAGTCCACTAGTACCTCTCTTAGAAGAACCAGCAGACCAAGGCAGTCGCCTACTAGGGACATCTGCTGACATTCGGTTCTTTGCTAGGTGGGAGAAGTGACTATCCCTCGTACACTCCCTTAAGTGAGCAAAAGGGAGGAAGTCTACTGACCGACCCTTCTTTGGTTCCAATATTCTGATCTGTTGGACCAACTTTTCCCCAACCTTAGCAGCACGTTTCGAAATGGTATCAACAAACACATGTGTACACTTTACACAGATACAGCTGAACACTAGCTCCCACAAAACTGAACTCCAAGTTTGTATGGAGAAGCAAGACTGTCCTTGGACGCAAAGCTGTCATAAATACACTCTCATAATATCACCAAAGCATTCCTTTCTATGGCATCTACTTGGCAATTTCCTCAAGCGAAGAAGCACCAGCACCAGAGCATAAGCATCCGAACCATTTCTTGCTGGGATCCAGTTACCCTGGAGAACTCTCTCTCCACAGGAAGTAGTAGCTGTCCCCTAGTCTACAATGACACAGCAGGGCTCACCTGCTGCCAGGCACTGGGTCCCCACCCTCCGAGGTAGGAGGGTGCCCAGTGAGGAGTTTCGAGCTGGGTTAGGCAGTGATCTGCATTCTATAAAGGAGCCAAACTTTGCTCCCATTGTTGTCATCTCTAGGTTGATGCCACTTTCTCCCGGGGAGTCTCAGAAGCCACTTGGCAACTCCTGAAGACATGTGTTTCCCCTTGACCTAGATCATCCCAATGAGCTTGGTCTGGAAGCAAAGGTCTCTGGGCACTGCTCTCCCGAGGTGCGGGCTCTGCCCTGGCATCACATCTCACATCGCACAAACCAGAAGACTTTGCTCTGCACACACCGCTCCATGGGGACACCAGGGCGGACTTGGGCTCACGCATTCCAGTTCAGAAAGTCACTACTGCCCAACGATCGCCTTCAATCTCACGCCTTCCCCACAGCTGCAGCCCCCACCGCCACACAAACGAGGGGAGGGGGGGGGGAAGCGGAGGGTTTAAAGTGACAGCCACTACTAGAGCTCCTTGGTTTGGTTCAAAAGGTGTCACAGCGCCAAAGCTGTGGACCACCTACCTTGCCCTCTCCTTTCTCGCCGCGGGGTCTCGCCTCGGGATCGTCGCCTTCCTCGGGTCCCGCACTCTCGCAGGGCAGTTCATCCCGAGCCAGCTGCTGCGGCTGGAGCTGAGGCTGGGGCTGGGGCTGGAGCTGGAGCTGGGGCGGCTGTGGCGGCGCCTGGCAGGCTCCGCCAGCCCCCTGGGGCCGGGGGATGGGCTCCGGGCGCGGAGAAACTCCCTCCACATCCATCTCCATCTTCCCATTCACTGGAGGGCAAGACAAAAGCGGAGCGGAGACTTGGCAGCGGCGCGCGGCGGCTCCTCAGCTGCCCGCCGCACGCATGGCTCGCCGAGGAGGGGCCGCCTCCCGCGCGCCCTCCCTCCTGCCGCCCTTCGCCCGCGCTCCCCGCGGCTCGGCTCGCCGGCTCGGCTCCGGCTCCGGCAGCGGCGGCGATCGGGCCGTGGAGCGCGAGCGCGGGCGGCCGCGTGTCCTTGGAGCGGTGGCCTTCAGGCGCCCCCGGCAGTCCCGCTAAGCAGAGCGCAGCCGGCGGCGGCGGCGGCGGCGGCGGCGGCGGCGGCAGCGGCGGCGGCGACGCCTCGCAGCCGCGCGCCCAGCCCGGGGGCACTCGGGGACTTGCTCTCCAGCCTGGCCTCCCGATCCTCGTCGCTTGCCAGTCTCTCTCCTGGGGCCCCTCGGCGTTTCCCTTCCCCTCCAACCTTCGGAACAAAGTTACGGGAAGAACAAACCAGATGGCCGGGTTCTGCCGGGCGAGACGGACGGCAATCCGGAATGTCAAGTGCAAGTGCAATCCACCGTCCCCGCCCGCTGACCAAGCGCCAGCCCCTCACCTCTGCCCTCTCCCCGCCGCAAAGGAGGGTTCTCCGACCTGGGTGCTAGGTGGTGGTGGCGAGGATCGGAAGAAGAGCACACGGAGAGCTGGTGATGGGTGCGCCCACCCCCCGGCGCAGGCGACCCCCACCTCCACTCTGGCCGGGGTCTTCCTCCCTCCCTCCCTCCCTCCTTCCCGCGGCCGAGCGTGTCTCGGGGTCAGCCCCTCTGGGGCCCGCGGGTCCGAGTCTGAGCTCCTGCTCCCCGGGCTGCTCCGCTGCCGGCTGCGCGCCTGGCAGCCCCGCACGAGAACCGGAGTAACCGGCAGCGAGCTGTCAATTCCCGGCAGGAAATCGACCTCCGGCCCCCACACGGGCTGGAGCCGGGCAGGGGTGGGTGGGGCCCCGCGTGGACGGCGTGGACGCGAGTCTCGCAGCGCGCCCGAGTTTGGCGTAAAGGTTGGCAGTGGAGGGTCGATGGGGGAGGCGGAGGGAAAAGAGAAGTCGCTGCCAGGCGTTTACTGCAATGTACCCCGGGGTGGGCGCCAGCTGGGCGCCGCTGCTCGCTGCTTCGGAGTGGCCGGCTCTCCGGGGCTGCAAGGGCGTCCCCCGCAGGCCAGGTCTCCGGGAGGTTTCCGAGGTGACCCCAGGCCAGGCGGAGAGCCGCGGCTATAAATACAGGTATATAGTGATGACAGAGGGAGACTTGGAAATTCTGAAATCGGGGCTCACCGACAGTCAGGTGATGGGGATGGCTTCTAAATTTAACGCCACTTGGTCCTGGGAAGTCGCTTCCAACTTGACGGGAACTGTTACTGCAACTCTGCCTTGTCCTGGGGAAACCTTCCAGCAGCCACGGAGAGGAAGAGCGGGTTATTAAGAACCTGTTCAATATTAAATAAAGCCTATTGTTCTGGGCTTTGAGTTCCATAATGCCCCCAAATGGATCAGGAGATAAATGAACAATTCATGCATTTCTTAGCAGAGGGTGGCTGTTTTCCCCCTAGCATACAATGTATCACAGATAACACTTGCCTAATGAAACTAGAAAATTGCACTGTTCATCTCGCGACTGCTTTGCATGAACGTACAACGTTTACACATCAAGACACACTGCCCCCAATAAACACAATCACACAAGAACACATCATTAGCTCTTGTCCTTCAATGCAATCTCTTAATCTCTCACTCTGCTTGTATGGCAGAAATTAATTGCCACTTTAATTTAATCAGCACAGACAGCCAATCTGGATAATGCAAGGTGAACATGCTTTTAGAAAGAAAAAAGTTTGGGGATGGAATGACTCAGTTGCTTTTTCTTTGGATTTCCTAAAAAACAACAACAACAACAAAAAAAAAAAAAACAACTAGACTCCAAGCTCACTATCAAACTCTACACTTTTAAAAATAATATTATGACCCTTTATGTTTATGCAATAAGGTACCATCCAGAAAACAGATAATACAGATAATAGAGGTAGGTGCCTTTAAAGAAGTTATTTAATCTCTAGTTCCTCCTCAGTACATTGTACTAAATCAATGCTTATAGTATTTTTATAATGGTAAATTAGATTATCTGTATAAAGAGCTTAGCAAAGTACCCTAGTGCATAGTGAGTTCTCAACAGTCACTGCCTGCTATGCTGAAAACAGTAAGATAATACAGATTCACATGAGCACTCATCTGAGGATCTGGATTTAGAAAAAAGAAATTGCCAGCTTAATTAATCGTTTTATATAAATTATTCTAAGAGATACTTGGCATCTTCAAAGAATAAAGCTTCTGAAGGCAGAAAGCAAGTCAATAGTGTTTTGCCCAATAAAGTTTTGAATTTGACAGATTTTCTTTCTACAGTGTAGGAATAAAAGTTACATGTCAGTTTCCACAGGAGCTGGAACAGCTGGCTGCGAAGTTACCATTCTTCCATGCTTCTTCCTTCCAAAATGTGTTTGTGAACCTAAAGCTTAAATGAAGATTCAATCAAAATAAAGATGCAATGCTTCAGCTATATTTGTTCTAAATTTAGGCACATGCTTGTAAAAATTCCCATTGTTAAATGAAAATATGTTTTCCCTTTCCCTGGCCTTCTATTTTTTGGGGACACTGAATTTTTTTTTGCATCTGCCATAAGTAAATATGGGCTCAGAAAATATATTACATTTCAAAACTGTTGATTGCACCTAATTATGCATGCAAATTGCTACTTCAAGCATGCAGGCAGCTTGCAACATTTTCAGAATTTTGCCCCAGTAGTCACTTGAGGTATTTGTGTTACTAGTTTGCTTTTGCCTTAAGTCACATCATTTCCCAATTGGCTTTCAATTAATGACGGGTCTGTGAATAATTTTGACCTTTTGATGTCCATGGTTTAGGTGATTCCAATGAACAAATCAGCACTTTCAAGAAAATCACCCTTATTTTTTGAGTCATTGAGATGAATGTTTACACAAAGGTGTCCTGGAAGAGTCATCTAACTCAAAATATGGTCGATGGACCAATAGCATCACAACACTTGTACTGTAGAAATCCAGTCTCAGACCTCCCCCCAGACTGCATTCCTCAGAGTCTGCATTTACAAGGGGTGCAAGTGCTTTCAATCACATTCGAGCTTGAGAAGCACTGCTCTGTTGCATCACATACTAGTTGGCCCATATTTAGGACAGTTCCACTAAAATAAATACTCAGAGAGACTTACTTGGAAAATACAATCTTAGAAGCTTTGTATGTGCGTGTGAAGAAATTAAAGTCCCTCTCCATCACCCCCCACCTCAGGATCTTAGTGTTGCATAATGAAAACTTACATAAATTAAGAATGCATCTGTGTTGGAATCTCTGTAATGAATGAGAAGCATGCAGTTTTCAAAAAAACCGAAAGGCATTAACCTTTATCTGGAATAATAACTTTTATGCTGGGATTTTTGATACCTTCTGTGACAATGCAAGCAGAAACTGCCAAATTTGCGTCTGTGCAATGACAAGTCTAATAAATCTTCAATGATTTGACATAAGTATGGTCTCAATTATATGACTTAATATTTTTAGGAACTAGCAGAACTTACTACTTTTGAAGAATTTCTGAAAAACATATACACATAAGTCAATAAATTATTACTTTAAAGGGCTATCTACCTAGTAGCAGTTCTCACCTTAAATGTATAAGAACTCACCTGGGGAATGTTGAGAAATGCAGATCGGGCCTGAGTCCCTGCCTTTCTAACTAACACACTTCCAGGTGAAGCCAGTGCTTCCAGTCCTCAGATTTCAGAGACTTGCTTTATCCCCGTCAGTGGTTCTCAAGTAGCAATCACTTGGGGAGCTTTTCAAAATCTTTAATGCCTAGATTGCACCTCAGGCAAATTAAATCCAAATCTCTGCAGGGGAGATCCAGGCATCAGTAGTTTTTAAACCTCTCCAGGTGATTACTATGTGGAGCCAAGATTGTGGGATAGTGCTGCACGTCACTGATTCCCCAAGTGTGGCCCTCAGAACAGCATCAGAAATTCACCTGGGAGCCTGGTGTGAATGCTGACTGTCAGGCCCAACCCAGACCTACCGAATCCGTATCTGCAGTCTGAGCTCTCCAGCTGATATGTATACACATTTAAAGATTGAGAAGCATAGCTGTGTGGTATCCTCCTGAGATAGGAAGATGGCTCTCAATCAGCAGCAACCTGGTCCTAACCTCTGCATCTCTTGGCTTTCTGCCCACCTACACCCATTCTGCGAGGCTCTACAAACCCTTGTGGATAAAGTTCCAATTGGTAAGAGGAATCATGCCTCCCTAGCTCTATTTTAATACCTATGTGTTTAGCAGCACTGTCTGATAGAACTTTCTCCCATGATGGGAATGTCCTATACCTGAACGCTTCCGTTAGTAGCCACTAGCCACATGAGGCTATTGAACACATGAATCATGGAGAATATGACTGAAAAACTTTTAACTTTAATTTTAGTTCATTTTAACTGATGTAAATTTTAGTAGCTTCATGTGGTTATTGGTTCCCCTGTTGGACAGAGCAGCTCCACAGTCATCCTCCTTCCTGTTGCTCAACCCTTATTCAAGTTTCCATGTTGAACACCCCCTACTCGGATTCTGTGTGTATTAATCCCCAGTGAGTGCACCGGGACGAAAAACATCTGCTATGCCACTTCATTTACATAATAAGCAACATTGTGCTTATTATTTTGAATGAGAGGAGTTTCACTTGAATAAAGTACCACTAAGAGTTGTCAAAACTTTTTCATAGCATTCATGATTATGTAGCTTTAATTTTACAGACTTTACAGACATCACACACAAGGGATATGTTTAGAACTGTCTTAAGAAGAGACTACAAATGAATTCTGGGTAGGAAACAAAAAGACATCTCCTTCCCCAACATCTTATTGATGAACAATGGAAAGTTGAATAAGTGTGTATCTATGTGGAAAATAAATATAAAAACTTGAAGATTCCTCTCAAAATGGAAGATGCGATGCAAAACAAAGGAGGGATCAAGGAGCTAAGATGTCAGAAGATAGCAAATAAAATTCAAAATTTTAAAAAAATGTACTCAGTTATTGCCTTGAAAGAAAATATCTAATCTGTAGAACCAATGAATGGAATAGGTTAGGAAATGATGGGATAGGAGGGATGGGATGGGATATATTGGGATGGGATGGGATGGGATGGGATGGGATGGGATGGGATGGGATGAGATGAGTGGGAAAGGGAAAGATGGGAGGGGAGAAGTGGAATGAAACAAAAATACTAATGAGTTAAAGACAGGCACCAGCCCCCTTGAGTCTTTCGTCCTCTGGGTTGGGAACAATAGCAACTATGATTACAATAGCAGAACCACCAAAATTACCTCCTGCATTGCTCCCAACAACCTCGAGGTGTGAATAATCAGGAAAGAGATTATTTGAGGGACATTATTTAACAGATACACCTCAGAATAAAAATAAGAAAATTTCTGCTTGAAAGGGAAGAGGACAGTGTTAAAATAGGATCAGCCATTTTCTTTGGTTGAAAGAGATGTGTGTCATTTCTAAGCTAAATTAACCACAACCTGTCTTAGAAAAGGAAGCTACCACCAGGGAAATATTTCTGCAGGGCCAGTGCCTTGCCCAGCTGCTGCTGATCTGCTACTGTGTGATACAAGATTGTGCCCACAAAGAAATGTGTAGCTAAGGGAAACAGCCTCACTTCTGAGGATGGTCACTTCATAGCAACAGAATCCAATAAATAGACTGTCTTTGTTGTCCTCGGGAAAGAAACTCCAAGGGACTTCAGACAATACAATTTCAGGGTTGTGAGCTCAAAGGCCATTCAGAACTCATCCTGACTCTCATGCAGGCGTCTTAAGACCGTCTTAACCATGCTCTCCTTTTCTTCAGAAAGTGAGGGCAAGTTTTTTCACAATCCACATGAACCCATCTCAGAAGGCAGGGGGCAAAGTGACCAGGAAAGACTAAGAAAAGATTTACTTCCCTAGGGATGGACAGAAAAGGCAGAACCCAGTTCTATCCTATCCTATATAATAAAAGGCTAATACGTAAATTGTCCCCTCAGGAGTTCAACAATTGGGAGTTTGACCACTCTCTATGATGTGTGCTGACCACTAGGGGGCGATGTGAAACAAAAGAAGGCCCTGGCTGGCCTCCAGCATCTGGGGGAAGGAAGGCCCCTGATGGGCCCTGATTGCTGGCCAGGTCTACCCATGCACGATTTTCATGCACCGGGACTCTCATACTATTTAATAAAAGAGTAATATGCAAATTCACTGTACCTTCGCTACACCCACAAGCCACACCCACCAGCCAATCAGGATCTGGGGGCAGAGCTGAGGCAGCCAGGGTTCAGGGGAGGCAGGGCCGAGGCGGCCCTGGCTGTGGGGGGGGGGGGGGGGGCGGGCCAACGAGGCCTTGGCCAGGAGGGCAGAGCCAAGGCGACTGGGGTCGGGGTGGGGCTGAGACTGCCAGGGCTGTGGGGGAGTTGGGCCAAGGAGGCCAGTGAAGTGGGAGGCGGGGCCTGGCAGCCAAGGCCGTGGGGGGGGGGGGGGGGCGCGAGGTTGAGGAGGCTAGCGTGTGCTGGCCAGGGAAAAGGCC
Organism: Antrozous pallidus; assembly: GCA_027563665.1. NCBI lineage: Eukaryota > Metazoa > Chordata > Mammalia > Chiroptera > Vespertilionidae > Antrozous > Antrozous pallidus. The sequence goes on along the minus strand of CM050524.1, from coordinate 46,908,195 downwards.
TAGGCCAGGAGGTGGGGCCAAGGCCCATACTATCCAGACTCGCTGGCTGGGGCAAAGGCCCAGGCTGGGGGACGGGGGGTATATGTGGCTGGGATGGAGCCAGCCATCGGTCCCATTGCAGGTCAAAGCCTCACCAGAGGCTGGGTGAGTGGTTAGTAGGACATGCCCTGAGGGCTCCCAGTATGTGTGAGGGGGCAGGTTGGGCTGAGGAATCACCCACCCCCAGTGCACGAAATTCGTGCACTGGGCCCCTAGTGTTTATATAACCTTGCTGATCTCATGCCTAACACAGCTTATTAATTAAACCACAAGCCCTAATGGTTGTTCTAGCAAATGTTTAAAGGACCCTCTCACCCTTCACTTGTTCAAATATACCCATTATTCATGGCTAAAGTTATAGGTGTAGTTTACAGACTCAGGATTCCCAGGGCTTCTGAACTTTACCTTCTGAGGCACCTGAAAATATTCCAGGACCCTGCAGTTTCACAAGCAGCCCCATTATGCCCAATGATATTGGAGCAACTCTACCTAGTGGTTTCCTGAATCTTGTACAGAACGCCAGATTTGCTGAGCTGTTGGCAGACTTGAACAGTGCCAAAACATCACCTCTATTACTGATAAAGTCTAGGTTGGAGAAAGTAGCTTATATCGGTAGGCAAATGGTCTTCCTATTTTATTTTTATATTTCAGAGAGAGAGAAAGAGATAGAAGCATCAATGATGAGGATCATTGAGCAGCTGTCTCACACACACTCCACATTGGGAATGAAGCCCACAACCCCTGGGCATGTGCCCTGACCGGGAATTGAACCTTGACCTCCTGGTTCATAGGTCAATACTCAACCACTGAGCCCTGCCAACTGGGCTGGTCTTCCTATTTTTGAACATTTGGATCAAGCACACAGATCCACTCAAGTCACATCCCCATGGGGCTGTTGCAGCTTTGCCTGCACGCACCCTACAGGCAATTAGCTCCCATAGGGTACAAGCAGGAGGCCAGGAAGCTTGGTTCATTATCCCCAAATTCACTAGACCTGTAAGACACCTCTCCTGGGAAGAGGGAGTGAAGGAGAAGAAAGATGCCAACAGTGTTAAGTTCCTTGAACTTGCTACTCATGGAAAGAAACGTTTATCAGACATTTTTTGGGGAAAAGTTAATCCTCCCAAACAAATTCTGCTTCAACATCAGCAGATCCCATGTCCCTCCTCTCAATGCCTCTCACCACCTGGCTCCCATTTGGGGCATTCATTTCTTGCCTCTTGTATCTGCTCATTGGTCCAGTGTGGTCACCAGGCCACCATCAGCTCTACTAGCCGCACTCCCCTCAATTGTAGAACTAAAGTGTTGGGTCTCAGACAAGGGTTGGTGAGTTAACATCCCTCCTACAAAGTTGTCAAGAATCAAACTCCTGACCTGGCTCTCGTTAGCATCATACTTGTATCACCAGAGCCAACCTGAAATTGTACGGAGGTGTGAGGCTAGCAGAGGGGAAGCCTTTTATCTTACAAATGCCTAATAAATATTGCATTTTCATAATTTGGCTTTTTAAACCAGAAATTACCTTTCATCCCCGAGTATAGTATATTTTAGAAAACCCACCTAATGCAGTGCCTCCCACATGGTGGGAACTAAATAAATGTTTGAGGATGAATATTAAAGACCTTTTATGGGAAGGCTTAGAAATGACTTTGCATCTCATCTTGGAAGGTAAAACAAGAATAGGCTATTTGAGCCTGTCTAAAAGCAGCCATCTTTCTGCAGGATTATGTGGAATTACAGTGTGAGGGGGGAAGAAGCAGAGAAAAGCAAGAAATGTTAAATGCCCCTGTTTTGTCCATTCTGGATGAATAGGATTTTCTATCAGATATGAGAAATTGTAGCTGATATCTAGCTGCAGCCGCCTTGATCTGCTGATTACATTGTTCTGATTTGCTTTTGTGGAAAAGCATTTTTGCTTAAAAAATATATACAGACTTTTTCCTTCCAGCAGTATAGGATAGCTTTGTGCCATGCAGCATTTGAAGACTCGATTTTTTAAAATTACTAATCTGTGGATGACTTTATTTGTGTCAATTTCATTTCAATAGCCATTTCTCTTAATTCAGGATATAATTTCTGTGTACATTTCCACACACTATTTTTGTGTGTGTATGTGTGTGTGATATGGGGTGGATGAGGGAAAAACACAGTTTTTTAATTTGTTTCAAATAGACCTTCTGCCCGCTCCATTTTGTGTTCTTAACGAATTAAAGAAGCCAGTGACATTTTCAGTTTATTTTTTTTTTAAAGAATAGACTATTTGGAAACTAGGTTTTCACAATGAATTAAGATGATCACGTTTGTATCAGTTTTACTGAACTGCTGTTAAGGAGACGAATAACTGTACCATTGCACAAGTATGTTTTCTGAGTTTCTGTCTCCTTTTTTATGAATCAAAGAACCTGTAATTCCTTTCAGCTCCAAGACACTGAGATAACAACATTATAGCTATTTTCTGACCAGTTAAGTGCATGCTGAAAGGATTCAATAATCAAGTGAGGGTAGGAAACTCTGTAGTTTGTAATGGCATGCTTTCATTTTCATCTATTAAACAGCAAACCTCTTCTCCTATTTCTAGATGTGGCCTTTGGTCTCCTGCTCATTGTGTCCTTTACCTTACACTTTGCTTTCCATTTGGGAACCAGATTCTAAGCAACATGTGCAACTGCAGTAATAATTTGGCAAGACATTTGGGGAAACCAGGAATTTAAATGTAAATATGAAACATACAATCCACAGAGACAGTGATAACCATAATAAATGAGCTCATAGGGAGAACAGAGCACGTGGGTGATGTGTGGCAAAATTCACCTGGATATGTTTCTAGAGAAAAGAGAGGGACCACTGTAGAGGGGAAAGTGACAATTTCAGTGGGTGATATATATCTGTTTAATATAATAATTCTCTCATGTCACTTAAGAATATCTTAGATGCTGACAAATGAAGGCATATGTAAATACCAACTGTTGATTTCCCTAGCATGTGGACTTGCAGGCTTCTGCTCTGTTGACCCTATTGTGTTAGGTCTCACTTGGCACTTCCCCACTGCTGAAGGCAATGACTTTTTCCACTCTTGATCCCAGCTGGCCTTCTGTCCTGTATTTCACTTCAAGCTCCCCAAGAAGCTACTCAGACTTGATTTCCTCCTCATCCTCTGACTAATCCCTCACCACTGTTTTTTGTTTGTTTGTTTGTTTTTTCTCTTCTTTTCTTATCCATCTCCAAGTGACTTGTTCTAGTCTATGTATACTCTTTATTCAAGGAACTCACAAAAATTTCACCTCTTCATCTCGGGAATGGTGCTCACTATCAATCACCAGATAGATTAAGCATTAGGCATTTACATATAGCACCTCTTTTCATTATCACAATAGTTCTCTGCAGTAGCCATTGCTAGCATCATTTTATTCACGAGGAAACAAGGTTCTGAATAGGATTTTCTAACAGATATGACAAGTTGTAGCTCTGATATCCAGCTGCAGCCTCCTTGATCTGTTGATTACATTGTTCTGATTTGCTTTTGTGGAAAAGGTCAGTGGTTGGCAAACTGCAGCTCTGTTGACTAATGAGTTTGCCTACCACTGGGCTAGGTGACAAGACTAAGGACAAAGAATCAGAGATTTGAACCCAGATCTTTCTGACTCAATTTGCATCATCCTTTCATCCACCTATGTATATCAATTACTGACTGCTGTAAAACAAACCAATGCGGAACTCAAAGCCCTAAAACAGTAACAGGCGTGTATGTTCCCTCAGGTACCTGTGACACAGACAGAGTTTAGTGATCTGACATGCCTCTGCTGCAGGTGGCTTAGCCAGAGCAGCTCAGCCGGGTGGGAGGCTCCACGTGGCAGAGGCTCACCAGGGCTGGCGAGTGGGTATTGGCCGTTGGCTGGAAGTGTGGGGGCCTCAGTTCCACCCTCCATGGGCCTCTTGAAGGCTGCATGGGCTTCTTCACAGCATGGTGGCTGGGCTCCTAATAGATGGAGGTATCATTAGTCACACGGTATCATTTCTGCTATCTTCTGTTGATTGGGGCAAATAACCAAAGGCCCACCCAGGTTCAAGAGGAGGTGACATAGACTCCACTTCTTTTTTAAAAAATATATGTTATTGATCTTTTATAGAGAGGAAGGGAGAGGGACAGAAAGTCAGAAACATCGATGAGAGAGAAACATCTATCAGCTGCATCCTCCACCGCCTCCCCCCCCCTAGCTCCCACTGGGGATGCCCGCAACCAAGGCACATGCCCCCGACTGGAACCAAACCCAGGACCCTTCAGGCCTCAGGCCGACACTCTATCCACTGAGCCAAAGCGGTTTCAGCTCTTTTTTAAAAAATATATTTTTATTGATTTCAGAGAAAGGAGAAGGAGAGATAGAAACATCAATGATGAGAAAGAATCATTGATCCGGCTGCCTCCTGCACACCCCCACAGGGGATTGAGCCCGAAATCCAGGCATGTGCCCTGACTGGGAATTGTACTGTGACCTCCTGGTTCATATAGGTCAGCTCTCACCCACTGAGCCACATGGCTGGGCTGGACTCCACTTCTTGATGGGAAAGGAGCAAGGTAGTAGAGAGCATATAAGACAACAGGAAGCGTTGTTGCTGCCACATCATTTTCCTCTATAAAGCCCATCTATAAAGATGACTTTTTTAAAGATGACTTTTAAATCTTTACCTCCATGCCCTGACTTCACTTCGGAAGCCAGTTCCACAGTTCTGATGGTCCATTGGAATTTTTCAAAATCCGAATTCACCGAGCTCTTTGTGAACATCAAGCCTTCCCACTCTTCATTATTTGCATTATCAGCAATGTTCTTCCCAATCCCTCTGCAGCTCACCTGCAGATCAGCTCCTCTTGTTCCACTCTCTTCACATTCATAAAACCTACTACTTCTACTTCAGCTCATAGTTTATCCATTCACACAAAACATTTAGCATTGAGTACCTACTTTGTAATTGGCCTTATATTGGTTATTGTCAGTTATTAATGATGGCAACACAATAGTATGTTCACACACACAAATATGCATGAAAAAATACATACCTTTGCTCTCAAATAGTTTACAGGCTCATGCAGAAAGAAAAGACAAATCATCAAAAAGTTATCATTGTTTCAAGTATCATATTCCAAAGAAACCCAGGATGCTGAGGTTGCAAAAGAAAAAGAGCACTAACCTAGATTTTGGTGAGTGAAGAGAGAAGGAAGTGAACTCTGATCCAAGTTTAAAGGCACAGCAAGAGTTTTATTCCATCTGCGATCACACATTACAAACAGCAGCCAAGCCCAAATTGAACAGAATCCCATTTAGCTCAGGACAGCTTTTGCTGGGTTGGCCAAGAGATTGTCTCTGAAGCATTGAATGATACCCAAAGGTAGACCTCTGTAAAATACATTTCTCTATACTCTTTGAATGTGGCCAACGTATAGTATAGAAGGTTAATTAATATAGAAGGTTAATCTAATTGAGATTAACCAGTTTTGCTAAACAGGTAATGTTTGAAAATCACTTATATAATTTTATTAAAAAATGTCATCCCAATACATTCAATACAATTTTTAAAAAAGAAATGAGTCATACACAAAAGAATGAATACATAATTTCATTTAAATGAGGTACCTAAAATAGGCAAATTCATAAAGACAGGAAAATAGATTGGTGGTTCCCATCGGTTGAGGAGAGGTAGGAATGGGGAGTTGGTGTTCAATGCGTACAGAGTTTCTGTTAGGGAAGAGAAAAAAGTTCAGGAGATGGATGATGGTGATGGTTGCATAACACAACGAATGTACTTCGTGCCAGTGAAATGGTAACATTTATGTTAAATATATTTTACCACAGTAAAAGCCAAAAAGAAGTCAATGTAGAGTAGTTGTAAAAATTATTTACAGGAATTTGAGAGAGTTTTTTAACTGCCAGGGAAAGAAAATTTACATGGCCTCGTGTGCTGGTGTTTTGCCACCTTGCGGTCACATGTATGACCATGTGTTTGTGGTGTCCCCTGTCCCCTGTTCTGCTCTGAATCTCTGGTCTCTTGCATTCATGGGCTCTCTTACACACTTGTGTCTGGCTAGTTGAAGTTCCTGTAAGGCACTGGTGGAAACAGGAGGATACAAGGAAGGGAGAAGTGGGTGTGTTTCTTCCCTCTCTTGGCTGCAACTGTAACCTACAGCAACAGCATCCTCTCCTATCAGGTGCGCCCAGCTGTTTTATTGGGCAGCGATCCACCAGGGATGGAACCAGCCTCCTGTTTTTGTTAACCTCTCATGGTCTCATCATCTTCTGGATAACCAGTTTGATCACAGCCCCTTCCATGTGAAATATCAGAATGGTGTCTGTGATTGGACCTTGAATGATACACCTAGCTGACTCATTTTTTTAAAATTATTTTCAACTGTGGCAAAATACACGTAAAATTTATCAACATAATCGTATTTAATGAACAATTAAGGACATTCACATTGTTGTGCAATCTCCACCATCATGCATCGCTGGACTGTTCTCATTTGCAAAACTCTACACCCACTAAACAACTCCTTCTTTGCCCTAACCCAAGCCTCTGGCAACTACCATTCCATTTTCTGTCTGTAAGTTTGACTATTTCTCATATTAAGTGGAATCATACATTATTTATGGCTTTTTTGTAAAAGGTTTATTTCATTTAATAGCCACAAGGTTCATCCATGTTGTAGACATATCAAATTTCCTTCCTTTCAAAGACTAAATACTATCCATTATATGTACATACCAGATTTTGTTTACCCATTAATCTACTGATGGACCCTTAGCTATTGTGAATCATGTTGCTAGGAACACGAGTATATAACCATCTCTTTGAGTTCCTGATTTTGATTCTTTGTGGCATATACTCAGAATTTGAATTGCTGGATCACATAGTCGTTCTATTTTAAATTTTTAGAAGAACTACCAGATTATTCTCCTTTGTGATTACACCATTTTACATTCTCACCAATAGCACGGCAGGGTTCTAAACTCTCCACATCTGTGCCAACATTTGTTATTTTCTGTGTTTTTATAATGGCCATTATAATGGGGAGGAGGTAATAGCTCATTGTGGTTTTTAGTTCATTTTAATACGAGAGCAGTTGACTTTGAGTGGCAAAAATCTTTGACCTAACCTTGTCTTTTATTCATAAGCAGGGTGTCTGGCATTAAGTTTACTGCTCTTTGTTTCTATGACAAGTTTAAGAGCTTTAACAGTGCCCACCAATGGAGGCCCAACGAGGCTATCAGAGTAAGGATGGCTCTTCTTCAAATCCTCCCTCAGCCACTCTATGACCTTGGACACCTCAGCTCAATTCTTTCTCTGATCTCAGTTTTTTGATCATTACATTGTGAATAATAATCCATGGCTTGTTCGATAGAATTATATCTCCTCTACATATTTACTTATATTTCAGATTCTTGGTTTTAAATATTTTATGCTTTGTAACTTGCCAGCTTATTTACATAGTTAAAACATCAGATACTTTTGTTGACACCGTATCAATAAAAAGAACTGAAACTGTGCACATGTTGCTTTCCCTAGTGGCAGAGCTTCGCTGAGGTGATTAATTAAGTGTACAAATCCATGTCATCTGACAGCAGGACTTCAAATCCTGACTCCACTACCAGGAAATGAGTGACTTTCAAACTTACCTAATTATTCAATTTCTCTGAGCCTCAATTTTCCCATCTGTAAAACAGGTATAATAATAGTTCCTACATCTTTGGTGAGTTGTTGTGGGGATTAAATGATAAAATTACCTCAAGTGCTTGCTTATCACATTTATAAATATACATTATGCATTTCTAGACTCTATTTTAATTTAAATGGATCCATTCTTAAAAGATCCTTTGAAATATTTTCATTGTGTAGAGGGGACTCTAGTTTGGGCATATTAGGACACACTGCAAAAGAATACTTCTGCCTCAATTTGCAGCCTTCACCTGCCTTTCGCACATTCCAGGGTGCGATGTAACTTTGTGTTAAGTTAGGTAACCTGCCTGCATAGGGAGGGCAAGGTCTAGGGGCCTGGTCTTCTTTCAATATGCTAGACTAGTGGAACACCATGGCAACAAGCTTTTTGTGTGGAACAGAAAGTCAGAAGTCTAGATTTTTATTAAAAACAACAACAACAACAACAACAACAAGGCCAACTATGGTCTTCTTACAAGGGTATAATGAGCCTGTTATAATGAACCTGAGTATAATGAGCCTGTGTATAATGAGCCTGACTCATTCATGTCTTCCCTAGGAGAAAATAAAGCGTAACATCTACCTCATTCATTCATCCATTCAACAACCTCTTCAGAAGACCTGTGCGAGGCCCTAAGAAAAACATAAACATGAGACCCAGCTCTAGCCCTCGAAGATCAGGAGACTGGCCACCAGCACATGATGCTGTGGGATCTCATGGGGAATCTCTCAGTCTGAGAGATCTGGGGGAGGGTGCGGGTAGTAGAGGGATGAAACTGGAAGGATGAGGAGATGTTAACAAGGGAGACTTAAGAAAGAGGGAGGTTGCTGTTCAAGGTAGGGAGAACTACAGGTACAGGGCATGGAGAATGAGAGTAACGTGGCACATTGAGAGAACAAGTGTGCAAAGAGATGAGAGGTTGATGCAAAGGTTAGCTGGATCCAGATTAGGAAGGAGTTAGATAGTAGACGATGCACACTATGGAGGAATGATGGTGGTATTTTAAATTGGAAATAAGAAGAGATATGAGAGTTCTATGACAACTCTTGGAGAAGAACCAGACTAGAGGGCAAGGAAATGAAGTTCATCATAGCAGTAACCAAAGCAAGAAATAAGGTCCCAAATAAATCAGTGGTCACAAGAAAAGCACTGGATTGTAAATTATTAGAATGGAAAACATGATAAACAGGACAGGGTGAGTCAGTAGATGTACCTATTAATTCTAAATTAAAAGTTCCAAGAATACTGAGCAAACTATAAGTATCCTCTGACCATGTATGAGAATATCACACAAGGTTTCAAAAGATGGACAAAATAAGAGAAAAAGTTATGTGCACTGTAGTTGTCAGACTGTAACCAAAGCTGACCTATTTTCCTACCCACAATACACTGGAATATCAAGGGCCAACAAAGTCTATGAAATTATTGTTGAGAGGAAAAAAAGAAACCCATACCTTCAACATGCTGCAAATGTTGGCTTCTACATTTACAGTGTTTATATCATTCTGAAGGTCCTCATGAGACTTTGGTCATAAAACTGAGTATGTACTTCTCTGTGTCGAGCATAAACTATCATTTTGCACTATCTCCATTTAACGATGTCTAATCAATGAGAATCTATTGGTTCTATTTTTGAGGATATCTAAATGAGTATGTTCCTTAACTTCCAGTTCTAAAACCCTTCCCATGATGAAAACCCTGCTCACTTACTACTGTAACTCTCTATAGGGCCTGGTAAGTCTCTTTCCTCTCATACTATTTGGATTGCATTGAAGAAGAGCTGTTGTGCCAAAAGCAAAACTTTGCATTTCACTAGATCTTATGAATGGAATTGACTTCTCCCTCAGAGGTCAATGCCAGGTGAGCTACACCAAATATAGCCTGCTGAAAATTACACTTCCTAGGTTCCATAGCTAATCACTCGCTATGAGAGTAATAACAGCCTTGAACACCACTTTTAGAACTAAGCTTACCTTCAATTTTTTCTTGGCTCAAGGTTTGTATATATATTTAAAACAAGGCAACCATTTTGGAGCAAATAACTGAAAAACACTCACTATTACAGAATGTTATTATTGCGTTTTGTAGCAATTGTCCATGCCTCAGAAGGTCTTAGTAAGCTGGATCACTGGCTCTTTCTATGGCCAAGTATTGGCCACATTTTGAAAAGATATTGGCAGGCTGGGCCATGGGTTTTAGATGACTAGAATCCAGAGTTGGAACCCAGTGAAACAAAAAGGGGATCAGGAGCAAAAGGGAGGGTCAATGCAAGAATGCACAAGAAAGGAAGTATGAGCTATCTGTTTCAGTAAAGATGTTTTGGGCTACAAGTAGCAAAAACAGCAACAACAAAACAATCCTAAAACTATTTTAACAAAGGGATATCTTGGTTTGTGGAAACAAAATGTCTCATTTCAGACACAGATTGAACTGGGCTTTGGCTTTATTTTACTACTGTGTTCTTAGTCTTTATCATATCATCTATGTCCTCAGGCTGCCTCCACACTTATTATACTAAATTATTCTACATATCCTCCCATGAAGTAATCACCCTGGCCAACAAAATACAATAATCTGATTGACATAAACAACCTGTCCTTTCCCTGGATCTGGGTGGGGATGGGAGTGGGGAGTCAATCCCACCAAACCCCATACTTGCTACAACAGAAGAACTGAGAGATGCTGTAGAGTCATAGTGCCCGCTGAATCAGTGGTCAATGAGAGCAGAGCGTGAAGAAGAGGGCAGCAAAAGCACTTGAGAGTAGAATAGTCATGGCACCAGTGTCAGACTCAATCCATTAGGCTCAGGAGAACCCTGGAGCAAAGCTAGCCTCCAATGTAGGCTGTTCTATTCTTCCTGTTCTCGTGGGTACCTAAGAATATTTCAGGGAGAACTAAAGTTAAGACTTGTATTCATGACTGTCACTTTCTGATTTTAATGATGAAGAAAAGAACAATGATGGTGGTTAATGCCAGAATAAGAAAAAAGAAGTATTCATTCTTTCAAGCAACTAATGGGCTATTTAGTAAATGTCTGCTCTTAAGGACAGAGTAGAACTCTGAAACACTAAGCATTTCATTAAATAAAACAGCTTGTTTCCTAAGAACTGTACAGTGACAGGATGTTCTAGGACTGGCTGATTCCTTTGATAGGAACAAGAAGTTTACAAGCTAATATTGAAGAGGGAAGGGGGAAGGGTCACAGCCTCAGGGAAAGGATTTTATAATTAACCAAGATTTGTGTTTAAATACCCTTTGTTTTATTTTTGGTTATGTCAAGAAAGTCTGTCTAAGGATAAATCAATTAGTAAATGTATCTTACACATTCCTGGGTAAGTGTAGGTACTCAACAAATGTTCACTGACTTTAAGTATTTATTGAGCACTTCGTAAGTTTTTTGATAGGCACTGATGGTCCTTTAGCAGACCCTGTACATAATCTTGGGGACTCACCATGGCCTAGTTCCTGGGTGGCTTTCTTATCTCAAGTACCTGAGGCTCTGCTTGAGGGAGGTGCTTTGTTCATCCAGGTAGGCTGGAGGTGCTAGGCCAGTGCTCGGCAAACTCTTTAGTCAACAGAACCAAGTATCAACAGTACGACGTTTTGAGAGCCAAATTTTTAAAACTTTTTCTAATCCCACTTCTTCAAATTAGACTCGCCCAGGCCATGTTATTTTGTGGAAGAGCCACACTCAAGAGGCCAAAGAGCCGCAGTTTGCCGACCACTGTGCTAGGCAGTTACTGTGCCTGGGAGGAGCTCCCAACTTCTTTGCCTCTCAGGTGGGACAGTTCTGAGGCATGTTCTGTGCTGTTTCACAGAGGGCTTGAGTAGGACTGAGCCCCAGTTGCCTGGAGCACTAACCTGCTCATTAACATACATCACATTGGCTTCCTTCTATTCCTTTTCTCACTTTTCCATTCTCCTGCTAATGCTTCCTAGGATCACCTCCTAAATAAACCAGTTTGCTTACAATCTTATTTCATGATCAGTTTCTGGAGGAACAATAGCCTAGGACACTGGTCGGCAAACCGTGGCTCTTTGGCCCCTTGAATGTGGCTCTTCCATAAAATACCACGGCCTGGGTGAGTCTTTTTTGAAGAAGTGGCATTAGAAGAAGTTTAAGTTTTAAAAAATTGGCTTTCAAAAGAAATTTCAATTATTGTACTGTTCATATTTAGTTCTGTTGACTGAGTTTGCCAACCACTGGCCTAGGACAACAACCCTCTTAACATCAATTCTCCCTTTCTTCCTCAATGTCAGATTCCTCCTATTTTGGGGAGAGGCAGTAAACTGAGCTCCAGGAGATGGATTATTATTGGGATATGCCAAACATGACAATCCCATTTTTAGCTACAGATGGTGGCATGATCACTTTAGCTAATGAAATGTAAGCAAAAAGATGATGTGATTTTTTTTTTGGAAAAGCTCTTGTTCTCTCCTACTTTGAATGTGAGCATGGTGCCACTTGACAGTTGCTGCAGCAAAGAGTTCCATAGGAAAGGTTTTGTTGGCCCCAACATCATTTTCACTCACTGAACCAATAAGAGCAATAGCCATCTATAAGACTCCTTATTATGGGAGAAGATAGAGACCTATTTGTTTAAGTCAATTTCCAATTTTCTCCAGCCAAAAGCAGTCCTAACCAATATGAACACTTAGCAGCATGTTAAGGGTTAAAAAAGACCAAGAAGGAACAACCCAGGACTACTTCACTGTGGAGTGAAAAACTAAGTTATAATTGGAACCATCTTTATTAACTCTAAGACAATGGGTATCATATAATTGTTTGTTCAAGCAGAGGTTGAACAACTAGTTGGCCCAGATTTGAGTAATGTAGATTTTTGAGGCTAGAGAATCCTTCAGGTCCCTTTCAATCTCAAGTTTCTATCACTCCCTTATGGGAGGAAAGGAAAAAGTCATAGTGGTATTTCCAGAAAGGCTCAGGGAAGAAGAGAAGAAAAAGATGAGCCTTGGAAGGTAGATAGGACATGAATAAAGTGAAATAAAGAGCATTGCAATTAGAGCAAAGGGGTAGATACACCTACTGCTGAAATACCACTTATAACTTGGAAATCTCATAGCTGAAAGCCCTAAATTTGGATCACTCCCCCCCACAAAAAAAAACAACAATGAAAGGGGAAATGCAGCCACAGTTGAATTTCAATGCAGATGTAAATGTAGACACCAGCCATTTCAGAAGAGCATGTTTCAGCTGAAATATTTGCCATGACTGCATCCAGATGATCTTGCTTTTAAGTCCTCTGAAGAATCTCAAAATCAGCTCAATGGATAATGACAAAAGTGCTAACTTCTGTTACACCACTCTCTGAAGATGAGACTGCATATCATCAGGTGTGGCATTAAATGCCAAGATGAAAAGGAAGTGGAAGAGACTGATGTGATGGAATTCAATGACACCGGACCCCTGAGAGAAGCCTGTTGTCATTGCTTGACATTTCTAGCATCTGTAACTCATTAGCTATTCTTTATCAGAATCCTGTGAACTAGATATTTTTTTAAATGAAGAAACAAAAAGAGGATCAATGGATAAGTAGCTAAAATATCTTTTCCAGTAGTAATGTAAACACACGTTACCATGAGTCTGAAAGCTGGAGTTCTGTGTGGGAAGAAATATATGGTCTCTGCTAATTCTAATCAGAATCATTGACTGTGTATTACAATAATAATAAAATCTAATGGTGTCTAAATTTTACAAAATGTTTCCCTGCCCAGTGGCTCAGTTGGTGGGAGCATCATCTTATACACCGAAGGATAATGGGTTCGATTCCGGTCAGGGTACATACCTAGGTTGTGGATTCAGTCCTTGGTTGATGTGTGTACAAGAGGCAACCAATTGACATTTTTCTCTCTCTTTCTCCCTTCCTTCCTCTCACTAAAGTTAATGAACATGTCCTCAGGCGAGGATTAAAAACATAATTAAAAATAAATTAAATTTTAAAAAATAAAATTTACAAAGTGTTAACATAGACACCATCACATTCAATCTTCATTTTTAAAAACTCAGGATGTAGATAAGTCAAAAATTAAATCCCCGTTTTACAGAGGAGGAAACAGACTCATAGAAGTTAAGCAATCAAGGTCACTTGGCTGGTAAGGGACTAGAATTCAAGCTTTGGAATGAAAATCTCACTCTGTTTGTTACTCCACCCTGCCATCTAGCTTTCAGCTATGTGAAACCAACTTAATGGTCAAATCGGATTAGTTTTAGAGTGTCCAAGGTTCAGGCCAACACAGAAATGTGATTTTTTGAAATCTCTATAGATAAAAGAATTGATTCACTTGCTCGTTGAACAATTATTAAATTATGCCCACGGGCCAGGCACCATGCTACATGTTGTGGCTATTTACAGGAGAAATTTCCAAGTCCTTCCAAAAGCCCTAAACACCTTCAAATTACTCTCCTCAGACTGGAGGCAGAATGCCTTTCCCAGAGACACCCTTTCAGTTGGCTTTGGGAGTGAGGACAAGACCTGTTATGGTTTGCTGCCTAAATCATCAAAAACAAGGAGGTGAATAGAAGTGAACAAAAGAGAAGGGTGAACAAGGTCTAGGGACCCAGACAAAAGGATACATGTCAGAAGCGATATGATACCGCTGGCCACGGCTCCTGTGGGTCTATTTCTTACTACTGCTGTCTCCCTGATGGCTTTTATTACTGTGGTTTAAATTCAGTTAGAATCCTCTTATCATACAACTGAAAATTTAGCTGAAAAACAGATGTTCACACATTTATATAAGTACCTGGTCATTAATATTTTTCATGAGCATAAAAAAATGTTTCTTATTCTGAACAATTAAAACAATAGGAAATGGTTACATAAGTTATAGTGTAGCCACTAATCTATATTTTTAATGATATGAGGGAAAGTTTATCATATAATATTAAATGGAAAAACATGTGTCACTGTCTGTGTGAATATACCAATGGCAAAAATTTTATAAAATTGTTCACACAAAGAAAAATGGTTAAAAAAGGGTATACCAAAACCAAGTGTGTGTGTGTCGGGGGAGATTTTTATTTTTTCTTCCTTTATTTTTTTCTGAGTGATTACATAGTCTAATTTTAACTAGTTTAGTATGCACCATACATTTATATAGTCTTTTTTTGTTGTTGTTTATTTGCTAACATGTGTATGTGTTCTTATTACATAAGACATTGACAATTAAAATTTTTGGCCCAAATCCCTATTTTTAAAAATATTAGGTTGACTAACTTATTAAAGAACTAAAGAGGAAATCTTTAAATCCTTGTTCATTAATGTCTCAAATGAGATGAGGGTGCTGTGTTTGAAAGTCCCAGCTGATCCCCTGTTCATACCCTCAGTAATGCAACATAAGGGGCCAGGACAGTTCTGCTCTTGAAGTGGTCAACCATGGTGGTGTTTCAGCTTTAGGTAGGGAGCACCAATGCCTTCTATTCCTCTCTCCCCTGCCTTCCCCACTCCACCCTTGCAGGAGACATTGAGTGAACCAAGACAGTCTTGAGGTTCTGGAATATTGGACACCTGAGGACCCTCACCTTCTATTGGGGTCATGTTTGAGTGTGAGTTGGCATTGCATTTTCAGGGAACAAAGAATGACCAGTCTCTCACCTTCAACTCTGGCTTTATCCTGGTGTCCTAAAATTCCACTTCATTTTATCAAAAGGAATTCATTGGGATTTTCTAAGTCTGATGTCCATTATGTTGGTGGCTGTGATAGAGCAGTTCGATGTACATAGGCATATATTGTGGAATGACAGCCTAGTTACACAAACTGGTAAGTGCCAATGGGTGGCTCCCACATTGGTTCACTGGGGAGGTGACACGTGGAAGGTGCCTAGGGATGCAGAAAAGAAGACTCAAGCAATCAGGCAGGGAAGTTTTATCAACATTGGTCAAAGCCCTGACCTCTCTTCTTTGCCCACTGATGTGTACATGTTATGTGTGAGTAAGCTGTGTGAAAGTGGTATGTGCTTAGAACTCTTTCCCTATGTAGTCTGTTTCCTACACATTTCATTGACCTGAAGGTTTTAGTTCTCCCTCAACAAGATCCTCATCCAATTTCAGAGTCTCTGCCCAAATGCCAGCTCAGTTGCTCACTTGGGCATCTTGGAATAACACAGATTTGGCGCAATCGGCTAAATCATTTTCATCTTCTTATCAGCAGGTTCCAATCATGGCAACCTAATCAATCTTCTGGCCATCTACATTAATCCTCAAAATGACCCAGATAATCTGATTGGCTGCAGTGCAGCCCAGTCACAATTTACATCAGACCATCTGGTGACTCTGTCTCCTCCAAGGGTAGCCCAGAAGGACCATCTGCTTCCATGCTCCTGCTGAAGAGGCAAAGGTTGAGACTGACCACACACCAGCAAGCCCTTCCCCTCCTGCCTTTGACTGAACCAAAGAAAGCCTGAAATGCACTGTAATTTAGCTGCTCACATACTGCAGAGCCTGCTTTGCATTCTCAGAGAACACAATGTAATATTCAGAATGCAAATTAAACTTTATGGGTGCCATAACCTTGGCCATTTATTGCAGCAGATTCGGTAATTGCCTGATGCTGCTAATAAAGCCAAGACTATTTTGGCTTAAAAAAAAAAAAAACTTTGCAGATAGAACTTTCATGTTAATTAAGTAATCCCAGTGTTTCTTTGCATTATTTCTTAGACTAATGAATTAGTTAAGGTCCTTTTGCATACAAGCACTTAGCTAGAGATAGACAGTAAAGTTTAAGATTAAATATATTAGTATGCTCCAATTCTAGTGGTATTTGGAAAATGGGTAGAGTTAACATTGTGAGGAAAAATAAGTTTGCACCAAAATACAATGAGCGTTAAGAAGACAAAGAAAAAGGTCACCTGAAAACCAACTGGTGGCTACAAATTACACTAAAAGGTGAAAGTTGGTTCTTTGCATAATTTTAAAGGCATCTATGGTTTGTACTAACTTGGAAGAAAATTTCTCAGCACTAAGATTATCACCAAATATAAAAATTAAGAAAGCCAGTGCTATTGTTGACTTATGTTGACACCTGTGTGTTAAATAGAAAACAGTCTCCATTTTTCCAGACAGGTAAATCTGGTCCTGACTGAGTGGGTATATTCCATTGTTATCTTCTGCTGTGGAGAAGCCACCACGAAAGAAAATGTCCTAGGACAGCAAAAGACCCCCTACATTTTAATGACCTGGTAATATGAAGAGGTGGCTATAAACACCTAATTTAGAAATGAAAGTAGACAGCATTTCTGTAGTGTCCTGGGGTATGGGCTTCCATAGGGAAAATAACAGGCAGAAACTTGGGTAGAGTTAAAGGAAGAATTGGGAGATTGAATAAAAACTGAACTCCAAGCATGTGTTTGGGGATGTCCTGAGTTATAGGAGATCTACTGCTTCCCCCCTGTCCCAGCAGACTGCCATTATAAATACACTAGAGGCCCAGTGCATGAAATTCGTGCACTAGGGGGTGGGGGCGGGGGATGTCCCCCCTGCACCCTCTCCAATCTGGGACCCCTCGAGGTATGTCCAATTGCCCATGTAGGCCCGATCCTGGTAGGATCAGGCCTAAACGGGCAATCAGACATCCTTCACACAATCCAGAACTGCTGGCTCCAAACTGCCTGCCTCCCTGATTGCCCCTAACTGCTTGTGCCTGCCAGCCAGATTACCTGCTAACCACTACCCTGCCAGCCTAATTGATGTTTAACTGCTCCCCTGCCAGCCTGTTTGCTCACAACTTTCCTCCTCTGCTGGCCTGGTCACCTCTAACTGCCCTCCCCTACAGGCTTGATTGCCCACAATAGCCCTCCCTTGCAGAGCCTAGAACCACAAACAGCCCTCCCCTGCTGGCCATCTTGTGGTGGGCATCTGGTGTCCACATGGGGGCAGGATCTTTGACCACATGGAGGCAGCCCTCTTGTGTGTTGGAGTGATGGTCAATCTGCAAATTACTCTTTTATTAGATAGGATAGAGGCCTGGTGCATGGGTGGGGGCCAGCTGGTTTGCCCTAAAGAGTGTCCCAGATCAGGGTGGGGGTTCCCTTGGGGTGAGGGGCAGCCTGGGCGAGGAGCCTGGGGAGATTTGCAGGCTGGCCACGCCCCCCAGCAACCCAAGTGGAGCCCCTGGGATCTGGGATTAATCTATGTCTACAATTGAAACTTTTTAGCCTGGAGCAGAGCCAAGCCTTCTGCTCGCTCGGCCATTTTTGTTTGAAACATTGTAGCCTAGAGTGGAGAGCCTAGGCCAGCAACGGCAGACTGAAAGCTTGGCTTCCTCCGTTGCCAGGAAAACCCAAGCTTTTGTTCTCTCCAGCTCAGTGGCTGCTGCCATTGCTGTATCTTTTATAATTGAAACTTTGTAACATTGAGTGGAGGCCTAGGGAGGCAGAAAGCTTGGCTTCCTCTGTTACCGGGGAAACCCAAGCCTTCCTCCTGCTTTCAGTGGTGGCAGCCATCTGGTTGGGGTTTATTTGCATAATTTTCTCCTGATTGGCTGGTGGGTGTGGCTTGTCGGTGTGGCAAAGGTACAGTCAAATTTGCATATTACTCTTTTATTAGATAGGATTGGAGTTGGGTTCATTGGCTTTTGCTTTCTCTATGCAATGTTATTGCCGTGGGAACTGTTTCTTTAACCAGGCTATAGCAGAGCTTACTCTTTTGGCCATGCTTATGGGCTTAATTGGGAATGCAGCAATCTCAAATGTGCTTCCTACTGGTTACTTGTGAGGCGAGGAAAAGTAATGCATGCATGGAACAGGTATGGGGGCCAAACAATCAATATAACCCATATTCTGCCACAGCATGGCAGACCGAGAGGCCCCAATGCTTTACCTCTCCTGTGTCACATGAACTTGTCATTTCTCTCACTAAAGAGGTAGAGTCTATTTCCCCCCCTTTCTATCTGTGCTCAGCCCTGTACCTTGTTTTGGCCAAATAGAATGAGATGGAAACAGAAGTGTTCCTATTCAAAGCCTACACCTACATGTTTCTGCTTGCTCTCTTGCACTGTGCCATTGCCATGACGAGAACATGCATGAGCTAGTCCTCTGTCTCATGAGTGGATAAGAAACAAGGAGTTGTCCCAGCCAAGAGCCCCAAGGCAATCCTAAAATGCAGGATTGAGCCTAGTAGAGGTAAAAAAAAATCCATAAATGTGGGCATTATAGGAGTAAATGATGTTTTAAGTGACTGAGTTTACACTATTACAAATGTTCCCACCCCACCCCCCTTTTGTCCACCTCCACCCTGCCCTCACACTCTCTTCCCTGTGGCCAACCACACTGTATCTATGGGTTATGCATACATATTCTTTGGCTAATCCCTTCACCTTCTCTCACCCAGTCTCCACCTCTGACAGTTGTCAGTCTGTTCCATGTATCCATGCTTCTGTTTCTATTTTGTTCATCAGTTTTATTCATTAGATTCTACATGTAAGTGAGGCCATAGGGTATGTATCTTTCTCTGATTTATTTCACATAGTGTAGTAATCTCCAGGCCCACCATGCTGCTGCAAAAGAGTTCCTTCTTTTTTATGGCTGTGTAGTATTCCACTGGATAAATGTCCCACAGCTGTTTTACCCACTCACCTACTGATGGGCACTTGGGCTGTTCTCAGATATTGGCTATTGTAAATAACACTGCTATGAACATATGTACTTTTAAATTTGTGTTTTGGGATTCTTAGGATATATTTCCAGAAGTAAGATCACTGGATCAAATGGCAGTTCCACTTTTGATTTTGTGAAGAAACCCCATACTGTTTTCCATAGTGGCTGCACCAGTCTGCATTCCCGCCAGCAGTGTAGTAGGGTTTCCTTTTCTCCACATCCTCACCAGCCCTTGCTTGTTGGTTTATTGAGGGCAGCCCTTCTGACTGGTGTGAGGGGTATCTCATTGGGGTTTTAATTTGCATCTCTGATGACTCATGCCTTTGAGCATTTTTTCCATATACCTATTGGCCATGTGTATGTCCTCTTTGGAGAAGTGTCTTTTCAGGACCTTTGCCTGTTTTTCAATTGGATTGTTTTCCTGGTTTTGAGTTGTATAAATTCTTGAAATGTGTTTTTAAACGCATTTGTCTCCAAAAAAAAAAAAAATTAAAGCACATTTTAAGCAAATTCAAAAAATTTCAACTTACTCCACTTTGTGTATAATTTAAGGCCTTAGATATTTAATGACTTTAGGAGAAATTTTTATTTCTTTTCAATATATTTGGTTCAGAAATGCTGTCACATAGTGACCATTTCTACCCTTTATTTTAATCTCATTTGAGTGAGAAGAATGGCTTTGACTTTATTTAGGGTCACTTGAACTCTGTGAGCTCCAAACTAACTTTTTCTCCTGCGCCCGAGATCCATTTAGTGCCAACAAAATATGATTCCCTGGTTCAAATCAAAATACCTTTGAAAAAGCTTATAAAAAGGTACATAAAATGTGTTGATATTTGAAATGGCTCTGAGATACATAAGTGAATCAGGCACACAAACATTAACTTTCCCTTGAAATACAGAACTTCCAAAAGAAAAAAGTCCTTTGGAGCAAACATTTATGAGGATTTACTGCTTTGTTTTGTTTGTTGTTTTGTTTTGTTTAAACTTTAGGATTGTTGATATTTTTCTCTTCAATAAAATTACCTCCTGAATTCTCTTGAAATTAATGTTAATAGATCATTTTTTCTGGGGAATAAATATTTTAAATGCTTGCTACTTAGAGAACCAAAATGTTGATGTTCTGACAACTTGGAAAAAGTTGTTTTAATGTCCTTAAATAAAATATCTTTAAGGATTGTGTATTTTAACATGAATGGACTTCAGCATGTGTCTACATTTATGCCAAATTTATAAGGATACAAGATTATAATTCTGGAGAAATGATTTGAAAATTGTCTACATTTGCAAATTCATTTGCTTGTTTTCCATCAAAGTTTAAAATTTTTGGTAAATTCTTATCATATCTAAGAGTTTGTATGTTGTAAATACTTCATACTAATTAAATATACATCAAAGTACTATTTTTTTAAAATGTTTGCCTATGCATGACTAGGCTAATAAAAATTCTGTTCATATTTAAAGAACTAATTGTTTTCCTAACCTATACTCTATATAGCAAAGGCAGTTAGAGCTGTAAAACAAATTATAAATGATACTATACATGGCTAGTCTCCATATATTTTAAACTAGGGGCCCAGTATATGAATTTGTGCACCTTGAACCGTGGGCTGCAAGGCTGCAGTGGGCATGGGGGTGGGTCTCGGCCCATCCTCCGCACCCCCACCTGGCCCCTCCAGCCATGGTCCCCAGTCCCCCATCTGCTGGCAGCCCCACTCCCACCACTGCTGCTCCAATGTACTGATGGTGCTAGTCCCACTTGCACCTGCTGATGGTGAAGAGCAATTGAGAGTGGTGCCAGCAGTAGGGGTGAGCTGGGAAAGCATCATCAGGGGGTGTGAGTGGCGGCTGCTGCCCTGATCATCCCTCAGGACCAGGAGGAGGTGAAGAAGCCCTCAGGGATGATTGGGGCTGGCAGTCCCTGCTCCCACCCGCTGACATGCGGAGCAATTGGGACTGGCGCCAGGCGTCAATAGCAGGTGTGAGCAGGGCTGTCACTGGCAGCAGGACCACGGCACACAAAAGCAAAGAATTTTCAGTAACTGCCAGAGGCTTGCCCTGATGACAGTGACTGGTGGCCCACCTTGGTCTGGTGCCCCCACTCAACTGCTCCACCATGGC
Source organism: Antrozous pallidus (assembly GCA_027563665.1). Lineage (NCBI taxonomy): Eukaryota > Metazoa > Chordata > Mammalia > Chiroptera > Vespertilionidae > Antrozous > Antrozous pallidus. The sequence continues at coordinate 46,886,719 of CM050524.1, read as the reverse complement.
TGGATGCCCACCATGTTCTACACTCTGCCACCTGCTGCCAATGCCCACCATGTTCCATGTGTGTCCCCTGGTGGTCAGCGCATGTCACAGCAACCGGTTGTTTCGCAGTTTGGTCTATTTGCATATTAGGGTTTTACATATATAGATTAATGTGCTTTAATAGAAAGGTACAGTAGTAGGTTTCCAGGTGAATTGCTTATTACGTATATATTTTTTTAGTTATTTCAAATATTTTGCCTCCACTTAAAATACCTCTTATTTTTTAAAAAAATAGACACAATAATTAGTTTTTTAGGACTAATCTTTTTTAAAATAATGTATTTTTCTTCCCTCCTATAAACAAATCCTAGCATTTAAATAGTTGGGGTTTTTTTTCCTTTCTGGTTGTTTCTCAGTGGTGATCTCTCCATTCTCTTTACTTAGACACACACACACACACACACACACACACACACACGCACACACACACACACAGACTTTTTCTCTCTTTGCATCTCAATGTCTGTGTCTCTCTCTGATTAATTCTACCTATCCTACTCCCCACTCTCCCCATGTCTCCCTTTATGAAATCTACTCCTCAGAATTAAAGCACAAAGAAAACAATTCATTAATTTGCCAAGATTATATTCATAAAAGGGAACAAGCAAGCAAGCAAATCACTCAGCTTTATAGAGAGAACACCAGCTGCTGCCATGGAGAGCCATGCAGGAGCCCTTGTGCCACGATAGTTTACAATGTTAAATGTGAGCTTACGTTCTGTGCTGTGCCTCTCAGAGGGGCTTTTACATATTAAAGTAAGCATAAACTGGTTTATCTGAGGTGAAATGCAAGATTTAAAAATTCAGATGTCTATGAAATGCAAACACAATCTCACTTATGATCAGCGACATGCTATAATCAAGGCAGAACTCATTTTTCAGTGATCATTCAATTCATTGTGACATGTGTTTCTTTCAGCAAGAGAGAGAAGAGGTGAAATCCACAGCACGGAATGACAGAACAGTTAGGAAACAGAATTTTATTTGTTCTTCTGTTGGGAGAGCTAATTACTCATCGATTTGAGACCTTATGTCTTGATAAACATATATTGATTGAGCCTGATTATTTCCTGCCATGTCAGAAACATTCAAATATATCTGTGTTAGTCCAAATGCTGTATAATTTATTGGTGGGCACTAATGGCTTCAATGAAGTCAGAGAGCTTCAAGTGGCAAATGTAATGAAAGGGAGATTGCAATCAGTGGATTTTCCAGTTCTTCATTCCAGCTACAAATATCAGCCTATTTCGACACGTTATTCATGTTTATATGTTTACATGATGAACCACATTAACAGGACTGTTTAAAGTATACCAATATCTGGTGACCTTTCACATTCAGAAAATAAGGAAAAGAGGGATCAGGTTACCAAGAGAGATTTATATGTAGAGTGGTGAACCCACTAGTGAAATTGGTGACAAATAGTGAACGCGGCCTTAGCCATACTGACTTTATTGAATGTGCCACACTTTTCTATTCTTGTGGCTTTGAACTTGCAATTTCCTCTGACTGGGATGCTATTTCCCAGATACATGTATAGATCTCTTCTCAAATGTCTTATCAGAGAAAGCCTTCCTGACACCCTACGTCAAATACATAAAATAGCATCTCCCATCTTTGTTTTATTTTTCTTCTTAGCCTCATGTCATCATTGACCTGGTTCATACCTGTATTAAAATTACTATGTGTCTTACCAAGTGTTATTGACTTTGCTCCTTTTTGTTTACTTCTTTATCTCCTAGACCTAGAAAAGCACCTGGTGGATATTAAAGAAATATTTGTTGACTTGAGTAGAAGGCAATTGTGAAGCATTAACATTTATTTTGACTAATATTATCTTAATACCATGTGACTATGAAAGACATGGTTCTTTTCTCCAAGATACTATAATATAGTAGAGGCCTGGTGCACAAAATTTGTGCATAGGTAGGGTCCCTAGGCCTGGCTGGCAATCAGGACTGACTGGGGCCTTCCAGCTGCTGGCCAGGGGGGGCCTTCCTCAGCTGCCAGCTGCTGACCAGAGACTTCTTCATTCCGTGCTGTCCCCTGGTGATCACCACATATCACAGTGAGACATCAAACTCCCGGTCTCCCAGTTGAACTCCTGAGGGGACACTTTGCATATTAGCCTTTTATATAGAGAGGTTTGGTGAGACGAGTCTGTCACACATTCTATTAGCTATATAATGCTGTGTAACAAATTATCCCAAACATCAGTAGCTTAAAACGGTGAACATTTATTATTACATGTGGTTTCTATGGGTCAGGAATCTAGGAGTGACTTATCTGAGTGGTATTAGCTCAGGGTGTCTTATGAGGTTGTAGTCAAGATACCAACCTGGGTTGTGGTCATCTGAAAGCTTGACTGGTGCTGGAGGATCACTTCCAGAGGAGCTCCCTCACACGGCTGTCAAGTTAGTCCTGGCTATTGGTAGGAGGCTTTAGGTTCTCACCACATAGACCCTCTGTAATGTTGTTTGAGCATCCTCATGAGATGCAGCTGAATTCTTCCAGTTGCATAATCCAAAAGAGAACAATGTGGATGCTGCATAGTCTTTTATGGCCTAGCCTTGGACGTCACAATCTGTCTTGTTTATAATACCTTAATGGTTACACAGATGTGCCCTACTTGATGTACAAAAAAGACCACACAAGAGTGAATACCAGACGGTGAGAATCATCTTGAAGACTGGCTACCACACAAATGAAAAGTAACAAAGGTACATGGCTGTGTATAATTAAATATTAAATTTTGAAAACATTCAAGGTTCAATCAATTTGAGAACTTAAGACTCATATAATTAGAATGGCTAAGTTAGATGGCAAATATAATCCTTACTAAAGGTCCAGTGCATGAAATTCGTGCACTCAGGATGCAGGAGGGTCCGTCAGCTCAGCCTATGCCCTCTTGCAGTCCAGGAGCCCTCAGGGGATGACCAACTGATGGCTAAGGTCCACAGGTCAGGGCTGGCAGTCAGACATCCTTAGCACTGCCGTGGAGATGGAAGAGGCTCCCTGGTTCAGGCTTCTGACTGAGCAGTGCTCCCCCTGTGGGAGCGCATTGACCACCAGGGGGCAGCTCCTGCATTGAGCATCTGCCCCCTGGTGGTCACAGCGACCAGTTGTTCCACTGTTCGGTTGATTTGCATATTGGCCTTTTATTATATAGGATTTAAGAAAGGGTGTTTAATCCAGATATTTTTATAACATAAATTTCATTCATTTGTTCAGCAAATATTTATTAAATTAATATTTATAAACAATATTTATAGGCCCTTGCTTGCTGTGCCAGGTCCTGGGTTTATGAGTAAAGCCCAGACTCTGGGAAGGAGGTACTTATTGTGTCTAAGGTCAAAATTTTATAGCAATAATAGTTTTGAATAAATGTAAATACTTTGTACAAGGGGGAGGGAAGGACAAGAACCATCATCAAAGCCAGTTTTCCTCTAATCACTCACAACAGAAATTATAATATACAAAATAACCACATATGTGGATGGAAAATAAAATAGTCTTTATGCTCTCCTTATAAGCAACTTCAATTTAATACAAGAAAGGTGGATTTGGGAAATAATCAGCTTCAGTATTCTAAAATCCAAAAGTTCACCGATCATGAATACATGAAAGAAAGCCATGTGACCACCTTACTAACAGCAATCAGTAGAAACTGATCTTCTCTAAAGCACCTCTATTTCCCTGTCCAAATTGCAATGTAGCTTCCTAGATTTTTAAGTCTGTCCACCAAAACATTTTCCAGCCCAATGACTCTCCACTAGTATTCATCATAACGAAGACTGACCAAAAGGACATTTATTCTAAATCAAGTAACCATTGGGGTTTGTTTTTTTTAAAACATATCTCTTCTCCCTGCCACTACCTGATATATTATTCTTTTTAAAAATATATTTTATTGATTTTTTACAGAGAGGAAGGGAGAGGGACAGAGAGCCAAAAACATCAATGAGAGAGAAACATCGATCAGCTGCCTCCTGCACACCCCTTACTGAGGATGTGCCCACAACCAAAGTACATGCCCTTGACTGGAATCAAACCCGGGACCTTTCAGTCCACAGGCCGACACTCTATCCACTGAGCCAAACTGGTTAGGGCCTGATACATTATTCTTATCTCAGTCACTTTTGGGCCTAAGTCTATGGCCTATGTTAATGCTAATTTTCACCCCCTCTAAGGAATTAAGAAAAAAAACTACCATCTTATAGTCATTTAGTCAATGTTCTTTAAGACAGAAATTAACCCAATTCATTGTAATAAGTAACAGGAAATTCAAGTAGAAACCAAACCACAATAGTAGAGCAATAGATATTCTCATACAAGTCTGGTGGAAGATAATAAATGATAGACATAGAAAGCCTTACTACTGTGTAAAGCTCTTATTTATTAGTTTCTAGGAATGTACACAAAGATGGAAGGAGGAAGATATTCATGGGGAAGTGGTTTATAATTATGAAAACAATCAAGAGAGTAGTTCATTGTATAAATGTAAGTATAATAAAATACTAATAATTTCTTAAAAATCAGGTTGTAGAACAATATTTTGTGGTTTAAAATGTGTTTATAATATATAGTTAAGTGAGACAAGCAGCCCTAACCAGGTTGCAGGCACATCCCCAGTGGGGAGTGTGCAGGAGGCAGCTAATCGATGTTTTTCTCTCCCTTTCACTCTAAAAAAATCAATAAAATATATTTAAAAAGAGAGAGAAAAGCAATGTGACTGATATTACATATATGCTTTCAAAAGTACATATTTACTACAACCATACCTTATGTTCAAACAAGCAGTGTTTGCATATAGAACTTTTTGAAAAACATTTTTTAATAGGGTAGGTTGGCATAAAATTTAAAATCAATACAAATGCTCTAACCATCGATGTACTATGCTATGGTCTGGGTGGAGCCCAAAGAGGAGGGAGGACATGTGGCCCCTACTTCCTGGAATTCACACTGCAGGAGCGGAAATCCCTTGACACAGATACCTAAGAGAGTTACCAATAACTGAATTAATATGCTACAGCACCTAAGAGCTTTAAATTGCTGGAGCTGGTTAAAAATGCATTAGCTCTTCCCCAACAAGATTCTGAGAGCGCAGTAAAATCAAAAAGGCTGCTCTGGCTGCCCGGCGAACTTGAAGTAATGAGGTCTGTGAGTTGACTGGAACAGAAGAAAATGATATTAAGCTTTCATGGAGGACAAATGAAAGTATCTACCTGTAACTTCTCTGACAGCCAGGGATCCTTTGCCATTTAAAACTCTGTGGTTATGGTGCATTATTTCCAGACAGCAAGAGTTTATAAGACTTCGCGGAGACACCTAACCTTCCAGTCACTGGCTGCCTGCTGGCAACCCTAAGGCGCTCACTGTGGAAGCTGACAATCTGAGCTAACATCAGGGCACGGTTTTCTCAGACACAGGGGCACAAGTTGGCATAGTAATGTCTGCCTGCTGCCCCCACCCTCCTCCAATCATGCACATTGCAGAATAGTCTGATTCCAATTCAATCGCAGCACCCAACACCCTTGGGTGTTTAAACCAGCAGATTCTGGAGATTACTGTTCTCATGATTACTGTTCTCTTGGTTTCCATATTGAATGAGGTGCTGCCCCTTTAGGATGATATAGGAGGATTTCTTTGAGCAGAGCCCAGTCTGCTGGGTGCAGGCTTAATTCCTACACCCTGCACTCCCCATTCCCTGCATTCTGGTTACTGGGCTTAGGGGCTAGATGTTTGTGTCCCTGCGTGCTTTGTTCGGCCTGTGGCTTTCACCCTTTCCAGCAAGCCTACTCTTCTCCCTCCCAATTCTGGCATTGCTTCAGAGGTCTCTCTCTTACTAGACCATAAAAATAGTAATGACGGTTACATAATGTGCCAGGCATTTTGCTAGGTGCCTTGCATGTCGGAAGTCATTTTATCCTGTTCAACATCTCTAGGACATTAGTATTGTTAAGATAATTATTACCATGATCATCACCATCCTCCTAATTTTTCAGATAAGGAAAGTGAGACCTGGAGAGACTAAAGCAGCTTGACCAAAATATCACTTCCATGGGGTTGAAGGCATCAAGAGTGGATTCAGCCCTAAAGTAGTACTTAGAATTCTTTAATTGTATATGCTATAGACTTTCACAAGTACATAGTGCATTTCCTTCTTCACCTCACTGGTGGCAACAAGAGACTAACCTATCAAAAGTGCACAGGAAGCCTACAATAAATATAGAGCTAAGCATTTTACCAATGGAAATCCCTGCATAAATTCAACTTTCAGCAAGGACAAATGGACCAAGACTTCCTGGAATGTAGGACAACAGAGCTGGATCTGATGCTCAGCTTTCCGGGGTCTACAAATCTGAGGACACAGCTTCTAGTGGATCCAGACCTTCCCTAAGTTCATGGAGAATGTAGACAGATAGGCTTGATCCAACGCGTTCCATAGAGTATCAATCAGCCGCTCTTCAAACCCAAACGTCTGCACACAAGGCCCTGACATAATGCCTTATACCTCCAAATGATATAATATGTACTTAGAATTTAACCTCCCTTGGTGGGCAGATGCAATGATGCTGTCCTTGGGCCTAACAAGAGGTTCTAGCTATAAATTGTAAAGTATTGCCTACCACCAGGCCTGACCTACACGTCAATTAATCACACACAGTCCCCCAAAAGCAGATGTGTTACTTCATATTCTGTCCAAAGGAGCATGCTGGTTCAATCGGTATAGAAGAGGCATCGCAGGGGTGGTCATAAAAGAAATACTCCGAGCCAACAATGATCATGGTCATAACTTACATAGTTTTCCACATGTTCTCTGCTTTCTAGATGAAAAGCCAAAAATTTCGGCTCAGAGAAGTTGAGTAACTTGTCTCAAGTCTCCCAGCCAGTAGATGGCAGCATCAGGATCTGAAGGCAGGCATTCTCTTTCCATAACCCCGCTGCTATGCCATCTCAGTACACAGCCTGCCTTGGAACATTGGACATTTACCAGCAGGGAGGTTTTGCCAGCCAGGCAGGATTTCTCAGCCTGTCCCTTCATCCCTTTTCCTAGGGAGATTCTATCTGAAAATTTGAAAGTCTTTATTCTCACATAGATAGAGGTTCCTCCAGCCTCTTCTTAGAAGGAGTCTGTGGTTTCCACTGAAGATGGAACCAATCCAAATAATTGTTCTCAGAACTATTTTGAGCTGCTCAAGTACACAATGTCTACAGTGGAAATTCCAGACTTGTAACACTCATTGTGGCAGAAATAAATTCAATCTGGATATTTCAGTACCTGATCTGTGAAATCGGACTCTGATGAGCATTGACTGTTCCACCAGCAGGAATTAGTTGCAAATGACCTAATTGATCTTCTAGATGGGGGTTTATATCAAACACTTGAATTGCCAGTAAAGGCTTTCAAATACAATTATAGTCATTTTTATAGTTGATTCTAAGCAGTAACAAAAAAATGGGACTAATTACTTTGAGACATCTTATAGGCTGTGAATATAAAATCATAATGCCAAAAAAAAAAGAAAGGAAAAGTTTTTTCTAAAATGCTGTGGAGTAAATTCAGCTGGAATAAAAGGAAGCCTTAATCTTCACTGTTTTATGCCACATAGAATTTAAATACGACATGTTGAGACTATTCTAGTCACTCCATTCTCAGAGTGGTATTGGGATGCAGGATTTGTCAAAGCACGAGTAGCGTAGAATCTATGCTGAAGTCACAGTTTGGCCCAACATGTGTCCAATATTTCTAACCTGCATGTATTATGAATAGTAGAAACATGGAGTCGTCCTTGACTCCACTGTCTCATTCTTATATCTACTCCCTAAATCCTAATGATTGACTGGTATAAATATAACCTGAATGTATCCAATTCTCTCCATCACACACGGTGTGCCATACTTCATATTTAAATAACATCCACATTTGAATAAAGGGCTTAAATAACTATTGTAAAGCATCTATTTGTGCAGTAGGTTCTCAGAATCTCACAAGTGAATACCCAACGTAGTCTTCTAACTGGTCTGCTGACTCCAGGGTTACCCTCTCTCACTCTATTCTCCACCCTGCCATTCATGAGGTCTTTCTGAAGTAGTACAGGGATTCAACTGTTTAAACTCTTCCCTTGGTCCCTACAGTTAGTTATAAGCTCCTCCACCTCTCTACACAACCCTCATCTGTTGTAGCTTTCTTTCTTGCTATCACATCTCACTCCAGATAATTCAACTAACAGCAGGTACTAGATGCTCTTTTGCTTTTCTTTGGAATGTCCTTTTCCCTACCCTTATAATCAGGAATAGAGGGGGAGCCGGAGCTGGAACTAGAGGTGGATGTGCACAGACACACACCATGATGTGTACAAAACTTGATCTGTACCAACGCCCGCTAAGGCAATCCCTAATGGGTTTCAGAGGAGATGTTGAGAGTGGTATTGCAGGATGTGCTTTGCATTTTTCTATATGGTTTAGATTTGTTTTATAGTGAATGTGTTTAACTTACCTGTCTAGATTTTTAACTACATTTGATCATCCCCATTTCCATACTTCCAGATTCAGTGGAAAAGGGTCCCAGATTCTGATCTTCCAAACATCCCCAACAGAGTATTGGCCAAATTTGAGCACTGTGGTTGAAATAATTATTTCCAATACAATAAGGCAATTAAAATGTTTGCTTTTAAAGAAAATCTCCAACTCTATTATTTAACAATTTCTACATTTTATTTCATTTTGTAATAGTTTAATTCTACTACAAATACACATTCTCTGAACATATTATATTTGAATTATCTGTAAGAAATGTAATAGACTTGTCAGCCACCTTAATATCCACATTTGAATAAAGGGCTTAAATAACCATTGTAAAGCATGTAGTTGTGCAGTAAGTTTCACAACCCATTTTAAACTTAGAGCAAACAAGAAAAACAAACTACAAACATTAGGGTTTCTTAAATTCTAAAATTGTAGCACTAACTTTAATATTATTTGATTGGATCTCAAAACAATGTATAGCCTCAAAATATAAAGTACAAAATTATTACAAATATCGACTTTGGTATAATACATACATATTTCACTAAACACTTTAAGTTTTTGACTTTTTGACCTTTTGAAAATATTGCTAATGCTCTATAATTCAGATATCAAAGCATCAATTTCTTTAAACTTGCTAGTTATATTTTCAATACATTCCCCAGCTTTTAATTTTATCCCGTCAATTATAACATAGTCCTCTTCACAGTGGTTTTCAAATGGACTGCTTGCAGAAGCATCAGAGCCCCACTGAGGCAACTGTAAAAATAACCACATAATCCATCAGTACTACCTCAACTGTATCTTAAGACTAGGTTCAATTATTTGAACAAAACATAAAGTAATTAATAAGTCTTGAACCACAGCAGTCACAGAAAGTTTTCTGTTATGGTGGTGGTCAAAAAATAATCCCTATGTATAGAATAATGTATAGTAAATCCTGTCTAATAAAGAAGGAATATGCAAATTGACCATCACACCATCACAAATACGACGGCGTCCATAGTCACAAGATGGCGGCGCCCAGTCCCCTCAGTCCCACCAGAATCTCCCAGTCCTTTCACAGAAAATGGGTTGCTTCAAAATTGGTTAAGCTTCTTAGGATAAAAGGCATTCAAAATCTTTGAAAAGGGAATTCTAATATTTATAAAAGTTTGGACTAGAAAATTCAAGGTTATTCCCATTATAACCTTTTATGATTTTGTGATATTAGCATTCTGAATTCACATAGTACCAGTTGTATTGTATGTAAGCAGATATTATTTAAAAGAATGGCCATTATTATTAAAACAACTCATAAAACCACACTGTTTGTATGTCAGGGACATTCTGTGTGATCTACCTAATGGCTGCAGTTAATGCCCCTAAACCAACAGACGGACATCCCCCAAGGGATTCCAGATTGCAGAGGGTACAGACAGAGGGACACCCCTCATGCACCGGGGCCTCTAGTGTTAATATAAAACTTAAGTCTTATCTGTTTCCCAACACTACACTTTTAGTTTCAATTTTGAAAAAATGGGATCATTTTAATTCTGTGAGTTTTCTATATTTGTTTACTTTTAAAACTACTATTATTGGAAGTACAACTTAAAGCTATTTTAGTCACATTTTTGGTGGTCATCTGCTCACAAGCATCTGCATTCCTCACAAACAGTGATAGTTTCCTTAAGCTTGTTTAGACAGGACACTGGTAAAAACAATGCAAACATACCCACACATAGGAGATTTATAACTTCAAGGTTCATTTGAGTTAACTTCCCAGGAAATTCAAGGAAAAAGTGTAAAGTATTTTCATATATCTAAAGTATACTATAACATAAATAATTATTAAGTAAATGGTTTTCTTTGTAAATGGATTATCTAACTTGTAAATTACTCAGATGGATTTTATAAAACTCTGAAATGAATCCCTACCCACTGCTTGCCAAGTTAGGACATGTCAACTCGTTTTAATATCAGCTAAAAAAGAACATAATTAGGAAGGTGACTCCACTGAGGAAAATAATCTCAAAGTATTTCAATGAGAAAAAGAAATAAATTCTGATTTTTCATATGTATGCTGTTTTCATGTTGCTATCTCATCCATTAGTATAGATGCTTGCGAGAAATCAACTTGAAAACTCTTATGTGAAGTGAATGATGAAAACACCATCAGATTTACAATTTTGAAAATAGCCGGGACAACTCTTCTTAAAACAGCCTGGTACTGACACAAGAACAGACATATAGATCAATGGAATAGAATAGAGAACCCAGAAATTGACCCAAACCACTATGCCCAATTAATATTCGACAAAGGAGGCATGAACATACAATGGAGTCAAGACAGTCTCTTCAAAAAATGGTCCTGGGAAAATTGGACAGACATATGCAAAAAACTGAATATAGATCACCAACTTACACTATTCTCAAAATAAATTCAAAATGGATAAAGGACTTAAACATAAGGCGGGAAACCATAAAAATACTAGAGGAATCCACAGGCAGCAAAATCTCAGACATATGTTGAAGGAACTTCTTTACTGATACTGCTCCTAGGGCAATGGAAATTAAAGAGAAAATAAACAAATGGGACTACATCAAAATAAAAAGCTTTTGCACAGCAACAGAAACATTAATAAAACAATAAGAAACCCCACTACGTGGGAGAACATATTTGCCAATGACATCAATGATAATGGTTTAATCTCCAACATTTACAGGGAACTCATACAACTTAACAAAAAGAAGATAAACAACCCAATTAAAAATGGGCAACAGATCTAAACAGACACTTTTCAAAAGAAGACAGAAGGAAGGCCAAGAGACATATGAAAACACGCTCAAAGTCATTAATCATCAGAGAGATGCAAATAAAAACGACAATGCAGTACCATCTCACACCTGTCAGATTGGCTAACACCAACAAATCAACGAATGACAAATGTTGGCGAGGATGTGGAGAAAAAGGAACTCTTTTGCACTGCTGGTGGGAATGCAGACTGGTGCAGCCACTGTGGAGAACAGTATGGAGCTTCCTTAAAAAACTAAAAAAGGAACTCCCATTTGACCCAGTGATCCCACTTCTAGGAATATATCCCAAGAAACTAGAAAGACAAGTTAGAAAGGATATATGCATCGCTATGTTCATAGCAGTACAATTTATCATAGCTAAGATTTGGAAACAGCCTAAGTGCCCATCAACAGATGAGTGAATTAAAAAACGGTGGTACATCTACACAATGGAATACTATGCTACAGTAAAAAAGAAGGAACTCCTACCATTTGCAACAAGATGGATGGAGCTGGAGAGCATTATGCTAAGTGAAATTAGCCAGGCAGAGAAAGATAAATATCACATGATCTCACTCATTTGTGGAATATAATGAACAACATACATAGATGAACAAGAACAGATCCAGAGACTGAGAAACATCCAGCAGAATGTCAAACCTCAGGGTAAGTGGGGGGTGGCAGGAGTAAGGGGGAAAGTCAATATATTTGACCCCTTGAACTAAGGTAAGTAATTTGTGTTTTTACGTCCCTGACAAAGTTTATATAAAGTTATTAAAAAAATTGGCAGCTAGTTTGAAATTATCACCTAGAGCAAAGAATATCCTTACATGATATTATTCTACAATGTCATTATAATTTTTGATATTTGACAACAACATATTGTACAATTATCCCAAAGAAACTTATAAACTAATTCTTTGAATGTTTGGCAGCAATTTAAAAAAAGGAAATGAAAGGAGTTAATCCTTTTCAGAAGGAATTAAGGTTCTGGGAAGGCATTTGAGCATTCTATATTGGCCCCTCTTGCCCTTTTTGCCAAGAGGGACCCTTTTCCCACAATCCAAGTGCATACAGCTGTTGCCCGAGTTTTCAGTTCAAGCTGAGGTTGAAGTCTCTGGGTGGCTGGCACCATGGATCTGTCTCTTGCTCAATGGTGTGAGCTGGGCCTTCCCTGGAGAAGAAACCTGAATCCTCCAAGATATGTGATCAGTAGCAGGACCTCACCAGCAGGTGAGGGGATCCCAAGGCAGGTGCTGGGCGTGGAGGCCACGGGGGCATAGACTACCAAGGAGGCAGAACTGAACCTCACATCACCCTGGTTGGCCCCTAAGGATGGCTAGTTAGCAAGAGACATGTAAGATTCCTCAGGGAAGGAACAACCTATGACGGGCACAGTCGCAGAGGGGCCATCAGGAGAAAACTTGAAGGTCAACAGAGGAGGGGCACAGACTCTCACCCCGCAACCTTGTAGGGGCCTGAACTCTCACCCCTTCTGAGGAAGGTCTCCTACCCCCTTGGCTGCTTCACCTCCCACGCCAGCTCAGATTGGGACCCAGGTTGGAGACAGAGACTTGACCAGCAACAGCTGCCATATATCTAAACCCAATCTAGCACCAGGAATGCTCAGGGCCTACTCAAGAATGCAAATATTCCTTTCCACTAATATTTGACAGGGTAAACTAAAATTATTGTTTGAGTATTAAATTTGATAGTAAAACAGTAATCAAGTTTTCAGATTAAATTGGCCAATTGAAATAAGGGAATACCCAAGAAAATTTAAGTGTAGTGAACAAAAAGTTGTTCCTAAAATATTAATTAAAATTTCTATTAGTAGTTCATCTCATTGTAAAATTGCCTAACATTCAAAGAACCTGAAGCAGTCATATTTCTGTGTAAAAATTAAAATTTAAAGCTACTAAGACTGCAATATAAAATTTCCAAAAGCCTCCATTAATCAAAAAAGTGGGGGAGGATAGTGGGGTAATATCAAGTAAGGAAAAATATTCTGCAAGTAAATTACATCTAGAAAATTCTTACTTCAGAAAATTAATTCCATTTGTAATACTAACAGCAGGACATTAATGAAAAACACACAGTGGCAAAATAAGCCAAAGGAAAAATCATTTGGGCAAAAATAAAAAGAATCCCAAGTCTAATTTACAGAAAAGATTCCTTTATTAACTTTTGGTCGAGAATATGTTTGTATATTTTCAGAAAACAACTCCAAGACCATATGGATTCCTGCAACAGAGAGGAACTGACAGGTCTGTTCCAACCATGCAGACAGTCCAGAGATGGAAGACGCTTACGACACCTTGCCACACTAGCCGTCAGCAGTTGTGCATCCCTGCAGGTTGTCCCGTACCAAACCAGAGAGTGTGGGACCTGCATTGCCACCATTTGTCCACCATCCAGATATCATTGCTGACATGTACACGTAAGGAACTATTTGACATTGACACTGGGACTCAGAACTGTTGAACATTGAAACTGATACTCAAAGATTTTTTTGTTCTTATATGTTTATCTCTAGCATGCAGTTGCAAAAATTTTTAAAGAAACAAAATGAGGGGAAAGAATGGATACAGAGGCAAAGAAGCATTGAACAAAGTGTCAGACTACAGGGGGAAGGCAGGGGAGAGTGGGGGGCGGGGACTGTAAGAGATTGACCAAAGGACTTGTGTGCATGCATATAAGCATAACCAATGGATACAAGACACCGGGGGAAGGGGGAGGAGGCAGGTGAAGGCATGTGCTGGGGTAGGGGAGGCCAGGGGAAGGTCAATGGGGAAAAAAAGGAAATATATGTACTACTATTTGTAATATTTTAAACAATAAAAATATATATTAAAAAATAGCTGGGACAATATTTGCTCAGAGTATAAACATGCTCAGAACTTTAAAGTTATCAAGTGGTTCTTTTTGGTGGATTAGTTTATAAGAGGCCTCTTTTTCCTAAAAACAAAAAGGCAGCTCCCATTTTAAGTGGGGAAGAAAGGAAGGAAGAGAGGGAGGGAGCAAGAAAAGGAGGGAGGAAGGGAGGAAGAAAAGAAATCCCTGAGGTGGTCACTTCTTTGCGTTTAAAGTGGAAATTACCTCACCTTTGATCATTAGTTTCACTGCTATTTTCCTTGCTTAAAAGTGAACAAGGCCCTAAATATCCTGAGCCTGGTGTGAATGCCAGACGTACAAAGCTCAGTGTGGAGAATGGCTTATAAACCAGTCAGCAGGAGGCCTTCCCTTGCCTGTCAGCGAGTTAAAATGGTTAATTTCTACAATTCCTAAATGCCTTTTGAAAGCATATAATATTACAAGAATCTCAAAAAACAAGTTCTTGCCTGGTGATGTATTAAAACTATGTGTTTTACCTGAAGAAATAAAAATCAGAAGTAATTTTCTGTTTTATCAAGTTACTAGTTATAATGGCAAAACAGAAGCCAGTTCTGTGACTGTAAAAGCTCCAGGACATCTCTATAAAAATCAACCTGGCTGTATTTTTGAAAAGACGAACTGCAAAGACTGAAAACACATTGTATAGAACCAAATGGTACTCAAACAAAACACACATTTGCTAGAAAAGAAAAATGTACAGTACTCTATAATAAAAGGGTGACATGCTAATTAGACCGGACGTCCTTCCTGACGAAGCTGGGGCCAGAGGGAAGCCAGCCTGGTCCCTGGTACCTGCGGGCAGCCCGAGGGAAGCCAGACTGGGTCCTGGATGCCCGAGGGAAGCTGGTGCTGGGAGCTGGGGAAAGACCTACTCTTGCACGAATTTTCCTGCATCAGGTCTCTAGTTAAATGTAAGATACATCACCAATCTAGATCTTGTTTTATAAAAGGTGAGATACAGAAAACAAAATTTTTGAAAAAAAGAAACTCTTAATGGAAAAATAGCATTTCCAACTGATTCAGAAAACCATTCTGTTTTTCAACTCAGTACGAGTTTTTAAACATTAATTTTATATATTTTCTTCTAACACACTGATTTCCTTAATTGTACATTCTGTACATTCTCTTGATTTCAAAGTCAATAAAGGAGATGTTTAAGATTACTTTTCTTTATTCTTGTTGAAGTTCTGAATAAAATCATGCAACTGGGCAGTCTTCCAAAGTGTGTACACAATATTTTCATTTGAGGGGGGGGATGAGTTACTCAAAGTGAGAATGTGGGGAAAGTGATAAAGACATTTCTGCACTCCTTTTTCCTAGGGACCGCCATTGCCATTCTCACCTGTAGTAACAACTAATCTTAGGTGTCACTACGCAGAGCACTTTCCCCAGTCTATTTATCCCTCCAAACAATCCTCTGAGGCAAGTGATGAGCAACTTTGCCAAATTACACAAGCTGTCAGTGGCAGGACCAGGGCTGAGACGCAGGCTATATTCTAGAGTCAGTGCTCCTAACTACTGTGCTCTGAACTCCAGACCCACTACCTATCTAAATGCTTGAATGAGAAAATGAATAACGCCGTAAGAATACCTGACTCCTCGCTGCCATTCTCCTTCTTAACTACTCAGGGAACAACTATGCTGCCTGTGGAAGTGGCTGCCTGATGACTTATTTTTTTCACACCTACCACATCTCTGCTCTGTATTAATGACTTGGGAGTTAAGTAAGACAAACCAGGAAAAGATAAATGGAACTCATGTGTTGAGCAGTTTCTCAACTAATTTAAATTTCTGTCATCACATATAAGTATTAAATAAAGTTAAGGACACATGGCCTTTCTCAGCCCAACATGTTGACCAAGAGGAAAAAAAGGACAAGTCTAGATATGAATGATGAAGTGTGTTACAATAAAAGATTCTATCTAGTGTTTTAATAAGGGAGCCTGTCTCTATAGAAGCTATCCCTAAGCATGAAATAGACAGGGCAAGTTTCCCCAGCCGCTCTAACCCCCGCGTCCCTCCTGACTGTGGAGACTGGCAGCGCGGAGGAGGCCTCTGTAGTGGCGTTCCCTTCACTACAGCAAGCCCCTTCCATCTCTCTTCAATTCCACCCTCAAAGATCTGAAACAAAAAGAGCAACTCTGCTGAAACGGAGGTATTTTTTCAAAGACTGATAGATCTATTCTGATTTCTCAATAGGCTACTACTAGTTTATCATTCAGCTCATAATAATCAAGGGCTCAAACTTGAGAACTGAGAAAGGTTTTCCATATACTTAAAATAGTCACCCAGGAACAATCTCTGCCATGTAAAGAATTTGAAGTTTTTACTTATAACTATCAACATTACCTTTTCTCCTGTATTTATTTCCTCTCCACGTTCCTTTTCGGGCTCACTGGGTGTTGCTGTGGGTTCTAGAGCTTGCTGTAGCATTTGCTCTAGTTCTTTTAGTAAAACTTCTGTCTCAGAGACAACTAAAGAAACATAATTAACATAGTAAAAAATGCTACATCTTAATCCAATCTAATTCATAATCTTAGCCACCACAAAAGAGGAAATCTTCCAAATGTTATAAGATAATAAATAATATATTGCACAAATTTCACATATGCCTGCTACTTGACACAAAATTATTACACATTTCAAGGTGAATATTTTATAATTATTCCTTGAAAAATGTAGATGACATTTTTGCTATGTGTTAAGTAATCCAAAACAACAAAAGCTCACTAAAATGTGTGCTTTTTAAAATCAGGAACCAAGGACACTAAACTAAATTATGTTATTAATAGACCAGGGATCAGCAAACTTTTCCTGTGAAAGGCCAGAGAGTATATTTCAGGCTTTGTGGGCCAAATGGTCTCTGTCACAACCACTCAATTCTGCTGCTGTAGTGCACACCATAGACATATACACAAACAAATGAGGGGGGCTATGTTCCGATAAAACTTTATTTACAAAAACAGGCAGCCAAAGGTAGGACTGAGGGCCACAGTTTTCCAATCTCTGCAATAAACTATTAAAATTACTCTTTAAAAGGGAGCCATATGATTAAGTGGCTAGTCTATTCTTAATCCAAATATCAACATATCTTAATTGCCTAACCTGATATTTTTTAAAAACACACTTAAAAGTTTCTTTTGTGTGTGCTACTGTGACAGGAATATATTAAATTGGTAAAAAAAAAATCTGATAATTCACTGAACTTGCTGAGATAAGACAATGCCCTTCAAAGAAATAAACACCTATTATAACTCTATAGACTCAACTACTGGTTAATAATATACACTAAATTTTTAAATTTAATAAAAGCATTTTCATTTGCTATAGTCTTGTTGAGATAACGACCAAGGAAAGGAGGCCATGTGGAGCCTGCTGTCCTGAACAGGAGACAGATGGAGCACCTGAGAAGTCCTTCCAAAGGCAACATGATTCAAAGAGAAAGGCCATGAATATACATCCCATCACCTTCCACTCTGGTTACAAAAATCTGACATACCACCTCTTATTATCCACCATTCATTGGCAGACCACCACAAATCACACTACACAGAACAGCTGAAAGTTCATGGAACATGAAAATAGACCCAGCAAGATACACACTTTAGAGCTGAAATATTATCATTGAATACAGAATCAAGGTGTTCTCAGCAACAGCATTAATTTTAATGTAACTACTGAATACATTTAAATTTTTTCTTACTAATACTATTTAGGAAAAGTGAGCTATATATCCACACGAAATTATGGACACACATGCGCGTGCACACACACACACAGATTTGTAAACTAAGCATGTTCTAAGGTAAAAAATAAAAATTATAATATGAAAAGTTGTATGCATTGTTTCCTTTTCTCGATTTCAAAAGAAGCCATACTTTATTATCATTTTGTTGATAATTTTCTCCTACCCCTTATTTGTAAGAAATACATTTTAAAATTCTGCTAAAACATTGTTTATTAAATAATGATGTTAAATAAGGTCATGGGAGATTTATTAAATAGATAATATTTATCCTTCCCTGGTTGTACTGAAAAAACAATTTTTAGTTTACACTTTTCACATTCCAATTTTTAAGTAATTTATTTTTTAGAGAGGAGGAACAGGGGTGGAAGGGAGGGAGGGAGAGAGAGAGAGTGAGAGAGAGAGAGAGACAGACAGACAGACAGACATCAATGTGAAAGAAAACATCAATCAGCTGCCTTCTCCATGCTCACTTACCAGGGATTAAGCCCACAACCTGGGCATATACCCTGGCCAGGAATCGAATAGGCTACCTTTCATTGCATGGGATGATGCTCAACCAACTGAGCCAAGGCACATTATAATTTTGTCTACAAAAGAAATTTTATGTCAATATTTATTGCTCTCCCCAATCCAATTTTCTTTATATTAAATCAATAAATATTTATTCTGTGCCTACTAAGAGCCAGGGACTCAAGGGAATAGGCCTGGGCCAATAAAACTTCCTGGCCCTCATATCTTTACAGCCAATCTTAGGTTTTCTCAAAACAGTTTGAAAACAACATTCTGAGAAGCCACGCTACACTTTAGGACCAGTTCCTATGTTCAAAAATAAAACAAGCAAAAACTGTAATTGATATGTTAGTTTTATCCACATAGATCTGTGTTCTATGGTAACTGCTAAAGCCTAAGAACATGAAGTCTGAATTATTACATTCTAGAACGACGGTATTCAAAGTGTGGTGGACATAGAACCACTTGGAAAGTTTATCTATAAATATGAAAGCAACCCTATGTCCAGAATTTCCTAGAGAAATGTACATTTTTGCTGAAGCAAATTTGTTAATGAAATTGACTTCTATATATGACAAACTTTTCACTTACTAACCTGTTACTTACCAGACCATTACTTGTAGTTACTTTACAATGATTCTCCAGTCCTACTCACAGGTGTTGTGTTTTCCTGCTTTACATTCTGAGTCTATGGCTATTGACACTGACATTTAATGCATGGTTGAGAAGATGGATTTTGAGCTATGCAGTAAAGGAAAAATGGCACATCTTTATATTTCTAAAGCTATGCTAAAATACAATCAATTTATGATAATGAACATCAGTGCTGAATGGCAGTGTAGGCTGTTTTCAAGTGATCTAGAAAAAATATGTACACTGCTTTTTGAACAAGGGTAGATAAAGTAATGGATGACTTCATAAATCAACCAGGGTTCATAATACCAGCTTGACGGATGTCAAATCCTGTTTCCAGAGCTACGGGAGCTTTGCTTTTCTAAATAGGTATTCCTATTTTGTGAACTGATAGTGTTCAAAAATAATTCTCAAGGAAGAGCAGTTACTGTAATCTACAAACTAGGTTATCAAAATTGGTCAATGATAGTTTCCAAAGATAGAGACCAAATGAATGCCTTTGCTGATTGTGTGGCCAATCATCTTCTATCAATACTGATTATCCTGTAGTTTCCCTGACTTCTTTGTTGTTCAGAGTAAAATGATAGCATTACAGCTACTCTATCACTCAGAGAAAGTGAAAAAGAAATCTCTTGCTGAAGTCCATATCTGGCTTTTAAAAATGAAGTTTTGTAAAATAAATCAAATTGTTTTTCCATTCCCAATGAGAAATGCTGTTTGTCTCAATAAATCAGTCACTATTTTAAATGCTTTCAAATGCATATTTATGGAGTTTTTTTCCAACTCTATTTCTCTATTAAATGTTTAAAGAAGCCGTTTCCTTCCTATATAAAGAGGCTACTGGTTGGGCCACCCTAAAGGTGGCACTTTAAAAAAATCATATTAAATAAGTTTGCAGGGACATTTCAATAAGAAAGTTTAGAAGGCATTCTTATAGATAACTTGGTTTTGTTTGGATTTTGAGTAACCACACAGTCCTTTATCTGTTTACAATGAATACAGGGATGAGTAAAATACAGGGTGAAATGTCATGGAGAAGACAGCATCATTCCTGAGGACACAAACAGAAATTGGAAGCACAAGGCTTTGTACAAGGGGCATGAAGACCAATCACATCTTATCAAGAGGTAAGATTTGTCTGAAGTAGTAAGAGAGCACCTCTCTCCTTGTCACCCCTTCTTTCCCCAGACCCAAGCTCCAAGCTCTTCATGTTCTTGATAGGACTCACCCCACAACGCAGGCCTTTTCTATATTAACTATCCCCTTCCATGCTTACATGACCCAAGTCGATTATGAATACATCATTTGCTAATTTAATAATGAATGCTAATAGATTAGTTTGCCCTGGTTAATTATTAATATGTCAATATCTTTCTAATCAAAGTTTTATAGACTGTCTATGCACCCAAAAGAAATTATTTACCAACAGAAATAGTGATATAATTTGAAAAATAATAAAAACTCAAAAATTAAAAGAAATAAAAATCAATTCATTAAAGGGGATATTAATGAAAATAATTACATTTTAAAATGCTTAGACCAGTAGTTGTACCAGTGGTATACATTAAAAAAATAGCTTTATGGTTTCTGGTACTTAAAGCAACCAAAAAAATAGCTGTACACTTTGATTAATTTTAAGAAAAAATGTGACCTTAGAAAAGTCATATAACCTCTTAAGTACCTCAGTTTTCTCATCAATAAAATGGGAGATATAATATCTACTTTATCAACCTCATACAACCCTTATAAGGATTAAACTAATACATAAAGTACTTAAAAGAGTGAGGATATATAGAAATTGTTATAAGTATTGGTTTTCATTGCTATTATTATTGCTATCTATATTTCATCATCATAGATGCATTTTATTATCCCTAAACACTGGGGGAAATGAATTATAGGGATAATACAAATATAGGGTGGGGCAAAATAGGTTTATAGTTGCTCATTTGGAAAACAATACAATAATAAATAATAATATAAAAATAAAGTCTGTTTCACATACTCACAACTGTAAACATACTTTTTTCCTCACCCTGTATAATAATGATATTCCTGATATCAATTTTCCAAAAAATACAGACATGTTCCAGAAATAGTTATATCTTAGGTTAAATCTTTATATAGTGGTGGGTAAACAGTTTAAATTATTTAATGATCCCTCATCTTTTTTTTGACTATTTTGTCCTTTTGCCTCACAAGAATTAATTTATTTCCAGCAATAGTCCTCTCCATGTTGGATAAGCTGGCTTTCACTGCATCTCTTGATTACACATCAAGAAACTGATAGTTGGAAGAGGTAAAGTAGCTACACTTAATTAGTTCTCCTCCTGATCTCTAGGGTGTGTGAGGGTGACAATTGTTAGAGAATCTATATACATATAAAAAGCCAATGACCAGAATGCCATAAGGACCAGAACGACCGGTCACTATGACACCCACTGTGGCTAGTTAACCTGCCCAATGAGGAGGTGGGGCTGCCGCCAGCCAATCTCATGCAGCCCCAGTCAGTCTGGCCCTCATCGGGCCCTGATCAGGGTGGGCCTGCCAGCCAACCTCCCTCTGTCTCCTCCTTCTGACAGGCCCAGCCCTGAACCTCCCTGATAGAGGCTGGGCCAGCCAGAGCCTACCCATGCACAAATTCATGCACTGGGCCTCTAGTAACATCATAAAGGGACAGCAAATTTGGAGCAGAAGACCAATAGGAAAGCTAGTCCAAAAAGTAGGGCTTGCAGAGATTCCAGAAAAAAATGGTATAATTTTCCTATATTATTTAATCTAGGGTTGATTCTGCCTTAAGAATAAATGTGAGATATTGGAGGCTTGCATTTAGGGATCCATAGAAATATAGATAGCAGGTAAAATATCTGAAGAAGGTTAGACTACTGTTAAATAACTACTCTGTCAATATGTAGACAGCTCTTGCAAAGAAAACTGTATACTAGATGTTTCTGCTCTTTAGATGTTCAAATGAGATGAAAGAGTAAAACACAGATTGGGCTATTTTAACCATTAACATTGAGACTTTTAAAGCCACACAGAATGTGAGACTCCTAAAAAGGCTTCCCTTCCCATGGATAACTCCTAAGATGAATTCACTCATTTACACAGCAAGTCACTTCTTGTCAATGGGCTCCCAACTGCACTGGATTTCTTGTGCAGTACCCCTTGCAAGTTGGAGGGTAGAAGGGTCCCAGCAATGGAGCCCCCAGCTGCAGTGCCAGGGCTTCCTAGTGGGAACTCAGTCAGGGATAAGCTACAGGAATATATGAATTGATCTTGTGAAGCAAGGAACAAAACAGCCCAAAAGGGAACCTTAATTAAAAGGAAAGAAACAGCCAAATAAGAGATGGAAACAATAGAATTTTGTAGTAGGTTAGGAGAAAAAAGGGTTAAAAGTAATAATAACTATCCCAACCTTTCTCTGCCTGTTTTTCTTTCTTTCAGTGAGACTATAAATAAGTGACTATTTAGCTAATTGAAACACAGTGCCAAAGGGGGTGGCTACAAGTGAAAGGGAGGATGGCATGAATAACTTCTGGGAGTTTACTGTGCTTTGAAACCTATGTAAGGCTACCTAAGTTCCATCTTGCAAATAAGCATTTGCCTGCTTTTCAAGACACAAAAAATGTACCAAGGGTAAAGCACTTGAAATTAAAACCCTCTCCCTGTATTCCACATTCACCTACTGTGTTCTAATACCAGTGGCTATTCAGCTGGGAGCCCCAGGCTGCCACTTTTCTTCTTCTCTCCCTTTGGCACTCCATTCCATTTGGAATGGAGAGGTCTGGATTGAAATGTATTGTTGCTGATATTTCTTCCCACAACTGCTGGTACTTTATTTTTTAAAAATTTATTTCCAGAAACAGTCCTTTCCATGTTGGATAAGCCAGCTTTCACTCATCTCTTGATTACAGATGAAGAAACTGATAGTTGGAGAGGTAAAGAAGCTGCACATAATTGGCTCTCCTCCTGATCTCTAAGGTGTGTGGGGGGTGACAATTAGTAGAGAATAACTTCATAAAGGAACAGCAAATCTGGAGCAGCAGACTAATAGGAAAGATGGTCCAAAAAGGAGGGCTTGCAGAGATTCCAGAAGATGGTACATGCTAAAAACAGAACATTTAATTCAAAGAAACAGAAATGTAAACACAATTGAAAAGCCCTAGAATGTAAATCAATACCCAAAATAACCCACTAATGTTTCTCAGATATGTATATATGTACATTATTTTTCTTCAAAGGACTACAACTATATTTGGTAGAATTAAATAGAAGTAAAAGAGCTAAAAGCAGGACAGGCCTTCACATACCCATATTTTCCTTTGATAAAGCATCATCTGAACAAACATTTTCAAAACAGGATTTTAAAATAGCTTCCCTAGGAAAAAATGTGACAGTTAGTTTCAAATAATCAGTCATGTATATTTAAATCATTCATGGATATGTATTGGTAATAATAAATTATATATATATATATATATATATATATATATATATATATATATATATGTATGTATATATAAAAGCCTAAGCGACCATTACAATTGGACAACCAGCAGTAGCTATGATGTGCACTGACTACCGGGAGCAGATGCTCAATGCTGCACCCCTGGTGGTCAGTGTGCTCCCACAGCCAACCTCTTGCAGCCAGCCAACCTCCTGCAGTCCCTTCCCTCTACCAGCTAGGGTCCCTCCCCTCGGCTGGCCAGCCCCAATTGGCCCTGATCGCCAGTCAGGCTGAGGGACTCCACCTGTGTACAAATTCATGCACTGGGCCTCTAGTGAGAGTGAGAGTGTGTGTGTGTGTACCTTAAAGTACTCTTTCTTCACTGTTTTATACTGTAAGACAGTATGATACAGTGAAAAACCAAAGGGGAATAGTATTGATTTGGGCTCTAAGTGAAAAGCACTAATAATCTACCAAGCACCTTACATGGACTTTTTCATGTAATTCTTCCCCCAAAAACCTACTAAGTAATTGTCACTCCCATTGTATAAAGAAACCGAGGCTCTGAGAAGTTGAGCAACTTGACAACACAGGTAAGTGGTTGAGCATGACACACTAAATTCTGTCTGACTGCAAAATCCATGTTATTCCACTACATGGTGTTGCTGATTAAGAGTCAGAAAACATTTGTCCAAACACATTTTCTCTAACCATAAGATCTTGAGAAAGCCATTTAGCTTCTCTAACCTACAAGTTCTTCACCTTTTAAATGGAGATGACTATGGTACTCCCCATACCTATTTTGATGGGGTTACTGGGAAATATAAATGAGCTAAGGCAGCTAAAGTCATTTTTAAAACTTTATTCATTTTCTGAAAAAGGACTATCAGAATTAGTCTTTGATTAGGACTCTTTTTAACACAGTACTGATTATCATTCATTAAAAATAAACAAACAATGGCTGGTTCAATGATAAACACTAAAATTTGTCATCAGTGCTTATTAGTTCATTATAAAGACCTGTTTCTCATTTCCATTACCTACTTTAAACTGAAAACCTGCTTCTCATCTAGTTGCTCACATATTAATCTTTGAAAGTCCTGGTTCAGCATATTTGTATGAACACCAAACTTTCTCCATACTTCTAAAACTACTATTTATCACTTTACTAATTCTTTTAGAAAATTTTAAACTCAATTGTCTCCCTAGAGAAACAGAATCAAGAGCCAGGGGAAATGCCATATTATAAGTAAACCCAATATATATTTCAATTTTATTATAATACTTTTTAATTAAAAAAAAACATACCTCTTCCTTTTTCTGAATTTGGGCTTTTTTATTTCAGTTTTTTTTTTGGAAACTGGCAACTGTAAATAACAACAAAAAAGATGAGATAATGCATATGGGACTGGATGAGCTCAGTAAAATAGTGGATCCTAATGGGCCTAGTAATTTAGCCCAGAAGAAAAACTCTGCAAACTCATTAGTCAACAGAGCGGCAAAGTGCGGCTCGTGATTCGCATGTGGCTCGCAAGCCGCAGTTTGCCGACCACTGCCCTAGGTCAATTCTAAGTCAACTACTTCACAGTCCCTGAAATTTCACTAATCTGCTCAACTTCCATGAATGGTAGGCTGATTCAGATTAATACTATCCCCTGTATCCAGGTTCATAAACTTCACACACACATAAAAATACTAAGTAAAACAATTTTTAAGTCTTAATTCATATATGACCATTGAAGAAAGGAAAAGAAACATGTATGTGCCAGAAACATGAGGAATGCAACACCGTATAGGTGGACACTAGCCTGGAGAAGGCCAAAAGGAATTTGCACCAGGATAGGACACAAAGAACTTGGGACTGGGGTTTCAAAGATTCAGCAAAGATACAATGAAGAATGTGGGGAAATTAGAACCTTCATACATTGCTGAGAATGTGAAATGGTGATGCCACTTTGGAACACAGTTTGACAGTTTCTCAAATGCTAAATGTAAAGTTACCCTATGATCTAGCAATTCCACTGCGAGGTAAACACCCAAGAGAAATAAAAGCATATGTCCACACAGAAATTGTACATGAACATTCATAACATCATTATTGGTAATAGCCAGAAAGTAGAAACAGCCCAAATGTCCATCAGTAGATAGATAATATGGGTATAGCATTACAACGGAATAGTCTTTAAAAATAAGAAGTAAAGACACATACTACAATATGGATGAGTCTTGAAAACATTATGCTAAGTGAAAAGTCAGAAATGTCAGAAGCAAAAGTCACTTGAAAATAGCCTCACTTGGAATTCGAGGCAGTTGTACGTTCAGCTAAGAAGTGAGGGGGCTGAACACCACCGTCCCTCACTCTGAAAGGTCCAAGGTCCGAGTGTCCACCATGAGAAGGAAAAAACGGAGGGAGGGGCCCAAAAGAAGGGAGGACAATCAAAGGAAATGTGTCTGGACTTTCCCCAGCCCACTCCCTCTTTCCACTGCCTACAAAAGCCCCAGGCCTTGCCATAGTTCTGTCTCCTTTTAGCCTCCCGTTCTCCAATCAGAGAGGAAAGAAAGAAGGAAGGAGTCTGTGCTGCCTCCAGAAAGTATCTATATACCTGATTAGCCAGTTGCCTCCTGCAGAGGGGAGCGGGCTTAAGCCATCAGTAAGACATCCCGTGAGGGCTCCCAGACTATGAGGAGGGGCATGCTGGGCCGCACGTATTTTTGTGTACCAGGCCTCTAGAGTGTGTGAGTGAGTGTGTGTGTGTGTGTGTGTGTGTGTGTGTGTGTGTGTGTGTGTGTAATTGTGTTTATATCAGACTTATGTAATCTGCATGAACTGACTTGACATTGCCTATTTCCTTAACTCACTATTCATCAAAATGAAAACATTTTTTTATTTTTAAACAAGAAGTTTGTTAGTTGTGTTAAATCTGAGGGTATAAAATTCTGATTCAGCATTTTATGCTCATAGAAGACAAATATATTTTGTAATCTTCTTTTGAGAGTAATTGTCAGTCAAATAATCACTATAGAGCTGCCTACTTTTATAGAATTTCTAAAAGTGTATCTGTGCCTTGAATAATGTACACAAACTCTGTCAAAAGTTATCAGACAAAAGAACAGCCAATGCTCTCATTTAACTGGAAAATCTGCTGGGAAAATAAGCTTGGCATAAGGATGAAAACTAGTTTCATGAAGCATTGTGATGGTTACTACTTACACTGAGTATCGGGAGAGTACAAGAATAAAGTCTTCAGGCCTAGATAATGATTGGTTTTAACATTTCTTTGAAAAGGGGAGGGTTGAAATGAGCATTTTCTAGCCATATTTTCAACACGATTTCAACAGAGAAAATACAAATCTGCATAAATGACCATCAGTTACCATATACTCCAGTCTAGCTAATCTTTAGAAGAGTTCAGTATTCCTGTGAGATTTCAACAATATTACAGATAGTCCCTGGCAAAATGACTTATAGGTGTCCTGCTGTCCCCTGCCCTATTTCTTCAGCCATGTGTAAGTTCACACTAAAGCGCTGTGAATTTCTCTGCTTTGAGGGGCTTACTAGAGAAAACATTGAAGTGTGTATTCAAGCTGTGAGCTGAGACACAGAAAGTATCTTTCCTAAAAATAGAAGTTGGCCACAAGACCACCTTAAACAGAAGGCATGAAAGACCTATTAAACATCTCCCAATCCTGGGAGACAATAGAAGGAACAGGACACTTCAAGAAGCTCTATGATTATGTACTTCACATGATAATTTTTAAAGCCGTGGTCTTAATTTCTATACCAGGGAGAGAACATAGAAATTCAGGAGGTTTTTATTTGTTTGTTTTCAAACTGCTCAAATTTCACTCATATCTATAAAAAGCTTAAGGATACTAAGGGTTAATCAAAATAGGGTATCCTGGGAGGAAAGATGCCCATGAAAAGCAGAATTTATGTCACAGTTGTTTACTTGATTGGATTGAATTAGATTATTTGACCTCTAATTAGAGATGCTCTAAAAATCCAAGTCTTGAAAATAATTCCCATTTGTGAATAGTTTTTATCTAAAGTCACTGGATATTTTAGCAAGATTAATGGTGGAAGAAGATAATGTTTCTAAGGAATGTTTTCTAGAATATACCCATTTCAATTAAATTTTAAAAATCTGAAGCACATAGAACAATGGTTATAGTACCTATATTACACATATTTTCTGGACAAAAGAATGAATATTGAGAACTTCGTTATCTGTTTTATCATTTTGTGCTACATCAACTAGTAAGGATCACCAGTCTGATTCTTTAACCCATGAATTACTGTCAAGTGTTCTCAGCATTTATTGCCGGCAATGTGTAAAAGACTATCTCTCTACTACAGATAATAGACAGAGTGTATCTACACAATAGCAACATTTTAAAAGAAAGTTTATTCTTTAAAAAAATGTTGTCTGGATCCAAGTCTTTACATCACGTTTCTGATTATTCCAGAGGTTGAAATGGAGGACAGTCTTAAATCCAGGTTCATCAATACCTCTCTTTGTATAATCTGGAGAGCCATGTCCCCCAATATGTCTAAGAGTACAGCTGTAAGGTATGTACCTAATATACATATTTCATAGTATAGCAAATAATTTTTGAAACCAAGTAGAAATACAAAATACATAAGCAAAAAGAAAGATAAATAGCACCTCAAAGCCATTATAATTTTAAAGCATTAAAAAGTAGTAATTTATAGGTCTTAAAAGAAAGTAAATGGCTTTACCTTCTCTAATCTACATGAAAAGTTGGAAGACTGGCGGACAGAAAGCAAATGTTTATAAATTTGAAGTTATAGGTGAGTTATCATAAGTTAAAAGGAAATTCTACTAATTTTCACTAACACTGCATTTTTACACTTGCCCTTTGCAAATAGGAAAACAGTAGTAATTACTATTAGGTTTATAAAGATCATTTAATATCTAAGGCAACAGCTATAATTTATAAAATAAAAATTCATTATTCAAATTCCAATGGTATAATATATCAATAACCACTCTATTGATCAGTGATATTGTTTTTAGTTTTAATGTAATGAATGAGCAAGATGGTGAATGAAAACTATTCTAACCTTTAAAAGAAACCAGCTTCATTTTGTGTAAAGCTTGATGTTGGAGACATGACTTATATGTCACTGGATCAGAGAGAAAGTATTATGCTTGTAATGAATATAATCAGCAAAATAAATTGAAGCCTTTAGTTCCAAATAACAAAGGACAACACCTAGACATTTCTTTTATGTGATGAGTGGTACTAGAGTCGAAGAAGTGTTTGTTTCTTAACAAAAAAGGATCAGATTTGGTAGAATTCTCTTTATTGCCTTCTGGCTCAAAGTTAAAATATTCTACCTAATAAAAGAGTAATATGCAAATTGACTGTACCTCTGCTACATCTACAAACCATGCCCACAAGCCACACCCACAAGCCAATCAGGAGAAAGTATGCAAATAAATCCTACCAAGATGACTGTGGCCATGGAAAGCAGAAGGGAGGCTTGGGTTTCCCTGGCAATAGAGGAAGACAAGCTTCCCTGCCATCCTTGCTGGCCTAGGTTTCCACTCAATGCTACAAAGTTTCAATCATAGAAGATAAATAAAATCCAACAAAAATGGCTACTGCCATGGAGCGAGCAGAAGGCTTGACTCTGCTCCAGGCTACAAAGTTTTAATTGTAGAACATAAATAAATTTCAGATCCCAGGGCCTCAGCTTGGGTCATCTGGGGGTGTTGCCCGCCTGCAAAGCACCATATGCCCCTCCCCCAGGCCATCCAACAGCCCAAGGGAACCCCCACCCTGATCCGGGACACCCTTCAGGGCAAATCAGCTGGCCCCCACCATGCACCAGGCCTCTATCCTATCTAATAAAAAAGTAATATGCAAATTGACCATCATTCCAACACACAAGACAACTGCCCCCATGTGGACAAAAGATGGCCACCACAAGATGGCCAGCAGAGGAGGGCAGTTGGGAGGGACCAGGCCTGCAAGGGAGGGCAGTTAGGGGCAATCAAGCCTGCAGGGGAGGGCAGTTAGGGTTACCAGGCCAGCAGAGGAGGGAAGTTGGGGGTGACTGGGCCTGCAGGGAAGGGCAGTTGAGGACGGACTCAGGCCTGCATGGGAGAGCAGTTGCGGGGGGAGGGGGGGAACTAAGCCTACAAGAGAGGACAGTTAAGTAGGGATGACCAGGCCTGCAGGGGAGGGCAGTTAGGTACAAACAGGCTGGGAGGGGAGCAGTTAGGCATCAATCAGGCTAGCAGGGAAGTGGTTAGGGGGTGATCAGGCTGGCAGGCAGAAGTGGTTAGGAGCAATCAGGAAGGCAGGCAGTTGAGCAGTTGGGAGCCAGCAGTCCTGGATTGGGATGGGGCCTAAACGGGCAGTCAGAAATCCCTCAAGGTTTCCCAGATTGGAGAGGTGCAGGCTGGGCTGAGGAACATCCCCTCCCCATGTGCATGAATTTTGTGCACTGGGCCTCAGTAGAATATAAAATGTGGAAAGTTATAGTTGAAAAGCTTTTAATTTCTGGAATCTGAGACAACCACTTGGAATTTTGTAAACTTGAATTCCAAGTGGGTTTTAAAATAAATATTATGTATCAAGAAACAAAAAACAAAATTAATACAATATTCTATTATAAATGCTGACATTCAAAATGGTATGTATTTGTTTTTTAGTAATTAGGATGAAAATAATTCGTAAAAGACAAAAGGAAAAATTGCTGACAAACATGAATTTCCATTTACTAAGCACCAGATCAGCATATCCAAAATGAATTTTCTCAGATAAATCTCTGCACTGAGACAAATCACTGATTTAGGAAGGCAGCACTAACATCCCTTCCCTGTTCACATCCACTTTCTACAGCACCCCTTAGGGCTGCAACTCCACAAAAACAGACTGCCCAGCAGCCATGTGGATGGAAAAAATGCCCTCTACCACTACTCCTAGGCAACACATCTTCCACCACAACCTCTGTGAACTTGGAGAATAGCATGCTCCCCATACTAGGACACTGCTATTTTATCTCCGGGGATGAAAACCAAAGGAGATTGCACTTCTGCTGCACTCACTCTGATGCACATTTCTCCTCTATCCCCAGCTCCTCCCAATGCCCTGCCCATCTTACGAGAACAAGAAGGTCAATCTAGCTGAAGTCAGATCCACTGACTGAAAGTCAAATCAAACAAGGGTTAAACAAGTCCCAAAGTACTTTTCTTTTGTTTAAAGATCAAATACAATCATCCACACTAGAAAAAAGTTATTTTGAATCAAAGGATCTTTGCTTGCTCTCAGAAATGGTATTTTATAAAAGGATATCAGAGATTAATCCATTTTGCCTAATGTTAATATTTTACTAACAGTTATCCTATAGAATTTCTATAATTGTAATTTAAGATAAATATAGGTAAATTTTGCAACCAAATCAAGATTGTTTAGTTATTAAGTAATTAATAGTATTAATCAGTTATTAAAGAATATTTTGTTAAAAATTATTCTCCTGGAAGGCTATTTTATTACAGTGCTTTCTGGTAGTACACGTAAGGAACTATTTGACATTGAAACTGGGACTCAGAACTGTTGGACATTGAAACTGAGACTCAAACATTTTTTTGTTCTTACAAGTTTATTTCTAGTACGCAGATGCAAGATTTTTTTAAAGGAAAGAAACGGGGGGGGGGGGGGAGATAGATACAGAGGCAAAGAAGCATTGAACAGACTGTCAAACTACAGTGGGAAGACAGGGGAGGGTGGAGGGGCAGAGGCTGTAAGAAATCAACTGAAGGACTTGTATGCATGCATATAAGCATAACCAATGGATACAAGACACTGGGGGTGGGGGGTGGGGCAGGTGAAGGCATGTGCTGGGGGTAGGGGAGGCCTGGGGGGGAGGTCAATGGGGAAAAATGAGACATATGTACTACTATTTGTAGTTCTTTAAACAATAAAAAAAAAGAAGAAACAAAAAGAAGAAAAAGAAAAAGAAAAAAATAACTTTCTATTTTAAGGTTTCCACTAATTAAAGTAATAAATGGACAATGTTCTATGTTAATGTGTACATATTTATAAGTATTTGAAAATGCACATCAAAAGACATTTATATTTTAAAACTTATAATAAGAAAATGTATGGGGTGATAACAATGGTCTTTATTTTGATCGGGAATGATAGTTATCTAAGTGCATACATAACATAGAAAAAAAAACCTTATCAAACTCTATGCTTAAGATCTGTGTACTTCACATGTTTAACTTTGACCGTAATAAAAAATTAAACTAAGGAAAAGATAAGTCGAATGAAAGATCACTATAGTAACTATGGCAAAATGGTGATGGAATACCTGAATGATACAAATTTGGAGAACAGTGGTCCAAGGAAAAGTGAATAATGCTCACAAAAGTACAAGGAAACTAAATGAGTTTGAAGCCTGACTGAGACTCTTTCTAAGGGTTTCCTCTGCTTACTATTCTTTCTGATATTTCTCTCTGCCTGGGGCTAGCAGCCAGCAGGAGGGATCTATTATAATATTTATCTTTGTGGAAAGATTAATATAAAGCTAAGTGAATCAAGTGAATTGCAGTATATGAATTCCATATTAGTAAGCAAGCTTATTAATTAACCCAAATATCCAGACATCTAATCATAAAATGTAAGCAATTTATCCTTCCATTGGGCTAATGAAAATGTCCTGCATATTATGAAGAATTTTTGCAATAATTTTAGGAAAAATATTTTTCATTGGAAAATATAGCCTCAATTCTTCATACACAAATGTATAAATGAAAAGAATGGTCATTAATTTTGCCTTTCAAAGTGTATCTACACTAATAAAAGAAAAAGATTGAAATTGACCATACCTTCATGACGCACACCAGCCAATCAAGAGTATGCAAATGAACCCGAAAAAGATGGTGGGTTAATTTGCATATGCAGGCGCCAAGTGGCCGGGGCTGGGACGCTTACATCATTGCCATGGCGACGATGCAGGCGTTCCACACTGCCCCGGCCTTTATGGGCCTCTGGGCAGCGTGGGAAGGTGGAAAGGCAGCTCCAGGCCTGAGCCAAGGCAGAAAGGCGGCTCCAGGCCGGAGCGAGGCAGTGCTGGCAGCCAGGGGAAGAAAGGCCCATTCTTGTACAAATCTTCGTGCATTGAGCCTCTAGTAGGTTAATAAAAGTAAAGTGTTAGGGGGGAAAATGCCCATACATATGCACATAATTTTTATATATAAGCCAAAAAATTATCAAACAGAATGTCTTTTACCATTAATAACACATTCTTCGGGTAGTCTTAATTATAAATATGTAAAATATTCTACACTGGGGGGAAAAAACACTGAAGCAAAATTAATAGAGAGAATCCTGGCTCTATCACCTAACTTGTCTCTTTATTCATTTTGCTCTAGTTTTTTCATCGAATTGTTACCAATAGCCATAGGAGAAAGGTTAAGTGAATTGTAATATATTTTGTGTTAATGAAAGAGCAATCTTTTTAAAACATATCACAAAAGCTCTAAAGCCCCAAGAGAAAAGTTTTACTATATAAGTATAGCTAAAGAATTACATAAATTTTAAAAGAAAAACTAAAAAAATGTTTTCAACATATTGACAAAGTATTAACTTTTAAAGAAAAAAAAGACTATGAAATGGCTAGAATTGGCAAGCTAAGCCACTCATTCCCTTAAACTAATGATGGAACTGTAATGGGTAAAATAATGTTGGGGGGATTTTTGGTAAAGGATGTTAGGTAAATTTGCAAAATTTAAAATATGCTTATTACTAGAAAGTTACTTCTTTTTTTTAATATATTTTATTGATTTTTTACAGAGCGGAAGGGAGAGGGATAGAAAGTCAGAAACATCGATGAGAGAGAAACATCAACCAGCTGCCTCCTGCACACCTCCCACTGGGGATGTGCCCGCAACCAAGGTACATGCCATTGACCGGAATCGAACCCAGGACCTCTCAGTCCGCAGGCCGACGCTCTATCCACTGAGCCAAACCGGTTTTAGCGGCAGAAGGTTACTTCTAATAATATTTCCTGTAAATATCTACAGAAATTTGTGTACAATGATGTTGTTGCTTTTTTATTTGTAATTTTGCAAATCAAAGCAACCTAAATGTCTAAGAGATTGTTCACTAAATTAAGACATTTCCATAAAATAAAATGTTCTGCAACCACTTAAGATTTGGCAGATTTGATTTGAGATATTATTAAGGAAAACAGTAAAGTTTGAATTCATTCCATTTATGTTAATAAAATATATATACCTATACATGTTATATTTAGACATGTGTATAAAGAAATAACTTTAAATAAATGCATTAAATTAATAAAACTTGGTTTAATTTATTTTTAAAATCCTATCATCCAAATATCATGTTATAACATTACTTTGAAAAAATATCTAATTATGTGGGATTTCTTTAAAAAAATATTTCTACATAATCTTAACTATCTAATGATGCTATTATAAGTCTGAGAATTTTAAATGTCCTTAAGCCCTCACTTTCTAACTCTTCTTAAGGAGAAATTAGGGAGAAAAGTGCTAGCATTTATTATACAAGCACCTACTAATATATATTAATTGTATGCTATTATAATTGCTTTTCATATTAACCTTTATAGCAATAATATAAGGTTATTATTCTTCCCAATGCAGAGATTAATTCAATGAGGTGCAGAAGTGTTAACCTGCCTAATGTCACACAACTCAATAGCAGATTTAGGTCTTAAAGGCAGATTTGGCTCATTCATAAATCTGTATTCTTTCCACCATTATTTTCTGTTTCCTAAATTCATTCTCTCTTTCTCCTTCCCTCTCTCCCTCCCTCCCTCTGTCCCTCCCTTTTTTCCTCCCTCCCTCCCTCCCTCTCTTTCTCTCTCTCCATAATCTATGGTAGGCAACACCATCAGCTACTCCTGGCATACTACTGCTATTATTCATTTAAAATCATTTTCATTTCTAGGCTAATTGACTCAGATATTTACTCTGGTCTACACCAGCCTTTTGACATTCTGAAAGTACTTATTGAGCTGTTATAAATATTTTATAATTCATGGACTATTAGAGCAGGAAGGGACTTAGAGCAATCTAGATCTCCCCTTTCTTTTTAGAAATAAAAAACAATTAAGTGTGACTTGTTCTCTTTCATTCAGACTGCTGCCATTGAGCAGAGATGTGGTCAGGTGGGTGCACCTACACAACTCACATCTATCTTAACAGTAGCCACATGGATGAAGAGCTGAAGGAGGGGGACTATGAGGTGAGCAGAGGCTTGCAGACAGAGCTCTGAGTAATTGCATTTCTACTCTTTATGGCTAAATATATAGTTGAAATGTTACAATATGTTGAGTAGAGAATAAGTAAAGTATTCAATGATCTCAACAACAGTATGTTTATTTCAACTTCTCTCTCCATAATAAGCCTTATAAATCTCTTGCTTTCTTTTCTAACATGTTACCATATTATTTTGTATTACGTCACTACACAGGTATATCTGAAGTTTGTTGAATCATCCAGTGGTATATTCAAAAGTCATGCCAACTGTTGGGCAGTTCTTGATATACAGTTTGTTCCATTCATTGAAAGATATTCAGTGTCCTTAAGATTTGCCCTAAAATGCCTTGTATTCATCCAAATTACTATATCACAATACATACTTTTCCACAAATTCCTAAAAGACCACATAGAATAATGTCTTTTCAAACTATCTATGGAAAGGAAGCAGTTTTCCATCCAATCTGTTCAAGATTTATACCTTACAAACTTTTTTTAAATCACCATGGGGAAAAAATTCAATAAAAAAATAAAAAAGTAAATACAGAACACAAGTTCCATTTTATTATTACATTCAAAAGACAAAAATTACTCTCAAATTATTACACAAATTTGTAAATTCTTACTCTCTTTTTTTGTTTTTATCTCATTAGAGACCAAAAGTAAATAGTGCACACAACAGCTATGGTCTCTTGACCACACTTTGAGTAACGCTTTACTAAGCACAGTATCAACGTCATTGAGAATCACTGGTAAAGGTAAAGTAATAAAGCAGGAGAAACCAAGATAGCGGCATAGGTAAACACCTGAACTTGCTGCCTTGCACAACCACTCAAAACTACAATTAAAAGACAAAACGAGTATCATCCAGAATGGGAAGGCTGGCTAAATGGGAATTATACAAATAGAAGGAAAGAGAAAAGCACACTGAGACTTGGAGGAGGGGCAGAGGTGCAGAAGTGAAGTGCAGAGGTATGGAGGCATGTGCATGTGTAGAAAGGGCTGGAAACTGAGTACACTGTTGTCTTTTTCAATTGGGGGAGAGATACAAGCACCTGACTGCTCTGAACTCCAGTTCCAGGTGAGACTCTGCGGACCCAGACTCATAAGGGGAGAAACTGGACTATCTAGCATTGAGCAGAACTCGAGGGCAGCTTTCTCTCAGAGATGCTTGGAGTGATCATTGCTCCTGCACAGGCAAATACCTGGGGACCTCTTCCAGGCAGGGCTGATGGTCAGCCATAGCTGTTTGCTCCATCCTGGTGATTCCCTGAGGCCCTGCCCCACCCAATTTACAACCCCACCCAAGCTGTGCACAGAGGCTTTTGCATATAAATGGCCTGGCCCTTTGCAATCTGAAACCTAACATACTGTAGCTGGGTCAGAGAGCCCCAGAACCTCCAAAGGAAGTCCCAAAGCTCCACAGCAGCTTGCACTGCTTCACAGCTGTGCCTTATCTGGGCTCCTCCAAACCCCAAACAAAGAGAAGGAATCTGCAGATCTGTATGTAGCTCCTGCTGGGTGGCATCTCTCCTTAGAGATGCAAGAGTCAGTGTACCCAGGGGTGAGTGAGAGAACATCCAGACTACAACTCTTCAGATGCATAAGAGACACACTCAGAGGGCAGACTCGGTGAGCACCAAAGCCCCCACTGAAGCAAGTTTTGCCCAATAAGGGTGTCTCCAGCACAGAAGTTCTCCCATCATAAACACAACTGATCATCATAGCCAATTGGCCTGGAGGTCAATTCCTCCCAGTGATACAAACAACAATCAAGGCTTAACTACAACAAGACTGTGCACACAGCCCACAAAGGGTTGCAACAAGAGTGCCCACCTCAGGTAATTAGGGAGGCTGAACCACTGGGCCCTATAGGACACCTAGCACACAAAGCCACTATATCAATACAGGGAAACAGCCAAAATGCAGAGACAAATAAACAGGTCACAAATTAAAGAAATAGAAGAAAGCAAATAACTGGATATAGAGTTCAAAACCACGGTTATAAGGTTACTCAAGAATCTTCTAGAAACCACAGATAAATTTAGTGAGACCCTCAAGGACATGAAAAAGGACCAACTAAAAATTAAGCATACACTGACTGAAATAAAGAATATAAAGAGATCCAACAGCAGACTAGAGGATCCCAAGAATCAAGTCAAAGATTTGAAATACAAAGAAGCAAAATCATCCAACTGAAAAAGCAAAAAGCAAAAAGAATCCAAAAATATGCAGGAGCCTCTAGGACAACTTCAAGCATACCAGAAAAAGAGAAAGAGCAAGATACTGAAAACCTGTTTGAAGAAATAATGACAGAAAACTTCCCCTACCTGGTGAAAGAAATAGACTTACAAGTCCAGGAAGCACAGAGAACCCCAAACAAAAGTAATCCAAAAAGGACCACACCAAGACACATCATAATTAAAATGCCAAGTGCAAAAGACAAAGAGAGAATATTAAAAGCAGCAAGATAAAAACAATTAGTTACCTACATGGGAGTACCCATACAACTGTCAGCTAATTTCTCCACAGAAACTATGCAGGCCAGAAAGGATTGGCAAGAAATATTAGAAGTGATGAATAGCAAGAACCTACAACCAAGATTACTCTACCCAGCAAAGCTATCATTTAGAATTGAAGGTCAGATAAAGAACTTCACAGATAATAAGAAAAAGCTAAAGGTATTCATCACTGCCAAACCAATATTATATGAAATGCTGAAGGATATTCTTTAAGAAGAGGAAAAAGAAGAAAAAGGTAGAGACAAAAATTATGAATAACAAAGTGACAACAAATACCTATTAACAAATGAATCTAAAAATCAAGTGAATAAAATGTCTGATGAACAGAATAAACTGGTGAATATAATAGGATCAGGAGCATAGAAAGGGAGTGGACAATTCTTGTGGAGTTGTGGGAAGAGACTAGACAAAAATCACACACCCTAGGATGAGGACAATGGGGGGGGGGTGGTAAGGGCAGGGTAGGGGAACTGGGTGG
The DNA here is from genome assembly GCA_027563665.1 of Antrozous pallidus. Taxonomy (NCBI): domain Eukaryota; kingdom Metazoa; phylum Chordata; class Mammalia; order Chiroptera; family Vespertilionidae; genus Antrozous; species Antrozous pallidus. The sequence continues at coordinate 46,848,853 of CM050524.1, read as the reverse complement.
AGAGGAGCCATGGGGGGAAAAAAGAGGAACAACTGTAATAATCTGAACAATAAAGATTTATTAGTAAAAAAAAGAAAAAAGAAAAAGTAAAGCAATATATAACTAGAGGCCCGGTGCATGGAATTTGTGCATGGGGGAGGGAGGCATGTCCCTCAGCCCAGCCTGCACCCTCTCCAATCAGGAACCCCTTGAGGGATGTCTGATTGCTGGTTTAGGCCCGATCCCACCAGACACCCCCTCCCCCAATCCAGGACTGCTGGCTCCCAACTGCTCACCTGCCTGCCTGTCTGCCTGATTGCCCCTAATTGCGTCTGCCAGCCAGCCAGATCACCCCCTAACCACTCCCCTGCCAACCTGATTGACACCTAACTGCTCCCCTGCCAACCTGATTGTCACTAACTGCCTTCCCCTGCCACCCTGGTCACCCCTGTCCCCCCCTGCAGGCATGATCACCCCAACTGCCCTCCCTTGCAGGCCTAGTCCCTCCCAACTGCCCACCCCTGCAGGCCATCTTATGGCGGCCATATTTATCCATATGGAGCAGCCATCTTGTGTGTTGGAATGATGGCCAATTTGTATATTACCTCTTTATTATACAGGATGCCAGTTATTATTAACCTTGTCATTTTTTTATTGTAAGTATCCTTTAGCAGAGACTGAAATAAACAATTCCATCCACATTAACAATCCTGAAGTACCTCACATAATCCTGTCCAAATCTTCAGACAGACACACATAAGTCCTATTTCTTTTCTTTTTCAAAGGGCAACATTGCTTTCTATGATATTGCATTCCTCTCTGCAAAGGTACATCAATATTACTTAACAAGTAAAAAGTCCAGATTCTCTTTACAAGCCCAAAGCAAAGGAATAAAATAAAATCTGATTTTAAAAGGACTCATTAAATATACATATTCAGAATACAACCAAAAAATGTTCACCTCATTGCCTATTCATCTTGGTTCATGCCCAACATTCTTTTCTGTTCCCCCAGGTTACACTCAACCTTCTCTGGATCCACTCTGCACCAAAACATCACTCAACACAGAAAATATCACAGGTATTACAGGTTTTCCTTTCAATCACAATTCTTTTTCTTATGACACCAATACATTATTTGTCCAGAAGAATTTAAGCATTGACTCTGCTTTTTTCAGTAGTATCCTATTAAGAATATTGTCTCTTGAAGACAATGTCAAGGTTAATCCTATCCCTATCATAGTTTTGACAGTAAGCACAGTTAAACATCTCTCTGCACACAATACACTAAATGATGTGTTAAATTTTTCAATTTCTTTAAGAATGCTAGGGACTTTATAAATCCACCCCCCAAAAAATTCTAGGTTTAAATTCATTCAAATGGCTGCTATTCTCACTTAACTTTAAGGTAAATATCACTTAAGCTGTGAATATGAATTGTTTATATTTTCCATGAGATTGCACACATTATAATAACATGGCATATAAAAAATGAAATATTTTAATATATAAGAATATACATGTGAACAATGATATAAATAAAATAAAATTTGTATTTAAATTAAAATTTTCTATTCTAACTTCTGATAATTCTGTAATACTAACATAACCATAAATATTAAATTTCTAGTGTCAATCTAAAAAAGAAAACAGTCAACTAACATTTAGAAGAACCATTTGATTGTTATTTTGTTGTTAAATATTCACTAATTTTTTTAAATTATATTAATCAAATGGAATTTGAAGTCTGTACACTTTACATCATAAACCATCATCTTACCCTTTTGTTGGCCCTGACAGCAACTTTGTCATCTGCTTTGGATTTATCTGTAAGATAATAAAATATGGCCGCTTCAAAAAAGTACCTATGCTCCTGTTCAAATAAATGAAAAATTACACACAATCAGAATTTTCCACTTTCTAATACTGTGATATGTGTTTTCAGTGGTTCTTTTGATCGAAATGCTAATACACTCAGCTTACCAGATTGGAGTAGAACACAGTAATTCAAAAATAGTAATAATAACATCAGTGATTTATATACTGATTTAACAAACATGTTTTCTTAAGTCTGACTGGTTGATTGGATATCCTTTATTTAGCATCACATATATCTTATTTCTAGAATCTGGTCAGTTTGTGTGCTCTAGAGCAGCCGTCACCAACCTTTTGTACCTCACGGACCACCAGTGGTCAATGGACCACCCATTGGTGACCACTGCTCTAGAGTATATAGGATCTGAAATTAAATCTCAGTTATCTCTACTTGCATATCTACTACATGCCAGACACGAGATAAAGACTTTATATAGACCAGTGATGGGCAACCTTTTGAGCTTGGTGTGTCAAAATTTGCCGAAAAACCGAACATAACTCGGGTGGTGTGTCACTTCAAGAAAAAAACCCATAATTTCGCGATATTTATAATTTAAATAACAAAAGTATATAATTGTAATATATAACTGTATTTAATAAACCAAAAACTAGTTATTCAACTTACCTGTTTAGTGACTTCTTTGTTCATCTATAAGTCGGTTTCTTTTGTTGGTCTTGCTATTATTTAACTTGTGTGGGGTGCCATGAACTAGGATAAGTAAGGGGTGGGGGAATTCTTTAACTAACCTGCCTATTAGTGACTTTTTTGTTGCTGAATTTAATTGGCTAAACCCATGATGGCAAACCTATGACACACGTGTCAGCACTGACACACGTAGCCATTTTTATGACACCCGGCCGCATGTGTGGCATACAGAAACATCCTTCTCAGCATGCGGCCCCATGCTTCTCTGTATGCAATCACATGCATGCAGCCGCATGTCATCACGGATATAGACATTACTTTATTTAATCCTCATGATAATCTTGCAAAGTATGTAGCCCATCCCACCCTCACAGTTGAGGACATTGAAGTTAAATACTCTGCCTGAGGTCATGAAGTGGGGCCAGACCCATCTGACTATAAGCCCCAATCTTTCCAAGATTTCTGCCAAAAGTCACACAAGAAGAAACAGCCAATGTTACTTTAAAAATTGAATCAATATTAATAACCTTCCAAAATAAAAAGTATCAAGCTTATATGGGTTTACTGGTCAATTCTACCAAACATTTAAGGAGGAAATTATGTCAATTCTTTGCAAACTAATTTAGAAGACAAAAGCAGAGGAAATACTTGCTAGCTCATTCATTGAGGCTATTATTACTCTAATACCAAAACCAAATAAAGACAAAACAGGAAAACTATAGACTAATATGTTTCATGAACATAGATGCAAAAAATTTCAACAAAATATTAGCAAATCAAATCCAACAATGTATGAAAAGTTCCACAACCAAGTGTAAGTTATCCCAGGTATACAAAGCTGGTTCAACATTCAAAATCAATTAATGTAATCTATGATGTCACAACAAGCTATAGAAGGAAAGTTACTTGATCATATTAGATGCAGATAAAGCACACAAAATCTGACATGCATTCAGGATAAAAGCCCTCAGAAAACCAGAGTAAAATTTCTTCAACTGGATAAGGAGAATCTACAAAAAAACCCCACTATAATTAACATCATACTTAATGCTGAGACACTTCAAGCTTTTTGGCTAAGGTCAGGAATAAATAAAAAATGTTCCCCCTCACTACTCTTCTCAATATTGTCCTGGAATTCCTAGCTAATGCAATAAGACAAGAGAAGAAAAGAAAAATTACAGATTGAGAAGAAATAAAAGCAACTTTGTTCACAAATGACAGGATAATCTGTGTAGCTTATAGCAAGGTTAATACATAAAGTCCTATTTACCATCAATTTGATATTAAAAACACATTACCATTTACATGAAATAGTTAGGCATTAATCTAACAAAACATCAACAAGATCTATATGAGAAAAACTAAAACATTCTGATAAACAAAATCAAAGAACAAAATAAATGTAGATATAGTTATAGATATTTGTTGATAGGAGGTCTCCATATTGTCAAGATGTGAGTTCTTCCCAACTTGATCTATATATTCAATGCAATCTCAATCAAAATCCCAACAAGTTATTTTGTGGAAATCAACAAGTTGATTCTAAAGTTTATATAGAAAGGCAAAGGTCCAAAATAGCTAACACAATAATAAAAAAGGACAAAGTCAAAGGACTGACTCTACCTGACTGCAATATATATCCTATCTAATAAAAGAGTAATATGCAAATTGACCATACTTCCACCACATCCAATAAGCCATGCCCAAAAGCCAATCAGGAGTGGTATGCAAATTAGCACCCAACCAAGATGGCTGCTTCCCATGGCAGGCCAGGCTGGGCAAGAGTGGAACCAGTCAGTGATCAGCCCGATCGCAGGGTGATCGCTGGCTGGGGTCCCCTGGCCGAAGTCCCCTGCCCAAGGATGGAAAGCCCATCCAGAGGCTTTCAGCCTTGGGCAGGCCGGGGGTGAGCCATCAATAGGTCATCCTCTGAGGGCTTCCAGTATGTGAGAGGGGGCAGGTTGGGCTGAGGGACCACCCAACCCCCAGTGCACAAATTTTGTGCACCGGGCCCCTAGTGTGTGTGTGTGTGTGTGTGTGTGTGTGTGTGTGTGTGTGTGTATAAAAGCCTAAGGGACCAGCTGACCAGCCAGCTGGCCCGTAGCTATGACACTCACTGACCACCAGGAGGCAGACACTCAATGCAGGAGCAGAAACCACAGACATGGAAACATGGAACAGACTGATGAATCTCAGAGGGAAGGGGGAAAGATGGGAGGCTGGAAAGAGATTAACCAAAGATCTTATATTCCTACCAGAGGCCCGGTGCACAAATTTGTGCACCAGTGGGTCCCTTGGCCTGGCCTGTGGGGATCAGGCTGAAACCAGCTCTCTGACACCTCCTGAAGGGTCCCAGACTGCAAGAGGGTGCAGACCAGGCCAAGGGACCCCACAGATGCACAGGGCCCTCTAGTAAAACTATAATATGACAGTGCATATTGGGAAAGCTACTAAAAAACTGAACAATGAAATAGATTAGATAACCCCTAAATAAACTTATATAAAGTTTATATATAACTGTTCTTTGACAAAGAAGCAAAGATATTATAATGGGGAAAAGACAGTATTTTCAACAAATGCTGTTGAACAACTAGATATCCACATGCTAAAAGTGTTATCTAGACACCGATCTTACATCCTTCACACAAAATAACTCAATATGGATAACACATCTAAATTTAAAATGCAAAACAATAAAACTCCCAGAAGGTAACAAAAAAGAAAATCTAGAAGACCTTGGGTATGCTGATGAATTTTTAGGTATAACACCAAAGTAAAGTTCATAAAAAATAAATAATAATTTGGATTCACAAAAATTAAAACTGCTGCTCTGCAAATGACATTAAGAGAATGAGATGATAATCCCCAGAGTGGAACAAAATGTTTGCCAAATACATATCTGATAAAGGACTGATAAATAAAGTATACAAAGAACTCTTAAAACTTATAAGAAAATTAACAACTGGATTAAATAAAAAATGGGCAAAGATTTATAAATGGCAAACACATATGAAAAAGGCTGTTCAAATTAAAACAATGAAATACCACAACACACCTGTTAGAATGGCCAAATTCCAGAACAATGACAAGATCAAATGCTGGTGAGGATGTGGAGCAACAGGAACTGTCATTCACTGCTTGGTGGGAATATAAAATGGCACAGCCACTTTGGAAGATAATTTGCCAATTTCTTATAGAACTAAACATACTCTTGCCACATGATCCAGCAGTTGTATTCCTTGTTATTTAATAAAGGAACTGAAAATATTTATATCCACCCAAATATCTATACATGGGCATATATAGCAACTTTATTCATAACTGGCAAAGCTTGGAAGCCACCAAAATGTCCTTCAGTAGGTCAATGAATAAACTGGTACATACAAATTATGCAATATTATTCAGTGCTAAAACAAAGAGCTATAAAGACATGGAAGAAACTTAAATGCATATTTCTAAGTGAAAGAACCCAAACTGAAAAGGCTATATACTATTTGATTCCAACTATATGACATTATGTAAAAGGCAAAACTATGGAACAGTAAAAAGATCAGTGACTGCCAGTTATTGGTGGAGAGATGGGGAAAGAGGAGGAATGGAACTCAGGGTACTCTTAGGCCAGTGAAATGATTCTGTATGATAATACAATGGTGAATACACGCCGTTATACATCTGTCAAAACCCATAGAATGTACAGCACAGATAACAAACCAGAATGTAAACTATGGACATTGGGGGATAATGACATGTCAATGTTGGTTCATCGATTGTAACAAATCTACTACTCTGATGAGGAATGTTGATAGTGATGAGGTAAGGGGCATATGGAAACTGTACTTTCTGCCTAATTTTGCTGTACCCTAAAACTACTCTATTAAGTTTATTTTTTAAAAATAATTCTGAAAAAAAGGTAGAGATAGGAACATATACTCTAAAATTTAGAGCATGTAAGAAAATATTAATTCTAAAAATATAAAATCCTAAGGCTCAATTATAAAGAGACCATTCGTTTTAAAAATATAATCATAATGCATGTTCCACTGTAAGAAAAAGCTTCCTAATCCCAGCAGGAGAATCACTCATTGGGAGTAATAGTCAATACAACAGATACAGGACCACCAAATCACATGGACAGAACTTTAAAATTTGTCATAGTCTGACTGGGTCTATACTTACTTGTCATTTACTGACTCTGTATATGTCAAAGAAAGAGCGGCATCAAACATAATTGTGAGACAACTTCTGCAGGACAGGAAGAATTGAAGCCCAAAATTTAGAAGTAGTTTTTTCTGGGTTGGAAGAAGGAATTTTGGAGTGAAGATATCCCCTCAAAGTTGCTGGGATTAAATAAATGGTTTGCAGGTGAGTTACTCACCTTTTGTAAAGTATCTAAATAGTAGCTAATTATCTCTTACACTACTTTTAAACAGATATGAAGCTAAATGCATACTAGAATTCACCCTGAACGCAGAGCAGACACAGGATTAAATTGTCTATTATGGAGATAGTGAAGGGTGAAAGAAAGGGAGTGAGACAGTTATGGCAAAGACTGCACACATAGTAGTCTGTCCCCGCCCCTCCATTTTTGCTACTTCAGAGAAAATGAAAGGCTTTAGACATAAGGCTCTCAATAATCAGGATGAATCACATCAGATTCTACATGCAAAAATCATCAGACTTCTAGTAGAAAATGTCCTGTTGCTGCAGACCTGAGAGAAAATAACCCGTCTGTCTGGACAAGCCCAGAGAGGACCCATGCTCAAGGACCCAGACATAAATACTCCACCAGGCACAACAATGGCAAAGACAGCTCTGTCACTTATTGGGAGAGTGGGTCTACTCCTCATGGGAAATGGCTGTAGTATCATTTTTAAAGTAAATGACTATAATACTTCAGGCATTAATGTTTTAAAAAACTAAATTATTCAAATATTATTTTGGTTACATAATAGAAATCTATAGTCCATGCAAAGCATATAACTGTATTTGTGACAACAGAGTGAATTCAACCTTTATTGTGAATAATGGAGACATATTTATAACACAAGGAATAAAATCACATTTATGATTATAAATGTCTCTTCCTGGTCTTAAGAGTAAGTCAGAGTAATGTGTTGCTATTCTTTTTCTACTCGTTTCTAACCTATATATTTGCTTTAAAATCTAAAGTTAGGGGGCTGGATTGATATTTAAACCCTAGAGGCCTGATGCACAAAATTCATGTGGGTGATGTCTCTCAGCCCTGTCTTCACTCTCTCATAATCCAGGACCTTTTGAGGTTGTCTGACTGCCAGTTTAGGCCCTATCTGCAGCAGGATCAGGCCTAAACCGGCAGTCAGACATCTCTCAATCCGGGACCACTGGCTCCTAACTGCTCGCCTGCCTGCCTGATCACTCCTAACAGTCTCTGCCTGTTTGCCTGATCGCCCCTAAACAGTTGCCTGACTGCCTAATCACCCATAACCACTCCTGGGGGAGAGGGAGGGGGAGGACCAGCCTGGGAGAGGGGCCGTAGTGTTCTGGTCTCTGGTCATTCTGGTCGTTCCACAGTTTGGGTTGCTGAGCTTCTATTATATAGGATTTTCTCAAATAAAATGTTTTCACATGTAAGTTTTAAAATGTGTATATTAAACTTTTCCAAAGGAGAAAATAATTACTGTGGTAAAGTGAAAAGGGGCCTTCATAAGACAGAAAATTATTATAGTTACTAAGTAGAAACATTTAAAAACGTTTAAGCTTATTGAAAATCAACATTTTATGTGATAATCATAATTTTTTAGAGTTTAAAAATGTTATACCTACTGTAATCCTTATGATGAATCCATTTAAAAAGCTATGTTTAAATATTTATAATTAAAAAAACTTTCTTTGAAAATATATTTTTTCACCTAATTAAAAAGATAATTGAGAAGTACTTTTTATCTCTGTCTTGAATTTATTTAAAAATACTTGATTCTGAAATACTACAGCACATCCAATGAAAGTTTCATCCCATGAATATATTTTAAAGCCATAGTTTCCAATTTTGAAATATATGGTTTGAAATATACAATGGACCTATATAGTCAATCTAAGAGCAAAGATGACAGACATACCAACTAAAATCCCTGTATTTAAATAGTGTATGGCCCTAGCTGGTTTGGCTCAGTGGATAGAGCATCAGCTTGTGGCATAAAGGGTCCCAGGTTCAATTCGGGTCAAGGGCACATGCCTGGGTTGCAGACTCGATCCCCAGTAGGGGGCATGCAGGAGGCAGCTGATTAATGATTCTCATCATTGATGTTTCTCTCTCTCTCCCTTTTCCTTCCTCTCTGAAATCAATAAAGATATACTTTAAAATAATAAATAATAAAAATAAATAGAATGTATGTATTGTCATTTGAAAATAGTTTCAGAGAGTAAAATATATACTATTAATCTACACAAAAGTAATTTTTCAGTGGACAAAGATATACTAGTAAAGAAAAAGATTTTTACATGAGCATACACATTTTGAAAAGCATGGATCGGAGTACATTTTTATTTGGGGTGGCAAAAAATTAAAAATTATATACCCTGTTTTGATAGGCAGCACATTTCCAGTCTTTGCTCAGGAGAATATCCATAAAGATGGTATGCTTCTTGTAGCGCACTTATATACCACTTCTTCTTTTTATTTTCACATTTTCCTGGCTATGGAAACAGAAAAATAAGATTCATTGTAAATATATAATTGTGTTTGCATATCCACTTGATTTAGCTGGTGAGCTTGACCCAAATCTAATTTAAGCATTATACAATATATTATTTAGATTTTGATATCTGATTATTACATTACTAGAGGCCCGTTGCATGAAGATTCATGCAATAGGCTTTCCTTCCCCTGGCTGCCAGAACCAATTTTCCTCTGGAACCTGGGACCCAGGCCTTCCCTCTGGCTGTTGCTTTCCGTTTTTGCTTTGGCCGGCTGGAGGCTTCACTCCAGCTGGAGCCTTCAGTCTTCTCTACTCTGTCAGGAGTGCCAAGCCACTGCTGCCTCGTCTCTGCCCCCGGGGGCGGGAGCTCACCACCGCTATATCGTCTCCTCGCCTGGGGACCAGGTGATTGCCACTGCGGCCTCACCACTGCCACTTCCACTCAGCCCCTGGGGCTGGGTGCTCGTACTACTCGGCCCCGCCCCCCATTTCTGATTGGCTGGTAGTATAGCAAAGGTACAATCAAATTTACATGTTTCTCTTTTATTATACAGGAGGATTATTTTAGGATATAGCAAAGTTGTAGAAATTTTGCATGTTAATAGCCAAAATGGTCATATTCTTGATTCAAGATATTTGAATATGATTCACATAAAACTTAGAAAGTTATAAAAATTAAGGCTACAAATATAACAAAGTAGTCAATGTCAACCCATTTATTAGAAAAATGTTGATTCCCTCTTAACTAACATACCAATGATGCTGAAATGGCAAAAATTAGAAAGCTAACTTTCTTATTGTAAGAAAATTCAATTCACATCTAGTTTTTGGTGTTATGAAAGACACCTGACATATTCACACAAGTTCCTTAAACTTTCTGTGCCTCAAATTCTTCATCTATGAAATGTGGATAGCTGTACATACATCAAAAAGTCTCATGAATATTAAATGAAATAATAGATGACAGCTTGATAGAGTAGGAAACACTCAATAAATGTTATTCTACTTGAATACAGAACTTTTCTCTAAATATTTAGTTTTATCAAAAATGTATTTAGAAAAGAAAAACAACAAAAGAATCTCTAGGTAAAAAATGACTATAAGAATTACTTTGGCTCTTTTCAAATTCCACTTTATTCTTGGAGTCTCCAAACTAATATTTACTATCTAGTTCTCATTACACTTAATATTTTCATTTAATTATTTACTACATTCTGAATCATATTATAGTTAATTTGCATTCACGACTATCTCCTCCCATAAAATGAAAGATCCTTGAAGACGAAGCAATACATAATATTTCATATTTGTATTCTCCACAGTACCCATTTGCCTAATCTCTCTGCATATTATAAAAGCATTCAGAAATTGGTTCTTAAATTGCTTGTAGTCCTGAACATTGATTTATTTGGTCTAAAAGCAGCGAAGCAATATAATCAAATAAAAATCTACTTTGTGCATAGAATCTTTAAATTTCATTCACATGAAAAATATGAAAAGTAGAGATATACAATTCAATAAACATTAGAAAATTTACACTAAATTAAAGATATCTTAGCTAGTAGTTGCCTTAAGACATTTCTGCAACTCACATGCTGTGAGAATGCTAAGTAAGAAGTTACAGAGAAAAATCACCAAAAATCTGATATAGCACTAAACAATTGAAGGTAAAGAAATTTCTTGAGAAAAAATCAATGCAATATGTAGTTAGAAGTTTGCCAACTTTGAGTAACTGAAGAGCTTTTTGGAAAACCTAAGGGACTTTAAGAATTTATCAGTAAGTATGTGCCACCTAGTGGTAAAACAACTAAACATCTAAACTCAAAAAGTTGACTCAGAATTGCGAATTCCAGAATTAGTCTCAGCTTATGGATTGCATTTTCTACGAGTTTGATTTTTATTTGAAGAAGTGATAGGTGCACATTCTAAACGTATAGAAGGTACCCATTATTTCCAGTTTCTTTCAGTCTTCCAGTGCTACTGTAAGCAATGGGCATCACTGGCCAAGCTGTCCTCAGCTTTTCTAGCTTTAAAGATCTATGCCTTTCACTTAGACTTGACCATACCTAATAAATTTATAACTTCCATCTTATCTCCCACCCCCAAAACAAAACACAGACAAGTTTTTAAATACATTCATTTAATAAGGACATCTTCAAGGTAACTAGCAAATTTTCAAGGAGCTAAAAGCTTATGAAGTCAATAATTAAGATCAATGACTTCAGATGAGACTACTGGAAGGGCTGGGCACCTTAATATTCTAGTTATCAAGTCCTTCATTCTTTTTATATTACTGTGTGCAACCTGAGTTTTCTCAATCAGTTTCATTAAATTTGGGGTGGAGGGAAATAATAAGCAATCATCAAGGAAGAAGAAGGAAGTTAAATAGACTAAAAATATGTGTGAATTTATGAAAGTAAATAATACTTGACAGATGTATTCTTAATAGATGAACAGCATGCAAATATTTGGAGTACGCATGATGTTGGAGACTAAACAAATGGTGAGACATAGAAAGATAGTGCTCTATGTCTGAGAAAATTCCTGGCTGAGTTCAAAATTGAAAAATTTGCAAGTTACTGTCCTATATAGTCTTGTTTCAATCAAGTGTCATTGGCTGACAGAAGGCCTTAATATTATTTTTTACATTTCCCAGGGCTTGAGGAAGAAGCTGAGTGACACTTCTCAGTAACTTTTGACTTACTGAATAAGGTTTGTGTTGTCACCATACAATAATACAGGGTGTCCAGTTCAAGGAAAAGAATATATATGTGTTTGTCCACGCAGTAAAGCCAGTGGAGAGAAATCTGTAATCTGGCAGAAATTCATGTATTTGTTGCTTTGTATTTTTAAAATAACTTTTTACTATGTTTTTTACTGATTTGAGAGAGAAGGGAAGGAAGAGAGAAATACCAATTGGCTGCATTCTACATATTTCATAATCCAGGCATGTGCCCTGACCGAAAATTGAACTGGATAATTTTTAGTGCATGGGATATACTCATCCAACTGAGCAACACTGGCCAGAGCCTATTGCTTTGTAGTGGTAATATTGTTTCTCTATATAAGAATTAATCAAGATATAATAGCCCAACATTGTAGCAGGATAAATTTTACTCCGCAAACTTGAATGTGTACACAATGTCACAATATCTTTTTTTTTTTTTTTTGCTAAGTTGAATGAGAAAGCCCTAATCCAAAAAGGATGACTGATGTTAGTCGTTTTTGGAGCCATCCCTTACTTTCCCCAGGTTCACATAAATTGGGGGGGAAAATGTAGTGAATGAAGAGTGAGGACAGATCATTACTTTGCAACCTACAGTGGTCACATGAATAACATCTTTGTTCAGGTCCCTTGAAGTCAGGCATTCTAACAGCTTCTTTGCCATGCCTGGACAAAAGAATCTTTAAAGAGGCTGGGAACCACGATGGCATGGGTTCAATCTCCCTGAGTGCACCAGACTGCCATCTTTCTCTGAGGTCCTGCTACTACTACACAGGGCACTGACAGACTTTTATCTTCCTCCAAGTCTGACAGAATCTCTTTGCTGTGCTGCTCCTGCCTGTCCCTCTCAGGGCACTGGCCTCTCATTCCCAGTCCACCCTTGCCATCCTCAAGGAACTCAGGTCAAGAATACAGTCAAGCTCTGCTTTTGGTCCCCACAACAAAACTCCCAGGAGACATGGGAATACTAGGGGCCTGACCACTTTCTGGAATAAGTGAAAGAAAAAATATAATCAAAACAAATTATTAACCAACAACTGGTATTTGATTGGTTGGGAAGGATTTCCTAGCCTAGAACTTTGAAGATTAGTATAATAGGCAGGTGGTAGTCTTTCCACCTCTTGGCAACCTACTCCTTTATCTATTGTTTTTCCTTAGTTTTTCCTCATAACACTCAGCAACAATCAACATATCATATCTTTATTTACTTAGCTTGTTTACTATTTCTCATCCCATCAATTTAAATTTCATAAGGGCATTTAAATTTTGTCTGTTTTGTTCACTTCTGAGCCTAGAAGAGTCACAAATAATAGGAGCTCCATAAATATTTATTGGGTATTATAAGTAGGCTTCTCCCCCTCCCCTCGCCCTCCCCCCCAGGATAAAACGCAGTCAGGAAATTGGTGATGAAAGTGAGTGGCTACACCCTGGCCAGGTGGCTCAGTTGGTTACAGTGTCATCCTGTACACCAAAACGTTGTGAGTTCAGATCCTGGTCAGGCACATACCTAGATTGAGATTTGACTCCTGGTCAGGTGCTTATGGGAAGCAACTAATTGATACTTCTCTCACACTATATGTTTCTCTCAAATCAATAATAATAATAATAATAATAAAAACATATCCTCATGTGAGGATTTTAAAAAAGAAAGGTTGCTACATTTTAATCCTAAATTATGTGATTATGCCTAGGAAGCTAAAAGAAAAATTTATTAACATGGTGACTACCTGCCCTTATGAATGCTGTGATGATACTAGAGGCCCGGTGCAGGAATTCGTGCACCAGTGGGGTCCCTTGGACTGGCCTGCAGGATCGGACCAAAACCGGCTCTCCGACATCTTCTGAGAGGTCCCGAGGAGGTGCAGGCCAGGCTGAGGGACCCCACCAGTGCACAATTGGGGCTAAGGAGGAACATGAGAGGTTGGCCAGCCAGGGAGGGAAAGGAGAAGGGCTCCAAGATGTCTCTGGTCCATCTTGCTCATTCCCGATCAGCCAGACCCCAGCAGCAAGATAACCTACTGGTCAATGTATCTGCCCCCTGTGGTCAGTGCACATCATAGTGAGCGGTTAAGCAGCCTTAGCATATCATTAGCATATTATGCTTCGGTTGAAAGGATGACCAGACACTTAGCATATTAGGCTTTTATTATATAGGATTACTCCTAAAATAATATAGCTCTTCATTTTGTGTACAGAATTCAGATCTATAAAGTGTTTCATGGACCACTGATTTATTATATTATATTGGAGCATATAAAAAATGTGTCTTTAACTTCAAATACTTCAAACAGTATATAAAAAATAGTACCGTATTTTAAAACAAATCAATCAAATGTTTCTTTATCTGACCTGTTTGGGGTATGGCAGAGCCTCACTACAATCCTGTAGGTACATGATAAGGTCTACAATCCAAAATTTTAACTTTAATTTTTGTTATGTCAATATTAAAGTTAACTGCAAAATCGGTACAAACAATTTAGGAAATTTTTCTTTTAGACACAATGTTAAGCATATGATAAAAATCTGGAAAACCAGAATCATAAGTACTTAGCCTGCTTTATTGGCTTCATAAATTCACTGAAATGACATCAAATATTGACCATTTTTTAAGTTACTTTTTAGATAATATGTCTCTTAAAATATGGGATATAAGTCACAGATTTCATAATCTAAAGAAGTATAAAATAATTTTCCTTTGGAATGTACCCCCACTAAATGAGGATGGGCACCACTGTCTTTTATAAAGTGCTCTGCCTGGTGATTTATGTCAATTGCTGCTACTTATACATTCAAACTTGCAGTGTAGCTCACTGACTAACCATGTATTGCCCTGATGCATCGTTCTATTTACTATCATGCCAAAGCTATCGCTCTTCTCCTCTGTTGAGCAGATCATTTTCACTTAAAGCAACTCAGCAGAAAGTTAATCACAAAGATATCTTGTCTTCCTTAAATTGGATTTCTGCAACAGCAACTGGTAATCTACACAGTAAGAGCACTCCTGTTCCTTTGATGCCAACTAGAAGATAGTCACATCACACCTATGTGCACCACACATTCCTTGGCTTCCTAATATCTACCTCCTCTCATCTGTCACCTTTAACATAAATTCATATAATCTTCAATAATCAACTCCGGAATATTTACCCAGGTTACTCAAATTATTGAACGCTTGAAGCAAATACTGCTTTCAAAGATGCATTTCTTACCCTGTTTAAGTTTCCTTAGACATAAACAGGAATATTTGCTTACTCTGAGTCAGCAAGATTTTAAGATCAGAAGTTATTTTGATAACCACTACAAAGTATAAACCAATTAACCTGACCAAAACAAAAACAAAACAAACAAAAGAAATTACTAGCTCTATTTAGTCTGATCTTTTACATCAGTCTGAGACATAATGCCAAGAATGCAATGAGTGCCAGGGGAGAAATTAGGCAGAAAAGAAAGAATAAAGAAAATTGAAAGTTAAATCTTCACAGTGTGATTCCATTACTTGATTTAAAATACTGAAATTTTTATATTCGAATTCTATACAAAAGTTACCAATATAGGAACTGAGTACTCCTTGCAACACTAGATGAGAGAAGAAATAGGAAGCCAAGCCATTTATGATAAAAATAACCTTAATGGACAGATCAAAAAAATCACAGTATACCCAAAAATAAACTCAAAATGGATAAAGGACTTAAACATAAGACGGAAACCACAAAAATCTTAAAGGAATCCACAGGCAGCAAAATCTTAGACATATGCCGGAGCAATATCTTCACTGATATAGATCCTAGGGCAATGGAAACTAAAGAGAAAATAAACAAATGGGGCTATATCAAAATAAAAAGCTTCTGCACAGCAAAAGAAACCACCAATAAAACAATAAGAAAGCCCACTGCATGGGAGAACATATTTGCCAATGTTATCACTGATAAGAATTTAATCTCCAATGTTTACAGGGAACTCATACAACTTAACAAAAGGAAGATAAACAACCCAATAAAAAAATGGGCAATGGACCTACATAGATACTTTTCAAAAGATGACATATAGAAGGCTAAGAGATATATGAAAACATGCTCAAAGTCACTAATCATCCAAGAGATGCAAATCAAAATGACTATGAGGCACCATCTCACCCCTTTCAGAATGGCTATCATCAACAAATGACAAGTGCTGGGGAGGATGTGGAGTAGAAGGAACCCTCATGCACTGCTGATGGGAATGCAGATTGGTGCAGCCACTGTGGAGAACAGTATGGAGTTTCCTCAAAGAACTAAAAATGAAACTTCCATTTGACCCAGTGATCCCACTTCTAGGAATATATCCCAAGAAACTAGAAACATGAATCAGAAAGGATATATGCACCCCTATGTTCATAGCAGCATAATTTACCATAGCTAAGATTTGGAAACATCTTAAGTACCCATCAGCAGATGAGTGGATTAAAAAACTGTGGTACATCTACACAATGGAATACTACACTGCTGTAAAAAGGAAGGAACTCCTTCCATTTGCAACAGCATGGATGGACCTGGAGAGCATGATGCTAAGCGAAATCAGTCAGTCACATGGTTGTATTTATTACAGTACATATTCTGTGAGATAAACAAACAGAAAGATAAATATCACATGATCTCACTCATTTGTGGAAATAATGAACAACATAAACTGATGAACAAAAACAGATCAAGAGACAGAGAAGCATTGATCAGACTGTCAAACCTCAGACAGAAGGTAGGAGAGAGTGGGGTGAAGGGGAGAGATCATCCAAAGGACCTGTATGCATGCATATAAGCATAACCAATGAACATAGATACCAACGGGGTCAAAGCATGAGCGGGGGAGTGGGGAGGCATGGGGGGCATAAGGACACAATAAAGCACAAAAAGACTTTTTAAAAATCACAGGCTACATACATTTATTAAATATTTTAAATATCTAAGCTCTTCAAAAAGTTGGAATTGACCTAAAGGATATTCTTTGATCTAAAGGATTTTAAGCAGCAACAAATGAAGATATCAAGATGTGAACCTAAAAGAAAGTTAACATACTTGACTGCTATTTTCTACTCTGCATTTGCTCATTTTTCATGGAATATGAGTTTATGAGAAAAAATGGTTGTATTTATTATAGACAGATGCTCAGATAATGTTTAAAGTTAGAAACATGAAACAGGTAGAAAATCTAGGAGAAAGGAATGGTTAGATATGTGACACAGAATCAGTAAATATTCTGTGAGATAAACAAACAAAATGGTAAAGAAGTGGTTCTGAAATTTAATTTGTTATTTTAATAAAAAGTACTTAGGTTTTAGGGATATGGGTTTTGTCTGAGTCATGAACTAGTTTTTACCCTTGGCTAAAAGATACTTAAAGCAAAGCAAAAATGGTGGGGGAATTAAAGAAAATGAAATGAAAAAGAAGTTTATATATCAATTGTACACTCATCTGATTATGAGTTTTTGACTTCACCATTCCCTAATGGAAGAATGTACCAAAAAGTCCACTACACCTATTTACTTATTTAAGAACCCCAATATAAAAGACCCATTATATGGCAGACATACTTATAAGGGGTATGACTCTGAAGGCAATTTAATGAGCCTTGTATTTTGGCTTAAAAGCAATGATCTGACTCTGGTTTCTTTAACAGAAAATAAGCACTTCTGGAAAACTAAGAAAGCTATACATTGGAATTTCTTAGAAAAGATGACTGCTATTCCACTGAGGAGTCAATATGACAAACTAGTTGATAGTTAACTGATTTTTCATGCATTTGGTAATGTGAAAGGTAAGCCACCTGTTCCATCCTTTATAAACGGAATAAAGTTAGTCATTTATTTGGATTTGGACTTTTAACTTTAGTAGAAGTTCACAGCTATCCAAATTTCTAAGAGATGAAGAAGGGAGATGACAGAGGTGAATTCAAAAATTTACTTGAAATAGCAAAGTCAGCATATATAAATGTGAGTGAATAAGAAAGCAAAATAGAGATAGGGGAAAAAAAACTGGTTTCATTCAGTTGCAAAGGACCTTAAAGATAATATTTCCTATTCTCCTTCCAAATTCCATCAAACAAATCCACATTATTCTTGGGGCACTGCTGATATTGAGGACTAATTCATTCATTCATCAAGAAGTCAGATTCAGAAGGTTCTAAATTATCTCCTGCTTTCAAAAGTTCTTAGCACTTCTATTTACCTTAAACTAGAAAAGCATTACAGTAATGGACTCTTTCAGTCATGTACTGAAGAATCAAAGGATAAGACAGATGATCAATTCAGCCTATTTCACTCAGTTTCTGGGAGCATCATGTTGATTTTAAAAATCCCCACTAAAATCATGTCATTTGGACATATGATCTTAATCAAAAGAAAAAATATTATTCTCCACCTTTTTGTTCTTGTATTTTTTTTTGTGCTCCCTTATACACATACTAGTTTCTAGGGGAAAATTAATTATTTAGCTATATATTCCCATTGTAAAATATCAACTAATGTTTATTAAAAGCCTACTATATGACAAGCTCTATGCTAAAAAAAAAAGTATATATATATATATATATATATATATATATATATATATATATATATATATAAAATCTTAGTTAACCCCTACAACTTTATGAAGCAGGTGCTCTTTATTTTTTATTTTTGAAAGGAAATGGGGGTCAGAGAAGCTTCCAGCTGAAGGATCTAGAAGGCTCTCCTTGTCTCAGGACCCCATGCTTTTATTAAACCAGCAGGTACTCTTAGAACCTCCATTTTAACATGAGGAGTGTGGGATTTGCAAAGAATACGTGACCTACCCAAGTTCAAACATCTAGTAAATAGTACAACCAATCTTCAAACCCAAAGAACCTGGCTCTAAAGACTGCCTTTTAAACCACTTTGACAACTTCATTCTTTTCCTAATATTCATTACTACGAAAGTTTCCTTGGCAGATTAGATTATTCACAAAAAGGTCGCAGTTATAGAAACATGTTCTAATTCCCTTAACCTTTCTCCAGGCCAAAAACTAAAGGATGCTTAGAAAACAAACAAATAAAAAAATCTTAAACTAATAGCAAATAACAGAAAATTTTACATCAAATATTGAATTCATATGACAAAAAATTTTTGACTGTGGTACCTATATAGATTTGGCTGCAAATGTGGTTTTCCACTGAATTTGCTTAATAGATTTGTATCCAGTTTCACTCTATTACTATAAGAGCAAAACACTGCCTGATAATATAGTCTACAAACTAATGGGCTAATTCTTATTACCTACTACATTGTTAGTATTTGGATCTTAATGAATATTAGAAGCAAAACACTTGCTTGAATAGATGTTACTCCAGATGCACTTGTGTACTGACTAATACTGCATATATATTTTGAAAAGTCAAGAGTTCTGCTTAAGGAAGTCTACCTAAGACTGTCATTCAACACGAGTATCTATATATATAAAAGGCTAATATTCTAAGTGTCTGACTATCCGACCGGGGGCTATGACATGCACTGACTACCAGGGGGCAGACGCTCAATGCTGGAGCTGCTCCCTTGTGGTCAGTGTGCTCCCACAGTGGGAGCCCTGCTCAGCTGATTGGGATGAGCAGGAGTGGGATAAGCGGGAGCAGCTCCTCCCTGGCTTCCTGCCGCTTCGCACACTACTATATCCCCTCAAGGGGATGTTGGATGCTGGTTTCAGCCCAATTCCCATATGCCTGTGGTCGGCATTCCCAAATGCTTGTGGTCAATAGAGCCAAATATCAACAGTACAACGCCTGAAATTTCTGTTAAGAGCTGAAAACTAACTTCTGCACATGGGCCACAAAGTTTCAATTGCACTGTATGTGCATGCCCGCATGTATTTTGTGGAAAAGCCACACTCAACAGGCCAAAGAGCCTCATGTGGCTCATAAGCCGCAGTTTGCCAACCACTGCCACAGGCCACGCCAATGGACTTCTAGTATAGAGGCCTCTAGTATAGAGATAACTCCAATAAAACTCTGATGCTTCGCTGGGGGGTAAGGGAGGCTGGGGGGAGAATAAAGGGGGGTGGGAGGAAAACATATGTACTACTATTAAATATAAGTTATACCACATTTTTTTTAAAAATTGAAAAAAAACACAAAACTCTGATGCTTCATGATATGGAAACTTAGTAGTTCTCTTTCTCTGGACTGTACATCAGATCTATCTGAAGAACTTAAAAATGCTTAGGCCTGGCCCTACTCCAATACATTGTGATTTAATCAATCCAGTAGAGTAGAACCCTGAATTGCTGTATTTTTGGTGTGTGATGGTGTTGTTACTGTTTTGCAAAGGTCTCTAATGCACATCCAGGTTTAAGAAATGCTAAACTCGTAGTCTATCAAGTAGTAGTCTATCAAGCTAAAAAATAAATTTGCAAATAATGAGTTCTGCAGACATGTACCTATGAAATATAGGAGAAAGATTTGTGCCAATGGGGAAAGAATTTTATTCCATTCATTGACTCTTAAAATATATATATATATATATATCCATCTAGCCCTAGCCAGTTTTGTTCAGTGGATAGAATGTTAGCCCGAGGACTGAAGGGTCTCAGGTTTGATTCCAGTCAAGAGCATGTACCTCAGTTACAGGCTCCAGCCTGGTTGTGGCACATGCCGGGAGGCAACCAATTGATATCTCTCTCTCTCTCTCTCTCTCTCTCTCTCTCTCTCTCTCTCTCTCTCTCTCTCCCTCCCTCCCTCTCTCTCTCTCTCTTTCTCTCTCTCTCTCTCCTCCCCTTCCATTCTCTCTAAAAAAATCAATGGAAAAATATCTGTGGGTCAGGATTGACAACAACAAAAAATAGCCATCTAGTACGAGTAATTATCAGAGTGATATATAAATACAAACTTTCAAAAGAATCAAGGTTTCTTTAAAACAGAGGGGTGAATTCAGCTTCATCTTTTTTTATAGCTACTGATTTTATGGCAAATGAAAAAATAATGTACGAATAAACCAATATAAATTACAAATATGCAATCTAAATATTGCCTTCAACTTTCTTCTAAAGTACATTGCAGTGTATCTATAAGTTTTATTTATTGGAGAAAAGCCTACCATTTTTATGAATAGACAATAACAGAGTTCTTTTGCACTTTCACCAATAAAATTACTAATTCAATGGTCCCATAAACATATCTATCATGGGGAATTATCTATTTAAAAAAAGAATAGACAAACATAAAATAAGAGTTAAATTTTTTTATAATCTAAAACTAAAAATATTCCATTTTCTTGTAAATACATAGAATGTCTTTGTAGAGGAGCTTATTTCTCTCCCACCTTAACATACACTGAAAAATTTATATAGTCCATATTTAGTGAAAATTCTGAAATATTATTTAATCACTTGTTAAGCTAAGCTTATACAAATTAGGAGAAAATGATGTTGAAATAATGTATGAAGTAAGATTTAGACAGCTTAAGCCAGTAAGAGTCATATATGCCTATCATTCTTTGTTGAGTTTTAGAAAGAGATCAGACAATGTGTATCTCTTCTCCGCCACTTCTAGAAAAATCTTAAAGTCTACATTGTCTACTATATATATTACTTTTTGTGTAAGTAATCTTATGGGGGAAGGAGGTGTGAATTTAATATCTGGATCATTGTGGTACAGTAGAGATAGCATCTGAGGATACAGGAACTCCAGTGCAAAAAGAACAATAAAAGATTAAAGCCCTGAAAGTCTAGGTAATAGAACTACAGGTTGGAGTCAAGTCTATCTCCACCTCCAGGAGACAGGGACATAAATAATTAAGCTTGGAATTAATACTTTTCAACCAATTTCTAATACGTGTCATTTTTTTGCTTTACCATTTTTCTTCCCTGGTTGTCTGTATTCCCTCAGCCAATCACCTTGCCTTGTGTTTCTTGAGTGGATTGGGGCGAGGAGGCTTCAGTCACAGGTTAATCTCCCCTCCCTGGCACGCTGAGATCTTAGGTAGCCAGGAGTGGGGAATCAGAGCACAGAGTGTCTGGCATGTGCCAGCTCAACTGAAGTGAAAAGGAACTAAAATTTCAGACTTGAATGAAGAGACCCACAGAAGAAAGCACCCCTATTATACCCACTTGTGAGGGAACAAGTGAGAAAAAAAGGCACAGATAAGAAAAAAGAGTATAGGCCAAGAGCAGAGCCTGCAGATAGGTGACCTGAATGACAGGAGAGGACAGAGCTCCGTCGATAGCCTGTGCTCCACCAGAGCACCTGGCTAGTTGGGAAAGGGGGAGGGAAAAGCAGAAACACTTTATCCTCTGTGAGCCTTTCATTCATCTAAGCAGCCTTGAATTCCTGATCTTTGCAAGACTTTCTAAGTTTGCTTTAATGCTTTCATTAGGTTAACAACTAATGTCTACTAATTCTTGTGTTTCGCTTTGTTTTGCATCTGGTTTTTTTCCTTGTCCCAGGGATTAACGGTATGCTCGCTGATACCAAACGACTCAAATTAATCATGACAGGAGTCAAATCCTACAAGTACTACTAGTTCTGACAATTTTAAAATATACTTTGATTTTTTTAACTTATACTTACATATAATTTCTTAAGAGTGTCCCACTCGCCCTAGTCAGTTTGGCTCAATGGATAGAATGTCAGCCTGTGGACTGAAGGGTCCCAGGTTTGATTCCGGTCAGGGGCACATGCCTAGATTGCAGGCTCCATTTCCAGTAGGGGATAGTGTAGGAGGCAGCTGACCAATGATTCTCTCTCATCATGATGTTTCTATCTCTCTCTCCCTCTCTCTTCCTCTCTGAAATCTATATTAAAAGTGTCCCACTTTTTAGCACATTATCAAATATATAAGCTTCTAAGGACTGCTTCATGAAAAGCTAGGCTTCCCCCATCCTTCAGATAAGGGGAGGGGGAAGAGAAGGGAGAACACTCCTATTTGGTGACTGTCAGTAGAAGTACCCAGGCATACATCCAAGAAGTCAGAGTCTAGAAGATGCTCACATTAAGAAGACTGATTCACAACTACTGTGGCACGAATATAAGTGATGTTATTCCACACTGAAATAAAACAGCCTTTCCTTCAGGCTGTTTTCAAGCTGAAATGGGCAAATATACTGCTTATGCCAAAGACAGAGTAAAAGCCCATTTTAAAGTACTTCAAATCTCCACAGATTTATTTACAGTATAGGTTAAAGGGCACGCCTTAAATATACATACACTTATCTGTATATTTGAAAATATAACCTTCTCATTTAAAAATAGATACTATCCTAGCTGAGGAAAATAAATCCACATTTCTGACATGTACTATTCAATCAGATTTCTAATGAAAGCATGATTTGCAGATGAAAAGTTTTAATATTAAAATACAGATAGCTGAACTAATTTATAATAATTAAACCAAATCCATGGAAACAGGTCCAGTTTACCTATTCTCATCAACCTGAGAGTCTAATCTATTCATTAACTGTACTGTGTGATTTAAGTTTAAAAGGAATAAAAAATATACTGATAGAGTTAGTATAATGAAATATTCCATTTGAAATTTGAAAATCTGCCTGCATTTCATAATTAATTTTCCCTGTTAACTACAACTTAAGAGTTTTCTCAAAAAAATTGAAAAATTTCCAAATAATCTTAAAATTATTTCAAAATACAATTATGTGAAATCCTCAGTTAATTTATGCCATATTTCTATTAGAAAAATAAAATTTTAAAGTACCCCATAATTGTTTTTATATCCATACTTCCTTTAAAAAACTGCTTTAAAAATAAAATATGAGTTTTAAACAGAGTGTATACTATTTGTTTATATACATATAAAAGTTAATCATGTATCTTTTAAGATATGAGACAAAAATGGCAATTACAAAACAAGTTCAAGAAGAATAAAGTTTTGATGTTATTCTACTTACCTGTAATGTGATACTATAATTTCCAACAAAAGTTGCATTTATCCATGATGATGAATGGGGATCACCCAGGAATTCTATGTGATACCGTTCAACATTTCCATCCAGGTCATAGGTCACATATTTACCTTTAAAACGATCCGGGCAAAGTATCCCTGGCCAACTTTCAAAGAAAATTATTTTTAATTATTTTGATGCTTTTAAAAAGGCAGTCATCAATATATCTGTCACAGTCATATATCAAACTTTCTTCTTTGAATTTAATAAATTATTAAATAAATGTTAACATATTCACACTTTAAAAATAGAATATTCATTTAATACAAGTAATTATTTGTGCCTTTGTAGATATAGAAAACTTTGAAATAGTCACATATTTAAGACATACATGAGATATGAGAAAGAATTATAAGTCAAAGGCATGATCTCCAGGGTCTGTAAGAGACACTTAAGTATTGCTAAGAGGAAAAAGATTCATCAGAATCATGACAGAACTAACTTAACTCTAACCAATCAGAATGACTACATACTAAAATGTTAACCCATTGACAGGGCTTCTGAGGGGGTAGAAGAGTGTTGGCATTTCCTGAGCCAGGGCTGCCAAAAGGGTACTGTTAGCTCAGGCTGTGCTAACTCTGGAGATTGTAACTTCTGTGGGACAAGCAGAAGTTAAGTTCAGCAGTCAATACTGTCCCTTTCTCCCTGTCCCCATCTGCTCCATTTGCAGGTGACCACATTGCTAAAAATCCTCAGTGCAAGAAATAAAATTCATCCTTTACTAAGAATAAATCTTATGAGGTTTTTTTTTTTTAATAACATAAACCTCTAGAAATCTCTTGGTATGTTTTATTTTTTCATTCAGCAATTAAGTTATAACTAGTTTACCAATGACTCTGATCTATTACTCTTCAGAAAATAAAGCAGGAAAAAGGGTACGAAATAAGGTCAAGAAGCTGTGACTAAATAATGTGCAATAGAAATCTGAAGTTTATAGCTCATGACCCAAAATATAGATATCTAATATAGCCAGACATTCAAAGATCTGTACAACTGTTAAGTTCTATTTCGGTTTGCAGCACTATAGAGTAAAAAGATAACAAGGTTCAAGTCAGGAGACCCAGGCTCTAGATCTGCCTTCTCCCAAACAAGAGGCCTACAGCAGGTAATGCGGTCTCACTATAACTCTGTTTCCTCACTGTGCGGTTACAAAATTAAAACAAACGTGTTTTACATGTTTTATTTTTAGGCAAATTAAAATATTTTGAAGAATCATCATTATATAGTGAATTGTGTACAACTTAATTTATATGTTGAAGTCCTAACCCCCACTACCTCAGAATGAGATTGTGTTTGGAAATAAGATCTTTAAGGAAGTAACTAAATTAAAAGATGGGCCCTAATCCAATATGAGGGAGGACCATGTGAAGCCACAAAAACCATCTACAAGCTGAGAGAGCCTCAGAAGAAATTAACCTTGTTGATACCTTGATCTCAGACTTTTAGTCTCCAGAATTGTGAGAGAATAATTTTCTGTTATTTTTAAGCCACCCACTGTGTGACGCTTTCCTATGGGAGCCCTAGCAAACGAATATAACCATATACCGTATAGTTAAGATAATTGGTACCATTGAGATGTAGAAGGAGTAACACAAAAATATTTTTGCCTCATTTCAATAATTATTTTAAAGCTAAATAAATGAAATAGATAAGTTTAAAATCTAAAGGATGCATAAAAATCATGCTGCAAAGAATCTGAAAACACAAAAATATAAAATCCATATAGTATTTGGATTTGGAAACTGTAGATTATTGATGTCCTACTAAATTAGCAATTGATATTAAAGTTATTAAGTCATAAATATAGAAATATATCTACCATAGCCAATTATAAAAAAGTTTTACAGATTATAGATTAATGAAAAGAGTTTATGCTTAGTATTAAGGTTAAAAACATTTGATCCCAGAAAGCTGACACTAGTAAGTCCCGAGAAGAACTGCAAGAAGGTGGTGACTAGGTGGTGACTTAGGTGCACCAGTCACCAGGGATGGTGGAGTGTTAGAATTAAACAGCTACCCACCGTTCCCTGATGCTGAGCAGAGTCCTGTAGCTTTGGGCCTCTCTAAGGGTAGGGGAGGTAGAAGGCTGCCTTGACAACCTTCCATCATGGAAGAAGAGGGGTTAGAGGATTACAGATTGAGTCACATTATCTGAAACCCCAACAAGCCTAATATCTTGGAAGAAAAGGAAATGATAATGGAATGCAAATGCAGGACTTAAATGAAGACTGTCTGGTTAGTATCAGGTTCACATAACAGTATGTGAAAGCTCTTATTGGGCTGTGCTTAAGAGTAAAACTCAAGGGGAGTTAATCTTTTAAAACTAAGTTGGAAATCCACTTTCTGAAGAAACCCACTCAAAAGAAGACTTCAATGGACAAACGACTAAGTGACAGCTGCAATGGAGACCCTCCAACTTATTGAATGCCAAGGAACAAGTAGGTGCTTAAACCTAATTAACAGCTATTTTAAAACAACCAAACTGATTGTTACATTATATTTGTTGAAACTTTTTGTGAAATGTAAGGGGCTCATGTTTAATACTATTGATTTACACCTCACAGCAATTTTAAAAAGGATCATTGCCAAACAATAGCAAATTTATGCAGAGCAACTACTCCATTCAGCATCAGTCTCAGGATTTCTAACACTTAAGATATGAAAGAATGAAAGATTTTGCAATTATGTATAAGATGAGCTGCTATTTTTCTGACATAAATTCTGATATAACTGTTTTTACATCAAACCTATTGGGCCCAAGAGTCTTCAATTTAAGTCACTACTCCATGAAATATAAATTTAAAAAGATGACTCTAAAAATTATTGAATGCCAACAAAAGAAAAAAGCTTCTGTTCATTAAACACATGCTATATTACAGAAAATATTGCATGTTGATTCAGAGATGAATTATGTTAAGTACTGTCAAATGTCCTAAATAACTGGCACTTTTGTATTTCTTCAGGTGGTGCAAAGGAATCATCTGACTCTTCGTCTGTATATCTCGGCTAACACAGAATGTTCCTAACAGTAGGAAGAGCTGAGCAGAGGCAATAGATGTAGAAAACATGATTACTTCCCTGCAGCTGCTACATCTATCATCTTCCCTGACTTGCTGTGATTGAAAAAAAGCTGATGTCCATTTTTGCCCTCACTCTGACTTCAATTTCAGTTCCAAAACTGTCAATGATGACAGCACATTGTGCACATCTACTTCCCAATTTTTCACTTTCTTATTGATGAGAAATTCTGAAGCTTAAAGGTGGAGAGGGAGAGTAAGAGTAGGCAGTCCAATGGAAGTGTATCAGAATTACAAGGGAAATGTATGATAAATTTTAGAATCTGTAGGTGTAAAATATACAAATACAACAAGGTTAAAAAGGTACCTGATTTTATAATCCCCTTGGGAGGGCAGGGGAACATTTTGGCAGAACAAGTGGTAAATTCAAGGGGAAGTGCAAATCCTATATAATCCTATATAATAAAAGCCTAATATGCAAATTGCCGCCTCAACAAGGAGTTCAACCAGGATTTTGTCTGCTCACTATGATGTGTGCTGACCACCCGGTGTGGTGCGGAACATGACGGGCGTCAGTGATGCGGTGCTGGCAGCAGGTAGCAGTGGAGGCACTGACTACCCCAATGGGCCCCTATAAGAGCAGGACCATTGCAGAATGGTGAGCAGGCAGCGCCGGGCTAAGGTGGGTGTGCATGAGGCCTGATCAGCCTGCTTACTGCCCTGCAGATGGTGACCAGTGGTGGCAGGTGGCGGGGCCACAGCCAGGCTTCCAGGCACTGAGGGAGCCAGGCAGGGGCTGGATGACTTAAGCGGAGGGGAACACCCGGGGGCCCCAGGGCCCAGAGGTCAGCTGGGACCTGCCCTTCCATGCCAGACACTCATGCTTTGATCACTGGCCAGGTCTAGGGTCTGCATCCATGCACGAATTTCTGGCACCGGGCCTCCAGTATATTATGAAGAAACTGCTATTTTACACATTTCTTATCCAGGAAAATGATCTTTAATATGATAGCTATTGCTCTCAATGGGAATTGAAGCTTAAATATGTATTTATTTCCAATGATAAGTAGTACGTGACTTATTTCTACTGGCAACTGTGGTTTGGATGTTTAAAAGGAGAGCAAATTTTATTTGGGCCTCATTCCTAATCCATGAGAAACAGAATAGATGAGCTGGAATTATCACTAAATGAACATTATATTTTCCAAGATTCTGGGCTGTGCCTAATTGCAGGAGTTGGTGGGGAGAAGAAAGTTCCCATCCACACACATGCACACACACACACACACACACACACACACACACACACACACACACACACAGTATAATCAATCCACAGGCAAAAAATACAAAGTGATTAAATAATAATTTGTAATACTAAAAGGATCTAGTAGAAATCTCAATTTATAAATTTACATACTAAATCTAAAAAGTATCACTGGATTGGTTTGTTAACCTACAGACGTATTTTATTACTAAACTGTTTTACTACATTACATAGGATGCAAATATATTTTCTATAAATTAATTTTCATATTCATGAGAAAACTTTGTACGTCTGTGTAAATATGACCAAGGTAGTTATTCTAAACAGAGTCTAGCATCTGTTTGACAATGTGTCCTACTATATTAAATAAGATATGCACTGTTCTCTTTTACTTTTAACTTCTATGTTCTTTTTAGCTGAATGACATTTGCAATTTTTAAAAATCAAGGCTGCTTAAGCATTATGGAGATAGTTTTTCTCTTCCTAGAACATGCAGAATCTTCACCCCAAAGACGAGACATAGTCCAAAGGCAAGAGGTTGCACAAGTATTTTGACAAGTTCATAAGTGTGTGCTAATTCACAATGTGGAGGTAAATATAACTATTATAATTTGATTTTCCATAGTTTGCTATAGGAAATAGAGTATTATTTTATTGGCAGGTGCAAGCACCAGGCAGGACGGTGGCACATTGGAGCAAATAATTTTCAGTAACTACCAAAGGTTCGCCCAGATGACAGCGACCAGCTCCCTGCCTTGGTCTGGCGCCCCTGCTCACCTGCTCCACCATCCCGCTGTGCTGATGCCCGCCATGTTCCACACTCCGCTGCCTGCTGCCGACACTCACCATGTTCCATGTGCCCCCTGGTGGTGGAACATGGCGACTAGTTGTTCTGCTGTTCAGTCTATTTGCATATTAGGGTTTTATATATATGTACTAGAGGCCTGGTGCATGAAATTTGTGCATGGGGTTGGGAGATGTCCCTTAGCCCAGCCTGCACCCTTTCCAATCTGGGACCCCTACCAGGATCGGGCCTAAATGGGTAGTCGGATTTCCTTCTCACAACGCAGGACTGCTGGCTCCAAACTGCTCACCTGCCTGCCTCCCTGATTGCCCCTAATGGCTTCTGCCTGCCAGCCTGATCACCCCCTAACCACTACCCTGCCAGCCTGACTGATGTCTAACTGCTCCCCTGCCAGCCTGTTTGCCCCCAACTTCCCTCCTCTACCAGCCTGGTCACCCTTAACTGCCCTCCCCTGCTGGCCTGATCACCCACAACTGCCCTCCCTTGCAGGGCCTGGAACCTCCCAACAGCCCTCAGCTGCTGGCCATCTTGTGGTGGCCATCTTGTGTCCACATAGGGGCAGGATCTTTGACCACATGGGGGCAGCCCTCTTCTGTGTTGGAGTGATGGTCAATCTGCAAATTATGCTTTTATTAGATAGGATAGAGGCCTGGTGCATGGGTGGGGGCCAGCTGGTTTGCCCTGAAGAGCGTCAGGGTTGGGGTTCTCTTCGGGTGTGGGGTGCCCTGGGTGAGGAGCCTGTGGAGGTTTGCAGGCCAGCCACGCCCCCAGCTACCCAAGTGGAGGCCCTGGGATTTGAGATTAATTTATGTCTACAATTGAAACTTTGCATCCTGGAGCAGAGCCAAGCCTTTTGCTCGCTCTGGGGCGGCAGCCATTTCTGTTTGAAACTTTGTAGCCTAGAGTGGAGGCCTAGGCTAGCAACATCAGGTGGAAAGCTTCGCTTCCTCCATTGCCAGGGAAACCCAAGCCTCTGTTCTCTCCAGCTCAGTGGCTGCCATCATTTCTGAATCTTTTATAATTGAAACTTTGCAGCACTGAGTGGAAGCCTAGGCCAGCAACGGCAAGCGGAAAGCTTGGCTTCCTCTGTTGCCAGGGAACCCAAGCCTTCCTCCTGCTCTCAGTGGTAGTAGCCATCTTGGTTGGGGTTTATTTGCATAATCTGCTCCTGATTGGCTGGTGGGCATGGCTGTGGGTGTGGCTTGTGGGTATAGCGAAGGCACGGTCAAATTTGCATATTACTTTTTTATTAGGATAGATATACAAATATATAGATATATCTACACATATACATACAATTTTTCACATTTGATCCCTAAAAAAGCTCTCACTAACAAAATGTACAAATCTCAAAGCGATTTCCATATTTGCAAAGATACTAAATGTATTAGTTTGTTATGGCTGCCATAGAAAAATAACACAACCTGAGTGGCTTAAACAACAGAAATTAATTTTCTCACCATTTTGGAAGCTAGAAGTCCAAGACCAATGTGTCAGCAGAGTTGCTTTCTCCTGAAATCACTCCCTGACTTGTAGATGGCTTCATATGATATTTGTTCTGTGCATCCTTGGTGTCTCTTTGTGTGTATAAATCTCCTCCTCCTATAGGATCACTCAGATTGGATTAGGGCCCATTCTATGAGCCTATTTTAACTTAATTGCCTTTTTAAAGCCACTAACTTCAAATACATTCTGAGGTTAACACTTTAACATGTGATTTGGGGGGACATAATTCAACCCAAATCTAGGTATATGACTTGAAGGTCTCTTGTGTATGTGATAGGTGTATGTGAGAATAAGCTCACCACAGTTTATGAAATCAAACATATTCTTCATACAAAACAGTTCAATATGAATGCAAACAAGGTAACATGAGCCAGAGTATCCCAACTTTAAGAATATTAAGTGAGAGAATGTAATATAAAATAGCAAGGTATTCTGGGAAGAAGGCAGCAATGGTGTTATAGTTTTAGAATCTCTTGATTTTCCCATAAACACAGGCAGAACAATTATAACAAAAAGGCCAAAACTGACACGAAACCTCTATAACAAAACTAATTGATAAGCTATACACATGAACACCAAAATGCAGGTACAAACTATCAACACTTACAAGATCCACATTATTAGCAACTTTATATATGAGAGAGAACAAAGTGGGAGAGGCAGGCAACCAGAGCTCTGATGGGTTTGTGACATAAGAACCTTAAAACCGTAAGAAGTTCTCTTTGGAAAGTCAAACTGAGTGCAGCAGCCAAAACTGTGGGGGGCGCTGCAACAAGACTGAAGGCATTAGAGCAGCCCGGGCCTTATGCACACTCAGCACTCACTGACACAGCTCCTTTTCGGGGCAAGAGCTCATGCTGAGGAGAAACTGTTGGGAGTATAATCCAAGTTTAATATAGCAGGACCAATAAGAATAAAGAAAAGAGATGGTACAGATAAAAGTGGGAATACAACACTAAAGGTTGAGTTAATACAAATAAATAAAATAATGTAGGTTGTGAAAAAATATAAATTAGAATTAGAAAAACTAAAAGAAGTAGGTTTTGAAGAAAAGGAAGATCTGAATAGGTGACAAAACTCATAAAAACATCTAAAATTTTTTCAATAAAGACTAACCTGGAAAAAACACAAAAGACATTAAGTTCAATAGATAATACCTTCAGAAAGACAAGAGATGGGAAATAAAAATAATTAAAATTTTAAAGATGAAAAGAGTTGAAGAAAAGATACCAATGATAAACAAAGATGTGCCATAAGTAATATGTACAAGCCCCCAAATAAGAAAATCAAAACAATGCAATAGCCGAAACCGGTTTGGCTCAGTGGATAGTGTGTCGGCCTGAAGGGTCCCAGGTCCGATTCCAGTCAAGGGCATGTACCTTGGTTGTGGGCACATCCTCAGTAGGGGGTGTGCAAGAGGCAGCTGATAGATGTTTCTCTCTCATCAATGTTTCTAACTCTCTATCCTTCTCCCTTCCTCTCTATAAAAAAATCAATAAAATATATTTTTCCAAAAAAATGTAATAGGACAAATACTTATAATTTGTAAAAAGAAATTTAAAAAAGACTTGAAATGTTTGCATTTCGAGGAAGAGGAAGAGGAGGAGGAGGAGGAAAGGGCGAAGGAGGAGGGGGAGAAGAAGGAGAAGGAGACAAAAAAGGAGAAGAAAGAAGGGGAGGAGAGGAAAAGAAGGGGGAGGAAGAAGGAGAAAGAGGGAAAGATTTAATCTAATAATAGAGAAACATGCAAAATTGTCCATTACAGCCTCAAGTTACCACCGGATCAGCAGGCTGTGTCCCTACCCTCTGCTCCGGCAGCTGCGAGGCCTGGGGTAGGTAGGCTAGGATAGGATAGGAGGGGATAAAAAA
This sequence comes from Antrozous pallidus, assembly GCA_027563665.1. Classification (NCBI taxonomy): domain Eukaryota; kingdom Metazoa; phylum Chordata; class Mammalia; order Chiroptera; family Vespertilionidae; genus Antrozous; species Antrozous pallidus. Next base: position 46,816,557 of record CM050524.1, on the reverse strand, counting down.
GAAGAGGGAGAGGAAGGCAGGCCTGCATGCAGACACGCCAAGAGGAGAAACAAATACAGAAAGGGAACAAGAGAAAGATGCAGGAATGAAAAAGGGAAGGAAACTTCATGTAGAAGTGAGTGGTGACTATAGAGGGGGCGGAGCAGGTATGCCTGGTGAGGGGCGGAGTGCAGGCAGCATAGAGCAGGGAGCTCTGCCCAGATGTGGGAGGAGGGCGATGGCAGCTGTTGGCGGGGAGGCACCCACAGGTCCAGGACAGAGTGGAAGATGGTCCCAGGCCCTCCGGGCAGAGGCACTCCTGCTTCCTGGCAGCAGCGTCTGGGATGCGCAGGCCTTGGCCACCCTTGTTGGGCCGGGTGTCCCAGGCAGAAAATGGAAGCAGAACAGCTTCGGGGCGGCTGGGGAAGAGGAGGTGGTGAACACCAGGCCGGGACTGGTTAACGCCTCCTGCCAAAACAGAAGCTTTAAGAAGGGAAAGAGGGAGGGAAGAACTTTATAAAGGAGTCCTTAGAAAGCAGAGTTAAGGAAGGAAAGATGATGTGTGAGTGAACTCTAAGAGGTATAATGAAAATCAAGTATAGTTGTGTACTGGAGACAGATTTTAAAAGTATGAGTCAGAAAAGAAAAAAGATAAATGATAGTGAATAATTAGGTAGATAGGTAGGTAGATATTAAAATAGTGAAAGTAAGTAGAGAAGAATGTGAATGAGAAAGAGGGAGGGAAGAAAAGTTTTAAAGGGGGGCTAGTAGAGCTTAAAAGGAGAATGGGAAGAAGAAATGGGGAGGGAGCAAAGCAGGTCGGAGGCAGAAAGTGAAGAAAAAAAATGAAGGTGGGAAGGAAGGAAAAGGGGAAGGAGAGGTAAAGATGAAGGAAAGAATGTGGGGAGGGGAGAAGGGTAGGAGAAAGATGGGAAGAAGGATGATGGAACAGAAGTAGGAAATAAGGAGGAAAGAAAGATTTATAAATGATGAGCCAGTAAGAAAAAGTGTTACATAAAGGAGAGAGAAAAATTGTGCGACAGAGAGAAGGCAATAAGGAAGTCAAAAACAATTGTTTTTGAAGGGGATAAGATAAAAAAAAAAAGTTAATGGGGTGACTAGGCCAACAGGGGAGGGCAATTAAAGGGATCAGGTAGACAGGTGAGCAGTTAGGAGCCAGAGGTCCCGGATTGTGAGAGAAATGTCCAACTGTCAGTTTAGGCCTGATTTCTGTGGGCCTCTAGTAATAATATATTTTAGGTTTCTAGGCAACAATTACAGAATACACATTCTTTTCAAGATAGGACATACTGGGTCATAGAATACAATTCAATGAAACTGACTACAATCAATTTAAATTAGAACTCAGTAAAAATAAGTTATTTTTAAATCCCCAAATATTTGGTAATTTAAGAAATACTTCCAACAACTCATTTCCAAGAAGAAATCCTAAGAAAATACACCTTTCAAACTCAATGGCAATAAAACACAACATACTAAAATCTGAGATATAGCTAAAGCAGTGCTTAAAGGGGGAAAAAATTTGAATCAGTTACCTAAGTTTCCAATATAAGAAAATAGAAAAAGTAGAATTAAACGCAAAGAAATCAGGAAAAGAATTATGATGAGATGAGGAAACAATAAGAAATTAGAGAAAAAGATAATTCTTTAAAAAGTTTTAATTCATAAACTTAGCAAAACTGTATCTCAACAGTTAATTATAAAATAACTAGAGGCGCCAGCACAAGACTCATGCACTTGGTGGTGTGTGTGCGGGGGAGGGTTCTCTCAGCCTGGCCTTCACCCTCTCCCAGTCTGGGAGCCCTCAAGCCTAAACTGGCAGTGGGACATCCTTAATGCTGCCTCAGAGGTGGGAGAGGCTCCCGCCACCACCCTGCACTCGCCAGCTGTGAGCCTGGGTCAGGACTTTTCTGATTGAGCAGTGACCCCTTATGGGAGCACACTGGTCACCAGTGGGCAGCTCCTGCATTGATCATCTGCCCCCTGGTGGTCAGTGTGCAAAATAGTGACCGGTTGTTCCACCATTTGGTTGATTTGCGTATTAGCCTTTTACTATATAGGATAGCAAAAATCTTACCTTGGCCATTTCTTGAGTTTTACCAAAACCAGGCTACCAACAGGTAGCTGTGAATAGACAATCTTAAGTCCACTTTGATGAAACTGAGACTCTTCAGGAAAATCTTCTTCAGAAATACAGCATTTATTATATTTTGAATCAGTGTTCATATAGCAATACCATGATTCATTGTGATCAACTCTAGCTGCATCCTCACTTGACAACAACCTCCATTTCAAACAACTGTCACACTGAACCCACATTTTGTTTATATATGTATTGTTTTCCAGAGAAGAATCCATTGTAGTGTTACGACAGTCTACTATTATTTTACTGTCAAGTTTTTCTTTTTTCATAAATGAATTTAACCTAGAAAATAAGAGGAAAGTAAAAGAATAAGGATTCAAGAGTATAAAAAAAGTTCAATCCAAAATCCAAGAAATAGCTCTTTATATACCATCTTTTCCACCTACTCTCTATCCTATAAAGATTATATGTTGAGCATGTAGTGTTTCCACTTACCCAGAAACAATATAGATGCATCAATTCCTTGGGGCACAAAATGCTCCAAAATTAAAAACAAGAACAATATGATGGAGCAGAAGACTAGAGGTTAATACCTGTTTATCTACCATATCACTCACATCTGGTAGTTATCCAATACTTTTGTCATAAAAAAGTTAAGCCTTATTGAATTCTATGATCCAGGTATCATTCTCAGTGACTCATGCACACAACTTAAATGATCTTCCTAACCTTAGCATAACCATTTTTAAATATATATATATATATATTATTGATTTTTTTTACAGAGAGGAAGGGAGAGGGATAGTCAGAAACATCGATGAGAGAAAAACATCCATCAGTTGCCTCCTGCACACCCCCCGCTGGGGATGTGCCTACAACTAAGGTACATGCCCTTGACCGGAATCGAATCTGTGGCCCTTCAGTCCACAGGCCGATGCTCTAGGTTTCGGCAGTTTAACCATTTTTAAAGAAACAATTTTAAAGAAAAACTGAAGCAAAAGAAGTAATTTAAGGTTCCAGAGCTTATATATGGTAGAGTAGAATTAAGATGAAGGTAGTTTGGTTTCAAATTCGGTGATATTACCTACTAAGAAGTACTACCTCTGGGTATATATTATAGCATGGCTTGATTAGCCCATTCTTTTCCTAATTCTGAGGAAAATCAAATGCAGAAAAAATTTCATCATATGAAAATTTAAAATGCTTTAAGAAAATTAAAAATTTTGCATGTATAATTTTGCCTTTTATTAATAGTTTAAGTGACTTGAAAAAGAACTTATCTCAGAGCTTTTTTTCCTTTTTATTGTTTAAAGTATTACAAATAGTAGTACATAACTTATTATAAAAATTTTAAACTTATAAGTTAGCATTGTATGATTAAGGCCTCAATTTCTAACTTCAACAATAATTGCTATGTGCATACTAAAATATAGCTAATACTGTAATAAATAAGATACAAGTAAAATATTAGCATCTTATTTTACAATGCAAAACCTATTTTTTAAATTTAAAAAAACTTTATTTATGCTATATTAATTAGAATACTACTACTAAGAATATGTACCATTTAAAAAAGCTCTTAACTCATGATTTAATTATATGGTTTTGTTTTTTAATATATTTTATTGATTTTTTACAGAGAGGAAGGGAGAGGGAAAGTCAGAAACATCGATGAGAGAAAAACATCAATCAGCTGCCTCGTGTACACCCCACATTGGGAATGTGCCCACAGCCACGGTACATGCCCCCAACTGGAATCGAAACTGGGACCCTTAAGTCCACAGGCCGTTGCTCTATCAAATGAGCCAAACTGGTTTTGGCTAATTGTATGTTTTCAAACTCACTTATCATATGCCTTTCCAGGATAACTACAAATAGCTTTAGGAAAAAACTGCCAATATATTACAACGGACACAATTCACAATTTTTGACCTACTAATGCCACTCATGTGAATGCATCCAAAGAAAACTTTCTAGTTTCTCTCCCGTTATTTCTAGTTTCATACCATTGTGGTAAGAAAAGATGCTTGATATCATTTCAATGTTCTTATATTTATTAAGGCTGGTTTTTGGCCTAACATATGATCTATTTTGAGGACTGCTGCATGTACATTTGAGAATATGTATTCTTCTACTATTGAATGTTCTCTATATGTTAGATTCTTTTCATCTAAAGTGTAGTTTAAGTCAAATGGTCCTGATTTTGTCTGAGTGATCTATTGTTGATAGGGGCGTATTAAGATCCCCCATTATTATATTGATATCTATTTCTCCCATTAATATTAGCTTCTTTATTTTGATGCTCCAAAACTGGATGCATAAACATTTTCAATCCTCTTGATAAATTAACACCTTTATTATCTATCTACATAAAAACTAATATGCAAATAGACTGAATGGCAGGACCGAACAACCAGTCGCTATGACGTGCACTGACCAAACAGGTGGCATACATGTAAGATGGCAGGCATTGGCAGCAGGTGGCAGAGCGCAGACATGGTGTGCATCGGCCATGGTGGGATGGTGGAGGTGAATGGGGGCACCAGACCAAGGTGGGGCACTGGTCACTGTCATAAGGGTGAGCCATCAGGGTGGTTACTGAAAATTCTTTGCTCCCGTGCACTGCAATTGTGCCCGGCGTTTGCACCTGTTGCTGGTGCTGGCCCCGCTTGTACCCACTGCCAGTGCCAGAGCCTAGTGCCAGCACCAAGTAATGGGGGTTGGTGCCAAGTGCTGGCAGCGGGTGCTAGCAGTGGATGCTAGCCCCAATTGACCTTTAGGGATTCTCCACCTCCCCCTTCTCCCATGGGCATTCGGGGCAGCATCCAGAGCTCACACTCGCTGCTGGTACCAACCCCAATCACCTTACATCATGAGCAGGTGTGAGTGGGACCAGCATCATCAGCACATGAGAGTGGTGGCGGCGGAAGTGGGACTGCCGGTAGATTGAGTACTGGGGGGCTGCGGTAGGAGGGGCTAGGCAGGGGTTTGGAGGATGGGCCAATACCTGTCCCTGTGCCGACTACAGCCTCGAGGCCCACAGTTCCTTTCAATGGTGCACGAATTCATATACTGAGCCCCTGGTTACATAATAACCTTGACTTTTTTTTTTCAAGCTTTTACTTAAATTCTATTTTGTCTGATATTAATATAACTTTTGTTCTCTTTTGGTTTCCATTTGCATGGAGTATTATTTTTCATCCTTTTACTTTCAGTGTGTGATTAAAGAATTAGTCCATTTAAAGTATACTATTAATACAGGAATATGCAAATTGTCCAGGCAACAGCAGGCTGAGTGGGGTAACCAGGTCAAGTCAATGGGAGTTCATGAGGGAACACACAACTGAACAGCAGGCTGTGTGGGGGCAATAAGGCCAGAAGGAGGGGCAGTTGGGGTGACCAGGCCAGTGGAGGGGCAGTGAGAGGTGACCAGGCTGGCAGGGGGGAGCAGTTGGGGGAAATCAGGCTGATAGGGGGGCAGTTAGGGGCAATCAGGAAGGCAGGCAGGTGAGCAGTTAGGAGCCAGCAGTCCCGGATTGTGAGAGGGATGTCTGACTGCCAGTTTAGGCCTGATTCCCAGGCATTTGAACATCCCCCAAGGGTCCCAGATTGGAGAAGTTGCAGACTGGGTGAGGGAACCCCCCTCCTGTGCACAAATTTTGTGCACCTGGGCCTCTAGGGTTTTTTTGTTTGTTTATAAAAAAAAGGGGGGGCTATTAACCTTTTAATTCTTTTCTGGGTGTGTAGGCCCTTTTTCCTTCTGTTGCTCTCATGCTTTGTGATTTTCTGTAGTGGTATTCTTTGATTTCTTTCTCATTATCTTTTGTTTTCCAGTATAAGCTTTTGCTTTGTAGTTACCACAAAGTTTACACAAAATATTCTATAGTCCAACCTAAGATGATAACTTCAATGTCATACAAAACTCTACACATTTACTTTCCCTCACATTGTTTTGTATATCACAATGTACATATTTTTATGTTGTGTATGCATTAAAATGTTTTCTAGCTAGGCAAAATACTTTTGTCTTTTAACATTTATGAGTAATATGTTATTTACACATCACCATTATATAATATTCTGAATTTGATATATGAATTTAAATAAATTAGTTTTATACTTGCATGCTTTCATATTGCTGATTAGCATTCTTTCATTTAAGCTTGAAGAAAATTTTTAGCATTTCTTGTAAAGATTGTATTATATAAACTATTCTTCACAAAACGGAGCAACTCTATAATGTGGTGGTTATAATGTAATACTATGGATTTTATGCCAGTCAGACCTACATTAAGATCTAAGAATACATACTAAGTAGCTGTGTGGCCTTGGGCAAGCCATTTAAAATATTTTTACCTGGCAAGTGGGTATAGTACCAGCACTTATACCTTATGGAGTATTCTGAACGTTCACTAAAATAATGCATGTATAGTATGAAGCAAGAAGCATAGCACATAGTAGGTGCTCATTAAATGGTTGCAGTACTTTCTTTTCTTAAGCTTTCAAACTGAATCAACTTACATTATGTAATATATCCCAAATATATCTATGTTCTGTCTCTACTAGTATGTCTTTGCTTGTGTTATCCTCCTTACTGTATCAGAATCTGTAAATTTTCCACTTTTAAAATCTACCTCAAATACCATCTCTTTTAAGAAGTTTTTCTGGATATCCCCAACCAGCTGCAATTTCTCCCTGATTGACATTTACATACATTCTGGTATGTATACCATTCTGCTTCATATTATAGTGATGTGTACTGACTACTTCCTATCACTAGACTGTAAGCTAACTGACAGAAGAGACAGTATTTTTGTGTTGCCAGCAATGAATGAATTGATGATGGAAAAATGGCTCTTTGATTCCAAAATGCCTAAAAAATGCTTTACATGCAGGGATTTTTCATATCACTTACTTAATTTTGTTCAATATCTCCTATACTTCTGTGAAGCAACTGGAACTGAATAAATATTCTAACAGATGGGAAAGGGATTAGTGAGCAATTTTTATTTGTAACAATACATTACAATGCATTACTAGTTAAATTGAATTTATTAAAGAAGCCACCAAGGTCTGCAGAACTCCATTAAACAGTTCTAGACAACTTAATACAGTATAATCATTATATATAATTTGTAGTATTAAAGTGAAAATCATGAACTAAAGAAGAAAATAAGAAAATTCCATATAGATTTTACGTAAATTCTCCCAAAATTTTTGTATTTCATGAATGTTATTTTAGAATGTTTTAGCAGAGCCTGAAAAAAAAATAAGATCAATTTTTCTTGAATAGAAATATTACACAGTTCCATTGTTCAACAGAACAAAGGTATTTAAGATGGAGTACAGCCAATGTGAATTCTTGTGAAGCATCAGTTTTTATTACAATGTATATACATTTTATGACTGATGCATCCCAGATGGTAAAATTACAACATACCCAAGGAGTTCTGAACAATATCAGAATTTAATGAGACTGTGTGAATACACACATACAGAAGAGGGATGAAGATAAATGGATACTTATAATAGAAATTGTTTTTATTGTTTGTATGTGAATGAGAAAAATGACTATTCTCCCAAACAAACAAAATTGTCATTATTCTTTTGCTCTCCAACATTTTTGTTATAGGAAGTAATCCATTTTTAACCACAGGCTATTCCAGACAATACGACTCCTCTATGTTTGAGAAAAGTAATGGTATCTGTACTGCTGTCTTCAAAGTTGGAGCATTTCAGCCTTATAATTTCAATCACTTCCATTTTCTAGATAATATCTCACCTGTAACCAATGTGTGGCCAGTGATTGAGCATCAACCCAGGAATCAAGAGGTCATGGGTTCCATTCCCAGTGGGGGGCCATGCAGCAGGCAGCCAATAGATGTTTCTCTCTTGTCGATGGTTCTATTCCTCTTCCTCTCTCTAAAAATCAGTAAGATCATATTTTTAAAAACACTGCATTATTAAACCCACCTGCTTTCATAGAGAACTTGAAGTAATTCATAATTTTAATGTTATAAATTAAAATTTTATAATAGTCAAGGGACAGTAGAAAGGATGAGTACTTAGAATAAAAAAACAGTTTCCAATCTTGGTTATGCACCTCTCCAGCTGTGTAACTTTCAGAAGGCCTCAATGTTCCCATCTGTAGAGTAGAGCTAATGACCTCTAAAAAGTTGTCCTGATTTAATGATTCATGACTGATGCATTGTGGCTGTTTTTCTTCGAAAATGTCTACTCCCTGCACTGGATTATCAGCTTTTCTATGTTCTTTTAGCCACATATCAAAGTGTAAATTTCACCAGCCACCTTTTCATCACTGGTTAGTCTTGTTAGCTCTGAAGACTTGCTAAACTTTATTTGCTTTGCAGTTAAGTGTTGGTTTTCAGTGTTTACTCTGTCTTTGGTTTATATGTAATGTCTCTTATGTAGGCAATCATATTAGTCTACAAGGTGTATTTCTTGCCAGTCATTAAAATGCGGACTCTTCACCACTTTCAATCCCCATTCAGATTGACATCTTCCAGCATCTCTCATGAAAGATACTTTATCACAATCTTCAAGACAATGATAGCAGATATAAATTCAAGTCCATATTCTTCCAATTATTGGCTGTAAAACTTTGAGAATCATTTAAAGTCTTGTAATTTTATCTGCAAAATTATTACTTCATTAGAGGCCTGTTGCAGGAAGAGTCCTGCAAGAATAGGGCCTCCTGTGACCATTTCCACTGCACCGCTTGCTTCCCTCTCATCTCTGTTGCCCTGCCTGCTTCCCTCCTTTCTCCATTGCTCCACTTGCTTCTTCGCAGCTTCGCTCCCTTCTGCAGTACTTGGCTTCCTTCTATGCTGTCTTCAGTCTTTGCTCTGTGCCTGTATATGCAAATTAACTTCCATCTTGGTTGTTAATTTGCATACTCGCTCCTGATTGGCTTGTGGGTATAGCAGATGTACAGTCAATTTGCATGTTTCTCTTTTATTAGATAGGAGAGAAAAGTTGAAAGGATGATTTAAAAAAATAAATATAATAGTGAACTGTAATAGAAATAAAAATGCATCTGTATCAAGGACAGTCAAGTTTGAAAGTTTTGCAGTACTCCCAGAGGGGGAATTTTAAAAAATTATTCTTAGACTAGAGGCCCAGTGCATGAAAATTCCTGCACTGGGGGTGAGGGTAGGTTTGGAAAAGGGTCCCTCAGCCCAGACTGCAAGAGGGCACAGACCAGGCCAAGGGACCCATCAGTGTACAATCAGGGTCAGGGAGAGATGTGGGAAGGCTGGGAAAGAACTGGGGAAGGATTCCAGGGCATGTCTGGCCTTTCTGGCTCAATCCCCATCAGCTGAAACCCAGCAGCAAGCTAACCTACCAGTTGGAACATCTGCTCCCTGATGATCAATGCACACCATAGTGACTGGTTGATCAGTTGACTGCCTATCCCCTGGTGGTCAGTGAATGTCACAGTGAGCAGTTGAGGGGCCTTAGTATATGATTAGCTTTGAGTCATTGAATGGACAACTGAACACTTAACATATTAGGCTTTTATTGTATAGGATTTTATGAAGGAGAAAAAATACTGCAAAGAAGAAAAATGAGGTGTATAATAGCAAAAAGAGATAGGGGTTCCACTAAAATGGATCTGAAGAAGTCACATATCAACCTAGCAAAGTTTAAAAATAATATATTTACAATTTTAAAATGATAAATAATTATTCTACATTCTTTTACACTATTCAACATATAAACTTAGGGGCACATAATTTTTGGTACATAACAATCAATAAAACCAAAACCTGATTCCTTAAAAAGAAAAAAATTCAGGAGTAAGTCATATTAGATATACAACTATAGGACTTTAACATTTTTAAATTATAAGAGGATACCTTGTATATATTTAACTCTTGAGCATAAGAAAACAAAGACTATGTTAATCTCATTTTAAGAAGTAAACTTTTAAAAACCCTAGCTAAAGCAGATCAGATCTGTGAAAAGAATCAGATCTGTTAGAGGAAAATTAATGCTGGCCAAATATGCAATAAGAAGTAATTAATGAGTCCAAAGTGGTCCCTTGAAAGATGACCTCTCAAATGTGATGTCCTACAAAGGTCCATGAAAGTTCAATCTGGCCAACAATTCTAGCCAACAATGTTTGGATCTCAGTGCCACCTCCACCTCCCAGTATGCCAGCAAAGGGTTGGTGCTAGCCAATCATGTATACTGATGTGGATTACCGTGTTGCAATCCCACTATTAACATGCAACATCTTGAAGTTAACTGTAATCACAAGGCTTAGATTTTAGTTGGGCCAGGATTGTCCATCAGCCTCAAATGCCATGCACTCTGAATTGTGCTAGGATCAAAGTTCTGCCACTTTATATTACTACTAGTGGCCCGGTGCACAAATTTCATGCACTGGGGGGGGGGGGGCATGGTGCCTCATCCTGGCCTGTACCTCTCCAATCTGAGACCCCTCGAAGGATGTTCTACTGATGGTTTACAGGGATTGGGCCTAAACTGGCAGTCAGACATCCCTCTCACAATTCAGGACTGCTGGATCCAGCCACTCACCTGCCTGTCTGTCTGCCTGATTGCCCCTAACCACTCTGCCTGCCAGCCTGCTCCCCCCCAGCTGCCCCCTGCCACCAGCCTGCTCACCCCCAAATGCCCCCCCACCAGATTGATCACACCTAACTGCCCCCCCATGCTGGCCTGCTCACCCCCAACTGGCTCCCTTGTTGGTCTGCTTAACCCCAATGGCCCTTGCCATCCCATCCTGGCCTGATCACCCCCCGGCAACCCGGGGCCCCAGCCCCCCCCCTTTTTTTTTCCAGCACCTCCTTGAGCAGAGGCCAGGGCCGGCCAAGAAGCTTGGCTTCCTCCATCACCAGGGGCAACCCAAGCCTCCTACTTGCTCCAGCTCTGTGGGAGGCTGCCATCTTGGTTGGGTTAATTTGCATACTTGCTCCTGATTGGCTGATGGGCATGGCCTGGCATAGGAGAGTGATGGTTAATTTGCATGTTTCTCTTTTATTAGTGTAGACTTCAAGCCTGTGCACAAATTCATGTGGGGGTGCGGTCCCTTGACCTGGCCAGTGATTGGGGCTGTCTTGCCCAGTCCCAGTCCTGATTAGGGCTGGCTGAGGGTGAGGGACCATGGGAGCTTGGCCAGTCGTGGAAGATTAGCTGTGGGAGCACACTGACCACTAGGGGGCAGCTCCTGCATTGAGAGTCTGCTCCCTACTGGTCAGCACACATCATAGCTACCAGCTGGTTGTCCAGCCATCTAATAATAATGGTCACTTAGGCTTTTACATATATACTAGAAAATTCATGCACTCAGGGGAGGGGAAGGCCATCAGCCTGGCCTGAGCCCCCTACAGTCTGGAGCCCAGGGGGTGTCTGAATGATGGCTTAGGCTCGCCAGCCATGAGCCTGGCTTCTGGCTGAGTGACCCTCCCCATGGGAGTGTACTGACCACGCTCCTGTGTTGAGCGTCTGCCCCTGGTGGTCAATGTACATTATAGCAACTGATCATTCTGCTATTCAGTTGATTTGCATTTTAGCCTTTTATTATATAGGATAGATTATATTCTAGTCCCTGGTCATTCTAAGGAAGTAGCTGGTGTTTCTCTAATATTCATTAAAAGTTCCACAGTTCATAGTCAAGGTCCTTTCACAATGAAGTTTGTCATAGGCCTTATTAAATCTCTATATTTTGACTCAGGGGAAATGAGGCAAAAGAGATTCATCCACTGAGCTACTATTCCCTGTCTGTGAGCTCTAAGAAATGCTGTTCCAGCAAGGCTGAAAGGTATGCTGCTTGGCCACCTGCACTCTATGGATGGCATGCCACTTTATAGATTAAAGAAGAAAAACCATGGATGGGAACAAGTGGTAATCTGAAGGAGCAAGGTCTGGTGAATATGGCGGGTGGGTTAATACTTCCCAGGCAAGATCTTTTAACGTGTCTTTAATTTTCAGTGTGTGATGATACATCATCATGAAGAAAAATTACTTTGCCATATCTTCTAGAACATTCTGTTCATTTCACAATCAAAGCATGGTTCAAATTGATTATTTGTTGTCAGCAGCAATCAGTATTAATGATTTCACCTGGTTTTAGCAGCTCATAATACAACACTCCTTCCTGATCTCACCAAACTCAGAGTGATTTGGCCTTGCAGTCGATGTTGACGGTTCACCTGGATCAACCCATGATTTTGTGTATTTGAGATTCTCAAAATAAATCCACTATTCATTGCCAGGCACAATTTGATGCAAAAAAAAAAAACAAACAAACAAACAAAAAAAACTTTCTTTTGTGCTATTGAAGGAACATTTGACTTTTCGGTTTACCATTTGTCTTTCGTGCAGTTGATGTGGCACCCATTTTCCCTTCCTTTAAAATCTTTCCCATTGCTTGTAAACAATCAGAAACTGTTCACTGAACAACTTTTAATCTTTCTGCAAGTTGTTTTTGAGTTTGACACGCATCTTCATTCAATAATGCTTGTAATTATTGGTCTTCAAACTTTTTCGGTTGACCTGGACGTCTTTTGTCTTTCACATAGGAATCATCATTTTTAAAGTGTTTAAACCAGTGTTCACAAGTATCTTGAGATGGAGCATGTTTGCCATAAGCTTCCCAAGGTATTCAGCAGCACGTTTCTTCAAAATAATAAATTATAACTTCCCACAATGCTTTTTTTGGAATAAAATTTGACATTTTTAAGGCATAAAAATATCTATGATGTTAACACCTTCAGAAAATTTGACATGAAGTTTTGAAGCTTGTTGTCAATATAAAATAGCATACATATCAAATCCCATATATATCAACATATGTGTAATTCCATCTATTGGAAAAGTCTGCATTATTAACCAGTACACCTAAAATAAAGCTCATGAGAGAAATGATAATGACTATGACTCTTACACATATTAAACTCTAAGGAGAAATCCCACCCAACTCACTATGTAGTTTGTGTATATGGTGGCATGTGGTAAGTAGGTTTTTCCAAAAGGAAATATGGAATTTTAATTTTAGACTAATAAGTATAAAATTACAGGATATCTATAAAAATGATTCATTGCTTACTGTTATTTATATTACCCAATTTTTAGAAACCAGTTTTAAAAATCAGCGTTGAGTCACAATTTAATAAGGTAGGCAAAATGTTTTTTCCTTATTACAAAAACTCTGAACTGGTGATGTTTCTTTTCTGAACTTTTAGAAAAGTGACAATGACAATACATTGGTTTGGGCTCAAATGCGAGAGGTTTTTAATAAAGACTTCAGAAATAAAGAACTTCACACTCAGGATTCACTAATATTTTAACACTGTAATGTTTCAAACGCCTGACTAAAAGATCCACCCCAATACCAACCCACACAGCGTTAATACACACCTCTTTCTTCCAGAATTGTATTTATTATGAAACGAGAAAAAAAATCCTAATAGGTTAAAACAAAACAAATACCCACTGTATACAGCTAAATACTTCACAATGATCAACTGAATCCAAAGCTAAAACTGAATTGTGGAGGTTTTCAGTGAAATCATAGGTCATATAATATAATCAAAAGCCAACTATTTACATATGTGGTAAACCCTCTAAGAAATGTACTCCAAGTAGCATTAACCTTTGTGCTGTGTCATCGTGACAACCCACACACTTTATTTTTCATAAAGTGTAACATTTTAATAGAGTGCATTAGGTACTGCATGGTAGTACTTTGGTATATTCCTACATAATCCCTTATCTTAAAAGTGTGAGTTTTCCCAAAGAGGAGCTTTGGTTCTGCTTTAGAAGTCTCATATAAATTAAATACCTTATCAAATATTAACACAGAGGGAGGTAACACAGGATGCAACACAGATAGTCAAGTTACCTCTTTGTATATTTAGAAATTACTTTCTCCTTCAAGGTATTGACACTAGAAAGCTAAGTCCTGTATATTTCAGTAGTAAAGGTTTGAGCGATTAGAACCTTGGCAAAACCTTAATTCAAAATTATTAATACTTCCAGTGACAAGGCTATGTGATCAAGTTACTACAAATTTATATTTATCAGGAAAAACAAGTATAAGCAATAATCATTTCAAAATGCCTCAACCACTACTTTTTAATATAGAAGGATAAAACTACATAGAGTTTTATCATAAATTAATCTTATCTCTGTCCCCTGAAATTCCTTTAATCCATTAGAAGGGGATTTAAAGATTTAAGAATACTTTATAGCACCATTCAGCTTTCCTATGAAATTCTCAGTATCTTAAGTATTAAAGTGGATTCTAATTTAGTAAGCTAGATACAGTACTAGCTTCAGAATTTGTAGAAATTGAGAAAAGAATCACCAATTCAAAACCATCCTAGAAATTGCCTTTTGGAGAATAGCAAAAGTCAAAAATAGGAAAACCACTTTTAAGGGATGAATTATATCCCCACCCCACCCCCAATTTTATACATTGAAGTCCTAAACCCCAGTACCTCAGAATTTAACTATATTTTGAGACAAGGTATCTAAAGAGGTAAGTTAAAATGAAGTCATCAGGGTGGGTTTTAATTCAGTATCATTGGTGTCCTTGTTAGAGGAGAAAATGTGGATATAGAAACCTGCAGACGGAAGATGATGTGAAGACCCAGGTGCAAGACAATCATCTATAAGCCAAGGAAAAAGGCCTGGAATAGATCCTTCACTCAAGGATCCCAGAAAGAGCCAACCCTAAGGGCACCCTGCTTTGATTTCTAGCTTCCAGAACTGCGAGAAAATAAATGTCTGTTTAAACCACTTAGTCTGTATTATTTTGTTACTAGAGGCCCAGTGCATGAAAACTCATACACTGGAGGGGGGGTTCCCTCAGCCCAGCCTGACCCCTCTCACAGTCCTGGAGCCCTCAGGGACGGGAGGTGACCCAGTGATCAGGGGAAGGTGATGCCCCATCACACCTCTACTGCTGCCACTGCTGGAAGCACAAGCCTTGGCTGGCCCTAGTTATCTGAGCCTAGCGCAGCCACATCTGAGTCTTCCCTGCATGTCAGGTTGGTCCTGGGTGGCTGGGGGGATTAGGGGACTCCAGAGGCAGGCACATGGAGTGGCTGGACCCACCTGGGAGCATGCTGCATGCCTGCCACCCTGGTGGAGCTGAGGGAACTGGGCACCACAATCTTGTGGCACCATCATCTTTGAGGGCATGGCAGTCAATTAGCATATTCCCTCCTTATTGGCTGTGGACGCCACCATCTTTGTGAGGGCATGATGGCCAATTAACATATCCCCTCTTTATTATATAGGATAGAATGGTAGCTTCGGTGAACTAATACAACCACTATTCTAAAATTTGGTTCCTCTTCTAATATAAGCATTAGGCATTACTCCTCAGTGGAAATGGTTAGAGGCTCTCACCGATGTTCCTTCAGCTTCGCAGACACTGCCTTCTTATTGCTGTAGCAAGGTTTAAAGGGATGTCCTCAAATTGTCTTTTATAGATAAACCCACAACATATTTTCTGCCTTTTCCAACATATGAGGTTAAAATGAAAGAGGCAGGTGTTCTTATTAGAACCGGAAGTCATCTGCATGAGAGCCATCATCTGACTGGTAACTGCAACAGGAGATGGGGCTCGAGAGTACTTGAGGTGGTACCCTGGGCATCAGAATCGTGAGGCTGACATTCTCCTATGGTTCATTGATCTGGTTGCTTCTTTATCCTGTTTCCAGATAAATCTTTCACTTTCTTTGGTGTCAATACAGAGAGTTCAGCCTGGGTCCTGCCCTGGTATCTACCACATGATTCCAGTTTTTGTTTTGATTTTTTTTTTCATCCTGCCAACAGCTTTTTCTTTCTTTTCACAAGTAGCACTCAGCCACTGTGAAAGTCTTCTGGAGTCTCACATAACTGCAAACAGCTTTGAAAGTCATTTCATCATTTACTGTCACTAAACTGAGAATTGGAGAACCTATCTCTGCAAATACAGCAACCCTCTCTACTTCAGTATGTCTTTGGCTTGTAAAGCTAAACATATTTTCTTCTAGAAATAGTCTTCCAAAAGCAGTCATTCCATATTCATCTTCTTTTTCCTTTTGCACCCCTAGTGATTATTTGAAACCTTTATAAATCTCAGGCTATCTTCCTCATTCTCAAAAGATAAACTTTCCTCCTACATTCCAAGAAAATCTCCATCCCTTTTTACCTCAATACCTAAAAGCTTATCTAAAACTGTCCCCTCATTTATTTGCTACAGTTTCAGACCATTATGTTTCTTTGTTTTGAAATACTGTTTTCTTTTTTACATAAAGAAATATTTATTGATTGCCCAGCGGGCATGATTCAGTGATTGAAGCCCCTTCCAGTCCTGATCAGGTCCATGATCAGAGTTGCCCTCTTGATCCCCAGTGTGGAGGGTGCAGGAGGCAGCCAATCAATGATTCTCTCTCGTCACTGATGTTTCTATTTCTCTTACCCTCTCCCTTCCTCTCTGAAATCAATAAAAATATATTTTTTAAAAAGAAATACTTCTTGAGGGTTTGATATGAGCCAGACAATGCTCAATATTGCCTCTCCGCAAATAACATTAAGAACTATTATGAGACAACTACAAAATCCCGTGGAAGCACATAAAGCACACCTGAGACTTTCTGATAGGGGCTTATCAGGCTACTTAGGAGAAATGATGTGTAAGCCAATCTGAATAATGATTAAGTAGGAGTCAATGCCCCTACTATGTGCCCCAGCAGTATCTACACCCTCTACATACCACTTATCACACCATGAAAATCCACTTAGGGAAAGATTAATTTCTACTGTTAGCATACTTGACAAAGAGAGGCATTGAATATTTATAGTATTATGAAATAATTGAAATAATATGGACCTTAGAATTAGACTGACCTAATCAGGGTTGATATTCAAAACGTAGCAATGAGGATGGCTGGATGGCTGTATCAATCAAATAACTGTAGTTCTGGATTTAAATTCTGGCTCAATTCCTTATAATATTTTTAAGTGAAAGCAAGTCAGTTAAATGATCTGGACATAATTTTATCATGT
Organism: Antrozous pallidus; assembly: GCA_027563665.1. Taxonomy (NCBI): domain Eukaryota; kingdom Metazoa; phylum Chordata; class Mammalia; order Chiroptera; family Vespertilionidae; genus Antrozous; species Antrozous pallidus. The sequence goes on along the minus strand of CM050524.1, from coordinate 46,799,426 downwards.
GTACATGAAGATAATAATTTATAGGATGAAATTTAATTTTAATGATAAAACAGCATATGAAAAAACTCATTTCAGTGTCTGGTAAAGAGCAATAATTAATTTTTTACTTCATTGTTAAACTGCTTTAAAGTGAGTTATAGTTGTAGTTACATTAAAAAATTAAAATATGCAGAATCCAATGCAAAATGAATGCATTCTAATTGTTTTGTCTTACCTTCATGATTTTTCATCAGTGCACAACTTATTAGGCTCCTAAGCTTTAAAATGCATTTATCCTTAATCTTCTCTATGATATAAATTTAACATTGACTGTTCATTAATTTACCTAATTAACAGTGCCTTTATGTCAACTGTAGACCAGAAGTTTATTAAGAGTCTATTATCAGTGCAAAATCATATTTATCTTTATCATTCAGGGACTAGTTTGTATAGATACTACTGGATAGCTTATACTTATAGCTTATAGCTTAAAAAAATGCTCCAAGATGCTTAATAAATATTCTCTTTTTTGTTTTAATAATGTAAATAATTGGTGATTTTCATCTAATATCAGCAATCAAGTTAGGACAAAAAGAAACAATTCATTTCTATACCGAAAGGCTGATATCTTTTGTAGCAACTATATTTTTCTGCTTTACAATTTTTCAAGGGAAACATTAATAATTAGAAATCTGATTAACTATGCTAAATGCCAACTTCAAAACTTAGTAATCAATCTATATATTTTAGGTCTATATTAGATGGCTGTGAGTATCCAGCTTACTCAGTATATTGAAACTGATCCAATAAAGATAATTAAAATTAAGCTCTTCAGACTGTCAACCAAATGTAATAGTGCAATAAACGGACTAGAATTATATCTGTAGGTTGAACAAGGAGAGTATTAATTTCAGGCTGGCTTAGTTATTTCTCCCTTACATGTTGTCATTCTCAACTGACCTTTATGTACGCTGTATTAGTTTGGAAGTCACATAGCTCATTTGCTTAAAAATAGAATGCTGTGGAAAAATAGTCTGTAATTAAGTTTACCACTTCCTTTAAATCATAAGACACAAAAATAGAACCTCAAGCCAACAAATTAATTTCAATTTGTTATTCAAAATGTTTATCTGTTGTCATTTATTTTCCTCATTTAAAAAATGTCGTAATTCTAATAAAAAGTAACAACTTTCTTACTCTGAGCTCTAGTAACTACGTAATTATGGTTTCAAGGATCACTACACAAATATTTAGAAACCTTTCACTTATGAGTTTTGAAATAAGAATTTGTAAGTGGAAGTAAGTTTTAAATTGCATAAAACAAAATTGAAAGCATGATTCAACATGTCACATCTTAATTTGCAAAGTAAACATGACATATATAGGAGTAAGCTGGAATTATTACCCTGGTAAGAAACAAACTAAAGATTTTGCCCAGTTTGTCCAATTTTCTTTTTAATTTCTATATAGTATCCTTCTCCTCTTTCGGCCTGGGAGGAAACCATGAACTGCCTGTCTTTCTGCAAAATGAGATGGGAAAGACAAGGAGGCACCTTCATTTCAAAAAAGACCTCCAAAAACCTCCTATTCACCCTCCACCTTCAATTTAGAGCCTTCAGAGCCTCCCCATGATGGCTCGGGAAGACCGAGGCCCACCTGCATTGTGGACACCTGTCCAGCCTGCTCTGTGCTGAAGCTCCTGGGCTCCCTTTGACAACATGCTCAGGCCAGTTCCTCTCAGAATATTTGCTGAAATCCATTATTCACTGATTGTTCTCCAACCCTCTCCTCTTTTGTTATGTGAATATTTTCTTTTTACTTTTTAATTGCAGTTTTAACAGAAAAATGTAGAAATAAATGTCTGGGAGAAACCAAGATGGCAGCGTAGGTAAACATGTAAAGTACTGCCTCACACAACTTCAAAACTACAACTAAAAGACAAAATGGACATCATCTAGAACCACAGTAAAGCGGGCTGAGTGGAAATTCTACAACTACAAGAAAAGAGAAAAACCCACGGAGAATCAGAGGGGCTGCAAAAGGCTGAGGTACGGAGACATGCGCGCAGAGAGGAAGGACGGCTGAGTGCCTGGCTGGCTTCCGCTGGCGGGAGGGAGAAGAAAGCTCCCGACTGCACTGAACCCCAGGTCCGGGCTAAACCTTGGGGACTCAAGCTCATACGGGGAAATCTGGACTGTCAGGCAGAAACTCAAGAGGAGCCACGAAAGGCAGAGGTCTGAAGGGACAGGGACTCATGCAAGTGTCTGCAGAGATGACTAATTGCTGAGTGTGCTACTGAGTTTTTCTAGCTGGATGGAACTGGAAGCTCCCAACTACACTGAACTCCAGTTCTGGGCAAGAATCTGGGAATCCAGATTTATTGGGGGAGAAACTGGACTGTCTGGCAGTGGGCTAAACTCAAGGGTGGCTTTCTCTGAGGTGCTTGCAGCAATTACTGTGGGACACTGAGACCCAGGGGCCTCATAGGGCAGAGCTGAGCGGAAGCCAAGACTGTCTGCTCAGCCCTGAGATTCCACCTCATCCAAGCTGAGCACAGAAGCTTCTGCAATTTTGCAAGTTTTCCCAGCACAGACACAGCTGATCCTCACAGCCAACTGGTCTGGAGGTCAATTCCTCCCAGTGATAATAACAACAATCAAGACTTAACTACAAGGTTGTAAACTCAGTCCACAAAGGGGTACACCAAGAGTGTTCACCTCAGGTAACTGGGGAGGCCAACCCAATTGTCCATATAGGACACCGAGCACACAAAGCTACCCTACCAACTCAGGGAAACAGCGAATGTGGAGAAAAAGAAACAGATCACAGATGAAAGAAATGGAGGAAAACAAACGACTGGATATAGAATTCAAAACCACAGTTACAAGGTTTTTCAAGATTTTCCTAGAAAAGGCTGAAAATTTGGCGAGACCCTAGCGGATATGAAAAAAGACTAAATAGAAATTAAACATACACTAACTAAAATAAAAAAAAATATTATTCAGAGACCCAAGAGCAGACTAGAGGAATGCAAAAACCAAGTCAAAGAAGCAAAAAACACTCAACCAGAAAAGCAAAAAGAATAAAAAAAATTCAAAGATAGTGTAAGAAGCCTCTTGGATAACTTCAAGTGTACCAACATCAGAATTATGGGGGTGCCAGAGGGAGGGAGAGAGCAAGATACTGAAAACCTATTTGAAGAAATAATGACTGAAAACTTCCCCCACCACATACAAGTCCAGGAAGCACACAGAACCCCAAACAAAGGGAATCCAAAGAGGACCACACCAAGATACATCATAATTAAAATGCCAAGAGCAAAAGACAAAGAGAGGATATTAAAAGCAGCAAGAGAAAAACAGTTAGTTACACAAGGGAACACCCATACACTGTCAGCTGATTTCTCAACAGAAACTATGCAGGCCTGACAGGAGTGGCAAGAAATATTCAAAGTGATGAATAGCAGGAACCTAAAACCAAGATTATTCTACCCAGCAAAGCTATCATTCAGAATTGAAGGTCAGATAAAGAGCTTCAAAGATAAGAAAAAGCTAAAGGAGTTCATCAACACCAAACCAGTATTATATGAAATGCTGAAAGGTATTCTTTAAGAAGAGGAAGAAAAAGAAAAAGGTAAAGATAAAAATTATGAACAATAAATACATATCTATCAACAAGGGAATCTAAAAATCAAGTTGAATAAAAAATCTGATGAGCTGAAACCGGTTTGGCTCAATGGACACAGCATGGGCCTGTGGACTGAAAGGTCCCAGGTTTGATTCCGGTCAAGGGCATGTATCTTGGTTGTGGGCACATCCCCAGTGGGGAGTGTGCAAGAGGCAGCTGATCGATGTTTCTCTCTCATAGACGTTTCTGACTTTCTATCCCTCTCTCCTCTCTGTAAAAAATCAATAAAATGTATTTAAAAAGAAAAATTAAAAATCTGATGAGAATAAACTGGTGAATATACTAGAATCAGGGGCCTAGAAAGGGAGTGGGCTGACAATTCTCGGGGGTAAAGGGGTGTGGGGTGCGGGAAGAGTCTGGACAAAAATCGTACACCTATGGATGAGCGCAGTGGGGGGTGGGTAAGGCAGAGGGTGGGGTTGGAACCAGGTGGAGGGGAGCTATAGGGGAACAAAGAGGAACAACTGTAATAATCTGAATAAAGATTTATTAAATTAAAAAAAATTCTGCTAGATTCTGAAAGTCCAAGACAATAAACCTGACACAAAAACAAAACAAAACAAAACAAAAAATAATGTCTGTCATTTTGAACAGAACTTGACAATTTGCTTTAACATTATAAACATTTCCCCATGTTACTAAATGTCTGCACTAAAACTACAATTTTAGTGTTGAAGTTAAACTTACATTCTTTCCTTACTCCAAATTTAAACATTCTTCACCATTTTACTAACTAAATAAAACATACCGCTTGGTTTTTAATTTTTCCTCCCTTCCGCTGTCCCGATTGGCTATGGATGAACTTCAGCAACTAACTATTAAATTTGTACGGCCCACTACCGCAGCAAACCAACAGGGTTCTTGTCCACTAAGTTAAAAACACGGGTCTCTTCCACGCCCCAGCAAAGACACGCTGAAGCGAATGGCCTTCCTAAACGAATAAATACACGAATACACATTGTTAAAGATTCTAGGCACACCATAACCAAGCAGCGGTCGTTATTGCGAACAGCGGTGACTCTTTCAGAAGCCCAGAGTTGAATCCGTGCTTCCAGGCGCTGACAGTCGGGCTGAGGAGTTGAAAGGGTCGCCGACTGCGCACACCTGTGACGATGGGGAAGCCCTCGGCTGACAAAACACTGGGTGAGGGAGAGGCGAGGGGCGTCGCTGTTGCCCGCTGGCGGCGGCTAATTGGGGCTATCTGCCTCTCCTTACCGTTTTTGGCTATTCCTTTAACCCCAAACAGCCCTGGAGCTTTAGGGTCTCCGCTGGCTGCGACCCCCCAACTATAACAACTTCGATCACTCCCAACTCCACAGCTCAAGAAGGTCACCCAGGAAGACCGAAGGTGGCACAACCCTGAAATCCCAAAGCTTTGTCCTAAATTCAATATATTTCATCTTTTGAAATACAGCAGCGTGCGGAGTAAGGGTGGGACGTTCGGCATGGCGCCGAGTTCGCTTCCAGTGATCGCCCAGGGGTTCGAATCAGCGCCCAGGAAACGCGGGGAGGGGTAAACGGTTCCCCGCGCGGGCCCTGACTCCCCACCCGCCGCCCACGCACCCCACGCGCGCGTGGCTGCAGGTGTCCCCGTTCTTCCCGGCCTCCGCGAGGCGACAGCTCGCTAAGCTCGTGAGGGCGCTGCCGAGCGGACGTTAAATGAAAAGGACGCGCTAGACGACAAGGGTGGAGGCCACCCCAGTGCATGAGAACAGCGCTCTTACCCAACATTTCAGCTCCGCCTCCCCTCCTCGCGTCGCCACGGCCCGCCCAGGCCTGCCGCGGAGGCTCACGGGACACGTAGTGCGCCACGCCCACCTCCTCCTCTCCCCACCCCTCCGCGCTCCGGCTCCCTGGGGCCTTCCTAGGGCCTGACTTCCGGTTTGCTGGCGTGGCCCCGGCGCCGAGAACTGGGACGGCTGCACCCCTCTTCCGGCCGGGTGCCGCTCGCCACCAGCGCCTCTTGGCCCCGTTTCCCTGCCGCGGGGGCGGCCCGAGTGGGTGCTGCGGAGGCCGGCGCCAGCGGTCCTGGGCCTCGCGCGCGTGTTGCTGGGTAACGGGCCTGCTCCCGGCGGCGCCCCGGCCCCTCCTGCCCCGGCCCCTCCTGCCCCGGCTTTGCCACTCCTTCCCGATCCTCCGGGCCGCAGCCCACTGGTCGGCCCCGGTGCAGCGGAGGCCAAAGCAATGGGAACCCCAGTGCGGTGTACCCGGAGCGGCGGCCTTCGCCGGGGAAGCGGCGGTGTCTTCGAGGAAACCGGAAGCCCGCGGTGACCCCTGGCGACCCGTTTCCGAACGCTGGGGAATCGAAACTCCGCGGCCCTACGTAGCCTGTCTTAGGGTGAGTGAGTGACTGGCTGTGGCCGGGGGAGGGTCGCGGGCAGGGCCGGGACCAACGGCCGCCGCTGTGGCCGTCCCGGAGACGGGGCCTTCTCGGTGGCTGGGGAGCGGCCCGCGCCTGGGCATCCCTTCCCCCTGCCAGCCTCGCACCCTCGCTGTTCCAGGCCCATCTACTTCTCCTCATTTTCGTTCCGGACTCGTGATTGACGGGGGCATCTTCGGTTTTATTTCACTCATTGAGACTGCGTTTATATCTAAGACGTAAGAGGGACGCGTGGCCGGGAGGGTACTGCCCGGGGCATCCGAGCGGTGGACTTCACCCCAACTTTACGTTGCCGAGCTGAGCAGTAGGTACTCGTTTCCCCAGTGTCACAGCTGAGCGCTGCATGGTCTTCGATCTTTTGCTGAGGGACTGCCAATTGCAAGGTAGGCAGAGACCCCTTCCTACAGTTAGGGAACTCGAATAAGGTATTCTCGAAAACTGCAATGCAGGTGGGGAAAAAATTGCTCCAGGATGTGGTTAGAAATATGCTAAGATGATAAGACAGTGACGTACGAGGTTTGGAATTGACCCGTGCCTCTTAAATGTGGAAGACACTGTTTTATTTTTGTAATTTTAAATTGTATTGAGCAAGATCTCGTGGCATAATTTAAATTCCAGTTCTCTAAACATGCCGTATCTAGTTTCCCAACGTGCTGTGATCACTCACTACAAGCATGTGTAAATTAGGAGTTGTGCATCCCTCACGGGGTTATTATAAAGTTTTAATGCGCTGCTGTTTCCAAAATCGAAAGTTGAGTAGTTTTAATTTGAAGAGACAGTATAGTGTCATGGGAAATGCACTGGAATAAATCGGAACATTCAGGAAGTGAGTGCTGATTTTTCTATTTTTGCATTTGACACTGGATAAGAAATCAACTCTCTTCACTGTCTCTGTCTCTCCAGTGGAATTAAGACTTACTCTCCAAGGTACCAAAGCAAAGTTTGTAAGAGTTTTGCTGGCTCTGGAATCAGCTGGTTGATTTTTACTTCTGGCTCGCATACTTTCTACTTTTGTCTTTCACAGTTGCTCCACCTGTGATAAGAGGAATTTCTTGCCCTCCTCAGAGGTCTTATGTAGATTTAATGAATTGTTAAAAATAAATGAGTTTTTCTCAAAGGCAAAGCATATTGCCTGACATACTACAAACACTTGGTAAATATTACCAACACAGAAGCTCTCATGATTAATAAAATGTTGCGACATTTTTCATAATTCATGAAGTAACAGAACCAATGTGGTGTTTATATTCTGGATTGTAGCTGTCATATCAGAATATTCATTGCTAATACTAGTAACATTTAGTGTACTACATACGTGCTCAATTACATTGAGATATATTATTTTATGAAAGGAATGAAAAGAAGTAGACTGCTCTTTATACCAATGTTAACCCTGAAAAATTCTTGTGGTTCCTGGCCATACAAATTCATTTCTGGACCATTCCTGCATCTAATTATTCATTGAAATAGAGAAAGGAGTGTTAGTCTTCTATAAGACTTAATTCTTGCTCCGTAGTGTCTTGACCAACTTTATGAAGAGATATAGTCTGGCTTTTCAGAGGTAGGAACAGGATGGAAATGCTAAGTGAAATAAGCCAGTCAGAGAAGGACAAATAGCATTGATCTCACTAATCTGTGGAATCAAATGAACAAGATAAGCAGAACAGAATGACAAAGGTTAGAGGGTGGAAGGGGAACTGGATAAAGGAAGGTGAAGGGATTGGCTAAAGAATACAGGATATACATAGCCCATGGGCACAGACAATTGTGTGCTGAGGGCAGGGGGGAGGGGGCTCTGGGTGGAGGTGGGCAAAGGGAAGAGGACATATGCTATATTGTTAACAACAACAAAAAGACTTTGGGAAAAAAGAGTAATGTAGAATAGGAAAAAGAAAGTAACAAATAGGCCTTTATTTAAACTCTACCTGTCACATACTGTCAGTGATTTTAGGCAAATTTACCTCACTTCTGAGCCTCTGTTTTCTCATCTGTGGTAGTCATCATTCTAGCCAGGTTTGGTGTGGACTAGTATTACATACTGTTTACTCAGTTCCTGGCCAAAAAAAAAAAAAATATATATATATATATATATATGCATTCCCTTATATCTATATATAGGTTGCTATTGCATGTTCAGATTAAAATTCTGCCTTCCCAATTTAAGAAGGTGGCATCTTAGTGATGTAGTTCAACTCTATAATTTTATTGGTGGGAAAATTTAATACTCAAGGCATCAGATTGTATACTAGAATCTAGATTTCTGAATCTTGGGCCAGAGTTCTTTCTACCATTGAGCTCTTCCTTGTCCAGATTATTTTTGGGAGAATCAAAATCCACACTCTGTTGCCTCTCAGAACGTTGTAAGAGCATAAATTTGGCCCTAGCTGGCTTGGCTCAGAGGGTCAGTCTGGGGACTGAAGGGTCCCAGGTTCAATTCCAGTCAGGAGCACATGCCCAGGTTGCAGGCTTGATTCCCAGTAGGGAGCATGCGGGAGGCAGCCAATCAATGATTCTCTCTCATTAATGTCTCTTTCTCTCCTCCCTTCCTCTCTGAAATGAATGAATGAATGAATGAATGAAATATATATATGTGTGTGTATATATATGTATGTGTGTGTGTGTGTATATGTATATGTGTTTGATTTGAATCCTACCTCTATCATTCTTCATTCAATAATCAATATTGAGTACCTTCCACACAATGAACAGACATAACCTCTGCCGTCACAGAGCTAATGTTCTACTAGATTTAATTTTGAGCAAATTGCTTTACCCTTTAAGTTCCAAGATGATGCCTACTTCATAGAATCATATGGACGAATTTAATATTAAAAGAATGTAGTACATGGTACTGGGACATAGTGGACACTCAAATGTTAATTCTTTTGTCTTCTACTTTGAATGTATAACAAATATAATCAGTTACTGATATGGAAAGAATATAGTGGAGTATGCATTAAAATATCTATAATGATAAGGTAACTATACTAAGAGTTTTTGAAAATTTATAATTTGGGAGGCTGTAAACTTGCTATTTATATCTAAGAATGGAAATGTTGATGAAGAAATGTATGGGTGTAAAGAGTATAAAACTGTTAATTCTTTGACTGAAAATGGTGTTTCACAACTTTTTATAAAACTTACTAATAGCTGCAATTATGTATGGTTTTATATGATTTATATATATTACTATTTCAATACTCTTGGAAACTCTATGAAGTAGTTGCTGTTATTTCTTTTACTTTATAACTGAGGAAACTGAAGCAGAGAGGCCAAGTAGCTTGCCCAACGTCACAGACACTAAGTGTAGAGCTTGGATTCAGACCCTGGGCAGTCTGGTTTCAGTCCATGCTGTTAACCATATACCATATTGCCTCTAAAACAAACAAGAATTTTGAAGCATCACCTCAATATTCACATTTTTCTAAATAATTCCTTTTTTCTGTTCATTTATTCAGTGATACACTTATATATATTTACTGTTTTAAATAGCTGTCATGGATACACTGGTAGAAGATGATATCTGCATTCTAAATCATGAAAAAGCACACAGGAGAGAAACAGTGACTCCGGTCTCAATATATTCAGATGAGTCTGTTGCTTCACATTTTGCCCTTGTCACTGCATATGAAGACATCAAAAAACGACTCAAGGATTCAGAAAAAGAGAACTCTTTCCTAAAGAAAAGAATAAGGTTTTTGGAAGAAAAGGTAATTATTTATTACCTTCATTACGTTTTGTGACCCAAAGAACAATTGAAAATATTTAAAATATTACATGTAATAAATTTCCAAGGATAGCTCACTGCTAACTTCAAAACCCTGAGTATTGTACTGATAGCTAGCACTGTTTCACATACACTATACTGGGGAGATATTTATAGAATGGGATTTAGCAATTTGGAGGGATATATGCCAGATATTTTTCTTAACCTCTTTTTCAGATTGCCTTACCTTCTTAATTATCTAATTTTTACTCAGGATTTTAAAATCTGTGCAAAAGTTAGAGCCACTAAAGGAAATTAAGTGTCAGAGGAGGTAGCGCCTAGAACAGTGTTCTCATATGCTTAATAATGTCTTCACCAGGACTTATATTTTCTTTACCTCAACATTCTCTTTTGCTTTTGAACATACCTAACAATACTGCTTTTTAACTGATAAGTTTCATCTACTTACCTTTTTCCTGAAGGTAAACATTTATAAATGTTGTAAAATCAAGGTAGATGATTCAATTATGAATCATCAGTTATACTTAGCTTTGTGTATTAGGAAATTTTCCTCACTTATTTGTTTTTGAGTTTTAAAGTTTTAGCTTAATTTAGATCAGCATGTTCATATTTCACAAGCAGCAGCTTCAGTAAAAGGAGAAGGAAATGGGTTCCTTAGCAAACAAGGAAATGAATTATGGAGCTTGATAAAGTTTAATTCTTTTGGATGAATAAGAGGAGTCTTGTAAAAATTATTCATAACTTCTTTGTATTCACATGAATTTAATGGCGGTGAAATGAATTTGTGCATTTTGAGATAAAGTGAAATAAAACATTTTGGAGCTCATAGCTGTGTATGTTTTAAAGTTGAGAATAATACTGTGATTTGGTCTAGTTAACATTGGAAATATTTCTGTCCTTGGTGATCAGTAATCTATTAATTCTCATTCTGGAGTAATACAGAATTTAATGAACTAATCATTCCTTTCCTTGACACTTTTTGTGATAATGGAAAGTAAATACTATGACTTGGAAAACACCTAAAGACTACAAAAAAAAGATGTACTGTGTTTTAGTATGACAGATGAATATGCTATAAAACATACTGCAAAGTGTAAAATATTTTAATAAGTACAGCCAAACCTCAGTTCTCAAACATATCTCATCTTGAACAATTCGTTCTCAGCCCGACAACTCTTTCATGCTGATACCTGTATGATCAGTCACTCATCTCTCAGGCGACAAAGGAGAGAATGCGCTATTATGAGTCAGTTTACCACTAAACCTTACATTGTGACACCTCAGGAAATTGTGCTGTGAATATTTGCTGTTTTTGCTCTTATTGCTGCTTATTATGATTAAATTTTCATTTTTAGTGTACATTTCATTTCCTTTTTGTTAAATTTTCATGTCCTTTTCCTTTTTAAAGCATTTATAGTATTTATAAAGTAAACAGTACATTAGACATGTACTGTGTATAATAAAGATTAAAACAAAATAGGGGGCCATTTGGGCGTCTGGAAGAGATTCATTCAATTTACATAGGAGCCCAGGGTATGATTTGAAATCGCATGGCGCCGCCCACCCTCAAGTCACCGGTCCGGCCCTGCCTCACACCTCGGGCTCTGCAGCAGCCTCGGCCTCGGCAGCTGCCAGTCTGGCCCTGTCTCGCTCTCCAGGCCCCACGCCTCCCGAAAGTCCAGCCCTGCCTCCCTCTCTGGCCAGTGAAGCAGCCGCAACAGCTGCTGATCAGGCCCTCCCCCAGCACAGGCACTGGGAGGCCCCCAACACTGCAGGAGTAACCTCCTCCTGTCTGATCTCCCCATTGTGGCATCCCGGCTAATTAGCATATTTCATTCATACACACACCACACACACACACTGATGGGAGGGGGGATGATTCCTTTTTCAGTCAGCCTTCGGGAACAAATTGAGTTTGAGAACCGAGGTTCCACTGTAAAAGCACAAAATAGAATACTTTAATAATTATTCTGTACTTTTTTGCTTTCTTAATCAGTAAAGGTTAATTGTATGGAAGAGAAATGTTCAGATAATTACAGTCCAGACTTTATCCCTGTATTACAATGATTAAAGTAAGATGTGATGCCATGAGAAGACTAATTGTTTTATGTAGAACACCCTTTTAAACTTTCTCTTATTCTGTATCATTAGCTTACAGGCGCTTTATTAGATGAAGAAACAAGTTCTGTGGGGCGAGAACAAGTAAATAAGGCTTATCATGCATATCGAGAGGTTTGCATTGATAGAGATAATTTAAAGAGCAAATTGGATAAAATGGTAAGTTGGTTTGAAAAGAATGATAACTATATATTGCAAATGAGTTTTCTCATTCAAGATGTTAAAGTTAGATATGAAATATTTATTAAATAAAAATTTAAAAATAATATGCTCAAGGCAAAAATAAAAAGTATTAATCCTTAGCTGGTTTGGTTCAGTGGATAGAGCATTGACCTGTGGACTGAAGGGTCCGGGTTCACTTCTGGTCAAGGTTCAATCCCCAGTGGGGGATATGCAGGAGGCAGCCAAACAATGGTTCTCTCTCATCATTGATGTTTGTCTCTCCCTCTCTCTCTAAAATCAATAAAATATATTTTTTTAAGAAAGTATTAACAGTAATGTTTGCAACTTAATTCTATGCAAAGTATACACACACACACACACACACACACACACACACACACATACACACACACAAAAAGCCAGTGACCGGAATGCCAGAACAACTGCAACGACCAGTCGCTATGCGGCCAGTGAAACCTACCAATTGAGGTGGGGCCAACCAGCCAACCTTCTGCAGTCCCTCATCCCGCCCAGCCCCACCTCATTTCGGCCTTCCACCCCCATCAGGGGCAGGGCCGGCTGACCAACTGCCTATAGTCCTTTCCCTCTGGCCATCCCCGCCCCCGATGGGCCCCCACAACCCCGAAGGGCCCATACTACGATCATGTGCAGGGCTGGCTGGCCATCCATCTGTGGCCCCTCCCCCCAGTCGTCCCCACCCCTAATGGGTTCCCACCACCCCAACTCCCCCCCCCCACTCCAATCAGGGGCAGGGCCACCCAGCCAACCACCCATGGCCCCTCCCCCAGGCCGTTGGTCTCTGATTGGTGCCTCCATCTCATTTGGGGGAAGGGCCAGCTGGCCCACCACCCACAGCCCCTCCTGGATTGGCCTGTGGCCCCTCTCCCCAGCCAGCTCCACCTGATTCCCCCCCACCCCAATTTGGGCGGGCTGACTGGCCAACCTCCCGCCGTCTCCTCTTCACAGGCCCAGCCTCTATCTACCCCAATTGGGGCCAGGCTGGCCGGATCCCACCCGTGCACGAATTTGTGCACTGAGCCTCTAGTAGTATATATAGTGATGTTAGAACTTAAATACATCTAACACCACTCACTTATTTTGAAAAATCAGGACTTAGTAGAATTTGTATTTTTTTTAAAAAGGCGAGTGAATAATATTTCCCAAGTTAGAAAAAGAAAAAAAAGTGAAAAACAGTTCATTTTCCCATCTTGCTTTTAAAAGGCTAGAATCAGTTTTCAACATCTACCTGAAAATTAATATATAGTATCACCTGCAGATTTTATTGAATGTAATTTGGCATTTTCCCTGCTTAACTAGAATAAAGACAACTCTGAATCTTTGAAAGTATTGAATGAACAGCTGCAGTCAAAAGAAGTAGAACTCCTCCAGCTAAGAACAGAGGTGGAAACTCAGCAGGGTATGCCACTTACTTGTTATAAATGATTTTAACGGGATTAGTACATTTTTTCCATTCATTGTTATATCCATGATCACTTTATCTGTATGCTATGCTTTAACTTATTTAATTTTTAGGCTTATATTAATTTATTCTGTTTTCAACTCCTTTAACATTTCCTTAGACATAAATTGCACTATTTCTGGGGGAGAGAAGAAGGAAGTGTTTAATTCAGGGGTAGTTTGTGATAAAGTAGATGAAGAAAGGAGTAGAACCCAACAGCATTCTTGTCAAAGCCTCTTGCCCTCTGGTATGTCCTGGCTTTTCTTCCCACTAATCTTTTGTACACTGTTAGACATACTGTTGTGGGCTGGTTACAGTTACTTTTTAAAAATTTCTTAAGGTTATTAAAATGTGCAGATGAGCAATGAGGTGCTAGGGTGAAAAGTTAGGTCTGTGGGATATGAGTGTAGCATGTTTGCTTGAACATTCTAATGAAACAAGCTGAAAAGTAGGCTTCTGAGAGACCTTTTGAAAGGCGGTTGAGATGAGATCTCATGATAGTTTAGTGGGACTTTTTCTAGGTAGACTAAGGAACAAAGTCAGGATAAGTCAGTATTCAGTTGTATCACGGGGTCTACAGTGGAAAGTTTATGAATAAAATTGTTTTGACAGTGCTCTCAGTTTGTCAAACTTTATACTCTGAAAGGACTATGTGATTAGCAGAATAAGCCTCAGTTTACTCTAATTTTTTGTCACTGTCTTAACTTTGACTTATATACAGATTGTTGATCTGTCTATATTTTAGCATATGCTTGACTAGTATATATCTTGAAGTTCCATACTGACCAATTTGTACACTAACCTAAACAGAAAATCAGGGATAGGGGTGAACAATACATTCTAAAACAAGGCTTGCTAGATTTCTTATTCTAATTAGCATAGATTTTTGAAGTAATTACTGTTTTTAAAAAACTACTAACTTTCCAAATTTTATATTAGTTTTTCTATTATCTGCATTTTAGTAGCATAACTTTTTTGAATTGTAAATAGAAGTAAAAAAAATTGTGATGTCCCTCTTTTTTCTAGTGATAAGGAATTTAAATCCACCTTCATCAAACTGGGAGGTGGAAAAGTTGAGTTGTGACCTGAAGATCCATGGCTTGGAACAAGAATTAGAACTGATGAAGAAAGAATGTGACAATCTCAGAATAGAGCTACAGAAAGCCAAACAAACGGTACTACAGAGTTAAACTGAGAAATTCAGATTCTGTGTGCATGGTATGAATGACTTAACTAGGTTTAAAATCACAGTTAACAAATTCTAACTACTTAGAGTTAACATTCTCTGAAAAATTCACCTCTATCCTCACGTTTGTGCTAAAATCTAATATACTGTGTACTTTTAGCATAATCCCAGAATTATATAATTTTGTTGTATAAAAATTAAATTTTATAAAGCTTACTATTGATCAATTTATTAAAGCTATTCTTTCAAACTCCCTTTACTTCAATTTCCTTAAGTCATTTTTTCTCTGGTTTAAAGAGAACTCGGTTTTAAGTTTCCCTTTTGTTTTCCTTAATAATTTAATAAGTATAGACACCACAAGAGACAACTTGATTTTTAGAATTTTTAAAAAAGACTTTACAGAGACCACTCATTTTCAGAAGTCTTATTTAATTTGGGGGCAAGTTTAATTTTCAGCAAATAGCTGAGAATTCAAGAATTTGGGGCAGGGGTGGGGAGGGGGGAGTAAACCCAAAACAGCCAGCTTAGCTGCTTAATTGTGGTTAGCTTAAAGTCATCCACTAAAACACAGTTGCCTGTCTGTCGTCACCAAGAGTCTATTTACTAATACTTTACATTGGGTTCTAACAAGTTTAGATACATGTTTTCCAATATCATGGCAAATAGTGCCAAAGATAGAGAAGCAGGGTGGTGTGAGAGCAGTGCAGCAAATGCAAATTTTAAAAGTTATTACAAGAAATCTGAAAA
The DNA here is from genome assembly GCA_027563665.1 of Antrozous pallidus. Classification (NCBI taxonomy): domain Eukaryota; kingdom Metazoa; phylum Chordata; class Mammalia; order Chiroptera; family Vespertilionidae; genus Antrozous; species Antrozous pallidus. Next base: position 46,783,960 of record CM050524.1, on the reverse strand, counting down.
CTTAGTAGCCTGGATTCAGATAGCCTTTATATGCATCATATATTTCAAACTAAGGTACCCATTGGATAATTATTTCTCAGCTCAACCATTTTGCCCATCTGAGCGTTTCAGCACTATTGAGCAGCAGTGTCACCTACCTGAGGTGCCTCTGGGATGTCACTGAAAGAAGACTATTCCAATACTTCCTGACAGACAGTCAGGATGTGCCTGAATTCCACCTGTTCTTATATAGAGCTCATTACTATGGTGCATCTTTATCGAAGGTGGCCACTGGTTACGATTGAACCAGGAATCAAACGTAATATAGCATCCTGCCTTGGCCTTGACCAAATAAGTTCCTAAAAGAACTTGTCTTGGAGCCCCCAACCCTGATAAAGGGGAAACAGTACAAAAATTAGTCAACTTTTGTTTAAGCCAAAATGTTTTCTTTTTCCTATTTGACATCTCAAGTTGATTTTCCCAGCTTTGAACCTGTGACTATGTTCCACAATTCCTTCAAAGGCTTTTAGCTTCCTTTCCCACAAGCCCAGATGCCAGTAACCCTGAGAGCCTTCTCAAAAAGATGTACTTGCAACTAAAGATCTGCACCTTGAAGCTCTGAATTATAACTGTCAAAAGCTCAGAATGTATAATTATACATTCTACTTCAAATAATTTTATAGCTTTATACATAATAGATATTTCCTTATAGAGTAGGAAGCAGTACCATGGAATCATAAAAATTTGGCTCATAATTATATGTATGTGAGTTATAGTTCAGTTCTTATTACTCTTTTCCACTAGATGGTGCTAGGGTATAAATTTGCTTTTAGTTTAATTCATCTATCATAAATCACAGAAACAGACTTGAAGATAGAAGAAACTTTATCACTTCTTACTACTGATGAAACTGAATCTGAAAGACTAAGAAACTTTTAAGTCTAAGGTGAGATGGGTTGAATAATTTTTTTAAAAAAAGGTCCCCACCTTCATTGGTATTTATTTGGCAGGGAAAGGTAAGATATAAAGTTAAAAATGCTTACAACTAATATAAGAAAATACACCAGGAAAAAGGAAAAGTTTAAATGTTTAATTCATTAAGGGTTCCAGGTTGAAATCTTATCTTGACATTGTGGTATGTGTACTTTTAAATGTTATTTCAAAGGTGATTTTGGTTAGCATGAGAATCAAAAAGCAAGCCAAAGAGAAATATATATTCACATTAATAATCTTGCTTATATCTACTATAGCCATATTGATAAATATTTTTAAGATAGTACTTTCTGTGAAACATACACCACCTTCTGGAAAGTGATACAGTATGCTACGTGAACATAAGTGTTTTTTTGGTTTGTGCACTTAAATATTTAGTGAATTCATTTGATTAGTGTTTGGTATTAATGAGGTATCCAGGGTCAGTTCCACTATGGGCCTTTTAGACCAGTGGGGCCTGTTAGACCTCACGGACCACCAATGATCCGCGGACCTTCAGTTGGTGACTACTGTTGTACACTTTCGGTAGTCCCAATATTCCAACCCTTGTTACCAGTATAGTTGATACTTTGAGAAAAACAGCCACCATTGCCAAAGAAGTATAGGAAAATGGATCAGTAAAAATGGTGTAGATGTCTAAGGTACCTAATAATAGCCCATTTACAATGTACTATGGTGTATTGTAAGATCTGAGAAGTACCATCTAGTACAAGAAGCTGTTTTAACTTGAGCAATGTTTCTCAAGCCACGGGCCTGGCCCCTTTAAGGGAAATTCCCACATCATATAGCACCAGTTAGAAAACAGACCCGTCCTGCCTTTTAGAAAACTGGCAAACTAATGACTGGCCACAAACTGGATTTTTTAATATTAGAGACAATTCATTTGTGCTTAATGCTAGTTTACATTAAATTTTTCCAACCCAAACTGTCATATTTTAAAAATATATCGGGGTTTCCAGCCCTGGCTGGTTATGGTTCACTCAGTTGATTGGGCATGTGCCAAGAGGTTGCTGCTTCGATTCCTGGCCAAGGGCACAAGCCTGAATTGCTGGTTCCATCACCAATGGCAACTGATGTTACACTCTCACATCAATATTTTTCTTCCTCTCTCTCGCTTAAAAACGTCAATAAACTATTCTTTAAAAAATGAAGGTTTCAATTCTACATATAAGTTTAAGTATACATTAATTTAAATGTATATTTTTAATCAGTGATATAAAGAAACTAAAAGTGACCTGATCAGATTCCTTTATCTCCTATGGACAATTGGAAGGAAAAATGTCCAAGGTCATATGCTATGGACCTTTTGTGACTCTTGGGCCAGTTCTCTTTTCCCCTATCATGCTTCCCAAGATAACACCTTAAAAGTATTTTTAGTTGGTATTTTCTAAATAATCAGAGATCCAAAAATGCTTTAACTCCTGTAATAGAAAATATCTTAATATAAGTTCTTATACAGCTTTTTAATGTTCCACATTAAAACATTTAGATTATGTAAGTAAAAATACTAAAATTAAATTTTGTTCTCTCAGCTTATACTGGCCACTTCTGCCAAGTGAATTAGTACCCATGATAGTGGTTTTTGTTACAGATCCTTAAGTGAGGATGTACTGAAAACAAGCGTGTTAGAGTTGTCTTGAACATATCTACTTTTTAATATGTTATTTTTTTCTGTCATATCTATAATCTACACCACTAAAACTTAAAATATATCATGGATTTTATAGACTTATTTATGTGGAACGAGGAAGTTTCTGCTGATATTTTTTTGAAATAACCTGTTAAATGTTGGTACTTTTAAAAAATCAAAAAGTGAAATACCAATATAACTTCATTTTCTCATCGAATTCATTCACATATACCTTGAATGAGCATTACTTTGTTATTTGTTACCCTTTTTAGAATGTAGACTTCAGATTTCAGAAGTACATTTTGTAAGATTCCAAATTTTTATATGAGAGCATTTTCTAAAATCAAAGCATTAATGATGAAATAATTAGAATTGATTTTGAAATATTTTATATAGGTTTGGAAGTATTTTCATTAAATTGAATATCAAATCCAGTTTATGCTATAGAATCATAGACATATTCTACCCATCTGAAAGATGTCTGGTATTGAGAATAAATAGAATGTAACAACTTTTAAACTTTTTTAAAACAAATGACAGGATCCATCTCAGGAAGACAATCTGCAGAGCAGAGATCTCCAAAGACTAAGCATTTCAAGGTATGAACATTATTCAGCATTCAAATATAATACATATTTGACTACTACCATAGACTACTTTGTATATAGATAGTTATGTTTTTTTGTTTTGTTTTACTTAACCTTAAAAACGGATATTATTTGGGTACTGCATGTAATGTCTGATCACAATATATAAAACACATTTAACGGATGCTTAAATATGCTTGAACTTGAGTAGTAGGAAGGTATTGCCTTAAAAAAAAATTCTGAACATTCAATAATATTTTAGTTAGGATATTAGAGAGTTAATTGTGTAGAAGTGTTCTATAATAAATCCTAATTTATAAATAGAGAATTATGCATTTCTTACACAGTATCACTTATCTTAAGGATAAACTTGACAGCCTTAGTCTTTGATGTAACATGAATTCTAAGAGAAATATCTTCCTGGGATAAGAACAAATGTAGTCTGTTAGGTGTGCAATAAGCATATGTCTAAAAAAAAAAACAACTACATACATACTTTAAAAAATATGTTATGATTAAAAAATGCTAACCATCAGAGGTAAATGTATAGTGTCAATTAAGAAAACTGAGCTTTTTACACAATTTTACTTTGTAAGCAGGACATGTACCCCTTTTTGAGATGTAGATAAAAAAGTTTCATTAACAAGATTTAAAGTATAAAATATTATAGTGGGGTTAAATAAGGTTATGTTGACAGTATGCATATGTGGGTGTTTGATAAATGTATGGTGGTGATATGAAAAATGTTACCTCCCCCCCACCCCCCCCTAAAAAAAAAGCCAGTCAGTTACTAGACTGGATAACTAAAAGATGCTTTTGAGCAACAGCATGTTAGAGTGCAGTAAATTCTTTTTGGACCTGTTCCTCAAGTACAATACGGTCACCTAGTTGTCAGGTTAGCGTGAGAATGTGAGAAGTGCCCAGTGCTCAAACAACTTTTTTTGTTTGTTTCATCTGTTGTTTTTAGGGTTCTCACTTTGGATGTTTTAGTGTTGCATCTCAGTGTTTTAAGTAATTTTATAAGTTCTTTCTAGAAATCATATATATTACTAGGATTTTGCTTGCATGGCATTTAAAGCAAAATTTAACTTCAATCCCTGTTGGGTGGGGCATAGGGGGTCAGTGCTGCAGTATAATCTCAAAGATGCCTTGATAAGTGAAGATTAGTTGGAACTCTGCTAAAGATTTGTGGGTGACAACTTTCCTTTTCCAATCTCACTTAACTAGTATTTAAACATTTTATTTAAATAGATAAATTAAAAATAAATTTGTAACACCGTGAAGACTATAGCATTTTAGTGTTTACTGTAAAGTAACTGCCATTACTTTGTTATCCACAAGAGGGAGAGCTTGTTCTTAGTAATAATTTCAGATATTTATATCTGTAGTTTTCAATCCAGGTGACATTAAGGACAAAAGAAGAAGACAAGATAGATGTTTAGCTTTGTGACCTAAACGAAATTTAACATAGTTTACTAGTATAAGCAGTCTTTATTAAACTAAATTGGAAAATCTGTATCAGACATTGCTTTTAATACCTCTTTGATAATTCTCTTTGGTATGTTTAGCTATTTTGAATGTTTAAAAATATGTCTGATATTCAATATCCAAACACTGTCTTTGGATATTTGCTTCTCTACAAGTCAGGTACCTTCTCATGCCAATAAGGAAACACCACTTTTAAGCAGTATGATTCATGTTGTGGCTGTCTGCATGAATTATTAGCACACATACAGTGTTTATACTTACTGCTATGTAATGAGTAACTCTGGAAAGCACACCAAATGCCCAGGACTGCACCAAGGACCAACAACTTTCTTCACAATGAAGATAGGCTCCTATGTGAAATATTTATGTAGCACCATCTCAGATTTACTGGTGAAGTAGAGGTGATTAACTAATTTTTGTGACATAATTATTCACACCTCTCAAAACCTGCAAAAGGCCCTATGATTTAAAAATATGTATATATTATTGATTTCAGAGGTAAGGAAGAGGGTGAGGGAGAAACATGAATGATGAGAGAATCACTGACCGGCTGAACACCCCACCCTGGGGGCGAACCCGCAACCAGAGCAGATGACTTGACCGGGGATCAGACTGTGACCTCCTGGTTCATAAGTCAACGCTCAGCCATGAGCCACACTGGCTGGGCAGCCCGTGCTCTTTAATAGACTGCTGGTTAACAAGCGATGTTTACAGCAGACCAAACCTGTAGATTTCTCTCAGAGGCCGCAGGAAGTATTCCACTGCTACTCTTGAAAGCATTCTGAGTAGAATGGAATGTTTTGAGAAAAATATATATGCAACCTTAACATAATTCAAACTAATAGTTTTTTAATATATCTATTGCTTCTGTGATTACAATAGGACATTAGATTTAAGTATCAAGAGTAGTATTCCTTGAAATTTGTTTTAAAAGGTTTTCATTTAAAGCTAGACAACAATTAAAGCATGAAGTAACATGTCTGTCCAATTTGATTTCATTGCTCCTAAAATTACACTAACCTGTACAAAACAATAATGGTCATTTGAACACTATGGTAACAATAGTTCTTACTCTAATATTTCATGTATTCTAGTACAGCAAAGTAAGAATATATATTGTAGATTTTGATTTATTTAGTTAAAAAGAACCTAAAAAGGGAAAAAATCATGAATATCCAAATAATATCTAATTGAAGATGAAACAAAAAAATTAGGTTTAAAACAACAATTTGTCAGATAATTGAGGTTAAAAATGCTTTTAGTCATAAAAATGAGAGGCATTTGTGAAGTTTTTATTTCTGTTTTATATGATCCTCTCTCCCTAGTTTTTCCCCCGTACCAAGAAATCATCTGGCTTTTCATGTTTTATGCTGTCATGTCACATTGGTTTAGTACCAACAGTATGAGACAGCCCAGTCAAACAGAAAAGAATGGAATACGTGAAACCCAAGTTTTATTTTAATGGGGCTTCGGTATACATTCAGCAATTGATATGAGTATTTTAATTCACAGTGTCAAAACAGAATAATCATAAGACAAATATAAATTTAAAACCCATACATGAATATCACTTTAGTTTTGATCAGTTATAAATGAAGAACATATTCCTTACTATTAAATGTACTAACAATTGCACTGTAATCTATGGTAAAATCTCAATTCTGAGATAAGAACTATAGGAAACTCGGATTGGTTAGAATACTTTTTTTCATAATACTCTTTTTAGTATAGTTCAGTTAATTGCTAGAAATTAGGTCAGAGTTATTATTATGAATAAACTCTTTCACTTGTTATAATGCCCTAATTAAGTATCTTTCAATTATTTAATGAAGAAGTTTTAATTTACATCATCTCAAAACTAATTCAAGCATAAATGCAGATATGAGCATTTCTGTTTTAAAGTTACTCTCTTCTGTTCACGAAGAGAGTGACCATTAACTTTTTATACAACCTTTTATTTCAGTGATGACGTGCAAAATGTATACTGGGAGCTGAAGAGAGAAATGTCTAATTTACATCTGGTGACTCAAGTACAAGTTGAACTATTAAGAAAACTGAAAACCCCAAGTGCGATCAAGAAAGGCAAGTCAATGTTTGCCGGAAACCACTGATTCCAGCCAAAAGCTTGAAGAGCAACTAAGCTATCGTATCTTATCAAAATCTCATCAAATGAGTTTGATAAGCCAAAGTATACATAGTATGTTCACAGCCTACCCCGTCTCTGCTTTGGCTTCAGTCTCATACTGGTCAACTTCACACATAAAGGTGTTGCTGATGTGTTTTTTCTTTAGTACTGTATTCTTTCCCCTTGTGGCTTTTTTTCTCAGCCAAGTGTTGCTTATGTGTATAAGGCTGAGGTGTTAAGTTTGCTCTAGTTGACCTTTTACCACAACTACTTCATATATTTGAAAAAAAAAAAAAAGACAGCAAGACACCCAAAGCTATTTTTCATTACAGAGTATACCAAAGAGCTAGCTTTCAATTGTTATGAAAAAAGTAACTCTGATTCATTATTTGGTTTTCATTTTTTGTAGTTATTTTTTCTGTCCATAAAAGATAGGTTATTTAGAAGAGAGGCTAGATGCTTATCCCCTTCACCCAACCAAAAATTTTCATTGCTTTGCCTTTCATATTTTACCTGTGTTGCTGACTAAACTTTTAAAAGAGTTTTGTGTTAACTAGTAGTGGTTACTTTGCCAAAGCTATTTTTATACCTCAGAGAAAAATCAGTGCATTTATATCCTTTATTACATAATGTTTGTATTTCTGAGAAGTTGTGTGATAGAAATTTGAATGCTCTACAGTTTACTTGTTAAAGTAATGATACGGCTTTTTATAAAAAATAATCATTATCCAGTTTTAAACTGTTTATACTTCAGACTGTCCCTAGAGTGCAAAAAAAATTGTATTTTATAAATAGCTCTTCTGAGAAGTATACACTAGTGGGCGGAAATGTTGCATATTGTGAAGGAAAACTAAATTCAGAATTTGTTTCATTTTCTACAGTTAGTGACTTACGAATCAAAACAAAATAATATGGTGCTTTGGTGGGCCCTCACTTACTTTATGGTTTATTTTGTCTTTGAGTTTTCTAGTGGCCAGGGTTATATATAAGGAAATATAAGTTAAAGGTAGAAATAAGACTTCTCTTAAAAGGGACTCATACAGTAATTTTGCAATGACTTTTCAGTGTGGCTCTTTATTTATGTAATAAATATAATTTTCAAATAATAATAAAGGAGAAATGCTCTTTCCTATTTAGAAATGGTTCATTCTTGTGTCCTGAGCTGGTAATAAATTTTTAGTGCTTTGAACCATTAGTTTCCTAGGACATTTCATATAACTGGTAGGTTTGAGGCCACAACTCAATGCTCTGAGTAGACAGAGATGAGACTAGATTACCTTTTCCCTGACTACAATATCACCCTGTCCCAAAAGCTGAACAGTGTTATTTCCAATTCTCCCACACTCCTGTCTCCCCTCCCAAGTAAAAAGACAGCTTATTTTATAATGTGGCTCAATTGCTTTGTCCTAAAACTACATAGAGTCAAACTCAGTTGCAACTGGCATCCTTTTTGGCTTAGGATAAATGAACTTTCTGCCCTGGGAAGTGGAAGAGTAACAAAAGCTCATACTACCATTGTGTTGGCTGTGGCTAAAGAAGAGCTTCAGAGCAGTCTGTTTTCTAAGCCATTACATGTGTTTACTGAAGACATTTTTTGTTTTGTTTTTTCTTGGCCTATATTGTAACACTAGAACTTACATTATGTGTATTTCATAAGATACTGGATTATTTTATAGCTGTTACTTAAATTATTTTATTCATAAAAGCCTGAACACTTATTATTGAGGTCTCACTAATTCATAATATAATTTTCTGAAAAAACTTGCTTTTAGACCATCTATGGAAAAAAAAAGACTTTAATAAATAAAGGAATATGATATTTAATAATAAATACTGAAACTTAAGGAAAGCCTTCTTATTCTCTACTGAAATAAAGTCTGCAAGCCTTCTCTAGCCTCATTAAGAGCCCAGAATAGAATCTTTACTTGTATTTCAAAAATATTGGTTTCCCACTTTTTAAAATTTTAAATTCTTCACCTTTAATGGCAGGATTACTATGCTTTGTCCATTTTGCAAGTGAGAAAAGTGATACCTGGTTCAGTGCAATTCTCTAAGTTAGAAATATTCACTTCCAGTTATGAATTCAACCAATTAATGTTAATTTTATGATAAAAAATGCCATGACAACTGACATTTGGCCTGTGCTTTCTCTTCTAGCCTGCACCCCTGTAGGATTCATGGAAGACCTTGGGAAAGAAAGCACAAAACTGCACTTGACGAATTTCACTGCAACATACAAAAGACACCCCCCTCTCTCACCAAATGGCAAAACTCTTTGTCATACCACATCTTCCCCTTTACCAGGAGATGTAAAGATTTTATCAGAGAAAGCAATTCTCCAATCATGGACCGATAACGAGAGACCGATTCCTCATGACTGTTCAAACTTTCAGGAACACTACTCGTATGGCAGAAATTCTCTTGAAGACAATTCGTGGGTACTCCCAAGCCCTCCTAAATCAAGTGAAACAGCATTTGGGGAAACTAAAAATAAAACTTCGCCTTTACACATCCTGCCACCCCCACATAACTTGGATCAACGTAATCAAAACTGCCTTTATAAGAATTAATTCTGAAGAGATCTGTGACTTGGTCATGAGATTGCTATACCTCCTGCAAGTATTCTTGAGAAATTATTTAATGAACTGAAAGCAGGTTTTGATTAAACTTTTGCAAAATTCTTCAATGTACACATTTGCACATACTGTAATGTATTATGTAGTTGATTTTCCAGTATGAGAGCAACTCCAGCTTCACATTCTGGCTAAAAATCAGATATATACTAATAATAAATTAATAAACTTGAGGTGTTTCAAAAAGACAGTTCTGTCTTTGGTAATGTTTGTACATTTTGGCCTCACATAAAGAATGGAATTGAAAGTTGTTAGATATGGTTTTACAAAACGTGAAATGTCTAAATAGCTGTTCATTAAAAATAGAGGAGGCCATTAATATAAGAGAAAATTTATATAAGTTGCTTTGTAACATAAAAGAGCAAATGGCAATGTGAATAGTTGTTTCCTGTTGATAAATACATGAAAAATAGTGGAATAATAGTATGTAGGTTTTTCCATCTCTATATGCTATTGTGCTTCAAAGATTAAGATAATTTTTAATCTCAATGTTTTTGATAAAGTCTAGAATTGCAATTTGAATTTGAAGATTTGAAATAACCTGAGCATAGAAGCCAACTTTATTCCAGTACATCTCAAGTCCTAATTGAAAAGTGATGAAATAGTTGAAAGCTTATGTGGTGTGTGAATAACTATTATAATCCTATACATCAACCAGTTAGAAGTAGAGCATCTCAAAGGTTTCAATCTAATCTGGGTCCATAATGAAAATCTAAAGGTATAACTATATAAAGTAATTTTCTTCAAAGGGTCTACAGTATGCTCACTCATTATATAGAGCAGCTTATAAATTATTAGAAGTGTTACTTATTGAGTGGTCTTTAATTAACTGATTTAAGGATTTTAATTCTAGAAACCAAATTCTGTGCCATATTGATACAGTATAATTATAAAATGTCCTCAAACTTTTTTATTCTAAGTGGCCTATCATTTATAAACAAGGAAATAACAGGGATGGCTTCAAACGGAAACTTATTTAAATTCTTTCAGGGCTGCAGTATTAAGAATATTAGTAATAAAATGTATTACTTGATTTCATACATCCTTTGCCTGAGATAGTGTTTCATGTAGGAAATCTTTAGCCTTTTTAATAAACAGTTTCAAACATCCATCTTAAACTCAAAAGAATATCTCAGATCTTGTCTATATTATCTGAATAGCATACATACATAAACAATGTTCACTGTTCACCATATATTTTTGTCTTTCTATTATCTTACTCACTTATTCAGGCTTGTCTGTGATTAATGGAATTGGTGTCAGATGCTGGAATTTATTCTGACCAATGAACACAGCTGACTCAAGGGAGTAGAATCTCCTGCCAAGTAACAGAACAAAACACAATATGCATAAAACAAATACAAGACCCAGGCTCTAGCTGAAGGAAGCAACTACCTGTGTAATCTGAAAGCAGCAGAAACTATTTCTTATGTTGCTGCATAGGCTGTATATTACATCTAATCTCTAATGTAGCTGACTGGTTTGCCTTTTTAAAAACCAAGACCAGAAATTTTACTATGTAAAGAAAATAAGTCATATGAAATAATGGCTTGATTAATGTTTTGAACAATGCAAAGAAATTAATTAAAATTATTTTTATTTGAAGTGGAGGTGAAATTTGTCAGTTATATATTCCAAGGACTGGTACTAAATGTTTATTATTAATTTTAATTCATAAAACAGACATTTGTCTTGTTAAACTAACTTCTTTTGAGTGGAAAAAATGCTTTTCCATCTAAACAAAAGGGTAGCTATCAAAACAAAGTCAGTGGTTGATGTTCTTGGCAGTTTAAAGTGCTAAATAAATGTTGTGTAAGATTACTTAAGAAAGATTAACTACAAATTATTTGTACCCAGCCTTAAGTTTTTTTTAATATATACTTAAATTTTTAAATGTATACTTTATCATCTCTGTTTTAGGTCAGATTCAAAAAGAAATAAGAGAATGGCCCATCTGTAGCTTATAAACTTGCTCCAAAGGGCTTCCCTTGAAAATTTCTTAATCTTTAGATTTTTATAACAATATCCCAATTCTGTATATCCATACTAATGAAGAGAACATGTAGGTAACAACAAATAGCCACTCATTCCTTCCTCTTGATCCTCTATTGGCTAAAACAAAATTTATATTTTCTCTAAAAGAAAACTGAGGTTCTGTCAAAATGGAACCTAATTCATAAGCAGAGCAGAGACACCTATGTGAAACATAAGAAAACCAAAATAAGGGGAAATTCACACTTTAGAAAGAACTGAAGGACTGAATCATGTGAAAACAAAGGAATGATCATATCCAGACAGCCTACTTAGGGAAGGTAGATCTTAACAGGGTGGAAAATCTGGATTGTCACAACAAAATAACAGCAGAGGCACGAATGACCAAGCAAGACAAGAAATGAGGCAGACGTCTAGTGGTAGACGTAGGCTTGAGTATGCATAAACATGGATAGTCTAAAAGCTATGATAAATAGTTTTTTATATAATAAAGATGAACTTCTATAGCAAGTAGGGAGAAAGTAGCATCTATAAGTGATTTTCCATATAAAACTGAAGTTGGTCCCTCTGATTCTAATCAAAATTATAGCCACAAATTCTATATTTCACTGACTTTTTAAAGTAAATGTTCTGCTTTTTCTTTTTCTAATTAAAAATTAGTCCTGTGCTTTAGGAAATGCACCAATACAAAAGGCCAACCCTATGCTGTGTGACCTCTAGGTTTCTATGTTTGTTTTGCTTTTTTCTGCTCTAGTAATCTCCCTCCTTTTGATCTGTGGCCTGGGAAAATGTGGTTTCTTTGGGTTTTAAATAAGAGTAAAATAGTTCTTTGAGTGACTCACTCGAGAAAGTGTGGAACTTGAACTATGAGTTCCTCAGAGTCCTCTTTGCTATTTGATTTAAGTTCTTTAAAAATGTCAGATCTATTTCAGTGGGGTTGGAGACAAAGTTAAATCCTGTCCTTGTAGTCATTTCTATTTGGGATTTTAATAACTGTAAACATATATAAAATGTACTTACCTGGAAAGTGGTTGCAATGGCTGCAGTAAAGTTAATAGTTCATGGGGGGGGGGGGGGAGGGCAACTTTTAATATAAAAGCTCAACCTTGGACCATATTATTGCACTGGGACAGAAAAATTTTACATTAACTCCTGAAACCATTACTATGTTATAAAATGGTCATTTAGGTTTATAAAGACCTTTTTTAAAAAAGATTAAGGTATTTTCAGTAGCCAAATTAACAGGTTAAGGAGTATAGTGATATAGTTAGAAAAACTTCCATCAAAGATGTTTAAAATTAATTTTTACATACTTATCTACCATCTATATTTCCAAATAAGCCTTTAGTAATAATAATAACTAGCCATTAAAGAGCATTTACCAAGTCCAAGGCTCTATTCTATGGTACTTACACTACCCAATCCTCACAACAACCATATGAGACTTATTTCTAGTTGTATAGCTAATAAGTGGAGAATAAGGAAGGATCCTGTTTCAAAATCACTCTGCTGTACTTCTAGTTACTAACACCTTTGACAGTTGTCCATTCCTGTTTTCCTTTAGTTACTTCAGGCCCCATGATTAGCCTTCACTCTACATTGACAGAGAGTAAGATAAGATCTATGTGGAACCCTAAAAATTAGAACTAGAGTTGTGGAAAATTTTTTGAAAAATCCATAAAGACCAGGCAAATTATATCCCATTTCACTATTTAATTCAATCTCATTTAATAAACCTCTAACTTTAAATTTAAAAAAACTTTATTTCAGATACAATTAATATTTCCATAATTTAGAATAAGCAGACACACTTTCTTGAGTCCATTATTTTAGGTAGTTGTGATTTCCATGAATAGAGTTAGTATCATTTGAGTATTTGCCTACATGCTTGTTGGAAGCTTCTGTAGCCTTTTCTTGGTAGGAATTCCAGTTTTTCTGAATTCTTCCCTTTCCTTCAGGTATTCCATTTTACATTCTTCATAAAAGGCAGGATCAGTATAGCTATAAGAAAGAAATGAATATCTTTTAAAGTGAATCACTCTGCAAGTATTTAATATAGGCTTCCTTTAATAACATTCAGATAACTAGTTCATCAGGCATGAACATTAGAAGTAGATTTTATCAGCTGAAACTAAAATAAAATTGAAATTAAAATTTTTTCAAAAGAAGATTTTTAATAATGGTCATAAATTCACTGTAAATATTATTCCACCAAACTAATTAAAGACCAGAAAAATAAAAAGACCTAATGGTAATGACACTATCCCAAGATATAATGAGAAGCACACTGCCTATCCTCAGGGAGCCCATGGTGTTACAGAGCAGACAGGTAAAGAGTGAATTATAATTCAGTTTACAAAGTGCTGTGGCAGAGGTAAGGCCTGGTGCACCATGGAGAGAAGGGGGAGAATGAGGAAGGGGGAGATGTCAAAGGGAAATGCTTGAGCTGCAGTTTGAAGAACCACCAGAAATCCCTATAGAAGGCACACGTGCAAAGGCACAGAGATGAGGAAAAACTATGATGCATAAAGAACTGTAGGTAACTTGAAACCACTATGGCACAATAGGAGAAAGGGCCTGAGATGTAGCTAGAAAGGGCAAGGACCAAATCATGATGGTCCACTTATGCCATAGTAAGAAGTTAAAATCTATCCTGAAGAGACTGGGACACTATTAGCAGAGCAACTAAAAGGTCAGCTTTGTCTTAAATGAATCTGACAGCCAGCAGCACATAGTCTAAAAGGGGGCAACAAAGTTAGAAGCAGGATATCCAATAAATAAACTATTATAATGACCCAGACAAGAAATGATGAGGGCCTAGGCCAAAAGAGAAGCAGCTGTAATGAAAAGGATGAAATGGATCTGGGGGAGAGTTGGGAAATGAATCAATAGTAAATAACTGATTAGTGTTAGGAGACAAGAAAGATACTAGACAACTGTACTAGTATAATTCACAAAGACACATAATGCAAAGTAAAAGGAGCTGAGTTCAGCTTTCTGCCTGAGGAAAGAAGCACAGAAATGTCATAGTCAATAGGAAGTAACTGAATCTATGAGTGCAAACAGCTTTCTCAGATTTAGGAATGAAGAGAGAAATAGGGAAGCAAATTTAAGGAATGAGTTTGGGGAAGGGAGGCAAAGAAATAGCTAGAGATGTTAGGAAACAGGAAGCCAGATAGAAGGGCATTTTTTGAGATTTCCAGAGGTCAAATAAAAGAAAGGACTGAAAAGAGATTCAATTTGGCTACCATGAATCCACTAGAACCTTTAGGAAGAGCAGCTTCAATAGAGTGAGGACAGAAGTCAGATTACAGTTTATTGAATTCATGAAGACGAGACAGGCAGAAACAAAAGCACAAATAATACTTCAAGATGTCACTATGAAAAGATGAGAGAGCATACTGGTTACATCCATTTTATGAATGTCAATAGTAACTAAGAGCACTTTCTTACTCAAAGATGAAAAATACTATTTCTTCACTATAAACCCATCTATAATATATTCTATAGATCAACCTCTTAGTGAAAAGAAATTGGTTAAATCACATGAAAAACATGCTTTTCACAATGGAATACTGGGCTGCTATAAAAAAAAGAAGGAACTTTTACCATTTGCCACAGCATGGGTGAAACTGGAGAGCAATATGCTAAGCAAAATAAGCCAGTTGGAGAAAGATATGTATCACATGATCTCACTCATATGGGGATATAATGATCAACGTAAAATGATGAATAAAAATGGACCAAGAGACAAGGTGGCACTGAGCAGACCGTCCAACCTTGGGGAGAAGGCAGGGGAGAGGGGAGCTAAAGATCAACCAAAGGACTTGTATGCATGCATATCAGCATGACCAATGGACACAGACATTGGGGCAGTGAGGGCTTGCCCTCAAGGGTGGGAGTGGCAGGGAGAGGGGGTTAATAGGTGAAAAAAAGGGATATGTAATACTTTAAACAATAAAAAAAGAAAAACATGCTTTTGTTTACTGACCTCATGTATTTAATCAGATACAATGCTGACCTACATAACTTAAAGAGACATTTTCTAAATATGTTACTTTTTTTTTGAAGAATAATGTTTAACAAATTGAGATCTTAGACTCAGATAAAAATATGATGGATTGGGGGGGGGTACAGGATATATTACATTGAATGAATTCAATAACATATTCTTACCTACTACATATACTCCATACACAAACACACAGAAGCACAAACACTGAAATAACTACTTACTAAGAGGTTAGACATTCTTTTAATGCAGAATTTTCTTTCCGGCATTTTACTACCATAAGGATTCCAGACTCCTTGCAACATTTGGTAAAATCTGAAATAAAACATTTGGAAAGAAAAAAAATTTGTAATTATATCCACACAACTTCTGTCAGATATAATTTAACATCTATTTCCTAGACTGTGTTTGGCACACAGCACATGCTCTATCAAAGACATGTACAAGAATGAAAAGCAGAATAAGATAAGTGTCATTTACTTTGTGGAAATAAAGAAACTTGAAAGGAGGGAGAGAGGAAGACCTCTAAGATAGAGATGTAGAGAAATATGAGTTCTAACAGAGAAAAGCTTTTTCTAGAAGAAATGAGTAAGAAGAACAAAAGAGCTGTTTCCGACCAGCCATTGTGGCTCAGTGGTTGAGCTTCAGCCTATGAATGTCATGGTTCAATTCCCGTCAGGGCTAGATCCTCAGTGTGGGGGGGCAGGAGGCAGCTGATCAATGATTCTTGCACCTTACTATTGTTTCTACATATCTCCCTTTCCCTTCCTCTCTGAAATCAATAAAAAATATATCTAGAAATAAGTAAATAAAAGAGGAGTTGTTTCTAGACATGGGCTTTTGATGTCCAGTCTCTTCATAGGTCTTCTCTTGATGGTATAAAGGCACCCCCTTTTCTTGTTTTTTTTAATCCTCACCCAAGGATATGGTTTACTGATTTTTAAAGAGGAAGGGGGAGAGCAATCTTAAATTATATCATCCTCACAAAGAATTAACTAGGTAAAAAATTAACTTTTTCTGACTATCTTTTATAACATGTAATACATAGTTATCAAGATTTCCTTCTTTTCTTGAGTTATGTATTACACATTTAGTTACTAAGGAATATAATTTATAATTATTTTAAAGTAAGCAGGTAATTTCAGGAGACTCCATGAAAACACATAATGTCACAAAAATATTTTTTAAACCACAAGCAAACTGGAAATGATTGAGATTTGTTAAATGCGTAAAAACTCATTAGAGGGACTTTACTGGGACAAGAGCCTTACAACAGAGATATCAGTATGTACCTGCAGCATCACAGAATCCTTTGAAAGATATGTGGTAAGAATAGGAACAAAGGCAATTGTCCAGGTAATGACTTTAATGCAAAAATTTAGTGGGTCTAATCACATTAAATTATGGGTGGCATGTAATACTCCACTTCAAATATAGGATTAGCTTCTTTTAGCTCCTTGTTCACTAGTCTCAGCAGTCCCAATAACTACTCTCTGATTCCTGAACCTACTGAGATATCTTTTTTTATTCCAACTATAAAATGTTCTCCATCCTCTCTGTGAAAATGGTACCAGGCCAAATCAGACCAAGGGATCATTTTTTGTGCAATCTGACTAAGGACTTCTTACAACTCAAAAATACAAAGGAGACTTATAATCAGCTCATTAGCAGTAGAGACCATGGCTATCTAAAACTTTCACTCTGGAATGTCATTAGCATGCCTACACAAGTTAATTTTTCTACTTACAGAATAGTAAATCTACCTTTCTAGAAGCAAGACTTATCCCAAATAAAAATTAAGACATGAGCAATACTCAGAGGGAATATGTCCATCAAGTTAACCCCAAAGTGACTAAATCTGGCTAAGGGCTTCTTGAGGGGAAGTGCCATGATGACAGTGGTGATGAACCATGGGCTCATCTCCCTGCACGGCCTCCCCTTCCTGGAACCTCAGAGACCTACTCCAGACCAGTTCACTCAGTTAATGTCTATAAGAAAGACTCTGCCTAATGAAATTTTATAGTTCACCAATTCTAGTCCTTTTCTGGAAAACACAAACACAATGCTATTATCAAAAGTCCACTTTCAGAATTTAACAAACACAATATTTTTACACTGAGAAATTCACAATAGAATGAATGCTTAAGCATTCATTATTTTGAGACTTCTTTCCCTAATATAAATAGAAATGCACTGAGTCAGGAATTAATGCGAGATAGCATTTATATATTCTGATCACAATAAAGGCACATTCTATGTATTTTCACACTTGTCCAAATCTCTTCAGGAATAACTGTGACTGGCCTAAAGCCTCAAGCTGTTTGTAGGGTTTTTGTCACTTGTTTAGCAACAAGATTTTAATGAGGGTCTTTCTTTCATACCACATTAGCATACATTCATATAATAGTGATGTTGCTAATACTGCCAACTGATTTCTAAAATGGTATTCTGAAACAAATCCAATTAAAATTGCTTCTTTCAATATTATGTTAAATGTTAAAGAGCTCTAACACCTCTATATAATTTAATTACCATTAAACACTATACTAGTAAAAATAAAATTTCATTCACTTAAGTAAACCTTAAGGTAATGCAAGTGAATATCAATAAATAGTGAGGGTAGAGAGATTATTAAAAGTTATTCTAAACTTTAAAGTACTTAGAGATAGAATTCAAGACTTTCTTCTTTAAAAAATCAAGAACATGAGTACTTTTCTTTTGTAAACCCTCATGTCTCTGTAAACAAAACAAAACACAATACCATATAAGAAACTACTGGTAAAAAAATATGTTTTAGGTATAATAAAATTTAGGTCAAGTATATCTATGAAAAACAGAAAGTCTTCTCCTAACTTTAGTCTAAGGTAATGGGCAAAATAATCACACTGTAGTTATGTACAAGTAGCCTATATAATTTCCAGTTTCTCTAGGAAAATACCTTTGGGGGAATCTCTGTATAAAAGCAGTAAGAGAAAGAAATCATTTAGAATTGTTTTTAACTCATTTACTTTATGGAGCTTTTATTATATTTTAATATTTCAATAAACCCCAAACATTATTTGCAAAATAACTGAGTCATCCAGTTACAGCTAAAGTATTCAATGAGAGATGACACTCTGAAAACATACCAAATTAAAAGAAATAATCCCTAATGTCTCAACTATGACTAGAAACGACTCCATTTATATCTCTACTAACCTATAATTTTTAAAAAATCCTAAGCTTATAAATTTTTACAGAACCCCTTTAGACACAGCATTACTTGTAACTTTCTATTTCATTAGTACTTCTATTTCACTAATGAGTAAAATATTTATAAAGTACCTATTTTTCCGCTGTTTTATTATTAAAAAATATATAATTTAGAATTTTAACATACAAGCTACTATGTGTTATATTTCTGTAACTACACCATCATCTTAATGGTTTCACCTTAAAATCTAGAACTTCAATTTTATCTAAATGAAAAAGATTTATGGAGGTCTTGCTTATTAATTACATGTAGTAACAGGTTTTAAAAGCACCTTAAGTTCATAATGTATCATTAACTTTACAACTAGAAATCTTAAGCCTAAAACCATTTGCTTTTACAGAACTGGATAAGAACAAATACAGCTATACTTTTAAAATGGTATAAAAGATCTTTTGACCAGTTATTAAATCAGAAGAGGTTTTAAAAATGTAGAGCTGAAAATGATACAATTTGGGGAGGGATTAGGTAGGTGGCGACTTTTAGTAAGATTTTCCTCCAGACGAAGGTGTCTGGAGTATTACATCTGTAATATGAATTTAAGTCTAAAATTAATTCATCACAGGAAAAGCTATCTTTTAAGTAAAGACTTCTGTTGTGAGCAGTCTAATGCCAGATCCCTGAAGACCATGCCTAAGTGCTGTGCTGATCTCAGTAATCATCCTCCCTTCTGGAAGCTGTGAAGTAAAAAGTGCCTGAAGACAACAGGAGGTCACCCTCGGTTCTGAGCACACCAACCCCGAGTGCAGTAATGAAGGCCTGAGCCAAGACAGAGAGAGACCATGAAGACAATGAAGACAGTAGTTTGTCTTCCAAGGCCACCAAGCACATTATTCTGTATAACTGACATGAACAATATCATGAAGTTCTTGTGAAAGATTTTGTAAACAGTTCTAACTCTATTGTACATCTGTTTATGAAACATATATATATATATATATATATATATATATATATATATATATATATATATATATATAACAGGCTAATATGGTAAGTGTCCATCTGGGTAATGACATCACAAAGCAGGGCCCGGCTTCCACTCCCTAACGACTAGCCTTCTTGCAGTTTCTTCATCCCAGAACACGACTTGCTTATAGCCAGGAGGAAACATTTTACACTTTAACCAAATGTCTGAAGCGTTTTCCCACGCTTCATCTCATTTGATCCTCATAGAAGTCCTGGAGTAGGTAGATAGGAGACTCGGTGGAATCCTATTTTCTTTTCATTAGCCGGAAAACAGATTAGATAGCTTAGAAACTTGACTCAACTGAAAAGAAGTAAGAAATAATGAACCTTGAAAATGACTTCAGGTTTTCTCACTGTGCAGATTATAGTCAAACACTGCTGCAGGTAAATATTTTACCCTTTATTCATCCTCCAAGATCTACAATAATAATCTGCTTCATGCTGATTTTCACTGCTGTGTTGCTGACAATTATCTGAAAGAGATGCTGGGGCTCTTCACTAGGTTAGAAAAAGTTTAGCTAAATCAGAAAGCAGGTCTAATTATGAAAGTTTATGCTATATAAATAAAAGGCTAAGTTGACTCGTGCAGGTGCGATACATAGAAAGCTCTCGCTGGTGCCAATCACACATGTGTATTTTGATCTGTCATTTTCGATCATGAATTTAGTTAACACTTCTATTATAGAGAAAGGGCAAGTAGTGACATTAAAATATTTAATCTAATTAATTTCCTTTCAATGTGCACAAATTTGTACACTGGGCCAGTAGTTTAGTAATGAAACTGAAGATCTCTTTGCAAGCTTTGAGTCAATGATTGCAGTCATATTTGCCTTTTGAAAAAAAATTCAATGCAATTTGACTCCAGACAAAGCCAAGTATTATAAATAATTCCAGATTGAATGAGAAGCTAATTAGTACAAGTTTGATTTTGTTGAAAAGAAAGTGTATCAGTCGCCGAGACCGGTTTGGCTCAGTGGATAGAGCATCGGACTGCGGACTGAAGGGTCCCGGGTTCGATTCCGGTCGAGGGCATGTACCTTGGCTGCGGGCACATCCCCAGTGGGGGGTGTGCAAGAGGTGGCTGATCGATGTTTCTCTCTTATCGATGTTTCTGACTTTCTATCCCTCTCCCTTCTGCTCTGTAAAAAATCAATAAAATATAAAAAAAAAGAAAGTGTATCAGTGAATATTTGCCAGCAAACATTCTAACAAAAACAAAATTCCACAGACACAGTATGTTTCAAAAATAACTGATGCAGGACAAGCAACACCCAAAATATATCCTAGTTTACCAAACTCAAAGATAAAGAAAGACTTTTTCTAATATCCAAGCAAAAAAATGAAATCACATATGGCAGAGTGGTTGCAAGGTGAGACAAGAATGAAAATCAGGCTGGTCTCAGACTTCCCAGAGCAATATTCAATATACACTGATCCTTTTTAAGCCTATAAAAATACCTAATGAAAATAAAAATTAAGTATAATCATTTCATAAATTTGACCTGCTTAGCTAGTATTCAACAAATATCTAAATAATTAATTCATAATTCTGACTTCCTACTAGGCTTATGTCGATTTGACTCACCCGTCTATATATACTGAGTGACCAGATTATTATGATCACCTGACGTTTGTAGGCAAATCAGCCGTACACTGCATCGTATGGGATATGGAAACTAAAGGCCTGTTTGAACACCTTTGCTGTCTGCAGTTACCAAGATAAAACGTCTCCAATTTGCACAGGAACACAAGGATTGGACAGTCGAGCATTGGAAAAAAGTCATGTGGTCTGATGAATCACATTTCCAGTTGCATCATGCAGATGGCAGAGTGATAATTTCACGGAAACAGCATGAAAACATGCGTCCCACATGCATGAGTTCAACCCTTCAAGCTGGTGGGGGGCAGTGTTCTGGTTTGGGACATGTTTTTCTGGCATGATCTGGGCCCTTTAATTCGTGTGAAACAACATCTGAATAGCACAACATACCTAAGTGTCATTGGTGATCAAGTTCATCCTATTACGTTGATGGCGTATCCCAGTGGTCAGTAAACCGCAGCTCGCAAACCACATGCGGCTCTTTGGCCCCTTGAGTGTGGCTCTTCCACAAAATACCACATGCGGGTACACACATACAGTGTGAGCGAAACTTCGTGGTCCATGTACATAAGTCGGTTTTTGGCTCTCAGAAAAAAATTTCAATCATTGTACTGTTGATATTTGGCTCTATTGGATAATGAGTTTGACAACCAGTGGCATATCCAAATGGAGATGGCTTCTTCGAACAAGACAATGTGTCATGCCATGGTGCTCGTACTGTACAGGAGGGTTTCAAAAACATGAAGGAGACTTTACCTTGCTTAGGTGGCCCCACAATCACCAGATTTCAATCCAATTGAGCATTTGTGATGAAGTTAAAAGAGCCATCAGGCAGCTGGTTCTACAACCATCAAATCTCATAGAACTGGACAGTGCTATTCATCAGGCATGGTGTCAGATTCCTCGCTTCACCTTTCAATTTCTCGTGGAGTCAATGCCAAGAATCACCACACTATTGAAGGCAAAAGGTGGCCTAATGAAGTACTGATGGGGTGGTCCTAATAATCTGGGCACTCAGTGTATATAAAAGGCTAAGTGATCAGCCATACATACATATGTCCAACTGACTGACCGACCAGTACATATGACACACACTAGCAATTTAAAAATAAAAGCTGACTTGCACACATGTGGTACATATAAAGCTCTCACTAGCGCCAATCACCTGCGTGTGTTTCCATATGTTGTTGTCAATTGTGAATTTGGTTGACACTTCTATTATAGAGAAAGGACGAATAGCAATACTAAAATATTTTTTCTAATTAATTTCCTTTCAATATGCACGAATTCGTGCACCAGACCACTAGTATATTTATGAGTATGGTGTTGTTAATCTCTCCAATGGCATATACTGTTACCTAATTTCTTTGATACAGATATAAATTTTTACACTGCTCTTTATCATCATAATTTGAGTTTAGCTAGGGTTGTAGATAGAATTTACCCAAGATGTTTAAAAAATATATTAAATTTTGGGTTTTAATATAAATTAAGAGGTTTGAGGGGCTCAGATTCCTTATCTCCATTTATTAGAATATTAAGTTTAATGGGAATAAAATGTGATTCTTACAAGGAGCACTCAGTAGGCAGTACTTGGAACAAAGATGACTTCTCTTTATGGGAAACCAAAGGGCAATGCCACATCTATGTCGAGCGAGGTCTAAAACAATTCTTCACTCATGTCTCCAGTAGAAGAAATTGTCATTTCCAGGTGGTCTTTTTTTTTTCCCCAGTCTGCCATATAACTTCATGAATTTTTTTGCAAGATGTTAATAATAGCAGTAAGAACAAAGTGATAATGGCAACTAAAACATAATGAGTACTTTATTTGCATTATAGCTCATGTGAATTCTACAAAAAACACTATCAGTGAAGCACTATTATCAGCTTTATTTGCCACATGAGGAAACTGAGCTTTAAGTAGGGTATTTCCAAGATCACATACACTGTGCACAGACTGGCCTAGAATCAGGCCTTTTTAATTCCAGAAAAATACTTCTAACTACTTTCAAATCCCACTTACTCCTTTCCACAACAAGAACACAAGAAAATCTCCCCACCTAGCAAAATGTCTATGCCCACAGAATGAACTCAACCCAGGCCAGTTATTTCACATGAGGTCACAAAAGATACCTGGGAAGTGAATGGGGATGACTCCACACATCCGATCACTACCATAGGAAAAAAGAAGCTACAGCTCATTGCCTCCTAGCAATCATCTAAAATAGAATAATATCATCATCAAGCCTCACTGGTTCCACACCCATTTTCCAGAATTTCTATCAAATATATTTAAACTAGAGGCCCAGTGCAAGGATGGCCTGTGGACATACCCCAAGGGGGTCCCAGATTGTGAGAGGGTGCAGGCCAGGCCAAGGGACCCCACAGGTGCATGACTGGGGCTGGGGAGGGCCCACAGGACGTCTCCGGGGCATGTCCGGCTTGGGTCACCCAGTCCCTATAGGGGCCGATCAGGGCTGGACGGCAAGGGAGGAACTATGGGAGGTTGGCCGGCCAGGGACAGACCACGGAGGGCTCTCAGGTGTGTCCGGCCCATCTCACCCAGTCCCATCGGCCAGGCCCCAGCAGCAAGCTAACCTGCCAATCAGAGCATCTGCCCCCTGGTGATCAATGCATGTCATAGTTATCAGTCGAATGATCGCTTAGGCTTTTATAGAGAGAGATATTTAAAATAAGAATTTTACACATTAGAAATTGACTTCTCCAAGCAGAATATAATGAAATGCTGAATTTTATATATCAGATTGTAACTGCTAACAGAATTTAAAAGGTAGATATTAGCACAGGCTAGAATAGCTAAGAAAGCACCAAATCAATCATGTTTTAGAAACATGTAAAAGGTGTTTTAAGTCTCTTCCCCAAAGAACTCATGAGCATTATTAATATTGACAAAGGAGGAGGATTTAGAAGTGACAAAACAAGAAAAATATAAGTGAATGAGTCTGATTTATGCAAAGTTAAGAGACCTACTCATTAATAGGTATTGACCAAAGCAGCCAATAAACTGGCCCATTTCTGAACATATAATCTTCTGGGCTTCCTTGTTATCTCCTACTGGTTATCCACCCTCTCTCATCCCCTAACAACAAGTAGGATTACACAAATTTCGAATCAATGCTTTTAATAATGCAAGCAATAAACTAATCTACTGTACCTTTTCATTTTGCAAGTGGTTTTACAGCCTATTCTGGGGATGAGTATAGGGCAACAGTGACCATTAACCACCACTCATGGAGGATCCAGGAAAGGACCTCCCTCTGGACTTCTGGGGTTGAAATGGTTAGAGGATAAAGGACCTCAGAGGTCATTTAATCTAAACTCTTAATTCAAAAAGTCCTCCCTAATCCATCTCACTGTTTGAACACTTGTGGTGACAGAAAACTCCCTATGTCACAAGGTATCCAGTTGCAAAAAGTCTAATGCTACCTCCTCATCAAATAGCAAAAATAGATGATAGATAGATAGATAGATAGATAGATAGATAGATAGATAGATAGATAGATAGATAGAGACACACACACACTAGAGGCCCAGTGCATGAAATTCATGCACGGGGGTGGGAGATGTCCTTCAGCCCAGACTGCACCCTCCCCAACCTGGGACTCCTACCAGGATCGGGCCTAAATAGGCAGTCGGACATCCTTCTCACATGCAGGACTGCTAGCTCCAAACTGCTTGCCTGCTTGCCTGCCTGCCTTCCTGATTGCCCCTAACTGCTTCTTCCTGCAAGCCTGATCACCGCCTAACCACTACTCTGCCAGCCTAACTGATGTCTAACTGTTCCCCTGCCAGCTTGTTTGACCCCAACTTCCCTCCTCTGCCGGCCTGGTCCCTCCCAACTGCCCCCTGCTGCTGGCCTGATGGCCCACAACTGCCCTCTCTTGCAGGCCTGGAACCTCCCAACGCCCCTGGCCTGCTGGCCACCTTGTGTCCACATGGGGGCAGGATCTTTGACCACATGGGGGCAGCCCTCTTGTGTGTTGGAGTGGTGGTCAATCTGCATATTACTCTTTTATTAGATGGGATAGAGGCCTGGTGCATGGGTGGGAGTCAGCTGGTTTGCCCTGAAGAGTGTCCCAAATCAGGATGGGGGTTCCCTTGGGGCGTGGGGTGGCCTGGGCGAGCGGCCTGTGGTGGTATGCAGGCCGGCCACGCCCCTCAGTGACCTAAGTGGAGGCCCTGGGAACTGGGATTTATTTACGTTCTACAATTGAAGCTTTGTAGCCTGGAGCGGAGCCAAACCTTCTCCTCACTCTGCGGTGACAGCTATTTCTGTTTGGGTTTATTTAAATTCTATAATTAAAACTTTGTAGCCTAGAGTGGAGGCCTAGGCGCTAGGGCTGCAGAAGCTTGGCTTCTTCCATTGCTTGGGCAACTGTAGCCTCTGCTCTCTCCAGCTTCGTGGCTGCTGCCATTTCTGTTGGGATATATCTTCTATAATTGAAACTTTGTAGCATAGAATGGAGGCCTACACTGGCAAGGGCAGGCGGAAAGCTTGGCTTCATCCACTGCCGGGAAAACCCAAACCTCCCTCCTGCTCTCAGTGGCCACAGCCATCTTGGTTGGAGTTTATTTGCTCCTGATTGGCTGGTAGGTGTGGCTTGTGGGCATTGCTTGATCGGAAATATGTCAATTTGCATATTACTCTTTTATTAGATAGGATATCCTATCTAATAAAAGAGTAATATGCAGACTGACCATTACTCCAACACACAAGAGGGCTGCCCCCATGTGGTCAAAGATCCTGCCCCCATGTGGATAAAAGATGGCCACCACAAGGTGGCCAGCAGGGGAGACCCGTTGGGAAGCTCCTGGCCTGCAAGGGAAGCAGTTGTGGGTGCTCAGGCCAGCAGGGGAAGGCAGTTGTGAAGGACCAGGCCTCCAGGGGAGGGCAGTTAGGGGTGATCAAGCCCGCAGAGGAGGGCAGTTAGGGGTGACCAGGCCGCCAGAGGAGGGAAGTTAGGGGCAAACAGGCTGGCAGGATAGTGGTCAGGGGGTGATCAGGCTGGCAGGCAGAAGCGGTTATGGGCAATCAGGGAGGCAGGCAGGTGAGCAGTTTGGAGCCAGCAGTCCTGGATTGGGAGAAGGATGTCTGACTGCCTGTTTAGGCCCAATCCCAATATCCCTCGAGGGGTCCCAGATTGGAGAGGGTGTAGGCTGGGCTAAGGGACATCCCCCGACCCCCGTGCACGAATTTCGTGCACCGGGCCTCTAGTATATATAAATATATAAAGCAAGCCAGAGACCGGATCACCATAATGACCCAAATGGCTGGTCACTATGATGCCCACTGTGACCAGCAAACCAGGCCAATCAGGGGTGGGGCTGACCGGCCAACATCCTGCAGTCCCTCCCCCTAGCCGACTCTGCCCCCGATCAGCCTCTCCCACCCCAACTGAGAATAGAGCAGCCAGCCAACTCCCGTGTCTCCTTCCACGGTCTGGCCCCTCCCCCGTTTGGCCCCCCTATGCCAATAGGGGACAGGGCTGGCCAGCCAACCTCCTGCAATTCCTCCCCCTAGCTAACCCCACCCCCAATCAGTTTGCAGGCCCTCCTCGACTGGCTCCCCCAACTGCCCCCCCCACCCTGATCAGGGACAGGGACAGCCAGCTAACTGCCCACAGCCCCTTCCCATGGCTGCCCCTCCCAATTGGCACCCCCACTCTGTTAGGGGTAAGGCCAGCAGCTACTGCTTGCGGCCCCTCTCCCCAGCTGACCCACCCTCGATCAGCCCCCCTAGACCAATAGGGGGCAGGGCTGGCTGGACAACCTCCCACAACCCTTCCTTCTGACAGGCCGGACCTGATCCGCCCCAATTGGGACCGGGCCAGCCGAAACCAACCTGTACAAGAATTTGTGCACTGGGCCTCTAGTCTATATATATAAAAGCCTAAGTGGCTGAATGACCAGTAGCTGTGATGTGCACTGACCACCAGGAGGCAGACGCTGAATGCAGGAGCTGAACCCTGGTGGTCAGTGTGCTACCACAGCAGGAGCACCGCTCAGCTAACCAGCCAGCATCAGACACAGGGCTCATGGCTGGCTGCCACAGCACCAAGACCACAGTAGAGTGGCAGCAAGCCTACCAAGCAGCAGCGGTGGCAGGTGCAGTGGGCTGAGATGAGCAGAAGTAGCAGGCAGGAGCAACAGGTGGCATTGGACTGCCGGTTTTGGCCTGATCTCCGAAGGCTATACCGAGGAATCCCACTGGTGCACAAATCCATGCACTGAGCTGTGGAGGGTGCCCCCAGGCAAGACACCTTGAACATTCTTTAAATTCGTGCACGAGGGTCGGGGGATGTCCCTTAGCCCAGCCTACACCCTCTCCAGCTGAATCCAAGGCAACTGGCAACACCAAGTCTTGGAAAAACACATTCACCAACGAGGCTGAATATGTTATCAGCTTGGCCTTAACTTTGCCTCACGTGTCAGGGAGAGGACCTTGAAATGTAAATTCACCTAGCCCAGGGAATTGGGGAATGAATAGGGCCTGGGCCCACTGAAACTCCTTTGATCCTAATGTTGGAGAAAACCCTTTGTATTTTGGGGCTATAAAGTAAACATGACTTTGTGGGTCAGAGATGCTGTCTCTCCATCAGAGAGAACAGACGTCCCACCCGGCCCCAGCTTTTTATATTTCTATGTCTTCTCTTTTATTTCCTTTATTTCTTAATCCCCAGTTCCTCTATTCAGAAACTGGACCCAGTTTCTCTCTCCATGCTGGATGTGGAAAAGAGAGAAAAATCCCTATACTGAGCCTCTAGACAATATATATAAAAGGCTAATATGCTAAGTGTCCTTCCCTCATTCAGGTAATGACATCACATAGCAACACCAAGCTTTCTCTCCCTAGTAACTAGCCTACTTGCAATTTCTGCAGCCCAGAAATATGACTTGCTTTATAACAGTGATCAGCAATCTCATTAGTCAACAGAGCCAAATATCAACAATACAACGACTGAAATTTATTTTGAGAGCCCAAATTTTTTAAACTTAAACTTCTTCTAACACCACTTCTTCAAAATAGACTCGCCCAGGCCATGGTATTTTGTGGAAGAGCCACACTGTGGCTCACAAGCCACAACTTGCCGACCACTGCTTTTAACCAGGTGGGAACATTTTACACTTTAACCAAATGTCTGTGAACTATTTTCCCATGCCTCATCTCATTTGATCCTTATAGAAGTACTGGAGTAGCTAGATAGGAGACTTGGTGGAATCCTATTTAGAAAGCTTAGAAACTTGACCCAACTGAAAAGAAGAAATGGTGGACCTTGAAAATGACTTCAGGTTTTCTCACTGTGCAGACTGTAGTTAAACATTGCTGCAGGTAAATATTTAACCCTTCATTCTTCCTGTGTGATCTACAATAATAATCTGCTTCGTGTTGATATTCACTGCTGTGTTGCTGAAAATTACCTGAAAGAGAAGTTGGGGTGTTTCACTGGACTGGAAAATGTTTAGCTAAATTAGAAAGCAGGTCTAATTAAGCAAGTTTATTCTACACTGAGTGGCCAGATTATTATGATCTCTGAATGCATAATAATCTGGCCACTCAGTGTATATCCTATATAATAAAAGGCTAATATGCAAATTGTCCCCTCGACCAGGAGTTCAACCAGCAGGCAGGCTGGCCAACCGCCCATGTCTCCTCCTCCTGGACAGGCTGGTCAGACCCCACCCATGTATGAATTCATGCACCAGGCCTCTAACGCTAATATATATATATATACACACACACACACACACACACACACATATTATATACACACACATACATACACACTGAGTGGCTGGATTATTATACGTTCAGAGATCATAATAATCTAATAATCTGGCCACTCAGTGTATATATATAAAAGGCTAAGTTGACTGGTGCAGGTGCAATACACACAAATCTCTCGCTGGCACTAATTGCACAAGTGTGTTTTGATCTGTCATTGTCAATCGTGAAATTGGTTGACATTTCTATTACAGACAAAGGACAAATATCAATATTAAAATATTTTTTCTAATTAATTTCCTTTCAATGTGCACGAATTCATATACTAGGCCACTAGTAGGAAATAATATTCCCAGCTCTTTCCTTCTCCTGGTTCAGAGCCAGTGTGAACATTGTTCCCTTCTTTTACTAGATGTGGTTTCCAGACTACTGATAAAATCTAGGTTAACCTCCCCATAATCTGCTGGTTTGCTAATTTATATATTTAGCACCTTGCTTTGCTCCATACAGAATTTGAAGTAGCTTGGTAACTCCCTTAAAAATTAGCATTCATAAAGGTTTGGTAAGTTCTTGAAATTCAAACACAGTAGGCAGAAAGCCAAATATAAAAACAACAATGGCACCCTAGCTGGTTTGGGTCAGTGGATAAAGAACGTCAACCTATGGACTAAATGGTCCCGGGTTTGATTCTGGCTAAGGGCACATGCCCGGGTTGGGGGCTCCATCCCCAGTTGGGGGCATGCAGGAGGCAGCCAGTCAATGATTTTCATCATTGATGTTTCATTCTCTCCCTCTCCCTCCCTCTCTGAAATCAATAAAAATATATTTAAAAATATTGACAATGGCTACGTCTTTCCGAAACTATATATGTATTACAAATCACTTGTAGGGAATCATTAAGAGAATAACATGTCATCAGCCATTCCCCATCCTGTCTTCTCTTAGCTGAAGCAAAACAATATTTTTACGTAAGTAAAAAATAGCCTTTGACACCATTAAAAGCCACTTACCAGTTTTCTTTTTATCTAACACAACCACCCACAACCAAAGTACAAACAGTATACCACAGAATACTACACAGCCACTAAAAAAAGTATACAGATAAGGATGATCTCCAAAGACTTAAACAGGAAAAGCAAAATGCAAAAGAATCTATTAATAATATGTTGCCATTTCAGTTTAGAATATACAAATGTAAGTGTGTGTATGTGTGTATACATGTATCTAGAAAGATAGACTGATGTTTGTGTAAGCAGAAAATGGCTGTGGAAGATGTAAGAAACTGGTTGTCTCGGTGGAGGAAAAGAATTGAAGAGAACAAAAATTGAAGAAGCACATTTGTACTGTGTTTTGGTATGTGTGTTAAACTTACAAAATGTATATTATTTTTAAAGTAGTAGCTTTGGTCGAGGAGGTTTGGGGGAGTGGAGTCCAGATAAGAGGAGCTTTGGCTTTATGAATAAAGAAGTCATCTGCTTCCATTTTTTCCCTAAACAAGCTCTTTCCCCTAAATTGCTGATTAGCAACAAAAGAGAGGCAGGGAAAGAGAGGGAGAGAGAAGGAGAGGGAAAAAAGGAGAGGAGGAAGGGAGGGGGTAGGGGGGAGAGGGAGGAAGAGAAAGAGAGAAGGAAATCCCTCTACATCTCACTAAGAATACCCCACCCTACTCATCACACTCTAGGGCAGTGGTTCTCAACCTTTCTAATGCTGCAACCCTTTAATACAGTTCCTCATGTTGTGGTGACCCCCGACCATAACATTATTTTCGGTGCTACTTCATAGAACCGCTGCTGTAGAGCCTAAGACCATCGGAAAACACAGATATTTACATTACGATTCATTAACAGTAGCAAAATTACAGTTATGAAGTAGCAATGAAAATAATTTTATGGTTGGGGATCACCACAACATGAGGAACTGTATTAAAGGGTCGAGGCATTAGAAAGGTTGAGAACCACTGCTCTAGGGGTATTTCTGCATATATGGCTTAATTTCATTAAATGCTGATTGCTATAAAATACCAACATGGACATTTCTTTTCACAAAATATACAACTACAGAGATCCTGCTCTCTCCATTATACCCAGGCCAAGCGAAAAATACTCTTCCAAGATGAAATGATACCATAAAAATCACACTATTGGCTTTCTTTTCATTTAACATGATCACGCCAACTACCAAAACGAAAGAAATCTGACAAGGATAACATGGACTACCTTGCTAATAAGTCCAAATTCTCCGCTTTAAAGAGCAAAAAAGAGAATAAGAGGCATGTTATGCTAAATTTAATTAGACATTTAATAAGTGTAGTATCCCTAGTTAACAAGGGAAATCGATCCTTTCAGTTCTGGCTGCAGTTTATTTAAAGACTTTACAATTTTACTATTTAGAAGAAAGTCCTATGGAGGTGTCATCTCACCATTTATATTTTCACAGCACTTATGATATTGCTATCACACTCTTAAAAATAAATGAAAAGCCCATGCCACATTTCAGACCAATATAATGCTACAGACTCTATTTTTATTTCTGGAAATAAACACTAAAATAGTTCTATATTGCTCACTTTATTCTGACAATGTTTAACATTAAAAAAAATAAAACTAAGTTGTTTATTTTTTCAAGTCCCACATACACTTGGAAAACAGAAGTTTTAATCACTTGGTTTTAAAATTAAGCACCAGAAAATATATCATTGTAAAATTCTGACAACAACAGCATTTTATGACAAAATTATTATGCTTTTAATTTTGTATTACATTGTGATTTATTAGCTTGCTACTTTAGAGATTAGTATATGTATAGAACGAATTTAGTGGTGCAAATAATGAGACAAAGAAGGTAGAAGGATGAACATGAAAAGATCATTTTACATTGCAGTGCATGAGCTATTTGATAATTCCAACATAGTACAAAAGAAAGCCTCTCTCTAGATTGATCATGGTTCAGTTAACATCACTGAATATCTAATACCTCCAACTCAATTAATTCTCACTTGATTAAGATCAGACTGATATTCAAACTAAATCATCTCTCCAGTCAAGTAGAAATCAATATTTCTGATTTTACTTTTAAATTACAATAGAAAATAAAATGCACACATCTTCAATATGCCAAGAGTAGCTTTCCCATTCTAGTCTACCATAGCATGGATAACACAGTTGATTAAAGAATTATTCTAATTTGAGCACCAATATGTAGCAGAATCTGATTAATTTGAACACAGAGATGGAATAAAGTAATTAAATATATCTTATACAGGGCAAATAGAATATTGACATAAAATAAACTTGACTTCTTTAAAACAAACCTCACTATTTATCGGCTCAACTAGTTAGGAATGTAGTTTTATCAAGATTGATTACTCTGAGAAGAATATTGTTTCAGGCACAAATATTTATAAGGCAGGAATAGTTCTTTTTAACTCATATTCTTTCCATCACTGCCACCTCCAAAAAGCAGGCACATACCTAAAACAACCAAATTATTTCTATAGACTTTTTCAGAAAAAAGGAGGACATACGACCCACTCTTGCTGATCAGGGTAAAACGTGGTGAACCCTAAAATAACAAAATGCTTTCATATTTGTAACTCTTACTACTAAGGAGAACATGAAATAGATTTTCCTCCTTTCCTTCCTTAATTCCCTTCTAATTAAAGATGGAGAAGAGTAAAGCTAAATTATTTGTAGTATTGGTTGAGTAGTAAATATTATTTAATAACAAAGTTTTCAATTAGATAAAATTTTCAAATATATTTAAGAAAGCAAAATCACAGCTAAGTGTACTATTAAAATTGAAAATAATACAACTCAGAGTACTTAGTGTGTGTCCAACAGTGACCATTATATATAATGTATATATTATATGTAAAATACTTTATATATAAAGGTATAACGCATATAAAATATACAAAATACATATTTATCATATATGATTTTAAACCTCACAAAGTAGGTTACTACTATGCACTAAATAATTCATAAGTACTACTCAAATTTGCCTTTTCTGGTGTCTTAGATATACCACTTTACAAAAAGAATATGAGGAACCAAGAATTATGCAACTTAACTTGGAAATACAGATTTCCAAAATTTATATCTGATGAGAAACTGCCTAGAAGTTAGCTATAAACCATAGCTAAGGCATGAAAAACAAAATTTGCTAAAATATGTTACTGTCCAAGGATTTGTAACCTCTGAGGCTGGGGCCATCTGTGCAACTTGGAAAGTGGGCCATTTACATGTGAGACATAAAAGGATATTCTTTACTTGCATGAAAGACTCCATTCTATTTTTCTTGAACCATGCAGAAATCTTGATTTTATTTTCTTTCTTATGACTGAAGCATATCTTTAGAAAAATATTACTCTTATACATTATAAAGGGTGGGGCAAGAGTAGGTTATCGTTGTGAGTATGCAAATAGGTTTATTCTTGTGTTATTATTTATTAATTACTATATTATTTTCCATACAAACAACTTTAAACCTACTTTTGCCCCACCCTAAATATATAATATATTTCTCTAATGTGTACATTATAAATTTATACCTGCATATTATATAAATGACAGTGAAAGCAAAGACTAGCAACCAGTGTGCATGCCCCATGTTTGAAGGTGCAGCTGTTACTTTATTCCAGATCATTGTTTGCCTTGCAGAAATAGATTTATATATTTTTAAAGCTGGAATTTCTGTTTTATGTAAAATCTTACAATTTTAAATAGTTTAGCTAACTTTGTTTACTAAAACAACTGCACAGAGGAAAACCAAAATATGCACAATGGCTCTGAGCTGAAGGGTGATTCTGGTGTCATCAGCTTGAAAGGCTTTCTCAGACACTTCAACTCTGAGATAATTATGCACATTTGGTTATCCCATCAAAAATATCTATCACTCAACTTGTTAACTACTCAAGCAGAAGTCTCATAATAATTCTAAACAGCATTTTAGCCTAGAAGCAGAGGAATTAAATGGAGATGCTCCCATCTCTAACCTCCCAAACTCTAATTCCCCAGACCTCATAACTTTCCAGGGCCCTATGAGGCAGTCAGTCATGATGGATGTCGACATCCTTCAGGAACCTTAAACAGGGAATCAAATGGATCCTTGCCCTAACTGGTTTGGCTCAGTGGATAGAGCGTTGGCCTGCGGACTGAAAGATCACAGGTTCTATTCCAGTCAAGGTCATGTACCTTGGTTGCAGACACATCCCCAGTAGGAAGTGTGAAGAAGGCAGCTGATCGATGATTCTCTCTCATTGATATTTCTAACTCTCTATCCCTCTCTCTCCCTCTCTATAAATATTCAATAAAAAATATTTTTGAAAAATGGATCCTTAACTAAACGTTTCGATTTCCTTTGAGCCCACACTAAATATACAATTTATCAGTTGCTAAACCTTTCTTACCTCAAGAAGCACATCAGCCCTCACCCCCCTGTTGTCTGTGTCCATTGGTTAGGCTTATATGCATGCCTACAAGTCCTTTGGTTGATCTCTCCCCCTTAGTGGGGGTGGGGGGGGAACAATGGGGTGAAGGACACATTAATCAATAAAGAAAAAAATTTAAAAAAGAAGAAGCACATCAGGTAAGAAGAATGTTTTGTTTGAATAGATACTACTTTATAAAATAAAGGGATTTCTTTTTCTTCTCTATTAAATTATCAGATATTTAGTAAGCTAACAGTTTGCTGCTCTGAGATCTAAGCAGCAAAGCAATGACGCACTCAACATTAAATAATACAAAATAAAATAGCAATTATGGGAGCCCTTGTGTTGATTAGAGCATCGTTCTGTACACTAAAATGTGGGTTTCATCCCAATCCAGGCGAGTAGGAAAGGCAAACCATCAATGTCTCTCTCACATTGATGTTTCTCTCTCTCTCTCTCTCTCTCTCTCTCCCCCCCCCCAGACTGCAACTTCAACATGCAGTCTCTCTCAACAATTAAAATATATCCTTGTGTGAGGGTTAAATTAAAAAAAAAGCAATTATGAGAAAATGACAAGTATCACAAGGACATGGCAAAAAGAGACTGACTGCCTAAGGAGGTCACATGCAATCATTAAAATAAGAGACTGAAGGAGGAAGAGCTCACTACAGGCTACTAGAAAGGCAGCACAACTGCCTACATAAAACTCTTCTTACATTTGCAAAGATGGATGGAAGAAATCCAAGAAGTGTCAAACAACAATCTTTTCCTTTACCTACTACTCTATTAATCAGTCTATTAATCAACCTGTGAGTACAAATGATGACATCAATAATTATTTTAAATATTTCTAATAATTCTACATGGTCAGAATGCAGTCTAGTAGCTGTTAATTATATACATTCACAAAGCATCATGGCAAAGTCTAAGAGGTCAATATCATGGGGCCTGGTCTTAAGAAGCTACTTATCCTATCTAATGAAAGAGTAATATGGAAATTGACCATACTGCCAATCACAGCAAACCCACAGCCACACCCACCAACCAATCAGGAGCAGATTATGTAAATAAAACCCCAACCAAGATGGCTGTCGCCAATGAGAGCAGGAGGAAGGCTTGGGTTTCCTTGGCAATGGAGGAAACCAAGCTTTCTGCCTACCATTGCCAACCTAGGCCTCCACTCAATGCTACAAAGTTTCAATTATAAAAGTTACATAATCCGAACAGAAATGGCGGCAACCACGGAGCTGGAGAGAGCAGAGGCTTAGAGTTGTTAGGGCAAAGGAAGAAGCATAGCTTCTTCAGCCCTAGCGCGTAGGCCTCCACTCTAGGCTACGAAGTTTCAAACAGAAATGGCTGTCGCCATGGAGCGAGCAGAAGGCTTGGCTCCGCTCTAGGCTACAAAGTTTCAACTGTAGGACATAAATTAATCCCAGATCCCAGGGCCTCTGCTTGGGTCGCTGGGGGGCATGGCTGGCCTACAAACCACCACAGGTCCCTTGCCCAGGGCCACCCCACACCCCAAGGGAAACCCCACCTTGATCCAGAACACCCTTCAGGGCAAACCAGCCAGTCCCCACCCATGCACCAGGCCTCTATCCTATCTAATAAAAGAGTAGTATGCAGATTGACCATCACTGCAAAACACAAGAGGAATGCCCCTATGTGGTCAATGATCCTGCCGCCATGTGGACACAAGATGGCCACCACAAGATGGCCAGCAGGGTAGGACAGTGGGAGGTTCCAGGCCTGCAAGGGAGGGCAGTTGTGGGCCATTAGGCCAGCAGGGGAGAGCAATTGTGAAAAACCAAGACTGCAAGAGAGGGCAGCTGGGGACAATCAAGCCTGCAGGGGAGGGCAGGTAGGGGTGACCTGGCCGGCAGAGGAGGGAAGTAGGGGGCAAACAGGTTGGCAGGCGAGCAGTTTGGAACCAGCAGTCCTGGATTGTGAGAATGATGCCTGACTGCCTGTGTAGGCCTGATTCTACCAAGACCGGGCCTAAATGGGCAGTTGGACATTCCTCGAGGGGACCCAGATTGGAGAGGGTGCATGTTGAGGGACACCCCCCTACCCCTGTGCATGAATTTCGTGCACTGGGCCTCTAGTGTGCTTATAAGACACTTCACTTTTACTGTATGTTTTATTGCTAACTTGATTAAAATAACAAAAATTAATTGAAATATATTTAAAACATAAAAATTTTTTAAGGTTTTTTAATTTTCAATCATGACTGAAGAAAGTAGAAAAAGTGACTATCACAGTCTTATTTGTTAGATTCCACAAAGAATATTTTTAATTTTAAAACAGAATGTCAACAGGGTTGATTGAAATAAAGAGAAATAAATTAATGCTAAATTAATTACTAAGGAAGTTTTGTTTATAGAAATGAATAATTCAGTGTTTTACAAAGTAAATTCAAACAGCAGCTGCTTTGCTGACTTTAAGCTAAAAAAGAGCTTTCTCCAAATGTACAAACTTTAAAACTAGAGCATCATCATATTTTTTGTGGAAGAGAATTTATTTCCTAGGTCTCATGTTATTAGTATAAAATATCACAAAGTTACAATAATAATCAAGCAGCCAATTAGGAGTCTCATCACTGATTTTTCAAGGGAGGTATCTGTCACTTTCTAGTTAATTGAATATATGCATAATTCCTACCCTGTTAAGTCATAACAGCTGGGGGAAGAAATGAATTAAGATTTCTAACAATCTGTTCCCAACCCACTTGGTCCTGGATATTATTCGGATCTCAGAATGGATCTATGGCTGCCTTTTAACTCCACTGCAGTTCCATTTCTGTCTCCTTAATTACTTGCTCCCATGTATCAGGAAAGGGCCCTTCCTCCATCAGTACGAAATGAGCCCAAACTTAAAAAAACAAACACACTTGAGAGAAATTGCACATGTTGCAAATTAAGTTCATTTTCACTAAACAACTGATCTAGTTTTTGAAAGAATTGGTTTCTCATCACAGCAGCTAATAAACTTGAAAAACAAATGTTGTAAGTACTCGCAAATTAAATCTGAAATAAAACACTTCAAAAAAGCCACATAAGACAAAGGGAAAATGGGTTCTATTTAAAATTTTACATTTTAAAATTTTGTGGTTTATCTATTGCCTAATGTAAACTGAAGTCTGCAACTCTTTCGTGGATCACCTACTAATGGCACCTACTCCACCCAGCCTTAGCATTGATAGGGATCACCATTTTCATACCTCAGATCACCAGAGACATTGAGGGGAAAGACAGAACTGGATGAGATTAACAGGATGCAAAAATAATGAAATGACTGCATTTACCTTCTCACAAAATTCCTATTTCTATTAGAGACTTATAGGAAAGCACTAAAGGCAAAATTAGCATATACAGGTATAAAAGAAGACTGAGATTCAAAACAATCTTAGCAATATGAACAACCAAGGCAAAAAAAAAATTTCAAGGATAAATTTCTCAGGGATAAATGCAAATTTTTGCAATTAGGTTTTTAAAAAAATTTTCAAATTTTAGAACAGAATGACAGATGAAATCATATGTGATTCAACTATGTGAAACATGACAGAACACCTAAACCAATCTTAATGTCAGTGTCCCAATCACATGGCAAGAAGATCACAGCATCTCTGCACTCTCCTCTGGGGGCCACTTGTATGTTATAAATGGATCTTGACAAATGAGCAAGTTCCTACAGAAAGGTGATCAGGAGATTGAGAGGTCTAAAAACCACAATGAATATATACCATATTATGTATTAACCATATCTTGGAAATCTACTCAGTGTAGGTAGGCTTAAGTAAAACCCTCGAACACATTAAATGTAAGAATTTAGATTTGAGCTTAGGCAGTGGGGAATGGCACGAACAAAACTGCACACTGCAGAAAACTTTACCTAGCAACAACTTAAGGTAAAGTTAAGGAAGAAGAAGGAAAATAAATGTCTAGTTTAGGGAAGCTAGTGTATGTGCTAATAAAACAATTCAGGCAGCAGATTTTCTGGGGAAAAACTGAAGGATATTGCAGGCTCATAAACCTTTCCTCAATAAGCTAAACAAAAGGAGTCTAATAAGAAAAAAAAATTAGCCAACTACAAATACAATCTCATATCATAAATTTCAAAAAGTAATAGGGAAGAAAAAAGGATTCTAGCGAGGTTCAGCATGGCAAGGCTCCTAGTCCCAATTCCTTCCCATAGAACACGCTGGGGAAAGAAAATGAGTTTGGAGTTTAAAACCCTGAGAATTCCCAGTAATGGCACTTTTCATTCTTGAGAGAAGCAACTGAGGGCATAAATAAGAATCCCAGAGAAAAGTAAAAAATAAAAACAAAACCCCTTCAAATAAAAGCCTCTACACCCAACTTCAATTCAAAGAATAGGTACCTCAGCAGAGGCAGAAAAGCCACTTGGGTATGCATTTTTTAGGGTTCCATATTCCATACAGAGGATAAACCAAAAGTAACCTCACAGGAAAAGAGGAAACATCCTAGAGGCCATTTAACAAATGGCCAGTGTGTTCCTTCTCCCCCAACTTCCAGGCTTCAGAAAAGTACATAGAAGAACACACTTCAGCCCCCAAACTACAGCCCACCAAGGAGGACAATCACATCAGAAAAGGGTGACAGGAGTGTGTTAAAGAGAATTCACCTGCAATTTTTCAGAGATATAGCAGGACAACTCTGAAAACACACTCTAAGGAAAAGAAAATTCACCTCAAATGTCACATTATATAAGAACTTAATAAAGACATAAATATAAGAAAGCTCAACTTCAATAAATAGTTGATAGAACTGAGAAGAAAAGATAAAAATGGAAGTTGAAGACCAAAACAGATCCATTACAGTGCTAAGTAAATACATTAGAAATATATAGGAATAAAATAGACACAGCTATATGAGAGACTTTATAAGAATGACTTACAATAATCACAGTAGAGGAAATTAAAAAAAAAATAAAAAAAGGGCCGAAACAGGTTTGGCTCAGTGGATAGAGCCTCGGCCTGTGGACTGAAGGGTCCCAGGTTCGATTCCAGTCAGGGGCATGTACCTTGGTTGCGGGCACATCCCCAGTAGGGGGTGTGTAGCAGGCAGCTGATCGATGTTTCTAACTTTCTATCCACCTCCCTTCCTGTCTGTAAAAAATCAATAAAATATGTTATAAAAAAATAATGATAAAATTTTTAAAAAGGTTAATGCAAACCAAGGCAACTACTATGGCAGGCAGCTTCTAGGACAGCCTCAAATGATCCCAGCCTCCTGGTAGCCACACGCTTGGATAAGCCACTCCCTTTGCGTGTAAGGTGAGCCTAGAGAGTTCCTTTCAGTTCAAGAATATGAAAACGTGGATGGCACCTCACTGCCATGATTAGGTTACAGATGCTCTCTACTGCCTTCCCATTTTTCATGCTTTGATGAAGAAAACTGCCACATGTGGGAGAGACTCATCTGGTAAGAAATGGAGGGTGGCCTCTGGCTGACAGTCAGCAAGACCCTGAGACTGTCAATACCACATCCCATGGGACACTGAATGCTGCCAACAAGCACTGAGTGATCTTGGAAGCAGATCCTTCCCCAGTCGAGAGTTCAGATGAGACTCCAGATCCTGACCCAACACCTTAACTGAAGTCTTGTGAGAGACTAATGAAGTGTACTGAGCTTTGTCATATTGGATTCCTGACCCACTGAAATGGTAAGATAATAAATGTGTGCCGTTTGTTCACAGCCACTAAACTTTGGGGTCATTTGTTATGTAGCAAATAACAACAAGTGTTAATCCCATTTCAAAGTTCCAAAGATGACTGATACCTCTAAAGTAGAAAATTCAAAAAAAAAAAAAAAGAAGAAAATATTTTAAATGACAACTTAAGAAAAGTTGTGACATAAAGAACTGAATCTGCAAAGCAAAAGGACACAGTATGTTCCAGAAAGAACTGATGAAGAACAAGCAACACTCAAAATATATGCTAGTTAAGTTCCCAAACTGGAGGATAAAGTATTTTTCTAATATCCAAGCAGGAAAATCAAGTCACATATGGTAGAGTGGTTGCAAGGTAGGACAGAGATGGAAATCAGGCTGGTCTCAGAATTCCCAGATCAACATTCAGTGTCATAAAAATACTAAAGCAATATGTACAAAGTTCTGAAGAAAGGAAAATATGACCTGATAATTTCATACCCACCCTATATACACATACATATAGAAGGCAACAAGCAGTCATTTCCAAACATGATAGATTATCTAGGATTCTAGAACCCAAAGACTTTTCTTACATACTCTAGTTATTTGACAATAAATCTAGCCAATGAAGGAATGGATCAAAACAAGTAAATAGAGAAGATGTAATAAAAAATGAATTCATGGTTATAGAAAAAATACGTATTAAAAATCTTAACAATGTAAAAATACAACTTACAAAAACTGAGACCTGCCCTGACAGTTTGGTTCAGTGGATAGAGCGTCAGCCTGCAGACTGAAGGATCCTAGGTTCGATTCCAGTCAAGGGCATGTACCTTGGTTGCGGGCACATCCCCAGGAAGGGGTGTGCAAGAGGCAGCTGATTGATGTTTCTAACTCTCTATCCTTCTCCCTTCCTCTCTGTAAAAAAAATCAATAAACTATATATTTTTTAAATTTTTATTAAAAAAAAAACCTAGGACCTTAAGATAGGATGTAGAAAAAAAATAACAATAATCTCAAGGAAGGAATCAATTAATACTGTCCAAAATTAGAATCTGAAGAATATGTCCCTTATAGTATATAAATTAAGTATTTGTGATTTTTATTAAAAGAATGATGTTTTCTAAAAACCTAACAATAAAATTCAGGGGAAAGTAAATGAAAAAAGCCTGAAATGCAGTAGCAGTCTCACATATTGGAAAGATTACTGAACTGAAACTGCTTAACCACAACAGGTCCATTTAATATTAAGTTTCTGAGATCACTTATTTTCTCCTAAATAAAATTACTTCTTATAAGGAAATCCCTGTTTTCTATTGTATCAAGTACAGACTTCTTTGCTTGGCCTTCAAGGCGCACCGAAATATGACGCTAAACAGCAACTAGTTTTACACAATTAGACTAATCTGCTCACTGTTCTGTCCCACAAATACCTTACACTATATTCAGCTTTCATGTTTAAACTCCTACTTGGGATATCTTCTAAATAAATAGGTAATTTGTTTTTTTGTGTTTTTTTAAAATATATTTTATTAATTTTTTAGAGAGGAAAGGAGAGGGATAGAAAGTCAGAAACATCGAGGAAAGAGAAACATCAATCAGCTGTCTCTTGCACACCCCCTACTGGGGATGTGCCCACAATCAAGGTACATGCCCTTGACGGGAATCCAACCTGGGACCTTTCAGTCCGCAGGCCGAAGCTCTATCCACTGAGCCAAACCAGTTTTGGCAAAATAAGTAATTTAGATGCTACAAATTTAAAGGCTCTTTTTTTTTCACTTATCACTAAGATAAATAAACTGGTAATCAAATTACAAAATAAACAAATTTTTTAAAGGCTATCTAAATCTAATCTAGCTGAAAAGTCTATTTGCTGCATAAAATTCTTCCTAAAATCTTAGAATTTAATTAAAATATTATTTTAGATTCCCAGAGCAATCACAGAACTTTCTATATTAAAACTGAACTCTAAATTAATATTGCTTTGTAAACTGTATTAGTATTAACTTAAAAAAACTAAAATAGCCCTAATCGGTTTGGCTCAGTGGATAGAGTGTTGGCCTGCAGACTCAAGGATCCCAGGTTCAATTCCAGTCAAGAGCATGTACCTTGGTTGCAGGCACATCCCCAGTTGGAGGGTGTAGGATGCAACTAATAGATGTTTCTAACTCTCTATTCCTCTCTCTTCCTCTCTGTAAAAAAAATCAATAAAAATATTGTTTTAAAAACTAAAATAACAATTAAAAAATAGTAGGTCATATATATTTCATCATAAAAAAATTAAAAATGTTTAATTACAAAGAAAATGAAAGATATATCTGATTTGAAATATGTCCTTAAAGCTTTGATACATCATATTTTTAAAAGGTAATTTTATGTATACAGAATGCTATAGTTTACTAAGTATTTTAATGCTAATTTTTTATTTATTGCAAAAATTAATTTTATAAATAGAATCATCCACAAAAGAGTTGTAAGCACATTAAAAAAAACTAGAAACTATAAAAATGAAAATTATTGCCCAGCCAGTGTGGCTGGGTGGGTGAGTGTCAACTCAATAACAAGAAGTTGCCCCAGGGACTCTTTCCCCTCCCCATGTGGGAGTCTGTGCTTATTTCTCAATGAAAGGAAGGAAGGAAAGGAAAGGAAGAAAGGAAGGGAGGGAAGAAAGAAGGGAAGGTGGGAGGATAGGAGAGAGGAAAAGAAGTTGCCGGTTCTATTCCCAGTCAGGGCACATACCCGGGTTGTGAGCTTATACTTTAGTACAGGGCGTGTAGGAGGCAGCCGATCGATGATTGATGTTTCTCTCGCATCAATAATTCTATCTCTCCCTCTCCTTTCATCTCTAACGTCAATAAAAACATAAAAAAGAAAATTACTTTAAAAAACTATTATGTCAGTGAGAAACAATTTATGAAACTTCATTGATATATGATAGAAACCATCAAAGTCATCTTTAACAACACATAACTACATTTGCAAGTAAGCAGCTTTCTTATTTGTTTTCTTCTCAAC
This sequence comes from Antrozous pallidus, assembly GCA_027563665.1. Taxonomy (NCBI): domain Eukaryota; kingdom Metazoa; phylum Chordata; class Mammalia; order Chiroptera; family Vespertilionidae; genus Antrozous; species Antrozous pallidus. Next base: position 46,740,839 of record CM050524.1, on the reverse strand, counting down.
CATGATTAAAATGTTTACATTCTTTATTTGGATATTCTGACAGATTCAGAATGCCAAATGCAGGGCTAGGTTTCCCCCTTTATAATGATTACAAAGTCCAAAATTATTTTTAATTGGCTCCTTGAGTAATACCTAAAACTTTGTTAATAAAAACTTAACATCTAATGTTACATTTACAGTAATGAGAAAGAACAGAATTTCCATATATTTTTACAAGATGGAAAGTAGATGTTTTTATATATTTCAAAAGTATATAATTTTTATTAAAATAATTGATAACATTAGCTCATAATCCAAAATATATGCTGGTCTTTAAGATAAACAGGTAAAACTATATCATATGTTATCAATTTCAATTACAGTTGTTTCCAAAAATATTCTTTTGATAAAATAGAAGAGAAAAACATGTTTTCATGTTTCAGTTCATTTTGCAGAGGGAACTACCAGTATTAAAATCTTTTTAAATATACACTTAAAAAGATGACTCATGTCTCTGTACCTACCAGTGCTGTCCAACGGTACTTTTTGCCATGATGGAAATGGTCAATATCTGCATTATCCAATATTGTAGCCACAGAACACATGTGGCTATCAAGCATTTAAAAAGTGGCTACTCTGTGCATGTCTGCAGGCAGCCCAGGACCAAACCAGAGAGGATGGATCATGCATTGACACGATATGTCCACCATCTGGATACCATTGCTGACTTATACACATAATGAATTATTTGACACTGAAACTGGGACTCAGAAAAGTTGGACATTGAAACCGAGAATGAAACACTTTTTGTTCTTATACATTTATTTCTAGTATGCAGAGGCAAGATATTTTTGAAGAAAAGAAACAGGGGAGAGTGATTGATATAGAGGCAGGATGGCCTTGAACAGGCTGTCAAGCTACAGGGGGAGGCTTGGGTGGATGGGAGGCAGATGCGGGGGGAGATCAACGGAAGGACTTGTATGCATGCATATGAACATAACCAATGAATGAAAGACACTGGGGCGGGGAGGGGGGAAGCTGGGGATATGTGCTGGGGGGTGGGGGAGGCTGGGGGGAGGATAAGGGGGAGGGGGAAAGGAAAACATGTACTACTATTATACTGCAAAAAATCAATAAAAAATAATTTTAAAAAAAAAATAAAATAAAAAAAAATAAAAAGTGGCTACTGCTACTAAGAAATATTAAATGGCTAACATGACTAGTGCCTACTGTATAGGACAGCACAAATTTACATAATAGCCAACTTAATATTTTAATATATATCAAAATCCAATAGAAATTTTTGGATATTAAAATAATAGAAAAAATCTAAACTATAAAAGTAAAATAATTATAAATTATAGATAAAAAAGAGATTCTGAGAATGTTCATAGATATTTTTCCATACCATGAGAAAATAAGTAGAAAAGCTCAATATAACTATGGAGGCAATAAACAAATATATGTTTACATATAAAAGAAATAAAGCTTTATAGCATTCTTCAGAGGTAATAAAAGAGCATTATTAAAATACATATACAAATATTTTAAAATATATCAATAAATGTGAATTTTCATATTTGATATTAAAATGTACTCAAATATTCAAGACATTTAAATATCTGCACACAAAATAAACTCCATATTTGCCATTTACTCAAGTCCAAGTTAAAGTTTTCAATAACGAAAAAGAAAAAATTCCCTCTTCCCAAACACAGTCTAATGCTCTTACAAAGTATAGGACTTTGCACCACACAGATTCCAACAGGAATCACCTACACCTCAAGTGATTCAAAGCTGGGCACCATTTAGGACAACAGTCAATGTGTTTCAAAGTAGGAGAAGCATTCTCACTAATCCAGGCAAAAAAAGCCAATCAAAGATGCTAAACATAAAAGAAAAAAATTTCAAGATCACATCCTAGAAGCATAAAGATTTTTATTGTAGAACCTCTTCTCCGTCATTATAACTGGAGAGCACTTGATGCTCATCTCTCACACACAGGTTTGATCAGCGGTCCTCAATCCTTGCTGTACATCAGAATTATCTGACGTGTAACTCAGGCTCAGGCTCCCTTCCACAAAGAAAGGTCTGTACTGAATTTTGGCAGAAGAAGGGAGGGATCTAACATAAAAGAACTATACAGAGATGACACTGAGGAGACAAAATAGTACTAAAAAGAATTTATGGATTGGTCACCAAGTAATTCTTGAGACTATGTTGATAGTTTGATTATTCTGGCACAGGTACTCAGGCTTTAAAAACAAACCCCCAAAAGGATGTTTAATTAACCTGTATTAAGGTTACAAATGTGAGATAGTTAATAAATAGTCAAATCAGCTTGCTATTGACAAGTCACACTGTACCAGAAAATGAAAAATAGAGCTTCTCTATTCAGATCCACCTCTCCCAGAAAAGATCTCATTAAATTTCTTTGACATGTGCTGTGTTAAAACGGAACCCCTAGAGGGCAACTGAGCTTCAATTTTTACTTCATACTATACTTCAGTTCCTCAGTTCATAGACACCATGACCTATTTCCTTATATCTTGGAACTTTTGCTTCAAAACAAAAAGGGAATAAATGAAAACTGATATATCCCTCCCAAGGATGAAAAATATTAAGGAGTGTGTTCTTTAACATAAATAATTCAAAAATGGAGAATATGGCATATTCTTATAGGCGTATTCCTGAGTTACACACATAATAAATGAATAATTGAAAACACTCTCAGTGAGAACCATGTAGAAGATAGGAAAGACATACTTAACCAGTCTATTTAATATAAATGCTTTGCATAACTTTACATTTATTAAATGGCATGTTAAAATGAGTAAAAAGGGGAAGAACTCAAATCTCAATAACAATTAACCCTAGATAAGCTACCCAATATAACCCACTATAGGAAAACAATGTTCCTTCAAGGTAAAAAATATGAAGAGGCATCTAAGTTAACTCTAAACATGATGTACAAATGTTGATATTCAATTAGGCCCACTTAAAATACTTAAATAGCAAAAAAAAAAAAAAAGTTGTTACATCAATGTTAGCTAGACCACTAACCTATACAACTCCACAACATCATATTTAAATCAGCATTTATTTGGTGACACTCAAAAACTAAGCATATACAAGTCTAATATGTATATACCTCCAGAGTAACACAAGAGAATGAGCTGAGAATCTACCTGGGTGATATACAGGATTATTCTAATGAATTGATAATCTCATATTTGTAATACTATAATGTGTACTTGCTAACTGGAACAAAACTTTAACTGAATCCATAAAACAGTTTTTGAATGTAAATGTGTCACCACAGGAGGCCCCCCTTCCCAAAAGGACATGTCACCTGAGGCTCTGTATCTACTGTGCTCAGCACCAGAACCATCACCTTGGGGAGAGCAAAGAATACACTAATGTGCTGGTCAAAGACTTTCTCTGTCATAACTTTCTTCACTAAACTTGTAAACTAAGTATTCACATTACATCCTGTGGACTCAGGGATCAAAAACGATCACAAACCAATCTCTGCTGATGATTAGAATCTATATACGAAAGTTGACAACCCAAACAATACAATGATAGAACACAGAAGAGAAGGACTACTGAAGAGGAAGAGTTTGTGTGCCATGCATGAGGTTACTAATTTTCAGAACAGGAAAAGAGGAAAGGAAGTAGACATATAATTTATAGAACAAAAGGGTCAAGGTTTAAGACTATAAGAGCATACTTAAGTTCATTATTTCCTAACAGTTTGCTAAGAATCTCTGGCCCACTGGGAAAAAACTTAAAGGCTGGCATAGGTAATTTGGGGCTCAACTTCCAAGTTGAAAGTAAGGCAAATAAAGTTTTAGAAAATAGAAAACACATAAAAACTAAAAATAACACCAACAAAATAACCAAAAACTTAAGAGTTTATATGAAAAAGAGTACTCTGAGAATGAAGTATATAAGTTTATCATATACAAATTAAGTTATAAAACAAATAAGTCCTGGGACTGCAATGTTCATGACAGAGAATATCCTAATAAAAGAGTAATATGCAAATTGACCATATCTTCACTACACCTACAAGCCATGACCACAAGCCAATCAGAGTGAGTATGCAAATTTACCCAACCAAGATGGCAGTTAATTTGCATATCCACACGCACAAGATAGCATAGAATCCACGCACTGCAGAAGGGAGCAAAGCTACAGAGAAGCAAGCAAGCAAGCAGGGCGGGGGAGATAGGAACAAGCAAGGGAGTGAGTAGTAGAGAAGGGAGTGAGGTAGTAGAGAAGGGAGTAAGGCAGCAGAGAAGGGAGGGAACTTTGCTCAGGCCACAGGAAGTTCTATTCTTGCAGGAATCTTCCTGCAACGGGGTCTCTAGTAGTCAATAATATAATAACCTTGAATAGTGATAAAGGGTTTCTAGATTTATCATGGTGATCACTTCATCAACTATATAAATATCAAATCACTATGTTGTACACCTGAAACTAATATAAAAAAAGTATTGCCAACTCTACCTCAATTAAAATGTGTGTGTGTGTGTGGGTGTGTGTACAAATAACGCACTGGGGACAGGAGTAAAATCCATATGGCCTGTTACTGTGAGCTGCATTAAGGGATAATTTTGTGCCTTTGGCTAATCCCTTGTTTCTCAAACCTTAGTCGGATATTCAACTCACCTTGGGAGCTTATGGGAAAAAAAAAAATTATTTGTGGAAGGGAGCCTGAATTATGCATCAGATAAATCTGATGTATAGGAAGAATTGAGGATTGCTGATCTAACCTATGTGTGAGAGATGAACATCAAATGTACCCCAATTATAATGACAGAGAAGAGGTTCTACAATAAAAATATGATTTGAATTTCATCATCTGAATAAATATGTCCAGGGTAAGTGTGGAAGGAGAAGGTCATACAGAAGAAATCGCATGAATCCTTTATCACTGAGCATTGAGTAATTATGTCCACTCTAAAAATCATGGGGACTAACAAAACTAAAAAGTTTCTTAATAAATCAACCACATGTATGTTGAACATATGGTCTCCTGAGGCCAAAATATGAGAAAAACAGTTTCAATTTTTCATACTAGCGCATAAAAAAGTATGGTTACTCAAACCTTCTATATGACCAGAAATTCAACTTTTCAAAAGTTTAAAGTTTATGAGTTAGGTATAAAATAAATCTATGGGAGATATGCCAAGTACAGAATAGAATGCAACATATCTTAAACTTGAATATGTACCCAGTACTGGCGTAATTTAGGGTTTAATAACTGTCTAGCTCCCTTGAAAATGAATATGAAATTTCCAAATACGATCTTGACTCTTCTAGGATGGTCTAGAGTTCATTCTGTATATCTGAGTGATGAGAAAAGTAATCAAAGGCTGAAGCTGCATTAATCTGTACTGAGTTGGAACAGAATTGCTACTACTAATCATAAAGGCATCCTCCAGCACAATAAAGGGCTACTGTTAGAATGGAAATATCACCTGAGCTCAAGGACCCAATAGGCTTAGAAAGACAACTAAAAGTGAGACAATATGTTTTTCAAAGAAAACTGGATTTTAGTCATGTGTTTGATATTAACGCATGACTTGACTGGAGGCTAATAAATGAAGAACTTTGGGAAAGAAGACAGACTTTGGCAGGTACTTTGACAACTTCACTGTCTAGGGAGGTATAAGTGTGATGATGAACAACAGAAATACTTGGTAATAAAACATGGTGAAGTTCAGAAAGTCAAGAGGAAGCTAAACTTGTGTGTGATGACCTGGGAACCTTGAATAACGATAATGTGTCCTAGTAAGTCAAATTAAATAAGATTTTATCAAGGTTTGCTAGGAGAGATATTTAAAGTAAGTAATAATATGGATTCAGAGTTAAATCTGTGCTGTGGTTTTAAATTTGGACATCATGATAACCAGTTTTCGGGTTATGGTAAAGAATCAAAGAGATAAAAAGAATCATTGTAAACAAATTATTCATTAATGCCTTTTAAAGGTATACTGAGTACGGGTATTACATTAAAACTAGAGACCTGGTGCATGAAATTCGTACACTGGGGGTGGGGGCAGCAGGGAGGGAGCCCTTGAGGGATGTCTGACTGACAGCTTAGGGGAATATCCACCAGCTGTGTTTCGTGCTCTGGGAATATTCTCTCTCCCACTTATCTCTCCTTGCAGTCTGGGACCCCTCACTCCTTACTGCCCACCTGCTCACTGCTCCTTAGTGCTGCCGCGTCCTGCCATCGCTGATGCACTTGCCAGCTGTGAGCCCAGCTTCTGGCTGAGCGGCGCTCCCCCTGTGAGAGTGTACTGACCACCAGGGAGGCAGCTCCTGCATTGAGCATCTGTCCCCTGGTGGTCAGTGCATATCATAGCAACCAGCCATTCTGGTTGTTCCACTGTAAGGGTTGCTTAGGCTTTTATTACACAGATGCAAAGTAAAACTACTGGTGTTAATTGGAGAGTATGGGGAGGGAGACACACCCTGACACTGAACTTTCAGATTATGTAAACAGAAGCCAATTGCCATTTAAATTCAGTGAATAAACAATAAACTACTGTTTAATTATTTAGCCATTCTTAGACCAAAGAGGTTTTTCTTCAGCTTTGGAAACTGAAAATAAAATAAACTGTTAGATTTAAAAATCTGACAAATCCAGCTAATCAATTTCTTTGGAAAAGATAATCCTGTCTAATAAAAGGCTAATATGCAAATTGTCCCCTTGACCAGGAGTTCAACCGGGAGCTCAACCAGGGGGTAGGGCCAGCTGGCTAACCACCTGCAGCCCCGCCCCTGATTGTGCCCCCACCCCAACTGCCCATGGCCCCTCCCCACAGTCGGCCCCACCACTAATCAGCCCCCTCACCCCAATTGGGGTTGGGCTGGCCAGCCAACTGCCTGTGGCCCTTCCCCACAGCCAGCCCAGCACAATTAGGGTGGGCTGGCAGGACCCCACCCATGCATGAATTCGTGCCCTGGGTCTCTAGTGAATAATATATGCCTAGGGACACCTGTAAGAATGAAAGACTGTCACAGTTAACTATGTAGAAATGCTACACTGCAGTTAATGCTCATCCTCACGCAGCAGCATGACATTTCATAAATACCAGAGATCATGCCACTGCAGTTTGAGAAGAGTGTCCCTTCATGTCCGGCAAACAAACATCATTGCCTGTCAAGTTCATTACCAACAGCTTCTAGTTTTAAAAGAATGCCAACATTTAGAAATAAAAATAGTCCATTTGTTTCTTAGAGTACATAACATACTCTTTATATTTTTTAGAATACATACATAATACGTACTGTAACAGATATCATATTTGATAATTTTATATATTATCACAATACATCCAAACAGTATAAAGATATGTTACATCTCCACTTCAGTGTTGATGAACTGGTTACATAGCAAAAATATATGTGGTAATGACAGTATTCAAACAACAAATGAAATCTTCTGTAGGTTCAAGTAACATGGAGAGATTACTGTGCTCATTTCTAGCTTCCAATTGTTTTAATAATTTTTTGATAGTTTTCTGCATGCAAACCTCTGAAAGACTGTCCTAAGCATTCTTAATTTGATTTTCTTTTTTTGTCTATTCATGTATGTAGGGAATTTAGCAAAATGTAACATACTTCAGTTGTATCTGACAGATAGAAAAGGGTAGGCATTTCATCAAGCTTCTGTATCATTTAACTACTAGAGGGGGTGTCCCTCAGCCTAGCCTGCCCCTTCTCACAGTCCAGGAGCCCTCAAGGGCAGGAGGCGACCTGACAATTAGGGGAAGGCGACGCCCTATCACACCTCTGCTACTGTCACTGCTGTCAGCACAAGCCTTGGCCAGCCCTGGTTACCTGAGCCTCAGGCAGCCCTGGTGCCTGAGGGCCTGTGGGGACAGGGGAACTCCAAAGGCAGGTGCACGGAGTGGCCGGGCCCACCTGGGGGCAAGCCTGGCCTTGCCACATGCCTGCAGACCTAGTGGGGCTGAGGGGACTGGGCACTGCCACCTGTGGCTGTAGGCACTGCCATCTTTGAGGGCATGGCAGTCAATTAGCTTATCCCATCCTTACTGACTGTGGGCAATGCCATCTTTGAGGGCACTATAGTCAATTAGCATATTCCCTCCTTGTTGACTGTGGGCACCACCATCTTTGTGATGGTGTGAGGGTCAATTAGCACATTCCCTCTTTATTAGATAGCTCTTTGATGTTTCAGAAAAAAACAAATAATCCTTTCTTTCTTGTATTAAATACTAGGGACTCGGTGCACGAAATTCGTGCATGGGGGGGGGGATGGTCCCTCAACCCAACCTGCCCCCTCTCATATACTGGGAGCCATCAGGGGATGTCCAATTGATGGCTCACCTCCAGCCTGCCCAAGGCCTGCTCAGCTCAGCCCCAGCTACCTGCAACCACCTGGCCCCAGGGGCTGGGAGCTCACTGCCACTTCCACTCACAGCACCCAGGGGCCAGGCGCTCCCTGCCGCTGCCACGACCACTGCTGCTGCTGCCACCGCTTCCCCTCACAGTGCCCGGGGCCTGGGCGCTCGCTGCCACCGCCGTTTCATCTCCACCCTCGGGCATGGCACTCATGCCACTTGGCCCCCCTCTTGCTCCTGATTGGCTGGTAGCATAGCCAATCAGGAGCCAAGGTACAGTCAAATTTGCATGTTTCTCTTTTATTATATAGAAAGAACTAGAGGCCCGGTGCTCGAAATTCGTGCAGGGGGGCAGACTGTCCCATAGCCCAGCCTGCACACTCTCCAATCTGAGACCCCTTGAGGGATGTTCAATTGGCTATTTAGGCCCAATCCCAGTAGGACCGGACCTAAACCGGCAGTTGGACATCCCTCTCACAATCCAGGACTGCTGGCTCCCAATTGCTTGTCTGCCAGCCTTCCTAATTGTCCCTAACTGCTTCTGCCTACCAGCCTGATCACCCCCTAACCACTCCTCTGTGAACCTGATTGGCGCCTAACTGCTTCCCTGCCAGCCTGATTGGTGACTAACTGCCCTCCCCTGCAAGCCTGGGTTCCCCCACAACTGCCCTTCCCTGCAGGCCCTGTCACCCCCAACTTCCCTCCTCTGCTGACCTGGTCACCCTAACTGCCCTCCCCTACAGGCCTGGTCCCTCCCAGGCTGGCCATCTTGTGGTGGCCATCTTGTGTGTTGGAGGCAGGATCTTTGACCACATGGGGGCAACTCTTTGTGTGTTGGAGTGATGGTCAATCTGCAAATTACTCTATTATTAGATAGGACAGAGGCCTGATGCATGGGGGGGGGGGGGGAGAGCACCACCTGGTTTGCCGGATCAGGGTGGGAGTTCCCTTGGGGCATGGGGCAGCCTGGGCGAGGTGCCTATGGTGGTTTTCAGGCCAGCCACAACCCCTGGCCATCCAAGCGGAGGCCCTCATATCTGGGATTTATTTATCTTCTACAATTGAAACTTTGTAGCCTAGAGTGGAGCCAAGCCTTCTGCTCGCTCCATGGCGGCAGCCATTTCTGTTGGGTTTTATTTACCTTCTATAATTGAAACTTTGTAGCCTTAAGCAGAGGCCTGGGCCGGCCAAGGCAGGTGGAAAGCTTGGCTTCCTCCATCTCTGGGTGCAACTCAAGCCTCCTGCTCTCTCCAGCTCTGTGGCTGCTGCCATTTCTGTTGGGATTTATGTATCTTCTATAATTGAAACTTTGTAGCATGGAGTGGAGGCCTAGGCTGGCAAGGACAGACAGAAAGCTTGGCTTCCTCCATTGCCAGGGAAACCCAAGCCTGCTTCCTGCTCTCTGTGGCTGGCAGCCATCTTGGTTGGGTTTATTTGCATATTTTCTCCTGATTGGCTGGTAGGCGTGGCTGGTGAGAATGGATTTGTGGGTAGAGCAGAGGTATGGTCAATTTGCATATTATTCTTTTATTAGACAGGATAATTCCTTTATAACTAAGCCCCACCTATTGGTCAGAAGATAAAAAACATGGCAATAGAAGAAAATGATATAAAAGAAACATTAAAACAATGTAAAATGCCCAAAGGATGAAAGGTATTGGTAAGTAGGAGACTATAGCTAGGTTAAAGAAAGTTCTAGGCCATCCCTGATGACAATGTACTTTTTTGGTCTTGATCTGTCATCGCAAAAGGAAAAAAAGGTTCTTATTATTTTTAAAGCAAATGTCATTCTTCAACATAGAGATAATATCAGATGTCAACTATGCAATGCAAAAAAGCAAATAATGAGGATTTATTTTACAAAATACAGCAATTCAGTGACTCTCTTAATGGAGGCTCTATTTCCAGAAGTGAAATTTATAATTACTAAAATGCATAATTTACCAATATATATGACAAAAAATATTTTTAACATATTACTAACATAGAAATATAAATCATTAAGTTAGCAAAGTGTCAAAACACATGAGATCCATGACTGGTTTGGCTTAGTGGACAGAATGTCGGCCTGAGGACTGGGGGTTCCCAAGTTAAATTCCAGTCAGGGGCACATGCCCGGGTTTGGGACTCGATCCTGGTGTGGACCATGCAGTAGGCAGCTGATCGATGATTCTCTCTCATCATTGATGTTTTGATCTCTCTCTCCCTCTCTCTTCCTCTGTGAAAAGTCAAAATATTTAAATATGGAAAAAGTCACAGACTGGAAAGTAATCCCCAAAGGTCATCAACCACTTCCCTAAAGGCACAAGTTGTTAACTCCCAGATCCAAGAAAAAAAATAATTCCACCATTATGCTTGGTGGAAGGGGACTTCTGTTTTGGCTTTCAGGAGGGCGAGACTATAAAAATTCAATATAGAATTAAAATCATGTCATTGTAGATAAAAGTTAAATTTTACTGTAATAAATATTATTTGCTACTAAAGATAAATTTTATGTTTAAAGCATAAGGTGAAATGTGCAACTCAGACTGAATCAGTGATTAATGAAAAACAATAGTGTGTATATATATAGGTGTGTGTGGTGTGTGTGTGTGTGTGTGTGTGTGTATATATATATATATATATATATATATATATATACACATACATAAAATGAAGATATCATGGAAGCTGGTTAAATTTTATAATGAAGAGAAAACTAGTAAGTATATAGCAACCTGGCTGAAATTGATATTCATTAGGGTACTCTTCACATCAATAGGGAGCATTTGGACTCTGTGGTCTTTATCAGTGTCCCAGCTGGTAATGGTTGAAGGTTAATGCCTTACCCCATTCTGTTCAATTTTCTATCCTAATTAGCCCTCCAAATCTATAGCTGTGAGCACCAAGTGTCTGTGCTCAAAAGAAACTAATTAATGCTAGCAAATTAGATCAAGTCCAAAGATCCAACAGCCAAACTCTTAGTTAAATGCTCCTTGTTAATAGGAAGTGTAGCTGTCAATAACTGCTGTTGGTGACTATAATGAGGCATCTTGCTTTCATTGAAAGTGATTTCATTTCTCTTTGTCCCTCAAAAAGCTGTTCCATTCCCTTCACAAACCTAAGTTGCTGGCAGCCTGACCCAATTCTTATGATCAACTGGGCTGCAATGATATGAGAAAAAAAAAAATCAAACAGAAAAGCTTTCCTACATTATCAAGTTTCAGGCATTTAGCAGAAAGTCAGATCACCTATTAAAATTCCTATATCTTTAAGAACTATACAATGTGTAATGCTTTTCTATAAAACCCTGTAATTGTTTAATAAAGCAAAGGTGATAAATAATAAATAAATTATAATGGAAGTATCCTGATTCTAATTTGCATCTTGTTCAGTTTAAATGGAGCTGTTGCTCGGCCACTTAAGTAATACCAATGTATGTTCTTTCTTATTTCACAAGGTTAAACAGGAAGAATACTAAGAATTATCCCTTTATAAAGTAATCAATTTTAGATTCTAAAACACTGTTTTGGACCATATGGCCTAAAGAAAATCAATATATGATTATCTATAAAATTTCAATTGTTAAAAAATCAATTGTTATAACATGTCCTAATAATTACAAATGCGTTGAAATAACCCAAGTTTTAAGATGCTTTCAATCTTCAGAAGATTTTAAGTATGTTAATAAGAGAAACTAAACCATGTCAAATAGCCTAAACAACACAACTTTTAATGAAGAAGCAAAAATTAAACATGTTTGTCTGTTCCATTACAAAGTCGTAGTTGTGGAACACAAACAAATAAATAGTTTAAATTTATACTTTCCTACGTTTCAAAAACAAAGTTTCATCATCTATGAGTAAGAAAAGACAGTTCTAAAACCCAAAGCCACACAATCATTCTGTATTTTCATCTGAATCATGGGAGTAAAAGTTAATCTCACTCTAGATATCAAATTAATGTTACAAGACTGCATAAATACAACTCATATTTATAACTTTAGACCAGTTACTTATTAAAGTATATTTTCCTGGTAGTGAAAAGTTAACCCTAACACTGTAACTTTATTATCCATTTTTAAGTTGTAACCTCCCCACCTGAATCAGAATATAAATCCTACCTAATAAAAGAGTAATATGCAAATTGACTGTCACTCCAACACACAAGATGGCTGCCACCCTGTGGTCAAAGATGATTGCTCCTATGTTGACACAAGATGGCCTCCACAAGATGGCCAGGAGGGGAGGGCAGTTGAGAGGAACCAGGCCTGCAAGGTAGGGCAGTTGGGGGTGATCAAGCCTGCAGGGGAGGGCAATTAGGGGTGACCAAGCTGGCAGAGGAGGGAAGTTGGGAGTGACTGGGCCTGCCGGGAAGGGCATTTGGGGAGACCAGGCCTGCAGGGGAGGGCAGTTGGGGCAATAAGGCTGAGCAGTTAGGCACCCATTAGGCTGGCAGGGGAGTGGTTAGGGGGTGATCAGGTTGGCAGGCAGAAGCAGTTAGGGGCAATCAGGAAGGCAGGCAGGCAAACAGTCCTGGATTGTGAGAGAGATGTCCGACTGCCCGTTTAGGCCCATCCTACCAGGATCAGGCCTAAATGGTCAGTCAGACATCCCTCAACAGGTCCCAGATTGAAGAGGGTGCAGGATGGGCTGAGGGACACACGCCTCCATGTACGAATTTCGTACACCAGGCCTCTAGTGAATATATATATGCTAAATTTCTATGAGGCAAGTGAAGGATTATCTCTTGAGACTATCAGCATACCTACCAATGCCAGATGTGCATTGAACTCTGCCTGCAGGTGCCAATGGGTTAATTTTCCCTGACACATGGGGGAATGGGAGGGTGTAAAAGGAAAGTGCTCTGATTAAACAACTAATTCATAATGAAAGCAAGAGCAATACCTAGAATGACACTAATAAATTACTGGTAATTTACAAACAAATTTATTTATAAACTAGAGGCCTGGTGCACAAAATTCATGCACGGGTAGGATCCCTAGGCCTGGCGAGTGATCAGGGCCAATCGGGGCCTTCTGGTTGGCAGCTGGGGCCTTCCTTTCCCAGATGGGGTCTTCATTCTTTGCGCCCTGGTGGTCAGTGCACATCAGAATGAGCAATAGAACTCCTAGTCTGCCAGTCTACCTCCTGTGGGGTCACTTTGCATATTAGCCTTTTATATATGTAGACTAGAGGTCCAGTGCATGAATCTATGCACCAGTGGGGTCCCTCAGCCTGACCTGCATCCTCCAGAACCAGTCAGGGGATGTCAGAGACCTGGTGCACAAATTCAGCACGATCCCTACAGGCCAGGTTGAGGGACCCCACTGGTACATGAATCTGTGCACCAGGCCTCTAGTTTGCATATAAGATCTTTGGTTAATCTCTTCCTGCCCTCTTCCCTGCCAACTTCTCTCTGAGATTCATAAGTCTGCTCCATGTTTCCATGCCTGTGCATTGAGCTTCTGACCCCTGGTGGTCAGTGTGCATCATAGCTACCAGTTAAAGAGTCACTTAGGCTTTTATATATATAGATTACATATATATGGATTTTTTAAAATACATTTTATTGATTTTTCACAGAGAGGGAGAGGAATAGAAAGTCAGAAACATTGATGAGAGAGAAACATCGATCAGCTGTCTCTTGCACACCCCCTGCTGGGGATGTGCCCGCAGCCACGGTACATGCCCTTGACCGGAATCGAACCTGGGACCTTTCAGTCTGCAGGCCGACGCTCTATCCACTGAGCCAAACCGGCTTCGGCTATATATGGATTTTAATTTAAATCTAATTTATAGATGGAGTTAAACTGGAATATGTCCATATAAGTCATATAAGAAACACAAATGAGCATCATATAATGTCAGTTCTGAGGAACTATTCTTTTTTACTGCTCCCATCCATTAATCGTAAAAGTCATTCTCTAAGGAGAGACATCAGAGGAACTGAAATATTCCCAGCATCCAAAGTCCCAAAACTACAGTTGACACAGCCTGGCTTCCCTAGAGAAAGCTGTAGTGAAGTGGCAGCGCATCACTCTACTGGGGTCCATCAAAGAAGACTACCGGGGGAAATAATGAAGGGGAGCCAGGAAAATAGCCTATCTTAGCAAAAGTTTACGCGTTTCTTTTAGCTGGCCATTCCAAGAGGTAGATTATTTTTAAAAGACATTTTTACAGTAATACTGCCAACTGACTTTTTAATAATTTATAGCCTCATTTTTCACCTACCACTGGTTTACTTACATTTTTCACCATGTTACATATTAATCAACAATACATCTCTAGGTTTGTATAATATAGCAAGGTTGTATTAAAAATATTTTAAAACATTCTCTAAAGAAAGCATACATATGTGGGTGCGTAGTACATCCATTTTCAGGGATTGGGAATGTCTGGCCAGAGGGCCATATAAGGCCAGTGTAATCATTTGGTCTGGCCCTGCCAAGGCATTAGGGATGAGGTAATTAAATGTTTGACCAAATATAGCAAGCTAATTTTTATATCCATAATTTTGTATGGCCTGAGAATCTATAATAATAAAGGCATAATATGCTAATTAGGCCAGACGGTTGAATGTCCTTCTGGAAGACCTTCCGGATGAAGCCAGGGCTGTAAGGGAAGCCCAGGTCCCGGATGCCAGAGGGAAGCCAGTGCCGGTAGCCTGGGGAAGTAAGGCCTATTCTTTTTTCTTTTTGTTTTTCTAAACATATTTTTATTGATTTCAGAGAAGAAGAAAGAGGGAGAGACAGAAACATCAATGATGAGAATCATTGGTTGCCTTCTGCACACCCCCTACTGGGAATCAAGCCCACAATCCAGGCATGTACCCTTGACTGGAACTGAACCCTGAACCTGGCCACTGAGCAAAATTGGCTAGGGCAGGAAGGCTTACTCTTGCATGAATTTTGTGCATCGGGCCTCTAGTAAAGTTATAAATATTCAAATAGCCCTAGGCAGAAAGGGTTCCCTACCCCTGATTTATATAAATAACTTCTACTCAGAAACATTAAAAAAAAAAAAAAAACAGACTCATAATAAGTACTATGAAATACTGTTAAAAATTCAGCAATAGACAATGACACCAGAGAAAATAATCTTGAAATATATTCCTGTATGAATACGCTAACAAATGAAAACAGGTACACGTTTTATTTTATGTTTCTTCTTGCTCTATCAAAACTACCAGAGTGACTTGTTTCTCCAAAATACTCACACTAAGTCTCTATACATAACTATACTTCTGAGGGAAAAAGGCATTTTTTTACTAATAATTTGAGAGAATATTTTTAAATTGTAAATGAATTCAATATTATCTGGAAGTTCTGAAAGCTGAAACCCTGGTATCTCAGTGAAAGGGTGAGAAAGAATTCATACATATTAATTCATTGACTACTTGACTCTAAGGCTAAGGATTAAATTCAGATCATATTATAAAAAATGTATTTGATCTTTATATGAATATTTGAATATTACCTTGAACTTGTTCAGAACATCTTTCTCGGGCCTTTTCTCTCATTATTTTAGGGATCAAAACATCTTTTTCAACATGTCTGAGATGCTGCTCTGAAAAAAAAGGAGATATTTCTTTAATATAGGTAAGTCTCAAGTAAATCACCTGTATAGGGGGGAAATAAGCACTGTGGTTTACTTAAATAAAAGCCTATGCAAATGTTAAAAACTGCTTTATTACTTCATAAAATTGTGATTATTTCAATCACTAAAAATCATTCCAAGTAATATTTATATACAGCAGTAAAAAATGTAAGACATAGGCAACATCTTTCTAAAATTTCTGCAAACTATAACATATAACAAGATTTCATATAATCTTGTCAAAATTAAGTCATAGACTAAAAGATTATAATTTTTTAAATTAATATAATCCACAATAGGAGTTTTTATCAATACTAAGATCCAAGGATAGATAATGATGATGTTTATCGATAATGAGATACAAGATTAAGAGACACAAGAATAATGTATTTAGTAATAAGAGTGGTTTAAGAAAGCCAGAACTGGCAGAAGAAAAAGTGGAACTATTATGTACATTAAAAAAAAAAAAAAGCCTGTGAGATTTCTATGCATTTTAAACATAACTTCCACAATTAGATTAAAGTCGTAGACTGAGAATCTGCTACACAGTCCCCAGCTGCTCCTTAAATTCCTAGAGTCCTGAAAAACAAACGGAAAGTGTCCTGGCCAGGGATTTCAGATGGCTGGAGCATTGTTCATACACTGAAAGGTTGCCGGTTTAATTCCTGGTCAGGGCACATGCCTGGGTGGCAGGATTGATTCTGGTTTGGGGTCTGTGGGGGAGGCAACTGATAGGTATTTCTTTCACTTGCATGTTTATCTCTCTGTCTTCCCTCCTTGCTTTTTAAAATTCAATAAAATCATGTCCTAGGGTAAGGATTAAGAAGAAAATCCTATATAATAAAAGGCTAATATGCAAATTGACCAAATGGCAGAACTGATTGCTATGATGTGCACTGACCACCAGGAGGAGCGCTGCTCAGCCAGAAGCCTGGCTCCTGGCTGGCAAGCACAGTGGCAGTGGCAGGAGCCTCTCCTGCTTCTGCGGCAGTGCTAAGGATGTCTGACTGACTTCCTCGAGGGCTCCTGGACTTCGAGAGGGCGCAGGCTGGACTGAGGGGACCCTCCCTCCCAAGTGCACAAATTTAGTGCACTGAGCCTCTAGTCCTATCTAATAAGAGTAATATGCAAACTGACCATCACTCCAACACAAGATGGATGCCCCATATGGTCAAAGATGGCTGCCCTCATGTGAATACAAGATGGCCGCCACAAGATGGCCAGCAGTGGAGGGCAGTTGGGAGGGACCAGGCCTGCTAGGGAAGGTAGCTGGGGGCAACCAAGCCTTCAGGGGATGGCAGTTAGGGGTGACCAGGCCGGCAGAGGAGGGAAGTTGGGGGTGACTGGGCCTGCAGGAAATGGTAGTTGGAGATGACCTAGGCCTGCAGAAAAGAGCAGTTGGAGGGGGACCAGTCCTGCAGGGGAGGGCAGTTAGGGGTGACCAAGTCTGCAGGGGAGGGCAGTTAGGGGCAACCGGCCTTGCAGGGGAGCAGTTAGGCATCAATCAGGCTGGCAGGGAAGTGGTTAGGGGGTGATCAGGCTGGCAGGCAGAAGCAGTTAGGGGCAATCAGGAAGACAGGCAGGCGAGCAGTTGGTAGCCAGCAATCCTGGATTGTGAGAGGGACGTCTGACTGCCCATTTAGGTTCGATCCTACTGGGATTGGGCCTAAACAGGCAGTCAGACATCCCTCGAGGGGTCCCAGATTGGAGCAGGTGCAGGCTAGGCTGAGGAACACACATGCCCCCATGCACAAATTCCATGCACCAGGCTTCTAAGAAATAAATAAAAACAAAGGGAAAGTGTCCTCAGGGAATTAAAAATGATGAATCTCTAAAAGACAAAAGGCAGATGAGATCAAATTCCAGAAAGTAGTTTTTCCCCAGGACAAGTGGGTGTTGCTCCATGTTCAGAAGCAGCAAAAATAAGGAGCAAAATTCTTCCACTGAGGAAACTAAAGCTTGATTGGTTGAAATACATAAGTAGGAGCCAAGTGAGTCACATCGCTGCTGCTTTCAGACCATGGATCAAAGAGGTGAATAACGGGTAATTATCCCCAAAAGTTCATCAGGAAGTTTCTTAGTATCTCATAACCCCTAAGACAATCAGAAATCCCTAAACTGTTCCTGGTAATATGTGGTGACCAACAAAATCTAAATGCAGGTAGCTTTGTTTGCATATCAAAAAGCAAATAAAAACAAAACAACCAAGAATCACCTTAATTTGATGAAGGATAACACCTGTAATTAATCAAGAAGTAAGCAACTCCTAAGAGAGTTCAAAGAATAAGGAAAATCCTATTTTAAAATTCGTATGATAAATATACTGAAGCAAATAAAAAGACACGAGTCCTCGGACAGAAATGGACTATAAATTACTTACATGCACTTAGATGAAATCTCTGAAACTCAAAAATCCTAAAAGCTTCAAAAGGGAAAATACATTTCCCACCCAAAGGAATGAGAATCAGATTACATCACATTTCCCTGGCAAGACCTGGATGCAATAATGAAGAAGTAACTTCAAAGTTCTAAGTCAGATTACTTTACATCCAAGAATTATAGAGCCAATTATGAGTGAAGTTAAACATATTTTCAGATATGTAGAGTCTGAAGTTAACCTCCTTCAAACTCTACTGAAAAAGAATGTATCCCTACACATGTGTGACAAGCCATGAATGGATCTCAGTGATGTAAAAACACTGGATAGGGATCCAAAAGACCAGGAATTCGAAAGGTGAAGCAGAATAGACTCTTCTCTGCTTCACAGAGTCTGAGGCCTCATCTCAGTAGACTCACATGACAGGTGCTGATTTCAATAGCTGCAGAAGCTGGGGCTAGAGGATTTATTCCAAGATGCCTTCTTTCTTCACTATGTATGACAACTGGGCTGGCATGGCTGAAGGATGGGCTTGTTGAGGATTGTAAGCCAGAGCACCTATGCATGGCCACTCCATTTGGTTTGGCTTCCCACACAGGGCAGGTAGGTTATGTATGAGAGGGGAAATCTGAGAAAAATGGCTAGAGAGTAAGTCTTCTAAGATAACCCAGTGAAAGCAGTATGGCCTTTTCTGACCATGTCATGGAAGCCATGCAGCATCTTTTTAGCTACACTGTATTGATTTAAAATCACTAAGGGCAGCTTATATGCTCAAGTGGGGGGAATTAAGACTCCATTCTTTGTGGCAAGACCACATCACAGAGAACATGAGGGATGGAAGATAATGTCGTGACTTTCTTTGTAAAATAAAGTTTGTCACAAGAAGTGAAGAGAATATACTCTGATAAAATAAAAATGAATCTATGATGTGCAAATGCAAAATATATAAAGCAGATTAGAAAAACATTTAATTTACATATTGAAACTATAAAGTATTTGAACAACATCATCAACTAACGACCTAACATTTATAAATACTCTACTAAATGGGCCATGAAACAAATCTCAATAAATGTGAAAGAATTTACCATACATCTTACCATATGACCCAGCAAACATACTCCTCAGGATTTATCCTAAAGAAATAAAAACTTAAGTTCACACTAACACCTGTATATAAATGTTCACTGCAGTTTATTTGTAATAGCCAAAACATGAAAATAATCCACAAGTCTCTCAACTGCTGAATGGATCAACAATAGTTCATCCAGAAAATGAAATATTATACTCAATAAAACAGAATGAAACTACTAATATACAACAGCAGCAACTTGGATGGACCTCAAGGTCGTATTGCTGAACAAAAAGAAGATCATCTCAAAAAGTTATTCTATGATTCGACTTAAAATTCTTTTTTTTTTTTGGTAGTAATTATTTTTTTAAAATATATATATATCTTTATTGATTTTACAGAAGAAGAATATATAGAAACATCAATGATGAGAGAGAATCACTGATTTGCTGCCTCCTGCACAGTCCCCACTGGGGATTGAGCCCACAACCTAGGCATGTGCCCTTGACCAGAACTGAACCTGGAACCTTTTAGTCCACAGGCCAACGCTCCACCTATTGAGCCAAACCATTTACGGCAAGGATTCTTAAAGTGACAAAACTAGTGATGAAACAAATCCCTGGTTACCAGTAGTTAAGAGTTGAGGAAGTAGTATAACTTATCTTACTAAGAGTAACATGAAGGATTTCCTTTATAATGATAGAACAGTTCTGTAAACTGACTGTAATCATGGTTACTTAAATCTTCACATGTAATAAAATGTCATATAACTACACACACACACACACACACACACACACACACACACACACACACACGTACATGTAAAGTGGTAAAATTTGATGGTTGAGGATCGACCCATGAATCAAGAGGTCACCAGTTCAATTCTGGTCAGGGCACATTCCCAGGTTATAGGCTCTATTCCCAGTAGGGAGCCTGCAGAAAGCAGCCTATCAATGTTTCTCTCTCATTGATGTTTCTATCACTCTATCCTTTTCCCTTCCCTCTCTCTAAAATCAATAAAAACATTTATTTTTTTTAATTGGTAAAATTCAACTCAGATATGTACCTGAGTAAATAGAATATTAATGTCAGTTCCTGGTTTCCTTAGTTACACTGAATTATACTAGTATGTCCCAACCGTTTCACTATTTTGCCCCTAAATGAGCTTTATCAGACATTATTTCCTAATCCCCCCCCCCCCGAAATGTTACTATCACAGATACACTGTATAATTGTTCATGTACTGTATGTTTAACAGTGCTTTATACATTAAAATAGTATGATTTTTCTCCCCCAACATAAATCTTTGCCCCTTTAAAGGCAGTATCATGCTCACTGAAGACATGTACTATGATAATTTAAGATAGTATCATTAAGGAAAGCTGGAGAATACATACATTGAAATTGCACTAATTCGCAGCATGATTTGTTTAAACTATGTCAAAATTAAGTTATAAAAAAAGTGCTAAAATATATGAGGAAAAGCAAAGATCCTAGGATAACCAAGACAACACATTTGGAAGACTTCCACTACCTAATGAGAAAGTTGTATTAAAAGATACAGCAATCATAGTAGCGGAATAGTGACATAATTAGGATAAGAAAATAGATTAACAAAATAGAGTCCAAAAATACTTCTAGGTAAATACAGCCAATTTAATTTGACCAATTCACCAAGACTATCAATGAAAAAATAAAAGTACTGTCAACAAAGACGTGGACAAACATGAACAAAATTGATCTGAACCCTCTGACCCCCAACTTCATAGAACCCACAAAAATTAATTTGCCATGGTTCATAAATTAAAACTATTAAACAGCAAGCCACAGATCAGAAGAAAGTATTCATTATCTATATATATATGTGACAAATTCAATCAAATATACAGGGTGTCCGCTCAAAAATGAATACACACTACGTCTTTAGATTCTATTGCATTTTTCTTCTATTGCATTTTGAAAATGAAATATATTTTAATAAACACTGCCTTTATAATTATTCAAAGTGTGCATACACGTTTTCGGGACACACTGTATAGAGAACACCTGCATATTAATAATAAAAAATACCAACAATCCAATAAAAAGTAGGGACAAGAGCTTTAATGGACACATAAAAAAATATATCCAAATTGTAAATACATATATGAAAAGATGTTTAAAATCATTAGTCATTAAGAAAATGCAAATGAAACCCATGATATCATTTACACCCACCAGAATGACTAAAATTAAAAACACTGAGAACACCAAATGTTAGGGAAAATGTGGAGAAACTGGAACTTTCGTAAACTATTGGTGGTGGGAGTGTGAAATGATAAACTTCTTTGGAAAACTGCTTGTTAAGTTATGAACCTAAATATACACCCAATCTATTTTCCATTGCTACGTATTCATTTACTGAAGACAGATGAAAATATACGTCCAGAACACAATCTGTACAAGTCTGTTTAAAAATTAGAAACAACCTAAATGCCCAAATGAATACTACTTAGCAATACCAAAAAATTAAGTACTGATACACTCAACACGAGTGAATCTTTAAAATTTTTTGAGTAAAAGAAGCCAGACCCAAGACTACATTACTACAGGATACAAGAACATGCAGAATAAATCTCTGGTTATAAAAATTAGAACATTGATTATATATGCCAGTTGAAAAAGGTAGACCTTCAAAGGATGTTTTAATTTGAGCATTAAATAAGAAATAACACACTTGAAAAAATATAAATAAATTCTGCAAAGAATTTGGTAGCATATCAACCATTAATTATGATTTTATACATATTTCAGTGCTATCTTCCATACTACAAATATTACAGATATAGCACTTTTACTCATAAAATTACAGTGATTCCCTCAATGTCAATGTGATGCATATATATTACCCATTTGTACAAGAGCCTGCAAAAAAGAAAAATCAAATATTGAGTTTGCTACTTTATAGTCACATGAATTTATACTGAAATAAAGAATCAGAATAATGCCACCAGGAAAAATTTCCAAAGCTCTAACTTCTCAACATTCTATCATCACCCGAAAGTCAATTTTCACCCTTTCCACTGGCTGAACTTGTTAGCTCAGATTTTGCTTTGGGGCTCACGTATTCCTGCAAATATGGCAGCACTAGATGACAAGGATACTGACAACAGTAGTTATGAATCCACAAAGGTAACAGTGAGGCAAATCAGAATATTATAGAATCTTTCACTGGGAAGAAGTGATACCTGAAGGGCCAGGTGTGCCTTTTCAATAAAAAAAAATGTTTTCATTTAGCTAATTTGATTATTTAGATACTGCCACTTTTTAAAATTTTCACTTCCTAGTTCCATTTACTTGCTCCTGAAGACATTTCTATACTACTATTTACTCTAGAACAGTGGTTCTTAACCTTTCCAATGCCGTGACCCTTTAATACAGTTCCTCATGTTGTAGTGATCCCCAATCAAAAACTTATTTTCGTTGCTACTTCATAACTGTAATTTTGCTGTGGTTATGAATCGTAATGTAAATATCTGTGTTTTCCGATGGTATTAGGCAACCCCTGTGAAAGGGTCGTTTAAACTCCAAAGGGGTCGCAACCCACAGGTTGAGAATCGCTGCTCTAGAGAAACGGAAAAAAAGTGTAGCAAATTTACAAGTCTTCTCTGTAGCACCAGTTTTGATCTTTTGGTCCTCTTCTTTATTTCATACCAACAATCTCAAAATGAAGAGCCCTAGGCAGATAATCTCAAGTATAGTACAAGGCCAGAACTCTCAATCACTACCTTCACACCAGGAAGCTAGGCAGATTCCAATTCTCCTAAAAAGGACAGATACATATGCTCCTGAGCAGATTTTCATGTTCTTGCCAGCTCCTTCATACCTTCTTGCTATAGGGACAGTAATAAAATAAGGAAAAGGGGGGGTTGGGCAGAGATCCTTAGGGAAAATTAAGACAGTGATAAGTCTTCCATTTACCTTCTTTCCTTTAAATCATACTTGAACTCACACACACAACCCCAGAAAATCAGTATTAAGAGATTACAACCCCATTCTCAATATTCCAACCTGCCTATGAAATCTCAAGATGAGGGCAATGAATGGCCCATAGTCTTCATAAGAGCCCTTTCGGATTAGTATTTTGATTCCATTTTGCAGATGAAGTGGATGCTCACAGAGCTGAAGTAACCTAAGCCTCTGATAAAATGGCAGTGTCAAGATCATGGAAGACGGGTCCTACATCTTCTTCAACAGCACTATTACACACTGGAGAGGGGGCCAGTTTAAGGGATTTTAGCAAACAAGGTTATGAGAGCTTCCAGTTATGCTGAAGCATGGAAACCCTTAGATGACAGAACTGTTTGTTTCAGAAGCATAATTTTTGAACAAGCAAAATTCACAACTGCATACTTCTCAATTTTTTAACAGAAAATCAAGTTAAATGGAAATCTGATTATCTGATACATACCATGGAAAAAATCATTCTTTTTTTAAAAAAAGCAAAAGGAATGATTTATCAGTTGAAAAACATCTTCAAAGAATGAGAATTTAATTTTTTTATAAGTTCAAACTCTTACAAAATATGAAAAGCAGATCAATGAAGTAGACGCGCTTATTTCTGCTCAGCATTTGGCTTAGATGCCACCTGGGTCCCACCATCATAAACTTCATTTGAACTTCTTTGATCTACCAGCTTTCACTGCTAATAAACAAATAGTTTACACTAGATGTGCCCATTTCTCAAAAAGCATCTATTTATTGGACCACAGATTCTGCAGACTGCTAGGTATGAAAACTTCCTCTTCCACCCACATTACTTTAACCAAGAAGAGGCCAGAAAGAGACAACAAATCTAAAATTATACCAAAGCAGGAAATCAACTTATGCAACAAGTCATGCCAATTTTAGAAACATGCTGCAATCCCCATTGAGGCCGTAATCTCTTAAATAAAAGGGTTTCACATTTATTTGGTAAAATTTCAAAACTATCTTTTCCTACAAGCAGAGTTTCCCATTGATATCTAATAGAAATTCAGCAGTTATGGGAAACAGAAGTAAGTATCTGAAAAAGCAGTAAAGGACAGCAATAGCCTGGTTATTTTTTTCTCTAATGTATATCTAGTACATGGTAGACTAGTCTCAAAACTATGAAAGTTCCTCAATGCCTCTAGCTACCCTATCTCTACTGGTTCTTCTTCTTCATCTTACAATATTTCACTAAATTTTGTACTACTTTGATAACAGAATGGGGAGATTACTTTTCTACTGTTATGCCCTTATTTCAAAGACTCAACCTTTGTTTGAGTAACTCACAGTATCTTTCTTGGCATGGCCTTCAGACCCAGTCTGAGTTAACATGAAAACCAGTTCCATAATATAACTTTACTAGAGGCCTGGTGCACTAAATTCATGCACTTGGGGTGGGGGAGAGGGTTGGTCCCTCAGTCTGGTCTGCACCCTCTCACAGTCCAAGAGCACTTGGAGAATGTCCAACTGATGGCTTAGGCCTGCTCCCCAGGGAGCAGGCTTAAGCTGGCATTCAGACATCCTTAGTGCTGCTGTGGAGACAGGAGAGGCTCCTGTCACTGATGCTGTGCTCATGAGCCCGGCTTCTAGCTGAGCAGTACTTCCCCTGTGAAAATGCACTGACTACCAGGGGTCAGCTCCTGCACTGAGTGTCTGCCCCCTGGTGGTAGTGCACATCATGGTGACCAGTCATTCCACTGTCAAGGCTGAAAACAGCTTTCTGACATCCCCCAAGGGGTCCCAGATTGCAAGAGAGTTCAGGTCAGGCCAAGGGACCCCAATGGTGCATAATCAGGGCTAGAGAGGGATGCAGGAGGTTGGCCAACCAGGGAGGTATCTTGGGAGGGCTCTAAGGGTGTGTCCGGCCCATCTTGCTCAGTCTTGATCAGCTGGACTCCAGCAGCAAGCTAACCTACCAGTCAGAGCATCTGCCCTCTAGTGATCAGTGCATGTCATAGCGATTGGTTGACCAATCGACTGTCTGGCCCTGTGCTGGTCAGTGCACATCATAGCAAGCAGTTGAGTGGCCTTAGCATATCATTAGCATATTATGCTTTGATTGGTTGAACAGCCAACTGGATGTTTGCATATTAGGCTTTTATTATATAGGCTAGGGGAGTAGCATTTCCAGAATGAACCTCTACCATCTTCCCCAGACTGATTTCGGCTAACCTGGTTCAAATTCAAGTTCAGCTTCTGACAAAAATTTGACAAAAGGAGGACATTAAGGTGAGTGTACTATAGATGCTAAAAGCAAATTTTAAAGGAGTTTCAAAAATATTCTGAGTAATGGCAGTAATACCAGAAAAAGTATAAACACTTCCAAGATAAAAATCTGCTCCTCTTCCTTTTGTGGCAATTCCACAAGGCTTTGTCTTTAAAGGTTGTGTTTATTGTGCTGAGTTCTCAGTGCTTGTCTCTAGCTCCAAATCTAGTCTACCCACATTTTTGAGCATATATTGGTAATTTCCATGTCCCACCAGCATTGCAATTCCAACTTAACATTTCTACAATTTAAATCTTCATTCTGCCACTCCAGTTGTGCTATCCTCCTCAACTAAAAAAATAAAAAAAAAATCAGCTTACATTTACACAGTACACAGAAGCACAACAAATATTTGCAGAATAAAGGAAGGAGCAGGATGTAGAAGAAACTGTTTTACAAACATCATCACATGCATGAGCAGGTATTATGAAGAACCTGAGGTTCATAAAGCTCAAAGCAAATTGCAATATGATCTAGCAAATAACTGGTGAAGTTCAACTCCAGTTCTATCATCTGGCTTTATTTTCTATCTTCTACCTCTTATTTTCTTATCAGAGTTTACTTACCTAAAATCAAAGCCAATAATTACTTTTCAATCCCAAAGTTCTCCCTCAACCCATCCCCTGAAAGTGACTTCTCCTTCCTTTAAACCTGAGATTTTGTGGTCACCAATACTATTGGTTCTAGTCACATCTGGACTGACAAATGTATCATGCCTCACACTATCTGAAAACTCTTCTCCTGATGCTATGGATTGAATTGTGTGTCCCAGCTCCAACCCCTCAAATTCATGTTGAAGCCCTAAATTTCAATATGATTGTATTTGGACATAGGGTTTTAGAAGGTTAAGATTACATGAGGTCATTTAGGTAGGGCCCTAATTTGATATGAGGCCTTACAAGAAGGGGAAGACCCAGCAACAAAATTGGTCAGCACCTTAATCTTGACTTTCCAGCCTCTCAAACTATGAAAAAGAAATGTCTGTTGTTTAAGGTAACCAGTCTATGGTATATTGTTATGGCAGCCCAAGCAGTCTAAAAGAGGTTCTGATACCAGAGTTCTCAATTCTGGCTGGATCTAACAACCACTGAGGGGCTTTATAAAATTCTGATGCCTATACCCTACCACAGACAAATTAAACCAGAAATGCTGGGGTAAAATGTAGGCACTGGTATTTTTTAAATGCTCCCCAAATAATTCTAATATGAGGCTAGATTTATAACCACTGCATGAAATTTAAGTTTAATGAGTTAAGAGGTCATGTCTAATTCATCTCCATGACTCCCTCTAAATTCTAGCCTATGGTAACTATGCACTAAAACTGTTTAATAAATGATATTTTAAAAAGTTTCAATACTTCATAATTACAGATATTCATTCTGTTATCAAGTATTTATTACTTACTTACTATGTACCAATCATCATCCTAAGGTCTGTATATACAATGATGAGTATGATAAGCAAGGTTTCTTATTCTGCAGCATAACATTAAAAATGATATATTTCAATTAATCATGCCTAGTTATGTTTATTTAACATACCTTTTGAGCTCTGAAAACCTCCCAGTAACAGTTCTTTAGCAAAATAAAATGAGGGGTAGTAAATACCTGATTCTTAAATTTTCTTTTCCTCAAGCTCTTTATTTAAAAATGTAAAAATATAATTGGGGATGGTGGAGAATGTTAATTTGGGAATCAACATTCTTATTTGGGCATAGTTTTGTTTGGTCCACTTGTATCAGGTATAAGGTAATGTTTCTTGCATATCTGACATCTATAAACCTAGAGATTTCTACAAATATGCATGCTACTAACACCCCTATACAAAAATACCAATAGTAATTCAGTAAATGAAAAATAATCTTAAAGTTACTTTTTCCTGTGGTAAAATTTCTGTGCCGAGTCAAGAATCCCGAGACCAATTCTAAGGTATTGACAATCATAAAAGTTTAAGGGATGAAGTAGCCTGAGCATTTATTAGATACTAGAGGCCCAGTGCAAGAAATTCATGCATGGGGGGCGGGGGATGTCCCTTAGCCCAGCCTGCACCCTCTCCAATCTGGAACCCCTCGAGGTCATGTCCGACTGCCCGTTTAGGCCTGATGCTACCGGGATCAGGCCTAAATGGGCAGTCAAATATCCTTCTCACAATCCAGGAATGCTGGCTCCAAACTGCTCACCTGCCTGCCTCCCTGACTGCCCCTAACCACTTCTGCTTGCCAGCCTGATCACCCGCTAACCACTAACTGCCAGCCTGACTGATGTCTAACTGCTCCCCTGCCAGCCTGTTTGCCCCCAACTTCCCTCCTCTGCCGGCCTAGTCACCCCTAACTGCCCTCCCTTGCAGGCCTGGTCCCTCCCAACTACCCTCCCTTGCAGGCTTGGTCTCTCCCAACTGCCCTCCCCTGCTGGCCTGATCGCCCACAACTGCCCTCCCTTATAGGGCCGGAACCTCCCAATGGCCCTCCCTGCTGGCCATCCTGTGCCCACATGGGGGCAGCCCTCTTCTGTGTTGGAGTGATGGTCAATCTGCAAATTACTCTTTTATTAGATAGGATAGAGGCCTGGTGCATGGGTGGGGGCGAGCTGGTTTGCCCTGAAGAGTGTCCCAGATCAGGGTGGGGGTTCTCTTGGGGTGAGGGGCGGCCTGGGTGAGGGGCCTGTGGAGGTTTGCAGGCTGGCCATGCCCCCCAGCGACCCAAGCGGAGGCCCTGGGATCTGGGATTAATTTATGTCTACAATTGAAACTTTGTAGCCTGGAGCAGAGCCAAGCCATCTGCTTGCTCTGTGGCGGCAGCCATTTCTGTTTGAAACTTTGTAGCCTAGAGTGGAGACCTAGGCCGGCAATGGCAGGCGAAAAGCTTGGCTTCCTCCATTGCCAGGGAAACCCAAGCCTCTGTTCTCTCCTGCTCGGTGGCTGCCGCCATTTCTGTATCTTTTATAATTGAAACTTTGTAGCACTGAGTGGAGGCCTAGGCCAGCAACAGCAGGTGCAAAGCTTGGCTTCCTCTGTTGCCAGGAAACCCAAGCCTTCCTCTCGCTCTCAGTGGCGGCAGCCATCTTTGTTGGGGTTTATTTGCATAATCTGCTCCTAACTGGCTGGTGGTCGTGACTGTGGGCGTGGCTTGTGGGTGTAGCGAAGGTACAGTAAAATTTGCATATTACTCTTTTATTACATAGGATATCTCGCTCTACTTACCCCTCATCTTCAAACCTGAGATTACACCATTTAGAATACTCTAAGTGCCTGAGGTTAATGGCAAAGTCTGAAACAAGAAGTCAATCTTACGGTACTACCACCCAAATTCAATTGGGTGCTATTTCCGTCAGAGTGCAGTGATTCCTTGGGGTTGGAGGGGAGAGGGATCTCTTACTACGTAGGTGTAATTCACTGGCCAATGCTTTCTAATCACCTAGTCTTAATAGATTTAAAGTGAAATCATATGAAAAATATTTACAGGTAGAAAACTCCCATTTCCCATCATGATTTTCTTAATCTCAAATCATTTGATATAGACATATTCCATCTATATGTTTCATTTTACTTCTCAAGAAAAACAAACAAACTAGAAAGATTGGGGAAAAGCTTCCCATGAAACTGATTTTGAAATGAGGTATGAAAAAATGAACAAAAATTAGGCAGATTTGGGGATGGAGAAGAAAAGGAAAATTCCACAAAGTAAAAACAGCATGTCAAATTGCCTAGAGGCAAAATAACAAAGCACAATTTGGCATGGTAAGTTTACCTTAAGCCAGTGTTAATGATATTCAAACATTTTGTACAGAGAGAAACATAAATATGAGCGAGAAATATCCACTGGTTGCCTCCTGTGTGTGCCCTGACCTGGGATAGAACCTGCAACCTGGGTATGTGCCCTAACCAAGGATAGGGCACCTTTTGGAGCACAGGACAAAGCTCCAACCAACTGAGCCACACCAGCCAGGGCCATCTTCAAACTTTTTTTACCACAACCCCACCATACTTTACACCTGGATGCTATACACCAACTTGTGTGAATGTATGTATTTGTGCAAGTACCCCTTCCTAACTGACCTATCACTATTGGAACTCTCACTACCCAAAAGTATGGTACAGTTCCTAATAGATTCAGATAAATTAGTTTTAGGGGAGATCTGGTATCCCTCCTGTAGGAGAGAATGCAGAAGCATTCTGCACCTTTCTCAGGACTGCCCTTGCACATGGTACCACTGTGTAGTTTATCCTGATGCTGCCCCCTCTCCCACTTCCTGCCGTGGGCAAGGACTGACAGATGGCACAAAACCCTTCTCCCTTGCCTCCAAAGCAGGACAAACTTCGGCCTTTGTTGTGCACCAAAGCTGTTTAAGCTGAAACAGGCTTTCCCTAAAATCCTTTTCCCTAAAATCTTGCTCAGCTTCCTTCCACCTTCCCTCTCCTGTCCCCCTCACATGATTTTTCCTAAGAGCACTCCAGTAATAAATCACCTGCATGTGGTATCCAAGTGGTACCCAAACCTGGCACCCTGATCTTGTTCTCTAATATCATCTACCATGTTTTCCGGCATATAAGATGACGGGAAGTGATGATGATAGGAGGAAGATAACAAACAATAGAGAGCAAGTGCCGGGCAAGTCCCTGGCGAGTTAGCAACAGCCATCAGAACTGCAAGCTATGGTATTTTTCTATAAAGCGTATAAGATGACCACCGACTTTTGAGAAGATTTTCCTCAGTTAAAAAGTCATCTCATATGCCAGAAAGTATGGTATCTATATAAATAAAAGCTTAATATGCTGTCTGATTGATTGTATGATGTGCACTGACCACCAGGGGGCAGATGCTCTGACCGGTAGGTTAGCTTGCTGCTGGGGTCTGGCCAATCGGGACTGGCTGAGAAGGGCTGGACACACCCTAGAGCTCTCCCCCAGTCCCTCCCTGGCTAGCCAACTTCCTGGGGTCCCATGGGGACTGGGCAAGAAGGTCTTGACACACCTGGATCCCTCCCATAGTCCCTCCCCAGCCTCGAAAATATTTCTTCTAATTAACTTCCTTTCAATGTATATGAATTTGTGCCCAAATAAAATGAACCAGGGCTTGTCAGAGAAATGACTAGCCCTGGATGGGCTAAGCCAGGCAGGTGCAAGCTGAGCCAGGGACATCTTATGTGAAAAAAAAAAAAAGATAAAAAATGCTCAAATAATCCTATAAAATAAAAGTGTAGGTGGCGTTGTGCGATGTCATCACAAGATGGCCACCACGATGTTGTCACAAGATAGCCGCCACAAGATGGCCACTAAAAGATGACCAGGGGAGGGCAGTTGGGGGCAACCAGGCTGGCAGAGAAGGGCAGTTAGGGGTCATCAGGCCAGCAGGAGAGGGCAGTTGGGGGTGGGATCAAGTCTGCAGGAAAGGGCAGTTGGGGGCGATCAGGTCAGCAGGGATGGGCAGTTGGGGGTGATCAGGCCACCAGGGGAAGTTAGTTGGGGGCAAGATCAGGCGGGCAGGGGAGGGTAGCTGGGGGCAAGATCAGGCCAGCAGGGGAGGGGAGTTGGGGTGACCAGGCTGGCTGGGAAGGGATGTTGGGGGCCATCAGACCAGCAGGGGAGGACAGTTGGGAGTGACCAGGCCAGCAGGGCAGGATAGTTGGGGGTGATCAGGCCACAGGGCAGGGCAGTTGGGGGTGAGATCAGGCAGGAAAGGGCAGTTGGGGGCGATTGGGTTGGCAGGAGAGAGCAATCGGGGGCGACTGGGTTGGCGGGGGAGGGCAGTTAGGGGCAATGGGCCAGCAGGGGAGCAGTTATGGGGTGATCAGGCTGGCAGGCAGAAGCTGTTAGGGGCAATCAGAGGCAGGCATGTGAGCAGGAATCCCAGATTGTGAGAAGGATGTCCCTGATCCCACAGGGCCTAAACTGGCAGTCAGACATCCCCCAAGGGGTCCCAGATTGGAGAGGGTGCAGCCCAAGCTGAGGGACACCTCCCCCATGCATGAATTTTGTGCACTGCACCTCTAGAAATAGTAATAATAATGGGAGCACATCACAAGGATCCAGAAGCTGGTTTAAAGGAACTCTCATTGGGAAAATGTGAGCACCAAAATAATTATATACTGTAACAAATTATAAACTATTGAGAACACATGAATTCATAAACCCATGCCAATAATAAATCTATAAATAAACAAAAACTAAAGAGAGCTCTTGGTAACAGCAAAATGTCACCAACTATCTAATAAACATGGAGAGAACACTGGAGATAGAAAATGATTATATTACAACCATCATGGAAAAGACTAAAATAAGGCAAAAATCATTGGTGGATGCTGAATCATTGATGAGGAACAAACATTTGCATGGTCTTAAACGATATCCCCACAGATTAGTTATTAATTGCAAGAGAGGAAAAACAAAGCAAAAAAAGGAGGACAAGACCTTGACTACATGATCAAAATTCACACCACCTTTGAGAGACAGAGACACATCATGTGTTTCCAGATATGATACGCTGAGAGAAACACACCACTTAGGCAGTATTTGCTGAGAATGCTTAACCTCTACCTAATCAAAAGTCAATCAACACAAAATGAAGAAAGTTCTACAAGTCACCCCTTACCTAAAAACTTCCAACTGTTCTTAGAATAAAATTCAACTCCTTAAAATGGTTTACAGGAGATTTCATAATTGACAAGCCCTCCAATGCCATAGCACACTTCTCTTTGATGTCAACTCTTTCTTGTGCTTCTAATGCAAGCTAAAGTTTTCCTTCCTGTATTTTCCGGCATATAAGATTTTTTAACCCAGGGAAATCTTTTCAAAAGTCGGGTGTTGTCTTATACGCTAGGTGTAAAAATACCGTAGCTTGCAATTATGATGGACCTTGCTAACTCGCCAGGGACTTACCAGGCACTTGCTGTATCTCTATTGTTTGTTATCTTCCTCCTATCATCATCAGTTCCAGTCGTCTTATACACCAGTAAAAATACAGTAAAATCTGAGTATCCGGGACAACCCAGGCACTGGTATTTTTCTCAAATGTCAAGTCTTTCTTTCTACAGCCACTTTTCCTGGGTGTTTTGGACTCTCTCTAGCTTTTCCTCTCAGAAATCAGACAATAAGAGAAAATAATAAACACAATTATGGATAATAAACTTACAAAGAGTGCTATTACTACCTCTATGCTAACATAAAGGAAACCAGTTTAAATAAAACTATGTATAAATATAAATATGCCACCTGCATTTATTTCACTATTGAGTTTAGAGTTTCTTGAGAAAAGTGGGCCCTACAGTTACTTAAAAGCTACTGATAAATGAATATCAAAATTATGATCTCAAAAAATGTAATATACGCCAATGGGAAAACAAAATCGTTATATAAACCTCATTTAGCATTACTACCTACTCAGTATGGGAACATACCATTGAGGACTGTAAAAAAGCAAGAGAAATATCAACATGTGAGCCTGTGCTTCAACTTCTGAACCAAATAAAAAGAAAGTTGGTTTTTTTTGTTTTGTTTTGTTTTTAAAGCAGCTGACTTCAACACATTTGTATTCTGGAATTTAAACAGATAAAGAATTTTTTTCTCCAAGATCTTTCTCTTGCTGACTCCACTTTCTTACTTTCCATTCCGATCTTGCTTCCATCCTTGCTTTTGTCTAAGTTTCCAGTGATCATGTCATTTAGATTGACCATTACCATCCACCCAGTTGTTAAAGTAAAAAGCCTGAGGAATTATCCTTAATACCTTCCTTTCCCTCACCAACCTTATTCAGTGCAACAGCAGGTCCTGTCAATTTCTAACATCTCTTAGCTGATCTCCATGCCTCTTCTCAGCACCCCTCTACAATGCATGTCCCTGCAGCCAAGGTAGTAAAGACAACTGACACTTCCTCATCGACCACTATCTAAAATAGTCCTCTCTTCACCATCTACCACAGGACACTGCTGATCCTCCTCATAATGTTTATCACAGTCCATACAAGTGTGTGTCTAAGGTGGGGAAGTGGTGGTTGTCTTATTCCTTCTACCACCAGAATACAAGCTCTGTTTGAAGCAGGGATCTTGTTTGTTCTATATACCAGTTTCCTAGGACCTAGAACCGTGGTTGGCAAACTGCGGCTCGAGAGCCACATGCGGCTCTTTGGCCCCTTGAGTGTGGCTCTTCCACAAAATACCATGGCCTGGGCAAGTCTATTTTGAAGAAGTGGCGTTAGAAGAAGTTTTAAAATGTGGCTCTCAAAAGAAATTTCAATCGTTGTACTGTTGATATTTGGCTCTGTTGACTAATGAGTTTGCCGACCACTGGCCTAGAACAAGCACGACATGACTTACAATGGGCACTCAACAAGTAGTTGTTTAATCAATAAATACTCAAATTGGGGGAGGAGGAGGGTCTGCATCTACAATACCGGGCTAGAAAGGAAATTATTTGAGTTCTATCTAAACTTGGATCTACCAGCAATTAGCTGTGTGGCCTTGAACATGGCACAAGATTGGAGTGGGCTAAGAGTCTCTGGACAGTAAGAGAGTAGAGATAGCAGGTATGAAGATTTTTTTCTAAATTTTCCTGCCTGTCTAAATTCAAAAATAAAGGCTTACAAAAGCCTTTAACCTCTGAGTCTCTCTCATCTATCTGTATGAGATTACTATGAATGTCACTTCCAGCTCAGAAATACTAGAATTGTATAGGCCTCCATCTACTTTCCAATCTGAACTTTCCATATTCATTCTTCACTGACACTCCTCTTACCCCCACCAGCCAAATCAAAGTATTCACCCTGCAACCAAACATCACACGGTGCACTTCCCTGCCTCACATTTGCTTATCCTGCCACATCTTCACCAACCCTAACCACTAGAAATTCTACCTTTCAAAACCCAAATCAATTGTTTAAGTCTGACCCAATCGCCTGGCCCAATATTGGTATGTTCAATATGTGTGCCTTTATGCTTCCAATTCTTTTATCCTCTCAACCTGTTTCCAAATCCGTAAAACAGAGATCACAGTATCTACCATTCCACGCTATTGCTGCATAATTGAGAATAGTTTGATAATAAAGTGTTCCAATAATTCTATTGTCCCCAACATGTACTTTTCTTTCTCCTTGAGGTCCATCAAAGTGACTTTTTTTTTTCATTTCTGAATCTCCAAAGGTTTGAATCTATTTCCCCTCCCAATGCCTTGTGTTTTCATGTCCTTAAAATGAAGGTAATGAATTGTACCAGCCACTGTTTCCTCCAAAAATCACGTTGTCTGCAGTAGTGTGCTCACATAAAGAGCCTAAAGCAGAGATAGCACAGGTCAGCTTCTGTAAAGGCGGGAATTCGAGGGAAACTGAAATTACTGTTGCAAACGGGAGTGGGGTGGAAGCGTCTCCGTTAAAATAACATTAAGGATGACTTTGGTGATCCTTTCCAAAGAAACCTCCTCTTCCCACAGGGACAGCGCCTTTGTACTGATGTTTTCAAGTTAAGCTACAGATTTTTAAAGGAGTTTTTGCGTCTCAAATAGGGCGAAAAAGAGAATGAGGATGAAGAAACCAGTCTCGTTGGGGAGGGAAATGTTCGTAAGCCACAAATGGACTCGAGCCTAGACAAGAAACCCGATGCCTTTGCCTAACCCTAACCACGAGGAGCCGGAAGATGACCTGGAGCCGAAGGGAAGAAACAGGGGCTGACCAAAAACTCTTAAGCAGCCGACTAGAGCTGGGGACGTCTGCGGAAGCGGTGCCACCTCAGAGCCAGCACCTTTCCTGGGCGGCCCCCTGCCCGCAGGCCTGTGGTTACAGACCCGGGCCGAGACTTCGGCAGCAACCCCCGCTTCCCGCCCGCGTACCTGCCGGGTCGAGCGCCATCTCGGCGAAGGAGAACGCAGCCGCGAGGCCACACCCGGGCAGGGGGCGGGGAGAGGAGGGGCCTGGGCGAAGCCGCACGTGCAGCCTCCCCGAACTTCCCCCAACCAGGACGGGAGTTTGCGCGCGTTGCCCTTCGCGAAGCGCAGTAGGTTCCTTTCCCTTTTCCCGAGTCGCTACTTCCGACTCCCACTGCGCCTGCGCACTCCTGGCCCCGCCCCTAACTTGTGCGGAGTGGAACGCAGGTCGCAGTGGGATTGACCGGGGAGGGGGCGTGGCCTCGCGCGCCTGGGGGGCGGAGCCGTCTCAGACTCGCCTCCCCCCGGCTTTGGGCGGAGCTGGAGCACTTGCTGGCGGACTCGGGTCTTCGTTGCAGGGAGCAGAAGCTGTGGACCTTTGGGACTGCGCCTTCCTTAGTGACACGATCTAAAACCAGGCCCCAGTCTCCACAGCCGCTTTGGGAGAACCAAATGAATTATCCTCTTTATTTTTTCTTGGTTAGCATTCATTCACTTATGTCTATTTCATGCTTCTCAGGTTATACAGCCAGGGTTTTGAACACGAGGGGAAAATAATTGCATAATAACAAGGTCCCCATTTTCGAGGAGCATCGGGTTGACAGGGGAGTGAGATGCAAGCAACACGCTAAGTGTGATAAAAAGCCACACGTGGGAGATATGCACGGTTTAGTATACCAGAAAGGTGGTACAACGTGTGCAGTATCATTCTTTCTTTCCCAAATCAGTAGCCTGTGGCTCCCCTGGAGGTTAAAATTTTAAATTGGGCGCTGTTTAATGCAATAATATCCTCAGGCCGTATAAATCCCGACTCTTGATCATTAAAGCTGTATGTTTTGTGAGGAAAAATGAAGTAAGGTGGTAACCATCCTCCTTAAAGAACTCCAATTGCCTTCTTTCCAACAGAAGAAACTTCCTGGTTGACAATTATGCTAATTTCCACTCACCAACTGGCCTTCAGAAGGGTTTACTTGTCATCCTCTCGTTTAGCTAGCTCAAGCCTCCAAAGGGTGACGTGCAGCCAGGGACAGATGTTAGAGAAAGGAGGAGCAGCTGCTTCTTTCCTGCAAGGGATTTAGGGCATTCAAAATGATCCCCTCCCCACCTACCTGAAGGCCCTCCTTCCCTGCTGCCGCTTCCTGATCACTTGGCAGAAAAGCTGACGGCCTTGGAGCAGGGCTGGGAAAGAGGGTCTCTGCTCCGCAGGTCTTCCGTTTAAGGGCCTATTTGGGCATAACGGTCCTTATTACAGCTGTAGGCTGAGGTGGCAAGGTGAAGAATTAATGTTCCACTCGGCCAGGCAGGAAATCGGCTTCTTTTCCTTGTATGTGTTATAAAGGTGCTTAGAAACACACCACTTTCATTCTGTTTCCCCTTTTATATTTCTGGAGGTGAAGGACTTAATTTAGAAAGTAAACCTTTCTGAGGAGATGATGTGGGGTGTAAACGCACAAGTCAGACACACAGTTAAGTAATTACACAAAATATTCCTATATGCAAAAGAGCATCATGGTAAAGGTGAAACTTGGGAGAGCCTTAGTCAGAGACCTAACTGCAATAGGCACACACATAAAGAAGGAGAACACCTTGTCCTGGGAAATGAGGAGCTATGTATGTCTTATCAACCATGATTCCTAGGGCTCAGACCAGTATCTATCACCTAAATGCCTGAAAGTAGCCTTTCACAAAGGATTAACTGCCAGGATGGTTAGGAGAGATTTCAAGATGTGGTAGAAATTATAGTAGGCCTTGAAAGATGGGTAGGTAGAGAAGAGGATGTCACACTAGGAGAAAAACAAGATCGAAAGCATGTGGGATTTGAGATGTTCTTAGAGGATAGGAAGGGCACAGAAAAGGGGGTAGGTAAGAGGTGGAACCATATGAAAAGTAGTGTGGGGGTGGAAAGCACAGGGCTGCATGGAGGCATGTGGAGGGCAATGCCTGAAAACACTTTAATGCATTGGAAGATTTGGAAACCTAGGGTAGATGAAAATGAGACAGAAATATGTTAGAGGGGGCCAGATTCCCAAAGCCTTAAACATTAGACTGAGGAGTATTGACATTTGTCGCTATACACAATCAGGAGCTGTTGGATGTTAACAAATAGAAAAATGGCATTGTGGTCAAAGTGATGTTCTCTAAAGATTTTCTGCAGGATAGATTTGGGTGACGAGGAGAGACCCAGGAGATAAGCAGGACAGTAAAGAAGCTATTGTTGTAGTTCAGGCAGGATTGGAAAACAGCGTAAACTAGGATATGTAGAAATGTAAAAAGAAAGGATGGATGTAAAAGTAATTGCAAAGAAAGAATCTAAACTTTATTATTGAACATAGGAGACTAGAACAAGGAGTTTAGAATAATTTCTAGGTGATTCCATTCCTGAACAAATGTATACAGACAAATGAGAATATCATGGCAATGCATCTATTCATGCCTCACGATCTACCTTGATCCTCATTACGGGGGAGCAATACTGAGACAGAAGCTGCAATAATAGAAGCAAGCAAGGATACTGGTTGATACACTGAAGAGGATATGAAATGAAGCATGTTGACTAAACATTAGTATACATATGTTTATATGGATTTCTTAGTCTAATATCCAAAGAATGTGTAAGTGCCAATATCTAAATTATTTATCAAGTCTATTTTGACTATACCTATCATTTATTTTTGCTCTATGTTGACATCCAGTGGTTATTTTAAAATATTGAGATGATCAGTCAACCAACCCTTGCTTGCTTCTATCTCTGCCCAGCATCAGAATTAACTTTCCACCTATAGCTTTGCTCTACCTTATCTGAGCCAATGAGAATTAAGTTTGGGAAAATATCAGGAGCTCCCATCCCTACAGTAGATGGAGTTTGGAATTAATTCCGGCTAGAAGATCGCTATCCAAAGGGCCCCACTGGCCCTGCTTTCTGAGCTCTATAATTTAGCTCCCTTCCCTCCACCCTATGGACTACCCTCTCTAATTTGAATGGGCTTAAGTTCAAGTGGACACATATTAGTTTGCTAGGTCTGCCATAATGAAGTACCGCAGACTTTGTTGCTTAAACAACAGAAATTTATCTTCTCACAATCAGAGGCTGGAAGTCCAAGATCAAGGTATCTGTAGGTTTAGTTTCTTCTGAGGTTCTTCTCCTTGGCATGTGATAGCCATATTCTCCCTATCTCTGTCTGTCTGTATATATGTCCAAATTTTCTTTTTTGTTAAAATAAGGAAACAACTCCTATGGATTAGAGGCCTACCCTCGTGACCTCATTTGAACTTAATTACCTCTTTAAAGACACTATCTCCAATAGTCACAATCTCAGGCACTAGGCTCAGAACTTCAACATAAGAATTTTCTGGGACACAATTCAATTTATAACAACATTCTAATTTTTTTTTAACTAGGACTAGAAACTTTCCCTGAATTCCAAATCACTTGGCTAGAATTCCAACACCCTGCCTAACAATAGTCTCTCCCCAGAGCAATATACTTTGTCCCTATTTTCCTGGTGTTTGAATAAGACCTGCTTCAATATGGATAAGTTCACCAGGCCACTTCAGTCAGCTCCTATCTATCCCTCATCACCCACATCCAATTGATCCCTTAATATATCTTTATTCACCTCCCAACCACACTGTCATAATCAATCCAACACCTCTCAACAACAGCCTCCTAACTTTCTCTTTGTTCCTGCCTTTATTCTTTTTAATTCATTTTACCCACAACAGCTAATATGGCTATAAAGTTTTCCATATAAAATCTTCAAATATTCCCCATACAAATAAAATCCATACCTGTCACTTTTAAGAGATTCATAAAACTCTTTATAATTTAGTTCCAGTTTACTACTTCATCATTTCATGATCAGCCTCCTGTACTCTGCAATTTCCATTACATGAATTTAGTTGCAATAGTTTATTATGAACTTTTTTGTGCAAAATGGGTAAAATTGTGTGCTTAAAAAAACTGGAGAAATTGCAAAAAGACTGTGTAGTGGAATGAAAAGACCTTTGGAACTAAAAGCTAAATTCAAAATTTCCTTCCCCTTATCTACTTTTTAAACTGTTTTATTGAGATATAACTTATATACAGAAAAGGGCACAAATTTTGGTGCAGCTGAATGAGTTTTTACATATGTATGCATTTTTTAACTACCATGCATGTCAAGATATAGAACATTTCTAATCATACACAGAATGTTTCTTGATACTCCCTCTTAGTCAAACCACAGCCAAAAAAAAGTAACTATTCTTCTGAAATCTGTGATAATTGATTAGTTTTGCTTGCATTGGAACTTTATATAAATGTAATCATACATTTTTAGCTAATTTGATTCAACTTAATAGCTATGAGACTCACTCACTCATGTATCTATATAAACCTATGAGGCTCATTCCTTTATCTACATATCTGCTCTCTACTTCTTACATTTGGTAAACCATTTCTCCTCCTTCAGCCTAGTTTCCCCAATAACACCACCACCCTGCATGATTGACAAACAATGAGAGTGGTTTCTGGTAAATGGTAGGCTGTTCATAAATTCTACCTATTGTTATTGTGGTAAGTATCTTTTGCTTTTAGAAAACTGTCCTTTTGAACTATTATTGCCCTATGTTCAGTTTTTGGTTTTTTTGATGTGATAGTTCAGAGCTTTTCTGCCTTCAAGACTGAAATGTATGTTTAAATCAGGATTATGTGAAACACCCTTCAAATGAACAAAGGAGATTTAACAGTGTACCCTATCACTTATCAGGTGAGAAAAAAAAGTGTGAAAAAATCACCTCTCACCTCTGCAGAAGGCTTTCTATATTTCATATTTTGTTTTTACTGTGTATTGTTTTCTGGGTGGCCTCCTTTGAGACAGACCACAATTTTCTCTGGAGTCAGAGACTTGCTTCTAAAAACATGAAATAATAATAAAGGTAATGATAATACTATGACATGGTTTTCATAGAGTTCTGTTACCTTGGTTTTGTGCGGATGCTATGACCCTTTGTAGAATTTCTCACAGTAGCTAAAAAACTTGACAAACAGAAACAGCAGCATTTTCAACTGTGTGCTGAGTCTGAAATATCAGTGATATTCCAGTTAAATGACCAGCTGCACTGAGAGAATCTCCAGGAGCTTTTGCTTATTTAGAGAAAATAAGTTTAGTGAAAACATTTAGTGCCCAAGTGTTTCTGCACTGTTCATCTGACAGAGAGAAAACTTTCTGAATTCATGATTCACATGGAAAACATACTAGGTGCTATGCATTGTGCTGAGTCTTTGGGAAACAAAAATTAAAACTCTATCCTTAATGAACTCAGAACCTAAAGGAAGAGAGAGAATATGTGAACAAATAATTACAGTCCAACATGATAGAAAATAATGTGGGACCCTAGAAGGAGGAAAAATTCATTCAAATTGCATAAGACTTCATGTAAATGCTTGTGTTTGAAGCAAGTTCTACAGGATGATTAAGTATTCGACAAGAGAAAAACAAATGGATTCCTAACTGACAGCATTATATGTATAGAATATGTGTAGGACAATGACCAAGAACCACAAATATGGTTAAAATAGCTAGATTGGCTACTATTATTTGCAGTCATATAGACAAGACCCAAGGGAGGGAAGTCAAATGTTGAGAATTGCTATCAAATTTCAGTGCTTTCTTACTAGTGGATGCCCAGACGAAATAACCCCATGTCATTGATTGTGGTTCCTTTACCACAGATATGGAGCAGTAAGTCCAAATGAAGAGCTCAGGCCTTGACCTTCTGGAAAGAAGAGTGCTTACACTAATATACTCCATTAATCAGATTCTCTGTCATGGATTCAGTGATCCCAAGGTGTGGATAAAAGATTTCCTACACAAATGAGTTGCTAAGTCACAGGACTCTCAGCTCATGAGGGGAGATGCTTTATCTTATGCACATTTGCACCTTCAGCATCTGTCACAGGACTTGGCATCTGGCCGTGTAAATGTTTGTTGCCCAAGTTCCTGTTAATGTAGAATGCAAGGGCACCATGGGAAATTAATATGTGTCCCATGGTCCATTGATTATTTTTTCCTTCGAGTCACTTCTATCTTCCTCCTTGTCTCTAGGTCTGCCTTAATTCGGGCTCTATTTTGTCCTTTCTGGTTTTGGCTAAAGATACATGCAGACTCTACATACTTAAGAGATGTTTTCTGGTTCAGGCACTGTCTTATGTAGAACATGAGACACACATTTCTGGCATTATCTGCTTGGCATCTGGCTCTTCTTTAGGAAACTGCTCCTCTCCTACTTTATTATATAGTTTCTACCAGTGTCCTCATGTCTGTACATGACTTCCCTCTCTAACCACACTCATTTGCCCAAGAATGGAAGCCTGACCTAAAATGGGCCAATAAAGCTTTTCCTTGGAAAATATTAGATATGGCTCTAAATATATCAGCAAGTTTGTCTTCTGAGGCAGAAATGATAAAATACAAAATGTAAAAACTATTAAGAGACAAGTTTTGTGCCATGTAGAGAAAGTTTTCTCTAAGGAGAAAGAAAGGATGATATGCGCAAGCAAAGAGAAACAAATTTAAGACGGGGGAGTGGAGTATGAGGGGGGATGGTTATTGGGGGAAAAGGAGACATTGGGCGGGG
Organism: Antrozous pallidus; assembly: GCA_027563665.1. Taxonomy (NCBI): domain Eukaryota; kingdom Metazoa; phylum Chordata; class Mammalia; order Chiroptera; family Vespertilionidae; genus Antrozous; species Antrozous pallidus. The sequence continues at coordinate 46,698,712 of CM050524.1, read as the reverse complement.
GGAGACATAATACTATTTGTAATACTTTAATCAATTAAAAAAGAAAAAGAAAATCCAGCTCAAGTTTGAACCTCTGGCCTTAGTAGCTCTCAGACTTAGCTCCATTCCTCCCTTTCTGTTTTTTTGCTCTTCTTTGGGTCACGAAAGACTTGTATGTAGGTCATATCTTATAAACTACTCCAAATCCTCTCAGCCACAATTCCTGTATGTGGCCACAAGGTCTTTGAAGACTTCAATCATCATCATGTAGGTGCATGTGGTGGCACCTTTACCACTCACCTGCTTCTCTGACACTGCTGCCTGGAACACCCTCAGGGACGCTCTCAGCTGTCACCATACACAACCCAGAAGTGCAGGGAAATTAAATAATGCCTGTGGGGCCACCCTGATCAACACTAAATGGAATCCAATGGATTAATGAGTCCCGCTTTTTATTTACTGGGAAAGCAGTTCTGAAGCACATTTTGCAAAATAACTCCAAAGGTCCTGGGGTATTCAGCACCAGTCACCTGCAAAGAGAAAAACTCAATAAAACAACTATGTATTTATCTCTCCCTCCTCTCCTGTTTCACTCTTCCTGCTTCTTCACTCCCACTTCCAAGACAATCCATTTGCACATAATCTTGCCTAAAAGTACTTGCTCATTAAATCTCATTTTTTTGTTTAAACTGATTCAAGTTGGTTCCTGTTCCTTGGTACTCAAAGACATTGTCCTAATTAATACAAAGACCTACAATGGTTCCCTCGTTGCCCATAGAATAAAATCATACAAGCAACAGAACTGAATGGGAACACATAGAAATCTGATCCAAAGTTTATGTTCTTAGCTTCTCCATTGCTATGTAAATGTCTGTCACCTTCTCATTATCAAGTTCTCTCTATGCACCATGCCTTTGGGAATTCATAAAAAGCCAGGCAAACACACACACACAAAATCAGCCTACTATCTCCAGTATCATATGCCAGTCTATTTGCCTGTTCTTGTCCTATTGTGAACTGTGTCTAGATAGCACATTTTACTTGTTTATCGTTCAATTTTGGGGTTGTTTCTAATCTTTTTCTTTTAAAATTAACACTGAGCTTAAATATTTTAAAAATAAAACTTTTATCACTAGCTGTTTCTTTCTGAAGGATGATTCGTTAGTAGAATTATTGTGCTAATTACTATGGATTAATTGTCAATTTGTTTTAAATACAATTGCTAAATTGATATAAACAGGAACATGGATACAACTTAATTTTTATTAGTAGTGATAAATATTTTGCATGCTCGACACACTATTTATTGTCCCTCTCTGAACTAACTTATTCTTTCCCATTTTGAATTAGGCTGTTTTTTTACTATTTTATATATTGTCGTTCTATATAAAACACTTTTCTATTCTGTTTGTGACATTTATTTTTTCTTTTACTTTTATTAACAATTTGACAGTCTTATAGACTATGGGTTATTTATATTTATTATTTATTCCATCATTTAATTCTTAGTGATGATACATCCTATCTTCTATATTTCTTCTTTTTTCTATCTTTTTTAAAAAATTGATTGCTATATTACATCTATTTTCTTTTATTCCTCTTCATTTTATTATGGTGGGACTTGAATATCTAACTTTATTTTTTCCAGATAACTAACCAATTTTTCTAACACTTTATTCCCAGAAGGATTTACTGACAACCTACCTTTTCCTTTCCAGTGTGTGTGTGTGTGTGTGTGTGTGTGTGTGTGTGTGTGTGTGTGTGCGTGTTTTAATCATGGATCTATGTCCAGGCTATTTCTCCTGTCCTCCTCCCTGGACATTTCTGTGACTGTATCATTGCCATTTCCAACTAACTCTTAAGCTCTGGATAAATAAAGTGAAGGTACAAATGATATTTTCATCTCCTCAAATTTCAGATCACATCTCAATACATTCATCATTGGACTTACTGACAGCTCAAGACACTGTGATTGGTCAGTGTCAAAACAATAAGCAATGTCAATGTTCTGTCCTTCCTGATTCTGTGCCTGCAGGCATCTAATCTGTGAGGAGACAGATGAGGGATGGGTTGTGGGAACCCATATTCCACTCTTCAGGTTCAGCTAAGGAATACTGACTTCCCACCCTTCGTTGTTGAACATGTTTATATTTACTCTATACAAACCTGCTGCATTTCTGGGAAGCAGAATTTGAGGTGGAGATCAGCACACAGGAAGCTTATTAGGGAGTACTCCTGTGGTAGTCAAGCCTCTTTCCATTATGATAGTATCTTAGTTCAGGCCATCAAAAAAAATACCATAGATTAGATAAAAGAAATTTACATTCTCACAGTTCAGGAAGCTGGAAGTCTAAGTTCAAGATGCCAACAGGATCATTCTAGCCAGTTTGGCTCAGTGGATAGAGCATCTGTCTGTGGACCAAAGGGTCCTGAGTCCAATTACGGTCAGGGGCACCTACCTCAATTGCAGGCTCCTCCCTGGCATGGGCCCTGGTCAGGGTGCATGCAGGAAGGCAACAAATGATTTGTTATATCTATAGTAGAGCTCCGGTGCACAAAATTTGTGCATGAGGGGTGTCCCTCAGCCCAGCCTGCACCTTCTCCAATCTGGGACTCCTCGAGGAATGTCTGACTTCCCACTTAGGCCCAATCCTCTTGGGATCGGGCGTAAATGGGCAGTTGGACATCCTTCTCACAATCCAGGACTTCTAGTTCCAAACTGTTCGCCTGCCTGCCTCCCTGCCTGACTGCCCCTAACCGCTTCTGCCTGCCAGACTGATCACCCCCTAACCACTACCCTGCCAGCCTAATTGATGTCTAATTGCTCCTCTGCCAGCCTGATTGCCCCCAACTTCCCTCCTCTGCTGGCCTGGTCACTCCAAACTGCCCTCCCTTACAGGCCTGGAACCTCCCACTGTCCTCTCCTGCTGGCCATCTTGTGGTGGTCATCTTATGTCCACATGGGAGCAGGATCTTTGACCACATGGGGGCAGCCCTCTTGTGTGTTGGAGTGATGGTCAATTTGCGTATTACTCTTTATTAGATAGGATAGAGGCCTGGTGCATGGGTGGGGGCCAGCTGGTTTGCCCTGAAGGGTGCCCTGGATCAGGGTGGGGGTTCCCTTGAGGTGTGGAGCAGCCTGGGCAAGGGGCCTATGGTGGTTTGCAGGCTGGCCACACCCCCCAGCGACCCAAGTGGAGGCTCTGGCATCTGGAATTAATTTATGTTCTACAATTGAAATTTTGTAGCCAAGCCTTCTGCTCACTCCGTGGAGACAGCCATTTGTTTGAAACTTTGTAGCCTAGAGTGGAGGCCTAGGCTAGGGCTGCAGAAGTTTGGCTTCCTCCATCTCCCCAGCAACCCTACCCTCTGCTTTCTCCAGCTTCATGACTGCCGCCGTTTCTGTTGGGATTATGTACCTTCTATAACTGAAACTTTGTAGCATTGAGTGGCGGCTTAGGCTAACAAGGGCAGGTGGAAAGCTCGGCTTCCTCCATTGCCAGGGAAACCCAAGCCTCCCTCCTGCCCTCAGTGGTGGCAGCCATCTTGGTTGGGGTTTATTTGCATAATTTGCTCCTGGTGGGCATGGCTGTGGATGTGGCTTGATTGGAGGTATGGTCAATTTGCATATTACTCTTTTATTAGATAGGATTTCTTTCTATCTTTCTCTCTTGCACTCTCTCTAAAAATTAATGGAATACTTGAGTGAGGATTAAAAAAAAAAGATGCCATCAGGATTGATTTCTGGTGAAACCTCTCTTCCTCCCTTGCAGAGATATTTTCTTATGGTACTTTGTCCTCACAGGGCCTCCTCTCTAGAGAGAGAAAGAGAGAAAGAAAGAAAGAGAGAGAGAGAGAGAGAGCCAGAAACAGAGACTGAGAAAGATCTGGTGTCTCTTCCTCTTCTTATAAGGACACCAGTTCTATCAGATTAAGGTGTTGCCTTTTTTTATCTCATTTAACCTTTATTACCCCCTTGTAGGCCATAACTCCACTAAATGCAGTCACATTGGGGTCTAGAGCTTCAACATATGAATTTGGGGAGGCACAATTCAGTCTGCAACAGAAATATTTCCAGGGTTTATTATAAAGACACAAAGATTTAGGGGAATCTACCCTAGACAGTATTGTGGGGCCCTCCAATGGGTACTATTCCTGCTATTAAATGCTTCCATTTGTGCCCCATTATAAGAAACTAGAGGCTCGGTGCATGGATTCATGCACTAGTGAGGTCCCTCAGCCTGCCCTGTATCCTCTTGAAATCTGGGACCCCTCAGGAGATATCAGAGAGCCAGTTTTGGCCCGACCCCAGTAGGCCAGGCCAAGGGACCCCACAAGTATACAAATCCATTCACTGGGCCTCTAGTATGCATATAAGATCTTTGGTTAATCTCTTCTGGCCCTCTCTCCTCCCCCTTCCTTCTGAGATTCATTAGTCTGTTCCATGTTTCCATGCCTGTGGTTTCAACTCCTGTGCTGAGCATCTGACCCATGGTGGTCTGTGCTCATCATAGCTACCAGATGGTCAGCTGGTTGCTTAGGCTTTTATATATGTAGATAAGAAAAGAATAGAAAAATGTTGAAATGAAAGGTATGAGAAACTTTAAAAATAGATAGTAGTACTTCAATATTGGGGTTTGGGCGTCTCCTAATTAGTAACTCCAAAGTGCTGCCAGACCATGAAACATTTTCTTACACACTTTTAAAAAATCAAATTCTGACCCATGTTTTCTCATTAAAGATATTTGGCTTTCAGCCTCTCTTTCTTGTACTTCAAAATAGTCTCGGTCTTTAGTCATTAGTCTATCCATCCTCCAAAATTGGACTAGTTTTTATTCTAAGAGGAAAATAGGATCTTATCACTTCCTCGATAAACAATTCCCTAAAATCTCATTTTTTCCCTGAAGCAGTGGTTCTAAAACTTCATTGTGCATCAGAATAAAAGCACAGTTTGCTGAGCCCAGTATATCATCATCCCCTCCCCTTCGCCCCAGTTTCTGATTCTAGGTGAAGGCTGAAAATTTGCATTTCTAACTCATTCCCAGGTGGTGCTAATGCAACTGATGACCACACCCCACATCTTTGAGAATCACCACCCTACAGGTAAGGCTAATCACAGCTCTTGTTTCTATCTACCTCCAGGATGCTTATTCTTCTCCCTGTCATCTTTCTGTACCCTTCCGTCTAACCCCAGTATATCTTATGATCTACCCATATATTCACCATACCTGGGACACTTTAGACACTGTCATAATTCATGTTCCTATATCCTGGCAAAGTTGATGTCCTACCCAGGTCACATCTCTCCTCTCTCCAGCTTTCTTTACTTTCTCAGTATAGTAATGATGATTCCACACACTGTGTTCATATCTCTTTTTCATATTAATGTTTTCTTTTGATTGTTTTCAAGCTTTTCTCCTTTAGTAGACTACATGATTTGGCTTTACTTCCTTTTGTATTTCGGATGATTCACACCATGTTTGGGAAGTATAGATGCTGGGTATATGCCTAATTTTTAAAGTTAATCCCATTTAGTTATTCGTAAAAGATTTAAATTCTTTGAGGGATATAACTCTAACATTTCATAAGATTCCTTTTATTCTATTAGAATCTGAGACCCTTCCAGGAAACATTTCAATTTCTTTCAGCAACTGCCCATAGCTCATTCATTAGTTCTTACATTCAACATGTATGGCATGTAGCTGACCCCTATTCCAGGTTTGATGACTGTGCTCTTGTCTGGCATTATACGTCATTCTCTTTGGCTTACACATTTTCTTCTTAAAGTTCAGACTAGGTTCTCTCTCAGCTCACTGGTCTCCCTGGCCTCTACTTCCTATCAGAATAGCATAACCACTTTGCTTGATCCAATTTGGTTCACTGAAACTGACTATAACCACTAGATTAGTGGCCCATTCAACTGCACTTACTTTAACATGGAAAGAGGATCCTGCTGAGACCGGTTTGGCTCAGTGGATAGAGTGTCGGACTGCGGACTGAAGGGTCCGGGGTTCGATTACGGCAAGGGCATGTACCTTGGCTGCGGGCACATCCCCAGTAGGGGGTGTGCAGGAGGTAGCTGATCGATGTCTCTCTCTCATCAATGTTTCTGACTTTCTATCCCTCTTCCTCCGCTCTGTAAAAAATCAATAAAATATATTTAAAAAATGAAAGAAAGAAAGAGGATCCTAATTGAACCTCCCTCCTTACTTTTCCTAGTTCCCACTCATCAACACTTTCCACTGACCTGATTCATTATTTAACTATAATTTAATGCATTCTTCTAATAATTCTTCGACTCAGGGCTTGCATGAGACAAGGGGTTTGACATCATCTACTATACTTCTGCTTCAAACTATTTATTATTACACACTGAAATTGTAAAGGAGGAAAAAACTCTAGGATGAAAAAGAAAAAAATCGATCTTAACCCACCTGTGAAATATTGTTAATGACAGCTTCTTCAATTTACCATTAAGAGGGCAACCTAAGTTGGATTTTCAGAACATATGAATAACCCAACTATTCATTAATTATACTAGAAGTATATAGTATCCCAATTATAAGAATCATTAGCCATGAAAAATTGCAAACCTTGTTTACTTTCCTGGTGAAATAAGCGTTCTCTAATTTGTAGATTATTTTGTAGATTAGGTTTAAGTATAAATGATAGTATTATTTCTCCCATCCTTGGTAATAATTTATACTTATAGTGAAATAATTTTATCTCAACTTAACAATTTAAGAGGATAAATATATCTTTAAATTTCTGAAAAGGGGGGTTGTAAGCACACACACAAAAAAGTGTAATGACTACTGTTGGGTTCAGTATGAGAAGGAACAGGAGGAGGCAAGATCAGAGGCAAGAAGACTAGCTGGTATATGAGGTAGGGTAATGGTTGTTGCCCAGAATGGGGTAGGGCAGTGCTGATAGATATAACTAGATGAGCCCAAGAAATATGTGGGAGATAGAGTTAATAGGATATGGTGAGAGGTTAGATTGGGGGGTGGGGGGAGGGAAGGGTGTCAGAGGGAAGTGTGAAGGATGGCACCACTTAGATAACTAAATGAAAAGTTCCTCAGTCACTGGGAGAGGAAAACAGAGTGAAGGAGCAGGCTTGGGGGACAGAGAGTGGTGCCCAAGAGTGTGAGTGTATGTGTGTGCATGCATACATTCATATATGTATATGAAACTAAAGGTGAGAAGAGAGGTTTGATCTACTGATTTAAACCTGGCAGGCATAAGACTATATCCATAGTAACTGAATCCAAGGAGTAAATGAGATCTCCCAAGAAAATGTGTAGGAGGAAATTTATTTGTGGTGGCATGGAAACCTAAAGGTAAGGTTTCTAAAAGAAAGGAGTATGCAGTAGTAGCAAATGTTATTGAGAAGTCAAGGTAAAGAAAGAGGGGAAAGACCTTGACCAGAGTGGTTTTAAAGCCATGAAGACAGAAGACAGTGTTTGTGTGTGGAGGAGTGAATAGGTGTGTATATACACCTATACTCACATAAACATTCAAGGTGGGGCAATAGCAACTACAATGTTGAATAGTTGACAGCATGCTCACTTGGTGCTAATAAACTATTGCTAATTAATAGAATTTTTTCTATAGAAATATGTAACTAATTTATAAATTGAAAAATCAAACTTTTTATAATGTAAAGAATAAGGATTTTCCATGAAAATACAACTTTATAACAACTTGTTTAATCATTTAGTATTTAGCATTGATTCAATAGACAAGGATGTCTAGTATAAAGCATTGGGCTAGATTGGGGTTTGGTAATGCCTCAGATATGTAGCCAGATTTTAAGGTGTTATGGGGAAGTTAATGTCTTTAAAACACTACACTATAAGGCAATAAATAATAAGTACCACAAATATACCCTATTGATCTTAAAATATACAGATAAATATTTTTTATCTAAAGGCTTTTAATAAGATCTATATGGAATACTGCTTTTATAGCTTCAGTTATTAGATTTGTGGTTTTCCAATGACATCATTACCTTTTCCCAATTATCATCGCTCAAAGAGAACATACCAGTAAACTTAGAAAATTAACTAAATAATGAAGATTGGGGCCTATCTCCCAATTTGGACTTTTAAAAATCAGACTGCCAGAAGAGAACTTACTGTGATAGACAATTATGCAGTTGGATTAGTCTGCATTTTAAATGGAAATGACAAAGTCTGAGGAAAGAAATGACTATTTCACTCAAAAGCAATTCTCCTTTCTTGGCTCCTCCCTGCCAATAGTCTTGAACTATACTTTTTCTTGTTAACCTCTTGCATTTTAAAATGCTTAATTTGGGGATAATCTGAAATTTCTTCATGCCTTTCTGAAAAGTCAATGCAATTAAAAAGTTGAGAATCCGCTTAGATACTTGAAGAGTACAGATTACATTGAACAATCTACCCTTAAAAATTAAATAGAATGCTATAATCATAAATAGCTCTCCCTTGCAGTCATTTCTATAATTCTGTCTAACATTCATATTGTCATTTGATTAGCTAATCATCCATTTTCAAAGGTGTGAATGTGTTTTCACACTTCTGCTAAGACAGTGTTAACTATGAAACTATAGATAGCAATAGAGATTAATTATCTATTGCACAAGTTTCCACACCTTGTGCTTACCAAATAGAGGAAGAGAGTACATGTCTTAACACAGGTGTGATTTAAAAAATGGGGGAAAAATATTTGGTCAAATGAGTTCAAGGAGTACTTTCAATTGACATATTTTTAAATGTTAACTGCATTTACAATTCTAATTTTATTTCATAAAACAATATTTGAATAACAAGATTTGTTTCTTGAGTAAATTGGTGCATGTCTTAGTTATAAACAAATGAATAAAGTGGAGGCAGTTTACGAATGAATGAGTCTTTCATGGAATTGGAAAAGGGAGCAGATACTCTAAGTTTTAACAGTAGCTGTAACTTCTGAAGGACAAAGCCAGAAATTTTATTGTATTTTATGTTTGAAACTTTATTTGCTTTTTAAAAATATACTTTGTTGATTTTTTTACAGAGAGGAAGGGAGAAGGATAGAGAGTAAGAAACATCAGCTGCCTCCTGCACACTCCCCACTGGGTATGTGCCCACAACCAGGGCACATGCCTGACTGGAACCAAACCTGAGACCCTTGAATCTGCAGGCTGACGCCCTATCCACTGAGCCAAACTGCAAAGCCAGAAATTTTAGATTTGTCCTCTGAATAGTTAGCTTAATACACTGAGTTGCCTGAGGACTTTAGTAACTCAAAATAATAATTGTAGCTATTATTATAACTATAATAGTAATAAGCTCTCTAGCTGGCTTTTGGTTTTGCTGCTGCTCTCTGACCCTAATGATGAAATCTGTTAATTTATAACCTGGCTTAACATTTTTGGGCACTTTATTTTTCTATATCACTAAGTTACTTTTATGTATAGGGTATCATGATCGAAAAGAGGGACTAAAAGATAGAAGTTTATCTGTGACCCCCATTCTCTGTTGAAATAAAGATATGCTAAAATGTTAACCCATTGTGATATGTAATAATTCCTCAGCCCTACATCAGTATTAGCTTTGGTCCTATACTAAAGTGGTACAATTGATCATTAATGTCCTAATAGTCTTCTTTAGGATGTAAACCAAGTACTGAAAATGAACAAAATTTTACTTCTCTCATTCAGAAAATATCTCTTCTATCTCATATGCTTTCTTTCTTTAGACATGTGGGTGAAAGCATTCTCCCAGGCATGATTGTGTGTAGACACACAAGCTAGCAGACTTCTGAGAAACAACCTTGTTCTTTAAGTGCTTCCCATTATAAAAACATAACCCAAAATTGCTTCTCCTTTCTTGGTTTGGATATGACACCAGGCAAGCAAATGGCAGGCCATGAGAGTATTCGATAGCAGAAAAAATGAGATAAAAAACAAAATAACACTGGGTTGTTGTACAAAGTAGCACAATGTTCCTGTATTTGTAGCCAGTTTAGTAGTAGCATACTATTTTGCATCACTGCAAATGGGCTGGCTGACTTATATTTAGTTTCGCTTCCCTACCTAAATTCCCAGCTTCATGGTAGTGCACTCTCCATTCAGTGAACCAAAATGTCCATCACTTATCACTAGGGTCCCACCTAGATTTCGGATACTTTAGTTCTCAGGCATTTATTGAGTGGGAATCAAACTGTGACCTACTGGTTCATAGGTCGATGCTCAATCACTGAGCCATGCCAGCCAGGCTCATTTTGACCTTCTTGGAAGATCCAAGCTAACAGACACCTCCTGAGAAAGCTTAGCCCAAGCAGCAACACCGACCAGTTTGCAATATTACAACAGCAATGTCTGGGAGAAATTGGTTGAAGAAAGTGAAATATGATTAAGGTAAAATATTTGACTTAGAGAGTTCAGAAAAATAACTTTCATATTTTCTGAACATGCCTCTTGGAAGAGTGTCAGGACTTATTCCAACCCTCCTACTTGCCCTCCTGCAGTCCTAACGGGAAGAAAGCACAAATGGGTTGAAAGAGAGGGAGTATTTGGAGTTTGGGACACTAAGAAGTCTTTCCCTGAAAACCTCAGATCTTAAGGTTTAAGATTTTGAATGCTTTGACTGGTCCCCAAAGTAGAGCATGTTTCCCTATCAGCACCACACACATTTTTAAAAGTATCCATTAGAACCGTATATTGACTGGCCTTATTGGCTACAGGTACTCTAATTTGAGGCACAAAAATACAGTAATGTTGAAGTTTTCCTTAAATTCAGAGTTGGTTCTGAAACAGGGCATGAAGCAGATGACCTCTCTATTCTTTGAAGAATTCTAAGCCAGAGAAGTTCTTATAGATGTTATTAATCTCCTCTTCATCTTCAGGGACAATTTAAGGTATACAAAGTTTTAGGAGTATAAGTATAGACCTGTGTCAATGCTCTTTCAGTTTTCTGCTTACCATTTATAAATACCATTAGATAGTGGGGTGAAGGCCTAGTGGGTTTTGGGTAGATGGGAGTCAATAGAAAAAAAGGGGACTGCTGTACTACTTTCAACAATAAAGATAAATTGTTTTAAAAAACCATTAGATTCTGGCTTAGCATCTTTATATTTGTATTTATAAAATGCCATTTATAAATATCTAAGGCTCAACAATAAAATGATTTCAGTTAATAGATCATAAAACTTTCTCATGTGAGTATTTTTGTTTATCCTATGTTACAAATAATTCCTTTGCATTAAGGTTTTTATCAGAAAAGACACTAATAATCCTATCTAATAAAAAAGTAATATGCAAATTGACCATACCTCCAATCAAGCCATGCCCACAAGCCAATCAGGAGCAAATTAACCCCAACCAAGATGGCTGTTGCCACTGAGAGTGGGAGGGAGGCCTGGGTTTCCCCAGAAATGGAGGAAGCCAACCTTTCCACCTGATCTTGCCGGCCTAGGCCTCCACTCAATGCTACAAAGTTTCAATTATAGAAGATATATCCCAACAGAAATGACGGCAGCCACGGAACTGGAGAGAGCAGAGGCTAGGGTTGCCTGGGCGATGGAGGAAGCCAAGCTTCTGTAGCCCTAGTGCCTAGGTCTCCATTCTAGGCTACAAAGTTCCAATTATAGAATTTAAATAAACCCAAACATAAATGGCTGTCACCATGGAGCAAGCAGAAGGCTTGGCTCTGCTCCAGGCTACAAAGTTTTAATTGTAGAACATAAATTAATCTGCTTGGGTCACTGGGGGGGGGGGGTGGCCGGCCTACAAACCACCACAGGCCCCTCGCCCAGGCCGCCCCAAGCCTCAAGGAGACCCCCACCCTAATCCGAGACACCCTACAGAGCAAACCAGCTGGCCCCCACCCATGCACCAGGCCTCTATCCTATATAATAAAAGAGTAATATGCAGATTTACCATCATTCCAACACACAAGAGGGCTGCCCCCATGTCATCAAAGATTCTGCCCCCATGTGGACAAAAGATGGCCACCACAAGATGGCCAGCAGAGGAGGACCGTTGGGAGGTACCAGGCCTGCAAGGGAGGACAGTTGTGGGTGATCAGGCCAAGAGGGAAGGGCAGTTGGGAGGGACCAGTCCTGCAAGGGAGAGCAGTTAGAGGCAATCAAGCCTGCAGGGGAGGGCAGTTAGGAGTGACCAGGCTGGCAGAGGAGGGAAGTTGGGGGCAAACAGGCTGGCAGGGGAGCAGTTAGGCATCAATTAGGCTAGCAGGGTAGTGGTCAGGGGGTGATCAAGCTGGCAGGCAGAAGTGGTTAGGGGCAATCAGGAAGGTAGGCAGGCAAGAAGTTGGGAGCCAGCAATTCTGGATTGTGAGAGGGATGTCCGACTGCCCGTTTAGACCTGATCCTATCAAGAATGGGCCTAAACGGGCAGTCAGACATCCTTCAAGGGGTTCCAGATTGAAGAGGGTGCATGTTGGGCTGAGAGACACCCGTGTCCTCATGCACAAATTTCGTGCACCGGGCCTCTAATATTAAATATTTATATTGTTATGCCTAATATTTACTATGTGATAGACATTCAACTAAGCACTTCATTATCTCAATTAAATAATCACAACAAATTTATGAAGTGTAACAAATAAGAAAAATAAAGCATAGAATCTATATATATATATATAAGCCTAAGTGACCATTATGACCAAACAACTAGTCAACTGGTCGCTATGACACACACTGACCACCAGGAGGCAGGCAGTCAGTGCAGGACCTGCCCCCTGGTGGTCAGTGCACTCCCACAGCAAGAGCACTGCTCAGCCAGAAGCCGGCTCACAGCTGGCAAGTGCAGCTGCGTTGGCACCAGCATCTCCTGCCTCTGCAGCAGCAGCAGGCACGGGGGGGCGGGAATGAGCAGGTGCCTAGCCCCAGCTTGGGCAACCTCCCTAGCTGCCTGCTGTTTCACATGCTGCTACATCCCCCAAGGGGTCCCAGATTGTGAGAGGGTGCAGGCCACGTTGAGGTCCCCCATGGGTGCACGAATCCGTGCACTAGGCCTCTAGTTATTAAATAATTTACCTAAGATTATATAACACAGAAAAGGTTGGACATGGAATAGTTATATTGCAGTGTTTCTCATTAGTCTTCAAATGACATCCTACACTTTTATACCATATATGCTGTCAAGTGTTCAACGATGATCCCTCAGTGAACCATACCTCTTGGCTCTTTCCCAGGTCTTGTGACTTTCTCATAGCTGTTAGAATGTGACAGAAATGACACATTGTGTGTCTTTCAAGACTAGGTGAGAAAAAGCTTAGTAGCTTCTGCTTTGATCCTTTGGAACACACTCTCTGAGAACGCTGATGTGCTAATGATGTTAGAAGTCTGATACCATGAGACCATCATGCTGGAGAGGCCATGGCTAGGCACTCCAGTTAATCCCAGACTTTCAGCCATTCCCACCAAAGTGCTTCGGACATATGTGAAGGCTACCTTGGACTATCTAAACTGAGCAATTTGTCACAGCTGAACACCATGGTGTGACCTCAGTCAATGGTACATGGAGCAGAGAACACTCTGATAAATCCTGCCCAAATTCCTGACCCAGGAAATAATCAGATATAATTGAATGGCTATTGTTTGAAGCCATTACACTTTGATGTAATTTCTTGTCCAGCAAATGGTATCTGGAATGGTGGTGCTTCACAACGAACATTTTAAATATGTGACATTGGCTTTTCGACTGGGCAGTGGGTGGATACAGGTAATGCTTCAAGAATATTGTAAATGTAAGTTCAAAGGGCCTCAAGAGGCCTTGGCTGAGGGCTCTTATGATAATGAAGAAAGTGTTATTTGAAGGTGGGGGAGAAAGGAATCCTTGCTATATAGTGGCATATAGTTAGTTACCTACAGAGAGAAAGGGTACTTAAAGTACTCATGGGCTTGGTTGTGGAGATTTCAGGCAAAAAGTAAAGGAAGTGCCAACTGCCTAATTCTCCTGATTATGATAAATTATAAGAAAGATGAAATAAAGAAGAAACTTAAGTTTTAAAATCAAATTTAGGGCAATTACATTCAGGACTTGCTAGGCTTGAAAATAAAACTGTTTTCTATCCCCAGTGTCTCCCAGTAAAAAATTTTCAAAGTCATAAATGGCAAGATCAAATCCAGAGCCAAGAGGAGAACATGAATTCAGGGTAAATAAAAATCTTAAGTATGTAGCTGTAAGACCCACTGTTAGGATCTGAGGATGACTAAATGAGACTTTTATAAACCCCCTCTGTTAAACGTTAGGGTGCTTAAGAATTTGAAGGGTATTATCCCATACCAGCCTTACACATGACCCAGATATAAAAGATCTCAGAAAGAAATGTGGGTGTGGCTTTATTTGTTGGAGTTTATTGTAAATTGATTTAAGAAACCCACAACGTTGCTATAGGAATGAAAACAACTTGGAATGAAAGAGACAGGATAGTATATAATTATTTCTATTGGCAGGAAGCAGCAAGAAACCTATCTTGCTGCAAACCATTTTTTAATGGAAAAAACAATGCTTCAGAGGGAAGAGCCAACAGCTGACAAGTCAAAGCCAAGAGTCAAGAATAATCCATTCACAGGGTGAAGAATTAGGCCTAATGAAGGGATTGGTGACATGTGCCTGAGTGAATTTCAGTGGACCTATGATTGCTATGTACCTTCTGCTCCTTCCCTTTAATTCACAGGCCTTAAAATCAATATGAACTATATTCAATGACCTATGCTCCGATGAAAACATATCCACCCAATGACTTTTAAAGAATAGTCATAGTAGTTTTATTCATTATGATTTAAAGATGAAACCAATATCATTCAGTAATGAAAGAAGCCAGATACAAAAAGAGTACCTATTGTATGATTTCATTTACATTTCCTTGAAGAACATGCAAATTAAGCTAGTGTGAAAGGGGTTGAAAGAATGTCTGGCTCTATTTAGAAGAGGAATTGACTAGAATGGGTCATAACAAGAACTTTTAAGGTGCTGGAATATATTAAATCTTGATCTGGGTGATGGTAACATGGGTGAATGCATACGTAAAAATTAATTGTTATATAATTAAGGTTTGTGAATTTTTGCTGTTACCTATTATATCACAATTAAAAATAAACAAATAGGCATTGTACTAAGTTGCAGTCTAAACAATCAGGGTGTAGCTATCCTCCCCACTGGTAGGTAGGCAGCAGACACAAGCACTGAGAGAATTCTCTTAGTGTTTACTGTCTTCCAGTCATTAGGAAGGTCTAATAGGGCTACCATCTCTTTCATATATTATCTATTAAAAAACTTTATTTTAGTACTAGTGAATCCTTATACCAATCAGTGCTATGGTATTTTTTAGATAGAATATTTTTTTATTTCTTATCATTCTATTTGGAGATTTCTCATTAATTTTGCTCTTGATAGTTCACTTTTGACTTACCCTTTTTTGTAATCTATTTCTTTCATCATCACTTTTATAATCTTTCAAGGTCAGCATTTCCCAAGTCAAAGTTCAAATCAGTCTAACAATTCACAAACAATTACTGCTATATTTATCTATGGCAGTCATTGGCATAATGCAAATTAACTCCATTTATATAGCACAATAGCTTTTATAACTAGAAAAATAACATTATATATTAAATTACTTTGTTTTCAGTTTGGTAATCTGAACTTTTGTTTCTTCCCCTTTTTCTCTTCCTTTGCCTGAGATAAAGTCACTGCATATTGCATGTTCCAAATTTAAACCTGACACCTAGATAGAAAACTGACAAACAGGAAACTACTAAAGGAAGAGGCTCTTCCTATCATGTTTGATACCATCAAAACAGACACTTTGTGTAAAATCTTTTTCTTTTATTTTTTTGGGGGCAGAAAGGGGTGGGACAGTAACAATGTCAGTTTGCATACTTATCCCTTTGTGCCTATTAATAGAAAAAAGTGATAGTACAATTCTTGTATTTGCTTTATAATTTGATCTGGGTCAAATTCTGATCTGAGATTTGGTTCAGATTATTTAGCACTTTCACCCTTTGCCTGAAGAGTTATAAACCAGAAATGATCAATTTGTTTTCTGGGGAGACCAAGTTTCTCCTTTTGCACCAATCCCGTCATGAGATTCCCACCCTCATAATCTTACTTCCCAAAGGCCCCCACCCCCAAAATACCATCACATTAGCTGTTAGGGCCTCAACATATTAATTTTCAGGTGAGGATAGAATGTAATTATGTTTAGAACATCTGTAAACTCTCTCAAAAGTTTGTGTCTTTAATTATGCTGGGAGCACTTGAAAGCATCTCTATTTATCAAGAAAAGATCACCGACACGAACTTTCAAGGTTGTTTCTAGCCCTGAGGTTCTGTGAAATTCAAAATGTGCCAATTAAAATTCATAATAATTCAATCTTGTAAAATAAAGATAATAATAGTACCTGAAACACAGGGTTGATGTGAAGAATAAATAACCCAGATAAAGTACTCATAACAGTGAAGCACTATGAAGCATTGCATTAATATTAGCTCTTGTTCCCTAATTTTACAAAATGATATATTATGGTATTAAGAAAAGAGAAAGATCTATATTCTAGATACTCATCTCTGTGGGGTTTGAAGTGGAAGATGAGAGAGGCAAGGTAGGTGGGGATGAGAAAGCAACACAACATTCAGATTAAAAAAAAGAAATGGCAAGCTAGATGGTGTAAAAAGGAGGAAAAAAAGAATTGAAGTGGCTATCTAATTGCATCCCCTGGTGAATCCAGTTCAAATGGACAAGACATATTATTGAGTGCATAATAGAATAAATGAAGCAGAGTTTGAAAATCCCTGGGAATTTTGAGATATCTTAGGCTGTCCTGATGGAGCTGAAAATGTAATGAGCAGAATGCTGGACCCATGGTGTATTATAAAAGACAGGGAACCACTTATTCAAGCTAAACACTTAGTGCTATCACATTGATGTGACAGAGAATGACATTCAAGCATAGATATGGGGCTATGTTAGTCAAGATAAATACTCTACTGTGTTATAGTCTGCAAATCTGCTAAGGCCTACAGACCTTGTTTGTACTCTGGAATGACAACTTTTCTATGCAACTTGAAAGAAGTACTATACTACTACCTAGTAGGTAGGGTTTAGTCAAAATTTTTCTAATTTAAACTATCTTGTGTTGGGTTTCCTCAGAATATACATTGGGACAAGGATTTGAGTGTAAGTAGCTCATTTGGGTGGTGATCCCAGGAAGTCCTAGCACTGTAGGGAAGGAGAAAATAAGACAGGGAAGGGAAATCAGCCAGAATAGGGTGAGCTCATGAGCAGCTTACTGCTGTGGGCAATTGAGGTCCAATTTCACCAAAGACTTCTAGGAGTTGGCACAGGAACTTTCACCCAGGATACTTATATTTGTGATTGGCTGAAGACTGCTTGGGGGAGGAGAGCCAACATTTTTGGACCAAGCCCGCTCTTCCACTCTTTCAGTCAGAGAGAAAGCTCTCATGCTGTGCTTGAGGTAAAAAGATGTAAGCATGTACAAAATAGAAAGTGACAAGATGACATGGACATTTGCTATATCTGTTTCAAATTTGACATTCTTGGCATCTACAAAACATATTGAAATGTACATAACATGACTTCAATGTCATGATCAATTCTCTCTTGTCCACCCAAGCAAGGATACTGCTTCAACAATTTTCTCTTCTCTCTTTGGCATCATCAAAATTTTCCTCTAAGTTGGATTTGTTTGGCATCATTATAAACACACTAGTAGCCCTGAGCACAAATCCATGTGCCAGTAGCTCTCCGAGGGGCCTGGCTGCTCTGCGCCCACTACAGAGCAGTGGCCCAGAGGCCCATCAGCGCCCTGGCCTGGTCAGAGGACCATCCGCTGGGGGTTGCAAAACGCTTGCCTCATCACTGCGGCAACAGAGCAAGCATTCTGCCAGGCCGCTCATGCTGCCTGCTCTCTGTGACCGCCCCCACTCCCGCCCCCCAGGACTGGGGGACTCCGGTGGGGCTGAGAGGACTGAGCACCTCCATCTTGTGGCTATGGGTGCTGCCATCTTTGTGATGGAGTGATGGTTAATTTGCATATTACCCTTTTATTAGATAGGATACTCTACCATTTTTTTCCATTGTGATTTCACTTCATCTAGTTGATGCCTATTTTTTTTCTCTTTCTCTTTATAGGAAGCTCAAAAAATACGAAAAGTATTTTTTGTACTTCATGTCTATAGTATTTTCCTTCTTTTATTATTGAAATCAATTAGAAACATATTTTGCCCCACTCTATAAGTAGATAATGTCAAAGTCATCAATAACTCCCATAATAATAAACCAAATGATCCAATCTGAGCTATTTTAATTGACTTATTGACAGTGACACAGTTGTATACACCCTCTTTTTTTTATAAACTTTTTTTTTTCACTTGGATATCACATTCTCTTGGTTTTCCTCCCACCTGGCTACTCCTTGCATGTTTTTGTTGTTCAAACTTTACTGGCTCCTTCTTGTCAAGTAACAAGAACAGGGAACTAAAGATGAATCCAGCTGGAGAATGTTGGGAATCAATGTAGACATTTCTCTGGATTATCCCAATCAAGTTGTGCTGAAGCACTCAGCTACCAACTCCTATCTGCCATTGGCTGAGGGTTCCCCCAGTGATGTTAACTAGCTCCTGGCACTTCCAGATTACACTTCCTGCAGGCTAAAGAAAGCACTCTGGAAGATACAAGTGCTTTTGGTAGGACAAGTCCTATGGGATATGGCGGAGGATTGGCAGCATCTGCCACAGCAAACAGCAGGCTTTGCTTCTAATGTGAACTGTTTAAATGTGTAATTTTATCTTCAGACTTTTAGAACAACAATGGCAGCCCCCAGACTAATCTAAAATAAATGTAATCTGCATCATACCGCGTGCCTTATAAACACAAACAGTTGTTCCAACTGAGCAGTGGAGGTTTTCAGAACGAATTCCATGTTCTTGATTACCCTTGAGACTCAAATGTCAACTTTGAGAACAAGTGGTGGCAGGGGTGGGCCTGTGGGGAGGTCTGCATGAAATTCTCCACTTTAATTCCTTGTCATAATGCTGTATATGTTTTTAACAAGGCACAATATTTTCAAGGAAATACTTTTTTTAGAAGGAATGAAAATAGCTCCAAGATCTTTTTATAAGAGTCATATTTTTTTAAAAAAAATTAAGAGTTTTTTAGGACAGTTTAAGGTTCACAGCAAAAATTAGGGAAAGGTATAGAGATTTCCCATATACTGCCCCACACATACATAGACCCCCTAACCCCCATTATCAACCTCCTCATTGCAGAGTGATACATGTGTTATAATTGATGACATTCATTGACATGCATCATAATCATACAAAGTTCATAGTTTACATTATTGTACACTGTTAGTGTTATACATTATATGGTTTGGACAAATGTATAATGAGGATTCATATCCATTATTATGGTATCATACAGAGTACTTTTATTTTCCTAAAAATATTCTGTTCATCCCCCTCCCCACAACCTTGCCAACTTTTGGCAAACACTAATCTTTTACTCTTTCCATAGTTTTGCCTTTTCTACCAAGTCATATAGTTTGGATCTATATATACACACAAAAGAGGTCCGGGGCACAGATTCATGCACCAGTGGGGTTCTTCGGTGTAGCCTGCGGGGATCAGGCCAAAACTAGTTCAACGCCGCCTGCCATTCCTGCCTGCTGCTCCTGCTCATCCAGGCCCCCCATGCACCTGCCTTTGCTGCACTCAGTAGGCTTGGTTTCACTCCACTGTGGTCTCCAGGAGCACACTGACCATGGGGGGTTGGGGGTGGGGGGGCCGAGGGCAGCTCCTGCATTGAGCATCTGCCCCCTGGTGGTCAGTGCGCATCATAGTGACCAGTTGACCAGTCATTTGATTAGGCATATATATATATATATATATATATATATATATATATATATATATATATTTCAGATTGGCTTCTTTCACTATGGTTTTATGCATTTATGGTTTCTCTGTCTTTTCATGGTGTAATAGCTCATTTCTTTTTATTGGGTAGGCATGTGACCTACATCCTTTCACAGCCTTCAGAAGGAACAACTTTGCCAGTACCTTGATCTAAGACTTTGGGCCGCTGGCACTGTGAGACGAAGTCCTGTTGTTTATGCAGCTCAGTTTGTGGTACTTGTTTGTGGCAGCTCTCAGTTTCTAATGCAAGGATCTGTGATAGATTTACTCTGACTCCTTCTAGAACTACTCTAATTACATACTAGTTAAGATTTCTGAGAAAGGCTGTTCCTTTAGGTGTTGATACGTGTTTGTGGTCCTCAGCACCAGTGATAAATCACAAAGATTTTGGGTCACCTTATACTAGTTACAGGAGAGAAGGAGACAATGAGAGTGTATATTTCAGGAATAGTCAGACTTGTCCAGATTTTTTTAGGATAAAATCAATAAAAGAAAACATTGCTGTAGTGATTACTGGAGACCTTTAATAGTTTTCTTCTTTCTTTATTATTATACTGCTTTCCTTTTGTGTGTCTGAAAGTACCTTGTAACCTACCCATTTGCTTAGTGAGGTCAGATAGAAATAAGGTAGAGAGGAATATAAGCAACATAGGGGGGAAGATTTAAGTCACCTTCCTAAGAAAGTTGGAATATGGAGGATAGGGCTTACATAGAATTACAGGTCTGTGACTGCCAGCTCAGTTTCTGTTTTCAAAGACCCACCAATAGTTTTGCAAAAATTGCTTCAAAGCATGCAGCTGATAAATGTTTGCAAAATCTCATGTGCATATCAGTGTGTCCATTAGTTTGAGGAGAGAATGGATTGCTTTAAGCAAAGGTTCAAAGTGAACTAGGAAAAATAATATCTTCAATAATTTGAAAATCACTTTGTCAGGTAGACCTGGCATTTTGAAATATCATTGAAGAATCTTTATTATTTAATTTTTTATAATATTAAATTACTATTCACCAGGCAGTGCTTTATATACCTTATTTTAAAATATATATTTTATTGATTTTTTACAGAGAGGAAGGGAGAGGGATAGAAAGTCTGAAACATTGATGAAAGAGAAACATTGACCAGCTGCCTCTGTGGATGTGCCTGCAACCAAGGTACATGGCCTTGACTGGAATCGAACCTGGGACCTTTCAGTCTGCAGGCCGATGCTCTATCCACTGAGCCAAACTGATTTCAGCTACATACCTTATTTTTAATACTTAATGGCAGCCATGTGACTATTATTATTTCTATTTTTCAGATGACAAACCAAAGGCTCAGAGAGGGTAATTTGTCCAAGGTCATAAACCTTGTAAAGGGTCAGGACTCATATCTGACTCTGTCTTGCTCCAAAAACTGTTTTTCCTCTGTATCTGAGCTCTTTATTTGATGACAGTCTTCTCTTTAAAATCTGTTTTCATTTCATTAAGGCCAGTTGTAAACATTACTATTGTACAAGGCATTCTTCCATGATAAAAGAGTAGAGACAAAGTCAACCTCAAGATTCTTTGCACAATCCAAGATTCTAGAACACCGTAAAAAAAACAGGAAGTTCTTTGGGTATCGTGGCCATTAGTTGAATAAATGGAAGTGTGAGGCCTCCTATTTTTCCTCTCACAGAACTTCTTTAAATTGCAGCCAGAGCAACTTTCTAAAGCATGAATCAGATTGTGTCCTTCTCTTGCTTAAAAGTTTCCAAAGGCTTTTATCTGAACTGCAAAATCTTAGCTGTGTTATACTCTACTAGTGGCCTGGTACACAAAATTCATGCACGGGGCGGGGGTGTCCCTCAGCCCAGCCTGCACCCTCTCCAATCTGGGACCCCTCAAGGGATGTCCGACTGTAAAGAGGGAGTTGGACATCCCTCTCACAATCCAGGACTGCTGGCTCCCAACTGCTCTCCTGCTTGCCTTCCTGATTGCCCTTGACTACCTCTGCCTGCCAGCCTGATTGATGCCTAACTGCTCCCCTACAAGCCTGGTCCCCTCCCCCCCAACTACTCTCCTCTGTAGGCCTGGATACCCCCTCAACTGCCCTTCCCTGCAGGCCCAGTTGCCCCCAACTTCCCTCCTCTGCTGGCCTGGTCATTCCTAACTGCCCACTCCACAGGCTTGATCGCCTCCAACTGCCTTCCCTTGCAGGCCTGGTCCCTCCCAACTGCCTTCCCCTGCTGGCCATCTTGTGGCAGCCATCTTATGTCCACTTGGGGACAGCCATCTTGTGTGTTGGAGTGATGGTCCATTTTGCATATTACTCTTTTATTAAATAGGATAGAGACCTGGTGCACGGGTGGGGGCCAGCTGGTTTGCTCTGAAGGGTGTCCCAATTCAGAATAGGGGTTCCCTTGGGGCATAGGGTAGCCTGGGGGAGGGGCCTGTGGTGGTTTTCAGTCTGGCCATGCCCCCTGGTGACCCAAGAGGAGGCCCTGATATCTGGAATTTATTTGTCTTCTATAATTAAAACTTTGTAGCCTTGAGCAGAGGCCAAGGCAGGCCAGGGCTGCAGAAGCTTGGCTTCCTCCATTGCTGGGGGCAACTCAAGTTTTCTGCTCTCTCCAGCTACATGGCTGCTGCCATTTTTGTTGGGATTTATTTATCATCTATAATTGAAACTTTGTAGCCTTGAATGGAGTCCAGGGTCAGCCAGGATATTGGGAAAGCTTGGCTTCCTCCATTGCCAGGGAAACCCAAGCCTCCTGCTCGCTCTTTGGCCACAGCCATCTTAGTTA
Source organism: Antrozous pallidus (assembly GCA_027563665.1). Lineage (NCBI taxonomy): Eukaryota > Metazoa > Chordata > Mammalia > Chiroptera > Vespertilionidae > Antrozous > Antrozous pallidus. The sequence goes on along the minus strand of CM050524.1, from coordinate 46,676,038 downwards.
GGTTAATTTGCATACTTGCTCCTGATTGGCTGTTGGGCATGGCTTGTGGGTGTAACAGAGGTATGGTAAATTTGCATAATATTCTTTCATTAGATAGGATAAGCTTTAGAGAGTTAAGCAAGCAGGGTGTTATTAATAACTAAAGGCCTGGTGCATGAAATTCGTGCACTTGGGTGGGTCCCTCAGCTTGGCTTGCACCCTCTTGCAGTCTGGAAGACCTTGGTGGTTGTCTGACTGATGGCCTAGGCCCACTCCCCATCAGTCAGACATTTTTAGTGTTGCCCTGGAGGCTGGAGAAGCTCCCGCCACTGCTGTTGTGCTCACCAGCTGTGAGAATACACTCATCACCATGGGGAAGCTCCCACATTGAGCACCTGACCCCAGTAATCAGTGTGCATCATAGTGACCAGTCATTCCACCATTTGGTCAATTTGCATATTAGCCTTTTATTATATAGGACTAGAGGCCCGGCCCATGAAATTCGTGCACGGGTATAGTCCCTAAGCCTGGCCTGTGATCAGGCCCATTTTCTTCAGTTACCTGCAGCTGGCTCTGCCCCCCATGGCCACCCAATCCCAGTTCTCTGTTTGCCATCGGGTGATCAGTGCCTGACAACCAGGGAAAGGGACTGAGAAATGGTCAATGAGCCTCATAGTAATTGGTCCAGGAGTCGTTCTGGTCATTCTGTGGTTAGGGTCAATTGCATATTACCCTTTTATTAGATAGGCTAGAGGCCTGGTGCACGGGTTGGGGCTGGCTGGCCTACCCTGAAGGATGCCCCAGATTGAGGTGGGGGTACCCGCTGGGGGATGGGGTTGGCCTGGGTGAGGGGCGGTGGGCAGCTTGCAGGCCAGCCATACCCCTGATCAGAATGGGGGAGTCCCCAATGGGAGACAGGGCTGGCCTGGGTGAGGGGCCGTGGGCAGTTTGCAGGCTGGCCACATCCCTGACTTTATCAGGAAGGACATATGGAATAACATCCAGAAGATGTCCAGTTTATTTGCTTAATTAGCATATTACTCTTTTATTAGTGTAGATTAAATTGGATTAAAGAGCAATCACTGGTTATATTGGGTCAAACTCAACATTTGATTACTTTTCCTTTAAGACTGTACCTAATCTGTCCACTACTCACCTCCTGATATCATCTCCCTTAAACCTCCCGTTATTCCTTCTTTTTGGCCAAATTGGACCAATTTCTGGGCCTTGACACACACCTGTTTGCTTCCAGTACAAGGTATTTGCTGATACTTCTGCTTGGCATGCTGTCCTCAGACTTTCACATGCCTCCTCTTTTCTCGGTGTTCAGACCTCAATTCAAATATTTTCTCCCCAACAGAGGTCATTCTTAACCACCAGAGTTAAAGTGTCTCCTTCCCCTTTGCTCCTGCTCTCCCCTAGCCCCTTACTTCATCTTTTTCCTTAGCAACAGCAGGTATTTATTCTTCTATGGGTTTCTTATCTGAATCCCTCCACTAACAGATAAGCTCCTTGATGGCAGGGACTTTGTCTTATTCAGGGCATAACATACAGCTGTTTCTCAAAATATAAATATTTCTTAGCTGGCTGCTTTTTAAAAAGGATGGCTATTAAAATAACTTTTCTGTCTGTAAGATTAGAGATGTTTTTATATAGAGTATAAACATTGACCCCTGTTTATGGGTCACCTCTCCATCCTCGCTGGTTACCCCCAATACCTGCCATCTTTGACTTTCTTACATACAATGCCCCTGTTTGAGATTTCCCTTCCTATTCACATTATTCCTTCTTGTCCTGGGCCTTGACCTCCACTGAAATTTCTTCATATTTATAGATCATGGCCCTCATAGTATCCTACCTATATTTCTAGTAACCCAACACTCATCACACTTTATAATATTTATCTGGTTCATTGTTCCTTTTCTGTGAGATTATAAACTCCATCAGGAAAAGCCACCTCTTTCTTGTTAACTTCTGTATTCTGAAATCTGGGATGCTACCTACCACATCGTACTTGCTTAGTGAATGAGGGAATATACAAACACACAGATCTCTCAGCACATTTGCTTCACTCTGGCACGCTCTTGGATTTTTACATCTTTGCCTTTATCCTAAAAATATAACAGTTCCACACCCCAGGCATCAACACAGGATTTATCACCACCTCCTGATTCATTCTCAATTTCTAGATGTTAGGATATCCTGCTGTCCACAGCATCAGTGCTAAGCTAAAAATCTTCACCTCTTATTAACTCTCAACATCTAATGAGTCACCACATGTGGTACTTGTTTAAAATTGTCTTGCTTTTTTTTCCAGTGCCTGATGCCAGATATCTGCTCTCTTGTCCCCTTTAACAGAAAGTCTCCTTATTGCCGTCATTATGGTCAAAATTGGTGAGTACACCTGCTGTCAGATTTTAGTGGATCTCATGGTGTGCAATCAGCTGTTGTTTGAGCTCTCTAATTTCAGCATTAAAATATTGGTGGATCTGATTCTGCCTGGCACAGAGAGTTCTTGTGGCACAGAAAGGCTGATAGGTGGTTCTAGGCACAAGCTAGATGCCCTGACTACCTCTGAAATAGTGTGACGCCAAAATCAAGATCATGGGCATAAATGTATGCTTAACCTCAGCTAGTTCTACCCATGATAACGGAAAATGGGTTTTAAATAGTGAAAACTTTTAGTTATCATTCTTCCTTATTTTAATTAGGATAGGGCTTCTAATACTTTAAGGGTGTTTATATACTGAGCCCATCTACCATTAATCCTACGAAGAAGCAGTATAATAAGGACCTCTGGACTTGAACTGCATGGGGAAAAATCTCAGTTCCCATAATATGTGACCTAGCATGTCAGTTTCCTCTATTGCAAATGCAGATGATAGAAGTAGACAACTTATAGGGTTGTTGTACATGTGATGTACTTATACACAGCACTTGACATGTACTATGCATTATATCATCATCATCATCATTCCATACTGCTTACTACCCAATCAACAAAAAAGAAAAGAAAAATTTATCTGGTAGACCTTTTGTGTGTGTGACAAAACAGATATAATTACCACTTGAAATCACACTTGCATTTTGACTAGGACAAGTCACATTCAGAGAAGAAAGAAATTATGAAAGTACCTTTTCATGCTTTAAAGCTGTTTAAAAAGTCATTACAATAAATTGTCCTGCCACACTTCATGTCCTCATATTATTTACCTTACTTGTCATCCTTCTTTAACTTAGTGTTTTGGCAAACCACACTCAGCATTTGCTTAATTGAAACTGTTTATAGGTATGAACAATGAACTTAAGGAGATTTCTGAATATTTTTCTTTTAAAAAAAACCACAGAGGTAACAATTGCTAGTTTTAACAAATTTAAAGACTATGAGAGAGAAAATAAAAGTTATATTTCAAACTAAACAAAACAACATAAAAAAACATGTTCCATTCCAATCCTATTCGCAGTAATTATCACTGCTAACAGTTTAGAGTATATTGGAGTATATCATTTTAAATAACCCTCTTTGTCTCTCTGTTCTCTCCTTATATGTGGGTGCATGTGTATACACACACACAAACACACACATATATATGTATCATATGTAAAATGTATACATGTAATTTTTAAAATTTTTATTAAAACAAGTATGATGAGACTGAGAATACTGTTGTTAACGTGCCTTTTCTCTTCAAAATCCTGGACAGTTTCATGGGCAGGATAAAAGTGATTGATTTCTTTCTTTTTTTCCCCAGTGGGTGTTTCACTTTCTGTTTCCTGTTCAGGAGACTGTTGCATTGGTGGTCCGTTGTTGGGGAGCACAAGAAAGCTTGTAAGGAGGATATTCTGATAAACAGGGCAGGCAGCCTTCCACACACTTCCTTTTTCTCGGAATATCTTCCTTACAAGCTTTCTAACCAAGTCTCCTGTGCTCCCCAACTGTCCCTAAAGGACCACATCTTCTTGTACACATGCCTGTGACTTGCTTTCACCAATGGGACTACAGAAGCTTGATAGGTGTTTCCAAAATGGAGCTTGTCCTCTTGGAATGTTGTCTCTTAAAAACCATCTCTCATGTAAGAAGTCTGACTCCTGTGTGACCACTGTGCTATGGGAAGGTCCTGGTTGGCCATGGGAAGAGAGAGGCCATCGCCGAAACCAGTTTTGCTCAGTGGATAGAGTGATGGCCTGCAGACTGAAAGGTCTCAGGTTCTATACCAGTCAAGGGCATGTACCTTGGTTGCAGGCACATCCCCAGTAGGGGTTGTGCAAGAGGCAGCTGATCAATGTTTCTCTCTCATCAATGTTTCTGACTTTCTATCCCTCTCCCTTCCTCTTTGTAAAAAATCAATAAAATATATTTTTTAAAAAGAGAGGTCATGTGAGGAGCACTGAGGCACTAAACCAGAGTGCCTCAGTGAAATGTCCAGCCTAGACCAGCGACCAGCTATTGTAGTATGTGACTGGCCACAGTTGAAACTACATAGATCAAAAGAACTGCCTGTATTCCCACCCCACACAACTGTGAGAAATAGATTGCTATGTTAAGCAATAAGGTTTGGGGTGGTTTCTTATATAATAACGGATGGCTGAAACACATAGATATACCATAATTGATTTTTTCTAGTGTGCTTTTAATAATTATGGATTAGTACTAACTTTTTTGTGTGATTTTAAACAAAGTTAAATAATCTTCCTTTTATATACATGTTTGCACACTCATGCCAGTATTTCCAGATGATAATCTCTTGCTGGGTCAAAGAATATGTGTATTTAGCATCCTATCTGATAAAAGGGTAATATGCAAATTGGCCATACCTCTTATCAAGACAGGCCCAAAGCCATGCCCACCAGCCAATCAGGAGCAAATTATGCAAAAAAAAAAAAAACCACCAACCAAGATGGCTGCCACCACTGAGAGCAGGAGGGAAGCTTGGCTTGGGGGCGATCAAGCTTGCAGAGGAAGCCAAGCTTTCCACCCGGCCTTGCCAGCCTAGGCCTCCACTCAATACTATAAAGTTTCAATTATAGAAGATACATAATCCCAACAGAAATGGTAGCAGCCACAGAGCTGGAGAGAGAAGAAGTTAGGGTTGCTGGGGCCATAAAGGAAGCAAAACTTCTGCAGCCCTAGCCTAGGTCTCCACTTTAGGCTACAAAGTTTCAAACAGAAATGGCTGTTGCCATGGAGCGAGCAGAAGGCTTGGCTCCGCTCCAGGCTACAAAGTTTCAATTGTAGAATATAAATTAATCCCAGGGCCTCCACTTGGGTCGCCAGGGAGCGGGTAAGCCTGCAAACCACCACAGGCCCCTTGCTCAGGCCACTCCACACCTCAATGGAACCCCCACACTGATCCGGGACACCCTTGAGGGAAAACAAGCCAGTCCCCACCCATGCACCAGGCCTCTATCCTATCTAATAAAAGAGCAATACGCAGATTGACCATCACTCCAACACACAAGAGGGCTTCCCCCATGTGGTCAAAGACCCTGCCCCCATGTGGACACAAGATGGCCACCACAAGATGGCCAGCAGGAGAGGACAGTGGGAGGTTCCAGGCCTGCAAGGGAGGGCAGTTGTGGGCGATCAGGCCAGCAGGGGAGGGCAGTTGGGAGGGACCAAGCCTGCAAGGGAGGACAGTTGGGGGCGATCAAGCTTGCAGGGGAGGGCAGTTAGGGGTGACCAGGCCAGCAGAGGAGGGAAGTTGGGGGCAAACAAGTTGGCAGGGGAGCAGTTAGACATCAATTAGGCTGGCAGGTAGTGGTTAGGGGGTGATCAGGCTGACAGGAAGAAGCAGTTAGGGGCAATCAGGGAGGCAGGCAGGTGAGCAATTTGGAGCCAGCAGTCCTGGATTGTGAGAAGGATGTCCGACTGCCCATTTATGCCTGATCCTATTGGGATAGGGCCTAAACGGAGGGTCGGACATCCCACAAGGGGTCCCAGATTGGAGAGAGTACAGGCTGGGCTGAGGGACATCCCCCATGCATGAATTTCATGCACCAGGCCTCTAGTATTTATATAAAGGGTATATAAATTTACACTTTTACCGACAGTGAATTACATAGCCTGTTTCTCTACATCCTCGCTAATACTGTTTTTAAGCTTGTAAATGTTTGCCACTGTATGTCATTGTGATTTTACTGAGCACTTCTTTATTGCTGTGATTAACTTCTTTATGTGAGTTTAACACCTATATTTATTCCTTTTGGGACCATTTTTAAATGGATTGTTTGCTTTCCTCTTTATTGATTTACAAGAACTATTTATATATTAAAGATATTGGTCCATTTTCTTAGCTAAGTGTTCAAAATATTTTTTCTAATCTATTAATTCAAATTACATACCTTTGTGTTTGAAATCTTTCAGTTTACAAAGGCAATGAAGTTGTAGTTCTTACAAATTTTTCTTTAATGATCTACCTTATATTGAGATTATAAACCTACCTTATTATATTTTCTTCTATAACATTTACAGTTAAAAATAGATTTCAGTATTTATTTACTTACCAGGAATTTCATGGTGTGATATAAGGATATAAATTTTTTCCAAGTAGATAGCCAATTGCCTCCAAACTAGTTATTGAATAGTTTTCCCTTTGTCTGCTGACTTAAAATGCAATTAATTTCTTCATGGTAACCTGGGTTTGCTTCTGAACACTCTTTTTCCATTGATTTTTTTTCTATTCATACAGTAGCATAGTTCTTAAAATTATCCTGAGATGTGTTTTTTTAATAGCATAGCGAAGTAAACTCTTCAGTCCACTCAAAATTGAAATGAGCAAACTCTATACATTGAAGATTAGGATCGTTGTAATAAAAGTCATAGCTTAAGAAAAACAAAGTAATTCATTGTCTCCGAACACTGACAAGTCTAACGAACTTCAGGCATGGCTGGATCCAGAAGTTCAGCTCTGCTTATCTCACGTCTCACTTGGCATTATCCTTCTTATAGGCTTTTTTTTTTTTTTTAACATCCTTTTCACTGAACAATTTCTTCAGAAACAGAATCTCTTTCTTGGTAATTATGGCAGAGAAATCCCCAATAAGGCTCTTATGAGTCTATCTTAGACCATTTATTTGTCCTGAACCTATCACACAAGCTGGATGAAAAAAACATGTTGATTGGCAGGGCTGGGTCACGTGTACCATCTTGTAACTGAATATGAGCAATAGAAGAAAGCAGAGAAGAATGCAGGAAATCCAGAGATACATGCTAGTTATGAGATCCTTATTTGATTGGCCTTGGGGCATTTCATGGTTCTTAGTTGGTGCCTTGCATATGGTAAGTATTCAATAAATATTTGGTGAATGAAATAACCATCTATTAATTACTTTCCACCCAGTAGGAAGTGAAGGGAGGGGCATTAACATTTATTCAGGTATTTTGAGGTTTTGAGATATGTTAACATAATTAAGAGGACCAAACTTGTTGTTTAGAATTGTTTCCTAAAAGGGTTCCATTAAATTGATTTTATATAAAAGGAAAAGAAAGTTTAAGGAGAATAGATGTCTGTTTTTGCAGTAAAAAGTGGGAAGAGAAAGAGTTACTTGTGTAGGATTAAAAAAAAAAAGTTTTCATTTGCCTCATCTGATTTCCTGTCCAACTGCTCTGTGCCTGGGGAGGCTGAGCTGCAGGATGGCATTAACAGCTCCCCTCTCCTTTGGTTTTCAGCTGGATGTAGCTAATGGGGGCATCAGCTGAAAGCGAGAAGAGTGTTTGTTTCTCTAACTTCTACTTTACTTGGTTATTGTGGGTTGGCTATAAACCTCTTCATAAAGCCACAGTTCAGCTCAGCCAGTATGGCTCAATAGTTGAGCACTGACCTATGAACCAGAAGTCACGGTTCAGTGCCCAGTCAGGGCACATGCCTGGGTTGTGGGCAAGATCCCCAGTTTTGGGCATTCAAGAGACAGCTGATCAATGATTCTCCTCTCTCTCCCTCTCCCTTCCTCTCTGAAATAAACAAATAAATAAATAGATAAATAAATAAATAAAAACACACAGCACCCCAGTTTATGTCACACAACTACCTCTCTAGATTTTGATAATGGTTCATTCTTTTTGCCACTTCATGCCTGGGGATGGTAGTGGCTATCAACATTACATGCACCTTGTTGCCTTTTCTAAACCCCTTTCACACCTTCTTTATAAATAGTCCATTTGCTGAACTCTCCTTCAATTACCCAGTTAGAGTATGCTCTGCATTTCCTGTTGGGTCGTTGATACATGGCCAATCAAAATGGAAGACTAAATAAATAAATAAATAAATAAATAACATCCAGATTCTGATAATCTTAAAATGTTTACTTTATGGGTTGGAATGAGGAAGAAGACTGAGGTTGGTTTCTTGCAAACTGTCTCTGGAACCCTCAGCCTTCCCATTTTGTAATATTTGCCAATATCAAAGCTGCCCTTGATGGTCAATCTCATGGAATTTCATTGCTACAAAACACTTTTTTTTTTTTTAAGAGTAACCCTAGTCTAGGCACAATAGCCAGGTGGCATTTACTGGTATAAATCTTAATATTTTGGAACACTAGAGTTCCGCTTCTAGGGACAAGAAGAGCATAAATTCTTTGGCCCTTTAATTAGAGGCTTTAATTAATGAACTAAGAAAAGAGAAAGCAGAAAAAACATTACATTCATCATCACGGCCTCAGAACATTTCTAATGAACCCATTTTAAAGAAAATAGCTGAGATATTTCCCTTGGCGGGTGGCTCAGAACTTGAAAAAAAAGAAAAGTGTTTCATTCTAATTAAAGCCAATTATGTAAGGCTCTTAATATTAAGCTATTTCAAGTGGCTATCTGCCAGCATTGTTAGCATGTGTGTACTTTCATGATGTTCTTTGGTTTTCAAGAGAATTACTTTTGCAATGAAGGGAAAATGTATTATTCTCCTTTCATTGTGACAGTGACTGCCTGTCTGTTTATACCAATGCAGCTGCCGTGTAAGTCAGAGCTTTCTCTTTTTCTTTTCATTTGAAGGCATATATGAGAGTCATCTGACCCAGGTTCTGCATGAGCTATACAGCATATGGTTGGGGTAAAGAACATCATATCTTTTGTTCAACAGTTTTTGTATTTCTTTCCAGTCTTTTGCTTTTCTGGTCCTCAAATAAGGCTAATTACAAAGTAGGGAGAAAAGGTGGGACTGATGGAGAGAGAGCCTTTAAAACCACTCCTTTTGCAGCATGGAACAAAAGAGAGTACCAAGGGCATGGCGAGGCCTCCGCCAAAAAGAAAAGAGAAAAATCACCTAATGAGGATGTCAAGATAAGTGCTTGTGAAGAAAACTGGCAAAAAAAGAGCTTTTAATATAAAATCCATAAATAAGTGTGCATCAGATGGGTACTGGAACATTTTTAACAAGACAGGCCATGAAAACTATGTCCTTCTATGCAAGAGCTGCACACCTGGAAAAAAAAATCTTCTTTCTTTGCAAGATATTTTCCTTTCAAAATTAATTTAAAAAGAAATACTTGAAAATTAAGATGTTTTATTCATGTGTCTGAATCCATTATAGAGTGGATACCATATAAAGAGTTGTTTTTGAGATATAATTATCAGAGCTGCTGGCTTCTTGCAGGTCAAAGGTTTTTCATGAGTATATGAAGAAGTTGTTCATTGAGCAGAGCTGAACAGAGGAGGTCTTGACCTTGTAGATGTCTGTTGCATTTTTACTTTTAAAATGGGAGAAGCAGCAGATATATTTGAAATCTGTTAATTCTACACAGCTCTTGTTTCTGTCTTTCCTGATATGTTTGAGTATGGGCACCAGAGAAATAGAGGTCAGAGAGTTGAGCCTAAATTAATTATAAAAATAACAAAGAATCATAGATTTCTTTTTAGAGTTAAAAGAACCCTTAAAGTACCTATGTCGATAAAAAGGGTGAATAAAAAGGAGTCCAAAGAAAAAGAAACTCTTATGACCTTAAGAAAAAATTAATTTTGTTGTGTTTCTGCTCTGAATGTGTCTACCTTTAGTTTACATGAAAGAATAATATAGAAATCTGGCATGGTAACCTTAAAATAATGCTGCCATATGTATAGTGCTGTCTGTACTAATTTGAGGACTTAATTAGTTGATCTAAAGATTTTTTCTCTCTTTTTTTATGTTGCCACTTGGTCAGGTAAAGATACATATGCTATTATGTTTGTGAAAATTTACTTTCTCCTTTTTTCTCACTAATCATCTGTCAAATATGGTGATAATTGAAGATTAATAATCAATCCTACTTTTATCTTTTTCATGCCCCATGATTTTAATAGAGAAATGATGTTTTTATCTTTTATTTTATAGATTACTAGGGTCCCAAGTGCACGAATTCATGCACTTTGAAAGGAACTGTGTGCTGCGAGGCTGTGATGGGTACAAGGATGGGTCTGGGCCATCCTCTGCACCCCTGCCCAGCTCCTCCCACTGTGGTTCCTGGTCCATGTGTGCCAGCAGCATGCTCCTGCCACCACCGTTCCCATGTGCTGATGGCACCAGCCCCACTCACACCCAAAGATGAAGTGGAGTGATTGGGCCCAGTTCCAGCAATGGGTGGGAGCAGAGCTGGTGTTGGCTGTGGGTGAGAGAGGTGGCTGCTGGTCCTGATCGCCCCTCAGAAGTAGAGGGAAATGAAGAAGCCCTGAAGGGTGATTGGGGTCGGCAGGCACCATTTGCACCTGCTGATGGTGCCGAATGATCAGGATTGGTACTGTGCACCAGTAGTGGGTGTGAGTGGTGTCTCTGGCACCAGTAGCAGGTGTGAGTGGGACTGGTGCTGGCAGCAGATAGAGCGCTGGGTGGGACTGCATTGCATGGGAGCAAAGAAATTTCAGTAACCACCAGAGGCTCACCCCAATGATAGCTTCTGGTGCCCCACCTTGGTTTGCTTCACCATCCCACCATGGCTGATGCCCACCATGTTCCACACTCTGACGCCTGCTGCCAACACCAGCCATGTCCTGCGCGCACCCCCTGGTGGTTAGCGCACATCATAGTGACCAGTTGTTCCATTGCTCAGTTGTTCCACTGTTCGGTCTGTTTGCATACTAGGGTTTTACATAGAGAGATTATAAAGACTTTACACTCTCCCATGAAGTTTATTAACTTCAAAGTCTTAATGCTATTGTTCAAATGTTGTAGGTTGTTTTTATTTTCTCAGTATTGCAACTATTCTTGCTGCTCCTCTGCTCGGGACCCTACAATGGCTCCATATAACACCCAGAGTGAAAACCAAGATGGTCCCTGCCTACCCCCTCACCCTAATGCTGACCCACCTTACCCTTCCCTGCTTATTTTTTCTACAGCACCAATCACATTCTACCATACTACCATTTACCAAATGTTCTTATTGCATTTCTTTTTCATTGACTGATTCCCTTGCAGAGAAGGGAAGTGATCTTCATCTTTTTAATTCTCTGATGTGCCCAGGCACATACAATGATGCCTCATACATAGACCACAGAAGGCATTCCATAAACATTTATTAAACTTAATTAAGCCCTAGATAAGAAAAGCTTTAAAACTTGTGTGTGTGTGAATTGTATTCTCAGGGTAAATCCTTTGGTACTATAAACAGCCTAACATAAGAAGTATTTTTGATCATAGAATATGAACATTTCATAATTTTAATAAAAATTATCATTTTATATGCTGTAATAATCACATTTTTAAATAATGTAACCATAAATCTATATACATAAAATCCTAAGCGACCTTCTGACCGTTTGACCATCTGACTGATAGCTATGATGCACACTGAGCATCAGGGGACAGATGCTCAATGCAGGAGATGCTGAGCTGTGGTGACTTGGCAGTTGTGTTTTTCAAATGATACACCTGAACCAGAGAGGAGGGAGCCTGATCCCTGGGTGTGTTACCCGAGAACTACCCTGTAACAATCTGGGACCCCTTGGGGGATGTTGGAGAGTTGGTTTCAGCCCAATCCCCACAGGCCAGGCCAACAGACCCCACCTGTGCTTGAATCTGTGCATTGAGCCTCTAATATATCTATATTGCCCCACACAATCTAACTAGCTTTATATTAAAACTAGAGGTCTGGTGGATGAAATTTGTGTGCTTGGGTGGGTGGGTCCCTCAACCAGGATTGCAAGAGGATACAGGCCAGGCTGAGGGACCCTACTGGTGCATGATTGGGACCAGGGAGGAATACAGGAGGTTGGCCAGCCAGAGGGGGACTGCAGGAGGGTTCCAGAGCATGCCTGGCCTGTCTTGCTCAGTCCTGATTGGCTGGACCCCAGCAGCAAGCTAATCTACCAATTGGAGTGTCTGCCCCTGGTGATCAGTGCATGTCACAAGTGAGTGGTTGAGCATCCTTAGCATATCGTTAGTTGAATGGCCAATCAGATGACAGGACACTTAGCATATTAGGCTTTTATCATATAGAACTAGAGGCCCGGTGCACAAAATTCATGCATGGGGGTCGGGGGGTGTCCCTCAGCCCAGCCTGCACCCTCTCCAATCTGGGACCCCTTGAGGGCAGTCGGAAATCCTTCTCACAATCCAGTACTGCTGGCTCCCAACTGCTTGCCTGCATGCCTTCCTGATTCCCCTAACCACTTCTGCCTGCCAGCCTGATCATCCCCTAACCACTACCCTGCCAGCCTGATTGATGTCTAACCTCTCTCCTGCCAGCCTGTTTGCCCCCAACTTCCCTTCTCTGCCAGCCTGGTCATCCCTAACTGCCCTCCCTTGCAGGCCTGATCCCTCCCAACTACCCTCCCTTCCTGGCCTGATTGCCCACAACTGCCCTCCCTTGCAGGCCTGGAACCTCCCAACAGCCCTCCCTGCTGGCCATCTTATGGTGGCCATCTTGTGTCCAGATGGGGACAGGAATTTTGACCACATGGGGGCAGCCCTCTTATAGTGTTGGAGTGATGGTCAATCTGCATATTACTCTTTTATTAGATAGGATAGAGGCCTGGTGCATGGGTGGAGACCAGTTGGTTTGCCCTGAAGAGTGTCCTGGATCACGGTGGGGGTTCCCTTGGGGCATGGGGTGGCCTGGATGAGGGGCCTATGGTGGTTTTCAGGCTGGCCATGCCCCTCAGCAACCCAAGCGGAGGTCCTGGGATCTGGGATTAATTTATGTTCTACAACTGAAACTTTGTAGCCTGAAGCAGAGCCAAGCCTTCTGCTCACTTTGTGGAGGCAGCCATTTTTGTTTGTGTTTATTTAAATTCTATAATTGAAACTTAGTAGCCTAGAGTGGAGGCCTGGTACTAGGGTGCTGGGGCAACCCTAGCCTGTGCTCTCTCCAGCTCCATGGTTGCTGCCATTTCTGTTGGGATTATGTATCTTCTATAATTGAAACTTTATAGCATTGAATAGAGGCCTAGGCTGGCAAGTTCAGGCAGAAAGCTTGGCTTCCTCCATTGCCGGGGAAACCCAAGACTTCCTCCTGCTGTCAGTGGCCATAGTCTTCTTGGTTGGGGTTTATTTGCTCCTGATTGGCTAGTGGGCATGGCTTAATCCGAGGTACAGTCAATTTGTATATTACTCTTTTATTAGACAGTATATTGGGAGCAAACTTATGGCTAATTACTTGTTTTTATTTATTTATTTTTATTTATTTATTTTGCTCTAGCTGGTTTGGCTCAGTGGCTAGAGTGTTGGCCTGTGGACTGAAGGGTCCCAGGTTTGATTCCGATCAAGGGCACATGCCTGGGTTTCAAGCTCCTTCCCCAGAAGGGGTGTGCAGGAGGTAACCTATCAATGATTCTCTCTCATCATTGATGTTTCTATCTCTCTCTCCCCATACCTTTCTCTCTGAAATTAATGTTTTTTTTATTTGTTTGTTTTTAAATATATATTTTTTATTGATTTTTTTCACAGAGAGGAAGAGAGAGGGGTAGAAAGTCAGAAACATCGATGAGAGAGAAACATTGATCAGCTGCCTCCTGCACACCCCCCGCTGGGGATGTGCCTGCAGTCACGGTACATGCCCCTGACCAGAATCAAACCTGGGACCCTTCAGTCCACAGGCTGATGCTCTATCCACTGAGCCAAACCGGCTGGCTGAAATTAATGTTTTTTTAAAATATATTTTAAAAATGTTTTTTCAATAAGTAATCTATCTATATAAAACCCTAATATGCAAATCAACCAAACAGTAGAATGACTGGCAGAACAACTGGTCACTGTGATGCTCACTGACCACCAGGGGGCAGATGCTCAATGTAGGAGCTGCCCCCAGTCCGCATGCCCAACCAGTGGCAGTGAGAGGGGGCAAGGCCGGCAAGCAGGCAGCGCTAGGTCAGCCAAGGCAGGTGCAAGCAGGGAGGCCCTGGTCACCTTGCCAGGGCCTTCTACAAATCAGCCTTGATTGCTGGTCAGGCCTGGGTACCCTACCTGTGCACGAATTTCATGAGCTAGTGTTTAATATATTTACAGTTAATCAGTTATTATTTTATAATTTCACTATATATGTAATAGTATATTGGCTAAGTTTAATATCTTATTATTTACATTTTTCAATGTAAAATATCCGTATATTTCCAGAGCTTATTATATTTTTTGGTATTTTGGTAAGGCTCCTAGTTGTGTATACCAGTTCTATGTTATATTTACTAACCTCTCCTATTTTTTCTAGTATTTTCTCATGTTTTTATTTTACATCATCATAATGCAGATTTTAATTTACGGAAAAGTTGAAAATGTTGCTTTTTTTTGCATTTTTTCCTAATGCTTCTATTGTATGAAAATTAGCAATTTTCTATACTCAGGATTCATAAATATTTGAAACTTATTTTTAGGTCTTTGCTTCCTAAAAAGTGGTCTCTAAACAAAGAGCAACCTACACATCAGAGTCTGCAGTTTAATAAGATCCCCAGGTGAGTATGTACATGAAAGTTTGAGAAGCACTATTTTAGGTAGCCTCCCTCCTATCCTGAAAGTAAGAAACTGGTTTTGCTGTATTGGAAGCAAGGATGGTTGAGACATAGAGCCATCACCTACTTTTGGTAGTTTCCTCAGCCAATGCAGCAATCTTTTCTGAGTAGTAGGCATCCTGGCTTTGAGTTTAGGTGGACTTGGGTTCAAATGATATTCTGTTATTTATTAACTGCATTGATCAATTCAATTAACCTCTCCATGCTTACTTATAAAATAGAGATAAAAATAGCACCTACCTGAAAGTTGTGCTGTGAGAACTAACTGAGAATATATTTTTAAAGTGATTAGCACACTGCATGGAAAGCAATCGATAAATTGTAGCTATCATTATAATTAGGATCTCATTGTAATCCTGAAACTCTCTGCTGTGCTAAACAATGGTTCTCAATCCTCTCAGACTCAATGACACAAAGGTTTTGTAAGTCTCCTGATATTCATAGGTTTTATATATTTAACTAGGAGCCCAGTGCACAAAATTCATGCATGGGGAGGGGGGCAGGGGATGTCCCTCCGTCCAGCCTGCATCCTTAATGGGGCCAATGGCTGGCTCTGCCCCGGACACCTCGGCCCTGCTCCCCCAACTTCAGGCCTTAGCCCCGGCGGCGACCGCCCAGCCCTGGGGGCACCTCGCACTCATGGCAGCCAAGGGGCAAGCTGCCCAGAGCTCGGTCACTGCGCAGCACTGGGAGCATGGGCGCCAGATGCAGAGCGCTCGGCAGGGTGTGCCCAACCTTTACCACAGAGATTGGTGGGACTCGAGAGGAGGGTGTGGGGGTCTCTTGCCTTCTGGACCTTCAGGCCATGTGTCCACCTCTCCCAGTGAAGGCTGCCCCTTGGAGGACCCTGCCACGCAAGTAGTGCCTCCCTAGCTCCCATTCTCCTGCCTTCCCTGCTCCGCCACAGACCCAGACCCCTTAGGTGCCTCTTCCCATGCCTCTGCCAAAGCACAGTGCCTGTACTTTTCCAGCTCTCTCTTTCCCTCTTGAAATTGAAAGTCATTGAGGTCGCTCAGGGTTGTTGCTCCAGCAGTTTCCTTCCCTACCCATGAGCTCCCCCCGCCCCCCACAGCCATGCCTCTCCCCTTCCCTTGCTCCATCATTCCACCCCTCCTTCCTCCCTCCTCCCCTCTGGGGTTTTCCTGGCAGCCCAGCCCCACTGGAGCGGCTCCTGCTCACAAAAGGTAGAAGCAGCTTGGCAGAAGCAGCTCGGAGTCTCTCCAGCACCCCTTGGCCATGATCGCAGTGCTGACGGTGCTTACTTGGACCCCACCCGCAGCTGCTGCCGCCTTCTTGTGGCACTGACAGCTACCCTCACAGAGCCTTGGTGGCTTGGGGCTCGGATGCTGTGAATGTACAATAGTGGGTTTCCCTCTCCACCCAACCTACCCGCTTGCCAGCCCAGTTTGCCCATCGGATCTGTGTGCAGAAGTTGTGTCGGTTGCTCGAGGCGGCATACTCATCCACCACACTCACCCCCTGCCCCCTGCCTCCCTTGCGCCTCGGCTCCACCCCCCCACCTCATGTGTGCCTTCGCCCTGCCCACCCGCCTCACACCTCTCAGCCCCACCCGCCACTTCTGATTGGCTGGTAGCGTAGCAAA
This sequence comes from Antrozous pallidus, assembly GCA_027563665.1. Classification (NCBI taxonomy): domain Eukaryota; kingdom Metazoa; phylum Chordata; class Mammalia; order Chiroptera; family Vespertilionidae; genus Antrozous; species Antrozous pallidus. Next base: position 46,659,554 of record CM050524.1, on the reverse strand, counting down.
GGTATGGTCAAATTTGCATGTTTCTCTTTTATTATATAGGATATGTACCAGTATGTGTATACAAACTCTTACCTAGAATTAAGAGAGAAAAGGAATGTAGTTTATAATAAAACAATTATGGAAATTCTGGCATGACTATGCAAGCAAACATAAAAAGTGGCCACATGTTCACCGAAAATCAGAATGCACACAAATGGGTAAGCTATCATGCCGACTGGTATTGGTGGTTCAAATACCATATCCAGCACTGCATTTAGGAACACTATTTTTTGAAATGATGAACATGTCTTTGTAAAATTCTGGACAAAACAGAGGACATACTTCCATGAATTTACATAGTAGTAACATTTCTGGAAATGTCATTGAATCTAAAAATTATACAGAATATACTTTGTGATAGTACATAAAACAGAGTTAGATAACAAAGATATTTCTTCTTTAGGAATGCCAGCATGACACTGAAGCTGTGTTCACTGCTGAACAATTCTTCATTCCATGAATCTGTCCTAGAATCCATGGACACTGCCCACTAAGTGACAGTAATGCCATCCAATTATTGGGACAACCAAATATGCCCCACAAGTTTTCAAAGGACCCTTAAGGAACATGATTGCTACTGTTGAGCACTCTGTCCTCCAATAAATGGAGTGTTCTTTTCTAAATATAGTATCTTTTTGTCTTTCATCATTGCCACTGACAAGTAACACAACTTGGTGTAACATGACATATGAGGGTACATCAAAGAGATAATTACACACTTGTAATGTTAGGTAAAAACAGACAGAACTATTACACCATTAAGTTATGCCTGGATCTCAATGCCTTTCAGACTGAGTGACCCACAGTGGAAAGATGAAAACTTTCTCAATTTAACTATGGAGACACTGTGACATGACAAATTCTAATTGACTTTCAGAGAACAGTCTTCAGCTTTTCAATGCCCCCAAGATATGTGATCTTACATTAATACACACTTTGTCGAATCTGATTGCTTAATTAGGATCCAGAGTTCCTGTGATAGTTGGAAACTTCTGTTTTTTTTTATCCCTGGCAAAAAATTTCATAATACAACATGATCCACACAATTTCATGATCAAGACTGCAAAAGCCATTAATGCATTTCTATGGTTGCTGTTAACATATAACTAAACACCATGACAGATGTTCATTAAGCAAGTTTCCAACAGCATATTTATTTATTTATCCATCCTTCTCTGAGATTATAGTAACAAAGGGAAAGTTTTGAGAAAACAATGAAATAATCTAATAAAAGTGGTAAAATAAAGTTACACTAAAAAAAAAAAGAACAACTATATTAAACTTCATTTTGTGCATCTGTGTACTTTTCTACTTTTGCTTTGAAAGCACCTATGGCTTATATTCAGAGGGTTCTATACAGCTTACTAAAATTTACCAGTGACCCTTTTTGTGACAGAAAATGTGAACATCTGTGTACTCTTTGACCTGCTTACTTTTTCAGAACTTGCTCAAGTATTTATGCATGCAATTGTTAATGGGGTCTCATCTTTATAAGGAAGTGTTACCGAATGGGCAATTGTTTGGCAAGAGTTTATGCTCCCCTTTAATAGCATAGAATTGTTACAGAAACAGGTTTCTAGTCATAGCCACTATTGTTCAGCATTCCTGCACCTAGGTGGCCTGCAGGACTAAGTTCTGGCCAATGGAATGTGGATATAAGTGAGGAATAGCTCTTCTAGCCCTGGCCCATAACATCTCTGGGCCAACCTGCATGCTCTTACCCCTCATCTGCTAACTCAGGACCTTTTGGAAAGCCATGTATAGCAGCCTTTATCATTCTAGTCCCTGAATCACTATATGGAGCAAGTGCCCCTCTCTGTTCCCATATATTGGACTTTACAGAAATCTAAGGCACATTTATTGGTTTAAACCAATGAGATTTAGATGTCTGGCCAGTATTACTCAATGGTTGGAGCAACATCTCATGCGCTGATAAGATATCACAGGTTCAATTCCCAGTCAGGACACATACTCAGGTTGCAGGTTTGATCCCCTGTTGTGATATGTATGGGAGATAACTGCCATATCTCTCTCTCTCTCTCTCTCTCTCTCTCTCTCTCTCTCTCTCTCTCTCTTCTTTCCCCTCTCTCTAAGATCAATGAAAACATCCTCAGGTGAGGATTTTAGAAATTAATTAATTAGTTAATTGAACCAATTAGATTTGGAATTGTATTAGTTATATCAGTTAGTATTACCTTAAGAAGTACTAATGTTCACTACTGTGCATTCAAATCCTAGAAGAATGTCTGGCACATAGTAAGCCCTTAATAAACAAATGAACACATGCTCCCCATAGAAGGCAGAATTCCTTGGCCTTTTAGGGAAGTCACTGTCAAACAGACCAGATCAGAAATTATCTTAAAAGAAGAGTAGGAAAAGACTATGGAGCTGGTAATGCTGGTCTAATTCCAGAAGGACCAATATTTTCTTATGTGACTTTGGAGATTAGGAGAGACTCTGATGGCAATTCCAGGTTATTGAGAGACATAAAAATAATGGTTAAATCAGAAACACTAGTACAGTCTCATAGAAAGGCTATCAAGGAAATTAGTACTATTTTTTTTTAAAGTCAAGTTATTGTGTCTGTCAGATAACTCTAGATTATCTTACCTGTTACATATAAGAAAAAATGCAATATTTTACTGTAAGAATAATCACTGCTATTCATGGAGCGCTTAATTTGCCAATATCCACAATTATGATAAAATCCTTTACAATAGATTATAGTATTCTGTTCAGCCTAGTCAAAGATATGTTTATTGATTATACCAAACACTTTCAGATATATTTTCTTATTTAAGTTTTTACATATTATTATTCCCCATCTCACAGGTAATAGAGGCCCAAAGCTGTTTGTGAACTAAATTGCCCAAAGGCATCCAGCTGTGTACTCTCCACACTTTTCATTCTCTGCTCCTCACTTCCTAATATCCCTGGGTCTCACACTTCAGTCATGGCCCTGAGCATCAACCACTCTGTCACCAAAAAATGACTAGTTTAACATGAGAAACAAACTCTAAGATAAGGGGTAGCAAGCCTGGCTATGACCTGGGATTGCAATAATATCCTTTGGATTCTTGCCTCACCACTTCACTCAAACTGAACATCACTGTTGTTACTAGTAATAGACTGTTTCCTTTCAGGCATGCATGTTTACCTTGTGACCCTACACCTTAATTTCTTTCCTTGTTATCTGGAGGTTCACTTAACATTACAAAGTGTTCACTAGAGATGTCTTTCTGGCCCTGGGGCAGGGGTGGCAGTGGGGAAATCACAAATCTTTCCCGCACCCTCATTCTTTTTTTTACAAGGCACCAGCGAACTTTTTCTGTAAAGGAACGGACAGTAAATATTTTAGGCTTTGTGGACTCCCTGGTTTCTGTCACTTTGTCCTTGTGTGAAAGCAGCCCCAAACAATACGTAAATGAATGAGAATGGCTGTGTTTCAATAAAACTTTGCAAAAAATAGTCTGCAGGCTAGATTTGGTCCATGGCTGCAGTTTGCCAATGCCTGTTTTATACATACACTAGGGGCTTGGTGCATGAAATTCATGCATTAAGGGTGGGAGGTCCCTCAGCCTAATCTGCCCCCTTTCACATACTAGGAGTCCTCAGGGGATGTCCTACTGATGGCTCAACCTCGGCCTGCCCAAGGACGAGGCTTTCGTCCTTGGGCAGGGGACCTTGGCCAGGTGACTCCAGTCAGCCATCACCCTGTGGCTGATTGCTGGCTGGCCCTGCCCCCATCCTGACTCATGCCTGCCCCAAGGCTAGGGGAAGAGGCTTTTCCCCCCAGCCTTGGGAACCCAGTGGATCGCCCTGTCATGGGCAGCAGCTATCTTGGTTGGGTGTTAAATTTGCATGCCATCTCTTGATTGGCTTGTGGGCATGGTTTATTGGGTGTAGCAAAGGTATGGTCAATTTGCATACTACTCTTTTATTAGATAGGATCATTTTCATTATCCTCATTTATTTATTGTACAATGTTCTTATTTTGGAGATTTGGTATGAGTATGTAAGGGAAAGCAGATACTCTATTGTTATATTTTAGGATTGTGAGAGTTTGTGCATACTCTGAAAATAATTTGCATAAGGGGAATTTGGTTATTTCTTTTTTTTTTTAATGGGGAAAGAAAAGAAAAGGATAATTCCTAACCTGGAATGAAGGATGTACCACAGAAAGAGAAAACAAAATTACTATTGGCTAACTGATATTAGATAATTAACATTGCATATACATGAAGGTCTGAGAGATTTGCTGCACTTATTCATTAGCTTAAAAGTGTTTGTCTCTTTACTCTTGGCCCTGAGATAACAATGTGAAAAAGGTAAGTGTGGTCTCTGCCATACAGAATTTATGGTTTACATTTAACAAGTAATTACTACAAAGGGTCAAGAATATATGGGCCCAGCAAACTACCCAGAAAGGTAATTTGCCTAGAAAGAAGGATCTGGCAGGTGTAGAGGGTATAAGGAAAATGATTGTGTAAGTGGGAGGAAACTGACAGATGGCTTTGGAATTTGAAGAAGAATGATGAATGTATATCTATATGACTTTGAAAGGTTAAAGGCAGACACTGAGATAAGAAGTTAAGGGGTTGGGAGATTTAAAAGATATTTTTTCTTTTTAATGATCTTTCAGGGGTGGGGTCAAGGGAAGTAAGGGCTGGAAGCATAGGAGAACTGAGGTGGCAATTCTAAATGAGTTTAGGTATGCTCAGGAAACAGTAAGTAGACATTTGCCTGGGACATGGAATGCACGAAAAAGTAGCTGGAGCTAGGGCCAGAAACAAAGGTTAGAGCCAGATGGTGGAAGGCTTTGAATGCCAGGATAAGGACTGGGACTGACTTAAGCAGACTGCAGGGGACCTGAGTAGCCAGGAGCAGGGTCTGAGCTGGGCAAGTTTTAGGAAAATATGCATTAGAAAGGAAAAGGCTACAGCCAAGGAAAACAGGTAAGGGACACTCTATGAATAGTCTAAGTAAGTAAAAAAGGGCCAGGAGATGAAATGGAGGGCATTATATTGTTTTGCGGAATTGCTTCCCTCCTCTATTAACTCCTTTGAGTCAAATGCAGCATCTGTTCAGCTGCCTGTGGCACAGTTTTTACTGGATGAAGAACAGCACTGTATTCACCGGCTGCTGACAATGTCTTTCCTTGTGCTCGGCTATGTTTTAATTACGTTTGACATTCACAGCACACTATTATCCAGTGGCAATGAATTGAAGAAATACAGCTTCATTTGAAGTCAAACAAAAGTGAGGACACGTCATCCTATATAATAAAAGCCTAATATGCAAATCAACCAAACGGCAGAACAACTGTTCGCTATTATGCACACTGACCACCAAGGGGCAGACACTCAATGCAAGAGCTGCCCCTTGGTGGTCAGTGCACTACCACAGGGGGAATGCCACTCAGCCAGAAGCCAGGCTCACGGCTGGTGAGCACAGCAGTGGTTGCTGGAGCCTCCACTGCAGACGGGCAGTAAGGAGCAAGGAGTCCCAGACTGTGAGAGCCCAGGAGCAGAGTCTGAGCAGGGTCAGAGGAATTTCTGACTGCCAACTCAGGCTCGATTCCCCCAGGGGGTCCTGGACTGCAAGAGGGCGCAGGCTGGGCTGAGGGACCCTCCCACCTCCAGTGCACAAATCTCATGCACTGGGTCTCTAGTTATGTACCATATTTTTTGGTGTATAAGATGACTTTTTAACCCAGGAAAATCTTCTCAAAAGTTGGGGGTCGTCTTATATGCCGGGTGTAAAAATACCATAGCTTGCAGTTACGGTGGGCATTGCTAACTCGTCAGGGACTTGCCTGGCACTTGCTCTCTCTCTATTGCTTGTTATCTTCCTCCTATCTTCATCAGTTCCAGTCATCTTATATGCCAGAAAATATGGTAATAATATATTATGACTTGAAAGCTAGGAGATTTTTAGGTTTGATACACCTGTGGCTTCCTACCTACCACTCCACTTTCATATCTTGCTTTGATTCCATTGTAAGAAGCCTTATCCCAGGATTTAATTATAAATACCCACCCTAACTTCAAAAAGAAGAATAAAAAACAACAACAGAGGAACCAAGATGGTGGCATAGGTAAACACCTATCCTGCAGCCCCACATAACAATTTTAAAACTATAACTAAATGACAGAATGGACATCATCCAGAATCACCGGAAAGCTGGCTGAGTGGAAATTCCACAAATAAAAGTAAAGATAAGACTCTGTGACTCAGAGGAGCTGCGGAGGGCAGCGTTGTGGATATGAGCAGAGTTAGAGGTTCGGAGCTGTGCGTGAGCAGATAGGGCGGGTGGCTGCAAACCTGGCTGGTTTTCTGGAACTGGGAGGGAGACAAAGGTGTCCCACTGCACTGATTCCCCAGTTCCGGGCAAGGTCCGGGGAACCCACACTCATATGGGGTGAAACTGGACAGTAAGGAAGCACACTGAAACTCGGGCGCTGCAGAGGTCCACAAGCTTGCGGAGAGAGTGCATAAACTTGGGAACTGCAGAAGTGTATGAGCATGCTGAGAGGACTCGTGACTTGCTCTCTTTTCCAGGAGGGAAAAAAAGAAAGAAAGAAAGAAAGAAAGAAAGAAAGAAAGAAAGAAAGAAAGAAAGAAAGAAAGAAAGAAAGAAAGAAAGAAAGAAAGGAAACCACTGGTCTGCATTGTTTTACAACCTTGGGTGAGACTCTGGATATGCAGACTCATTTGGGGAGAGGCTGAATTGTCTGGCAGTGGGTAGAGCTCGGTGGCAGCTTTCTCTCAGAGGTGTGTGCAGCCATTACCTCCAGGCACAGAGACTAAGGTGTCGCATAGGGCAGAGCTGACGGGAAATTAAGGCTGCCTGCTCAGCCAGGAGATTCTGCCCATCCAACCTGAGCACAACAGCTCTCACAGTGTAAACACAGCTGATCCTCAAAGCCAATTGGCCTAGAGTTCAAACCCTCTCAGTGCTAACAACAATAATCTAGGCTTAACTACAACAAGACTGTGCAACCCATAAAAGGCTGCACCAAGAGTATCCACCTCAGGTAACTGGGGAGGCTGAGCCACTGATCCCTAGAAGACATCTACCACACAAAGCTAATCGACCAACTCAGGTAAGCAGCCAAAATGAAGAAACATGGAAAGAAATCACATTTGAAAGAAATGGAGAAAAAAAAAAAACACACGACTGGACATAGAGTTCAAAACCACGGTTATAAGGTTTTTCAGGAGGCTCCTAGAAAAGGCCTATGAACTTTATGAGACCTTCAAGGATGTGAACAAGACCCTTGAGGATATGAAAAGGGACCAACTAGAAATTAAGCATACACTGAGTGAAATAAAAAATATTATACAAAGATCTAAAAGCAGTCTAGAGGACTGCGATAATCAAGTCAAAGATTTGAAATATAAAGAAGCAAAATCCACTCTGCTAGAAAAGCAAGAAACTAAAAAAATCCAAAAAATCGAAGATAGTGTAAGGAGCCTCTGGGACAACCTCAAGCATGCCAACATCAGAATTATAGGGGTGCCAGAAAAAGAGAGAGAGCAAAATATTGAAAACCTATTTGAAGAAATAGTGACCGAAAACTTCCCACACTTGGTGAAAGAAATTGACTTAAAAGTCCAGGAAGCACACAGAACCCCAAACTATAGGAATCCAAAGAGGACCACACAAAGACACATCATAATTAAAATGCCAAGAGCAAAAGACAAAGAATATTAAAAGCAGCAAGAGAAAAACAGTTAATTACCCATGAGGGAGCACCCATATGATTGTCAGCTGATTTCTCAACAGAAACTATGCAGGCCAGATGGGAGTTGCAAGAAATATTCAAAGTGATGAAATAGCAAGAATCTACAACCAAGATTACTCTACCCAGCAAAGCTATCATTCAGAATTGAAGGTCAGATAAAGAGCTTTGCAGATAAGAAAAAGCTAAAGAAGTTCATCACCACCAAACCAGTATTATATGAAATGCTGAAAGGTATTATTTAAGAAGAGGTAGAAGAAAAAGGTAAAAATAAAAATTATGAACAACAAATACACATCTATCAACAAATGAATCTAAAAATCAAGTGAATTAAAAATCTGATGAACAGGATAAACTGATGAATATAACAAAATCATGAGGATAGAGAGGGAATGGACTGACAATTCTTTGGGAGAAAAGGTGTGGGAGGTGCAGCAAGAGACTGGACAAAAATCATACACCTATGGGAGAGAACAGTGGGGGGGGAGGTAAGGGCAGAGGGTGGGATGGGTACTGGGTGGAGGGGAGCTATAAGGGGAAAATAAAGGGGAACATTGTAATTAATAAACTGAACAATAAAGATTAAAATATTAAAAACAACAACAACAACACACAAACAAACCAAACCCCTCACCCCCTAAAAAACAAGGTTAGGAATCAAGAGAAGGTAGTACCTTTTTCTATGGAGATTTTTAAACATATGCATAAGTAGAGACTAATATAATAAACTCCATGAACACACTGCTCAACTTCTGTAATTATCATCACATAAACTAACTTACTTTAATTATAAACCTACCACTTTTTGCTCTTAATCCTAACTTCAATTATTTCAGAGTAAATCTCAGCATCCTATTATTTCATCTGTAGGTACTTCAAATAGTGTCCATAAAAGAGAACTTTTTAAAATGCAGACAGGTAATCATTATAATGCCTAAAATAAAAATAACAATAATTTGTCAATGCCATTAAATATCTAGTCATGGTTTACATTTTTCCAGCTGTCTTGTTTTCTTACTTAATAGTAGTTTTGCTTTGTTGTTGGTCAACTGAATATGCAATAAGATACATGTGGCATAGTGTGTCTAAGTCCCATTTCATTTAATTCTACCATTTAAAAAAAATTTTACTTGCTATTTATTTATTAAAGAAATCGGATCATTTATAATGTGCAATTCCCCACTTTCTGATTTTACTGATTAGCTGTGTGTAACAATTTATCTCTGGGTTTTGTATAAACTGATAATTACACTAAAGACTTGATCAGATTTGTGTGTTTTTTTAAAATTTATTTTCTTGCAAGAATTTTCATAGGTGATCCTGAGTTTTATTGTCTGGAATTAGCCATGTCCCCAGAAAGCCCTGTTTTTTTGTTTTTGTTTTTAAAGTGGGAAATGATATTTAGAAACCACAATCTGAGGATGCTTATTGCCACAGTGTTGCTTTGTTTTCCCCAGGATTTTTTTCAAAAGACAGAAATGGGAACATTTTTCCAGAAGAAACATATCATGAATTTTTTGTAGGAGATAGGCATGAAAACTATATAAATTAACTAAAGCCAAACACAGTTGTCAGGGGGCCTGCTACATGCTGCCTGACAGGGAACTCAGTTGGCTAGAGATGCAAGCTCACCAGGAGGAGACACCAGAACAAAGGAAATTCTTGCAAAGACTACTACGGTATCTATAGCTTGCTCATTCCACAAATGGTTACCCAACCCATAAAAGAAAAACAAACCACAAAAGATACCTTGTAAAGGTTAAAGCTAATCCCAACGTTTCCTTCTACTTTCTAGTTCTCCATATTAGCAATTTTTCCATAGACACTACAAACAGCGAAAAACACAACCTCGACAGTTGGTTGGGGTCTCTCTTCCTTCTCTTGTGAAAGAGTCTGCCACTCTGTGGAATGGCTTTCCTTGCTTATCTACTCTGCTCAATAAACTTGCTTCCCTTCCAACCTTTTGTCTGGCTCCGCTCTTGAATTCTTTCCTACACAGACATAAGAACCCTCTTGAGGCTTGAGACTCTAGTCTCCCTTAGGAGACTTCATCCCTCCGGCATCAAGTTCATACTAATATCGCTAACGTAAATGTATAATTTTTATTTAACTTATTTCATAGTTGTATATCCTTTACTGTATGCTGCAAATCTTGATTTCTAATGACAATATAATTATTTCTTTGCTTGATCCTAACAATACTAGTATATGATTTCAAAGTAGTCATACCAGTATTATTACTAACAATAAGATTATTAAACATAGTTTGATATCTTTGTAGCTCTTTTGTCTTTAGGATATATTCACAAATGCTATATAATTAATATCCTATATAATAAAAGAGAAACATGCAAATTTGACCATACCTTTGCTCCTGATTGGCTATGCTACCAGCCAATCAGGAGTGGAGGCAGGGCCAAGTGGCATGAGCGCCGGGCCCCGGGGGTGGAGATGAAATGGCAGTGGTGGCGAACACCCAGCCCCCTGGGCTGGGTGGTCGCAGGCAGCTGGGGCTGAGCTGAGCAGGGTGATGGCTGGGGGTGAGCCATCAGTTTGACATCCCCTGAGGGCTCCCAGTATGTGAGAGGGGGAAGGTTGGGTTGAGGAATCACCCACCCCAGTGCATAAATTTTGTGCACAGGGCCCCTAGTATTTAATAAAGTCATATATACATATAATTAAAATCATGGAAATAATTTCTCCGTGGGCCCACAATTATGTTCTTTTCTTTCATTTTGTTTTTATTTTGTAGAAATTTTCAAATTTTTAGCACACTAGTCAGGTTTCTCCAGAAAAGCAGAATCGTGTATATATATATATATATATATACATTTATAAAAATATATACATTTTGGGGAGACACCCTGTTTATGTAAAGATTTATTATAGAAATTAATTGGCTTACATAGTTTGAATAAAGACAGTGTTTATTAAAATACACTTCATTTTCAAAATTGAATCAGTTGTTAAAGTGTGAATGGATTTTTTGGGACAACCTGTATACATAGGTATTTATTACAGGAATCAGCTCACGTAGTTAATGGAGGCCAAGAAGTTCTATAATGAACTAGCTGAAAGCTGGAGCTCTGGGAAAGCCTGTGGTATAATTCAGGCTGATTCCAAAGGCCTGAGAATAGAGTGGTTAGCAGTGAGAGGCCTGACCTGAGTCTGAAGGCCTGTGCACCAGGTGCACCCATGTCTGAGGGCAGGAAAAGATGGATATCTCACCTCCAGCCAGGTTGGCAAATTCACCCTTCCTCCACCTTTTTGTCCTATTCAGCCTCTCAAGGGATTGGGTAATGCCTGCATTGGGGAAGACCTTCTGCTTTACTCAGGTTCACCAATTCAAATGCTAATCTCTTCCACAAACACCTTCACAGACACACCCAGAAATGACATTTTACCAGCTATCTGGGCACTCATTCGCCCATCAAGTTGAGACACAAAATTAACCATCACTTTTAGGTTAATTTGTTTTTTTGTTATCTAGAGCACTTAATGAACCAAAGACACAACTATAAAACTAACTGCATTCAGACAAGTGTAGCTTCCATCTCTTTCATCTTCATCTGTTCCCTCCTTCCCTTTATAACAATTTATATTTATTTGTGGTATATTGTTTCATTTTTAAAAAATCAAATGTACTTTTATATTCCTTTCTTTAAAAAAAAAAAAAGTAATAGGTAATCCCCCAACCGGTGGGCAGAGTTATGATGTAATTGACAGAGACATTGAGCCACCAATCAATCACATACCAGAGTGCCCTGTGTCCCACCCCTTCCCGTTCCGCCCTGGGCCCAACCCCTGCCTTTAAAATGTGCCTCAGTGTGCCACGTGGGTCCCTTTTCTCCCGACTGCTCTCCCAGGCAGTCCGGGAGGAGGTCCGGCTGGTGTCCCCTCTTTTTCTGCTTCCCTTGGCCCCAGTCACATGGCGCGGCTTCTCTGGCTCCATTCCCCCCTTCCCCGAGCCTGTGAACCCGCCCGGAGACCCCCCAATAAAGCCTGATCAATTCATTCACTTATGCGGACTCCTGCCTGCAGTTTCTCTCACGGTGGCATAGAATCTTACAAAAAGCATAGCTGAAACTGGTTTGGTTCAGTGGATAGAGCGTCGGCCTGCAGACTGAAAGGTCCTGGGTTCGATTCTGGTCAAAAGCATGTACCTTGGTTGTAGGCACATTCCCAGTAGAGGGTGTGCAGGAGGCAGCTGATTGATGTTACTCTCTCATGGATGTTTCTGACTTTCTATCCCTCTCCCTTCCTCTCTGTAAAAAATCAATAAAATGTATTTTTTAAAAATTTAATTTAAAAAGCATAGTTTTCATATTATTTTGAGGAGGACAGTGCTTAGAAGGCTATAAAATAAAGTTCTACAAATCTTTTAAGTTACTATTTTTATAAAAGTAATTAGTTATTTTTATTATAAAATTCTGGTCTACTTAGATCATGCATAAAATTACTATGTTAACATAGACCTACTAGAGAAAAACTCATTAAAATGAACTTTTGTTAAGCTAAAATTCTGGTAAAAGATGAAGGAAAACACTTTGCTCACTTAATGATTCAGCACTTACTATGTGCCTAGCACTGTTTTCTATTTTTATCATTATTGTTGAGAGTATTACAGATATCCTCCTTAATCCCCCATTGCCCTCTGCCACCTGGTTCCCACCCATCCTTGTCCTTCACTACCCTATTATTTGTGTCCATGGGCAATGCATATAAGTTTGCCAGGCACTGTTTCCAAACACTAAGTTATTTAATTTTCATGACAACCCCATGAGGTCAAGTTCTATTATTAACCTCATTTTAGAAATGGAGAAACTAAAGCAAGGGAGGGGAAGAAACTTGTCTGAGAGCTCCAGCTATTAAGCAACAGAGCTAGGATTTGAACTGAACAGCGGGACTTCGAATCCAGGCTTTTAATTGGTCCACCATGTGACCATCCCCTAAGGCCAAACATTTTACCTTGTATCCTTTTGTTTGCTATTATAAGCAGGATTTCAGTGAGCAGCCTTGAAGATAAATTTTAGTTTTCATCAATTCCATCAATACAATGATAATTTCTCTCTATGGGATTTCTGAGTTGAAAGGTAAGTATATGTTAAATTAAGCATTTTGGAATTTTTTATTATCTTTGGCTCAAAAAAGTGAGAAGGAATCCTTTTGAGTATAGTGATAATGTGTCTCCATGAGTTGTTCTTAATTCATCTTTATTGAAGTATAATTTGCATATAAAAATATATGCAATTTAATGATATGGTTCAATATTTTGACATATGTACTGACTCATGTAACCACTACCGAAATGAAGAAATTGAGCATTTCTAACACCCCCCACAAATTCCCTTGTGCCCATTTGCACTTCCCATAAGTTTTGAAAACTGATTTCTTTTACTTATAATGTTCTGTTTAGAGGGATAAACAACTTTAAAAAATACAGGCTATCTTATTCTCAAATGAACTATCTTCAGGCAGAAATTAATTTTTATGCTTGTCTGGGTTTTCTTCTGCTAGAATCCCTGTCAGAAATCATTGACCTGCAGCTATCAATAGTGAATGGTGATTTCACTGTTTGAGCTGAAAGCTAACATCCATTTGTTCTGTTGATATCAAGCCTGAAACTCTCATCTCATGGGTTACTCCCACCAGACAGCCCTGCCTTTTTGAATGTGTATATTTGACATTCATTTGGATAAGGGAACAATTTAAATAGCTACAGCAACCTATTACCCTAAGGTAGGATTATACACCTGTCCAAAAGATGGAAAATTTCAGCTTTTGGTTGCTCAGGAAATGTCACTTTTAATCAAAAGTATAGAAGTGAATTCTATAGACATGACCAACTCTATGAGCATGTAATCATGAGATATTCTAATTTTAACATTGGCATCTATTTATAAGAAAACTAAAGGTCAAAGAGGTTAAATGGTTTACACAAGGTGACATCATTTAAGGCACAGTTAGGATAAAAAAAAAAAAACCCACCTTTTATAATGGAGTAAACTATCTTTTCCACATCACAGCCTGCTATCCCAATCTCATGTTCTTTTCTACCATTCCCCAAGGGCAAATATTTACCTTGTATCCTTTTTTGACAGTATCATGCTTCCATTTCATATTGGTTTTAGTTAGCATGACTGTTCCCCGACAGAAATTAAAGATATGGTACTCACTGTATCATGAGAAAATTCTCATGGCCCACACTTTGTAGTATCATCCTAATATCAGTTGTATATCAACTTTATTACACCCATTCTCATATTTATTTGGTGTAACATACACCTTTGCAAATAGCATTCAGTGCTGGAGTGGGAAATTTTTGCAGCATCTCAGCAAAAATCTGTTATTGCCCATCATCATGGAAAAGAGCCACTCAATTACAAATTGAAAAGGAAGCTGCTACATGCTTTCCATAATGTTCCCTTGTGATATTGTGGAGAGTCCCATGAGATCGTGTGAACTAAGTAACCTCAAAAACTAGTGACATTTTTTATTGTAAAAGAAAAGCATGTCATTTGGAAAAATTAGTAACAATAATAAAGTAATAAATAAATTAAAAATTATTCCAATACTTAAAAATTGATTTTTGCTGTTAATATTTGGTATCTACCTTTGCAAATTTATTTTTAAGTCTTTATTACCTTAATTTTAATAACACAATCAATACATGAGTGCCATTTTTTTCCTATTAGTCACAGTAAGGTACTTTGGTTAAGATGACAGATCTAAGATTACTTAATTAGCATCTAGGATCTGCCAGTTTTTAGTCGCCTAACCCTGAGTAAATTAATTGACCCGTTCCTCAGTTTCCTCATTTATAAAATAGGGATAATTTTACTGCTGACGTTCTAGGATTGTTGCCAGATTTAAATGAATTAATATATGTAGCGTATTTAAAGAAAACTTGATACTCCTGATCCTATCTAATAAAGAGGGAATATGCTAATTGACCCTCATGCAATCACAAAGATGGTGGCACTTACAGCAAATAAGGAGGAAATATGCTAATTGACTGCCCACCCTCAAAGATGGTGGTGCCCACAGCCACAAGATGATGGTGCCCAGTCCCCTCAGCACCCCCCCCCAACCTGACTCCAGAGTCCACTAGTCCCCTCTGCCCCCCAGCCACTCAGGGCCAGTACGAAGCACAGGCAAGCCTCAGATGCCGGTTGCCCAGCCACTCAGGCGTGCCTGAGCCCAGATAACCAGGGCTGATGGAGGCTTGTGCTGCTGGCAGTGGCAGAAGCAGAGGTGTGATGGGGCATTGACTTCTCCTGATCACCAGGTCACCTCCCACCCCTGAGGGTTCCTGGACTATGAGAAGGGGCAGGCTCTGCTGAGGGACCCCCCCACCTCCTCCAGTGCATGAATTTTCATGTACCAGGCCTCTAGTCATTATTATAATAGCATCATCACTATAAACTAATTTATACATTCCTTGAATGTCTCCTTGGCCTATTACCTCTCTCCCCAATTATAATTCCCTTACAGAAATCACTCACCTACATTATGTATGCAACAAAAAACCCAACTGTCCCAGTGGCATGAATAAATTTATGGCAGTGTTTTGGCTTCTGCTGGAGTTAAGAGGATTAAGAGCAGGAAACACTTCAGGTATCCTGAATAAGCTTTCTGAATGGAGTGAAATCGGGACAGGAATTCGTGGGCACATGCTAAAAGATTTTCCTTATTATGGAGAAAAAGTAGCTGACTATAAAACAGTCCAATTTCTTTCACAGGTTTAGCTAGAGGGAAGCAAATGATCTAGGAGATGCTCTGGCCAGTCTTGACTGTTTCTGCCAAGACTGAATAGTACAGTTTACACCTTTACCTGCCTAAGTGGGGAGTGATGGAAACAGTTGTAACTGAGTTCCGTTTCTCTTTCATTTCAGAGATTTTTTTTTAATCCTCTAAAATCCAACCTCAGATACCATCCGTCTGCTTCTCACTTCGTGTTGGTGTTATTTGTTTTCCTCTCTAACTATAGACTAGTTTTCTCCTCCTGCTGGAAACATCAGTGCTGACAGCTCACAGGTTTTCATCTGGTATTTCTCCCCACTACTGAAGAAGGACTCTCTCTTTTGACTTAGTTCAAATTCTGGGCAAAATGGGTTCAGTCTAGGTCAAGTGCTAACCTCCTGAAACAATCAACTATGGCCAGGGAGATTAGAATTCTGCAAAAACATGATAGCCCCTGCTAGAAAGCCCTTGCTGTGAATGGTGGGAGAACATTTCCCATAAGAAAGAAATAGGAATGGATGGGATGTGCTGTTCCTGTAATGATGGTGGGAGCTAAGCAGTCCAAAGCACCATCATGACCCTCTCTTAATTTCCTTCTGCTCTCTGCCTGTGTATCACCTCACTTTCATTACTCAGCAGCATGCTGTGGGTGTGACTTTTGCTCTTGTATGCCATTGGTGCCATCTGCTCCTGCCTTGTCTCCTTTGATGTCATTATACAGATGGCAAGGGCACAATGGGAAGTGGCACTTAGTTCAATATGGTAGCTCTATATACATCAAACCTTCCCTTGAATAAATGCTGCTACTCGGTAATCCAGCTCAGGTGTAAATCTAACAGAGGAATCATTATTACATTTTGATTTGGCCTCTAAAATCTCATTATAAATTACTAGAAATACTTGCATCCATTCCAAAATACCCATCTTCTTCAGTATGGAAGTTTATACACATGGTGGTTTTAAAGGTAATCTGGTAGATTTCTGAGAAATGATGACAACTCGCTATTAACAACCTACCAAAGTTCAGAAATATTTCTGAGATTATAAACAATGGAAACCATTTTACAAATGTGTTTGTTAATTTGACCATGTAGGTGTCAGTGCTAATCAGTCAACAGTTACAACTAATGCAGAAAAAAAAGAAAAATTAATATTCATTAGACTCTTGTTTACACTTTTGTTGTCAAGGTTAATCCATTTGCTTTAAGCACAACGTTTCACTCTTATTAAAGTCATTAGTATTCTTCAATACACAGAGAACACTTGGGTTTCACAAATTTGTTTGATGTACACATTGCACAGGGACCAGGCTTAGGCCATATTTTGCTGAGGTTTAGACATAAATCTTTATACCAACCAGTTATTACTCTTCACAATAGAATGATAGTTTAAAAATTCAGATATTAGATAATATTTCTCAGTGGCAGGAACTAACAAGTTTTCAGCCTTTCAGCTTTAACACACACACATATAGACTAACAAAAATACCCAGGCTCTAATGGTACCAAAGCATTTGGGGAATTTTTGATTACTTTTGTACCAAAAATGATAATTGGGAACAACGAAACTGTGATTAGAATTTTTCCTGAAGAACAGCGTTTGCACCTAGTATTCCATGGATATGATCTATCAGAGGATCAGTTTTTTCTATTACAGATAGAAGACTAACTTTTCATGCTCCTCCAGATGTGGAACTACCAATTTGATGGAAATCCTAGCTCAACACTATTTCAATTCACTCCTCAACAAGCTGCAAGTCTGGGTTTCTCAGGCCACTGGTTCATGTATGGAAAGCAGCCTCTGAAACGGCTCTTTCACCAATGATCACTCTCCTACCCTTGACCATTCCATGGAGAAATCTGATAGGAATAACAGAATGTGCATTTCAACATCTACCTGTGTTTCCTTGGAGCTTAGTTCCAGAGATAAGAACAAAACTGAGTTATAGTAGCCTGGATACACACTTTCCTCTGAAACTAGTCAGTAACTGGAGAGCTAGAATCCACAAAAATAGTCTGTTCTGTTGAGCTTAAAAAGGAGCTGTGTTAATTTTTCCTTAAAATTTTTATTTTTTAACTAGGGATCAGAGCTGCCCTGGGTACCACCCCAGAATGGAGCACACTGGGCTCACTGTTTCTGGGCAGGGTGGGGAGGGTCCTGTCTGCCCCCCCATCCCCACCCGAGTGAGGCCAACAAAAGGCAGCAGTTGAATGAAGAGAAGGGCCTGGCGGGAAGAGCTGGGATCCTGTGACTGGCATTCACTGGCCAGATTATTCTCACACAATCACTCAGGATCTCCAGTGACAGCCGAACCTAGGAGGGGGATGCATGTGTCTGCCAGGTACTGCTCTGACACAAAGCGCTGAGAACCGGCGAGCTGCAGGTCGGAGACAAGGTCAAATGCCTCTTCCCTCCTTCAGGCCCTTCAGGAAAACCCAGCCCTCTGGCTATAGGACACAATCCTGGGCCGAGTGGATACTACCATGGGCAGGGCCTACCCCCACCCACCTGCCTCTTCCTTTTTCCTAAAAACCTGCTCCAGGGGAGGTAAAAGGCATCTACTGCCTTCCCTGGCCCCAGCCAACCCCTCAACACTCGAGTGAATTAAATGCAAAGATACAAAGACATGTATTTCATTTCAGCTGGTGTTTCCCCAAGCCCTTTCACTTCTGGGAGGCGAGAGGGGCAGGCCCCGCTGGCAGCCCCGCCCCTGGCTCCTGATTGGCTGGTAGTGTAGTAAAAGTATGGTCAATTTGCATGTTTCTCTTTTATTTAAATAGGATTACAGTGAATACACAATATTACATTAATTTCAAGTGTACAATACAGTGATTAGACATTACAAAGTGATCACTCCGATTGTTTTCCATTTTCTGTTTTCTAAAAATATATTTCAGAGAGGAAAAAGGAGAGAGAGATAGCAACATTGACGTTGAGAGAGAATCATTGACTGGCTGCCTCCTGCAGGCCTCCTCACTGAGGATCTAGCCAGTAACCTGGGCATGTGCCCTTGACCAGAATTGAAACAGGGACCCTTCAGTCCACAGTCCAATTCTCTATCCACTGAGCAAAATCAGCTAGGGCTTCTTTTTTGTTCTTTCTTTAAAATATTTTTTATTGATTTCAGAAAAGAAGGGAAAGGGAGAAAGAGATTTCAGAGAGGAAAGAAAAGAGAGAGAGAGAGAGAAACATCAATGATGAGAGAGAATCACTGCTCAGCTGCCTTCGGCACAACCCAGGAATGTGCCCTTGATAGGAATTAAACCCAGGACCTTCAGTCTACAGGCCAGCACTCTATCCACTGAGCCAAACTGGGTAGAGCTGTTTTCTCTTAATCCTATGTCCCAATAATTTAGCATTTTAATGGCTAGATGCTTAGATACATGACTCTTGGCTATTACAAATACAACAAACAATATGCAAATTAAGTGTTCTTATAATAATGAGTGAGGACAAAGGATTCTTGATAATTTCTGTGAGAGAACTTAGTTATTCTCAAACTAAAAACTTACTTTTAGTACATTTCATCTGAAATTTAATTAATATATTCATAAGTAGGAAAGTTCATTTATACTTTAGTAGGGTGAGGAAATCTCCCCAAAAATGAACAAAAAGGAAAAGAAATGACAATTGAAGACAAAAAACTTGAGGCTAAATATTTGATGACTAGAAATTTCAGGGGGTTGGGAGAGGAGAAGGGTGATAGGAAAATAGTGAAGAAGATATAGAATATTTCTCCAAACTGAAAAATATGAGTGCCAACACAATGCATGAAAAAGAATCTACAGTATGACACATGATTGTGAAACATCAGAATGTTAGGGACAAAAAAGATCCGAAGAAAGATGGGTCACATTAAAAAAAAAAATGAATTAACCCTCGCTGGTTTCGCTCATTGGGTAGAGCATCGACCTGCAGACTCAGGGTCCTGGGTTCGATTCCGGTCAAGGGTACATGCCCGAGTTGTTGTGGGCTTGATCCCCAGTGGAGGGCATGCAAAAAGCAGCTAGCTGATCAATGATTCTCTCTCATAATTAATGTTTCTATCTCTCTCTCCCTTTCACTTCCTCTCTGAAATCAATAAAAATATTTTTTTCAAAAAAGAACAAGAATTAGAATGACATTGATCTGTTCAACAATGACTCTTTCTGGTTTCTAGACAGAATGGGGAGAAAGAGGTTATATATTTATGTCAATATATAAAATATTGATGTAAATTCCAGAAGAGAAAACAAAAATGATGAAAATGATTTACTCTCGGCACAGGAGTAAAAAATGGGAAGGGAGGCATCAAGAGACTGCTGCATTTTTATTATAAGCCTTTAAGCATTCTTTGATATCTGAAATTATTTGTATGTAATATATGATAAAAGCAAATTAAAAATAGAATTAGTTTTAAAAAATAATTCAAATTTTATTAACTTCCCAAATTAGAGAATAAACAAATAACTAAAACTTGTACACCCAAATCTGGGATATATCAAATTATAAGGTGTGTCTAAAGATTATGGTATGAAGTGAATTAAGTATCCTATCTAATAAAAGAATAATATGCAAATTGACCATCACTCTAACACACAAGATGGCTGCCCCCATACAGTCAAAGATGACTGACCCCATGTGGACACAAGATAGCCACCACAAGATGGCCAGCAGGGGAGGGCAGTTGGGAGGGACCAGGCCTGCAAAGGAGGGCAGTTGTGTGTGATCAGGCCAACAGGGGAGGGCAGTTGAGGGGGGACTCAGGCCTGCAGGGGAGGGCAGTTAGGGTCAAACAGGCTGGCAGGGTAGTGGTTAAGGGGTGATCAGGCTGGCAGGCAGAAGTAGTTAGGGGCAATCAGGAAGGTAGACAGGCAAGCAGTTAAGAGCCAGCAGTCTGGATTGTGAGAGGGATGTCCAACTACCTAAACGGGCAGTTGGACATCCCTTGAGGGGTCCCAGATTGGAGAGGGTTCAGACTGGGCTGAGGGACACATACCCCCCCATGCACGAATTTCATGCACCAGGCCTCTAGTGTAATGAATAAAAGTATATGGGCCATTTTTCATAAGAGGATTTGAAGATAACATACACAGCTATTACTCATACAATACAACTGAGTCTTTTAAAAAGCAACTGTAACCACACTTCTAAACTCTCCCTCAGAATTCATAATAAGGACTTCTGAAATCATTTCAGCAAGTAGAGAAAATATCTTAATTTACTGACAAAGAATAATTTTTCATGTTCAGTTTGTCAAAAAATGACATTAATACAAGCCTAACATTTTGTTGATGACATTTTAGTATGTTAATGGTTACATAAAAACTAGACCTGCCTTCCCCTGGCTTTGCTTCCGGCTACCCAGCAGCCTGCAAGTCCTTGTTCATAGCCAGAGCACCGCTCCTGTAGCTCCCTCTGCTGTCCCCCTTCCCCTCATAGCAGGTGTCCCACACTTACTGGCCACTCCACACCTGCATATGCAAATTAACTCACTCCTGATTGGCTGTGTGCGTAGCAGAGTCATGGTCAATTTAAATGTTTTAGGTAGGATTCTAACAATACTCTTTTTGGGAATGACTTTTCTGGAAACTGAGATTTGCAAGGTACGATAACAAATATCCAAATGTATTATCATGGAAATCTTTAAACGCCTGTGTTCCTACCAAGTCATCCATCCAACAACTGGTACTATTTTAAGAGTTTAAGAGTGCAGATGTTATTAATAAGGGCAGACTTAAAAAGGAAGTCTGATCCAAGACACGGGGGTGAGGGCATGTATGGAAGTGGGGTGGGGAGGCAATGTGGAGATATGGACACATGTAATATCTTAATCAATTCTATCTAATAAAAGAATAACATGCAAATGTGATTGTACCTTGGCTCCTGATTGGCTATGCTACCAGCCAATCAGGAGCAGGGGGCAGGGCCAAGCAGCGGGAGCACCCAGCCCTGGGGGCGGAGACAAAGTTGTGGCAGTAGTGGCAGCGAGCACCCACCCTCAGGGGCTGAGATGAGGCAGTGACAGCGTGGCACTCCAGCCAGAGCAGAGAAGACTGAAAGCTCCGGCTGGAGTGAACGGAAGGCAACAGGCCGAGGGAAGGCCTGGGTCCCAGGTTCCAGAGGAAAACTGGTCCTGGCAGCCAAGGGAAGGAAAGCCTATTGCATGAATCTTCATGCAACGGGCCTCTAGTAAAAAATAAAAATAAAAATAGAAAAAGAAAGTCTGAGAGTGTGATTTTAAGTGTACTCCTATAGATCAAAGTAATTAAATTGAAAACTGCCAATCACCTGCAAAAGAATCTTTGGTGGTTTCCGTTTGCCTAGTATGTAAAATTTCAACTATGTACTCTTTTATTGAATAATCTACATAAATTTTCTTATTCTTCCTCACTCTGATTAATATTTTGTGTCAGTTCAAGCCTGATGACACTACTTGCTTTTTCCAAGTCTAGTTTTTTGGTGTTTTTCTTTTTGTTTTATTTTGGTGTTTTTTTTTTAATTCCACCTTGGTGCTTTCATCCATGTTGTCTGTCTGTGTTGGATGTTTTAATTTTTGTCCATCTTAAAGCTTTGGTTCAAAGTTCTACTCCAATCTACATGATTGATGCTAACTATGGCTATTTTGTTGTCATTGTTTGTTTGTTTGATTGGGTTTCTTTTTACTATTATTACTCTGGGCCCTTGAAAGAACTAATAGAAACTTTATTGTATTTTTTTCATCACAGACTGACTCAGAGCAAATTACTCAACTCTCTTTTTTTTCTTTTTTTAAATTTAATAAATATTTATTGTTCAGATTATTACAATTGTTCCCTTTTTTTCCCATAGTTCCGCTCCACCCGGTTTCCACCCTACCATCTGCCCTTATCTCCCCCCCGACTGTCCTCTTCCATAGGTGTACAATTTTTGTCCAGTCTCTTCCCATACCCCCCACATCCCTTTCTCCCCCTAGAATTGTCAGTCCACTCCATTTCTATGCCTCTGCGTCTATTATATTCACCAGCTTATTCTGTTCATCAGATTTTTTATTCATTTGATTTTTAGATTCACTTGATAGATATGTATTTGTTGTTCATAATTTTTATCTTTACCTTTTTCTTCTTCTTCCTCTTCTTAAAGAATATCTTTCAGCATTTCATATAATACTGGTTTGGTATTGATGAGCTCCTTTAGCTTTTTCTTATCTGTGAAGCTCTTTATCTGACCTTCAATTCTAAATGATAGCTTTGCTGGGTAGAGTGATCTTGGTTGTAGGTTCTTGCTATTCATCACTTTGAATATTTCTTGCCACTCCCATCTGGCCTGCATCGTTTCTGTTGAGAAATCAGCTGACAATCTTATGGGTGCTCTCTTGTAGGTAATTAAGTTTTTCTCTTGCTGCTTTTAATATTCTCTCTTTGTCTTTTGCTATTGGCATTTTAATTATGATGTGTCTTTGGATTCCTTTTGTTTGGGGTTCTGTGTGGTTCCTGAACTTGTAAGTCTATTTCTTTCACCAGGTGGGGGAAGTTTTCAGCCATTATTTCTTCAAATAGGTTTTCAGAATCTTGCTCTCTCTCTTCTTTTGGAACCCCCATAATTCTGATGTTGGTATGCTTGAGGTTGTCCCAGAGGCTCCTTAACTATCTTAAAGTTTTTGGATTCTTTTTGCTTTACTGGTTGAGTGTTTTGTGCTTCTTTGTATTTCAAATCTTTGACTGGATCCTTGTGATCCTCTAATCTGCTGTTAGGTCTCTGTATAATATTTTTTTATTTCAGTCAGTATATGTTTAATTTCTAGTTGGTACTTTTTCATATCCTCAAGGGTCTCATTAAATTTATCGGCCTTTTCTAGGAAATTCTTGAAAAACCTTATAACAATGGTGTTGAAGTATGTATTCAATCATTTACTTTCCTCCATTTCTTTCATTTGTGACATGCTTCTTTGTCTCTGCATTTTTTCTGGTTCCCTGAGTTGATAGAGTTGCTTTGTGTGCTAGGTTTTCCTATAGGGCCCAGTGGCTCAGTGCCTCCCCAGTTACCTGAGGTGGACACTCTTAGTGCACCCCTTTGTGGACTGTGTGCACAGCCTTGTTGTAGTTAAATCTTTATTGTTGTTGGTATCACTGGAAAGAATTGACCTCCAGGCCAATTGGCTGTGAGGATCAGCTATGTCTATGTTGGGAGAACTTCTGTACTGGAGACACCCATATGAGACAAGACTTGCAAAATTGCATAAGCCTCTGTGCTCAGCTTGGATGAGGCAGAGTCTCAGGTGGAGCAGAGAGTCTTGGCTGCCCATCAGCCCTGCCCTATGAAACCCTGGGTCTCAGTGTCCCTCAGTAATTACTACAAGCACCTCTCAGAGAAAGCCACCTTTGAGCTTCACCCTCTGCCAGAAAGTCCAGTTTCTCTCCGAATGAGTCTGGGTTCCCAGAGTCTTGCCTGGAACTGGAGTTCAGCACAGTCAGGAGCTTCCATCTCTTTCCCACTTTAGAAAGCCAGCCATACACTCAGATGCCTGTCCTCTCCGCGCAGGTGCGTCTCAGTACCTCAGCCTTTTGCACTCCTCTGAGTCTCAATGTGCTTTTCTCTTTCTTTCTAGTTGAAGAATTTCCATTCAGCCAGCTTTCCTATGTGTTTACCTATGCCGCTATCTTGGTTTCTCCGGAGCTTGCTCTTTTTTTATTGTGAAAAATACACACATAAAATTGACCATCTTACCCATCATTAGGTGCTCAAGTCAGCAGTGTTAGCATTGTCACTACTATCGCCTCTGGGACTTGGCATCTTCCCAACTGAGACTCTGTACCCATTAAACAGGGGTCAACTCTCTTTTTTTAATCCGAGGATATGCTTTGCTTTTATATGCAAAATTTTTCTCTTAGCAGAAAACGGACTTAATTTGTAGTTGGGCTAAATTGCAATATTCTGGCTAGATACAGAATTTCTAAAATGAAGATATCAAAAGTCTAACTATTACAACTCCACAATGGCAATGCGAGGCAATGTATTCATTTATTATCAGAGAAGAGTTGCTTAGATACCGAAAGATGCAAAATAATAGCATCTTTTCCCTCTTTAGAAATATCGAATCCTTTTTATTTTTAGGTCTTGAAATTCTAAATACCAATATCTCTTCAAGTTACAAATGATTAGTGGGTCAGCAGCTCTCCCACAACTTCTTGATTGGATTATATACCCTTAAAAGGACTGCATAGTTCTCATTTTATGGATGTCTGTATTGCATGAGCATTCTCTCTCCCTTCATTAGGATTTGGTAAGAGTGCTATGAATGTGTTAGAATGGTGTAAATGATATTTGCCGTGTATGATTTGTTTCCCCTCCCCAAACCTGCCAGGGGAGGGAGGTGTTATATCTCGGGAGACTCTTTTACCAGGTCCAAGTTTTAAATAAATGAAACTTGTACAGATTCCAACACACCATCTTGAGATAACCTCAGGCCCTGAAGTGCTCTGACAGGCAGAATGATCACAGCCAAGTTGTAAAAACTGCTTTTTGAGAAGAATAGCTGGATGAAAAACATTGGTAGTAACTGAACCAAGGGAAAGGTTGACATCTGAAAATTGAAAGGGGTCCTAAAAATAAGGTAAACAGTGTAACCATATACCCCAAATTCATATTTTTAGGATGCTGTAAGCAGTCCAAGGAGCTTGAAACAGATTTGCTAAGCTGCTTATTGAGAAGCTCAGTGAATCCTTGCAAAGACCATCACCATTTTTTCTCCTCATATTTTCTCTTCTAACTCTTTCCATTTGGCTTCCATTGGAGCATTCACCAAAACCATTCTGTTTAGGTTACTAGTGATCTACAGTGTGCAATCCATAGGGCTGTTTTTCTAGCCTCGCCTCATCTTCTCTGCATCATTTAACAAAGTTAAATGTCCTTTTACTTAGATGGATTCTTCTACACATTCTCCTTGTGTTCTTTATCTTTCTTTCCAACTGCTGGCTCCTTCTGGGAAATTTATTTTTGCTGGCTTTTCCTGCTTTATTCCAACTCCTATTGTTGGAGTATCATTGATTGTGGATTGGGGTCCTCTTTCTCCTTTCTGTCTACATTCCCTAACTAAGGCTTGAACTCCCACCTTTAGCCAATGCTGATCTTTGTCTCCAGGCTAAAATTCTCCACTGAATCCCAATTTGGTGAGTGGCTAATATATTTCAAACTGAACACCCCAGAATGAGTCATGGCATTCTCTTCTCCAGCTAATCGCCACACGACCTCATTCTCTCAGGCTCCCCATGGTAAACGGTGCCATCATGCACTCAGTAAATAACCTGAAACCTGGGAGTCATCCTTGAGTAGATTAGCATTGGCTAAAGGTGGGATTTCAAGCCTTGAGTACTCCTTTTATCCAGATTCCTTCACATTCAGCAATCAGCAATTCCTGTTCATTTACTAATACTCTCCAAAACATGTCCAATTCACCCACTTTTTCAACCTCTACTATCACCTCTCATCTTGTGTGCTGCAGCAGTCTCCTAGCAGTTCTCCCAGCTTCTTTTATTCATTTCCCTTTAATTCATTCTCTGCACAGCAGCCAAAACTGGAATCAGATAGATCACTCTCAAAACTCTTCAAGGAATCTTGTTGAAATTTAAATGAAATCCAGATTCTTTGGCATGGTCCATAGGGTGCTTCATTTTCCAAATCTGGCCATGTTCTCATCATCACAACAGTTCTTAATCCTTTTCACTAAGCCTCAGTCTCAATGACCTAACACACCATGCTCTTCCATGCCCCAGGCCCTTTGTACTTGCTGTTATTTCTTTTAGGAGATTCTTTTTTTTAAAATATATATTTTTATTTCAGAGAGGAAGGGAGACAGAGAAATAGAAACATCAATGATGAGAGGGAACCATTGATCGGCTGCCTTTTGTGTGCCCCCTACTGAGGATCGACCCCACAACCTGGGCATGTGCCCTTGACCGGAATTGAACCTGGGACCCTTCAGTCTGCAGGCTGATGCTCTATCCACTGAGCCAAATCAGCTAGGGCTCTTAGGAGATTCTTTTCTGGTTCTTTGCATAGGTTCCTCCTTCTTCTCTTCCTTTAAGCTTTATTAACTAGTACACGCCACCTAACCAGAGATGTTGTTCTCAATACTTTCCCGTAAGGACTATTTTTTAATTATTCATTTATTTACACTGGTAGAAAGATAATTCTCGTCTTACTTTTAGAATCAAACCTGGAAAGGGTATGAAAAGCAGAAGCAAAACTAGTTTTGAGACAAAATCAATGATAAGATTCCCGTTTGATCACATTTCCTAGACCTTTTAACTTTCTAACATGAATTATAAATTCTAAAGCCATTAGGGGTCTTGCAGGTAGCTGAAAGGGATGTAATGGTTTATGTGTATGAGAGTGGGGAGAAGCGCACCAGTCAGCACATACCTATGTAAAGATACTCAAGGCAGAAATTTTTTAAAGTTGTCCTTATGAAGCTAGGCCCGGTGGAGGGCCAGTTTCAGATGTACATCTAGATGTTTATTTTTTGTAAATAATAGAATTCCTAGATACATAAGCATCATGCTTTTGTGCTTCTATATGTGCATACTAAAAAAATAATCATACAACAGTCATGGAGAAGCAGGAAATAAAAGCTGTGATTCCATAACAATTATTTAGTAAAATACTATAATCTATTTAGGAGCAAATTTTTCTTAAAGTCCAAGAGGACTTTGTAAAAATCATTGCCCTAGAAAAGATACTCCGCATGCATGTGGCCATATCTTATCTCAGACTCTGATGAAAGGCCAGGGTAAAAATCTTAATTCATAAGTATGTTTTTAAGTAGCTAAAATAATATTCTATAGACATGTTATTTTCTTATGACTTAACTGGAATGGGGAGAGAACTTTAAAAATCCAGGAGATAATTAAACCGCATATCTCTTAAATCCACGTTTTTCAAAATTGCATATTATACTTTTTTAAGGGTTGTGAAATTCATATAGTAAGTCATGAATAGCACTTTAAAAATGAAACAATAGGTTTAAATAGAAGATAGAATCTTTGTATTTAGTTAGGGCAAGTGCTGTACCACAGAACTTGTGTGAGTGTGTGACTTTGCATGTTTATGTGATGTGATACATTTCTTACTGAAGGTCTTGGTAAAAATAAGTTTGAAATGTTCTTTTTCAGACAACCTTTCAGTATGAGATCACTGTAGGGTATTGATAGGTGAAGGATCTCTGGACTCTTGTTTAAAAGCAGAATTTTCAATCAATTTATCCTTAGGTATGTGACAAGAAAACCGATGCTCTCCTGGCTCTACCTAAAGATATCCCCAGATAGAACCAGCTCCTTTCAAAATCTACACAGGACATCAGGCAGGCCAACTTCCTGGATCTGTCCAAATGCTGAAACAAGCCCTTGGTTGAAGACACTGAGTTCTGTTGCTTAAGACAGAAAGCATACTTTCGAGTAGTAGCACATCTCAAGAGACATATCAGAATATAACAGTTATGAGGTATATGATGTTTTAAGGAAACAATTCTCTGTTTTTTCCTTCTTTGTACACTAAGAACACAATACTCACAGAATACTTCACTTCTTGTCGACGAATGTATGGGTTTTTGCTCCACACCAAGTAATTCTCAGATGCCAGAGCGTGTCCTCCAATTCAACAAAATTTAGCTAATAGAGATAGTGTCATACCCCACAGATTAAGGGCTCAGTCCCACAAGACTAACTGAATTTCACAAGTCCAGACTGTCATCTGTGCTTCTGACTCATTGGCCACAAACTGGAGGTTCCCACAACCTCCTCCTCAGGTTCAATCATTTACTAGAGTGCCTTACAGAACTCATGAAAAACAGTTTACTTATGAGATCTTGGTTTATTATAAAAGAATACAGCTTGGAAACAGGAAGATGAAAGAGATGCATAGGGCAAGTGGTGGGAGAAGCAACATGGAGCTTCCATGCCTTCTGTGGGTGCATCACCCTCCCAGCACCTCCATGTGTTTGCGCTCTCAAAACTCTCTGAACACTATCCTTTGGGGTTTTCTTATGGAGGCTTCATTATGTAGGCATGATTGATTAAATCCCTGGCCACTGCTGATTAACTCAACTTTCAGCCCCTCCCACTTTCCAGAAGGTAAGGGGAAGGTATAATGGAAAGTTATTACCCTGTAATCACAATGTCATTTTCCATAGCAACCAGCCCCCATCATGTGGTTATCTGGGTGCTTTCCAAAAAAATTGATCCACTGACATAAACTCAGGTGTAGTTGGAAAGAGCTAGTCATGAATAAGACACCTATTTCACATTTATTAATCTGGAGCTGTTTCAGGACCTGGGAACGAAAACTGATTACAAGGAAAGATGCCCCTAGAACTTGTATCTCATTGGAAATTACAAGGATTATAGAGACTAAGTGCCAGAAAATGTGGGACTGGAATCTAGGCTTTAATATTCCAAGGTTCTATTTTAGTTTTTCTATATATCTCTATTCAAATAACAGAGGATTAAAAAAGTATTCATTAAAATTAGTCACAGACATTTGATTCAAGATAGCTTTGACCAAAGCCATAATGAAACTAGATATTTTGCTTCTGAACAGATTTTGGTTCAAACAGATTTTAGATATAACTTTTGTATAAAATCAGTTGACAGCCACTGAGGAAGGAAGACCAGCCTGCTGAATATAGGTGTAGTGAAGAAAGCATTCTCAAATGTGGATTATTTGCTTAATACATTTCAAATTCTTGATACAAATTTCATAGCTTCTTTGGCCTTCCTAACCTGCTTGCCACCCACTCAATAAGGTGGCAGGAATAGAAATCAACATATAAAAAATATTATTTATGTCTATCCTTCAACAATATTTTCCACACAATTTATTCCAGAACTATCTTTTACCTGCTTTCCTGAGCACAAACTCTCTCAAAAAGAATACAGCTTTGGAACAGAAAATCAAAATTTTGTCTTTCTTTCCTTGCCTCTTGTCCACAATTCTCTTTTCACTAACTTCTATTGAACTTTTGACCTTAGGTAAAGATGCAGCTTTGCATGAATATCTGAAAGTGACTTTTGGTGATTTAGCTGCTAAATGTATATGATAGAAGTCCAGCTTACCTTGGAGGCTTTCAGGGTTTTTTACTTACCTAAGTGCCAGTGGGGAATCAGCAAAGGTCTCTCAGCTATGTAGGAAAGGTGTGAACAGCTCTGTCAGAAGTGCTGCCTCTTCCTCTTCTTTTTCAGACAGAGCTGTACACTCAAACCATCACTTCTCATTTGCCATTTGGACGACGGTAATGGAACTGCTGCTTTATTGCCCCCAGAGAGGCCACATGAGGAATCTGGGGCTGGCCTTGCAGTTTCCCTGGACAAGAGGAGTTTTGGGCTCAGGCCCGCTCCTAAGTCCATGCACAGAAGGCTGACAGAAAATATATATTCACAGCTTTGGCCTAAAGGTTGTCAGTGGACCAATCGGTAATACGAGGAGAAATGGTCTCTCCTAGAGTTGTAGTTCTTTCCAGGTGAGAAAATTAAATGCCATCACTTCACCCTGAAAGCAATCCAGCATTTCTTGGTCAATTTCCAAAGCATATCTGTTACAATGTCGAGGCCATTGTAGGATCAAGGCTGTCAGAAGAAGTGACAGAAACATAAGGAACAAAAACCTTAAAGATCAATATTAAATTTTAGCAGCAGGTGACAATCATTCTTAACCTTAATGCTTTATTAAAAAGCAGGTACTGAATGACTACATATGCTCAACACTATTTGTGGCAAACGCTTTGTGCCTCTCCAGCAGCCACCTGACACTTCTCCTTCCCTAGAGCAAACCCCTCTTGTCATAATAGAGGTTGCACAACGGAAATGCATTCCCTCACAGTTCTGCGCTCCCCTGGACCATTGTGTTTTATTTTTAAGAAAGTCAGCACTGTGGCTTTTATTCAGAATTTTCTAACGTTCTGAACGTAATGCATTCTCTCCCAGTTCTGGAGGCCAGAGGTCTAAAATCAGTGTCCCTGGGCAGGAATCAAGGTTTTGGCAGGGCATTTCTCCCTCTTGAGTTTCTAGGGAAAATTGTTTCTTGCCTCTTCCAGCTTTTCTGGCTACCCATACTCCTTGACTTGTGGCTGCATCACTCTAGCCATGCCCACAAGCCAATCAGGGAGCGAGCAGGAGGGAGGCTTGGGTTTCCCTGGCAATGGAGGAAGCCAAACTTTCCACACACCCTGGCGGCCTCAGGCCTCCACTCAAGGCTACAAAGTTTCAATTATAGAAAATAAATAAATCCCAATAGAAATGGCAGCAGCAACAGAACTGGAGAGAGCAGGAGGCTAAGGTTGCCCCTGGTGATGGAGGAAGCCAAGCTTCTGCAGCCCTGGCCTGTCTTGGCCTCCACTTAAGGCTATAAAGTTTTAATTATAGAAGATATAAAAATCTAAATAGAAATGGCTGCAGCCACAGAACAAACAGGAGGCTTGCTTCAGTCTACAAAGTTTCAATTGTAGAACATAAATAAATCCCAGATATCAGGGTCTCCGCTTGGGTTGCTGGGGGGCATGGGTAGTCTGCAAACCACCACAGGCCCCTCACCCAGGCCACCCCATGCCCCAAGGGAACACCTACCCTGATCTAGGACACACTTCAGGGCAAACCAGCTGGCCCCCACCCATGCACCAGGCCTCTATCCTATCTAATAAAAGATATGCAGATTGACCATCACTCAAACACACAAGATGGCTGCCCCATGTGGTCAAAGATCCTGCCCCCATGTGGACACAAGATGTCTACCACAAGATGGCCAGCAGGGGAAGGCAGTTGGGAGGGACCAGGCCTGCAAGGGAGGGCAGTTGGGGATGATCAATCCTGGAGGGGAAGAAAGTTGGGGTGACCAGGCCTGCAGGGAAGGGCAGTTGTGGGGGACTCAGGCCTGCAGGAGAGAGCAGTTGGGGGGCAACAGGCCTGCAGGGGTGGACATTTAGGGGTGACCAGGCCTGCAGGGGAGGGCAGTTATGGGCAAACAGGCTGGCAGGGGAGCAGTTAGGCATCAATCAGGCTGGCAGGGGATTGGTTAGGGGGTGATCAGGTTGGCAGGCAAGCAGTTGGGACATTGGCAAAACCTTCAATTGAAGGTCTCACAAAAGTATGTAGAGGGAAAAATTGTGAGTAAAACCATTGCTATATTTTTCAGGGTGTTAAAAGTGTGTGGTAATCGGTTCCAGGCACTCCAAATTTCCTGTTCATAGTGGCACTCCTCTTGATTCTCCAAGTGGCATCTTTCCATATTCTCAAGTTTTGCCCACAAGTCGACAAATACCTGAGCCCAGATACTGTCTTGAAATTCTGCAAGTTGCATCTCCAAATCATCAATTTGCATCCATTGGAAACCATTTAATTCCAGACTACTGTAGACTGCTACATCAGGATACTTAATTATTTTTATAGTCTGTTCTAGGCTACTAAATTGATTAAATCTATCACTGAACTGGTCAAGTAACGAGTCTAAAACATGCTGGTACTTTATATGCAAGGGTTCCATTTCATTTTGTACAGCTGCACTGGCCTTCTCAAAATACTTTGTTACTCGAGGAAAATACTTATAAGGTTTAGTTTCTACATCTCGCTTGAAAATTTAGAGTGTCTACACTACATTACAGCAAATGTTTCATCCTCGGCTACTGCACCTGGCCATGCAGTAGCCGAGGATGAAACGTCCTTCTTGGCATGCGGCCCCATACTTCCCTGTATGCTACCGCATGCGGCCTCATGTCATTGAAAATGGCTACACGTGTCAGTGCTGGCACGTGTGTCATAGGTTCGCCATCACGGACCTAGAGGGTATTATACTCAGTGAAATAAATCAGAGAAAGAAAAATACCATATGATGTCATTTATATGTGGAATCTAAAGAAAAAATAAACAAAATGAAACAAATTTATAGATATAGAGAATAGACTCATGGTTGCCAGAGGACTGAGTGAAAAAGGTGAAGTGATTAAGAAGTACAAACTGGTAGTTACAAAGTAGTCATGGGAGTGTAAAGGATAGCATAGGGAATAAAGTCAATAATATTGTAATTACTATGTATGGTGACAGGTGTAGGGGAATTATCAGAGGTGGGGAGACACTATGTGAAGTGTGTGAGGTGCAAGATAGTCTGACCAAAGTGCTGGACACCTGACACTAATACAAAATAATTTTGAATGTAAACTGTAATAAAAAATGAAGAGCCCTAGGCAGTTTTGCCTGTGAACTGAAAGGTCACGGTTCAATTCTCATCAAGGGCATGTACCTCTTTTATAGGTTGATCCCTAGGCCTGGTTGGAGTGTGTGCAGGAGGCAACCAATTGATGTGTCTCTTTCACATCCATGCTTCTCTCTCCCTGTCTCTCCCCATCTCTCCCCCTCCATTCCACACTCTCTAAAAATCAATGGAAAAGATGTCTTTAGGTGAGGATTAAAAGATAAATAAAGACATTTATTCTTAAAAAAGAATCTGAATCTTTACTATTGGAGTTTTCCTTTTCATATATGAAGTCCTTTATGAAGTCATAAAACTCTCTTACATTTTGTAGAAGAGAAAAACTGAAGCATGGACCTCAGGCATATGTAGGTTTGAATCCTAATCCTATCACTTTGTGAACTTGACACATTACTTAACATTTCTGAGCTGTTTCCTCATGGGACAATACAGATAACACTAACTATGAGAATTGGCATAGTAAATCATAGCACCAAATACATCCTGGGTACTTAGCAATAGCAGCTATTATGACGGTGGCTCATTATTCAACAATGTTAAAGAGTCTTCTAAGAACCAAGCTCTGTGTAAGGCACAGAGAATACAGTCAACTTCATATACCTGCACACACTCCAACCAGGCCTGAGGATCAACCTACAACAGAGGTGCATGCCCTTGATGAGAATTGGACCTTGACTTTTCAGTTCACAGGCAAAACTGCCTCGGGCTCTTCATTTTTTATTACAGTTTACATTCAAAATTATTTTGTATTAGTGTCAGGTGTCCAGCACACTGGTCAGACTATCTTGCACCTCACACACTTCACATAGTGTCTCCCCACCTCTGATATTTCCATGGAGAATACAGTCTTCCTAGAGACTACAGTCCTTTAAATTGGTAGTCAGGTTGAGAGGAGCTGGTGGGAATGAACAGGAGTTTTGTTTCAAGATCATGAGCTGTCCCCTTGCCTTCATTACATTTCCTGACAAAGTGCTCTAATAAAACCACATAATCCCAATCTCTCTCACTTTGTAACCTCAAAATAAAGTGATTTTTCTCCTGAATAGAGTAACCCTTAGGGCCAGAGAGGAACATGCAGCTGTGGGTGGAACATCTTGGTGTGGACTGGTTGTTATTGTTGCTGTAGTTGTTTTCTAACCATCTTGCCTGTTTGTGATTGAGATGATAATGTTATGCCATGCTGACATTCTGCTTTGAAAAAAATGTAAATAGATATTTTTAACATTGTAGCATTTTTTACCTGTAGCAAATAATTACCTCCCTATACTTGTTGGCTTAATAGGGCAATAGAGTAAAAAATATTTCCTCTTAAGTTTTTATTCTTCCATAGCAGAAAGGTCGGTGTTCAAACAACTGAAAAGTATGTGTACTTGGCAAATAAGAAAAGCAAGAATCTAAATACATAATTTCCAAAAGGAAGCTTCCCTCATTATAACTGAAATAGCATAAAATTTTATTTAGTAATGATGTGTCTTAAATTATTGAAAAAGTATGGGCTAAATATTACATATATATAAATTATGAGTCAATTAAGCTTTTAAGTACACAAGGGAAGGTTTGATATTTAAAGTCACTCTAGTGACTCTAGTTTTGTTTTTAATTAATAAAACCACATCACTTTTTTAATGTAAATTCAGATTTACATATGTATTAACATTTTGAAATTAAAACTTACTAAGTTAAAAAACTCAGATACTGAATGTTTTTTCCTGA
The DNA here is from genome assembly GCA_027563665.1 of Antrozous pallidus. Taxonomy (NCBI): domain Eukaryota; kingdom Metazoa; phylum Chordata; class Mammalia; order Chiroptera; family Vespertilionidae; genus Antrozous; species Antrozous pallidus. The sequence goes on along the minus strand of CM050524.1, from coordinate 46,625,106 downwards.
GTTGTCCTAATCTGTTTTTTGTTTTTCCTTTTAAAATATATTTTTGCCATTATGAATTTTCCAGGATCTTATTCCAAAAATTAGCAAGCATATATCTTTATAATGGGAAAAGAAATAAAAGAAATAAAAGTAATGTATATGCACAACATATTTATTTTCCTAAATTATCAACTTAATTTGAATATTTAATAAAAAAATTGTGGACCTTCAAGGCTTAGAAATAGGCTGAGAATCATCTGATCTAGTTTCCTGAACTTTAGTCATTTGTACATCAACTTCATGCTTTTTTGCCAAAAATCTGTGTATGACCTTTATCATATACTAGAGGTCCAGTGGATGGAATTGGGGTGGGGTGGGGGGGAAGGGGTTTGTCCCTCAGCCTGGCTTGTACCCTCTCTAGTCTGGGATATCCCTCTCACAATCCAGGACCACTGGTTCCTAACCGCTCACTTGCCTGCCTGATCACCCCTAACTGCTCTGTCTGTCTGCTTGATTACTTCTGCCTCTGCCTGCCTGATAGTGCCTAACCAGCTCTGCCTGTGGCCTGATTGCCCCTAACTGCCTCTGCTTGCTGTCCTGATCACCCCCAACTGCCCTCCCCTGCTGGCCTGATTGTCCCTAATCGCCTCTGCATCAGCCTCCCCCTCTCCCCCCACTATGGCTTTGTCTGGAAGGAAGTTGGATATCTGGAAGATGTCTGGTCGACTCAGTCTAATTAGCGTATTACCCTTTTATTAGTATAGATATTTAAAATCTTATCATTTTTTACTTCAAAAGGTTAATTGAAAATGAAATTCTCTATCTCAATTCTACATGGACATGATTATAATTTGACATGAAGAAAAGGAAAGCATAAAATAAATATAATTACCATAATAATATTAAAAAATACCACTTGTTATTTAAAGGTCCTGATCCTGAGGTCCCTTTTTCCATTTAAAAAGGAAGATCAGTGGGAGTTCAAGGGGGTTAAAGATAATCTAGCGCCAACTGAGACCCAGGAAAAAGTCCAATCTCTGGTCTCGTTCAGGAGGGCCTGAGGGATGAACCCACAGCGAGGGCGACCTCTCCTCTTGACCTCAGGAGGCTCCAGGCAGTTCTACAAGCTCAGCAGGTGTTGCTTCTGAAGATGAAGGCACTGCTGGGTCCCTCCTGATGTGGATCCTGTGAAGAGAAAGCCTCGGCAGTTTGCACACCTCCATTGTCCAATGGACCAAGTCCTCCCAAAGTTTTTGAACCTCCCTTGATATAAAGCGTGGCACATTGAAATGTCCACTTAGTATCTGCCTCTTCACTTTCACAGTGTTGTCTCCCCCAAATGGCATCACCCCAGTCAGCATCCTGTATAAGCCCACCCCCAAGCTCCATACATCGCTTTTGCAGCCGTCATAGGCAGGACGCTGCAGGATCTCTGGGGCCGAATAGCAGACGGTGCCACAGACAGTGCGCTGTTTATCGCCCTTCACTTCCTTCCTAAACCCAAAGTCTGCTAATTTAATAGTCCTATCACCATCTACAAGGATGTTACCCGGCTTCAAGCCTCTGCGGACGATGCCCCTCCGGTGGCAGTACTGGACTGCGGATACAGCGTGATAACATCTCGCGCTGCTCGAAGTAGCGTGATGAAATCTCGCGCCGTCACTCTCGAGAGGTGACTCATGGCCCAGTGTCTGCAGGCTGTGTTCCATCTTGCCACTTCGTTCCTAGGGCGTTGGCTCTGTGGTCGGCTCAGCTGCTATCATAACGTAGTGCTTGCGTTCGGTTCACCCTGATTTTACTTAATAATGAGCACAAGGTGCAAGAGTAGGGATGTTGGCAATTCAGATGCACCGAAGAGAACCTGTCAACTGCTTCCTTTACATGACAAGGTGAGTACAATAAGGTGTATGAAAGAGAGACAGGGAGGGAGAGGGGGAGGGGGAGGGGGAGGGGAGGGGAGGGGGAGGGGGAGGGGGCGGGAGAGATCACATTCATATAACTTTTCTTGCAGTGTATTGTTATAATTCTTCTATGGTTTTTTTTTGTTGTTGTTGTTTTTAATTCTCACCTGAGGATATATTTCCATTGATTTTTAGAGAGTAGAAGGGAGAGGTGAAGAGAGAAACATCAATGTCAGAAACACATCAATTGGTTGTCTCCTGCATGAGTTCCAACCAGCACCAGGGGCGGGGCTGGGGAGGAGCCTGCAACCGAGGCCCATGACCTTGACCAGAATTGAACCGGGGATCCTATGTTCTACAGGCTGGTGCTCTAGCCACTGAGTCAAACCAGCTGGGGATAATTCTTCTAGTTTATTATCAGTTATTGTTAATCTCTGTGCCTAATTTATAAATTAAACCTTACCATAGGGGTATGTATAGGAAATAACAGTATATTTAGGGTTTGGTACTCTACAGTTACAGGCATCCACAGGGGGTCTTAGAACATATTACTGGGGGAGTCCTGTACCTTGTGTCGCTTCCGGGCTAGAGCCTTTAACTACTAGTGTAAGACCTGAGAGTTCAATGCCTTCTGCTATAATATAAGCCCAGCAAGTTTTGGTGTGGTGAGTTCCAGGGGAAGGTGACATGAAACAGTTCCCCTGGCTGACCTGCAATGACATAAAGCAGCGTTTTCCAACCTATGCGCCACAAGAATGTTTAAAACACATGCAAAATCTAACTATTTGGTCAGGGACACTGACCTCTTTTCTCTTAAATAGTAAAAAAAGAAAAGAAAGGAAAGAAAATTGGCAACAGCCAACACAATAGCCTTACAGTGTGAATGAATCAAAATTTATACCTTTTTATTTTTGTCAGATTGGCAAAAAGTAGATTTTTGGGTGTGCCACAGAATTGTAGTGATTAGTGAGGGTGCAATCTGTGCAGGTACCTGGAAGATCGGTGATCTAAGCAGATGCAACAGCAGGTGTAATTGCCCTTGAGGAAGGAGTTGGCTTAGTGTGCTCCATAGAAAGTAGATCCGTGTCCCTTGAGAGCAGTGAAACACAGGAAGAATTTTAGGAAATGATATGCATGTTGGTTGTAGAAAATAAAGGACTGAGTTCTATGTGGTGAAATGAGTGAAACCAAAGAAACTTCTAGAACGCAGAGGCCGGAAAGTAGTGCCAGCTCTGAAAATATGAGCCATCCTCTCCTTACTTCAACTCAGGTAGTTACTTTGTCCTGAAAATAAAAGAATCGGTGATGGTGTGGTGTGAGAGTGGGGATGAGGAGGAGGTTTAAAGACATTCTTGTGTCATTTTGGAGGGGCGAGGAGGTGCTAAACTGATACTGTTTTCTCTGATAGAGCTCTCTAGAAATACTTGAACCTTCATCACAATTTTTTTAGGTCATCATGCTTTTTCAAGAAGTTATTGTGTCACTATAGTGTTCAAGTCATTCTTTAATAAGGCTCATTAAATGCTGATGAAAACAACCCTCTTAAATGTAAACTACATGGGAGTGGCATCTTAGTCTGTCTTGTTCTATATTTTCCAACCCCTTCAAGAATACCTGACACATAATAGGAACTCAATAAATATTAGCTAAAGGAGCAGAGTAAAAGTAACAATAAATCAATCATTCAATTTTGAAATTCAAACAACTCACATACCATTCCTTAAAGAAATAAATTCACTTAGTTATTTAAAATTTTATTATCGTGGATAAGTGTGTTAGCAATTATTTTCTAGCCAAGAGGTAAGTAGTATTATTTACCATTATTTCATCTTGGCTTCCTAAGTAAAATATTTTTATGGAAAAAAAAATTTGATCATGGAACATCTGTAATAGACTCCATTATTTTCAAATAATAAAAGCTTAAATTATATAGTCAGTGTTCTCATCCAGATTTTGTTACATGTTTTATTACTGAGGAGAAGTATCAGTTTGAATGGTGTCAATCTAAATTGAAAATATGCCAGGTTTATTAACACCAGTAGTAACAGGCTTTTCAATTAAGTTTCTGGTTCTGTCAATAATACAGTTCCTGTTGTCTCTGAAAACGAGTTGCATCAGCACTTCTTCTTCTTCTTCTTCTTTTTTTTTGGTAACTTATTCCATAGCTTTTATTTCTTGCAGGTGTGGAGTGGGGAAAAGTTTCAACAGATGTGCAAAATTGAAGCAAACTTCATGATGTGTTCTTTCATTGTTATAAATATAAACATGTTTTAATTTGTTCCTTAGACCATAAGTCTTGGATATCAGAAGATTTAAATGTATTATTGGATTTTTAAAAAATGTACAGGCTGATCGATCCTCTGGAATCCTGGATCTTGGACAGAAGATGGTTGATAGCATCTTCAAGATTTGTTTGTAATATAGCTTTCAGTGTGCTAGAAGTAACATTACATTTCTCATGCTTTTTTATCATTGTAAGGATTTCTACCTATGTTCTCTCATGCCGTAATAAATGCTCTCTGTTTTTGTGCTAAACATACAATACATAAAAGGGCTTATATTCATAAAGACTGGACGAGATGTATTGTAATATTCCAGCCTTTTTATATTATTCAGATTCCCCATCAAAAAGTAGAACCTTCATTTTTTTTTGTACTGGAAGGAAAGATACTTAAAGACTCCTACTATTAAATGTTGTGGTCATGAACTTTGATTAATTTGTCAATATTCTGTTGTATACCAAACCAAAACAAGTTGAGTATTAGACATGTCATCTTCTTATGCTGAATAATTGATTCAAATGTTCTGATCAAAAATTAGGTTTGTTCTAAAAGAATAAAATAAAATTAGATTTTTTCTAGCTCATGTAACCTCAGCAATTGTTTTTATGTTTCTTCATCAATTATTTCATTTATCAATTGATCTTTTGTACCCCATCCTCGATGGAAAGTATGGATTCCTTTAAAGAAAAAATACACACTGCTTTTAAAGGAAATATTGTCTCTTCTAACAAGACACACATCTGTTTTAATTCTAATCTATCCCAGCCATAGCTTCTGCCAAAGAATTCATTCAGCCTCCGGCAGATGGATTGCAAAATTGTTTCCAAATTCTCCACCCCTCCCTCTTTGTTTTTTGTTGTGTGCCTTTGGGCTCCTTTCATCAAAAGGTAGATTTTATTTCCCTCACCCATGGAGGCTGGGCTGAACTTGTGACTTGCTTTGGCCAGTAGAACACAGAAAAATGGACAATATGCAAGTTCTGATACCGAGCTTTGTGGACTTCTGTTTTCCTTTAGTCTCCTCTTCCTGCCAACAGCGGCCTGCTGGCCAAGTGGAGCAAGCTGAGTCCTCTCACTCAAGAACCTCCTAGACCTGCGCCCCTGCCAGCCAAGTGCAGATGCATGAGCAAGCCCATTTGAGATCAGCTGAACCTGGGGCAGAGAACCAGAACCTAGCCAGCCAACTCATAGATTGGTGAGCAAAACAAATGCCTATTCTTGGATGCCACAGAGGTTTGGTGGTTGCTTGTTACACAGTATTATTGTGGCAATAGGTAACTAATATAGCCCTTAATGTTACTTGTTATTTTTGTCTGATTGGCTGCAAAGATTTTTTTTGGAGGGTGATGCTAATTGAGCAATAGTATTGGATTCTATGCACCTAACATAATTTCTAGCCCATAGTAGGGGCTCCAGAAATAGTTGTGAACTGAATTTACAAATAAGCCAGTTAATACACGGATCATACTGTACATGGTGTTATGTGAGAGAGATTTCTTTGCTAAATAAATTTGCATTTTCACAAATATTAAAAATGAGGGATAATTATCTCTATAAACCCCACAGGAAGGCTTCAGGTTAAATTTTCCTGGAGGCCTAGAATGTAGATTGCCCCCACCATTCCCAGGGCTGGTGTTGGCGCTGGTGCTGGTGCTGGTGCTACCAGACTATTGGCTGTGTATTTCGTCCGGTTGTTGGATCCTCATGGTTCCCAGAAGTGACCTGGTGCATGCTCCCTTCCCTTACGGCCATCTGTCTTGCCCTTGGTCCACTTCACTCCAGGAGCTCCCCGTGGCTTCTGCTCTGCATTCTCTGCCCCACCACACCTCTTATTTGAATCTGGGTTTAAAACTTGGCTCTATATGGATCACTGGCAGCTGTTAGTAGATGATGGAGGAGAAGAAACCTAACCCCATTGCCTGTGCCCTCAGTCTTTGTACTCTCAACAATGTTCTGCTGCTCCCTTATCTACTATCCACATGCATTACGACCATAACCAAGCTACTTGACTGTGAGTCTTGGTCTCCTCATTTTTAATATGAAGGCATTGGTTTTAATGGTCCATAATGGCTTGTCTGATCTTCACCATGGTTTCTTCTTTGATTCATGAGTTAAGCATAAATGCATTTTCAATTGTGTAAATATGTTGGGTTTTTAGGTTAAAAAAAGATTTATTACTTTTAACCTCTTTTGTGGTTAGAAGAAATGATCTCTCTGGAACCTGGCATCAAAAAATTTTGAGACTTGCTTTATGGACTAGATTATGATGAATTTTTATGAATGTTCTCTGTGTGACGGGTGCTTTTTTATCATTTAGTTTAGGATTCTATATATGCTTATGAGCACAATTAACTTCTAGCCCTGATTGCCGCCATCATGCTGCATGTGGGATCTTTGCTCTTGCCGATGTCATAGGGTTTCAGAAGTGTGACATGTGGCTATTGATTTTGGCTGTCATCACATCTATCATTCCAGAGAAGCCAGACTGTGACACCCCACAAGTGCTATACAATAACACAAATTCAGATCTGCCACAATTGGGAAGAGGCTTCTAAACCCATAGAACTCTCAACAGGTTAGCCATTCATACTCACCCTACTCGTATTATTAACATCCCAGTAATGCAACTCTATATTTTACACCATTGAATGCTTTTGGACTCTATAGTGTCATGGTATTTTTTTCCCTTGTGCTGTATTTTAATCTTTATTTCAACTTTCACCAAAAAACAGGAGTTTTTCCAGACTTTTAGATATGGAGGGGCTGGGTGTAAAGGTGAAAGAAACTAGAGCTATAAATTGGTAGTCACAAAATAGTCACAGGGATGTAAAGTACAGCATAGTCTCTATGTTTGGTGCCAGGTAGGTACTTGAAATATTTTGGGGGAACACTTTGTGAAGTATATGGCTGTCTAGCAACACTAATGCAAAATAATATGGAATATAAACTGTAATTGAAAAAAAAAGCTTCATGGTATAGATTAAAGCTCTGTATTGATCCTGTAAACACAAAACAGACAAAAAGGAGTTTTCCCTGTTCCCTCAACCTCTCCACCAACAGCTAGGGGCAGTTGCAGATAGGCCAGCTCCTTTTCAGGGAGGAAAGAACGGTTCTGTTTCTGTGTCCCTTCTTCCCTTCTCAACTGGCTAACTGGAGCTTCAAACCTCCTCCAGGGACAATGCATAGAAAAGGCCTTTCCCTAAGCAAACACTGCCCATTGCTCCAACTGTTGGAAGGCATGTAGTGGTCTTGCTAGGGATTGAATATTGATTATATCTGAGCACTCCAATTGAATTCCTAACAGCATCTTTTCTCATGTAGCTACTTTAGCTTTTTGGCTTAGGATTTGTATGATCTACTCTTTTTGTACATTCTTTCATTTCCAGTTTTTCTGTGTCTTCATCCCTAGGGGTGTCTCTTGCGAAAGCCTATAGGTGGATATTTTTTAAAATATGCTTTTATTGATTTTTAGAAAGAGAGGAAGGAAGAGAGCTAGAGAGACAGATACATCAATTGGCTGCCTCCTACAAGCCCCCTCTTGAGGATCAAGTCTGGAAACATGGGCATGTGCTCTGACCGGAAATTGAACCAGTGACTTCTTGGTTCCTGGGTTGATGCTCAACTGCTGGGCAACACCAGGTGGGCTATATACTACCCTTTACCTCTTTGCACACAATATGCCACAATTGCCTGATCCTCACAGATTCCAACTATATGGTAACATTTAGTATAGTGCAGTGGTCGGCAAACTCATTAGTCAACAGAGCTGCAAATAGCAGCTCACAAGCCTCATGTGGCTCGTGAGCAGTGGTTTGCCGACCAATGGGCTAGGTGGAGATTTAAAAACTCAGTATGTTAGTTTAGGTTTCAAAATTTGCCAGGTTTCCAGATGATTCTTTTGGCTGGCATATGTGATTATTAACAGGATTCTAGATCTTTCCCGGTGCGGGCATGGAAGTAGCTGATGACAACCTCAATCTCATCTGCCTTCTCTCCTACAAGAATCTTCAGCCTGCCTACCTAATTAGCCCTAGTCCTCAGCCTGTTCTTTACCTTTTTTTCAGAATTCAGGAAATAGTCTGATTTGGTCCATTTAGATAGAGACATCGATTAATTTCCTCTTGAGAAAATTACTTTCTATTGGAGAAGAGAACTTCTGCTTGACTGGAAACTAGAAGAGAAAACACATAAAGATTGACTGGAGAGTTTTGTGGAGGTCTTCTCGAGGCCCATAGAGAGATAGTGCTCCAAAACCTACCCAGGCAAGAGAAACTAACCTTTCATAACTTCCTCTATGAGGGACTTCTGTAAGGAACAGATAGACTTTTGATGTACTGTGATCCCAAAAATGTAGCATGATTAAAATACTAAAGTGAGGAGAATCAAGATGGCAGCATAGGTAAAACACCTATCTTGCCGTCATACTCAACAATTTCAATACTACAACTTAACAAAAGAACAAACACCTTCCAGAATCACCAAAAAGCTCGCCGAGTGAAAATTCCACAAATAAAAGTGAAGATAAGACACTGTGACTTGGAGGAGTGGCGGCGGACTGCGCTGAAAGATTCGCGCGGAGAGAGGTTTGGAGTGCGCGCCGCGGAGAGGGTGGGTGGCTGAAAACCGGCCAGTTTTCTCGAATGGGGAGACAAAGACGTCCCACTGGACTGAATCTCCAGATCTGGCGAAGTCCAGGGAACCCACTATCATACGGGGTGAAAACTGGACAGAGGCAGGGCACGCCGAAGCTCAGGCACTGCCAGGGTCTCCCGGCTTGTGGAGAAGGCAGCTTGCGGACGAACAGCTCGGCTGCGTGACTGCGCAGAGAGCGCTCTACGACTTGCTTTCTCGTTCGGAAAACCAAACCGTCAGTCTGCTTTGTTTTACGACCCTGGGTGAGACATTGGGAGTGTAGATTCATTTGGGGACAGTCTGAATTCCACGGCAGCTGGTGGAGCTCCACAGCGGCTCTCTCTCAGAGGTGCTGGCAGCCATTGCCCCCAGCACAGAGTCCCTGGGGCTGCAGAGAGTGGAGCTAACGCTGTCTGCTTGGCCCGGAGACTCCGCCCATCCAACCTGAGCACAGCTGAACTTCACAGACAATTGGCCTGGAGGTCAACCCCTCCAAGTGCTAACAACGATTAACTGAGCTTAACTTCAACAAGACTGTGCAACCCATATCCACATCAGGTAACTGGGGAGGCTGAGCCACTGTCCCTAGTAGGAAGTCTACCACACAAAGCTAATTGACCAACTCAGGGAAGCAGCCACCATGCAGAGACATGGAAAGAAATCAGATGTGAAAGAAATGGAATGAAAAAAACGACTGGATGTAGAATTCAAAACCACGGTCATAGGGTTTTTCAAGAGGCTCCAACAAAAGGTCGAGGCCTATAAGGAAATAAGCGAGACCACAAAGGAAATGATCAAGACCAACATGGAAATCAATGAGTCCTACAAGGAAATGAACAAGACTTTCAAGGATATGAACGAGACCTGCAAGGAAATGATCAAGACCAACATGGAAATGAAGGAGACTGTCAAGGATATAAAGGAGACTCTCAAGGATATGAAAAAGGACCAACCAGAAATTAAACATACACTGACTGAAATAAAAAATATTATACAAAGACCTAAAAGTGCTCTGGAGCACCCCAAGAACCAAGTTAAAGATTTGAAATACAAAGAAGCAAAATCCACTCAGCTGAAAAAGCAAGTAACCAAAAGAATCCAAAAAATTGAAGATAGTGTAAGGGGCCTCTGGGACAACCTCAAGCATACCAACATCCGAATTATAGGGGTGCCAGAAAAAGAGAGAGAGACCAAGACAATGAAAACCTATTTGAAGAAATAGTGACCAAAAACTTCCCACACCTGGTGAAAGAAATTGACTTAGGAGTCCAAGAAGCCCACCGAACCCCAATATATAGGAACCCTAAGAGGACCACACCAAGGCACATCATAATTAAAATGCCAAGAGCAAAAGACAAAGAGAGAATATTAAAAGCAGCAAGAGAGAAAGAGTTGGTTTCCTATAAGGGAGCACCCAAAGGATTGTCAGCGGATTTCTCAACAGAAACGATGCAGGCCAGACAGGAGTGGCAAGAAATATTCAAAGTGATAAACAGCAAGAATCTACAACCAAGATTAGTCTATCCAGCAAAGCTATCTTTCAGAATTGAAGGCCAGATAAAGTGCTTCGCAGATAAGAAAAAGCTAAAGGAGTTCATCACCACCAAACCAATATTATATGAAATGCTGAAAGATATTCTTTAAGAAGAGGAAGAAGAAAAAGATAAAAGTGCAAACTAGGAACAACAAATACACATCTATCAACAAATGAATCTAAAAAGCAAGTGAATTAATAAGCTGATGAACAGGATAAACTGGTGAATGTAACAGAATCACGGACATAGAGAGGGAATGGACTGACAACTCTTGGGGAGAAAGGGGTTGTGTGAAGTGCAGCAAGAGACTGGACAAAAATCATGCAACTATGGGAGAGGACAGTGGAGGGGGGTGAGGGCAGAGGGTGGGATGGGTACCAGGTGGAGGGGAACTATAGGGGAGGAAAAAGGGAACAATGTAATTAATAAACTGAACAATAAAGATAAAAAATTAATAAATAAATAAAATAAAATTGCAAAAAACCCCAAAATACTAAAGTGAGAGAAACTAAGTAGATTAGTCAAGTTGAGAGACTTGACTCTCTATGTTGGAAAACCAGACACTAAGTCAGTTAGAAAGCTTTAGCCACAAGTAAAAATTTCCCAACTAATAATGGTTTAAGCACTATAATGCTTAGTTATCTATATACATAAAAGCCTAATATGCAAAGTGTCCCCTTGGGAGTTTGACCAACCGAGAGTTGACATGTAATGACCACCAGGTAGCAGCACAGAATAAAGGAAGGTTCCAGTTGGCAGCTGCTAGGGACCTTACCCATGCACAAATGTTGTGCATTGGGCCTCTAGTTTTATATAAAAAGGAATCTAGAGGTCCCATGTAAAAAGAGCAGTTCAAAAATGTCTTTAAAGATCCGTTTTTTCCAATCCTTCTGTTTCACCATTCTTTGATTTGCTGCTGCTGCTGCTGCTTCTTCTCCTTTTTTTTTCTTCCTTGTCTTGGGTGCTTGTGCCTTATGGTCATAGGATAGTTGCTATAACTCCAGTCATCCTGGCTACTCCATTCATGGTCAGAGAATCAAAACTAACTCCTTCTACTAGAGAATAAAAATATTTGAAGAATGCATTCTCTCCCTAGAAGACTTCCTCTTAGATTTCATTGTATAAAACAGAATTAACTTTTTCAAAGAACAAAATTCTGTTTTTTATTAGTAGGTATTTATCAGGAGACATTTTGCCGTTCATTAATATTCACAACTAGCATGTGCATGGCACCTGGGGTCTGCCTGCCTTAAAAATCTTGCTATAAGCGAAGTATTCAGGTATACCTGGTATATGACATGGATATGCATAGATGAATATAGCAGTTTCAGGACCAATAGATTGGTTAGAATCAGCCAATGGACTCAGGAAGCCACTCAAGGATATAGAAAATAAAACTTCTTTTCTTGTAAACGAAGGAAGGAAGCTTTGTTCACTTACTTTCAAACAACCATAGAATTCTGACATATTCTTTTTTTAAAATAATCTTCACCCAAAGATATGTTTATATTGATGTTAGAAAGAGAAGAAGGGAAAGAGAGAGAAACATTAATGTGAGAGAAACATTGGTTGCCTCTTGTAGGCGTACCAACTGGGGACTGAACCCGCAACCTAGGTATGTACTCTGACCAGGAATCAAACCTGCCAGCTTTTGGTTGTATGGGATGAGCCACACAGCCAGGGCTGATATAATCTTCATATTTCTTTCCAACTCTTAGAACAGGATAGATTCAAAGCCCTTACCAGAGATCACTCTCTGCTCAGTTAGTGGATACAGCTTTAGAATCATCAACACAGTGATTTGGGCAGCAACTATCAATAGATTCGAGTTCGCACTCAGAAGAAATGATATCTGTATTTTTGTACTAATGTTGCATAGATAGCATTAGTTCCTATGGACAATGCACTCCTTTCTTCATGCATTTATTCATCAAAATTTATTTATCCAAAACTAATCAATCTCTTACCAGTGTCGGGTACTTTATCAAGGCCTGAATACATTAAGTAAATTAATCAGATAAGAACAGAACAGAAATAAAATGTAAATTTTAGCCTCAATACCACTACTGCATTTAGTAAGTGTGAAATAGCTCATAATCTTAGATGTGAATTTTTATTTGATAGTCCCTTGGTTCAGAATGCTAAGCTGTGTGTAGTCATTTTCCAATGAAGAACCTGGAGAGGAACAAAGAATCCTGAAGCATTCAAATATTTCCTCTGTCCCTTCAAAACAAAAGAAAACCAAACACAGCACCATATGCCAGAAACCAGCCTATAGAACAGAATAGGATCATCTGAGACTGTCTGTAGCCTCCCCAACAGCAAACCTAGTGACTCCTGGTTGAGCCTAACTGGGTCTGAAGATGAAACAGTTGGGATGTGACAGTTTCGCCCTCAGTGGTTTGGGGCAGTAGCAGAAATGCGGCGACAGTGCATGTCGGAGGGGCCATGCTACTGCCATCACGATTTTTTCGACAGTCCTTGAGAAAATGCAAGCCGAACCGACCTCTCTTCAGCAGCTCTGTAACCGTGGGGCTCACGCAGGCAGATTGGCATCTGCAGGCACATCTTTAGCAAGTTGGCAGCCTCCGTGCCCTTTGCAGGTTGCAATCAAACCTGCCTTCTACAGCAGCCTCTTTCTGGTTGATTAACTTTAATGTAATTTTAATTAAAAACCACAGTGTCAAAGGGTTTAGCTACTCGAGAAATGAGCACAGACTGCAGCCCAGTGGCAGCAGTCACTTGGAAAATGGAAATGTGTCTTGACAATGTTGTGCAGGGGCCAGATAAACAGGGTCGCTGCAGTGCTGCTCGCACACACAGGAAACGGGCAAGGGGACATCAGAACCACGAGGCCGGCTTGGAGGTCAGGGGGCTCTGCTGTATGAGTTTCAGGTGCCATCCACAATTTTCAGACCTTGTCCAATCCTGGCACCAAGTACTCTCTCCAGTGGCTGGCTGTGACCATTCTGTTCCCCTATTGGCACTTTAGCCTCTAAATCAGCACACAAATCTGGGTTAAATATGAATCAAATTTCAGATGGGGAAAAATAGCCAGTCCTTACTATATTAATCAGCTGTATACCTTCCTTGTTCTCTCTCTATATGTTTTATAGAAGCCTGGGATTTTAAATATTAGAAATAAATGTTTCATTCAAGGAAATGCTTGGATTTTTTAAAGAAATAGTGCCAAAAAAACCAAAAACTAAATGATTTCTTCCAAAGGGAAAAAAAGATTTCTAGATTACTCAAATTGGAAGAATGAGCGGAGATAATTTTGCAAAAATATGTTGGTCATGCTAGCTTTAGAAAATAGATTTTATTCACTTGATCTTCTAATGCATTAAAATGTGAGTATTTTAAAATTTCTAGTTAGCCTGAAGATATTATTTTTCCATTTCTAGTTCCCTATAATATTCTGGTAGATGTTAAGTAATGCTTCAAACAGAAAACTGAAATGTGGTCCTCTGTGTGAGAAGTATTTTATTAATGCCAATGGTTTGAACGCCTCTATTCCATGCTAAACTGCCCTTTATTCTTCCTCAATGTAGCTAATTTTTCAGGGCACAACTCTCAGGAGAACACCTAGTGACGTCAATTCTTCAGAGGAGAATTTCCTCCACCAGGTTTATGGGATGCTGGGGCTGATTTGCTGACAGATGGGGCTGGTACAGGTGGGCCCAGAGCCATCTGAACAGAAGGGGCCCCTGGACCCTGACAGAGAGGATAGACAGAACGGTGGGGGAGAGTTTAGGGCAGTGGACAGGGAGGGGAGAGAGGAGGCATAGAGGATTTCTACACTGAATCCAGCAGAGAGGAAGAAAAGCAAAAACAAGCAGATGGGTGGACAGGGAGAGGTGATTTGAATTGTATAACTTGCTTAAGAGACTAATAAAAAACAATCTCTGGGGACAGGACTTCACTGCAGGCAATCTTGGAAAAGTAGAAATGTATCTAAGATTGCCAAAGCAAAGAGAAGCACAAGGAAAATAAATATGAAATGAAGGTATAAGAAATGAATTGTGTGTCAGTTTGTGGGATGAATTCTCTGCAGACCCCTGTATGTACTCAGGTAGTGCCATTCTCTGGCTGTTTCTGATGGTAAAGAGCCACTCTTATTGCTCTCGTCTTCATTGCTTTCTCTATTGAAAGACAAAATAGAATTTTTGATTGTTCATTCAGCCGGTAACATCATTGATTAAAATGGACTTAGAATAATCCAATACATTTATAAAGTTCCTATGAGGCCAATTAAAGAAAACACCTACCAGAATGGGATCTGAATAAGTTAAATCAGAGTATTCCAAAAATATCTTTCCTAGAATATTATTTTTCAGGATATTTATATGTGAGTTTTAGAAAAATGGTGAAAGTGGGGACAATTGGGTTACACATCAAATAGATTTTTTCTTTATTGATCAAGTTATTATATGTGTCCTTATCTCCCCATTGCCCCCCACCCTCCAACCCCCACTCATGCTCTTACCCCCTTGTTGTCTGTGTCCATTGGTTAGGCTTATATGCATGCATACAAAAGCCCTTTGGTTGATCTCTCCCCCTTACCCCCACCCTCCTCTACCTTCCCTCTGAGGTTTGCCAGTCTGATGGATGCTTCTCTGTCTCTGGATCTGTTTTTGTTCATCAGTTTATGTTGTTCATTATATTCCATAAATGAGTAGATAATGTGATATTTATCTTCTTCTGACTGGCTTATTTCACTTAGCATAATGCTCTCCAGTTCCATCCATGCTGTTGTAAATGATAAGAACTCCTTTTTTTCACCACAGCATAGTATTCCACTGTGTAGATGTACCACAGTTTTTTAACCAAGTCATCTGCTAATGGGCACTTAGGCTGTTTCCAAATTTTAGCTGTTGTAAATTGTGCTGCTATAAACATAGGGATGCATATATCCTTTCTGATTGGTGTTTCTAGTTTCTTGGGATATATTCCTAGAAGTGGGATCACTGGGTCAAATGGATTTCCATTTTTAGTTTTTTGAGGAAACTTCATACTGTTCTCCACAGTGGCTGCAGCCTGCATTCCCATCAGCAGTGCACCAGGGTTCCTTTTCTCCGCATCCTGGACAGCACTTGTCATTTGTTGATTTGTTGATGATAGCCATTCTGACAGGTGTGAGATGGTACCTCATTGTTTTGATTTGCATCTCTCAGACAATTTAGTGATTCTGAGCATGTTTTCATATGTCTCTTGGCCTTCCTTATGTCTTTTTTCAAAGAAAAGTATCTATTTAGGTCTATTGCCCATTTTTTTATTGGGTTGTTTATCTTCCTTTTGTTAAGTTGTATGAGTTCCCTGTAAACATTGGAGATTAAATTCTTATCAGTGATAACATTGGCAAATATGTTCTCCCATGCAGTGGGCTTTCTTATTGTTTTATTGGTGGTTTCTTTTGTTGTGCAAAAGCTTTTTATTTTGATGTAGTCCCATTTGTTTATTTTCTCTTTAGTTTCTATTGTCCTAGGAGCAGTATCAGTGAAGAAATTGCTTAGGCATATGCCAGATTTTACTGCCTGTGGATTCCTCTAGTATTTTTATGTTTTCCCGTCTTATGTTTAGGTCCTTTATCCATTTTGAGTTTATTTTTATGTATGGTGTAAGTCGTGATCTAGTTTCATTTTTTTGCATATATCTGTCCAATTTTCCCAGCACCATTTATTGTAGAGTCTGTCTTGACTCCATTGTATGTTCTTGACTCCTTTGTCAAATATTAATTGAGCATAGCAGTTTGGGTCGATTTCTGAGTTCTGTATTCTATTCCATTGATCTATACGTCTGTTCTTGTGCCAGTACCAGGCAGTTTTGAAAACAGTGGCATTGTAATACTGTTTGATAACTGGTATTGAGATCCTACAAATAGATTTATTTTATTTTTTTAAAATATATTTTATTGATTTTTTACAGAACAGAAGGGAGAGGGATAGAAAGTCAGAAACATCGATGAGACAGAGACATCGATCAGCTGCCTCTTGCACGCCCCCTACTGGGGATGTGCCCACAGCCAAGGTACATGCCCTTGCCAGAATCAAACCCAGGACCCTTCAGTCCGCAGTCCGGCGCTCTATCCACTGAGCCAAACCGGTCTCGGCACAAATAGATTTTTTAATTGCAGAACTTCTCAGGTCCTTCACATGCTCTCTTACATATGAAACTTTTCTTCAAGTTTGTGGTTAACTGACAAAGTATGTACCTTGGGAAGCGGAGTCATGCTCCCTTGAATGAGGCAGAAGCCACAGGGCTTTGTCCTTGTCAAGGAGACATTTGTAATAAACATGAATCTGCATTTGCATTGCAACTTGTGTGTCAGCAAGAGACTGGCACTGGCCATTCAGCTGAGGAGTCATATTATATCTAACTAGAGGCCTGGTGCACAAAATTTCATGCACTCGGGGTGTGTGTGTGTGTGTGTGTGTGTGTGTGTGTGTGTGTATGTGTGTGTGGGGGGGGGGTCCTTCAGCCCAGCTGTGCCCTTCCACAGTCCAGGACCCCTGGGTGGATGGATGTCCACCTGCCAGCTTAGGCCCATTCCTCCAGGGAGTCAGAAACCCCTCTGGCAGCCTGGGAGCTCTTGGGTGATGTCTAACTAATGGCTTCACTTAGCACTGTCGAGGAGGCAGGAGAGGCTCCCGCCACCACTGCTGCACTTGCAGCCTTCAGCCCGGCTGGTGGCTGAGCAGAGCTTTCCCTGTGTGAGTGCACTGATCACCAGGGGGCAGCTCCTGTGATCACCAGTGCGCATCATAGCGAACAGTTGTTCTACCATTAGGGTCAATTTGCATATTACCCTTTTATTATATAGGATAGTGTAAATCAAAACACTCTATTTACAGGTGACTACATCAGTGGTGGTATTTAAAAAGAACTATTTTGCAGTAGACATTTTTAATTTAAAAGTTTATACTTGGTTACAAAAGATAATAAAAAATAATTTCTGAAATTATGGCCTAACGACTGACTGGAATGGAGTCTGGCCATATGCACAGCTGTATCTGTGGGTTATCACAAAATTCCAAGCTGACTGCTGATTTTTTTTTGTCCTCATTTACCATGCATAACAAATAGATCTTAAATTCCATGACAACAAACAAGTATATTTTTGCTCACTCTTGATAAGTGTCCCAAACACTTATCAATGTAGTAGTCTGAACTTAACAGATTTGATTAGAACAAATGAATTGGCCCTCTAGCTATTGTTGGGTAATAGTTGTGAAATATCAGAAAGCATGAGAAGCTTGCACCAAACAGTGTGGGAAATAACTACCCAACATCATCACCCAAAAGGATGATTCCTTTTCCTTTTGTTAACTGTAATATTGAGCACCAGTTCTATGGAAGTCACTCTACTATGAACCCTGAGAGAGAAAGAGAAAGCTTTTAGAGATCAGATCACTTGTAACATCAGAAGAATTAAACCAAATTGGTGGGTGAGATAGAGGGAGTGGGAATTGGGGAGTGTAGAATGAGTACAAAATTTCCCACATTTAAGCTCAAGCTTCCAAATAGGAGTAATACACAATCCTAGGTTCCATTTCATCAGAATGTTGGATGTTGGATTTACATTGGTTGGGGACAACAGAGCAAGCTAACGGAGGCAGGGAAGGCACATTTGATGTG
This sequence comes from Antrozous pallidus, assembly GCA_027563665.1. Taxonomy (NCBI): domain Eukaryota; kingdom Metazoa; phylum Chordata; class Mammalia; order Chiroptera; family Vespertilionidae; genus Antrozous; species Antrozous pallidus. Next base: position 46,607,143 of record CM050524.1, on the reverse strand, counting down.
GGGATCAGTTCCTCCTAGGTCTTGGGAGATGACCTAATAAATATAAAAGGGACTCAGTATTAGCCCTGCTGCGTCATAACAACAACCCTAACATTTACACAACATATTTTCTCACTACATTAAAATTTATTATTGTATGTAAACCTCACAACAGCTCTGGGGGGTGGAGGGTATTCTTATTTTCTAATTTTATTCTAATAGACAAGGAAATGAAGGCTCAGAGAAGTTAAAGTCATCATTATCCTATAATTAGTAGGCTCACTGTTGAGCACAGTAGAACCATCCAAATGGTCTGACACTGAGTCTTCTGTCATAAGTCCTTTTTAACAGCATAACCACCTGGAAGCAGGTGGTTTAATCTCTGTACCAGAGGCCCATTGTAGTGCCAAACACCTTTCTGTGCTTAGTAAGCAGTAATAAAAAGGTTGTTTTCATTACTTCTTACTTTGTGCCAGGCACTGCTCATATTTTGTGTATTATTTGCCTGTCTGCCCATTAACTTAAATGTCCTGGTTGGAATTAGGGTATTATTCATCTTTGAATTTTAGAAAAAATCAAGAAGTGAATTACTCAAAAGTGACACTTTCAACTGCTATGGGCCATTTCCCATATATCTTTCAAGCTTGTTCAGAACTATGAAGATACTACCACACAAACACTAGTTTGATCTCTATTCTTGAGTAAAATTTTAGTCATAAGGAGTTCAGTTGTGTGCAGTTTTGTACAAAATAGCCTGGCCCTCAGTTTCTGTTGGATTATAAACTTCATGAGGATGGAAGAATGTTTGTCTTTTCTCTTCCCTTATCTCCAGCATAATTCTTGTCGTGGAACATAGCAGATACTCAATAATTTTTCAGTCACTAATTAGTGTTGCATTTTTCCCCCCACTTATAATGAGATCTGATTTTGGTGAGTACTTGAGGTAGAACATGGCAGTGACTTCTAATAGTAAAGTCTTGTTTTCCTGAACAAATATGATTGCCAATCTGATTTGTGCAAATGTTGAACAAAGTCCATCTTGGAACTTTCCTGATACTCAATGAGTCTAGAAAGCAAAAATGAGGAGTTTTAATTCTAATTGATATTTGTCATCAGCCAATAAAGCAGATGGGCAAAAACCAGATTTGGGGAGATATAGTTATTTCTGTAAGGTTTGGGATTCAGCATTCTGAAATCTCATTACATATCCATTAACCTTCCATGTACAGAGAGGTTTGGATAAGGAGAGCTGATGAAAGGACTTATGAACTACTACTACATTGAGTCAAGGATTCTATTACCATAAAGCTTTATTTCAATGAACTAATTTAATCACTGTAACTAAGTCATCAGAAAAGGGCTGATTTCATAGTTCTCTGATTTTCATTGTGTTAGGGTGGGGCAGCCTAGTTCTTCTGCATTGGTTGGCATCTGCTGAACCTAAGGAGATCACAGCTATGGTAGAGGCAAGCCCGCTCTAGTCTTTCCAGAGTCTAAGCCCCTGAACTCCAAGCAGTAGGGGGACCTTTTATGGAATACATAGTAGGTGTCCTAATGCCATGAAGAAATTCAAAGGTCATCTTGTCCCCTAACCTAATTCTCATATTGACACTTTCAACTCTGTCTTATTTGATATTGTTGCACTTTGGTGGGTTTTTACTCTTCAGTAACCTTGTAGGCAGGGTCTCATTTTTTCCCCTGATTACTTCCATCTCCTCCTACAAAGTGACTGCTCATAAATGGTGCTGATAATTAAGCCATTCACTGAATAAGTGTTTCTTGAGCATCTGATGACCAAATCAAAGATAATGTTATTATTGAATTCCAAATCACAGAACCCATTGATCATTCTTTATTGCTCATCCTCCCTTACCTTTGACACCTTAGTGGCCTCCCATGGCCGGCCTGTATTTCCCAACACATTGCTTGACTCTCCCTGTCAAGCTATCCCTTTTCCCTTGACCATTATTCAACTAAATAATATAATCAATCCTTAAGAGTATGTGGCTAGTTTCAGTTGGACCCCAGGACTAGAACCCAGGTCTTATATATAAGTCAAAGATCAAGAAACAGCCAAATCTTGACCATTTCAATTCGTGGAGAAGAAACCCAGATGGACATAGAATACATGCTTTCGAATCAAAGAACATTTCCCCCCTAAGGACATTGTTAGTTCACTGTCTAGCTAGAGGATATTCAGAGAAATTTCACCTGTTCACCTGCCCTAGGGAAATGAGAAAATTCAATGCCTAAATCATTTATTCAAGAGATTAATCCATGCTGCAAATTTTGTTTAAAGTATTCTTTTAAAAGGTCCTTCTGTCTTTATTATGACTATAAGGCTGCTGAGTGTGCCCAAGCATATGAAGTTGCAAAAAGGTTTTCTTTTTCAGGTCTTGTGTTCTCCATACAATAAAAGTATTCTTGGCACATAGTTGGCAATTACTATCTAGATTTTCTGCATGCATAACATTGTGTGTTTTTTTAACTAAGCTTTCACTCAATAGACATCAGGCTGCAGTGAAAATACATGTGGCCTAACACGAGCAGAAATAAACACAATTCTAACCAATTTTCCTGTTGACAAAAGCATGTGATTTCATTGCTTGGGGCCAAAGTTTTAAGAGTAGGCTCTGATTTCTCTGCAGACACAACCCTCATTTATGTGTGCAAATAGGGTAATTAAGAGTCCAATTACCAGATTTGCATTGGCAAATGGGGGCTTTGTGTAGATAAGATTCTTCATAGTTTGGGACCAGCTGAAACTTATGTCTTTTATTTTTGAATCAACCCTCCAACAATAAAACAGGCTTGATGAGGTTCCCATCTTGCCTCAGTCTGAAGCCATGGCTGATGACTTCCCTTCATTTTGGTGATTCATTGAAGCTTGAAGAGCCAAAGTTGGGATCTTGAGCCTTCTGTACTCTGTGGCAAATTACATCTCAGCTCCTGCATGACCTCTTCTCCACCCATATCTCTGGACATGTACATACATGTATACACCTTCTGAAAATACATGTTTTTACCTCATCTCATATGTTAGATTAAGCCAACTAAAGAAGAGAAAGATGAGAAACTAACATTGCCTATAAAATTATCTTTCTATCCTTGTCTCCTAACCTTCTACCAAACACATTATTTTCCCAAGCAGAACAGACAATTCCCTGGTATCTTGGTCTAACTGCAAGTTTTAATTAATAGATGGAACATTGTGGTTAAGCATTCTGACTTTTAGGATCATTTTCATAGGTTACAATCTAGATTTTGCTGTTTACTATCCATGTAACTTCAGCTATTATGCTCAGTTTCTTTACCTATAAGTTGAAAATAATAATGGTACATAATCTCTGAGGCATGTTGTGAGGATTTAATGAAATAATTTGCTTAGCAGAGTGCTTAGCTAAGGTAAAAGGTCAATAAATGTCAGCTCTCCTTAGGGTGACAGTACTGTCTAATCTGAATACTTTGGGGATTGAAAAGGGACTTTACTAATAATTTTGTTGGGATAGCAGACATAAAGTCAAGGTCCTTGATCTCAGGAAGCATATCCATAGAGAGATAATTAATTAGCAAATCAGAATAAGACTAGTCTTTAAAATGGTTATAAGCCAGGTGTTCCAGCAGCAGTCTTGAAGTGTTTCTCTTATGCATCATTGTCCTATTTTTAAACTGGTCAAAAGGCTCAATCTGAAGGGAAAAGAGAGGGCATATTTTTAACTTTTATTTTAGATCAACAGTTCTCTGAATTGGCTGCATATTGAAATCTATGAGTGATTCCAGTGTGCAGCCAAAGTTGCTAGCCACTGGTTTAGAGCCATTCTTCTCAAACTTTGATGTGCATACAAATAACGTGGGGTCCTCGTTAATGTGCAGTCTTAAGCATATAGGTGTGGTGCTGGGGCCAGATGCTGCTGGTTCATGGAGCACATCTTGAGTAGCAAGAGTTGTGAGTTGGAGTGTGTGTGTATGTGTGTGTGTGTGTGTGTGTGTGTGTGTGTACATGAGTACATGTGTGCACGCACATACTCCTATGAAAAGGTGTTATTGTTTTCCCTAAAAACCAAATTTGTCTTTTCTCTGGGTTTTGACCATGGCATGGCATACTCAACCAGAGGAAAATTTCCCTCTTGTCTGTGGAGGATTCCTGATGAACACAAAGACCCTTACCTGCTGACTCATGCACTCAGAATCCTTCTTAGGCCATCAAGACAGTCCTGTTTGCTATTAGCTCAGGTTTCTGCTCAGATGTGCTTGTGCTGTTAGTTATGGAGGACTGCCCCACTAATGGCATCTGAGGGCATTCAATTAGCACATTTCAGGTTTCTCTAGTCATAGACACCTCATAATTTCTTTACTAATGCAGGTGGATCTTTTTCTTTTTCCAAATCATTAGACATCCCTTCCATGTTACTTTTCACTTTCCACCCTGTAGTGGATAAGATTCTATTTTAATACCATCTCAACACATCTCTGTGTTAGGGCAATTTAGGGAGAAACCAGGAGCTAACTTATTTTTTTAAGAAAATGTTTTTTTTAATCCCCCTAAGACATTGATTCTGCCTCCTGTCTTAACTTGAATTCAAGTATGGAGCTTTGATGTTAATAAATATTAGGTGTAGTGAGGGCTGTATCTGAAGATGGCAACTGAGTCTGGGAAGATGGAGAGGAGAACAGAGTAGGGTAAAAAGAGAAGACTCCTCAGGTTCATGCCTGCAAAGTAGAAGGTAAAACCACTCCCTTTGAAGAAAGGGCAGATGTAGTGAGTTTCTCATTTTGTCTTAAATGAGAAGGAGGAGCTCAAGTGGGGCAAAGGTGAGATCTAGTGGAGGAGTGCTCTGAAATCAGGTGGGTAGGAAGACTGTGTTTCAGGGCTTTTCAAACTTTACTGTGCACATGAATCCTCTGGGAATTCTCACCTTAGCTTGTTTGGCTCAGTGGATAGGGTGTCGGCCTGAGGACTGGAGAGTCCCTGGTTTGATTCCAGCCAAGAACACATGCCCAGGTTGTGGGCTCGATCCCCAGTAGGGGGCATGCAGGAGGCAGCCGATCAATGATTCTTTCTCATCCATTGATGTTTCTATCTCCCTCTTCCTTCCTCTGAAATCAATAAAAATATATTTTTTAAAAATGCAGGTTCTCATTATTAGGTCAGGGTGGGCCTCAAGTTTGCTCATTTCTAACAAGCTCCTTGGTGATACTCCTGACCTAAGACCACACTTTGAGATGCAAGGATCTACTGACATCTAGGGAGATGATTTTCACCCTTGGCGTCTCATTTGAGTTATCTGAAAATCTTGAAAAAATCCCAAATGCTCAGGCCTTACCCTGACTTATTAGTAAATCAGAAATCCATGGTAGGGGACTCAGGTGTCAATAATCTGAAAGCTTCTTGAGTGATTCCAGTGTTTTGCTTTTTGCCAAATGTCTGGTTGGGTGCATAGACTATGTAACCTTTTTGGACTGGCTTCTTTTACTTAGCAATGTGCATTTAAGTTTCCTCCCTGTCTTTTTATGGTTTCACGACACGTTCATTTTTATTGCTGAATAAAAGTCCATTGTCTGGATGTGCCACAGTTTAATTATCCATTCAACTACTGAAGGACTTCTTGGTAACTCCCAAGCTTTGGCAATCATTAATAAAACTGATGTAAACATCTGTGTGTGGGTTTTTGTGGATGTAAGTTTTCAAATTGTTTAGGTAAATACCAAGGAGTGCTATTGCAGGATCACATATGGTAAGAATATGTTTGGTTTTGCAAGAAACTGCCAAACTGTTGCCCAACATGTCTGTATCATCTTGAATTCTGACTACCTATGGGAATGTGTTGCAACATATCCTCACCAGCATTTTGTGTTGTTGGTTTTTTGGATTTTTGCCATTCAAATAGGTATGTAATGGTATCTCGTTTTAATTTGCATTTGCCTGGTGACACAGGGTGTTGAGCATCTTTTCATATGCTTATTGGCCATCTGTATATCTTCATTCTATACATATATAAGAACAATTTCATCATCCCAGGGGGTGGTCCTCAACCAGTGAGTTATAGGAATCAGTGTACAAATGCTGCAGTTTCCTCAACCCTTAGGTGAATAACTTTGTTCTCTATTCTGTCACCCAGATTTTCCCCATGGGATTAAGGTCTAGTTGCTCACAGTGGTAACTGGCCTTATAATGCATAATTGCCTACCCTTTCCTCTCTCACTTCCTCACTTCTCTTTCGGTGGTAACTTCGGTGGTCTCTGCAGGATGGTTGGTCCAGTTGGCTGTGTGGACTGGAGAGCAGGCAGGACCTAACTGGCTATTGGGAGCTTCTTGCTCTGGTCCTTGACTATTAACTCTGTTCATGAATTCTTGGAGCCTTCAGTCTCCACCGGCAATTGGCATAACAGATCCAGATACCATCTTCAAAGGGCGCAAAGAAAGGGAAGGAACTCTAAAAGACTAAGAGACACCACATATCCAAACAGACTTGAAACTGGAAGGGAATAAAAAACAATTTGGCAAGTCTGAGGTTTAAGGTTGTTTCCCCACAGGAGGGTCATGTAGAAGATGAGATCATCTGTCAATAAAGAAGCTGAAATGTCTGTGTAGATCTGAGAAACAGTGAGACCATACATAACCCACTACATACAGATTAGAGCCTGGCCAGTGGTAAGAGCTCAGTAATTCGTGTCTGCTGTCATTGACACCACACCCGATGGTCTGAGTGGCCTTTATTTTAATAAGAACTTGTAGCTAGTCTAGGTTGAGCAAAAGGAATCCCCTCTTAGTTCTACTGTTACTCTTAAAAACAAACAAACAAACAAACAGTCCTCAAACAGTTTAATGATCAGGATTCAAAATAATGGTTCTTTAGTTAGAAGGAATCCTAGATTGGTTCTGGGGCACTGGTCCATTGAAAGTATGAGGCAAGTTTGTTCCAAATCTAAGAGTTCAATTTGATTAACTAGTATTGAAGATTTTGTGTTAGAACTCACTTATAATGAAGAGTTGATATTTAAATGAGCAAACTCAGCCTAAACCTCAAACCAGCTGAACACTGAGACCACTTGCTTGCTATTTCTCCCATTGGTTTAAAATTCCACACCACAAGAGGCAGAAAACAACAACAAAGGCCAAATATACAGCTGAGGGATTTCTTTCTATCCAGTTTCTGTTTCTTGTCTTCTTCTGGCCACTGAAGGCAGATTAAAAAGGCACCATTTTCTTTGACATACGAAGAGTACAGTCACCTTGCCTATCAGATTCAAACAGAGCAAAAGAAAAGCGAGGGAGGGATGGGTTTATGGGGAAATTTGCATATACATTTCCATTAGGGTTAAAGACATTTAAATCCACATTATCCTGAACGACAGAATAATGAATGCACTATTATGGACAAGGCTTAGCGTGTGTTGCTGCTGCATTTGGCAGGTTCAAGTCTTGCTCTGGGTGTAATATTTTGTGACTCATTTTTCCTCAAGCATAGAGTAATAGGCTTTAACTTTGCTAAGCTTTTCTGCCAGCCCTTCCCCCCCTGCTGTTCCATTATATTGAACTTGTAAGCAGGACGCTCTGTCCGGCTCACCCAGATTACCGCAGCAATACGGCCCCGCTGAGGGGCTGGTGTCAGGATAAGTGTTAGGGAGGGAGCTCCCCATCTTGGCATGCTGTTCTCATCTTATTAAATTCAGCTTTGTGGAAGCAGGGAGCCTGCCTCTCAGTCACACTGGCTCAAACCTGATCCAACTGCTACTGTCAGACAATATGAAAATAGGAACCACCACAGCTAATGGCAGGTGCTGCTTCAGAGTTGGAAAAAAAAAAAAACCTGAGGGGTTTTATTATTATGATTTCACGAGCCTGTGTGAGTGGGTTATTTTACTCTTTTAGACACTTCACTGGATTGAAGGCCTGTTTCAGAAAGCTTCGTTTCTGAATGGAGAAAGGAACCACATTTCCACACTTTCAGCAGTGGTGGGTGCATATATGTTGGGGAGTCCACCTTGGAAGACTGCTTTTGTCTACATTCTCAGCTATAGATTCTAGTGGATCTCAAGATCTCAAGGAAATTCATATTTAATTTCAAATAAGTAAATAAGAGCATTCTTAAGTCTCTGGGAGTCAGGAGTGTTCTCAAAATCTTCCAAGTGAAATAATTTAAGATTTGTGTCTTAATATAACAGAGTGGCTAGGCTCTGCTTAGAGAGCTGAAACCATTGAACAAAATGGAAAACCCCAGCTCTGAAAAGAAATTTCAGAAATTTGTGTGGGTTTGAGAGTCCCCATCTTCGCTCTAAATATCTGCCTTTATATATATTTTAGTTACATATTGCTGCCGAACAAACCACTCAGTATTTAGTGGCTTAAAAGTACAGCCATTTAATTATTCTGTATATTCTGTGGGTTGTCATTCTGGAGAGTGGATATTCAAATGATCCACGCCAGCTTAAGCCTTAACAAAGATGGAATTCAGAGCACACTTGCATGCTATTTCTCCCACTAGTTTTATTTCGTAAGGAATTAAGAGTCAATTTTATTGGGCTCAGACCAGGGGTCCATGATTCTTGAGGACCTCTGTGTATCTGTCAGTTTTCTTCTCCATGTTCTTTTCAGCCTGTTTCTGTAGTGTCATGGAGGCACTTTTTCTTTCGGTAAAGGATGTTCCTATTCTCCTCTAGTGCCAGGTAGGCAAATGACGCTAGGAAATAAAGTTGTAAAGAAATGGAAGCCTGGATTGGGGAGAGGGTAGCCATCAGAGAGGGGTTGATTACCTGTCTTAGAGGACCCTGGAAATTTAATAATCTAATTTTTCTCACCAAGCTTTAAATACAAGACACATCCACCCCCTGTAAGAGCTTCCTACTCCTGCTGGCATCAGCTAACCCATTGGCATATTGGCACTCCCCACAGTGACATCTATAGACCATCATGAGAAAAAGCCATTATCTTCTCAAATTAAATTTAAATAGGTTTTGTTAGATGGTTCTTCCAATGGTCTCACTTAGGGTCTCTGTAGCTGTTGTAAGGTTGTGGGTGGGGCTCAACCCTTTATAATTCTTCATTTACAAGTCTGACAGATACCTTGGCAAGAACACCCAAGCCTGGGTCTCACTTGGTTCTCTCTCTCCTTTAATTGATCTCTCCTCCACATGGTCTTCCCAGCAAAGTAGCTGAGCATCTTACATATGTTATGGCTCAAGTCTGCTAGGCCTTCTTATAGACTTAGGGTTTGGAACTGTCCTAGTGTCATTTCCCCTGCATTCTACAGTTGAAGGGAGTCACAGGGCCAGCCCAGATTCAGTCTTTGAGAGGACAGCACAAGGGAGGAAAGACTGGGGTTGCTATTCACTGGGGACCATCTTTGAACACCAGCTAACATATCATGTAATATACTTAGGTCTTCAGCCTCCAATAATAATCTAATGATGCCATCAACTTTGCATGATATGCCTTTTTACACAAATTTAGTCAATTCTATCATTTTTACTGAATGTAAATTTTAAGCTTCTTGGCTTAGCTCTCTATGAAATAGTACCCCCATTACAGTATAAAGTCCATTTTGAGATAGTTGAGACTCCAATTAGTAAGATGCATAATTGGATAGAGCATCAGAGTAGGGGAATGTAGAAACCAAGCTATGGATATATCTTTTTAACATTTTTCTTGAAAAGTAACATTAAGTTTGTCAGGCTTAATAATCCAGAAGTCTGTACAAGGGAGATTCTTGGAATACAGTGACCAAATGTAGCCCTTCAACTTCATTTCCAATTTCATTCTTGTTGCTCCCACTCCACCCAGGCAGCTGCTTCAGGCTGGAAGGAATCTGGGACCCAGTTTCCACACTTTTCATGAAAAGTTACATGAGCAAGAAATAAATTCACATTATGTTTACTCAGTGAGATATTTACATTGTTTGTTATAGCATCACTCTTATCCTCATACAGCAGGCTCTACTTCTCATAGTAGCTTTCTGTAGAACTGCCAGGAATTTTAACTGATGCTTCTCAGGTGCTCAGTAAATACTTGTTGAATTGAAGATCAAGAAATAAGCAAGTAATTTACTACAAAACTAATTCCGGGTTGAGGAGTAAAAATTTTTTGTTAAAAAATGTTGATTTCTATATTAAATTCCTTAGGATTGGCCCATGGTAGAGGAAATAATTTTAATTTTCTTTCCCTCGGGGTTTTTTAATTTTTTTCTGCTCTCTCAAGAGCCTATTAAGAGATGGGAAAGGTAGGGAAGGTGATGTGATATCCAAAGGTTATTTATTAGCTGTCTATTTTGTTTCTTCTCAAATCTAATCTCTCTCCTTAGAAAAAAGACTTTACTGCTCTAAGGAGTGGTATCTGGTACAAAAAAAAAACAAAACAAAACGAACTAAAATAATAATTATGTTTAAAATATATTTCCTAGTCGAATCTGTGAATGAATGTCTCTAGCAGTCTAAATATCAAAGACAGAATGAATTTTGAAAAGTGCTGTGCAGCCTAACCCTACTTATTTATTAGTTCTCACCTCCTTAATAGTCCACAAACTCAGTACTTATCACAGAAGACCCAACAATCTCAGCCCGCTTCCTCACCAAGATTTCATAGCCAAAAGCTATAATGAGGTCTCCTGCAAGTGCAACTCCCATTATGTTTACCAAAAGCTATGGTATCTTTACTGAAAGATTGTTGTCAACAGTGTGTGTCTCTCTGGGCACAGTTTACAAGGTGATTCTGTAAACTTACATCATTTTTTAAATCAATTAATCCTCTCTCCCAAGCAATGTGCTAATCTGTCCTGGGCCTCCTTGTCATTAGTGTGAATTATCTGTTTCCAAAAGTATTTTGCATATTCATACAATGTTATCATTCAAATGTATAATATTAACCCAAAGTGGTTTTCAAGCCAAAAGTAATTAATTCTGTTTCAGATAAATCAATTAGAATTGGAAGTAGAGACTCTGTGCTGATTTTTGTCTTACTATTTCTAGAAAAGTAGGCAATATGCAGTGGACTGATAAGTATGTTAGATCCTTTATTAAGTTGTACATGTTCTGATTTACCTGAATAACAGTAGGTTAATCATAACTACATAGAGACGAGGGCATGTTTAGCTTTGAGAAAATTTAAGATGAAAAGTCAAGCTTATGAAGGATTTCAAGTATGAGCAACTGTTTGCATTACAAATTAATGATTTGCTTCACAGGAGCTTGGTAATTTATTAGTAAATTGACTAAAGAGGCTATGAGGTTAATTTAAAGCATGAGTCGGAAATTTAGTCTTAAAAAATTATAGTAAATATTTAAGCTTTGTAGTCCATATGGTCTCTATCACAATTATTCAACTGTGCCTTTGTAGGGTATGTATGGAACAAAACCAGCCATAGATAATTATGTAATGACTAATCATAGTTATACGTTCTAATAAAACTGCATTTGTGAACACTAAATTTAAATTACATATAATTGTATTATGTCATGAAATAGTCTTATGATCTGACACATGACTTACAACTTGCTGACCCCTGATTTAAAGTACTGTGAGAAAGTCTCAGTTGGCAACCAGCATGCAATTAAGGTGAAATGCTTGATATCACCGTGTATAAGAAAAATAGGAGTCACCATAGAGCATCAGTTTAGAATGTAGCATTAATTGATGGAAGCTTTGGCATGTGGTACAGATGTGAGAAAACAAGCACAAAGGGATCCTGTGACAAACTCTAGGGCACTGGGAAATGTGCTGACTTGGCCTATAAGAGGCCTCAGGCCTCACGTCTAAAGCTCTTTAACTGTCCCTGTGTCTTCTATTTGCTCAGGGCTCAGGCGGAGGAGTTGATAGGATTTTGAATAGTTTCAGCCTCATCATTTTCCAACTTACCTGTTTGCTTTAGACAATATAATTTTTTTTAGTCATGGGTGCCTCAGAACTGGCACACCATCATTTCCACTACATCCCATTTTCCCAAGCGAGCCACATGGTCACCCTAGAACTCCAGGTGGGAAATAGCTTCCATCTCTTGATGGTGGGAGATGCACAGTTACTTCGCAAGGGTCAGAGATACAAGGAAAGGTGCTGGAGGGTGGCCGTTATTTGTAGTCCACCATACTCCTTGAGAATCCCCTTTTTCACTATCAGGCTTTTTCTAGCAAATCAAAAGCATGCTTCTAGTGAGTTCCAGCTTGCTGTATTCCCCTTTGATGATAATAAAGAACAATATTCCATATCCTCCCTGCAGTAGCTTTTCCTCAAATTAATAGCATTAATTTTCCCTTTGGCTCTCTCTTTTCTTCACAAATACTAGTATGTCTGATAATTTTATAGCCTGAAAAATGAATCCATCAGAAGGAAAGATAGTAATATTTACTAGATAACCTCTGACTCTTTTGAAAGCTCACCATATCTGAGAGTAAGTCCTAGCTTTGTCACTTACTTATATGCTAAATAATAACAACAACAACAGCTTATGCTTTTATAGCACATATTGATATCAAGCATTATTTTAAGTGCTTTACATTCAATTCTCATAATAACCTCCTGAGGTAGGTACTATAGTTATCCTCCCCATTTTATAGATGAGGAACCTGGAGTGCAGAAGGGTGAAGCCAAGTTCACATGGTCAGACAGAAGCAGAGTAAAAATGTGCTTGCGGGCAGCCTGGCCTCAGAGCCTATGCTTCGAACCACTACAAAGTACTGTCTCCTGTGTGACTTTGTGCTAGTTAACCAACCTCTCTGAGCCCACATTCCCACATCAGCAACGTGGTGATGGTGATGCTTACCCACAGATGTGTGGTGAGACACAAATGAACTGATGTACATGAAATATCTTGGGGAACTGCAAATCACTGTAAAAATATAAGACATTATTATTTTTTTAATCATTAACCTGATATGGTCATGTGCTTCACTAAGAACCTGAGAAGTCCAAAGAATACACATATCGTTAAATGGTTCCTCTGTGCTATTTAAATAAAGGAACGGATGGTGTCTGTTTAAATGCAAATCAGTCTGCAGTGTTAACGAAGTCTGCCTTAGTGTGATTTTGGGTTAGCTATTCTGGTTTGAGGTCTTAGTTTCCCACCAAATGCCCTTCCCATAATCTTCTCTGAAGGTGAAGACAACTTCACTTGTGAAATCTGAGGGAGGACCACTATAGCTCCCTTAGAAGGCTGCACACCAACATCCTTGTTTGGCTGGGAACTGTAGGGCCAAACTCATGTGCATTTCTCCCCTACAAATATGTTCTAATTGATATGTCTTTATCATCATGAACCCAATTTGCAGCACCAGGCATGCAATGTGTGATTTTTGGAGCAGTGCTGTATACACTAGAAAAAATTTGCACATGAGGGCAAAATGGAACAGACAACTGCTTTTGGGGACTGCACAGATTAGTACATCATTGCATACTAACAAAGTGCTAATTGCTCCTTTTGACCACAGGCCCAGTTTACAAAGCTTTTGCACAAATGTGCTCTGTGCACTAAATTACAAAACTAACACTGCATTATTTCTCAGTACAGCTTGCAAATTCTTGTAGGGCAGTATGCATTAGCATTAATTAAACCAGAGATACAGGGAGGAAGAGAGAGCACTAGCAAGAGAGAGGGAGAGACTCGCAATTTAGAAAGAACAGACCGGATGCTAATTACTCAAGTTACAAATGTTGCACTTGTTTAGGGATGATACTAGTAAAAGCAAACAGCATCTATTTTCAGGGCTTGTATTTGGGAAACAATTTCAAGTATTCAGTGAATATAAAAATTAGTGATTAATAGCTAAAATAATAGCTATTTATTGGCCTTAGCTGTTACGTGCTTTATTAAATGTGTCTAATTCTTGAGGGAACTGTTTGTATTAAAAATTCCAAATAGTCTTCAGAAGCAGTTGAACGAATCTGCCAAATGTTAAATGAATGAGGTTTCATGTATAGAAAACATGCAAAGTTTATGTACAATGTCTCACCCTTTTCCTTCATTCTCTAAGTGTAGTGTTTGTATCCTTGAGTTTATTAAAGGTAAGTATCTATAATAATAAAAGTGTAATATGCTAATTAGACCAGACAGCCTAGTGACCTTCCAGACGTCATTCTGGATGTCCTTCTGAAAGAGACCGCAGTGGCGGAAGCCAAGGCAGAGGTGGTTAGGTGCAATCAGGCAGGCATGAGGTAGGTCATTAGGGCGATTAAGCAGGCAGTCAGGTGAGCAGTTAGGGGTGATCAGGCAGGCAGGGGGGTTAGAGGCAATCAGGCAGGCAGAGAGTGTGGTTAGGAGCAATAAGGCAGGCAGGTGAGTGGTTAGGGGCAATCAGGCAGGCAGGCAGGTGAGCGGTTAGGAGCCACTGGTCCCAGGTTGTGAGAGGGATGTCCGACTGCCGGTTTAGGCCCTGTCGGATAGGGCCTAAACTGGCAGTCAGACACCTCCCAAGGGGTCCCAGATTGTGAGACGGTGCAAGCTGGGTTGAGGGCAGTATGCACTAGCATTAATTAAACCAGAGATACAGGGAGGAAGAGAGAGCAGTTAGGGGTGATCACCCACCCCCTCCTTGCATGAATTTCATGCACCAGGCCTCTAGTCTATATGTGTGAAAGCCCAGTGACCATTATGGTGGAACTACCAGAATGATGGAACAGCTGGTTACTATGATGTGCACTGACCACCAGGAGGCAGACGCTCAACACAGGAGCTACCCCGGGTGGTCAGTGCACTCCAACAGCAGGAGTACTGCTCAGCCAGAAGCCAGGCTCATGGCTGGAAACCACAGCCTCTCCTGCCTCTGGCAGGTGCAATCTCCGGTGAACAGACTGTAGTACCAATACCTGGGTTGTGGGGGTGTTGCCGGAATGACCATGGATCAGCCGCCATGAACTCTCTCTTTAGACCCTGCAACTGCACTACACCCCTTACCTGTTGCCCTCTGGGTCTCCAGATGTGGGCTTGGGAAAACCTATAGAGGCACTTCATGCACATAGTGCCTGGGCTGGCCCCCATCTCAATAATGAGCACCGGTAAAGTCCAGCCCAGTGAGCAACACCCATGCATGTCCGCGGGTGAGCCCTTCAAAACTTCCACCTATCATCTGGCCCTGGCCCCATCTCCCCGAAAGGTTGGCATCCTGGCACCAAATACCTGCTCCTGGATCCCTGCAGAGTGCTGGTCAGGTACAGTGAGTGGAGAGGCACCAGCAGGTGCTGGCCTGACTTGTTCGGTTTAGGCAGCCCCATACTTTGGTCGGGAGTTATGTGGAAAAATCACCCCCTATACCCTGCAGGTACAATCTACTACAAACAAATGCAGCATCGAATGTTCACATGTGACTGGGACAACCTTAATACTTATGCTGGTCCCTTGGAACTCCCACTCAGGCATCAGGGCCACGTTCCACCCCTTAGCTATTGCCATGTTCCTTCGGATACATAAGTAAAATACTAAGAATGAACCTTACCCAGAAATGCACCTTCTCCCTCCTTCCTTCCTACCATCCCCAGCTGCCACTTTCAAGCTGGACCAGTCCCCATCTCTGGAGAGAGTTCTGGAAAAAGTGAGAAAATCCCAATCCAATGAGCAAGTCTCCCATGCATGTCCATGGCCGAGCCCATCATGCCCTTCCCAGCCCCTGCGGGAGGGTGGGCCCATGGACGGATCCCTGGTACCCAGCCCCAAGCACACCCACAGCTCAGCCAGAAGTTGCCATGAAGCACATAAGCCTACAGGTACAATCTCCAGGGAATGATTGAAGCACAGACACTCAGAAGTAACCAGGATGAGCCTGATATTGCCATTAGGCTCCTGAAACTCTGCCTTGGGCATCTAGATCAAATCTCTTCCCTTACTGATTGCCCTGGGGCTACAAAGGAAGGCAGCAATATGAAAGCCACAAGGTGGTAACTGGTAATTGGGGTAAAATTCAGAAACATAGATCTGCAGGGTGGAGGCATGGGCAAGAAAGCACCTAACCCTCCAAGATCCCCAACTTTGTATTGTTCACCTTGGAGCATCTCTTACCTGGCTCCAAGTGATGGAAAGCATCTAGCATGGCTCAAGGGACCTCCCTGCTGGCACGGTGCAACCTTGGCTGCAGAAGGGACACTTGGAAATATTTTTCCCAAAAGCTGCAGGGGGGAGGACAGACTCCCCACACAACTTCCCAGGGGCTCATGGGGATGTGGAAACTCCCTGGGCATATGGGCATGGGCTCCCTGTTTCCTTTTAATGTGCACAGATCCATGTACTGGGTCACTAGTCTATATATATAAAAGCCTAAATGACTGTTATGACTGGAATGACCAGAACAACTGGTTGACCAGTCGCTATGATGCACACTGACCACCAGGGGGCAGATGCTCAATGTAGGAGCTGTCCCCTGGTGGTCAGTGCACTCCCACAGCTAACCTCCCCCAGTTCCTCCCCGCAGCCGGCAAACTTCCCATCCAGCAGGCCCTGTCCGGCAGTTGGCAGGCCCCATTTGGCAGGCCCCATCTGACAGCTGGCAGCCGGCAGGTCTCGGCCAGCTGGGCCCTGATCAGGACTGGGTGAGATGGCCCTGATAGGCTCTGATCACCAGCCAGGATGAAGGACCCCACCCGTGCATGAATTTTGTGCGCCAGGCTTCTAGTAGATTCATAACACCTGTTCATAGGCTAAATTAATTAGAAGTACTTTAGAATTGAAATTTCATTCTTTAATAAATATCTGTCCAGCCCCTAATCTATGCTAAGTGTCGGAAATGCAACCATAGTTTTTATCTCTGAGTGGCTCCAAATCTCTCTGGATAATTGGATCCTGTAAATGTCAAAAACTAGCATAAGACAAATGTCTCACTCCTAGAATGTACAGAATTATTATTATGGGAACAGAAGGCAGATGACCATATCTGCCTGGAAGGACTGGGAAAGGCATGGAAGAGCAGGAGACTTTCTTGTACCTTGTGTGTAACAGGTGTGTACAGGTGGCAGACAGGGTTTGATCTGAGAGCAGTTGGGGAGAGGGCAGTAGTGTGGCATGGTATAACTCTGAATTTGAACAGTGGCAAGGTGATGGTGAATGGAGAACAAATTTGAGAACCTTTGCAGAGGTAGACTTGAGAGGACTGTTACCTATTGGTCTTGGCAAATGAGGGAAAGTGATCTTAAGAGTTCTGTGGATGGTGGATGTTTATGTGCTAGGAAAGACAAGAGGAAGGGCATAATGAGGAAGAAGATACATAAAGATTGTAGTAGGCTTGGTTAGTTCTCTGCCCATAATCCCCTGAGATGTACCAACTGTTTTATTCCTTACAGTGAACTCTAAGAGATAGTCATAACATATCTTTTGCCCGGCCAGTGTGATTCAATAGTTGAGCATCCACCTATGAATCAGGAGGTCAAGGTTCGATTCTTGGTCAAGTCCTGAGCTATGGACTTGATTCACAGTAGGGGGCATGAGGAGGCAGCTAATTAATGTTTCTCTTTCATCACTGATGTTTCTCTCTCTCTCTCCCCCTCTCCATTCTTCTCTGAAATTAATCAAAATATTTTTTAAAAAATATGATTGATCTTTTAATAAGAACTTTAGGATATATTGGTGTTAATACAAGTCCAAATATTTAGACCTGTTTTGCTAGTAAGCACATTATCTCTCAGAGGAGAGGACATTTCTGGGAGATGAATAGAGCCTAATGTATTCTTTTTCTGGTAGCCACAGAAAGGAACAGAAAAGGTATATGAGGTGACAATAAATGAAGTAGCCTTTGTGAGTGATGTCACAGGTGACCACCTATTAAAATTGTTGGATTGATTTCAAAATTCAGTTTAACTCCCTTTCATTCCACCCCTGTGACTCAGCTTTGGGCCGTTAAATCTGAAAATGACAAGGATGACTCAAGCTTTGAAATCTCTGTGAGAAGAGGAGACACCTCTTCCCACCTGCAGCTATCTTTGTTTTCTTCCAAATGCACACTTTAAAAAAGACATAATTGTGAAATAGGTAAAGAATCTTCCGACTTGATAAAAATAAATATTTTTCCAAACCTGATCCATTTCTAATTTTTAAAAAACTGAAATAAGTTGCAGTGAACAATTGAAAGAGGAGTCTACTGAATTTCCTTGTTTTCGGAAATCAAAATTTAAAATCTGATCAGGCAGATTTACAATTGTGAAGGGCATCTGTTTTTCTTTGAAATCAGACTTCAATTTATGAACAAGCCTAGTAGCTATGTCTTAAAGGAAAAGTATGGGCATATCTATTTCTATCTTATTAAATATCCAGGATCTTCCATGAAGTTATGTGTTATGGCTAAACTCTAAAGCACAGATTTAAAAATTATTGTTTGTTAAGTCGAAGCAGAAGGAAGCAAGCTGAGTATCTGGTGAGTAGATAACGTAATATGTTTCTGGGCTATGAGTTAATTTGGGGGAATTTGGGAGCACCCTCTTTTTGATGTTACCATATGTGTATAATAACCATAAAGAATAACCATAATTAATCCAATTCTGAAAGTCCCCTCTGCTGTAGAGAGGTATCTTTTTTTCCCCCTGTTTTCTTGACAGTATTACAGATGTCTCCTATTACCCCCCTCCTTATCCCCCTCCCACCCAACCCTGCTCCATCCCAGGCCTTGATTGCCCTATTGTCTGTGTTCTTGGGCTATGCATATACCCATATATGTTTTTTGGTTAGTCTCTTCCTGTCCTTCCTCTCTCTCCCGCTCTGAGATCTGTCAGTCTGTTCATTTATCCATGCTTTTGGATCTACTTTGTTCATTAGTTTATTTTGTTCCTTAGATTCCACACCTAAGTAGATCATGCAATATTGGTCTCTCTCTGACTGGCTTATTTTGTGTAGCATATTAGTCTTTATGTTAGCATCTAGGGACATGCAGATAATTACAGGAGGATTGGACTCAACTGATTCAAGTAAACCTGTTCAACAAATGAGCTCTGAGCTGGAGGTAGGGTTCTGAGTTGAGGATATAATACAGCGTTGGGTCAAGAAGTAGTCACTCTTGTTATTGGGAGACAAAATTAACTTAGGAAGTTGGCAGAAATTCCTGATCTGTGTTATATGGAACAATAGGTGCTGTGACTGAGAGAGATAAAAGGGCTCCTTTTCGAAGAAGTTTGAGAAAGCTTGCATGCCATATTGGCTTGTGGAGATTCACAAGGCACACAAGCATGCAAGAGGTCCCAAGGAGCTCCGTTTCTTGTTAAAATTTGCTGAAAAGGGGATTCCCACAAACTAGAAATCTGTGAATTCAGTTCAAGAAATGGGAGAGAACTTTTGGAAAAGTGCTTGATTGTGGAGAGGACTGTGGTCTTTGGATCAGTAGGTCAAGTTACCTATTAACAGGAGCAAAGAAAAGGCAATCAATTGCTTGAGTTTAGGTACTTAAAAATAAGTAATCTGGCTGTAGTATGGTGGTAAGGGGTGTAGCTCTACCCTCGGTTTCCTTGTAAATGTGTTCATTTCTATTTTGTTAAAATTCTTTTTTTAAATCTATTTTTACCTGGGTCTTAGAAGGATGACATATTTTAAAACTAAAAATAAAATCTGTTGGAAATCAAAAATGTCCAGTTTGAATTCTTGAGCATGGCAAGGAAAGCCAAGGTACCCGGATATCCAGGCATGGCTGTACCAGAGAGACACTGGCTGAAATTTGTAGAAAAAAGGTAAAAACAGAGCTGGCAGAGCATGAAGTTGGAACTATCCTCTTCCCACCTGGACTTCCCTTCATGTTCTCTTTGTGCTTGAATTGTTGATGCCTCTACTGACACTTTGGAAACCCTCAACCACCATGGAGGGAAACGGGACTTCTGCCTCACCACCTCCCTTTTTCTTTTTGTCTTTGTTTGGTTTGTGGCCCTGGTGCCATGCTGATGCTAAGCTGTCACTTCGGGCTTGTTAGTCAAATTACGGTGATTAATGCAAACAGCCAACATGAACTTTGGGCTGCTCAGATGTTAGATAACCCAGGAGCTGGCAGGGAGCCATCTTTCTACATATCCTAAGTGACTCAGACACCTTTCAACACCAAAGGTCTTCCCCAAGCACAGAACTCTGTGATTCTTAAGTGACTCAGACACCTTTCAAAACCAAAAGACAGCCTTCTGGTATTTGATATAAATTTGATGGCCAAGTTCTTTTTGGAAGATAAAATTAATGAGGTTGCTCCTGAACAAATTCCTTTTAGTGAAAAAATGGATGTAAACTATTGAGTCCTACCCACATACATGATGCTGATTCTTACTAGAGGGTTTTCAACAAAATCCAAGCCTTTATTTTCTTTTCTTCTAAATTGATCATTTTATTTAACTGAGTTTGTGAAACAATTAAGAACCTACCCCACCACTAGTTTAGCTTTTACATGTGGCAAATGGTGATGTATCCATTGTTTTTCTAGTTGGAAGCAGATGTTTTGGAGACTAATAAGAAAAACAAATACAAGATACTTAGTGCTTTGCAAGAAACTTACTATAGACAATTGAGAGGCTGTTGTTTATTACATAATAAGGAAGCCCCAGTTCTGAAATTCTCCAGACACTATGTTACCAAATCTTCTAACCTGATCTGAACTCTTGCCACAAGTATTTCCTGCCTAGATTGGTGGAAAGGACCCAGCTATGAGAAATATGTTCCATCAACAGAAATTGCTGGGGGATACCCTATGAAATCAGCCATTTCCTTTAATGCACCATTTTATGATTCTATAATGTATGTTCAGAAGGGCAATACAGGCAAAATTGTAATGCAGTTAATTTTGTCCAGCTGTTCCTTTTCCATCCAAGACCAGACTTCAAGACTTTTGGGGGGGGGGCAGGGGGAGGAGGGTTGCCATTAATGCAGTGTTTGAGTCAATCAGTCTAGAATTGAGCTATGATATGAGCTGAGTCTGGGTTTTATCATTATTATGATCACCTTCATTCGGTCTGCTACAAGGGAGCCAAAGCTCTTATTTTATCCTTCCTTGAAAGAGCCTTCCTTTCCTTAGATCTCGGGCTACAGTTGGACCTGCAACCATACCAATCTGAAGAGCTCAAAAAGTTATGATTGTGTAATCCACTCAGGCTTTTCTGTTGTTAGGCTAGCAGAGCTATTCTCTCCAGGGTTCTACATCCTAGCGAACAGTGGAATACTGAACCATTGAAAAAGGGGGTGGGGGGCAAGGAGTAGGTCAGGAAAACAATGGGAAGACTCCATTCAATGTCATGTTTCTAGCAGCACTTGTAGATCATACAATTTTGGGTTATGGACCTGAACTTGGATTGGCCTGCCAGAAAGGAAGGGGTGGTTTTCTTACTTCCAGATTAGTTTAAAGAAGCTTTAGGAATGTGGATTGATTTGATTCCCATCTGATTCCAGGCTATGTCCCCTCAGCTGACCCAACAGCAAGTGGTAGGTACTAAACCTGCTTTTCATTCCTGATTACTATAGTGAATTTTCAAACTATGTTATTCATAGTAGCCCAGCTTTTTCTGATGCATGTCTGTAAATGTAACCTAGGCCATATGGTCTCTTCCTCCTGGCTGACCAAATGCTATCTTGCCTTCATTGGCTCCCATTGTGTACTCATGAAAGGATGCCTCTGCCTGAATGAAAATAAACAGATAATAGAGTATGAATGAAACAGTAACATAAACCAATTGATCAAGCACTTGCTACGTACCAGAACTAGGTACGTGATGAATGCTTTACTGCATTATCACATTTGATTCTCATAAGAGCTGAGCCAAAGCTCTTATTTTATCCAAAGCTCTTATTTTATCCTATTGTAAAAAACAGAAAATCAATCAATGAATTCCATAAATTTTGTTGAGAAAACTGAACAGCCACATGCAAAAAATGAAACTAGACTATCTTACAGTATACACAAAAATTAACTCACAATAGGTTAAAGACTTGAATGTAAGACCCCAAACCATAAACTCTTACAAGAAATCATAGGCAGTAACTTCCTTGACATCAATCTGATTATTTGTACCCAACTTCAAAAGCAAAGGCAACAAAAGCAAAACTAAGCAAGTTGAGCTACAGCAAATTAAAAATCTTCTGCACAGTGAATAAAAAAGCACCTTGTTAAATTATAAAAATATTTGCAAATTATATATCTAATAACTATGTATCCACGGGGTCAATATTAAAAATATATGAAGAACTCTTACAATGCAATAGCAAAAAATCCCACAATGCAATTACAAAAATGGACAGGCCATCTGAGTAAATATTTTCCCAAAGATGGTCAAAAGGTACATGAATGATGCTCAACATCACCAATCATCAGGGAAATGGAAATTAAAAGTCTTGAGATATCACCTCATCTAAGAGTGTTAGAATGGTTATCAAAAAGATAAGAAATAAGTGTTGGCAAGGATATAGAGAAATAGTAATCCCTGTGTACTGTTGATAGAAATATAAATTGGTGTAGCCACTATAGAAGACAGTATGGAGGTTCCTTAAGAAATTAAGAATAGCCCAAGCTGGTTTTGCTCAGTGGATAGAGCATTGGCTTATGGACTGAAGGGTCCCAGGTTCAATTCCAGTCAAGGGCACATGTCCAGGTTATGGGCTCAACCCCCAACAGGGGGCATGCAGGAGGCAGCCAACTGATTATATTCTCTCATCATTGATGCTTCTATCTCCCTCCTTCCCTGAATCAATAAAAATACTTTAAAAATTAAAAATAAAACCACCATATGATCCACTGATTCTTCTTTGGAATATTTATCCAAAGAATTAGAAAACACTAATTTGAAAAGATATATGCAACCCTATGTTCATTGCAGCAGTATTTATAATAGCCAAGTTATAGAACAACCTAAGTGTCCATCAATGGATGAATGGATAAAAATGTATAGTGCATAATGGAATACCATTTAGTCACAAGAAAGAATAAAATCCTGTTATTTGCAATAACATGGATAGGACTTGAGGGCATTATGTTCAGGGAAATAAGTTAGAGAAAGATAAATGCCATATTATTTCACTTATATGTGGAATCTACCCACACATACACACAAAAGCCCACCAAGTTCATAGATACAGAGAACAGATGGGTTTATGCCAGAGGTAGGAAGTGAGTGGTGGAAGAAATAGGTTAAGGGATCAAAAGATACAAAGCTTCAGTTATAAAATAAGTCATAGAGATTAATGTACAGCTTGCTGACTATAGATGTTAACACTGTATTGCTAAGAGGGGAAAAAAAAGAATTGAGGCACAAAGAATTGAAGCAGGTACAAGATTGTATATCTAATAAGAGGTAGATCCAGAATTTCAACGTACTTTCTTAATTACCCCTAAAGCATATTGATTGACATCTGTTCAATACTACATTCGAAAACACTGTTTGATTTATAAAGTGGAAACTCTCCAATAGAATGTCTTGGATTTGTGGTAATTTTCTGTAGAAGAGATGTCTTTTGATGATGATACCAGAGGTCTGGAGAAAGTTTCCTTCCCTCTGAGAAAGCCCATCATTCCTGGGTTGTGAAAGTCTTCTCTCTCCCCCCACTGTCAGAAGCCTGTTTAGAAGTCACCCTTATTAAAAACAGTAGCTGTGACAGTAAAAGGCAGACAACAGAAGGCATAACCAAAGTCCTGAGTCCCTGCCTTGCACTTCAGGGTTGACAGGCTACACTGAGACCTGTAGCGTGGGTCTGGGACCCAGCTGCTAAAAGCACTGTCTTTGGTTTCCTCCTAAGTGGGCTCTGTAAGAAGCCTGCTGATTGTAAATGTTTTAGACAGGCACAGCTGTGGGGGAAGGAGGGAACATCTTATTGCATTTCTTTAAAGAAAATAAGCTGACCATATATTTAGATCTATCCAAGGATGCTCAATGTACTTCTTTTTAAAGTATTTTTGATAAATTATGAGGCAGAATAAAAACATTCAGGTGGTGGTAGCCAGAGTTTTTCCCATATAATACACATTTTCAGTTATTTCTTCTGTGCTTCTTTTTTTAAAAAAAATATTTTATTGATTTCAGAGAGGAAGGAAGAGAGAGAGATAGAAACATCAATAATTAGAGAGAATCATTGATCTACTGCCTCCTGCACAACCCCCACCGGGGATTGAGCCTGCAGCTGGGCATGTAACCTGACCAGGAATGGAACTAGCAACCTCTTGGTGCTTGGGACGATGCTCAACCAACTGAGCTAAATGGGCTGGGTGGTCACACATTTTTTATATGACTTTTGTTTTAGGTCTTTTTAGAAAGACACTAGAGTGAAGAATATTAATCTAAAATTACTATATTGATTCAGTGAAGGCTTAAGGACCACCTTTCTCATGTTGAATAGTGTATTGCCAACTTCATCTAGTGGGGGAATATAAAATATGCAGTAAAATGAGGAATGAAGTGAGATTCTGAGTAGGATCAAACCTTGATATAATGCGTGGCTTTGGGCATATTCAGGGCTCATATCTGGGCCTCATTTTTTGTCCCCAAAATGAAAAGATCGCCCTGAATGATGTCTAAGGCCTTCTAGCAGTGATTTTACTGGGCCTATTTAATAAAAAAATATATAATTTAATGAACTTGTCCTCATCTTTTCATTTCCACCCACACAGTACTTTCCTTGAGGTTAGTGGAAGTTCTCTGGAGGAAGAACAAAGGAAATAGATAGCAATTGGTCCTGTAAAGTAATGGTCTTACAAATCCGTAAGATTGCTGTTGTGTGGTTATATCTTACATCTCCTAAAGTGTCCAAATGAGCTACTTTTTTAAGAAGGCTGCATGTCTCAATAATGAGATAGATGCCTTCTTTCCTTTGTTGTCGGAGAAATTGCAATGACCACAGAGATCGCTGTGGGGAGAAAAATCAAAGCAAGATATTAAGTTACTTTTTATAAAATAGTGTGAGATAAAGAGATCCTTTCTGGGTTTTGGATTTTTTTTTTTACTCTTCAATGCTCCCTTCTTTCCTATCACTCCCACCTGCCACTCCTGCTCCCCCCTTTCAGAATGAAGCTGGAGAAAGCAAACTTTGGAAAGGGTAGGGTTTACTTTTTAATGCAATTCATACCTTTCCCAAGGAAATTCCTCAGAAACCCCAGTAATTGGTGAGGGATGTGTAGTGAACTAGCCTTCCCAAATTGTCACTAGGATGGAGCGATAAATTGTTATACATTCTGCAAGCATCCTGCCGTTGGTCCCATTAGACTATGCATGGAAGAGAACTCACTTAACCTCCTTGAGCCTCACTTTCCTCTATGTTACAGGGTTGTTGTTATGAGAATTAAATGGCCTCATTCTTATCCAGTATTTAACACAGAGCCTGGCTGTTGGAAGTGCTCTATGCTAGGTATATGCTCATGATGAACTTTCACTGTGCTTTCATTCTTTTGGAGTCCTAGGGAATGTGTACCTTTGGCAATGAGACATTCTAAAGACCATCCCAGATTGAGCTGGGTTTCCATATGTGGGAGTAGGGTAGGCAAAGTACTATGTGGCTTGCCCTTTGTTTTTACACAAGTTCAAGTCCTGAAAGCAGCTTGGGGACTGAGTGGCAATGGCTTCTAAGTGCCCTTTAAAAGAAGGCAAAGTAAATGTCACTTGCTAGGTACTGAAAGTTAACTCTAAGGAGAATAAATTAAGGAAACTAGTTGTATGAAGCATGTACTGAGTAAATGATCTGCTGTGGTCAAAACCATTCTGGTAAAGCCCCATATTGTTCTCTCTTGCACATGCTTCTATCTCTGTGTTTCCCTCAGCATCACTTCAGGAAGGAAGGAGGAAGGGCCGGTGGGTGGGGACTTCTGATGTGATGCTGACAAATACAAGTAATGGGAAACTTGACAGTTTCTGTCCACACAAGCTCCATTGTTTCCTTCTTTCTCTTTTTCTCAATTGTGATGGGCTCTGGAGGCATGTAAGTTTAGTTTTGAGTTTCAACCTTAAGTAGATGTTGGTTGCAAGGTCAACACGATTACCTTGTGCAAGAGCTGTGGTCACACGCACAGAGCCGGGAGGATACTAGCCTAGTTGGGAAGGATCTGCTCTCCAGTTCTCAGACTTGGTTAACTAAATCCTACTCCTTTTAAACTCCCTCTTCTAGTTTAAAAATTGTCCACAAGGATAGCAAATGAGAGATTCTTAGCTGTCATGCATCTTGCTTTTGTGGGCGATGTGCCATAACTTTTCTGTGCTTCTGAGAAGGGGAGAGCAATACTCAATGCAGAGAACCATATGTCTTGTGCAGTTTAGGGGCTAGTGTGAACCAAAATATCTTTCTCTCTTTCCACTTAATATAATATTTGGTTCTAGTTAACATGCATAGAACTTACTGCAGCATAAACATGCAGGTTCCCAAAATGGACATGTTTTTATAAGATATCAAAAGAACAAGAAAATGGCGGAAAATTCTGCCTCCCATAGTATACAAAGATTTGTGTAAATGCCAAAGAAGCTATCAAAAACTGGCAGTTGGAAGCTAATCTGAATTTATCAGTGCCCTCTACACTGTTTAAGGGATGAATCCTAATCTTGCATGACTAATGCTTGGAAGTGGATAATTGTGGCAGTAAACTCACCAGGATAATGTGTGGTGGAACTACTAAATGGAGGCGTGAGAAGGGTGTTTTGTGCCTATATCATGGGCTTCTGCCAGCCAGCATTCATCTATTCATCCTTCTTGCTAATACTAGTGACCTGTTGTGCAAAATCACATGAGACCCAAGACCCCTCCACCTCCATGCCATGGGACCACCCCGAGTCTCGGAGTGCTGTGGATAGGCCGCCAGGTCCTGCCCCCACGGTGTGCACGCAGGGCCATGAGAACCCTGGCAGAAGCCGTGCGAAGCGGCCACCACCGGCCCCATCCCTGCTGTCCCGCCCCCACTGTGTGTACCACCATCTTGTGATGGCTTTTCAATTTGCATATCACCTCTTTATTATATAGGATTATCAGCTAAAATTTACATCTATAGCTATTGGCTAGAAAAAAGGGGGGGCTGTTGGCTAAGAGATCAACTGTGTCTTCCTCTGGGAGAAGGAAGTCAGAGAGCTAGAGATCTAGTGATTTCTACATGCAGTCCTTGGGGTCAAACAGAATTTAGGGAAAAGCTCTGCATTTCAAGGCCATGAAGCTCTTCAAGCTGTGTGGAGGTTGGCCAAGACTTTGTTTGCTGCTGGAGAGGGGAAATACATGAATCTCTAGAAGCTACATGGGAAATCAGCTGCTATGACTTTTAAATCTACTAAAAAATCCAAGTGTCCCTTTCCAGGGGCCTACTCCAAGACGTCCCTGAGGAGACAGCCTTTCTCCCATGTGCCCTGCATCGTGAAACCATGTAAGTCCCATTTGCAGGAAATCTTACACTCAGAAGCACTCTCCCTCGTTGATCTTGTCTTTGAAGTATGGGTTCACCCACAATATATGACTCAAAAACACATAAAAGAAGTGGCAACCCCCGTGGCGCAGGGTAAGGTTGATACCTTGTGAGAGAAGATAGTTTGAGGATTAGTCATACTTCCTGCAGCATAACCTTTGCCATTCCCTGCCCACCTTCCTTCCAGCTAATTTCAAAATAAATCTCTTTTTCAAAGCATTAAGAAAAAAGAAAAACCTCTGGCCAATTTACATACATTGGTTTTATCTGCCTTCATGAAAGTTCTGAACTGTATCTCAGGCTCCTAGTTAGAAATGAGTTTTATGAAGTGATCTGCTAGAATACTTTGGGATCCTTGCCTATTCATAATTACATCACTAAATGCAAGGAAAAAAACTTGGGACCTTCAGTTATTAATTGATTATATTTTTGGTTCTGAAAAGAATGATCATGGATTTGCCTATCTCCTCTAAAGACGCTAATGTTTAAGTGGGGAAATAATAAGCCTACAAAAATCTCAGCCCTACTTTCAAAATCACGTGAGCAAATTCCAATGTGCTAATAAACAGCAACTATGAAAAACAGTCTATCTTTGGGACTCTATGTCCAGCCATACCCACCTGAGGACTGCCAGTGTTAACTATATCTGTGGGACTACATCATCACAATCCAGGTATCATTTGATCATAGGAGAGGAGCACAAATAAATGAAAACTAACATGTCAATGCATGTCTTTTAAAATACACATTTACTGTCTTTTGTAAAAACAGTATTGTTAAACTATTCATAATCATTGTCAAATTTCAAATTGGCCAGAAATGTAATTTTAAAAAAATGCTGTTCTCTCTCTCTCTCCACCTCTTAGTAGTATCACTCAGATACTTTTTCTCTTTTTATGTAGAAGATGCCTTTGGATCAGTGTTTTTTTAGACAATAAACAAGCAACCACAAATATTTATCAGGAACCGTATCTATACAAAGTATAGCTCATCCTTCTAAACCTTATTAGATCTCCTTAGCTCACCATATGGGATGCACATCACCTATGAAGGTATCTAAATACCATTGCAGGTAATCTTCCTTTCTTAGTTTTTTCATCGCATATCTTAGAACAGCAATTTTCAACCAGCGTGCCACAGCACACTGGTGTTCAGCAAGACTTTTTAAAACATGCAATACCTGACTATTTAGTCAAGAACACTGACCTCTTTTCCCTTAGGTTGTCAAATTAAAAAAAAAATGACAACATCCAACACAATAATAGTCATTGGTACGAATGAATCAAAATTATTTCAATTTTCTTTGTCAGATAAGCAAAAAAATATATATTTGGTATGCTACAGAATTTTAGCAATTAGTTTATGTGCCATGAGATGAAAAGGGTTGAAAATTGCTGTCTTAAAACATTGATTTGTATTGTTATATTTATATGTGATTTTAGTGTACTGGTCTTCCTATATAGATTTTTATATCTTCTTACCTCACATTCTTTTTTTTTAATATAGTTTTTATTGATTTCAGAGAGGAAGGGAGATAGAGAGAGAGAGAGAAACATCAATGATGAGAGAGAATCGTTGATGGGCTGCCTCCTGCATGCCTCACACTGGGGATGGAGCCCGCAACCTGGGCATGTGCCCCAACCAGGAATCGAACTGTGATCTCCTGGTTCATAGGTTGACACTCAAGCACTGAGTACGCCGGCAGGGCTCACCTCACATTCTGATCCCTCTGGCTGTCACATGAACATTTCATTTGGCTTGTATATGAGTGCATTTCAAACTTCATCAAAGGATCTTACAATCCCATTTTCAAATTTTTAAAACTTAGATTCTCATTGGTATTACCATCTGGTGTATTAGTGTCCTAGGGCTGCCATAACAAAATACCACAGACTGAGTAGCTTGGACAATAGCAATTTATTTATCAATTTCTGGGGAATAAAAGTTCAAGTCCAAGGTGTTAGTAGGTTTAGTTTTTCCAATGATCTCCCTCCTTGGCTTACAAATGGCCGCCTTTTCTGTGTGTCCTCATATTGCCTTTCCTCTTTGAGCACACAGTCCTGGTAGCTCCCTTCTCATGAGAACACCAGTCTAATTGGATTGGGGCTCCACCATTATAACCTCATTGAACTTTACCTTCTCAAAGGTATAGTCAGATTTGGGGCTTAGGCCTTCAATAAATGAATTATGGGGGACATGTACAATATGTAGCAGTTGGTATGGTAGGCAGGATTCTAAGATGTCTCCTAGACATCCCTCACTGCATTGCACATGCTTCAGGACTCTGAAGATGGTGAGTTTTGCTCCTGTGAGTAGAATATGTTTTATGGCCAATTTGACCTTTAGATAGTGGGTTTATTCTAACCTAATCACATGAGCCCTAAAATCAGAGAGATTTTATTTGAAAGAAATTTGATGTAAGGAAGGCTCTCTGTTGTTGAGTTGAGGGAGTCACATGGCAACGGCTCAAGAATGACCTATAAGAGCCTAGAGCAGCAGACAAGATAATAGGACCTCAGTCCTACAGCCATAAGGAATTAACTCTACCAACCACCTGAGTGATCTCAGAAATGGATTCTGCTTTAGAGCCTGCAGATGAGAACTCAGCTTTGGGTGAGAGGAGAATAAAGGGACAGTCTAGTTTAGGTATGGTGACAGTAGCATCAGAGAGAAAGGACAGAATCCCATAGCTGCAGTCAAACCAGCAGAGATGCAGGTCTAAGCCTGTTATAGGTCCCAGGACTGCAGATTAGAACGTATGATGACTGAGGAGAAGCCTGCAGTGTGGAGTGCCTCTTCAGAAACTCAAGTACCTACCACAGAATTTCTCAACCTTGGCACTTCTGACATCTGGGTCCTGATCATTCTTGGTTGTGTGGCACTGTCCTGTGCATCATAGATGTGTAGCAGCATCCATCGCCTCCACTTGCTAAATGCCAGTAGTATCTTTCCCTCCCCAGCTTTAACACCAAAAATTTTTCTAGACATTTCCAAATATCCTCTATAGGCAAAATCCCCATGGGTAAGAAGTACTATTCTACACTAAGCTCTCCAGAAATACCAGGAAGGGCTTAGATATCTCATAGCCTGGGATGTTGTATTCAGCCATAGGACTGAAGAAATACAAGCATAGTCAGAAATAATTTGGAACACAGTAGGATTTAGGTGTAGTTGTGTCTATGTAGCTGGATCTTTATGTTTAAAAGAAACATTGGTCTCTAAAGAATTTTTCCCCAGGAAATAAAAGTTTTGAGGGTCTCTCATCATTAGCAGGCTATGCTATTTGCCCAATTCAGATATAGCTTTAAAAAATCCTAAGTATTTAAATACAGTTACAAAAATGCATTCCTAAATGAGATGCTTCCATGTTGGTTACCAACAGGCAAAGGTTGTGACTTGGTTCAAGCCACTTGTGAGCTGTCTGCCTGCCACAGTGCTGCATTTATAGCACCCTTGATTAGATGTGACATTTTCTCACTCTGAGTATTTTGCCCATATTTGAAGAGACCCACACAGGGGACCTTATTAAAATCTGCAGAAGTCTGTGACTATGTGAGGATGCACTTATGTGAACGGGAGAGAGAGAATGGATTTTTTTAATCTTCTGGGAATCTGGTGGTTTTATTTTATAGGCACTTACAGTTAGCTTACAAAGAAGAAAGGGGATGCTGCTCTGATTTAAGGGGGACTGCAATGCTCCTCTGCTCCAAAGTCTGAGAGGCCAGGATAAAGCAGAGTTTAACTTGTTTCCATGACCCACTAAAGCCAGAATTGATTCTTCTATTACATTCCAGTTTTGTTTTTTCGTTGTTGTTTTTTGCTAATTATAGTGAAAGATGTATGGATAACACAGAGCAACAGATCCTAGTCACATCAAGTATGTGAGGATTGGAGATTCCTGTTACACAGTAAGTGAAGATGCCAGTAGGCAGTTGGATGTGCAAGTTGAGAGCTCAAGGCTAGAGACACCTATTTTGAACTTGGCATTGAATGTGCTCCTACATGCTTGCTGTCTCCCGCATGGTCTGTACCTGAGGTAGAGCGGAGTGGTACTCAAACTTCAAGGTTCATTAGAATCACCCAGAGAGATTTTTAAAATCTCTATTCCTTGGCCTTGGCCTTGGCCCCAGAGGTTCTGATTATGCATGCACATAATGGGTGGGGCCCAGGCATCTTCATTCTGATACATACCACAGAAAATTGTGGTGCTAGTGATTTGAAGGCCACAGTATGAGAAACAGCTCTAGAATTCTGTAGAGCCCAGTTCAAACACTGAGGTTGCCTTTTAAATTTATATCAACCATTAACATTTATAACGAGAAGGATCTCGGACACTTGATAACTATTTTATGTTCACTTGATTCTTTTTCCTAAATATTTATTTTTTAAAAGGTAACAAATTCACATGGTTCAAAATAAAAATATTATTTTTAAAGATATATCAAAAAGTATTGCTCCTGCCATTGTTGCCATTCATTTGATATCCATCTCTGTGATCCTGAATCCCATTTCTATTAATTTCTTTTGGGTACTACAAATATTTCTTTTTGAAAATGAAGACACATATTTTCTCCCCCAACTCCCCATCTTCCTCACACAAAAGGTCATTCACTAAATACAGTATCTCCTCCTGGCTTTTTCTCAGTAAGAAGTGCCAGAGAGCCCTGGCCGGTGTGGTTAGAGAGTCAGCCCACACACCAAAGGGTGGCGGGTTCAATTCTAGGTCAAGGGCACGTACCTAGGTTAGGGGTTCACTCCCTGCCCCTGGCTGGGGCATGTGTGGAAGGCAGCCAGTCAGTGTGTCTCTTGCATTGATGTTTCTCTCTTCTCTCTTCCCTCTCTTCCTTCCATTCTCTCTGAAAAACAATGGGAAAAATATCCTCAGGTGAGGATAACACCAACAACAAAAATACAGAAGAAGTGCCAGGGACCTTACTGTATCAGTACATAGCACCCTCATTCTTTGTTTTAGAGCTGTATAATATTCCACAGAGTGCCGATACCATGGTTTATTTCATCAGTTCCCCGTTGATGGACAAAGGGATTGTTTCTTTTCTTTTTTTTTCCTATGAAGTAATGCTGCATATGAATACATGTTAATTGTTTTATATACTTGAAATATAGCTGTAGGATAAATTCCCAGAAGTGGGATTGCTGGGTCAAAGGGTAAATGCTCTTAACATTTTGATAATGATTGCCAAATTGTCCTCCGCGGGGGTTGTACCATTTTGCACTCCCACCAGCAATGTATGCTAGTGCCCGTTTCTCTACCACCTTGCCAACAGAGTGTCTTGTTCAACTTTTGGGTTTTTGCCAATCTGATAGGTGAGAAATGTTATCCCAGTGTAATTTTACTAGATTTTGTTTCTTACTCTGAGGGAAGGTAAGACTCTTTTCATATGTATAGAGCTGTTTGTATTTCTTTTTCTTCTATAAGCAGTCTAACTATGAAACCTTTGTCCATTTTCTTCTCAATTTCTAGGAGCTCTTTATATATTAAAGGGATGAGCTATTTGCAATATAAGACCTGTACAGATAGTTTCTAGTTTTACTTTCATGATTTGATTTGCTTATTTTAAAAATATATTTGTATAAATATTTTTTATGGTCCCTGGAATTTGAGTAACTTGTTAAAAGGCTTTCCGCCACTCCAGAATTTTAAAGAATTCACTCATTACCTTCATTGTTTCAACAATTCTCTTGTGTCATTAGCCTTATTTTATAGATGAGGAAACTGAAATCCAAGATTCAACCTCCCTTTTCCTAAGGTGTCTCAAAACACAGTACAAAGAGTAAGAAAATGAATTCTTCTTCTTGGTGTCACTTTTTGCTTATTCTTTGTTCTTGGTTCTAAATCTCAAATTTTAATGCTAAAACACCCATGGCCATTGTGGGAAAACTTTTGCAAAATATTACCTGGCTCATTACAGAAAGTACTAGTAGTCCCGTTATTTCTGAGGCTTTAAAGAAATACAAATAGCCCAGGTACTATAAAACATTAATGTTTGCATCTAAACACACAAAAAAACCTCCCAAATCTTATAAACATCCATGCTGGAAACCAACATGTTGAAACTGCCAGCACCATGCACACCACCTACGGACGTCAGCAAATGTCCCTTTTAATTGAACGCTCAAAAGGATATCTGCAGGCAAGCAGAGAGGTCCTGCAGTGGCCACATTGGACTGCATTAAGGGACACCTGGAATCCATGGCAGTCATTTGTCCCTGTCTCTCCCTTCCTCTCTGCCAGAGACAGCAGGTAGGGAGAGTGCTGACGTGTCTATTGAAGACTAGGAAAAATACTCCATTTGAGAGCCAGTCCTCTGGAGAATGACCCAGTTGAAGCCTTACACTGGCAGTCTGCTCTTCCTACCAAACTCCAGAACCCTGAAATGCCACTCTCTACAGAAGTAGAGTGGTAAAATATTAACGTCACTCATTTGGCAGGAGGATGGCTTATGATGATAGGTTTTTCTCTAGAATTAATTCTTATCAATTGGCAAATGTTGCCTAGAGTAAGTCCTATGCTGAGATAGATTCCAAGGCCACATTTAGGCACAGAGCTACATAGTAAGTACTGAATTTGATTAGTGATATCTGTCACAGTATAGTAGGTGAAAGAAGTTCCCCTACCTGTGCCAAGCCTCTGCTACCCCAATGTAAATCAGTTAGTTTATCATGAATGGCTGTTGGGTTTCGTCACATGCTTTCTCCTGCATTGAGTGCTTAGGTTGTGTCATTTGTCTTTTGCAGCCTGTTAATATGGTGGATCACACTGATTGATCTTCAAATACGTCATGTGCTAGGGAACAATTTGGTCTGGTAGACCACATATATTATTTCCATAAAATTAGAATGGACGTGAAAAACTCCTTCCACCTACTAATGTTGTAGGTGCAGTAATGTCCTAGCACAATGCATCATACATGTGTTTATGCTGATGCTGGTGAAAACATATGTGCACTACAAGCCATGTAAAAGCTGAGCACATACAAATATGTTCAACACATAATACTTGATAAATATAATAAATAACTGCTAACTGGCTTATGTACCTACTATACTATACTTTTATTGTTATTTTAGAGTGCACTGTTTCTACTTGTAAAAAATTTGCAGTGAAACAGTATGCTGTATTACTTTGGCAGCAGCCTGATGCATCTCATGTTTATGGGGTCTCTTGATTATACCATTTTCTCTTGTGTTTGATTTAATCTCGTATTGTTTTGTTCATCATTACCTCTAAATACAGGATCCACTGCTAATGTTACCAGTAAGTGGCCACATCAAGTAATTGACCTGGGGACAAAATTAATAATTATTGAAAATTATAAATTGGAAAATCTGTGATGATTACTAATCACCAGTAAGGAATGTCCCGTTTCACCGAATCTATAATCTTGAATAACAAAGACAAAGTGACAAAAGCTGTTAAAGGATCTTCTTCATTGAAGGCAATGAGACTAACAATACTTCTAAAAGGGCCTATATCAGATGTGGAGAAGCTTATAAGACTGGGTTGAAGACCAGATACAGAGTGTATCCCTCTCAGCACCATAGAATCCTGGCCAAAGCAAAGAGGCTGTTTACAATTTTGAAAGAAAAAGCTGGATCTAACTGAATTTACAGCTAGCTCTGGGTGGTTTAAACGATTCAAGAATCACTATTCATTATGTGATGTGAAAGTTAGTAGTGAGACTGAGAGTGCTAATGTGAAGGCAACTGGAGAGTTTTGGGAAATTCTAGGCAAGCTAATTACAAGGAGAAAAATCACTAGCCAGAACACATATTCAATAAGGATGAAAAGCCCCTATTCTGGAGATGGATGCCTGAAAGAACTTTCCTCCATAAGGAGGATAGGTTAATGCCAGGTTTCAAGGCTTAAAAGGACAGGATAACAGTCTTACTTGGGGGCAATGTTGCAGACTACAAATTGAAACCCTTTGGGATCTGGCACAGTGAGGAGCCCGGGCCCTCAAGTTCATCAGTAAGCACACACTATCTCTGTACTGCAGGAGCAATAGAAATCATGGATGACCCAGCTCCCTTTCCAAGATGCCTGCCTAAATTGTTATGCCAGTAAAACAAAGTACAGGACTCTCTCGAGAATAACTAAATAAGATTGTGCTTACTGCTGGCAGTGCTCCCAGACATTCTCTGTTTATTAATGGTCTTCATCCCAATATCAACGGGTGTTTCTCTCTTCAAACACCACTTCCCACCTCCTTGATTCAACCAAAGTATCAAGGAGTTATAGCAGGTATTAAGGCCAACTACCCGAGGAGGACCTTTTTCTAGGCTGTTGCCAACTGAGGCAGACACTGATGCAATCCTGGAAGATCTATGAAACATGTATGACTTGCTTGGGCTTGAGGTAATGTACTCAAGGAGTGTATGAATGGGATCTGGAAGAAAACTAGAAACAAGTACTTTATTATAGACTGCTTTTTCTCAATTTCATCCTTACTGACATTTTGGGCCAGATAATTTTTTGTTGTGGGATAAGGGAAAACTATTGTGTGCTTTATGATATGTCTTGTCCCTGGCCTCTTACCCACTAGATGCCTATATCACTCACAAGTTATGATAATCAAAAATGTCTCCAGACATTGCCAAATGTCTCCTTGAGGGAAAAATCACCCTATATTGAGAACCAATCATATAGACACACACATCCATTTTTTTTTCTCATAGGTGGTGGAGTTTTGTAAATACTAACTAAAAACCTCGATTGCCAGATATACTGCCTTCTGTACTGTTGCTTTTCTCTCTCCTAATAGTATGGCCTTTTGGGAAAAAATAACATGTAAGAAGAAATTTATCTTTGAAAATTGTCACCCTGATTGGAACATTGCTTCACTTCGCACTTTTCTTACTTGCAGTACCTCTGAGGGCTTGATGGGGTCAATGGATGTCTTCAGAATGACAGTGCAGCGGGTGGGAAATGTGTTAGCCTTATGTGCTCTCTAAATGCTTCACACCGGAAGATAAGAGGAAGAGACTTATATTTAAGAGTTCACATTTCAGTGTCGAGCCTAGAAATGACAGGTAGAAAACTAACATTTGTAGCAAGAGCCTTCGTCTTTGTGGTAGATACAGAATGGTAAGACCTTTAGCTATCCATTGGACAACGTCAACTTGTTTGAAACTTGAGTTTATAATAAAATACAAAAGTGAGCTTCTCCCCTTTCCATATACATTCCAGAGTCACCAGGGTCATTAATCTACAAAAGATGAATAACTGAAAACAATTCATACATGGACCCATTTCAGCTGCTAAATAGTTATATGTGCTTGAACAATTCATTTAATCACACGGTACCTGATCCCTTGCCTGTGAAATTAGGATAGTAATAGTAGCTACTTTATAACTACAAATGAGTTAATGAATGTAAAAAGCTGAGAGCACTGGTACAGAGTATGGGATAGAAAGGGGTCTGCTATAATTATTGTTTATATAAGTTGAGGGGCTTTGGCTAATATTGAGAGTGCAAGTAAGTGCTGTGTTTATGAAATCTCAGAGGACTTAGGTAAATATTTTTTATCACTTTAACAGAGAACCTTACCGTGGCTCTTTTGAGCCTGGTGCCCCATTCAGGTGAGTGATACTATAAGTACCTCTTACACCTATAGGACATACATCAGCTTGTAGTTTCAAGGATAAGGGAGTGACAACTCTGGATTGTAACTGCCAGAATGTGTTTCACATAAGTCTGATTTTTTCCTTGTTGCATCTTGTTTTTATCTTAGGATGTTTATATGATCAGCAATAAGATTAAGTTACTTGTAGGTTTATTTGTTTAATATCTCTTCCCTCTACAAGAATGTGAGTCCAATAAAAGCAAGGATTGTGTTTCTTTTCCTCACCGTATTTGTAGTATCTAACACAGTGTTCAACACATAGTTGGTTCTCCAGTAACATATATTGAGTAGATGAGGGAATGTTAGAAAATTGTTATCCAAATAGGATCCATTGATAGCAACAGGGCACCCAGATAAGAAAAGAAAAAAAAAGAAGGAAGGAAGGAAGGAAGGAAGGAAGGAAGGAAGGAAGGAAGGAAGGAAGGAGGAAGGAAGGAAATAAAGAAAGAAGGGGGGGAAGAAAAATTATATAAATTCAGTTTCTGAAAATTAATATTTTTAATTTTATTTTTATATTTAACAGAGCCCAAGTTTTGTAATTGCTTGTTAGAGGTCCAGCTCATACCAGTATTTAAGGCCTATACTAGCTACTTTATATTTACATAATTTTTCTTCTTTCTTTCTCTTGATAAACTTGTACTTATTGATTTATTCATTCAGTTTATTGAGCACCAACCATGTACCAGTCACTGGTCTAGTGCTAGGAACATCGTAGAGAACCAAAGTTCTTGCTCTCATGAAGTCAGCAAACGAATGAGAAGAGGCAGATAAAATAAGCATGTATATAATTAAGTGGGTGGCTTAAGGTCTTATTAAGAAAGATGATGCCTGTTTTCCCCTTGATGAAGTGTTTATTTTGATGGTTCCATCTTAGCTCAGAATTCTTCAGTAGAATCTGCTAAGCTTAAAGATCCCTCTTCTAACCTCTCCATTCATTTCACATAGACTAGTGAGCCTACCAGTGGGTACTTGTCTAGACCCTGAAGATACAACAGTTAACACATTAAACTCCTTGATCTTATAGAGCCAACCTTCGAGCGGGAAATACAATAAGCAGTAAATTAATATCCATCAAAATGCCAGTTAAGGATCAGTGCTGTGAAAAACAATAAAGCAGGCTAAGAGGAGAGAAGAGTAGGAGAGGTAGAGGGGCCACTCTGTATACAGGAGAGCAGGGAAGGCCTCTGGAGTGAGATGACATCTGAGCTGAGACGTGAATAAAGTGAAGGCAGAGCCAGGTGGATATCTGGGAGATGGTGAGCTGGGCAGAAGGCTCTGTTCCAGCCTTCAGACAGCAGCCCATTCTGTGAGCTATACTCGGAGGCCAGTTAGAGTCTCAACCCTATGACCAGTGAATTCCCCGGACAATGACTTATGTGCTGTGAAGCATCACTCTGCTACATGTAACACCTTATGAGCAGGGATTCTTGGGCTGTGGGAAAGAATAATGTGTCTGGAAGTCAGGAAGCTTATACTCTAAACTCTTATCAGTAACTAGCTGTGTCCCTGAGCCATATTTCTCTGACCTGTGTCTCAGTTTCCTCACCTGGAAATGTAGGAGGATGAAGTCAAAGACCTCTGAGGTACTTTCCAGTTCACAACTGCTGTGGTCTTCTGACTGTTGATGCATCACTTGTGTATTAGGACAGCTGCCTCTGGATAGTAGGGCTTTGGTGAGGCCTCAGGGGCCAACTTATTTATAACAAATAACTCCTATTGATGAGAACTTACTATGTGTCAGATACTGTGCTAAACACTTTATGTGTGATGTTTCCTTTCCACTTATGGATGGAAAAATGGGGGCTTAGAGAGATTACTTTACTCAAGCTTACAGGTCTAGCTAATAAAGGCTAACTCCAGTGTCCCCTAGCCTGGTCCCTTTTGGATTCAGCTGTTCACTAGATATATTTATGTGTAAATAAGAATCTATGTTGTGAATAAGAACATTGGCAAATCTTATTGCTATTGTGATTGACTCTGAAATTATAGCTGGATTTAAGTTAAGGAGACATCTTCAATCTTACCAAGATTATTCTCAATAAGTATTTTTGTTCTTTTTTAAATGCCTGGCTTAATTATTACATATTCTTTAAGTAAATGTCTATATAACCACACACGAATGTTATTGGTGTAGATTAGAACTGTAAAAAGATGACAAATCTTAACATTCAAAATATGTTTAAAGACAGGAGCTCTAGCTAGATTTAAATGAAAAGTAGAACAAAGTTGTAGTTTTGGAGTGCTTATCGAACAGAAAATATGTTAATTATGACGTATTGAGCCTTAAAATAATCTCCTAGGAGGTTTGGAAAGAAGGGGTTTTTTTCTTTCCTTCTCTCTCTCTCTCTCTCTCTCTCTCTCATCAGTTGTTCTCTTTGAAGTTTTTTTATTAGAGCAATATTCATGAGAAACGCTTTTTAGCTGAAATAACTTGTTAATTGCCTAAAAAACCAAATATATCTATTCCCAAGGGTGATAAAATGTGTAAATTTAAAATTAAGGGAAAAAAAGTCTTGAACCATATCTTGATAATTGCATTTTTGTGACATTTTCTCTTTCTTCAAGATATGAAAAGATGGAAGCATATCGATAGGTTTTTCCAATATGATTGTAAGATCAAGTGAAGACTTCTTTGAGCAAATCTCAGTCACTTGGTTTTACAATGTGGAATAAGTAGTTATTGTCTATTGAGAGCTGGAAATAATGGAGCAATGAGTATAAATATCTTTTAAGGACATAAAGACAAAATATAATCAGGACTATTCCACAAAATTCATAATACATATTCTTTAAAATGATAAACTATAGTTTTTTTTAAATATATTTTATTGATTTTTTACAGAGCAGAAGGGAGAGGGATAGAAAGTCAGAAACATCGATGAGAGAGAGACATCGATCAGCTGCCTCTTGCACGCCCCCCACTGGGGATGTGCCTGCAGCCAAGGTACATGCCCTTGCCGGAATCGAACCTGGGACCCTTCAATCCGCAGTCCGACGCTCTATCCACTGAGCCAAACCGGTCTCGGCATAAACTATAGTTTTTATCGTTGGTTTTAAGTTTTGTTTCCATGTCATTGTTGTTATTGCATCTTAAAGGGCAGTGGATTTCAAACTATTCTGAGAAAGACACAATTCCTGTTTAGTTGTCACTAGGAATGATGGGTAAAAGGAAACAGGACTTAGATTAATGAAGACAGAAATCTTGGGGAAGGAACCAGATCTGCAGACTTGTAGATCATGTGACCCTCAAATCCAGCAAATATGCCTGGTTTGTTTGCCCAGACTTGACATAATCAAAGCTAGGGGGATCTCTGCTAGAGACATGGCATGCTGTGTCTTTAAAAATAAAAGATAGACATAAGTTTTTGAAATAAAATAAAGGAAAATGTAGCCATTGCATTAAGTAAACCAAACATTTAATAGTACGAATAAACATGATGCAATTAATGGAATCAATTATGTCACATTCAAAATCTTCTTCACTTCCCATTTTCTGATATAATAAAAGGATAATATGCAAATCAACCAAACGGGGGAAGACTGGAATACCAGGGCCCCTCCCACTAGCCAGCCCTCTTCCCCACTGTCCTCCCACTCTGATCTTGAGCAAGGCCTGGACTGCAAATGAGCTGGCTAGACCCCAAAAGTGCATAAATTTATGCATCGGGCCCCTAGTACTTAAAATAAAATATAAAAGCCTACAATGGCCTATGAAGACATGGCCCCTGACTCCATCTCCAAACTTCATTTCCTACCACAATTCTCCAACACAATATACCTTCTTTTTAAGCTTTTTATCTTTCATTATTTTCTTTAGTAAATGATATAGTCCTTGGTTGATTTTCTGTCCACCCCACCAAACTATTAGCTTCTTAATGCTGAGGTTTTTTTCATTGCTAAATTCCAATTCTAGGCCTATGGTAGGTGTTCAAAAATATTTTTGAATGAATAAATAGACAATTAAACCAACAAAACACCAGACTGTGTACTTGTTGACTTGAAATTCAATTTCTTAGTAGGTGACTTTGGGGAGGCTGCTCAACCTCTCTGTCCCCCAGTTTCCTTATCTCAAAACTAAGGAGTTTAAATGAAGTTCTTAAAGTCTTTGTAGTAATAAAACATTATTTTTCAAAAAATGATAAACCTTTGTTTTCTAGATTTGTATATGCCTACAATTAATTATTGACATTGTGGTTATTGTGGTTAAACGTCCTGGTGCAGGAAGACCTACAGGGATACATTTTCAGGTTTTACCTTGAAACAGTTGATAAGTGTGTGTAAATCCATCAGTCCATTGTTGAAATGTATTTCATTTTTGGCCAATGGATATCCAGAAGATGAAAGCCCAACTTTGTAATTTTTACCATCTATATTTTATGATTCTCATATAGTGACAGGAACTAGTTGGAGTAATGTGGGCTTCAAAGCAAGACTAAAATGCAGTGAAATGATTGAAACTAGATTTTTTAACAGCCCCTATTAAAGTTGGGAAAATCCACACCCCTTTAAGTGTTTTATGATTTTCAGTTTGACTGGTGTCCTTTGTTTCTTATTATTAACTCAACTTAGAGGTGTTGCTTTAAAGAATATGAAAAGTAGATTGGCATATGAAACCCAGTGATTAAAAAACTTGCTAATATTGATGGCTAGATAAAATATAGCCGAA
Source organism: Antrozous pallidus (assembly GCA_027563665.1). NCBI lineage: Eukaryota > Metazoa > Chordata > Mammalia > Chiroptera > Vespertilionidae > Antrozous > Antrozous pallidus. Next base: position 46,565,583 of record CM050524.1, on the reverse strand, counting down.
GACTCTATTTCCCTTTAAGCCTGTAACTCTATGGATTATATCCTTAAGTTGGATCCAGAAGCTGGAGCATTTTGAGCTAATCAAATGTTGTCTCTCTTTTATGCCTTGTTCACTGTTGCATTTATATATTTTTCTTAAGTTATATTTCAAGTGAACCAATCCTCTGCTTATGATTTTTCCAATAGAATAAAAATGAAATATACAAATACAAAAATGTATTTTATAAAGTAGTATTTAGAAAGAATCTATGTGAACCTTGGCCTCTAACACTTCTGAAATCTACAATGTTCCAATAAAATTAAACACACTATTTATAAGTTTACAATATAAAATGTATGCATTAACTTTAGTTGTGGGCATCTGTAGCAAATGCCACTTTGAAATAAACAAACTAGAGATTGGTTAATATCTTTCTACTCTATTCTTCTGGCTAAGATGTTCAGAAAGACAAGTGTTATTATTTCTTTGTAGACAAATAGGATTACACAAGAAAACCAAGTATATCACCAGCTCTCAAAACATATTTTTGACTTCTTCCTTATGTCAATGTACCCCCATTATACCAGTCAATCTCCTAATGGCTCATTTCGAGTGTTGTATTACTTACGGCCACCACCCAGAGGAGCACAATGGCCCTTACACTCTTTGATTAGGAAATGTGTGTATGGTAGAGACAAGAACACAGAGTTTGAGGTCAGACTGAGCTGAGTTTGTTTTTATTTGATGTTTTAACTCCATATTTCTAAGTAATATGCCGATATTGCTACATCTTGATGTTTCAGTTTAAGCATTCTATGTTCACTTTTCTTATGGAAGTGAACCTGTCAATCACACACATACCCACACCCCTTCACTCTTGCCCACTCATAAACTGGTCTTATTTCCTTATACTGTTCCACTATACTGTTGGCAATATCATAGTCCATGTTCACATGACTATAAATTCTTCCCACAGCCAATACTAACTTTTATTACCCTATACAACTTTTTTTAAATTTTTTATTTGGTTAGTAATTGTGTTATTTGATATTGTGATTATTTGAGTTAAAAAAAACTAATCAAATTTTTATTTACTCCATTAATCATCTAAACCTCCTCTCAAGATATTTAGATGTATCGGGCAGTTTCTCATTCCTATAGAAATATGCCCAGCTGGCATAGCTCAGCGGTTGAGCATTGGCCTCTGAACCAAAAGGTCACAATTCAGTTTTTGGTCAGGGTACATGCCCAGGTTTTGGGCTCAATCCCCAAGGTGGGAATGCAGGAAGCAGCCAGTGAATGATTCTCTCTCATCATTGATGTTTCTATCTCTCTCTCCCTTCCTCTCTGAAATCAATAAAAATATATTTAAAAATAAGAAATGTTTTAAGAAAAGAAATATAGAAATCAAAGAAATTTCTGACCTGCTGTCTGCTACTCCTGCATGGTTATCAGGTAACCAAGCTCAACAAATCTGGAGTAAAGAAGGAGCCTTCTTTCCCAGCATTGGAGGTGAGAGATGCACCTTCCCAGGTTGCCCATACCCAAAGTCTGATTGATGTGGAAGTAAAAAATTTGTATTAATTCATGAGAACGGAGGGCTATTGTAGCTTCAGAGTTCCCTGTGTGGGCCTGTGGGCTCTGGATGCATTGGAGCCTGTATCACAAGTCAGTGTCTCCCTTTGCCCATTTATATTCTTTCTCTCTCCTGTCCATAGGTGTTGATCCCTAGGACACTTTTTAATAAACACCCCGTCTGCTTCCTAGGAAACAAAACCTGTGCAAAAACTAGGATACTTCAGATGAAATAGTTTGCTGTGGAGATTAAAAAACTAGAACCACTTCAATCATTTTTATTTCATTTGATACTATTATGTTTAGGTTTTTTGTTTGTTTTTTTTTACATGAGATGTATCTACTGTATCCTTGGTGGGAGTGGAAGTGGGAGTTGGACATGGTGATTATCCAGTTTGGCATCAATGTTGTCTTCAGGAGAAAATATAAAATGACGTTGTGTGTGTGTTTTTCTTTTTTAACTATGCGTTGGCTGGATGATATAAAGAGAAATTTTTCATATTTTAAACTTTAGGGGAAATTTTGTCCTGTAAAACCACCTGGGCCCAGACTCTTTAAAATTTTTTTTTAATAAAGGAAGAAAATCATTGCTATGCTATTGGTGAAGAACAGATAGCTGTGCCTAGGGTCTAGTTCAGGGCTTCATACACCCTTGAGCTAAATTAAGGTTGTAGACTTATGTAATTCCCTCCATCCCTGCCGTTTTTACTGCTGCAGCCCATACATAATGATTTGGTTTTGCTTCAGAAGGAAAAATGTGGATATTTCAGGATTATGTTTCTCAGATCAACTCCATCAAAACTATAGTTAGTAGAAATTTTTCCCTCACTGTAGCATATAGCCTTGTCTTTTTTCCACTTTAAGAACTACCTTAGTTTCTTTCTCTCTCTTGCATTTTCACGTACATTTTCATTGACCATTGAGAGAATTCATCATGAACTGTTAATATCTCACCAAATTGATACAAAAATTCAAAAATCTTTCTTTAAATGGAAAAAAAATCTCACACTAGCCTGTTCTGTAATCTCTCCTGCTCTCTTCACCCAAAGATCAGCTCTGGCACACACACTCACAAACACATGCACATACACACACAATATAGGAGGTGTTCCCTTGATTGCATTAACTGTGGATAACAGTGCATAACATTAGCACTTCTATGGTGTTTGATAATTGTGATCAGTTTCATCTTGGGGCAACATGATAGTGGGGAATTCTTAGGCAGAATTTCCCTTTTGGATTCCACAGTTGTCTTAAAGAGTGGTGAAATGACAAGGTGCTTCTCCAAGGAAACTCCCTAACAAATCCTGTTTTCTAAAGGAAAGTAGAGGAGAGATAAGGAGAAGGGAGGAGTAGAGAGAACAAATTGAAATTCATAATCTTCTATTCCATTCAGTTGGTCAGCTTCATTGTTTGGCTATGAGATTCCTTTGTATTTCTTTTTTTTTTTTTTACTACAACTGGTATTCATAATATCTTACAAATCTGACAATATGATTGTGTACCAAAATAAATCCTGATTTTTTTAAGAGAATTTCTATTTTTTTATACTTAACTAGAGGCCCGTTGCACAAAGATTCATGCAAGAATAGGCCTTCCTTCCCATGGCTTTGCTCCTGGCCACCCAGGAGCCTGCAAGTCTTGGCTCCTAGCTGGAGTGCTACTCCCATAGCTCTCTCCATCCCCCCGCTACCACATAGCAGGCATCCTGCCCCACCTGGCTGCTCCACGCCTGCATATGCAAATTAACCCACCATCTTTGTTGGGTTGATTTGCATACTCACTCCTGATTGGTGTCACAGATGTATGGTCAATTTGCATGTTTCTCTTTTATTAGTGTAGATAGAGAACTGGATTTGAAATGTAGGACAGTTGATTCTAGTGAGGGTTAGGAGTGGCTGAAGGTTTTTAGTGCAATCTTGAAAATGCTGTGCTAAACTAGAATAATAACTTGGGGGTTTTTTTGTTTTGTTTTGTTTTGTTTAATCCTTGCTTATGAATATTTTTTTATTGATTTGTAGAAAGAGGGGATGGAAGGGAGAGAGACAGAAAGAGAGGAGCATTGATCTGAGAGAGACACATGGATTGGCTGCCTCCTACACAAAACTCAACCAGGGTTGGGATCAAGCCTGCAACTGAAGTGCGTGCCCTTGACTGGAACTGAACCTGGGACCCTTCAATCTGCGGGCTGATGCTCTGTCCACTGACCCAAACTGGCTAGGGCTAGAATAGCAACTATTCGGATAGAATAGGTAGAAAGGGTAATTGCATTCATTTGCTTGACTTAACTGAATCCACATGTTGCTAATGATTTTTCATGTGAGCTGGTTGAAGGAGGGCTTGTTTTTTACTTCAAATAATAATTATTAGTCCTGAATAAATAAGAAAGATGCTAATGATGTCATTCTGTTTTGTTTGTTTGTTTTGTCATAGACTACCTCTAAACAATATGAGTTGAAAATACATTTACCGGTAAGGTTTGGTTTCTGAACGCTTCACGTGCATTACTTCTTTTCTCGCAGGATGGGCTGTCTGTGAGCAGTGCTTCTCAGACTTTAATGCGCACACAGTTCACCTGAGGATCTTGTTCAATGCAGATTCTGACTCTGTTGGTCTATGATGAGGCTTGAGAATCTGCTTTCTTAATAACATCTCAGCTTCCCCTTGTCCATGAATGGCACTTTCACTCATTCAGGATAGCACAAGCCTTCTCATTCTGCTCTGTCAACAAAGAGCTGTGTGTGATCTTGGATATAATTTCAATTATCCCGAGAAACTTGGATTTCCACTTTTTCAATGAAGGTTATTTGCCTACACACATGTATGGACTCTCTCTGAAAAAGAAAAATCTAACGTGAGAATTTCAAGACACCAAAGGGTGAAGCCCAGGTAGTTGTCCTCAGTTTTAAAAAGGTATATTTGAATAGCAGCTTAGAATTCACAAGGGAACATTTAAGAGTATTTTTGCAAATTACTTCAGTTAATTCAACAAATCTTTATTGATTGCCTCTTAGATGAAGGCCTTTTTTACAAGATACTTTCAAGTAAACTAAAGATGAGAATGACCCTGTTCGTACTCTATTGAAATTTGTAAACGGGGAAATTGCCATGAGTAAAATTTATTATCTAATACCTCACAGAACTGTAAACATAGCTCATTATAGCAGCGTTTTTTATCATTTGGATAGTTTGGCCAAAGTACATTTCTTAAAACAAAAATAATTAAAGTTTCACACTTTCCAAAGATTAGGAACTCCCGGGTCAGTGACTTACTTGGAAACCTGGTTGTTTCTCCTTTCTAGAGAAGCAAACCAGGTGGAAGAGGAGGGGTGGAAAACAGAAGAGCCCTATAATTCAGCAATCCTAGGAAAAGTATCACTAATCATTTGTCTCCCATCTGCTTTTATTTATGTTTTATTTTAGTGGATGATGTAAATTCGTGCCATTTGACCAGTTGGCAAGGGGAAATCTTTTTTGCCTACAACGTAGATACCACTTACTCAATATACTCAGAATTCATCACAGAGCCTTGCTTTTTTGCCTTTTCACTAAGCATCAAGGACAGCTAACATGTCAGACCCTTGGTCGGCAAACTACGGCTCGGGAGAGACACGTGGCTCTTTGGCCCCTTGAGTATGGCTCTTCCACAAAATACCATGGCCTGGGTGAGTCTATTTTGAAGAAGTGGCGTTAGAACAAGTTTAAGTTTTAAAAATTTGGCTCTCAAAAGAAATTTCAATCATTGTACTGTTGATATTTGGCTCTGTTGACTAATGAGTTTGCCGACCACTGTGTCAGACCATTTGATGGATTCTTGTCTTTGTGCCACACTGTTTAACCCTTTTTGACATTAACTCCATCTAATGATATACCCTTCTCCCTAACCTCTTTCCATTTTCTGTATGACATACAAACTGGTGATGAACAGTCTTCAGCTGAATACTCCTGCAGCCCTTGCTCCCACTTCCCCTGCTGGCACGAAGCTCCAGGAGTTCACTCCTGATGCCACCTGCTTTCTGACATGGTTATGTTGGGGCTATTTTCCAAAGAGAGCTGGCAACTCTACACTGTTCTCTCTCACCTATTTCAGCTGTTGCCAGATTTTCTTTTACTTTTTATCCCCTTATATAAAAAACAATATACTCTGCCTCCTTGGGTACTTCTAGACGTGGGCCTACCCTCTATGGCTCGTTAACATCATTTCTCAGTTCAGCTTCATCCACTGGTCTCTGTAGTGGTTTGACAACAGTCTCTTTTCTGTCTTAAGTCTGACCCAATAAAAGACATCCTTTCCCAGCTTATCCTTTTCTTCTCTCAAGTGTGAATATAAGATTTATCAGTTATTAAGCTGTTTATTTTTTTAAAAGGTATCTAGCTTTGTGGCACTGTTGATTTCACTATTTGCAAACTGGCTTTGTCATTTTATTGATAGCACTTGAGTGAAGAGCTCCCTGTTAATATATGCAAACTCACAGTTCCCAACAAGCTTTCCAGCCCTGTTAATGAGAGGATTAGCGAGAGCACTGCAATGTATTTAACCTGCGGCACTAGCTCTGTTTCAATAAGACTTCAACAGCCTATTAAATGGAGTGGGGGCTCAATTAACCCACACAAAGGCCACTCTACTGAACGTGGCAGGGAGGACCACATTTAGCATCTGCCTAAGCAGCTTGTTGGAAGCTGGAAATAAAGAGGGTGACATGTTCTTGCCTGGAGCTATGATATAACTGAAATGGTGATTCTAGTTCATCTGGCCTGACTAAATAGGTGACAGCATTGAAACCTACTGCTATCTCGCCATATGACAGTTTTTTTTTTTAAATCAGAATATACTCAATGGTTACTCTACCACCCCCTTGCCTTCTTCCAAGGGAGCAACCCTATTGTTCCTGGGTCAATAGGAATCATACTGTAGATTATGGATTTGAGGGTGGAGGGTGTCAGAGTGTGACAGTTTGTGGTTGAGGAAGAGAGATGATGGTATACACAAAGATGTCCCAGGAAATGTGTTATGTTCAAAGAGCAATTCCTCACATAATTAGAAACTAAAATTGGGTCCTCGTGTTTCATAAGCATGTTTCCCAAATAGCCAGTCAATGGCCAGCCATTTTCCTTCTGGAAATCAATGTATAAGCATAGTATATCATTGAACTGGATTCTTCTAAACCTTCATTTAAATCATGTTACAGTTGTTGGCTTATGTGGCTTGTAAAGTTAACTATCAGGAAATCCAAGGTGTCTTCACTGTTCCAACATTTCAAGTCAAAAGTGAAAGTTGACTAAGTAGATTGCTGTTTGTTCACTCTGCATGACCAGTCCAACTAGAGTGATAAACATAAATCTCATTTCATTTTCCACATTTGAATTCTCCCGGGGAAAAAAACAGGTAATTATTTGGGGGGAAGAAAGGGAGGAGAAAAGATATTTTGGTTGGTATTTTCTCTCCAATCTTCAAATGGAAGTTTCTTTTTTAAGCTATAGCTTCTCTCGAAACTCAGTCATACTCAAATATTATTATAGATTAACATACAACTTTGTCTACAAATTTTGACATTTTTCTTCATGGTACTCCCAAGGATAAAAGTGAAAAACATGTGTCATGTCTAACTATTGATGCATTCCTCTTACCTTGCTTTACTTTATGTTTCCATTGCTTCTGACTTTCTGATATACTGTATTATACACTTATTATTTTCATTGTTTATTGCCTCTATCCCCTTACTAGAATATAGGCTTCACAATTGCCATGATTTTGTTTTGTTTATAGATGTAGCTCAGACATGTAGTATATTGTATACATTCAATGAGTATTTGTGGAATAAGTGAATCTAAAGAAGAAACCTAGGTAATGTTCTGGTTATGGAACTATAACCAGATGGTTCAGTAGATAATATTTTGCTATAAGAAAATAGTCACTTCCATCCTCACAAAATAAAGAAAAATGTCTAACTTCTAGGACTAGATGGACAGGTTCAGTGAATTCACTAGCCTAGTTGCACAAGGATGATGCACTATCCCAACTCACTCAATTGCTGAGGGACTGGGTGGAGCATGATTTCCAAAACTAGAGTATGTGGTCCTGTGAGTGGGCTGCATGCTCACTAAACCCCTTTAATTACTTGTTCTGAGGTAGGCTAAAGGCATAGATTTAATCAGGGAGAATTAGAGACACAAATTACTGTAGTGCATCCAGATGCATATATTGCGACTGATGGAAATCCTGTTATGCACCATATTCATTGCAATTTTGCACAGAGCATAGAGCTATGGAATGCTAAAAAGACTACATATTGAAGATTTCATATAGTGCTACAATTATATAATTTACTATAATGTAAACCATTTATTATGTAAATTTATTCACTTATATTTCAAGACTTAAGGTTATTATGAAACACTCTTAGATCATACATTCTTGATCCTGAACTCTTTGTATTAACATCACAGACAACTGTAACTTTAAGTTATGTATCTGAGTAGTCGCAGAGCTGGGACAAACTCTGAAAGTCTTTTCCTTTAGATATCTCTGTCAGTAAATCGGTACCTGTGGTGATTCCTTGGGGAGGCTATTGTTTTGGACAGTTCCAAATCCCACTTTGGGCCTCCAGCTGAGTAGTGAATAAGAGTATTTTGTGGGCATATCCTATAGATTTAAGATCCATCTTCTGTTTAAAAGGAGGAAAGAAGCCTTGTTCAATGTAGTGCCAAGATAACTTATGGTCAGTCCTTTTCTTCATTTAATCTGCCATATGAGTTCTTGTGGAATTTGACTTAGGATATACATTTATCAAGTAGCCACCTAATGCTAACCCACCTTCATCAGCAGCCACTCTAAAGTTTGTCAATAAAAGATTTTTGTCATGTATATAACCAGAGCCTCCCATGCTATAATATAAATCCATTGTTACTAATTTATTTTGTGAAAATGGATCTCATGTAAAGTTGCTCATCTCAATCAAAAAATCAAAATATAAACAGAAATGCCATCAGATGACCCTTATTTTTTTTCTTTTCTTTTATCCGAACTGCAAGTTGTTTTATTTTTGCCGGATTCTCTAAAACTTTATAATGGTAGAAAAACTACTTTTTAAGAAGTAATGGGGAGGCAAACTAAGATGGTGACATAAGTAAACACCTAAACTTGCTGCCACAACCACAACCACTTCAAAACTACAACTAAAAGACAAAAACGGTATCATCCAGAACCATGGGAAGGTTGGCTGAGTGGAAATTATACAACTAGAAGGAAAGAGAAAAGCATAGGGAGACTTGGAGGAGGGGTGAAGGTGCAGAAGTGAAGTGCAGAGGTACGGAGGCGTGTGCATGTGTAGAAAGGGCTGGCAACTGAATACACTGTTGTCTTTTTCAATCTGGAGGGAGATACAAGCACCCGATTGCTCTGAATGAACTCCAATTCCAGGCAAGACCCTGGGTACCCAGACTCATATGGGGAAAAACTGGACTGTCTGGCCTCATGTGTAACTCAAGGGCAGCTTTCTCTCAGAGGTGCTTGCATCAATCATTGCTCTTGCACAGGGCCATGGGAAACAGAGACATGGGACCTCTTCCAGGCAGGGCTGATGGTCAGCCATTGCTGTTTGCTCCACGTTGGTGATTCCAAGAGACCCTGCTCCACCCAATTTACAACCCCACCCAAGCTCTATGAAGAGGCTTTTACATATTAATGGCCTGCCCTTTACAATCTGAAATCTAATTTACTGCACCTGGGTCAAAGAATTCCAGAGCCTCCAAAAGAACACTACAACAGCTTGCATTGCTTTACAGCTGGGCCTCATCTGGGCACCTCCAACCCCAAACATAGAGAAAGAATTTGCAGATCTCTCTGTAGCTCCTGCTGAGTGACCTCTCTTCTTGGAGAACCAAGAGCCAGTGTACCTAGTGGTCAGAGAGAGACTATCCAGACTACAACTCTTCAGATCCATAAGAGACACTCAGGGGGCAGACTCAGTGAATTCCAAAGCTCCACTGAAGCAAATCTTGCCCCATATGAGTGTCTCCAACACAGAAGTTCTCCCTTCATAGACACAACTGATCCTCACAGCCATTTGGCTTGGAGGTCAATTCCTCCCAGTGATACCAACAACAATCAGGCTTAACTACAACAAGACTGTGCTTATAGCCCACAAAGGGGTGCACTAAGAGTGTCCACCTCAGGTAACTGGGGAGGCTGAGCCACTGTCCCCTAGAGAACACCTAGCACACAAAACCATACTATCAACACAGGGAAGCAGCCAAAATGTGGAGACAAAGAAACAGGTCACAAATGACAGAAATGGAGAAAAGCAAACTACTGGATATAGAGTTCAAAACTATGGTTATAAGGTTACTCAAGAATTTTCTAGAAACTGCCAATAAATTTAGTAAGACTCACAGGATATAAAAAAAGATCAACTAGAAATCAAGCATACACTGACTGAAATAAAGAATAATATACAGAGATCCAACAGTAGACTAGAGGATCCCAGTAATCAAGTCAAAGATTTGAAATACAAAAAACACCTAACAGTAAATGCAAAAAGCAAAAAGAATGATTCAAAAATATGAAGATAGTGTAAGGAACCTCTGGGACAACTTCAAGTGTACCAACATCCGAAGTATGGGGATGCCAGAAGAAGAGAGAAAGCAAGGTATTGAAAGCCTATTTAAAGAAATAATGACAAAAAACTTCTCCAATCTGGTGAAAGAAGTACACTTATAAGTCCAGGAAGTACAGAGAACCCTGAACACAAGGAATCCAAAAAGTACCACATCAAGACATATCATAATTAAAATGCCAAGAACAAAAGATAAAAAGAGGATATTAAAAGCAGCAAGAGAAAAGCAGTTAGTTACCTACAAGGGAGTATCCATATGACTGTCAGCTGATTTCTCAACAGGCCAAAAGGGAGTGGCAAGAAATATACAAAGTGATGAGTAGCAAGAACCTACAACCAAGGTTACTCTACCCATCAAAGCTATCATTTAAAATTGAAGGTCAGATAAAGAACTTCATAGATAAGAAAAAGCTAAAGAAATTCATCAATGCCAAACCAGTATTATATGAAATGCTGAAGGGTATTCTTTAAGAAGAGGAAGATGAAGAAAAGGCTAAAGATAAAACTAATGAACAACAAAGTGACAACAAATACATATATATCAACAAGTGAATCTAAAAATCAAGTGGATGAAAAATCTGATGAACAGAATGGACTGATGAATATAATAGAATCAGGGACATAGAAAGGGAGTGGAGTGACAATTTTCTGGGGGAAGAGGGTTTAAGGGGTGCAGGAAGAGATTGGACTAAAATCTTGCACCTATGGGCAAGGACAGTGGGGGGGGTAAGGGCATGAGTGGGGTGGGAATGAGATGGAGGGGAGCTATGGGGAGAAAAAAGAGGAACAACTGTAATAGTCTGAACAATAAAGATTTATTTTAGGAGAAGGAGCAGGAGCAGGAGCGGGAGAAGGAGAAGGAGAAGGAGAAGGAGAAGGAGAAGGAGAAGGAGAAGGAGAAGGAGAAGGAGAAGGAGAAGGAGAAGGAGAAATGGGGCTATGTAGAGTAGAGTGAACAAATTTAAAATGTCCTCCAGAAACAACATGTAAGCAAAAAAGAATCCCCTACAATAAAAGCTGCCTAGATCTTGGCAGAGAGTTTAAAAATCATCCTTATGGGGTTTGGTTATTGGTTTTGTGGATCCTAGTTTCAGCCTGATTAAGGGATATAAGAATGTGGAGATTTGTTGCTCAATGTGGATTGATTGAAATGAGAGGTGTGTTTGATTTTGGTAAACCAAGAATGGAAAATCTTGAGACTTATTTCCTGTAATAGCCCTCATTGTTAGTGATGAGTCAGATGCATGCAAGATGCTGCGGATACAAAGATGAATAAAATTCAGTAATTATATCAGGAGTTTGAAAGTGTAGATAACAGGTAACCAAACAATTTCAATAAAGCACAATAAATGCTAAGATAGAGAAATAAGATCAACTGTTATGTGTCTGTGGACCACTTCAGAATGAAACTGAAAATACTTTTCAAATGGATTCTAGGATTTGGGGCTCACGCTGTGTACTTTGTTTTCTTTTGTCATATTTGTATTTTATGGTGATAAGGACCCATCAGATAAAAACTAGATTCACATTATGGTTGGCTCCCTTGTTAACTTGGTGAAGTCTCACTTATCTGTGAAATAGAGGTAAAAATACACACCTCATGGCTTATTGTGAGGAGGAAACAAGACTAAAGTAGTGCTTAGCCCAGTGTCTGGCACATAGAAAGCCCTCAATAAATAACAGCTATTGTTGATGTTGCTCTTATTATTGTTGCTGTCTTTATATCATGAGAAACCCCAGTAAATAATATTCTCTTACTATTGTGTTAGATTGTGGCAAACTTGTGACTCACTGTGGTCAACCTTCTTGCTATTGTTAATTCCTCTGTTTTTCTTTTCTCATGTCCCAAGTTCCTTTCCATTTCACCTCTAGTTCATGGGCATTTCCCCGTCACAAACTGTCTTCCTTCACAAAACCCTCTTTTTTGTGGGAAAAGAGTATGATTTGTGGGAAAGCAAGGGATTTGGGAGTCTTCAGGGGGAAGGACATGAGAATAAAGTAGATGAAGGCTTTCACTTGATTCACACACTTAAGAACTTCACTGCTAAAGTTTATGGGAATCTAGAAATATATGAGGAATCAATCAAGTTGTTTTGGGGACCAGGTGAGAAAACTTTCCTGCACTTAAATCAGGATGCTTGAAAAAAGGTATTAGATATCACTATTCTAGGGGCAGAAAGCCCCAGTATAGGGAGGAGAGTGAAGGACAAAGATTAAAAAAACAAAAAACAAAAAGAAAACAATTAAAACTTTGACAACCAGAGACCATTCTAGAGTCAGCTAGTGTATAAATACAAAAGATGATGAGTTTGGAACCAAAACTATTATTAGAGCAGGTTTTCATTCTGCCTATATTACTAACTAGTGTGTAAATAAAGTGACAAAAATTCTGAGGCATAAGAATTGTGGAAAGCTAGAGAGATTAAAGATATATACCCAACTCTGGTTTTTGAACATAAGGTTTTGATCATCTATTGCTTACATGTGGTCAAAATATATCTTTGTTCTTTAATACATAATGCATTTTTCTGTGATTCTTTTTAAAGAAAAATCTCTTTATTAAAGTATAATATATCTATTAGAAAGTGCACATATCATAAATTTTCATCATGGGGAACTTTCACAAACTGAACACACCCATGCAACCAATTCAGATCAACAAACAGAACAGTACAAGAACTTCACACAAACTCCCTTGTACTCCCATTTAGTTATTAGCACAACCTCCTGGCCTCCTCAGGGTAATGGGGACTGTCCTGGTATTAGACCTACCCAGCTTAAAATAGAACTCTGCTTTTGTAGTTTATTTACATAGAATCATACCTAAGTATATACTCTTTTTGTGCCTGATTTTTTTTTTTTGCTCAACCTTTTCTTTGTGAGATTCATCTACCTAAGATTTATAATATTGAAAATACTATATAACTTTTAGAGCAAATTATAGATGGAATCACTATCTAGGATATGTTATACATATAAAAAATTAGTAAATCTTTTATAAATTTATTCATTCATTTATTCAGTTGGCATTTATGTCATGAGGAATGTAAAGAAAAGAGATATATAATCCCTGATCTCAAAATCTTTGTATCTCTAGTAAAGGTCAAAGTGTTCTGGGTCCCAGTAGAGGCACAACTCTAAAACATTGTGGGACAAAGCAGAAGCTCCTTTTGTCAATTTCAGTAGGGAAAATGTCAGTGGAGTACCAAGATTGGGGTGTTGACAGTGGTTCATTCCAAATACAGGCAGCACAGGAATGCACTGTCTGTAGAAAATTTAAAAATTATACATCTTAAACTGAAAACATTTTTTATCACCATCTACTACAATTGTAAACTTTTCATGACATGCTATCTATCTCTCATCCCCACAAATTTTTTGTGTGGCTCTAGGTTCTATAGTATGTACATAATCTCCAAATTAGAAAAAAAAAAAAGTAAATGACCCTTCACTGAACAGGCAACCTACATAAAAGTTAATTTAGAAAGTGCCGGGTTTTATGGTTGGCCTCAGATACCTGTGGACTCAGTCAGTTACGTGAGTTTGTTTCAAGAGTGAGTTCCCAATGGCCCTGAATCATGAAGTTTCGGGCACAGTTTGAGTTTTCATCCCCTATAGTAGATATGATATAAACAACAGTCAAGATGAAGTTACTTCATTTTTGTCTTTCTATCACTTGGAGTTTTTTGAGTTTTTTAACAGGTTGTGGAACACAGATGCAATCTTTTGTTTGGTAAATCCAAATGTTAGTTCATAAGTGAAATATTTTAAATACTTTGAGTATCCTTAACATTGATATTCCTTTGCGTTTGTTAATTAAGAAGTGACTGGTCAAGACATTACAATGTTAAATTAGTGGTGTGCTTTCATGGTTACCTAAATTGAACTTTTTTGCATTAACAGAAGGTATGAATTCATTCCTTCCTCCTTTTTTTTTGAACTTGGATATTTTATTTTCTATTATTTTTACTAACATGATTATTTATACAAAGTTCATGAAAAAATAAAAGTTTTCATTGTTTCTATTTATTTTCTTGCCGTTACCTACTTAATTTCATGATTCTTGCTGAAAATAATTTTGTTGTGAGAGGAAAATGTGTTTAAAATGATCCCCTCGAGGCAACAGATAAACCAGGTACACTGCTGAGAGGAGAAAAAAACACAAGGTATTTCAGGTAAACAAGATGACATTGCTAGCGTATTTTTAAAAGAGTGTTATTCCCCTAATTTGGGGGAGGACTGATTCACATCTTTCTCCCAAAGAAAAGTGAAATTGGGGCTTGCCTGAAACTGGCAATGCTTAGTGAGCATTGGATTTTGGAATGAAGATAAAAGCGTGGTGCTAACAGGGCATTTTGATAGGTCCTGTGCAGCCTGTTCAGTTTGGGACGAAGCTGACCATCTGCTTAGAGCTTTTTAAATGTGGTTAAGTAGTCTGAGATGGGCTTTGTTGCTTTGGGTCTTTGTGTTGGGGTGCATTATTATTCCAAATTGTTGGAAGCCAGTCTTGCAGGAGGTAAGGCTTTGAATTCCTGATGGTGTATGAATGTGTATCCCCAAGGTTTCTCTCTGGGATGAATTGATTCGCTTGCCAGAAATGTGGCTGAATTCCTACATCAGGTTAAAGGCACAAGGTTGCTTGGTTTTGCAGCCTGCCCCAAGCACCTCATCTGCATACTGATAAAGCCTTCTTCTCTTCTAGCCCTTTGGCATTGGCCATTTGCTAAAGCAAGCTGGTGAACAAAGCACAAATCAATCTAGCTTTTACCTGAATAGAAGTAGGGCTAAAAGGAAAGGTCCTTCATCCAACTTAAGGTCTACTTATTTTTTTAAGGCAACTGTCTTTAGCCGTATTTCATGGACATCTGCCATCTCAGAGATTGAAAAAACTTCAGTTTTTCTTTATCTTCCTTTCTACCTTAATCACGAATCTCTTCTGCAGATTTTATAAGAAAGTATATTAGGTTGTTAGGATTACTGTAACAAAATACCACAGATGAGGTGATTTAGTAACAAAAATTTACTTTCTCACAATTCTGGAGAATAGAATTCCAAGTTCAAGGTGTTGTTTTTTCCTAAAGATCTCTCTCCTTGGCTTGCAGATGTCCAGTATTCTCTGTATTTTCATGTGGTCTTACTCTTTGTGTCCTACTCACCTCTTCTGGTGGAGACACCAGTTATATTGGATCAGGTCCCACCCATATGACCTCACTTTATCTTAATTACCTCATTGCAATCTCCAAATACAGTCACATTCTGAGCTTGTGATTTCAACATATGAATTTTGAAGGGATACAATTTTAAGGGGACATAACAGGTAGAATCTTCTAAGTGCTACTTGAATCTGAGGAGAACATTTTGGTCCTGAATGATGTCTTAGCTCTTTTTCCTTGCCTTGGAAAATTTTTTGATCAAAACAAAGTATTGCCTCAAGAAAGGTTAGATTGACACATGTCCTAGGCAGTCATCTTTCAATGGCAGAGATGGATATTTTCTCTGTCTTGTACTTGTGTATGAATCCTCTAATCCAGGGTTTTGAAAAATACTTGACTAAATTAAAAAGAATCAAATATTGGAGAAGGTTAATATGCTGGTCAGGAGATGCATTATTATGATTATGATTATTTTAAAATAATGTCTAAGTTATCTTAAAGCAAATGAGTAAAGTATGGTAAGCATCTAGCAAAATGGTCAAGAATTCCAGGAAGATAGGATTTAGTTGACACTTTCTGTTTAAATGAATCCAGGCCCACTATTTTAATTATTGTCTTGATGGGTAAAAGTTATATAATCCTAAGGACAGACACTAATAAGATTTTGAAATACACTAGTACTATTTTGTTATAATTTTAGAATGTTTTGGGTATAACTGGAACACTAGGGAATTTGGTTCAATCAAGGCTCGGATATTGCAAAGAAACAACATCAGCTAGCATTTGAAGTTACACCAAAAGACAGATATTTTTGCCCCCAAACTTCCTAGATTAGAAAAGAGAGAAAGAAAATCCATACCTCTTGAAGAGAAAGTAGTAACAAATAACCTGATTTTAAAATATATTAGAGGCATTGTTACTGTATGGTTAGAAAAAAGAAATGATCAATGTGACACAGATGGTATTTTCTTATATTTGTTTAAATGTAGTTGACTTTAATCTGTTTTCTCTATTCTTACTGCCTTTGAACATGCTTTGTTATCAAGGCTAGAGTGGAGCTGGAAAGATGAAGAAAGTTACAATGCGTTGGAGAGGTAAAGTCTAGTAGGTAGCAAGGTGGAATGTCATGATAACAGTAATCAAATTTAAAATTTTACTGTTATCATGGCCTTGAATTTATTAATTGAACCAAGTCCACAGAAGTTCCAGGGGCTATGTCACGTTGTGAGGATGTTGCTATAAACAGCCAGAAAGTCCTTGTCTTTAGGAAGCTGGAATTTTTAATGAATATACTTTACTGAATAACATGTAATGACAAATAATGATTTTTTCAACAGCAAAGTTTGAGTACAACTTATAAAAACTGAAAATATAAACTAAGACATAACAGAGACTTTCAGTTTTTCTTTAGGCTTTTTAAAGACTCTTTATGGCCCTAGCCAGTTTGGCTCACTGGATAGTGCGTCGGCCTGCAGACTGAAGGGTCCAGGTTTGATTCTGGCCAAGGGCACATGCCCTGGTTGTGGGCTCGATCCCTAGTAGGCAGCCAATCAATGTTTCTCTCTCATCATTGATGTTTCTATCTCCCTCTTCCTCTCAGAAATCAATAAAGAAATATATATGTATA
This sequence comes from Antrozous pallidus, assembly GCA_027563665.1. Taxonomy (NCBI): domain Eukaryota; kingdom Metazoa; phylum Chordata; class Mammalia; order Chiroptera; family Vespertilionidae; genus Antrozous; species Antrozous pallidus. Next base: position 46,548,634 of record CM050524.1, on the reverse strand, counting down.
TATGTGTATATATATATGTATATGTATATATGTGTGTATATATATGTATGTATATGTATATATGTATGTATGTATTTTAAAGGGTTCTTTGTGCTCCAACATACTAGACCTGGGAGAGTCTCTGACACAGAAAGATGAAAGCAATTACCCCACAATATTGTTAAATAAATTCATCCATTTTGGTAAAATTAACATTTTAAATCACTCATAAATCTTCCTATGATTAACTATCACAAACACCCAAGAAACTTCACTCAGAACCCAAGTTATATCTGAGAAAATGTGTCCCAATGGTTATAGCCTTGATCTTGTTCCTTAAAAAAATAATATACTTTCCACTCTTGATCTTTGCTAGGGTATAATTGTGCTTGGTTTAAATCAAGTGTTAATGGCCTTACATTTTGAAGACTCATTCAGCCATTGATATAACCAACATAAATTCATCCATCCTACATTTATTCACCTATGCATTCAATACCTCACCCATATACTGCTTGGCCTACCATATACTCTCAGCAAATATTTATTGAATGAATAAATAAATCCACTAAATCTTGATTGTTTGCTATGTACTACTTATAATCTATAGACACAGTAGCCCAATTATGCATGGAGATCATTTGAAGTCATTAACTTTCTACAGTTTTACTCATTGCTTTTAAGGAAGAATTTTTATTGATTGTTATATTGGTAATAGGGGAGATCTGAGTATAATTTTTGTACTAAATAGCTTTCTTAACACAAAATTTTTTTAATAATGTACAACTTTTATATATACACTAGAGGGCTGTTGCATGAAGAGATTCGTGCAAAAGGCCTTCCTTCGCTAGGCTTCCAGCACCGGTTTTCCTCCAGCACCCAGGATCCAAGCCTTTGCTCCGGCCAGAGTCTGCCTTCTTTGACTTCTCTGCATACTCTGGAATCTGGAATCTGATCTTCCTGTGGCACTCTGCTCCTGTAGATCCTTTCGCCCCCTTCCCTGCCTCTCATAGCAGGCGTCCTTCCCGTCCAGCCACTCTGTGCCTAGAACAGCTGAGCAGCCACCATCTTTGACCTTCTAATTTGCATACTCACTTTGATTGGCTGTGGGCGTAGCAGAGGTTCGTCAATTTACATGTTTGTATATTGTTAGGTAAGATAGGAAGAGCTGTTAAGAAAGTCAAGCATCAGGTTAACTCTGGAGAGAACACAGTGAAGAGAATTTACTCTGGGGACTTGCTGAAATTCTCCGTAATGTCCCTTTGGGGATTTAAAACCACAATGTCAACCAGTCCCCAAGGGAAGTAGAACAGCCTTTTTTGGAAAGAGGTGTGGAGGAGGGAGAGTCACAATGGTGACTTATGCTAAGAATCTAGCGGAACTAATTTATAGTTGTTTTTGTCTACGTGTGCCTGACATCTGTCCCTTGATCATACAGAGGAAGCTTAGCTGACACCATATATATAATTGCAACTAATAGTATTTGGTGTTTTATGGTTCACCAGTCATTTTCTCACAGTGCTTTTTAAGCTGTGCCTCCAAACTACCTGCAGTAGCAGAATGGAGTGAGCATAATCCCTAGGGTCTAAGGAATAGCATAAGCATTCTGAAGCAAACTAGAGATTTGTTATGAAGTCACCTGAGTTTTTTATTCGAATTTGTGCATATTTTACTTTCTACTCTAATATAACTCTGTGTTTGCATTAATGTGGAGAATAATACTTTAAATTCATTATCATAGAGTAAAATGTATCAAGACAATAATCTATGTATACCATTACCTCCCTCTCCCCTCAAGTGTACATACACATTAATTCCACATAATATCCCTGTGAAGATGAGTATTACTATGTCATCCTCCTTTTCAGAGGAGGAAATCAAGAATCAGAAAGGTTAACCAAAATTGATAATTGCTCTGTTTATTTCACCGAAGTGCCAGGCATTGTCTTAGACAGTTTTGTGCACATTTAATTCTCACAGTCACCTGATTACTACCATTTTATTAACGAGGAAACCAACAATTATAAAAATTAAATAATTTGCCTTTGGTCACAGGATAAAGAGGAATGAGACTGGATATGAACCCAGTTTAACTCCAAAGAAGCTATTTTCTGTTATACCTTCACATTTTCAAATACATTTTGCATTCTGAGCAATCTGACTAATGTTAAGGTAGAAAATCCTTTTTAAGGAGGGGACCCTGTTATTCATTAATTCTTAGACAGAGCTCAGAAGGGAAAATTTGAAAAGTCAAGTGATTTACCTTTCTTGAACTTTGAAGAACCAAATAAAACAAGATAATAAAACAAGGGTTTTCCCATCAGTCAGTCTGTAGTGGTCTATATATATATATTCTATATCCTTAGCCAGGTGTACTGGAGAAATACAAATGCAACCAAGGTTTTGAAGAACTTAGGATGTTGTCATACACTATCAAGAAGTCAGTGGTTAAGTGATGGTAAGTCGGGTATATCGCATTACTCCAGAGATTTGCGGTTCATGGAGGAGTTACAGCATTGAAGAACAGTAGGACAGGATTTATTTGCAAGAGGATGGCAAATCCTACATTCCATTTTTACCCAAAGCATTATTGCTTTTCTTCAATGCCCTGGCAGCAGGTCAGTCCGCCAAAACATCAGGTCATTGCTTCTAGACCAAGCATTTGTCAAACTCGCGGCCCCATAGGCTGCATGTGGCCTACAATGAATATTTTTGTGGCCCAGCCAACATAATGGTATGAAGAAGCATTTTAATAAAAATGTTGGAACTTAATTTTTACAATATCCTGTTATACATAATTAGAGGCTCAGTACATGAAAATTTATGCAGTGGGGGATGGGGCAGTCCCTCAGCCTGGCCTGTCCCCTCTCACAGTCTGGGAGCCCTCAGGGGCCAGAGGCAACCAGTGATCAGGGGGAAGGCAACGCCACCACCACACCTCTACTGCTGCCACTGCCGGTAGCACAAGCCTTGGCCAGCCCTAGTTACTTGAGCTTTGGGAGGCCCTGGGTGGCTGGGCAGCCACCATCGGAGGTTTGCCTGCACCTTGGGCTGGCCCTGGGCAATTGGGGGGCTGAGGGAACTGGGGGACTCCGGAGGCAGGCACATAGGGCCTGCCACCCTGGCGGGGCTGAGGGGACTAGGTGCTGCTATCTGTGGTTCATGGAGGAACTGCAGCATTGCAGAACAGTAGGGCAGTTCTTTGAGGGTGTGGCAGCCAATTAGCATATTACCTCTTTATTAGATAGGATTATTAATAACAAACTATAATGCTTACTAATGACTGATTACTATAATTGTGTTGCATTCATTTCCCTTACACACCTTACATGCAAGCACACCATTTCTCTCCACTAATACTAGCAGTGAATATTTTAGCAGCTGATTGCCACATCATTAGTCTTGGACTGACTTGTTGGATGTGCACAACAGGAAATACTTTGCTTTCGGAGAACAAGAAAAATAGGTTTATTTGTGTTACGCTAATTAATTTGTGCATTTATTCCGTGTCTGGTAAGTTAATGTTCAAGAAAAAATACTAATTTTTATTAAAATGTCCTATTATTTTATAGTAACAATTACTCATTTATTCAGCTCTTTATATGCAGCATGTCTCTATCAAAGTAAACCTATGTTTCTATGAAAATTGAAGCTTTTGTTTTCTTGTGGCCCACATAAACTTAAACCTTGATTATTTGGCCTGTGTTAGCCTTTGAGTTTGGCATGTTTGTTCTAGACTTTCTGGTTCTCAGAGGTTCCCAAAGGAGATAGAAGTCACTACTAGTAAACTTCCTGGTTTGCTTCCTGCAAACTTATCCAACCCTCCTCCTCCCATCAAACTCTACATTTCTCCCATTACCTCTTTCCCTATATATGTGTGTGCATATACCGATATATTCATTTAGGCAACATTCATCCATTTATGAAACACTTATTTGGCACCTGTGGGTGCTGAATATGATAGTAAACAATATAAAAGTGATTTCTGCCTTCATGGAGAAATGAGATATAAGGTAGAGAAGAAGAACTCAGAGAAAAAGTAAAAGTAAATGCACATATGTTCTGTATTCCACATTTCTCTTTTGCTGTTCACCTTTTCAAAACAACTGAGCCTCCACATAGTGAGAGAACACCAGCGGAGAGGAAGATGAGGTCACAGTTCTGCGTCTGTAACACTTGTGCCTTCCTGAAATAGTCTTTCCAGACTCTAGCCCTAACAACATGTTTTGAAATAGCCTTCTGTTGTGCAGTGGCTCTGTGTGAACCAAGCAGCCCACTTTTGGCAAGCCTTACAGCTGAGGACAGTTGTTGGATTGCTTGTTAGCTCTAGCAATTAAATAACCATCACTTAAAAAAGTAGTAGATGGATCAGTTGGAAGCAGTAAGATGCTACATGTTGGGTATAAAGTTGCCTGGACTTGCTGTGTCTGGTGTTGATAAGGTAGCAGATGGTCTAATAGACTCCAACCTTGAGCAGCTAAATTGGTAGGGTCTTGGTTTAATAATCTTGTGTTCTAATGATTTAGGCGAGTGATGAAAGGCAGTGCAATTACTCACTTGTAATAATGCCCAGTTGGCCTGGATGGAAGGGGCACTCACTCATACATGGTGTGATGCAATTAACTTCTGTTCCCCAGAAACATGGCTGTTTGTAGACAGACTACCTTGATCAGACACATCTCACCTTTATGGTAAAACTTAAAAGCATTTTCCAAGTGGAAAATGATCCTTAATTCTGTAAATCACTGGAGGAGGGAACATTTTCTAACCTTATGTTGGTGTATGTAGTGTTTCTGTGTTTCAGAAGCATGTCTACTAGTATGATCTCATTGGATTCTAAAATATGTTGCTGTCAGGGGGGTGGGGAGGACTTGTGAAATATGAACCATTTACAATTGACAAAGTCTTTCAGAGGGTTTTCTGAGTCACAGAAAATAAATCTGAAGGACAATTAGAGCCCAGGTATTCTGTACCTTAGGCCTGAGAACTTTCCACATTGTATTCTTCAGACTCATTTTACCCAATAGTTTCTTCTAACCCTTTGCAAAATTTCTCATCAGTGTTTTAGATATAACTTAAGTTGTATCTTTTCATGTTTTTCACTTGTTGAGCCTCTGCTAGGGGTAAATTGAGTGGTATGTACACTATCAAAATATTAGTATAGGTAGTGCCATGGTTGGTGTTGCTAAGTAGTTAGAGCATGGCCCTCACACCGAAGGGTCGTGGGTTCAATTCCTGGTCACTCCCTTCCACTCTCTAAAAAACAATGGAAAAATATCCTTGGGTGAGGATTAACTTCATTCTAATAGTCACTATACTAGAGGTCTGTTGCATGAAATTCAGGCACAGGTAGGGTCCCCAGGCCTGGTTGGTGATCAGGGCCTTTTGGCTGCTGGTCAAGGCCTTCCTTCCATGCTGCCCCTGGTGGTCAGCACACATCATAGCAAGCGATCAAACTCCCAAGGGGACAATTTACCTATTAGGCTTTTATATATATTTGTTCAATGATGTTGCTTCTTAAAAGATCAGTTTATAAGATCCACAGATAAAAATAAATTGCATTTTTATATATTAACAACAAACATGTGGGAAGCAAAATTAGAAACACTATCCCGTTTATAACCATTAGAATATTTCAAAGGAGCCGAGACCGGTTTGGCTCAGTGGATAGAGTGTCGGACTACGGACTGAAGAGTCCTGGGTTCGATTCCGGCAAGGGCATGTACCTTGGCTGCAGGCACATCCCTGGTAGGGGCCGTGCAAGAGGCAGCTAATCGATGTCTCTCATCGATGTTTCTGACTTTCTATCCCTCTCCCTTCCGCTCTGTAAAAAATCAATAAAATATATTTTTTAAAAAAGAGAATATTTCAAAGGAAATTAAATACTTAGCGATAAATGGAACAAAAGATGTACATGATATATATGCTGGAAATGATAAACATTCTGCTAAAAGAAAAAATTTTAAAAGCTAAAAAATGGAAAACATACCCTGCTCACGAATTAGAAGGCTCAATATTCTAAAGATGTCAATTCTCCCAAACTAATATACAGACTTAACATAATTTCTATTAAAATTTCAGCAAGAATTTTTTGTAGATATACATAAGCTTATTCTAAAATTTATATGGAAAAGCACATTCCATAGAATAAAAAATAATGAAATAGAAAAATAAAGTGGGAGGATACTGATATTAAGATTTGTATGTAGCTACTGTAATTGACTGTATAATATTGGCAGAGGGATAGACACATAGATAGATCAATGGAATTGAATAAAGAACCCAATAATAGCATAGAAGCCACATAAACATGCCAAATGGAATTTTTTCAAAAGTGCAAGACCAATTTAATGGAGGGAAGGTAGCCTTTCTAGCATTGGTTCTGGAACAGATGGACGTACATAGATGACAAAGAGAAAGACCCTTTATCTAGGTTTTATGCTTGAAAAGAAATAACTCATGGCTCAGCATGGCTCACTGGTTGAACATCGACCTATGAACCAGGAGTTCATGGTTCAATTCCTAGTCAGGGCCCATGCCCAGGTTGTGGGCTCGACCCCCAGTGTGGGGTATGCAGGAGGTAGCTGATCAATGATTCTCTCTCATCATTGATGTATCTGTCTTTCTCTCCCCCTCCCTTCCTCTCTGAAAGCAATACAAAATATATTTTAAAATAACTCAAAATGCATAATGGGTGCAAAAGTAAAACTATACAGCTTTTAGGAATAAAACGTAAGAGCTACTATAATTTACTGTGTAATATTGGCAGAAGGATAGGAGCAGGCAGAGTTCTTTAATTTGACACCAAAAACATGGTCCAAAAAAGGGGGGAATTTATAAATTTGACCTTATCAAATTAAAAGCTTTTGCTCAATAAAAAACTATGTTAAGAGAATGAAAAGACAAACTACAGCTTGGGAGAATATATTTGCAAACCACATATTTGACAAAGACTAGCATCTTGAACATATAAATTACTCTCAAAACTGACCAGTGAAAAAACAAGCAATCCAATTGGAATATGGGAAAAACACATGAAGGGAAATTTCACCAAAGATACACAGATGGCACATAAGCACATGAAAAGATGCTCAACATCATTAGCCATTAGGAAGATGCAAATTAAACCACATCATGAGATATTACTACACCCAGAATAGTTAAAGTAAAAAATAGTGACAATGCCAAGTGCTGGCAGAATGTGAAGAAACTGGATGACTCATACATTGCTGATGGGGAAGTAAAATTGTTCAGTCACTCTGGAACACAGTTCAGTAGTTTCTTTAAAAAACTAAACCTGATGAGCATACACCTCAGTAAGTGCTCAGAAACTTGGGCCTTTATCCAGAGAAATGAAGGCTGTGTTCATATAAAAATGTATACACGAGTATGGATAGCCACCTTATTGATAATAGGTCCAAACTGGAAACAACTCAGGTGTCCTTCAATGGGTGAGAATGGTTAAACAACTGTGATGTATAACTACAGTGGAATACTGTTCAGCAATAAACAGGAATGAATTATCAATTTAGCCAACAACCTGGATGAACATCCAGAAAACTGTGCTAAGAGAGGGGAAGGGGAAAGCAAACAAATCCCCAAAGTTTACATGTTGTTTCCATTTATATAACATTTTGAAATAATAAAATTATAGAAATGGAGAACAGATTAGTGGTTGCCAGGGATTAAGGAGGGAATCGAGGCAGCGGGGAGGTGAGTTTGTCTGTAAAAGGACAATAAAAGGAATGTATCGTAATGGAGCTCTTCTGTATTTTGACAGTGTCAATGGTTGGGATATTGTACAATAGCTTTGCAAATAGGTACCATTGGGGGGAACTGGATAAAGGCTACTTGGGATCTTTCTGTACTATTTCTTACATCTGCATCTGATACTTTCTACTTGACAGTATGCCAGAAGCTGATCATTGTTTTAATAATAAAGAGGTGTGGACAGGAAATCCGGGGGGGGGGGGGTTGTGGAGGGGGCTAGTCAACCTTAATTGATCTAAAGGGTCAGAGTTAATCATTAGATATTGGTAGTTGAAGCAACCTTCACCTGTTAGTTTTAAGTGAATTTGCTGATTGGCTGTTATTGGAGTTTCCTGCCTAGGGGATGTAGGTGTATCCTATAATCTTAATAGAAGGGATGGTAAAGCCAGAGCGGGTAGTAGTCCTCCCAGTAGAGTGGGACTACCTCCTGGCCCCCATTTCTCAAATTAATGCTTTTCTCAGTCTCTTTTCATTTGTGTGCAGCCTTCTCCAGAAACCCAAACTCTAAACTGGAACCCTGAACCACGCGGGACCTGAAAAGGGGTTCCCACAACAGTATTTTGATCAAGTCAGGTAAAATACCCTAGTTAGTCTTTGTATGGTGAGCATAATGCTTGATATTGCTGGTTTATACTTTATTGTTACTCAATATCATTAGCAAATGCTTATTGATTTCTTACTTTATAGCTCTGTTTCCTACAAATAATGTAATTGGCCTGCTAGCCAAAGATTGAGAGTTTGTGTTAGTGAGCTGAAAATAAATTTACACAGCAAACACATTGTTCCCCATAGACACAAACTCACACTAGGAGACAGCTTCCTTTATTTTCAACACTAGAGGCCTAGTGCATGAATTTGTGCACAGGCGGCGTCCCATTGTCCCGCCCCGATAGGGGCCGATTAGGCCAGGCTGACTGGGGGAAGGGGCTTCAAGAAATTGGGAGGGAGGCTGATCAGGGCTCCAATCAGGCTAGTTGGCTGCTGCAGGGCACATCATAACAACCAGTCGTTCCTGTTATTCTGGTCTCTTGGCTTTTATAAATATATAAATAGCTGTGATATATTCCAGAATGAGTTTTTAATGAGAAGAGAGATACATTTTCTTTGATAAAACAAGTATATTGTCTGCCTAGGTGTTCCAGGTACTGTTTGCATTTATGAAGCTCTACAAAGGTGCCATAATCTATGTGAAGTGCTTTATACGTATCATCTCATTCAATCTCCAAAGTTTCTGCTATCTTCACCTGATTTTGCATATATTTTCAAGCTTGCCTCATACCACATTTTTCATAACTTGATATAAGCTATATATGTATGCTGAAGTATGGCAGGTTCAAGTCTTCAGAAAATATAGTATTAAAGAGAAACTCAGCTCATTTCTCAAGCTTCATTTTTTTTTATCCTCCTTTTACATTTATTACCTGGATAAAAGGTGTGTGGTCTGGAGGAAAGAATATATTTTCTCAGTCATAGAATTTAGGTTCTAGTCTAAGTTCTGCTACTCCCTAGAAGTTGGATAATAGCTGAATTAATTAGCCTTTTTGTACCTCAGTTTCCTAATTTCTAACATGATTACATGGATTAAAGATATTTTAAAATTGTGTACATCACCGTTCAATTGTCAATAGTAATTTCAGTAGGAGATTTGAGAGCAGATTTTGAATTTTAAAGCCAAGTTTCTGGTAATCTGGAGACCTGTTGGGTACAAACTCAATGCTATCTCCATCTAGGTCCTGCTTTCCCATTGGACCTGTCAAAGCATATGTCACATGTGTGGGTCTAGGCAGCCATGACAGGTGTAGGTTTCATTTTTTCCACCAAATGTTGACATATACTTAAGCAGATGTTAGGGTTGAGTTTGAGGTTTTTTTGTTTTGTTTTGTTTTGTTTGTTTGTTTCTTTTTAGTCTCTTGGCTTCCAGATCTTGTGACATATTTGTTTCTTTGGAGACACACTGCATTATTTTTTAAATTGGGAAAAATCCTCCCCAGCAACAACTATTTTTTAAGTGTAAGAACATTTTCAACTGTGGCCTCCTTTAACCCATCTGAAAAAAAAATATTCAAAGTAATGGAACATGTAGTTTCAGGTAAAATTAAAAATATATAATCGAGGCTCTCTTGGCAGATCCATAGATGATTTCATTCTATCTGCCCCCTACATAGCAGAAAATAAGTGCCAAGACATTTGTGAGGCTATCATACTTCAGGATGGTGGGTGAGGAACCAAAAACACTGGGAATGACCAGGGTAGGGGATTGTCTTTCTTATTGCTAAGGAAATTATGTAGACTTAGCTTCAAGTGCTTCTTGAACATTTCACATCAGAGCATTTTCGCAGCACGTATATAGGGTCTGAGATTGGTTACTCTCTGTGTTCACTTGTCAAAGAATGGCATGATTTTATTGGTGTTACTGATCTAAACTGGCATCCAGGTAAAAAGTTTCTTCAGCATGAGGGGGTTATAAATCATGGGCTTTGAGTTAAAAGCTGGTGCCAGCGAGAGTTAGATGGGGCAAAAGTTGCTCAAAATACTGTGAGACCAGCAGAGATAAGCATCTGTGAGAGTCTGTTTCTGAATACATACAGGAGATATTTACTCTCATCCTCAATAACATCCTGTATACCCACCTCGTTTCTTGGCTTTCACGTTACCATGCCTAATACACAGAGCTTGACACACTGTAAGGCCTCATAGTAAGCATTTAACATTCTTGTTGAATGATAGCAAGAAATAAGTGGCTGAATAAGTAAATAGATTAATTAAAGACCACATGTCCTACTCCAATGCCCATTACTAGGTTGGTGTATTCTGATACCACAGTAGGAAAGATATAAATCTAAAGCCTTATTATGTACTATTATGTGTTTTGGGGAAAGCTACTTAATTTCCCTAAGATTCAGTTACTTTGTCCAAAAATGAGAATAAAATCACAAATTTAATAGTGATATTGTTAGGACTGACTTACATATTCATAGAACAAATGTCCCAAGGAAAACTCAGGCCAAATGATTTTATTAGTGAATTTCATGAAACTTTTATTTATTTTTTTCCTACCGAACATTTAAAGATGAAATAACATCGGCTCTACAAAATCTCTTCTGGAAATTTGAAAAGAGAAAATACTTATCTATTTCTTTTATGAAGCCATCATTACTCTGATACCAAATGAAAGATATTATAAGAAAACTATAGACCAATATTCCATAAGCATACTCACTTCAGCAAAAAACAAAATGCCCATCAGTAAATAAATTATGGTACTCTCATATGATGAAACAACACCAAAACAAAATAATGAAACAGATCTACATTTATAGGCCTGGAAACATGGCCAAGATGTTAACGAAAAAAAGTTATAGGACAATATGTTTGCTATGTTTTCATTGTTGTATATAAGTTTTAAGAGATGGAGTTGTAGGGGTTCATATATTCGTTTTATCTTTAAGTCTTCACTGGATATCAAGCTGCTTCTTAAGCTTCTCCATTCTAAAGCTTCTCCAAATCCTCTTTATGCGCTTGTGCTCATGACCTGAAATTCAGAAGTCACACAGACACCCTCACCTGAAACTACTAAGACAGAATCACCCAGGATTACCTAGGATTTCCATTTCAAAAAGGGAGATCTAGCCCTGGCTGGTTTGGTTCAGTGGATAGGGTGTTGGTCTGCAGACTGAAGGGTTCTGGGTTTGATTCTGGTCAAGGGCACATGTCCGGGTTATGGGCTCGATCTTCAGTGGGGGGCATGCAGAAGGCAGCCAATCAGTGATTCCCTATCATCACTGATGTTTCTATCTCTCTCTCCCTCTTCTTTCTTTTCTAAAATCAATGAAAATACATTTTAAAAAAAGAAAGGGGGAGATCTAGACCCAGTTATAAAGCTGTTGAAATAAGCCAGAGAAGAAATGATGGTTGCTCAGGAATCAGATTTTGTATCTATTTTGAGGAAGAAGGGGCTGACATAATTTGCAAATGGTTTGGTGCAACAAAAATGGTTAAAGGAAAATTGAATAGAAAACTAGCCCTAGACAGTTTGGCTCCATTAGTAGAGCTACAGACAGAAGAGTTCCAGGTTCTATTCTGGTCAAGGGCAAGTAATTCAGTTGAAGGCTTGATCCCCAGCCCCGTTCTGGAGGCAACCAATATCATCAGGTAAGGGTTAACAGAAGGAAAGAAGAAAGAAAAAAAGGGAGGGAGGGAGGAAGGGAGGCCTGTAGAATATATTTTTTTCATATTTCTCTATATTGCTTATTACAGTTCTATACGCAGAATAAGTGTCCAACAAATACTCAGCAAACAAATTTTAACCTTTGCGGAGAGCCACTCTCAGAGTTTTTCCCCCACTCTACAAGATACCCACCATTAATGATGAAACAAATTTAGGGGAAAACCTAAATCTCAAAAATATACATTGAGATTGTATTTTTCTTTTGCTTCTTGTTGGTGACAACTAATTCTGGACACTTAAGGAAGAGAAAATACTGAAAAGGAAATTAGTTTGTGTCATTATTAATGGAATACTCAAGAAAGTAGGTACAAAATCTCCCACCCAACCATGATGGAATTTACCTGTTGCGTAAGTGACTGTTCAGACCAAGTTATTTTCACACTTGTGCGTGGGGGTTACAGGAGGGCATATTAGGTAAGAAAAAAAACAATTGAGGTGCTAGTTATGTGTAGGAGATGGAAAAAGGAAGAAAGGGGAGATTTTAAAAGATATTCCATAACTAACAAACAGACTAAGCATATGAAAGGAGAAACATCACCATCATGAAATCTCATGTAAAATTGCTCAATGCCATCTGCTGGCATACATACATGTGAGCTGCAGATAAATAACTGTTTCCAGCTATTTTTCTCATATATTGGGGGTAAGGGGAGAAAATGGCTGTATCTTCATTCTATCAGTGTCCTTAGTCTCATGGATTGGTGTGACATAGCCTTAAAAGCTACAGAGGAATTGAAAGATATTTTGGGATACAGTCCAGTTGTTATATGATTTTATATTAAAGGAAAGCACTTTAACAACAAGATAGCTCTAAAACCCAGTCCTCCTAACACCAACCACTAATGCTTATTTCTCTATTACCACTGCCCACCTACAGGGATTAAAATGATGATATTTCTAACACAAGACATTTTCACCTTACCCACCCAAATGGCAGCTTGGAACTCTTTCTCTTGAATCTGAAACTTAGACACAAATGAGATTCTCTGGCAATTGTTATTTAGCCAAAATCGATTAAACTTGGGCTTTGGAGAAGTTATTAGATTCAAGTACTCAGAACCTCCAATGGGACAAGGACCCAGAAGGATCCTATCCAAGTAAACCCTTTCAAAGGCTGAATGAGGAGAAACTGGACAGAATAGCCTGTGGTGAGCTACCATTTCCAGTTCATCTTCTTCCTATAGCTGCAGGGAGGGGAGTATTTCATTAATAAGATCCCAGCCAAATCAGACTTTGTCATCATTATTGATTCTCCTCTTAGACAGCCCATTGTGTCCCAGAACCCTCCTTGGTTTTGGTCAATACTCTCCTCCCAAGTCCAAGATAGTTTTCTGGCTTCTGTTTGGATGCCTTTGTGTTTTTCCAATCATCTATTTCTCTTCAGGAAAATTCAGAGAAAAAGGAAAAACAAAACCAAAACAAAACAAAACATCAGAATAAGGAAAAGTTAAAAACAGAACAACAATGTCAACAAAAAAACAAAGATGGAAGACTGGGGAAGAAAAAAGAAATAGGATTGGTTATTTCTAAAAACTGTTATAATTATTATTTTTTAAAATTTGCTTCTTAGAGGTTTGGAATAAAGCTATCAACCCACCATTCCACTGGGATATAGATAAAGCTTTATCTTGCTCAGACCTCATTGAAATCCTTAGTCATTATGCCCTTTGCATTAACTTCAGAAGTTTGAACTTTATTTTGGACAGTGACATATGACATTATGATTTTCTTGTATTGACAAGGAAGGAACATCCATATTAGATTTCTTCATGGTTAGAATGTCGGAAAGAAATGTGGGGTGAGTGTATTCTCATCACAGTATTTCTCTTTGCAGCCAGCATGCCTGGCTAGGTAATTATTCAGAGAGGTGCTAAAGTTAGGAAAAAGACTGGCAGGTTGGCCTTTTCTTTGCCAGTAGCCTTGGTTTCCCTACATGCTTGTCATTGCATGCTGTCCATCTTCTCTGCTCTTTGGGTTTCTACCATTCAGACTGGCTAGCTGGGAGCCCAAGCTGAAACCCCCTTTTTTTCTGCCTGGAATATAACTGATTTTTTTTATATTTCAAAGCTCAGTCGAGCCCTCTCCTAGCTTTGCTTAAAAGCTAATTAGATCCTGTCCTGCATCTTGTGCTACCACCTAACTAAGCACTAACATTTTATTTTAAAATTAATTTTATAACCACCAAAGAAGGGGAGGAAGGTTACCAGGGAAAAGTTGGTAGCTTTAGGGCCAGAAGAAATGTGATTAACAGGAACACAGACAGCTCGTTCCAGAGCCTCCCCCATGGAGTCATGAAAGTAGCCAAAGTCTTCATCTATTGAGAATCCCTAATTTTTCGAGAACATTGAACAGGTGCTGTGGGGCATGATAGCAGAGGTGCCAACTGCATTAATATAGAGAGGCCAGGCATCACTTTTCTCCAAGCTTTTTATTATATTTACTTTAAAAAATTGTTTTTCAGAGAAAGGGGAAGCTAGGGATGCTACTCTGAGCATTGAACTCTGCCAATTCTTTGCCTGCCTTCCGCACCCCAGTCCTATTTCTCTGCAGAGAATCAGGCAAGGTATTGTCACCCAGAAAGAATTATCCCAAAAGCGTACGGCTACTTTAGACTAAAGAATATATATGCTAAATGGAGCATCAGAGGAGGAGGTGGGGGAAGAACTTCAAAACTTTTTGTTGTTGTTGTTCAAAGGAAAAACACCTAACTGTAAAACTCTATTTCCTTATTCTCTGTATTTTGCTAAGCTGGTGAGTTATAAAGAACCACAGCTGAAAAACAAAAAAAAAAACAATTTGTTTTTTTCTGAGGAATTCATAGGAGTGCTATTTCTCAGCCTCTGGGGTGTGATCCTGTCTGCATTTATAAATCTTTTAGTAAATGGAAAAATGATACCCTTCTTATTCTGTCTGTGGTCTGTTAGCGGAGTGGGCTCTGCAGAGGAGTCAGAAGAAAACTGATCATGGGGCAACCCATGAGAGATGGCCAAAGGCCTCCTGGCCTTTGAAGGCCAGAACCTTGAGGTCTTTATTTATTTTTTTAAATATATTCTTATTGATTTCAGAGAGAAAGGGAGGGGGAGAGAGAGAGAGAGAGAGAGAGAGAGAGAGAGAGAGAGAGAGAGAGAGAGAGAGAGAGAGAGAGAGAAACATCAATGATGAGAATCATTGATCGGCTGCCTCCTGCACACTCCCTACTGGGAATTGAGCCTGCAACTCAGGCATGTGCCCTTTATTGGAATTGAACCTGGGACCCTACAGTCCACAGGCTGACACTCTATCCACTGAGCCAAACCGGCCAGGGCTAGAGTACTTAATTAAAGGCTGAATATCACCAGTTGCAGAACTCCATACACAAAAGGGGCTGTCCAAGAGGGCTGTGGGTAGGCAAGTTTGGAGGAAAAAGGTCAATGTTATGAACAAAAATATAAGGAATGACATGCTACAGAAGACTGAAGAATTGCTAGTTTGCAAATCTTGTTTATCCTTCAACAGTAAGACCAAATCTCCAAAAAGGAGATGGATTGGGAGAAAAGATCTGTATTGGAAATGTCAGTCCTGGTGTCTACTCCATTCAAATTCCCTTTCATCTGAAACATCAGCCTCTAAAGAGGACCTAGAAAGCATACTGCCTCCCAGGCCGTGGGACAAGGGAGAAACACTTGCCCCGAGGCAGCCATATTCCACAGCGGGTGAGTCATAATCTGGTCAAGCTGACTCAATGAGTCCACCTCCCCAAAACTGGAATAAGGCGATACTGGGAAACCAAAAATCAGAATCAGGAATGGAAAATTATATGAGGCAAACACAAGGCTATGAGAGGGTAGCAGAGTCTCAGTTATGAGCAGAACATAACTATAAGTAGCAGAGCTAGAGAGCAAAATACAGAGCCTCAGGTGAGGATGCTGACATATAGAGAGAAAGAAGAGACAGAGACAAAGGGATTGGGAAAGACAGTGAGTCTGCTTGCTACGTTAATTCTGGTACCTGAAGATGTTCCAGATGCAGTTCAGCTTACACACACATATTTACATTTTCTCTTTCTAAACTGGACTGTATGGTTCTTTCTCTAGATATCTAACGTGTCACCCTTTTGGTCCTAATGCTCTCTGACTTTCGTGAACCTTTATAAAATATCTCCTCCACCCCACCCCACTCCCTTTTATAAACTAAAAAATCAATTCATGAATATAAACAATAAAAAATCACCCATAAGTACAAATGTGAGAAGTAAAAAACCTTCCAACCCAAACTTTTGTTTCCTTAAACACTCTCCTCTGTCAGAGGCTACTCTGTGTTTCTCTGGTGGATTTCCAGAGATGCTTCATGCATGTTCTAATATTTATATTTATATATACCCATGCATATATCTATTTTACAAAAAGTATAGATTAGATTGTACTTTTGCACAAATGTGAGTAAATCTGTATGGTATATTTACAGAAGTGAAAATATAGGAATCAGAATTACTGGATTTTGAATTTTAATAGCTAGGGCCAAAGTCCCATCTCAAAGCTGTAAATATTGGTGGACCAACCATTGATACATAACAGAACCCCATACTCTCTCCTGTCGTGTATCATCAAACCTTTAGAGCTCTGCCTGGTTATTTTAATTGGTATTTCTTTAAACTTCAAAATGAGGGTGGGGGGTTCTCAATTTCCTTTTAAGCTTCTGTAGCCTACCTTCTTTCCCCTTTTGTTTTTTAAATAATGCAAGTTCTACTCAAAATATTGTCCCCAAATCAGCAGCATTGAAACTACCCGGGAGCTTGTTAGAAATGCAGAAGTTCATGCCCTACCCCAGACTTGCTTGATCAGATTTGCATTTTAATAAGATCCTCTGGTAATTCATAAATGCTGTTACAATCTTCCCTAGTCCATGATCTAGAACTCACTCCAAGCTTTCAGACTTTTAAGGAGTTCAACTTGGTTCATGTGAAAGGCTTCTGTGGGCTTGGCTGCACCAGGGTTATTGTCATCACCTCAGTTTGACCTATCAAAACCTCAGGCTTGCATTCTTCCCCAGCCACAGGTCCTGGACAGCCTGTTTCTGACTCGAACTACTGTCACCTCTTTACATATCACTTATTTATTAATGGGGCATATACAGTGG
The DNA here is from genome assembly GCA_027563665.1 of Antrozous pallidus. NCBI lineage: Eukaryota > Metazoa > Chordata > Mammalia > Chiroptera > Vespertilionidae > Antrozous > Antrozous pallidus. The sequence goes on along the minus strand of CM050524.1, from coordinate 46,531,542 downwards.
ATTATTTTACACACACACACACACACACACACACACACAATGCCAAGCTCCTGAGTATACTTAATTAGGACATGTAAGTATAGAAAACATTACCATAAACTGAGTAATTATTCTTCACCTCCTGCTAATCAGAAATTACACATCCTGGGCTCAGAAAGTCCATTGTAAGGTGTGAATCTAGTTCTCGGTATCTGAAACCCCTCAGGGGATGTCCGCAGGCCAGGCCGAGGGACCCCACTGGTACACGAAGCCATACACCAGGCCTCTAGTTTACATATAAATATATAATGCTATACATGAAGAGTAAGAATGTGATCACTGGCTTCTTGTCATGGTCTTAATGAATATCAGTTACAGAAAATAAGCAATTGAAAAGCAACTCATTTTATGAATTTAATTGTTACCTCAATTTTTCATATTCTATTTTTCTGTGCATAAACCAGGTTGGGACAGAATGTACTCCCTGTCCTCTCCAAACTTTTCTGAAAGACCACAGTTTCAGTCTTTAAAAATAAAATCTTTATTTCAGATTTCAGTTATTTCTTAACTGCTATCTCATGATCCAGTCTTCACAACAGTGCCAGGATGCAGGTGGCTGGGCAGACTCTGCTGCCATTTTGCAGACAAGGAACTCAGTAGATACACAAAAAGTTTGAGGAAACAACATTTCCAAAGTCGGATGTAATAAACTGTGGCTTTAAAATTGGAACCAATTTTTTCTGGCCAGTAGCATTTTTCAGTGACATTTCAACCACACCCTTAATATATCACAATTTTGGTGAGCAGTTCTTGATGGGAAATAGAAAGATAAAAAAACACTTTTCTGAAACTAGAGAGCTACAGGGAATAAGAATCTCAGTCCTTTTTTCTAGAGCTGATTTCCCTTACCGTAGAAGTAACTCAAGTAGTGCAGCTAAGCATCTCTTCAGTGAGGTGAAATTTTTACATTGTCAGCATCGTGTATACTTAGTACCTTTTCAGGCACTGTGTTAATAAAATGCCTCCCACAAATGAGTCATCTTCTGTGGTTTAGATATGTTTCCTCAGCTGATAATCATGAGCTGATTATCATTATGGTTTTCCCTGGGCTGGTTTCAATGCTGAGTTTGGTCCAAAGACCATGCTCACACATCTTTCTTACTATATCTTTTAGAAATTTCATTCATATTGTGTTCTTGGACCTTCACTTATTAATTTTCCCAAGCTCATTATGTAGTATTGATGTTTATCCTTTGTCATATATTGGTTGCAAATATTTTTGACAGACTATTAATTATCTTTTTATGGTGTGTTTGCCATATGGAAGTAACTTTTTAAATTTTTTGTAGTAAAATATCAGATTTTGTCTTTATTGTTTTTGAATTCCATGACTTTCTTGCCAAGATTGCATACTAATTATATTTACATTTTGGCCTAGCATTTTTTTTTGGCCTGGTATTTTAATAGTTTTTAAAAACACAATTTATTTTCCAATTCACCTGGAATTTTTTGTGTATGTCATTAGAGAAAGGAATTTAACAAAATTTTTCTGACTATAATCACTTATTTTCAGCATTAATTTTATTAAATTATCCATCTTTTCTGCATGTTAATCATATATTCAATTCCTATTATAAGTGAGTCAGGTTCTGGCTTCTCTATTTTTTTCCATTAATTCTTTTGTCTATTTTTTTTAACACCATTATCACATTATTTAATTTTTGCAAATTTCTATTATACCTTTTAGGCAAATTCTGTATCTTTCTTAAATTATTTTGAGCCTTCTAGCATATTTACTCTTCTAGAAGAATTTTTCAGTCTTCCATTATTAAAATTATCATTAGGTTTTCTAATTGAATTCAATGTAGTTGTTATTTTAGAAATTATTTAACCAACTAGACATATACAGAAACCTCTTCGTTACTTCTCCCTGTCTATATCCCTTGAAATTGCTCTCACTCAGCAGGCATTGTCTTTCATACATTCATTAAACTTAGTAAATCCCAAGCACTGTTCTCATTCCTGAAGGTATAGCAATCAACAATGACTGTTCATCTGCCTAAACTCCTGATGAAATCCAAAGCTGGGTTGGGAAGAGTTGCAAATAGCAGGCTGTATATGATAAATGCTATAATATGAATTTACTTTATTTTATTCTTTTGTTAATCCTTGCCCAAAGATATTTTTCTATTGATTTTTAGGGAGAGTGGAAGAGAGAGGGAAATACAGAGAGAAACATTGATGTATGAGAAACACGATCGGTTGCCTGCTGCATGAGTCCCAACCAAGGCCCAGGTTGGGGAGGAGCCTGTAATCAAGGTACGTGCCCTTGATTGGAATTGAACCCAGGACCCTTTGGTCCACAGGCTGACGCTTTACACCCTGACCCAAACTGGCTAGGACTGGATGAACAATAGGCTGAGTGAAAGAAAGCAATCACCAGAGGCCACGTATTTTTATTCCATTTACATGAAATCTTTAGAATCAGCAAATTCATAGAGGCTGAAAGTAGATTAGTAGTTGATATAAGTATATATTATAATGAAATAACAAATTCATAGAGGCTAAAAGTTGATTAGCAGTTGATATAAGTATATATTATGATAAATTTGTCCATAAGACTATGGAGGCTGACAAGTCCCAAGATCCTCAGGGTGTATCAACAAGCTGGAGGCCCTGCCGAGCCCATGGCATAGCTCCAGTCTGAGGCTGGCAGCCTTCACATAACAAGAAGAGCTGATGTTTCCATTTGAGTCATTCAAGTGATTGGACAACTATCACTTACATTAGGAGGCGCAATCTGCTTACTCAGTCTTGTTAATTAAATGTTAATCTCATCCAAAAACATCCTCACAGACAAACCCTGAATAATGTTTGACCAAATATCTGGGTACCCTCCATATAGTTGACATACAAAATTACCCATCACAACTTTCTTTTTAAAAATATATTTTATTGATTTTTTTACAGAGAGGAAAGGAGAGAGATAGAAAGTCAGAAACATCGATGAGAGAGAAACATTGATCAGCTGCCTCTTGTACACCCCCTACTGGGGATGTGCCCGCAACCGGAATCAAACCTGGGACCTTTCCGTCTACAGGCCAACGCTCTATCCACTGAGCCAAACTGGTTTCGGCAACCATCACAACTTTCTTTGGGGATGATGAAAATGTTCTAAAATTAAATAGTGGTGAACATTGCAAAACTTTCTGGATACACTGAAACCCACTGATTTGTATACTTTAAAAGGTGACAATGATAAGCAAATTAAATCTCAATAAATCTACCTAAAAATAATAAAAGGTAATACATACTCAAAACTCTAAAACAAAAGCAAATACAAAAGTGGACAGTATAGAAAAATCCTAAGAGAACTCTGGGTGCCATGTGATGTTTATCCAGAAAGTTCATTTAGTACCTTGCTTCTCAAAGTGTGGTCCATGGACCAGCAGCCTGAGCATCATCTTATTAGAAAGGCAGAATCTCAGGCCTGACCCCAGACCTGTTGAATCAGAGTCGCTAGTTTAACAAAATCTTCCTTCACTCATAATTCATATGCCCATTTGAAGTGAGACGTTCTGATTTAGTGAACTTAATTTTTACTCATTGATTTCTTTTGAACAATGGGATAATTTCTTAATGAATATTTTACATTGAAACTTGATATATGAAACAATAAAAACAGAGCATCTGCGGTTGAAGAAAGACAAGGAAACTTGAGGCCACCTGCTTGCACCCACCTGATAGTCCAGGGGAGACTCAAAAACACCTCTCCCCCAGGATTATAACGAATACAAGCATATAATCTCTCTCTCTCTTTCTCTCTCTCTCTCTCCCTCCCTCCCTCCCCCCTCCCCTCTCCCTTCTCCCCTCCCTCCCTCTCCCTCTTTCTTGTAAAGTTTATAATAAAACTATAAAAACTAGTAGGCAGAGAGACAGGATAATCAGTCCTCTCTTAAAAATAAAAAGAAAAATTTCCAACATAGACTCACTCCTCTGCTCTCCAGAGCCCATTACCTGCCCCAGCTTCTCTCTCTTTTCCTCTTATGGCCCAGGGTGTCTATGCTACACTTCATCTGACAGCCTGGAGTTGGCCTCTCCCCCATGCACACTGCAATGAAGAGACATTTTCCAGCACCTGTGTGTCTGTGGGTGCCTCCAGCCAAACCCCACAGTTGAACCATTGGAAATGAGGCTGACCTTCCCTTAGGTGCCGACACCCTTCACTCATAGCAATCATTGAACAATCAGATGGCAGCCCAGTGACATTCTTCACAGCTGCTGGCAAAGGCCTTCAGTTCATCTGGTATTTAACCAGGGTGAAGCATCCTCTGGCTATAACATGTTTGTTGGTGTGAGCTGAGCCTGGCTCATCTTCCGCTGCCTCTAGTTCAGGGTTTCACATTAATTTTGAGTCTGCGAGCAATGCAGTAACTGCACAAAATGCTCTTCTTACATCTTCTGTTTGTGCTTTTGCATTTTTATTCTCCTTTTGGTGGGCTCTTAATCAGCAGAGAATCGCAGGATATAGCTAGAACTCATCGTTTTGCAGGTAAGTAAAATAAGCACTAGAAAACCATGAAACTTGGATATATCAGAGTCAGGAGACCATGTGAACTGAATATTTCTGATTCCAATGTATTTCTCCTGAATAAACATTGTCTCAATATTATAGTCCTCAGTTCATAATAGGTCAAAATGGAAATGCTCTATTTTAGATATTTTATCATAGTAGTAAAAGGGTGTTCTGCCTGAAGAGAAAACAGTAGCATCACAGACACATGGAAGAGACTTCCCTAACTGCAAATGAATAAATGATTATTTGGGGTAATCCTCTATTCTAAAAGACCTACTCTGTTTCCCCGAAAGTAAGACATCCCTTGGAAAATAAGACCAACTCGTTGTCATATAAGGCATCCCCCTGAAAATAGGATCTAACACATCTTTGGGAGCAAAAATTAATATAAGACACTGTCTTATTTTCAGGGAAACAGGGTAGTAAAGGTACATCAATCTTGGTGTATACTCTTAAGGAAATCTGTTCTTCCTTATAATTACTTTCTCAGTGGCTCTTGCCTTACTCAACTTTAAATTTCATGAAGATGGAGGCTTAGTCTTATTCAAAGCCCTATTCTTCATTCAAATCCCTGTACACAAGATGCCCAATAAGTATTAGTTGAATGGATTATCTTGGAGTATATTTTCTGTTATTGTAAAGTTATTGCTTAGAATTATTTATTATTTACAAGTAGCCAAAACACATTAAGCTTAAGGGAAAAAAAAGGGAAATTTACACCTGGACTTTAGGAACAAACAGAAACCAGGAGATATTTCTCTCTTTCTACCTTTTTGTGTGTGTTTTTAATCTCTGCTTCTTTCAGTTCCTTCCTGTTCCTTTGCTTAATTTTCTTTCCTACTACAAACCAGCTTTCTCCAGGTCTTAGTCCACAGGCAAAAGATTTCAAGTCTTTATTCCAGCTACCTGGAATAATATCAGAGATTTTATTTCCAGTGTCAAATTTCTAAAGAAGGAACTTGTGGGGCAGCTAGTCACTTGTGGTCAATGGAATGGGAACCCATTGTGTGTGTGACTGCTTTTCTACAATGGATTTGGATGAGTTTGTGATAGGGAAGTCCCTAAAAAAGAGATCCACTTCACATGCTTTCCATTTCCTCTCTGTGAGTCAGTAGTTCATTTTCTTGTTGTTGTGTGGTGAGGTTTTTGTTTGTTCGTTTGTTTGTTTTGCAGGAGAGGTGGTATTGTTGTTAATCCTCACCCAAAAATATTTTTTCTATTGATTTTCATAGAGTGAAAAAGAAGGAGAGAGGGACAGAAAGAAGGAGAGAGAGAGAGAGAGAGAGAGAGAGAGAGAGAGAGAGAGAGAGAGAGAGAGAGAGTCATTGATGTAAGAGAGATACATCAGTTGGTTGCGTCCTGCACTCACCCAACCAGGGCCAGGGATGGAACCTGCAACTTAGGTATGTACCTTAACTGGGAATTGAACTCATAACCCTTCTGTCCATGGGCCAATGCTCTAACCACCGAGCTAGATCGGCCAGGGAAATAGATAATTTTGTTAATTTCCTCCCATTTTTCTTTTTTGAGGTCTTTTTGCTTTTTTACCAATATTTCTTATAATAAACACATTAACACTTTTGTCTTATTTCCTGAAATAAGATTTATTGTAGAAAACAAAACCTACGCTAGATATTTTTTTTCAAATATATTTTATTGATTTTTTACAGAGCGGAAGGGAGAGGGATAGAAAGTCAGAAACATCGATGAGAAACATTGATCAGCTGCCTCTTGCACGCCCCCTACTGGGGATGTGCCCACAGCCAAGGTACATGCCCTTGACCAGAATCGAATCCGGAACCCTTCAGTCCACAGTCCAAAGCTCTATCCACTAGCCAAACCGGTTTTGGCTATGCTAGATATTTTTGTTGAGTAGGGATTTAACAAAGAAAATTAGATGCTTATAAAATTCCTGGAAGTTCTGTAGGTACAGTCTCTAGGCAAGGCCTCTGTGAATGACTCCTGAAATATTACAGAACTGATCCTTAAGGATTGTTACCACATCTGCCACCATCAAGAAGAACACTTCCCTGCAGCTGAGACACAGCATAGCAACACATATCTCCTGATAACCACAAAGGTGTTAGAAACTGCAGTCGGCTCCGGAACACCTCACATCTCCACAGTGGGACCTAAAAACAAACATAAAGAGCCAAAGGAAGAATCTGCCTTACTTCTGCCACCAAATCCTCAAAGGAATGGATTAATGTTTGAGTCTGATTGGAATCTATCACTCTAGCTGCAAAGGAGTCTGAGAAATGCCTGTTTTTACCTTTCAAACTCTGAAGTATAGGAAAGCATGTGAAAAGAAGGTGGGGCTTCAAGATTCTAAGTGCCACTTGACCATGTCTTTTACAAAACATGTGCGCGCACCCCCGTACAGGAGTACCTTCAAAGAGATTTAAATTGTGTATAAAACTTACAAAGCCATTTCAATTCAGAGATGTTTGTTAAGTATTAAATTCTAGTTCTTTTTATCTTCTTATTGATACTGTCATATGAAAATAAGGTAGACGTGGAAACACAAAATTGAAAATAATAGCTGGGGAACAGTAAAATATTTGGTCAAAATTTTATTCAATGCTATTGTTTTTACAATTAAAAAAACAGTTATCAAAAAGTAATAACATAGCCTCGCCAATGTTGCTCAGTGGTTGAACATCAACCCATGAAACCCAGGCACATATCTGGGTTGCAGGCTCAATCCCCAATAGGGGGCATGCAAGAGGCAGCTGGTCAATGAGTCTCATCATTGATGTTTCTGTCCCTCTTTCCCTCTCCCTTCCTCTCTCTGAAATAAATAAAAAGCATATTTTTAAAAAGTAACAATGTACATACTAATTCAAATCCTACTTTGAATGGAATTTTTGGCCATTGTAATTAGCTATGAGCAAATCATGTCATGGAATAGGCACCAGTTAACTCTGATGGACACCTTTTAAATACATAAATGAGGTGGTCTATTCTCAAAGAACAACCAATGATGCAGAATGCCAGAGGATCAGGAAAAACAAGGCAGGTCGGGTATCATTATTATTAAATGGTATTTCATTTGGTACATAATCCAGAAATGATTCTTCTCTTCATACAAGATTTTACCTTGAGACTTTCCAAAATCTTTAATTCTTAAAGAAAAAAGAAGTCAGACTCCACCACACCTGTCAGAATATGCTTATTTTATTCATTAGTTATAAGAAACCTCCACACTCAGAGAGTTGTTTTCATCACAGCATATTGGCCGTGCTCCGCCTCCTCCTTGGGATGAGCCAGGAGTACCTGTCGCCATTCTATGTAAAATGCTTGTCTGGAGCAACACTTGTCCCCACACAAGTTCTGGGGCTATAGCTGGCACTATGGTCCTTGGAGTTCCCGGGTGCTACCATTGGTTGGATAGTCAATCAAGGGCTCACTCCAGCAGTTACATTCTTGAGGAAATGATCCTTCTCAGGTGTGCCTTTCAATAAGACTTTGTTAAGCCACTCCATTTTTATTGTGGACATTTATGTGAGCTTATTCCTTTTGTGTAGTCTTCCGAAAAATAAAGTCATTGATATTGTATTCTAAGTCAGCATGCCCATCTTTGCTATACATCAAAATAATCTCCAGAGATTTAAAAATAGGAATCCAGATAGTCCCAAAGATCAGATTCAATGATCTGAGCATCAGCATGTTTACACTGTCCAGGTGATTCTATTCTGCAGCCAAGGTTGTCAAGCTCTATAAAAAACTAATGGCCCAGCTACATTGTTCTTATTTATCCAGGATTTTCATGGTTTTAAAATTGTGAGTCTCATGTCCCAGGAACCCCTGTCTCAGGTAAAGCAGGACAGTTAGTCACCATAAACCTGGAAATCTCTCCTCTTAATCTGTAGTTTCTGTGATTATGCGCAAGACTTATCACTGGGCTCATCGCCCAAAAGCTTTGGTTGCAGTCCTTCTGACTTTTTAGAGATAGAGTTTCTCTTCAGTTTCCTGCTTCCTCAGTGCCATGTTCTTGGGATTAAACAGCATTCACATGACAGAAAGGGAAAGTGAGGTTTGAGAAGGATAAATAATGATGAAGGAGTCATTGAGTTGGTAAGACATGTTCCCTGACTCTCAAGCCTGATTGTCCTCCAACCTAGGAATCAATTCTCCTAGGTTGGACCCATGAATCACTATCTCAGCCTGAAAGCAAAGCAATGAGTCCCCCACCTTCCACTCACTCTCAGACAGTATATGCATTTGTGGATTTTACTCTTTGATGCTTATTTGGAACTAAGGTCATCTAAGATGTGTTTGTAGGAGATAGTTTAATTAGTCCCAAGTTCTATGTTCTGGGGGTGGGTTTAGATTGTGTCTGAGCAGGCTCTTGAAGGGAAGGTTCCAATTCCACATCTCCTCCCACAATTCTGTGTCAGGGCTCAGGAATATGCATGTGTAAGTGGTCTCAGGCCACTCACTGAGAATGTTGTGTTAGAACTTTATTGTTCATATTTCGCACAGTCTATCTTTCTGAAATAACGATAAATGTTACAATTAATATGTACTTTTCATGTGTTGCTACTTTTATTTTCTTTCCAACTGTCCTAAATTAATGATGTATCATACACTGAATGAAGTTATTAGTTTCCAGCAAATCAAAATATTCCTTTTAAATCTACCAGCAGTCCTGTGAAGTAGCTTTAGGGAGATGGAGAGCCTTCCTGCCGTCACCAGGCAGCACCCCCCCGAGAGGGGCCATGCCCGTTTCCTAAAGGCAATAGAGCATGGACAGACCCTTTCTACACCTTGACAACTGCACAGATTCCACATTCATAGAGAACAAGGGGATTGCATCTCCAACAATACAGGCAAAAGTATGTTCACAGTTGTTTGTATGGAAATGATACGATAATCAATAAATACAAAAATAAACGATTGTGTTTTGTCAGCCTACTGTTGCCCCACCCTGTATTTTTGGAAGTCTGAGGTAGCCCCTCTCCCATCATAAAATTTAGGTAGGTGTCCCTCATAATGAGCTTAAAATTATATGTTTACAGCTTTAGTAACTATTAACTTTCTGCCATTTGACATCCCAGGAACAAGAACTTGATACATAGACATTTATGTAAAATAGGCAAAGATCTGGGACCCAACAATTCTAAGAGGACTTTCCAGAAGCATCCCAGGGTTGCCTGTATTGCATACTGAGCTATTTGCCTTACTCTCCTTTGACCATACACTTTAAGACCTGAGCATGTATAAATTTGACAATATGACCTTTGAATAAATTTAATAAATAAATAAGGGCACCTTGTTTAAAATGATGTTCTATCACAATTTGACTGAGCAACTTGGTAGAAACCAACTCGCCCATCTAGGGTTTTAGGGTTGAAGGAACAGAAATGAACAGATTTTTAAAATAATTATTCATACGATGTCAACTCTCATAACACTGTTTCTTGATTATCTGCTGACCTGCGGGGCTCTTGCTCTGCTCTCAGAATAATGTGTGACATGCTGACATCCGGCTGGTCAATGTTAATGAGATATTTAGTGGGTGAGAGAGAAAGGTCTGATCAGTAAGTCCGGCCTTGACTCCCTTGTCTGCTATCCGTTGAGACAATCCACATCATTTTAAAAATGCAGGAGGAAATTACTGATAGGGGAGAATCTAAAATCCTAAACATTTATGTTCTAGGTGATAGGGGCAAAGGATAAATGATGCAAGAAAAATATAGGTTCTCTTGAGAGAAATATTTAAGGATCAGGGAGAAAGTATAGAATAAGAGAAAATGGCAATCAGAAAAATGTCAAGTCCTTCTTTTACAGTGTTCTAGTTGTGTGACCCTGAATAAGTCAGTTAAGCTCTCTGAGCCTGTTTACCATTCTTAAAAATGAGATAAAATGCCTCAGAGGACAGTGGTGATGATTAAACGGATTATTCTACATATAGTTATCTTGTGCAGAGGAACATATTCAGAAGTATACTAAATAATGGGAATTTAAATATTAAATATTTTATATGTCATTAATATTTTTTTCTATTTTGAACTCCTGGATTTCCAAATATGTTTTGCTTAATATCACATTTTATGTGGTATGTGTGCTGTTTTTAAATGTATATAAGAACATAATGCATGAATCTAAAGAAAGATTCTGTGATTCTCAAAAGGCAACCACATTATTTTATGTTTGGCTTGAAAATGTCTTCTAGGTTGGTTTCAGAAGGGCTCAGGTCTAAGTCATGCTTCTGCCACATGTTAGGCAAGCGACCCTGAGAAAGACAGACTATGTGAAATGGGATACTTTAGTCTTATCTGTAAAACAGGTTAATTCTACCCTTCTCATCTCACAGGGTTGTAAAAAGCATCAGAAGAGATTACAAGTGAAGGTGTAAAGCACTGTAGTATGAGGAAGACCTCTGTTCTGAAGAGTCCAGTGAACTTCTGAGGCATGTTTACACTTGTGGGCTTACAGAACTATGTTTCCGTTGAGTACACAAGCTCTAGAGACCCAGAGAAATCTCCTGGGGACACGAGAGTGGACTAAAGGCTGTCTAAAGGAGTTGATCTGTTTTCTTCCATTTCTTATGGGGAAACTACTCTATTTTGATCAGTATCTTCAGGTTGATCTTCAGGTAGAGCCATTGTTCCTCCTTCCCTATGGCCTAACACTAGTTGTACAGATCATAAAATAGGTTCCACTCAGAGAAGAGCATCAGTTAGACTTAAAATTTGTCATAAAATAATGCTAGTCTTGCCCCCTAGCTCAGGGATATTCTTTAGACCAAAGTTCAGAACCTCTAAATTCAAGGCCCACCAGAAAAGATAGCATTGAACTTACTACTCCCTCTGTCTCAAAATCAAGAAAATGGATTCTTTTTTATAAAATATATTTTATTGATTTTATTGTAAAAGGATTTCATATTACCCAATAAAGAGGGGAATATGCTAATTAACTATCATGACCTCACAAAGATGGCAGTGTCCACAGCCAATAAGGAGGGAATATGCTAACTGACTACCACACCCTCAAAGATGGTGGCACCCATAGCCACAAGATGGTGGCACCCTGTCCCCTCAGCCCCCCAGCCCCCCAGGGCCAGCCCAAGGCTTAGACAAGACTCTGATGTCAGCTTTCCAACTGACAGGGAGGCGCAGGCAAGCCTTGGATGGTGGCTGCCCAGCCACCCAGGGCTGCCGGAGGCTCAGATAATCAGGGCCGGCCAAGGCTTGTGCTCTGGCAGTGGCAGCAGGAGAGGTGTGATGGGCGCATGGCCTTTCCCTGATCACTGGGTCAACTTCTGTCCCTGAGGGCTCAGACTGTGAGAAGGGGCAGGCTGGGCTAAGGGAACCCCCTTTAGTGCATGAATTTTCATGCAACGAGCCTCTAGTCCAAAATAATGATTAAGGCCTTTCTTAAATGACAGCAGTGTTATTTAGTAAACATAATTGAAAAAAATACATAGTGATAATCAAAAACATTAACCACCATCATGAATTGGAAAATACTATTAAAAAACTACCTGAACTGGTAAGAACATGTGTAGTGAAGAAATTTACTACACATGTATTTGTGTGAGGTTTATTATTTAGTCTGTAAAAAATGTGTAGTGAAGAAATTCTTACAAGGCCTGGCTGATTTGGCTCAGTAGATACAGTGTCGGCCCATGGACTAAAGGGTCCGGTTCGATTCCCGTCAAGGGCATGTACCTCGCTGCAGGCTTGATCCCAGGTCCTTGTCATGGTGTATGTGGGAGGCAACCAATTGTTTTATCTCTCTCACATCGATGTTTCTCTCTGTCTCTTCCACTCTCTAAGAATCATTGGAAAAATATCCGGAGGTGAGAATTTTTTTAAAAACATTTAAATCAATAAAACCATATTTAATTTTTCTAAAAAGGGAAATAAATTCTTACAAAAGCTACTGATGTCCCTCTAGAGATGGGCCTAGGAACTTTGTTGAGTTTACAAAAGTCAAGTTCCATGACCTCATTAATTTTGCCCCAACAGAAATACTTCATTCTGCTATATATAGTTGAATATGTTATCTTCAGATTTTATGGAAGTTTGACATTGATCATGATGTTATCACATATAAGTAATGAATTTCTTTCAGAATTTAATGTCAGGAAATGTTTATATTTCTTAAAGAATCAGTGCATGGTGTTTTATTACATAAAACGGATTTGTGCACTGGTGGGAGTCCCTCACCTGGCCTGCAGAGATCGGGCTAAAACTGGCTCTCCGACATCCCCTGAGGGGTCCCAGATTGCAAGATGGCAGTTCTCGGATGACACACCCCGTGATCTGGCTCCCTCCTCTCTGGTTCCTGGTGCATTTCCTGAGGACTCCCCTCCCCCCAAATCACCACAGCTCCTGCATTGAGTGTCTGCCCCCGGGTGGTCAGTGTATGTCATAGCTACTGGCCAGTCAGCCAATCACTTAGGCTTATATAGAGATGAGAATTGTTGAGGCCAGTGCTAAATACATGGAAGGACTCCGCCTGCCTGCCCAGACAAAGACTTCTGCAGTGGCAGTTCCACAGCCTGATACTGTAGTCAGCACTTGCTGCCAGAGTTGACAGGACTTTTGAAACTAACACTAACCAATGGGAGAACACCAGCACTATTCCCCACAATTCCTTTCCAGTATTAAAGAATTTGGGGGTCAAGTTATTCATCAAAGGTTGACAAGTAAATGTTGAGTTTGACCACTATCATCCACAGTTTCTTGTCAGTTTGTTTCTCCTTTTTCATGCATTTTGCTTAGAATATTCTTACAAGCACTCTTCAAGACAATCTTTCTGCTTGTTTTTTGTCCTTCTTGATTATTTCCTCCCAAGTTTTCATTTAATTTGAAGTGTCCCTACCTCTTTGGTTACGTTCACCCAGAAGCAGACTCTGAGAAAAGGCATTAGTTCAAACTGTTTTTTTGGAAAGGAGATTCCAGGAACCACTGGTAAGAGTTGGGAAGTGAGACAGGGAGGGAAAGAAACCACTGCAAGGTGTGTTAAGGAGTAGGTCATTATTGTGGGCACCTAGGTCTCAATCCCATGGATGACTTCTGGAAAATAATCTAACACGCTCCTTAGAATGGCTGCACTTTGAGGGCTAAGGAAGCTAGGGTCTTTATCTTTCAACTCCACCCACCATTGGCTAAGGGATGCTCCCAGAGACATCAATTCCCTAGAAAGTTTGGCCTTCCAGATCTGTGAGCTGAGCACACCATAGAGAGTTTGCTAACAGAAAGTCACAGGTGCTCACAGCAGGAAGTTGTCAGATAAATAAGCATGGTGAGTGGGGAGGGGATATGGATAGAATATTGGCAGCATCTACTAATATCCTCTTGGACCGAATTTGTAGCAGGTCATTTCAAAGATGGTTGGCTCTCAGAACTTATATATGACTGTTAGGGACTAGATGCATGGGCAAGGACCTGGAAAACTTGCCTGACTATTTTCTTAAGGCAAGGGCAAGAACTTTTACATTTTAAGTCCTGCCTACTTATCATGCTTTTTAAGATTATTGAAATGATGAAACATGATAGAGAACAATGAACAGAAACATGGTCCGTAGCAATGTATTAGTTCTCCACTGCTACCTTAAAAAATACAGCAGCTGGAAACAATCCATTTTTGTTATCTCTCAGTTTTCAAAAGTCTACGCATGGCTTAAAATGGTCCTCTGCTCAGGATCTGAGATCAAGATGTCAGCCAGGCTATATTTTAATCTGAGAAAAGAACCTTCTTCTGAATTCACTCAGGCTGTTGGCAGAATTCATTTCCTTGTGGCTACGTGATGGAGGCCCTGGCTGTTGACGGGAGACTGTTCTGAGATCCTAGAGGCCACCCACTGTTTTGTTGTTGTTGTTTTTTTCTTTTTGCCATGTGGCCTTCCTCAATATGGCTGTTTATGAAGCCAGCGAGGAGAATCTCTGCTAAGAAGGAATCTCATATATCATAATATAGTCACAGGAATAACAGCCTATCATCACCTTTGCCATATTATAATGTAACTTAACCAAGGGAGTGACATCCCATCACTTCTGACATATTATTTGGTTAAAAGCAAGTTCCAGGTCCTGTGCACACTCAAGGGAGGGAGTGAACTCAGGAAGCAGGAAATCATTGGGGGTCACCTTAGGACCTGTTTGCCATAGATACGAGAGAGTACTCAATAAATATTAATTTGTTTCCCCTGCTTTAGAGTCTTCTATCACTGCATACATTACTGCCATCACAGTAAATTTAGGCTAGAATAATGACTCAGGATGGACATTGACTCTCTGGGATTGAGAAAACAATTCGGACATGACAGCTCCATGGTGACAACAAATACTGTCAGATCATATTACCTGCCCATACACAGTTATCACACATTTAATGTGGTGAAATGTTATGGCCACATCACAGTCGGGCTGAGTTGATGGTTTTAATTTGGACCTAAGGCTAGAGCTACGCTGATGCTTTTTACTGCTGGCTAGACTGGCGGGGTGAAGGGGGGTCACATTTCCATGAGTTCCTGCTATCAAGAGAAAGGCTCTGTTCCCTCTTCATCTTGAACTTTTCAAACAACTGAAAGATAGTATTTAGCCAGGTGAAAAAAACTGTCATTAGCCATTAGACCCTTGCATTTTACATTGAATGAGATTCTGAGTGAGTTATGAAAATATAGAGGTTGGCACATTCAAGCTCTGGTATCTCCAAATGGCAGTTGAAATTTGGCTTTCATAAACACTTGAAAGAGCTCAGAAAAGTCCATACACAGGAGTTTCAATAAGGATAAGCTGAAATGATTATATTATCTACATAATTATTTATAGTTTTATTTAAATTTATATTATTTTTATTTATGTTAATATTTACATTTATATTACTTATAATCATTTTAGGGTACAAGTAAAATACATTACTACTAATAATAATACAAAATTAAATACAATAAAATACAACTTCCATTTTTATCTTTATCCCATCATTTAAAAATATATATTTATGTGTAATTTTTACATATAGTTATCTATATAACCACAAATAAATATGTATTATTAGGAGTATTGCTAGCCCACAGAATGAGCAAATTAGAAATAGTGCTCTTTAAGTAAAGGCAATTTTTTATTAGTATGTTCTTTATTTTTCAAAATAAAGAATAAAAGTTTTCTGTATAAATTACAAAAATAAGATTATTAAGAATAAAATAATAAAGTAATCTGTAATCAAAATAATTACCAATAGCACAGTCAGAATATATATTTTAATGATGATTTCCATGTTTACTTACTCTGGTATCTCATTTTCCATAGAAATCATTACTTTCAGGTTTTCTTTAAATATTTTAGACCTTAAATAGTTTTAAGTACATTTTAATTTTGAAACTCTATATTCTCCACTGAAAACTGAAGTTGACAAAGTTACTTATAACCTTAAAGCTAGAAGAATACCTGGAAATATGTTCAGTAGATTATTACTACAAACATTTTAATGTTGAAATTATAATATTTTGGAGGAAATTGGTCTGGATTCTAGAAAATGGCTTAAAGATTTTACTTTCTCTTGTATTTATGACCTATCACTATCATATTCTCTATTATAGCAATCAGTAGATACCAATCATAATTTTTATGTAATTATAGCATTTTATATTCCTTATATTTCTTCAAATCACATGTTATTTGGAACACCAAAGCAGGCATAGTATTCTTTTAGTGTCATAAAACTTCCCTTAATGATGATATTGTCTGATATGAAAAACAAAATTCTCAACTTGGAAATTTTGCTTTTGGATCAGAGATGGGTTGATTGTGGGATTTCCAGATAAAATTGGTTTTCTTCTCACTTTCAGTTTATGTCTGCAGCCGAGAGATTCACATCTATGTCAAGAGATTGCAATTTCTTCAGCAACAATAATATATTTTTATATCAATCACTTTCTTTTTTTAAGGGAATTTCTTAACCTCTTTGAAGTTTCAAGGATATCATGTATTTTGAATTTTGGTATCTGTAACATTTTGCTTATAACATTAATACTTTTAAAATATAATAAATTAGCCATACACAATACATATAAATGTGATATTTTTTCAAGTATACTTTGTATTATAGAATTTATACTTTTATTAATACCATCAAAAAATTCTAAAACAGTGTTTAACCTGCCTCTACATTTTAGTAGCATGATCCTACCAGCTGGATTTCCTATTACAAATCCAACAATGGCTAGATACTTATATTTGGTAAACATATTTCCAATATCTTCAAATTTTATTGAGGCTAAAAACTACTTGTGTAGTTGGTTCAGTATAAAAAACTATTCAGTGTTGTTGAAGAGACATTTTGCTGTCTCATTTCCTCCTGGTTTAAAAAGTTCACAGAAAGTAGACTGGAGGTATTCTGTTACTTTCAAAAACTATTGTTGAAATTTGTTAAGTTTTTCTATGCGGATTTATGCTATTATTGTAGCCACATTTTATCTTTGAAGTAGTTTACTAATTTTTTTAGTTATGTCACCTACTAGACAAAAATGCCCCAAATAACCACCTGTAGAAATATAAGACTTGCATTTCGAAATTCACCAATTTAGCAATGACTGTCATCTGTTCTACATGGCTTAGATCTACGTTGTGAGTAGGAGCTAGCTTGCACTGGTCATAAAAGCCTACCATTAAATATTCAGGAGCTGGTGAGCCAGGTTTTAAATTATTGGGAGCTTGAAATCAGCTTTATTAGGAGTGCTTACACTGAAATTAGCAAATGCTGCGTTTAGGGTTTTATTTATTTTTTTTTTTAAGAGAGTCAGTTTATCAATATATCACTGACTATATGTAAAATAATAGAACAATAATTAACATCACTTATTAAATGATCTCATTTATGCCATCTGCTATAATCTTAATATTTGCTTTGTATTTCATTTCCTAATTAATGTACAATATTGCTATTTATTGTTAATGTTTCATTATGCATAACTACCAGTCATAAAGTTATCAAACGTTGCTATGGTTTTTACCAAATGCAGAAAATTCCCATTGTCATTAAATTTGGTAGGTTATTCTATGAATGCTAAATTGTTTTTACTAAACACGTAATTATTTCTAATATACATTTACTAGTAGCATGTAAATATTTTCTCATCTTTAAATAGTTTATTTTCTGTAGCATCAATAATTATAATTTTAACTGTTTAATTTTTTTTAAATAATTCTTTATTGTTGGAAGCATTACATATGTCCCCTTCTTTCCCCCCATTGACCCCCTCCAGCCCCTACCTCTAAACTGTTTAATTTTTAACACAAAAAATGGTATTCCTGTTTTAAGACAATGGGGGGATGCCAGTCTGTGTCCCTATTCTCTTTTTGCAGTTTTTTTTCCCCCTCCATCCTTAAAAGAGTTTACAAAATTTTTTTTTTAGGGAAGAATGCTTTCAGCTTAAACAAAAAATAAAGAGTTAGAATCCCTCCTATTCCCACCACCATTTGTCAGAATTCTTGTGTAAAAAGTTTCCCAAAACTAGAAGATAAAGTTATCTTATTTGATATGGATAATCTCCATAAGAGGGTTCTGCTGTTTAATATTCAAATATATAGACATGTACCTGGATCAATAGAAATTATACAAAGTATATTTCATTCAATGGATTTGACATGGTTTTTTCACTCTCATTTTTTAATACAAAACTCATCCATTCTTATTGACAGGGAAACAGGGTTAATTCACCAAAGTATCTGTGCCAGATTCTTCTGTGTCTAGTCATTTCCTTTTCTTTCTTCCCCCGGCATTCAATGATCTAGATAATTTTCTAACACTTTATTGTTTAGTGGATTCTCATTTTCTGTTTTCCTGATCCTAATACATTGTTTTCTTATCTTTCAAATATCTGGGCAAAAATAATATGATCATTAAATACATTTACCTTATTTTTAAAAAAAATATTTATTATTGATCTTTTATAGAGAGGAAGGGAGAGGGATAGAGAGTTAGAAACATCGTTGAGAGAGAAGCATCCATCAGCTGCCTCCTGCACACCCCCTACTGAGGATGTGCCCGAAACCAAGGAGGTACATGCCCTTGACCCGAATTGAATGCATTCAGTCCCCAGGCCAGTGCTCTATCCAATGAAACAAACCAGCCAGGGCTAAATACGTTTACCTTAGAAGTGTAATATTTTCAAATTGTATCTATTTAATGAGCCATTAAACCAGGGATTCTCAACCTTTCTAATGTCTCAACCCTTTAATACAGTTCCTCATGTTGTGGTGACTCCCAACCATAAAATTATTTTTGTTGCTATTTCATAACTGTAATTTTGCTATTGTTGATGAATCGTAATGTCAATATCTGTGTTTTCCGATGGTCTTAGGTGACCCTGCTAGTGTTTCTCAACCTGTGGGTCACAGGTTGAAAACCACTGCTGTAGAGCCTAAGACTATCGGAAAACACAGATATTTACACAGTTTCATAACAGTAGCAAAATTACAGTTATGAAGTAGCAACGAAAATAATTTTATGGTTGGGGGTCACCACAACATGAGGAACTGTATTAAAGGGTCGTGGCATTAGAAAGGTTGAGAACCACTGCATTAAACTTGAACATCAATTAAAATTGTATAAAATTTTCACATCAACCGAAAATGTGGCTAAGATACAATTAGATCATTATGTGGTAGTGAGTAAATAATGCTAATTATATAGTGACTTGTACAGGATGAAAGTATTATTAGACTTACAGTGAAAACTCTGCAATATCAGCTTAGTCGTAAATGAATGGCAATACTGTGAACTGTAAAATAAAACCCAAAACTTAACTAAATTTTACTAATAGGAAATTTTTCTTCGTCATTTTAAGATTTTTTTCTAATGAGACTATAAATGTGAAAAGTAGCTTCTAACGTTAGAAGCATTGTTTATTTTTACAACAACAAAGACTTTTGTTTTTCAAACTTGCTCCTTCTTCATGAGTCAAAGGGAAGTGATAAATGTCTGCTCTCTAATGAAAAGACATTCTACAGAACTGGCCAGGGAATTGTCACAATAAATATACAAATATCTGTCTTTTGAACCTAAAAAAGGTATAATTAAAATATTTCAAAATAATAAATATGTTTACGATGTGAATGGCACTCTCTTAGTTGTCATGCCCTTGTGTAGGACACAATCTGGACATCTTTAAGCAGCCACTGTACCCCTATGTTGGATATGCACATTCAGACTGGAGACCATTGCACTACTATAGTGTCAGCACTAATATAGGTGGGCATTCCTAGTACTACAAATAAGGTAAAAATTTAAAGCAGTTAACTTGATCAATCTATTCCTTTGTAATTTCCTTCATTGGTTTCACTTTCTATTTTTTATGTAGAGTTATTAGTTATGGCACTAACCATCTATATTTTCTGCTATTTCGTAGTTTACATTTTTAAATTCTGTTAAATATATTTTAGTACATAATAAATAGAGTAAGAATCTAATTTTCTCTTAATATTTTAAGTATTGTGTAATCACCCTTTATTTAGTAATATTTATTTATTTATGATATAATTTTAATGATAAATTTTCATATACCAGGGTTTGCTTCTGTAAATATCTCTTTTATTTGTATACCTAGTTTTGTACCATTAACATGCTATTTCCTTCAGAATAGGTTTATAATAGATTTCATTATTTGGCAAGATGACCCTTCACTCATTAGGCTTTGGTTCCCTTTTTCTCATGAGATGCTTTTGCCAGTTTCTTATTTTAGATGTATAACATAGGACTTGAAAGTGTAGAGATAGAAAAAAGAGATTTCAAAGAGGGAAACAGTAAAGGCAAAAAGAAATTCCACCAAAAAGATGCCCTTGAGGCCCCAAAGTAATGTTGAGTCTATAAAAGGAAGGTCATTCCTTTTTCTTATCTCAGCTCTCCTAAAGCTAAATTTTCCTCTGATATGAAACCATCTAGGTGAGAGAATTAAAGAAGGAAGAAATATGTAAATACTTGACTAGAAGTATGTGTCAAGGCAGCAGTCTTGCCACAGTACTTATTGCTAATTTAATCTACTCTGAAAAGAGAGTAAAACCTTGTTATTATAATGGTTTCTCCTAAATCTGATATTTGCTTCACATTGCTCTCCACAGAAACTGTTACCTCCTACTAATTTTGTGAAGTGTCATATATTCTTTTAGTAAATCTGAGTCAAGATTCAAGGAAGCCCTGGTTTTAAAATTGAGAGGTTTGGCTTGGTTTCATTTTCGAGTTTTGGAGGTTATAGAAACTGAGAACAAAATGAAAACTCTATAAATCTCCAAACCTCGATTTTATAATTATTTTGTAATGACTCCTGTTCTACCACAAATGCAACTTATATTAACCTACCTACATACAGATTTTTAAAAGTCAATATATCTAACTTTAATATAAATAGAAAGAAAAAATTTATAATTTCAACATATGAATGCCTAATCATAGTCACATTAAAAAGCATAATGAAGCTGTTAGATATTTGTAACTCTATGTAGTAATCGCCATGAATCAGATAGCTACAGCCCAGCTGGTGTGGGTCAGTGGTTGAACATGCCTGGATTTGGGGCTTAATCCCTAGGGCCTGTGCAGGAAGCAGCCAATCAATGATTCTCTCTCATCATTGATGTTTCTAACCCTCTCTCCCTCTCACCCCCACTCTCTGAAATCAATAAAAACTTTAAAAAAAAATGTTAAAGATAGCTACGAATGCAGATTGATGAGTATGCTATATTGGCAACTCAAAAGCCTAAATAGAGAGATGGTGAGCAATGTGATTTTCCAAAATGATAAACCACTTTTGACAAAGGTCAGCCCAAAACAAAGCACAGTCTTCTCTTGGTTTTTATGTAGTCGCATACTTAAAACGTCATTGTATGTGTAAAATATATAGGAATCTGGGCTTATTTCATTATGTACGTCCAATTTCCGAGGGCATTCCAGAAATATTGTTAAACTCTTGACATTTCTAAAGGATAGGTCTTTATGGACCATCTAATGGGACATTCCCAATATCATAATGAGATGAAAGACTGGATCAACAATTATCATCTCAGCTATGTCAGACAAATAGAAGTGAGCACAGCCATCACTAAAGCCTCTGTAAGACCCTGAGTCACACCTGTGGAGGGAACGGCTCTGAGTTGTGGAAACTCTGTTGTGTTTTTAGGCCCTAGAACAATCTGCCGCTGCAATGTCAGGCTGTGACACAAGGGCCTCCAAGAGGCTTATACCATGTAGACAACAGTTAGACTTTTTTGCCAGGCTCCTGGTGAGCCCTGGAGCTTGCTTCTCCCCACTCCTACCCCTAGGCACTATCCAGAGATAGAAGCTTAGGTCCCCTCTGTTCTCCTACCTCCAAACCTATCCAGTTTTCTCAACCCTAGCCCACCCCTGTTGCCCCAGGAAGCCACCAGGTCTCATCATGTCCTGTCCGAATCTCTTCAACCTTATTCAGTATAAGGGATCTTTGTTTATCTCTGTGAAGGGGATATTTGCTCTTATTCATTTTGTGTTCTTCCAAATATGCCTAGGCTTTTTGAAAAATAAAAACGTAGGAACTTCACCGTTATTTTAAAATCTACTTTCTCCTATGGAACCTCTTTCTCAAAGAACTGAAGGCAAAATGTCTCGTTCCCCAAATTGGAGATAGACAAAAGGAGGGAGATGGGTAGAGATAATAGAAAGCATGGGGGCAAATGTATCAGAATTATAAAATGTATCACCTTACCTTTTTTTATGACATTCAATCAAAATGAGTCACTTCTATGATCAAATAAGAAATATTTTCTTAGCATCTACTGCAGGCAAGGCATTGTGCTAGGTGCACAAAGATGAATAAGACATGGGCCTTCCTCTCAAGAAATTCACTCTCATCGCTCAACTAGGTCTCATTCTTTTTCTGCTTTCTTTGTTATAAATTTTTATCTGTGTCCTGATTTCAAATCTCCTGTTTTCCAGTTTTATATGCCTCCTACTCATCCTTCACATTTACTTTTTTTTTAAAGCTAATTGGATTTTTTTAATTTAAAAATTCACAGTGGTTTCCATCAACTTCAGAAGCAAATGCCAGACACAGTCTTGAAAATATTATTTCCTTTAGTTTTCAAAACAATTCTGCCAGGTTGCTATCTGATCTTGCTTTTATAAACAAGAAAACCAACGCATAGAGAACTTAAGCTATGCTCAGCAAGTTCACAAAGCTGGGAGAGCTAGGACTTGAAATCAGCTTTCTTATCTCTATATACTGCTTTTACGTAAGGTTAGACTTAATGTTCTGGTTCCTTAATCAGTTTCTCTTTTACATTAAGGAGTGATCTACAGTAAGACTACTGCTACCGTTACTATTATCACTGTAAAAAGTAACCATCGCTTTAGAGTGCATGCTCTTATTTATCGTCAATATAAAGAAGGAAGGAAGAGAACAGCACTTACCTGGTTGGCCAAGCCAGCCAATCAGCCAAATGCACCTTGGCAGTCCATCGGTGAAACATTTTTGAGCCAAATCTCCCTCACATGCAATATATGACATACAGGTATTTAAAAATAAAATATCCAGTGAATTGTTCCAGTTCATACAGCATATTACTGGGAAAGACGATTGGAAATCCCAGTCTTCTGAATCCTCTGTCCACTAAGCCATCGTGCAGCACATAAATCTACTGACTCGAATGAACAGAAACCTTTTAATAAGTTAGCCTGATGTAACAGGCAACTTAACACTTTTGAAAGCTTTAAAATATGCAATTAATCACATCTCTAGGAAGCATGTGGTATACAGCTAAATGGCGATTCACAGGCAAACCTCAAAAACACCAACGTTGCTTATGACTGTAAGCCTCACTTAAAATTTTTTCCCAAGTGGTTTCAACATTCAGTTGGAAGAGTGACAGTTGGACTTAATGGTTTTCTTTTCTCACTCTTCTTCAGAAACCAATCCAGTGCTTTGCAAACTTTTTAACCCATGAGTCCTTTGGATAAACCTGAAAATCTCACAGCACCATTCCCTCCACCTCTGACTCCACCTGTAACCAGTTAGATTTGTGTCCACCGAAAATAATTTCTATTTCCTACACATTGTGTCAGGCAAGGAAAATTTATTGTATTGCATTTTAAGTGATTATGAGAAAAGAGGTGTTTGTTTTCTAAATATAAACATGTATTTTAATTAATTTTTTCAAGTCATATATCATCCTCTCTGAAAACCCTATCCTGTCTCTCCTAGCTACAAATGAACTCTCAGAAAGAGAAACCAAAAGAACAGTCCTATTTATCATTGCAACAACAAAAAATTAAGATACTTAGAAAGGAGATAAAAGATCTGTACTCGGAAAACTACAGGATGCTAAAAAAAATAACAGAGGAAGATACAAACAACTGGAAGCATATACTGGAATCATGTTCATGGATTAGAATTAATATCATTAAAATGTCCATACCACCCAAAGCAATCTATAGACTCAATGCACTCCCCATTAATATACCAGTGGCACCGTCTGGTTTGGTTCAGTGGTTGACCATCGACCTATGAACCTGGAGGTCAAGGTTCCATTCCCGGCCAGGCCAGTGCACTTGCCCAGGTTGTGGGCTCTATCCCCCGTTGCGGGGAGGCATGCGGGGCAGCCAATCAATGATCCTCTCTCATTATTGATATTTCTATCTCTCCTCTCTTTCTCTCTGAAATCAATAAAAATATATTTAAAAAAGTAAAGTACCAATGGCATATTTCACAGATCTGGAACAAATACTCCAAAAATTTATATGGATCCAAAAAGACCCCAAATAGCTACAGCAATCTTGAGAAGTAAGAACAAAGTTGGAGGAATCACAATACCAGATATCAAGTTATACTCCAAAGCCATTATAATCAAAACAGCCTAGGACTGACACAAGAACAGGCGTGTAGATCAATAGAGTAGAATAGAGAACTCAGAAACCAACCCAACCATTATGCTCTACTAGTATTTGACAAAGGAGGCAGGAGCATACAATGAAGTAAAGATAGTCTCCTTAAAAATCAATTTAGCCTTAGCCGTTTTGGCTCAGTGGATAGAGCATCAGTCTGTAGACAGAAGGGTCCTGGGTTTGATTCTGGTCAAGGACACATTTTGAAGTTGTGGGCTTGAAGCCCAGTAGGGGGTGTGCAGGAGGCAGATGATGGATGATTCTCTCTCATCATTGATGTTTCTATCTCTCCCTCTCACTTCATCTCTGACATCAATAAAAATACATATTTTTTAAAAGTAATTTAAGATTTTTTATTAAAGTGAGTTTTTTAAATAAAATGGCTAAAACATTAAAATCTGCAATACCAAGTGTTGACAATACCAAGTGTTGACATGGATGCAGAGCAACTAAAACTCTCATACATTGTTGATGGAAATGAAAACTGTAACAGCCATGTTGAGAAAAAGTTTAGAAGTATCTTATAAGTAACTTTGGAAAACAATGTTTTGACTGGACACTATAAGGCAAAAGACAAAAGGCTGAATACAAAACTTTTCTAGATGGTAATTTTAAATTTACATGTATACTAGGATTGAACAAATATATATGAACACACATGCAATGTACACATGATAATGAGAGCTATATTTCTCATTCTCAGAGAAAGAGAAATTACAAGTAAGCAAAAGAGAATGCTAGCAAGAACCCAATTTTGCTGTTTTGCAGTGGGAGATCTTAGGGAAAACTCATGATTTTGTAAATATGTATAGCTATAGAAGGAGAAATAAATATAAATTTGTGTGTATGAATGAATTATAGTTTGTAGATATTTAAATATATCTATTAATCTATCTCTCCTAGTCAAGTCTGCTTATAAGATCCAGAAGCAGTGAAATTCCAGTAGCAATTTAGCAACTATATCTTGGTTTCAAACCAAAGAAACCAGGACTTTTCATAGAGTGGTGGATTCTAGTGTTGGATCAAGGAAAATACAAGATGAATCTGGGAGCCTTATGTGATCCCACAAAGGAAGGAAATGCTATTTTAAATAAATCTGGGGCAGATGAAAGGATTAAATAAACAAATGGGGAAGAGAGAGAGCAATTCTTCCTTACAGAATTCCAATTGATAAGCTTAAAAGGAAATAGGAAATCACCCTTAGAACTCTGCAGCAGCATGAGCCTGGGTCCCTGATTATCATGGAAATGCAATATTGGTTAGCACTGCCTACTTCAGGTTTCTGTCATGTTATGGAGATGTATAGTTCTACCTGGATTTAGTCATTCAGAGCTAAGATTTTCTGTCCTGTTCATTCAACCTAACCCTAAGAGTCAAGATTCTTCCTAAAAGTTTTATCTTAGGAACCTTGGGTTCTCATCTTTCTAGCAATGCCTCAGCAACCATTTGCTTTATGCCTACAATGAATATTTAACATACATTAATTGATCTAATTCTTTAAGTGATTCTGTACATTAGCATCTCCATTTTGCAGATGAAGAAAATGTTTTCCGGGAAGAGTACTAATTTGCTAAGCTAGTTTGTGTGGCAAAACCCAACTGCAAGTCCATGTCTCATTCATCATGCTTTTTATTCCATAACACTCCAGAGAACTTTCAGCATACTTTCAGGGACAAGTAGAATTTAGTCTTCTTTTTCGGGGGCTACATGCATATTGAGGAGCGAGAATGCTAACTAGATATTGTTATGGACTTCTGATTTTAATGACACCTACTAGTGGCATCTCATAGGTAATAATCCCTAAAATTCTCCAGAAGAAATAGCCCTAGAAGTCCCAACTCAGGGAACTTCCTTCAGTCACCTGACATTGTTAGAACTTGTCTGAGCACTGGGAAGATGTCCCCTGTCTCCCTGGGATAGCACGTCTCCATGGTTGTCATCAGTTCCTTCTCTCTTAGTATATACATGGCACTTCCCCCTATGAAGATAAAGTTCATTCTTCCATCCCCTTGACTTTGGACTGGTTTATGGTTGCCTTGACCAATAGCCACAAGGAGAAGCATTGGAGCACCACATATATATTAGATATGCAGCCTAATGGAGCCTTCACATAACTCAAGCCCCAGCCCTATCAGACTGCAATTACATAAAAGACCTTAAAGAAGAACCACCCAAGATAGCCCATTCAACACACAGAACCTAGAGATAATCATAAATTGTTTTTAAGACATAGTGGCTTGTTATGTAGCAATAGTTAACAGGAACCCTGCTGGTGCCAACTTTATACAGACATGTGGAGAGTACTGGGGACAACTCGTCAACAGTCTTTGAGGCATTTCACAGAATAAAAGGAGAAAAGGGAAAACTCAAAGTAATCTCCCTCCCTCTTCTCTAGTATCAGCCAAACTCTCCAAAAACAGGAGGGGGAACCAAATGTTTCTCCAAGCACAACTGCTTGCTTCTTGGCTTACCTTCAATAAAGGCAAGATTATAAGAAAGAAAATGTCAAAAGTCCAGAGAGTTAAGGCATCACAGAGGGTACATCAATGGTTTAGGCTAGGGTAGGGGGAATTCCAGTGACAAGGGGTAGTCCCCTACTCTTTTTCACCTCGCTGTCCTATTCATGCCTTTTTTTTCTGGAATGCTTCTCCCACCCACATAACCATCATACCTCCCAGCAGAGTTAAGTTCTCTGAATTCTAAGCCCAGAACTTTTGTCAGCTATGAGAGTCATTCCCTGAGGTCCTCAAGTTCAGGTTCTTCCCTTGTTGCCAGTGCATGAGCTGGAAGCTCAGAAAGCTGAACTTGGAAGGCCAACTGAAAATTAAAAATGGACCCTACATTTTTCAGTTGTGTCCAGACCTGCCCTGGTCATTATGATAATAATTAAGATAATAATAATTTGCATTATCCTAGCTAATATAATACAGGAGGTTTGGGGGGCTTAAAGATATAAGTTTGACTTACCCAAGGTTCCACAGCTACTGAGTGGTCCTTCATTACTTGTTTAAAATAATAGCATTAAAAAAAATGAACCTGGGGAGATTTATACTAGCAATATAACCAAGTTACACTTCATATAATCTGCCTTTTGGTAAATCCAGCCCTGAATACATTGACATTTGTGATTCTCTGGATGTTTTCCTAGTGTCCTAACCTGATGCCAACATATTCCCTTAAAAGTAAGGAAAAAGAGACATACAGGAAGACTATTTCCACAACCATCATCCTTCTTTGTAGGTACTGCACATTCTTTGTGTCTTTAAAAATATGAGGTGATTTCAAATCAGACCTAATGCTGGATTTCCAGCCTTCCCCACTCAGTCTGCTGTGTCTTGAAGAATTTCCCTAGCCATGAGAATGGGAGGAGAAACTTCCCCTCCTATCCCTACCCTGGTGCCTGCTTGCCAAATCCTTTACGTTGGTTTTTTTATGCGAACTATTTATTACCCACGAGAGTCCCAGAGCTGAGATGCGAATTCCGTGTCTTGGAGGACTCACCCAGAATTCCCTGAAGGAGAGCTCAGTCTTTTCCCCGCAACCTTCCTTTTTCTATAGTTAATCAACTGGCTAATCCTCTGAAGTGGAAAAATGCACATTTTGTTGTCTGTGGCTTACTGAGGCTGAATGCTTCTCACAATGGCCAAGTCGAGGAAACGACTATGTCTTAGGGATGAGTGATTTCTCACACTTAATTTGCTTCTATTCCAGACTGCCTGGTCGGTCCACCGGGCCATGGGACTGAGATATCACATTGCCCGCATTCCCGCCTTTCCTGCTACTGGTGCTCCATTATTTATTAAGGTCCTGAGTGCGCCTGGGGTTCATCCCCAGCTGGGGTCAGACTTTTCAGGGCCTCCCTCATTCTCGGGAGTTGAATTTGTAAAAAGTCGTGAAAGACTCCTTCCCCTGCAATTTTACAATCCGCTGTTATTGAGAATAGAAACGGAGTCACCGAAAGAAGCTCAGCTGAGAGAATATATGTTCAAGGTTGGAGATCCCAAGGTCCATACACACACCACCTCTTAAGGTTTGTTTTCTTCCCACTCTGTGTTATGGCAAAGGTTGAGCATTTGTCTGTCTCTATTTAGGACACTTTTCCTTGCAACTAATCGAAACTCAACTCAAAGGATTCTCCCCACTTCTACCATGTAACAGCAAAGTCTGGGGGGAAGTTTGAGTTTCAAGAATACTGGACACAAGATTCCACAAATTGTCCTCAGGCCTCGTATTTCCTCCATCTCTTTCCTTTGCTCCTTTATCCACTTCTTTCTAGCAGTTTAGCAGGAACTATTGGTTTTCATATACCTTTACCTGGTGTCCCTTTACTTCCAACAGACCTGTGCTTCTTTGCTTTGTGGCTCTGATGTCCACGTTGCCTACCTCTGCCCTGACAGCTCGACATGCCTAGGAATGTAAGTTCCCCAGGGTAGACCTTAACCATGACTCACAGGTGCAGATATAAACACCCCCAACTCCCTCTTCCCTGATTGGAATGACTTTGCAGTTGCCCCACCTTCTATGGAATTTAGCCAAAGCTACAAAAGTTTGATATTGCACCCTCTTCTGGCCTCCTTTCCTTCCCAATCTGCTTTCCATATTTGTGCTCAGGTTTTCCTGGGAACAAAATCCTTTTATTAAGTGAATCCCACCCCAAAATGGAAGATTCTATTATATCCTGGTCCAAAAATTCCAGGCATATATACTTCTAGACTGAAATCCAGAGCTGTCCAAGCAAACGTTTCTTAATTTAATGTAATTTGACTTTGGGACTGCCGTTGCTCAAATACCCACCCCCAAGTCAATCACAGTGGATGCAGGATACAGGATGAACATGATGTTCGACCAGACCTGCCTTACATGTTCACTCCTGGATCAAGAGGGGTGTCTGAACCACCCAATCCACATGGACTGGAAGTAGAGGTGGGGGGGGGGGGTTTCTGGAGGAAAAAATAGGGCCTCTTACTGAAAACAAAACAAGGATTGGGTACCTCAGCACAGTAGGACAGGGGTTGGCAAACTCTGGTCAATGGGACAACAAGCTATTTTTTGTTGCTTGTTTGTTGCTGCTGTTTTTATTTTAGAGAGAGAGGAAAGCAAAAGGAGACAGAAAGAAAGACAAGCATTGATGTGAGCTTTTAGAGTCAGCACTCACAGCAGTTGGAGGAGGCATAAGCTAGCCCAGTAAAGGAGGTCTGTGTGGGGCACCATCAGCATCCATCCCAGACCTCCAACAGGTTACTGACTACTCTGAGAGTTCTATCTGATAATCTGTGATATCATCTGTATCCTTGCAGCTGGGCATTCACTTCCAATTTAGCTTTCTGTTACATCTATTTATGCAATAGGTGTTACACTTCCTCATAAATAAGGTTTCATGGCTATAGACAAGAGTAGCATGCACACTAGCCTGGGTTATACAGTAACTGGATGCAGATTTTACCTACGCTATTTATTAGCTCTAATCTTAAATATTTGAACTTTTTTATGTCAGTGTACTCATCTATAAAACTGAATTTTTAAAAACATTTCTCACAAGGTTATTTTCATTTTTGGCTCTTGTTCACCACACCAAAATCTGGTTTTCTCTTTTCCTTTACATGGAATGGTCTAGTCATTGCCCTCCTCCCGTTTGTCTATGGGTCGCTAATGCATGCTTTAGGTTGTCAGTGAAGAAAGCAATACAGTGGAGATGCTGAGTCTTGAGTCTGCCTTACAGAATGAGCTCCCCTGTTGCCAAAAAAATGGTGAGTCTTGTTTTCTTATGATTGGGCACATTATTTAAGTCAAATGGGACAAGACATTTAGTCATGCTTATTAAAAAATTACACATCCCACCCTAGCCTGTTTTTGTAATTAATTAATTCATTCATTTTTATTGGTTTCAGAGAGGAAGGGAGAGGGAGAGAGAGACAGAAACATCAGTGATGAGAGGGAATCATTGATCAGCTGCCTTCCGCACAATCCCCACTGGGAATTGAGCCTGCAACCTGGGCATGTGCCTATGGCCAGAATTGAACCTGGGACCCTTTAATCCGCAGGCCAGCGCTCTATCCACTGAACCAAATCAGCTAAGGCAACTAATCGAGGCCTGTATTTTTCCTTGGTTAGAGCGGTGACTCTCAGACCAAAGGGCTGAGGATTCAATTCCTGGTCAAGGCTTGGTGGAAGGCAACCAATTAATGCATCGCTCTCATATTGATGTTTCTCTCTTTCTTACTACCCCCCTCCTCCATCCCTTTCCTCCACTCTCTCTAAAAAAAAGTCAATGGAAAAAAGATCCTCAAGTAAGGATTAAAAAAAAAAAAAAGCACATCCCCTCTAGTGATTTCTTGGAGAATATCTTAGAGAAGTTTTTAATCTGGAAAACCACCCCCATATTATATAGGTTTCTGCAATAGTAACTATATTGGAGGAACTCAGAGACCTCCTTCCTATCTAAATGTCAAGTCCAAACTTCCCCCACCTCCTGCCCACCTCTACTCTCAGGCCATGAGCAAGTCATTTTACTTCTCAGAGCCTTAGTTTCTTTATTAAATTATGGTGTTTAGACTATGAAAGGACAAAGGTTTCATTTAATATAGTTTTCAATAATATATCTTTTTATAACATTTTATGATTCTAAAAGTAATTTTTATTTATTAAATATAATTTGGATAACACAGATCAGCAGAAAGAAGGTAAAACTATGTCCTGTACCCATGAACTAGAGAGAGCAATGGCTATCTCATTGATATATTTCCTCCCATATTTCTCAGTGTGTGTATATTTGTATGTTTATATGTGTATTTTCCAAAATTTAGCTCCTACTGTATCTACAGTATTAGATCCTCCTCTTCTATTAAACAGTGTTTGAAAACACTACTAAATTCTTATTTGATGTTGAATTGTTTTAATATCTACCCTTTTTTTCCCTAACATGGGAATTTGTGTAGTGGAAGTATTTTCTTTGGCAAAGTCCTCCCAGCCTGGAGGAGTTGTAAAGAACTACGCTAAGTCTTGGGAAATAACCATAAATGAGTTAACAGCTTGAGTGTCAAAGTAGGAACCCAACCACGTAGGTGAGTGCTTCAGAAATCTTGACGGTTCAGAGATAAGCAGTATTTCCTTTCTGACACGAAGATGGTGGTTTCTTTTCTAACACGAAGATGGTGGTTTCCTGCAGGCTGTTGATGTGTAATGATTAGAATTTTTTTTAATAGCACATTGAGAAACTATTTTGATTAGATCAAAGTACCACACGTTGGATAGATAAGGAAGCAAAGGAGTCCTATAAAACTGTAGGATTGAGTTGGCAAATATTATTTTGCCTGGAATAAGAAGAAAAAGGGGGGAAATTAGAACAAATCATGAACTTAAAAGAAAATTTGGGGGGACATCAAAAATGTCTATGAGACTTCCTTCCCATCTATAGTTTTCTTGACCAGATGGAATGAGAAATTTGAATTTGAATTTGAACCTGTATTTGAATTTCCAGGTTCTCTAACAAAACTTTGGAAACTCATCATTAAGAATTGACTTATGAGCAAATTGGTGTAACTTGTGTGATTGTATGTATTTAAACATATATCATCTGGCTATAATTTCTTTCTACCCTGAATATGACTTACTTGATACCATTTATTCAGAAGATGTGCCTGCTGTAGACAAGAAGAAAGAGATTCAAAGAAGTTAAGCAAATCATTACAGTTTTTGGCAAAGCAGATGCCAAAACCAGAGCCTTCCTACTCCCAATCCATTGCTCCCCACTCTATTACATTATATCCAGGGGGCTGTATTCTGGCACAACCAGATATTCTAATTTCTATAACATGACTCCATAATGTGGGCTTCTCCACCTCACCCCATTCTTGTAACAGAATAGGATGGATTTGACTTATGAATATGCATTATAAAGAATTATAAAAGTCAAAGTAAACAGGTTGGGACTTGGCCCCTTCAAAGCTGGGCAAGGTGGTAGCACCAATAGAGATATTACCTTGTCGTGGGCCATTCATACAATCAGACCTGGCCCTTTGTTACTCTATCTGGGAACCACCAACATGAAATGTTAACTAATCTCTGGAAATCAACCTAGTCATATAATAGATAATTGTTGCATTCCACAAAGCCTAACTACTTGATATTTTAAGCTACAGGAAGACATTCAATTCTATAATTGTTTATTGAGCACATACTAGTGCCAGGTTCCATGCTACAATCCGGGGACACTCTGGTTCTTTCCTGCCTCATTCACTATTTATCAAGCATATATTTATGTAGTCTTGACTATGTCCCAGCCACCATGAAAGGAACAGGGGACTCAAAGGTGGGCAAAAACAGACATGATTCTCCTAACAGAGCTTGAAGTCCAGTGGGGGGAGGAAGAGAAGGGCTAAATGGTTAGATTTAATGTGAGTCCAGTTCTTATTTCTGTTGTTTCTAAGTCCAGGCACCAGGATTCTCTGCCACCTAGTACCAGAGCCTGAGACACTGAACAAAGTGGATGCTGGCATCTGTATTCTGAGACATAACCTTTAGTTATTGCATAAGCATCAATATTTATTCTAAAAGTCAGTGTCATCCTAACTCTAATTATAGCCAGATGATATATGTTTGGCTCAATGGACAGGGCGTCAGCTGCAGACTGAAGGGTCCCAGGTTCGATTCCAGTCAAGGACATGTACCTTGGTTGTGGGCACATCCCCAGTAGAGAGTGTGCAAGAGGCAGTTGAATGGATGTTTCTCTCTCATCGATGTTTATAACTCTCTATCCTTCTCCCTTCCTCTCTGTAAAAAGTCAATGGAACATATTTAAAAATAAATAAAAATAAAAGTCAGTGTCTCAAACTGGGGGAAAGGCCAATATTCTGAAAAATTGTAAGAGTTGGGAAATCTAAATAGTTTAAAAAGAAAAAAAACAATCTATAAAGCAAAAGCTGCTTGAAATGGCCAAAGGGCTATCTAAAGGAGACAGAGTAATTAGATTAATTACAAGTATATATCTGCCACCAGCACTTTCTACTGCAAGTCGGCAACAAAATACTGACATTTTTCATCACTTCAATCACGTGTGTAAATTGCTAGAGCTGGCAGAATCCCCAAAAGAATATTAGAAATGTTAGAAATTAAGTAAGAGTCCTACAAAATCTGAAAAGTCTCCCGGAGAAATAATGAATGAGGTGGGCTGTGGACACCAGCTTCATTTCTTCTCTGCTCAGTAATCTAGCTCTGGAAAGCACAACACCGGTACATAGTAGGACCTTTCTCCTTTCTGTCCACTCAATCCCTCTCCACACAATTGTAATTTTTCCTGAAGAAACCAAAGCGCAATTTTCAAATAGAAGAGGACTGAATGTTAGATATACTTGTACAATTACCGTTGTCTTTTCATGCTCCTGCAAGTTTCTGAAGCGTAGACTATTTTTTTGAGATTTTGAACTGAGAGAGAGAGAGAGAGCGAGAGAGAGAGAGAGAGAGAGATCAATGTGAGGGCAGAACATCAATTGGTTGCCTCCTAAACACCCCCAACTGGGGATCAAGCAGCAAAACTGGCTATGTCCTGATTGGGAATAAACTGGCAACCTTTCAGTGCGTGGGCTGCCACCCAACCAACTGAGCCGCACTGGCCGAGGCCCCGAGGCTTAGATTTTTTTTTTAACTACATTATGCCTTTCAGGATCTCATAATTGCCCTGTCCCGAGCCTATCCAATAAATACCATAATGAACCTGCTGTTCAGAAGAGGCTCCTGAAATCAAATCTGTTCAAGCAGAAAACACAACCACAGGACGGGACTCAAAGGTTCACTGGCCCACCTAGAGTTGTCGCTTCACATTCCTTTAATGTAAATCAAAGATGAGCTCGAAGGTGAGTCAGTTCTTTGATGCACTTAAGATTCTAATATATGCCATGGCCTGAAGCCTCGCAAGGGTTTTGAGTTTTTTATCAGTGTTCATTTTTAAGTGGTTTAACTCTGCCTCTGATTGCCAGGTGCTAAAATATGAGCCTTCACACTTGTGAGTCACCCGATTTAACCAAGCTGTGGCTTTACCCTCCGAGAGTTTCCTAGGTGTAACCTAACTGTGCCCCGGACCCACAAAAACATTTTAGTCAAGATTTCCAGGGTAAATTCTAGCCCACCATTGTCAAAACCACACAGACCCCCACCCCCACCTCTCTGCAGAGAATTACTCCTACCACCCTGGGCTTAGCAAGAAGACCCTTTCAGCAAAAAGTGGGGGAGGGAAAGGCATGATTTGCCCTTCAAGAAACTCTCTGCTTTCTTTTTCTGTTCCTGGCAGCTTCAGTAGATCCAAGGTATCCCAACTAGTTTGAGACATAGTGAAAGAGAGAAAGTAGAAAACAAGTCATTCTCATACCAACTAGATTGCTCTAAAGAAAGGACATGAGGTATGTCATTCACTCAATTGACAACTTATTGAGCACCTAAAGAGGGCAGAGATCGATAAGAAGTTTTATGGGAAATCTCTGGGCCAGCGAGTGAGCCTTTGAGTCTTGTCCTGGGGTCATATTCTGTGCATGAAAAGCAAACTAAGCCCTCATCTATGACTTTGAGATAGCAGGTGCAGGATGCCACAGTTGAAAGAGAAAGCACACTGGAGTCATACAGATCTGAACGTAGGTCCTGATTCCAGTACTAAGTTGATTATGGAATCTTTGGCAAGTAACCTCATCTCCCTGTGCTTTATTTTCTTGTTTGTAAAATGAAAATGATCTATCACACAGTTACTGAAAGAACTTAAAATAAAATAGTGTATCTATAAAGTGTCTGGCAGCATCAGAGCCTCTCTTACCTCAAAGAATTTACAATTCTTCCTCCCTTCCTTCCTTCCTTCCTTCCTTCCTTCCTTCCTTCCTTCCTTTCTTTCTTTTCTTTCTTTCTTTCTTTTTTTTAATAATGTAGCCTGGCCGACATGGCTCAGTGGTTGAGCATCAACCTATGAACTAGGAGGTCATGGTTTGATTCCCTGCCAGGGCACATACCCGGATTGCAGATTCGATCCCGTGTGGGTGGGGGGTGCAGGAAGCAGCTGATTTCATCATTGATGTTTCTATCTCTCTCTCCCTCTCCCTGCCTCACTAAAATCAATAAAAAATATTTTTTTTATTTTTTTTAATATTTTTATTGATTATTTTTTACAGAGCGGAAGGGAGAGGGATAGAAAGTCAGAAACATCCATGAGAGAGAAACATCGACCAGCTGCCTCTTGCACGCCCCCTACTGGGGATGTGCCCGCAGCCAAGGTACATGCCCTTGACCGGAATCAAGCCTGGGACCTTTCAGTCCGCAGTCCGACTCTCTACCCACTGAGCCAAACCGGTTTCGGCAAAATATATATTTTTAAATGTGGACAGGAGAAGCAATTAAAAACAAGATTAAAACATATATGGAATAATTATTAAAAGAAGTATAGCTTTAGTTAAAGGATGCTCAGTTACCATATTTCATTTATCTAAGATAATATCTTTGGTAAAAAGAATTTCATTTTGAAAGATGTAAAATATGGAGAAATGAAATTAATTAAGTGGTAAGTTTTAAGAAACAACAGTCTTGCAGATACATTCAAAAAAATAGAAAGCTATTGGCAAGCTGTAGACCCACAAGCTATCTTTTATTTCATCTTCTCTTGCTTTTTTCACCTGCTTTTAAAATCTTGATATAATTTATGTATTTTTGTACAAGCCCTTAAAACTATCTTGGAACAGGGTGGGAAATAGATTTCTAGATAGAGGGTCTAACTTACTGAACCAACTTCAGCCTTGCTCTTGGCAGTAGCAGCCTATCAGACTGGTTTCCTAAGCCCCAAATGGGCTATGATTTGTGGTTCTCCAAAATCTCAGGCAAAAGAAAACATATGTAAATTTATTGCCAAAAACAATTTCCACCTCATAAACTTGTTGCTGAAAGGAAACATAAAGCTTACAGAATTCTTTTAGGTTCATCTTTTTTTCCTGTAGTTCATATGTTATTACTACCAGACCTTTAATTTCTCCTTAAGGCAACTACTCTAGTTGCATGCATGAGGTATAGTATCTGTTATGTATTAAGGAAATGCCTCCCTGTGCTCCCATTTGGTAATGTCCTATCATCCCATGACCCAAATTTTATTTAATGAACCAGAAATAATTCTCTTTCTCAGTCCAGAGACTATAATTATCTTTGGGCATTTGGGATAAACATGATTACTAAAAAAAAAAGGGTTAGGGTCTATAGTTTTCAACAGGAGAGTAGATTGTTAGTGCCAACGTGGAAAAGGACCAGGGCCTAGTCCAGTGCCTGACTGACTCGTGGATGGTGCCTAACTAGTATTTGTTGAATGCATGCATAAGGCCAAGGATAGTTGGAGAAAGAGAAGATTTTGAGCGGTGGTTTAGGGGAGATTTGGATTTCAAGTAATCCTATCAGAGAAGTAATCCAAATTTACCTCAGGCACTAAGCAGAGTAAGACAAGATTAACGGCAAAGAAATTTGTGAAGTGTGTTTTTATAAATGTTTGTGCTCTGATGTGTATTCTGAAACCCTTGGATATCTGTCTTACAGGCCTTGTTGAGATCAGTCCTCAGGGGAAATCTGCTAACTGTACTCATACTGAGGAGTTAATGATTGAGGGCCTTTCACTTGCGCTCAGGTATTTGCAATGTCAGATGATCTCACCACACTGGTTTTCTCGAATGAGTGATGATGTAAATATGGATTTTCCCATGGATGACTAAGGTGGAGGAGAAATGATGATGAGGGCATGGGTGGATGGGTAGGTCGCTGGCTGGCTGGATGGATCACAGTTGGGTCTGTTTAGAGTTGTATGGCTTATACGCTGTGCTACTTCAGAGGTTATCATTTATGTAGTCTCAGATGTGTGTGTACCCTGCTGACACAACCTACATGATAGTAAAGGTGGCTTTGGCAGAGAACTCATAGCCCGCAAATCACCAGACACCAGCCTAGCTAGTGGTGGGCTAAGGACCAGGCAAGGCATGTTTCTGGATATCCCAGGAAGAAAAGACCAGCCTGCACCAAGAATAAAAGTAGATTCGGACTTGAAAAGTCAACGGACATTTACAAAAGAAAGAGTGGACCCAGGCCGGAAATAATAGAGGTAAATGGATGGCAGCAGAACAAAGTTGAGGTGTTACCCTTGGTATTTATGAATCAGGTGCGGAGATGTGAGGCTTAATTGCATGTGTCAATTTGATTAGACCATAATAGACCGTTATTTAATCAAATGCTAACCTAGGTGTTGATGCAAAGGTATTTTTATAGATGTGGTTAACATCTACAATCAGTTGACTTCAAGTGAAGAAGATTAACCCTTCATATGTAGGTAGGCTTCATCCTATCAGTTGAAGGCCTCAAGAGTAAAAATGGAGGTTTCGTAGAGAAGAAACTCTGCCTCAAGACTATAGCATCAGGTCCTGCCTAAGGGTTTCAAGCCTGCCGACCTGCCCTACAAATTTCAAACTTGCCAGATACTATGAACCAGTTCCTTAAAATCAGTCTCTCGCTCTCTCTCTCTCTCTCTCATATGTATTTGTTTACTTTTCTTTTTAAATTTAGAATATTGTTACTAATAGAAAAAACAACCCCTTACACAGTAACTAAAAAGCCAGTCATTTAAGAAAATAATGCAGTAATCCACTAATGCCAGAGAAAATAGGCCCTCTTGTTTGTTTTTAGTGGCAAGCCAGGTGATACCGTAAATAGGGTGTCCCAAAAAGTGTATACACACACTTTGAATAATTATAAAGACAGTATTTATTAAAATACATTAAATTTTCAAAATTGAGCTATCAGTTGTTAAAGTGTGTATACATTTGGGGGGGGGGCACCCAGTATATGTATAAAATATATACACACTTCCCAGATAGATACTGTATATATCCCTCTCTTCAGGATCCTGCATCTTCAAGAGGTCTGTATGCTTAGCAAGGCTGCCTAGCCCAGCCCCGGAACCTGGAGAGGCTCAGCGCCAAGCTTACACAGGCCATGCTGGACTGACAGCTTTGGCTCCTCTGGCATTTGTCCTGGCCTCCCCGTTCTACTGCCCCAGCCTCTCAGTTCTACCTGCTCCAGCCTCTTTCAGTCTCAAAGCGATGGAGGTCAAGCAGAAACAGAGGCTTAAGTCCAAGACCATGGAGCTCATGAGTGGTCTGCAGCCAAGGTCACATAGGAAAAGGAGGAGCAAAGAGATGTGTTGTGGTGCATATGATTCCCAAGGATGACTACCTCCTCCCAAAGTCCGGTACAGGTTCATCCCGGGACATCTTTCAGAGCCACTGGCAGCCTTTTGAGCTGCTGACCCGAGGAGGACAAAAATTATCAGAGGACAAAAACCTGGCCTTCAGGGAGGGCGGGCTGATGTATGTGATGCAAAGTGGAGAGGAAGTCATCTATGAGGCAGTGAAGCCAGTCCCACTCTTGAAGGAATGAATGATAGGATTGAGATAGGCGGCTCAGGGAGGGCTGTTTCACATCAGAGCAAGAGCTGCCTTTGTTTCAGTCCAGGAGGCAGCCATGCCAAGTGAAAAATTTTATTTGTAGTGGAGAGTCCACGCCCATGAATTTTTGCTGATTCATAATCAAGACTAACCATGGTACCTTATGCACACTCATTTCCTTAGTGCCTGTCACCCGTTATGTTAAACCTCTGTGAAGAAGTGAATTTCTTCCCTGTCTGCTGAAATCTGAAGTTGGGTTGGGCCTATTTCAGCAAGTTACTAACAGTTTCTTGTTTGATTCAAATTCCTAGAGCAGTGGAGAGATTACTAGTTTCCTTTGATGCTTGCAAGAGAAAAGCTTTTTGAAAAGTGGAGAATCCCATGAAAGCTGGTCTACCTTACTGTGATGCATTCAAGAGTCAGAGTCAAAAATTGGGTCTGGGGGATCCTATGAGAATTTATGAAACCTATAGAAGCAGTTGACCTATTTCTTCCTGGATTTCCTCTCTCCCTATTCAACTGCAACTGTGAAGGAAATGCTAAAATGACAATCAATGGCTAGGGTTTATATCTTGCAGACTTTAACATGACTTGGTCTTTCAACTACTATCACCAATCCATAATATTTCCTACTAGAAGCCCGGTGCACAAAATTCGTGTGTGTGTGTGGGGGGGGGGGGGGGGTGGATGGATGTCCCTTAGCCCAGCCTGCACCTTCTCCAATCTGGGACCCCTCGAGGGATGTCCGATTGACTGTTTAGGCCCGATCCCAGGATTGGGCCTAAATGGGCAGTCAGACATTTGTCTCACAATCCAGGACTGCTGGCTCCAAACTGCTCAGCTGCCTGCCTCCCTGATTGCCCCTAACTGCTTCTGCTTGCCAGCCTGATCACCTGCTAACCACTACCCTGCCAGCCTGATGTCTAACTGCTCCCCTGCCAACCTGTTTGCCCCCAACTTCCTTCCTCTGCTGGTGTGGTCACCCCCAACTGCCCTCCCTTGCAGGCTTGGTCCCTCCCAACTGCTCCCCTGGTGGCCTGATCACCCACAACTGCCCTCCCTTGCAGGGCCTGGAACCTCCCAAAGGCCTTCCCCTGCTAGCCATCTTGTAGTGGCCATCTGGTGTCCACATGAGGGCAGGATCTTTGACCACCTGGGGGTAGCCCTCTTATGTGTTGGAGTGATGGTCAATCTACAAATTACTCTTTTATTAGATAGGATAGAGGCCTGGTGCATGGGTGGGGGCCAGCTGGTTTGCCCTGAAGAGTGTCCCAGATCAGGGTGGGGGTTCCCTTGGGGCAAGGGGCCTGTGGAGGTTTGCAGGCTGGCCATGCCCCCCAGTGACCCAAGCGGAAGCCCTGAGATCTGGGATTAATCTATATCTACAACTGAAACTTTGTAGCCTGGAACAGAGCCAAGCCTTCTGCTCGCTCTGTGGCAGCAGCCATTTCCGTTTGAAACTGTAGCCAGAGTGGAGGCCTAGGCTGGCAATGGCAGGTGGAAAGCTTGGCTTCCTCTGTTGCTGGGGAAACCCAAACCTCTGTTCTCTCCAGCTCAGTGGCTGCCACCATTTCTGTATCTTTTATAATTGAAACTTTGTAGCATTGAGTGGAGGCCTAGGCTGGCAATGACAGGCAGAAAGCTTGGCTTCTTCTGTTGCCAGGGAAACTCAAGCCTTTCTCCTGCTCTCAGTGGCAGCAGCCATCTTGGTTGGGGTTTATTCACATAATCTGCTCCTGATTGGCTGGTGGGCGTGACTGTGGGCATGGCTTATGGATGTAGCAAAGGTAAGGTCAAATTTGCATATTACTCTTTCATTAGATAGGATAGTGAAAAGAAAGCTACAGTATGCATAGATGAGAAATAGCACAAGGAAATTAATCATCTTGTATTTAGATCTTGGCAGGTTCCACAGATCCTGGTTCTACATATGATTGTGGAGTCATTTGGATTTTTTAGACTTTTAATGAAAAGCATAACTGCCTATTGAGAGTGCAAATAAAGGGGGTAAGAGCTGAACTTTTCTCTTTTCTCCCATCTTTGCTGAGATATAATTAACATATAACATTGTGTAACATATCTCCTAATATCCTGGCAACTGAAACTTGGGTTCCACCAAATAAATTTTGCCACCAAACTCTCTTATTTACCTTCATTTTAGACAAGTACAAAAACAGTACTCAAATGAGAGCCAGGATTAGTCTGTTAGTTGAGGGCTCACATAGTCAAAAACTTGAAGTACCAACTTTCCCTCCTTGTTGACATCCTCTTTCCCATCCTCTCTTCATCTTTGTTTTGTTAAATTCTCAAACCTATGCTGTTATTTCACCTTTTTTCCCACCACCCTCCATGATGAAACAATACTTACTGGTTAAAACCTGTTAACACTTTAAGGGAATGAACAATTTTTTGTTTCATA
Organism: Antrozous pallidus; assembly: GCA_027563665.1. NCBI lineage: Eukaryota > Metazoa > Chordata > Mammalia > Chiroptera > Vespertilionidae > Antrozous > Antrozous pallidus. The sequence goes on along the minus strand of CM050524.1, from coordinate 46,490,267 downwards.
ATTTGTCTTAAAATTCTGATGTTCCAAGATGCATAGGTGTGTCAAATCACCCACAAATATGAATGAGTGATGCTAATAAGTCAGTGCTATGTAAAGTGTTGTCTCCAGATATACTAACTCAGTATCTGAGAGGGGCCCAGGAATTTGTATGTTTACCGCTCTCCAAGGAGTTCTGATATAGGCTATCATTTGAAAACCACTGGTCAAATTTACACTTGCTGTGTTTTTCTTATTTAAAGAACAATAATAATAGTAATATTTCCTTATATTTCTATAGCACTTTGCTACTTAAAATTTTTTTTTATAGATAGTAATCTTCCTGATTATCACAAAATCTTCAGGATCATTTTCCCTTTTAAAACAAATAATAAAACTGAATTTCAGAGAGCTTATCTGAATTTTTCACAGGGGGCAATCAAACAGAAATCTCTTTATTTCATAGATCTCCTAATTTCTCCTTTATACAAAAAAATGAAAAATAAAATTTTAAAAAGAGTACACCTTTCTTGATATAGTTGCTCAGCTATGTCAGTCTTTTGTTTATTCATCAACTTATCCTCTATTTAATTCCTTTATATTTCCAAGAAATAGTTGTTATACACTATAATAAGTCATGCTCTGAGCATATCTAGTGCTATCTAAAGTCATAGTCAAAGATGATGGAAATTTCTATTGATTGGTTTGGCTAGAGCAATACACTTTTGACCACATATAATTTTATTATATATATTTTCTTTAGTAATTTGGTCCCTAGTCTCTTTAGGGGCAGTTAGTGATTCTCTTACTGTGCTGCCTATTAGAGTCATCAAGATCTTTAAAAAATTCCCAAGTCCAGTCCTCCCTCAGACCAATGACACCAGAATCTCTGGGCATCGTCTCAGAATGACTGGTCAGGAAGATGACTTCCACCCAGCCAGCATCTATTGAGCATACGTTGTCAGGCCAGGAAAAACTAGGTTTGAAGCTGGCTTTTTCGATTATTGGTGGCAGGACCCTGATCTTGTTACTACATATCTCTCAGCCTCAATTTCCTGTCTATAAAACAAGGGCAGTAAATGCTTTGCAAGGTTGTTGTGAGCATCAGAGGCAAAATATGTAAACTTCCCAATGCCTGACACATTGGCCCTCAACAAATGGAGTTAGAGTGTTGATGCTTCCTCTGCCCCACTGGTCTTAAGCTCCTTTATCCCTTTTCAAAGTATCTTTGCCTTCATTATCTCATGTAATCCTCCCCACAAGGGAGATAGGCCAGAAGTTATCTCTAGGTCACAGAAGAACAACTGAAGTGCCAGACAGTTAATGGGATGGATTCAAGAGACAATTATGCATTCTCTTCATAAAATATGCTTATAAAGGGAAAACTTCTTAAGCAACCTGTCTAATTGGGGAAAACAAAAAAAGCACAGGACTAAATGCAGTCACCCACTTGGTAGATCTGAAAATGAATACCAGTGTGAGCAAAGTCAACAGGAGGAAAATATGCATTTAGTACTTATACTTGCATTGTCAAATGAAGGTGCTGTTGTGTGTGGGTAGCAGGATGGTAAGCAATGTTTTTTTTCCCCTTTCTCTATTTTTGAAATACAGTTTGCTTGTCTTATTCCTTTCCTTATTGTGTAAAACTTGGGATTCCAGATAGCATATGTGTATTCATATTTATACATAAATATAGGATTTTCTATAAGTCTAATACTGTGTGCATGCGTGCGTGTGTGTGTGTGTGCGTGTGTGTGTGTGTGTGTGTGTGTGTGTTTTCTAAATGGCAGTTGCAATCTGTTCCTGATTTGGACATTCCCCAAGGAAAAGAAACAGGAGTCTCAACCTCAAGCCTAGCTTGACAATTTCATTTCTTTCAGTTCAGAACTGGAGAGCAATTGGCATCTAGACCAATTGACATCAGGTTATATTTAGCTGCACACTAAAATCACCTAGGGGGATTTTAAAATTCCAGTGCTCAGTTCTCACACCAGATCAAATGAATCAGCATATCGAGGAATAAAATCCAGTTATAATATTTTTTAAACCTTCCCAAGTAATTCTGATGTGCAGCCAAGTGTGAGAAGCATGGTCTAGAATAGTGCTTCTGATCAGTAGGTCTGGGATAGGTCTGGGAGGCTGTATTTCTAAAATGCTTGCCTCCCAATAATGCTAGTCCTGTTGGTCCTTGGACCACACTGACGGAGTAACAGGTTGTAGATGAATTGCTGTACCTTTGTTTTGGGAGTATTAACACATGGGTTATATAATCACTTTGGGGGCCTGCTTCATCTACAATAATAAAAGTGTAATATGCTAATTAGACCAGACATCCTTCCAAACAAAGCCAGGTTGCGAGGGAAGCCTGGGTCCCGGATGCCAGAGGGAAGCCAATGTCAGCAGCAGGGGGAAGGAAGGCCCACTCCTGCACAAATTCCGTGCATCGGGCCTCTACTTAATTATAAAAATGAGCATTTGGGCTGGATCATCTCTGAGTTTACTTTGTCATTCCAAATGCATATGCTTCATTTCTAGCCAGACCAGAATTCTCTTGTGTTTCTCAAGAGACTGGAAGATTACTGTTCCACCCAGCCAGCATCTATTGAGCATGTGATTGTGAGGCTGGGAATACTGACTCCTGTTCCCCATGGGGCAGATTGAGGCAGGAGTACTCAGACCTCTGTGTGTAGCAGAATCACGCAGAATGCTAAGGAGTCCAGCCTGCAGAGGTTGATTTCATAGATCTGGGCTGCAGCCTCAAAAGTAGTGGTATTAACAATATAATGATTAACATTATTACATATTTGCTATATGCCAGGTATTGTCCTGGTAATTTCACAACCTAAATCCATCAATCCATCAGATTCTATGGGATAGAGACTAGTATTATCCCCAATAGGCTGATGAGAAAACTGATTTTTTAATAAAAGAAGTAATTAGCCAGGGTCATTGCAAACATGAAATTCTACTGTGAGGACATCCAACACAGTTCAATATTGAGGTTATTTTCTCAAATTTTCTGATTAGAAAATGAAAGAAAAAGGGGGAAATCAAGCAGTCACAAGGACAGGAAGCAGTAGAATCAGATTCACAGCCCGAAAGGCTGGCTTCAGATCCCAGGCTTGATCCAGGTCATTCTGATGCTGGTGGCTCCCAGATCACACCTTAAGTTCCCACTTATTGGTCTGCTGAGCCAGCAGACTACTTGCATAGGACTCTCTGGGGAGCTTTTTAAATTACAGTTTCTCAAATTCCCTTCCCCACATTTTGACTCCTCAGGCCCATCATGAGGCCCAGGCATCCGTATTTTAACAAGCATGCCCACCCCCAGGTGATTCTGTTGTACAGCTAAGTTTGAGAACCACTGGAAGAATAATAGGACTTTGAGACTGGCAGTCTGGATTTGTGTTCCAGCTCTGCCACTGAACATTTTCAGGTCCTGACTCATTTATTCACTCATTTAACAATTAATAATTGTTGGAGTATTTACTAAATGCTGATAGTAGGTGCTGGGAATTTAATCGTAAGCAAGACAAATCAAAATCCCTTTCTTCATGAAACTTAAATTCTCATTTATCAGAAGGTGAACAATGCAATGAGGATAGACGAGTAACAAGAAGGTCAGGAAACCAAAACCATGCAGTAAAGGGGGGTCAAGAGGTTTACCACTTTAAAGAGGAGCAAGAGAGTATGTGGAGACTATGAGAAGGGTGTTCCTGGCAGAGGAAAAAACTGTCACAAAGGCTCTGAAGTGAAACTGTGCTTGACATGTTCAAAGAACAGCAAGGCCAGTTCCTCTACATAGGAAGGAAGGCAGGCAGGGAGGGAGGGAGGGAGTGAGAGAGGTAGGGAGGAATGGAGGGAAGGAAGGAGGGAATAGAAGGAAATGAAATTAGAAATAACAGAGAGGCATGTCATCTAGAATTTTGTAGGCCTCTGAAAGGACTTTGGCTTTTACTCTGAATGAAATGGGAAGCCATTGGGAAGGCTTTAAGTGGAGTCACCTGAATTGTCTGTTAAAGGATCCCCTGGTTGCTGGGTTGATAACACCACAAGAAGAAGAAGGCAGAAGCATGGAGACTAGTTAGGGGGACTGTTGCATTTATCCTGGTGAAAGGTTACACTGGCCTGGATCGGGATAGTAGTGAGAAAGCAGTGAAAATGTTGTATATTTAGAAAGTATAGAAAATAGGATTTGCGAAAAGTCTGTGTTTAGGTTATCAAAGAGAAAAGTCAAAGATCTTCAGTAAAATATATTCAATCATTGATTCACATTAAAGAATAGTTACTGAGCACTTGTCGGTGCACAGTTATATGCTCATCACTGTACAAATCCTTGAGGATACGTACATCTTGAAAGACACAGTGTACTTGTCATGAAGCCTACCTTCTAGTGATATGAGGGCATGTAGCTACCTCTCAGGGTTGTTGTGACAATGGAAAGTATCTACAGCAAAACCTGACACATAGTAGGGTTCAATACATGGTAGGTATCACTATTATATAGAAAACTTAACAAAGCAGTAGCATGTTTAGGTGTAGAAAACATCAATATAGATGGCAAAGTAGGATGAAGAGATAAGATGGTTCATATCCCAAATAATTTAACATTCCTGGTTTTTTATTTTCATTTCAATGTAGTAGATGGTCCACTCGACTAGTACCAAGAAGGCCAGGAAGCCAAAACCATGGGACTTGGGAACAACTCTGGGAAAGCCTTATGGTGCCCTTTGGGATTCTAATAGAATCACTTTTTGTTGACTTGCTTGCTCGGACGAGGTGTCAATCAGGGACATTTGGCAATGTCTAGAGACATTTTTGGTTGTCACGAATGGGAAGCACAGGTGAGGAGTACGTTACTAGCATGTATTGGGTAGAAGCTAGAGATGCCGCTAAATGTTCTGTAATACACAGAACAACTCTTTCCACCCTCACAAAGAATTATCAGTCCAAAATGGCAATTGTGCCAAAGATTGAGAAAGCATGAGATGAACAAAAGAAAGGTAAAGTTAATCTATAAAAATCATTGCCATGTAGTCATAAAAATAAAATGGGTGGTTTCAGAGGGTAATTTTCATAATATAGTAGACTCTGGAAGGACATCAGCATGTCATTAATAAAAGAGAATTCTCTGGAGAACAAGTGTGTACTGACTTAGCTTTATTTCCAGAAATGGTCCCCTTTCAGCCTGCAGTCTTCCCCTAAGCATGTAGGAGTGCCTGTTCTTCTGTGAGTCCCCTTTGCCTAGACTGGGATGCACACATTCTAGGAGCAGGTCAGGTCTGTTTGAAGATGTTTTGTTCTAAGAAAATTAATGGGGCAGACAATGCAAAAGAAAAGAGACTAATTGTTCTTTTAGTTCCAAATAAATGCTTGTTTTCTGACACTGTCTGAATTTAAATGGTCCTCGGTTTGACTGTGAAATTAACATGTCTTTGAGGTTAATTGTGGGCGTGGGGTGCCATTCACACTACTTCCAAAGCTATTGTCTGTCTGGAATCCAGAGGGAGCCGCACCCCACGGGTGTACTCTGTTAACCCAACACTTGCTTCTGTGTCTCACGCCTTCATCCAGATCCCAGCCCAGAGTCAGGCAGGATGCTTACACCCTACCCACACTTGTCTCTCTCATCCAGGAAGCAATTAGGGCAAGTTCACTGACCATGAGCCAGAGTATTTCATCTCTGGACATTTCCTCTTCTTCCCCTTTTTAAATGGGGGAATTGAACATTTCCCTAAGAGTCTTTCAACATGTCTCTGCCTTGACCAATAGTTCACTTCTGCTTCATTACTGAGGGCACAGGTTTTATATGAAAGATGCATAACTCATCAAACCTGGCCTCTTCAGTTATTACCTGGGGACCATAGGAAAATCTTTTCAAATTCTGGATAGTCTCTTGTGTTTCCTTCTATCTCTAAAATTCTGTAGTTTTATGGATCCTCGAATCAGTGACTTCCAGTTGGAAGGGTCCTGACCTCTGTTTTGTGTGCAGACACTCTGAAGTTTTATCATGGAAGAATAGTAAACAAATGGTTTTAGTAAATTTTTGTGCAAAACATTTTTTCTCTTTCTTTGGAGCAATGATTCTCAACCTTTCTAATGCCATGACCCTTTAATACAGTTCCTCATGTTGTGGTGACCCCCAACCATAAAATTATTTTCGTTGCTACTTCATAACTGTAATTTTGCTACTGTTATGAATCGTAATGTAAATATCTGTGTTTTCTGATTGTCTTAGGTAACCCTGCTAGTGGTTCTCAACCTGTGGGTTAATGCGATTCATTAATAGTAGCAAAATTACAGTTATGGAGTAGCAACGAAAATAATTTTATGGTTGGAGTACACCACAACATGAAGAACTGTATTAAAGGGTCGCGGGATTAGAAAGGTTGAGAACCACTTCTTTGGAGAGTGAAAACTCTTTTTCGTCATTCTTACATATCATTAGAATTATTTCCATAAACACTGAACCAGTTTTAAGTGCCATCATCAGTGGGTACATATAACAGTTTTCCCATATCCCATAAACCAGACAGCATTAGATTTTATTATTTTTAAAAGTTTTGGTTAGTTTGCTAAAATAGTAACTTCAGATTGTTTAAAGTATCTTCAGCCATTAAGGAGCCCATCTCATGTAACCATATTCACTTTATGGACATTGTAATTTGGACATTTTGCAGCTCATAGTAAATAAAGCTTCTTGCCCTAACCAAGTGATTTTTTTCCCCACAGTGAAGATTCAAAGAAGGGATATTAAAGCTACAAAGAGATTTTGTTCTCTCCAAACTAAATTAAACAAACTAAAGAGGCATTTGATGCTTTCCTTCAATTTAATATCAAGGAAGGCTATCAAATCTACTTCTGCAGGTCTTTCTTTGGTGCTTAAATTCTCCCCCACAGGGAAGGAATAAGTGTGGAAGTCTTTTCAAAACGAAAGGAAAACTAAATTAGTCACTGCAAGAGGCTCTTCACCTTTGGATATTTGTGCTTAGAGTCCTTTAATAACTTTAGAGAACAAGGGTAAAGAAAATGCATAAGAAAAATTCAAAATTGTTCACAGATAATGTTTTATTAATCTTTTCCTCCCTTCTCATCTTGCTCCTCAATTCTCTTACTGTCTACTTATCTTCTAATGTTCATTCTCAACACAAAACTGCCCCAAGCAAACAAAATCCTATTGTTGCAAAAATAACATATGTTCATTTCATTAAAATTAGAAAGATAGATGACAAAAAGAAGAAACTGCAATCCATCCATAATTCCACATTCCAGAGATAGCCACTGTTAAAGCCTTGGTTATATCCTTCCAGATATTTTTCATGAATATATATTTAAAATAAGTTATACTCTTTGAAGTATATTTTACCCCCATTTTCTTTATTTAACAACATGTTATGTGCAGTTCCTGGGGGAAAAAATCTTTTTTTTTTTTACAAATCCACTCTAATTTACTGATACAAATCAGGTTACTTCTATTGTAGTACCTGAATGACATTTCTAACTTTCTACTGTGATACAGTTAGCTGCAGCTAATACCATGTCACTTTATTTGTGTGCACATCTTTAATTACTTTTTTACAGTAAATTCCTAAATGTGGCATTATTGGTCCAAGTGGGGATGCCTACTCTTAGACCTTGGATGATACTGCTGTCTTTAAAATCCACACTGATGTTATTTTACCTCTCTAACTCCTGATGATTGACACATATGAGCCTGAGAGAGCCCTCTGTGGCCTTTCAGGTATAGAAAGGTTTTGGAAGTGTAGGTGGTTCAGTTGATCCATAGCCCACAAACTATCATAAGAGTTTCAAAGGTGACATTTATGAAGAGTAACTTTTATCACCGTGCTATTATGACTTCTGGTAAAGAAGTGGGTGAGAAGCAAAACAGAAAGGGCATTCCTTTGAGGAGAAGAAAACCAAACTTCACTCAATAACAAATCCTGATTTCACTCATAACACTAAAATACCACCAAATGCAAACTTAATGAAATTAAAGAAACAATTAAAACTGAAAATGTACACACTCTACAATCTGGAAATTCTACTTCTAAATGTAGATTATTAAGTGAATTCTAAATATTAGAGCGTTCATGCTTATAATAATATAAAACTGGAAAATGAATTGGAGCCAATCTAAATGTAATCCATCCATCAGTATGAGAAGGGATAACTTAATTATGGTATGTTCATACAATAGGATATTTTATTGCAGATAAATACCTCTATGTAAATCATGGATAGATTTAAAAATATAATTTAAGTAAAAAAGAATAGATGCAAAATTATATTTGTAGAACAATAACACAAAGAACAGTACTCAAATTAAGAAAATAAATAAACACACTCACACACACACACACACACAAAACTATGGCCTGAAAGACACACTAAAATTATGATAGTTTTTGCCTCTGTGGAGGAAAGAAAAATAAGACTGTCAAGAATGAGACTGAGGGCCAGGGGAGAATAAAAGTCTTTTAATTTATCTGTAATGTTATATTATTTTAATACTAAAAATCATGCTACTATATCAAATCTAAGACAATCAACTATAAAATCCACTGTTATTTTATATATTACTCAGGAAGCAAATTGCCATAATATATCATGAATTTTTACATGCACCCAGTTTTAAAGGTGCTGAGATGCAAAATAATAATAATAATAATAATAATAATCTGTAAAATTTTCAATATATAAGGCAAAAGTGCAAAAAGTTAAGGTCGGCTAATTCATGAAGTGGTAGAGGTACACAGTTACTGGTTATTTAAATTTGTGAACTTCCCCCCCAAAAAAAAAACCACATCAAATATCATAGGGAATAGAATTTACTCCATAATATATAACATTCTAAATGTATACTGCTCATGTAATAAATACACTCCTCTATAGCTTAGAAACCTTTTAATGTGTGCTCCCCAGATGAGTTAGAATGTGGTGAATGTGGGAAACATATTCTTGAAGGTTTGTAACTGGAGAAGCATCTGGCTTGTGATTTACAAACTTAACATTTACTCAAGAAATGCTTGCTGATTGAAGTTCTCCCAGTTTAAAAGAACAATCTTAAAAAATAAATAAATAAAAAGAATCCTCTGTTTGATAATGCATGTGCTGGGAGTTTGATGCTGCAGACTTCAGTTTTATAGTTCACATCTGTGCAGAGAACTGGGAATGTTTCTTATAAGGTTATTCCCTGGGAGAAGAAACAAACTTAACCCAATTCTATCCACCCTAACATTAACCAGCAAACTGAAACCATTCTAGCTCTTTGGTTCGATAGGAATTCATTGCCGTGGATCAATGTACGGGAACTGACTTACCGGTAATCCTTTCTTTCTCCCTGGACATAAAGAAAGCCTCTCTCTGGGAAGTGTTCAGAAGAGGAGCGGAAAACAGGTCTAGAGTTAGCATTGCCAGATAAACTGCAAACTCCCAGTTGAATTTGAATTTCAGATAAACAGTGAATACTGCTTTAGTATAAGTTCGTCACACTGAATTTCAGATAAACAACAGGTAACTGTTTGCTATAAACATGTGCAAATGTCACATGCAAGTATGTGTACTAAAATGTATTCATTGTTTCTCTGAAGTTCAAATTTAACTGTTTTATTTTCTGAGTATGGCAAACTTATCTGGAGAACTAATATGATGGAAAGGAAAGGTAAAAAATGGGACTGGAAGCTGTATGGGGCAACAAAATAATAGAGAATTGGCTGAACGTGGCTGCTAAAAAAGAAGTGGGGGGACACAAAAACTCAGGTGCTACCTTAAAGGGGTATGTATTTGATTTAGAAACCATGTATATTTTTTATTTTCTATTTGCTTAGAGCCGTGGTCAGCAAACTATGGCTCAAGAGCCACATGCAGCTCTTTGGCCCCTTGAGTGTGTCTCTTCCACAAAATACCATGGCCTGGGCAAGTCTATTTTGAAGAAGTGGCATTAGAAGAAGTTTAGGTTTTAAAAATTGGACTCTCAAAAGAAATTTCAATCGTTGTACTGTTGATATTGGGCTCTGTTGACTAATGAGTTTGCCAACCCTGGCCTAGAGGGTTCCATTCTAGCAATGACTGTGGCCTCAGCAGCCTGCCATCAGTTTGTCACTGTCTAATTAATGTGTCTCCATGCTCACAGGAGACACAGACTGATCTGGCAGGCTGGCTCAGGGGCCACCTTCTCAAACCCGAGTTCTGCTGCTCCCTTCCTTCCCACTGATACTTCCTAGAATCTTGGAGTCCTTTTTTAAAACTTTGAATTTGAATACCACATATAATGTGAACTGGAGCTACCTGCAGCTTGAGAAGAGATGGCAAACGACCACATTAGTCAGCCCCTCCTTAAACAAGTTGGAGAACCTAAAGTACTTGGCCAAGTCAGAATCATTTTCTGTGGCAACCTCACAACCTTACCAACTTCTAGATCACTGAGTGCTGGAAAACGTTTAAAAAATAGACCCCTTCCTGTTCCTCTCTTCTAAGTTATAAAAATAGAAGGAAGTGGGGTGGGGGGGGCAGAAAGAGAGGTGTCAAGAAGACATTCCCTGGGTTTGTCTGCGAGCAGCAGACTCCATTGTGTCTCACACCTTCTCTGTGTTGCTGCTTGCTTACCCTGTTGCTTGCACATTGGTCTAGAGAGGTTAATATCTTCTCTTTCCTCTTTGCTTTTACTTGCAATGGTTGCTGAGGTGAGAATTTAGTTATTGGGTGTTTTTCACCTTATGTTTTGATCTCAAGGGGCTTAAACTTACTTTCACTTTTGCCCTGCTGGGAAAAAGTACAAGCCCTCACCACGGGCCCCTGGTAAGAAGGCCTCAGGAGAAGGTGCCTCCACTGTGGTTCTAGCTTTCAGAGCTGTCAGGGGCAGAGCTGCTGGTGAAGTGGCAGGTTCTGACCACCAGCTTTCCTACTGACTGCATGTAACTTCCTGCTCACAGCGTGCTGCGGAGGGGAGGCAGTACTGTGCCCAAGTTACAGAGGACTGAGGCAGAGAAAAGAGACTGGGTCATTTGGCCATCTACGGTTACAAGATGGTAAAGTCTCTGAAAGTGGAATGAGAAGGAAAAAGTACTGTTTTCCAAAACTGTTTTCAGAGAAAGACTTGCAAGTGGATGAGAGTCGCTTTGATAGGCTGCAGAAGAAAGGAAGGAAACAAGGAAGAAAGGAAAGGAGGGAGGGAGGGAGGGAGGGAGGGGAGTGATACCTCCCAGAGGTTTGCAATAGATGAGGCTCAACTGCCTTCTAAGGAGAGATGGGAAATTTGAACACAGGGCTTTTCTTACACTTAGGAGGTTTGTAGGTTTGGGATTAGAATGGAATTTTTCTAGACCTCTGAGCAAGAATACTTCCCTTTTCCACTCTCCTTCCATACACTGCTCAGCCTCTGCCCTGATGGCACATATCAACAGGAGAGGCAGAATGGAAAATCATCATTCTTCTCATTGACAGAATTCTCTTTTTGACGAATCTTTCCTTTTTTTTTGGTAGTGATAAAATTTTGGAAGTCGGTACAGGGTCAGTCCTCATTTTTCACCAGTACTGGTTAATAATGCAGATACTGGTTAAAAACGCGGATTGACCATTTACTGGTCAATAATTCGGATTTTGTAATCAAAGGAAACATGATAATGTCAAGAGAAATATCAAAAGTACTTTATTTAAAGTAATGTCCATCGCTACCTACACATTTCTCCATCTTTAAGGTAATTTGTGGACACCGTCCCAATAGAACTTTTCTTGTTTTGAGACAAACCATTCAGAGACCCAATTTTCCACTTATTTGTATGTTTTGAAGTGCTGCTCAGAAAGTGCATGTGCCATCAATGGGAATGTAATCTGAAGGAGCAAGGTCTGGTGAAGGAGCAAGGTCTAGTGGGTTAATACTTCCCAGGCAAGATCTTTTAACGTGTCTTTAACTGTTTTTGAAGTGTGTGATGGTGCGTTATCACAAAGCAAAATTACTTTGCCTTGTTTTCTGGCAAATTCTGGTCATTTCACAATCAAAGTGTGGTTCAAATCGATTATTTGTTAAAGCGATCAGTATTAACGGTTTCACCTGGTTTTAGAAGCTCATAATACCACACCTTCCTGATCCCACCAAACGCAGAGCATTATCTTCTTTCTGAAGCAATTTGGCCTTGCAGTTGATGTTGATGATTGATGTTGATCAACCCATGTTTTTGTGCTTTTGGGATTCTCAAAATAAATGCACTTTTCATCGCCAGTTACAATTCGATGCAAAACAAAGACTTTCATGCCGTTGAAGCAACATTTTACTGATGACTTTTTGGTTTTCCATTTGTCTTTCATTCAGTTGGTGTGGCACCCATTTTTCTTCGTTTAAAATCGTCTCCATTGCTTGTAAACAATCAGAAATAGTTTGCTGACAACGTTTAATCTTTCTGCAAGTTATTTTTGAGTTTGACACACATCTTCATCCAATAATGCTTGTAATTGTTGGTCTTCAAACTTTTTCTGTTGACCTTGACGTTCTTTGTTTTTCACATCGAAATCATCACCTTTAAAGTGTTTAAACCAGCATTCACAAGTATCTTGAAATGGAGAATGTTCACATAAACTTTCCAAAGTATACGACAACTTTCAGCAGCACTTTTCTTCAAAATAAGGTAACGAATTAAAACTTCCCGCAGATGCTCTTTTTTTTTGGCACGAAATTCAACATTTTTAAGTATAAAAATGTCTATGATGTTAACACCTTCAGAAATTTTGACATGTAAAGTTTTGAAGCTTGCTGTCAATACAACAGAAGAACATATATCAAATCGCATATATGTCGACATATGTGTAACTCCATCTATTGAAAAAATTCGCATTATTAACTGGTACACCTAGTAAAAGACAATGGAGGGCCCAGTCAGTGTGGCTTAGTGGTTGAGTGTCCACACATGTACCAAGAGGTCATCAATCTGATTCTGGTCAGGGCACATGCCTGGGGTTCGGGCTCAGTTCTCAGTAGGGGGTGTACAGGAGGCAGCTGATTGATATTGATGTTCCTCTCTCATTGATGTTTCTATCTTTTGTTCTTCCTTCTTTTTTCTAAAATCAATAAAAACATATTTTAGAAAACACAATGGAGAAATTCTGAGGGAAAATTGTTTCCAATTTAGAATTCTCTGACCATGACAAAAATTAAATTTCAGTATAGAAAGGAGACTTTTTTAAAAACTTAAATTACTTTTTTAAAGTATTACATATGTCTCCTTTCCCCCATTGACCTCTCTCCGGTTGCTCCCACCCCCCGAACACATGCCCTCACCCCCCCACCCCCCGACTGTCTGTTTCAAGTGGTTATGATCATGTGCAGAATAGAGACATTTTAGATATACAATTTAAAGAATTTTAAACCTCCTATGTAATTCTTTTTCAGGAAGTAATTAGAAGAGATATCATCAAAATTAGGGATTAAACCAAAAGGACAGATAAAGGGGACATAACTCATAAAATATGTAAACAGAAAACCTGACCTATGCAACTAAGCCAGGTCCAAATCCGAGACCATTATCCCAGATTTAGGGCTCCTTTCATTTTATATTTTATTTTTTTATCAAATTGTCATGCATGTGATTTAACAACACTTCACAAGATAAGATAGTTTTCAACTCCCTAGGGCTTTTTTCCACTACTTCCTACTTCCCAGAAGCCCCACATTCATCTCTTTTTGCTATCTCTTGGCATTTGCCCTGGAATCATTAAATAACACGCTTATAGTTCTATTTCTTGAGTTTTCCACTTCAGTCATTTTCTACTCTGGAAGTTAAAGACATATTTCCCTTTCATCATCACCCACCGCAGACACCACACACCTCACACTTTTTGGATGGGCCTGTACTTATTCTGAAAGTTGTTTCTTACCTTGAGTTCCATCCACACCATGCTACAGCTTTGGCTTTGTTTCCTCTCACTCAAGATAGTGTTTTGTATGGTGTGGGTAAACTTATGATTGAATCAATGAGTTTGGGGTAATGCAAAGACAAGGAGTCAGTAAAAATAAAAATTTCTGTAATCAAGTCAAGCACACAAATGTGTGAATAAGATTTTCATCAGGAACATAACAGAGGCCATGCAGGATATAGGGCAAAACAAAGAAAGTGATAATAAGTAGATTTATCAGGACAGCACATGTGAGAAATAAAAGTAAGTTCAAGATCAAAGAAAACACTCACCATTCTTACTTTAGGTACAGATTGGCAATTAGCCTAGACACCTTGCAAGTGACCACAGAGGACTATGGGGTCCAAACAGGAAGTAACAGCCTTAGAAATCTTAAAAGCCCAGCCCTGGCCCGTGTTGCTCAGTGGCTAGAACGCCAGCCTGCCGACGGAAGGGTCCCGGGTTCGATTCCCGGTCAGGGCACATGCCCGGGTTGCAGGCTCCATCCCCAATAAAGGGTGTGCAGGAGGCAGCCAATCCATAATTCTCTCTCATCATAAATGTTTCTATCTCTCTGTCACTTCCTCTCTGAAACCAATAAAAATATATTTTTAAAAAAAGAAAAGAAATCTTAAAAGCCCCTAATACAAACTTCTACTCTTGAATCTGCCCAATGCCAATCTCTCATGGGGACAGACCTACTTCTTTTGGAGAACTGCTCTTCTCTCCAAGCTAACTGGTTCTTATAGGATCTGCATGTCCTAAACTTCTTGCCCTCCAGCCATATTATGGATCCAGAGGTGGACACATGATCCAAGGCTAAGTGAATTCGAATCCTTCCCTGGGGTGCTTAAAGAGTCTTACAGAGGAGAGAGATGCTACATGTCACCTGAAAATCAGAACTTCTAAAATACATAAGAAAAGGAAGAGAATACTGGGGGCAACTACTAGCTTCTGCCATAATCACAGGCTATTGCCATTGGAACTCTTCCCACCTCATGTTTGAGGCACTGTCAAGAAATAACTGAGACTTCGTGGTTGTTGTTATTTGTTATGTATGCAAATTATTACATCACATCTGAGAGACCTGGATGAAAAATGGAGATAAAGAACAGGCAAAACACAGGGTTTTAGCGAAAAGTAGGGGGAGGAAAACTTGTAGATGTATAGAAACAGTGAATCTTGTTTACACATCTAAGTAAGTGGATTAGCTGACAGCTGGCTAAGAGATTAGAAGAAGCATTTTTGTATTGGAATAAGTCCATTAAAGATATCGAAGGAAACAATTTTAATCATTTATGGATTCCAGAAAAACTTGAGAGTTAACCTGTGGAGCACTCAAGACATAAGTCTCTGGGTAAGGTTGGCCTATCTTCCAGAAGCCTCAGCTTGGTTACAATAGGTCTGCACAACTTTTCACTTTAGAATTTCTCAGCACCAATGAGATTGATTTCAGATTATGCCAATTTACAAATGACGTGAATTTAAAAATTCACTGCATGACATCTGAATCCCTTAGGTCCGTAGTCAGCAAAACTCAGTAGTCAACAGAGTCAAATATCAACAGTACAATGATTGAAATTTCTTTTGAGAGCCAAAATTTTTAAACTTAAACTTTTTCTAATGCCACTTCTTCAAAATAGACTTGCCCAGGCTGTAGTATTTTGTGGAAGAGCCACACTCAAGGGGCCAAAGAGCCGCATGTGGCTTGCGAGCCGCAGTTTGCCGACCATGGCCTTAGGTGGTTCAAGGATGTGACAAGACGCTAAAAGGGAAGAGGAGGAAGGGTTTGGGAGGTGGCTACCACTGAAGAAAGCTCTGCTGTGAGTTCTTTGGGGTTCTCCCCATCAGGGGTGTGTGGAAGGCAGGCCAGGCTGTAACTGCTCTTCAAGTCCAGTGAGGAGGCTTCCATAGAATGTTGTGAATGGAATATGGGTTAAGAACTCTGTGTTGAGAAAGCTGTTGTTATTCTGGTCCACCATCCAGAGGAGGGTTGCTCCAAAAGATCATGATGGAGTCTTCAAAAGAACCCTCTGGAGAGCCTCAAACTAGGAGCTAGAAGGGATTAGTGCTCAACTTACACTTGAAAAAGTTTAAAGCAGCCTACGGGACTGGGGTTGGACTCCCATTTAGAAAATCTAGAGTGAGAAGGGTGACCAAACAGTTTGGTGGCAGCTGGGTTAGATGGGTCTCCATTCTATTGAAACAAGGGGTGTGGGCTGTGAAGTCACATGAAGTCTCCATGAAGTCAACTTGGGCTTTTTGAAAGGCTTCCTTATTGACAAAGACAACTCACAGAAAAGGGCTGGAGATATGTGTCACTAGTGCCTGTGCCTGCTAATACAGAAGGCAGGTCACATCCCTCCATTCTCAAAACCCTGCAAGTAAAAGCCAAAATTATTACAATAGCCTAGGAAGGTTCTTCTGCTATTGCTTCTCCTGGAAACACTCCATGTGGAGTATTCTTTACCCAGAAGGTACAAAGATACAAAGCTTGCTTCTTTATCCCCTTAGGTATTGTCTTGGGTTCAGTTCCTCAGAAGCAGGGTCTACACAAGGAGTCTTGTGTAATAATTTATTGAGGGAGTGCTCTCAGGAGAAACCTGTAAGAAGCAAGAGACGAAGACTAAGGCAGGAGGAATCAACTAAACAAAGATGTGATTTCAACAGAGGTCCAACTTCCTTTGCTTTATCTCTGGAATTTTTGTTATAAAATTGTACCACCTTGATGCAAAGGGCCAGATTACATACTGCTCTACCAGTTAGTCCCTGGCTCCAGGCTTCCCCTGAATGGAGTGTATAAACATCCAGACATTTCCTGGCAAAATGACTCCTCTCAGCTGAGGACAAGTTTCAGAAGGATTCAGCTGGGCCTACAGAGGTGCCCTATGGGTACCGTCCTCATTCTCTAACAGTCACCTTTCTTTCTCCACTTCCCACTGTCTTTAATGTTCAGCCATTCCATATGTCTGCCCAACCACTCCTTGCCACTTACATCCAAACTCTTCTCTGCAAAGTAATCTGAGATTTTTTTCATCTTTATTGTTCAGCTTATTAATTACATTGTTCCCTTTCCCCCGCTATAGTTCCCCTCCACCTGGCACCCATCCCACACTCCACCCTCACCTCCCCCCCCCCCCGACTGTATCTGAGATTTTTTTAGAAGGTGAATCTGAACATGTCAATCTCAGTCCTTTTAGGATAAAGAACAAAAAACCCTTTATTCTGATCTCACCACTTTGTATTTCTTCAGTCTCACCTTCCACCACTTTCATTCTTGCCCTATGAGTTCCAGACTCACTAGCCATCTTTCAATTCCTCCAAATACTGAAGATTTGCCTTGTTCCAAAGTCTTCACACAAGCTTTTCTTGTGCTTCTAACAAACCTTAAATAGTGCATGTCTCTGTATCATGAGCCCTGCTCTGAATATTGCCAGTGTTTGTTTCTCTAAGTTCTCCCTTGCCTAGCTACTTCACTCATCCTTCAGCTCAAACATCCCATCTTCAGAGTATCCTTCCCTAACCTCTCAGACAAGCCAGATAGCCATGTCAAGTGATCCCTGTACTTCCCTATGGGGTACCTATCACAGCAATTAATTATAAATTTAATTATAGATATATTTAAAACGTGTTATTTCCCCCACTGTTTTTGCTCCTCACTGCAACCCAAACATCTAACACACACTGGATATACAATAATACCATTGTATAAATGAGTAAAGGTGTATAATTAGGATGTGTCCAAATATCTCACCTCCCTTTCTGCTCTTGTGCACCCTGGATAGGATGCATATCACCACCCACGCCAAATCCACCCACATCAATCAACTTCTTCCTTATCCTTTTAAAACATGCTCTTGAGGAAAACTATAGTAAATTATAATGAAATTCACCATCAATAATGTGTGCAGTAGCATATATCTACCAGCATTTTATTTAATAATAAAATATGCTTAAATTAAGCTTGAATCCGAGGGATATAGCTGTTTTAGCAGAATTTCAGAGGTTCAAAGGCCAGCCCCTCATTGTGACATTCTGCTTTATTCTAGTCTTTTGCTTTATTCTGTCTTCCCCCATTAAAGGGTCTCCTTATCTGCTGGGCTCATCATCAGAAAGTTACATGTGATACCCCTCCCATTCTCTCCTATCCTATTGCACTAATATGGAATTCCTTCTAGAAACACCAAAATGACCTTTATATGTAGCTTAAATGTTTCCTTCCCAATAGCTCCTGACAGCTCACTATAACTGATGACATAGCTTTCATCCTTTTTCTTGATGGCTTTGATTAGAATAGAATTACACAGTATTTGAACCAGAGGCTTCTGCAAGCCCATCGCATGTGGTAACAGACAAACTCCATGAAGGTCCTGTGGCATCAGCTACAGGCAGAGGCATCAGAAGACAAACCAGCCCTGGGTTCAATAGGCAATGAGATAACAAAATGTGATGATTACTTTGTGAAGCTCAGCAGAACCCAAGGTCTTCTCCTAGCTGTGGGATATCAACACCCATAGCTAGGAGAAGATTCAAGAACCCAAGCTTGGGAGCAGGCAGACCTGGAGTGAATTCCTGGCATTGTCCCTGTAAACTTGGGCGAGTGACGCCTCTCTGTGCCTCAGACTCATCATCAATAAAATGAGAACAATGATGCCTACCTCGTGTAGTAAAACAGAAATCAAGGATCTTGGAGCAAAGAGGAAGGTCAATATGTAATAACTTAAAAACAGTGGAATTATCACATTTTATGGCTCTGAGGACATGGAATCCCAAGACTGAGAAGGAATCTTTTGCCTTCATTCTGCCAAGTGCCTACAATAATATACCCACCTGCTATGAAAAAGAGAAGTTTTAGTTTTGGCTTTACTGTTAATTGAGTATCTCTACACAGGCTGCCTTCTTAGTCTGTGCATGGATTGGCTCCTCCACCTAACCTTCCCCCCCTAAGATGTATATAATACTAGTGAATAAGACATTTTCAAAAAGCAAAATACCCCTTACTATTTCATCTAGTTGCTTATTAGGATAATTTTTCTAGGTAAGTTCATCTGTCATCCCTTTGTTTCCTTACTGTCTGAGTTTAAAAGGCTATAATTACCTGTCTCATTTATTCATTTAGAGCAGTGGTTCTCAATCTGGGTGATTTTTACCTATAGGGAGGATATTTGACAATATTTGCAGACATTTTTTATCGTCCCAATGGGGAAGGAGTGCTTCTGGCATCTGATGGGTATAGACCAACATGCTACTTAGAATCATATCACATAAAGGACAGACCCCCACAGCAAACAGTTATCTGGCCCTGTATGTCATTAGTGGTTGAGATATCCCAATCTAGAGTAAAGTTGTTCATCTTGTCAAAATCAAGAGAAGCTTCGCTTGAGTTTGGTAGCTCAATAGCCTTAATTCTAAGACAAGGACCTCCCATTAAATTTTTTTAATTCCCTCCCTCCTCCCCAGCACTGACAAATAGCTGCTTCAAAATAGTAACATGCAAAGTCTATCTTAAACACATAGAGTCAAGAAATTCAGAGTTAAGGTTTAAAAATTCGAGGCTGACACTCTGCTGTTAAAAAAAGACAAAGCCTGAAGGTGCCAGGGTGTGAGTTGAAGACAAGAGTGTCAAGCCAAACTTTCTACTCCAACCCTGCTACTTTTGGCTTTTGTGGGCTTGGGTCAGACTCTCTATGCTATCCTGGGGGTGGTTGTTCTGTGGTTTCCTTCTGACTTCTATAGAACTTAGAGAAGCAAACATTGGCAATATTCAGAGCAGGGCTCATGAGATAGAGACATGTGCTATTTAAGGTTTGGAATCTAAATTTATAAATAGTATATATTTGATAAAGTCACTAAGATGTGGTACTTTATGTTCTAGGATTTTCACACTTAAAACACACTATTGTTCATATCACTTACCTGTTCAGCAAATCAATTACCTACTAATTTTGTAAGATGCAAAAGATAAGATGACATAGCCAAAAAGAATGCTGTTGAGAAACAGAACAAAAATGGATTTCAGCCCCACTTCTGTTTATATTTGGAACAAGTTACATAACTTTTCTGAATCTCACCTTTCCCTTTTACAAAATAGGAATCATGATCTCTGCTTCATGGATGGACATTGTATATATAATATCAATCAGATTAACCCTTTACTAAAAACCCAAGTCTGACTCTACAGTTATGGAGTCAAATTATATACATAAGAAAAGATAAACTAAAAAATTTGAGGTGGCATGCCCTGGCCAGGTGGCTTAGTTGTTGGAGCATTGTCCCATACATCAAAAGGTTGCATATTAGATTCCTGGTCAGGGCACATACCTAGGTTGCAAGTTCGATCTCCAGTTGGGGCCCAGATGGGAGGCTACCATTCAATGTTTTTCTCTCACATCAGTGTTTCTTTCTCTGTGTCTCTCTCCCTTCCTCTCTCTCTTAAATCAATAAAACAGCCCAAACTGGTTTGGTTTAGTGGATAGAGCCTCAGCGTGTGGACTGAAAGGTCCCAGGTTCAATTCCGGTAAAGGCCATATACCTTGGTTGCTGGCACATCCCCAGTAGAGGGTGTGCAAGAGGCAGCTGATCGATTTTTCTCTCTCATTGATGTTTGTAACTATCTTTCTCCCTTCCTCTCTGTGAAAAATCAATAAAAATATTTAAAAAATAATAAAATCAATAAAACAATCCTCAGGTAATGATTAAAAAATATTGGGTTAACAAATGTCATGGCACTTGCCTTGAGACTCAAGAGGATTACAAAAAGATTACCCATAATTATTCAGCTCAGTGCCAATAACTACTAGCTATATGTATATTTGTATGAAGACAGAAAGAAAGAACAGTATCTACCAAAGGCAAAAAAGCCAAAGGAGTTTTCAGAGACCATTAGGTTATCATAATTCCCTGGACTATAGCATATTCGCAATACTGTAGTGAAATGGGAAGCTAGAATAATGGTTGGTCTATACTAGTCAGATATCACCACGATAATGAAATGTGTAGTAAATAATCCAAAAACCAATGGTACATCAACAATTATTTATGCTCATTCTCATGGGTCTACAGGTCAACAGAGGTTTGGCTGATCTAGATTGGGCTTGGCTGGGTAGTTCTGACTCTACTGTGGCACTGGATCCAGATCTATGGGTGGAGCTCAGGTCTTCATGTATGTTCACTCTGGGACCAAGGCTAAAAGAGCAGCAGGAATCCAGCATATGTTCTTCTAATGGCAGATCAGAGCAAAAGAGCCAAGCCAAACCATGAAAACTCTATGTAAGATCTTTGCTCCTGCAACATTTACTTGTATTCCATTGCCAAAGCAAATCACATGAGATAGAAAAGTAACTTCCAGCTTTGATGGAGGACATAGCAAAGTTACAAGACAAATGTATGAATATATAATACTATTATAAGGAAATGAAGAATTGGGACCAATACTTGAATCTATCACTAGGTCCATGAAGGCGAATTTTAAATATACAAGTAATAAGCTGTTAAAAATTTGGTTGTGATAAGAAATCTTTGTAAGGAGCGATGTGTTCAGAGATGTAGCTGGCGGCAAATATATGGGATAAATTGTGGAAAGGATACCAGAGGCAATAAGAAAACTTGTCTATAGCCTGGGAGGAAGGGCATGATGAGCTACATTTTAGAGGAGGTTTTGGAAAAGGACATGAGAAGGATTGGGAACTTGACATTTAAATGATTAACAATTGGCTGTTGAGTGGGGACAGTGGCAAAAAAAAAAAAAAGGAGTAATCAAAGATAAATTTGGAATTAGAGAGTTTAGTCCTTATATAGACTAGGCCAGTGGTCGACAAACTGCGGCTTGCAAGCCACACATGGCTCTTTGGCCCCTTGAATGTTCTAACACCACTTCTTCAAAATAGACTTGCCTAGGCTGAAAACCGACTTCTGCGCATGGGCCACGAAGTATCAATGGCACGGTATGTGCGCGCCCACAGTGGTATTTTGTGGAAGAGCCACACTCAAGGGGCCAAAGAGTTGGGCATGTGGCTCGTGAGCGGCGGTTTGCCGACCACTGGTCTAGGACAATGGTAAAATAAGTCATGCCCAGCCAACATGGCTCAGTGGTTGAGCGTCAACCTATGAGCCTGGAGGTCACAGTTCAATTCCTAGTACATGCCTGGGTTGCAAGCTCAATCCCCAGTAGGGGGCATGAGGGAGCCGATCAATTATTCTTTCTCATCAGTGATGTTTCTATCTTGTCCTCTCCCTTCCTCTCTGAAATCAATAAAAATATTTTTAAATAAGTCATAATAATAGCATATATATTTTACTAAGCGCATATTGTTTACCAGATTCAGTGCTAAGAATTTTATAGATGTTTTTTTATTTAATCTTTCACAATAGCCTAGTGCAATAGGTATAATTTTTATCTCCATTTTTTTAAGAAGAGGTAATGGAGGTTAAGTAAGCTGCTCAAGATTATATGGCTAGAAAGTGGTAGAATCAGGAGAGTCTGCTGGTCACCTCCAGATTATACACTGTTACCATTCACTCATTCCTCATTTCTTATCCTGTTACATACCTGAAATGTTCATATTTTATAACATATTTAATTACATTCCAAGCTACTTCTCTGTGACTAATCAAATTGTCTGAGTGGCAGGTGGAATTCTGTCCAATGATATGGATTTTTAGGCTTAAAAAATGTAAGGCAATGGAGTGGGTAGTCATTAACTGATGTTCCAGTCAACCAAAATGGTCATGACAGATGTAAGAGTCACATCTACAATTATTTTGTGGGAAAGCCTTTTATTAATCACTATGGTTTGGTGGTCATACTTCCTACTCCCCCCTAGCCTAACCACTTCCCACGCACAAATGAAAAATAAAGAGATTGCCAGTAGAAATAAATTACACTAACTTTAAAATGTCCCTCCAAGTATTCTCAACACTGACCAACCTTTCCATGATTGCTCAGGTGCTACATGCCCCAGGGCTCTTTCTCATTCTGGAAACTGGAAAGAAGATTCTAATTTGTTTGTTTGCTTGTTCATTTATATTTAAGGCTGTTTACTCTTAGTCAGGAACTCTCCTGTTTTACATAATTAAGTCATGTTGTTGACACAGCAATGTGATAAAATAAAATTTATCACTATCCCCATTTGGACAACATGGAAACTTTGCCGAAGTGTTGCAACAAGTGGTAGATCCATACTTGCACCAGGGCAATCTGACCTAAGAGACCATGAACTTGACCATAGGAGGATAATGGACAGGATAAGAAAACTGTAATTTAATGAGAATGTAAAGAGCATTTACAACTTTATTATTATCAAAAGGTTACTACTATTATCTTCATATTCCTACTTTACAATGCTCAGGGCTGAAGCCTTCACACATTGAAAGGCTCTCTGATCTTACAGCTAAGTTATTAGTACCACAGTGGTTTCAACTTCTTCCATTTCTTTCTCAATTTTTTTAGCCACTCTTTAAATCACATTGACTTTTTGCATGGAGCAGTAAAAATAGAAAAGAGAAAAAAAAGTGTCTAAAATATCTCCTTTAATTACTCTACAAAAATAATTTCTTTTCAATCAGGAGTATGATAATTATTCTCTTTTAGAAAAGCCTCTTTGAGTGATTGAGATGCAAGGAGAGTGTTCTGGTTTTTGATACTAAAGGGGAAGAGACAGGGTTCTGAGGGAATGCTAATGGTAGACACAGTGCTGGAGGTGGATTCTACCAGCTGACTTGAAAACAAAAATTGAATGGCAGGTCATCCTGACTGGTATAGCAAGGAAGAAAAGGCCATTTTTATTTTCCTTCCCATGTATCTGTAAACTCATTTTTGCCTTCTTTGAGGAAGGCACAAGCCAGTAGCTATATTGAGGAAGTCAGCAGATACCCAGGGTCAGTCTCAGCCAGGCAGTTAGCACCTGCCAGGTAGCACAGCAGGTAACACTTCTGACAGCCACACACCTCAATTACTTTCAAAGCAAGTATTTGTTTTTGTTTTTGTTTGTCTAATACACTGCCAATTTAAAAGGTGTCAAATCTGACAACCTTCTTGCTCTTTTTAAAAGAAGGCTGGGATTGGAAGATAAACAAAAGAAGATTCACCTGTGGTTCTTAGAGATGATTTCATTTTTTATTCTTTTTTTAAAGATAATTTTTTATTGATTTCAAAGAGGAAAGGAGAGGGAGAGAGAGAAATGGAAACATCAGTGATAAAAGAGAATCATGGATCAGCTGCCTTCTGCACACCCCCTACTGGGGATCAAGCCAGTAACCCAGGCATGTACCCTTGACTGGAATCGAACCCAACACCCTTCAGTCTGCAGGTGGACATTCTATCCACTGAGCCAAACCAGCTAGGGCAAGATGATTTCATTTTTGTACCACAAAAGTCAATGAACTATTCAATTACAGATGGAAGCAATATTGGTTCAGGGTTCACCATGAATATCTTAGAAAAAGAACCCAAGACAATATGTGAGGCATGTGAAAGAAAAAAAATTGATGAATTAAATTTCCTTAATGACAGTAAATGTGTAAGTGTGGCCATAACTATAAGAATGACCTATGTACTGAGTGTGCAAAAGTTGTAAGAAACAATCTACTCTAGAGATGCATGCACGGGGAATCAGGAATTTAGGCAAGTCCTTTAACTTCTTTATCCTCAGTCTCTTTCTCTGTCAAGTATGAGTAGTAATAACTTCCCTGTAAATTAGGATTATTTAAAATTTGAAAGAGCTTTGAAAATTATGTAGTGCATCAATACAAAGTACTACTATCCAAATTGTGACAATTTTGAAATTGCTTAGCCTAGTGTTATAGTTCATCTAAATTTATAAAACTTAACTTGAACTCTTTTGTTGTGAAAAATTGTTATAATATGAAGAGATTGGGTGCATTCAGGCCTGGTGTGACCTTAGACCCAGGAGGCAACTATAGCAGAAAGAGCAGTGATCTTAGAATTGGAAGAGTTGGGTTTAAGTGCTAGTGCCTTTCATTTTTAGCTGTGTCACTTTTGTAAATACTTCCTTTTCCTCTGAGGTTCAGTTTGGTCCTGTCAAATGTAATGCATGCTCTGTCGACCTTGTCAAAATATTCTGAGTGAGAGGCATGTATGGGGAAGTCTTTGAAAAGGACCGAGGTCCACCTGAGTGTAAAACTCTTTCATTCTTATCTTTATGTTGATAACATAAGTTATCTCTGAGTTGAGTGACAACAATTTTAGTAAAAAGAGAAGCAGAAGTGCCAAAATTTCTAACACTATTCCATCAACTCTCCCCTTAGGCCATTACTTTTTCACTAACAGTAGAGATGGGTATGTTGAATACCTCTTATCAAATGTTAGTCTCAGAAGATAGGGTAACAAATGTTTCCTGCTTCTATTTTCCTATTCCCCTCCATACTAGCTCCTGCTAATACATATCACAGGTTCTATAAAATCACTTCCCTGTGTCACTGCAAACCCCAGAGTGTGCCACATGGGCTCAGTTACTATATGACAGCTGCAGAATGCCTTTTCCCCAACTACTCTCCTGCTAAGCACCATCGTGCCCTCTAGGTGCCACTGCCTCTCCTGTTGAGTGCCACAGTCCCCACTGACCACAATTCTGGGCAGTGTTGTCCCATGTCTATTGAGTATGAGTTTTCTGTTGCCATTCATATGCTGGCCCTCAAGCACCAAAAGTTGCAGGAGTAGGATGCACCATTCCATTTTAGACCTTACACGGAGAGACAACTTGGAAAAACTTCAGCCCCTAGAGAGTCTTAGTGGCATGGATCTTTATTAGGTTCACGCTACAACACAGCTGAATTAAGGGTACCATAGTTAGGCTCCGAATGATCTGCACCAGTAAATCAACATAAGGTGGATCCTTCCTATGGACACAGCATTGGTTCCTACAGCGATCCCGACCCTAAATATAAAAAAAAACCCTGACTCATCAAAGAGGTCAAGGCAGCCTAAGCAAAACCAGCTTCAAGTTCTTTATATCTAAGATTTCATTCCAGCTCCTTAGTTTCTTTGAAGTGAAATCTTGTTATTTTACCTTCTCCACCTTACATGCTTTGGAAAGATAGAACTAAATCTCCACCTGTTCTAATACACAAAACATGACAGATGACCAAAAGTGTGAAAGCCAAAACCATGTGAAAAACTGCCTCAATAGATGAGAAGCCCATTTGGAGGGAAAATATGTAGGTTGCTGGTGGGAGTTTCTCACTATTCAGAGTTTTACAAAAGGCTTTGCAAAGGGGAAAAGGTTAAGAGGAGGTGAAGTGTGGAGATCTCACTAAGATTTCTTTAAAATATTTTAGAAGTCAGATTGCTATTAATCTATGGAAATATCACTTGCAAATATTAAAAATCCCCTCAAAAATAACCTCCAGTTCAATCTTGTTGGAAAACATTGTAAGCAAAAAAAAAAAAAATCAGTCATATATAATGAAAGATGGTAGACCCTGATAGTGCTAGTTGGATACTGAAAATATCAAGGGAAACACCTTGTAAAGCATATAATTATCTAACCACTATGTTATACACCTGAAACTAACTTAAAATATTGAATGTAAACTGTAATTGAAAAAAATTAGCCTGGAGTATGATGAAGAAGAGAAGGATGAAGATGGTGACCAGGAGGAAGAGACAGGAATATTGTTTGGAATCTCGTTTCTCATCACTAGAGCAATAATAGCTTATGTTGGGGTCTTCAATGTACATAGCTAAAGCTTTGAAATCATCATCCCTTAGCAGTCTTAGCAGACCCTTTCTTGTACAAAATACTGAAGTCATTGTCATCATAAATACAACCTCATTATTATCTTTGATGATTGATGTTGCAAAACAGAAGTAGAATTAGGTTAAGATTTTCTTAGTGAACAAATCTTACATGGTATTTTTCATTGGTTTTATTTGATCTAATTTTTTTCAGATTTATCAGTGAGTGTATTTGTTCACCAGAGGTAATAATAAACCCATTCAATACAGAATTGGATACAAAACTGACTGGATTTATTCAACCCACTCCTATAACTTCCAAGGCATGATTTACAAATACAAACCTGCCCTTAGTTTATTCTCCAGAAATTGTGGAATAGAAACCCATTTTTCCTTTGTTGGTTTTTTTAAATGGATCCATAATTGAGACTGACAGCCCTGTGCTATGTCGCTAAAGGTGACATTTTTAGACACACACACACACACACACACACACACACATAAAGACATCCCAGAGGAAAATCTTTGTCAGCAATGTTCTTTAATCCAGAACAAAAGTCAACAACTTCTAGGATATAATGGCAGAAAAAAGCAGATAATATGCCAAAAGTCTAGTCAAATAAATTGAACAAAGTAAAAGAAAAAATAAAGTGTGTATATGTGTATATATATATATATATATATATATATATATACACATATATATATGAATATATATATTAATATGTGTATATATATGAGAATATGTATAAACATAAGTACCCTTATGATAATACATATATTCTGTTGGTGCTTAAACAAAGTATAACTTCATATAATTTATTTAAAATTTTTTCAATTACAGTTTACATTCAATATTTTATGTTAATTTCAGATGCATAACATAGTGATTAGGTCATCATATACTTTACAAGATGTTCCCCTTGATATTTTCAGTACCCACTTGGCACCATACATAGTTATTACAAATTTATTGAGTATATACCCTCTGCTATAGTTTACAGCCCTGTGATTATTTTGTAACTACCAATACTTGTCATTGTTTTTATTTTTATTTTTATGCAAGATTTTTTTATTGAGTGCTCTTATTTTGTTTTGTTTTGTTTTTACATTTTTTCCTTTTTATTGAATTTATTGGGGTAACACTGCCTAACAAAATTATACAGATTTCAGGTGCACAATTCCACAACACATCATCTGTATTTATATTGTATTAGAGGCCCATTGCACAAAGAGATTCATGCAATAGGCTTTCTTTCCCTTGCCTTCCAGCACCAGTTTTCCTCTGACACCCGGGACCCAGGCTTTTGCTCCGGCTGGAGTCTGCCTTCTTCTTTGTGGCAGACTCGGGTCAGAGTATGCCATCTTGGCTACAGGCTCCGGAGTCTTTAGTCTTCATCTTCGCTGTGGCCAGAGTGCTACTCCTGTAGATCCCTTCACCCCACCCCCCATCTTCCCTCTCATAGCAGGCATCATGCCCTGCCTGGCTACTCTGTGCCTGGAGCAGCTGGGCAGCCGCCATCTTTGTTGTTCTAATTTGCATATTCTGTCCTGATTGGCTCGTGGGCATAGCGACGTGATGGTCAATTTGCATGTTTCTCTTTTATTAGTGTAGATGTTCCCCACCTCAAGTCAAGTCTCCTTCCATCACCATTTATCCTCTCTATACTATTTTCCTTCTCTCCCTACCTACCCTACCCCTTCATATCTTTCTTTGAAAACATACTTCCCAGTGATTTACAAATGTCTCCTAAGATTTAAGAAAACTCATTGAGGACCAAAACATCAAGAAAAAAATGTTATTTAGTCAAAGACAAATTCCCAATAATAGAGGCAAGTATTCAAATGATCAAAGATAATGCAGAAAAAAATGGCTAAGAGGTTAAAAACTATTAGGAAGATGAAAAGATAATAGATATGGAGGATATATCATAATGATTTAATGTACATGTAATTTGTTATATGAAAAAAGAATATTATTAGTGGGATAGAAAAAAATTATTAAAAATTTTTTGTAAATATGGAATACAAATCTATTTATCAGTTAAAGACAAGGAATTTCAGGAAACTTAATACCAAAAACCATTTCCCCCCACCTCCAACAGCAGGAGGCAGAGAGTGAGAGAGAAACATAGGTCAATGGAATAGAGGGCAGAATTAATTAAAAACCTCATGTTTTAATGCAAGTTTAGTATAAAATTAAAAATGGCATTTCAAATTAATGGGAAATACAATAGCCAAGAAATAGTAGGTCAATGGCAGGGAGTGGGGGAGGTAGGTTGTTACACTCTGTGATGCACACCATTTGCAAAACTAAATATCAGATGCATTAAAGATTTTTATGTTTAAAATAATTCAGAAGAACTACTAGAAAATCCTACAGGAGAATATTTGTATAATCTTTGAGTGAGAAAAGTCTTTCTTTAACCTGATTCTACAAACAGAAATGTTAAAGGGAATTAAAATGACTGTGTAGTTGAAGGATCATAAGCAATTATGATTGACAAATAATTTAATAGCTTACTTACCAAAAGTACTAAAATTGGAATTATTCAGGAAAAAAATAACAACATAAATTAAAACTTTTCAAAGCCTCCCTATTGCAAGGCAATGAGAACAAGCCTAATCTCCCATGTCCCTTACACTTAATTAGTCTCTCGACTATATATATTCAGCATTACAAAATAACAGACTGAGATGAGGCCTCAAAAATCTAATAATCTAATGGCCTCTTTTCACAGGAGAAGGGGCTGAAACCCAGAGAAGCTGTGACTGTCCAAGCCCAAACACCTGTGAGTGGATGAATAAGAATCTGATATCACCGATTTTAGTTCCTAGTTTTGCCCATGAATTTCTGTGTAAGTCAAGAAAGTCCCAGAAACCACTCTTTTTCCCTCTGCCACTGGTTCAGATGGGAGGCCAGTCAGGAGATATAGGCTTTTGATTAAATTTCATAAGGAAATTAATCACGCCAAGAATCCAAGTATAACCAGTGACCTGTTGTAACTTTTTAAAGACCTCAGATTTCTACATTTTCACCAATCATTTCTCACTGAGAAAATAAGGAACACGTTCTGTGAGCTCCAGTTATCCCTAAGACATACTTGGAATCCCAGGGACCAAGGCAAGTAGAAGGCTATCTCCTCCCAGGAGTCAGAGGACTCCAAACTCCAGATAGTTTTGTTTTCCAGCTGCCCCTGGTTGCCTGTACTCCATCCTTTGGCATTTTGTGGTTTGATCAATTTGGCCACTCCTCCTTTCCATACTGACCAGAACATCAGCATTTCCCTTTCTTATCCTACCTTATATTTTCTCTACAAATTTGTAATCACATCTTTCGTGAAAAGCAGGTCAGAAGACAGCCTGCAGCCTGACAGCCATAAATCATCGTGGTGGTTTAGAGTGAGGACCTCTGGTCTGTTTTCATCCCAGCCAGCACAGTGCGGGAGAAAGTGGCCAAGGACTTGAGACATTTACTGAGGACTCACAACAAGAGGCACTGGGACTCCAAAAGCAAAACAGGACGCTGTACCTTGAAGGGGCTTCCGGTCGTGACCCTTCTACAGGATCAAACACTGCCGGGCACAATCCCTATGGCTGAAAAAATCACTAGCACCATTTACCTTTGTTGATATGACGGTGCGAGCCCAATGGTCTGCCACTGCTTACAATTAATGCCAAGCTTCCCTGTGGGATCTGACCTCTTTCAGATAAAGTTAGCACAAATGCCAGTCATGTAGCCTTTGACAGAATCAAACAAGGCAAGATTTAATCGCTTGTGTTGGTACAGAGCTCTCTCAGGTTGACTTCTGCTGAGTCTCTGATCCTCAGGTCTCTAGCTCCTCCTGCTCCTTTGTTTTATTTTATTTTATTTTGTTTTTGTTTTTGTTTTTGTTTTTGTTTTTCACTTCTTTGTGCATACTCTAGAGACTGAAACACTGGGCTTCTCCGTAACTCTACCTATTGGATCTGTCTGTCCATACAAAAGGAGCCAAATTCCTAACTCTTCCTATCAGGTTTCTATTAATGGGCCCCCCCCCCTTTTTTTTATTAACCAAATAGGCATTTATTTGACAAAAATTAAGACATCTCAGAATGTGTTGGAAAAGATACTGCTCAGCATAATGGGCCCCTTGTCATCGGATTGTAAATATCTTTACTTTGATATTATGAGGCTTACGTTAGTTCTCTTGAAAATATGGGAAGCTATACTCACTGGACCCCAGCTGAAGTCTTTCTTCCCATGCCACTGGTTCCACACAGATTAACACCTCAGATGTATGTTCTGTTCCCTGGCTTTATCATTGATCTTAGCCCCTGTTCCTCCTTATCTATTTCCGTTGTTATTGTGGTTGTGGATGCCCTTTGACCTCTGTCTCTAGTTCTCAAAATCCCACCTTAGAGGTTAATAACACACAAGAGTTTATGGACACACTCAGCATCGACAATAACAACAGTGGCTAATGGGCTTGCACATTTACAATAGGGCAAACACTGTGCTAAATGCCTTACTTTTAATTATTTCACTCAACCATCATAGGAGAATCACATATACAGTCTTTCAAAGCACGTCAGGTAATTAATTGTTTTAGTTCAATTCCCCCTAAACCAGCCCCTGGTATAAGAATTTGGATGTAAGCCAAAACTGATTTGGCTCAGTGGATAGAGTGTCAGCCTGTGGACTGAAAGGTCCCAGGTTCAATTCTGGTCAAGGGCATGTACATTGGCTGTGGGCACATCCCCAATAAGGGGTATGCAGGAGGCAGCTGATCGATATTTCTCGCTCATCGATGTTTCTGACTTTCTATCCCTCTCCTTTCCTCTGTGTAAAAAATCAATAAAAATATTTTTTTAAAAAGAATTTGGATGTAAGTTTACTTAGGATTTAAGAGGTAGTCCCAGGAAATAGAGTAAAAGAGTGATGACCTGAGATAAGGAAGGTAGGAAAGCCATGAAGCATGAATGGGTGGATAACCATTGTGGGCAGGTGGGTTTGATGCCCTGGAAGCTTCTGAGAGACTGCAGAATGAACCTCAGAATTATTCTATCAAGAAAAAAATAATCCAGAATAGTTATCTACCAATTCCCATTCTTCAAGGGTAGAGGATCACCATGGGTGATTTAACTCCAGGGAACTTCCAGCATTCGGAGACCAAGCACTCTCCTATGACAGAAAGCACTGCTATGGACAGGAACTATCTGTCACTGACTTCAAAATGGACCACGGTCACATGGGCAAGCCACTGATGGTGTCTGCTACAATAATATGGAAGAGAATTGAGGAAAGGACAACACTGATGAGAAATAACATCTGATCTCATCCTCACTAACCTTATAAGAATATACACTGAGTGGACAGATTAGTATGATCTCTGAACACATAATAATCTGGCCACTCAGTGTATTTGTATCTCAAATGGTTACCAAAAGTATTCTAGACTTTTGCTGGAGATCAGCCACCTATTTGCCCTGAGCTTTCTATCAGCCAGTGCAAAGGAGAAAACTAATCAGGTGCACAATTTATAGTATCTTTGATATCAAGTAAATGAGGTACTCAAGAGAAGCACACTGAATGGCCAGAGTATTATCCATTCAAAGATCATAATAATCTGTCCACTCAGTGTATATGCACCATCCAAGAGAATTTAAAATTCATCTATTAATTGATTACCTACTGTGTTCCATACATAATTATACAGCGGGTCTAAAAGTGAGTAAAGCAGTCACTGGCCTTAGGTAGTTTGCATTCTAAAATAATTAGGTGCTAAACAAATTGTGCTATCCAGAGATCCACAATGGCCAGAGAAGGGAGATGAGTGTGAGCTGAGATGGTCAGGAAATGTTTCCTGGAAAAGGTGGGTCTCATGCTTGAAGATGCCTGGACAGTGATGGGACCTTCTGTACTAAATGTTCTCCTGACTGAGAGCCTGGGACAATGACCACATACCACCCCATGACAAATCTAGCCCCTCATGTACTCCCATGTCCTTGTTTCTTCTATGATGCTTTCTAAGCAGGGTCACTTGGCCAGACACTGAAGGCAGTTAGGGCTGCCCCATGGTCCTGTTGCCTCCTAGCCCTTTCTGTTTGATCGCTCATTGGTCTGGTTTGTGAACAGAGGGCTGGACTTGGGACTTTGAATTCACTTTGCTTCGTTTTTGTACTCAAAAGTGGCATGTCAGATATGAAGGAAAAAACTTCCAACTAGGTTGTAACTGGCAAGTGAAACACATAGCAGCCTGTCAAGCTGCTTCTTGCTGTCATTTATAGATTTCCAGATAGTTCGTGCAGAGACTAAATATGGAGTGATTTGGTACACACAACGCATTTGTGTCTGCCACTTCTTTTTTAGGCATTTTATTGAAGTTTCTGGTGCCTCTACTTTGCTTTTTCTCTAGAGCTACTAGTATGATCTTCTCTTCCCCATAAGTGCTAGACCAAGGCCTGTCAAACTGTCTTCTGAGGGTGACACCCACTGTTCCTGCCTTGTCACTCTTAGGTATTCTGATTACCTATCACACAGACTCTTTAGCACCCAACAGACCTCATAAGACACCCACTCCACCACTACCCCTGATCTGGCCACAGAGGTAGAGAAAGTGGGGAGTACTGAAGTTTGGCAGAGTACTTAGCTTGGCAGAGCAGGACAGGCCCATCTAGGAGAAGTGGCTTCTATCCATATAGACTATGAACGGCTTGCTCTGTTGGATTATTGCAATAGCTCTACTGATCACTCTGCCTCCTCTCTGGGTTCCTTCTAAATAAATCTGGAGTCCTTCCAGCCAGGGACTATAAGCTCTACAGGAAGTAGAGTTATTACTTCCCTGATCTCACTTTGTACTGTCCCTGTCCGTCCTGTTCTAGCCACGCCTCCATCAAGGAAGGCATACTGCCCTAGCCAGTTTGGCTCAGTGGATAGAGCGTCAGCTTGCGAACTGAAGAGTCAGGTTTGATTCCAGTCAGGGCACATCCCAGAGTTGCAGGCTTGATTCCCAGTAGGGGGTGCACAGGAGGCAGCCGATCAATGATTCTTTCTCATCATTGATGTTTCTCTCTCTCTCTCCTTCTCCCTTCCTCTCTCTGAAATCAATAAAAACATTGTTTAAAAATAAAAAATAAAAATAAGACAGACATATCCCTGCCTCAGGAACTTTGCACTTTCTAGTCCCTCTATCTGAACACTCTTCCTTGCATAGTTCACTCACTCCTTGCTTCATCTAAGTTTCTGCTTAAATATCTCATCGAGGAAGTCTTCTTTGATCCCCCTATAATATAAATCACCTCCCCTTCCATTCCATCACTCTGTAACCCATACTCTGCTCTATGTTCTGCCCAAGCATCATCTGAATACATATCTAGGGAATTTGCTTACTGTTCTGTTACCACCACTCAGAACAAGGCTTGTCATAAAGTAGTTCATCACTAAATATATGTTAATAACATATTATTTAAGAAGAGGATTTAGTGAGTATACATGTATTAAAGGGATTGAGCCTAGACACATCGTGACTTGAATATGAAGTATTTACATATGAAAACTCCTTCCACGCAAGCAGGGGCCATTTTGATTGCTTCACATCTATAGAATTTTAACAGGATCCTGCAAAAGCAATTGTCCAATGAATCTTTTAGGGAGAAAATGATCAATCTTGTTAGCAATCAGCTGCCAATTGAAACAGTAATAAGATATCACTATGCACCATAGTTTTCCAACTCTGTGGTCACCAATGTGGAGAAAACTGCCACCAGAATGGGAGAGCACTGGGCACTATTACACTGTCGCCAGAGCATAAATGCATTCAAGTTTTCTGACTAACTCGTATACATGGAAAGCTTCAGAATATGTAGTTTTTAAATGTTATGTTTTGAAAAATATTTATTGGTATGAGACGTTTTTTGCAAGCAAAGGAAGAGGGTAAATCAGATTTGAAGAGTACCACCCCATTCTTAGTTAAGGATCTCTATATCCTGGAATGTTAATAATGCTTATCTCAGGGCAGCATTTCAATGTGCTTAATTTTATGTGCCTATATGTTCTAAATGTTTTATAAGTCACTTGCATTAATGTATTACTTTTCTATTATGTAAATATCACATGGGAAATTGATAAATACTAATAAGCAAAAATAAAGAATAAAATCATCTCTAAAGAGATAAGTAGTAAGAATACAATAATCATAAGTAATATTTTATTTTAATAAAATAAATATTTTAATAATAAAATGTAAACATATAATTTGATGCTGGAAAATCTCCCCCTCCCCATAACCTCATCCCACTTCCACCCTCTTCTTGATATGGAACCACACAGTATAGTTTACTGAACGTCCATAGAACTCCATTATCTCACTACTTAGGGGGGGCAGGCCTCTGTCCTGAACTCCAGCCAGTGTCATTCCAGGAGAGGCAAACCTTATTCTGGTTTTCTTAAATGGGGTCTGTCCCAAGTGAGTGGCCTTTTAAGGAATGCACCTCTACAGCCATGCTGGGGCAGGTCCACAGAGGACCTTTCCATCAGCTGTAGACTCCTGTATACATTTCAGGTCTGGGACTCTGGCTGTTTAAACAAAGTCCTATAGACAGATGCTTCACAGCACAGAAAGGAGACACCAAAGGTATTACCTTTGTTTAACTTAGCTAAGTTAAGGTCTCACCCTGCTCCCTTCAAGTTGAAATTTGAAAATAGCTACCTATGGACAGGCTGAGAGAGCTAGACCACATCCTGGAAGTAATTTTACCAAAATCAGGGGAAATTATAGTTTAATTTATTTTATTTGTGCCAAACAAAGTGTGCATAGATCTAATTCGTCTAACTCATAGCTTCTGATATAATTAATAAGATACTGGTTTTAACAAATTTAATAACAATAGTTTTCTACTTTTTTAGATTTCTTTTTTCTTTCTACAGGTAATTCATATTTATTGTTAAAAATTCTGAAAAATACACAAAAGTAAATAGAGTTTTAAAAAATTATACTTTATCTTTTCATCCTGAGATATACTGTCAATGTTGGTTTAATTTTTGCCAGTCTTTTTTTTCCCAACTAAGATGCATCAATTCTAAATCAAGGTTCATACAACTAATGGGACTCAGCTTCAATTCATTTTGTGAAAGAAAAACGTTCTTCTGAAGAATCTAGTAGAATTAAAAGTTTAAGATTCCCATCAACAAATCCAAAGAAACATAATGCATCGTCTTGTGTATCATTCTCAATTCAAATAGCTTCTCTTGACACTAAATCTCTAATTTGTTTATTCAGTCATTCATTTAATAAATATATATTGAATGCCTACTGGGTGTTTTCTAGGTATTGGAAATATAACATTTAAAAAAAATAAAAAAAATAAACATAATTATTGTGCTAACATTTTTAAATGGAAGATAACAGTAGTTAAGATAAATAACTAATGTATATACATATAGCAAGTTAGTCATAAGTGCTAACCACAAAACAAAAACTATGTCAGCAACATCCTGAAGCTTGCACTCCAAAGGCAGCTAGAATTATATTTGTTGGTAGATTTTAAAAGTAGAAGAATGTCTTTTGAAATTGTGATTATATTTCCTATTAAGTAGCTCTGGGGTCCATTTAATATGTGTAACTCCATTGAGCTCAGAGTTCTTTAATAATGAAGAATACGAATTGACAGTTGTTTTGTTTGTTCATTTCAATTCTGAACACCCTCTCTTTTGCATAGATTGAGTAAAGCTATCATTTTGGATTTATTTTGTTCAATAAAACTACACTTTTTTCAACCAATAAATGTCTACAAGTTGCATCCCAAATTGTCCTTTAATTCCAAAAGAATAATTTTATTCTTTATCATTCTTTAATTCATTTATTCTTTAATTCCAATAAAATAATTTACTTAAAATGTGCCCAATCTTTATGGATAAAACCTAAAAATCTACAGGCACAATAGAAAGATCACCCAAATGATATTTTCCAAAATCCATCACAATGTTTTCCATCTATCATGACCTTCTTTCAGTGATGCTTTACAACTCCTTCCATTGAGAACAAAGTCTTTGTTCTTTTTGCCCTGAATTTGGGAGAAATTGTGACTATGATAGAAGTGACACTATGTGACTTCTGAGGAAAGGTCAAAGCCAATGCAGTTTCCGCCTGGTTTTTTTAAAAAAAAATGCTTGTTCTTAGAATTCAGCTACCATATTGGGGGAAGCTCAGACATATCTCCCCAAAACCTCTGTCCTCAGTCCTGATTGAGCTCCAAGCTGACAGTACTTTGCAAGATGAGCCATTTTGGATGTGAATTTTGTTTTAATTTGGTTATTCTCCCTATTCCAGCTTCCTGAATCTCTACTTTTTTCTATTCATTTCCCCCAAAAGAAGTCCCATATGTAAGGTCAGCTCATGCAAGCCTCCCTCAGCCCTAACTGGTTTGGCTCAGTGGATAGAGCGTTGGCCTGGGGACTCAAGGGTCCCAGGTTTGATTCTGGTGAAGGGCATGTACCTTGGTTCGGGGCACATCCCCAGTGGGGAGTGTGCAGGAGGCAGGTGGTCAATATTTCAAACTCTCTATCCCTCTCCCTTCCTCTTTATAAAAAATCAAATATATATATATTGTTGTTACTGACTTCTATACTTCTTTGTAACCAAGGCCTTGGCTTGCCCAAAAGAATACAAGGAAAATAATCTACAGAATATCTTGTCTGAGTTCTTTCCCCCCCTTATTCCTCAAATCAGAAAAAAACAAGATAAGAGAAAAGGTACCAACATAACTCTTATCTAACAGAGCAACTCTTCAGAGAATCAACACAATTTAAAAATTTTTAATCGTACTTCTTCTCACTGAAGCTCTGACTTGTAGGTTGAAGTTGTGCTCAAAATAACAGTAATAGCCTAAATAAATGAATGTAATAAAAACTTCCTAAAGGAAGAGGAAAGAAGTATCAGGAGTTAGTAGAGGGGAAAGGAGGACATAAAGACAAGTAGAAAAATGAACGGCTGCCACTATTATGTGTCCTTTACAGTCTTTAGATTTGAGAGTGGGGTAAATTAATATATAATCCTTGTACACTGTTTCTTTCAAGTTACAGCTCCCCCAAGTTCCACCTGCATTTTCCTGTTGACCAGTATATAGATGTGCATGCATCTCTACACACACTAGAAAGCTGCCCTTGGATGTTTTAGAGGCATCTCAAGCTCAGCTGACCACGCCCAACACTGATACTAATACTTCTCTTGCTCTATTCATCTTACCCATTGCATTAAATGGTAACAAATAATTACTAAGAATAAAGTCTATGTTCTGGATACCATAGTTATAAACGTATTTTTGCCCCATCCTGAACTTATTTGTGTAATTTACTGCTGTCTGTGTTACTGCTATGTCCCCCAACACCCAGAATAGAGCCTGACATATAAGAGTAGTTTAATAAGTATTTGCCAAACCAGTGAGAGAATTTAGCACTTTCAACTGTGTGGGTTCATTTGTCAACTGATATGGAGATAATTAGATTCACACCCCCATTACCTCTTACATCTTTAAACAATAACAGAATTGCAAAATTTCTAAAAGGAATATAAATATCGTTCTCGTGGGTTTTGTTTGTTTATTTGTTTTACCAGGTTCAACATATTTAGAGCTGCAGCCTACAGTAAGAGATGGTCCTGAAGAACTAATAAACTATAAATTAATTCTGTTCTCATCAAATCTGATCTGATCTAATGCCTATTCAATCAAGAGACTTCATTGTGCTCACTGGAAACGGACAATTACCAGTATCTCTGGTAATGCTACCATTCAATTAAAAGCCTTTACTGGGCAAATTAGCTTTGGGTATAAAGTTTGCAAGTCCTTGGGTCAGGAGGAAACTTTGGTGCAGGCCAAAATGTCTCCAAACTCAAGTGCGAGATTTGAAGAAAAGAAGAAACTAATCTGCATCTGGAACCCAATTTTTTTTTCCATTGAGTTTAAAGGCTGCAAAGGAATATAAGGGGGATGAGCATGAATATAGGACCAACCAAAACACTATTTCTAAAGCATCAGTGTTTTCAAGCCAACACTACAATATGACAACCAAGGTACAGGCTTTGAACTACACTGGCTTAGATGCAAGTATTTTCCCTGACATATACAAGCTGAGAAATCTTGGAACAAGTCATTCAATGTCTTCAAATGCAAACATGTAACATGACTGGGAATGTGACCTTTTTCCTGTTTTTTCTCTCTTCAAAATTATCTGTGTTGTCGACATATTAACCTGATATTGAAGAGTACAAATATGATTATAAAAAATATCAAGCTAGTCTGAACTGATAAAAGCTAAAAAGTCTACATAAATAAAATTTATGAAAATTATCTATATAGAGTGGAACAACTTCTCTAAAAAACACCCCAGGTCAGAAACGCCTGAGTCTGCTTTTCTATTGTGTGTTTGTAGGGCAAATGCTAAAGGGAACATTTCAATATTTCACACCTCTGCCACATTTTAAGATAAAAACTCTTCACAAAAGGAAGATTTACAGGCTTTAACAAGGTCAAAGGATGTTTCTCATGGCTTTGGTTTTAAAGAAGTTTACAAATCAAATAGTTAGATGGATAAAATGATAGATGTCACCTCTAAGAGGTTCCCAGACATTGGGACAGGCTCTGAGAAAACTCATGGAATCTTCATTCCTTAAAAAAAGTCAGAATTTGGAGAACCAAGATGGCAGCATAGGTAAACACCTATTGTTCTGCCCCGCGCAACGATTCAAAAACTACAACATAACAACAAAACGAACATCACCCAGAATCACCAGAAAGCTGGCTGAGTGAAAACTTCACAAATAAAAGTAAAGGTGGGACACTGAGACTCAGAAGAGTGGCAGGAGCACAGCCTTGAAGACGGAAACAGGTTAGGAGCCGTCCTGGTCGCACGCGCGGGCTGTAGGGCTGGAGCAGCAACCCCTGCTGGATTTCGCCAATGGGGAGGGCAGAAACGTCCCAATACACGGATTCCCCAGTGCCAGGCGAGGTCCGAGATCCGGGGTATGTGGAGACGTCCCACTGCACAGATTCCCCAGTGCCAGGCAAGGTCTGAAGTCCGGGGGACGCACCCTGGAAGCCAGGCGCGGCAGAGGTCTCCTAGTCTGCAGAGAAAACAGGTAGCTGGGAAAAGAAGTTTGCGTGCAAGTGTCGCACAAACACAGGACTTGCTCCCTGGAAACTTGTCTCCTGGTCCCGGAAACCACCATACTGCTTTGTTTTACAACCCTGGGCGAGACTTTGGGTGTGCAGACTCATTTGGGAAGAGGCAGAGTTGTCTGGCAAGGGGAAGAGACTAGCAGCTTTCTCTTGGAGGTGCCTGCAGCCAGCCCCATCCAACAGAGACCCGCGCACGCAAGCGCCGCATAGGACGTAGCTGACACTGAGGCTGCCTGCTCAGCTCAGAGACTCTGCCCATCCAACCTGAACACAGTCTCCCTTCACAGCCAATTGGCCTGGAGGTCAAACCCTCCTAGGGCTAACAACAACAAGCTGGGTTTAAATTCAAAAATACTGTACAACCCATAAAGGATTGCAGTAAGAGTACCCATCTCAAATAACTGGGGAGGCTGTGCCACTGACCCTTAGAGGACATCTACCACATAAAGCAGCCACCATGCAGAGATATGGAAAGAAATCAGGTGTGAAAGAAATGGAGGAGAAAAGACGACTAGACATAGAGTTCAAAACCATGGTTATAAGGCTTTTCAAGAGGCTCCTAGAAAAGGCCAATGAACTTAATGAGAACTATGAGGAAATAAACAAGACCAACCAGGAAATGAATGAGACTTACAAGGAAATGAATGAGACCCTCAAGGAAATGAACAATACCTCTGAGGATATGAACGAGACCCTCACGGATATGAAAAAGGACCAACTAGAAATCAAGCATACACAGACTGAAATAAAAAATATTACACAAAGTCCTAAAAGCAGTCCAGAGGGCCACAAGAACCAAGTCAAAGATTTGAAATACAAAGAAGCAAAATCCACTCGGCTGGAAAAGCAACAAACAAAAAAAATTCAGATAATTGAAGATAGTGTAAGGGGCCTCTGGGACAACCTCAAGCATGCCAACATCTGAATTATTGGAGTGCCAGAAAAAGAGAGAGAGCAAGTTAATGAAAACCTACTTGAAGAAAGAGTGGCTGAAAACTTCCCCCACCTGGTGAAAGAAACTGACTTAAAAGCCCAAGAAGTACACAGAACCCCAAAATATAGGAAACTAAAGAGGACCACACATATCATAATGAAAATGCCAAGAGCAAAAGATAAAGAGAGAATATTAAGAGCAGCAAGAGAAAAACAGTTGGTTACCTACAGGGGAGCACCCATACGATTGTCAGCGGATTTCTTAACAGAAATCATGCAGGCCAGACGGGAGTGGCAAGAAATATTCAAAATAATGAATAGCAAGAATCTACAACCAAGATTACTCTATCCAGCAAAGCTATCATTCAGAATTGAAGATCAGATAAAGTGCTTTGCAGATAAGAAAAAGCTAAAGGAGTTCATCACCACCAAACCAATATTATATGAAATGCTGAAAGATATTCTTTAAGAAGAGGAAGAAGAAAAAGGTAAAAATATAAATTATGAACAACAAATACACATCTATCAACAAATAAACATAAAAATCAAGTGAATTGATAGGCTGATGAACAGGATAAACTGGCGAATATAACAGAAACATGGACATAGAGAGGGAATGGACTGACAATTCTTGGGGAGAAAAGGGTTGTGGGTAGTACAGCAAGAGACTGGACAAAAATCTTGCAACAATGGCAGAGAAGAGTGGGGAGGGGGAGGGGAGGGTGGAGGGTGGGATAGGTACAGGGTGGAGGGGAGATATAGGGGGATAAAAAAGGGGAAACAATGTAATTAATAAACTGAACAATAAGGATAAAAAAATAGTCAGAATTTGGCAAAAGACCTGTACTCTCCTGAAGAAAATCAAGCATGACCTGAGGAGTAAATATATGGAGGAGTTCTGAGTGCCTATCAATTTCTGGCTGCCCTATTTGGTCATTTGGAAATGATCGAAGGCATGCTGTGTGCCTAAAACTACAACAACAATAATAATAATTAACATCCCCTATAATACATCTTTTTAATGTTCATTGTTAGTAACTAGGAGAGAGCAGAAAGTAACACTAACCGAGATCAAGCATTTATCATTCACATTTAACTCATATCTTTAGCAAATGTAAATTGAACTTCTACTGTATAGTAGATAGTGTGCTTGGGAAGTTGGTGGTGACCCTTGATCTAGAGTTACAGCCTAATGAAACAGACAGGAGAAAACAGTGATAGCTAATCATTGCAAATGCTATGAGGAGTATTATGAAAGTTTGTAGTAAAGAAAGTTCATTTGGATTCAGCTGAGATTTGAAAGATTGCTAGAAGTAACTAAAGTAAGAGTGGGCACAGTTGGCCCTGAACTTTGGCTTTCTCTGGGGGCCTCAGATGATCCAGAGCTTTCCTGATTGATAAATAAATAAATAAATAAATAAATAAAGCAAGCCAGGCAGACAGTGGAGTTATTCCTGATGATGTATGCATGCTAAAGCAAAAGTGAGAAGGCAGCTTTGGCTAAACACTACAAGATTGGTTTCTGTAACCAGTGGGGGGGGCTCTGGAGAGAGCCCTCAATTAGAAGTCAGCTGAATCTGACTTTGAAACCTGACTGCTGTGTGGCTTTGGGGTGACTTATTGCCTCTCAGTGCCCCAGTTTCCATTCTGTCAATGTGAGAGGTAATTAGTCTTACAGAGTAGGTTCTGTAGAAAGATAGTCTGAAACCAAGTAACATGTTTATTAGGAATCTGTGATCTGTAATGGAAAAGCGGGGGGAGTGGGATAAGATTGAGGTAGCACTCAAATTGCAATGCAAGTCCAACAATACGTTGGCCAAACCCTGGGTGGAGCTTAGGAGCAAATAAAACCCAATAGAGTTATTCTGATGGGAGGAGTGGGGAAGGGCAAAAAGACCTGACCATTATACCCTTACTTTGTTCAGTCACTGGATATAGGCTTTCCCTGAAAAGAGCTTTCCCTGATGATTGGCTCGGTGGCTCTCTGCAGCTGAGGCCAACTCAGAAGGAGCTGACAGCAGAACAGAGCCAGTGCTGTGACCACACCCTCCAAAGCTAGGAAGCCAGTCCTCCTAGGAAGCCCTGGGTTGCACATTTGTGTCTACCATGAATACTGCAATCCTGAAGAGTCAATGTCCGTGAAAACATCTGGCATGACAGAGATGGAGAATAAATGTTGGTTAAATCCTAGTCATTACCACATATGTACTTCTTTATTCAACATTCAGCAGGCTCTAACCATCGTCTTCTCAAAAATTTTGTACTAAGTATCAGCCCTTTGCATATTCTGCAACCTCAGAGTGGAAGGCTCCCCTCCCCTAAAATGTAAAGGGAATCTATCAGAGAAATGCTTTCTCCACCATGAATTCTTTCCAGATCCTCCATATGACCTTAAGGGAGCATCATTATTTATTAGAAAAATATCTATTAAGCCTCTGATCTCCTAGGACTGGGAATATAATGGCCAAAAAGATCCAAGTGTACCTTCAAGTTCACCTTCTCTCTTCTTTAACAGTACTCTTCTCAATCCCATCTCACCATGGCTACAACTACTGTGGTACCCAGCATATGTCATCTTGAACTTGGTATTATAGTTTGGGATTATATCTACCCCTATTCCTGCCCCCCAAGGAATTCTGTGTTTCTAGAAAGCAGTGATAATGCCTTACTGATATTTAAATAACAAGCTCCACTCTCCGATGCAGCATATAATGTACACCAATATTACGAACTGAGTTGAGCTAAATCGAGTTGAACTGAATGAAACAGAGGCTTAGCTTGTATTTGGCTCTGGTTCTCCTAATAAAAATTAATAGCTTAGTTTAAAAGCAAATTCTTTCAATTGAACTACTAAGCTGATTAAATGTGCCATAAGAGTTCTTATCGTTTGTAATCCTTTGTACAAATAGAAAGCCTGTCTGCAAGTTTGGCTTTCAAATTGGTTCCCTCAGTGATTATTATGCAGCTCAGTAGCTTAGTGGTTAAGAATACTAGGCTATGGAATAAGTCAACATAGGTTTGAATCCTGCTTTTGCTGCTGTGTAACCTTGGGTAAGTGACTTAACTTCTCTGGGTCTCAGTTTTGTAATCTGTAAGAATATTAAGTTAAAAACAATAATAACATCTGCCTCCTGCGATGTTATAAGACATCATGAAAATAAAATGCTCAGAACATAGTAAGAACTCAGTAAATGTTAGTTATCATGATCATTGCTATTAACCCAGAAAGCCATGTACACAGATAGGTGAATTCTCTCCCCATCACCTGTTACTGACTTCATATGGAAAATGAACTAAGGAAG
This sequence comes from Antrozous pallidus, assembly GCA_027563665.1. Taxonomy (NCBI): domain Eukaryota; kingdom Metazoa; phylum Chordata; class Mammalia; order Chiroptera; family Vespertilionidae; genus Antrozous; species Antrozous pallidus. Next base: position 46,446,320 of record CM050524.1, on the reverse strand, counting down.
GTCTGTCTCTCGTATTCTACTAGATTTGATTATAGAAGTACATACATTTTCTAAAACATTAGTAGATTTATCTTTACTCCATGGAGTCTGGTGTTTTACTAGGGAAAAAGCAACAGCATTCTTTCATTTCTTCCTAAGAAAAGCTTAAAAGCACAGAACTTTTTAAACTATGCCTTCATTACTTTTGTAAAATCTAATGTGAAGAACTATCATAAATAATTTAAATCAACTCCACCAATTTGTCAAAATAAATTAGCAAGCATACAAATGTATGTCTGGATTTTGAACTGGTCTTGTGTGTGTGTGTGTGTGTGTGTGTGTGTGTGTGTGTGTGTGTTTCAATACATGATAGATCTTGGCTTTCTCTAAATTTACCAGTGTTTAGTAAATTTATGTAATTGAGGATTTCACATTTGTGTAATTAGCAAACATTTTGGGTTTGGCCATTTGGAGCCAAATATCTCTCTTCTGAGTCATTTTTTAAACAGATTGAACAGAGTGTTACCATGTGTATGCAGTTCTCCTTTGTGGCATGTGAGGAGGCCTCATCTCTTATCCAGACTGGCTGTTGGGCAAGGTTTGTTGCTAGGAGCCAGTCACACCTGGATTGTGATCCTATAGGATGATCGGTAGGCTTGGATCCAGTAATTATCCTGAGACGGGCAATTACGGGTTGCTGAACACTGTGCACTGAGACTGTACATCGGGCACACTTAGAGAAAAAAGTATTTCAGTTGGAGCTGAAATAGAGTCAACGCCAGAGGTCGAGTACATAGGGATAAGGCCAGGGCAGAGTGTGTGTGTGTGTGTGTGTGTGTGTGTGTGTGTGTGTGTGTGTGTGTGTGTGTGTTTTGGGGACAGGGGCGTGAAGACCTGGAAAGACTTTATAAATACATTGATGCTTTCTCCTAAGGACCTATGGGAAAGTACTGAGTCTCTTAAGGGAAGAAAGATACACTGGTTTGATTCCTCCTCAGGTTGCAGGCTCAATCCCCAGTGGGAGGCAGCCAATCAAGGTTTCTCACATCGATGTTTTTCTCTCACCCTCTACATTCCTCTCTCTCTAAAAATCAATAAAAACATATTTTGGAAAGACAAAAACTAAAAGTCCCTCATTCCAAGAACCCCCTAAGTCCTGGATAGACCAGGACAGTTGGTGATCTTAACCCCGCTCTTCCCCACAACTACTCAGGGAACAAGGTTCCTTCCACCTTGGGTTTCTGTCATCTGTTTCTAGGGCTTTGGGGCCTGTGTTTCCCACAAGTAGAAGAAGGCACACCTACTTCTTTAAAGCTTCATCCCCAAATGACATCCATTCCTTTCATTCATAGGAGGAGCATCTGGGTAATGCAGCTGGGCAGCTGGGCCTTTAGAAGGGAAAACACATGTACTGGGTAAACCAGTAGCCACCTCTGCCAAAAAGATAATATCATCTAACTTTATTTCCATAACAGTGTTGAGAAGAAGGTAAGGTGGGTATTACAAATGCTACCCATTATTCTCAGGGTTTAATAGAAATGAGAAAATGGATTCCTAGAAAATGTAAATGCCCTAAGTAAGTGGTGTTGTTGATCTCATTTCCAACTTCATTCTTGCGTAGAGGATTTAGTTTAAAACAACAAGTACTGATTGGTGAAAGAGCATATTAATTTTCACAAAAATTATTCTTTATGAATATTGACCAATAAAATTATATTTCAAATATATCAGGAAAATTCTATATTTCAAGAAAACCCCTTAATACAAAATAAGCTATCTGAAAAACAAAGAAAACCAAACATATTTTTTTCATTTGATTTTTTTTGGGGGGAAAGGTGATCTTAAAGTGGTATGACATGTTCTCCAATTATTTCTAAGGCTGAGCTCTAACTTCTAGTGTCTCTAATTTTTAAATGCTCTCACTTTTAAATGTCTGGTTCTCCATGTCCCTCAACAAAGCAATGGTAGAGTTGAGTCTGCCACCCTTGCCAGAGGTCTTCCCACTGAGTTAAAATCTGAACACAAATTCTAAAAGTGGTTCATGAATTCAGCAATAAAAGAACCTCATCTCACTGGCAGCAAAGTAACTTTCTTAAAGAAATTCTAATAGACTAGATTCACCTTTTAACAACCAAAGGAACATTTAATTGCATAATTTAAAACTATAAAAAAGAAAATAACTGAATGAAGTAAAGTTGGGTAGAACAACATTTTTCCTATCCTTCAAATCTTTCATTTTTACAAATTGAAGATGTTGTTATTAATAAAGATGAGGGGAAATGTGAAAACTACACATCACTGTATATGCAGAAAATACTGTTATTAGAGCATATAATATATTTAAAAAGGCAAAAGTTAGAAATCACTTATAATGAACAGAGAAGATGTATTAGTATAAATTATTATGAATTTAAATTCTATCTCTACAGTTTCCAAATTATAAATAAATACATAATACATCCCAGACCATATCCTATGTAATAAAAGAGTAATACACAAATTGACCGTACCTCTGATCAAGCCACACCCACAGTCAAGCCCGTCAGCCAATCAGGAGCAAATTATGCAAATAAACCCAAACCAAGATGGCTGCAGCCACTGAGAGCAGAAGGGAGGCTTGGGTTTCCTTGGCAATAGAGGAAGCCAAGCTTTCCACCTGCCGTTGATGTCCTAGGCCTCCACTCAATGCTACAAAGTTTCAATTATAAAAGATATATCCCAACAGAAATAGCGGCAGCCACAGAGCTGGAGAGAGCAGAGGCTAGGGTTGCCCAGGCAATGGAGGAAGCCAAGCTTCTGCAGCCTTAGCACCTAAGCCTCCACTCTAGACTACAAAGTTTCAATTATATTGCTGCCATGGAGCCAGCAGAAGGCTTGGCTCCACTCCAGGCTACAAAGTTTCAATTGTGGAACATAAATTAATCCCAGATTCCAGGGCCTCCACTTGGGTCACTGGGGTGTGTGGCCTGCCTGCAAACCACCACAGGCCCCTCACCCAGGCCACCCCATGCCCCAAGGGAACCCCTACCCTAATCTGGGACACCCTTCAGAGCAAACTAGCTGGCCCTCACCCATGCACCAGGCCTCTATCCTAGCTAATAAAAGAGAAATCCACAGATTGATCATCACTCCAACACACAAGAGAGCTGCCCTCATGTAGTCAAAGATCCTGCCTCCATGTGGACACAAGATGGCCACCACAAGATGACCAGCAGGGGAGGACGGTTGGGTGGTTCCATGTTTGCAATGGAGGGGAGTTGGAGGCAATCAAGCCTGCAGGAGAGGGCAGTTAGGGGTGACCAGGCCAGCAGAGGAGGGAAGTTGGGGACAAACAGGCTGGCAGGGGAGCAGTTAGACATCAATTAGGCTGGCAGGGGAGTGGTTAGGGGGTGATCAGGCTGGCAGGCAGGATTGGTTATGGGCAATCAGGGAGGCAGGCAGGTGAGCAGTGTGGAGCCAGCAGTCCTGGATTATGAGAAGGATGTCTGACTGCCCATTTAGGATTGGGCCTAAACGGGCAGTTGGACATCCCTCGAGGGGTCCTAGATTGGAGAGGGTGCAGGCTGGGCTGAGGGACACCCCCTCCCCGCTGTGCACAAATTTTGTGTACTGGACCTCTAGTAATATATATATTTGCATTGGTTGCTCACATTTTCTGGTACCTTTAGAGTTTAGCAAGGAAAGTTTTCTTAATTTTTACAATAATTGCCTTTCCTTGACCTCATATTTCCCCTCCTTGAATAATTTATAATTAACCTTCCACACAAAAGTAAACTGTACAATAGCTTAAAAATTGTAAAAGTATATTCATCTAAAACTAAGTGAATTTCCCCAAAAAAGGACCACACCTTTTCTTTTACCTAGTAGGTGGCTGCCAAATAGGGAATTTTGCTGCATTAAAGAGAAAAACACGGGCCCCAAATGGCATCACTTCTGGTAAAGTGATATCACACCTAGATTTAATACCTAACCTAATTGCAGCTTTGACCTTCCCTAGAAATATAATTTTAGTCAACTAGTCTAGAATTTCTGGTCAACACCAATAAAGCAATCTGTAACTTTGGCCCTCTTTATTCTCTGAATCCTTCCCTATAAGAACAATAGGCAGCTGAAACCGGTTTGATTCAGTGGACAGAGTGTTGGCCTGCTGACTGAAAGGTCCCTGGTTTGATTCTGGTGAAGGGCATGTACCTTGGTTGTGGGCAAATCCCTGGTAGGGGATGTGCAGGAGGCAGCTGATCGATGTTTCTCTCTCATCGATGTTTCTGACTTTCTATCACTCTCCCTTCTGCTCTGTAAAAAATCAATAAAATATGTTTTTTAAAAAGAACAACAGGCAATCTGCATGATATAATTATTGCCAACCCCTCAAAGAAGATGCCCCATCTAAGCATAATCTTTTCTTTCCTTTGCTAATAACTTCTCTACCATACCTTCCTTCCTATAAAAACCTTCCATTTTGTATAACCCCTGGAGTACCCTTTTCCTTACTGGCTGAGAAGCTGCCCAGTTCACAAATTGCTTAATAAACTTAACTAGATCTTCAAATGTACATGGTTGAATTCTGTTCTTTAACAGCTGAAAGTATAAACACTGATATTTGGAGGCTTCATCTGAGTCATATGATCTTAATTTTACTAAAAATAATGATTTTATTTTTACTAAAAATTGTTCTTCTGGCTCAGGTAAATACTAACATATTATTAAGAAAAATACAAAATGTGTTTTATATTTTATATTTACATGGTATTTTTTTTCAAAGGATCAACAGTTAGAAGGGTAATATTAAGTGTTACAAATACTTAAGGCATACATTCTTATTCACTTTATAAAATTCTAGGTTGTGTTTTGATTTTCATATTCCATCTTGTCTAAAGGGATTAGTTGCTATCAAAGAACTTTTAAAAAAATTATTCTTTGGTTCTGAGATGGAGCTCTTTACTTGAAATATAACTTGCCCAAAGCATGTAAATAGAAACAGTGGCAGTTCTTTCCATGTGATTTGCCAAAGGGGTGTTAAGAAATTTCTCTGTTTTTTTCCTATATGTGTGATTCGAAAAGAAGTGCTAAATTGCTAAAGGAAATTAAAATGGAGGGAAAAAATGGAATTCTACACTTTGCAGTTTTTTGAGCAATTTCTGAGCCCTACATACCCAGTTAAGCTGAAAATGCAATTGTTAGTAACGGAAAGACTTGTTGGAAATAGGAGAAAAAGAAAAAGAAACTATTGTGTTTCATGTCTTCAGCTTAAATGAAAATGAGTGTAAGATATGAAGAGAGAAAAATTAAAGGGAGGAATAGGTAGTTCTTTAAGGGGCTTTTCATCCTGAGAAGTGGCTTTACATTTTCTTTCCTCTTATTCTTACATTATAAATATAACAGAATAATATTCAGAAAGTATAGAAACACAGAAAGAAAAACAAATTTTGTCCACAGGCCCAAGTCCCAAACAACAATAACTATGTTAATTTTGATGTATTTCCTGTCAGTTACAAAACACTTCTAATGAAATAGCTTCTTTCACACACACACACACACACACACACACACACACACAAAAAAAAAAAAACAGTTCCTAAAGCTCTTTGATTTTGACAGTTCTGAGTAGCAAGTAGAGATTTTGGCCTTGAAGATCAATTGGTATTGATTCATTTTGTTTTTCACAATTTGGGAAAGAATTTTGTTTTTGATATGCAATCAGAGCAACAGATAAGAGAAGGACCCCCTAAGACTGCACAATTGAAGCCTGCTAGAACTTAGTCAGCATTTAAAAGCCTCTAGCAGTCCCACAGTTCTAAAATGGAGATTGCCCAGCTCCCATATTGAATCTGCTTCCTTCTTCCTAGTCCTCACCAAAGATCATCACCAAGATCACATTGTCATTTCATTTAGCCTTCCATCCTGGTTTTCTGATCTTGCCATACATACTGCAACCCCTTATCCCCAAGAGTAAAGAAGTCATAGGCCCGATCTGAACGCATCACTTTGATCCCCAAGATATGATCTTTAGACATGTGCCAAGTGTCTTTCTCAAATCCAGATGACTACAATACTCTGTGCCTTGCAACTTGAGAGCTACTGTCCTGATGTCACTGAGGAGAACAATTGCCTGGGCTCATCTCCTTGCTGAAAAGGAGTCAGAGAGAGACAAATACAGCTGAGAGTGTTGTGGGCTTGAATCATAACCCCACTGGAATGGAGAAAAGTTGCTAAACAAAATTAACCTCTTAAAATCATTTTAAAAGGAATTCACTACATCTCTCTTCAAAATAGCCGTGTGAGGTTGTTGAAATGAGAATTGATATTCACCAATGAGAAAACTGAGGTTTACTGAGGTCCAGACTTTAGACTAGAGTTTGAGGCATCAGACCCCTAGACTTGTGGTCGGCAAACTGCAGCTTGTGAGCCACATGCGACTATTTGGCCCTTTGAGTGTGGCTCTTCCACAAAATACCATGGCCTGGGAGGAACCAAGATGGCAGCATAGGTAAACACCTACACTGCTGCCTCACACAACAATTTCAAAACTACAACTATAAAGCAAAATGGACATCATCCAGAACCACCAGAAAGCTGGCTGAGTGAAAATTCTACAACTAGAAGGAAAGAGAAAAGGACACTGAGACTCAGAGGAGCTGCAGAGGGCAGAGGTGCGGAGACCCAGAGACAGAGGTGTGGAGATGTAGAGACTGAATATGTGGGCAGCTGAATATGTGGCTGGTTTTCTTGAACAAGGAGGGAGACAAAGGCACTGAACTCCAGTTCCAGGTGAAACTCGGGGAACCCAGACTTATATGGGGTGAAACTGGACTGTCAGGAGAGAGCACACTGAGAACCAGGGGAGCTGCAGAGGCGCGTGAGCTCGCAGAGAGGGCGCACAGCTTAGTGCTTGGCTGGCTCTCTTGTTTGGGAGGAAAACAAACCCTCCTGACTGCACTGTACTCTAGTTCCAGTGAGACTTTGGTATCCAAACTCATTGGAGAGAAACTGGACTGTCTAGCAGCAGGTGAAATTCGAGGACAGCTTTCTCTCAGAGGTGCGTGCAGCCATTGCCGCGGGATACTGAGACCCAGGAGCCACTTACGGCAAGGCTGACAGGAAACCAAGGCTCTCTGCTCAGCCCTGAGACTCTGCCCCATCCAAGCTGAGCACAGAAGCTCTCCCAGCGTAGACACAGCTGATCCTCACAACCAATTGGCCTGGAGGTCAACCCCTCCTAGTGATACCAACAACAATCTAAGCTTAACTATAACAAGACAGTATTTCTCATAAAGGGGCATCCACCTCAGGTATAGGGGAGGCTGAGCCACTGTCCCCTAGAGGACACCTACCACACAAAGCTACTTGACCAACTCAGGGAAGCAGCGAAAATGCAAAGACAAGGAAACATCACAATTGAAAGAAATGGAGTAAAACAAACAACTGGATATAGAGTTCAAAACCATGGTTATAAGGTTTTGTAAGAGTTTCCTAGAAAAGGCTGATAAGTTTAACGAAACCCTCAAGGATATGAAAAAGGAACAACTAGAAATTAAGCATACACTGACTGAAATTAAAAAAATATTATACAGAGACCTTACAGCATACTAGAGGACTGCAAGAATCAAGTCAAAGATGTGAAATACAGATAAGCAATAAACACTCAGCCGGAAAAGCAAAAAGAAAAAAAAAATCCAAAAAATTGAAGATAGTGTAAGGAGCCTCTGGGCAACCTCAAGCATACCAACATCTGAATTATGGGGGTGCCAGAAAAAGAGAGAGAGCAAGATACTGAAAACCTATTTGAAGAAATAATGACCGAAAACTTCTCCCCTGGTGAAAGAAATAGACTTAAAAGTCCAGGAACCCCAAACAAAAGGAAACCAAGGAGGACCACACCAAGACACATCCATAATTAAAATGTCAAGAGCAAAAGACAAAGTGAGAATATTAAAAGCAGCAAGAGAAAAACAGTTACCTACAAGGGACCACCCATATGCTTGTCAGCTGATTTCTCAACAGAAACTATGCAGGCCAGACAGGAATGGCAAGAAATATTCAAAGTGATGAATAGCAAGAATCTACAGCCAAGATTACTCTACCCAGCAAAGCTATCATTCAGAATTAAAGGGCAGATAAAGAGCTTCACAGATAAGAAAAAGCTAAAGGAGTTCATCACCACCAAACCAGTATTATATGAAATACTGAAAGATATTCTTTACGAAGAGGAAGAAGAAGAGAAAGGTAAAGATAAAAATTATGAACAACAAATACATGTCTATCAACAAGTGAATCTAAAAATCAAGTGATTTAAAAATCTGATGAACAGAATAAACTGGTGAATATATTAGAATCAGGGGCATAGAAAGGGAGTGGACTGACAATTCTCAGGGGGAAAGGGGTATGGGAGGTGCAGGAAGAGACTGGACAAAAATTGTACACCTATGGATGAGGACAATTGGAGCGGGGGAGGTAAGGGCAGAGGGTGGGGTAGGTACTGGGTGGAGGGGAGCTAAGGGGAGGAAAAAGAGGAGCAATTGTAATAATCTGAACAATAAAGATTTATTAAATTTTTAAAAAATATAGCAAAAAGACAACAGCAAAAAAATACCATGGCCTGGGCAAGTCTATTTTGAAGAAGTGGCATTAGAAGACGTTCAAGTTTATTTTTATTTTTTTAATATATATTTTATTGATTTTTTACAGTGAGGAAGGGAGAAGGGTAGAGAGCCAGGAACATTGATGAGAGAGAAACATCAATCAGCTGCCTCGTGCACACTCCCTGCCGGGGATGTGCCTGCAACCAAGGTATATGCCCTTGACTGGAATCAAACCTGGGACCCTTGAGTCCACAGGCTGACTCTCTATCCACTGAGCAAAACCAGCCAGGGTAGAAGAAGGTCAAGTTTTAAAAATTTGGCTCTCAAAAGAAATTACAATCATTGTACTATTGATATTTGGCTCTATTGACCAATGAGTTTGCCGACCACTGCCCTAGACCAATTAAACTCTGAGTTTATTGATTTGCTGATTACCTATTTAGTCAATAGGCTTTCAACAAGGCAATTCCAGTGCAGTACACAAATTCCTTTTCCTCGAATAATGTATGACCTGGCAAGAAACAAAACACCTTTAACACATAAAATGTTACTAAAATTTTAGGTGTCTGTGTGCCTAGTCACTACGTGGTCTTTGCTAAGAAGTTACAGAGTTAGATGAGTACTGATTGCCAATGAGATTTTGGAACTGGGTAGGGTTATGTGAAATGAGGCTCTGAATTTGGGGAACCCAAGAATTTGTAAACTTGATATGCTAATAGGAATAGAAAAAAAAATCACAAAATAGCTCAATCCAATGTTAACTGAGAGACTGGAAACACAAGCAAGGGGGGAAATGTAGTCTTAAAGGGACAGCTTTTATAACAGTTTCAAAGTATTTGAAGGGCTGTCATTTGAAAGAGGAAACAAATATCGATATATACTAGTATAAAATGTTAATATGCAAAGTGTTCCCTTGGGAGTTCGACCAAGAGACGAGGAGTTCTATTGCTCGCTATGACGTGTGCTGACCACCAGAGGACTGTGTGGAATGAAGGAAGGTCCCAGCTAGCAGCCGGCAGCCAGGGAAGGGAGACCCCGGCCAGCAGCCAGAAGGCCTTGATCAGCCCTGACTGCCTACCAGCCCTAGGGACCCTGCCCGTGAACAAATTTCATGCACCAAGCCTGTAGTGTGTTATAAAACTTCCAACCAAAGGAACGATATTGAAAATGTGGAAAAAACGATAGTTCATTGTTAAGTAGTTCACAGTGGATATTGGTCTTACTTAATGATAATTGAGAAAGCATCCCCACTTTGACAGGTAATTTTGAGGAGATGACCCATTCTTTGGAAAGTTCAGAGCCCATAATGCATGTTGTGATAAAGTGTTCAGACTATCTACGGAAGTATAATTATATGCCTGATGCTGACCCTCCACTAGGGAGAAAAAGGAAATGCCACATCTTTGTACCATTGGACAACCCAAACTGGGACTCTGCTTTAATTGTAGCCTTTAACTTAGGAATGAATATACAAGTTAGCTACCCCTGGGTTGTTTGAAGCTGCCCTTCTCAAAATGCAGCATCAAAACAACTGCCCTCAACAAAGCACTTGTACACTCACTCGTATCAGGCCCTATTTGCTAACAGACCCTGAATGGTTTTCATGGGTAATGGGTTGACGTATCATCCTTGACACATGGCACATAGAGAACATGCTTCACTCGGTCCTGCAGCCCCGCGGGCAGTACAAGGTTGCAGACATCCACAGCCATGCCCGCAAAGCCACACAGGTGCCCGCTGGAACCAGTGGTGATATTATTTGTGCATTTGGGTTCCAGTAACTCACAATGTGGAGTCAACCTGAACATTATACAAAAGTTTATGAACTTGTTAATGTACATATTGCTCATTGGTACATGGGGATGAGCAAGTTGTGGTCTTTAATGTAGGATTTGTGGAAAGGCCTAGGGAAAGCGTGCAGGAAAGATTACTGTGCTTGGGTCTTATAAAGGAAACCATGTGTGCTGAGACTCAGAAGTATGTTTACATTTGGCCTTTTTATTTTAACACCAAAACACATTGGAAAGTATTTTAGGTAAGCCAAGTATATTTTGGCAGGATAGCTCCAAATATTAGTCTTTCTGTTTTTCTAGGAATGATTTTAAAATATGACTTTATATATATATATATATATATATATATATATATATATATACACACACACACACATATATACACATATATACATATATATGTGTGTATATATATATATATATATATATATTTATTTTAGCCTTTAACATGTGATAAAATCCTTTGGAAATATCCAGATTTGGATGGGAAAAAAGTATCATCATAATATAAATAAATATTTTTAAGTATAACTGTTCACAGTCTCTTTCCCTGCACAGTCTTTGTAGCAGTCCAGATATGTCTGGTACAACTTGGGACTTGGTGTACCAGAACCAAGAAGGGTGGGGTAGAGCTATAGAACTGAGGGTGCTGGACAAGGCCAGAAGAGTGATTTTCATAACAAAGACCATGGCATCATTTCCAAGGAGAAAGATCTGGAAGAGCCAAGGTGGGTTTTGAGCAAGAGAGAAACAAAGATAGGAGGAGTTCCCTTGAGGCCGGGGAAACTTCAAGGAGAGAAACATCTCAAGATAATTTTTTTAAAATTTTGCTATGAGTTGCAAGGCAGATTTCTCATTTTGTTGTCTCTTATGGAGAACTTAAGATTTAAGACAATGGGGATTGGTATCCATGTTTTTTTTTTTAATGAAACAGAGTATATCAGAGATAAGAGATCTAGGGTGATTGGAGATGCAACTCCCATTCTTGGGGGTTAAGAACAGCACTACAAAAACGTAAATTGCTATAACATTTTTAAAAATATATATATTCACTTATTTCAGAGAGAGAGGAAAAGAGAGATAGAAACATCAATGATGAGAATCATTGATTGACTGCTTCCTGCACACCCCCTGCAGGGATTAAGCCTGCAACCCAGGCATGTGCCCTTGACTGGAATTGAACCCAGGACCTTTCAATCTGCAGACCAACACTCTATCCACTGAGACAAATTGACTAGGGTGCTAAAACATTTAATAGACTATGAGAAACATTTGCTAATTATGAATACACAGAAGATGGACATGCACAGATCCTATAGTCCAAGGGTAACTCCATCTTTTCTATCTAAGAGGGCAAATTAAAGTGTCTGTGACTGAGAGAGACAAGAATCTGGTAAAAATCCTGACCCCGCTCTCATTTATAAAAATAATGTCTTTATTTGCAAACTTTAACCACTTTGAGCGACATGTAAAGCAGTGTAGCATCTTGACTTAGAACTGGGTTTGGGACCAGGTTGGCTGAGCCTTGATCCTCACTCAAGCCTTTCCTAAGAAAGTAGCATTGGTGGTTCCTTAGTTTCTGAAAGTCTACATTTTCTCATCCCTGAAATGGCTGTCATGAGCTTTAAATAAACTCATGAATACAATTGATTCTTGGCACTATACATGTGGCACAGCAAAAATTAATAAAATGTTTTCTATGATTATTCTTAGCAATAAATTAACGTGGGAAACATCCCACAACTAGATGATAATAAGCCAGGAAGTCACAAAATGCTACTGCAGACAGGCCTAGGTTTTTCTTTCTTTCTTTTTTTTAATGAAATTGGGGTTAATTTCATTATTTTGCTCTGAATTTAATTTTAATTGTATGTATTATTTTATCATCAAGTAGGATTTATTAGGAACCCATAGCATTTTATCCTGTCTTTGGTGAGTACTTTACAGGAGAAGCAGAATGAATCATGCCCTTAGCCTTAGGAATCCACAGTATAAAATGGGCAACAGTGATCAAGATTAACATTTAGTATATATATTATTTATGCAGCACTAAGGAAAACTTTTTTAGCAAAAGCAAAAAAAAAATGTTTTGTAATGAAGACATTTTCTTTTTAAATCATCACCTAAGGATACGTTTTCATTGATTGCTTTTTTCAAGAGAGGGAGAGAAACATTGATTGGCTGCCTACTGTAGACACCCCAACCAGAGATGTAACTCATAAGCTTTGGTGTATGGGATGATGTTCCAACCAACTGAGTCCCAGCCAGGGCTGTAATGAGGAAATTTAACAGTGAGGTTTTCAATAGCAAAAAATTTTAATTCTTTCTTGATCTGGGCTCCTGGGCGTTTAGTACTTTAAGCACCAAACATGTGTGAGTGCCTGCTCTGTGCCCCATGCTGATCTCAGCAGCTGAGATGCTGCAGTGAACAAAGGGAGGAAGACCTCAGCCTTTGTGGGTTATATCCTGTTGAAGTTTGGATGCCATCACCCTGTTTTAAGGACTCAAAAATGACATCATGAAGGAAGGTGGATCTGTTACTTGCCATCACTTAGGCCCATTTTCAAGACTCATCCCCTAGAGTCTATTTTTTCCTAGCATCATGCCTTTAAGTTAAGTAGCTGCCACCAGGAAACAGGGAAAACATACGCAATCTTTGTTTCTTAAAACACTTTGGCTTCCCTTAGGCATGGGAAGCTGGATTAAAAATGCATTTTATGTCTTTTCTATTGAAAATATAACTTTCTAATAAAACTATCACTTAAACCAATTCTGATCTCCATTGTAGCATTTAAAGCAAATTTAATCAAAATGAGAACATCCATGTGTGCTTTTCCACAAATCTTCAATTATCATGCACCTCTTAATTTAACCCTGTTTTTCTGCTTAGCTGGTATGAAGAAATATACTGTTTATCTAATTTTTAAAAATCTTCCATAACACATCCAGATGTAAGCACTAATTTCTCTCACCAGTAATTTATTGGAGAATTGGTCCTCAGTGCTTGTCCTTGGATATGTTACCCATCCATCAAGTCATAATAAGTAGAAATTGTAGAAAGGGCTATAAACTAAAGACACTGTGATTCTGGGGGTGGGGTGTAGGAGAAAGAGAGAGAACATGGGAAGATCCTAATAGCAATCTCCCAAGAGTTCTAACCCCAGAAAAACTAAAGAAAATGGTACCGTAGCATGTGTAGATTTGAGGAAAATGAAATAGATAGGTTTTCTTCCACAAACCAGTCTTTCACATGGCCTGAGCCAGTGTATCAGAATGCAGACATTTTACTGATGTATTCCAAAACACTGGGGCAAAGGAAGGGTTACCAAAGAGAAGGAATAAAAGCAGAAACACAAATACCACGCCTTTGGCATACCCCCCCAGAGGATGTTTAATTGTCAGATGAATAGTTCAGACCTTTTATGATAAATGTCAAATGTTTGATGCTTCTAGAGGAACAAAGTTGATTCGAGATGGAAATTGGGCTTGGATCAGTATGAGGAAGCTGGGGTCAGGTAGTAGAGATCTGTGTGCTTTACAGGAAGACTGTTGTGCTCAGAGCCAATGCATCCAGGTCCGGGTCATCCTGGGTAAATCATTGACTCCCTAAGGACTCTGAGCCCCCTTATTGGGACAGCAGGCTGTTCCCAGGGGCACCTCCAGCTTTATGATTTTAAATTGCCTCCGCTACATCGCCCACAGTTTCTGAGTCATCATGAGCTATATTTAGAGAGTAACCAAATAGGTTGCCTTTACCTGACCTGCTCAGAGGCTAAGAACAACCAACTAGTCCTTGTCGGGTGTCCACATTCAATCCCAACTTGTAGCTCACCTTCCTTCAGAAAGCTTTCCTTAATCAAACTTACTCTCACTCTGGTGCCTCCATGTTCTGTCAATAACTTTGCATATTCTTTATATCTTATTATTTACAGTGATTATCGTTCTTCCCACATGCATTATTGAACACTGTGTTTTGGTGCCTCAGTTACTGTATGATATAGTAGAAAAAACATGGGAATATATAAATATGTGTTAAATAATCTCAATTTGAAGAAGATGGTGAACAAGGCTGACCTCCTAGGATTTTTTTTAAGAGTCCTTGATATACTGGGTGCAAAATGCCTGGCACAGAGAATATACATTATTGTGGATCATAGTTCTCTGCCATTTCTTGAGAGAAATACTAATCTTTTGGAAGGGAAATGAGGTTGTTTTGTTTAACTTTCTGTAATTTCAAATATACAGCATAGTCCTTTGCACATGGAAAGTATCCATAGACCACTGGAATAAATTTTGAATTGGTAAAAATTAAGCAAATTAAGGATAAAACATAAAGAGAGATTGCTTGCCCCATCGTTTGGACCCCAGATCTTGGCTCTCATTCTGTGACCAGCTGAGTGACCTTGTGAACTCTGGGAGAATCATCCTGAAACAGATTTTATTGATTTTTTTACAGAGAGGAAGGGAAAAGGATAGAGAGTTCGAAACATTGATGAGAGAGAAATATAGATCAGCTGCTTCCTGCACACTCCCTACTGGGGATGTGCCCAAAATCAAGGTACATGCCCTTGACGGGAATCGAACCTGGGACTTTCAGTCTGCAGGCTGACGCTCTATCCACTGAGTCAAACCGGTTTCAGCAATAATCTGGAATTTTTAAAATGATAAATTTCACAAATTTTTAATGTTAGCAAACAAGTCAAGTTTCAGAAAAAATACATTCTGTGGGCCAAACAAATCATGTTTTGCCATACATTGCATTGATGGTCCTCAGTCTATATTCTGCCTACTGCATCAATTTGCGTGGCCAACCTCGTTCCTGGCATTTGATTATGGAAACACGAGACTAAACAAACACTAGAATCCCTTAGTTGTCATAATTTTTTTAGCCGGAAAACCAAAATTGTTGAGGGCATAACTGCTCGTAGGGCCAGCAGCGATATACAGGGATTACTGGCTGCTGTATTTGAAGGGCTGAGTGCCTCAACCAGGTTCCTTCTACCTCTTTATTTCCACACTGATCAGACACACTGATGGAGAACACAGAGGTTTATAACGTGCAGAAACTAGAAGAAAACAAACTGCTCAATAACTGTCCCCAAAATACTGAGTAAAATATTGAAACCTCAATGCTTTCAGAGATTATTAAGAAAGAGGCCCTAGCTTCCCTTCCAGAAGCTCTCAGAATGATCCCTTTGGAAGAGAGTCACGTGGTGTGTGAGACAGTGAAGGAGAATATGGCTTTCTTGGGGAGAAGTGGGCCCTTCGTCCTGCCTGTTGCAAGGTGGGAGTTATTCTGCAGGCTCCCTAAAGCCATGAGAACTTCAACCCCCAAACAATGCTTCACTGTAAAGAAGTGTGGAGCTAGAACTTGGAAACTATACATTGGCATCAGTGACATGACATGCACGGAGCATTCAAAAGCCACCCTTGGTACATGGCTTGAGTGGGGCAGCACGAAATCAGCTTAGGAAAGTAGCCTCATGCCTTGTAAATAAGGTTCACTCAGGAAAATACACTCAGGAATGTACCTCTTGTCCTGCTACTCAACCCTCTCACAGACTGTCTGTATCTCAGCTTTCCAACAGATCCAGTGGATTCCTCAAGAAACTGCACCCAACCGAAACCGGTTTGGCTCAGTGGATAGAGCGTCGGCCTGTGGACTGAAGGGTCCCAGGTTCAGTTCCAGTCAAGGTCAGGAACCTTGGTTCCAGGCACATCCCCAGTAGGGGGTGTGCAGGAGGCAGCTGATCGATGTTTCTCTCTCATCGATGTATGTAACTCTCTGTCCCTCTTCTTTTTTCTCTGTAAAAAATCAATAAAATATACTTTTTTAAAAGAAAGAAACTGCACCCAGATGTCTTTAGTGGGTGTCCACACAACATCAAAGCAAAAGAGCAAGTGTATCTGTGGCTAAAGGAAAGGTAGGGGAAGAAAGGTCAAGGAGAGAAGCCATCTGTGTATAATATGCTGTGGTAGTTAAGTCGTTATCTTCTTTGAATTCTTTTAGAAATAAAATAAATATAAAAAGACAAGTAATTTTCTCACCTAATTTGCTTGTGGAGCTGATAATTAAGTGTTGTTGGTTGCATCACCAGAATGAATTTGTGATACTTGCTGTAGTGTCTCTGCATATTTAAAGACGAAAATGTTCTTTCTGGTGCTCAGTAAAAATACCATTTTTAAGAACCCTCTCCCTCAGGCAGTTCTGTAACCTCCATTCCGTGTTTCTGGAGCAGCAAGACTCCCAGTCTGAGATCTGACAAAGACCAACTTTACACCTAATCCTCCTGTCAGCCTACCTCTTCCTCAACTCTGAGAAACAGGCCTAGACTCAGAGAGCCACTGAAATTCCAGCGGTTCTCAGTGAGGCCTCCTTCGCCTGTATCTGTATGTTTCCTGCCCCTTACCCCTCTATAGTTCAAAAAATGGTAGGGAGGAAAAATTGAATCATAGTTTTAAAAACGCCAGTTCCAGAGACACACCTGTTTTGGAATGCCCAACATCATTTGCATGATTAACTTGGGCAAGTTAGCCTCAGTTTCCTCATATTCCAATGGAAACAATAATAGTAACTAATAGGGATTACTATGAGAATGAAATGAGGTAATGAATGGAAGATATTTAGGTTAGGCCCGGAATATAGTAAGAACTCCATGCAGGGTAGATGTCATCATTATCATTTCATCACTGTCTATTCTAAATGATCCCAAAGTAGATGTATGTTAGAATAAGGTGAAGAAATTCTAAAAACATATATTCACAGATACCGCACCCAAAACTCTATTAGAACTTTTGAGAGTGGTCCTAGTGATTTATTTTAAACTCTGTGGGTGAATAAATTCGCAGCCAAGCCTGGGAACCATTGATCCAGGCCTGCATCTGCAAACCTTAGAGGCTGAGCATGGAGACCGTGACTTCTCTATGGGAGAAGTCCAAGGTCAAAGACAAAACAAGGGCCTGGCTGCTCTATTTTGAGAATCATTTTATTTAGTCTTCAGGAAGGAACGTCATCACACTGTCTTTCGGTGTAAGTCATCCCTTTTCTCTCAGCTTTCTTTTTAGTCTAAGTTATTGGTGCCAAAGACACTCATTATTAGCATACCAGGATATTCCAAAACATTGAATTGGTTTATTCTTTGAGTAGGTGTCATAATGGAGATGGCAGCTTAAACACAGATGAAATTTTTTTAATATTTCTTCTTTTTTTGATGGAGAGGCAGTTCCAGCTTTCCTATCATCTCCAATCAAGTTTAGCTTCTATAGGACTAATTACTAAATATTCTTTGTGTGACACCCTCAGCTGAAATGATCAGCATAACACATTTCTTCTATGAGATAGGGTTTTCTTCTGCTGATTGGGACGATGGAAGGTGAAGAAGCAAAAAAAATTCTCCATTCCAGCTGACTGTGTCAAACCAAAATTGTTTTGGCTGTGGAACAACAGTTTTTATTCAAGCATTGTTATATCACTGCTACTCGGGTGATGGATCTGTGGGAAACCAATGTGGGTGGCTGGTACGGCCAGGTCTTGACAAACCCTCAGAAATAGAACAAGCAAAGCCCTGCATTTACTCCTAAACATCACAGCCATGTTGGTCCATATCAGGTAGCACACTGCAGGCTGGAGTAGGAGAAAGAACACAGCTCATTCCAAAATCTGTTCGTCACCACTGTCACCCCCCATCAAGAAATATCTTGGTCAGTAACAACCAGCAATTTTTTAGAGGGATAAACACAAATTTGGTCTTTAGAAGCTGAATTGTTTATAAATTTTATCACTTTATTAGGGCTTGCAACATAGCACCCAAATGACCTTGGAACTGCTCTAAAAGAGTGGTTCTCAACTGGGGTTGACTTTGCACCCCAGGAACTGTCTGGAGATTTTTAGTCTTCACTGGTGCTAACCATTACACTATCCCAGGAATCCTAAAGGGGTGTCAGGGGTCTGAGACAACCTGGAGCGGGAGCTTACTGCACTGGTTTCCTCTGAGGTGCTCATTGTCCAGGTGGTCCCGAATAGGGCTACTATGATAACCAGCTCTGGAGGTTGCCACTCACCACAGATTACAGTATAAATTGTTCCCCTAGAAATGATCAGGAAAGACATGTCACCTCAATGCAGCGAGGCAAAGCTATGACATGGGGACCTCAGCCAATTCTGGAAGCTACTGCAAACATCATCAAGCTGGCTGTTCCCCCCCCCCCCGAGATTCTCCCACCTCCCTGGGCACTGTGTAGGAGCAGGGTACCAAAAATCTCACACTTGAACCGCTTCCCAGTTTGAAGGAATCTCACCAGAATATCCAAGACTCCTCCTTTAATTTCTTTTGCATTTTCTCTCACAGAACTCACCATTCAGTGTCCTTCTAGTCAACTTCATTAGGTAACCAGAAACATGAATTTAGCCTTTCCTTGGTGTGTGCAATGGGGCTGTTGGGATAGAAAAATGAGATGTTAGAATTGGTCTGATTGTTTTGTTTGTTTGTTTTTCTAATTCACCCGGATTTACCTGGGACTGAGTTGGTCCTGGAGCTTTTTCCAGGAGAGTTCTGATAACTTGTTCAAATGAAAAGAAGAGAGCACATCCTAAGAGCATTATACCTCATGAAGAGGAGCTCAATATGATTGCATTAGGATGAAAGAAAAGGAAGTACGTTCAGAATGAAAGGTGGCGAGGGGAAAGCGGCAAAGGCAAATGCTAGAGACATAATTTATCCATCCAGAGTACATGTTGGATGACCAATTCAGTTTCTCTGGTTTTCTTATTGCACCTGTCTTTCAAGGCGTGTTTCATCTTCTTGTTCTAATCTCTCCTCTTCTATCCTGGGATCCTAGACCACCTTGGCCTTATCCAATCTGTAGGCGTTAGAGTTGATTGGCAGAGAATAAAGCTTCTATGCAATAAGTAAGGAAAGAAAAAAAGTATAATCAGGAGAAGGAGAGTCCCTACATCAACAAAATAAAGAAAGGAAACATTCTGATCCACCACCATGACATCTCCCCTTTGAATAACAGTTTTTATAATTCACTTCTTTGCTTAGACATTTTGCTCTACTGTTTAATGGGCTCTTAGCATCTTGCAGGCTATTTATGGTCCCCCTTTGTGCCTCATGGTAATACTTTACACATTACTTTGCACACATCAGGTGCACACATCAGGTGGATATTCCCGTTAGCTGGAAATAAAAGCACGGACAGGCTTGAAGATGTAAAAACCAAAAAGCATGGGAATGAGAGCCACTGGTCACCATTTTCTATTAATCTTGTATAGCAAAAACCTTACCCCTGAGAGGAGCTGTCACACCTTTAAAGAAAGACAGTGTGTGTGTGTGTGTGTGTGTGTGTGTGTGTGTGTGTGTGTGTGTGTGTGTGTTAAAGAAAGAAGTAAAAGCCACTACAGTCTGCTTGTTGCTCAGCCACCCTCTTACCAGGGCACTGGAAACCTGGGATTCATTAATGAGCATGGGTTTTTTTTGCTTCCATTAGTCCCCGTTAGCTGGATCAGAAGAGAGCATCTTTGAGCTTAAGCAGCCCACAAATCCTGGAGCACTTCCCTTTTATGTGCCCCACTGCTTATCTACTCTGACAACAATATGGTGAGACTTCCCTCCCTCTGGCTTAGGGCCATGGTCACCATCAGAGCACACACAGTGCTCCAGGAGTGGGCAGAATAGCAGGAAAAGGTCACAATGAATACATACTTCTCTAGAAAGAAATATACCTGAGCTCAATTGCCTGTCTACAGGTGCACAGGACATCTCTGTAAGGCATTCACCAAAGGAGCAGGTGCTTCTGAGGGTGGGATGCTGAACTACAAACTACTACTAGGATCAGTCATATGTGATGCTGCTTTACAATGAATAGCGACCCTGAAAAAAGGGCTCTGGCCGAAGCCGGTTTGGCTCAGTGGATAGAGCCTCGGCCTGCGGACTGAAGGGTCCCAGGTTCTATTCTGGTCAAGGGCATGTACCGTGGCTGCGGGCACATCCCCAGCAGGGGGTGTGCAAGAGGCAGCTGATCGATGTTTCTCTGTCACCTATGTTTCTGACTTTCTATCCCTCTCCCTTCCTCTCTGTGAAAACTCAATAAAATATATTTTTTAAAAAGGGCTCTGAAAGGGGAAAGACCCATCTCACTCCTGAGTGGTGACAAAGGACAAAGGGAAAGTGGTAGGTAATGTACAGTGTTTGGATTTGTCTTACCAGGGAAGGGGGCAAGTGTCCAGGCATTATTCGAAAAGATGCTATAAATGCCAATTCGCCTTTGCCTCCTTAGTGTTTGTAACTTTCATTTTATTTTTTTAATCTTTTTTATCTTTATTGTTCAGTTTATTAATTACATTGTTTCCCCTTTTTATCCCCCTATAGCTCCCCTCCACCCTGTACCTATCCCACCCTCCACCCTCACCTCCCCCTCCCCACTGTCCTCTCCCATTATGTAACTTTCATTTTAAGTGGTTTTCTCATTTAAAATGGGAGGAAAAGACACCAATTTGCAACGCTACTAATGAGTGATGCATGGCTTAAAATGGTTAATTAATGTGATATTCATTTTTTGCTACGCAGTAAAATACCCGAAGACTTGAGGTCTTGAGACACATTTATTTAACCCACAGTTATGGAGGTCAGTACAGTGGCTGGGCTTGGCTGGGAAGTTCTGGTCTAGGCTGGGCTATGGTACCTATAGTCAGCTGTTGAATCTGTTGGAGGCTGGGATAGCTAATACCTGCTCTACATAATCTCCAAAGGCTGGCCTGAGCTTTTTGACATAATGGCTGATACATTTCTAAGAGACATAGCTAGACTGCTCAGAAGTTCTAAAGGCCTAAGTTCACAACTATCTCATTCTGCCACATTCTATTGGCCAAAACAAGTCACATGGCTAAACCCCCTTTCAAGGAATCAGGAAGGTACTCTATCTCTTGAAAAGAGAAATTTCAGTCACATTGCAAAGCGGTGTGACTTCAGAGATGAGTTGAGAATTGGTAACTTTTATACACTATTTACACAGTGAAGCTTTTTGCCACTTGGCTGTGGCCTCTATCACAGCTTTGCAGATGTCCACAGAGGCAACCAGTGGCTGATTCAAAAGAAGAGCATTGGAATAAGAACCAGGAAACCCGAATTCTTGCTCTGATCCTTCCATCATCAAACTATGTGACACTGTAACTTTGATCTTCTTTTGTTTATAAAATGAAGAAGGTGGATTTAGTGAATTCTAGGTCAGAACAGAAATACTCAAAAATTTTACTGCACACGTGTTCTATGAATACTTCTATATGGGCACACATGGCACTTAAAATATATAGTCATCATCTTTAAAGTATGTTTTGACCCGGCCAGTAGGGCTCAGTGGTTGAGCATCAACCTGTGATCCGGGAGATCAAGGTTTGATTCCATTCAGACCACAAGGTTTGATCCCCAGTAGGGGGTGTGCAAGAGGCAGCCAGTCAATGATTCTGTCTCATCATTGATGTTTCTATCTCTCTCTCTTCTTTTTAAATAATAAAATGAAGTTTATGTCTGGAGAAGAGAGATGGCTGAGAATATTCTTTATTCATGCCATTTCTTGTCTGAAATAGAAACCACGTTAATGACTGGCATAAAAATCATGGTCACTTTTAACTAGGATATGAATCATCTTGGTGTAAATGACTCTTTTATAGCTATTTTTACTTTGATTAGAGCCTTGTCAGGAAACATTATTTTGATAGGTGCACAATTCAAGTTTATTTTTTAAACTATTTAGATTTCCAATATTCTTCAACCTGAAATACTTAAGGTAATGTGTGGATCAGGTCTAGGTGCAATTGCATGCCTTTTGTTCAGTTTGGGGGGGGGAGTTATATCAAAAGATGCTACTAACTATGAATAAATAGATGATTTCTAAGATTCATTTCAGTTTTACAATACAATGATTGCTAGTAAGTAATAAAAATAAAGACCATTTATTGAGTGCCTTTATCTCACAAAGGAGAAAGGTGCCATTTTTTCACCCATGGTACATGGGAGGAAACTGAGTCCTAATAAGGATGAATAAACTGCCAAGGTCATTCCCAGTGCCAGGATTCTAATTCTGGCTACAGTGTTCCTAACTGCTGCTCTCTGTAAAGGACATTGAGTTGTCATTCTCATTTACACAGCCGGACTGAAAGGACCCAAACATCAGGAATGAGAAAGGGATATGAGTTAGATGGAAAAACTTACCACCAACTTAGAATTAAGAAGCAGTGAAAATGCTACTATATTGAAGCTATGACATATTTGCTGCAATATTTAAGAAGATATTATAATATCTAAATATAACCAGTCAGGTGAATCTGCCTAAATCAGAGACCAAATAAGTTTTCATCCTGAAATTCTGTATCCAGTGAGTTCCCAGAGAGAGTCTGATCTGTTTACCCACTAAAAATGTTAATCAAATGTAATCTCTAAAAAAAGGGGACTAGTTGATTTTATCACTGTTTTGTCTGGTACATAGAAGATACTCAAAAATGATTATTGACTGCCTACTTGGGTGAATATTAACATGTTCTGGCCCACTTGGGTGGGCAGGTATGATGGGCTAGCTATGTTTTGATGGATGTGTGGGTTTGATGAGCCTACTTAGATGAGAAATAACTGAATTAGTTAGAAGTGATGGTAGAAGCTGTAGGAATAAGACCTCCCAACAGATGGGAGGAAAACCATGGCTATAGTCATTGTCCCAAAGAAGAGATAGTCAGGGCTATTAAGTTTGATATGATGGTCTTGTCTGAGCTTTAGGAAAATGGATAGTTTGCATGCAGAACAGGCCCTTCTGCATCTAAATTGGGTTTAGATGAGTCTTGTGGGAACTTGGAGCACATTCCTAAGAAGAAAGGGACTTCATAAATAAAATATCAAGCTATTGAAAAAGTGCACCAGTAGGTCTTCAGGAAGGGAGGGGCCCAAAATCCTTTGTTTCTGACTTATTTCAGAACTTAGCATGAAACAGAAGAAAGCCTTTTTCTCATGACTCATGGGAGACATTGATGCTGAGTAACATGTCAACAACTGCAAATCAGGACGAAAGACCATTAGAGTGAGCGGTCTCATGAAAACAAAGACCTAGGCAGAATCTCAGAGCAACAGACCGAAGGAAAGGAGGTTCCTGAGTAGAAGAGATCTGCAGCAGTTTAAGGGCCAGGACAACTTAGATCACCTGCAGTGTGGTAACCAATCGTCTCTATCCCCAGGGCCTGGCAGGAAGAGCAAGTGGAAAGCTGTCTCCTACAGCCAGAGCTCCTGGGGCTGAGCTGGACATTGGGAAACTCTCTATTTGTCTTCTGGAGCTCTCAAGGAGCCATATCCCTCATGTCTACAGATTAAATGTCAAGATAAGTCTGCCATATGGCTACACGTGGTTTTACCAGGGAACAATGGAAAGCAGGGTATTCATAAATGTCCTCTTTACAAACCTACCTGGGTAGTAACTCTTCAAGTTACTACCCTGTAGTCTGATGATAGAAATGAATATTTAGTTAGTTAGCTAATTATTTTAACACCAACTTTGTTATTCTTTCAAGGGACTTGTAGATGAATATTTCTCCTAAGTCTCAGTTCCAAGAACAATTTTGCTGCTTCCAAACAGCTCTTCATTTTTTGTGGTATTTGTTGCAAGCCATAGGACAAATCTTGTGCCCTATCCCTAATCTAAATTTGTGACCATGTGCCAAACAGTAAAATATACTGTTTATGGCATGCATTCCAGATTCTAATTTTGCAAATCTTCATTCTAACTTTACTCTAATTTTTCAGTTTACTTACCCTCTTTTGCCATTAAAAAGAAACCACTTTTTTCTTTTGCTTTATCGTTGTTGTATGTGCTTATCTTGCTGTACATGGCTATATTTCAGAAGTCACCACAGATTTTGGGAATGAGTCAATATAAGAAAAGAATGAGATATAATGACATAAAATAGGTTTTACATCTTCTGTATATGCAGGAATTTTTTAACTGATAATTTAAAGCTTTAGACATTGATGAAAAATTGAGAAAGTCACAATTAAATAGAAAAATACTCCATGTTTATGAATTGGAAGAATTAATATTGTTAAAATGTCCATACTACCCAAAACAATCTACAGATTCATTGGAAAATTCCAATGTCATTTTTCACAGAAATACAGGGAAAAGTATAAAATTTGTATGGGATCATAAAAACCACAAATAGCCAAAGTGATACTGAGAAATAATAACAAAACTAGAGGCATCACACTTCCAGATTTCAA
This sequence comes from Antrozous pallidus, assembly GCA_027563665.1. NCBI lineage: Eukaryota > Metazoa > Chordata > Mammalia > Chiroptera > Vespertilionidae > Antrozous > Antrozous pallidus. The sequence continues at coordinate 46,421,714 of CM050524.1, read as the reverse complement.
ACTATATTACAAAGCAATAGTAATCAAAAAGCATGCTATTGGCATACAACATATAGATCAATGAAACAAAATAGAAAGCTGAGAAATAAGCCCATGCAAATATACTCAATTAATTTATGAGAAAATAACAACAAAAAATAGAATGAGGAAAAGAAAGTCTCTTCAATAAATGGTGTTGGGAAAACTGGATAACCCACATGCAAAAGAATGAAACTGGACACCTATCTTATACCTCTTACAAAAATCAACTCAAAATGAATTAAAGACTTAAAAGTAAGACCTGAAACCATAAAACTCATAGAAGAAAACATGGGAACAAGGCTCCTTAAAATTGGTCTAGACAATAATTTTTTGTATTTGATACCAAAAGCAAAAAGAAGCAAGTAGGACTACATCAAACTAAAAAGCTTCAGTGCAGCAAAGGAAATTATCAACAAAATGAAAAGAAAGCCCATGAAATGGGGGAAAATATTTGAAAGCCACATGTCCAATAAGGGATTAATATCCAAAATATACAACAAACTCATATAACCCAATGGCAAAAAAAAAAAAAGAAGTCCAAATAACAACTAAAAAATGAGCAAAGGACCTTAAATAGTCTTTTTTTTTTCCAAAAAAGACATACAGATGGCCAACAGGTACATGAAAAGTCACTCAGCATCACTAATCATCGAGGAAATGCAAATCAAACCCACAATGAGATGTCACCTATTAGAATGGCTATTACTGATAACAAAAGAAATATCAAGTGCTGGAGAAGCTATAGAGAAAAAGAAATCCTCAGACACTGTTGGTGGGTACATGGGTACAGCCACTATGTAAAAAAATATGGAGGTTCCTTCAACAGTAAAGAGTAGTGCTACCCTATAACCTTGCAATCCCTCTTGTGGCTATCTACTTGAAAAACTTGAAAACATTTATCTGTAAAGATATATGTACCTCTATTCTCATTGCAGCATTACTCACGGTATCCAAGACATGGGAGAAAAAAACAAACAAACACTATACTTTGATGGGTGACTGGATAAAGAAAATGCAGTACATATACAATGGAATACTACTCAGCCATAAGAAAAAATTATTACCATTTGCAACATGTATCAATCATGAGAATATCATGCAAAATAAGTCAGGTGGGAAAGGGCTAAACCATATGGCTTTACTCTAATGCGGGATATAAAACGGAAAGCAACAAATGAACAAGCAAAACAAACTCATAGACACAGATAACAGTATGGTGGTTATCAGAGGGAAGGGGAAATGGAGGGAGGATGAAAAAAGTAAAGGGGGTCAAACATATGGAGATGGAAGGAAACTGGACAGATGATGTATTATAGAATTGTTCCTTTAAAACATATAATGTGATTAACCAGTATCATCCCAATAAATTTAATTTTAAAAACTGAGTATTATATTTTGGAAAGTGCTTATGTGGTACATTGATATCACGGCATCCTTAGAGTTTTGGGACGTTAGCATGAGTTTATAAGATATTCACAAAATCCCACTCTTATAAATTCCATGAGGAAGAGGTTTGGCTATTTTGCTTACCATCCAGCACAATGCCTAATAGGCACCCCAAATTACTTGTTGCATGAACAGCCCTACCACTGGGCAGCTGCTTTGCCATCAGAATGGATATTGGGAAACAACTAGCATTTCTGTAGCAGAAAAGTATGAAAGTGATAACTTAAGATTTAGAAATAAAATTATATTTAAAGTTTGGAATTGTGGTTTGGAGGAGTCATTACAGTAAATCAGTAAAAGGCTTAATGGATTTAATTCCCCCCAAACTTTGCTATATGCGTTCCATTTTAATAATCTCTAATCTTCCCTTCCTATTCCTCACTTCAAGTCCAGTGGAAGAAAACACAATTCCATATGCCCCTTTCTTCTCTTAAACCTGCTTGTTTAAGATTTGGCAATAACTGCTGGGAAGCCAAGATTTGGAGTCTCTAACAGTTAAATATGGAAAAAAGCATGAAAAGGACCATGATCCATTTTCCCTAAACCCGTTGGTCTTCCTGAGTTCCCACTGTCAACGGATTCACCTCAGCAGGTTTCATTTCAATCCATTGCCAACTAGTATGTATGGAGTCAGCATGAATGTATAAATCCCATTATGGCTAAACACAAGAGGATAGAGATAGCTCAAAATGGTATCCAAGGACATTGAAGTCAAATCAGATGCTGAAGATTGTGTGACCAAGTCACTAAAGAAAGGATTCCTGTAAAATTAAGGGGTAAATTGGAGGAGGTATCAGAATAGTGATATATTTTTTATTTTATTTTATTTTATTTTAAGTGTGCAAAAAATAGAAGAAGAATATTAAGGTTTTGCTTGTCAGGGGCAGGGTACTATTCTAAATTGGTTAAAACTGTTAGCACAGTGTTTTGTGGTTTTGTTACAGATTAGCTTGGGTTGATTTTTTGCTGGCACGTCAGTGAACCAAAAAGAATAGACTAGTCTGTGAGTGTAAGAGATTCTTAAGATTTCACACCCTTAATTAGTTCATCTATCGCCAATAGCATGATGCAGCAGAGGGGGGTGGGGAAAGGTATATATTTGTAAAAGTAATTAAAACTCTATTTATGATGAATCTCAAATGCAATGTGTTAAGTGCAAGAAACCAGACTCAAAATACTATCTGCTATATGATTTCATTTATGTAACATTCTGGAAAAGGCAAAATGATAGGAACAGAAAATAAACCAGTGGTTGACAAGGCCTGAAGGTTGGGATAGGCGTTGACATAGCAGAATAGATGACACTTTTGCGGGTGCCAGAAATGTTATATGTCTCATCATTGTGGTTACACAAGTACTTGCATCTAGTATAACTCACAGAAATGTACACTAAAAATGTTGAATTGACTGTATGAAAAGTGTTCCACAATAGAGAGAGAACCAAGATGGCAGCATAGGTGAATACCTATTGTTCTGCCCCATGCAACAATTCAGAGACTACAACATAACAACAAGGCAAACATCACCCAGAATCACCAGAAAGCTGGCTGAGTGAAAACTCCACGAATAAAGGTAAAGGTGGGACACTGAGACTCAGAAGAGTGGCAGGAGCACAGCCTTGAAGACAGAAACAGGTTAGGAGCCATCCTGGTCGCGACTGGGGCTGGAGCAGCAACCCCGGCTGGATTTCACCAACGGGGAGGGCGGAGACTTCCCACTACACGGATTCCCCAGCACCAGGCGAGGTCCGAGATCCGAGGGACGTGGAGATGTCCCACTGCACAGATTCCCCAGTGCCGGGCGAGGTCCGAGGTCTGGGGGATGCACCCTGGAAGCCAGGCGTGGTGGAAGACTCCGGGTCTGCGGAGAAACCGGGTGGCTGGAAAAAGAAGTTTGCCGCAAGTAAACTGTGCGACAGCACAGACGCGCGACTTGCTCCCTGGAGGCTTGTCTCCTGGTCCCGGAAACCACCTGTTTTACAACCCTGGACTAGACTTTGGGTGTGCAGACTCATTTGGGAAGAGGCAGAGTTGTCTGGCAAGGGGAAGAGACTAGCGGCTTTCTCTTGGAGGTGCCTGCAGCCAGCCCCATCCAATAGAGCCTTGCGTGCGCAAGCACCGCATAGAACATAGCTGACACTGAGGCTGCCTGCTCAGCTCAGAGACTCTGCCCATCCAACCTGAACACAGTCTCCCTTCACAGCCAATTGGCCTGGAGGTCAAACCCTCCTAGGGCTAACAACAACAAGCTGGGTTTAAATTCAAAAATACTGTACAACCCATAAAGGATTGCAGTAAGAGTACCCACCTCAAGTAACTGGGGAGGCTGTGCCACTGACCCTTAGAGGACATCTACCACATAAAGCAGCCACCATGCAGAGATATGGAAAGAAATCAGGGGTGAAAGAAATGGAGGAAAAAAGACGACTAGACATAGAGTGCAAAACCATGGTTATAAGGCTTTTCAAGAGGTTCCTAGAAAAGGCCGATGAACTTAATGAGAACTACGAGGAAATAAACAAGACCAACCAGGAAATGAATGAGACTTACAAGGAAATGAATGAGACCCTCAAGGAAATGAACAAGACCTCTAAGGACATGAACGAGACCCTCACAGATATGAAAAAGGATGAACTAGAAATCAAGCATACACAGACTGAAATAAAAAATATTACACAAAGTCCTAAAAGCAGTCCAGAGGGCCACAAGAACCAAGTCAAAGATTTGAAGTACAAAGAAGCAAAATCCACTCGGCTGGAAAAGCAAGAAACAAAAAGAATTCAGATAATTGAAGATAGTGTAAGGGGCCTCTGGGACAATCTCAAGCATGCCAACATCCGAATTATTGGGGTGCCAGAAAAAGAGAGAGAGCAAGTTAATGAAAACCTACTTGAAGAAAGAGTGGCTGAAAACTTCCCCCACCTGGTGAAAGAAACTGACTTAAAAGTCCAAGAAGTACACAAACCCCAAAATATAGGAATCTAAAGAGGACCACACCAAGACATATCATAATTAAAATGCCAAGAGCAAAAGATAAAGAGAGAATATTAAAAGCAGCAAGAGAAAAACAGTTGGTAACCTACAGGGGAGCACCCATACGATGGTCAGCGGATTTCTCAACAGAAACGATGCAGGCCAGACGCGAGTGGCAAGAAATATTCAAAATAATGAATAGCAAGAATCTACAACCAAGATTACTCTATCCAGCAAAGCTATCATTCAGAATTGAAGATGAGATAAAGTGCTTCACAGATAAGAAAAAGCTAAAGGACTTCATCACCACCAAACCAATATTATATGAAATGCTGAAAGATATTCTTTAAGAAGAGGAAGAAGAAAAAGGTAAAAATATAAATTATGAACAACAAATACACATCTATCAACAAATGAACATAAAAATCAAGTGAATTGATAGGCCGATGAACAGGATAAACTGGTGAATATAACAGAAACATGGACATAGAGATGGAATGGACTGACAATTCTTGGGGAGAAAAGGGTTATGGGAAGTACAGCAAGAGACTGGACAAAAATCTTGCAGCAATGGGAGAGGACGGAGGGGAGGGGAGGTGAGGGTGGAGGGTGGGATAGGTACAGGTTGGAGGGGAGATATAGGGGGATAAAAAAGGGGAAACAATGTAATTAATAAGCTGAACAATAAAGATTTAAAAAAAGAAAGAAAATTGTTCCACAATAAAAATAAAAGGCGAGGGAAAACCTCTATTGACACAAGCATGCCAATTTCTCCCTAAAGGATGAGGGGGTAAGGAATGGAATGAGGTAGAGGAAGTAAAACAGAACTAATGTTAGCCTCATCACAACTACAACCCTTGGAGCTCTCATTATGTACCAGACATACTGCGAACATTATCTCATTTAGTTCTCACGTTAACTTATCCAAAGTTACATACTCAGAAGGGCATGGACATGAGCTGCCTGACTCCAAACCCAGGTTTTCATGATGGAGCTAAACTAATGACGCAGCAGGTACTTAATGTACCGAAATGCATCAGTATACCCCTGTCACAGATGGCAAAACTAAGCAGAGATTCGTGACTTGCCCAAGAGCCAGAGCTAGGATATCCCCTAAGGGTTCCCAGATTGAAGAGGGTGCAGACTGGGCTGAGGGACACCTGCTCTGTGCATGAATTTTGTTCACTGGGCCACTAGTTTCTCAATAAAAGCTGAAAATTACAAAGAGAATATGTCTTATTATTTTTCACACATACATATAAGGAATGCAGGTCTTACTACTAAAGAGTTTGCAAAGGTGGCTACCTGAGCAATTAATGATGAACCAAAGGCTAATAAATACATAGCTAACTATACATGTCGATTAGATTAATTAATTAATAATAAATAGAAATAAGGAAAAAGTCAGTATACCTTATTAAAATTCTCAACTGTTGAATAGCAATGAAAACCATGGATTTTGGAATTAGATGGCCCAAGTTTGAAACCCCATTTAATGCTTACTAGCCGACTCTGGAAAAATTTCTTAAACTCTGTGTCTCAGTTTCTTCCACTATAAAATAAGATGGTAACAGTATCAAACTCATAGGATTATTATTGCTATTAAAGAACTGGAATGCATACAGTACTTAGAATAGTTCTGGGAATATGTGGTAAAGTATTGATAAATGACTTTATTTCTTTTATTTGGGGGGGAGGGCATAAACAAATGCATAAATATAGAAACATAAGAAATATAAAATATGGTAAACTCCAACAACCAAATGATTGCCTTTCCTTCCTTCTTTCCTTTTCCTAAATTCCTTTCTTTCTTTTGAACACACACAAGATGTTCTAACCGAACTTAGCCTGTCTGGCTCAGTGGTTGAGCACTGACCTATGAACCCAGAGGTCACAGTTCAATTCCTGGTCAGAGCACATGCCCAGGTTGTGGGCTCAATCATCAGTGGAGTTGTACAGGAGGCATTCGATCAATGATTTACTCTTGTCATTGATGTATCTCTTCCTTCCTCTCTGAAATCAATAAAAATATATTTAAATATATATATGTCAAATTTTGGGAAATAAGAATAATTATACCAAATATAAATTTCTATAGGTTCATACATGAATACACACAATTTCCTAATAATGAAATCACTTTCTTAACCTTTTCTCTGGGGTTAAAAAAAAAAAGTCCTGATGATTCATTCAATCAAAAAACATCCTCAGAGTATAACCAAATTGTGTGCTTTCAATTTTACCAAATAACAGCCCCTAAAATCTGTCATTCCTCCTTGAATGGAAGAATTTTGGCTTCCCACTTGTGTAAGTAAATTTCCTGACAATCTCTCCAGGAAAATTCACAGAACGAAGAGGGGTGGTTTGCTCTGGCAGATGCACAGCCTTCCCACTCGACAGCTCTTCAATGTGTTGTTTGTGTTTCTCTCCTTACAGCTTCCTTTCCCGGTGGAAGGAACATATTTTCACATAAACAAAAATATGTTCATATCAATATTTGGTTGAGATTTTGTCACAATGTTCCCCCTTGGCAACTACTTAACTGCTATTCGATAACAGACTTTCCCATATTTTCAGTGGCAAGGAGTGCTCAGGAAAATTTAATTTCTTTCTTTCCAGCCTTTAACAAATTAAATGGCACTGTATACCGTGCAGGGGGCTGGGCAGTAACTTCCAGAGCTTCACAGACCAATTCCCTCCCACAGGGAATACTGTGGAAGGCTCTCCTGCTGTCCCTCTCTCTCTCTTGCTCCCTCCTCAACACACACACATTACTTTGTAAATAAAAGCTGAAAATGGGGAGGGGGGTTGTTGGTTGGGAGAAACGCCAATGCAGTAATATGCATAATGATCATAAAATTCCAGCCTGGGTTTGAAATTTGTGAGAAACTTTATTTGCCAAGAGATGTGTGAAAGTCTCTGCATTGTCAGCCACCCTCATCCTGGACAACTTTCTCCCTCGCTCTGTCTGGGTTCATTTCCTGCATCTGAGATTGGGCCTTGGAGAACCCCAAACAAGAAGCTATCGTGTAAGAATACTTTTGGGACAAGATCGTTCTACCGGTAATTAATGGGCCCATAATATGAACCCAATCTTGATCTTCAGCCATATCCATCACCTCCTGTCTCTAGTCTTTTTCTCCTTTCCCCAAACCATCCTACAGTCTACCCCTGGAGCACCAAGCTGCTTTGTCCAGTATTACACTTTTCTGCTAATCCAAGTTTTAGCCTCTCCTGTATGCTCTACTCAAAAGGTGCTTTCTCAGAGACCCTTCTCCTGGCTACTCAGGTCTTCAGGTAGTAGCTTCTTTGTCTCCTGTGAATTCACTACCTTCTGCCAGCTCTTCACAGCCTCTACCTGATCGGGTTCTTTGTCACGTGGAGCGGCCTCGCTCAGCAGAGCTGCATGGGGAAGGGAAGCTGGGACATTCCTCCACCACATGAAGAAGAGAACCTGCCAAACTAGCGAGAGTGTGCGGTGGCGTGTGTGACTGCCAGGAGGGAGAAGCTAATCCAGATCACTCCCTAAATCATGGTTCCCAGAGCAACAGGGCTGAAGCCATTGAAAAGATACCAAAGCAACAAGGATTAAACTCAAGTCACAGTGCCCGCGGAAGCAGTCGCCACCAAGAGGGGCTGCAGCACTGTTGAATGTGAGACCTGAAATAAAAGCCCGGTGGGTGGGAGCAGATGGCAGCGAGGCTACCTGGAAAAGAGGGCTGTGCAGTACCTTCCAGAGCTTCACAGACCAAGAAAGGAGAGATGTTTCACTTCCCTTCATTATGTTCGTTTCCCAGAGTGAAGTTTTGCTACGAAGTTGTGCTCTTTGGTTGAAAACAAGTCCAGGAGAAGGGTATCTGCAGGAACAGGCAGAGGGGGGCTCATCAAGCTCTCTTAGAGTTGGGGGGAATGCCCAGAGAGGTCACAGATTATGAAAAGGTGGAAAGGAAAATGTTCCATGGACAATAACAAATGTAAACAGTCAATTGAGTAGGTTTCTAATGCTGAGAACATAGAGCATGTGAAAGCTGCAGGGAACGTCTGCAGAGAGGGATTTGCATGAAAGTTGAAGGTTCCACAGCAAATAATGATGAGCGTCACTCAGTGGGGAGGGTGCCATGGTGCCGAGAGAAAAGAGGAGATAGAGAAGGACAGGGAATCAGTTCTGCAGGCTTGGGAACCTGGAGGGGGTGGGGGAGCATCCATGAGGCATTGTTACTATTTAAGAGAGATAAACAAATTCAAATTCTTCCTGACTATGGCCAAGAGGGCACCACATCCGCTCACCCAAAGTCCTTTCTCTTTGAAAACACGTTGTGTCCTCTACCCTCTTGTTCTCCCCTACCTCCACCCCTGTCCCCTTCTCCCCACCCATGGCCTCTACCCAGGTTTGGGCAATAACAGAAGGAAGAAGAGGCTTGAGGAGATAGCCCAGCTCTTTGATCTTCCAGAGGCAGTACTGGGCCCACTCCCCGGGTGCCCATCACCTCTTCCTGCCCACTCAAAGTCCCATTGATCTTTAACTACTTCCCTGTGAGAAAAATAGAGGGGATGCCATTACCATTGCTCCATAGATGTCAAAGCTGAGGCGGGAGAACTTAAGCAATTTGATGCAAATCTACCTAACAGATCAGTGAGCTTCCATGAAATTTGGCTAAGCAGCCAACATTAATTTTAGCAGTTTGTTAATTCAGTTATTCAGTCATTCAATCATTCATTTATTTTTATTGTTGAGAATATTGCAAATGTTTCCCCCTTTTTCCCACTCATTGCTCCCCTCCACCTGGTTCCCGCCCCATTCCAGGCCTTCACCATCCTATTGTCTTGTGCCCATGGGCAATGCATATATGCATATAAGTTCTTTGCTTAATCTTTTCCGGGCCCCCCTCCCCAACCCCTTTTCTATGTCTCTGATTCTATTTTGTTCATTGTGGCATTGTTTATAATAGCTGAAAACTGGACAACTTAGAGTTCCACCAGCAAAAGAATGGAATAAATGATATATGCCCATATTGGGGAAATTGTTACACAATTAAAAAGATTAAATTAGATCTAGATCACTCAGATAAATATCTCCTCAAAAATTAATGTTAAATTAAAACAAAAACCGTTGGGGGGAAATACAGACTGTGATACAACTTATGTTTTTAATTTATATATATATATAACTATGTATTCTACAGATACAAATATATATATATATATATATATATATAATTACATTTTTAAAAACCTAAAGAAATAGATCATATTAAATGTGGGACTCAGATGTGGAGTAAAGTACTTTCATTTGATTTGTACTGTTTGTTTTTATAAAAATGAATTCACTTATATAATTTAAAATTTAAGTAAATACATTCATTGCTTTTAATTCCTACAGAATCTATAGATATATATTGTATGTATGCCTTACATATACAGCTTGATCCCACAGTTGGTAAGAAATTTTTGTCCTTTTCTAAATTTCCACTTGATTTTTTTGTTTCTATTATCTTTCACTCAGCACTTCCTTATCTTAAAAATATTGTTATTTATGTACATTACCCTATGATGTAGTAAATATTAATTAGTTTCTCAGTGGAATAAATTATTCCCCAGTAGAATATACATTGATAGTGTACTCAAAAAGCGGTTGAAATCTTAAATGTAGCATTGACCATAGCTCACCTCATCCTTTCTTGCCCCATCCCTGGCCTATCCCAACAGCCTGGTGTCCTTCCAATGAATGCAGTTTATCAGGAGATTCCAGGTGACTTTATCTTGAGCTGCTCTGTGGCCACCTGGTTGCCTCCTTCTCTTCCTACTCCCTCTGGGATTCTTCCCTAACCACACAAATTATCTGCGGGTGCCTCTCCTATGGACTTCCTAAATAACTTGTAGCTTCCATGCTCAGAGCACTTACAACATTGTCTCTATCAGTACAAGTAGTATTAAGCATCTACTATTTGCAATGCCAGACATCGCAGAAGAGGCTGCCAATAGAGGAATGCATAAACGGTGTTTCCTGCCCTTGGAGGACTTTGATTTGTTTACTTGTTTAGGTCTGCTGTCTCCAAATTATCTTCATCTCACACTCAGGCTAATAAATACATTTGAATTCATAGTCCCAATAATGTGCTAATAGACTTAAGTTTGTTTAAATATTGAAAAAAATAAAGCAAGAAAGAAAAGAAAAGGACATTTTGCACTTGGTGAGAACAATATAATTTAATATCCTTTAAAATTTTTATTTGAGAGAGAGGAAAAATCATCGATTTATTCCACTTAATTATACATTCATCGGTTGATTCTGGTATGTATCCTGACCCGGGAATCGAACCTGCAACTTTGGCATATCTTGTTGCTGCTTTAATCAACTGAGCTATCCAGCCAGGTCTAGATTTAATATCCTTTTAAAAAAGAAATATTGGTTTAATCTTTTGTAATTTAGTAATTTTTTTTTAGTAACAAGGCTTCTTCAATACAATACTTGTTTTTACAATATAATTAAAACTGCCAGAAGTTCATAGCTACATAGGCCTACCTTGTTCAGAAACAAGAAAAGCCCAAATAAACAATCTAACTTCACACCTAAAGAAAGTAGCAAAAGAAGAACAAACAAAACCCAAAGTAAACAGAAGGAAGGAAATAATTAAGATCAGAGTGGAAATAAACAAATAGAAATTTAAAAAACAATAGAAAAGATCAATGAAACTTAGAACTGTTTCTTTGAAAAGATAAACAAAATTAGCAAACTTTTAGCCAAACTCATCAAGAGGAAAAGAACCCAAATAAATGAAATCATAAGTGAAAATTTAAGTTGCAATCAACACCAGAGAAACGCAAAGAATCAGTAAAGAATACTACAAGCATGTATATGCCAACAAATCTGACAATCTAGAAGAAATGGATAGATTTCTAGAAGCATAGAACCTTTCAAGATTGAACCAGGAAGAAATAGAAAATCTACGAACCGACCAATTACTAGCAATGAAATAGCACAGTAAGTTTTAATTGCTGTCACAGCTGAAAATCTGCCTTAAAGGATCCTTAGATGGAAAAGGAAGATACACCGTACTGATTGATCTGTTTTTCCAAACATAAAAGTCAACTATGCAAAAAGTTGTATTGAAATTTGCCTTATAAATATCCATTTTCCCTCATAGCAACCATTTTTAGTTCTTCCAGATAGTAGGATAGCACCCCCTCCCCCCGCCGAGTCTTGGAATCAGATGTGCCCATGTGACTTCTTTTGGCCAAAGAAATATACAGAAGCTCAAAGAGCCGTGCACAATGCACCAGAGCTCTCCCTCCCTCGGTCATGGTGACCACCAAGCTTCAGGTAGTGGCTGCTTCATCAGTTTGTGGAACAGAGGCCCAGCCCACCTGCAGTGCAGTGAACATGCGGGAAGGCTGAAAAGTAAGCCTTTGTTGTTTTGGGCCATCTAGATCTGGGAGCTTTTTATTGCAGCATACTTAGCCAACCCTGGCAGATTGGATACTGTGATTCAAGTGGCCAGTTAGTAGGCAATGGGCTTTTTGCTCCAAACCTGCCCCTCTATTCTATGTTTTGTGGCGCTGAGCCTAAAGATTCTCTGTATTTCATGCTTTCTTTTCCAGCTGGCTTCTTGTTGGGCTGTGCCAATGTGGAAGGATATTGGAAGACAGGAAGGTGGTAGTGGTGGCAGTGAGAAGGTTTCTTCTTTCTTGTTTGCTCTCTGTTTCTGTTAGCATATCTCTCTGGCTGTGGCAGATGCTTCCAATCTCCAGGGTGTGTGTGTGTGTGTGTGTGTGTGTGTGTGTGTGTGTGTGTGTGTGTGTAGATGTGCATGCACGCGCAACACCAGTCTCATGTTGGCACCTCAGCTAAGTACCACCCCTCCTCAGTGGTCTCAGCTCCAAGAAGCCCCTCCTTTGAGCTCCTGATCCACCAGCACCATCCAGACAACACCTCCTCCCCACCTGCCCAACCTCCCCGCTCCTAGCCCCATCCCATAAAGATCTGGGTTTCAACCTCACAGGGCCTCTCTTCCAAGTTTCTCTGTTCAAATAACCCGAACCCCATCTATTTGTTCCCCGCACCCTAGAGGTCATAGTTTATTCCTGGAGTTACTATCTCTGAGTTATCTCAATGACTATTTTCTAGTTTTCCAGGCCTAGAAGTGGTTAAACCAGTGGTCGGCAAACTCATTAGTCAACAGAGCCAAATATCAATAGTACAATGATTGAAATTTCCTTTGAGAGCCAAGTTTTTTAAACATTAACTTCTTATAATGCCACTTCTTTAAAATAGACTTGCCCAAGCCGTGGTATTTTGTGGAAGTGCCACACTCAAGGGGCCAAAGAGCTGCATGTGGGGGGGGTTAAACTAACCCCCCGCCCCCGAACTAGATTCTCTCAGTTAACATGCTATTGCAATTTCTGTTTCCCTGTTTGTACCCTAGATACTACACTGAGAAATATTTTTATATGTGAGAGAATTGAGCTTAGTCACTCCTTTACTCATTTTGCCCAACATTTCTCCCAATCTTTCAAGACAAAGGGAAGATGTCGACCACTGGTCATCTCTCCCTGTCTTTTCCATGAAGGAAATTGCTCAAGCCCATAATGTTTATGGAAAAAGTGCAAAAAGCCAAGGAGCCAAGTGTTGGGTGGACATTTCACACTGAACCAAGATCTGTGCCTTCGATTTCTAAACAATTCCAATACCAGAAATCATTAAACATGGTTCAACCGACCGTTTGCCCCTATTGAAGACACCAGCCAAGTAATGGAAATAAGGTTTTTGGCTGTCAATATACAGGGACAGAAAACTTAATAACAAAAAATTCTATGGGTGTGGGTGGGCAAAGGGGGAATGAGAACATCTGTAATAGCGCCAACAATGAAAATAATGCTAAATTTGTTTCAAATAACGAGGAATTCTAATTCACAGTAGAAGACACAGCCCAGCTGCCTGCAGTGGAAGTGGCTCACCTCCCTTTGGTGCATAGGTATAGCCAACAAGAGGATCCCCCTTTTCTCCATCAAGTTTGCTATTGACTGTTCTTGGCCTGGTTCCCAAAATGCAGTCTCACTTATATAATATGGAAAGTAACTTTGGTTTTCTTAACCAGCATCTGATAGCATAGCTATTAAAAAGCCACTGAACAGGAAATTGAAGCTAAGAACGCTAACAAGTGGCTTGTTAGTGAAGAATGTCCTGACTAAAGTAAGGAGCAGGCTTGTCACTTTTTACCCCATCCTCTGAGGATGATAAGTAAGGAGGACAAAATGAGTGCAGCTCTCCTGGGTCTCCCCTTAAGAGTTTAAAAGCAAAATATTGATTTTGAGTTACCCTGCTTCAACTCCGCTTTGCTCTCATGATAGTTCTATTCCCTTGTAGATTCCTGGGTCCATTTGTTGCAGACTTTAAAAAGTAAATCACTGGTGAATCTGTGGTTTGTCCATGTAATATTTCTGCACCTAAAAATATGGTCAATTGACACCTTAAAGGTTTCTGAGCAGCTCTAACTCTTAGTGACATCTCCAGTTGCATCCCCAGTATGTTCAGAACAGATAAAGTGGATGCATTGATTTTAGTTGTATAAAACCCTTGACAAAATCTCTTTGTGGCCATCTAACAGTCTCTTGATGATTTAGAAAGGATTTGCTCTGACACAAATGTGATCCTTCCACTCTTCCATTTTGTTTCTCAACTAAGTCCACAGTGAATTTCCTGAGGCCCACAAACGAGGAGCAGAAAATTCTTAGGTATGCAGTGCTAGCCATAGAATTTTTAATGTTAAGAGTCAACACTAGAATTATGATTCTGATTATTATCAATATTAGCCTTGGATTAAATCTTAAGATTCTTAATTTTAGCTAGTCCTTTAAATTAAGTTTTTTGCTGCTATGGAGGAAATGTGTTGACTAAATTATGACTAGTGAGAGCTGGAACAAAAGCATACCAACATTCACTCTAGGTGAAAATTTAGACACTTTTATGGGTTTCTTGGGGAAAAGATGAAAAGAGTTTACACTAGAAAGGAAATCCAAATTCTGAATCTTCCTTTGAATTTCTCAAAAAGAATCTTGTGACTTTATTAATAGTTATATTAGTATCAAAGGAATGAACTCCTTTCCTTTCTGGATTCTTCTGTGCAGATGAGGACCATTTTTATCTAACACAATAGATATCAAAATCTTCAACTGCAAAAGGAGGTCTTAGTCTCCAAAATGCTTTGATATTAAATCCAGAATTTGGAATGTTCCTCTTGACTGTGCTGTAGAGATGCTAGTGACCTTGATTAATGTACTTTCCCTCTAACTGTTTATATCTCTTGATTTCCCTCGATAAAATGAATGTCACCATGTTCCTATGAGACAAATATTTCTCCATGGAGATGGTGCTAAAGTCATCGAAGGTAAAATCCATTTGTCCAATAACACATATTAAGACATTTATGCAAGGAGCTGTAATAAAGAGACGAACAAGTCACAGATCACAGTGAGATACAAGCAAAGAAATCAATGGTCAAAATGCAAAAGACTTGAGAGCCAGAGGAGATGCCTAACTAATTCAGCCATGAGAGAGGGTAGGAGATGTCAGAAGAAGTTTTTAAAAGAGGTGACAAAATTTTTTTTTAATTGATTTCATAGAGGAAGGGAGAGGGAGGGAGATAGAAACATCATTGATGAGAGAGACTCATTGATTCGCTGCCTCCTGCATGCCCCTCACTGAGGATCAACCCCACAACACAGGCATATGACATATGCCCTTGACTGGAATTGAACCAGGGACCTTCATTCTGCAGGCCAACACTCTAACCACTAAGCTGAATTGGCTAGGGCAAGGTGATCAATTCTGAAGCTAAATATTGAACAGCGAGTACAAAGGACTCCACCAAATGGGAATAAGATATGTTAGTTCTTTAGGGCCTCCATAACAAAGTACCAGAGACTGCTGGCTGCGTACAATAGGAATTTATTGTCTCACAGTTCTGGAAGTCAGAATTCCAAAATTAAGGTGTCAGCAGAACTATGATCGCTCTATAGGTGCTAAAGATTTATTTCAAGGCTCCCTCCTGGCTTGTGGCAGCATCGTTCCAATCTTCACAAGATGCTCTCCCTGTGTGCATTTCCGTGCCCATATTCCCCTTTGTATAAGAACACTAGCCATATAGGGTGAGGGGTCCATCATACTCCAGTATGATCTCCTCTTGACTACTTATATCTGCAATGAATCCATTTCCAAATAAGGTCACTTCTGAGACAGTGTGGTTAGGACTTAAACATTTGAATTGGGGTAGGGGAAGGGACAATATTCATTGTATAACTGAGAGAGAAGGGCCAGAGAGGCCAAGTCAATGCCTGTGCAGTCACTGAGAGAGGACTCTGAGGCGGGGATGAAGGGTATTCTGGGAAGAGCAGGAGAAAATAAGAAGAGTGCTAGACAGTCAAATTACAAAAGGCCTTGGGGGCTAACCAAACATTTTGGCTCATACCGTGGAGATTATAGGAAGCCACTGGAGAACATGGGTCAGAGAGTGGCATAGTAAAGACTGTAATTTTAAGAAGAGCTCTGCAGCATCAGTACAGAGGATGAACTGAAGGGGGCAAGATTGAAACTTCGGAGCCATTAGAAGAAGTTAAAGGAAAAAATAGTAGCCCATGACTAATGATTTCATTAATGACTTATTTCCATATTAAGGATAGTTACCTAGGAAGTGGATTACTCTCATAATTAGGCTCACTGAGGTCTTACTATGTACCTTTTATGGAATGGTACTAATTTATGAGGACATGTATCGCAGTTTAGACAGATATCTACCTCATAGATATGTCATAGATATCCATGTCTAAATTATGTAGCACATAAACATGTTGAGAAGATAATCTATAATAATAAAGGCATAATATGCTAATTAGACCAGATGACCTTCCTGACGAAGTCATGGAGGTGGGGGGCAAGGCAGAGGCAGCTGCCACTGTGGCAGTGGGAGGGGGGCTGATCCCTTGCATGAATTTCGTGCATCAGGCCTCTAATGTTATGTAAAGTAAACAAATAGATAACAAACTAGATTAGAAAGAAAATAAAAGCCAAACACCAAAAAAGTATGTGTTGCTAAAAGTAAAAATTTCAAGAAAGTCTTCTGGAGGAGATGGTACTTTCCATTGGTCTTAAAAGATATGCCCAGCTGGTTTGCCTCAGTAGTTGAGCATTGACCTATGAATCAGGAGGTCATGGTTTGATTCCCAGTCAGGGCACATGCCTGGGTTGTGTGCTCAATCCCCAGTGGAGGGTATGCAGAAGATTACCAATCAATGATTCTCTATATCTTTGATGTTTCTATTTCTTTCTGCCTTTCTCTTTCTCTCTGAAATCAATAAAAATCCTATTTAATAAAATAGTAATATGCAAATTAACCATCACTCCACAACAAAAATGGTGGCACCCATAGCCACAAAATGACAGTGCCCAGTCCCCTCAGCCCCACCAGAGTCCCCCAGACTCAGGTAGGGCTGCCCCTGAGAGCTGGCAAAGTAAGTGGCTTGGCAGAATGCTGCCCAGAAGCCCTCCTGACCCTTTATAAAAAAACAAAAACAAATTCACTCCCCACGGAGTGATCTCAGCCTGGAAGGCACCTGTACCCTCATGGAGAGATCCCCTCCCAGCAAAAGCCTGGGGTTTCAGCCTGAGAGGGATGCACATCCCCACAGCATGATCTCTCCCAGCGGCGGCAGCCTGGGGTCACTGAGTCACACCAGCCAGGCAGATATGGAAGAATCTTAAATGTTTCTTTTATATATATATATATATGTGTGTGTGTGTGTGTGTGTGTGTGTGTGTGTGTGTGTTTGTGTATATATATATATATATATATATATATATATATATATATATATTTGATTTTTTACAGAGAGGAAGGGAAAGGGATAAAGAGCTAGAAACATCTATGAGAGAGAAACATCAATCAGCTGCCTCCTGCACATTCCCCACTGGGTATGTGCCCCCAACCAAGGTACATGCACTTGACTGGAATCAAACCTGGGACCCTTGAGTCTGCAGGCCAACGCTCCATCCACTGAGCCAAACCAGTTAGAGCTGTCAAACATGTTAAAGAAAAAAAAAACCTATCTAATAAAGAGGGAATATGCAAGGGAGGGCATTTGGGGGTGACTGGGTTGTCAGGAGAGAGCAGTTGGCAATGATTGGGCTGGCAAGGGAGCAGTGGTTAGGGGCAATCAGGCAGGCAGGGGAGTGGTTAGGGGATGATCAGGCTGGCAGGCAGAAGTGGTTAGGGGCAATCAGGCAGTCAGGCAAGCAGTTAGGAGCCAGCAGTCCTGGATTGTGAAAGGGATGTCTGAGTGTCTATTTAGGCCCAATCCCACAGGGATGGAGCCTAAACAGGCAGTCAGACATCTCCCAAGAGATCCCAGATTGGAGAGGATGCAGGTTGGGCCCTGTGCACAAATTTCATGCACTGAGCCTCTAGTGTATATGTGTGTTGTGTGTATTTTTTTAAAAAAAATAACTAGAATTTAGGAAAAATAAGAATCAACTGAGCTTATGTTTTGAGGTCTTGTTTCAAAACAAGTTATTGCTCTCTTCAACTACCAGGAGATGAACTAAGAACTCCTTAACAATGATTGGATTGGGAATGGAAGAGTAATAATAGGCATGCTTTGCAAAATTCTTTATTTTTAAAAAACAGCTTTGAATTTTTATAACTCCACTCTAATAGCAGTAACTGGCTATTCCATGGAGACAAACAGGAATCTTCTCCCCAAAATATATACAGCATTGAAGGTCAGCATTGCGGCAAGTAAATTGTGTCAATGCATTTCTGAGCCATCCTAACATGTTCTTAATCCAAAAAGAAAGTGATTCATCTTTGCCCTTTAGGAAACGGGAGCAATTTTCATATTGTGAAATCTTGGCAAAGATGTCCTCTTCACAATAGGCAAAGGGGAAAAAGCTGCATTAGGTACCATCTGTCAAACATAAATCCTTCAAATGAGTGGTGACCCCAGAATAACATACGCAGTGAAAATGTGGACAATATATTTTATGTGTGTTATCCTGTTAGGAGGAGGTGGCAACTCGTAGTTTATTAGCCTTCTTTCTTAATGACATTGACAAACTTTATTCTCTCCTATATATCCTACTACTTCCTTTGGGGATTATTAGGATTAAAATGCTTTGATGACTTTATAACGTGTTTTCTTAACACATGACTCAGTTATCATCAATAATAAATAAATGCTAGAGACTAAAAACCAATAGTGTGGATCACAATATGGTTTCTTTCTTTACAATATAAACCTAAAGGAAAATGAATCTATCAGTTGGAATGCTTTTAGCTACAAGCCATAGAAGCAAAGAGACTTTATGGTATGTAATCAGACATCTTGACTTGAGTCTCCTATTCTCCTGTTAAAATGTATTCCACATGGAAACTCTTCCTTCTGCTCCTGGATGAAAATTCAGGCACTCAAGCAATTCAATTATTTTACTAATAAAACAGGAATGCATGCATGCATGAATGAATGAATGAATGACTTGCACTTAAGTTGGAAAACTTGTCTAAGCTCAGTAATTATTTATAGTCCCATGTAACAATCATAAATTTGAATGTAATTTTAAATTAAAACACTCTTCCTTCCTAATGTTGGGGGGATTCTGAAGACAGGAAGCTATGAAAGTATAGCATGGTGGCTACAAGAGCATGGACTTTGGACTAGACTGCCTGCCTTTGAATTTAGATTCCATAATTTATGACCAGGGCTCATCTTGGGGGAATGGCTTGATCTTTCTGTACCTCAGTTCCTGATTTGTAAAGTGGGATAATAATAGTTAGCCATCTTGTGATGAAGATTAAATGATTCTTTACTTGAAAGTACTTAGGGCAATAGTGCCTCACACATTGCAAGCACTGGGTAGACATCTGTTATATGCAACTTGCCTGATACATGTTTCCCTATGGGAACATTAAGACAAAATGAAATAGTACTTACCTTATGCCTCTGTCAGAAGTGAGAAATATACAGTGCCTCAGAAAATAAAGACTATTCCAGCAAAATGAATCTGTTTTAAAGAAATGGATGATACCATTGTGAACAATTCATGGTAAGAGCTTTAATTGAAATACAAAATAATGGTGGAAAATTTTTTTCTAAAGAAAGGATTAGGATTTCAACAAGACTTGTTGATTTTTTAATTTGAGCAATATAATTGTCCTTGATCTAAAATAGAGTAATACATGAAGAGAAAAGGAAACAGCAATAACTCTGCTTCCTTGTTTTACTGTATCTGACTGGCTCTTATAAACAACTAGTGACCCGGTGCACAAAATTCATGCACATTAAAAGGGGATTAATTAGAGGAAACAATTTAATATTGCTATTTGCCCTTTCTCTATAACAGAAGTGTCAGAGATGAAACAAAATTAATAATATATATATGAAAACCTCCTGTCAGAGTCTGGAGCTCACCATAGAACTAGAGTCAAGTCCCTGCCCACCCACATGCACCTCAAAATCGCATGAGACCCAGACCCTGCCAGGTGCCCCCCCCTCCATTAGGCTTGATCCAAGACCCAGTCTGTCCCCACCTTGTCAAGCCCTGCTGGGCAGGGGGTGTAGCCTCAGGTCCTCCATCAAGCCCTGCCAGATGGAGGACATGGCCTGAGATCCTCTGTCAAGCCCTGCTGGGTGGGGGACATAGCCAGAGGTCTCCTGGCAAGAAGCCCCATGGGGATAGGGGAGGGTGTAGTCTCGGGTCTCTGCTGATTGCTCATTAAGGCTCCTTATGGGAACTTGGCCTCAGCTGTGGGTGCAGCCATCTTTGTGACAAGGTGATGATCAATTAGCATATTCCCTCTTTATTAGATAGGATTCATTGCATCACCATGAATTTAGGCTTTAATTTCAGAACAAATCTGAGAAGTACCAGAAAAAGAAAAAAAAGATAGCTATCTGGATGAGGCAAACTGAACTAAAAGTCCTAGATATTATAAAATCGAACTGTAAACATATATAATTTTGACATTATTATAATAGCAAGTTATTGAAAAACTGTACAATGAATAATCACATTAAACAACCAATTAGTGATACGATAAATATAAAATAGGCTTTTGAGAAAGATGGCCCAAGTTTACAAAACACCTCTTTCCATGAACAAACAAAAAATAAAAGACATGCCGAAACCCATTTGGGTCAGTGGATAGAGCCTCAGCCTGCGGACCAAAAGGTCCCAGGTTCGATTCTGGTCAAGGGCATGTACCTTGGTTGCAGGCACATCTCCAGTGGGGGGTATGTAGGAAGCGGCTGATCGATGTTTCTCTCTCATCAATGTTTCTGACTTTCTATCCCTCTCTTTTCCTCTCTGTAAAAATCAATAAAATATATTTTTAAAAAATAAATAAAAGACATAAGACTCACAGCAAAGGCCAGCCATGCTGAAACAAAAGAGAACATAGCCTAATTCTATAAACTGTGTTAAGAATCAACCAGAGCCCTGGTCAGGTTGCTCAGTTGGTTGGAGCATCATCCTGCACACCAGGGTTTAGGGTTCAATCCCTGGTCAGGGCTCATATGGGAGGCAATGGATCCATGTTTCTCTCTCTCATTGATTGATGTTTCTCTCTCTCTCTTTCTCTAAAAATCAATAAAAACATATCCATAGGTGAGGAATTTTTTTAAGAAAGGAGCTTGGTTCAGTGGATAGAGCATCAGTCTGCAGACTGAAGGGTCCCAGGTTTGATTCTAGTTGAGGACATGTACCTCAGTTGCAAGCTCAATCCTCCAATTTGATTGGGGCCTGAGCAGGAGGCAACCAATCAATATGTCTCTCTCACTTTAATGTTTCTGTCTCTCTCCCCAACCCTTCTACTTTCTCTGAAAATCAATGGGAAAATATCCTTAGGTGAGGATTAACAACAACAATAAAATTAAAAAGAGAGAGAGAGAATCAATCAGACAGAAAAATCTGCAACTCATTGAAAGAAGGCTTTGAGAATCCATCCTGGTTGTTATAAAACAAGAGCAATGAGTCAAACTGATGATGCTGACTGCAGCCCTGGAAACTCGCACCGAGCCTGAGAGTGCAGTTGGCCCAAGGGGAAGCTCACATCTCAAATGCTGCCCTCTTCCCATCACCAATAGGAAATAATGGGGCCAAGTCTAAAGAAGTGCTAAGATGCACAAAATGAAATTTAGAGGGTCTAAGAAATACCTGCCTAAGGCATGGTTCACCATATATCCCATTCACCCAAGACACTGTCATAAAAAGTCACAACCCGGAAATTCTGATTCATTTGCTACTGAATAGAAAAGGAATGCAATGCAAAAGTTTACCTACTAAAAAGCATTACATGGCAAATGACTAAAAACAATCTCAATTACCATCAGTGGGAAGACAGATAAGGAACTTTGGTGCATTTGTGTATTGAATTATTCTTGCAATTGGCCACACAAAAAAAGGAGGAAACTCTTTACAAATTGCTATAAAGTAATTTCCAACATATATTGTTAAGGGGGGGGGGGGGGAGCGGATGCAGAACAGTACTAGTCTATGCTACCATGGGGAAAAATATGTCTCCATTTGAATAAAATACCTCTAGAAACTCCATAAGAAACTGATAACATTGATTGTGTCTAAGAAGAGGAATTCAGTGGCTGGGAAAGGAGAGGAACAAGGATTTTCCTTTTTTTTTTCTTTTCTTGAGTTTTGAACCATGTACATATCTTACTTACTCTAAAAATAAATAATTGTCTTAGAAATATATAAAGAAAAGAAGGGGGGAGGGAGAGAGGGAGGGAGATCAGATCATGGAAAAGCAGCACCTGCAATGATTCCTGAAACACACACACACACACACACACACACACACACACACACACACCCCACATGTATATATAATAAACACAACCTAGTCAGGTAAAAGAGATTGGAAATGCAGAGGTCAGTGCACAAAAGGACTGGTAGTGAGTTTAGACCTCAGAATTCACTTAATTATAAATGATGGCAAATCATTACAGCAATTATAGTTATAAAATGAATGTCAACTATAAAACAACATAATGTTGAATATACAAGAACACATATAGATAGAATAGACTGTTTACCTAAATCTCAAAGCCTGCTGTCAAAACTTAGTGACTGTATTAATTCATTCATCCAGTTTCTATGTGTCCAACATCTATGTCTGTGTCCCTGTGCTGGGCACTGAGGACACAGAGTGAGAGAGACGAGTACTCACTCTGTCATGATACTTCCACTCCAGCTAGTTCTCTCTCTAGCAATAGTCTATATAAGCTATTTTGTTTCTTAGGTTGGATGGGAGGGGACACCCAAGATCCCTCAGTCCACAGGCCGATGCTCTATCCACTGAGCCAAACTGGTTTTGGTTAAAATATATATTTTAAAAAAAAAGAATGCAAGAGTGTTGAATATTAGAATACTTCTTAGCAAAATTTCCCATGATTGGTTAAATAAGGAAAACAGCACACCTCATTTTATTGTGCATTGCTTTATTGTACTTCGTAGATACTGTGTGTGTTTATATATATACTAGAGGCTTGGTGCATGAAAATTAATGCACTGGAGGGGGGGGTCCCTCAGCCAGGCCTGCCCTTTCTCACGGTTTGGGAGCCTTCAGTGGCGGGAGGCAACCCAGGGATCAAGGAAAAGCAATGCCCCATCACACCTCTGCTGCTGCTACTGCCAGCAGTGCAAGCTTTGGCTGGCCCTGGTTATCTGTGCCTCAGGCCAACCCTGGGCATCTGGGAAGCTGCCATCTGAGACTTGCCTGCACCTGAGGCCAGCCCTGGGAGGCTGGGGGGCTGAGAGAACTAAGGGACTCTGGAGGCAGGCTCCCCAGCAGGGCTGAGGGGACTAGGTGTTGTCATCTTGTGGCTGTGGGTGCCACCATCTTTGAGGGAGTGGCAGTAAATTAGCATATTCCCTCCTTATTGGCTATGGGTGCTGCCATCTTTGCAACAGCGTGGGGGTCAATTAGTATATTCCCTCTTTATTAGGATTTTTTTTATTGATTTCAGAAAAGAAAGGAGAGGGAGAGAGAGAGAGAAATGATAAGAGAGAATCATTGATCAGCCTCCTCCTCATATCTCCTACTGGGGATTGAATCTGCAACTGGGCATGTGCCCTGACCAGGGATCAAAAACCATGTCTTCCCGGTTCATAGATCAAGGCTCAACCACTGAGCCATACTGGCCAGCCAGATACTGTGTTCTTTACAAATTCGAGATTTGTGACAACTCTGCATGGAGCAAGTTCATGAGCAGTATTTTTCCAACAGCATTTGCTCATCACTTCTCATCACATTTTGATAATTCTCACAATATTTCAAATTATTTCAGTATTATTGTATTTGTTATATCTGTGATCAGTGATCTTTGATGCTTCTTTTGTAATGGTTTTGGGGAACAACAAATCACAACCATGTAAGAAAAGAACCTTAACTGATAAAGGTGTGTGTTCTGACTACTCCACCCACTGACCACTCTTCCATCTCTCTTGTTCTCCATAGGCCTTCCTATTCCCTGAGACACAACAATATTGAGATTAGGCCAAATTAGAACCCTACAGTGGCCTCTAAGTGTTTACATGAAAAGAGGAGTTTCACATCTCTCACTTTAAATCAACAGTTGGAAATGATTCAGCTTAGTGAGAAAGGCATGTTGAAATCTGAGATATACCAAAAGCTAGGCCTCCTGCACCAAACAATCAGCCGAGTTAGAAAAGTTTTTTAGCCCATCCTGTGTGGCTCATTGGTTGAGCCTCAATGTATGAACCAGGAGGTCACCGTTTGATTCCCAGTCAGAGCACGTGCCTGGGTTGCAGACTAGATCCCCAGTAGGAGATGGGGAGGAGGCAGCTGATCAATGATTCTCTCTCATTATTGATGTTTCTGTCTGTCTGTCTGTCTGTCTCTCTCCCTTCCTCTTTGAAATCAATAAAAATATATTTAGGGGGGAAAAATGGAATAAAAGTTTTTTTAAAGAAAATTAAAAGTGCTACTCTAGTGACCATACCATGATAAGAAACTGAACAACCTTATTGCTGATATGGAGAAAATTTTTAGTGGTCTGAATAGAGGTTCAAATCAGCCCCAACATTCCCTTAAGACACAGGCTAATCCAGAACAAGGTGGTAACTCTTCAACGCTATGAAGATTGAGAGAGGTGAGGAAGCTGCAGAAGAAAAGTTTGAAGCTAGCCAAGGTTGGTTCATGAAGTTTAAGGAGAGAAGTCATTTCAATAACATCAAAATAAAAGGTGAAGCAGCAAGTGCTGATGTAGAAGCTGCAGCAGTTACCCCGAGAATCAAGCTAAGATAACAAATGAAGGTGGTTACACTAAACAACAGATTTTTAACACAGACAAAACAGCCTAATGGTGCAAGAAGATGGCATCTAGGCCTTTTATAGCTAGAGAGGAGAAGTCAATGCCTGGTTTCAAAGTCAATGCCTGGTTCAAAGCTTGTTAGGGACTAGCACGGCTGATACCTTTGAGTCTAGTGGTCATTTACCATTCTGGAAATCCTAGAGCCCTTAAAAATTATGCTAAAACGAATCTGCCTGAGCTTTGTAAATGGTACAACAAGTCCTGGATGAGAGCACATCTGTTTACAACATAGTTGCTGAATATTTTAAACCCACTATTGAGACCTGCTACCCAGAAAAGGAAAAAAGATCCTTTCAAAATATTACTACTGAAGCAGCCCAAAATTTCAAAGTATTACTAACTTTGTTTTAAAACCTATAGTCTGACCTCTGTGACCCAGAAACCCCACTCCTGTGTATACAGGCTTAACAGAATTGCAATACAGATGGTCACCAAGGAACATATTCAAGAATATTTATACCAGCTCTATACAAAATAACCCAAACTGGAAACAACCCAAATGTTGCCTCCATCAATAGTAGACTAAATATTCTCACAATGGATTATTACACAGCAAGAAGAACACACAAATGCAATTAGGTACGACAGTATGAGTGAATATCTCAATGAATGAAAACACAGAGAACACACTGTAAGATTTCATTTATATAAAATTCAAAAACCATTTACAAAACTGAGGTCTAACTGAAATAAAGATCTCAACATACCACATACTAGCAATTGAGCTCTCAAGTCTTTTCTCCCACCACTTATATCCCCTTAGCCTCCCTTTTAACCTTTTTGAGTCTGTTGACTCAACTACACACTTTTCTTTTTTAATATACTTTAATTGATTTCAGAGAGTATAGGAGAGATAGAAACATCAATGGTGAGAGAGAATCATTGACTGGCTGCCTCCCACACTCCTCCCCACTGGAGATCGAGCCCAAAACCTGGGCATGTGCCCTTGACTGGAATCAAACTTGGGACCCTTCAGTCCACAAGCTGATGCTCTATCCACTGAGCCAAACCAGCTAGGGTCACACTTTTCTCAGTTTAGTGTGGCGATTAAGGCGACAGTGTATTTATATCCTATCTCTGCAACTTGGTAGTGGCCTGACTTAAAGTAACTTACCTTTCTGTGCCTTGGTTTACTCATCTGTAAAATGTTGTTAATAAATGATAGTTCTGCTTGGCTGCTGTGTCTCAATGGTTGAGCATTGGCCCATGAACCAAGAGGTCACTGGTTCAATTCCCAGTCAGGGCATATGCGTGGGTTGGGGGCTTGAGCCTCAAGATCGAGTGCCTGCAAGAAGCAGCTGATCCATGTTTCTATCTCTCCATCTCCTTTCCTCTCTCTCTAAAATCAATAAAATATTGATAAAAATAAAATATTTTTTAAAAATTATAATTCTGCCCTAGCCAATTGGCTTAATAGATAGAGCGTTGAGCTGAAGGGTCCTGGGTTTGATTCCGATCAAGGGCACATGCATAGGTTGCAGGCTCCATCCTCCCCCCGATTCACTCTGGGGAAGAGATGATGTAATAAAATTTTCTGTTTATTTTGCATGGGAAAAAAAGGTCTCTTACAGCGAGTATGGCTCTAAGATGCTCCTAGAATGGGTGAGCTCCCAGGATAATTGGCAAATCCTATAGATGAGCCATAGTTCTAGCAACCTTTGAAGCCAGATGTGCTTTTCAGTCTTAGACATGCAGAGTTTTCCTAGCATTTGAGATCCCCTATTTACAAAGCCACCAGATGGAATCTGCAAAGGTGTATTAGCAATTTGCGTCTCAAATTAATCCAGAGGAAGAGTCACACTTGTTGAAACATAGGAGAATAGTAATTCCCAAGTGAGTACAATACAAAAAAACATACAGATTTGAGAAGCACTGAAAAGAGAATGGCAAGAAATTTGAGGTGGATTTTAGAGGTGGTGGCAAACCATCTCATAACATGAGGATGACAGCATCATTCTATGGCAGCAAAACAAGTTGAGCAAGACATGACTGTGGTCACCAGCTTGCTGCCTCTGCTCTCCATGTTGCCCACTTTGATGGAGATTGACTCCTTGCCATGGAAGATGCCTCTTCATAAATCTATTGACTATGGATGTGCTTAAGATCCGCATATTCATTTATTCATGTAGATCTGTGTGCTCAGAATCGGTGCTTGCTCCAAAAAGGACACTAAGATTTTAACTTAAAAGTGTGTTTATTATACTCAACCAAATAAAGGAAGATACTTCATTACTATTACACGATTCTACAGGATACTAGGGGCTATTCCAGTGTGGCTTCTCCCCCTATTCGCTCTGGGGAAGAGAGAATAATAATAAATATTTCCCCCAAAGCACCCATGCAGGAGGCAGCCAATCAATGATTCTCTCTCATAATTGATGTTTCTGTCTCTCTCTCTCTCCTTCCCTCTCTAAAATCAATAAAAAAAATAGACTTTAAAAAAAATTACAGTTGTTGTGAGGAGTAAATGAACTGAAACCTGTACAGCATAGAGAGTAGAGAGCTCTTTGAATGACATGTGCTTACATTAATTCTATGACTCACCTCTTAATTTATGGAAATTCAGATGCATTTTGCAGTCAATAGTGTCTTACAACCACTGTTCCTACTGCTTGTGCTTACAGCTTTTCTTCCCTCCGTGTGTATGAGTGAAATATGAAAATGATTTGTCCAAATAAGTAGTTCCTTCAGTAAGCACAAAATTAAAATTTTAGAAGGAAGCTTTCCACATCCCCTTAGTGGACATATGAAAGGATAGCTTCTTTGATTTGAGACAGTGTCCTTATGAACTACCTCATGAAGTTGCTGGTTGAAGCTTTCCAGCAATATTCAATTTTTAAAATGTTCCCTTGCATTATTTGATTTTAATTTATGCTTAAGCCCTGGCTGGTTTGGCTCAGTGGATAGAGCATCGGCCTGCGGACTGAAGGGTCCCAGGTTCAATTCCGGTCAAGGGCACATGCCTGAGTTTCCGGCTCCATCCCCAGTGGGGGATGTGCAGGAGGCAGCAGATCAGTGGTTCTCTCTCATCATTGATGTTTCTATCTCTCTCTCCCTTCCTCTCTAAAAATCAATAAAAATATTTTTAATAAAATGATAAATTATGCTTAAAAGTCAGTCATTTTAAAGTAGGTGTTTTCCAATGATCTTTCAAGCGTCCCTAGGAATTGGGAGATTGAAAGACTTCCCAGGATGCACTGCACTTTGACCGGATGCTCAGCTCTCACCTGCTTCCTTCTGCTCCTAAAACGGCCCTTCTCCCCCTCCACTGCCAGGCCCAGA
Organism: Antrozous pallidus; assembly: GCA_027563665.1. NCBI lineage: Eukaryota > Metazoa > Chordata > Mammalia > Chiroptera > Vespertilionidae > Antrozous > Antrozous pallidus. Next base: position 46,393,599 of record CM050524.1, on the reverse strand, counting down.
GCACCAGCAAACACAGAACCGATTCCAAGGGCATTCCTTCAGGTCTTCTGCCTGCTGCCTCCCCATTCCCATCGAGCTCAAATATCAATTCTTCAGAAAGACCTCCATCAACCCCCAAGTCCGTGAGCCCAGTGGCTCTCCAACTTTGCTGCATATTGGACTTATCTGGGGATCTTTAAGTCTCAGAAACGCTGATTCAGTTGTCTTGGGCATGAAATCCTAACCTGCAGCCAAGATTGGGAACCATTGCCTTATCCTGTTGGGTGATGTTCTGATATTATTTTCTTAATGGGTGGTTTGAATTGTTGCCTGTATCTCCCACTAGCTCTAGAGAGCATGGAGTCTTGTCCTGGTGAGCATCGTGGATCCTGTATCCCCGCTACCCCGCACCCAGCTGAGAACTGAGCCTCACAGCACACCTCCTGAAAGAGAACAGGAGGCAGCCTAGGCTTCTTCACTGAGCCTGCCATTGAGCCTGGAGGGAATTCAGGTCCGGTCAATCCTTGGGCCTCTGGCAACGCGCGATTCCCGGCTCTTTGACTCCACCTCCTCCCCGCCCCTAGCCTCGGAGCCCAGTGGGATGTTGATGGGGATGGCTGTCCCCTCCAGGTCCTCCTTTGATCAGCGAGGGGCCTGTCTAGCAGATCGCTCCCCCGCCCACGAGCCCCAGGAGCACAGAGCAGGGTCTAAGAGCTTGTTTACCTGCTTCTGGGGTCTCAAAGGACAAACAATGAGGGTCGCAAAGAAAGGAAGACTCCCACAGGGAGCCCCCGAGGAGGTTCCGCGCACGTGAAGCTGCGCCTTTTGCGGCGCCAGCCTCTCTCTCCTCCCGCGGGGCGCTGGCGGGGCGCAGAGCAGCTGGCGACCAGCCTCAAGTGAGGACCGCGGCGCAGCTGCAGGGAAAACCCCCAAAGCACCCATATCAGCTTTTCCCGCCAATCGTGCCCCACCCCGGATGTGCTGAGCCAGCAAAAACTCCGGAGTTTCCTGGAACTGACCTCAAGTTGTATTTTAAGTGGAAAAAGCCGGGTGGGGAACAGTGTGTATAACCCCTTGCAATGGGGGGAGGGACCTATAAGGAGATTCAGGTGCATATACCTGCTTGCTGGCGCAAACATGTAATAAACCCTGAAAATACGAGAAATTAATTCTGGTTGCTAGCGGGGGCTGAGGCGCGCGCTAGACGTTGCAACCTGGTGACTTTTGGAGTTATTAAAGCCTATGCAATATGTACGTATGTTTTAAGCACATGTAATTTTCTATTAGATTTTATATTGGATAGTGGTATATATTCTATTGTGAAAGATGCATGTGTTATATATTTATATATATAGCACCACCCAATATATTGCCTAGCCTACATATATCTCTGGCTGGTGGAGTTAAATGTATAAATTACCTCTGCCTCCGATCTAAAGTACAGAGAGAAGGACTCGCGGCAGGAAAAGGCAAAGAGGCTGGGATGCGGGACCAGCGCAACCCGAGCGCATCTGGAGTTCTAACCCCGCAGCGGGCAAGGCCGGGAACCCAGCCCCGGAGAGGCCCCGGCCCGGGTGCAGGTGCCTTGGCTCCAGCCGGGCCTGGATGGATGGGCATCTTTCTTCTCAGGCCTCCTGCCAGGGTGTGACTGGGGTGATCGTGCATCACGATGGGGACGTTTGCTGCGCGCTCGGAACCCCGCAAGACTCCCTATAGGAGGACTTGGCTCCCCGAGGATGCGGCCACAGAGGCCGGAGCGCATTGGAGGAGCGATCCCGGGCACTGTCTCGCGTCCCCGTCTCTCCATCCGAAATCCAAAGGCTTCCAGCGCCTGTCCAGGAAGGGGACAGAGCCCCCACAAGGTCCCCCAAACCCCTCCCTGGAGCGAATGGACGGCCCAGGAGGACAGGGAGAGAAAGAGAAACTCCACGGGCGGGCAGCCGGGGGAGCGCTGGCTGTCGCTTCGCCGCAGCTCCCTCTGCCCAGCGCCCAGTGATGCAAGGCCAGGGCCCGGAGGCCCAGGTCTCCTAGGAAAGGCTTTAAAGTCCCAGGGAGAGGTCGCCGCCTCCCCAGCCTCCGGGTCCGCTCGGACCTGCTACCTTCAAACTGTCTGCCCTCCGGCAACGTGACCTCTCCCAGCCCGGGTTTTCTTATCTGTGAAATGGGGATGCTTTTCAAGTACCTTCCTCCTGAGGGGGGTAACGAAGGTTTAAATGCCAGAGTGTATGTATGCCTAGGGCTCGGGTCAGCTCTGGCTTGGAGCGAGGTCTCCCTCCCCCTCCCCCCATGGTGGTTATCCCAAGCAAGAATGACCAACTGGAACCCCGGATTGAGATTTGAGACGCCCAGCCTCCTCCAGAGATACTCATGGTAACGCTACAGCGGCTGCAGACTGGCACCCCATTCTGACACCCGCATGGGAGCCTTCCCAGGTATAGACCCATCCCGTTCACACATACTTAACCCCTCCACCCAGGGCCCCGAGGTCAGGCCGCCCCTTCAGACTCTAAGCTGGGGCCCTTGGACAAGGGCCTTCACCCCTCTAGGCATCTCTTTCCTCTTCTGTGAAATGGGGTGATAACATTTTTGGGTGCTGATTTGGAAAGATCGCTGCTTTTATTATTTCCCTCCTTTGGCTGTAGGTTCCAGGATGAACTCTTTTTTTGGGGGGGGGGGGAGGAATTAGCCTCAAATGAATGGAGAGATTATCCCAGCTGCTCTTTGCTTCCCATTGGGCCTGCTGGCCTGTGCGCCCCTCATAATCTGTGGGAGGAGGGGGTTCCTACCGCCCCTGAGAAGCGGTTACGCAGTCCTGGGAGACCTGCGCTGGCAGGCCTCCTCCAGACTTCCCTGAACAACGACCCTCCGTGGCTGACCTTGCTCTGCCCTTGTCCTGTCAGTTTTCAGAAGCCTCCACTGACGGCCCAGACGGCGTCTTTTGGGGGGCTCCCAGGCCAGGGTGCCTTCTCCCGGAGCGAGAGCCCTGCGGGGGGCTTCCGACTATTCACTCCACTTGGCCAGCGTGGAGCGTTTAACCTCTTGGGGCTAAATACCCTCTTTTCTCTGCCTTTGACGAGGAACCCGCCGGAAAGCAGAATCTCAGCGGGGGGGGGGGGGGTGCGGGAAGGCCTGGGAAAAACAGAATGCTAATGGCAGCCTGCAGGGGGCGGAAGAGGCTCCGGGGTGGGGGCACCCGGCCGCCGCCCTTTGAAATGCACCTTCCCAGCCGCGCTCAAAGTGAGGGCACTGGATTTCCTTCCCTTCTGAAGGCGAAAGAAGTTGATGGAACACTAGGGTCTCCCTCTCAGGTCCTGATGGACTCGCTCCAGCTTCCTTCTTCTAGTTGGTGTTGCCTTTGACCTGTTAGCTTCTGGCCCCCCCACGCCAGACTGGACACACCTGGCTTCCTCATTGAACCCCAGGATCTAACAAGAAGGGCAAAAAAAAGTGAGCTCTATGCAAGTGTGATGGTAGAAATAGGAAAGGCTGGAGACCTTCCTCTGTGCCTGGGGCTGCTCTAATTGATGTTCTGTAGGCTATTGTGACACTGGGCATTGGGGACAGAGAGGTTAAGGAGCTTACCCAGACCCACAGAACTAGTAAAAGAGAGCCTCAAATGCCTAACAATCCTGCCTACAGGATTTTCTGCCATTCTCTTGGGGGCTCTGAAAAGAGAGTTTAAGGAATGATCTCTTTGGTCTCTATCATGTTGACTTTCCTTCCCTCTCATTCTCTCATCCTTGGTTATCTCACGGGCTTCTTCCCTTCTGCTGAGTAACTCCTCAGCCCAGATTTCCCCTTTCCTCACTTCTCACAGGGGGCCTTGGCTCTGAGATTCCAGCTGGCTGCCATACTGAAGTCTTGCTCAGCAGGGCTGGATTCTGTCCACCTGTCATGTGGACATCCTGTCCCACCTGTGTCCTAAGGGTGCCTTTGGTTGAAACATTAATGCCCAAAGGCTCTCCAGCTCTGATGGGGGTGTGCCAGTGGTGTACGTTCTGGGTAATATTTCCTCTCGGCTACACGGTGGCCACTCCCATTAGCAGCCGCACTGCAATCCCAGCACTCGCTTTTCTATTTCCCCCTGGGAAAGTGTCACCACTGACGTGTACATGAAAAGACATGCCATAATGTAAGAACGTGGGGTTAGGAAAGGTCTACAGGAGGTTTTTAAAATCTTAAAAAGTATTTTAAAAACAACAACAATGAAAATGCCCATTCTATCAACTTATGAAAATCTGTTTCCTTTTTCTTTTCACTCCAGTCTTCGTGGTTAGAAAGCCTGACACCTAACAATGTCCCGGGGCTATTTTAACTGTTCTAAAATTTATTAACCCTTTTCTTTCCACGAACAAATTGTGCTGACAGCAGCTAAGCGGCAGGCCTTTCAAAGGCAAAGTAAGCAAGGCAGGTGAGCCTAGCATAACTCTCTCATATTTTAATGCAGCAACATTTAGCCAAACATCCCCCTAATTTACTTTTGAGAGTCACTCACTTTGTTTACTTGGCTTCATGTGGCTTTTCTTGTTATTATGGGCTCTATGTACTTCCATTAATATGATGATGATGATAATTAGTTAAATCCAGGAATTCATTTGCAGCTTCAAAACTACTTTCATAAAAAATATTCTTAATTCTTCTTAAGAAAAGTTCATTTTTTTTAAAAATAAGCAACTTTGGTGTGTTTATTATCTTTCCTTCCAGGATTTCCCCACCTCATCATATTTTAACAATGAGCAACAATTGCATTCAGCCTTCTAAAGCTAAGACTTGATAGCTAAGATCAACTAAATTGGTCTTTTAGTTTTGGGGAAAAAAATACAGTGGTTTTAATATAACCCTTTGCCTCACACATTCGTGGGTCTGGTGATTTTATTTATTTATTTATTTAAGCAGGTGATCAGTCCATTTTAGTGTCACGGCGACATATACATGCTTATAAAAATGAAACTGTGCTGATGGGAGTATCTTGTTGTTGTCAGCAGAATCAGCATTACTTGTCCTTGCCAAAAATGTTTTCTCTTACGTGACATTTTTTTTTTAAGTGAAACTTGAACAATCTCTCAGTGATGAAAGCTCCCTCCCCCTTCGGAAAGCACAGTGGAGGTGGCAGATCTGGCCATCGGAGAACAAAGGGCCAAAGAGTGAACCCGAGATGGTGAAATAAAACGTAACGTCAACAAAGAAAAGGCCATAGATAAATAGTAAAAGGACCAACTCGCCACAAAAAACCCATTGACGTTTTCCCAGAGTCCAGGCAAAACGCTGGTGACCGGTTAAGGTTGGAATGTTTTCCTAGGGTTAAAAGGAGAACCGGCAGCAAGTCTGCTCGGGGTTTACAAAGTGTTTGAATAACACGGACAGTGTTTGGATAACACATTTTTAGTGGGGGTGAAAATAATAGAATTTATTGGGACATTTATATAGGCCCCCTTGGTTGTGTGTGTGTGGGGGGGGGGATGGCAGGGATATAAACTATATATCATTGCACTCATCTGTAACTCACCACTGTCATGTATCCATGCATGTATATATGTATTTGATGTGTAATAGTCCTGTAACAACCAAATGCTTCTCAGTGTTGCTTTTTAAAAGAGAAATGCCCTCACAGTAGTTACCTGAGGAGGGGGGGAGTGTTAAAAAGTTCACCTGGCCAGGTTGGCAGTCACTGTGTGTTATCAGGTGAGACAGTGGCATAAAGTTGGTATTCTTGCTTGAGACAACAGAACAGAGATTCTTAATGGGCTCACCCACAGGCATGGCCTTGGCCTCATTGTAGCCCTCAGAGGGTCCTGCTTGCTCCATCCCAGGCTGAGAGGTGCAAGATTTGAGCTAATCCAGCCAGCATTTGGGTCTGGGGCTCCAAGGGGTCCCCACGTTTCCTCCCCAATGTTGATGTTTTTGTTCAATGTATTCCAATACACTGTCAGTCGAGCCACATAAAACCAGGCACCTTTCCATAAATGTCTCATTTGGATTTCATGAAGCTTGGGGTGTAATTGAAATCAAACAGCAAGCAGGCTGGCGGGCCCTGTTATTTGCCCACCCAGTCTAAGGAGGTTGCTGCCTGACATGTTCCCTGAAGCCACTGCCTCCCATTTCTGTTCTATTTCTCTTCTGGAAAAGAGTGTTGGTTGTTTTATTATTATTATTATTTTATTTTAAAGTGCAGCTGGGACCCATCAAAATAACGTTCATGTCTCTTTCCTTGGTTACAAGTAAAACCGAGCCAGCCAAAGGAGAGCCCATTCCAAGGAGGAAATCCCAGATTTGCTCATCTCAAACTCTGTAGGCACTGAGACTTGTCTGTCCTCTCTGTAATAATTAACATGCAATTAGTTCATTAATACAGAAGAACCATTAAATGAGATGTCTTTATCTTGATGCAGTCAAAAAAATAATCTTTAGCTGAAACAGTCCTTTCCATTATGTTTAAAAAAAAAGGTATTTGTAATATCTGCTTACAAAAGCCATCTGAATTATGTACATATTTTTTCCTGTTCTGAAAAGCCTGCGTCCCTGGACAGTTTTGCAGAGCCTGCGTGTTCTTTCTCGTTGTTTCTCCATCTGTAAAATGGGTTGACGTTTGAGTGAGTCAATAGAAGTATTGGAGAGGTGGGAAGAGAGAAGCTGCAGCTTCTTGCCCCAAGAATCAGCACTAGTCCCCATGACACACACCATATCGGCATATATTTAATCAGGAGGAAGCGCCGGGACGCACGCGCTTTCCAGAGCTGGCTCCAGGGCTGGAGTAAAATCAGCGCTTTCTGATGTGGCGCGGGGACAGCTGGCCCGCGTTATGTGCGCCAGAGTGGGCCGGAGCGATGCCTGTTGCCTGCGGTGGCGCTTTGCCACGCGCCGCGCTTCCCTGGCCGCCTCGGAAAGCAATCTGAAGGAACACCGAGGCCCGCTTTCTCGCTGCGACAAAGCGCTACACGGCTGTCCACCCCAGGCCACCCAGTCTCCAACGGAGATCGGATCGCACCCCTGCTTTTTCAGCAAACATCCCGAAGCTCCAGGGTAACGTGGTGGGGAGCCTACGAGTGTTTTTTAGGATCCCCTAGCCCCGGGCCACGTCGCCAAGCCACCCCAGCCGCGCACCCCCCTTCCTTTCCTAGCTCCCGCGTCCCACCCGCGGCATCTCCACTTTGAAAACCACGAAACGTACAGAAGCACAAAGGATTTGCAAAGTACAACTCTTCCAGCTTTCCTTGGGTCTGAATACAACAAAACCCGGGGAGGTGGGTGTGGACGGTGGGTGATGAGCGCAGAGAGTGGCCACGTCAAACCTGAGCGAGGCTTGAGGGACGCAACGCTAGGAGCGCAGAGCTGAGCGCGCTCGGGGACCGCTTTCCTGCGCTCTGCGCCCGGGCTGCTCGGCCCCGGGACTACGCGGTCCTTGCGCCGACCCCCTCGTCTAATTCGCTCCCTCCCCCCTGGCTGGGCCGTGACCCTGACAACTTGCGCGCGCTCTCGCTTTTCGCCGGCGCGGAAAACTGGCCCAGAAGCAGCCGAGTTGCCTTAAGGACCAGCCGCCCGGCTCGCTAAGCCAGACGTGCCGCCGCTGGCGCTGCTGTGGTTGGAACCTCGGGTCGAGCCGGTCCGCCCCGGCGTGTGCGGAGCTCAGTGCCTCCCGCGGCCGCCTCATCTGTTGCGGGCGCAGCGTTTCCCGTGTGATCGTGTTCGGTTGGGGAGGCAGAGTCCCGACATCTCAGCCGGAAAATGCGCTCCCGGAGCGGTTACAAGCAGCGGCTGTAATTGCTTATTCGCGGCGAATATTCAGGCTTCTCCGCATCAGCAAAGACACGTGCCCCAGCCCCCGTAATAACACAATATCTATCTAGGATGGCACCGCTCCTGACTCTACGGTCTGCGGAAACTCAGGGGAGACGCAGACAGCTGGGGCAAAGGGGCTTCATTCAACATCAAACCGATTCTGTCACTAATTCTTCCACCTTCTGTGCTGCGCCGCGGAGGAGCGGCGCAGGGAGTGGTAACCGCGGGGCTGCGGGCGAACCTTTGGCCGCGTCAGGCCCAGCAGAGGATGGGGTGGGGGCAGGATCTGGGTTTCAGGGACACCGAGCGGCTTAGACTTTCAATGGCAGCGGGTGACCGCCTCCTGAGCGCAGGCGTGGGGATGAGGGTGTTCCCAGGACCCCACCCCACCGCGGCTTCTGGTTCAGGAGCTGAGCGCTTTGGCTCTCACGGATGGCAGTGCGCTCCCGCCGTCCCGGACCCCAGAAGCTAAGCGTGAGGTTCCTCCCACAAACCCTGCCCACGGCGTGAAAGGATGGCACCAAACAGAAGTGCTCCGCGTGTGCTGACGGCCCGGGAGTCCCCCCACCCCCACCCCCCACCGGGAGGAACGTGTACCTGAAGTTACAGCCCCTGAGAAGGGAAAGAGAGTGAGTTCCCTTGGGCCTCCAACTCTCCAGATTCTCACCCTCAGGGACAGGGGCCTCCCAGCAAACCAACGTGCAGAGCCTGCTCCCTCCCGGCCCCTAAAACCTGAATTTTTCTCCCAGAGCTCTGAGGTGACGTGGACCCCGCTAGGGAGACCCCAAACCCTGCTCCCCTAAACTCCAGCGAAACACAGACATCAGAATTGATCCTCGCAGCAGGGCAGAAAGAAAGAAAGAAAGAAAGAAAGAAAGAAAGAAAGAAAGAAAGAAAGAAAGAAAGAAAGAAAGAAAGAAAGAAAGAAAGAAAGAAAGAAAGAAAGAAAGAAAGAAAGAAAGAAGAAAGAAAGGAAGAAAGGAAGGAAGAAAGAAAGGGAGAGAGAGAGAGAAAGAAAGAAAGAGAGAAAGCGAGAAAGAAGGAAGGAAGGAAGGAAAGAAAGAAAGAGAAAAGAAAAGAAAAGAAAAGAAAAGAAAATCAGACTAAAGGAAAAGAAAGTTGCAGGTGACTTGATCCAATTAGTACATGCCTAATTGAATGCGTGTCACCCCCATCAGCCAATAGGCGGGTCCCGGGGCGGTGGGGCCGCGAAACCCCTCCCTGGAAGCACATATATAAAGCAGCCAATGACAGCCTGCAAGTTTCCAAAGTGGTCAATTCGCCCGGTAGCTTGGCAGCCACGAAGGACAGAGAGGCTAGCGCCGGGGAGGGTGGATGGGAACAGAGAGCCAAGTCGTCCTCTTACTGGGCGCGAGTGGGGGAGGAGCCTGGGGGTCCGGGGAGGCCGGCAGGACCGCCAAGCAAACAAGCGCGCTTCTCCATCCATTTCTCCCCGTGCCCTGCAAGCTCAGTGCGCTTTCCCGGCGGAAAGGACAGGACGCTGGGTTGCTTACGCGCGAGGGTGCCCTAGCCGCCCCCGGGTCGCCAGCTGGGTAGCCCCGAGACCGGAGGAAGGGGAAGTTACCTTCCCTCGGAAGAGGGCGCTGGCTCCCCCATCCAGCCTTTATAATAAGGCCGCAGGAGGAGAGGAAGCCTCGCCGTCCGCGCCCAGTAAAGCATGCAGTTAGGGGAGCAGCTTTTGGTGAGCTCGGTGAACCTGCCCGGCGCGCACTTCTACCCGCTGGAGAGCGCGCGAGGCGGCGGGGGCGGGCCCGCCGGCCACCTCCCCGGCGCGACCCCGGCGCCCCAGAGGCTGGACTTGGACAAAGCGCCGAAGAAGTTCTCGGGCAGCCTCTCCTGCGAGGCGGGGAGCGGGGAACCCGCGGCCGCCGGCGCGGGGCCCCCCGCGGTCATGCTCAGTGACGCCGACGCCGGGGACGCCTTCGCCAGCACCGCGGCCGTGGCCAAGCCAGGGCCCCCGGACGGCCGCAAGGGCTCCCCCTGCGGGGAAGAGGAGCTCCCCTCCGCCGCCACCGCAGCAGCCGCGGCCGCAGCCGCCGCTACTGCGCGCTACTCCATGGACAGCCTGAGCTCGGAGCGCTACTACCTGCCGTCCCCCGGGCCGCAAGGCTCCGAGCTGGCCGCGCCCTGCTCGCTCTTCCCGTACCAGGCGGCAGCCGGGGCGCCCCACCACGGACCTGTGTACCCGGCTCCCAACGGGGCGCGCTACCCCTATGGCTCCATGCTGCCCTCCGGCGGCTTCCCCGCGACCGTGTGCCCACCCGGGCGGGCGCAGTTCGGCCCGGGAGCCGGCGCCGGGGGAGGCGGAGGCGCGGGCGGCGGCGGCGGCGGGGGAGGTGGCCCGGGAGCCTATCCGTACAGCCAGGGGGCTCCGCTCTACGGGCCGTACCCCGGGGCGGCAGCCGGGGGTTCGTGCGGAGGATGGGGGAGCTTGGAGGTTTCCGGTTCCAGTTTGCGTGCTCACGTCTACCTGTGCAACCGGCCTCTGTGGCTCAAATTCCACCGCCACCAAACCGAGATGATCATTACGAAACAGGGCAGGTGAGCCCGGCGCGGAGGGGGCGCTGGGTGGACAGCGGGTGGACGGTGGCGGGATGGCCCGCGGGGAGGCCGGGGATTGTGCTCTTTGCTTGGAAAGTGTTTTTCCGTGCGCAGTAAGTGGAGATGCTGCGTCTCCGATTCCTCGTCCCTCCCTTCTACTCACGGGCGGTCTGTGCCGGGTGTACGGTTACGGCTGCCTCCTCCCTCCCGTTACTTTCACCTGGGTGGAGGAGGAGGAGGAGGAGGAGGCGACGGCGGAAGTGGAAATTGAAGCTTGTCCACCAAGCTGGATTTCCTAGATCCACCCGCTCGGCGTAGCGCTGCTCCCCGCTAGACCGAGAGGAACGGGATGGGGGCGTGGGGGGGGGGGGGGGGAGGGGGAAGCGCACGGTTGCCCCCCTGAGCGCAGTAATGGGCTCCCGCAGTTTTAGGCGCCAGGGTCTCCATGGGGCACCTCCGGAGGATGGAGGCAGTCGGTTAGGCAGGTCTCGGAGCCAGACCTGGCTGGGGTTCCGGGGTGAGAAAGTTCCGATACACACACATCCAATTGCTAACAGTGATTACTTCTGCGGAAAGTAAGGGGCGGAGGGGAGAGGGACTCTCAAAGGGGACTTTCAGCCTTGCCAGTGGAACTGGAAAAAGACATTTTCACATCACGGAAGAAAAATGAATGAGCGCCTTAAAAAGTCGAGAGCTTGAGTGGGGGAGAGGACACAGAAGCGCGTGACTTTGGGGCAAATTATTTTGGACAAGAGGTGTCCAAAGAGTTGCCAACTCAAACACTATCGGGCATAGTAAGGGCCGCTTTCCCGGTCTTCCGTTCCTTCTGTAGATTTCTAAAGGTCGTACTCCGATCCTGCCCCAGGGGCCCGCGAAGCTGGCCGCGCACGGGCCTGCGCTCGGGGTGATTAAATCGCTTCTCCTGGCTCTGTTCCCTCGCACAGGCGCATGTTTCCTTTCTTGAGCTTCAACATAAACGGACTCAATCCTGCCGCCCACTACAACGTGTTCGTGGAGGTGGTGCTGGCCGACCCCAACCACTGGCGCTTCCAGGGGGGCAAGTGGGTGACCTGCGGCAAAGCCGACAATAACATGCAGGGTGAGGAGAGGAGGCCCTGGCGGGGAGAGGGGGGGGGTGACAGGTGGGGAACCCCTGACACAGGTGTTTCCCCCCCACACCTGGAACCTAGAGGTGTCAGCATGAGTTTCTTTGTCTTGGGTGTTTGGCTGAAAGAGAGAATTGCTAAGTCAGACTTCTTGCTTACCAATATACAGGGCTTTAACCATAACCCTGCCGCAGCCCCCCCCCCCCCCCCCCCCCCCAGTTTCTACGTTTGAGTAAAGAATTGTCGCAAACTCTTCGGGTGGCATTCTACTTTTCACCTGAGAAAGCCTTCCCCAAGGTTGAATCCCACCCATAACAATGCAACCCTTTTCATCAGACCTTGCTCTTGGAGCTTTCCCTGAAACTACATGAGGCATCCCTTGTTGCCTCCATTTTTATATTTTGAGGTCCTGTTAAGATGAGCACCTTGTCAAGGAAGGCCTAGAAACACAGGGGCTCTGGAGGGGAAGTGGCGGGATGTATCAGTGGAGTCTAATGGCCTTCATTGGCCTTTCTAAGCAGCTGGTGCTGGGGAGATTCGTGCTGGAAGTCCTGCTCTGAAACCTTGCCCATAGATAAAGAGACAGCCTTCCCTCGGCTCCATTCATAAACAGCCCTCCATGCGTGGCTTCTGTGTTTTGTTTCATTTTCTCTTAGGCAACAAAATGTACGTCCACCCAGAGTCTCCTAATACTGGTTCCCACTGGATGAGACAGGAGATTTCCTTCGGGAAATTGAAACTCACCAATAACAAAGGCGCCAATAACAACAACACTCAGGTAGGGTGACAGAGGGTATATCTTGTGGCTAGTGATCTCTTTTCCTAACAAGTTCCCATACTCTTCACTGGTGTTACCTGTTTACTCACCTGTTTCTAAGCTTTTTCTTTCTTTCTTTTGACCTTTCTCATTCTCACTTTCACACTGGATTTCAATAACAGTGAGTCGACTATTGGGACCAGAAATACTGAAATCGTTGGGGGACTTAGGAAACCAAGAGGAAAGAGTGCTTTCGAAACATGCACGCCTGGCTGTGTTTGGTTACAAAAGTGGCACTGATCAGGTGTTAAACTTTTGTACAATAGAAAAAAAGGAGCTGTTGGGTGGGGAGCACGCAGGAGGCCCATGCCACAATATGCAGTTTGTTAAAGTCTACTTCTGCTGAGCCTTTAAGAGACTGTTTCGATGTGGCCACTCCGTTCCTGTACCCCTTCCAGATGATAGTCCTCCAGTCTCTACACAAGTACCAGCCACGGCTGCACATTGTGGAGGTCACAGAGGATGGCGTGGAGGACTTGAACGAGCCCTCCAAGACTCAGACCTTCACCTTCTCAGAGACGCAGTTCATTGCGGTGACTGCCTACCAGAACACCGATGTGAGTGTCCCAAGTGTCCCCCGGCACTGGCGAGCCAGGCCCAGCGTGCTGAGGCACTCAACCACTGTTCTTCTCCCCTCCCCAGATAACGCAGCTGAAGATCGATCACAACCCCTTTGCCAAAGGCTTCAGGGACAACTACGATTCGTAAGTGCTGCTTTTGTCCATGCTTGCATGTCACCTTGGAGCGGGACATTCATCGTCAGACACTTTCCTAAGAACATAGTCTGGGAAAAGCTTTCCTCTGGGACTCGTTCTGTTTTTATTTTTAGTTTTTTGTTTGTTTGTTTGTTTGTTTTCTGCCTGGACGAGCCTTGCTTTAGAATTTTCACAGAAGGCTTTTGTTCATGTCTAAAGAAATGTAAAGGACTTTAAAATGAGGACCATTTTTCTCTTTAACATTTGAGTGGAGATTTGACATTTTCATAATCTGCATTTACATATCTTTCCGTGTAACCCCAACTTTTTTATCCTCTCAGGAGCAAGTATTACTCCAACCCCCCCCCCTCCTTTTTCTTTTACATAAGAAAAACCTGACACTAACAGGATGTCATTTTTACATCAACAACAAGGCTCTGCAAATGCCCTTTAACTGTGGCATTCCTCCTATTGCACTGACAAGGGAGAGTTGTTGCTCTGAGTTCCTCAAATCCTAGGATTTGCAAAGATGGACTTCCTATAGTTTGAATACGTAATACCTGGGAGGGAACTATTTCTTACACGGTGGGAAAATTTCTCCCTGGAACCGAGTCCAAGTTCAGGTGAGCCAGGGCATCTCCTACGTCTGTCCCTCCATACCAACAGACCAGTGCATTTTCATTTCTGGGAATTTGATTGGTTTGGGGACAACATTAGGGTTATTTTTTTTAAGTGTTTTTCTTTATATTGTAGCATGTACACGGCTTCCGAAAATGACAGGTTAACTCCATCTCCCACGGATTCTCCTAGATCCCATCAGATTGTCCCTGGAGGTCGGTATGGCGTTCAGTCCTTCTTCCCGGAGCCCTTTGTCAACACTTTACCTCAAGCCCGATATTATAACGGCGAGAGAACCGTGCCACAGACCAACGGCCTCCTTTCACCCCAACAGAACGAAGAGGTGGCCAACCCTCCCCAGCGGTGGCTTGTCACGCCTGTCCAGCAACCTGGGGCCAACAAACTAGACATCGGTTCCTATGAGTCTGAATACCCATCCAGCACCTTGCTCCCGTATGGCATTAAATCCTTGCCCCTCCAGACATCCCATGCCCTGGGGTATTACCCTGACCCGGCCTTTCCTGCCATGGCCGGGTGGGGAGGTCGAGGCTCCTATCAGAGGAAGATGGCCGCTGGGCTCCCATGGACCTCCAGAACCAGCCCCCCTGTGTTCCCTGAAGATCAACTCTCCAAGGAGAAAGTCAAAGAAGAAATGAGCTCTTCTTGGATAGAGACTCCCCCTTCCATCAAGTCTCTGGATTCCAACGATTCGGGGGTGTACACCAGCGCTTGTAAGCGAAGGCGGCTATCTCCCAGCTCCTCCAGCAACGAGAATTCTCCTTCCATAAAGTGTGAGGACATGAACGCCGAAGAATACAGCAAAGACACCTCAAAAGGCATGGGGGGATATTATGCTTTTTACACAACTCCCTAAAGAGTGGTTTGACCTCGTCAAAAAATGAGCTTAAGTTTTTTGCAGAGGAACTTGGTGGTGTTTTTTGTTGTCTTCTTTGCCTAGGTTGCCAAAAAGATGTTTGCCTTCCACCTTGACGCATCCTGTGTTCTGTGCAATTCTCTAAAAGAAGGTGCCAAAGCGTTTTTGATTGCTGCAGGTAACAGAAACAAGCCTAGCATTTTATTTTTTCCTTTCTGAAATACAGTTAAGGGAGGACTTGGAAGGGTTTTTAAATTTTTGAAGGTTATTCAAGGTTCTGGATTTATTTATTGGAAACACTAAACATTCAGAGAATGGGGCTGTGAAGATGGAGTGCTGAGCGCTATCCAACGAGTGGAAAGCTTTGGTTCTTATTGGTTTTTTTAAATCTGAGCATATAGAAGCCCAGAATTGGTAAGGTGTTTTGCTTCTAAAAGAGAAGGGGCTGGTCCATAAGCTTCAACAGGGGACTTTCTGCTGTTACCTTCCGCTAGGGACAAATGATGCTAGGCCTGGGAGGCAAGAAAAACTTTTGTAGAAGAAGGTATTGGTCTTACTGACTTTGGTCCCTCCCAGACTTTCTGCACAAGCCATGTCTGCCCTGGTTCTGAATCGCCTCGCCAGCTAGGCCTCTGCTGTGCGCCCGGGTGGCTCATAAGACTCAGGAGAGGACAAGGGAGGGGGTCGGAAACCCCCTCACCCCCAAAACTAAAGAGACAAAAAAATGAAGGAAAGAGAAAAATTTAAAGTGTATAGTTTGTGTGCTTAGATACACTATAGAATAATGTGGAATATATTGTACAAATAGTCTTACTACCTACGTGTCTGAGAAGATGTGAAATCGGTGCTTTGGCTTTGTACAGAACGTGCAGATCACCTAGCAACAGCTGCAGAGGCGAGGGTCGCTTCTCTCCTCATCCCCACCGTATTGGGGAATATACTGTTTACTCTTTAGATAGTTAAGAATGTATTCAGCTCCTCTGTACTCAACTTGAACCGTGTCTAGGGGAAAATGCCTGTTTCGTCCTCTTCCTTCGCCACCCCCCACTACCCAACTTGGTAATGTGAAGCAAGTCAAACCCGAGGCCACAGCTCCTATAGGCTTTTTAGAGACCTTCGATTTTCATGTACAGTCTTAGTCATTTTTTAAATAAATGTGGTTCATTAAGGGAGCAGGCAGAGCTCTGTCTTCTGTGCTGTGGGTTTTCATGGAAAGGTCTTAATTTGCTTTTGCCTTCCACCCTTCTCCCACGTGAGCACTGTTTCACCAACCCCTCTCCCTGCCACGGAAGGCTCTGGAATCTCTTGAGTGGACACTATAGTCATGAGGAGTGGGGGTGGGATGCTTTTTATTTATTTCATTTTTTTCATCCTCGGACATGAATGGGGTTATTTCCTCGACCCCCTGGGAAGTCTGGACAATGGGTATGGGGGCTGGGGGTGGGGACTGCCCAGATGCAAGACTGCTACAGCAGGGCTCATTCAAACCTGCTCTGGGCACGTTCCTAGGCTTCCTTGGGGCCACCGTCCCTGACCCACGTGTGCACCCTGGGAACCCCCGAGGCCCTTTGAGCGCCCACGAGTTCCTGGTAGACGGGGAGCTGCGCGGAGCAGCCGGCCCACACCTCCGCTCCTGCTCCCACCTGCGGCTTCTGCACCGAGCCCGCGGTGCGCTCCTCGGCGGCTGCGGGCCCGGTCCGGGACGCTCTGCGGGGAGAGGAGCCAGGGGGCCCCGCCCCGGGGTTCTCTGCGGGCAGCGGGACTCGCCGGGTGACCCTGGGCCCGGCCCGCGGGGGCGCGGCGCCTCCGCCCGAGGATCCCAATCCTCCCGCCCCTCTGCGTTCAGCTCCGTGTATTTGGCGCTCTCGCTCCCCCGGGAGGGCGGAGGCTCTCCCATCCCCTGGCTGAGCCCTGGATCCGCCAAAGAGTTAAAGCCGGGATGGGGCGGAGGGCCCTTTGTCCCCTGCCAGACGTCCCGCCAGGGTTATCAGCAGACGGCTGCAGGCCCTGCTTGCAAACCGTCCCCGCCCACCCCCAGATGACCCTCCCGGGGTGAAGGTCTGGCCAGGAGGGGCCTTCTGCTGACTGCGGCGCGGAAATGCAGCTGCTAAGAGGATTAGTTGCTGGGAGGCGAGCCATCCGCTAGGACCCCCTCTCCTTCCGCGTCCCAAGAAGGCCTCTGGGAGCTCGGACCTCGCCTCTCCCCAGTTTCCCTCCCCCCCCCCCCCCCCCCCCCCCCTTTCCAGCGCGCAAGTTCTCCCCGCGCTGCAAGACTGCTTACAGCAGGGCTCATTCAAACCTGCTCTGGGCACGTTCCTAGGCTTCCTTGGGGCCACCGTCCCTGGCCCACGTGTGCACCCTGGGAACCCCCGAGGCCCTTGGGAGCTCAGACTCCAGCGCCGCGTCTCAGTCTCCCACCGGCCGTGCAGGTTCAAAAAGTCTGTGTCATAGCCGCCCTGCGTGTTACCTGAGCTGGGAGCGAAAGCCTGGAAGTTTGGTTTATGTATATTTATTCTTAAAAAAAAACAAAAAACAAAACCAAGCAAGGCTATTTATTGTGCTTTCGTGACACAGTGCATTTTCACATGACATTTGCTACCACTTCAAACACAGGCATGCTTCTATCACTAAAATGATCTCAAAGATTGGGGGGACACAGGCATCCTTGTATTCACTAAAATGATCTCAAAGATTGGGGGTGGGGGGAAGCAAACTAACAGGGAACTTAGATGACTGAGTCACGTTTGTATTTTTGATGACATTCAGACCCCTAACCTGGTTGATGTGCCCTACCCACTCCCTCACCGCCTCCATCCCCCAGACCAGCGGGTGTTGGGCGATGCTAAGGAATGCCCACGCGCGCCCTCCTGCCCTGGCCTCCAGAAAGCCCGACCGGGCTCCCCCCGCCGGGACGAGGCCGCCGCCGGCCCCCGTCTCTCCCGAATCCTGCGTGTTTCTGCGCCGCACAGTGAAGAGCACCTGGCGCTGGCGAACAGTCCCTCCTCGCGGCGTCTAATAGAAACGTTCGTGGCTGAGCGGCCCCAATTAACACCTTGTGATAAGGCATTCCTGAGATGGGGTGTCAGACACCAAATTGTGAAGAGATGTACCTAATTAATCCTCCGAGGATGACACCGATAAACAAGCCTCGATTTAAATAAAGATCAAGGGCGCGGCGCCCGGTGTGTTTACAGTCGCCGGCGGGGGCCCCCGCCTCTGCACCCGCGCCGGCGGCGCTCCTGGCGCGCAGCTTGGAGAGACCTCGGCCTGGGGGTCGTCGGCTCGCTCGCCGGGGTTCGCTTCACCTCCGGTGCTGCCCCCAGGACAAAAAGACACCCGAACAAGTCAACAAGCCGCAAGGAAAGGGGAGAGCGAAGTGCCCCCAAGGAGCCGAGCCTAAGTGAGAAATGCTATGCGCCCCTTTCCAACACGTGTCCTTTACATCGCCGCTTCGGGGCGGTTAGGGTTTTAAAAAAAAGTCCACTGTAGCTTTGGGGAATCTTTTTTTGCTTTGGGGGAGAACTATAAGCCCGACCTTCCTCCAACCCCCTACCCCGCCTTGGCACGAGTTAGCCTCCCCCACACCCGCCAGGGTCCCAGGATTCCCCTCCCCCCGCTCCCCCCTCCCCCCGTAGGCGCTGGAGCTGAGAATTGCTGGGATGTAGGGCAGCTGTCCTGGGATGGGGCGGGGAGCCCCCCACTGGGAAAGGCCGGAGCAGTCGGACACGAGATCGGGGAGGAGGGACAGCCGCGCCATAGCGCGCCCAGGTCCCCGTTGGGACCGGGGCTGGAGTTCGGAGCGGGGGGGGGGGGGGGGGGGGGGGGGGAGGGGAGCGGAATCCGCGGCGCAGGGGAGAGCTTGGAGGTTCCAAACCAGCGTTCGGTCCTAGCGCCCTTCCTTGGCAGACTCCGAGGGGCAACTTTTAATTAAACCTGCAGGCCCTTCCTTCCTTCTGAAGCAAAAATAAAAAAAGGGGGGGGATGATGCAGGTTATTTACAAATTATGCAGGAGTCATGGAAATGCTCTGCATAAACACATTCCCGCACATCTCTTGATTTTAATCGAAATTGAGCCCCAGTGGAGACGAAATTTAAAATCACTCATTTCCCACTCCCCTTTCCCGCCAGCACCCTCGATGTCCCCCCCACCACGCTGCACGCAGACTCCAAAAGTTTGGTTTTCACCTCGCGGAGATTTTGGCCTCACCAGAAGGCTCTTTCAAAGATTTTTTTAAAGAAAAAAATGGGGGAAAAAATAGATACAGAGGCTAAGAAGCATTGCACAGACTGTCAAACTACAGCGGGAAGGCAGGGGAGGTTGGGGGGCCGGAGGCTGTAAGAGATCAATCCAAGGACTATGCATATAAGCATAACCAATGGATACAAGACACTGGGGGGGGGGGGCAGGTGAGGGCATGTGTTGGGGGATGGGGAGCCGGGGGGAGGTCAATGGGGGGGGTGGAGACATATGTACTACTATTTGTAATACTTTAAACAAACAAACAAAAAAGATATGGAAAAAATAAAAACAAAAAGCAGCTTGCAAAACTATGCTGGTTATCCCCACGGAGTCCCAATCTATGGATCCTTCCGCTCCTCATCCCTCCAGTTCAGACCTTCTAGAACGCGAGCTCCGCAGGGCCAGCCTGGGGGACTCGAACATGAGGAATCCGTCCACCTGCGCCTGTCTCCGTCGGGGATGGGCTCCCTCCCACGACCTGCGGGAACCTGGGCCCAGCGCATGCATTCGGGGCTCTCTGGCGTTCCCGCCCGCGCGCGCACCCCGCACGGAGTGCCCCTTCACCCCGCCCAGGAGCTGAGCGGTTCGTATCAGCCAGAAGTTCAACTTTATTGAAAAAACAAATAGGGACTCTGATCTTGGTGACCACCGAATCTCTCCTTATTACTGCTTAAAGGGAAAGTAAACTTCTCCTGGCCATCCGTTTATCCCTCCCCCCACCCCCCTCTTTCTCCATCGGCCCTAGTTATCCTTTCGCGTCGCCCACGGTGCGCATCCAGTTTACAGGGCAAGGATTTAGCTGCTCCAGATACAAAGCAGGCCCTCAGTGATCCCCCTAAGATCCCAGCTTCTGCTGGGTCCCAGACCGTCGTTGCTTATTTTGGGCAGCGGGGCGTGCACCCCCAGCTTTAAGCCCTCCCACTCCTTCCCCGATTCCCGGCTTCTTAAAGTCCCGAAACTCCCTTCTGCAAGCTCTTGTGGAGGCAGCAAGGCTCGGACAGTAACTTCTGTAATTTTCGGCTAGACTCAGCTTCCCCTGCACTGTGGGCGGGAAGGAGGACCCGGAGACCTGCCCTTGGCCTTGGGACTCGCGCAGCCTCCGCGCTGGGAGGCAGCCGGGCGTCTCCTCTGGCCGGCGAGCAGCCTTCGCCATCTGCTGGCCAACACGAGGAAGGATCTTCCCAGCCGCTGCACGCTCTTCAGGTCCTGAAATAAGTCTTTTCTTCATCCCACTCCCCTTGTTTGTTTCTTTCTTCCCTCTCCCCCTCTCCCCCTCTCCCCCTCTCCCACTCTCCCCCTCTGCCCCTCTCCCCCTCATCCCTTCTCCCCCTCACCCCCTCTCTCCATCTCCCCCTCATCCCTTCTCCCACTCTCCCACTCTCCCTCTCATCCCCTCTCCCACTCTCCCCCTCTCCCCCTCATCCCCTCTCCCCCTCACCCCCTCTCTCCATCTCCCCCTCATCCCTTCTCCCACTCTCCCCCTCATCCCCTCTCCCACTCTCCCTCTCATCCCCTCTCCCACTCTCCCCCTCTCCCCCTCTCCCCCTCATCCCCTCTCCCACTTTCCCCCTCATCCCCCTCCCCCTTTTCCCCTCGTCCCCTCTCCCCCTCTCCCCCTCTCCTCCTCTCCCCCTCTCCCCCTCTGCCCCTCTCCCCCTCATCCCTTCTCCCACTCTCCCTCTCATTCCCTCTCCCACTCTCCCCCTCTCCCCCTCTCCCCCTCATCCCCTCTCCCACTCTCCTCCTCTCCCCCTCACCCCCTCTCCCCCTAAAGCTTCTTGTTTGGGGAGGAGCTGGGTTTGGAATTTTAGGACTTGAAGTCCTAGTCTCCGAGGCTGGGGTTTACTAGATGCAATCGCTCCAAGCTTCTTGGATCAGGTTCTCACCCATGACGTGTTTATTCGAAGTAGTAATGAGGTCATAAACTTCGCTGTGTTGTAAGTTGTTGAGCAGCTCCAAGTCTTAATAAGCATTGTTAGTTACTAATTTTATAACATGATTTGTGAAGCATTGGCAAATGGAAGATTTTTTTATTCATTAAAAAATGAAAAAATTTCAAATATACAGGAAAGTAGGGAGTAACCGTCCCCCATGTAGCTGTCTTCCGGCTACAACAACCAACAACTCATGGCCACTCTTGTTTCACTGAATAATCCCACCCCCTTCTTTCCACCACAAATCACAGAAACCCCTAATCCATCTAATCCAGCTATTTCTTTTTAATATATATATTATTGATTTTTTACAGAGAGGAAGAGAGAGGGATATAGAGCTAGAAACATTGATCAGCTGCCTCCTGAACACCTCCCACTGGGGATGTCCCTGCAGCCAAGGTACATGCCCTTGACCGGAATTGAACCTGGGACCTTTCAGTCTGCAGGCTTGTGCTCTATCCACTGAGCCAAACCAGTTAGGACTAATCCAGTTATTTCCTGTATAGCCCCCAAACAGTTATTTCAAAAATATATAATTGCATGTATATTTTAAATATTCATATACTTAAAATTATGCAGTTTTTGTTGTTTTTCTTGTTTTACAGGTTGGTTTCTTTGGATCAAGTCCCAAAGTTCTTTGGTTCATTCTCTGAATCTAGACATCCTCCTGTTGCTCCACTTTTCTATTTTCCCCAGCAATTTACTGAAGATATCTGAGCATTTATTCTGTCTAGTTTTCCACATTCTGGATTTTCCTGATTGCATTTCTATAGTGATAATAAACATCACCCTCTGACCCTGTATTCCCCACAAAGTGGTAAGTAGATATGAAGATTTGACCTGATTCAGACTCTATGTTTTGGGCAATGATATTCACACATAGACTAGAGGTCCGGTGCATGAAAATTCATGCCCTGGAGGGAGGGTTTCTCAGCCCTGCCTGTCCCCTCTCATAGTTCGGGAGCCCTCAGGGGCAGAAGGCAACCTGGCAAACAGGGGAAGATAGCACCCTATCTCACCTCTGCTGCTGCCACTGCCGGCAGTGCAAGCCTCAGCTGGCCTTGGTTACCTGAGCCTTGGCTTGCCCGTGCCTCGGGCATCGGCTGGGCAGGCTCCATCAGAGGCATGCCTCTGCTTCAGACTATCCCTGGGCAGCTGGGGGCCTGAGGGGACTGGGGGACTTTGGAGGCAGGTGTGTGTAGCGGCCGACCTGCCTGGGAGCCAGCCAGCCTTGCCATGTGCCTGCTGCCCTGGCAGGGCTAAGGGGACTGGCCACCGCCATCTTGTGGCTGTGGGCACCACCATCTTTGAGGGTGGGGCAGTCAATTAGCATATCTTCTCCTTATTGGCTGTGGGTGCTGCCATCTTTGTGATAGTGTGAGGGTCAATTAGCATATCCCCTCTTTATTAGATAGGATGGTAGTCTTCCATTAGGAGGTTTGTCTCTTCTTGGAGCATGCCATTGTGCATTGATTATTGTCAATAGATCCATTATTTTATTAGGGCTTGACAAAGAAGGTAAATTTTAGTGCAACTATTATTATCAACACACTCATGAGAAAGTTATACTCAATGACACTTTGTTTTCTTAACATGTTTTTTCAGCTTTATTGAGATGTAATTGATATAACATTATGTAAGATATACAGAGAGATATGTCATTTTTCATTTATTTATTTATTCGTTGATGTACAGTCAGGTTGTTTCCATATTTGGGCTATTGTGAATAATGATCTGATGAACATGGGGACACAGATACCTCTTTGAGATAGTGAGTCTCAATGACACTTTGAATGGGATATTATACTGAGTAACCCAAAAACTCAGGGTCTCTGCTCTTTACATGTTATCTCAGGAAAACACCTGTGGCCCTCTGAGAAACATGGGCCATAGAAAAATCCAGTGAGAATGCACAAAGGACATTAATTCATAAGCTTTAGTGGATGATACACATTTATTGAAACAGTTTGCTACACACAAATTGCTAAGAAATCATATTAAACCAGTGCATAACAGTGTGATAAAGTTTGTTCCTATTTGCCTTTCTACTCCCAGAGCAAACTACCATCTCTTAATCCTCTTAAAATATATTTTGACAATTGATAAGGAGGATCATATGAAAAATCATAAGCAACAAAAAGGACTATTAAAAGATGTGATGGCTGTTATGGGAAAGCAGCAATTTCATCCTTGACAAGTAAAGAAAGTGGTTTCCTACCACTTAGTTTGGAGTCTAGGCAGGTTTGAAGAGGGGATCTGCTGGACAGAAGATGGGGAGGGGGCGTCCATGGAACTGCCATGTTATTATCCACAGTCCACGGCCCAAACTTCTGAAACTCAATGGAGTTGACTGAGAAAATCATGGTAATTCTAAGAATAATAAGGGTAGATTTTCACATGTACATGTCATTGCTATATTAGTAATTCTTTCCTCATCCCAGACACCAAATTGTAGCTATTCCAGGCAGTCAGAATATTTGCTGTAATAGCCTTTGTTACCATTATTTTTCTTGTAATATCCAAATTTTCACGCCCTGAGAACGTGGCCTTCTGTTGATTAGACTTTTTTCCAACTACTAAGTCCTTTAGTCACTGAATTGGAGAGCTGGAAGGAAGGCACCTTAGAGACTGATGTAGTTCTGCCCACCCCACGACACAGTGCCAGGCCCCTGAGGAGTCCATTGGTTCTGCAGCACACCTACCACAACGGGTAATGTATATGTTTATATTTTAAACTTATAAAAAATTTCAGAGGCCTGTAAAATATGTAGTCATGAAAACATAAAATTCCAAAGAATGGTTTTCATTATTGTTTCTGTTACTTTTCAGTGAATGAACAAGACTTGAGAGCTAACTGGTTCAATGATTAATTGTTCTTTATTTCCCCCCCTAAGCCTTCCAGGGAGTGGCTTCTCTTTGCTCTTACACTTTGGCTTATACCCAGCTCCGGGTTGCAAAGCCACAGACTATCAGTGGTTCTCAACCTTTTCATTGCCATGACCCTTTAACACAGTTCCTCGTGTCGTGGTGACCCCCCAACCATAAGATTATTTTCCTTGCTACTTCATAACTGTAATTTTGCTACTGTTTTCCTATGGTCTTAGGCTCTACAGCAGCGGTTCTCAACCTGTGGGCCACAACCCACAGGTTGAGAATCATTAGCAGGGTTGCCTAAGACCATTGGAAGACACAGATATTTACACAGATTCATTAACAGTAGCAAAATTACAGTTATGAAGTAGGAACAAAAATAATTTTATGGTTGGGGGTCACTACAACAAGAGGAGCTGAATTAAAGGGTCGCGGCATTAAAAAGGTTGAGAACCACTGGACTAGATATCTTCCACCCTATGTATTTGCTGGTCCTCTTCAACTCGGCAGGCAGATTTTATCTTGGTCTTACAAGTCTAAAATCCAAGAACAGTCTTTGACATTTTACTTCCTCCAGTATTTCCTGTGCTCAGAAGGTGATTGTGGATCTAATTAATCCACTAAGTAGACTATATTTAGAAACCACATAGCTGTTACAGAAAAGCACAGAGGAACATGGGTTGAGTTATTGTGCAAAAATGTGTATAAAGTTTGTATGTGGGGGTGTGTATTTGGGTTCCAGAGCTGAATTTCATTAAGCTGAGATCACAGAGTGCAAAATAAAATTTATATAAAATGATAGGGTAGGTATCTATTAGTGTCTTAAAGACCCTTCTGCTCAGAGCTGTCAAAACAGATTGTGTAAATAGACTAGACTGCCTGGCCAGTATGGCTCAGTGGTTGAGTGTCAACCTATGAACCAGGAATTTACGGTTCAATTCCTCACTAGGGCACATGCTCCAGTTGCAGGCTTCAGTGTAGGGCGATCCCCATTGTAGAGCATGCAGGAGGAAGCAGGTCAATGATTCTTTCTCATCACTGATATTTCTATATATCTCTCTCCCTCTCCCTTCCTCTCTAAAACCAATCTACACTAATAAAAGAGAAACATGCAAAATAACTATCACTCTGCTAAACCCACCAGGCAATCAGGAGTAAGTATGCAAATTAACCCAACTAAGATGGTGGCCGCCACAGAGCTGGAGCAAGCAGGAAGCTTGAGTTGCCCCTGGGGATGGAGGAAGTTAAGCTTCCTGCCCACCCTGGCTGGCCCTGGCCTCTGCTCAAGGCTGAAAAGTTTCAATTATAGAAGATAAATAAATCCCAGATATCTGCTTCTAGCTAGCCCTGGCCTTGGCTCAAGGAGGCACTGGAAAAAAAAAAGCCCCTTACTCAAGCTTGCCACACCCCCATGGGGTAAGGGTCCCCGCTGGGGAGCATGGCCAGCCTGCAAATAGCCCTCAGCCCTTCACTCAGGCTGGCCACACCCCCATGGCCCGATTCCTGTAAATGGGCAGTTGAATATCCCTCGAGGGGTCCCAGATTGGAGAGGGTGCAGGCTGGACCATCCTCCCACCTCTGTGCACAAATTTCATGCACCGGGCCTCTATATATATTAAAAATTATAAGTAGACTAGATTGAGGGAGGTAATCCTAATCATATTGATGAGATGTTCTTTTAAAAGACAAAATTTAAACAGAACACTTTACAATTAATTCTTAATCTGAAAGTGGGATTTCTTGAAATAACTCCTTTTTATTCCTCTTTCCCTTTCAGCAAAAGGAAACTTGCTGAGAAAAAGTAAAACAAGGATTCCTTAGCCCTGCAACTTAAGGTTAGCCTTCTAAGGACCCTCCGATTGTTTTTGAGATATCCCCAGAAAAGATGCTTAAAGAATAAATGGAAATCTGTATTCATATATGAAAACTCCATTATTTTTCAATATTGGCAACTTATTTGAAAAAATTAAATAACTGAAACACTTTTTGAGAAAGATTCAGCTATAAACAACTAGCTTTGACTCCTGATCTAGATCAAGGATTTAATTCTAATTAACTCAAAATATATATATTTATATTTATATATAAGCAAGACTTCCCTAAGACAAGTTATAGTAACAAGGACGTGATTTTTCTTTCTGTCTGTAAAATAAATTTAAAAATAAAAAATAAAAACAATTAAATAGGAGGAAAAAAATGACTTCCAAGTCATTGGACAATGGGCAGGTAGAATAGCAATCCATTGGAGAAGAGAAACAAATGAGGAGAATCCTAAGGTTGCTCTAACTCACTGCCTGGAAAGTGTCCAGGCTGCATTCAGGGTGAGACTAGAGGCATGGGCAGAGCCCAGCAGTCCACTTAAGTTGCCGACATAGCATTTTGAGGCCAGGGGAGGTAACAATGGTGGGAATTCAGGGCAGAGTTCCAGAGAGGAGAATGCTGTAGATTCTATTTAGCAACTGCCTATGAAGAAACTTCCCAAAGTCCAGGAATGACTACCCAAAAGGATCAGGTATGATTTTTCAGCCTCAGCACTAGTGACCTTTTGGGACAAATCATTCTTTATTTGGGGGGCTACAGGATGTTTCACAGCATCCTGGCTTCTACCAGCTAGATGTCAGTAGCAACACTCTATCCCCACCCAGAGCTGTGAAAACCA
The DNA here is from genome assembly GCA_027563665.1 of Antrozous pallidus. Classification (NCBI taxonomy): domain Eukaryota; kingdom Metazoa; phylum Chordata; class Mammalia; order Chiroptera; family Vespertilionidae; genus Antrozous; species Antrozous pallidus. The sequence continues at coordinate 46,367,467 of CM050524.1, read as the reverse complement.
AAAATATCTCTAGACATTGACAGATGTCCTGGGTGGGGCAAATTTGCCCCCAGTTGAGAACTAGTGGCTGGTAGGAATTAACACCATTGATTTTTTTTTTTCATTTTATAGCTTGTATTCAGCTCTCTTACCCAATTCCCTGGTTTATACCGGAATTTTAATAAAGCTCCTTAAAATTGCTATAGAGTCAACAGTGAAAGGATATTTTGTCACTTTATTTCTACTTTATGAAACTCTTATTTTGTTTTCTGTTCTTTCTGCTTTGGTTAGAATTTCTAAAGCGATGTCTTCTTAAACTACAGGGAAGATTTATTAGAAGTCTGGAGAGCTGGGCTTGGTACTAGGATAACACGTGACATTTCTTTCCATTTATGCATCAGTTTGTGTGTGTGTGTGTGTGTGTGTGTGTGTGTGTGTGTGTGTGTTTAAAGATTCAAAGCTGTGGAAGGGAAATTTCAACTGGTTGATCTTAGGTCTTCTGCCCACACTCAGCAGTCTTGGGACAATGATAGGATTAGCTCTTCAGCTTCCCAATAGGGAGGACAACGAATCCAGATGCAATATAGTAAAGGAGAGATCCTACACCTCAGAAAGCCTGAATGCTGTACAAAAGGAGATGCTAGGTTTTCAAAAGTGAACAATGTCTTTTTGAGTGGCCCTTTTATGGGAATAACTTTGTTGTGAAATCAGTCCTAATGCCCACTTCCCTTTTGTAAAAATATCTCATAATACCCCCTGTGTTAGTCTGCTTGTGCTACCATAAGGTAATACCATCACTGAGTGGCCTAAATGATAAGAAATTTATTTTCTCACAGTTCTGGAAGCTGGGACATTGAAGACTAAGGAGCTGGCAAGGTAGGTTTCACTCTGAGGCCTCCTCTTCTCATAGCTGTAGGCGGCCACTATCTTGCTGTGCACGCACATGGCCTTTCGTTGGTGCCTGTGTTCATATTGATGTTTCTCTCTCTCACTCCCTTCTGCAGCATTTGGCTTCCTTCTATATTGTCTTCAGTCTTTGCTCTGTGCCTGGATATGCAAATTAACTGCCATCTTGGTTGGTTTAATTTGCATACTCACTCCTGATTGGCTTGTGGGCATAGCGGAGGTACTGTCAGAAAGAGAGAGAGAGAGAGAGACTGGTGTCTCTGGGTGTCTCTTATAAGAGGGCACCAACCTCAGGACCTCATCTAACTCTAATGACCTCCCAAAGGCCCCATCTCCAAATACCATCATATTGGGGGTTTTTTTCAACATATGGACAAGAAACACAGTTCAGTCCATAGTACTTTTATTATCCTGAGAGGAAATACATAGATAATATAACTGCCCATAATTACAGTTTTATAAAGTGAATATGACCACCTGGAATATAAAGGAGACATTTGAAAAAGTAATCCTCCTATCTAATAAAAGAGTAACATGCAAATGTGACCATACCTTGGCTTCTGATTGGCTATGCTACCAGCCAGTCAGAAGCGAGGGGCGTGACTGGGGCATGGCCATGGCTTGCCTGGACACCAGTGAACACTTTGCTTCATGAACGCTTCGCTTCATGCTGGCGCCTCAAGTGCTTCACACTGGTGGGGGCGGGGGCAGGGGCGGGGGCGGGGAAGGAAGCAGGGTGTTTTCAAGGGCCTAGCAAGCGAGCGGGAGAGGCTTGGTCCTTGAGGCGTCCATGGTGCGGGTAGGGCTGGGCCAGAACACCACCATACTTTCAAAGAAAGTTGTTCCCCACTTAAATATCCTCTGATGAGTATTTTTTAAAAAGAAGTAAATATTCAGCCATTGTCACACCTTGAAAAGTTAAGGTAATTCCTTAATATCACCTAATATCCACTGTACGTTCAAATGTCTTTGTTTCAAAGATGCCTTTTACTGTTGGTTTGCCCCCTCCGGAGGCTGCCCAAGGTCTTATTTCAGCCCTGATGTTGGGCTGCTTCCCCAGACCATAAGTTCCCAATGCACTTCCAGCCAGAGTTAAAGGGGGCTTCTTCTGTTTTTAAGGCACCACCGTATCCAATGCCTGCCAGGCCCCTGTGAAAGCACTACTCCTTAGGTCCAGGGTGCTGGGAGCTGAAGCAGAGAGGCTGTGAGGCCCAGCTCTCCCAGGATGCTGGTCCCCATCATCCCCTCCCAGTTATCCTGGCCCAGCCTTCCCTATGCATGCCTGCTCAAGGAGAGCGTGAGGTGGTCGTGGCAGCTAGATGGGAGGCCAGCAGGGTGTGTGGCCGCAGCACGAGGGAAGGCAGGCCTACACCCTCCCCCAATCCAGAGGGGCTTGACAAGGGACCACAGGCCATGCCCCCTACCCAGTAGGGCTTGACAGGGAACCTCAAGGTGTGCTTCCCTCCCTGGTGCTCCTCCCACCCCAGCTCCAGGCTGGGGGACCTCAGGCCGTGCCTCCCACCTGGTGCGGCTTGACAGGGGACTACAGGCCACACTCCCAACCTGGCAGGGCTTGACAGGGGACCTCAGGCTGCGCCACCACCTGGCAGGGCTTGACAGGGGACCTCAAGCTGCACCCCCCACCCTGGCACCAGGCTGGGGGACCTCAGACCATACCCTCTGCCCCAGCACCAGGCCAGGGGTCCCAAGGCTGTGCCCCTCCTGCCTGGCTGGGCTTGATAGAGGACCTCAGGCTGTGCCCCCTACCCAGCGGGGCTTCCCCGGGGACCTGAGCCTGTGCCCCTGTGCCAGTGAGGATTGACGGGGGACCTGAGGCTACGCCTCCCTCCCAGTGCTGGGCTGGGGGACTTGAGGCTGTGCTCCTCTGCCTGGTGGGGCTTGACGGGGGACCTCAGGCCATGTTCCCTACCCAGCAGGGCTTGACAGGGGATCTCAGGTCATGTCTCCCACATGGTGGGACTTGATGGGGGATCTCAGGCCATGCCCCCAATCCTGGTGCTGGGCCAGGGGACCTGAGGACACACCCTGCCCTGGATGGCTTGATAAGAGTGGGACTGGCGGGGTCTGGATCTACCCCAATGTGGGTAGGTCCATTGCTGAGAAACTTTAGAGGGGGGTGGCTGGATCTGGGTCTCATGTGATTGGGGTAGATCCAGGCGGGGTCTGGGGGGACCTACCCAATGTGGGTAGGTCCATTGCTGAGAAACTTTAGAGGGGGGTGGCTGGATCTGGGTCTCATGTGATTGGGGTAGATCCAGGCGGGGTAGGTCCATTGCTGAGAAACTTTAGGGGAGATGGCTGGATCTGGGTCTCGTGTGATTTTGAGGCACATGTGAGTGAGTGGGGACTTGACTCTGGGCCCCATGGTGTGCCCCAGACTCTGACAGGAAGAAGGTTTCCATATACATTTTACTAATTGTCTTTAGTCTCTGATACTTCTATTATAGAGAAAGAGCAAATAGTAATATTAAATTATTTCCTCTTATTAATACCCTTTTAATGTGCACAAATTTCGTGCACCAGGCCACTAGTTCAGAATAAGATGCTATAAGAATTTTTGATAAAAAAGTGCTTGGGCACAACTCCACTAGAAAACATGAATAGGAAAATACCTGACTAGGCATAGAAATACCATGAATATGACTATTAAAAATGTAGGCTGTTATAAATTACAATGAGGCTGAAATGGAAAACAGCTCCTAGTAACATTCTGATCCAAACAAAATATAATCTGTTTATATTTAAATGGTATTTACATTTCAAAAAATTTGGTAAGTATTAAACCATGTTATTTTGCCCTAGCCTGTTTGGCTCAGTGGATAGAGTGTTGACCTACAGACTGAAGAATCCTGGGTTTGAGTCTCGTCAAGGGCATAGACCCTGGTCATGCCCCTGGTTGCAGGCACCCTGGTCAGGGCACATGCAGAAGCCAACCAATAGATGTATCACTCTCATACTGATGTTTCTCTCTCTCTGTCCCTGCCCTCTCTACTCTCTCTAAAAATCAATGGAAAAATATCCTTGGGTGAAGATGAACTAAAACCATGTTATTTTTGTATTTATACGTAAAATTAAATTAGGTTCTAGGCTCAGATTGTTATAAAGAAGGCATGCTCCTACAGATAGTGTGATATGATAAGGTAGGCACTGACCAGTCAGAAGGACACCAGATGTGGCCCCCACTGCTGGGCATTACCCTTTCATCAATGGATTGTGTGTGTGTGTTTGGGGCAGGGAGTTCCAAGGGGTCCCTAAGGAAGAAGTTGTGGCAATTGGGGCATCTGGGAGGCAGTGCCTGTTTACCAACCATCATGTTAGCATATTATTCTTTTCACAATTGCTTCAAAATGTCTACTTCTCTTTATGTTAATTCTAGAAGTAGTTTACTAAAAATCAAGCATTTCTTTTAGTATTCTCTTACAGCCATTTTATATTCACACTAGAGGCCCAATGCATGAAATTTGTGTACAGGTAGGTAGGGTCCTGAGGCCTGGCCAGTGATCAGGGCTGATCAGGGCCTTCCTTCATTCCATACCACCCCCTGGTGGTCAGCACACATCATAGCCAATGATTGAACTCCTAGTCTCTCGGTCGAATTCCCGAGGGGACACTTTGCATGTTAGCCTGTTACATAGATAGATAGATATAAATAATAGGTATAGATATATAGGTATATATGTATATAGGTATGTAGATATAGATAGATATGATATAGACATAGACATAGACATACCAACGTTTGTAGCTTTTTTATTATTTTGTAATTGTTTATAATTTCTGTGTATTTTCCCAGGGTTTTCAGAGATTTACATATTTCAGATATTTACATATTTATTCTTCTTTGGGTTTTCTTTGTTTAATTAGTTCCAATTTTAATTCTTCTAATTGGGGATTTATATTATTTTTTATAGTTTCTTATGCTCACTTAGTTCATTTATTTTTCTCTTCTTAATTTTTATTGATGAAAATATTTAAGACTATAATTTTCTTGTATCTAATTGTCTTAATTTTTTTAAGATAAAACACAAGTCAAATTTATTACAATTGTCCACTGTCAGCAATGGTGATCTTCTTGCTTACTTCATTTACTTACTCTTCTTAATTTCTATTGATAAAAACATTTAAGACTATAATTTTCTTGTAAGTATCTAATTGTCTTAAATTTTTAGAAAATTTGTTCTAATCTAGACTCAGCTAAATTCTATACATTTCAATTTATTGACGTTTCTCAAGTTTCTTTTTTAAAAATATGTTTTTATTGATTTTAGAGAGAGAAGAAGAGAAGAGAGTAACATTGATGCATCAACATCCATCTGTGGCCTTCTGCATATCCCTTCTCAGGGATTGACCTGGCAAGAGGGGGAGGTAGGAGAGGAGGGGCATTGGGGCTGACGACCCATGTGCCCTGATCAGGAATCAAACTGGTGACCTCTTGGTGCATGGCCCAGTGGTTGGCAAACTCAGTCAACAGAGCCAAATATCAACAGTAGAACGATTGAAATTTCTTTTGAGAGAGCCAAAAATTTTAAACTTAAACTTCTTCTAACGCCACCTCTTCAAAATAGAGTCACCCAGGCTGTGGTATTTTGTAGAAGAGCCACAGGGGCCAAAGAGCCGCATGTGGCTTGCGAGCTGTGGTTTGCTGACCGCTGGTCTGCAGCTATGCTCCATCACTGAGTGACACCAGCTGGGCTCAAGTTTCTTTTTAAAAAGCAACTTTATTGAAGTAAAACGCACACAAATGAAATGAATACATTTTAAGTGTGTTGTTCAATGAGACTTAACAGATATTCATCGACACTCAAGATGCAGAATATTTCTATGACCTTTCAAGATTTCTTTGTGTCTTTCACCAGCCAAATCCCAATCCCCACTCCCACCCCAAGGCGTCCATGTTTGTGCTCTGTCTCAGGGAGACAGTTATCAGTTACACATTTTAACATTTCCTGTTAATATACAGTGTATGCTTTTTCTACCTAGCTGCTGTTTAATAGTAATATTAAGCAGGGAAACACATAGGAAGTGCTTCTAAGCCTGACACTGTGAGTGCTTATAAAGCTTAGCTATTTTACTATGATTCCTTGGCTAGATTAAAAAGTTTTGTGCTTCTAACACTGTGCTGTGCATGTAGTACACACTTTTTTGACTGTAGAATATAATGAATTTGTAGCAAATATTTCCAATGTGTTCCCACCACTTGGCAAACATGGATTCACTTATTGCTCAAAACGGTCCTATGGGGCAGGTAGGTTATCTCAGGTAACAAAGTAGGAAACTGAGGCACCAAGATAGTCAGATATCTCTTAAATGTCGGAGCGAATTTCAACCCAGGCACTCAGGCTGCTGCCGAATCTGGGCACGTAAACACTGTGCCATGTGGCTGAGCCCATAAAGTGCAACCTTAGCACAAACAATGCGCTCCAAAATGTCCTTGATTCTCACCACACTCCTGTGATAAGGCACTATTATCCCACTTGGGTATAGGAGACAGCTGAGGATGGAACCACCTAAAGTCACCGGCCTCTCCCGTGCTAGGCGCACCTGACTCCAAATCCAATGATTTCTCTCTCCTGATGTCACTTCTTCACGAAGAAGCCTTTACATTCATGCAACAACAAGTCCAAGTTTGGCAGACCTGGTCTGCATGTTCAGACTGAGCCGTCCTGACAAAATCTCAATCAGCTGGTCAGTTTTGGAAAATGCAGTGGTCTCAAACATTCCCTTTCCTCGCTTCTCTTCTGGCACTTCATTCTTCTCCTTGCCCACTAGAGGGCAGGTGTGTCATCGCTTCCTTCCCGGAGAGGACAAATGAGGATGCCCAGCCAAGTGGGGAAAATCACAAGCCGATTTCCTTGCAGATTGCAGTGTGGACGGTCTGAGCTCCTTGGAAGGCAAGTGATTAGAGGGAAGACCGTAAAGCACCTCATGCCTTGGGATCGCATTCTGATTTCTGCAGAAAAATTCAGGAACAGCAGCTGTTCCCCGGTCCTTTATTCTTTCAGAGATTTCAGCCACTGAGATGAAGATGGGAGACAGGGAGTGAGGCGGGAGATGATAACAAGGCTTGGGGACAGGATGAGTCCTGGTGGCTTGGAGTCCTCAGGCTGCTGCTGAGAACAGTGGGGCGGTGTGCTGCTATCACTGTGTCAACTGCGCTCCAGGGCTTGCTAATGCCACCTGCTGGGAGCAAAGTTCCAGGGGGCAGCTGTGGGCCAATCAGCCTCGGTCTGGTTTCCAGGGTGTGCTCAACAGGCAGCCGGTGTGCCCAATTTGGTGCCATTGTCATTCTCCTTAACCCTGATTCCTATTATAAGCTGCTTAGATGGGGAGAGGAGGGGGTTGGAGGAAGAGGGAGGAGAGAGAGAGATGAACCTGGATGCATAAGCTGCCTCTCTGAACATGCCAGAAGCCTTGAGCTTCTAGCTGCCATAGCTTTCCTAAGCGACTTGCAGCTAAACTCCCTCACAAAGTTCCCAGGTGCAGCTGGAGGGCAGGAAAGGGCATTGTGCTCTTCTCCAGAACGGGGAGTGGAGGTCCTTTAAGAAAAACAAAGCTAAAGGCAATGCGTAAACCGTGGGAACTGTCTGTAAACCTGGGTGGGAAGAACGGGTGCCTGTTGTTTGGCTCCATGCTCCAACAGAGGGTCTGTTTGTAGCCTCTTTGGGGGGCCATGGACCTCAGGCTCACCTCTGTCATTTGAATGTACGTGACATTCTTTCGGTTCTATTTCTTCCAAGTACCCTGCTTCTCTGAGCTCAGTTCTGAGCATGTGTGATGGCCTGCCCCACATCCCCGCCTGTTTTAACAGGAAAGTTACCAGTGGAAACAGGCTACTCAAGTTCCACGTGGAGAACCAGGGAGCCACCGGTGGCTGAGCCCTGGGGGCCTGGACTTTAGGCGGCTCTGTGAAAGTCATTCAAAGCCTTTATGGACATGGTGGGCCCTTAAGGTCTTAAGGAACTTTTGTGATTTTTTAGCATGTCTCCCCCAGCATCTCCTGCCAAGAAAAAAGAGAAGCTGCTTCTCTGGATACCATTATTTCCCAAGGAGTAAATATTAGGGAGAGCTTAAAAGGAGAGAATAAGCCTGGCTGGCTGGCTCAGTGGTTGAGCGGCGACCTATGAACCAGGAGGTCACTGTCAGGGCACACACCCAGGTTGCATGCTCTCCCCCCAGCGTGAAGCATGCAGGAGGCAGCCAACCAATGATTCTCTCTCAGCACTGATGTTTCTCTCTCTCCTTCACCCTTCCTCTCTGAAATCAAGTTTTAAAATTAATTAAACGCTGATTAAATAGAGTAAGAAGATCCTGAGTCCTAAAACTGTTTCAATCTTAGAACAGCTACTTGCCCTCTGTAAGCCTCGGTTTCCCCATCGGTAAAATAAAAAAAATTTTTTTTCAATATATATATATTTTATTCTTTAAAGTATTCCAAACAGTAGTACATATGTATCCTCCCCCCCCCATTAACCTCCCCCCGCCTCTCCTACCCCCAGCACATGCCCTCACCTGCCAACGCCCCCCCCCCCCCCCCCAGTGTCTTGTATCCATTAGTTATGCTTATATGCCTGCATACAAGCCCTTCAGTTGATAAAATCACAATTTTGGTAAGGAAAGGGTCCTTGCATACTGTATACACTCAGTAAAAGTTGGCTGTTCTATTACTGTTTGCAACATTCTGCGAAGAGGGGTCCCGCCCATCACGTTGATACTCACTGTGGTGACAATAGCTACTGCAACACTACCCTTTCAGTCACTTCTGGACACTGAGTGTTCCCACCTGTTGACTGTTTTCTTGCAAACTGTTGTGAAAACTCATCTTTCTCTTTGCCTTATGTAACCTTCACCCCACTCACCCTGGGAGGCTGGAGAAAAGGGAAGGTAAAAAATGCCTAGCTTCTTGGAGGCCTTTTCCAAGCAATCCAGCGAGAGAGTGATGATGAAACCCAGGTCAGAGGGTTGGAAATGCCTGAGGGGGAGAGCCGAGGCCTGAGTCACATTCTGCATTGCTATTAAAATTCTTACCCGCCCAGATCCTGTTCCCTACAAGTCCTGTGTAATTTATTTCAGGGCCTGTGTGCCTGGGTGCATCTGTGTGTCTGCTCTCACATGTACTGATGATGCAGCAAAAATTCATTTGATTGCTTTCACCCTGGAGCTAGTTTAAACGGTTACAAGAAACACTTCTTTTTTTGATAGCTGAATTAAATTTCTGCGTATAGAGATATTTAACCAGTTCCTTACTGATCCTTTCCCTATTACTAGTATAACCAATCATGCATAGAATACCCGTGTGCATACATTAAATGACCTATAAGATCCACTCTTAGAACTGGAATTGCTGGGGTCAACATGCATATTAAATTGTGTAATTTTGATAGACTTTTACAAATTATTCTCTGTAAGATTCTACCAATTGCCATTCCGACTATCAATGTGTGAGAACCTTCAAGAAAGATTTGAAGAATAGAGAAATGGTGAATTTGAAGTCACATACTCATTTTGGGGCCATAAAATTTCTCTTTTGGGCCAGTGGGCAAAATCTCCCAAATTATGTAATCAATAATGCAAATGCTAGAAAATTGATTTCTTTTAAAAGGCCGATAACTTTTTTTGTTCTGAATGTAATAGTAATGTCACCCAATTACCTTCATTTTCTCTCTCACTTCAGCTGGTTAGACCTTTGTTATTCCCCAAACCATAAACTGACAGGGTTAAGGAGACATCACAGAATCCACATAGGTCATGATGATCATTACAGAGAGCAGAGAAAGGAGCTAGAAATACCTTCCTCTACAATTAGCCTTTAAAAAGCTTTGCTTCTGCCTGGCCAGAGTGGCTCAATGGTTAAGCGTCAGTTCATAGTTCAATTCCTGATCTAGGCACATTCCCAGGATTTGGGCTCAATCCCCAGTAGTAGGCATCTAGGAGGCAGCCCATCTGTGATTCTCTCCCATCATTGTTTCTCTCTCTTTCCCCCTCTCCCTTCCTCTTTGAAATCAATTTAAAAAAAAACATTTTGGAAAAATAGTGGTGCTAAGTATTTCTACAAAAACGCATCTAATCTTCATTCATGAGGGATCTCAATGAAATTGTGGTAAACAACTATTAAGGCTTAACCAGTGTTGGTGAGGTATCTCTAGAGTGAATCATGGGCTCTGTGCTGCAGAGGTATTTTAGGTCAGGTCCCCTTGCCCCAGAACTTCAGATGACCACACTGCTGAATAAGGTTCATGAAGGTAGTTTTCTCAGGAGAAGGGAAGTGAGAGAAGCAGAATGGGGCAGGGGAAGGATTAATGTTATTCCTGCATGCTCACAAGTTTGACTGGGGATAAATTATGCATCAATTTTTGCATTTACTAATATAAGAGTAATTTGGTCTTAATGACTCTTTTTCTCCTTAGATTCCAGGAAGCTCAGAGCTTATAATGCCCAAGGTAATCATATTTGCCTAATTAGGGGTAATATGATAACCATCACTTACCATCACAACCCTTCCCCCTCCACACACACACACACACACACACACACACACACACACACACACTGCTTATATATTGATTTTACTTTTCTACGTTAGTTTTGCTCTTATATAGATAAGACTTATTGCTATAATGATAAGAGTTCCCATTGACTGAGAGGTACTGTACTAAATTCTTTGCATCTATTATCTTATTTAATCCTCCCAAGAATCCTGTAAAATCCTGATTTCACACATGAAAAAACTAAGGCCTAGAATGGTTACTTTTCCAAGATGAAAATGGTACTAGGTAACATAGCCTGGATTTAGACTTGGGTAGTCTGTCTTCTAGATCGTCCCTTCTGTTTCTTTTATGTTTTGCTAATTGGTTGAATTACCCAATAAATAAATATTACTGGTAGAGCCATTATTCATCTATGGGAGATGATGATACTCACCCACCTGTTCATACCGGCCGACTTGCTCAGTCACAGGTTATCTTGGAGGCCTACACCATGTTCTGGCTGTGGATCAGAACAACCCTCTCCGTGCTCGCCTGGCTGGAACACCAGGGCTTTGCTCCAGAGGCCTTTGGAGGCACTACAGATAGTTCACCCACCAACCAGTTGTCGGTTGCAGCCTCAGGGAGGACATGCTCGTCTGGACCACACTTGAGCTGCTTCCATGAGTCACTGCTCTCTCTGAGCTCTCTTTCATGGGCTTTGCCAGGCCTAATGAGCCTCGTTTGATCCTCTGCTCTTTAAAAAGCTGTCTCCCACTGTCTGCTCTCAAAAGGTACCTGTGTCTTTTTGTTCTTGCATTCACCTTCGTCTGGTGATGCTTGATGCTTTTGATCATCCTGCTGTGCTTTTTAGAAGCTAGAATTTCCAACATCAGCCTTAATTTTCCATTCCATCCAGAGACAGGAAATACGCAGAACCTGCCAGACTGCCCTCCCTCCCGAGGGTGACAGCCTCAATGAGGGGATGTCTGGAAAGTGACAGGAGTGTCTTGAAGGTGGGCGAAGGTAGACGTGCACTGTGATCCTCACATGATTTTAAACTGTCCTTGTTCTGACAGGTTTAAATTTTTATCAGCTTGTTAAATAAATCCTCTTGTGTTTGCTTAGATGTCGGCTATAATTTTTGATTCCTTGTAAGACGAAGGAGAAGACATTTTAATTGGCCAAAGGAGGCATGTGATGACAAATGAAACAGTGCCAACAAGACAGGTCTCCCTTCCAGGGGTCTCCACTCCCATCTGATTCCACTCAACAGGTCTGCCACCTGCCCTTGGCCATTGATAAACAAGCTGGATATGAGAGTTATATTGGCAAGGCTGTCTTAAAGTCTGAAAAGTGCATTGACAGGATCATATATGCCATACACTATTTTAAGGTAATAATGGTGTCACACACTGGCCACACAGCCATAGCATCAGTCTCTGAGGCAGCCCTAGGAGCAGGCTTGGAAGCAAAAGGCTATCATGTGTGCACAACAGAAGATTTTGTAGATTTGTTCCCTTTGATTTCCCCAGGAGCAGACACAATAGAGTTACAAGTTTGGAATCAGTTTTTATCTGTTCAGGTTGGAGAATAGATGAAGACCTACCTTCATAGACTGCAGTCATGATGGAAAACAGAAAAAGTATGAGTAGACAAGACCTTGTTGGGATAGGAGGCTGAGAGAGATGCCAAGATGAGGGACAAGCGTGGGAAAGCTAGTGGAAATAAATGAATCAACCAATGAATGAATTTGCTGCAGGCTACAGAGTAGGGCTGATATTTAAAGCCCACCTATTTTCCACCTGTTTCTTGAGATCTCCAATACAGTAGCGATACCTTTGCTGATTCTTTTTTGTTGTTGTTAATCCTCACCCAAGAATATTTTTTCATTGATTTTTAGAGAGAGTGGAAGAGAGAAGGAAGGACAGGGAGAAATATCGATATGAGAGAAACACATTGATTGGTTGCCTCCTGCACGTGCCCCAGCTACGGCCTAGCCAGGGAGAAGCCTACAACCAAGGTATGTGCCCTTGATGATACCCTTGACCAGAATCAAACCCAGAACCCTTTGGTCCACAAGCTGACACTCTATCCGCTGAGCCAAACCAGCTAGGGTTTTCCTGATCCTTCAACAGTCCATTTGCTTAGTGTCCCTCCTCCGTACTGACTCCCTCCCTTCCCTCTTCATCCCTCCTTCCTAATACTTGTACTCCGAGCCAGGAGAAGACAGGGTGTGACTGCCAAAAGATACTCAATATTTGAGCAAAGAGGCAGGTTCCCATGGTAACCATCCATCGACAGCATGGCAGCATGTGCTACTAATTCTCTGTAGGCCTCAGCTCCCCGCCTGGTGGTGGCCTGTGGGAGGCAGCAGACAGACTCATGGTAGCATTTCCACACGACAATGTGGGTTGTACCCCTTTGCCTCCTCATTTCATGCTTCCAGTGTGAATTTGCATTTTTTATTGTTTATGAGGGTTTTTTTTTTAGAAATGTAAAAATGGTCTTACAGGCCACAATCCCCAGACCTTATATATATAGGGCACATTTCTCTCTCTCTCTCTCTCTCTCTCTCTCTCTCTCTCTCTCTCTCTGTGTGTGTGTGTCTCTCTGTCTCTCTCTCTCTCTGTGAGTGTGAGTGTGTGTGTGTTTGAAGCCTAAACTAGGAAAAGACATTAATACCACTTATTTTTCCCCTCCTTATTGAATGGGTATGAGTTACAGGGTCTATCTGTACTTATTGCACATTATGAATTTTTAAAGCTTACTTTCCTGTAGGAAGCTTGTTTCCTTATTATTTGTGGGAGTGAAAGAGGGGAAGGATGAGCAGAGCAAACCTTAAGTCACCTTGGTTCTGAAAATAGCCAGGGTCTACTCCTGCTCTTCCGTTCTTATCCCATAGAAATCGGGATTAGCGAGAGGAAGCTCTGCTTGGGGCTTCAGAGCTTCTTTGTGTGGAAAATATCCTTATTGTGGAGCCAGAAAGCAGCCCCAGGTGTGCTGTGTTCGTCCTGAGTTAGAGGATCGGCCGGGGAGGGCTTGTTCCTGCAGCTTTGTTTCCTCATGACTGGTGTTTACTGTGCCTTTCACAAAGCTCACATGGGAAATGTCCGCATTTCCTGTAAGAAGAAAAAAAAAAACCTGTCTGTGGGGAACCTTCTTTACAACGAGCAAGAATCTGGTGACAAATTCTGAGAACTCAGGGCCCAGGAAGAGCTGATTTTTTTTTTTCTTCCCTTCCTGGTGGTCAGTGAATGCCTTTTGACTGCCTAGAATGTTCCAACTATTTTTTCTCAGGCAGCAGGTCTTATTACAAAATGTATGTATTTTTATATATTCAGGGAGGGCTGATTTTTCTGGCCTGTTTTAAAAGCAGTGATTTTATTAGAAAGTACCGTCTACTTTTTGGTTAACCGGGAGTGGGCAGGAATGATATGTGTACCCGGTATAACGAAGGATTGCAATGAGGATAGATTTGGCCCCTCTTGGCAAGTCCTCAAGGAAGCAATTGGGTCACAGCCTCTGCAGGTTTTCTGAGAGACTTTGGGCTTCCTGTTGCCTTTTGTTTTCAGCAATGACCCTTAGTCACAGTTCTGGGAAAACGGGGGAGGGAGGAGAGGGGCAGGGACATCACACACCCATCATCCTATCCTGTGGGAGTACGTAAATTATCAAAAATTGTTTCCTGAGGAGATAAAGGGTTTATGGCTCGGGAAAGGACTCCCGGAGGTTTGGTGTGGTTTTGTTTTTTTGATGGTACTGCTCCCCTTTACAGATGTCAGGCCTTGTTTTAAGGAAAGGTCTGAGAGAAGTCTTAGTATTTCCAGTCTTCCCTTTGCCTCTAGGGGGCAGTGTTTTCTTTTCTTTTCTTAAAAAAATATATATTTTATTGATTTTTTTACAGAGAGGAAGAGAGAAGGATAGACTCAGAAACATCTATGAGGGAAAAACATCGATCAGCTGCCTCTTGCACACCCCCTACTGGGGATGTGCCTGCAGCCAAGGTACATACCCTTGACCAGAATCAAACCTGGGACCCTTGAGTCCCCAGGCCAACGCTCTATCCACTGAGCCAAACCGGTTTCAGCTAGGGGGTAGTGTTTTCCCTTATAGCTCAGGACTTTGTAACTCATTTTGCAGGCTCCAGAGGGAGGCATGTGGGGACTTCCTCGTTCTCCAGGGGCATGGTTGCTGGATAGCTCTAGCTGCATATCATAAACTAGGAACATTCGGCGAGTTGGGAGACATTGTGTGGTAAAGTTCAAAAGGAATCTGTTTTCTTGCAGTGCATTAAGGGCACCCATTTAGAACAGTTGGGTAGATCCCTACCAAAAAAGGACAAAAGGCTTAGGAGTCTATGAGAAAACAGTCCTCCTTTATAAAGAGTCCAGCTCTATAAATCTAGTTGGGTTGTTATACTTGCTCATCTCCTGGGGCCATCATTCAGGGGGGAAATGAAGTATTAAATGGCAATGAGTGTCTCGCAAACAGAATTGCTTCTTTCCAAATTGTCTTGAAATGTATATACCTTTGCACGAGGGAGTTTTTTTTTGGGGGGCGGGGCAATAGATTTATTGTGTATTTTGATCATGGTTGTGGTTCCATGAATCTGTACATGTGTGAATGTATATATTATCATTAGCATAGAGCTTTTCTAGGGAGAAGCCAATCTTTCATAGATAAATGGGATGGAGTGGGTGGAGGGGTCACACTTTAAAAAGCATGATCATGTCCGGCCGGTGTTGCTCAGTGGTTGGGCATTTACCCATGAACCAGGAGGTCATGGCTCCATTTCTGGTCTGGGCACATGCCTGAGTTGTGGGCTCCATCACCAGTGGGGTTGCAGGAGACAGCCAATCAATGATTCTCATCATTGATGTTTCTATCTTTCTCCATCTCCTTTCCTCTTTCTGAAATTAATACAAGTTTGTTTGTTTTTTAAGTATGATCATCTGTATTGTCAATCACCTGAGAAGCACATGCATTCTTTCAAATTTGAACTGAGATCAATGTTCCCAGGTAAAAATCATAGCTACCATGTGTTGAACCCTCCATCCTCAATGGTTATCAAATATTATCTCACCTATCCCCTGCAACGGCACCAGGAAGTACATCCAAATACAGGCGAAGAACGGAGGCACAGAGAAGTTAAGTGATTGTCCAGGGTCACCCAGACAGTAAGCTGTAGAGTGTGGGTTTGAATGTGAGTGATTTCCCTTCAGAGCCCAAATTCTGAGCCCTCTGCTACGTAATTGCTGGCCTGGTACGGGCAGGGTGCTTTGGGCCTGGGGTACAGCAACCTGAGCTGAGGGACTAGGATCAAGCCCTCCAGCCAGAGGGGCAGAAACCCATATCATTGCAGGGTTGATGCCTTTTTACATACCCCTTTTATCCTGTAGCATTGATTACACCCTTTTGTTTTCTGTAGTATTCGTCACACTATTTTTAGCTTAATGAGGGAGTCCATAAGAATGGGGTTCTTGCAGTTGGGTCTGACACAGAGGGATCAGAGTGCCTCGAGGTCACCGAGGTCACCATGGAGATGGCAAGGCAGGGTTCAAAGTGAGACAACAGGGAAGCCAGGCTGGCAAAGGAGGCCTGGTCCCGTTTGCTTGGTTCAGCCACACTTGTTCCCATCTGGACATTCTCTCTCCGAAGCCAGCACTTGGAGTTGCTGGCTTAATTTTGTTGGGGAACACAGTGTGATTTAAGGTACTACCTTCAGGCAAAAGTTAGAGGATTAACAAAACAATAAAATAAACAATGGGGAAAGGTGAGGACAAGAAAAGCTAAGCTTTGACCAGGCTGAAAAGAGATCTACAAAGTAATCTAGACCAGTGGTTGGCAAACTCATTAGTCAACAGAGCCAAATATCAACAGTACAACGATTGAAATTTCTTTGGAGAGCCAAATTTTTTAAACTTAAACTTCTTCTAACACCACTTCTTCAAAATAGACTTGCCCAGGCTGTGGTATTTTGTGGAAGAGCCATACTCAAGGGGCCAAAGAGCCGCATTTGACCCGCGAGCCGCAGTTGCCGACCATGGGTCTAGACAATTGTTCCTGAAGCACACCTACAATTTGTCTAATGTGACATGGATTCCAGCGACGGCAGCATCTCCTGGGCCATTGTTTGGGGGGCGGGGGGATTATTAATGGCAATGAGTATCCCCACTAACAGAATTGCTTCTTTCCACATTGTTTTAAAATGTATACACCTCTGCATGAGGGAGTTTTTTTGGGGGGGCCAGTAGATTTATCGTGTATCCTGATCAGGGTTGTGGTTCCATGAATCTGTACATGTGTGAACATTCGCCGAGCTGTGCACTCTTCCAGTGGACATGTTTATTGTAAGATAACTTTTTAAAATGAAAAGCTTTTGAAGGGAAAAAATGCCTATACATTTTTAAAGGAAATAGTAACATGTATATTTCCCAGCCTTTCTCACCAAGCTAAGCTGCATAGGAGTCCACCTCTTTGGGGTTAGGGGGCATCCACCGAGGAGCAGGACAACATGTTCCCTCTGGTGGAGGCAATTTCCCCAGAAGGCTGATGAGGCATAAGCACCAGGGCCCCTCATTATCGCAGACCACAAGAGCCGGGGTGAGCTAGGATGGTAGACTGTTCTGGTAAGTTGCCAAATTGCAGACAAGTCTCAGAAGAAAGGGACCAGTAATTGTGTGTGTGTGTGTGTGTGTGTACACGCATACCTGTGTTCCCATTGCAAACAAATATTCCCCTTTATGCCTAATTGTGTTTTGTATCTTTGTATTATTTTTCTCAATGACAATCTTCAGATCACGCAAAACCTGAGTTCACCCCCTGCTCCAGCGTTGGGAAGGTGTGTGGGACACTTGATAATCCAACATTGCTGCCCTCTCCGTCTTAAGTTGATTTTTGAGAGGAATTTTTTTATTAAAATTTTTTAATTTATTGATTTTAGAGAGCGAAGAAGGGAGAGAGAAAAACATCAATTTGTTATTCCACTTATTTACACATTTTTTGGTTGATTCATGTGTGTGCCCTGATCCGGAATCAAACCCGAAACCTTGGTGTATCAGGACGATGCTCCACCAACTGGGCTACCTGACTAGAGCTTTGAGAAGATTTTGTCATTACTCCCTTTTTCCTGTGGCACTATGCTTAACTTAAATAGCACTCACATTTTATTTGTTAAGTCCCTTCTTCTTGGGGGCTAGAAAATCATATAACGGAGCTTTTCAGAATCACCTCAAGTCTGGGTAAGAGTTAACAAAGTTTGCCGTGTTTGAACGCAATGCCTCCAATCTTTTTCTACTCACTTCCCAGCTCCCACACACACTTCAGATGGTTGATGTTCCCACACAAGTTCTTACTGCATGAGTTAGATTGTTATCGTCATCTGCTTATTAAGAAAACAAGACATTTTATTTGGGAGAAAGTAGAGTGTAAGGACTTGATACATTGTTAAGACCAATTCTAGCTCTTTAAGCAGCTTATTATAGTCATCTCAATGCTCCAGAGCATCCAGCCTTGCACAGGCAGGTACGCACTTCCCATTGATATTTGTGGTTTCGGAGGCTGTAGGAGCACGGGGCTGCGTCCATTGCAGACTCTGCCTGTAAGAAGTGGTATGAGCTCTAAGCAGTCACTTCTCTCCCCCACACTGCAGTCTCTAAGGCTCCTCCCAGCTCTGTGATTCTCTATAGTCTGTCTCTGGGATGAAGGAGGGGTCTGGGAAGTTCACTATAACTTGTGGCCAGCAGGGGGCCGTGGCAATTAGTGGCACCCAGACTCCAGGCCTCCAGAACGCAGAATTAACAAGCACATGCAATGGCACCTAACCATCCTCAGCGCTTTCCACCGCTATTCTTCCCCCCCATCCCGCCCAATATATTTTTACTGATCTCCAAGCCTTATTCTCTATCCCCACCCTGTGTCTGATATAGAGATAGATACTAGTAATGAATAGTACATACCATTAGTACTAACTACTCTGTAATTCATAGCTTGTAATAAATTCTTATTATTTAACAACATTAACTTGTATCCCCGTGACATTTTAGTCCTAATCTAGATAGCGTTTCCTTTCCAGTAGCTTGAGTTCACCCCCACTGACCCATGAAGAGGTAGAGAGAGCTGCCAGAGGCCAACCACCTCCCCATGTGAACCAGGAAGGGAGCCATCCCTCCTCTCCTGACGGCGCTCTAATGGGTACAGCATGACTCACAGGTCTCATGTCCAAGAAACCCTTGGGCCCATTTCTGCCTCCACAGCTGATGGTTCCAGTGATAAGTGTCTCAGAAGTCTGAGCTACTTGGTTGTACTTTAACCTCAGCCAGCTGAGGTCACAGGACACTGGGGACAGGACTAGGGAAACCCACACTGTCTTCCTGTCCTTTCTTAAGGGCAGAGAATGGAAGGCTCGATGGCCGAAGCCTTTCTTATCTAAGTGACAGTGACGCAGCACAACCAGTGACAAGAGCATGGTCTTCCCGATAAGGCCCTGGAAATCCAGGTCTGAGCACTAAGTTGTTATATGTTCTTAGCTCCGTGGGCTTCTCCTTCCCTGGACTCACCTGGAAAATGGGTTTTTACAACACCAATGTCTCACTTAACGCACACTCGTGGTCTTATTTGTTTTTAAAATGATGTATTATCAGGGCCATCTACATGCACTGTAGGATTCCAGAGGGCCCATGCAGTGTAGCTATCATCACTACATACCTAGAGGTGTGTAATGCACCAATGATAATGCTGTTCATATTGTCATTCCCAGAAGGGGACAAGCTACCAACATGCATCAGACACTGGGTGCAGGCATTGTTCTTGTATAGTCAGAGGGATTATAATCTTTGCCCTCAAGGAGTTTACAGGTTATTGGTGGAACTAGTACAATTTTGTTAGTGCTGTGAATGTAGGGAGCATAGGAGACCATTTAGAGGGTTCCCTACTTCATATGAGAGGCCAGAGAAGACTTAAGGAGACGACCCAACATGAATTTTGAAGGATGAATAGGAGCTAGTAATTACAGAAAAGTAAGGGAGTATTTGTGGAGGGAAAGAATAGCATAACCAGCCAGAGGTACATCATCCATTTATGCCAATCTGAATGTCTTACAAAGAAAATCGAAGAGTAATATGGTGCTCTGGTCCAGAGGTTAGAAAATCTGGGGTCATGTCCTGATACAACAGCTTTGTGAAATTAGTTCTCCAGCCGCTTAATCACTCGGGGCTTCTTTACTCATTCACTTAATGGGAGGGCAGGCTGGGTATGCTCAAAGATGGCCCAAGGCCTGACTTTCTATAGTTCTGCATTTTGGGTTGACCCCAAGAAGCCAAGTGAGGGTCCCAGTATCCAGTGACATTGCACCTTGGCTGGTGGGGCCTACGGTCAGCAGTGGTGTCTTGCCGGACACAGTGGTGATGCATTGTATTTAGCACAGGGCCATGCATAGAGCAGCTGCTCCATCAACACTAGTGAAAAACTGGAACTTGGCACTTCACCTCCTGGTGGAGACAGTGGTCATTATTTAAAACCAAGGAAATCAGATAAGTGACATGTTGGCCAGTCAGAAAGGTGCTGAGTGATGGAGCAGAGAATTCAGGACTTGTGCCTTGAAGTTGCTTTATGGGAAAGGTTGGACAGCTAACCTTGTCCCCCGAGAGGCCCCCAGTGTTTTCAATGGATTGGGACTCCGGCAAACACTCAGGTTCTGGAGGATTAAGCTTTTCACTTGGAATGTGGCTGTGAAAGGCCTCAGGAATCCAGTTCCTTCTGACTCATTCAGATATGATACAGTTTGTATTTGTCTACTGTGAGAGGAAAAGTAAATTCCTAGGGTGGAGGTAGGAGGGGGCAGCATAGGGTTAGGCATAAGGATTAGTCCTCGTCCTGTCTCATGCTCCGTAGTCCCATATTTCCTTGACGGATCCAAGCAAAAAGGGCCTGTAAGATCTTGTATTCTCCACTCCTCTCCCTCTTGCTCACATTCTGGAAATAGCTCCTGCCCTTTTGTGATTCAGATATTTTTACTCTTTAGATCCTGGTTGCTAAAAACCAGCCTTGGTATCCTCCCTGTCCCCCTGTTTCCCCCCGCTTTCCCATTTCTGCCTGAAGTCAGCAAAGTCAAGGAAAAGGAAATTGGGCCAGAAAGGTAGGTGGTAGATTCTTTGTTCCTTGGCCAAATGATGACATAAGGCCTAGGGCCATATTCTCTGAAACTGTTTAACAGAAAGTAGCAAGACAGCATTTGAAAGCATGAGGTGGTTTGAGTATTGAAAAATTTGGCTTGAAATTTTCACATTATTCATTGGTCTTCTAAATTGAGTCACCGTGACATTGCAGGATCAAATGGAGTTTCTCCATGAGTTAAGAGAAGAAGTCCTAATTGTACTCAATGATCTCTGGATAGACTTACAGGAAGTGAATCACACCTGAGAGGATATTCTAAGAGGAACATTTCTAGCCAGTTTGGGTCAGTGGATAGAGAGTCAGCCTGTGGACTAAAGGGTCCCGGGTTTGATCCTGATCCAGGGCAAATTCTTGGATTGTGGGCTCAATCCCCAGTTGGGTACATGAAGGAGGCAGCTGATAAATGATTCTCTCTCATCATTGATGTTCCTATCTCTCCCTCTTTGAAATCAATAAAAAATATATTTTAAAAAAATAATAAAATTACTTCTTAAATAAAGAAAAATTCAAGAACTTCAAATACTATTTCCTTATCAAGGAAAATGTGGGAGGAAAATGTAAAGAGAGACAAAGGACCAGGAACCAGGACAAGGGGATGTTTTCAAGGATTTCTTGGAGTCAACATTCCATTAAATATCACCTTCATTTCTACTGCAACTTCCAAGTTCAAACAAGCACCGTTGGAGATTTTGATTTTTCCCTCCCCGTAACCCTTGCATGACCCTGAAGCCTCTGGGTTCATGGTGTTGTCCCATCTGAGAATGCCAGCTGGGAAAACCTTTGTCCCTGCTTGCTGATTTAGGCAGCACTGAGGCTTGATGGCGTGTGGGGAGGAGAGCTGGAAATGAGATGAGGCTGCAGGGGGACTATTTGTTGCATCAGCTTGAATCAATGAGGGATGGGCCACCTGTGGGGGAAGTAGAGTCCTGCCTTCCTTGCCCTTAGGAAACTGCTTTTAAAAAGTTAACAGAATGGCTTTCATCCTTAGGATGGTGACTGCATTTGGAAATCCGTAGGTGTGTTCTGGACATTACAGCAACTACAGCTTCAGACATGAGGTGGTATCTGCCAATTGGAGCATCAGCCACTGACTGTCTTAAGGACCGTTGAGATGCCTAGAAGGCCAAGCTGAAGAGGTGCCTTGTCTATTGTCAGTGATGGTTGTTTGGGTGAATGAATGAATAAATGAATGAATGAATGAGTGAATATTTCACCTCATGCCCTTTACTCCCCTTCCATTTAGTTTGTGGGCTTTCTATATCTCCCTAAAAATTTTTACCTTTGGGTGGATTCTCTGGGTACTTTCCCCCTAACCTTTACTGAGTCCAAACAACAGGAGGAAAGCAAAGGTCCTGAAAAGCAATGATGACTCATGGGCTGAGCTTTTTCTCCGGAAAAGCCAAGGGCTACTTACTGACAGAGGTGCAGTTACCTCTACAAAACCGATAAGCAATTGATTTTTCAATTCAGTAAATTATAAAACATTTTTTAAACCAAAGCCAACACTAATTAACACCAGAGAAGATTAAGCATGCACTCAAGTCTTTCACTAACTTTAATGAATTACTTGGGTTGCTGGGACATTACTCAGCACTGGCAGAATAGAGGACAGATATGTGCTCCCCAGTCTGCTGAGCATGATAATGAGGTCCCCACCTCATTTGCAGGGAAAATGTTCTTCGGTGAGCATCCACAAGTGACTGAGATAATGAACCTATCCTCCGTTTTACTTCCAATTTCATTAATAGATTATTTTACAGACTAATGTAATTATAAATTAGCTATTCAACAGCACACAATGGAATTCATGAACAGATATGGTTAAACGCTTTCCTTGATTGCACTGCATGTATAACATCTTGAAAACAGGGATTCAATTCTTAATTCACACCATCAATTAATGCTTGCACACATTGTATTAATCAGTTCCCTTTGCCAGAGAAAGCTGTTTATTGGTAGGGATGTATTAGCATTTGCTGCCATCTCTAATTACTAATCTGAAATTCCTGGGGAAAGGAGAAGAAACTTTTGTGTTTTTTTTAATTTGTGGTTTTAAATGTCAAAATACTCCTTTATGTTCATGATATAGAAAAGGGAAAAGGGGTTCAAAATGACATGAAATATATGCATGCTATTGTTGTTTACCATCTAGAAGAGTCCAGAAGAAATTATCCTAAAACTTTGACCATGGTTACTTCCAGGCAACAGGCTTCCTAGTAACTTACTTTATTTTGTTGTTGTTGTTTTCCTGTATTTACAGATATTTTTCTACAGTGAACACATATAATTTGAGTAAAATAGAGAGCCATACATCCTATATAATAAAAGGCTAATAATGCACATTGTACCTTCAACCAGGAGTTCGACCTGGAGTTCAACTGGGAATTTGGCCAGGGGGCAGGCCGGCCCACGAACCACCCCTGGCCCCTGCCCCTTGCCAGCCCCACCCTCATCGCCCCCCCCCCCCCATTGGGGGTGGGGCCAGCCAGCCAACCTCCCTCAGCCCTTCCCCGTGGCTGGCCCTGCCCCATTGGCCCCCATCACGGTGGGCCAGCCAGACCCCACCCATGCACAAATTCATGCACCAGGCCTCTAGTATATACATATGCTAAAATATGCTGAAAAACATGTAAAGCATTATATGGTTTCTAAGAGTTGGGATATTCAATAAATCCTTGTATAAATGGATTATAAAAACTATCACATTGGAGAATGGAATGTTGAGTAAGACAAACGAATTTAATTATATTACAAATGTATAATACAACATCACTGAATGGGGATGGGGAAAAGGAACTGACCTACTTAACTTCTAAATATGGTACTTTGGGTCCTGGCTGGTTTGGCTCAATGGATAGAGCATCGGCCTTTGGTTCAAGGGTCCTGAGTTTGATTCTGATCAAGGGCAAGTCCCTTGGTTGCAGGTTCTTCCCTGGCACAGGCCCTGGTCAGGACACCTGTGGGAGGCAACTAATCAGTGTGTTTCTCTCACATTATTAGTTCTCTCTGTCTTTCAGGTGAGGGTTTAGAAAAATAAAAGTAAAAATGGTACTTTGGGTTTTATAAGACTAAAGACAAAAAAAAACTCTAAACACTTTACTCTAGGTCCGTGATGGCGAACCTATGACACGTGTGTCAGCACTGACAAGTGTAGCCATTTTTGATGACACGTGGCCGCATGCGGTTGCATACAGAGAAGTATGGGGCTGCATGCCGAGAGGGACATTTCATCCCCAGCTACTGCAAGGCCAGGTGCAGCAGCTGAGGATGAAACATTTGCTGTAGTGTAGTGTAGACATTCTGTGCCAGAGGTCTGTAGGCCAAAACAACAGAACTCTGGCACAGAGCGTCTGGTTCTGGGACTTCTGGTTAGGCCATTAGGGGATCTTTGACCTCACTTTTGGCCGGTGGAGCAGGGAGCAGCGGAATGCCTTGGGGAACACATCTCTGGGGGCCCTGTGATCACCATTACCAGCAACCACATAACCATAGCAACTATCATCCAATCTACTGTTCTGGGGTATCGTAGATTTCTAATTGACCATCATTACTGAGATAAGTGAGGGAGAGCCTGGGAGAGGCAAGAGCCTGTGCTATGGGTGCCATTTCCTGCCATTAGAAATAGCAGCAGCCATCTTAATTTATATAAGGAACATCATTTTGCAGCATAGTGCAGACTCCATTTCATCACTATTATTGTTGTGTATCCTTATTAACCCTGCTCTTTCCTAAAAGTCAGTTACATATGCCATCTTGTGGTCAGTTAGGCTAGTTAACCCCTAATTGCAGGGCTAACAGGCTATCTATAATTCCACCTCCTGTCACTGCCCTCTGCCCTGATGGAGAACCCAAAAAATAAAAAACCAAGGTTAAGTAAAGGCAGTGGTAGTGTCAGTAGCCGACCCTTTCAAGGCACATGGACCGAGATGTATGGCATTATAGAGAAAAATGGCAGATCATTTTGCATTCTATGTACTGAAATGGTGGTATGCAAAACATGGAATATAAATAGACATTTTGGAACTAATCATTCCCAGCTCTTGACAAAAAGTGAGGATGAAAGGAAGGAATAATTTCCAGGCAGCTACACCTTTATAAGAGCCAATCTAATTCCATCCTTAAATTTATAAAAGGCTCTACAAATTTAACATCTGCAACTTTGAGCATTGCTCGCTCAGCATGGAAAAGCACTCAGTGAGGAGGAATTTATTAAAGAAACTCTCCTAAGATGTGCACCAGTTCTATTTCACCATATGCAGAATAAAGATGCAATTGTTAAGAAAATATCTGAGTTGCCACTCAGTAGAAATATTATAAAAGACCGAATAATGAGACTGAACACAAACGTACAACATCAATTACAGAGAGACATAAGTAATTGTAAATATTTTTCAATCTCTCTTGATGAAACTACTGATATCACATCACATACTCAGTTGACCATTATTGGTCGATATTCTGATGGTCTCACAATGAGAGAAGAGTTGATAAAGTTAGTATCAGTTCCAACAAGTACATCAGGAAGTGAAATATGTAAGGTTGTTATACAAACATTCTATGACCTAAGCATTGATATCTCTAAAGTTGTGTCAGTGACAACAGATGGGGTACCAAACATGGTGGGGAAAAAGTCGGATTTGTCAAATTGTTTACAGAAGCTATTGGACATCCAATTGTGCCTTTTCATTGTATTATCCATCAGGAGGTTTTATGTGCCAAGGCAGGATTCACCGACTTAAATGACTTACTGTCAGTTGTTATAAAAATAGTTAATTTAATAGCTGCTCGCCCCTTCACAAGCAAGAATTTTCTGCACTTTTACTGGAGGTTGATTCCACCTACAGTGCACTGCTGATGTACAGTAATGTGAGATGGCTGAGCCAAGGCAAAGTTCTTGAAGGCTTTGTGGAGTGCTTTGAAGAAATTAAGGTATTTCTTGAAGATAAGGATCTGGGAAACTTTTCTCAGCTCAATGATGATAAGTGGGTCAACACCCTGATATGTTTTATAGATCTCTCTGTTCATATAGATCTCTGTTTATAGATCTCTCTGAACTGAACTTAAAGTTACAAGGTTTGGGCAAAATTATTGATGTTATGTTTGGATACATAAAAGCTTTTGAAAGTTAAAATTTTCAAGCGAGATGGAGAAACTAAAACTTATAAGTATTTTCCTTGAGTAACAAAGTATTTTGAGAAGGCCAGTGCAGCTGTACAAAATGAAATGGAACCCTTGCATATAAAGTACCAGCATGTTTTAGACTCGTTACTTGACCAGTTCAATGATAGATGTAATCAATTTAGAAGCCTAGAACAGACCATAAAAATAATTAAGTATCCTGATGTAGTCTACAGAAGTTTGGAATTAAATGGTTTCCAGTGGATGTAAATTAATGATTTGGAGATGCAACTTGCAGAATTTCAAGACAGCATCTGGGCTCAGGTGTTTGTCGACTTGAGGTCAAAGCTTGAGAATCTGGAAAGGTGCCGCTTAGAGAATCAAGAGGAGTGCCACTATGAACAGGAAATTTGGAGTGCCTGGAACCGATTACTTTTAGCATCCTGAAAAATATAGCAATGGTTTTACTCACAATTTTTCCCTCTACATACTTTTGTGAGACCTTATTTTCAGTGTTAAATAATATCAAAACCAACAAAAGAAACAGATTGACAGATGAAGTTAGTAGCACTTGCTTGGGCTTGAAGTGTACAAAATACCAACCTTCAACTGAAGGATTTGCCAATGAAATTCAGCAACAAAAAAGTCACTAATAGGCAGGTTAGTTAAAGAATTCCCCTTCCCCCTCACTTATCTTAGTTCATGGCACCCCGCACAAGTTAAATAATATCAAGACCAACAAAAGAAACCAACTGAAAGATGAACAAAGAAGTCACTAAGCAGGTAAGTTAAAGAATTAGTTTTTGGTTTATTAAATACAGTTATATGTTACAATTATACATTTTTGTAATTTAAACTATAAATATCGCGAAATTATGTTTTTTTTCTTGAAGTAACCTGAGTTATGCTCGTTTTTTTTGGCTAATTTTGACACACCAAGCTCAAATGGTTGCCCATCACTACTCTAGGTGGTAAATTTGTTTCTTACAGGGCTGTGGATTGAATAAATAAGTAAACAAATATCACAAAAGAAAGTTACAGAGATACAAGAGGGAAAGGCTAGAATGTTCTCTCTGGTGTTAGATTAGGTAGGTGAAATTATGTTTATTTTAGCATATATAATTTTATATGTACATCTATATTTTATTTGTGTTAATAAATTCATTAACATATATATCAGTTTAATATGTGTTTAATATGAATACATGCAGATAGTTAAATACAGAAATAAATATAGATACGAGTTAGTACACACACATATTTCTTTGCTCTGTCAGCTAAAAGGGTGTAGAAGTAATGATACCAACAGCAAAGAATGCAAGCAGTTTCAGCTCTTGCTTTCTAAGGCCATCCTATATAATAAAAGCCTAATATGCTAAGTGTCTGACTTTTTGTTTGACCGTTTGACCAGTCACTATGATACACACTGACCACCAGGGGGCATATGCTCCAACCTGTAGGTTAACTTGCTGCTGAGGTCAGGGTGATGAGTCCTGGGCCAGATGGGCTGGCCATGCCCTAGAGCCCTCCTGTGGTCCCTTCTGGCCCTGATTGTATACCAGTGGGATCCCTCGGCCTGGCATGCACCCTTTTGCAATCTGGGACTCCTCCAAGGATGTTGAAGAGCTGGTTTCAGCCTGATCCCTGCAGGCCAGGCTGAAGGACCCCACTGGTGCACAAATCCGTGCACCGGGACTCTAGTTCTCCAATAAAAAGTACCAGGTCTCCTTGGAGAAAGGACTGGAATAGAGAGAATGAGTTTGAAACACCCTGTAGTTCCAGAAATTAAGAACTTCTAAAAAAAAAAATAAGAAAGTACTAAGCATGTCGAAAGGACTTAGGAGCCAACCTGCAATAGCCCCTAAAGATGGGAGATGGAACAATCTGAGCAAGAAAATAACAACAATAATGGTTTATAACAGAAGGAATATACAAAATATCCCTGAGTGCATACTATTATAAATTGAATACATACATTCAGGAAAGTGACAGATCTTATATGCAGAAGAATTCTAATTCATCTCTCCACTCCAATAAGAGACTCTCCACTCCAGAAAGTGGAACTTAATTCCTCTTCTTCTAAGTGATTTGCTTCCAATGAATAGAGTGTATGGAAAGGGGCCATAGAAACATTGCTGTGAGAAAACTACTACACCCCACCTCTGTAATGCCAAGGTTAAGATCACTAGTGATAGGTCATGTGGGTATCATATCCTTCCAATATAATGAGTTGAGTGCTTCACCTCTCTGGTTTTCTTCTCCAAAACTCAATTTCCCTGTCTCATGAGAAAACTTGTCGGACAAACCCAAATTGAGGGGCACCCTCCTGACCAGTGCTCTTCCACACTATCAATGTTATAAAACTCAAGGAAAGATTGAGAAATCCTCTTGACCTGAAGGAGATGAGGGATACAGGACAACTAATGTGACAGGGTATCCTGAATTGGATCCTGGAACAGAAAAATTCATTAATGTAAAAACTGGGAAAATCAGAATAAAGTCTATATCTAAGGTAATAGTGTTGTATCCATGTTAATATCTTTATAAAATAAATGCATCATGGTTAAGTAAGACACTAACATTGGAAGAAGCTGAGGGAAGGAGATACTGGGACTTTATTATTTCTGCAAATTTTCTATAAATCTAAAATTACTCTGAAATTTAAAAAATTCCAATCTAATTATTTTGTAGACTTCTAACTAGTGTCCTAACTATTTCCACTACTCAAAGAAATAGTCTGCTAATAATCTCTATCTTCTGGTTCAGCATTTAGCAGCAGTAAGTGAAGAATCAGATCACCTGGTTTGAATTGCTCTTATTATGTGTGACCCCAGACAACTCATTTAGATTTTCAGTGCTTCTGTTTCTTCATCTGTAAAATGTGAATAATAATGTAGCATAGGGAGACTGTGAGGATTAAATAAGATAATACACATAAATGTTGTTCTTTTGTGATAAATGTTGAATCAGAGTAGTAGAGATCTTTTTAAATGTCCCAGAAAGAACCTGAAAAAATTGATTTCTCATCACAGTCTTTTAGTTATGAGTCAGAAAATGGGCCAAAAAGTCAGAGATGGAGAAAGAGGTGAAATGAATCTGCCTATGATTGCTCTGTCCAGCAGGCACCAGCAGGAGAACTAATTTAAATAAAGCAAACATTTATATCACTCTTTTCTGCTTCATAAATTAAGCCAATTTTTCTCTTGAATGTTGACAAAGTTTTCTAACTTGCTTCATTATTTTGTTGTTCCATAGTCTCCCTTGGTCAGAAGGGTCCAAATACCAGAAAGCCACCTGCGAGATGCTTTGCTCAGTCAAATGCAATAAATATTTAGGGCCTGTTATGAGTAAGCCATTATATTTTTCTAGCACTCCCAGTATTGCGAAGCTCTGGAGTGTTCCTGTAAGTCTAACTGCATTACCCTTGGATGCTTTGCCTTTGGATCCTATTAGTCACAATCAATACCAAGCAGATATTTCACTTTTTAAAAAAACCACATTTGCTAGCATCTGATCGAAAGAAACACTTTTGGAAAAACCCTGACATTGGCAACAAAAGAAGAAAGGTTTTAGAGAATTCCTTAATATAGGACAGTGGTTCTGCAGTTTTAGCCTGGGTCAGAATCACCTGGAAGGCTTGTACAAGTACAGATTGCCAGGCACACCCAGAGTTTAAAATTCAGCAGGTCTGGCTGGGACAATCGCATTTCTGATAAGCTCCCAGGTGTTGCTGGTGGTCCCAGTCTGACCTTACTTGGGGATTACTGGCTTAAAGAAACTAATGTGGGCCCGGCCAGTGTTTGCCCAATGGTTGCACATTGACCTATGAACCAGGAGGTCATGGTTCGATTCTCGGTCAGAGCACATGTCTCAGTTGCAGGCTCTATCCCTAGAGGCTGATCAATGATTCCCTCTCATCACTGATGTTGCTATCTCTCCTTCTCCCTTCCTCTCTGAAATCAATGCAAATATGTTTTTTTAAAAAATAACTAATGTGGTTTAAGACTTATTTTACCTAATCTGGGAATATGGCTAATACCAAAGGGGTGAAAAAAAGATGACCTCAGCTCTCTGGTGAGCCCCCGGGGAAGAATCACCTGTTATTGCTCTTTTCAGGGCACTGAGCAGCGGGCATAGCTCTTCGTTGACCTGCAGGCTTCCCATGCAAGAGAGATGTTTGTCTGCTTGTCTGCTGGAGTGGAATCAGCTTCCTCCATGTTTTCCCAGTGTACAGGAATGCCAAGGGGTGTGTCTCTGTTTCTTCGGTTCTCAAATCTTATCATGCATGAGAATCACTTGGTGAGCTCATTTTAAAAGCATATTTCTGGGCCCTACCCAAGAGACTTTGATTTATTAGATAATAATAGCAAGTATTTATTATGTGCCAGGCACTATTAAAAGTGCCTTACTTGTATGAACTCATTTAATCCTGACAACAATCACATGAGGGAAACCAAGGCTCTAAAGGGTTAATAACTAGTTGACTGGTTAATGGTGGAGCCTGGATGAGTATTTGGCTCTGAAACCTCTTACCCACCGCCATTCTAATGCCTCTTGTCTGGAGTGAGGCGCCTTCAGCTGAGTTCCCCAAAAGGAGACCCTAAAAGGAATGTGTACATGTAAGGAGTTTATTGGAGGGATAGTCCCAGAAGCACAAACAAGGGAGCAGGGAAATGTGCATTAACAAACAGTCATTGCCTTGGGCAACCAGGGCTGAGTCCTGTGGGGACCTCTAAGAAACCATGCAGAACCCGCCTTAGCAATGCCCTACTGAGGCCAGGAAGAGCTGGGGCCTTTATTCAGACTGTGTTCCTTTATTGGTTGAGAGTTGTCTTGCTGCCCTTGAATTCCTTGGCTCCTACAAACTCATCTGAAGGTAGAGAAGGGCTTTAGGCAACATAGTAGAGAGTAAGTCAGGGCACTCTCCATCATAGCTTAAGGTGGCGCAAACTGTGACAATAGGGTTCTGAGAGATATGAAGCTGGACAGTTTTCCCCTTCTTTTCGTCCCCAGCTCCCCAAACTGCACCCTAAAAACCAGACCAGCCCTTCATGAAGATCCCACAGTTAAGTCCTGCCTTCTGTCCTAGAGGGACACATTGCACAACCAACCGGGGACAGCTGGATCTAACTGATCACAACCAAGTCCGAGTTCTGCAGATGGGTAAGGAGAGGGGAAAAGTTTCTGTGTCTTTATTTCTCTTGCTAAGTTTTGCCCTTTAAATCTGTTTAAAACTCTGTCCCTGACTCTCTTGTTCCCCACCCCCGCCCCCACCTCTCCACTGATAAAATAAAACAGAACACAGAACCCAAATCCTGGGAAGGAGAGAAGACAAAGCTGAAGAGGCATCTGCAGGTACGGTATTTAACGCTGGCCTCCCACAGCACTCACTGAGCCCTGGCAAAACGGCATGACCCTCAGGGGATTGTGAGAAAGAACGAGAACCAGAAATGTCAGACTGAGAGGAGGGCTATTGTGTATTGGTTTGATAGGATTTTAAATCCAGCCATTTATAACAAAAATGAAGTTTTTAAAAATATACATGTATTTTATTGATTTCAGAGAGGAAGGGAGAGGGAGAGAGAGATAGAAACATTAATGATAGGAGAGAATCATTGAGAATATTGATCGGCTGCCTCCTGCACACTGGGGATTGAGCCCACAACCCAACCCGGCCATGTGACCTGACTGGGAACTGAACCGTGACCTCCTTCATAGGTCGATGCTCAACCACAGGGCCACACCAGCTGGACAAAACTGAAGTTGTTTTTAAGAGTAAATTGTTTTGATATCAGAGTGAGGTAATCAGTGTCAGGATGTCATCTGCTCCTCTCTTGTCTTTGATAAGCACTTGGTAACTCCGCTGCGAGGGTCTCCATTGGTGGTTTATCAAATAAAACATGTGGAGAAGCAACTATGCTAAGGAGACAGTTAGACTAAGAACAGTGAGAGTTTGTGAGGCCTGTACCTCCAGGTGCCCAGTAACGAAAGAGGAAGAAGGGGGTTGATAAAGGTCAAGGGGCCACCTGGAAAGGTTTTAGCAAATAGCACAGGTTGGTAACAGTCTTGGAAGGGATAGTGGTTAGGGGTTGAGGTAAGGGGGAATCTGAAGAGGTGGACATTCTGAACCTGTGTGTAGTAATGCTGCGTAGAGAGGAGAGGAGGGGAGCAAAGCATGATTTTCTCGGTTGATCAGGCAGCATAAGGCAGAGGGGCAGGAAAAATAAGACTGGAGATGGAGGGAGAAGAATAGTTGGCAGGGTCTGGAATGCCACTTTGCCAGGAGTTCCTAGTATCTCTCTACATTTCGCTAGCCCATAGTGCTCTATATACAGAGAATGCAAAGCACTGGCTAGATGGTGCATACTTCAACTTAAAGATACTCTATAAAGGAAATGATACTCCATATGTGGGTTGGAACGACCAGGAGAAAGACAACTGGATCTAGGACTGGCCTTACGACCAAGAGGCCTCTGCCCTAGGCGTGAAGGAAGCCAACCCTAAAAGAAGTGCCCTGTGACCGATGATCCCCCCTTTTTTTTTTCCTTTTTCCTTTTTTCTTCTTCTTTTTGCTAATCCTCGCCCGAGGATGTTTTTTTCACCGATTTTTAGGGAAAGTGGGAGATAGAAGGAAAAACAGAGAGAAACATCGATATGAGAGAAATGCATCGCTTGGTTGCCTCCTGCATGAGCTCTGATCAGGCCTGGGGCCAGAGAGGAGCCTGGAACCAAGATACATGCCCTTGACCAGAATGGAACCCGGGACCCTTTGGTCCACAGGTCAACGCTCTATCCACTGAGCCAACGGGCTAGGGCTGGATGATACCTTTCCTGATCTCTCTCCAAAGATGTCCTGGGGAAATCTGTTCCCAGGCACACAGGATCCCGAATGACTGTGCACTTTCATTCTTTCCCCCCTGTATGTTTGCAGATGTTAGATTAGGCATTACCTTAAAAAAAAAAAAACACCAAAACTACATTATAAGAATATTGTGTGAAACCTTCCATGTAATTAGGCAAACGAAAGCAGGATCTTAGAATGAGAGGCTGAAGAAACTTTGGATCCCATTAGAGCTCCGGGGAGATTTGCTGAGCAGTCAGAGAAGGTTAATGTGTAACCGGGGCTTAATTTACGAGCTGAGTGTACAAATCTCTTTCAAGACCGTACAACTGACTAATGAATTTATTAGAGAGATTAATGCTTATTACCTGTCATTTCAAGCTAGGCTGGTATGTGCTAGATTGATTGTTATACTCAAAACATGCTGAAACCTCCCAACGTTCGTCAGACGGCGCGCCTGCTTCCCAAGGCCAGTGCTCTTAGACTGAAGTGGTGGGTTGTGAGGAGTCAGCTCCCACTCCTGTACTGACTTATGTGCCTCAAGGCCCAACTCCAGGGCCACGATGACCCAAGAGGCTGGCACGTTTCCCCTATCTCACCAGCCTTGCTCAGGATTTGCCTTGAGTAGGTGCAAATAATACACCTGCTATGGATAATGGCCCCCCACCCTCTGGCAGCCAAATGGCCACTTGCCTTAGGGAAGACAAACATATATCTTCCCACTGCCACTCACCTTCAACCTCCCCCACCCCAACCCACGCACATGAGCAAGTGAACCATGCTGTGTCTCCAGGCAACGATAAACCTCATGAAGGCAGATATTAGTGAGGCAGGGCTAATCACCTGATAGATTCACCCATGCCAAGCCCCTACCCATGCCTTGTAGGGTCCTTCTGGTCCAGGTCTCTCTTGTCCTTTAACTCAGTCAAAAGAAACAGCCAGGAGTTTTGTAAAGAAAATGGAATCTCTTTGGTGGGGTGATAAACATGAGCATTTAATCTATATATTTTTCCTAGACTTTGTGACTCTTATGGCTCATTATCACGAAGCACAGCATCTCTCTGAAAGACCAGCTCAGCTCTCCTTGGATGGATGAAGAACGCCAGAGCCTTACTCAAACCAAATGGAGAGAGAGCGCGCTGAAAAGCACACGTGGGTCTCATACCACTGTTGCCTTGACTGCGGGTGTGGCTACTGGATGCTACACGGGCTGTAAGTGGAAGGTCCTTATGACCTCTCATGCATTCAGTCATTTGCTCAGGGAAACACTTATTTCCATTTATTATGTATGTAAACAATACAGAGGAACAGACAGGTGAGAAGATACTTAAGGCAAAGTCCAGTACAAAGCACAGGAGCTTTTGTTCCCATGGAGATGGGGTGCGCCCTCTTCCCAACATGGAAATATCCCCAACCCAGAAGCTCTCCAAACTTCATCCTATTGGGATTTCTATGGAGGTTTCATCACATAGGCATGAACTCCATTCCCAGCCCCTCTCCCCTCTCTGCAGAATGAAGGGTGAGGCTGATCATTTCAAACTTCTAGTCGAGGCTTGGCCTTTCTGGGACCAGCAATGAGCCCACCAAGAGTGACCTCATAAAAACCAAGATACTGCTACCACCTAGGAAATGACAGGGGATTTAGAGACTCCATGTCAGGAACTGGGGCCAGAGACCAAGTCTCAGAACAAAAGATGTTCCTGGTGCTCTTACCACTTAGGAGATGACAAGGGTCTTAGGAGTTCTGTGCCTGGGACTGGAGTCAGAGAGCAATATATGTATTTTCTGTTATCCCACAGCTACTCAGCCTCCGACTCAAGAGAAGTGGTTGGGAATGGTGGGGACTGTGCCAACCTGGGGTAAGCCACTAGCCAGTTTTAGCTGATATTTGTCATACAGCGAGTGTGAAATTTCCTCGTTTTTAAAAATCGGCTCAAATTTTGTCAAACACTGTGGAGTCCAAACTAAACCGGTCTGCAGGCCAGATCTTGCCTGTGGACTAGCAGTTTAGAACTTGTAGGGGAAAGTGATAATATCTGGGACACACAGAGACGCTTCAGTGCTATAAGGTAAGCAGTAGGACGCTGTATTCACAAGACTAGTCAGAACCTCTCAGCATCCTGAGCACCGAAATTCCTTCGAGTTACTTCTTTTTCTTTAGGGAAAAACCACACATGGCATGAGTAACAAAGTGCAGCTTTCACCATCCTCCACCGTTAGCACACAGAAAAGGACGATATCCTCTCTCTCCTTTCGCCCAGGGAGAAAAACATTCAGAGAACATTATTTCCTTTGGTTCACATTAAAATTCTAATTCGGAAGTAGGTAGGTGACTAGGAGAGGGTGAGAGGGATGGGTTATGTGTTCATGTGTGCTTTCTTCCCCCAGCATTTGGGAGAGAGGGCAAGAGGAACTACATTTCTTATATGAAAGGAAAGGATGGGCTGGACAGAGGTATTCAATTATACAGACCTTTGCAAATGTCCATGAGGCTGATATGTGGTCAAAACATCTGGATAGTTACTGAAACTGTCAGCCTACAGATGCATGCTTAGCACATGAAGACTTAAAGGGTGCTGTTTCCACTTACAGATGCAATGCCTTTCTCTTCCTTTATTGGTTCTTTCATCCAACAGAGGAATCCAGAGTCACTCAATTGGCTATTCCTGGAACATAAATAAGGGGCCTATGGAAGCTGTTCTGTTCCTTTCATAGCCCCAGGGTACCACACCATTCTTCCTGGTCCCATACACTAGTGGTTGGCAAACCGCAGTTCATGAGCCACATGTGGCTCTTTGGCCCCTTGAGTGTGGCTCTTCTACAAAATACCATGGCCTGGGCCAGTCTATTCTGAAGAAGTGGCATAAGAAGAAGTTTAACTTTAAAAATCTGGCTCTCAAAAGAAATTTCAATCGTTGTATTGTTGATATTTGGCTCTGTTGAATAATGAGCTTGCTGACCACTGCCCTATACTAAGTCATATCCTATTGAGCTCTTATTTCGAGCGCACATGTAACTCTCATACTATCGAATTATAACTGAATAGGTTACACACTGAGAAAGCTGGCCCACTTTTTGCAATGATCCTAATAATTAGCTCTGTCCAAAGTTACATAAAAATGCATAGAAAGAAAAGTCTAAATAATGACAAGGGAAATGGATACCTGAGTAAGTACAACCTGAGTTTGACTTATCGGGCAAAAAAAGACAATTTGATTATTTTCAAATAATGCTATAGGGCACATCAAAAGTGGCCAACAAAACAAAGAGTGTGATCTGACAATGAGTCTATTGCTTTAATTAATGGGGATGATTTTTAACTAGACCAGTGGTCAGCAAACTGCGGCTCACAAGCCACATGTGGCTCGTTTGCTGCTCTGTTGACTAATGAGTTTGCCGACCACGGAACTAGACTATCAATTATCTGTAGGTAAATGAGTGTTGGAAAATTGCTAGTTTTGTTTAATCTGAGTCATTTGTATCTCTAAAAATACAAAATTTTTAGAGACTTGCTAATTGCCACCTTCATTTGCTTTTCAAATCTATCCTTCCCTCCTTAGTCTCTCACCTAACATCCTAGCTCAGGGCTTCCAAAATTTCAGTTACACTGTGAAGCCTCCTGGGGATTTTGATAAAATATATAAATACTAGAAGCCCAGTGCACAGATTCATGCACTGGGGAGGTCCCTCGCCTGGCCTGCAGGGATAGGGCCAAAACCAACATCCCCCGAGGGGTCCCAGATTGCAAGAGGGTGGTTCATAGGTGACGCACCCCGGAATCCGGTACCTCCTCTCTGGTTCCAGGTCCGTCACCTGAGAACCACAGCTACCAAGTCACCACAGCTTGGCAACTCATATGTTGAGCATCTGCCCCTGGTAGTCAATGCATGTCATAGTGACTGGTCACTATGGTAGCATATTAGGCTTTTATTAGGATTCTGGTGCAGATTCTGTTGGTCCAAGGACCACACTTAGAGGAGCAAGGCCCTAGCCTATTCCATACATCTCCCCATTCTACCCTCAATTCTAACCTCATGGTTGGCCCTGCTGCTAAGTCTCTCTCTTCCAGCCCTTCCTGGATCCCACTTGCAGATCAATGATTTATAAGTTGATTGATCCTCGCTGGCTTCAGTAAGGGACCAATTAACTTCCTTTACAGGGAAAAAAATTTTAGGGCCTTCCAACAATTAAGGAGAGAGGCATTGACTAGTCTTTTTTTTTTTTTAATGAATTTTACCAAGGTAATAAATGCTGTTTATGACTGCTTAAAATTCACATAGTAATCCAACATATAAACACCCTGTGAACTGCAAAAAAAAAAAAGAAAAAAAAAAAGAAATGTATTTACAGCAGTGTTATTGGTCACCAAATGGAGAGAAAAAAGACAACTTCACAATTGTGAGAATACGAAAATGTTCACATTAAGGCAGACTTGACTCGGATGGCTTTGGCGAGTTGACTTCTGGAAAAGGCCTGCTGAACAGGTAAACCTGGCGGTCTTCTCCGCAGCTCCCCATTCTCAGCCTCCCCCCACCCCCTTCCTCCACTGTGATCTCAGCTGAAGCTCTCACCAGTACCGAAGGTTTTGCTGATGCTGCTTTAAACCGTCACCTGGGAATGGCCAAAGTCCTTTCTCTTGGTATTGCTTACACAAAAGGAAGTAGTGATCGAAATCCTAAAGGGGATTATGGTCATCAGATTCAAGCATCTGACCTTAAGGCAATACCGTCCAGCCCCAAAACCGGGAACAATTTGTCAGGAGGTGATCTGACTTTCTTTCCCAGGCCAGTTTCATTATGATGACCACCATTTCATGTCTAGTGTCCTGAAAGCTGTTTTCTCGAAAGTAACTCATATATATGTCTTTCAGACACCCTATACTCTCCCATTAAGTTCTACTGTCCATTTGGGGAGTATTTCATGGTCACGGCCAATGGCAGATGCAACAAATGATCTCTTCCTTCGTGAGCCATCTTTGCCCACATAGAAACATGTGATTCAGGTGAGACCTACCTCTCCATACAGAGAAAATGGTTTTGTCCACCTATACATAATGACCATAACAATTTCGTAAGCATAAAATGCCTGTAATATACATAAAAGACAAATTTGCAAATGTTAATTAGGGCTGACTTATCTGCCAGGCCCATGATACTTTTAGAGGCCAATTTAAATGTGTAAACTTTTGGTGATATAGATGAAACAGTCAAATGTCTACAGAACATGTTTAATTTGTTCATGTAAACATACAAACGTTTTTCAAATGGCTTTTTATCTAAAATTCTATCTTAATTTAAAAATACTGCCTTTTGGTCTTATCTCACATTTCATGAGACAGTTTTATTTGAACTCCTCATTGCAACTACAGTTCTTAGTCATCACTCGGGCAACATGTTGGCTCATCAAACACAGTGTCTAGATGATTTCATCTTCACTTCCAGCTAAATATTTTACTTCCAAATAAGTCCTTCTTGAAATCTTTTATGGGGCTATTGCTAGAGAGTATTTTTCCAAGCTACAACAGCTATTAATGTAACAGCAGGACCATTTGCTTACATTAGTGATTTCCTCATTATAACCACGGAGTTTTGTTTTTTTTTAAATGATCTTGTTTTAAACTAGCTACTTTATAGTAATGGCCAACGTTTGCTACTGAGAGGTTACAGCCTTCAGAATACTTACCAGATCTTTGCTAAATCTCTGCATTCTTTTTAAAAACAGTCTCCTTATTTGGTATCTATAAAATCTCAAGCTAGTGTTCATTAGATCACTCTAATTTCAGGTTATTACTGGAGGCCCAATGCATGAAATTTGTGCACGTGTGTGTGTGTGTGTGTGTGTGTGTGTGTCCCCTTCAGCCCAGCCTGCACACTCTCCAATGTGTGATCCCTCTCACAATCCAGGACTGCTGGCTCCTAACCACTCACTTGCCTGCTTGCTTGATTGCCCATAACCACCTCTGCCTGCCAGCCTGACCACCCCCTAATCACTCCCCTACCAGCCTGATAGATGCCTAACTGCTCCCCTGCTGACCCAATTGCCCCTAACTGCCTTCCCCTGCCAGCCTGGTCACCCGTAAGTGTCCTCCCCTGCAGGCCTGGTCCCTCCTAACTGCCCTCCCCTGCAGGCCTGATTGCTCCCAACTGCCCTCCATTGCAGGCTTGGTCCCTCCCAAATGTCCTCCCCTGCTGGCCATCTTGTGGCGGCAATCTTGTGTCCACATGTGAGCAGTCATATTTGACTACATGGGGGCAGCCATCTTGTGTGCTGGAGTGATGGTCAATCTGCATATTACCTGTTTATTATGTAGGATGTTATTTCCCCGTTATTATGTTGTTGTTGAAAATGAAATAATTGAGATAGAGCCCCATTATGAGAGAGACCTATAAGGGCTAGAATTTAATGTCACTCCTTTTCTGAGACATACTTAAAAGGATAAAATGTTGCTTGCATTTGAGTCCTTATAGATGTCCCAACACCTAATGATTTGGCATAATTTGGCAAGTGTTTCTGATGCATCAATCTTTTTCCTTCCACCCCAAATAAATGTTTTTATTTTCCATTTATTTTTAAACAATTGCATTATTTTAATTTGTTGTTGTTGTTGTTGTTGTTGTTGTTAATCATCACCTGAGGATACTTTTTCTGATTGCTTTTTAGAGAGAGTGAAAGGGAGATAAGGAGGGGGAGAGAAAGAAAAAGAGAGAAACATCGATGTAATTATCCCCAGCACAACTCGGGTGGGGAGCAAACATGCAACCCAAGTACATGCCCTTGACTGGGAATCAAGCTCTCAATCCTCTTTGGTGCATAGTCTCTAACCATTGAGCACACCAGCCAGAGTGACATTTTTTAATTTTTAAAAATACTTTTTTATTTTTCAGTTAAAGTTGACATACAGTATTTTATTAGTTTCAGGTGTAAAACACAGGATTAGACATTATATAACTAAGTGCTTACCCTGATAAACCTAGTACCCATGTGACACCATACATAGTTATTACAATTTTATTGACTACTGGAAGCCAAATGCACAAAATTCTTGCAAGAGTAGGCCTTCACAGCCACAGTGGCTGCCTCGATCCTGCAGCTGCAGCTGCAGTTCTGGCTTCATCTGGAAGGTTGTCTGGAAGGACGTCTGGACAGCCATCTGGTCAATTTGCAATTTGCAAATTGACAATTATGCTTTAATTATTATAGATATTTCTATGCTGTACTTTATATCCTCATGACTATTTTGTAATTGTCAATTTGTGCTTCTTAATCCCTTCAAATTTTTCATCCCTAGTTCCCCTCCCTTCTGGCAATCATCAAAATGTTCTCTGTATCTATTTCTGTTTTGGTTATTTATTAATTTTGTTCTTAGATTCCACATACAAGTGAAATAATGTGGTACTTGTCTTTCTCTGTCTGACTTATTTGCTCAGCACAATACCCTCCAGATCCATCCATGTTGTCATAAATGACAAGATTTCATTTTTTATGGCTGAGTAATATTCCATTGTATATTTGTACCACATTTTCTGTATCTATTCATCTATTGATAGGCACTTATGTAACTTCCATATTGTGGCTATTATAAATGATGCTGCAATGAACATAAGAATGCATATGTCTTCAAATTAGTGTTTTGGGTTTCTTCAGATTAATACTTAGAATTGGAATTGCTAGATCCTTTGTATTATAAAGCTTTGCTTTGAAGTTCATTTTGTCAAGGATAAGTATTGCTACCCCAGCTTTTGTTTTTTCATTTCAAATTTCATGAAATATCTTTTCCCATTCTTTCACTTTCAGTGTCTGTGTGTCTTTCCAGCCAAAGTGAGTCTCTTGTAGACAGCATTATTTTATTCTTCATTTCTGTTGTGTCCTTTTTTTGTTTTTCTGTCTCTTTGTTGAAATTCTCACTGAGTTGGCCTATTAATCCCCTAAGTTTGTTGAACATCCTTAAAAGCCAGTGTTTTAATCTCTGCATCTAATAGGTTGCTTATCTCCATTTTGTTTAGTTCTTTTTCTGGAATTTTATTTTGTTCTTTCATTTGGGAAATGTTTCTTTGACTCCTTATTTTGGCTGCCTCTCTGTGCTTGTTTTTCTTTTAAATATATTGATTTTTTACAGAGAGGAAGGGAGAGGGAATAGAAAATTAGAAACATCGATGAGAGAGAAACATCAATCAGCTGCCTCCTACATACCCCCTACTGGGGATGTGCACACAAACAAGGTACATGCCCTTGACCAGAATCCAACCCAGGACCCTCCAGTCCTCAGGCCAACTCTCTAACCACTGAGCCAACCAGTTTAGGCTCTGTACTTATTTCTGTGAATCATGTAGAGCTGCAATGTCTCCTGGTCTTGGTAGAGTAGCCTCACATAGATGTCCTGTGGGAGCCAGGAGTGCAGCCTCCCCAGGCACCTGAGAAGGGTGCTCCAGGTGAGCATTCCCTCAACCCTCATGTGGGCTGTATGCATCCTCATGCTGTAGTTGAGCCTTGATTGCTGTTGGCAAGTCAATGGGAGGGATTGACCCACATGCTAATTGGCCCTGAAAACCAGCTGTAACTATAACAGAGGAGCTGCTGTGCAGGGGCCAAGCCCACAGAGCAGGACTCACTTCAATGGAGCTCTGGTGCCCATTAAGTCCACCCCTTGAGTGTGTTGCTCATGAAGGTGGCGGAGTGGTGCCCTGGCTTGGTCGGAAGCTGTCAGGTGGGTACACTGGCTCTAGGGTCTCTGGGGAGGTGCAGGCCAAGGTCAACTGATTCCCGTGCCTTGCCCAGGCCACCCAGCATGAGCAAAGCAATCTGGAGATGATTGCAATTTGTGCTAGGATTGGAGGTGCCCCAAAGGAGGCTACGCTGAGAACTGAGGCTGGCTGCCGCTAGTGCCAGCCTTGGGGCTGCTTAGCCGGAAGTATGGAGCACACTGAGGCCAGATGCTGCTTGTTCTGGGTTTGTGGACCTTTGAGACATTTTAGGAAAGCCCAAAGCATGAGCCAAGACAGGCTGTTTGTATGGAAAAGACACAGGAAATGGCTTGGTAGGGCCCCAAAGTTGGAGGGGCGGAGTCTCAAGGAATCATCAGGGAGAGGCTAACAGCCATAGGGTGATAGCAGGGTTGATGGAAACTCAGATATAGGGCCCATCTGCACTAACAGGGAGAGGGCTCAGCAAAGGAGCAATGGCTTCTGCCAGCATTTCTGCCCGGGAGGAAGCTGTCCTCCAGCCTTCACCCTGAGGCCAGACAATGCAGTTCTTCATATACGGCCCTGGTGACTTTGAGCTGCTGCCGCAGCCCTGGAGCTCAGAGCGTGTGGATCCAAGTAAGTCCGTGCAGAGGCCCTTTAAGAGGAACACCTGGGACCCAGCAGCCGTGGGCGTCACTCAACCACAATCCCTGCTGGTTTTTGGTTTTGGTTTGCTTTTTTTAATTTTTATTTTTTTATTCCTCCACTCGATATTTTCCCCCATTTTGATTTTTAGAGAGTAGGAGGGGGGTCGTGGGTTGGGAGAGAGACTAAGACAGAGAAACATAGATGTGAGAGAGACACATCAATTGATTGCCTCCCCCACAAGCCCCACCCAGGGCTGGGAATCAAGCCTGCAACTGAATCAAACCTGCAACTGAATTAAACCTGGGACCTTTCAGTCCACAGGACCCTGCTCTATCCACTGAGCCAAAACGGGTAGGCCCTGCTGGTTTTTATTATCATACGTAATGGGGATTTCTCTTCCCACCATTGGAACCCTGGGCTGGGGAGCCAGTTTGGGACTGGACTCCTTGTTCCTCAGGGGAGGCCTCCACAGCTGAGAGATCCCTCCTGACTTTTAACTGCCACCCCTGGTGTGGGACCAGCTCATTCAGGGGCTCCACCTCTACTATTCTTTTTTTGTATACATATATATTACATAATACATATATGTATGCATATATATTTATTTATTTTATTTCAGAGAGGCTGGGAGAGAGAGAGAGAGAGAAACATCAATGATGAGAATCATTGATCAGCTGCTTCCTGCTCTTCCCCCACCAGGGATCCAGCCCGCAAACTGGGCATGTGCCCTGGCCAGGAATCCAACTGTGGCCTCCTGGTTCATAGGTCGATGCTCAACCACTGAGATACACTGGCTGGGCCACCTCTTCTAGTCTTGACGTGGCTTCTTTATAGCCTTAGTTGTAGGACTTCTATTCACCTAGGTTTCAGGCGGTCCTGAATGATGGTTGTCCTGTGGTTTAGTTATCATTTTGATGTGGTCCTGGGAGGATACGAGTACCGTGTTTACCTACCCTGCCATCTTAAATGGAAGCTATTTCCCCGTTTCTATGATGGAAACTCTTGAATATATACAAAAAATAGAGATACTAGCTTAATGAACCACTTAGAGCTATCAGCCAACATCAACAATAATCAATATATGGCCAATTTATTTCACCAGCCAGTCTCCCCCGACCCTAATTTTTTAAAAAAAAATTCTAGATATCATATCACAATTTTTCATGACTTCATCTGTTAATATCTAAAGAAAAACAGCCCTGGCCAATTTGGCTCAGTGGATAGAGCATCGGCCTGCGGACTGAAAGGTCCTAGGTTTGATTCCGGTCAAGGGCAGGTACCTCCCCAGTAGGAGATGTGCGGGAGGCAGCTGATCAGTGTTTCTCTCTCATCGATGTTTCTAACTCTCTATTCCTCTCTCTTCTCTGTAAAAAATCAGTAAAATATATTTTAGATAAAAGAAAAACAAACACCACAACATCATTTTTAAAAACTGTGATAATTCCTCAATA
Organism: Antrozous pallidus; assembly: GCA_027563665.1. NCBI lineage: Eukaryota > Metazoa > Chordata > Mammalia > Chiroptera > Vespertilionidae > Antrozous > Antrozous pallidus. The sequence continues at coordinate 46,324,185 of CM050524.1, read as the reverse complement.
TAAGAAAATATTGTTTTAGATAGTGCTTGTGCATTTGTTTCTTGTATTCTGGATCAAAATAATGTCCATAAAATCGCAATTGCTGGATCTGTTTCAACTCTTTTAGCCTATAGATTTCCTCTAATCTCTTTCTCTGTTTCTTTTCTCCTTGCAATTTTTTGAAGTAACTTGAATTGTTTGACTTGAAGTTTCCCATGGTCTGGATGCTGCTGGCTGCATCCCCTGGAGCATTTAACACATTCCTCTATGCCTGGTATTTCCCGTAAATGTGTAGTCAGACCACAGGGTTCAGATTCGGCCCTAATTTTTGTTTTTGTTGTTAAAACAGCACATCCTGGGAGGGATGTAATGTCTCCCTTTTTTGTGATGTTATCAATTCTGAATGATCCTTGCTGAGACCCTGTAATTCAAACGGTAATGTTCCAAATCTGTCACTCAGTCTTTATTTATTAGCTGCAGTTTTTCTATAAACTTCCCAGAATGATTATTGGGTTATTTTTGCATAATAAAGGCAGGATAAACATTTGACTCTTAATTTCCCAGTTTAAAAAATAAGGAAGTACTTCTCTAGCATTATTAAAGGGATTTAATAGGTTGATTTGATGTTTTATAAGTATCATAATGATCTTGTGGATTTAAACATATCTGAGGATTCTAGTTTATTATTGATGTTTAATTTGCTCCATTTTTGACCAGTGGGAATTTTGATATGGTATCTGCCTTTTGTTTGTTTGATCAATAGTAAACTTCACTGATTTATTATTGTGGGTACATTGGTGTATAACATTATATGTGTCAGGTGGACTGCATTATAATTTGACATCTCTATACACTACAGCGTGCTCACCACCAAAGGTCTAGTTTCTATTTGTCACCTTACAATTGACTTCTTTTACTCATTTGCCCTTCTACCACCTCCTTCTCCTCTGGTAACCACCAATCTGTGGTCTGCTTCAGAGTTTGTTTTTGTTTTTATATTCCACATATGAATGAAGTCATACAGTATTAGTTTCTCTTCTTCTCACTTATTTTATGTAGCACAATACCTTAAGGTCCATTCATGCTATCACAAAAGGCAAAATTTCATCTTTTTTATGGCTGAGTAATAGTCTAGCATGTGTGTGTGTGTGTGTGTGTGTGTGTGTGTGCTACCTCTTCTTTACCCTTTTACTCATTGATAGGCTTTTAGGTTGCTTCCATATATTGGCAATTGTAAGTAATGTTGCTGTGAGCATATGGATGCATACAATGTTTCAAATTCATTAGTATTTTTGTATTCTTCAGATTAATATCCAGAACTAGAATAGCTGATGGTAGTTTTATCCTTAGTTTATTAAGGAAACTCCATATTGTTTTTCTTACTGACTATCTCAATTTATAATGTTCTCAGTTTTCTCTATGTTTTGTGTCTCTTCTTGATTTTTTTTGTGTGTGTGGTTACCATGAGGTTTATATAAATCATCTCATAGAAAAAATAATAATCCCTTTTCTCCTGATAGCATCCTATGTTCATTTGCTTCTACAGATTTTATCCTTTTCCCTCTCCCCTTTTATACTCTCGTTGTCACAAATTATCCCTTTTTATGTTGTGAGTTCATTACCAAAGTGGGGTAGCTAAAGATATTTTTAGTGTTTTTCTCCATTTAATCTTTGTGCTATAATTATTTAACACCCTATTCCGAAGTAGAGTGGCAGTTTTCTGATTCTATCTTTACTCAAAGTGTTGTGCACTTTTACCTTTTTCGTTGTAGATAGAAGAGCTCCTTTCAACATTTCTTATAAGGCAGGTCTACTGGTGGTGAACTTCCTTCCACTTTTGTTCGTCTGACAAAGCCTTTCTATCTCCTTCATAAATGAAGGATAACTTTGCTGGATAGAATATTCCTGGCTGGGAATTTTTATCTTTTAGTGTTTTGAATATTTCAATTCATTCCCTCTTGGACAACAAAGTTTTTGCTAAGAAATCTGTTGCTAGCCTATTGGGTATTCCTTTGTAAATTACTATCTTTTTTCCTGACTGGGCTTGTGTGTGCTTCCTTTGAAGTTTTTTGATTTTTTTTTATCAGTAACTTTTGGTAGTCTTAATGTAATTTGTCTTGAAGAAGGTCTTTTTGTATTGAGATACTCAGTTGTTCTACTACTTTCACTGACTTTGATAGCCAGTTTCTTCTTCAGGTTTGGAAAGTTCTCAACAATTATTTCTCTCAGTAAGCTCTCTGCTCCCTACTGCCTCTCTTCTCCTTCTAGAATACTCATTATCCTTATGTTCCTTTTTCTAATCAGTTTGATTGTTCTTGTAGTTTCTTCATTAAAAAAGAAATCTTTGTTCTCTTTCCTCTTATACCTGAATTATTTCTAGATTACCATCTTTGAGCTCACTGATTCTCTCTCCTATATGATCTGCTCTATTTTCAATGTTTTTCATAAAATCTTTGAGTAAAATCTCATTTATTTTCTTCAGCTCCAGAATTTTTGTTTGGTTCTTTTTTAGAACTCATTGGACTGCCTTTCTGAATTGTATTGGAATTTGTCGAGTTTCTTTATGACAATTATTTTGAATTTTCTACCAGATCACAATTTTTCATGACTTCAGATTTGGTTTCTGGAGAGTTATCATTTTCTTTTTTTGTGATTCTGTGTTACCATAATTTTGCCTGGTGCTTGATGAGTTTTTCCTCTCCCAGCACAATTGGAGTAGCCAACATTTTCTTATTGAGGTAAAGCATTGTTTACTTTGATTTTAACTGTCCAAGCTGGTAATTAGAGGTCTTTCTTTTGTTTCCAGTAGGTGGTGACAGTGTACAAGATTTTGGTTGCTTTTACCTGTGCTGTGAGTGGTTATATTTGACAGCCTTTTCCCACACTCTGCTGCCTCTGCCAGGGATGCCAGCTGGGTTCCTTGCTGCTGGCAGTGTTGTCATAGTCATAGGTGCTGCCTCTGGAGTCTCTCAGATGTCAGGAGCATCCAACTGCATCCAAGGTCTCAGGGAACACCTATAGGGGAGAGGGAGGTGGAGGAGGAGCATGGGGTGAAAATCATCACAGGATCCTACACTGTATTGGAGGTGTTCAAGCTCACAAATGCTATTGCTGTGAGTTGGGGGCTGGGGTCATGGGTGCCATCGTCGCAGCAGGGACTGGGCTTGTGTGTGCTGCCTCCAGCTAAACTACTTACTGGGTTCTCTGGAAAGAGGGGGGTACTCTGTTGTTGCTGCCTTAAAAAAAAGTTCCCCTCACTGGTGCTGTGTTGAGGGAGTGGAGCTGGAGTCACTGGCTGCCTCTACTGCTGCTATGGAGTTTGCTAGGATTGTGGGTTCAATCAGGGTACCCAGGTTACAAGCACTGCCTCCTCTATGTGTCCGAATCAACCCATCTTCAGATGTACAGATGTGTGAATCTCTCTGGCACCTTGGTGTGTTGAGCACAGAAACTTTTGTTGAGTTACAGATGTTCCACAGCTGTAGGTTGAAAAGGAGATAAGAAGAAGCTCCTCACCCTGCCATGATGCTGATGTCACCTAGGAAACTGTCAGGGGTAGAAGCACCACACTGCGGAGGGTGTGAGGGTTCCTTCCAGATGCGGGGACTGTGTGGGAAAGGCCTCTGGCGAGCATGTCCCGTGAGGAGCATTCCAGACCTGAAATGTCTTTTGATATCACCCTTTTGGTCTTTAGATCTATCTTGCTATGGCATGGGCAAATTGTGGTAGACCCATTTTGTATATGTAAATCATCTGATAGGAATTAGCCATTTCTCCAATGCACCCATCTAGGTCAGTGGTCAGCAAACTCATTAGTTAACAGAGCCAAATATCAACAGTACAACGATTGAAATTTTCTTTGACAGCTACATTTTAAACTTCTTTTAATGCCGCTTCTTCAAAATAGACTCACCCAGGCCATATATTTTGTGGAAGAGCCACATTCAAGGAGCCAAAGAGCCGCATGTGGCTCGCGAGCCGCGGTTTGCCGACCACTGGTCTAGGTGCTAGGACTACCCATTGGCAATGGGTTGGTCCTGTTGCTAGGCCTTTTCAATGGACAAGACCTAAGAAATATAAATTTATTTTAAACCAACTTTATTGAGGTATAAATTATATATGATAAAATTCACACACTAACACCTTTGACAAAGTGTACACCCATGCAAGCAGCACTCCAGTCAAGAAACAGAAAATTTCTGTCACTCTGGAAAACTACTGCCTGATAAATCCCCTCCCTCTTTCCCTCAGGCAATCATTGATCTGATTTCTATTTCTATTAGTTTTGACTCAGAGAAATTAATATAAACACAGTTGTACATTATGTATTGTTTTGAATCTGACTCCTTTTGTTTAGTATATTTTTGAGATTCAGCTATGAGGTTATGTATTTTTATTGCTGAGTAGTAACCCTCTGCATAAATATACTATAATTTCCTTATCTCTCTACCCATTGGTAAATATGTTTGGTTTGTTTCCAGTTTGGGGTTATTATGAATAAAGCTGTCAATATCTGTTAACAAGACTATTATTGAGCATACTAGAGGCATGGTGCACAAAATTTGTGCAAGGGGGGGTTGTCCCTCAGCCTAGCCTGCACCCTCTCCAATCTGGGACTCCTCAAGGGATGTCTGACTGCCCATTTAGGCCCAATCTGGATCGGGCCTAAATGGGCAGTCAGACACCTCTGTCACAATCCAGGACTGCTGGCTCCCAACTGCTCACCTGCCTGCCTCCCTGATTGCCCCTGAACTGCTTCTGCCTCCCAGCCTGATAACCCCCCAAACATTTCCCATCCAGCCTGATTGATGTCTAACTGCTCCCCTGCCAGCCTGTTTGCCCCTAACTTCACTCCTCTGCCAGCCTGGTCACCCCTAACTGCCTTCTCCTGCAGGCTTGATTGCCCCTAACTGCCCTCCCTTGCAGGCCTGGTCCCTCCCAACTGCCCTCCCCTGCTGGCCATTTTGTGGTGGCCATCTTGTGTCCACATGGGGACAGGACCTTTGACCACATAGAGGTAGCCCTCTTGTGTGTTGGAGTGATGTTCAATCTGCATATTACTCTTTTATTAGATAGAATAGAGACCTGGTGCATGGGTGAGGGCCAGCTGGTTTGCCCTGAAGGGTGTCCTGGATCAGGGCGGGGGTTTCCTTGGGGCATGGGATGGCCTGGGTGAGGAGCCTGTGGTGGTTTGCAGGTCGGCCATGCCCCCCAGTGACTCAAGCGGAGGTCCTGGTATCTGGGATTAATTTATGTTCTACAATTGAAACTTTGTAGCCTGGAGCAGAGCCAAGCCTTCTGCTCGCTCCATGGTGACAGCCATTTCTGGTTGGTTTATTTTCCTTCTATAATTGAAACTTTGTAGGCTAGAGTGGAAGGCTAAGAGGGCCAGAGCTGCAGAAACTTGGCTTCCTCCATCACCAGGGCAACCCTAGCCTCTGCTCTCTCCAGCTCCGTGGCTGCCGCCATTTCTGTTGGGATTTATGTATCTCTTATAATTTGTAGCATTGAGTGGAGGCCTAGGCCGGCAAGGGCAGGTGGAAAGCTTGGCTTCCTCCATTGCCGGGGAAATCCAAGCTTCCCTCCTGCTCTCAGTGGCCGCAGCCATCTTGGTTGGGGTTTATTTGCATATTTGCTCCTGATTGGCTGATGGGCATGGCTTGTGGGTGTCTTGGAGGTGCAGTCAATTTGCATATTACTCTTTTATTAGACAGAGTATTTTCATTTCTTTTTGATAAATACCTAAAAAATAAAATTGCTGGATCATTTGGTGAGTATAAAATTTAACTTTATGTGAAACTGTCAAAATGTTTTCCAAAGTAGTTGCTCTATTTAACACTCCCAATAAAATTTTTTTTAAAAATGTGTGAATGTTATAGTTGTTTCATACCCCTGTCAAAATTTGGAGTTATCAAAATTTTTATTTTATGTTGGTGTTAAATTACATTTCTTTTATGAATGCTTTAACATATGCTATTTGGCCACATATATATTTGTGTCTGTGTGTGTCAACTATTTGCTTTAGGTTTTCTACTATTTTTAAAATATTGATGAACTAATTTGTTAATGTATCTAATAATGGTTTAATACTGTATTGGGTGTTACAGAGAATAGGAAAAAAAGAATTTTAATTTGTAAAAATTGTCATTTTTCTACTTAACACTGACCAATTTCTTACACCTGAGACTAAAAACCAGGTAACAAACACCTGGAGAAAGAAATTTTTTTAAAAAATTACAATTATTTTGTCTTGTTCATTTTTAAATTGGTTGTCTCATAATTTAATTGTAAAAGTTCTTTACATATTCTGGGTACAATATTTTACCATATATATGTGGCTTTATTTTTCATTTATTTTTTATTTTTTTACTGGAGGCCCTATGCACTGGTGGGGTCCCTCAGGCTGGCCTGTGCCCTCTTGCAATCCATGATCCCTTGGGGGATGTCAGAGAGCTGGTTTTGGCCCAATTCCGGCAGGCCAGGCCGAGGGACTCCATGGGTGCACGGATGGGCCCCTAGTATGCATATAAGATCTTTGCTTAATCTCTTCCTGCCCTTCCTCGTCCTCCTCCTCCTCCTTTTCCTCCTCTTTTCCCTGATCCCTCTGAGATTCATCAGTCTGTTCCATGTTTCCATGCCTATGATTTCTGCTCCTGTATTGAGCATCTGCCCCCAGTGGAAAGTGCAAGTATTACATATCTCTCTTTTTAACCCCCATTGATCCCTTCCAGCCTACTCCCACCTCCACCCCAGGACCTTACTGCCCCATTGTCTGTGTCCATGGGCCATGCATATATGCATACAAGGTCCTTGGTTGATTACCTCCCACCCACCCACCTTCCCTCAGAGATTCCGCACTCTGTTCCCTGCTTTGAGTCTCTGGATCCACTCCCTTCATCTGTTTATTTTGTTACTTATATTTCACATATGAGTGAGATCATGTGATACTTGTGTTTCTCTGACTGACTTATTTCACTTAGCATAATACTCTCCAAATCCCTCCATGCTGTCTCAAAGAATAAGAGATTCTTCTTTTTTTACTGCTGATAGTATTCTAAGGTATAAATGTACCACAGCTTTTTATCCACTCACCTACTAATGGACACTTGGGCTGTTTTTAAATCTTAGCTATTATAAATTGTACTGCTATGAACATAAGGATGCATACATTCTTTCTGATTTGTATTTCAGGGTTTTTAGGATATATTCCTAGATATGAGATCACTGGGTCAAATGACAGTTCCATATTTAATTTTTTGAGGAAACTCCATACTGTTTTCCATAATGGCTGCATCAGTCTGCATTCCCACCAGTAGTGTACTAGGATTCCCTTTTCTCCACATCCTCGCCAGCACTAGCCATTTGTTGATTTGTTGTTGGTAGCCATTCTTGTAGGTGTGAGGTGATACCTCATTGTAATTTCTCTGATGATCAATGACTTTGAGCATGTTTTCATGTCTCTTGGCCATCTATACGTACTCTTTGGAGAAGTGTCTATTTAGGTCCTTTGACCATTTTTTAATTGGATTGTTTGTCTTCCTTCTGTTAGGTTTTATGAGTTCCTTATATATTTTGGATATTAACCCTTTATCAGATGTATCATTGCAAACATGTTCTCTCATTCAGTGGGCTCCCTTTTTGTTTTGTTGATGCTTTCTTTTGCTGTTATTTTTTAATTTTTTAAATGATACTTTAAAAGAATAGAACATTTTAACTTCAATGAATTCAAATTTATTATTTTCACTTTTATGCATATGCTTTTTGTGACCTGTCTTAAAAAAAAGAGGTTTCCTTATCCCAAGCTCACAAAGATTTTTATCCTACATTTTCTTCTAGAAGTTCTATAGTTTTGCTCTTGTGCTTTAATGTCTGATCCATTGTGAGTAAATTTGTGTGTATGGTGTGATATAGAGGTGGAAGGTCATTTTTTTTTCTTAATATGTATTCAGTTCTCCAGCATTTGTTAAAAGACTGTCTTTTCTCCCACCTCTTTCATTAATCTCTGTATCAAAAATCAATAGATTCTAGATTTTCATGTCTACATCTGTACTCTGTTTTGTTTTATTGATCTACTAGGGGCTCAATGCACAAATTAGTGCACCTTGAAAGAAACTGGGCTGCCAGCCTGTGGTGGGCATGGGGGGAGGGGAGACTCTCAGCCCATCCTCCACAGCCCCAGTCCCTGTCTGCTGGCAGCCTTACTCCTGCTGCCACCACTCCCATGCTCTAATGGCCCTGGCTCTGGCTTGCACCAGCTGACAGTGCGGAGCAATTGGGGCCAGCACCAGCAGTGGGTGTGAGAGGTGGCTGCTGCCCTGATTGCCCCTTAGGAGCAGGAAGAGGAGGAGAAGCCCTTAGGGGCAATCGGAACCAGCAACCACCACTCACACCAGCTGATGGTGCTGAGCAATCAGACTGGCACCAGGCACCAGAGCGGGTGTGAGCGACAGTTCCAGCACTGACTGCAGGTGCAAGAAGGGCCAGTGTCAGCAATTGGTGCAAGTGGTGGCTCCAGCACAACTGAACAACCAGTACTATGATGTGTACTGAACACCAGGGCATGTACGGGAAACATGGCAGGCGTCAGCCATGACAGGATGGTGGAGCAGGTGAGCAGTCGCTGTAATCAGGGCAAGCCTTAGGTGGTTACTGAAAATTCTCTCTCCGCATGCCACAGTCCCACTCGATGGTCACACCTGCTACAGTGGCTGTGAGTGGGCCTGTTGCCAGCAGCAAGTGTGAGAGGCAGCTGCCAGCCCCAATTGCCCCTCGGGAGCAGGGAGAGGTGGAGAAGCTCTCAGGGGCCGGCACCCACTGCTCACACCCACTGATGGTGCTGAGCAATCAGAGCCAGCACCAGGCACTGGAAATGGGTGCAAGCACCAGCTCCAGTGCCAGCAGCAGGTACAAGCAGGGCCAGTGCTGGTAGCAGGTGTGGGGGGAGAGAATTTTCAGTAACCACCTGAGGCTCGTCCTGATCACAGCAACCACTCACCTGCTCCACCATCCCATCATAGCCCATGCCTGCCATGTTCTGCATGCACACCCTGCTGGTCAGCACACATCATAGCAATTGGTTGTTCAGTTGTGTAGTTGTTCCACTGTTCAGTCTATTTGCATATTAGGGTTTTATATATACACTAGAGACCCGTTGCAAGAAAATTGCTGCAAGAAGAGGGCTTTCTGCAGCCTGAACAAAGCTCCCTCCCCTTTCTGCTGCCTTGCTCCCTCCCATTTCCACTGCCTCACTCCCTTGCATCTCCACTGCCTCCCTCCCTCCTGTCTCCTCTGCCTCGCTCCCCCACCCCACTTGCTTACTTCTCCACAGCTTTGCTCCCTTTTGCAGTGTGTGACTTCCTTCTACACCGTCTTCTGCACCAGGATATGCAAATTAACCACCATCTTGGTTGAATTGATTTGCATACTCGCTCTGATTGGCTGGTGAGCGTGGCTTGTGGGTGTAGTGGAGGTGCAGTCAGTTTGCACATTACTCTTTTATCAGATAGGACTAGAGGCCCAGTGCAAAAAATTTGTGCCCCAGAGGGGGGTGTACCTCAGCCTGGCCTGCACCCTCTCCAATCTGGAACTCCTCAAGGGATGTCTAACTGCAGTCTGACATCCCTCTCACAATCCAGAACTGCTGGCTCCCAACTGCTTACCTGCCTGCCTTCCTGATTACCTCCTAACTGCTTCTGCCTGCCAGCCTGATCACTCCCTAGCCACTCCCCTGCCAGCCTGATTGATGCCTTAACTGTTCTTCTGCCAGCCTGTTTGCCCCTAACAGCCCTCCCCTGCAGGCCTGGTCACCCCTAACTGCCCTCCCCTGCAGGCTTAATCGAACCCAACTGCCCTCCCTTGTAGGCCTGGTCCCTCCTAACAGCCCTCCTCTGCTGGCCATCTTGTGGTGTCCATCTTGTGTCCACATGGGGGCAGGATCTTTGACCAAATGGGGACAGCCATCTAGTGTGTTGGAGTGATGGTCAATCTGCATATTACTCTTTTATTAGATAGTATAAAGGCCTGATGCACAGGTGAGGACCGGCTGTTTTGCCCTGAACGGTGTCCTGGATCAGGGTGGGGGTTCCCTTGGAGTGTGGACGGCCTGGGTGAGGGGCCTGTGGTGGTTGCAGGCTGGCTACACCCCCTGGTTACCCAAGCAGAGGCCCTGGTATCTGGGATTTATTTATGTTCTATAATTGAAACTGTAACTTGGAGCAGAGCCAAGCCTTCTGCTTGCTCTGTGATGGCAGCCATTTCTGTTGGATTTAGTTACCTTCTATAATTGAAATTTTGTAGCATTAGGTAGAGACCTGGGCCAGCCAGGGCAGGTGGAAAGCTTGGCTTCCTCCATCTCTGGGTGCAACTCAAATCTCCTATTATCTCCAGCTTTGTCGTTGCTGTCATTATCTTCTATAACTGAAACTTTGTAGCATTAAGTGGAGGCCTCAGCCAGCAAGGGCAGGCGGAAAGCTTGGCTTCCTCCATTGCTGGGGAAACCCAAGCCTCCCTCCTGCTCTGTGTGGCCCACAGCTGTCTTGGTTGAGTTTATTTGCAGATTCATTCCTGATTGGCTGGTGGGCATGGCTGGTGGGCGTGGCTTGTGGGTGTAGCAGAGGCATGGTCAATTTGCATATTACTCTTTTATTAGATAGTATATAGATTTGTCTTTACATATCTTTGCATTGTGCTGATAATTGAGGTTTTACAGTAAGTCCTAAAATCATTTGGTAAAAGTTCTCTGTGTTGGAATTCAATCATAAAAACAGAACCACTTGAAGACTATATATAGTTAAAAAGAGGGTTTTGCTTTTTTTTAACAGAGATTTGATTGTGTGTGATTATGGTAACTGGTTTAACAGTCTCTGTAAGACTGTTGTCTTAGTGTGAGATACTGGAGCTTGGCGTCCTCGGGGCAGACACTTAGGAAGCAAAGATAGATTTAAAGTAGTGGAGAGCCAGGTGAGCTGGAACCCAAGAAATTGATTTGGAACCCTTTGTCAGTTCTCACCGCCTACAACCGTGATGAAGCGTATGCCCTGTAAGAGAGAGTGATGTCCTTCATCTTGGAGTGAAACACACGCCTGGCCCAGCACTCAGAGCAGCTATAGGAGGACCCAGAAGAAGGTTCTGACATGGCTGCTGCCTTTTCCCACTGCACGAATCAGAAGATAAACAGCAATGTGCATGAGCTATAAAATGTCTACCCCAACTTTCTGATATGCCTGCTGCTTCACTTCTACCTTCTGAATCTTACGTACAAACACATGTCTCTTGGGGCCCTGAAAACATACAAGAAAGAATTGTGGGAAAAGGCAGTTCAACCTAGCTAAGTTGACACAAAGCCATTGCATCATCCAACCTTATTTTACAAAATCATTTTGGCTATTATAGATCTTTTGCATTTTCATATACATTTTAGAATAAATACCATATTACCTTTAAAAACATAACTGCTGATTGATTGTCAATTGGGAATTACACTGAATCTAGGGACATTGAACTTATAATAGTATTAAGCCTTTCAACCCACAAATATAGTATGTGTCTCAATTTATTTAGATTTTCATTAATTTTCAAAAACAATACTTGGAAGTTTTCAATGTAAAGATTTTTCACATCTCTCAGTTTATTCTTAAGTAATTTTTGATTTGATGGTATTGTAAATTATATATTTTACAATTAATTTTTTAATTGTTCGTTGCTAGCATATAGGTAATTGACCTAGTATCAAAAAAGCCTGATAAAATCATTTATTAATTGTAGTTTGTTTATTTGCTTCATAGCTTTCTTAGGATTTTCTGTGCATAGACAGTCATGTTGCCTGTGAATAAGTAATTTTTTTCCTTTTTTTCTAAGCCTATGTCTTCAATTTTTTATTTCTTGACTTTTAGGGTGCCAGAACTTCCTGTTCTGTGTTGACTAAAAATGGAAGGAATGTACAAGCTTGCCTTGTTTCCAATCTTAGAGGGAAGAGATTTACTCTTTCATCATTAAGTATATTATTAATTGTAGGCTTTTTAAATATGCTGCTTTATTGGATTTAGAAAGTTGTTTTCCATTTCTAATTTGCTGAGATAATGTTATCATTATATTGGTGTGTTTTTCCTCCAAATAACTTATGCATCTACTAAAATGTTTATATGATTTTTGTCCTTTATTTTGTTAATTTTATAAATTACATTGGTTGATGTTTAAATGTCAACTCAACCTTGCATTCTTGGAATAAATCCCACTTAGTCATGATAGATTTTTTTTAAACATATTGCTGGATTAGACTTGCTAATGTTTTTTGAGAATTTTTCCATCTGTACTCATTAAGAGTCAGTAATTTTCTTACCATATCTTTGTCAGATTTTTATATAAGTTTGGTCTGAAAATGGAATGAATACATTAACTTCTACTTTATACAAGAGTTTGTATATGTTAGTAGTATTTTTTCCTTAAATGTTTGATAGCATTTGCTCATGAAATAATTTGGTCTTAGAACATTCTTTGTGGAAGATTTTTAAATTGACTTAATACATGTAGGGCTGTTCAAATTTTTTTCTACTTGCTTAGTTTGGTAGTTGAAGTTTTTTTCCAAGAAATTTGTCTGTTTTAATAGCTGTTAAATTTATTGGCATAAAGCTTTTGCTAATATTTTCTCTGTATTCTTTTGATGTTTGTAGGATCTATAAAGATTATCTTTCTCACTTCTGATATTGATAATGTTTATTTTCTCTCTCCTCTTCTCGCTAGGGGCTTTTCAATTATAATTTATCTTTACAATGAACAAAATTTAGGATTTTAAAATTTATGTTTTTGTTTGTTTTCTATCATTGATTTCTGCTTTTCTGTGCAAATTTTTTTTACATTGAAAACAACTAATACTGGTGAGGGAAAAAAAATAAGAAAAATCTAATATACTTGATTGATAAAGAACAACTTTTTTTTTCTTTCTATTGTTTAATTCATTTTTCCCCTAACTTCCTCAGATGATCATTTAAATACTTGAGTTTAAATTTTCTTCTTTGGTAAAGCTTTAAATGTCTTCCTCTAAGTACTGCTTTAGCTGCACCTTACATACAAATCTTGTCACTTTTAATTATCATCCAGTTGAAAATATTTTCTAATATTTCCTTGTCATCTTTTCTTTGATTTGAAAATTATTTAGGAAGCTCGTGTACCTGGACTGCTTCCTTTCCTACTAATATCTAGTCCCCTACTCCCCCACCCCCCTTTTTTTTTTTAAACCCTCTTTGTCCCCACTGTTCCAGTCCTGCTCTGTTTGGATTCTATGCTCCGTAGTTTCTCTTTACTGCAGAGCTTTTTGCCTTGAAGGGAGCTCCTGTCTATTCATTTGGGGAGTTTCCAGGGCCAGGTGGGCCCAGCACTCTGCCGTCTCCCAGCAGGCACACTCACACTGGATCTTATGGGACACTTTCCAGTTTTAGTGGCTATTCTCAGATTGACCTAAAAGTTAGGGACTGTCAGAGCCCAGTTGCCTTACTTTTGTTTCATCCCCATACAATTCCTTATTCCACATGGGTCTTGAAGCTTTGGGCATTTGTCCTCTCCCACTGGCGTTTGGGGTTTGGGAGGATACCTTGCCGTGCAGTTTTATGGTAGATGTTGCCTGTGAGTATTTGATTTGTGTAGCCTAACTGCTCTGTTTGTTCATCTGAGAGATTCAGGGAAATCATAAATGATGCCACCTCCTCCATCTACCCAGGATTCTCGCTCTCCAATTAGTTTCTGAACAGGAACCAAGCTATATTATTTCTTTCATAACCACATGCTATTTGCCACAGTGCTAGGCACTAGAATCAGCTGATTCGTGCTGACAGATGCAAGTTTATGCATTAGTTTCCTATTGCTATGCAGCAAATTGCCATATAGTTAGTTAGTGGCTTAAAACCACCCTGGTTATAATCTCAGGAATTTGGGTGTAGTTTAGCTGGGTTGTCTTTTTTGGGGTTTTCACCACACTGCAACCTAGGTGTCCCCCAGGGCCACAAACTCCTATGAGATTTGATTGGGAAAAGATCCACTCCCTAAGCTCCCTCATGTTTTGGGCAGAATTCATTCGGGGGACTGAGGTCCCCATTTCCTTGCTGACTGTCAGGCCGGGGCTGCTTTCAACTCCTAGGCCCTGTCCGCAATACTTTGGCACATGTCCCTCTCCATGGGCCAGTCACATCCTGGCAGCTTACTACAACCAGCAATGGAGAGAGAGTCTCTGATGCATGTTAGCAAGATTAGCCCTAACCATATCGTAATATAATCTCAGAAGTGATGTTGCATCAGTGCCCTCATGCTCTATTGGTTAGAAGCAAATAGTATGTTTCTCTCACACTCAAGGAGCCAAGATTATGCAGGCCATCTCTGCTTTGGTTTACATCTGCCTTGGGATCTAGTTTACCCTCTTTATTTAAGGCAAAGGTTTTTTTTATTGATTGACTGTCAATAGTGACTTTTAGCTCAATTCTAGGAGAAATAGCAACAAATTCAAATATAATAACAAAATATCCATTTCAAATAGAAAAATCTGACCTCAGGAACTTGAAAATCCTATACAGGTTGTTTTCAATGCTCATTCCCTGCTCTCATCTATGAAATGGGCACTCACAACCTCACAGAGAATGTATAAAATGATGTCTTTTAGTGTTCTTAGGAAAAATAAGGTTTCATATGCTTCTAATGTATTTTAACCTATCTTGTGTCACCTGTGCTTGTGTGCATTTTTGGACTTCTTCAAAGACTACTCATGTTCAAGAATGATATAGTACCAAAGCAATTGTTTTGTTAAACGCCAATGAAATGAATCAGATAACCAAAGGAGCCATTTGGAAGAGAATCAAAAGGCATGAGTATTTTAGAAGCCACATTTTCTAGTGCAAATAGAGAAGGAAATCATCTTATTTCCCATGCCAGGGCATTGTAAAATTTTAATGAATAAATTCATTGTTTGATCCAAGGTGGCATTGTTTATTATTTTCTGCGTTTGTTCCAATAAGTGGGAGCATCCATCTCTTTCATCTGTGCCTCACATGCGAGTTCTGTCTTTTATCTTCTTGATCTCATCATTTTCCACTGAGCATGAAAGGGATAGGAAACAGTGCTTCTCTTTGATGAAGATACACGATGATTTTTTAAGTAACGATGCCCTGTGCTCTTGGAAGCATTCAGCTATGGGAGTGAGGGATTCTTCTCATCTGCTCCCCTGTCATCCTCATTTGATGGATGACACATGGATGCTGTTTGCTATGGTGATGTTGTTCCCTCCCGGCAACAAGGAGGAGGTGGGAATCGGGTACTTGGGAATACAACATATAATGCATCGGAACAAATAGTGCAGGACACCCTGGCCTATGAATTCCTGACTCCCTTCCTTGTGAGAAAGGCAATCATAATCATCAGAGTTAGTATTTATTGGATGTTCAATACCAAGAATTATATACAGAATATTTAGCAACCAAAACACCATTGTATCAATCAATCAGAATGAATAGTGACTATAACCGCATCCATTCTGATGAGTCCCTGTACTCCCCACTCCAGTTGTTAAATATTTTGGCAACTGGCTGTTTGGGATGTGAGGACTGCCAATGTCAACCCTGCTCTACTACATGCCAGACACTGTGCCAAGCCCCTGAAGGACCATTGCTCCTGGAAACCTCCCAGCCGCCCTGTAAGATGGATAGTCTTATTATTCCAATTTGACATACATATTGGAAAACGGAGGCTTTCAAGAGTTTGACTTGTCCCCAAATCACACAGCTGAGTTGCAGTGGGATTGGGTTTATACCCTGGTCTGTTGACCAAGGAGCATGAGCTGTTAAGTTCTACATTCCATTAACTCCTTTTCCCCCCCAAATATATTTTTATTTGGTTTCAGAGAGGAAGGGAGAAGGAGAGAGAAATCAAAACATCAACGATGAAAATCATTGATTGACTGCCTTCTGCATGGCCCCCCCCACTGGGAATGGAGCCCGCAACCCTGGATGTGTGCCCTGACTGGGAATTGAACCATGACCTTCTTGTTCGTAGGTCAACTGAGCCATGCCCACCAGGTAACATTCTTACTGGCTCTTGAGGAAGCCATGCCCTGCGGCTCTTTCTGCCCCTGTAAGAGACACACACTTACTTTAGGCACAAGAAGGCCGAACTTCATCACCCTGACCTCAGCAGCCCTTGGACAGTCCATGAAGAAAAGAAAAACAAACAGCTTCATGAAAGCATGAAGAATAATCTCTGTCTGGGGTGAGGCCTCCCCTCCAGAAATCATTCTGGAGGTGACCCAAGGTCCTAGGAAGACATGGAAATCTAAAGTCTAGACTGGCCTTCCAGCCTGAGGGGCCATTTCTCAGATAACTATCACAGATACTAACTCCACATTCTTCAAGCCCAGTGATCTTTAACTTTTTTTTTTTTTTTTTGTCTCATGGCATACATTAATTACTAAAATTCTGCAAAATACCAAAATATATATTTTTTGCCAATTTGATAAAAACATAGGTATACTTTTTATTTATTCACACCAGCTAGCTATTGTTGTGTTGGCTGTTATTTTTCATTGGACTATTTAAGGGGAAAAAGGTGAGTGCCAGTGGCCTGATTAAATAGTCAAGTATTGCATGTTTTAAAAATCCCTGCAGCACACCATTGTGCCTTGTGCGACACATCGGTTGAAAATCGCTGTTCGAGCCGTAAAGAGAATTCTGTCTGGTATTTGAACCTGGGTTTATTTACAACAAGACAAACAACCAGATTCCAGAGATGGGCCACCCTTATCTTATGTTGCTGTCTTTTCTGACTATATATGACTGGTGGGTGAATATTTTTGTTCCTCAGCCAGCAGTGTCCTCAGCCACCAGTGACTCCATGTCATCACTATCTGTGATCCGTTCATGATAGTGACACATTTCCAGAAATCTTATTTTTCAGCTGTGACGCACAGACTGATGGAATCCACATGCCCAACACACTGCCTTGAGCTAACCTTGTGTTGCATGTTCCCTCATATCTTTCTTTCCTATTCAAGAATGTGTATGGGAGCCTTAGCTGGTTTGGCTCAGTGGATAGAGTGTCAGTCTGTGGACTGAGGTGTCCCAGGTTTGATTCCAGTCAAGGGCACATGCCAAGGTTTCGGGCACAGTTCCCAATGTGGGCATATAGGAGAAAGCCAATCAATGATTCTCTCTCATCATTGATGTTTCTATCTATCTCTCTCCCTCTCCCTTCCTCTCTGAAATCAATAAAAATTAAAAAAAAAAGAATGTGTATGGGAAATGCAAAGAGGAAGGGTAATGTTACTAGAGGCATCTACTTGCAAAACTTCCTTTAATACACACACACACACACACACACACACTAGAGGCACACACACACACACACACACACACTAGAGGCCTGGTGCACGTATTCATGCACAGGTAGGGTTCCTCAGCCTGGCCAACAATCTGGGCTCATCAGGCCAGCAAGGGGGTGGGTGGGCAGAACCATAGAAGGTTGGCTAGTCATAGGAGGTTGGCTTTGGAAGTGCAGAGAGAAAGGGGCGGGGGGGAGAAAGAGAAACATCAATGATGAAAGAAAATTATTGATTGGCTGGCTGCCTCCTGCATGCCCCCTACTGGGGGTCAAGCCCCCAAACTGGGCATGTGCCCCAACCAGGAGTCAAACCATGATCTCCTGATACACAGCATTGATGCTCAACCACTGAGCCATGCTGGCCAGACTGGAAAACTTTCTTAAACCATCTAAGCCTCCATTTCCACATGTATAAAATGTAATTGAAATGGAAGAAGGCATGACTTGTCAGAGTAAATCTTTATCTCAACTTCTCCACAATACTCACATTCACAGACTAGATCAGGTTCCTGAGTTGCAAAGAATTGAGTTCCTACAAATAAAATTCCAATATTTGTATTATTATTCTTGTTATCACTATTACTACTATTATCAACAACTATGATTCTACTAACAGTTGCTATCTATTGGTTATTTGTTTACTACATACCAAGCACAGTGCAAAACAAGGTAGATCTCATCTCTCATTCAGCCCTTTGAAAGTGGGCTTTGTTGGGGGTATGTTTTACCATTGATCTGGTTTAGAGAAACAGACAAAGGGGTCCTGGAATGGAAGAACCAGACCTACGTGGTCCATGTGGAGATGCAGAGTGCTCCAGCCTCCATGAGCCAGCATGAACATTATCTGCTGCTGGCACCTGGAGGCTGTGTGGACTCCCAGTGCCACAGAGCCTCCAGCTCCCATTCCAGTGAGGGGTCTTGTCTGTGCTGAGTTGCTGCGGAGTCATCCTGCCTCTTGATGTCCGGGGAAGACAGCCCAGCCTTAGTAGTCCAGAGTGCTGTTGCCAGCAGAAGAAATGTCTATACGGCCTCAACCTTCACAGTAGCCATGTGACATATTCCATATGACCCATAACACCCAGAGGCTCTCCCTTTGTGACGAGGGTGGACTTGTGTAGAGGTCTCCCAAGACACATGGGCATTTCTTTAATTTTTGTCAGCTGAACTTAAGGTGACAGGCAGAACCATGCCCTGGGAACACACTTCACCAAAAAGGCAGACATGTTATCAGCTTGACTCTTGACTTTGCCCAAGTGTCCTTGGTAGCGGGTATTGATATGTAAATCCAGCCTAGCACCAGGAATGCTCAGGGCCTAGAATGCAAATAATCTCCTTTTGTCTTGACCTTTTGGTGAAACTTCCTGGTATTTGGGGGATATAAATAAACTCGGCTTTTGGGCTCAGAGTCCCTGTGTCTCCATGAGAGAGAAGACAGCGATCCATCTGGCACCCGACTTTCTTCTATTCTCTCTTCATTTTTCTTAATCCCCAGCTGCCTCCACTCAAAACCGGTTCCATCTCTCTTTCCCTGCTGGACTCGGAAAAAGGAGATCCCCGCCATATTTGTTCCCCCATGCCACATCTGGCACCCCCAGGCAGGGTTGGAGACACCAGGTGGATTAGGAGAGTTGTAGAGCACTTCTCAGGAGCCTGTGTATCTCTCTTGGGAGCCAGGGCAGTGGTGAAATGTAGCCACATCCCCTCTTAGGGTTGTTGTGAGGAACGAATGAACTATGAAATATATGCTATTGAGCACAGTCCCTGGGATATCATAAACACACAAATAGCCATTGCCGCCCTAGCTGGTTTGGCTCAGTGACTAGAATGTCAGCCTGCAGACTGAAGGGTTCCCAGTTCGATTCTGGTCAAGGGTACATGCCTAAGTTGTAGGCTCCATCCCCAGTAGGGGTCATGCAGGAGGCAACTAATCAAAGATTGTCTCTTATCATTGATGTTTCTATCTCTCTCTCCCTCTCCCTTCCTCTCTTAAATCAATGTTTTAAAAAATAGCCACTGCTATTATGACTAAATTTAATAAATGGTATACAAGCATTGGCACTATATTATTAGCAACATACTGCCAACACTCCTTCAAATGCTCATGACGAAGAGCATGTCACCAGGCTCTAAGAAGCCTTGCTCCAGACAACGAAGGCCAAGTAACTTCATAGACCTTCAGGGGACTTTCTGGCCTGGGCTGTGCCTGGTCTTGGACAGCATTCCTGGGCGTTGCCTCAGAGGAGACACTCCTGACACTAGCAGCAGCTGACCAAGAGACACTGATAAACTGGCCACAGCCATACAGATAGGCAGGCAGGGGAAGGCAGCCAAACACACCCCAATGCAGACAACGAACACTGCATCTCACCGGCACCCAGCCAGGATATTGACAGTGCCTTGTTAGCGCTCAACGTTCTTGCTTTCAAGGTCACGGCAGTCAGAATAAAGCTCTTCACACTGCCAGGAGCTCATGGCTCTTCGTTTTGTTTTTAGTGTGTCCTCTCAGAACAACATGGCCATTTTACATCTCTCTCCAGAGTTATGTCAAATCATGCAGTGATTCATTCATTGGTTCGTCTTCTCAGGCGAAGACTTTGTGTAGACTTTGAGTCTTAGGGAAGGAAAAGGCTTGGAAGTCCATCAGTCTGAGGCGGTCCTAACTGAACTGTCTGCAAGGGTAGGGTGCTCTATATCTACACTGTCTGGTGTGGAAGTCACTAGACAGGTGGTTATGGAGCCCTTGCAATGTGGCTAGTGTTTCTGAGAAACTGAAAATTTGGGGGGTCCTTGCTGGTCTCTGCAGGATATTTTTTGTATTGATTTTTAGAGAGATGGAAGGGAGGGGGAGAGACAGAGAAACATTGATGTGAGAGACACATCAATTGGCTGCCTCCCACACACTCTCCAATCAGGGCTGGAGATCAAGCCTGCAACCAAGGTATGTGCCCTTGACTGGAATGGAACCCGTGACCCTTTTGAGGTTCTTTTTCACGCCTTCATGTAATCTTTCTTTTATTTCTTCCCTTCTTAGCTCCTAATGTATAAGAGCGAGCGTAAACCTGTCATTCATAGTCAGGCCCTTGGGCTATGATGGCTAAGGACCAGGTAACATAAATTCCCAGCTTTCTCCCCCTGCAGGCCAGCAGCTCCAGTAGATAGGAGACTTCCAAAGAGAGTTGCAGGTGTTAATGTGCAGGTGAAAGCAACAGTACAGTGAAGCTAGAAAAAGGATGCACAGAAAATGCTAAAGGGATGCTGGGAGATGTGGCCAGGACACTATCAATGTCTCCTGCAAAGCCTTATAACACCCACGACAAAACCCATTTCACAGATGAAGCACAGAAGGTTAAGTAATTTGCTCTGGTCTCATAGTAAATGGAAAATGAAGATTTAAATCCAGGCAGACCATCTCCCAAGTCTGTGCCCTTCAACGTAGTGCAGTATCTGTCAGCTCTCCTAACCACACCAGTTCATCTCTGTTTCTCTCTCTCTCGCTCGCTCTCTCTCTCTCTTTCTCTCTCCCTTAAAGTTTTCACTGCTCACTTGCTTAGTAAACCCTTTTTATATACACTAGAGGCCTGGTGCAAGAAATTTGTGCATGGGGTGTATGTGTGTCCCTCAGCCCAGCCTGCACCCTCTCTAACTTGGGACTCCTCAAGGGATGTCCAACTGCCCAATTAGGTTCGATCCTAAATGGGCAGTTGGACATCCCTCTCACTATCTAGGACTGCTGGCTCCCAACTGCTCACCTGCCTTCCTTCCTGATTGTCCCTAACTGCTTCTGCCTGCCAGCCTCATCACCCCCTAGCCACTCCCCTGACAGCCTGGTTGATGCCTAACTACTCTCCTGCCAGCTTGTTTGCCTCTAACTGCCCTCCCCTGCAGGTCTGATCACCCCTAACTGCCCTCCCCTGCAGGCTTGATTGCCCCCAACTGCCCTTCCCTGCTGGCCACCTTGTGTCCACATGGAAGCAGCCATCTGGTGTGTTGGAGTGATGGTCAATTTGCATATTACCTTTTTATTAGATAGGATCATTGATTTCAAAGAGGAAGAGAGAGGGAGAGAGAGAAAAAAAAACATCAATAGTGAAAGAGAATCATTGATCGGCTGCTGCCTGCATGCCCCACACTGGGGAAAAAGCTTGCAACCTAGGCATGTGACCTGACTGGGAATCAAACCATGAGCTCCTGGTTCACAGGTAGACACTCAACCCTGAGCCACACCAGCCAGGCCCAGCTGCTCTTTTCAGACAGAATGCCTGCACATTGGTCTGTGTGGCAGACATCTAGAAACACACTAAAGCCAACCAAATCGTTCCTTCCTGTAGGAGGTCCTTTGTCATCCTGACTTTTCTCAGCCTCCGTCGCCATCATGTAATCAGGGCACTTCTCATGCCCGTCAGCTCCTAATTCCTGCAGTTTCCTCTCAATGGCACTCCAAATCCTGCTGCTGATTACGGCCATTCACAGCCCTGCAGTGGGTGCTGGGTGCAGTTACCAGGTGCAGGCTCCCAAGCCCCCAGCTTTTCATTTGAAACAAATTTCACTTTATGTCCACACTTCAAAATGAAATGTTACTCTCTTCTTCAAAATGGTAAATGACCTTTTCCTGGAAAGAGTTTGGCCACAGTTATTTTTTTTTCAATAAAAAAAAAAATCACATCAAAGTATTTCCTGTTGGTTTAAGCGATTAGAGAAAGTGTGGACTTCATCATGCGCTCAGCGTTCGTCAGCGGGCGAGGCTCACTTGACAGTTGAGTTCGCAACCTCTGGCCCTGGGGGTGAAAAAAAAATAGACTATGGACTTCTATGTCATAATTAGCGGGATGATGATAAAACTTTCTTTAACATATTGATAAAGTGTTCTCGATTAAATATGTACTGCTTTTTACATGTGCCGGAGTACTTTTTATAATCAGAAAAACAACAGGAAATATGATAAAGCAGTGATGTGGATAATCATTCCCTAAAGCAGTTTCTCAACCTTAACAAGTTGATTAGGTCAGATCATTTGTTTGTTTGTTTGTTTTGTTAATCTTCACCCAAGAATATTTTTAAAATTTATGTTATTATTATTACTATCATTTTTGTTATTATTTCAGAGAGAGAGTGGAAGGGAGAGAGGAAGGAGAAAGAGAGAAAAAAATGCAAGTAAGACACATTAATTGCTTGCCTCCTGCACGTGCCCCGACCACAGCCAGGGATTGAAAATGCAACCCAAGTATATGCCGTTGACCGGAATCAGACCTATGACCCTTTGGTGCATGGGCCGACATTAACCACTGAGCACCACGAGCCAGGGCTGGATAATCCTTTGTGGGGATGGGCTGTCCTGGGAACTGTAGGACACTTAGTAGCACTGCTGGTCTCAACTCATTATTTCCAGTAGCGATACCCATCCCTACAAGCTGAGGTAGCCAAAAACATTCCCAGAAGTTGCCACATGTCGCCCTGGGAAGCAAAACCACCCCTGGTTGAGAAGCAGTGTTCCAAAGGACAGTAACAAGGAAATAACCCCCATCCCCCGCCCCCAGTGTCTGACAATCTCTCTTCTTGGTTTCTATTTGACTGGTATTCTGAGATTGACCAGTTTCAGTTCCTCATATTTTCCGAATCTTTCCGGCAATCAGTCACCTACCGTTGTCTTCTAGATGTCCATCCCACTGTTCCCAGCTCTCAAGTTTGGTCTAATGACTGTCTTTCTGAACCCGGGGAGTCCCCATTGCCTTCGCATCAATAGCCTGAGCTTTACTTTCTTGCAAACATTAGGTATGAGAAGAAATCGCTGAAAATAGGTGGGAAAGAGGCTGCCCGTGAACATCTGCACATTTTAGCACTTCCCTTTAGTAACTTTGTTTCAATCTCATGATGTGTAAAATAACGAGGAAAAGGCAGTAAGGGGAATTTAGAGTGACATTTTGGTGTGTCTGAGAAAACTGATGATGGAAAAAGAATTTGGGTTTTCTAAAATCTAGTAAGGAGACTGAAAGGTCCCAGGTTCGATTCTGGTCAAGGGCATGTACCTTGGTTGCAGGCACATCCCCAGTAGGGGGTGTGCAGGAGGCAGCTGGTCAATGTTTCTTTCTCATCGACGTTTCTGACTTTCTATCCCTCTCCCTTCCTCTCTGTAAAAAATCAATAAAGATATATATATATATATTTTAAAAGGAGACTTCTTAAATCTATTAAAATGTGATAGTTCTAGTCAAAGAACTTTTAATGATCTGATAAAAATATTTGTATCCACAGCCACAAAAGCCTGATCTTGTGTTTTTCCAAAGTTCGGACCAAGTATAGCAAACAACTTTCACCCATCACACCAACATGATGGGTTGTCTGTTGACACTGTTCTTTCCCATCGAATCTCTGGAGCTGGACTTGACAAATTTACCATGTTGCCAAGAACCCAAGCAAAATTTCTGAGGGAAATTGACCATTCAGGTTTGAAGCTGATGCCCAATAGCTGCCACCACCCTTCAACGGTCAAATTTAATGACTGTCACTCTTCAGAAGGTGGTTTGAATTGACCCAGTGAGTCTATTCAAAACTCTGGAATCCAAATCTCGGTCTAAGGCTGCTGCATCGATGATCACATTTTTAGTGTTCTCCGTTATAGTGTAGTCATTTGTGATCTGTTTGTTTTTGTCCTTTTTAAACTTGAAGTTTCTTAAAGGCAGATGTCTAATTAGTTTATCCTTATGCACAGATAAACTGTCTCTGTACAGAGTAGGGGCCCAGAAAATACTTGTGCAACTGAACTTAGTCTTGGTAGAATCACCTTAGGTCTTGCTGTGTCACTTAATGCATCTTAACTGAGGATGTAAGGAAGGAAGGAGAAAGGGAGGGAGGGAGGAAGAAAGGGAGGAAGGAAGGAAGGAAGGAAGGAAGGAAGGAAGGAAGGAAGGGAGGGAGGAGGAAGAAAAGGAAGGAAGGAAGGAAGGAAGGAAGGAAGGAAGAAGGAAGGAAGAAGAAGGGGAAGGAATGGAGGGGGGGAGGAGGGGGGAAGGAGGAAGGAAGGAGGGATGGAAGGAGGGAGGGAGGGAGGGAGAGAGGGAGGGAGGAAGTAAGGCTGTTTTATGTATTTTTATTTGAATATGTTTAAATACCAGAACGCTTTAGGAGGTATGAAGTATTCTGTTGAAATCATAATAAGACTGTAATGATGTGGGGCAATGTTTGCTTCATCCAAGATAAAGGTGTTTATTAATGAGAACGACACTCTAGTCTCCTTCTGCCCCCTGCTTGTAAAATGTGTAGAGAAAGGAAACGTTTTACTCAGGGGACAGATAAGCTTGTTTCCCTACTAATGAGCTTTATTTCCTTTTGCTTGCCTGAGTTTTTCTATGGCTGTAGGATTGTGATGGACAAGAAATAATGAAGTGCTGCTTTATCCATCTGAAGCTCCATGACTTCTCAGTTATGTGAATATACGTGTGTTCTCCCCTTGGTGCACGAACTCTGGTCACATGACAACATTTCCTCCAAATGTAACATCCATCTACCCAGATCTGGGTTTTCCATTATCAAAAAGAGTCTGCAGCATCCTGCAGCTGGCTCTGCTGCTTCTACTGAAAGGGTGTGATAAACCTCACTGGCAGCTCACTCGGAGCAACTCTAAAGAATAGGGAGCTCAGTTGGAATAGAAATCAGGCTGCAGATGAAGCAAGAGTGACTTCAGTGAACTGTAAAGGGAGGTTTCCTGACCAATCACAGAAGCTCAAAGACATGCGGTCTAAGTCACATGGCCTTTGCAAAGCCCACAACACCGAAAGAGAGGACTTCTTCCCTACAATAGCCATGTTCAATGCCAAAGTAGACATGATGGAATTTTAGGTACACCGTTGATGTGAAAAAGAACCCCTTGGGGCTTTGCTTGATGGAATCTGGAAATGTAACCAAAATGGGTGGATGAAATTGAGAGGAATGTAGTTAAAGCAGGAGATCCAGTCTAAGAAATGAATATGACCAGGTCTAAATTTCCCAAGATATAGACTCTTCACTGGTGGGCCCTATCCGTAGAGGGTACGTAGGCAGCAGGGACTTGAATTTATGTCAATTTTTGTACATTTTTATAGAGTAAGAGTCCATCCTTAGAAAGTAAAATGTTACCTACTTGGTTGCCCAAGGAATTAGATCTCCTAAGCAAAGAGAGAAGGAAAGTGGAGGTTGGTCCTGGAAGTCAAAGTGTAAGAATAAGAGACATTTTGGAGGGCCTGGAAGTTAAAATTTGTTGCCATCCTATCTGATGTATAAGGGCTCTCCAGGGGAGGGGGGAAGAGATGATTGAAATGAAGGGGGTAAGAGGCGCAGTTGTCCATGGTTATCTCACTCCCTGGCACACCCAGCTCTGCTCCTACAGACTTCCAAAGAGCAGAGACTTTATGAGGTGACACTCAGATATGCTGGGCTCCTGAATATTTAATGATGGCAGACCTTTCAGTTGTTCACTTCCTTTGTTATTTATAGTCCCCAGATCTCAGTAGAATGGAGATGCCATGGCCGTATTCCGGATGCTGCCCTGGAGCAGGCCTAAAATAAAAACTAGGCAAGATGGAGCTCTATGCCAATTAAATGCGGAGGCATAAATGGTAGCTGCTTGCACAATTTGATATGAGAGGCTTCCAGGGCAGCATTGCCCACGGATGTGCTGTGAACAATGTCAGCAGCCCCACCATGATCAGGGTCCCTGGACTGTGTTACAGCTTGACTCTGGCTACATGAGAATACATCAATCACCCATGCCTTAGTGCGAATCAGGACTCTCTTTTTTTTCTCAACGGGAGAGTATGTTGAGAATGTGCACCTTGTATTCTGCTTTAAACATGAGGGAAGAGAAAGAAACAAGGTTAAAAACTGAGAGCAGAACTAGAACGGATGATAGGGTGGAGAAAGGTGTGGGGTTCCAACTGAAAACCAGCAGAAAGTGAGGGATGCTTGGATGACGCTATAGAGGCAAACTTAACTGGCTTTTCAGATTGGCCCTGGACCAGCTCTAGGGATGGAATGTGGCCTTGGTTTCCATATCGGTTTAGGTCACAGACGTTATTAGGTTTGAGGTCAAAGTGCCCTAAACAATGCAGGTAAGAGCAAGGCTCACTTAAGCAAAGGGTGCAGAAGTCCTTCAGGCTGGAAGGCTGGTTTATGCGTCAGCTCCACCAGGAAATGTTCTCCATCGGGATGTTGATGGTGGTTCCATGGACGTACACATTTGTCCAAACTCAGCAAGCAGCAAATGAAAGATCTATTCATTTTACTGGGTGTCATTTATGCTTCAATAAAAATTAAAATTAAAAAAGTGAAGTGAACTATTATAGCCATAAAAAGTGAACTTTTGACCTTACTCAACTCGTCTAATCTCCTTAATACGGTCTACTTTAAAATTAATTTATCTTGTGTACTAATCACCAACTGTCACCATTTGGGCTAAAAGTACACTTGATAAAACCTTGCAGAAAGATCCAAAGTTCATTTCTATTCTGTTGAATCATTCCACTTGCCTTTTTTTTTTTTTAATTCTAAATGTGGTTTCTATTTCAGTAATGGGAATAGCATCGAATTTGGGAATGACTTGAATTCAGGATACCCACTTGGTCACTTAGCATTTTGAGTCATAAGAGGTGTTATTGTTCACTTTGGGGTTAAGATTTTTTAGACGTTGTTCATTTTTTGTCAAGGAAGCAAAATATGTTTTCCTAGAGTAGTGAATTAGGAATCTTTACCTATTAGGCACATCAATACTCACGTTAAACATACTGGTTTTCTTTCTCTGGGCCTGTTGGTTCTCAGACTCTTTATTTAATTGAAAAAGAAAAAGAAAAGAACAAACACACACGGTTGGTTAGTCTTTACCTTAAACCCAGCCTTCCCAGAGCCTCAGAGACCGATCCTTTGGTGGTTTGATAAAACGAAGTTGGCTCCACAGTGACTGCCCTGGTATTTTCCAGCTAAAATTAGCTATTGTGCAGCAAGTGGAGGCAGTCATTAAGACACGTAAATCACCCGGTCATTTGAGCCATGGTCTGGGTTTCTTGTGATGAGGATGGAGGTTCAGGTCCCTGGAGACTAGTTCCTTAACAAGAAAGATAAGAGTCTGCTGTTTCACTCAACCTTGCAGCTGGTTGCCCAGCTGGGATGGGAAAATTCCTGAATAAATGAAGAGAGCTCTGCATTTCCTCTCTGTGTTCCTTAAAAGGAAGAGGCCCCGGGCCAGGCTGGGGAACACTTCCCAGCTGTGCTGTAGTAGTCATTCTGCTCTCTTCTTAGCTGTCCCCCTAGCTAACTGTAAGCATTTGCTTGTTATTAGTGATGTGATTCTTTGATTTGGTATTCAGGTGTTACAAAGAGCTTGATGGGTAGCAGGATAGCGAACTATTTTTGAACCTTTGGGGAAAATACTGCTGCTTTACTCTAGCAACAATCAGGCCAGACTGGACAGCCTGCAAAACTGTGGTTTATATTTTTGGCTTTTGATGAACCTCCTTTCATTTTCCTTTTGATTCACTGTCTACTTAACTTTTTTTCTGCTTTTATGTTCTGCTGGCCTTGGGTGAACAATTTTATTCACAGTTTTATGTGGGGTTCACCAGAAGCAAACCCAGAGACAAGATTTAAATTTAAGTGCTGTCAGGGGGAGAATTCCTGGGAAGGAAGAATAAGGAGTGGATGGGGAAAGGAGGGAGCCAGGCAGGAGGACAGCGCCTAGCACAGTCTCACCAGGGCCTGCTCCTTCTGCAGGGAGCTCCGGAGAAGGTAGTTGTCTCAAACAGAGATAAGGGAGGCGAAGTATTGTTACTCTTGTCCCATCAATCAGTGGGTAAAGACTGCCTTGGGAGTGCACACACTCCTGGGCTTCCATGACTCTCTGAGCGAAGAGAGCTCAGGTACTGAGGACAGTCCTCTGACCAACAGACACACATTCCAACTATGGTGAGTGAAAGCATCCTGGGAATCGGTGCACAAGAAAATGTGGTATGTGCCAGGCCAGCCTGGCTCAGTGGTTGAGTGTTGACCTGTGAACTGGGAGTCATGGTTCGATTCTGGGTTGGGGCACATGCTCAGGTGGTGGGCTCCATACTGAGTGTGAGGCATGCAGGAGACAGCCAATCAATGATTCTTTCCCATCATTGAAGTTTTTTTTTTTTTTTAAAGAAGATGTATTTATCTTTTCTTTCTTTTTTAAAAATATATTTTATTGATTTTTTTTACAGAGAGTAAGGGAGAGGGATAGAAAGTCAGAAGCATCAATGAGAGAGAAACATTGATCAGCTGCCTCTTGCACATCCCCTACTGGGGATGTGCCCGAAACCAAGGTACATGCCCTTGACTGGAATGGAACCTGGGACCTTTCAGTCCACAGGCTGATGCTCTATCCACTGAGCCAAACCCGTTTCAGCAAAGATTCTATCTCTTTCCCCCTCTCTCTTCTCTCTGAAGTCAATAATATAATATTATATATATATATATATATATATATATATATATATATTTTTTTTTTTTTTTAAAGGAGTAGCTATTCTCGACTTTCTTTGGGTTGCACATATTTATATATATAAACAGCTAACATGCAAAGTGTTCCCATGGGAGTTCTATTGCTCACTATGACATACGATGACCACCAGCGGGTAACGCAGAATGAATGAAGGTCCTAGCTAGAAGGCAGAAGAAAGACCCTGACTGGCAGCTGGAAGGCCCTGACTGCCCCTGATCACTGGCCAAGCCTAGGGACCCTACCTCTGCATGAATTTTGTGACTGGGCCTCGTGTGTGTGTGTGTGTGTGTAATATATATATTTCATATATACTTAAATACAGAACAAAATATGTAGAATATATATTACACACTAATAAAATGTATTTGTAAATACATTTTTATAGATTCTGAAAAACATTTTTTAAATCGATTTTAGAAAGAGAAAGGAAGGGAAAGAGAGCAAAACATCAATTGGCTGCCTCCTGCAAGTTCCCTTACTAAGGATCAAGCCTGCAACCTGGACATGTGCCCTGACTTGGAATCGACCTGGCAACCTCTTGGCATATGAAATGATGCTCAATTAACTGAGCCACAGCAGCCAGGACTATTGTCATATTTTTTGCTGAAGAAATTTAGATTATTAATTGGATATATTACCTTTTGGAAACATTTTAAACAACCACATGATCAATAAGTATTTGAAATCTGAGTGCATAATAAATAATACTCCTAAAGTAAAATGAAAATTATATTTTTTTCAGCATTGTTATACTTATTAACAAGGAAGTCACCTGATATTTAGTGGCTACTCCCAAAAATAAGCTGTTTTTTTAATGAAGAAATTTGTCCTCACTTTGGAGCAAGCTTGTATTACTTGTGAATTGTGAAGGCACCATATCTAAACGATAATCCTATTAGAATGGCCTCACATAAGTGTCCCTTGAAGTGGAATTTTTATTTTCAATAGTGCCGTCTTTTTGCTATTTGAGATTTTCACTTCCTTACGTATCCCTTGAGTGATGCCTCTATGAAGAAAAACAGTTCAGGTAGTTGAGGAGGAGGAGGAGGAAGAGTATGATTTTTAAAAGTTGCAAAACCTATGAGTGCCTAATATTACTCATAATATGAGTTAATGTAATCACATGTAATTTAATTTGTAACATAATTAAAGAGAGTGCAAATGGCTCTATTCTTCCAATGCTAACATTTCACCCAGAAGCCCTTTCTGCTGACATCACTGCTTAATGATTCATGGGTTTGCCATGGCTTCCTTACCTTGCCTGGTTATCACCCATTGGTTTCTGAGACATGAGAGCAGGCTACCTGAGAAGTGATGATTTGAAGTCCATGGCTACTGGGCTTTGTGCATACATCCAATTCACTCAGAGGATTCTGCTCCAGGAGGAGATTAAAATGAGAAGTTATTGGAACATTTCACTTGTAAAAGACAGCCAGCTGCATATTGACCTTCAGCTCCTAAGGGTATCCCTGCCAAAATGATAGTTGCTTAGTTTCCAAAGTGAAAGTTACTGATAAAATGCAAAGGCTTTCTCCCAGTAGACAGTGTGTGTGTGTGTGTGTGTGTGTGTGTGTGTGTGAGAGAGAGAGAGAGAGAGAGAGAGAGAGAGAGAGAGAGAGAGAGGAGAACTTGGTTGGAATCATGGAGGAGGCCCTACTATCTGTTTATTGGTTATTTTCAAATGGTCTTCCTTCAAAATCCTACTCCTCAGCCCAGGTAAAAGGATTCCCTAGTAGACTATGAGCCATTAACATCCCGTCCTTCTGAGATAGAGTGGACAAAAACAAACAAACAAACAAACAAACAAACAAAAAATCAAAGTTCCAGGCTGATTATCTTTTATGATTTAACTAGAGGTCCAGTGCACAAAATTCATGCAAGAGTAGGCCTTCCTTCCCCTGGCTGCTGGCACTTGCTTCCCTCTGGTACTGGGACCAGAACTTCCCTCCCTCTGACTGCCAGCAGATACCCAGGACTCAGGCTTTCCTCTCTCCAGCTGCCGGCAGGCACCCGGGATCCGGGCTTCTCTCACAGCCCTGACTTCATTCAGAAGATTGTCTTGCTGTCTGGTCTAATTAGCATATTACGCTTTTATTATTATAGACTAGAGGCCCGATACACAAAGATTTGTACAAGAATGGGCCTTCCTTTCCCTGGTTGCCGGCACCACCTTCACTCCGGCTGGAGCCACCTTTCCACTTTCCCATGCTGTCCAGAGGCCCAGAGAGGCTGGGGTGGTGTGGAATGCCTGCGTTGTTGCTATGGCATCCTGCCCCACCCTCAGCAGCTTGGAGCCTGAATATGTAAATTAACCTGATGTCTTTGTTGGGATAATCTGCATACTCACTCCTGATTGGCTGGTGGGTGTTGCAAAGGTATGGTGAATTTGCATCTTACTCTTTTATTAGTATAGATGTTAAAATGCCTCTGGTAGTTTGGGTTTTGGTGGTACAGGAAAGTATGGAGAAAATAAGGAACAAAGAGAGAGAGAGAGAGAGTAAAGAAAACATTTGAGAGCAATTGAAGCTTAACAATGTCAAATTTTTTGTTTTGTTCTGTTTTCATTTATTGAAACAAGTTTTGTAAATAGATCTCATGGTCATAGTACAGAAGTGGATCTATTATGCAAAATGTCTCCATTGGAACTTTGCAAGTCCTAAAGGGAAAATACTTCTTTTTCAGCTTAACTATTTCTGGCAAAACTTCATATAAACAGCCTGCTGTTTGACTCTTTGAAACTGTTGAATAAGCCAAGCTTTAAGGGAAATGAAAGTATCTTTGGTCTCGGCACAACCACTTCTTTATTTTCTCCTTTTGCCGTTTACCAACCTAATGCATCTGTGTTGACAGCTTAAGCCTGGAGATAAAATCAGAGGAAGGATCTTATTGCATTTTAAGATTATGTTAAACACTTGAACACATTACAATTCTCCAAAGCGGAAATGACTCTGTAATCTTTCATCAAGACTTCAAGATTAATGACCAACATTTCCCTCACCGAAAGTATCAAAAAGCTGCAATGGCCAGAGAATGTTCTCACCCACCCTGGCAAGGAGATGATTATAGTCTCCAGTGGAAGTTGTGACTTCCAGTTGCTTTTTTCCCGCCTTGTGAAAACAATGGTTTCTGGTTACCCCCAACCCCCAAGGGTACCATGACTTCATGAAACACCACTTCATAAAACTAGCTCTGCGGATGTTGACGTAGGCGAGACGGTGAATGCCTCTGTCTTTGGAAATGAGATCTTTCTCTTCTGGAAGATGGCAGGGAAAATAATATCCTAGGCCAGCACCTATTGCTGTGCAGGGAGACTGGGCTTTCTCAGAAGTGATGATTGATTGAATGCGGACCTCAGCACATGCAGCTCATCCACAAGCACTGCTTTTCATTTTTCTTGACAGAAAATCTATTTTTCCTCCTTCAGCCTGGTGTTGTGTACATGCTCATTGAGAAGAAAACTGTTAACAGTTTTTCCAAGAGGGCTTTTGCCTACAGAAGAAATCAACCCCGCTTTTACTTTTATGTTATGTATCAACGCGGAAGGAAAGAGATGAAAAGGCTAGAAAGGTGGATAACATTTGTCTTTCTCTTCTTGCTTTTTTCCTCTTGTTGATGTCATTTTCTTGCCTCCTCTACTTTCTATTTTTCTGCTGCCTTTATATCTTCTTTTTGTTTCCCCATTCCTATGCAATCATGTTTTCTATCTCTTTGCTTTGCTTTCTTTCCTGTCTCTTGGCCCAAGAGGAATCCCTCTGCTGAATGGGGGAGAGGAATAGATAGGAGGGGGGAAGACTCTATAATAAAAACAAAGGTGATGCCCTGGTCCTTTAGTTGAGCTGGTTGGCTCTACCTTAAACGTACATCCAGAATCCAACCATTTATTACCTCCACTGCTACTGCCATAGTTTATCCCAACACCATCTCTTGCCTAAATCATTACATTGTAACTGATCACTCTCACTCCACCCTTGCCTCTGTACTGGAAACGTATCAACCAGAGTGACCCTTTGAAAACTTAAATCATTCTTCTGCTCACAGTCCTTCAGTGGCTTCGAAATAACTTCCAAGTTGCTTACAATGAACTGAAAGGGTCTAAAATAAGTGATGTAGCCCCTTGCTACATCCCAAGTCTTGGTCCTTGTCTTGTTTCTCCTTGCTCACACGACTCCAGACACTCCACTCCCCATACTACTCAGCCTTCAGGGCCTTCCTGGTTACTCCTCCTCTGTCTGGACCACTGTTTCCCAGAGAACCAAATCCTCTCTTCCCCACTTCGTTCATGTCTCTGCTCAAATGTCAACCCTTCGTTAAACCTTCCTGAAAGAATCTCTCCAGTCCAGCCAGCATGGCTCAGTCATTGAGCATCAACCTATGAACAGGAGGTCACGGTTCAGTTCCAGGTCAGGGCACACATGCCATGGTTGTGGGCTCAATCCCTAGTAGGGGGTGTGCAGGAGGTGCAGGAGATAGCCGGTCAAGGATTCTCTCTCATCACTGATGTTTCTATCTCTCTACCCCTCCTTTCCTCTTTGAAATCAATTAAAAAAAATATATATATATATATCTCCAAAATAGCACCCCCTTTTATTTTGGTCCCCTTTATTGAATAGTTACTGCCACCTGACATATAGAATTGATTGCTTATTAATTTGTGTTTTCTCCCCAGATGGGAATGCAGAATATAGGACTGTGTCTCTCTCCCCACCACCTAAAATAGAGCCCAGCAGATTGAACATAATAAATATTAATGGATGGGATAAATGAAAAGTCATCATACCAGCCAAATAGGTAGCCTTTGGCCAACCCCTCTTTTCTTTTTCTTTCTTTTTTTTTTTTTCATAAGAAGGCCGCACTGCTTATGATGTATTGGAAAAGAAAGCCATAGTGGAATGCTGAGGCCCTGGCCAGGAGCCAGCCTTGGTGCTTTCTTATCCTCCGCCTGCTGGTCAGAAACATGCCCAGTCATGTACCTGACTTAAGCATTTTCCAACAGGAACAATGTGCACCCACCCTTCCCTCATGTCCCCGTGCCAGGGACTGTACCTATTGGTTGCATGTTTAGTTCTTATTCATGGTCATGATTCCACCTCTGAGTACTTCATGCCTGGCCACTCTTGGAAATTGCCGGTGACCGTTGGCTTCTTGCAAACTGGTCAGGTGGGGGAGGAAGGTCAAAACCTCTTCCGAGATGGGCTGATGGACACACCATTATTGCTTAGACCCTCACAGAATCCTAGAGTCTGAGCATGGGGAAGTATTCTGAAGACCTTGGAAAAACCTGCTATTTAATTTTTTACAAGAGCCATGCTACTTTTTTCTTCAATCAAATTCTTTTCTAAAAGCCCAACACATCAAACAAACCAAACAGAGGATTCTCTGTCCGGGACAGAGGCTGGGACTAGAGTCTGCTGGGTTTGACTCAGACTAAGGAATTTTGCAGAGCCAAGAGTTTTCATGTGGAAACCTTGGGCGTCATCTAACTCCATTGCTTTCTAGATCAGCAAAGCAGGGTTCAGGGAGTGGAACTGATTTCCCCTGAGCTTACGTAGGAAGCAGCAGTCCTGGAATGAGAACTCCAGTCTCCCACCATATCCACAGTCCTCTGCTCAGAGTCTGCCACACGAAGTACCCATATGGTCCCATCATCCTGCCAGGTGTTTTACATTCATTATTTCATCCAACCCTTATATCTATCCTTTGTGATAAATCCTTTTAATCTCATTCTATAAAACAGAAACTAAGAGAGAACTCCCAGGACATAAGTAGTGGGGCATGGATTGGAACTCTGGCCTGTCTCATTCCAAAGCCTGTGTTGATTCCACTGTCTCACTGAGAATAAACAAAGAAACAAGATAAATGTATTAGTAACTAATTGACCTAACAATATGTAATAACCAAAGCCCAAATGGTTAATTCTGCGAGCCACCTCCTGATAAGCTTCAAGGAAATCCTCTTTTTGCTTATGTTGTCCAGAGTTGATGTCTGTTGTTTGCAACCAACAAGTTTGAATGATACAAGGCCTTTCAAGTCTGGTCCATTCTGATAGCACTGGAAACACCATACTTATTGACATTGCTGAACTCTTGCCTCCTGAGACCAGAGTTCCTAACATGTCCCATGCTCCTTCTTTCTTTTTTTTCCTTCCTTCCTTCCTTCCTTCCTTCCTTCCTTCCTTCCTTCCTTCCTTCCTTCCTTCTTTATTTAAAAAATATTTTATTGATTTTTTTTACAGAGAAGAAGAGAATTAGAAATATCAATCAGCTGCCTCCCCCCCACTGCCCCTCCCCCCCATACACACTGGGATGTGCCTACAATGAAGGTACATGCCCTTGACTGGAATCAAACATGGGACCATTCAGTCTGCAGGCCGACACTCTATCCACTGAGTCAAACCGGCCAGGACTTTTTCTTTCTTTCATTTTGTTTTAGGTTGGACAAGTCTATAAGTAATAAAGCATTGATACTTTCTGTGAAAAGGAGGAGGCGTGGCTAAGAGTACAGAGGCAAGCATCTTGCTCCTGCCAGCTGCTTCCAACCACTTCTGCAAGCAGAGGTCGGAGATTTCTGCAGTGTCCTTTGTGGTGGTTAGCGAGGGAGGAAATCTGGCTGCTAGAAGGGTGGGTATTATGTTGAGAGCATGAGGAGGAAAGGTGTGTGTGTGTGCGCATACACGCACTTTGGAGAAGGGAGTTTGATAGCCTGTACCGGATTATCCTGAGAAGGATCTGGAAGAAGGAAATGAATGACAGGATTGTTAGCCAGGGTACCTTTAAAACCTAGACAGTTGTGCACTTTCTTTCACTCAGTGTGTTGACCCTATTTTTCCCTGCAAGATTTGCGTAAACTTTTGTGGTCAAAGAGAGGACCCATACTCTTTATTGTCAGGCCGTTAACTGTTAGTTTAAGTAAATATGTTTGCTGTGCTTTTTCAAAGAAGACTTGACACTCCCCCACATCCTACCCTTGACTAGTGGGTACTGGCTTTTGGTATTGGTGGAATTCCGATTCACTATAGATTTATTGATAATCTTTCACAGGTGAAATCATTTTCATTTTCCAAATTTTTAAGGCCCCCAACACTCACAGATGTTAATGAAGGCACATTTACATACTATCCTAATTTCACCGGCTCTTAGTCCTCAACTGTGTCTCCCTGCCCTTTACCAAGTCTATCCCTGACTTTCAGGTGTCTCCTCAATGACAGTTCTTGGATGTTCTTCAACTCCAGCCATCCCACAAGCTCCTTGAACAATGTTCTTGTTATGTGCTGAATTATTGGGCCTCCAAAATTCCTATGTTGAAGCCCTAAACTCTGACCTTAGAATGTGACCCTTTGGAGATGGGACCTATAAAGAGGAGATTAATTTAAAATGAGGTTGTTAGCCGAGACCGGTTTGGCTCAGTGGATAGAGCGTCGGACTGCGGACTGAATGGTCCCGGGTTCGATTCCGGCAAGGGCATGTACCTTGGCTGCGGGCACATCCCCAGTAGGGGCGTGCAAGAGGCGGCTGATCGATGTCTCTCTCTCTCATCGATGTTTCTGACTTCCTATCCCTCTCCCTTCTACTCTGTAAAAAATCAATAAAATATATTTAAAAATAAATAAATAAAATAAAATAAAATTAGGTTGTTAGAGGGTGGGCTCTAATCCAATCTGACTGGTATCCTTTAAACAAAGGAAATTTGGACTCATAAAGGGACAGGGGGGATTGTGCATGCCTAGAGAAAGGACTATGTAATAACAGGGAGAGGGTGGCTGTCTGCAAGTCAAGGAAGGAGGCCTCGGAATGAAATCAACCTTGCTGACAATCTTGGACTTCTAGGCTCTAGTACTGTGAAAACATAAATTTCCTCTTTAAAAAAATATTTTTATTGATTTGAGAAGGAAGGGAGAGGGAAAGAGAGAAGCATCAATGATAAGAAAGATTGATTGGCTGTCTTCTGCACGCCCCACACTGGGGATTGAGCCCACAACCGGGGCATGTGCCCTGATAGGGAATTGAACCATGGCCTCCTGGTTCATAGAGCAATGCTCAATAACTGAGCCACACTGACTAGGCTGAGAAAATAAATTTCTCTTGTTTAAGTTACCCAATCTGATCCATGGCCAGAGTTGTTGAGACCTGTGTTAACCATGTGTTTCTGATGCTTTGACATCATGGGGCCTTGAAGTACTGCCCCTCTTGGAGCTAGACAATTCATGGAGATAGTAAAGGACTCAACCTGCAACCATGCCTTATGCAAACCTATAATCATGCATATGCAAACCAGCCAATCCCGAGCTCATACCCCACCACCTCCTTTACATATTGGGCTCTGGCAGGGGTCTCACACTCAGGGTCACTAATCCCCTGCCTAATCATCCACGGGCCAGGTAACAACTAGGGGCAGCCCCTCTACCCCAGCGCCTGCTGAAATGAGTCAAATTTACCCTGTCTCACCCATTCCTTCCCACAGAAACCACTGTTAAGGCTCTTTCCCTCTTTTCCTCCTCCTACCTCTGCTCCCTAACCCTAACCCTAACCCTAACCCTAACCCTAACCCTAACCCTAACTGTAACCCAGACTGAAGTGCTATGCCCCTCCTCTTGGGAACTGTGAATAACAAAATATCTTTCCAATGGCAGTTTTCTCCTGATTTGTTGGCCTCATCCTGCACCCCAGCTAGGATGATTTCTACCAGGTCTCTCAAAGCCAGAAACCAGGAGGCATTCACAGAGAAATGGAGAGAAGCACTCCCAGCTCTATGCCACACCATGGCCTGACCCCAAGCAGTGCTGTTAATGCCCTGTGAGCTCCAACCCCTCTAGCATCTACTTCTCCTGCTTTTGCCACAGATCCTTCTGTCACTGGGGCCCACATGAGTCCCTGTGCTCTGCTTTGATAGCAAAAATCATGCCACTCTCTCCATCTTCCTGCACTAAACTTCTTGGAATGTCCCTCCCTGTCATGTAAAGCAGCACCTTATAAATGGATTCTTGTAGAGACAGCTTTTGTTAGTTTTGGGCCAGCCAGGATCTATCAGCTCCACAAGTGCCTCTAATAACAAGGCAGTTCATGAAGTTCACCAAGCAGGGAAGGGAAGAGGCAAGCACAGTGCCTGCTCTGCCCTCCAGGCTTTAACTAGAGACACAGCCAAAGAATGAAGTAGTGTCTTTGTCATTCAAAAAACACTAACACAGTTCAAAGGAGGGAGAGATGCCTTCTGCTGGAGGAATCATCACAAGAGATAAGGAGCTTGAGATAAGGTACTTGAAAATTCAGTTACAATTTGATCGAACACTTCAGCAAAAAGTGAAGTCCCCTCCCCTAGGCAAGCACCCAGAGACTGGACGGTGAGATGAATCTAAGGAAACTCTAGAGGACAGATTGACTTATCTAGACTAAGAAAGTAAGAAGTTGAGGTGCCTGACTGAGGATGCCTTGACCGTCATCTTAAGAAACATCTATGGGCCCGTGCCCTAGCTGATTTGTCTCAGTGGGTAGAGCATCAGCCTGTGCACTCAAGGGTCCCGGGTTCAATTCCTGTCAAGGACAGTACCACGGTTGCAGGCTTCTCCATCACCTAGACCCTCATCAAGGATGCATGCAAGAGGCTACCAATCAATGTATCTCTTTCACATTAATGTTTCTCTCTGTCTCTCCCTCTCTCTTCCACTCTCTTTAAGAATCAATGGAAAAATATCTTCCGATGGGGATTCAAAAAGAAAAGAAAGAAACATCTATGGGCCCTGCCCGGTATGGCTCAGTGATTGAGCATCACCCCATGCACCTGGAGATCACTGGATCATTTCTGGTTAAGGCACGTGCCCAGGTTGCAGGCTTAATCCCCCGTGGAGGTATGCAGGAAGCAGTGGATCAACGTTTCTCTCCTCCCTTCTTTTCTCTTTAAAATTTATTTTTTTTTTAAAAAGGAATATCTATAGGAAAGAGAAGTAGACAGTTGGTCTTTGCCTTCGAATTATACTCCTTGTAACAAAGATGAATTTTAATGCTGAAACATACAAGAGAAGATATTTATAAGTTGACGTCTTTGTGGGGTCAGCAAACATTTTATAATGGTCAAATAGTAAATGTTTTAGGCTTCCGTGAGCCCTTGGGTATCTGTCACAACTACTCAGTCCTGCCTTTTTATTGAGTAAGCATCCACGGACAATGTATAAATGAATGGACAAGGCTGTGTTCTGAAACAACTGCATTTATAAAAACTATCAGAGGTCTGAATTTGGCCTACAGGCCCTAGTTTGCTGGCCAGGCCCTAGTTTGAGTTTGTTAGTACAAAAAACAAAACTAATTTTGAAATAGTTTGGGTGTCGCATTTAGGAGCTTGGATTAAACTTCAGGGGAAGCCTGGATTTTGGAAGATGATTAAAGATATTATGTTTCAGAGTTCAGAAAAAAATTGCATCTAGAATTTGGGGGCCTCACCAATGTGTCTTTTAATCTATGTAGAAGCTAGGTCCTTCCAGTCAAATATAATAGATGATCTCCCTCCTGGAAGTCTGAATCTTGCATACAGCAGGCTTAAACTCTGAAACATCTATAAATTGAGTTTAAGTAACTGCCCTTTGCTCCAGCCCATTTTTATGACCTGGAGGGATTGGGGATCCATCCATTGATTCTCAGTCCTCCATTGTATTTTTTATTTTTTATTCTTACATTTATTGAGTACTTTGCTGTGTCCCCAGGTTTCTCTGAGGATTCTTCACCAAGTACACACGATCCTGGGACCAGGTATGAGAGTTTGTACTAGTCCAAAAAGTTAATATATCCTCTATCCTGCCAGTCATTTAATCCTCACACCCATCCCGTGAAGTAGGCACTATTGTCATTATTCCCAATTAACTGAGAATGAGGAAACTGGGGCTCCAAGAAGCTCATTGCTTTCCCAAGTTCATATAGTAAGTAAATGAAGTCAACAGTAAGATGGAATTAGAACTCCGGTACATCTGGCCTCAAAGCCCATAAGTAGAGGTCTTGCCTGTTCTGTGAGTTGTGCTCTGTCTTAGGAGAGTGACTGACCACCTGGGATAAGACCTGAGGGAAAGACCATTGCTTGCTATGACTGTCTAGGTCTCATTGGACAGGACCAGAAGAAGTTTTCAGTCCTACCAGCTCAAACTAATTCCGAATTCAGAAATAATAGCTGGGACACTAAAGGGTGATCACTTGACTGTGTCATATAATTTCCCAAAGAACAGACGAGCACAGGACGTGAGCTGACTTGTCAGGACAAAATGTCTCCCTTCAAGTGAAGTGACTGGAAGGAAGCTCTTGAGTGGAGATCTGTGTGGGGAGAGGGCCGGTGCCCTGAAGGAATGTTCATGGGTTGATCATGACTCTGACACTCTCTTAAGCCACTTGGCTGCAGGTCACTAGAAAGGACTGTGTTGAGGTTCAGCAAAATATAGCAAAGCAAACAGGTTGTGTGCCTCCACTATCTGTAGAGCTATTTAAAAACAGTGTCCAGGAAGAAGTCCAAGAATGATTGAGACAGTCTGCAGAGCTACTGAAGGCAGTGGGGTGCCCATAAGCAGGTACTCTGAGTGAATTTTAAACTCTCATTAATCCATCAGTGTGTGGTCATAATGCTTCCCTGTCTGAGACCTTAAGAAGCCATGGGCCCCACCCAGAGAGTACATGGACAGCCGAGGAGCTGAATCTCGTGTTCACACTTACTTTTTAGCTTATAGCTCTCCCACTCCCACCCTCACCCTTTCATCCCAATACAAAGCCATATGAATGACAGAGGGCCAGTGCAGAGCAAGTGGTCCTGTCAGGGGGGATGCAGCAGCCTGCTTTATTTCATTGTGTTTGAGGCTGAAAGACAAAAAATAGTCTGATACATGGCATAGTTTTCTAATCAGGAACAGAGCAGATGGGGCGCCGGGCATCCACACAATTATTTTATTACTATTGGTTTAGTACCGATGTTTGCTCCTGCTGAGAACAGAACCATCAGAAATGTGAACATCCTCAGGCAGGTGTGTGTGCTGAGTAAGTCTCCGACCAATGGGACAGAAGTTCTCCCAGCTAGTCCTAGGCACAGATGCGAAGCAAAGTCACAGTACATCAGAATGCAAGTTTTTGGTTTTTTTTTTTTGGTGGTGGTGGGGGGTGCCCTCAGAGAAACTGTAGTTGTCAACCCCCTCATATAACAGATGGGAATTAAAGCCCAGAGAGGTGAACTTATTTCAAAGGTCACATTGTGATCACTAAGATGGGTCAAGAAACCAGAACTCCAGTAAGATACGGTATACAGAACATTGGGAGATCTGGGTTCTTCTATCTGGTATGCCACTTCTGGCTAGCTGTGTGATTTAGGTAAGTTACTTAACCTCTCTGAGTTTGGGTTTTCTTGTTTATAAAAATGACAATAGCATCTTAACATCTATCTGTCTTTTCTCAGAGGATTATTAGAGCAAATGGGTCTGAAGGTACTTTACAAAGTGCTCTACAAAAATAAAATGAGTGTGTGTGTGTGTGTGTGTGTATGTGTGTGTGTAACAAAATGTAGTCTGTGTAGTATCATGAGGAAGAGTTTGGATAGAGGAGTCCAAATTTGTTAGGATTCTTTTGCTTCTTCTATTGCAAATAATAAATCCCAACTCATACTTGCTTAAAAAGTAGGAAAGGAGGAAGGAAAGAAGGTGGAAAGAAGAGAGGGAGGGAAGAAGGGGTGGAGAGGTTAAGATTGACTTATTGATCTTGTTACTGAAAAGTCTAGAGATAATAATCTTCAGAATTGGCTGGATCTAGGGACTCAAGTGACGTCACCTACCTCCACCTCCTCTCTCCTCACCTTAGTTTCCTCTTTGCTGCCTCCATTATTAAGATTTCCACAGTTGTTCCTGGTGGATACAACTGCAGTCTCAATTGAAAGAGAAGCTTATTGTTGTCTTCCTTCTAATGGAAACTTGGGTCTGATTTGGTCACCTGCCCATCTTCAAACCCAGGGGAAAAGATACAGTGATTGCCTTGTACCTGGATCACATGAGCTCCTCTGAAACTGGGGGGAGAGACATTTTCACCTGAATAACATAGACTAATGGGGGCAGAATAGATGCCTCCAAAGGAATGTGGGCAGTATTATGAGAAAAAGAGATGGGTCCTGAACAGAGAAAAAACAACAGAGCTAGCTCAGACTCAGGTGGGCTTAGGGTCCAACCCCAGCCTTGGGCCAATGCCTTCTCTTCTCTGAGCTTCCGCTTTCTCTTTTCTGCTGTGTGG
Source organism: Antrozous pallidus (assembly GCA_027563665.1). Taxonomy (NCBI): domain Eukaryota; kingdom Metazoa; phylum Chordata; class Mammalia; order Chiroptera; family Vespertilionidae; genus Antrozous; species Antrozous pallidus. The sequence goes on along the minus strand of CM050524.1, from coordinate 46,282,140 downwards.
AGAATACTCTTCCCCCTGCGGATGCCCTGAAGATCACAGAGCTCGTGAACACTGGCAGGAAAGCTGAGCAGCTGCTGTGAAGGGAAACCATCTCTAAGGGAGGCTCGGTAAGAAAATGCTGGACATATAACAAGGTAGTCAAATTGCATCCTCCCGATCTATCAGGAAAGGTACTCTGTGTGGATGGAAGGAAGAGACTCATAAACAATTCAGGGTGGTCCAGTAGGAAATGGGAACCCAAACCCCTAGTCTGCCTGTTGGAGAAGGTACAACAATGACTCATAGGGTTTTTGTTGTGGTACGAGAACTTACAGGTTTGGAAGCAGAGCTGGACTGGGCTGGTGGAGGGCCATTGATTCCAGTCACTTCAGGTATGGGGGTGGGAGTGGGGATAACAGCTTGCCACCAATTTCTACAGGGAGTTGAGATCTGTGGGTATTTTTCCTGGAAGGTGGTAGCCCAGCCTCAGCCTCAGATTCTGCCAGGTCGGTATGCTCTGGCTGACCTCCAGCATCTGCCCCTTGGAACCCAAGGGATTTTTCTGGAACCATAAAAGGTCACCCTGTGGTCCTGTGTGTAGCTGGCTTGAAGTGCTGGGAAATTATTATGCCCCCAGGAACAGCCCAGGGCATATTATGCACCTTTTCCCAGAGTTGCCCTGGGAGATAACTTGCTTGATAACATACCCTTCATGTCTGCCTTCTCTTCCCCACCTCATTTCCCCTTACCCCTGCAGGTGTGGGTATCCCATCACTTCCCAAATAAGCCACTTCCACTAGAATCCTTGCTGCAGGGGATGCTTCTGGGAAAGGGGGACCCCCAAATTAGGAAAGGTAGCTTCTACCACTGTTGGTTCAGGCAGTTGTTTAACAGCAACAGCCAGGGCTGCTCACGGTGGCAGGTGCCACAGGAGGAATGAAGGCGACTGAGCTGTGGACCTGGAGCAGGAGAGCGGTGGGTGAGGAAGGGAAAGATGGAATGAATGCATCCTGAGGCACTCTGGATGGAGGAGGTAGGAAATATTAGGAGCTGCAGCCCCGGGAGCAGGAGCAGACAGGCTGTGAGTTCATTGGCGTTTACTTGGTTTCCACAAGCAAAGAATATTTTTGAAACCAGAGCTCCTAGAGGCCAGGCCTCCTTGCCTTTTTTGGCCCGGGCCTGCCTGGGAGTTGCACCAGGCACATCTATCTGTGTTCCTGGGAAGCCGTTAGGGTGGGCATGTGTCCAGGCCCTGGATTCTGAGAATGACACCAGCACCAGCAGGTCGACGCAGCTTCTTTATTTTATTATTTTATTTAAAAATTTAAAAAATTTTCAGTGACAGCTGACATATAGTAGTTTCAGGTGTATAACCCAGTGATTAGACATTTTTCTAACTTAGAAAGTGATCACTCTAATAAGTCCAGTACCCATCTGCCACCATTCATAGTCATTACAATACTAGAGGCCTGTTGCAAAAAGATTCCTGCAAGAATAGGGCTTCCTGCAGTGGTCTCCACTGCCCCGCCTGCTTCCCTCCCTTCTCTACCGTCCCACTTGCTTGCTTCTCCCCAGCTTCGCTCCCTTCTGCAGCACTTGTGTTCCTTCTATGCTGTCTTCAGTCTTTGCTCTGCACCTGGATATGCAAATTAACCACCATCTTGGGTGGTTAATTTGCATACTCACTCCTGATTGGCTGGTAGGCATGGCTTTTGAGCATACCAAAGGTATGGGCAATTTGCGTTTTTCTCTTTTATTAGATAAGACTAGAGGACCAATGCACAAAATTTGTGCAGTGGGGAGGGGGGTGTCCCTCAGCCCAGCCTGCACCCTCTCCAATGTGGGACCTCTTAGGGGATGTCTGACTGCTGATTTAGGCAGAATCGGGCCTAAACTGGTAGTCAGACATCCCTCTCACAATCCAGGACTGCTGGCTCCAAACTGCTCACCTGCCTGCCTGCCTGATTGCCCCTAACTGCCTCTGCCTGACAACCTGATCACCCCTTAACCACTACCCTGCCAGCCTGATCAATGCCTAACTGCCCTCCCCTGCTGGCCTGATCCCCACTAACTCCCCTCCCCTGCTGGCCATCTTGTGGTGGCCATCTTGTGATCACATGGGGTGGCCATCTTGTGTGAGGGCATGACGGTGAATTTGCATATTATCTCTTTATTATATAGGATAATTGACTCTATTCCCTATGTTGTATTTGACTTTCCTGCGACTATTTTTATAAGTGGCAATTTCTACATCTTAATCCCTTCACCTCTTTTACTCTTCTCTCCAATCCCCCTCCCATCTGGCAATCATCAGGCATTCTTTTTTTGTTTTTTTTTTGGAAGTGAAAAGAACTGAAATCTACCCTGCCTCCTAATCCTCACCCACCCTTTAAAAGCCCAATTTCAACCCCACCTCCTGTTAAATATTTGTCCACCAGCTTTTCTCCAGCCTGCCAAGGCCTCCCTCCTCTCAATTCCTCTTTCGTCACTTATGGAAATCTTGCCTCATCTTATTTTGAGTTTCTACCACCCTTTTCTTGTGTCTATAGTTCTTTGTGGTATTTGTTGAACACCATGTTTATGGTTAAGGAGCACAAAGTTTAGGGAAGACAAAGTTATGTAAATAGACCATCAGAAAACTTGAAAAAACCCATATGCCCATCGGGGGGGGGAAAAAGGATAAAGAAAAAAGGACGCTCATACTATGAAACAGACGCAGCTATCAGAGAGAAAAAGGTAGGTATGTATGGCAGTGTGGTAGGCAGTTAGGCATGAGCAGATCAAGAACAATGGGCTGAATACAGAAGGTTACCAGGCTCGAAAGCCCCGGGTGCCGAGCAATGGGCAAAACTGGGAAAGCAAGGACCTCCAGCCCCCAAGATAACCTTTCCTTTCCTCATATCATTGGTCATACAGTTCAGATCCCTTGACCTTTCATGTTGTTGGTCGTGCGGTGTGGACCCTCCCCTGACCTTTCCTCCCCTGGCATGCTGCTGGTCATACAGGTTAGACCCCCTTAGATGGGGAATGAACAGGAAGGCCTGGGATTAGCCCTTACGCATTAAGCTCCCAGGACAATGAGGTTCTGACCCACATAGAATAGTGTAGGCCTTCCTCGTGTTTCAGCTCCAGGCTCAGAAAAGCAGCAAAACCAGATAAGTGATGCCATGACTGACATCAGGACCAGCTGCATTGACCCAGGACCCCTTGCCCTGGAGCCAACCAATCAGTGGGGAGCACGACTCTGAAAGGATACACACGGCAAGCTGATGAAGATTCTATTGGGATCCTCACCTGAGACCTCCAGATAAATTTCTTCAGGCTAGAGGACCCATCACAGCTCTCTGTGGAGCACCCAGGTACCTTTTCCCAACCCCTTCCCTCAGGCCCATTTTCCTGGCCTCTCTTTTTCCCAAGCTGCAAGGACCTTTGTTTTGCTTTTGCAACTTGTCTCCTGAGGCCATTTCTTCTATGACTTATTTCTTTAAACTCTGTGACTTTCCAAATAAACTTTCTCTTATAGTCTTGGCTCTAAATTCTTTCTTAGCCAGAACTCAAGTACTAAGATTGCTGAACCAAGTTTCAGCCTGACTCTACCTAACACCTGGTGCCATTTTCACCGCCAATATAAGGGCATGGGAAAATGTTAATGTCAAATCAAAAAATAAGTTATAGCCACAAAAAGCAATGAAGGAAACGTAAATGCATGTTGCTAAGTGCTAAGCGTTTGAAAAGAGATCATACTGTGTGATCCAACTACATTCTGGAAAAGGTAGAAGTGGAATGATAGCCTTGAGTGACCTTTCAAATCTCTGGTGGACAGGGGCTGAGGCGGAGGAAGGATGAATAGATTGAGTTGAGTACAGGGGCAGTTTAGGGAGGTGAAACTAAACTATCTGTATGATCCTGTAATTGTGGATATGTGATGTTATATATCTGGCAAACCCATAGAAAGAGTGAACCCTAATGTAAAGTAGACTTTAATTAATAATAATGTATCAAAATGGACTCATCCTATATAATATAACCATAATATGCAAATAGACCAAACAGCCCAACAATCGGTCACTATGTCATGCACTGACCAATAGGGGACAGATGATCAACACAGGAGCTGCTCCCTGGTGGTCAATGTGCTCCCACAGATGGAGCCAGAAGCCAGGCGCATGGTTGGCACAACAGTGGTGGCAGGAGTTTCTCTGCCTCTGATGCAGCACTAAGGACTCTTTGGGCCTAAGCCGGCAGGTGGACATCCCCTGAAGGGTCCCCAACTGTGAGACACAGGTTGGGTTGAGGTGCATCCACACCTCCTTCCTCCCCCTTGGCCCCCCTCCCCGGGGCATGAATGTCGTGCAACAGGCCTCTAGTCAATCATAACAAACATACCACACAAAAAGCAAGATGTTAATAATGAGGAAAACTTGCAGCCTTATTTACAATATCCAAGATCTGAAAGCAGTCCAAGTGACCATTAGCAGATGAATGGATAGAAAAGCTGTGGTACATTTACATAATGGGATACTAGTCAGCTATAAAAAAAGAAGGAAAACTTACCTTTTATTATAGCCATGGATAGACCTGGAGAATATTATTCTAAGCGAAATAAGCCAGTCAAAGGAAGAAAAGTACCATATGATTTCACTTACATGTGGAATCCAATGAACAAAATAAATAAACAGACAAAATATAAACAGACTCATAGATACAGAGAACAGACTGACAGCTGTTAGAGGGGAGGAGTGTTGAGGGACTGGGTGAAAAAAGTAAAGGGATTAAGCAAAAACAACTAATAGACACAGACACAAGTATGAAGATTACTAGAGGGAAAGGAGAAGGGGGAGGTAGAAGAGCATAAGGGGATGATAAATGGTGATGGAAGGAGACTTATCTTTGCCTTAAGCAAACCCTGTCCATTGTCGCACTCATCTGGGTTAATACACCTTTGAAATGCCTTCTTTCAGGCTCCTCCTTCTAATATGTTACCACGCTCAAGAGAACACAGAATCTTAACCAATCTCCACTTTGTTTTCCCCCACCTTCATCTAAGCTGCCGTATGTCCCCTCCTTAATTTCAAATGCATAAAAACCCCCTCAAAAAAACAGCAGCACAAATATACGCCTGCTAAACTTATATTTCCTGGAGCATTTGAGATCTTGCTCTCCAGCATATGTCAACTTGGCTCAAATTCTTAAAAAAAAAAAAATATATATATATATATATATATATATTTATTTATTTTATTGATTTTATTGATTTAATATATATATATATATGTATTTTATTGATTTTTTACAGAGAGGAAGGGAGAAGGATAGAAAGTCAGACACATCAATAAGAGAGAAACATCGATCAGCTGCCTCTTGCACACCCACCTACTGGGGATGTGCCCATAACCAAGGTATATGCCCTTGACTGGAATCGAACCTGAGACCCTTCAGTCCATAGGCCAATACTCTATCCACTGAGCCAAACCGGTCTTGGCAAATTTTTAAAATAAAGAAGAAAGTTAGAAAAATAACAAAACAAGACACTGCATGGGAATGAGAGTGGAAGCAATGAATTATACCTGGAGTTGAGGAGAGTCAGAGAGGTTGGGAAATAGGTGAGATTGAAGCAGGAATGGAATAGAGGGAGAGGAAAGAGAGATGAGCAAATGCAAAAACAGAGGGCTGGGAGAGGCCCAGCTCCTATAGGGAATAGGAAATGATTCCAAAAGTCGGGGGCAGGGAGAAGGGAAAACCTTCCAGGAATTAGAATGGAATCTAGAGTGTCTGCTTGTGGTTTGATTGTGAAAAGCATTCAGCACGGTAGTAAGGAGTCTGGTCTTTCTGTTATCAGCAGAGTATCTAGAAGCAGCATGGACGCTCAGATCTGTTTTGTTGGGAGCAGCAGCAGGCAGCGAGGCCTGAGATCAGATCACTCAGCATGCCTTCTGTGTGTGGACTCCTCCTACATCTCCCAGTCTCAAAGACAATAAGAAGGTGTGTAGTTCATTTTATAGTCTTTAAATGTTTTGTTCATTTGTATTGGACAAATAAACCTAAACTCTTCTCCTGGTATGTTGAAGCAACTTAGAAAGTATGCAGAACACCCTGAATACCACACTTTGCCTCTCCTTACCTCCATGTTCCTGTAAGTTGGACTCCATTAACCCTCCTTATTTGACGATGCCAAGGTACAGAGAAGACCACAAACTTCCCAAAACCGTCCTAAAGGGGCAGGAACTATCTATCTTCATAGGTCCCAGTTAAAAGCGTATATGTTACCTAGGCATGGCACTGAGTTTTCAAAGTCCCAGCGCTAACATCTCCGTTCTTTAGAGCTGCCTGGATGTGTTTCATATTTCCTCCTTAATGGCACGCCATTGATTGTGTGACTTCAGAGGTAAAGGCCTCTTGGCCCTGAGGAAGCCCTCTGTCTTCTCCAGGAGACTGGCTTTGCCTGCTGTGCTGAAAGGTCACTACGTAGGTCTCAATATTAGAAATGGAGATGCATTGATTTTGGGGGTGAATTGTTACGAATTGGGTGTCCCGGGAAGCAGACTGTGAGATGGAGTTAGCATGGAGGCTGACTGGGAAGTGCTCCTGCCATCCACAGTGGGGGAAAGGAGAGAAAGGAAGCACATTTGGGCAGAGGGAGAGGTTGAGCTGTCATAAAGGGCCAATAAGGCCTCAGCCCACCCCACCCCACAGGGAGTTCTGACCCTGCAAGCATCCTTCAAGTTGTTCTGGACTGGGGTGAGAGGCCGGGCCTTGATACTGGTCACATCCATCAGACGTTGGGTTTGGAAGGTATTGGGTGAGGTAAGTCTCAAAGGGGCTGAGCTGAGAGACTAGAACTGTCATTCCTGAAGAGTGATCTGAGCCATGTGTCCCAATGTCCACCCAGAGGTGATGCATGTAGGTGCTTTGCTGTCATCCGAGGAAGTCCGCAGGGGCCTGGACCTCCCCACTTGGTCATTTTGAGCTTATGCAGTGGCAATGTGCCTTGCAGAACAAGCCCTCAACAATTTTAAATTAATTTATTTCATAGCTACCTCTTTTTAAAAAAAATATATTTTATTGATTTTTTTACAGAGAGGAAGGGAGAGGGACAGAAGGCTAGAAACATCAATGAGAGAGAAACTTCGATCAACTGCCTCCTGCACACCCCCCATCGGGGATTTGCCCGCAACCAAGGTATATGCCCCTGACCAGAATCGAACCTGGGACCCTTCAGTTCGCAGGCTGACGATCTATCCACTGAGCCAAACCGGTTTCTGCTCACAGTTACTTCTTGAGTTTCTATCTCATGGCAGACACTATTTTCTTTGCTGTTGTCCTTAATGACATAGAAGGATGTTTGTCATAACTAAAAAATGACCAGAATTATGTATTTTCATATTTGAAATTTTCTTATGAATTCCTTTTGTGAGAGGAATTTTCTCCCCCCTTTTCCTCTTTTCCCTATTGACCCCTCCCTCCTGCTCCCCCACCCCCACCCCCCACACAGAGAGATACTGTTTTCTTTCTTTTTTCGAGGGGGAGAAAATGTTTCTTTCTCTCTCTCTCTTTTTTAAATTTAAATTATTTATTGTTTAAAGTATTACATATGTCTCCCTTTTCCCCTATTGATCTCTCCCCAGCGGTTTCCACACCCCCCCCCCCCCATATGCCCTCACCTCCCAACCCCCCACCACAGGCCCTATTTTCAATGCTAAAGCATTCTGAACATGAATAGGCACAACAGGGCTTACATTCTAGAGGTGGGGGGTGGTGGGGTACAGATTATAAACGAAAGAATTTATTAGCTCACAAGGATTATTAGGAAACAGGAAGGGAGAATGGGAAGTGCTAGTTGGGGTGGGGGTGGGGGTAAGGATTTCCAGGCAGAAGGAATAGCAAGTGCAAAGGCCCTAAGGTGGAAGTAGGTCTGGATATTTAAGGAAGAGCAAGCAGGCCAGTGCACCTGGAGTAGAAGGAGAGGTGAGAATTGCAGGAGAGGCCCAGGAAGTAAACAGAGAGGTTAGGAATGTGCCTTGGGTCTCTAAGAGCCTTGTGGGTCATTGTGAGGCTTCGGGGCTTTAGTTTTCCTCTGAAAAGCTGGTGGGGGGTTCAGAGCACAGACATGATGTGATTGACACTTTAACATCACTGTTGAGAACCAGAGCGGCACTAAGGAAGCCAGTCAGGGAGGCGATCACTATAGTTCGCGCCGAGAAATGGTGGTGGCTGGGACCAGGGCAGTAGCAGTGACTGTAGCAATGACAGGACTCTCTATGTGTGTTAGAGATGAAACCAGCAGCCTTTGCTGATGAATCCCATCTGAGTAATGAAAGAGAGAGAGAGAGAGAGAGAGAGAGAGAGAGAGAGAGAGAGAGAGAGAGAGAGAGGAGAAGTTGAAGATAATTACAATGTTTGGCCTGAGACAGCATGGAAAATGGTACATCCTTTCCTGAGACAGGATTGCTGGAGGAGAGTTAGGGGTAGGGAAGCAATCAGCTTAGTTTCAGACATCTGAGTTTCAAAAGACCTCAGAACACATGTTTCCACCCGTTGGCCCCTTTTCATCAGCTGCTCAGATTCTCACCTCGGGGGTTTTCTGAAGTGGAAGCCCTGGCTGCCAAACTAGACCATTTCCCTGGAACATGCTCTCTTCACACGCTGTGCTTTCCCTTCGGAGGCGAGGCAGTTGGCAACAATATATGTGTGATTCACTCCTGTCTCTCCCTCTAATGTGAAAGTTCCTTGAGTACAGGAAGGTCTGTGTCATTCGCAGCCTGGTCACCAGCTTTAAGATCAGCCCCTGTCATGCTGTAACTATTTGAACAAACATGTTGAAATAAGTGTACGTGGAAAAGAAAAGGCGTGTTTCACATGCTCCCACCTTCTTCTTTGCAGAAGACCCCCCCGTTCGCCCTTTCTCTAACGTTTTAGCCACCAATCTGCCCTTTACTTCCTCACAAATGATGCTCCTAAACCCAGCTCTGGTGGCAAAGAGCATGGGATTTGGGGGTTCAAGATCTAAGTGACCTGGAACAAGCGTACTAACTTTTCTGAGTCTTAGGAAATGACAGTACCCATTTCATAGGATTAAATAAAATAATTTTTAAATATTTTTTTTATTGATTTTTTTACAGAGAGAAAGGGAGAGGGATAGAAAATTAGAAACATCGATGAGAGAGAAACACTGATCAGCTTCCTCCTGCACAACCCCCACTGGATAAGTTGCTTCTCCCTCAGCAATAGAAGCTAAAAAAGCAAGTGTGTACTGACAGGAAAGGAACAAGGAAAAGAGGTGACAATGAGTGTTAGGTTAGTTAATGAGCAGCATCTGCCAAAGATATCATGGAAGTTCTTGAATTGATAGGATCCTTTATACTGGTACTTTCTCTCAATATCTGTGTGGCTTAAAAGGAGTAGCTATTCGCCTAGCCAGCATGGCTCAGTGGTTGACTGTTGACTTGTGAACTGGGAGTCATGGTTCGATTCTGGGTTGGGGCACATGCTCAGGTGGTGGGCTCCGTACCAAGTGTGAGGCATGCAGGAGACAGCCAATCAATGATTCTTTCTCATCATTGAAGATTTTTTTTAAAGAAGATGTATTTATCTTTTCTTTCTTTTTAAAAAATATATTTTATTGATTTTTTACAGAGAGTAAGGGAGAGGGATAGAAAATCAGAACCATCAATGAGAGAGAAACATCGATCAGCTGCCTCTTGCACATCCCCTACTGGGGATGTGCCCACAACCAAGGTACATGCCCTTGACTGGAATGGAACCTGGGACCTTTCAGTCCACAGGCCGACGCTCTATCCACTGAGCTAAACTGGTTTCAGCTAAATAAAATAATTTATGAAAAAATGTTTAGGGTAAAAGGTTAGCCAAGAGTAAGTGCTTAATAAACATTAGCTATTATTGTTATTATTACTTTATACATCCTACTTGAAAAAGTCCTATTGGCTCATGTTAGTACCAATAGAAATGTCTAAACTCGAGAGCAGGCATTGCATCTTCATTTCATGCCATGCTCCCCATTCCACCCACCTGGCCCACCAAACTATTTACCCTTCTCCTCCTGCTTCCTGAAAGCCACTCCTTCTCATCTTGCCTTTATCTGAGTTTCCTGGGGTCGGACCCAGCTCCTTGGGGCAGTACCATGTGGTTTCCTCGCCCTCCTGACCCAGGACAGAGCCTCAGGCCAGGATTCCCGCGCACGTGCAATCCTAGGCAGCAAAAATGGGGAGCCTAAAGGGAGGCAAGGGAAGATGCGGAGCGATAGCAGTTGATGGTTTATGTGTTGAACACAAGCTGCCAGGCAGGTGTGTGTCTGCAAAGCGGTCTCATGTTGAGGTGGGAGCCAGGGAGGAGGGGACAGGCAGGCTCTGCTTCCGCTTCCGCTGGTGGCAATTCTCCCCGCCCAGAAACTACCCTGCACCCCTGGTGTGTGCCCTTTTCCATCGCCCATCCATCCCTTGCAGGGCGGCTGGGTGTTGCCGTCAAACCCAGGAGCAGGGGGAGAAGAGTGTCAGCCTCAGGGTCCGCCGAGGGGGAGGGCCTTCCTCGCCAAGGGAGGCGCTCATTGGTCCTGGCAGCTGCCACGTGAGGAGGTGGGCGGTGCCCACGGAGAGGTGGCGGCAGAGGGAAGGGGGTCTTTCCCAGGACTAGGTGGAGAAGCAGTGGATTCTGGAGACCATTTCCCACCATCTATAAGCTGTGAGAGCTGGGACCTCATGTCTTCACTCTGTCCCAATGGTCCTTCCTTTACCTTTCATTTTGCAGTAATTTCAAATCTACAGAAAATGTCAGGAGTAGCACAAAACCTCCAGTCACCCAGTTACCAATTATTAACATTCTTTCTCCCAGTCTTTACACACACACACACACACACACACACACACACACACACATTATCACTATTTTTCTATAATAGTTGGCAGTTTATAACACCATGCACCAGTATAAAGGATCCTATCAATTCAAGAACTTCCATGATATCATTGGCAGATGCTGCTCATTAACTAACCTAACACTCATTGTCACCTCTTTTCCTAGTTCAGGGTGAATTTTCTATTAGCTAGGATGTAACCACAAATAATTATCAAAATCAAGGAAGTTGATATTCATACAATGATATCACCTGTCCAATCTACAGTCTATATTAACATTTCACTAATTGTCCCGGTAAAGTCTTTATAGCTCATTCTTCCTCTCTCTGGCTCATGGGATCCATAATAGTGCCATCTCATAAGGTTGCTACATGTAAGGCACTTTAATGCTAGTTCCTGAAATTCAGTGTGTTAGCTACTATTATTATTATTTCTTCTTCAGTGAAGTCTTTTCCAGTCCCCTTCCCTTCAATTCAGAAACAATCACTTCTCATTGTTTCCTTAGCATTTCCACATTCCTTATTGCACTTTCATCTTTAGCCTTGTTTTATAAGCTTCTTAAGACACATGCCTGCCCTAGCTGGTTTGGCTCAGTGGATAGAGCATTGGCCCATGGGCTGAAGGGTCCCAGGTTTGATTCTAGTCAAGATCATGTACCTTGACTACAGCTCGATCACATGTGGAAAGCAACCAATCAATGTGTCTCTCTCACATTGATGTTTCTCTCTCTGTTCTCTCCCCTTCACTCTCTCTAAAAATCAATGGAAAAAATATCCTAGGGTGAGGATAAAAAAAAAAAAAAAACCAAATAAATAAAATGTATTCTAGATACTAGTCTAATGCCTAATTCCTCTTTGCTTCTCCTTGTTGCACCGTGCACAGCATTTTGAACATAATAGGACATAATTGAGTTTATTTGGATGAGAGTGGAGGGTTGATGAGGGAGAGTAGAAGGAATTTATTTCATAGTATTATGATCGTAGGCATATTTTTGTTTTTAAAGAGCTTATGATTCATGGAGAGAAAGACAAATACACAGATGAAAACTTAAAAGAGAATAAGAACAGCATAGCTCTCAAAACAGCTCCTGAGAAAAGATTAATAGTGAATAGGAATATACAGACATTCTGGGAGTTTAAAGGAGGAAAAGGATGCTGGATGGAAAGGAAAAATCATTTCCAGAGATTTTCCCACATGGCCTCCCCAGCAGTAGAGAGCTCATGGAGACTTGATAAGCCAAAGCACTAAAGGCAAAACTCTCAAATCTGTTTTCCCAAAGCTTGTGAATTTGGACTAGCAGCTGAACTACATATGGGCCTCCCAAATATTCTTTTGGCCACACATTTGTTGATATTTTGAGATGATATTTTGGCCAAAAGAACCTGTGCCAAAATGGTGTGTACCACTTCCAGGTCTGGCTCATCAACATCTGTGTGATCTGCCACCTTCTAGTGGTTTGAGGGACCTCATGGGGAAGATAGTGACACACAGGTAGAAGGACTATGAGTCCCTGAATGACTACATGGAGCAGAATCCCCAGCCCCAGCCCCTCACATTGCTGTGACAAAAATAAGAAAAAACTTTACTGTGTTATACCATTGAAATGTGAAGGTTGTTAGTGACAGCAGCTACCAGTACTTACCCTGTCTAGTGCGCCGCTAAAACCGAAGGCTGGATTCAGAAGACCTGTGTTTATTTCCTACTTCTGCCACCTAGTTATGGGTGAGCCCATTTGGGAAGTGCTGTGAGGATTAAATGGAAAAAGGCTTTGTAAACTGTGAACGTGCTGTAAACGTTGGATATTATTAGTATTAGTCTATTCTTCCTAAGTTGGCCAAAATAACAGAGTCCAAGAATAGTATACAGGGATTAGTCATTCTTTCCAAAATAACAAAAAGAAGAAACACGGTCTGGGATCTCATGATACTGGTATTAACTCAAGTGTTGGAAAAGGAGTTTGGGTGGGCCCATGGGAGGCCATTGATTCGCTTCAGAACTGCCGGAGTTACTTCTGCTTTGTTAGTCTGTGGTAAAATTATGATGAGTATGTTGGTTTGGTATTTGTAGGTAATGCTGACATTGGGATCTTTTAACATTTCAACTTTTGTTGAGGGAAGGGAACAAGAAGGAAAGAGAGGAGAATGATTTCTAGGTAAATTTTACCAATGATTGTCCTCGGAATCCAATGTATTCAAAATATTCTTTTTGGCCACACATTTGTTGGTATTTGGTATTTCTCATAAATGTTAACAGTTCTTGCTTGATCAAGGAGATTGAGATAATCCAGAAATCGTATCCCAACATGTATGGCATTTTAAAGTAAATAATAGGACCAAAAGAGACAAGAAAAAATTTTACTGTTTTTGTCTTAGTTAGTTCAAGCTGCTAACTAAAAAGATTGAGGTTTATTCATCTTATAAGTTTCACCACAGTCCTGAATCCTGGAGCCATCTTGGGTGTGGGTAAACTCCCAGGCTTCTTGGTGTGAGGTCTGAGGAATGGGAGAATATCCCAGACTCACTGAACACTTCCAAGGCACCAGTGGGAGCCTGTGAGGCAGACCACTGACTGGAAAAAGCCCCTACTGGTGACAGCTCCTGTTGTAGTCAGATGAAAGGCAAGAGGCAGAGTTTGGTCATTAAAACCATTTAGGTCCTTGCCCTGGCCGGTTTGGCTCAGTGAATAGAGCATCAGCCTGCGGACTGGAAGGTCCCAGGACTGAAGGGTCCCAGGTTCGATTCCAGTCAAGAGGATGAGCCTTGGTTGTGGGCATGTCTCCAGTGGCGGGTGTGCAGGAGGCAGCTGATGTTTCTAACTCTCTATCCCTCTCCCTTCCTCTCTGTAAAAAATCAATAAAATGTATTTAAAAAAAACAAAACAACACAAAACAAAACATCTGGTTCCTTTATTTCTGGTCCTAGACCCACCCCTTTCTGAGGAGATGATTTTTTAAACTAGCCATTGCTCCTTTTCTTCCTCTCTTTTGCCTCTACCTCCTGTGTGCCTCCTCCTCCTCTCCCTAGCCTTCATAGACTTTTCTTATTTACTTTCACATTTTAGGATGAGGGATGATTTGAGAAAATGAAGGCACTTCCTCGTGCTTTTCTGGATCTTTTCTCCCTGTGGCTATCGTATCTTCCTCCTTAGTTGGCTCTCCTGTTTCTAAGAACTATTTTTACTTCTTACTCACTTTGGGGAATTGGGATGGAAATCAGAAGACTGGGCTGGTGCTCATTAGCATATAGATAAAAATCACTTTTCTTCTGCTTGAGGAACTATGGTATCTCATCTATAAAAGTAAAGGAAGGGTGGATTAGAGTGTCTCTCTGTGTCCTTCCTTCTTAGATTCTGTGCATGATCAGGTCCTCATTAACAGCTAAACAAGGAGGCCTTTAGAATTCTCTTGCTAACGTCTAAAGCTTTACAGCTAAGCAGACATTTCTTATATTTCCTAGGTGAGATATCTGGCTGAATATCAGAAGAAGCAAGTTGAAGTCCCAGAATGAGTATGTTAGGAATTAGTGGAGATGAAACTGGTAAAAGTGCATCAGACTTAGGAAGAACCTTGCATTATATGCTAGGTTTGGAACTTTATTCTTTGGGTGATAAAGATTTTTGGAAGTATGACTATATCTGTGTTTTAGGAAGTTCATTCTAATGGTTACATGAACAGTGGTGAAAACAGAAGACAATGCCACCGGATAAACTGCTGTCAATATTACAGGCAAGAAATGAGGAGGATCTGAAGTAAGAATGTGGAATGTTGTTTGAAAAAATTGGAGGGAACCAATGTAATATATTTGGAGGTTTGCTAGCTGATTGGTTCAGGGAGTTCAAGAGGGAGAGCAGTCCAGGAGGACTCTCTCACTGATTTGAGTGGACAGGTTTGTCATGAACATAGTAGACACCTATCTCCTGTTATGCCCAGATTTCATGATCCCCAAAGACCTCCAGGGAGCCAAGTCCAATGCAATAGCATAGAGCCTTTATTATAAGCCTGAACTTGGCTCTCTGCTCCCATCGCCACAGCAGCAGGAAGCAAAAGAGGAAAAATATCCAAAAACATGGCGATTTTATAAGGAGGTGGGGCCAGATGTGAAACACTGAGGTGGCCGCCAATTCCAATTGGTTGGGTGATGGCTGGGGGTAGTGACGCAAATAATTCCTAACACATGTGACCTGTCCTGTCCTTTGCTCTTGATTGGAGCTCAAGCCCACAGTCTTTCGCAATTGGCTATTTCAAAGGAAAGGGTTGGTCTTTGTGATTTCAAGATGGCAGCCCCCAGGTAAGTCTACGTATCACGCGGCGTACATGGTGGCTGCCAAGTCACACAGTCCAAAATGGCAGCTGTCTAAATTGTTCTTTGCAGTCCCACTCTGCCCTTTCACTCCCAGTGCCTTGATTTGGGACTTCCCGGTTTCCAGAACTGTGTGATATTTCTCACAGTTTGTTTGTCATGTAAGCCACCCAGTCTATGGTATTTTTGTTATAGCAGCCTGAACTAAGACAAAATTTCTAGATATAACATAATGGAGCTGACAGCTCTAGAAGGAATGAGACTGAAGCCAACGGGCCAGGAGAAACACAGAGGAGAGTCCTGATAATGTCTGAGACCCTGGCTTTAGCTGGTCATGGGGCCCATTTGCTTCCCTGCTCTTCCTACAATTTGATTGTACAGTTTTCTTTGGATTTCCTGAGATTATATTTTCTTTTTGTTGCCTAAACTAATTTTAGTTCAGGTACTTGCATCTGAGAGTCTTGTTTAATATGGCAATCCATTAATTGAGTTGGGGAGGAGTGGGAAAAGGCCAGTCTGAAAGAGGGTAATGAAGTCAGTTTGGGACATTTTAGGTTGAGTAGCTTTGGACATCCACATAAAGCTTTTCAGCAGTGATTTCATTATAAAGCTGAAGCTCAGAAGATAGATCACATTCTCTAAATCATCAAAAATATATCAAAAAAGACAAACCTAAGTATGAGGCCTAATGGTATATCACTAGATATACCAAAGGTAACCTTGATCTTTCTAGGATATAATTGTTTAAGGCACTACATCTCAATTCAGTGGAACTAGCATTCAACTTACCTGTCTGACACTGATTCACAATGATATCATAAAACATTTTTCTAAGAACTTTGATGCAATTAAGATTGAGTATTTCTGTGGAATTCCCCTGATCTTTTAGTTCATTAGAATATCATACATATAAGATGGAAATGAGATTACTCTTGGTGATCTTGGTGAACATGGCTCCTAGCACTAGCTCCAAATGAATGTTGCTGTTTTCTAAGTGATTATAAATTTAATTTAATCATTAAAATTAATTTTTCTGGCTAAATTATCTGTCCTTATCTAAGAAGTAATGGATGGGTGTACTGAATAACTTCTCCACAAGTATGGAACTTGTCTTTATTAACCTTGTCAGGTCTATGCATGGATACTTTTGTACCTCCCAGCAAGGAAGGTCCCAGCATTCCGTAAACTTAATGGTGCCTATGAATTGTCCTTGTTGTCCTGTTTAGAGTGGAAGGCTAATGCTGCAGAAATGTCAGGTTGACCCTCCATCAGAAAAGTATTTTTTCTTTCTTTTTAATTATACTTTTATTGATTTCAGAAAAAAAAAGAGAAAAAGAGAGCGAGAGAGAGCCACTGAGAAAGAGAGAGAGACAGAGAGACAGAGAGAGATCAACGATGAGAGAGAATCATTGATTGATTGTCTTCTGCATGCCACACAGTGGGGATCAAGCCTGAAACTTGGGCATATGCCCTGACCGGTAATCAAACCATGACCTCCTGGTTCATCATAGGTCCACACTCAACCACTTAGCCATGCCAGTTGGGCAGTATATATTTATTTTTTGATAATTTTTAAATTTTATTTTTTTAATTGTCTAAAGTTTTACATATGTCTCTTTTTTCTCTGATTGACCCCTCACCCCAGCCATTCCCACCCCCAAGAGCAAGCCCCCACCGCCCCAGTGTCTGTGTGCATTTGTATGCTAATATGCATGCATACAAGTCCTTTGGTTGCTCTTTAACCCCCCTTCCCCTGCCATTTGTCTCTGGATCTATTTTGTTCATCAAATTATGTTGATCATTATATCCCACATATGAATAAAATAATATGATTTTTATCTTTCTCCAAGTGGCTTATTTAGCTAAGCATAATGCTCTCCAGTTCCATCTATGCTATTGCAAGTGATAAAAGTTCCTTCTTTTTATAGCCACATAGTATTCCATTGTGTAGATGTACCACAGTTTTTAATCCACTCACCTGCTGATGGGCACTTAGGTTGTTTCCAAATCTTAGTTATTGTAAATTGTGCTGCTATGAACATAGGGGTACATATATCCTTTCTGATTGGTTTTTCTGGTTTCTTGGGATATAGTCCTAGAAGTGGGATTACTGAGTCAAATGGAAGTTCCATTTCTAACTTTTTGAGAAAACTCCATACTGTCTTCCACAGTAGCTGCACCAGTCTGCATTCCCACCAGCAGTAGACGAGGGTTCCTTTTTCTCCAGATCCTGGCCAGCACTTGTTTTTTGTTGATTTATTGATAATAGCCATTTTGACAGTACTATCTCACATGGTACCTCATTGTTGTTTTGATTTGTATCTCTCAGATGATTAGTGACTTTGAGCATGTTTTCATATGTCTCTCGGCCTTCTGTATGCCCTCTTTCGAAAAGTGTCTACTTAGGTCCTTTGCCCATTTTTTTATTGAATCATTTGTCTTCCTTTTTTTAAGTTGTATGAGTTCTCTCTAAGTTTTTGAGATTAAACCCAGTATTTTCCTTTCATATCATACCAAAGGCTATGAGCAGCACAATCGTCCTTTCAAAGCAGAGAAGTCTGGGGTGCGAATATTGCTTCCAGCACTGACATGCTGCATGATCTGGGCAGGGTTAAATATGCTGAGCCACAATTTTCCTCATCTGGAAAATAGGAACAGTGATTAATTCCTTAGTACATTTGTGGGAATTAAATGAGATCAGGTATATACTTGATAATATAATTATCAGATATATAATTAAATCACTATATTATACTAAATTAGTTCACGGCCCATACTCAAGTTTCAGTAAAGGCTAACTGAGGCTGTGCTTTAGTTGATGACTAGTTGTTTGCATCTTCTTGTTTCTCACTAACCCACATTTATTACTGGTCTTGCCTCCTTTGCATATCATTGGCTTCTCTTTCCGGTTTCCTTTTTGAATTATTTCTTTTATCATGGCTGGGCATAGTTCATCCTCATGAAAAAGCTAAAATGGATTTCTGTCTGTATGGATAGCTTGTATAATTTGTGACCTTCTTAGGTCATTTTTGTCCAGGATCCTGGTAAAGTGTAGGGTTCTAGGCTGGTTCTCCAGTAACTCGAGGTCAATCAAAACTGCACAATGACCTTGGATGGATGGCTCAGTTGATTGGAATATCGTCTCATATGTCAACAGGTTGTGAGCTTGATTCCCAGTCAGGATACATACATAGGTTGCGAGTTCGATCACCGGTTGGGGCACGTACAGGAGACAACCGAACAATGTTTCTTTTTCACATCTATGTTTCTTCTCTCTCTCTCTCTCTCTCTCTCTCTCTCTCTCTCTCTCTCTCTCTCTCTCTCTCTCTCTTTCTCTAAAAAAATCAGTAAAAACATATCCTCATGTGAGGATTAAATATATATCTGTAATACACTATGGGTAAATTATGTGCACTTTACTAAACATATTAACACAAATAGTTACACACATCTGGTTTACCATCCCCTTATGGGACTCCCATTTCTTTCCAGTTGATCTGGCATGACAGTAATGGCTGAGGCAAAACTGCCTTGCAAAGCTAAGGCAGCAGGGCTTTGTTATGTAATATGCAACATCAAAGCCAAGGTAGAGAAGAGGCTCAACGGTTGTGCACCCATTCAAAGAGCTAAACAGTTTTGAAGTGACATCTTGTATAGCTCTACGTCTATCTACTTCTCTTCATACCCATTCCCAAGTCTACAATAACATTGTCCTCACTTGCAGCCCACTCTCTCTTCCACTACCAGAGGGAGCTTTTTAACTTTCAACTATGACTAGGTCACTTTGCTGAGGGACCATTCAATGAGGCTTAAAGAAGGCCCCTAGTGATGTAGCTGCAGCATACCTCTCCAATCACGTGCCTTACCTTTGATGGCCTTCTGATCTGTGGTCCAATCATGCTAATTTTTGGGGTTTTAATTTCTCAAGTGGTCTATGATATCCCTGGTCCTCCAAGCTTTACCCTTATGGTAAATATTTTCTGATAAGAACCTTCATTTATTCCTCCAACCTTTTGCCTTTGTCCTAATCTAGATATTGCTTCTGGGAGCATTTTCTGACCCAAGGCTGGGTTAATTGACTCTCTAAAGAATAAACTGTGAATCATGGCATTAATCAAATTACAAAGTAATTACCTTTTTACTTTTTTAGATTAGTCTGTTTTGTTCACCACTGTGTGGTCAATACTATGCACAGTACTTGGCACAGAATAAGGCCCTAAATAAATCAATGTTGACTCAGCAAATGATTAGATGAATCATGCATGACATTAGAAAATAACAAAGAATCAGAACTAAGATACCAATACCAACTATTGATTAACTATCTGGGACACACTTATACTAAAAAATTACTTGCTGTTTATATAAAATTGAACTTTAACTGTGTTTCCTACATTTCATCTTAACCCTTACTTGTTAATTAAATCACTATTTCTGCATTTCTAAGAGATAAATGTACAAATTTCAAAAAAATCCCAAGTCTTTGATTATATAACTGCCTTAGCAGTAATCCTATCTAATAAAAGAGTAATATACAAATTGACCATCACTCCACCACACAAGATGGCTGCCCCCATGTGGACGCAAGATGGCTGCCACAAGATGCCCAGCAGTTGAGGGCAGTTGGGAGGGACCAGGCCTGCAGGAGAGGGAAGTTGGGGCGGACCCAGGTCTGAAGGGGAGAGCAGTGAGGGGGGGGCAGGCCTGCAGGGAGGGCAGTTAGGGGTGACCAGGCTGGCAGAGGAAGGAAGTTGGGGATGACCAGGCCTGCAGTAAAGGGCAGCTGGGGGGCACCCAGACCTGCAGGGCAGAGCAGTTGCAAGGGGGACCAGGCCTGCAGGAGGGGGCATTTGGGGGGGGGTACCAAACCAACAGGGGAGAGCAGTTAGGGACAATGAGACTGATAAGGGAGGGCAGTTAGGGGCAATGAGGCTGGCAGGGGAGGGCAGATAAGGGTGATCAGGCTGGCAGGAGGACAGTTAAGGGTGATCAGACTGGAAGGGGAGTGCTGTTAGGGGCAATTAGGCTGACCAGGGAGCAGTTAGGCATCGATCAGGCTTGCAGGGGAGTGGTTAGGAGGTGATCAGGCTGGCAGGCAGGCGAGCAGTTGGGAGCCAACAGTCCTCGATTGTGAGAGGGATGTCCAACTGCCCGTTTAGGCCTGATCTTAGGATCAGGCTTAAATGGGAAGTCAGATATTCCTTTAGGGGTCCCAGATTGAAGAGGGTGCAGGCTGGGCTGAAGGACACCCCCTGCCCCATGCATGAATTTTGTGCACTGGGCCTCTAGTACATGAATAATTATGTTACTAATGATGAATAAATTGCTTCTCTTTCTCTTTCTTTACGCAATAGGGATTGTGTAGGTTTTCTAGTTGAATTTCAGCACTTTAATGCTCTGGCTTAATGTGAACCAACATAACATTTATTCTTATACATACTCCAGTGTTTTGAATATTGTGGCTGGTTAAGTTCAGAGGAACAGTTGTGATCCTTAAAATGATTGTCCTACTTGTTTTACATATTCCATTTATAGTCTAATATGCTGACTCCTTTTTGAGTCTCTCGCTTTTAAGAATTACTTTCATTATTGCATAATCAGTGGTGACTGATGTTGAGTAATTAATGAATAATCTGATTTCCTTTTTTAATGAGTTCACTCTATCTTTCTAATTCAGTTTCACCAATAACCCATCAGAGATCCTCCTTAAGATAGAATTTATTTTCTCAGGTACTCATAAGGAAACAAATACTGATAAAGTGGAGTGTACAAGTATTCATAACAACAAGCAATACCATAATAAGACATTGGTAACAATGAGAGGAAAACTCTTTAATACACAGTTGGTTTCACAGTTTAACGTATTTGTTGACAGCTGCTAAAAAATAGAAAAATTACTAGACTACTAGGAATTTTTAACTTAAATTAAAACACAAGGAAAATTAAATCCAAAATTATTGCTTTATTGAGAACATTATTTCCATGACCAGTGTGGTTCAGTTGGTTGGAGTATCATTGTCCTATACACAACAAGGTATGTGCCCTGACTAGTTTGATTCCCGTTCAGGGTACTTACCCAGCTTGGGCTTTGATCTCTGGCCTGGACATGTGCAGGAGGCAACCGATTGATGTTTCATTGTCACATTGATGTTTTCATCTTTCTCCCTCTCCCTTCAAAATCAGTAAAGGCATGTCCTCAGGTGAGGATTAAAAACAAAAAAAGAACATTATTAGATATTTATTTCCATGTAAGGTCTTAGTCTGGAAGCAGTTGCAGGTGTAAAAATGAGTGTCTTCCAGTTATATTTAAGGATAGGATATATTTTGTCAAGGTAAAAAGCAATTGATGCTACATAAAAGGCACAGAATCAGGGAGAACTCAGATGTAAGTGAGTTCCCTTTTGCCTGGAAGAACCTAATAAGACTGTGTTCCTGGTTTTGGTAGAGGTGGTGGCATTGGCCTTGGGCCTTCAAGGGTAGCTTACAAACCCAAGATGCATGAGAGGACACTACCATGCAGAAGCGTTCCTGTAGGCAAAGCCCTCCTTTAACTTTCAGACGAGCAACATTCAATTGCTTTGAAAATGACATCCTCTGCCGATACCGGTTTGGCTCAGTGGATAGAGCGTCGGCCTGCAGACTGAAAGGTCCCAGGTTTGATCCCAGTCAAGGGCGTGTACCTTGGCTGTGGGCACATCCCCAGTAGCGCCTATGCAGGAGGCAGCTGATCGATGTTTCTCTCTCATTGATGTTTCTGACTTTCTGTCCCTCTCCCTTGCTCTCTGTAAAAAGTCAATAAAATATATTTTTAAAAAAGAAAAAGAAAATGACATCCTCTAAAGCAGACCTTGAACAATGTTCATACGATGACCGCATGTCTCAGAATTTCCAAGATCGTGCCATAAAATGCTAATGAGACCCCTAGATATATTTTAAGATACCGACTGAATTGCAGGCATGACTAGAGATATGCTGAGAAAATATGAGGAGGCCAATTATTATTACATTTAGTATATTAATATATGTATTTAAGATAATGCTTCCATATGATTAACCTGTGGCTGGATGTTACAGACTGTCTCTCTCTCTCTCTCTTTTTTAACACCTTTATTTATTCCTTTATTTTTGTTATTGCTGTCCCTTTAGCTGCCAACCTATTTTTTTCTATTTTTGTTTGGAGACTGTCTCTTGAAAGCTCTTTCCCTAAGTTTAAGTACAACTGAGTTGGCATATATGACTATTCCTTAAAGAGCTGGATGACTTTTCCCAAGTGGGAGGCCTTAGGAGGAAGTTTCCCTGGGTGTGCTACAGCGCCAGTGGGAACTACTCCAGGAGAGGCCGTGGGGATTTTTGTCTCCTGCACCTAGTTTCTGATTCATTTGTTGGCTCCCGTTGCTCTCGGTGTCTGGGCCAAAAGGTGTGGAAGGCAATTACAACATTAAACCCTAAGCCTCCCTCTCGACCTTTTCTATGTATCACTAGCTGCTATCCAGGCAAACTCTCAACTCTCATTTTGTTCTCAAGTTCTCTACTGTCAGAATGGGCATGGGAATGGTATGGGTGGCCAACCAAGAAAACAGGAACTACAGATCCACTCACCAGGTCTGCATTTCCCAAATCCAAAAAGCTCTACAAACAGAGTTTTCGTAAATCATTTGGCAGCAAAATCCGACCTTACTTGGGCTCATTTGAAAACAAAATTTTACCTGGAATGACAGATTTTATTAACAGTCTTTGACCAACTACTGTAAATATTCCCGTGTTTTATTGCACAGGAATATTTCAGGGCTGTCCCAGAGTCTGCTGGCGGTGTAAATACTTACACTGTAGCACTTTTATAAAAAGTCCAAGATAACAACTGGCCCCAGGGTTTTGGATAAGGCCTTGCAGTCCCATAGTTCAAAATGCACTATGGATTGTGCCCAGGGAGGAAGGTTGGGCTAACGTACAGTTATTGGTTCAGTTATTATTTCTGATGTTTCCTTCTTCTGTCTATGAAATTAATATTTTTCTAGAACAACAGGTTTCAATATGTGATTGTGGGTCACTAGAATTTTTAAGCTGTCTTATGGGGTCTGTACTTTTATTGTTATACTAGTGACCCAGTGTACAAAATTCATGCACTTTAAAAGGGGATTAATTACAGGAAATAATTTAATATTACTATTTGCCCCTTCTCTATAATAAAAGTGTCAGAGATGAAAGAAAATTAGTAAAATGCATATAAAAACCTTCCTCCTGTCAAAGTCTGGGGCACACCACATGACCTAGAGTCAAGTCCCCACCTATGCACATGCACCTCAACATCGTGTGAGATCCAGACTTGGCTGCCCCCCACATTGGGATAGAACCAGAACTGGCTAGATCCTTGTCAAGTTCTGCTAGGCAGGGAGCGTAGCCTCAGGTCCCCTGGGTCAGCACCAGGATGGGGACGTGGCCTGAGGTCCCCCCGCCCAGACCGGGGTGGGGGACATGACTTAAGGTCCTCCATCAAGCCCTGCCAGGTAGGGGACATGGCCTGAGATCACCTGTCAAGCCCTGGTGGGTTGGGAGCATGGCCTGAGGTCCCCTGGCCAGGTGCTGGGGTAGGGGGCATGGCCTAAAGTCCCCTGTCAAGTCCCACCTGGTGGGGGGCATAGCCTCAGGTCCCCTTTCCTGGCACTGGGGCAGAGGGTGCGGCCTGAGGTCCCCCAGCCTGACTCCAGGGTGGGAGGAACAGCCTGAGATCCCCTGTCAAGCCCTACCAGGTCCAGGACGCAGCCTGAGGTCCCCTGTCAAGTCCCAGGTGGATGGGGGAGAATGTAGCCTCAGGTCCCTGCTGATTGCTCATTAAGGCTCCTTACAGGAACTTGTGGGTGCAACTATCTTTGTGACAGAGTGATGGTTAATTAGCATATTCCCTCTTTATTAGATAGGATATAAAAATGTATTTGGACTTTACGATGATAGCAAGACATTACTAGGTAGTGCATTAAAACCAAAGCAATTCCTTCTTCACTAACCTCCCTCTCTCTCTCTTTCTCTCTCCCTCCCTCCATCCCTCTCTCCCTCATATGTAGAGGAATGTGAGAAAATAAAAACAGGGCCAGCTTCATGATATGTGACCAGTGTAGTCACACATAGCTCTAGCACTCAGAAAGTGGATTAGTTGGGATTCTCCAGAGAAACAGAACCAATAGGATGCATGTGTATATGAGTGGGGGGCATGGGGGGGAGAGAGGGAGAGAGAGAGAGAGAGAGAGAGAGAGAGAGAGAGAGAGAGAGAGAGAGCTGTATTATAAGAAATTGACTTGTGTGAGTATGTTAGGGAGGCTGGCAAATCCCAAGATGTGTAGCTGGAAAGCTGCAGACCCAGGGGAGCTGATGGTTTAGTTCCAGTTTGAGTCTGAGCGCCTGAGAACCAGGAAAGCCGACGGTATAAGTTCCACTGTGAAAGCTGGCAGGCTTGAGATCAGGAAAGAACTGATGTTTCAGTTGGAGTCTGAAAGCAGGAAAAACTCTCTCTTACTCGGGAGAGGGTCAGCCTTTTTGTTTTATTCAATGGACTGGATGACATCCATCCATGATTCAAGTGTTAATTCCACCCAAAAAACCCTCATAGAAATTCACAAAATAATGTTTAACCAAATACCGGGGCATCCCATGGCCCATTCAGGTTGACACATAAAATGAACCATTACATAAGGGGACCACATTTTTGGCGTTTCATACTCTGTGGTTACCATCTGGAATTTAAAAAATAATCTTATCTTGAAATTTGTATTTTCTAATTGAAGTCCAATGGGACATTGGAGCTTGGAACCTCAACTTACCCACAGTCCACCTCCCATCACCTCTTGGCCTCCCAGGATCAGTTCTTATGTGCCTGTTCCCATGTCCCTGCCCAGAGACCACGACTGCCTCTGCTCTAGTATGGGGCCTGGGCACACGTATGGGGAGGATCAGAGTGAAGCATTATTAGCCACATTGCAAGTCAGGGCCCCAGATACCTGGAAGGTTCCTACTGGCACTGTGAATATCCCTATGTCTGAGGTAAGGTGAAACCAAATAGCAAAAACAAATAAACAGCAACAACAAAAAACCCTACCCAACAGATCAAGAGAGAGACCCTGAAAGAAAGGAAAAAAGCTTGTTTTCCTGATTTTTTTTTTTTAAACCAAGGGCCTCAGTTTTAATTTTGCATAGGGCAAATTATGTAGCTGGTGGCACTGGAGAGGAAGAACACTCAATAAAATCATTAGCTTCTTTTTCTTCCCGAACACAACCACATAAACACACACACAGCTGGTTTTCAAGTTGTCTTCCTGTTTTTGGTGGTGTGGATGCAAAAGAAGAAAAAGCTCAAGAATAAATCAATTTAACAGGTAGTTTAAATTTGGGTCATAATGGGTTTTTCCCCCTTCCTCACTTCCCAGTGCCAGACTGCATATTGTCCTGCTGATGTTTGACAATGGTTCTTGTAACATTCTTCTTCTTCTTTTCTTAAAAATTTTATTCAGGTATAATTGAGAAACAATGTTATGTTAGTTTTTGGTATAAAATGTAATAATTTGATATTTATATATACTCCAAAATGATCACCACAATAAATTTAGTCAACATTCATTACCATAGTTACATAGTTTTTTTTTTTTTCTTGTGATGAGAACTTTTAAGATTAACTTTCTAACAACTTTCAAATATGCAATACAGTATTAACTACTAGAGGCCCGGTGCACAAAATTCGTGCATGGGGGGGGGGGCGGGGATGTCGCTCAGCCCAGCCTGCACACTCAATGGGGCCGATGGCTGGCTCTGCCCCAGATGCCTCGGCCCTGCTCCCCCAGCTCAGGCCTTAGCCCCAGTGGTGACCGCCCAGTCTCGGGGGCACCCCACACTCGCGGCAGCCAAGGGGCGAGCTGCCCGGAGCCCCGCCACTGCATGAGCCACAGGTGCTGGACACAGAGCACTCGGCTGGGTGCGCCCAACCATGACTGCGGAGATTGGCGGGACTTGGGAGGAGGGCACAGGGATCTCTCACCTTCTGGACCTTCGGGCCACGTGTCCACCTCTCCTTGCGAAGGCTGCCCTTTGGAGGGCCCTGCTACACACGTAGCACCTCCCCAGCTCCCCAGCTCCCATTCTCCCGCCTACCCTGCCATGCCCAGAGATGCTTCGCCACAGACCTGAGACCCCTTAGGTGCCTCTTCCCGTGGCTCTGCCAAAGTGCAGCGCCTGTACCTTTTCAGCTCCCTCTTTCCCTCTTGAAATTGAAAGTTATTGAGGTCGCTTGGGTTATTGCTCCAGCAGTTTCCTTCCCCGCTCCCAAGCTCCCCCCGCCCCCCAGAGCCATGCCCCTTTCCTTCCCTCACCCTGTCTTTCCATCCCTTCCCCCTTTCTCCTCCCCTCTGGGGTTCTCCTGGCAGCCCAGCCCCACTGGAGTGGCTCCTGCTTGCGAAAGGCAGAAACAGCTTGGAGTCTCTCCAATGCCCCTTGGCCATGGCCGCGGTGCCGATGGTGCTTGCTCCCCAACACTCCTGGGGCCTCCACTTCCACCTCCACAGCGTCTGAGTCCCCGGGGCCACCACTGCTGCCGCCTGCTCAGATCCTGCTCACGGCCACTGCTGCCTTGCTCCTGCTGACAGCCACCCTTGTGGAGCCTCGGTGTCTTGGGGCTTGGACACTGTGAATGTACAATAGTCGGTTTCCTTCTCCACCCAACTCGCTCTCCTTGCCAGCCCAGCATGCCCATCGAATCTGCATGCAGAAGTTGTGTCAGCTGTTTGGGGTGGCCCCCGCTTTCTCTGTGCGCCTCACACCTACTTACATTTCTAAAGCATTTGGCATACTCATCCACACTCGCCCCCCCCCCCCCCGCCGCCTCACGTGCACCTCAGCCCCACGCCCCACCTCACACCGTTCGGCCCTGCCCCTCATTCCTGATAGGCTGGTAGCGTAGCGAAGGTACAGTCAAATTTGCATATTACTCTTTTATTAGATAGGATAGTCATTATGCTGTACATTAGGTCCTCATGACATTTATTTTGCAACTAGAAGTTTGCAGATAAGTGACTTATTTCACTTAGCATTGGACTATTGTAAATAATGCTGCAATAAGCATGGCAGTGAATATATCTCTTGGAGTTAGTAATTTTATTTTCTTCAGATTAAGTGCAATTACTGGATCATGTTGTAGTTTTGTAATATTCTTTTTATTCAGTTCCACTCCTGCCAACGTAATCCAGGAATAGCCCTTTCAGTCATCTTCTCCTTTATCTTCTGTTACCATTGCCACTACCACTATCACCATAAGAAGAGTTATCTATACTAATAAAAGGATAATATGCTAATTAGATCAGACATATTCTGGACATCCATCCTGACAAAGCTGGGGGCATCACCAGCCTGCAAATGGCACTCAGCCCCTTACCCAGGCCACCCCTCCCCCAGTGGGGACCCTCACCCCAATGGGGACATGGCCAGCCTGCAAACAGCCCTCAGGCCCTCACTCAGACCAGCTGCATTCCCCAGTGGTTACTCTCACCCTGATAAGGAGCATGGCCAGCCTGTAAACCACCCCAAACCCTTACCTAGGCTGGCCCTGCCCCCCAGCCGGGAATCCCCCACCCCAAGCAGGGGTGTGGCTGGCCCTGTAGAAACTGCCCCAGGCCCCTCATCTAGATTGGCCCCATCCCCCAAGGAGACCCCTACCCTGATCCAGAACCCCCTTCAGGGTAGACCAACCAGCCCTCACTGTGCACCAGGACACTATCCTATCTAATAAAAGAGTAATATGCAAATTGACCATGCCTCCACTACACCACAAGCCATGCCCACCAGCCAATCAGGAGTGATATGAAATTAACCTCCACTCAAGATGGCTGCTGCCCAAGGCCAGAAAGCCTCGGCCAGGCTGGGGCTGGGGCGGAGCCAGCCAGTGATCAGCCTGATCACAGAACAGATTGCATTGCTGGCTGGGGTCCCCTGGCCGAGGTCCCCTTCCCAAGAACAGAAAGCCTCGGCCAGGCTGGATCACCCGATAGCAGGGTGTTCACTGGCTGGGGTCCCCTGGCCTTGGGCATGCTGGGGCTGAGGCTGAGCCAGCCAGTGATTGGCCCAATCACAGGGTGATCACTGGCTGGGGGCCCCTGCCCAAGGACAGAAAGCCTTGGCCAGAGGCTTTAGGCCTTAGGCAGACTGGGGGTGAGCCATCAGTAGGACATCCCCTGAGGACTCCCAGTATGTGAGAGGAGGCAGGTTGGGTTGAGGGACCACACACCCACAGCGCACAAATTTCATGCACCAGGCCCCTAGTTCTATAATAATAAAAGGGTAATATGCTAATTAGACCAGATGTACTTCTGGACAAAGCCATGGTGGCAGGGCCAAGGCAGAGGCAGTTAGGGGTGATCAGGCTGGCAGGGGAAAGCAATTAGGGGTATTAGGCCATCAGGGGAGAGCAGTTAGG
The DNA here is from genome assembly GCA_027563665.1 of Antrozous pallidus. NCBI lineage: Eukaryota > Metazoa > Chordata > Mammalia > Chiroptera > Vespertilionidae > Antrozous > Antrozous pallidus. The sequence goes on along the minus strand of CM050524.1, from coordinate 46,253,548 downwards.
GGAATCAGGCTGGCAAGGGAGAGTCGTTAGAGATCAGGCCGGCAGGCATGCATGCAGTTAGGAGCCAGCGGTCCCAGATTGCAAGAGGGATGTCTGACTGCTGGTTTAGGATGGGGCCTAAACTGTGGTTGGACATTCCCCGAGGGACCCCAGATTGGAGCGGGTGCAGACCCGGCTGAGGGACACCCCACTCTGTGCATGAATTTCGTGCACTGGGCCTCTAGTTATGTCTAAAATATGCCAAGTATCCTATTAAGTGCTTAATATATTATTTAATATATTCCACGCAGCCACCCACTAAGGTATGTGGCATTGCGAAGCTCTGCTGATGAGGAGACAATAGCTGAGGATTTGCATATGGTTCATTGCTAAGAAGTTATAAGCCTGGAAGTTACATCTGGGTGTGCTTTTTCCACTGCACCATGGTATACTGCCTCAACAGCCTCTTAATTCAAATGGCTCATCCTGTAGTCTTCAAAAACAAGCCCAAACTTTTTTATCTAGCATTTAGGCCACCACAACACAACTATATCCACTTTTTAATCTTATCTTTGGTCACTCTTACATTAGTCAGGACTTTGTTAGTTGCAAGCGACAAAAACACAATGTAGCTGAGATACCAAAGCAACTGATTGTTTACTGTTACTAGAAAGTCCAAGATGAGAGGGAGCTTAATCTTAGTTGGCTCCAAGGATTCCAACTCTGTTCAAGACCTCCTTTCCTCCCCTCATGGTGCTTCATACTTCCAAACTGGCTTAATTCTTAGGCAGTCTTCTTCCCTGTAACAGCAATGATGCCACAGCTGAGCTAAAGTTACACTGTCTTCACAACTAGCAATTATAGAAAAGAGAAAATAATCCCTTCTCCTTTTCACTCCTACTCATCTCCCTAAAGGTCTCTGCTTGGGTCATGTATCTACTCAAGGGCATATAGTAACCTTTTTGGACATCCTGTTGGTCAAAACTTAGTCACGTGATCTTACCTAGCTGCAAGGGAGACTGGAAAATGTGATTCTTGGTTGGGCTGCCATTTGCTGAGCTAAAACGAAAATGATGCTATAAGTGAAAGAAGGAAAGAATGCATATTTGTATAATCAGCAGTACGTAAAATAGAGATTAAGTAAAGGTGAAATGAAGAGATATATCTGCTTCATCTGTTGATTTGTTGCTGAAACAGAAGTGTTAGCAAAGGTTTTCCAAATTGTCAAACTGAAAACTGGTTCTCTTTGACCTTTTAGCCTGCTTTTGGTCCCAAGTACCTTAGTACTTACCTTCTCTTTTTTTTCAATTTTATTGTCATGCTCTGTCTCTAAACTTAGCACTCTTGAGGAGTTAACATACCTAACAGAATTAAGACACGGACAAAGATTAGTTTATTCATTTAGTACATTTTTCTTGAGGGCCTAGTATATGCAAAGCACTGTTTGTTAAGTAACAAAAGCAATATCCATGCCTGTGTATGCTCCTGTTCTTGTAGTGGGTAAACAAGAAACACTATTTCCCAAGGGAAACAAAGCTAACTATGTCTCAGACAAAACTTTAAGCTACTAGAATGGTAGACATGCCCTCTCCTAGTTTTATGGTCCTATAAGGATGGTACACCATACATGTGTGCTGTCCAGATATTTGTTGAAAGATTCTTAACATTGTAAATAAATCTCTCTCTATAGTCCCTTGGATCAAATTTTCTTTGATAAAAATATATTGGCAACTTTGATTCATTTTTTTTTTTCACCACCAACTCAATCAATGGATTTAGTAGAACTGTTTTTTGGTGTGTTAGAAACCTAAGTAGCTTAGGCCAAAAAAAGGATGGTGGTGATGAAAATAATTTTTTAAATAGATTCTGTTATATATATATATATATATATATATATATATATATATATATATAATCTACACCCAAGGGTATTTTTCCATTGATTTTTATGGAGAGTGGAAGAAAGAGGGAAAGACAGAGAGAAACATTGATGTGAGAGAGACACATCAATGGATTGCCTCCTGCATGTGCCCCAACCAGGGCCTGGCCAAGGAGAAGCCTGTAACTGAGGTACATGCCCTTGACTGGAATCAAACCTGGGACCCTTCAGTCCGAAGTCCCGACACTCTATCCACTGAGCCAAAGAGGTCAGGGCAATTCTGTGGCGCAGGGGGCCAAATATGGCGGGGATCTCCCTTTTCGAAGTCCAGCACAGAAAGAGAGATGAAACCGGTTCTGAGTGAAGGCAGCTGGGGATTTCGAAATACAAAGAGAATAGAAGCAAAGCTGGGAGCTGGGTGGGACACTGTCTTCTCTGATGGAGAGACAGGAACCCGGAGCCAGCCCATGCAGCAAGTTTATTTTATACTCCTCAAAATGCCAGAAAGTTACACCAAAAGTTAGAATCAAAGGAGATTATTTGCATTCTTAAGTAGATCTAAGCATTCCTAGTGCTTGACTTGATTTACATATCAGAAATCCCACTACGGACACCTGGGCAAATGTGAAGGTCAAACTGATAACACCTCAGCCTTCTTGGTGAAGCCTGTTTCCAAGGTGTGGCTCTGCCTTGAGTTCAGCTGACAATAATTAAAGAAATGCCCATGTGCCTTCCCAGGGGACCCTCCACACAATTCTGTGATATCTTATACTTTAAGACAGCTGAGTGATCTTAGGGATAAATGGAATAAAAACTCAAATGCAGCTAGCACTTCCTATTTCTCTGACTTATCTCTCCAGGTGTCAGTTTGTTGTTTTTGTTTTATTTTATGTATTTATGTATTTATTTATTTTTACCACTGAAGATTGGCTTTCTCTATATGGTAAAGAACACCATACCTTCAAATTTCAGACTGGATGCTATCATATAAGAGAATATGGGATTCTTAGCCATACTTCAATGTGAAAAATTCTAAGGGAGTGCTCTATTTGGCATGGCTTGAGTCAGGTGTCTAACTTTATATTGATGCTCTAAGGCTAAAGAAGGAGGGTAACAGAAAAGACATTACTCCCGGGAGCCTACTTCTTGGGTATTCTCAACTGAGCAGTCAGCTCTGTTTTTGCACCAACCGAAGCAAACTGATGGGTAGTCATCAGTTCTGAGAACATCTCATCAGTGCCCTTTCCAGGAAGTGGTACCCAAGACTGAGCAGGTGAAGAACAGAATTATTCTGAAAAAGTTTCATAACTCTGTCTGCCAGAGTCAAATCTCAGGTCTTTGCATTTTCAAGGGCATTTTTAAAGCTGTGTCATAAACAACAGGTTTGTTAAGCATAAGGTCACAATCAGGGGTGCATGTTAATTGTTTTGTTTTGCTTTGGAATAGGCCTCAGGCATTATTTAAACTATCTGTCTACAGCAAATGAGTAGTTCAGAAAGTTCTATAATATCTTCAGATAATTCCCTTTAAAACAAGAAACTGAGACATTCATGTAAAATATATTCTGCAAACAATGAAGTCTTTTGTTTTAAGACATCAAGTCCCAGGAAAATAGCCCTGTTTATAATCTTTGTTTTCCATTTGGTGGTGATGTACATTATAATTTTTTCTGCCCCAAATGAGAATGTTTTGAATTAAATAATACTTCTTCCTTCCGTTGTGACTCAACCTAGAGGGACAGCAGGGTTAGTTTTCATTATTATCACATTTCTGCCAAGGATTTATGAAGGTTGACTAAGATTTGGAGTGGTAGGGCAGGGACTCTGTCATTCTGAGCTTTGTGAAGTCCCTAATGCTGGGACAATGTGTGGGCAGCTAGATATCTTTTAATTATATATGTCAGAAAGTAGACATAGTATCCAGCCTCCTACTGCTTACAAAAGGTCCAGCTTTGACTTCCACATTCAAACCAGCTGAAAAGTTGAAGCTTTATTCATTTGTAATCACTTTGCTTCCTAAAAGGAAAACTGGAATGCCTGTAGCTAAACCGTTTCCCTGGGTCAGTTCCAGTTGAGCTATCCATAGATCAAAACTTATTTGTTTTGTGATCACCTTTTAAAAAAAGTATTTTTATTGATTTCAGAGAGGAAGGGAGAAGGAAGAGGAAGCAAGAGATAGAAACATGAATGATGAGAGAGAATCACTGATTGGCTGCCTCCTGCATGCCCCACACTGAGTTTTGGGCCCAAAACCCAGGCATGTGCTCTGACTGGGAATTGAACCGTGACCTTTTAGTTCATGGGTCAATGCTCGACCACTGAGCCATGCAGGACGGGCATCACCTTTTTTTTTCTCTTTTTTGTCAACCATATTAAGTGGCTTGATGTTGTGGCCAATGCCACTGAAAGATAAACTAGCTGTTGGAGTGCCCCAAACTGTTGGAATGAGACAGGCCCGTAAGTCAAGCCAAGTAGAACAGGGAAACTGAGACAGCTGACCAAACTGACAGAGTAATTTACAGCAGGTACAGCCGGCTGCCTCCCTAGAGAGGACATCCAGGCCTCAGTTGTATTTCAGCTCCAGACTCAGAAAAGCAACAAAACCAGGTAGGCGACACCAGGATCAGCTGCAATGACTGACTATCCTCTGCCCTGACACTGACCAATCAGTGAAGACCAGGCCCCTGGAGGAGCACACCTAGAAAACTGGTGACTATTCAGATGAAACCTCCTCTGAGATGTCCCCTAAGATTCCCACCTGCAAGAGAGACATCAAAGTCGAAAGACAAAGGACCTAGTGCTGGCTCTCCTACCCAGGAACACACCCAGCTCTCCTCCCTCTTCTTCCCCAACAGGCATGCAACTCCCGAACTCTAAGGCCTCCCCCCAAGAGGCTTACAACCAGGGCAGCAATGGGCAGCAGCAAAGGGCACTAGACCAACCCCCTGAACCTGTCTGCAAGGCCCCCTGACTTCTTGGTGAGCCAGTGCAGACCAGCCTGGGCTCATTTCCCCAGCCTGTCCCCATTTCCCCAAGGCCCCCGTGAACATCCTCTACAATTCACCCGGACTCACATTGTGAAATTTTTCCTGCACAAAGTCAAGAACCCACACACTCCCAGCTGGCCCTAGGCAGACCTATTCGGGACCAGGTCCCCATTCCGGTAACAAGACCACTTTTTCAAGCTGGTGGGGGTTTTTTTTTAGCGCCTGGTCTCAGCACGGCAGTGGGACTTTACAGAGTAGCTCCTGCTGGGAGGTCCTTTTTAGGCATAGGACTGATGGGGAGGACACGAGGAAGATGTTCTTTCAAGGCCACAATGGCCTTTCAGATTCCAGAATTGTTCAATGACAGTGCCTGCCCCACTTCCCCGCCCCACCCACAAGCCCAGGCCAAGGGGGAAAGTGCTAGAAGGCCGCCCGCCTAGGGTGTGGTCAGCTTCAGCAGCCCCATCCCTCCCTAGCTGGCAAACAGGCAGTTGCCTATTTTTGCTTTGACTACACTCCACTTCCGTGTACCTCAATCACATCCTTTGTAGACTTCACTTCTCTTCCTCTCCCCTCCTTCCTCTTTCCCACTGTTATTTATAAATGCTGTATTCTTGTTTACAGAGAAAAGACCCATTTTGAACATTAGCGGGCGGATACAACTGCCAGCCGCCCAGCGTTCAGGTCCCTTGAAGCATCACAGACGTTTCTCACCCCCTCGGTGGCGAAGACCCACAGCGGGAAGAGTGGTGAGTCAAACCCAGAATCCAGAAAAACAAACACTCAGTCGTGAGTCACGTGCGGGAACCCGGAGACTCTGAGTCTTCCCCTCGCTTGGAAAGACACAGGCAAATGGCATGCCCATTCCCTGGGAGGCCACGCTGGCTCTCCCGGTGCCGGGCCCCTGCGGAGGTGGCAGCGAGTCAGGGATGTGTCACCTCCCCAGATGTGGAGTTTACTGGGTCAGGAGCTGGAGGGCGGCCTGGACTCGAATTTCTTTTCTTCTTCCCCGGTGCCTGTTGGAGACAATCTGATGGAGCCTGTGTGAGTCAGGCCTGAGTGTTGCTGTTTCTGGGGTTAGGGCGTTGGAAGGCAGCACTCTCCATCTCCCGGGCTGGTTTTGTGCTTTTAATTAGCTAGCCTGTCATCCGAGTGGAGGCGGGGCCTTTCCACAGATCGGGGGTGTCTGGCTGTGTGGTCCTCGGTGGGGCCCTTGGATCTTATAATGATATTCTTTTTTTTTTTTTTCTTCCCCCCTTCAGTCCTTTTTTCTTTCAAAATTTCAAAGGGCTTCACCTAACTTGAACCCGTCGGGTCCTCAGTTTATATTTAGATTAAAAACAAAACACAAAACCAGTGACGATGGGGATCTTTTGTGGCCAAGTGCTTTGAAACCCCGAGATGAAAGGGAACCCGTAAAGAGAAATTAACCTCATTTATTTTTTAAGCAGCCTTTTGCATGCATGTGTGGACAGATGTAATTTGAGGCAACATGAAGGAAGAGCCTCCTCTTCACTCTGCGGTGTCCCTCCCTGGCTCCGGCTGAATTGAAGGACCTCTTTTTTTCTTTTCACTTCTCTATTTCCCAGGCCGGGCTAATTCAGGCTGATCACTGGCCCTGGGCCCTGCCTCTGGGCATGGCACCCCTCTGTGGCTGGGCCTTCCAAGGGGGCGGCATCCAAGGTCCAGTAAAGAAAGGGGCAAGTGAGGGGTGTGGGGTGGGAGGTTTGGCATGCCTTTGCTTCCATACATTTTGCATTCTTCATTGCACTCCTGAATCCACTAATGCATCCATGGCCACAGAAGCCCTTTGGGGCAAGGCTAATATTTAGCTGGAACCCACTGATATTGCCATGCATATTGTTAACACGTTTGAAATACACCTGCTTGTCCTGCATAGCTTAGTGGCTGGGTGTGTATTGCATTTTAAAAATTTGTTTGTTTGTTTTAATCCTCACCTGAGGATATGTTTTTCATTGATTCTATAGCTAGAGAAAAAAAAAAAGGGAGAGAGAGAAACATTGATTAGTTGCCTTCAATAACCACTCAAACCTGCAACCTGAGTATGTGCTCTACCAGGAATCAAACCCGCAATCCTGCAGAATATGGGCCAGCACTCTAACCATTGAGCCGGCCAGGGCAAGCTTGTGTGTTTTAAAGAGCATTCTTTCTGGCTCTGAACGGGATGCTCCCTTAGCAGAGTCACTGATAGCGCTATGAGGAGCCTAGTGAATATACTACATGTGTTTTCCAAAAATAGATTCTAATTCTTACCCATTTTCAGCTATGAGACTTGTTTGAATATTTATAAAGTGACCATAGGTCAAATTTTGAGACCTTCTTTCTTGGTTGGCTTTGAGCCACACTGGTAAAAGGCATAGCAGTGACTGTCAATTGGAATCCCATCCTTGTCTAAGAACTACGGTCAGATTAAGTTAGCTTTTGAGCAGCTACATGTGTTCTGCTTCTTGATTTTGTCTGTGGAAAGCCCTTTCCGTTGTTTTTAGGTCTGGTTTTCTCCTGGGCTTGGCATTGCAGATTTGGTTCCAATCTGTGAATAACTCCAACCAAAGGAATGGGCTGCTTGGAGCATCGTTTTTAATGGAAGAGACAGAAATTCCATCATGCTTCAGGTCATAAGTCTTAACTGCCAAAAAGTTTCCCAAGTGACAGCAATTACATATTTTGTGATTTATTGGAGAATCTGGGTGTCAGAGGACAAGAGTAGGAAAATGAGCACTTTGGGGCAAATGGTAAATGGACTCAGGCTCCTCCAAGCCTTTCACATTACTTGCCCTCACGTGTGTGTGTGTGTGTGTGTGTGTGTGTGTGTGTGTGTGTGTTCTAGAATTGGAGAAACTGTAATCACTGGCCTATCAGGTTCAATATTGAACCTCTGGTCCCAAATAAATGGACAACATTGCTGTGCTTAAGACAGTTAAAGCTCCTAAACAATTTTCAAAGTCTTTGATCTGAGGCATTTTATGAGTAGGCACAGTGCTTCTGAATGCATCATACAATTGGGCTGAAGCCAGGAAAGTCATGCCAGTGTGTTTGAACAAACCATAGCCCACGAATGCCATAATTTTATATTGGAACATTCCTTTCCTCTTCTAAAGGGAACCAGCACACATCCCTTTTTCACTTACGTGAGTAGTTGAAGAATCAGTCTCAAAAGTCTTTTTAAAAACTTCACTTTTATCCTTCTACAAGGCTGGAATACAATAAATCAAGAAGGCAAATGCTGAATCTACAATTTAAATTGCATGAAAAAATGTGAGCTTACGAAATCCTCTCTACCAATCTATCAATCTATCTACCTATAATCTATCTTTCTCTCTCACACACACAAGCATATGCACACATATGCTCAGGATATGTAGTCTAAGTAATATTATGAAATTAACACCGTTATGATTACATTTATTAGTATGTGCCTTTTCTGCTTTAGCTGGTCATATAGTACGATGAACTTCGTTGATGTGAAAGGACAGAATCAGATAAAATACAGTTAATCTGATGACTTCAAATGTTTTAGAATAACTACAATTATTTATTTATCAAACTTTTGAACATTTCCTGAGTTTTCTCAGGCTCTGTTCTAAGCTTTTGGAATATAAAGATAAACAATATGAGATGTCTACCTGGTGTAGGAGACAGAGGTAGAAACATTTTACAGTTCATGAGACAAATGCTGTAGGGCTTTTTTGAGCAATGTTCTGGGAGAGTGCTGCAGAATGAATGTTTGTGTCCTTCACAAATTCAAATGTTGCAATCTAATCCCCAGTGTGTTGGTGTTTGGAACTGGGATGTTTGGTAGATGGTTAGATCATGGGTGTGAATTCCTGATGGTTAGATCATGAATGTGGAGTCCTCATAAATGTGATTAGCGCCCTTATAAAAGAGACCCCACAAAGCTCCTTTGCTCCTTTCCTCCTATGAGGATACAACAAGAAGGCAGTTATCTGAATCAAATATCAAATCTCCGGGTGTATTGACCTTGGATTGCCCGATCTTTAGAACCGGGAGAAATAAATTTCTGTTGTTTACAAGCCACCAGCCTGTGTAATTCTGTGACAGCAGCCCAAACTGACTAAGACACGGAGCAAAAAAGCCAAGCAACTAGACTGAAGGAGGGAGGCCTCACTGAAGGGACAGGTTTCTACTGAACCTTGAAGGATGGGTAGTATTTCCTGGCTTAGAAAAGAGGCAAGTACATTCTGGGAAGTGGTGCTATAAATAGCATGTCATCAGAGATTGACCAGATTTGATACATAAGATAGGCAACATAGAAATCAATTGATTTTTATAAGTATTTGTACTATGGAGCCATTCTTGGAGTTATCTTGGACTCCTCTCTTTCTCACACATGCAAAATCGAAGCGACTGGCAAATGTTATTGACAAAATATATAGACTCTATGTTTTTAACACACCCCAAATCAAACTACTTCTCCTGATCTCCATGGCTAGTCTCCAGGTCCAAGTCACCATTTTGTCTTGCATGGAAACCTAAAACAATACAAATTAATATTGAAAGTAGACTGTAATTAAAAACAAATGCACATTTTAGCTTCTAAAAAAAGCACCCAGAAAACAAACAAACAAACAAACAAAAAACACAATTAGGAGAATTTCTCACATTTCAGTCTAAGATGAAGTCTTATGTAATGTAACATAATCATGAGAGTGACTCCCATCACCTTTCCACATTCTGTTCATTAGAAGCAAGTCACAGGATCCGCCTGCATTCAAGGGCAAATACTATACCAGGGCATGACTCATTGGAGCTCAACTTAAGGTGTGTACAGTACATAAGTCTTCCAACTTCCACTCATGTCCTCCTACATTTTATTCTCCATATAATAGCCAGAGTAATCTTTTTTAAATGTAAAACTAACAATGGCATTTTCTTGATCACAGTCTTCTTAGAAGATGGCCTGTAAGACCTTGCACATAGGGCCACTGACTATCTCACTGGCTTCATTTTTCATCAGTCTTCCCCCTGCTCATTCCCATTCAGCCACATGGGAATCTTTATGGCTCCACAAAAGGTCACAATAAGGCAGAAAATTCCCATTAGTCATTAATGGTATCCAGTGGGACTGAAGATTAGGACGTAGAGGGGAGGAATTTAAGGTAGAGTTGTCCTCCTGTAATGAAGAGCTGTAATCTTAGGATGTCTACAGAGTCGTTTGATGTTGCTCCTAAGATAGACCTAGGAAAAATGGCTGGCAGGAGATTTTGCTTCAATGGGAGAACTTGACTGTAGTCATGGCTAAATACTAATTGAAATGATGAACAGCTTCTTGGAGAAGTGAGTTTATTTTGTCACTGGAAATATTCAAATGGAACTTAAATATCTATAGATATGAAAGATTCTTGATTTTAGTACAAGGTTGTATCCTCTTGATCTTTAAGATCACTTCCAAGGGATTACAAAACAATACCTTTTAGAAGTAGTTAAAATTATATGGAACTCCCCCCTGTTCCCCAGAGCTTACTATGTTTATAAAAATAGCTCTTACTCTTTGTAATGCATAACAACTAACTTTGTTTTATAAAATCTCCCTATAAAACTACAAAAACAAATTCCAACCCTCAACAAGAAGGACTTCACATCCATCAAAATGGCTATAAACAGAAAGTTAAACAATGACAAGTGTGGTTGATGATGTGGAAAACATGGAATACTCATAGATCGCTCGTGTGAGTAAAATGGCAAAACCACTTTGGTAAACAGTCTAGTAGTTCCTCAAAAGATTAAACAAAGAGTTACCAAATCATCCAGCAATTCCACTCTGAAACATACATATACTCAAGAAAATTGAAAACATAGTCACACAATAATGTGTACAGGAATGTTCAAAGCAACGTTATCTATAATAGTTCAGAAGTAATATAATTGCCCACCAACTGATAAATGACTAAAGAAAATGTGGCATGTACATACAATGGAATATTATTGAACTACTAAAGGCCCAATGCATGAATTGCTGTACAGGTGGGGTCCCTCAGCCTGGCTGGCAATCAGGACCTATTAGGGCCAGCTGGCTGGGGGGTAGGGGAGAATGACCATGGCAGGTTGGCTATGGGAGCACACTGACCACCAGGGGACAGCTCCTGCATTGAACATCTGCCCTTTGATGGTCAATGCGCATCATTATGACGACCGGTTGACCAGTCATTCGATCTACTGGTCATAACGGTTGCTTAGGCTTTTATATATAGATAAAAAGGAATAAAGTGCTCTATATGCTATAACATTATGAATCTTAGAGCATGCTAGGTGAAAGAAGACATACACAAAGGGCCATGTATTGTGTGTTTCCATCCATATGAAATTTCCAGATTATGTAAACCAATACAGATACAAAGGAAATTTTTTATTTCCAGAGGCTGATAGGAGAAGGGGATAGGAAGTTACTGCTAATGAGTATTCAGTTTCTTTTAGGGGTGATAAAAATATTCTTGAATTAAATAATGGTCATGATTGCATAACCTTGAATTTCACAAAATCTCTGAAAAGCGAATTTGATGGTGTGTAAATTATGTCAATTAAAAAAAGGAATCTATGAAATTCTAAAGAAGTAAATTATGAGAATCACCTAAGTGAGTATCTTTCTGACTGGAGAGATATGACCCTTTTTGGGTTTTTTTTTTTTCTTCCTTTTTTTTTTTGAGACATGACTCTTCATAGAGTTTACAGCAAGCTGGGAAACCTCTACCCAGAACTAGAGCTACCTTAGACTGATCTCATTCAGCCTTAGTGTTGGCCCTGGTTAGAACAGCAACAATATCAGAGAAAACCTTTTCCCCAATTCCCTTCCCTGCTAGGTAGGCTTTGTTCTTCAGTTTGTCCAAATGTCCCCTACTTTTTTCTCTCATGTCTTTCCTTTGTTATTCATGTTTTCCTTTCCCTTTTTATGTCTCTACTTCCTACCCTTTGCTCCCACCTCTTCCTATTTGTTCCTTTCTCTTTTAACTGCTCACAGTGTGGAAATGAAGTATATAGTTATATACTCTATATATATATCCTCACTTGAGAATACTTTCCCATTGATTTTAGAGATAGTGGAAGAGAGGGAAAGACAGAGAGAAACATCGATGTGAGAGAAACACATCAATTGGTTGCCTCCTGCATGAGCCCAACCAGTGCCAAGGCTGGGGAGGAGCCTGCAACTGAGGTATGTGCTCTTGACCAGAATCAAGTCTGGAACCCTTTGGTCCGTAGGCCGATGCTCTACCCACTAAGCCAAACTGGCTAGGGCATCATAAAGTACTAGAAGCCCAATGCATGAAATTCATGCAAGAGTAGGCCTTCTTCCCCTGGCTGCTGGCACTGGCTTCCCTCTGGCATCTGGGGCCCGGGCTTCCCTCGCAGCCCCAGCTTCATCTGGAAGGACATCTGGTCTAATTAGCATATTATGCTTTTATTACTATAGAAGACATTTTAAAGTATTTTGTAAGCATGATGCACATTTTTTCTTTCTTTGGTTTGGTGAAAAAAGAAGTCATTTTGATGCCTAATATGTCTTTCAGGAAGATCAACTCCAAATTAATTACAAGGTTGGTTTTGCTTTAGAGGATAAACCAGCAATTAAAAAAAAAAAGATTATCCACCCATGCAGTATGACTAGTTACAAATAAATAATTGGGGTAAGATATTCTCCTGAACATTATAAAGTGATTTGTAAAGATGAGCAGACACTACTGGTAAACACTGATAATATCTGGTACAGTGATGTTCACTTAATTATTGTTCGGCTCTTCAATGTACAGACACGCCTGAGTTAACCATTGAGGCTACAAAGCAAAACCCTCCTACACAGAGAGTTTCATTTGACTCCTATCAACCTGGTCACATTTCCCCTCAGGAATGTCCTTTTTGCAGTATAAACATAAAATACAGTAGGGTTGCAAGCTCTTTCCCTGTGAAGCCATCTTAAGAATGAGCAATTATTCCCTGTCACTCATCTGGAAGAGCGAGTAAGTACAAAAAAAAAACACAAAAAACCATTAACCATAAAGTTGTCATCTGTAAATAAAATTCTGATCTGCGGCTTGAATGTTGAAATGAAAGGTTCGCTGTTTTCTTGTAGGAACCGGTCAAGAGATGTGATCTTTTTCTTAACTTGTCATTTTATATAAAGAGTTTATTCTGTTGGTTAAAGATGTTAAAGAAAACGAATGGGTTAAGTTTCACAGATTTTCATGATTGAAATTCTAGTGCCCAGAGTAGTGGTGTCAGAGTGATGAGGCATCCGGATAATGATCTCAGAAACCTTTTCAAACAATGTGACTGTTTCATTAGAAGGGAAAAGGGGGGAAGACCAAATTAATTCTTCATTCAGCCCCTCAGAGCCATCCATCCTGTCTTGCAGAGAAAAAGCGCTTTACTGTGGGGCCTCCTTTGGTGTATGGGTAGAACGATTTCTGAAAGATTAGTATTATTTTCAGGTATTGACTTTTAGGCACACTGAGGAGAGTTGAAGAAGGTGGTTTCCCATTTGACTGGCTCTAGCAGTCAGCCAACTGTCTGTCGCTTTTAAGATGGTTCTAATATGGTCCGAGAAGCTTGGCATTTGCTTGTTTCCTTAAGCTGCACAAAGGCTCTGTGTCTGGGTCTCCTAGCTGTTCAGCAAAAATGAGTTTCCACTTCTCCTTGGGCACACAGCTAGACTACATTTCCCAGTCTCCCTTGCAGTTAGTAGACTGGATTCTAACCCATGGAGCATGTGCAGGAGTGATTTGTGTCACGTCTGAGCCAAGCCTTTTATGAAACAAGGATGTCTTATCCTTGCTCTATTTCTCCCTTGACTGGTTAGATGCTGATGAAAGGGCAGCCTCAGGGAGCTACATGATAAAACATAACATAATACAAAGGGGCCTGAGTATGAAGAGACATCCACCACCCAGAAGTAACTTATGTGCACCAGAAATAAACTTTTATTAGGCTTGAGCATTATACATTTTGAGGTCTATTTACTGCATGATCCTGACTAATAAGGAATTTGAGTAGCTGGCAATTGAAGGGCTGCATTTAAAGGAAACAACACCAACAGATGTGCCTGTGCCGAAGGCGTGGGAAATTCCATTTCAGAAACATAATCCTTTTCTTCCTTTTGTTTCTCATCTTTAGTTTAGCATTGGCTCGCTTTCTGTTTTTGTGTTTTAATCAGTTCATTAATTGTAGTGATACTTCTTTTTTAAAACTTGTCCCCGACCCCTTACACCAAATCTGACTGAGTTTGGAAAAAGTTACCAGGAAAGATATTCATAAATTCCCCAATTGGAGAAAATGGAATGAGGGAGCTTACTGAAGAGGTGTATGGTAATTAGTGGGAGGGCCTAATGATTGTTCATGTTGTTTGTGGGAAAGAAACAACTGCCTATTAGGGACAATGGTGGATTATTTTCAGGTATGCTGAACTTTGAACTTCTCATTTAACAAAATAAACATTGTTTACATTCCATTTTGAAAAGTAGAGGTAGGTACAGCCTGAATAACAGCTAGAAAGCCTGAGCCATCTTATTTATAAGGTCTTTTTTTCTGGACAATTCTTGGGGATTTTGATTTTATGATATGATAATGGCAGTAATTTAGTTCAGGTAAAGAAACTGACCCAGAGTGCCTACTTGATGAAATTGCTAATGTTTGCAGTTAAAGAAATAATTTAAAAATATTTTTAATTGATATCAGAGAGGAAGAAAGGGAGAAATCATCAATGATGAGAGAGAATCATTGATCGGTTACCTTCTACACATCCCCTACTGGGTATCAAGCCTGCAATCAAGCATGTGTCCTTGACCAGAATTTAGCTCAGGACCCTTCAGTCCGCAGGCTGACGCTCCATCCCCTGAGCCAAACCGGCTAGGACTTAAAAGAAATAATTTATTTTAAATTGTTCTACTTACCTGGGTATGAGTTAAAATGTGAACATTTTTCTTAAAGAACACGCAATTATTTACAATGAAAAGTACACAGTCTTTGAAGCATTGACTTATGAGACAATGTAAATCATATTTCAGGAAATATTTGTTGAGCTCCTTCCATATGTCAGGTGCTGTTATACTTGTTTTCTATGGTTCAACCAAAAAATATGCCCTTTATTTTCCACACATTTTTAGTAGTAGGATATACAAATATATACCGGCACCATTCAAGTTTTTATGACACCATTTTACATATACTAGGTAGGATGTCCATATGACAGTAAATTTAAATGAACACATTTTTATTCCTCTTGATTTTCTAATCTTATCTGAAACCATCACAGGTCAGGTTACCGGGGAACAGTCTCCGAGTTCCTGAGATTTTTGCACAGATGTTTAACTAGAGGGTTCTCTCAGGAACAATGCTTGTGAAGAGAAAGGAAAGCAGGACTGGGCAAAGGGAGAAGGTGAGCCAGGATGCAATTACGAAGAGGCCTCTGCTGATCTTACACGGAGCTTTGCAGCTGGGATGCTACTTCAGAGTTGTTCCAAGTTGAGACTAAGGTTCTGAGCCTTGTTGGAAGCTGGCTGTCCCTTGGGCAAGGTAGCTTCCTTCAGCTGAGGACAATTCCTCAAGAGGAACTAAGTTGTGAGCCATCAGCAGCCACTAGTGAGTTCCTTGATCCAAAGGGATGTGTAGGCCACATAGCATCCACTGGATGCCTATTATGTGGAATTGTATTGTTTTGTCATAAAAAGAACGATGACAGGATATAAATAGTACAAGAAATGTAAGTCAAAAGGGAAGAAAAATAATACACCAGTATTTGGGGCAAGTGGGGAATCAAAGAGCAGTGAGAAAGGATTACATAAATAAATAAAATAACATCTATGTGGACAAGCCACTGACTATGATTTCATAACACAGCACATTCTAGGTGAATATAGGTATTAAAAAGGCCAAGGTCCCTTGGTATATCACAGGAGGAAAACACCTGTGAATCATGACTCAGAGGCTTGTGCCATAACCTTCAAAGCACATTAAAATGATTGGAAATGCATTCTGTTACACCATTTGCCAGCAGAGTCATTCAGTCAGAAGAATACTTTCAGCGCACGAAGAAGCAAGTTTGAGGAATAGTGAGGAACCCTCAGTCTAGCAAATTTGAGTCTTGGCCTAGCTATGAATTGTTAACTTTAAAAATATTTTTTATTGGTATTTAGAAAGAGAGGAAGGGAGAGGGAGAGAGAGCAAAAGAGAGAGATATCGATCAACTTCCTCCTAATGAACTGGCAACCTGTTGATGCAGAGGGCAACACCCACCCAACAGCCACACCAGCCAGGGTTGAATTGTCAACTTTTAATCATTTTATGGGCGATTTTTAAAATGACAGATATTTGGCTTTGGAATCCACTTAAGAATTTGGGAGGAGCCTGCTGACCATCCAGTTTTGTGTTTTCCCAGAAGCTGACCCTGTGACAAAGATTCAAGGGCTGTTTATTCTGGAGTTGCAGGAAATGTAAGAGTAGTAGCCAGATAAAGGGATTGAGAATGCAGCTAATCCATGTGTGTGAGGAGCTTAACCCCTCTGTGAAACATACCACAGACACTTTGGAATGTCCTGAACGGAGGGGTGAGAAAGCTGGGGTATGATTCACCAGTGCTTATTGGTCATTGGTAATCACAGCTCCTAAACTTCAGGCCTGCTCTGTACACAGGTAGAGCAGCCTCCCTGGGCTTAGTCAGTGGCCACGGGGACAGAGAGGCAGCTACTGACCTTTGGAAGCCTGAAAATAAAGCCTGAGGGCTCAGTGCAGGGACCTGTCAGTGTGGCCTCCGCTATATTTGACAGTCCTAAATACATTTCTCTTGTGATGGCACTCAAGTGGTCTTTCATCTTCAAGAATGAGCCTCATGCCTGGCCGAGGTGGCTCAGTGGTTGAGCGTCGATCTATGAACCAGGAGGTCACGGTTCAGTTCCGGGTCAGGGCACATGCTCCGGTTGCGGGCTTGATTGTGCAGGAGGCAGCTGATCAATGATCCTCTCTCTCATTAGTGATGTTTCTCTTTCTCTCTCCCTCTCCCTTCCTCTCTGAAATCAATTGAAAAAAAAAAAGAGCTTTGTGTTACCAGGAAGACCACCCAGATGTGTGCTGAGAAACAAGAGGGAACCTTTGTAAGACAGGCACCCAGGAGCACAATTGAGAGTTGAGAGTCGCTGACCCAGGTACTCACTGCCATAGGAAAAGTCCTGGGAAGGAGAGCCCACGGGGGCAGGTTCCCTCATTCATGCGTTTGGACCATAAGACTCCCGAGCTGAGAATAATGGCAGAGTGGAAAGTTTTCAGGTGGCAGTTACCTTGGCCCCATGCCAGGGGTATTACTCACTGCTCACAAAGCTCCAGCTGGTATTTACCACCCAACAAAAGGGGAAAGAAAAGAGTAATGCTCTCTGCTGGTTTTCACGTCGTGTGCGAGGCACGAAAGAGGAGCCAGCATGATGGCGATGGGACATTTTTTATTTTTTTTATCACAGGGCATCCATAAGGCCTACCCTTTTAGGGAATGTAGGAACCCGAAGTGTTTCAATTCTTTTTTAAAAACATAATATATTTTTATTGATTTCAGAGAGGAAGGGAGACGAAGAGAGAGATATCAATGATGAGAGGGAATCATTGATTGGCTCCTTCCTGCGTGTTGGACCGAGCCAGCAACCAACCCAGGCACGTGTCCTTGAATCCAACCTGGGACACTTCTGTCGGCAGGCCAATGCTCTGTCCACTGAGCCAGACAGGCTAGGGCATGTTTCAATGCGTTAACCAAATTTTCTTTATTAACCTCAAATCTGAGGAAATAACATTTAATCGGCTCACTTCCCGAAGCGCTTCTTTCTCGTCCTTGACTCAGATTACTGTTGGGTGATGGAGCACAGCTTTCCTCGCTCCTCCCACGGAGCTGAAGAGCAATACAAGGGCGGGCAAAAGTAGGTTGACAGTGGTTGGTCTGGAAAAAGATGGGCAGGTGGTGATAATGATTGCAATCACTACAGAAACTCACCAGTGTAAACCTACTTTTGCCTGCTCCTGGACATGGCAGTAGAGACCAGAACAAGGAATGTCCCGACCCTGTACGTCCTGTGTTTGCTAAGAAAATTCCCCTAAAAAAAATGACTCCGGAACAATACCAGCCAGGGTCATATGACCAAAGAGGAAGATGTTGAACGAGTTCATTTACTTAATAAGTCTTTATGTACTTTATGTACAAGGTACAAATTGCTGAGAGGGAGGCGGGACAGGAGTAGGCCCTGCTCCTAGTCCTCACGGAACTTATTGGCGCTCAGCACAGAAGACAGGAAAGCAATGGATGCTCACCTAATGTGAAGTGACCTAGTGCTCTGATGAGGAGGACATTAAGTGCTGAGACCACTTCTCTCATTAAAACCGTATAGCCCTCGTATTTCATGCCACATCATTTAGCCGTTTCTAAAAGGTTTGCCCAGTGGTTTCCTATGGCTTTCTCAACCCAAATGATAACCTTCTTAAAGTCAGAAAGGAGAGCTTAAGAACCGTGTTTCTAAATTTTAATTGTGTACAAATGCCCAGGACTCTGCATGTCCAACAAGTTGCTCTGACCGGCTCTTGTATCCCCGACAGCAATTGTCAGACTGCTCAGCAAACTATCACTCTTCTTTATTTCCTTTTTCAAAAACCATACCCGAGGATATTTTTTTTTTCTATTGATTTTTAAAGATAGTGGAAGAGAGAGGGAAAGACAGAGAGAAACAATGTTGTGAGAGCACCCCTCTCTGGATTGCTCTCTTATATCTATCTAGTGACTACTGCCACCCTTCCTCCCCCATCCACCACCACCACCAATGCCCACCCCCCTAGGAGTTGAAGCAGGGAAGGACCGGTCCTGCAGGGAGGGCTGGGTGCCCCTGCCCACATGCCTCTGAGGCCAGGGACTCTTTTCTAGTACCCAGCACCCAAGGGAGCACAGCGCTGAGCAGCAAATAAAAACACAAGGACAGGCTGAGGAGCCTGCAGAAGAAAGGGAAATACTTGTCTCCTGCTTTTTGAACCAGGGACCCTGCCTTTTCATTTTGCACAGGGCCCCACAAATGATGTAGCTACCCTGGCTTTCCATGAATATTTTTGTTAGATGAATCAAAGAAATTTGATTAATCAAATGTATGTTTCTTCAAAGCAGTCACTTAAGATGGTGTTGTCATTTCCTGCAACAGTTTTGGAACTTTTTATAGACAAAGTCGCTCATTTGTTCAATAAATGTTTTTTGAGTGCTTACTTCTAGGGAACTATTTGGATAAGACTATGGGTCACACTTATCGTTCGAATGGCCTTGGGGTGGACTTACATTCTTAAAGAAGCCAAAAATCTCTGTGGGCCACATCTGGTGAATAAAATGGGACTAAAACAATTTATAACTATGGAATCAGAAATTAAAAACATTAGGTTATTTTAAAATATATATATTTTATTGATTTTTTTACAGAGAGGAAGGGAGAGGGATAGAAAGTTAGAAACATCGATCAGCTGCCTCCTGCACACTCCCTACTGGGGATGTGCCTGCAACCAAGGTACATGCCCTTGATCGGAATTGAACCTGTGACCCTTAAGTCTGTAGGCTGACACTCTATCTCCTGAGCCAAACTGGTTTTGGCAAAATCTTTGAGTTCTTGCCCTGGCTGGGTGGCTGTGTCAGAGTGTCATCTTGTATTCCAAAAGGTTGTGGATTCAATTGCTGGTTGGTCAGGGCGCATACCTAGGTTTTGGGTTTGATCCCTGGTCTAGGTGAGTGGGGGAGGCAACTCATCAGTGTTTCTTTCTCATGTCAATATTTCTCTCTGTCTCTCTTTTTCACTCACAATTAATAAAAATCATATCCTCGGGTGAGGATCAAAAAAATAAAAGCATTGGGTTCCTCATGTGAGTGAACTGGTCCTGAAGATAATTTTCAAATATAAGTTTCAAATATATTTTCAGTTACTTTAAAAAAATATATTGTAATTGACTTCAGAGAGGAAGGGAAAGAGGGAGAGAGATAGAAACATCAATGATGAATGAGAATCACTAATTGGCTGCCTCCTGCATGCCCCACATTGGGAATCAAACCCACAACCCAGGCATATGCCCTGACCAGGAATCTAAAGGTGACCTCCTGGTTCACAGGTTGATGTTCAACCACTGAGCAACACTTGCCAGGCTCATTTACTTTTAATAAATGAATATTATTCCAAGGTGACTGCCTTGAAGCAGGACTTTCGAATTAAATGTAGAAGCTCTGGAGTAAATGCATTTTTTTAAGAAAGTATTTTTGGGGGTTTCAATTTCAATTTCCTTTTTTGTTTCACTTGAGCATCACTTTTTCATCATACATTTCATACACAGAGGGATCTGCAGCTGCTCAACACATGGTTATTAGTAATAACCTGCTTCCATACCACACTATTTTTGCCATCCCCACAATGATTTGTTTGTTGCTCTATGAGATCTCCCAAATTATGATTTTGTTCATCATTCCTGGGACCCTGTGATAACCCATCGTATACTATATAAAAGCCTAAGTGATTGTTATGACCGGTTGACCGATCGCTATGATGCACACTGACCACCAGAGGGCAGACGCTCAATGCAGGAACTTGCTCCTGGTGGTCAGGCGCTTCCATAGCCAACCTCCCATGGCTGGCCAACCTTCTGCAGTCCCTCCCGCTGGACTGGGTGAGACAGCCTTGATCGGCTCCAATCATCAGCCAGGCCAAGGGCCTCCACCATGCATCAGGCCTCTAGTTTGTTTTATAATATCTTCCCGATGGATACTTCTATAGTTTTGTATTTTCTTTTTTTTTTTAATATATATTTTTTTCTTTATTTATTTTTCAGTTTATTAATTACATTGTTTCTCCTTTTTTATCCCCCTGTATCTCCCCTCCACCCTGTACCTAGCCCACCCTCCACCCTCACCTCCCCCTCCCCAATGTCCTCTCCCATTGTTGCAAGATTTTTGTCCAATCTCTTGCTGTATTTCCCACAACCCTTTTCTCCCCAAGAATTGTCAGTCCATTGCCTCTCTATGACCATGTTTCTGTTATAGTCACCAGTTTATCTTGTTCATCAGCCTATCAATTCACTTGAGTTTTATGTTCATTTGTTGATAGATGTGTATTTGTTGTTCATAATTTATATTTTTACCTTTTTCTTCTTCCTCTTCTTAAAGAATATCTTCCAGCATTTCATATAACACTGGTTTGGTGGTGATGAACTCCTTTAGCTTTTTCTTATCTGCGAAGCACTTTATCTGATCTTCAATTCTGAATGATAGCTTTGCTGGATAGAGTAATCTTGGTTGTAGATTCTTGCTCTTCATTATTTTGAATATTTCTTGCCACTCGCATCTGGCCTGCATCGTTTCTGTTGAGAAATCCGCTGACAATCGTATGGGTGCTCCCTTGTAGGTAACCAACTGTTTTTCTCTTGCTGCTTTTAATATTCTCTCTTTATCTTTTGCTCTTGGCATTTTAATTATGATATGTCTTGGTGTGGTCCTCTTTAGATTCCTATATTTTGGGGTTCTGTGTACTTCTTGGGCTTTTAAGTCAGTTTCTTTCACCAGGTGGGGGAAGTTTTCAGTCACTATTTCTTCAAGTAGGTTTTCATTAACTTGCTCTCTCTCTTTTTCTGGCACCCCAATAATTCGGATGTTGGCATGCTTGAGGTTGTCCCAGAGGCCCCTTACGCTATCTTCAATTATCTGAATTCTTTTTGTTTCTTGCTTTTCCAGCTGAGTGGATTTTGCTTCTTTGTATTTCAAATTTTTGACTTGGTTCTTGTGGCCCTCTGGACTGCTTTTAGGACTTTGTGTATTATTTTTTATTTCAGTCTGTGTAAGCTTGATTTCTAGTTGGTCCTTTTTTTTATCCGTGAGGGTCTGGTTCGTATCCTCAGAGGCCTTGTTCATTTCCTTGAGGGTCTGATTCATTTGCTTGAGGTTTTCATTCATTTCCTTGTAATTCTCATTCATTTGCTGGTTGGTCTTGTTTATTTCCTGGTAATTCTCATTAAGTTGATCGGCCTTTTGTAGGAGCCTCTTGAAGGCCTTTTGTAGGAGCCTCTTGAAAAGCCTTATAACCGTGGTTTTGAACTCTATGTCTTGTCGTCTTTTCTCCTCCATTTCTTTCATACCTGATTTCTTTCCATGTCTCTCCATGGTGGCTGCTTTTATAGTTATGTATTTTCAATATCTTTCCTATCTAGGTTGGTCCTTGTTTGATGCATCATCTTAATTTCTTTGTGCCTTAGTTTTCTCATAGTTCTGTAGTAAGGACTAAATGAAGTAACATTTCCAGAGACCTTAGAATACTATCTGGCATTTGGTAAATGCCACAGAAGAATTTTATTGCAATAATTATTATTATTTGGCCCTACACATCCAGGCCAGGGGTGGGCAAACGTTTCTCTAATGGGCCAGGCAGTAGATATTTAAGGTGCTGTGGGTGAGGTGATCTCTGTCATAATTTCCCAAGTTTGTTGTTATGATGCCAAAATCCATCTTAGACTATATATAAATGAATAGGAATGACTGGTTCCAATAAAACTTGATTAACAAAAACAGGTGCCTGGCTGAAACTGGTTTGGCTCAGTGGATAGAGCATCAGCCTGTGGACTGAAAGGACCCAGGTTCGATTCCGGTCAAGGGCATGTACCTTGGTTTCGGGCACATCCCCAGCAGAGGATGTGTAAGAGGCAGCTATTCGATGTTTCTTTCTCATCGATGTTTCTGACTTTCTATCCCTCTCCTTCCTCTCTGTAAAAATATCAATAAAACATATTTTAAAAAAAAACAAAACAAACAACAACAACAACAACAACATAAGATGCCTGGTCAGATTTGGCTTATGGGCAGTACATTGGCTGACACTCACCTACGCCTTTCTTTTGGGACTAAGTGTGAATAGCTAGTGAAGACTTAGCCAGGAATCAAAAGTTAGGGCCATCAGCAACCTCAGTTCACCTGAAGCTAAGGTCACAGTAGTAACAGGCTTCTGTAGATACGACAGCCCACAGTGAGGGCAGAGGTGGCGTCTCCATGGACAGGGTAGCTGGGGCTGGTGGAGACAGTAGATAGGCTACAACTGGAGAACCCCATGTATTCTGCTCTCCAGAATTAGTTTTTGTCCTGACAAATGGATCCAGGAGCTTTTTAGAAATACCTGCTCAGAGCCTATCTATGTAAAGGTTACTGCAGTTTCACAGTAGGGCTATTGTGTAGTCAATGGACTACTCTACTCACACAAATGCCTTCTTTCAACCAGTTAACATTCAGTAGCCATCTCTAATTTAATCTATTAAAAACTAGAGAAAAGTTTTGTGTGTGTTTTTGTTAATCCTCACCTGAGGATATTTTCCATTGATTTTTTTTAGAGAGAGTGAAAGGGAGAGGGAGAGACACACACAGAGAGAGAAACATCAATGTGAGAGAGACACATCATTGGTTGCCTCACACACCGGTCCCAACCAGGGCTGGGAATCGATCCTGCAACTGAGCTATGTGTCCTTGACTGATATTGAACCTGGGACCTTTCGGTCCGAAGTCCAGGGCTCTATCCACGGAGCAATAGGGCAAAAGTTGGGTGTTTTTTTGTTTGTTTGTTTGTTTGTTTTTGGTGGTGGTGTTTGCAGGTCCCAGATTTCTATAACATTCTTTGCCTTTGTAGTTCTTTGTAAGCCTAAATATTCAGGAAAGTGGAACCTTATTCAGTTCTACTGGCCCTTCATTTGCTTGGCAATCCGTTTTCCCCAGAGTAACCTCAAAGGAGCCAGGAAGTTATGTTTTCTTTTGTTCCATATCAGGTCAGCATGCAATATGCTTGCCTGAGTAATAGATATTATCTAGCTAGATTAGGAGATACGGACAGGATGTTTATTTTCTCTGCGAATTTGATGTCTTAATGCGGCTGGCAGTCAGCACCTCCGCTTTTGCAACCCGGTTCCAGGGCCGAGTGCGCACCCTCCATAAGGTGAACAAAGGGCCCTGCCAAAGCCTAGTCCCACGGTGCTCTCAGAGGTGGGGCTTTGCCTACAGTCCTGAGGATGACCCAGACATATGCTGGGCTTCACTTACATGCGACAGAACAATTCGATTCACTGACTGATTCAAGAAATATTTACTCAGTTTCGGTTGCAGGTGCCAGATACCATACGGGTCCCTGGAGGTAGAGACACGAATGAACACCAGTTCTGCTCTCACGGAACCTAACTATTTGGTGCCAGAGGCGGACGGTAATCAAGTCATCAGGCAGGTAAGGACAGCGTGGAAATAGAACTAGCAGGAAGCGCTAGAAAGGAAATGGAAGTTTGTAACAATGTTTCTCAATCTTGCTGGTCATAGGAATCCTCTAAGGGCTTTTGTTAAAACCATGGATTCCCTGGACCCATCCAGACCTCCTGAATCACAATCCGTGGAGAAATCCATACATTTCACGAGTATCCCAGATAATTCTTATGAACAAGCGAATTTGGGGATTCAAAACAAAGACCGAAACTGTACCTTCCAACCAGGCCATGGTTTTAGGGGCTTTTATGTTAAAGAAGTGCTATTTGGCAGCTCTTGAAGATTTGTTATAATAATTGGCAGAAAGCTTCCAATTCTAATTTGTGTTTGCTGATGCTGATGACCTATGGACTCCCATGTGAAACCCTCATTAGGTTGCTAGGCAATGGGCTGCTCTACCAACTGGGTTTAGTTTCCTAGACATGAGACCTTCAGACACTCCTGTGGTTTTCTTTCTTTTTGTTTAAAAAAATGTTTTTTCTAATCCAGAAAAGATGCCATTGAGAATATTTAGCAACAACTTAACATTCCTTTCCTTTGGACCCTCTCACAGCATACTCAGCATCATGGCAGGCTTTAAAGTGTAACCCATTCAGTTTTTGCCTTAGCCTCTCAATGAGAGAAGCAGTATCTCTTAACAGCTTATGAACACCCTTATACTGTAATTACCTGTTTAGTTTTAGTTACTATTCATGTGTTGGGCCTTTTTAAAACTTTGAATATGACTAATGTAAACCATGGTAAACATTCCCATTAACATTTTAGACAATTTTGCCTTAAAAATGATGCTTAAAGCTTTTTTTTTCTCAATGCAAAAGTAATTTATTCATTGTAGATATTTGTAGCAACCTATAAAGAGTGAAATTTAAAAATCAACTGTAACCCCACTCCCTGAAATAAGAACTGTTAGCATTTTAGTCTATTTCCTTTTGATCATTTTATTGTTAATTTTTAGTATATTTCTTTCAATTGACCTATAGTTATAACTGTGATTGCACTCTATATTAAGTTTGTATCCAGATCTTTTCCTAAAACTTGATACCATGAGCAATTTTCCATTAAAGTTTAGAATATCTTTTTGATGATTACATTACATATAACATATGGACATGCAAACATTTAATAAATTTTCAGTGCTTCAATGGTTTTTAATTTCTCACTTTTACATGTAAATTGGCATAAACCCCTTTGTATATAAATCTATGTGCTTATCTATGAATCATCTTATAAGATAATTCTAGCCATGAAGTCACGGGGTGGAAGGACATGTTCCTTTTTGAGACTGTTAATACATGTTGCCAAATTGTTTTCCAGGAAGATTGTACCGATTTAGGCCCAGAGAGTGTCTTTAGAGGGACGTGCTCGAAATTACTCTTGACTAAATGGACCCACTGGGACCAATAACCACTAGGAAGTGGTGTGATTTATAGATGCACCAATTAGCCTCCTTGTGTTCTGTGGTCCCAGACTTGTATTCCTAACGCTGACAATATATTTTCAACACTGGATATGACATTGGAAGAGCCATATCAATCTATCCTAGCTATTGTACCAAAGTCTGAAAGAACACGTGGTACTGATGCTGAGTGGTCTTGCCATCTTTATATGCAAAGGGCAGCTTAAATGCCTGGAACTATGGTCCATATTATAAGCACTATTGTTAATTGGATTTAAAGGGGGAGATACAGCTAGTTAGTTATGGCCAAATAGTAAGACTAGTATTCCCAATTGCAGGGGATACAATCTCAATCCTCAAATGGAAACATTTCCAAAATTACATTGCTGTTTCTGGCTGGTTGTCTTTAAGGAAAGACGAAATGCTGGTGCTCAGAGCTTCATATTTTGTAAAATAGCTGTTTCATTTCCCCCTCCCCACTTTCAACTTTCAAGTGAGCATAATGGCTCAGTGGACCTCAGCTATTAGTTGACCTCGGGTTATGAGGTAAGTGGAATGGTCATGTAGGTCAATGTGCACAGTGACACTTACTATTCTTATGAAATGAATCAGTTAGAGAGAGAGAGAGAGAGAGAGAGAGAAGAGAAGAGAGGAGAGGGGAGGGGAGGGGAGGGGGAGGGGAGGAGAGGGGGGGAGGGGAGGGGAGGGGAGGGGGGGAGAGGAGAGGAGAGGAGAGGAGAGGAGAGGAGAGGAGAGGAGAGGAGAGGAGAGGAGAGGAGAGGAGAGGAGAGGAGATACTGTCTGGTAGGCAAGTATAGGCTGTATGTATCATATACTTACTTGGCTTCTGGCTTCAAGCTCTGAAGATTACAGAAGTCATCAGGATGCAGACAGAGCATTTGGGAGCACCCTGAGGGCTTACTTTTTCACTTGATCTGATTTCCATCCACTCTCTGTTGGCAATTCATTACTAGCCTGAGTTTAACAAAGCTATAGAACAAGAGACACCCAGACTGGCCCTGAGTGGGAATGCACCTCTGATCACAGGAGCTGTCTTTATGGAGAGGAACGGCATGGGTGTGGGACAGGAAAAGCAGCTGTGAGACAGGTAGAAGCTGGAGGCCCTGTGCTGTGCTGCCTGTGCTCAAATAGGGGCAGCACCCACTTTGTCAAGTAGTTTCCTATCCATTACCTTATTGGACAACACATGGCATCTTTGAAATAAGCAGAGTAAGCATTGCATTACAGTCTGCGATCCTTCATTTAAAAGCCTTAAGGAAAGATAGTTTAGAGCTTTTCAGAATGTAAGCAAGTGATATAATGTATGTTATGTTATACCCGCAGCAGAGTCTGAGACAACAGCCTGTTGCCAGACACATTAGTATTTTGATGCTCACATATGGACAGTCACAATAAAAAGATCAAGACTATAAACAGCCTCATGTCAGTTTAGGTTAGGTTTTTGCAGCCCAAAGAGTTATGAAAAACCATTTGTTTTTTTCAGAGATTTCTGGAGTTTGCAATTTAGGATCAGGGGTTATGGCCTCAATTATCCCCATTTTACAGATGAGAAAACAAAGCCCATAGGTGTTTAAGTGAAAGGTCGAATGTCATGCAGAACCTAAGTCTCCATCTTGCTGTCAGTTTTAGATGCTCTTAAAACAGGACAATTATGAACACCCCAAAATGACCTAAACCAATCTTATTAATTATTTTAATATCAATGCATGATAACTCTTTGTTTTGAGGTTTTGACTCCACGGCAAGAACTGTTTCCCCCCATCTCGGTCTCCCTAAAAGTCTATTCTATTTCTGTGTTTCTCAAAATGGGACCTTGGGAGTTTGGATTTCCCCTTTAATTCAGGTGAGTTCTTATCCAAAATTCATTGTAGTTTTAGTTATACACCAGATGGAAGGGGTCACTTTCATAAGAGGAGCACGTGTTTATTGAAAAAAACGTTTAAAATATATATTTTTATTGATTTCATAGAGAAAGGGAAAGGGAGAGATAGAAACATCAGTGATGAGAGAGAATCACTGATCGGCTGCCTCTTGCATGCCCCACACTGGAGAATGAGCCCACCACCTGGGCAGGTGCCCTGACCAGGAATTGAACTGTAACCTCCTGGTTCATAGGTCGACGCTCAACCACTGAACCACACCAGGCAGGCTTGAAATTTAACGCTGTATCAAGAGTGGTCCTGAGATTAAAATAATGATCAAGAAGGATCTTTCATGTTTCCCTAGCTTCAGTACTAAGAACAGTCTTCTGAAAGCAACTAACACGTAAGCCACTACCCAGGTGTACCTAGGTGTGACCAAAGTGGACTCTGACTTTTAGAGAGCAGAGCCAAAATGAAAATGCGTAACAACCTCTAAAATAAGTTTGCTGGCACATCTCGAAGTGCCAATGTACACTCTTCTGTACTCACCTGACACCTGTTACTCAATGGCAGATTGCAGTATTCCAGCCAATGCCTGAGCAGACTAAGGAGGTGGTGACTGGTGACTTGGAACTGACGTGGAGAAAATCCGCACCCTTCAGTGCCAGCACCCTTCCTCACTCGCTGTATTGACTATGACAGTGCTGGCAGACTTTAGTGTCAGTAATTGTAGTTCCTTCTGAATAGATATGTGCATAAAAGAACTCAGAAATAGACATGGACATAGTTTTGAATGTATTGGTAAGAAACTAAAATAATTGAACAGGGTCCATTGAAGCTCTAAAAATATTATTTTATTAAGGATGCTGATATATACTTCTTACAGCACAATAGACATACTGCATGATCATAAATATGTCAAAGTTGATGAAAAAACTATCCACTAATCCCATATTGTAAAATGTATGTATACGTGTGTGTGTGTGTGTGTGTGTGTGTGTGTGTGTGTGTGTGTATTGGTTAATGTGGTATATTTCTTTTTGTTTTATGTCAGGTTCATTGAGGCATTTACATACATAGTTCATAAAATTCAGCCTTTTTAGTGTGCAGTACTATGAGTTTTGACAAATGTATACGTACAGTTGTGTAACTACCATCATGATCAAGAGATAGCCTGGCTGGTGTGGCTCAGTGGTTGACCATCAACCTATGAACCAGGAGGTCACAGTTCAATTCCTGGTCAGGGCACATGCCCGGGTTGTGGGCTTGACCCCCCCCCCCCCCCAAAGAGGGGCATGCCAGAGGCAGTCAATCAATAATTCTTATCATTGATATTTGTATCTCTCTCTCCCTCTCCCTTCCTCTCTGAAATCAATAGAAAAGAAAAAGAAATGTGACTTCCTGGTTTATAGGTTGTTGCTCAACCATTGGGCCACACCAGCTGGGTAAGACTTCATTTTTTAAAGCAGTTTTAGGTTCATAGAAAGATTGGGGGCCGGGGGGGGGGGCGGAGAAATGCCTACAGGCATGCATAGCCATATTATCTCCTACCAGAGTGGTACATTGTTACAATTGCTGAACCTATAATGACACTTTATAATTACCCAAAGTCCATAGTTTGACATTCACTCTCGGTGTTGTACATAGGATGGATGTAGACAAATGTATGATATGTATCCATCATTATGGTATACAGAGTATTTTCACTGCCACATTAAAAAGAGTGAAAAAGAAATAAGTTAAATTAATTTTAACAGCATTCATTTAACCCATGGTATCTAAAATTTTATAATTTCAACATGTCATCAATAGAAGATTAACAAGATTACATTCTTTTGTGTGTGCCAA
This sequence comes from Antrozous pallidus, assembly GCA_027563665.1. Lineage (NCBI taxonomy): Eukaryota > Metazoa > Chordata > Mammalia > Chiroptera > Vespertilionidae > Antrozous > Antrozous pallidus. Next base: position 46,224,292 of record CM050524.1, on the reverse strand, counting down.
AACTTTTAAACTTGGAGTACATCTCAATTAAAATTAGCCACATTTCAAGTACTCCATAGTCACTGCATTGAGCAGGGCAGTTCAAACATACCTCCTTGCTCGTGGCATTTCTCCTTTCCATTCGATCTTGACCATGGTTGTGTCTATAATGTAGTCACACCACTCCTCCGCCCAACACCCTCCAAAGTCAGGTCTGCAGTAGCATGTACAAAAGAGTCCAACTTTCTTAGTGTTCCCTCATTCATTCCGTGTTTTTAAAGTGGCCACCACATGCCAGGAACTCCAGAATGTTTCCAGTGATGAGGCAGATCTGGTCCCTGCACCTGAGTTGTCATTGCAATGGGCATGTAAGCTCTGTAGGAGCCGGTAAATCAGACTCTTCCCATTGTATGAATTTGAGCCTACCCTTTTCCCACCTCATGGTTTCCTAACCAGGTAATAATAATAAACATATAGTGAGTATTTCTTAGATGTCAGATGGTATGCTAGATGCTTTATTTAATCTTCATTTGCTGACTCACCATTACCCTCGATTTACAGTTTCAAAAAGGAGGCTGGCAAGGTGAGGTAACTGGCCTAGAGACACAACTAGTACAAAAGCAGCCACCCTCAGGCCCGATGGGGAAATGTTTCATCACCGGACCACCCAGCTTTTTCGATCAATGCCACCGATCTTTCTGTTACCTCTTCCAGGAATGCCCTTCTTCCCCATCCCTCTCCCATAGATGAAATTATATCATTCCCATTCATGACTCAGATGAAATCTACTATATCTCTTTGTAGCCTTTTCAAACACTTTCATGTACATCTTTTTCCCCGCAGGTGGTAGCCCTTTTCCCCTTCCACCTCTAGCAAAAGGCGTCCCATTCTCTTTCATTGTGATTCCTTGACTTGTGTTAGAGCGGTATACATTTCATTGTTGGCGCGCGCGTGGTTTTTTTTTTTTTTTTGGGGTGTGTGTGTGTATGTAATATACATTTTTGCATTTATATATTGATATACACAAAACTTCCTAAGATTTGGTCTCCTGTCCCCCAACCCCCTAAAGTTTTCTGTAGGCCTAGCCTACAGACATAAAGAACAATACTTTTTTCAGTTCTTTTCCTTTTGTCTTTCCCATGGAGGCTGCCCCAGTGTTCTTGTAAACACCATTCCAAGGATTTTAGTTTTCCTTATAGGGTCATATAATTGGAAACATTTAAATTTCAGCCATGACCAAGAAGAGGCCAGGAAGAGATACATAATTGTCAGAGGATCCTCTGCTGAAGGTTAAAGATGGCTTTTCAAAATGACAAGCTGCTATTTGTCTGGACAAAATATGCCCTGGCTTAAGAGAACGGCTGGGCGAAGAATATTCGTTTCTCAAGATAAAGATCTTGCCAAGTGGTTGTATCCAAGTCCTGCTAGTATTACCTGCTGTTCCAGAAACCCAGGAAGTATCCTGAATTTTGGGATACAGCTAAATGTCATTAATTTTAGGTGGTACAAGTTCATTGTTAGTGATAGCCTTAGGTTCTTTTTCTCCTTTGTTTAGCAAACGTTTCCTTGTGCTACATTTTGGATGGATATTTAAAATACTTGAGAGAACAATTTGCCTTTCAGCACCTTGGAACATTTTATAGTCTTCTCCTTTTGCATGAAAGCAATTTTAACACATTATCTTTTTCATTCACAACCATTACCTCGGGATGAACTCTGGCTGAGCTTGAATTAAGTGGGTAATTGAGAATAATAGATTCTATAATTCAGACCTTTGCTACATTATTTTTCTGGCTGTTGGGATGAAGTGAGGAGTAGAAGAAGTGCGTGACAACACAGAGGTCAAAAAAGGGCTTATTTTTATTTTTATTTTCGCAAGATGGATAAGAGAAACCTATTTTCTAGCATGGTCTCACAAGCACATATTTATTTTTATTTTATTTTTTTATTTTTAAAATATATTTTATTGATTTTTTTACAGAAAGGAAGGGAGAGGGATAGAAAGTCAGAAACATCAATGAGAGAGAAACAGCGATCAGCTGCCTCTTGCACGCCCCCTACTGAGGATGTGCCTGCAGCCAAGGTACATGCCCTTGACCGGAATCGAAACCAGGACCCTTCAGTCCGCAGTCCAACGCTCTGTCCACTAAGCCAAACCAGTTTCGGCCACAAGCATATATTTAGAAGTCCTTCTTGAAATCCACTACATAGTTCTTTCAAAGGTCTTAGCTCCTACTTTGTTCTTGTCTTGAAAGATGTTAACCTCCTCTTTTTCCCTCCAAACATTTACTGAAAAATACTTGGGCCAAGTGCTCTTCTAGGGTTGCTAGAAATATAACAGCAAACACAAAAAAATTGCTGTTTGCAAGAAACTTACATGGATGTGTGTATGTGTGTGAATGTACAAATAGTAAGTGTAATAAAGCATAACATATATAGAATGTTATAAGTGGATAAATACTGTAAAGATATAAAAAGCAGAGAAATGGAATAGAGGGTGTTTTGTGTATGCTAATTACAATTTTATGGCAGGGCTCCACCTGCATTTTAAGACAACCCAGACCAAATTCTTCAATATTAATCATATTCACCTTAGAGGCTGTTGATATGAGCACAAGTGATTGGCACCTCAGACAAATTTTGGAGGCATGAAATATGTTAGACCCCTCTTACTCCACATTCTTTCCTTTCATTCTTGTTTCATCTTTTCTTTATTGTTCTTCATCTTTGCTTAGTGAAGCATTAGAATGGTGCAATAGGAAGAGCAGTTCCACCCACTGGGACCCAAGGCCAGTCATTGCTGTGAGCCTCGGCTTCCTCATCTGTGAAGTGGAGATAATAAAACATAGTGTTTTGCAGTGTTGTAACAATTAGAGATGAAGCATGTTTGCAAAATGTCAAAGTGTCTAATTGCAGGCTTCTTAAAGTGGTAGCCATGATAATAGAAGCACATTTGCTCTAATACAAATAAGAGGAGAACATGTGCCAGTCTTGAGGTAACTCCGGGAAATGAGAACAAAAGGGGACTAGGACTCAAACCAGGTAGAGTCATCCAGCATCCTCAACTGTTACCGACAAAGGCTTTACTAATATCCTATCGCAGACAAATAGGATGTGCGCTCCAGACTCGCTGTAATAGTTTCCTTCCATAGCACTGATTTAGCTCTTCTCAACGAAACCTTTTATCTTTTTTAAACACGCAAGACAGCCCGGCTAACAATAACGCTTATAACAAGCATGCTATGTGTCAGGCACATTTATGGCTTGAAATTCACCCAGTGCTTCAGTGACTCTGTGTGGCAGGTCCCTTCATCATCCCTTGTTAGAAGGTATCTGAGAGGTGCATTGCATGGGGGCCACCGTGGGTGCTCAGTCAAGCGGCAAGCACATGAGCATACCTGGTTAGGAGTACCCCCCTCTTTGACAGGCCAGGAGTTGGGGCTCATGCCTACTGAACTGAGGGCAAAAAAGTTGCAGGAAGCCTGGAGACCCGTTAGTTGCTTTTGGGTTCCCGTGAGCGTCCTTGAAAAGGGTGGCATCCTCCTTCCCTCTTGCCTTTAAACAAATAGGTTTGGAGCTAGAGGCGGCAGTGACCCCCCATCCCACTTCTAAACTCCAGGGGAACCTCTGACCGGGAAAGCGAGTTAGTCATTTAGTTACAGTCATTTCGGATTTTACAAAGAGGGGCGGCGCCTCCAGAGGAGGTGGCACGGGTGTGTGTGTGTGTGTGTGTGTGTGTGTGTGTGTGTGTGTGCGCGCGCGCGTGTGTGTGTGTAAGGGACTCGTGCGCAACTCGCGAGCCGCCGATTGGCTGGGGCAGATGCCCGACCCGCCTCCTCCGGACCCACCTCCGGGTGGCCTCGCGGCTGGCCCGCGGGTGCGCGGGGGAAGCTGGCGGTGCCAAACTGGCAGGGGGCGTGGCGTTGGGGGGGCGGGCGCTGGGGGCGGGGCCCTGGCGTTGCGCGCGTCACGGGCTGCGGCCCCGCCCCCGGGTCCCTACGCGGCTCTCGCCTCCACTCCGCCTTGTCCGGCTGCTCGCTCAGTTCTCACTCCACGTTCCACGCCGCGGCCTCGCTGCCCCGCGAGAGGCAGCCCCGCGATCGCTGCGTGCGCCCTGCGCGCCTCGCACCTCGCGCGCTCGCTCGGCTCTGCCCCACGCGCGCGCGCGCCTCGCGCACGGACACACGTTCGTTTCCCCTCGCGCCTTCGGCTCTCGGCGGCGGCGGCGGCGGGCGGACTGCGCGGGGCCACACCGTAGCGGCTGCCGCGGGCTGGCTGGCCGGCCGGCCATGGAGGCAGATGGGGCTGGCGAGCAGATGAGACCGCTACTCACCCGGGTAACCAGCAGGGTGAGGGCGCCGCGGGCGGCGGGGTTCTTCCTTGGCCGGAGGCGGGGGGGGGGGCGCGGAGCGAGGCAGACAAAGGCGGGGGCGCGGCGGACCCGCCGTCTGGCCACCCCGTCCCGGGCCCCGTCGCCCCTCTTACCCGCCCCGCGGTCGGCGCGGCCCTCCATCCCTTCTTTGTGTGGCGGCCCAGGGCGCGGGTGCGAGGGGCGGGCGGCGGCGAGCCGAGGAGGCCCGAGTCGGGGCGGCCGGCTGCGCGCCGCGCGCATCCTCGCCACCCGTATCCTCGGCGTAGCTGGGGCTAGACCCCGGCACCCCCGCAAGGCCCGGCCTCCTGTCTCCCGGGACCCCGATCTCCTCTCCTTTCTCTTTCTCTAATGCTCGTCCGCTAATTCCCGTGCGCCCTCCCCGGCCGGGGTCTCAGTTCCGGCGGCCCGGGCGCTGGAGTTCAGAGGGAGCCCCTCGAAAGCTCATCCTTCTCCTCCCTCCGAGGAGGAGCGGGCTCCACCTGTCTCCGGCCCCAGGTAGTGGTGAGGAGCTCGGGGGAAGCTTTTCCTCCCCTCTGCTCCGCGTCCCTCCAGCCGGTGCGCTCTGCGCTTTGTTCGGTGAGTTCTCCGGCCGCGTGGACGGCCGCCTTCGTTCGGGGCCACGGCTTCTGGTCGCTGCTGACGGTGCCTGGCCCGCCGCCTCCTCTTTTTTTGGCCGAAAACCCGGGGAGTCTCCTCCTGCCGCAGGCCAAGTGGAAAGAGGAAGGTGTCCCGCAGCCTCCGCGCTGCGCCTTCTTTCATCCGCCCGGCCACGGCCACCTTTCGCGTTTCCCGGGCAGGAGGCCGGCTTTGGTTTCAGGCTTGGCGTCAAGAGGGCAGTGGGGTGGGCTTGCCAAAGGTCGGGGTGCCCCTTTGGGATGCCGGTCCGGCAGGCAAACCACGCTCCAAGAAACGGGCTTCCTGCTTTCCTGGGGCATACATGTGTCCCCAGCAGTGGGTTCTCCTTCTCCCTTCGTAGTTCCTGACTCAAGGCGCATGGAGGTGTAACACATTTTCCGATTTCCAGGTCTTACTCTCTGACCAGCAGAAGGGAGGGTGCCGTGAAAAATTTTCCAGTCTTTCACAACTAGCAGGAAAATTGCTTTTTCACGTGTCTGTGCTAATGATTTTCCTTAACGCCCCCCCCCCCCCCGCCCCACTCCACCCCCGCGTCCCGCATCTTTTTAAGGATGATTGTAAGGCTCTTGGAGAGGAGTCATTCATCATTTTAGTCTGCTCATTTATAAATTTTCGAAAACATGGAGAAAAACAGAATCTCTAGACAGTGAAGTCATTATTTAGCAGTGGTTCTTGAGATCATTCGTAGTGATGGTAATGGAATCTTGTGTAATTGTGTGCCCTTTGAGTAAACTGCTCAAGCACCTTCTCTAATTGTGTGTATCGCGTAGTGTTGTTTGCTCTTAAATTTGTTACTTGAAAATTTTCAATTCGGTGCACCCGAGTGTTCGTTCATAAAGCTGGATAGGGTCTGTGATGTCTTCTCAAATATTGCCAGCTTAGCTAGCAGGAAGCATACAGAATCATTCATTCATTGTAATAGCATTTGGAACCTGTTGTGTAGTATCCAACAAGGCAGAACCAGCTCCACTCAACAGGACTTAGATTAAATTACACGTACAAGCGACTCAGGACTGATCAAACACTATATATTTTTTCAATTTAAATTCTTTATTTAAAGTATTACATAAGTCTCCCTTTTTCCCATTGACCTCTCCCCAGCCTCCCCCCGCGGGGCCCCCCCCCCCCCCCGTGTCCATTGATTGTGCTCATATGCATGCATACAAGTTCTTTGTTGATCAAACACTATTATTAATGGCATAGCAGGGGATCCCTTTGGAAAGAGTCTGCCTTCTAAATCTTTGGGGAAATAAGACTTAAGGAAGTAAACATACAAATCAGTAATACAAATAAAATACAAAAAGCTGTTACACAGTCACAAAATAGGATGGGAGAACAGGAAAACTGGTTTTAGTAGTAGAGAGCACTGTAACTTGAAAACGGACAAGAACTATTTACATTGACAAAGTTAAATCTTTCATCACTGATTTCTCCCCCACCCCCAGTAAATGAAAGTCGTAAAAAAGGGAAGATAATTATATTCATCAGTCATAACTCTGCCAACTCATGCCAACTGCTTAGCATAAAAAAATGGAGCATAAAATTTATAAAATGCTACTTTAGGTAGGTAATTATGCAAACATTTTTGAATAAATTGGTGGCAGTTTATAGTTTGAAATTTGAGCTCATCTGTTTCATAATCTAGGCTCAAAGATTATTTTTCCTCCTAAAATTCTGTAGTTCTCATTGATCATAGTTTTGGGATAGAGAAAAAAGTCATATCTTACAAAAATACAACTTTTGTTTGCTTTGTTACAAAAACTTATCATTGTAGGCCTCCCTTAGAATTGATTTAACTCTCAGTCTTATTTTCTGGTTAAATCCTGTTAGAACAAGTAGCATTGTTTAGAAGATTCTCAAGTCTTAGCAAATGGCCTTTGAAGCAGTATATGATTTAATGCAATTCTGTTACCACTGAAATTTTGGGGCTGTTCCATGAATTTTATTGTAAGATTTCATTCATTTTATGAATGTGTATCTACTACATGCCAGGCACTGGGTTAAGAGGCAAACAAAGTAGACAGACCCAACTACTGAATTTATTTGGGCGTGTGTAGTGAACACAGGGATGGCGTTTGTATTGCTAATGTCATTTGTGAGCACCAGTTAAAACATTTTCATGAGTCTGCTAGAAATACATTTTTAAAAAAAGTAGTCATTGGAATAAGTGAAAGATTAAACAACCCAGTATGAGTTCAGCAGTGATTGTCAAATAGGAGGTTTTTGGTAGGTCTGTAAGTATCTCTTACAGCATCAGTGGTTAGCTATCAATAGTTTTAGAGATAATGTGTATCCCAGGCATAATATCAGGATTTTAAATTACCTTTTTGCCTTATAACTGGGGCCACAATCCATGGAGTTGTAATAAGGGAGAGAGAGCAAATCTGTTAGCTGTGCAAATGAAACTGTATAACAATTAATTGAATTGGATTGAAGAATTGTTTTGTGTGATAATTGAGGCTGGGAAGTACACAGGTTTTCCTCTAAGAGAGCTTAGGCTATGAAAATTAGAACGTTTTGTAACACTAGACTCCTGTTACTTGAGTAGGTTAAAATCGAAAGCCAAAGTAACCTGGTGTTGGAGGAACCTGGTATATTATTTTAGTGGTATGTGGTGTGCTAACCAATATATTCTAAAACCTTGGTAGTTAACACTTGTCAACATCCTGTGGTAGGTTGTTTTTCTTCCTCTTTCTTTCCCCTTCTGTCTTACTGTGTTTTACCACAAATATGATCTTTGATAGGAACTGCAACTGACAAAAATGGGCCATCTATATTAAAAAAAAAAGCATACTGGTGATTCATAGGGTTAATGTCTAGATTAGTCAGTCTGGCTTTTGACTTACCATATTATAGCTTCCTTTTAATGATTATGGTTTCTTTCTCTAGGTGTCACTTTTTAAACATACAGTATTTTTAGTTTTGCAGTAAGAATGTATCAGTAATAAAGATCCGTGTTTACATATAAAAACACGGTTAGTCCCCCCTTTCCTTAGCTCCCCTCCTGAATGAGAAGTTTTGATCCCTGTGTAAAGCAGGTAGCTATTCCACCATTCTAGCTTACAATGAAGTTTGCCTCTATTTTTGTTTAGCAGACAACTTTGGGTATTTTGTTGAGTGACACATGAGGAATTTTGCAGCTTGGGGAAATTTAGGATTAATTGAATGATAATGACAACAGACCACAAAGGGGTCTGTGGTTGGCATGTTGTTATGATAGTACCCAGCAGTGTTGCTGCCAGCAGTCTTCCTGAGGGCAGAGGGCTAGCAGACTGGAGTAGTGCTAGGTTTCCAAATGAGTGGCTTTTTGCTTTCCTAGGCTGGGCATTTTTAACTCAATGCTAAGAGATGAGGGTGGACAAACACTGTTTCATTGCTACTTAAGAAGATATTATGGTTATGTCCTAGATTTGCATTTTTATCTGGAACTAATATGCCAGTACAGGAAGGTCCTAGTATGGCTATTTTAAGACGATTTTAAAATTTCCTTTTAAAAAGGACATTGTGAAATATTTCAGTTCTTCTTAACCTACAGACATGGAAAAGATGCTTTACTGTTTTAAACATTCTTTCCCTCAGTTATTTTGTAGGATTTACTTTGCTTGATGTCATTAATTGTTAAACATGATCCATGTGAATATGCTTTCTTTGTTTTGCACCAAGTACGCTTCATGTTGAATTCTCTGCTGTTTGTTCATTAGCTTTGCATGCAAAGTGTTCTGGGCTTCCTCTTAGTATCTGGAATATTAATGGAGCCATAGATAACATAGCACTGTCTATTTAAAATTACTTTAAAAATACATGTGACCGTGGTGACTATGGATGGATCCCAATGGTCCATGAAGCCCCAGAAACTGAAGAATTTTATGCTTGTATGCATTCTTTCCAGGAAGGGTCAAATAACTTTATATTGAGATCATAAAGAGTTTTATAATTAAAAAACCAGCTGAGGAATGTCTTCTCCAAAAATGAGCTCAGCTTGCTTTTGTGTCTTCCTTAAAAAGTCCACACTCTTATATTTTGCTTAAATAGAAGACAATGCTTATTACATCCACCCCAGTATTTGTTAGTTTGCTTTGTAATGTACAACATCTACAGAAGGATTTGCCATAGAATCTCTCTAAAGCCAAATAAGTTGGTAAATGCTACATGGTATACTTTTTGGAGATTTACAGTATACAATGGTATATTACAATGTATAATGGTATATGAGAAATTCTATAATAAATAACTTAAACTTTAATGGGGAGAGAATGCAGCCATGTGAGGGGACTTTCTAATGGTTCTTATAAAATATGAATAAATAGGTCACTAGTATGTTGTATTATAAGTTTAAGAAGACAAGTCCTGTGATATTGATAATTTGCTTTGTTAAAAAGCAACAGGAGAGATTTGGAAAATGTATCACGTAAGAAGATGCTTTGGAAGCAACCTGATAGGGCACTAGTTGAATAAATTATGGTATATTCACACCATGGGATACTACAGGTATAAAAAAAGAATGAGGATGGATGATCCTTTTATACTGAAGTGGCAAGATCTCTAGGATAAATGGATTTAAAAAGGCAAGGTGTGGGACAGAATCCTATATAGTGCTTTATTCTAAGTGGAGATAAGAAAGTATAATTGTATTTACTAGTATTTGTGTTTTGTTGTTGTTGTTGTTGTTAATCCTCACCTGAGGTTATTTTTTCCATGGCTTTTCTGAGAGAGTGCACAGGAGGGAGGGAGAGGGACAGAGAAACATCTGTTTGAGAGATACATTGACGACATTGACCAGTTGCCCCCCTGGCCTCAATCCCCCGGGCCAGCCATGGAACCCACAACCCAGGTACGTGCCTTTGACCAGGAATTAAACCCGAGACCCTTTGGTGCTGGAGCTGATTCTCTAACCACTGGGTAATGCTGGTCAGGGCAGTATTTGTATAAATAAATGTATTGCAAAGATAAATAAAGAACTAATAAAAATGGTCGCCACAGCCCTAACTGGATAGAGCGTTGGCCTGGGACTCAAGGGTCCCAGGTTCGATTCTGGTCAAGGGCATGTACCTTGGTTTTGGGGAACCTACCTAGTAGGGAGTGTGCAGGAGGCAAGCTGATTGATGTTTCTGGCTCTCTCTCCCTCTCCCTTCCTCTCTGTAAAAAATCAATAAAGTGTATTTAAAAAAAAAGGTTGCCACAGAGGGTGTGAGGGGACGGGAATTGAAAAAAGGAGCGGGAATAAAATATCAGTGCATACCTTTCTATACAGTTTCAATTTTCAAACCAGGTAAGTGTATTATCTATTCAGTAAAATAGGATTATCTGTTATAATGCTTTATCTCAGGGGTTAGCATTTCCAATGCTTTCATGAGAGAGATGTCACTGTCGAAGTAGTTTAATATACTATGAACTGCTTCACTCTTTATGTTATTAAGGTACCACAAACATACCAGAGTTGTTAATGCATGGCTCAGTAGAACCACATACTACATGCCTAATGATATTGAATGCCAAGTCCTTTGGAAATTTTGACTTTCCATGCTACTGATGGTCCTGATCCTCCTCTTGCTTGCAACTCCTTTCTAATCAGGGATTTAGACGAGTTGAGGAGTAAATAGATGGCAGGATGGGGGAGGAGACTGAGGTTGCTGTCATAAATGAAGTGTCTTAGGCATAAGGAAATAACTGCTTGCTTACATACATGGTTTTAAACTTGGAAATTTTACTTTGTGATTTTTATACTTAGCACTGACTGAGGATAATAAATATTTTTAAAATGAACCAGATTAATTACAATTAATTGTTGAGATTACGATGGCACAGTTGCCGGGGGGGCAGGCAGTATTTGTATATTTCTCTGTTTTTGCTCCAGGAGGAACCTTGAGTGCAGGGTAACTGTCACTCCTTGAGTTGTGCAACATGGTTACTACCAAATACTGTGGGAAGACATCACTGTAAACACAGGTTCCTCACATTGTTACATGTATTCCATGTGCAGTGTCTGTCCCTGTACTTTAAATGTTAGGTAAAAATAAGGCCAGAGAAATGATTTCCAGTCTTCAGAAGTCAATATTTAGAAAAGGTAGATAGAGAACCATTTTATCCTCTCTTGCAAGTATTTTTCTATTTTCATTTGGGTGTAAACCGCAGTGCCTCCCATGAAATAGTCTCCCCTAAAGCTTCCCGCACTCCTCCTCTGATCTGGGTGGGAGGAGGTGCATCATGTTTCTCGTGTTGATGCGAATCACTAATCTAGAATTTATGGTTTTGACCTTTGCTGTGGGCAAATTAGTGAAGAACTGACTTAAAAAATAAATTTGTTGTTGAAAGTATTACATACATCCTTCGTCTCCCCCCCCCCCCCCCCCGCCATCAAGCCCCTCTAGTCACCCTCATCTCCGCCCCAGCCCCCAACCCAGGCCTTCACCACCCCACTGTCTGCGTCCATGGGTTATGCATGTATGATTACCCCCTGCCTTCCTTCCGAGATTCTGCACGCTGTTCCATGCTTCCATGTCTCTGGGTCCACAGTGAAGAACTGACTTTTTAGAGAAAGCCTGCTTTGAGTTACGCATTTCATTAAGCATCTGTCAGTCACTTATCTGTTACAAATGTGAAGTCATGGGCAGAGAGCCCTTCGAGAATCCTCAGGCCATACAGTTAGTAAGAGGCTAAGCTGAGATTTGAACCCATGATGGGTGCCAAATCACTGCTCAGCCCCTCATCTGTAGGCCGGAGGGATCAAAGATCCCTGTTTTGTCAGTACCACTTAAAATTAAGGATATCAGATAATTTTATGTGTATCAGATAACTGAGTTGACTGACCGTAGTTTACTTCTCTAAGAGCTTTCATTCTAACTTTTGTGAATTTGTTGCTAATATTATAGCAAATATTTCAGTGAAATTTGCCTCTGCCTCCAGATTCCATGAGGGCTGGGTTAGAATTTTTCTGGATCATTGCTAAATCCTCAATTAGATCTGTTCCAGGGTTTAACACATAGAAAGTATTCAATGAATATTTGTTCATTGGATGAATGCTAGCATAACATGAAATGGTAAGATTGAATTTGAACATGCTTCTAGTTAACTGCTTAATCAGTCAGTTAATACATTATATAGTGTTTTTGTGGTTACCATAAAGACTCCTACTTTGCTTAATATAACTGCCAATAGAAGAGAATGTTTATTGCCTTGGCTCTATTGGGGGGGGGGGGAACCATTGGATAAATACATTTGCTTGGATTAATTCTGAAGTAAGATTACTTAACATTTTTTTTTTTTTAGCCTGAGATAGGGTTTTAGGCGAAGTGAATAATAAACACGTTAAAATGAAAATTTTATGACTTGATATTTTCACAAGTTTTAACTACATTTAAATTGATTGTTGGAAAGCAGAGAGAGGCTTAATTATATATTAATACTTGTGTAATATTTGCTTTAAGAAAATCTATGACTTTTAATGTATATGACTATAAAGGGCCAATAGCAAGACAAGGGATTTCAAATGGCAGATACTATGCCAGCTGTTATGTATATCAGTTTGAAATTGTGCAATTTTATTAATTCTTTAGAACTGTCACATAGATATTTTTTTTTTTTTCTGTTTGTCTTTTACTTTCATGGTTTTTGAGGTTCGTGGACTTCCTTCCTGGTCTCTGAGTCCCTAACTTCCCAGACCAGGCTCAATGTTTGCACAGGTGATGTAACTGGCCGGTGCACTGACTCAGTCCTTTCAGTAGTATTCTGTACTTACTTTTGTTTTGCTTATAATTGTTCCCAAATGACCTTCTAATATGTTCGGGAAGAACTTCCTCATCCATTCTTGTACATGCCATTAGCAGTATCATCAGGATAATGTTCTCTTAAGAGTTTGTTGATATCTGGGCAAGTTGGTCTTCTTTCTGTTAGGAATAAGGGATCATTCAGACTAAAATTTGCCTTTCTTTGGTTTCTCATTTTATTGTATTGGACTATTTTTATTCGGTAGTAGAAAATTCACTAAACATCCACAAGCCACAACCCTCATGTTAAAAACAAGATAAAATTTGGGGGGTAACTTAACAACTTAGCTTCTGGTGTAGCAGGTACATGTTTGGGTTTCAGATACACCTGAGTTCCCTGTCCCTAATCTGCCACCTGGTGACCTTGGGCAGCTAACATCTTTGAGTTTCTTTTTTTTTTTAATTAATAAAATTGAAATTATAATACCTACAGGGCTTGTTCAGGATCAGGGAAAATGATAAATGTTTCATTGGAAACTTGTTATCCATAATCATCCTGTGGTTCTTGTGAAATATCTCATGTAACAGAGTTACTGTACATATTGATTGAAGAAATAGATAGGATATATATAGAAAAGTCTTGACTATCCTTAAATCTTGAGGTATTCTGGATAGCTCTGTGGCAAAGGGTCATGCATTATGTAAAACCGACTTCCTCCTGTATTTCTCCTTTGCTCTCACACTACTACCACACTCAACCCTTCTGACACCAGAGGTGGGGGTGTTTTCCCCACACCAAGCGATTCTGGGACACCAGCTGGTGTCCTACAATTCAGCTCAATCTGACAGTACCTGCTTGGAGATAGTGTTAGACCCCAAAGGTCAACTGCTCAGTCTCACTCTAGGCTACCTCCCTCCCCTCTTGAGGTGCCAGTTACCAGTCCAGGTTTTCCCCTGTCTTCTGCCTGATCAGCTATAAATCAGAGGTTCCTACCACCTCCTTGGATTCGGTTGATTTGCTAGAGCACCTCACAGAACTCGGGAAGACAGTTTACCAGTTTATTCTGAGAGGGTGTTGTTAAAGGATGCAGATGACCGTCCAGATGGAAGAGGTGTGTCTGGGAAGGTAAGGGAATGGGCACAGAGCTTCCGTCATGCCTTCTCCAGGTAGGCCACTCTCCCATTGCCTTCACCAGCCTGGAAGCTCTTTGAACCCTTTTGGGATTTGTCATGAAAGGCTTCATCTGTAGGCATGACAATCATTAATTCCATTTCAACCCCCCCCCCTCCCCCCCCACACACACACTGTCTGGAGAATGAAGGGTGGGGCTGAAAGTTCCAAGCTTCTAATTAATCATGGTTTGGCCTTTCTGCTGGCCAGCCCCATCCAGTAGCCTACCACGGGTCACCTCCTTAGAACAAAAGACCCTGCGATCACCTAGGAAATTCCAAGGGATTCAAGAGCTCTGCGTGGAACCAGGGACAGAAACCAATATTTACATTTTATATTATGTCACAGGTTAGAGAGTGGTTATTGCCTTAGCATTCAATTTAAAAGAATATCATTACATTCTGACAAAATGTTTAGAAGTTTGAAGCATAATATTTTCATTTAATTTTAACCGTTTGACAAAGGATTTAATATGTGAAATAGGGTCTCTCCTTTTAAATGTAGAGTGCTGTCTTGGCTGGTGCAGCTCAGTTGGTTGAGTGTCATCCTGTGCACCGAAAGGTTGCTGGTTTGGTTCCTGGTCAGGCCACATGCCAGTGTTTCGGGCAATCCGTACATGTTCTGACCTCACACTGATGTCTCTCTCTCTCTTCCCCCTCCCTTCTTCTCTCCCTAAAAATCAATGGAAAATATATCCTCTGGTGAGGATTAACCAAGAAAAAAAGCAACAAAAACCAATTTTGATAGAAATAAGTTATAAATAAAAGTGATTTCATTGATTAGAAATCAAAACAGAGTATCTTATATAATCCTATCTAATAAAACGCTAATATGCAAGTTGTCTGAATGGCAAAATCGGTCGCTATGACGTGCAGTGACCGCCAGGGGGAAGACGCCTAACATAGGAGCTGCCCCTGCTAGTCAGTGCACTACCACAGGGGGAGCGCAGCTCAGCCAAAAGCTGGGCTCATGGCTGGGCAAGCACAGTGGATGTGGTGTGGCGGGGGACTTTCCCGTCTCCACTAAGGACCCCTCGGGGGATGTCCTACGGCTGGGAACAGGCCTAAGCTGGCAGGTGGACATCCCCCGAGGAGTCCTGGACTGTGAGAGGGCAAAGGCCAGGCTGAGGGACAACCCCCCGACCCTCCCACCCCCGCACTAATGTACACTGGGCCTCTAGTATTATAATGAATGAGAATTGGTAGACTAATTTTGTTTGGGTTTGTTGGCTAGGGGTTAACTGTTCAAAGCCTTAAATCACTTTAGAGTACAGCTTCTGCTTCAGTTTGTTATATGATATAAGTGAACTTGACCTGTGGTTTACAGAGTGCAGGTCTGGGGCCTTTAATCAGAACTTTTTACTCACTGTGTTGATGGTGAATTAAAAGTTTTAAAGTTGCTCATCCCTACCCACATGCCTTGTCCTCCATTATTCAGAGTGGCTATAGAGCTAAAACTCTGACCAACCTCTGCTTGTTCAGCTTTTAAAGTAGTTGTTAAATAAAACTTAGGGGAGGTTTTCCCAAATGTTCATTCTCTGAACATTTTCCACTATTTTCAAAACTGCAGGTTGTGACTTTCTGGTGATTTGAAAAAAAAACAAAACTATTGGATTATCACATGTATTTAAAGACTAAAAGAAAGGTAACAGAGTAGACAGTAACAGAACATGTTGCAGGTAGTAAGGATACATTGTGTGAAACTTGTTTATCTTCTGTATGCATACATAGACTTCTAAGCAGATTTGTATGTGATGTATTTCCAGAGCTTGCTATTAAATGTATTTCTTTTCAGGAGCTGCTATTCAGAAAGGAAAAGAAAATTGATTTTTGTACATGAACATGAACATTTGATTACATTCCTTTATATGTTACAGTATAATATATAATTATATCTGTATATCTAAACTTTTTTTCATTAAAATTTTTAACATTCAAATAAGTATTGAGATTAAACATGTCTAAATGCTACATCAAAAAGTTTTCATATTGGAAGATTTAACTTTCTGTTTCGTTAACAGTAGCTTACTGATTTCATGTGTACTAAGTGAGGTGTCATGAGAAAAAAGAACTGTCAGTGGATTTTCTCTCTGTTCAATATCAAACTCACATCAACTGTTTCAGCTTTTAGGCTTATGGACAAAACCAAAAGTGGGAATATCTACAATTAGACTGACTTTGTTTAGTCAGTTTGACCCAGAAATAGATCAGTATATTGAATGAGATCATTTGGAAAGGACTTATGGAAAACTCTATTGATAAAATCTTATCTTTAGGAATGGAGCAATTGAATCAGTACTCTATTACTGTACATTAACTGCTTTGAGATTTTGGAAGAGGCAAGATGATAAGCATGGAATGCTTAATGACATAATCATAATTCTTATATTTTACTAGAGGCCCAGTGCACGAAATTCATGCATGGGGGCGGGGGGGGGGGAGTGAGGATGTCCCTTAGCCCAGCCTGCAACCTCTCCAATTTGAGACCCCTTGAGGTATGTCCGACTGTCTTTCTAGGCTCAATCCTGGTAGGATCAGGCCTAAACAAGGCAATCGGACATCCTTCTCACAATCCAGGATTGCTAGCTCCAAACTGCTCACCTGCCTGCCTCCCTGATTGCCCCTAACCGTTTCTGCCTGCCAGCCTGATCACCCACTAACCACTCACTACCCTGCCAGCCTAATTGATGTCTAACTGCTCCCTGCCAGCCTATTTGCCCCCAACTTCCCTCCTCTGCTGGCCTGGTCACCCCTAACTGCCCTCCCCTGCTGGCCTGATTGCCAACAACTGCCCTCCCTTGCAGGGCCTGGAACCTCCAACGGCCCTCCCCTACTGGCCATCTTGTGGTGGCCATCATGTGTCCACATGGGGGCAGGATCTTTGATTACATGTAGGCAGCCCTCTTGTGTGTTGGAGTGATGGTCAGTCTGCAAATTACTCTTTTATTAGATAGGATAGAGGCCTGGTGCATGGGTGGGGGCCAGCTGGTTTGCCCTGAAGAGTGTCTGAGATCAAGGTGGAGGTTCCCTTGGGGTGAGGGGCAGCCTGGGCGAGGAGCCTGTGGAGGTTTGCAGGCCGGCCACGCTCCTCAGTGACCCAAGTGGAGGCCCTGGGATCTGGGATTAATCTATGTCTACAATTGAAACTTTGTAGCTTGGAGCGGAGCCAAGCCTTCTGCTCGCTCCAGGGTGGCAGTCATTTCTGTTTGAGACATTGTAGCCTAGAGTGGAGGCCTAGGCCAGCAAGGACAGAATAAAAGCTTGGCTTCCTCCGTTGCCAGGGAAACCCAAGCCTTCCTCCTGCTCTCAGTGGAGGCAGCCACCTTGGTTGGGGTTTGTGGGTGTGGCGAAGGTATGGTCAGATTTTTTTGCATAATCTGATTGGCTGGTGGGTGTGGCTGGGGCGTGGCTTGTGGTTGTGGTGAAGTTTGGTCAAATTTGCATATTACTCTTGTATTTGATAGTATAAGTAAAAAAATAGAACAAACTTGAAAGACAAGTATTGTTTATTGTGTAAGATAATGTTAGTTTTTTTTTCTTTAAAGAGATGTCTGAAGTACATTCCATTGGGTTTAACAGTTTCTGATGTAGGAATGAGTGATTCTATTCAATAAGCTATAATTTAAAACTCTGTATTTGCAGTTTAAGTATCTGAAAGTGAAAAAAACAGAAATAAGTTCCTGTATGATTCCATTTTTTCTTGTATATTCAATGGAAGGAAATTTAATCCTATCTAATGAAAGAGTAATATGCAAATTTGACCATACCTTTGCCACACCCACAAGCCATGACAACAGCCACGCCCACCAGCCAATCAGGAGCAAATTATGCAAATAAACCCCAAACAAGATGGCTGCCTCCACTAAGAGCAGGAGGAAGGCTTGGGTTTCCCTGGCAACAGAGGAGGCCAAGCTTTCTGCCTCCCTAGGCCTCCATTCAATGTTACAAAGTTTCAATTATAAAAGATACAGAAATGGCGGCAGCCACTGAACTGAAGAGGACAGAGGCTTGGGTTTCCCTGGCAACGGAGGAAGCCAAGCTTTCAGTCTGCCATTGCTGGCCTAGGGCTCCACTCTAGGCTACAATGTTTCAAACAGAAATGGCTGCCGCCCTGGAGCGAGCAGAGGCTTGGCTCTGTTCCAGGCTACAAAGTTTCAATTGTAGACGTAGATTAATCCCAGATCCCAGGGCCTCCACTTGGGTCACTGGGGAGCGTGGCCGGCCTGCAAACCTCCACAGGCTCCTCACCCAGGCTGCCCCTCACCCCAAGGGAACCCCCACCCTGATCTGGGACACTCTTTAGGGCAAACCAGCTGGCTCCCACCCATGAACCAGGCCTCTATCCTATCTAATAAAAGAGTAATTTGCAGATTGACCATCACTCCAGCACACAAGAGGGCTGCCTCCATGTGGTCAAAGATCCTGCCCCCATGTGGACACATGATGGCCAGCAGGGGAGGGCCATTAGAGGTTCTAGGCCCTGCAATGGAGGGCAGTTGTTGGTGATCAGGCCAGCAAGGGAGGGCAGTTGGGGGTGATCAGCCTGCAGGGGAGGGCAGTTAGGGGTGACCAGGCCGGCAGAGGAGGGAAGTTGGGGGCAATTAGGCTGGCAAGGGAGCAGTTAAACATCAGTTAGCCTGACAGGGTAGTGGTTAGCGAGTGATCAGGCTGGCAGGCAGAATTGGTTAGGGGCAATCAGGGAGGCAGGCAGGTGAGCAGTTTGGAGCTAACAGTCCTGGATTGTGTGAAGGATATCTGACTGCCCATTTAGGCCCGATCCTATTGGATCGGGCCTAGATGGGCAGTCGGAAATACCTTGAGGGGTCCCAGATTGGAGAGGTTGCAGGCTGGGTTAAGGTACATCCCCCTCCACCTGTGCACGAATTTCGTGCACCGGGCCTCTAGTATTAAATATTATTAATATTGAATGTTGAAATAGACAAAAGTTAGTATTGATTGTCTCTTGGAGGTAGAATTTAAGGGTAAATAGTCACAAAGAGCCTGCATTATTTTTGTAATAAAAGTATTTTTAAGTATCAGGATTTATCCTTTTATAGCCACTTCTTACATAGATCAGTAGAATTTACTGATCTATGTAAGAAGTGGCTATAAAAGGATAAATAGAATCTCTCATTCCTTCTACATCAGAAACTGTTAAATCCAATGGAATGTACTTCAGACATCTCAAAATAAAAGAGTTAAATTATTTTGCAGGAATTGGACAACATCTCATTGTTTTTCTGAGACTATCAAGTGGATAGCAATGGCTTCAATTAGTGCCCTCCTTCGGTGTTTGGTTTTTTAACTGTAAAGATGGTTACAGTGAAAATTAATTCCACACGGTCGAGATTTAGGTTCTTGATGAGTTTAAATGTGTTTGGGCATGGCTATCTTATCAGAAGTTCTCTAAATTACTGCAATTCTAGAACTGAGTCCCTTTAGAGGTTTTTAAGCATAATCAGCATTTGAACTTTTGATGACTGTTAGGTCCTCAATGGAAGCGTAATAGGAATTTCTGCTTCTTTATATTTTAGTTTCATTCATGGGATTCAGTAACCAGTATTCGCCCATAATTCTTATGCTTTACATTTTGAGGCTTTCTAGTTGCTTGTATCCCCACTCCCCTTTCTTTCTTTTCCATTCTTTGTACTTTTTACCATATCGAGTTACCATTCATCACCCATGTATATTTTACCTAAATACCTACACTGTTACCAATTTTTTCAATATCTTTTTTTAAAAATGTGTTCGTGCAGAGCCT
The DNA here is from genome assembly GCA_027563665.1 of Antrozous pallidus. Taxonomy (NCBI): domain Eukaryota; kingdom Metazoa; phylum Chordata; class Mammalia; order Chiroptera; family Vespertilionidae; genus Antrozous; species Antrozous pallidus. The sequence goes on along the minus strand of CM050524.1, from coordinate 46,204,671 downwards.
TGCCAAGGCTTTTAAAAATAAAATCATTAAGCTGATGTTTTTTCTTTGTCTTTCTGTGTTCTTACCTGCCTACTTGGAACCCCTGAGATCCCATGTGTTGGTGCCTCACCTAGACTTTCCCACTGTGAACAGCAGCCACTGCCTTCTCATCCTTTGCATTTAAGTACTCACTGCTGCTCAGTGCTGCATAAGAAACTGAGGCAGACATTCTGTAAAGAGTTATTCTTTATGGGGGTCAGTAAGTTCAGAGGACATGATATTTGTAAAAAGTTAAAAAATAATATTTGTATCATAGAGGTATCTGCAAGTGTTAGTCACTTTGTAAAATACGTTGATTTAAATAAATAATTTTCAAGTTTATTATAAATGAGGGTGATGTGCACATTTCTGATATTTGCTAATAGTTTAGCTATTTACCCGTGTTGTCAATGAAGTTGAGAACATAACAGGTCAGAACATAACCCTATCAGGAACGTGTAATGGTACAATAGCATTGTTCCTATTGTACATGTGAGGAATAGAAAGATTAGGCCTCTGCTCAAGGTCATGTAGTTAGTGAGTGGAGGAGTCCGAGTTCCGACCTAGCTCTCAGGCCCCAGAGCGGGGCACTGAATGCCCTTGACCATATATTAGTAAGCTTTCCGGGGATGGTGCTTGCAAAGCAACCTAGAATAGCTCTTATTTTGTGGTTAATGTAGTATCTTTTTGTTAATATGAATGTAAACATTTATTTGACTGTGTACTGGATATGGCTCATGTGTTCTAAAAGTTAAAAGGTCGTGTTTTTCTTGTTAGCCAGTTTTTCCCCCTCTCCCTGCTGAGAAAACTGATAAAAAAAAAAAAAGAATGTTTTTGTTATCATAGTATATATGTTGAACATATGAAACCCTGCTCTTTGGAAGTGTATGATGTATAGCTAAAATACCCTGTGTCTGTTTTCTCTGTTATCTACTAATGTTCACTCCACATCTTGTACTGAAAAGTTGGCACCTGACTCAGTCTTCCTTTAGTTCTCCCAGGTGAAGGCCTTGTCATTATGGGTTGTTTGTGAGTGCAAAATGGGGTGATCCGTTTTAGTTTGTTGATTTTTCTCCTCGACTTGGACCCCCACTCCCATTCTGTAAATGCACATGGATGGCCTCATGTGCTGGAGTGTCTGTAGATGCCAATTTCTAAATTTGGGTAGGTTTGACCATACTCTCCCTCCTATCCCCAGCTCTCTCACTCTGCTTCCTATTCTTTGAACTTTGAAGCTCTTCAGTCACTTAACTCACTTTTTTTTTTTTGTATTTTTTGTTCCTCTTCATCCATTTCCCTACACAGTGTAGAACCCAGTGTAGAGGCCGTTATGTTCAGCCTTTCTATTTTTGTTTGAGGACATTTGTCATGTTTGTTGCTCTTAAATATGTCAGCAAATCACCAATTCTCCATCAGTTTAACTGCTGGAGGTGCTCAGGACCACTGGAAAAATTGTTAACATAGCCTTATAGATTGGCACCCCTACACATGCCCCCCCCTAATTTTTCAAATGCAGAAAGTACTCCTATGTATTTCTAATTATCCCCCACTCTCGACAGTGAGGGCCTTAAATATTCTCTGCTCGTCTTCAGATCGTATCCTTGCACCCCTCAGCCCAGCAGATAGCACTACTTTCTTCCCAGAGCTCTTCCCCTTTGACACGGCTAAAGTCAGTCTTAAACCTCTTTGTGAATTTCTGAATTTCTTATCTCAGTGAATGGAATCACTGCCTGACTCACATTTGAAAGTGTGAGCATTATCCGTGACTTTTCCCTATATCCCAAACCCAAATCCAGTGACTTCAGCTTTCTTATCTCTCTAATCAGTGGACTTCTCTCCGTACTTCTTTCCACTGCCATGGATCTTGCCTCTGTCTTCTTTTGCTTGAGGTAATGCAGTACCTTTCCCAGTGTTACAGAAAAAATAGTATCCTAACTACTGAAGAAAAAATTATTCAGTGACACTTGGTTAAGAATGGCAAAGCAGACTATTTAAGGGACGACGTTCTGATGGGTGTAGTAGGGAGCACTTCTGTGGGGAGTTGGGGGTAGATTGGACTCAACTTCGCCTCTTAAAGGACCAGTGGACACTTACATTTCAGGAACCGGGTAGAGGTCAGGGAATGGAAAGTTACTCAGGAAACAGCAGAGGTAAGGGGGATTCTTGCTAGACCAACTCAGTAGAAGGCAGACAGGACATAAACTCCAGCCTGGGTCAGATACTGAGGGTTAGGGATTTTCCTTAAAATGACTTAACAGGATTCTTGCTCAGACTGGATTCTACAGGGACGGAGAGGGAAGCCAAAGGTCAGCTCTGAGCCTCATTCAGTTTGGTCAAAGGAGAGAGTCTTTGTAGGAACTGAGGAGCTCCTGAGTGTAATTCTTTAGCGTTGCCTTGATAGAGGGGTTTTGCACCACTGATTATACTCCCCAATGCTCTCGGTTTGAGTAAAAAACTTACCTAGGCCCTGGAAGGTCTGGCTCATTTTTCTCCTCTTTTTCTGTCTTTAATCTTTCCTCCTAGTCTACATTTCAACCATATCCAACTAATTTTAGTTATTTGAATATGCTAGAATTATTCTCATCTCTGGATCTGGGCACTTCCAGCCCATTTCCTAACACATAGTAGGCACTTGTTTGATGATTAAGAGAATAAAGGAACAAATTAATGTGTTTTGTAGTAAAAGGCTAGCATAAAAATCTCTGAATTATATATCCAAGTAATTCACTTAGTGAAAAAAGACATTTAAAATTTTTTATTCTATTGAATAATTAGCTGATAAAGCAAAGGGCAACTTAGATTTAGAATAATGCCTACTTTATTTTATAGGACATTCTTAGATGCAGATTTGCATAAAATGAGTGGAAAATCATTTGCATTGAAGAAGCCTGTAATATAAAGGTTGGTGCTAAATATGCTTAGATTTAGGTTTGATGCTATTTCATAGATACAGTCTTGATTGTTTACTCTGTCTCCTAGAATTCATGGGGAGGTGACTTTACTAATAAATGTATATGAAACCATTATCACAACTGGACAATGCTAGGACCAATACCCATTCTAGGACCAGTTCTTTTCTTTTTTTTTTAACCTTTCAAAATGTGAGTATTTTATAAGCAAACTATAGAGGCCTGGATCCCTCGGCCTGGCCTGCACCCTCTCCAATCTGGGACCCCTAGGGGAATGTCGGACTGCCAGTGTCGGCCTGATCCCTGCAGGCCCAATCCCTGCACCAGACCTCTAGTATGCATATAAGATCGTTGGTTAATCTCTTCCGATCCTCCACCCTCCACCCTTAACTCTGAGATTCGTCAATCTGTTCCATGTTTCTATGCCTGTGCTTTGAGCATCTGCCCCCACGTGGTCAGTGTGCATCATAGCTACCTATCAAAAGATCTAACAGCAGCATAGGCTTTTATCCTATCTAATAAAAGTAATATGCAAATTGACTGTATCTCTGCTACACCCACAAGCCATGCCCATCAGCCAGTCAGGAGCAAAAAACCCCAACCAAGATGGCTACGGCCACTGAGAGCAGGAGGGAGGTTTGGGTTTTCCCGGCAATGGAGGAAGCCAAGCTTTCCACCTGCTCTTGCCAGCCTAGGCCTCCACTCAGTGCTACAAAGTTTCAATAATAGAAGATACATAAATCCCAACAGAAATGGCGGCAGCCACAGAGCTGGAGAGAGCAGAGGCTAGGGTTGCCTCCGCAATAGAGAAAGCCATGCTTCTGCAGCCCTGGCCAGCCTAGGCCTCCACTTAAGGCTACAAAGTTTCAATTATAGAAGGTAAATAACCCCCAATAGAAATGGCTGCCACCATGGAGTGGAGTGAGCAGAAGGCTTGCCTCTGCTCTAGGCTACAAAGTTTCAATTGTAGAACATAAATAAATCCCAGATACTAAGGCCTCCGCTTGGGTCACCAGGGGGTGTGGCCAGCCTGCAAACCACCACAGGCCCCTTTCCTAGGCTTCCTCATGCCCCAAGCAAACCCCCACCCAGATCTGGGACACCCTTCAGGGCAAACCAGCTGGTCCCCTACCCACGTACCAGGCCTCTATCCTGTAATTTTCAGATTGACCATCACTCCAACACACAAGATGGCTGCCCCCATGTGGATACAAGATGGCCAGCAGTGGAGGGCAGTTGTGGGTGATGAAGCCTGCAGGTGAGGGCAGTTAGGGGGATGACCAGGTCGTCAGAGGAGTGGAGTTGGGGGCAAACAAGCTAGCAGGGGAGCAGTTAGACACCAACCAGGCTGTCAGGGGAGTGGTTAGGGGGTGATAAGGCTGGCAGGCAGAAGCGGTTAGGGGCAATCAGGAAGGCAGGCAGGCAAGCATTTGGGAGCCAGCAGTCCTGGATTTTGAGAGGGATGTCTGACCGTTTAGGCTCGATCCTCTGGGGTCAAGCTTAAATGGGCAATCGGACATCCCTCGAGGAGTCCCAGATTGGAGAGGGTGCAGGCTGGGCTGAGGGAGAACCCCCTCCCCCGACCCGTACATGAATTTCATTCACTGGGCTTCTAGAGTGTGTGTGTGTGTGTGTGTGTGTGTGTGTGTGTAAAAGCTATGTGTGACTTGCCCTGAACCTGTCTAGCATGCAATATTGTATCTTTTATCACTAAGAAATCTGTTATATACATGCAGAGTTAATAAAATTGTGCATAAAAATAATATCTTCAAGGAACCTGAAATGAGTTGGGAGATGGTAGTGGATATGTACTGAGTAAATTTAATTTAACTTGAATACAAAATGTAAAATTCACATAGTATGACTAGTAAAGGTGATCATGTAGTAGGGTGGTATTAATACCTAATATTTAATTGTTTATTTTGTGCCATGAACTTTTCTAAGCTCATTACATTCATTATCGTGTTTAAGTTTACAGCCTATCAGTTGTAACTACTGTTGTTATCCGATTTCTACAGGTGAGGACACAGATCTAGTGAGATTAAGTAACTTGCCTAGCTAGTGAGTAGCAGAGCTGGGTTTTGAATTCAGGCTATCCGACTCTAGCACCTATACTCATTAATGTTTCATCTTTAGCCAAAATAAACTGGTTGACAAATTGCATGATATATGTACAGGTACGGTTTTCAGTAGTATTTAGTCTTAATTTTATGCTTATGTAATTTATGGAGATAATTTCTTAGATAAGGTTCTTAATTAGAAGCTGTTTCTTAAGTATATATAAATTACCTTAATTACTTAATAAAATGCTAGGCACTGTTTGCTTATTTATACACTAGTGGCCTGGTGCACGAAATTCGTGCACATTAAAAGGGTATTAATTAGAGGAAATATTTTGATAGTGGTATTTGCCCTTTCTCTATAATAAAAGCGTGACAGGTAAAAGGTAATGAGTACAATGTATATGAAAATAATGCATAATTTCATTAATAAATAACAAAATGATACGACAACAGTAACAAACTCATGATATAAAAACAACATTGATGCAAATACTGACTGATAAGGTGATTAAACTTATTCTAAAGTCTCCCTGTATACTATATTAACAGTGAAAACACTTTCAGAATGCTTGACTAATTTCCCTTGGGATAAAGTATTTACAACTTTAACATCACATGCTCTTCGAACTCAAAGAAAGCAACATCATAGCTGACCATGTGTGAAAACGGGTTCAGGTAGGAATATTCTTACTCTGTCTAGAGTTTGTTCCTGTGATTTATTAATAGTCATTGCAAATGCTGGCATCACGGGAAACTGTTGTCAAATTAATTTAAATGGGAGGCCAGTGTCAGATGGGGACAAATCAATTCTTGGAATCAGAACAACCTCTCCCTTTGCAGATCCTTTTAATACTTCACCTTCGGTAATGTTAGGTATTAATCTTTTGAGAATAAATCTGGTACCATTACAAAGAACCCATTTACTATTAAGATTTCTCAATAGCATGATGATTGCACCCACTTTCAATTTTAATTTATGACATGGCATTCCTGAAGGAGTAATACTATTAAGAAATTCAATGGGAAATTTTCTTTTTCAGCATCATCTGTTGAGTCAATGGAATCATCACTCAAATAGGTGTTAAAGTCTCCATCAAGTATATCCAAAATTCCCTCATTTAATTTTCGAACGTGCTCATTTTTTGGACAAAGAATTGCACATTTAGATATATTTTTAATATTATCTATAGAGGATATACTATTTCCAAAGGTGGCTTCAATAATAGATCCATTACAAATCATTTCATGGAGAATTTCAATAATATCCATTCCTAAATGAAAAGCGCTAGTCAAGTTTGCCACCTCCAAGTTTTTTTTTTTTTAATGTATATATATTTTTTAATTTTTCTTTGCTTTAAAAAATAACAAACACTTGTATCAAGGGCTGACTTTCAATAGATCGCAGCGAGGGTGTTGCTCTGCTACGTAGGAAATGCTGACCCAGAAGCAAGTTGTCTACAGAATGGTTTAGCACCAGGTTCCCCACGAACGTGTGTTGCATGAAGGGCATGGGGGCGGCCCCCTTTCCGGCCACGCCCTGTCTCCCAGGACGAAGGGCTCTCCTCACTGGACCCCAGTCCCAACACGCATGCTGCCACGGCGAAGCGGTTGGGCACGGTGGCAGCCCCGGGCCGGCGGGGATGGCGGGGGATCAGCTATCCGAGGCCAACCAAGGTGCGCTGCCATATCATTCTGCCTGGGCAGGATTCTGACTTAGAGGCAGTCAGTCATAATCCCACAGATGGTAGCTTCGCCCTATTGGCTCCTCAGCCTGCCATCTCCAAGTTTTATTAACCATTACCCAAGGTGCCCCAGGCACTCATTTGCATGTGACTCACTCACTGTAACTGTAAGGAGAGATCTCGCCGGCCCTTAAGTACCGTGGGGGCAGAGCTTATAGTGTGGTGCTTGCTTACATAGCACTGTGGCCACACCCCCGCTAGCCTCGTTCCTGTCTGCTGGCAACGCCCCTGCCTGCTGGCCACGCCTCTGTCTGCTGGCCATGCCTGTGGTGGCGCCCCCTGTCTGCTGGCCACGCCCCCTGTTCCTGATTGGCTGGTAGCGTAGTGGAGGGATGGTCAATTTGCATGTTACTCTTTTATTAGATAGGATGATTTGATTTCTGTGAGCTACTCTATTTCTTCCATACTATCTATTTTAAGGCTGCTGTTTATTTTCCAAATAAGATAACTGTTCCTACATCCACTTTATAGTCCTAAGATTTTATGGTATCTCTTGTTATAGCTTCTTCTGTTCTCTTTATCTTTGCCAGTTTATCCTTTATAAAGTTACTTTCATGTTAGTGATATTGGGAAAGAGAAGACATAAACCCAAACCCAAGTCTTTGATCTTTCTGTTCTTTGATGATCTCAAAGTTATTTTCTTTACTCCCCTTCCCCTTACATTCTGTAAGCATAAAGTGAGTTACTATTGTTACGAAGCTTTATTTTTATTCACATAAAAACACGTCTCCTGTTAGGGAGCAAATAGGGAAAAAATTGGGAGAATGTGAAATAAAATATCTGATTGGAGTGTTCGTTTGAATTCAATTGAATTAGTTACTAAAAGTACTTAAAGTTAGATTATATGTTACTGGGCATGAGGGTAATTGCCTGATGAATTAATTTTCATTAGCGTCTGGGTTATTTGAAAGATAAATGTTAATATTGAATCTTTAAAAAGGAACTAGTACAAAGAGTAAATGGTAACAGCATTTGTTGTAATTGGTAAAGCCCTGCCAGTTTACCTGCATAGTGGTTAAATTTGACAAAATCTTTAAAAAAATATATATTTTATTGATATTTTACAGAGAGGAAGGAGAGGGATAGAAAATTGAAGCAAATGCAGATAGTGAGTTAGAGACATCCATGAGAGAGAAACATTGATCAGCTGCTTCCTGCCCACCCCCTACTGGGGATGTGCCCGCAACCAAGGTACATGCTCTTGACTGGAATTGAACTTGGGACCTTTGAGTCCACAGGCCAATGCTCTATCCACTGAGCCAAACCGGTCATATTGACAATATCTTAATCTTAAATCCTTAAACCATTTCTATTTCATAGAAATTACCCCAGGAAGTAAAAACAAATGGAATAAGTTTTGTGCATGTTCCATGCAGGGTTCTTTTGGTTACCTGGAGTCAGAGATATATTTAAACTCACTATACTTAGAGATATATTGTAACCATAAAGGTTTTTTGCTGACATCCAGGAAAAGCCACACCAGAAAGAGGAAAGCTAGCTCAGAAAACAGCGATCTCAAATCATCTTCCTCATCTCTGACGTATGACTTTTTTTGTCAGGTGACACTTGAAATCACTCATATTTTCTGTCTGCATTTGCTTCAGTTTTTCCTTTTTCTGCCAATCTGATAGATCCATAGTCTGGATCCTTCTAAGCAAGGCTGGTCTATGAAGTTAAGTAGATTTACCAATTGACTGCATTACCTCATTGTAACGCATTAATTATTCCGGGGTACATACAAAATGCCTTTTAGAAAACTATAGCTCTGCTATCTCCTAATTATCTAATATATAAACGGTATATTTATATAATAGTTACTTATCTTCTTAATGTTTAAATATTTCTGAATCTAATTAAATGCCCAAGTTTGTCAAAGCAGCTGCCAGTCCTCGTTGGCCTGAGGACTCAAGGGTCTCAGTGTTTTCAAACCCTGAATTTTTCTTGCCTAGAATAGATATTTAGAGGCATCCTCATGCCATCAGCACTGCATGAGATCAGTTCCACACGCCTAATGATGGCCACCAGGTGGCGATCTTAAACATTGTTGAAGGTTAGTGGTTGGTGGTGAAAACTGAATTGGTTGCTCAAATGCAGTTTTCATCGTAATAGAATATCTGAACACTATAGTCAGGTATTGTGTTCTACACATAGCAATGCATGTCTGTGTAGTGAGAAATAGAACTAACTTCCTTGCCCATCATTATTTTTTATAATTATTTTTTTTGTTTAAAGTATTACAAATAGTAGTACATATGTCTCCTTTTTTCCCCCCATTGACACCCGCCCCCGCCTCCCCTCTCTCCCATCTTTCCCATCTAAAAGACATTGTTCTTCTCACATTTTTTAAGAGTTTCAGAAAATTGAGAAAAGGAGTAGTTTAAAATTACAGAACTAAAACAAGTTTTCTCTTAGCTAAGAAAATAGTGCACTGACAGCGTCTCCCCTCCCTATATTTGTCAAATTAAGAGAAGTGTTTATGGGTTCTTTGCTTTATGTCAGCTGCACCATCTACATCGTTATTAGTTTTACCCTCTGTTAAACCTGTTGCCCCGGTGGAGCTGAGGGGACTGGGTGCTACCATCTTTGAGGGCAGGGCAGTCAGTTAGCATATTCTTTCCTTATTGGCTGTGGACACTACCATCTTTGAGGATGGGGCAATCAATTAGCATATTTCCTCCTTATTGGCTGTGGCCACTGCCATCTTTGCAAAGAGAGTCAATTAGCATATTTCCTCTTTATTAGATAAGATTGGCTTAGTAGTGCCTAAGATAATGTCATGCCAGATAAAATTTGGGAAAATTAATATGTTGTATTTTGATGAAGAATAACATTTCTTTTTTCCCATGTGGGAAATTAAAAATTTGTATGCACCTAATTCCTTTTTTTTCTCCTGGGGACTCTTAACCTTCTTTTCCTCTTTTTTCCCTTCCTTTTTTTTCTATCTAAATCCCTCTTCTCAAGGTTTTTATAATCCAGTGGGAGTGAGACATATGCATGACCAGGAGGTTGAGCTTTTAAATACTAGTGGGGATGGGGAGGCTAAGCTTTTATTTTGGGGGGGGGGGGGTTAAACATCAGGAGGTCATTGTAGAAATTGGCATTGAACTTGATTATTTTCAGATGTGCTTTATTCTGGGCTGGATGCATTGAGAATTTTTAAAATCAGTGAAAAATATGTCTTTCATATTTGTTTCTTAAGGTTTATGTTTATTTGCCAAGTATAAATCATAAAAAGTCTGAAGGTTTAAAAATATGATTAATATATGTTTTATTGTAACTGTTGATATCATTGGGTTTCTAATTCAAATTTGAAGTGTCTTTGACGTGTCTTTGACCTGGTATCTACTGTCTCATAAAGCAGTGGAAGATTAACACAGAGTATTTTTTCTGTTTAATCATTATTTCAGTTTTAAATTTCTTACGTTATTTATTTTTCTGTTGCAGTTCTACAGGATTAGCTGGTAGTAAGACTTTATTTTTGGGGTTAGATAATTTCATAGAAAGTACATTGACTTGCCGGGACTGGTTTGGCTCAGTGGATGGAGTGTCGGACTGCGGACTGAAAGGTCCCGGGTTGGATTCCGGTCAAGGGCATGTACCTTGGCTACGGGCACACCCCCAGTAGGGGGCGTGCAAGAGGCAGCTGATCGATGTTTCTCTCTCATCGATGTTTCTCTCTCATCGATGTTTCTGACTTTCTATCCCTCTCCCTTCGCTCTGTAAAAAATCAATAAAATAAATATATAAAAAAATTTAAAAAAAATAAAGTACATTGACTTGCTTTGTTAAAATGTAGACTATAATGGTTTCAGGAAGCAAATTCGTACATTCAAAGATATATTTTTAGTATAATTTAGATAATCTATATGAATTTGGTGGACATTTTATTCATTCATGTTCAGTTAGAATTTTGTTTTAATTAACTATAGTTGGAAATTGTTTTGTTGAATTAGTTGAAATCATTTTAGACCAGTGGGTTTCAGTATAACAATGTATAAAACATTCATTTAAAATGGTTTCAGATTCCTTGCAAACTGACCTTTAAGAAATGACTACTTGTTGAATTTGGTGAAGTTTCAAAGAATAATAGTCAGTTATCTGAAAAGAGTATTAAAACATCCTTCCTTTTTTCAACAGAGTATTTGTGTGAACCTAGATTATTATTATTTTCTTATATATAACTCAACCAAATAACAAACCACATGAGATTGGTACAGAAGTAGATATAAGAATCCAATTGTCTTCAATTAAGTCAGATATTGGAAATTTGGAAAAATGTTAAAGTCATTCTTTTCACTAAATGTTTTTGTTTTTGAAAAATGGTTGTTTTCATTACAGTGTTATTTATGTTATGTAATGACTATATTATTTTAAAAATTAAATATTTTGAAGTTTTCTCAGTTTTACTTTTAATAGATAAATATAGGTGTTAAACTGGTATATACAAAGGCCCTTTGAGTGTCTTCAATAATTATCTTAAAAAGTGTAAAGAGATAATTGAGTTAAAAAGTTGGAGGGATGCTGTTAATTTCCCTTTTCCCTTTTAGTTTCTATCCGTCTGAATACTTAACTTTTGGTTAAAATGATTATTATAAACACCATAGTACAATTTATCGGTTCTGTTATTAATATAGATAATAAGTTGGTATGAATTTAGTAATGATAAGAGAGACAAAACTCTTCAGATGAAAACATCTTTGGATCTTCTCTGAAATTGAAATTAAGTGAAAGGGCTAGCTTTAGTGGAATATGTTGTTGAAAATATAAGTTATATACTTATATATACACACTAGTCCATTCATCTACACTCCTTAGGGTATGCTGTCTTTTGAACTGATGGTTCAGAAAGGTTTATGTGTATGCTACTTTCCAATTCTCTTATGCTGTGACTCCATTTAAGTTGTAGCTATTAGCTTGGAAGATTAGGTAACTTAGAAGACAGCGATTGGCTGTACCATAAAAGCAACTTAGAAGAGTTCATCTGTGCAAAGCACAGTGACCTAAATCAGATACATACTCACTGCCTGTGGAATCTTCAAGGGACTTACTGAATTACATTATCAAAAACAAGGCATTTATATATTACTATGGAAAAATTTCGCCTGGAGAAGTTGCCTGTATGTACCCAGTTATGATCTTGTGTTTTATTTACAAACAAGTTCGACTCTTTCAGAGTTTAATAGTGAAGCTTGAAGAAATGTCAGGCTTATTAGCACTGGCTTAGAATAGTATCATCCGCTGTGTCCTTGGCTGTGGAAGTCATCTGCTAAAAAGAGTAAATCCTCGTATAAAGTTAGCAAAGTTTGTAGCATCTTTATTATGCTATAAAATTAGGTTTTTGATTAATTAATGCTATTTGAGGGAGGCTTTAAAAAATCCTATTTGGCTAAGATACTAGGAAAGAAATCACTCTGTCTTAATGGCTAAGTGTTTTGAAGCTAAATTGAAGTATTCTATAACTAAAATTGCTCTACATGTTAATTTATGGGAAGTGTTACTTTTAAGCTACAGCTATCTGTCTTACATAATGAAATTAATTGATAGAGATCTTCTGCTGCTGTTTCAATAGAGTTTTTAAAACCTTACCTGTCTTAAAGGATATTAGACTAGGTTTATGAGTATATCGTTAAATACACTGTTAACACTCCCCCCCCCCAAATATTCCTTTAGAATACTAAAATATCATTTTTTGTACGTTTTACTAAGAAAATACAAATTGTAGACTTTGCTTTTCATGCAGGATAAATGACTGTGTGAAAAATTAGTAAAATGCACTATGCTGATATAAAATTTGATTCAGGAATAGAACAAAATTTGTTTGATTTTGCTAAGAATTCTCACTTATGAATTGAATTTTGATTTTATTATTTGCTGATGCTGGGCTTTTGTAAAAAATAAACTGATTTTATTAAATTTAAAAATAGTACCTTTATGTTTGGGCTTCAATGTTATTTATAAGGAGTCCTTAAGTGGATCCAGTATAAATTTTTAGCTGAGTGTTTTGTCTTTTGAAACATATTGAACAGTATTTATTAAGGGCCAGGGCCTCCTTGATGCTGAAGATTCAGTGGTGAGCAAAACAGACATACTTCCTTTCTTGGAACTTACTGTTCAGATTGGGATGCAATTAAGGAAGTGCTTACATAAATAGGTAATTACAAATTTTAATAAATACTGTAATAAAGTTACTGTGTGTTCTCAGCATGGTTTATTGTCTAGTGTTAAAGAACCTGTGTAACTGGGACTCTAGAGACCTGGGTTTTAATTTTAGTTCTTTCACCAACTAAACAGTGTGGTCTTAAGTCACTTAAGCTGTGCGTGTGTGTAGACGCGCACATGCATGTATCTGTGCATATCTGTCTATATAGAGATCTCTGTATACTATATAAAATGAGAAAGCTGAACTGGAAAAGTAGAACCTGTCTACACCTATGAGTTTGTGAGGTCTCATTTATTTATTAGGAATGGAAAGGAGAAATGAAATCATTTATATCTGAATTTCTTACCATGGGGAGCCACATCTTACCTGCAAATTAAATTATAAACTGGACATTTGATTATGTCAGAGTTTTTCATTCACAAATGTATTCTCAATACCTGGAATAATGCTTGGTACATAGTATGCACTCAGTAAATATTTGTGGAATGAATGGATGACTTCCCTAACAGCTAGTTTTCAAGGAAATAAGACTTCTTTTCATGATCCATCGAACTCCTGGGGAACAGTTATTATCCAGGGGAAGAATAGGCAAACAGACAATATTGCTGAGGGATTTTCTGGTTGTTCCCTCTTGGATTTCAGTAGAAAAATGCAGCAGAAACCTAAAAATACCAAGCTACCAATAACCCTGTGCTGGCTGAAGATGGGGAATCTTGACAGGACGCCTATTGGACTTTCTTTTACTGAAAAAAACATTTACTAGGTCTTTTTCTGTGTGTTTTTTCCCTTTTGTGTGGAATGCCTGGGCTTTTTAATACATTTCAATGACTAAATAAACTTGAGACAGTTTTCGTAAGAAAGCCCATTTTGGAAATAGATTTTATTATCTTCATTTTTGTTAACAAACCTACATACTTGATAACCCTAAAATAAGTATTCCTGTATGGTTTTTTTTTTGGGGGGGGGTGTGTGTATGTACTGAGTTAGAACTTGGATATATGCATCCACTCAGAGAAATAATGCAATAGATCTTTGTGATTTATAGTTTCAGGTAGAATCCTGCTAAGGCTTTCCATTGCCCACGACTTTTGTTTCTTGTGATGAAGCATGTGACATTAAAGCGTGTCACTAACAATCCTGGCTATTGCTTGCCAGTTTTTATGGCTTGTACCTCTTTGAATGATCTACTCTTCCATTCTTCAGTCCCTTCATCTTTTACCTTTAAAAATTTTTTCGAATTTTGTCTCAGTGTCTGAATTGATCTAGATCCCACTCTGGTGACAAACTTTTTCACAAGGCTTTTAATGTTTTTCTGTGGGAATCACGTGATTGCCTAAATTTAAAATTTGCAGTAATTTCCCATATACCTTTTACATCTCTTCAGCTTACTTTAGAGTTAATGTGTGTGGATCCAAAAATGGCAAGTGAGTTCTTTAGAAACTATGAATATCTATCTTTGGCTTTTCCTTTCAGAAAACAGTAGTCACTGATGATTTCTCCCATTAACTGGATTCGAAAAGAGTATTTGCCTTACTCTTCAGCTTTTTACCTATCTATTTAAAGCTTTCTAATATTTAAGTTCAACTCTTGGTGGTTGGTGGAGACTGGGGTGAGAATTGGGGTTATTTGGAGGAAGCTTGTATTTTGGGGAGACTACATTGTTTGTGTATATACTTTGATAGACTGCCTTTAGGCATCTTGGGTAAAATATTCTGACCTACAAATCAACTTTTAGACACTGATTTTAGATGTGGGGTTGTTTGTATTAGTGAAAGTGTGTAGTGACTTTACAGTATTTTATTGTGAAATAGAATGTACATTTTATTTTCTGAAGGGTTGAAGAAGTGTAAATGAGGTGGGAGTGGTCCCAAAAGACCATGAAGCAGGCTCAAAGAGAAATTTAAATAGGTGGGTCTTAAGTCTGTAATTTAATCCAAGGATATGTTCAAACTTGGGTGTGCACCAAAATCACATAGAGAGGTTATTAGAAATGCAGGTGATTGGGTTCCACCTTAACCCCTGAACTAGCATCTCTTTTGCCAGGCAATGGAAGCTGAGTTTTAACAAGCTCTTCAGATGTGTCTAAATTTAATAAATCATAAAATCTCTTAAAGTAATACAGTTTTAGGTCCTTATGAAAGTTAGTTGCAGCATCTTGGCATTCCAAGGTAGATGGTTATGTGTGTATTTCCTATGGATAATTCTTTTATACAAGTCATGCTGGTTGGGGATACATTTTAAGTCTTCATATCAGTTTTAATTAGGTAATTAATGGGTATTTTTTATACTTGTAAGACTTTTCTGACCTAAGATTTAAAGTTATATGGTTGATGAGAAAACATTCTTATAGAAACATGGAATAACTTTTTAATTCAGGTTCAATAAAAATGTGGGCATCTTCTGTGGGTTCTGTACTTAGTACTTGACACTTTCAAATAGTATCTCATCCCACAGTTCTTTCAGGTGGTGTTAAAGTTGAGACCAAGAGTCATGGGTGAGGTGGCTTTCAAAGATTTTATACTCAAGTCTACCTCTGTATTTACTTAGTTAAAAGAAATCAAAGCACTATAAAAAATAACAAATCAGGAGTCTACCTCTACTGCCGCAAGTCTAGTTTTACTATGTTTTAATGCCCTTCCATTGTTTCATTATGGAAATTGAAATATCCCTATTCCGGGGACTTTCTTCCATAAAAAGTAGCATGCTTTTGTATTTCTCTACATTGTGTGTATTTCATTTTGTAATAGTTCTCAGATATTTTTTTTATGCCAGTTCATGGGGAGTGTCCTTGTTTTGTTCAATAGCTTGGTATTCCATTGGGTAGTCATTTCCTCTATTAAGGGTCCTTGGATTATTCCCAATCTTTCGTTGGTACAAGCTGCAATAAATGACTTTGTACGTGTGCTGTTTCACATACAGAGAATTTAAACTTTATTTATGATCACCTCTGGATAATTCTCTAATTTTGTTGTCTTCTTTGTTATAGAGCAATTATATCTGAATACCTATTTTTTAAGGAGAAATTTAAAACCAAGGATAACATAATTTGGTTAAGAGTGATCAATCTTGCATTGATATACTTTAGGTGCCTTTTTATTCTTTCATGCATTTGAGTTTTCCCAGTGCCTTGGCTTTGTTTTATTTTATAACCACTGACTGAGTCAAAATATTTTGATGTCAGGGGTTGCTCTTTGCTGTTGCTATTTTTAGTTTTCCACTATATTTCTGGAATTAAAAAATGAGGTAGAGTTTTTTTTTTCTAGATGGAGATTTAAAAAAAACTGGCCTATTAGGTTAAGTTTGAATTTATTCTTTTAAAAATATTAAAAGTAAAAATGTGTAACAAAAAAATTAAACACTACATGATTGCCTATCTGATATTTCCTACTGCTTTTCTAATCATCAGTGATAGCAGTTTGATATCTAAGCCTTCCAAATATTTTAAATTACCTGCAATTTTATTTATAATACTTTTAAAAACCAAAAATTACTCTATGTAGTGTATGAACGTACTTTATACTTAGAAATATGGTTCAAAGCTTTCTACTAAATGATAGTATTTAACATGAAGTATATTTGTTTCAGAAATGTCTTGCCTCCTTGAAATATCTGTGGTTTCATTTCTAAGAGATCTTCAATATAAAGTGTTATGCACCCTGCATGCTTTGTTGAATTACTTGTAAAATGTCAAGATATCCAATTTGTGTGGCCTATAGCAGACTTGCATTTATAGCAGACTGCCTTTCTGATTCATATTTGACGGTCACGGAAGAGCGGGATAAAATGCTTAAGAGAAGGGAGAAATGCAGATGCTTCTCTCCTTCCCCCTTTTTTAGTGTTGTACTTTTTTTTTTTTTTTTTTAAATTTCAGAGAGGAAAGAAGAGGGAGAGAGAGAGAGAGAGAGAAACATCAGTGATGAGAGATAATCACTGATCGGCTGCCTCCTGCATGCCCCACACTGGGGATCGAGTCTGCAACCCCAGCATGTGCCCTTGACTGGAATCGAACCCAGGACTCTTCAGTCCACAGGCTGATGCTCTAGCCACTAAGCCAAGCCAGCTAGGGCTAAAATTTTATATACATACATACATACATACATATATGTATGTGTGTGTGTGTGTACATGTATATAATTTTTCATTTTATTTTTTCATCATTTAATCCCTTCTATTACCTCTTCTACCTCCACCCCCTGCCTGCAATCACCACACTTTTATCCATATCCATGAATTCTGTCTGTTTTTGAAAATTTCCCCACCTCCAACCCCCACCAGAGCTATCTGCTTGCTCTCTAGGAGCCTGTCTCTATTTTGTTTGGTAATTCTGTTCATTAAATTCCACATATGAGTGAAATCATATGGTACTTGTCTTTCTCTGTTTGTCTTATTTCACTTAGAATGGCGATATTTTCTCCTGGTTCAGTTTTGTTTGTTCTACAAGTTACACATGAAAACATTCTCATTGAAAACCTAGTAACAGTATAGTGGTATTCTCACTTGGTTTTCAGGTGAATGACTTACTTAAAGGCTTTACAGTATCTAGTGGGAGCAGGCTGGAAGACCATGAGGAGATGTGTATCTTTTTATTTTAACATTCCACTTCTTTTTTTTTTTTAATATCTTATTGATTTTTTTACAGAGAGGGATAGAAAGTCAAACATCAGGGAGAGAGAAACATCGATCAGCTGCCTCTTGCACACCCCCTACTGGGTACATGCCCTTGACCGAAATCGAACCTGGGACCTTTCAGTCTGCAGGCTGATGCCCTATCCACTGAGCTAAACCATTTTCGGCAACATTCTACTTCTTATATGTATTGGAAATATTTTATGAGAGATGTTTAGAGTGTTTGTTGTAAATAAGTAAATATTGTGAGATGGCTCAATTTAAGCTATTTTTGAGTGTTAACTGATCAGTGTTTGTACATCTAAGCCTGTAAGTATATCTGCATAGAAATAAAAGGCTTTGTTGTTGTTTAGGGATGGAGATAAGTACATTGTTTTGCATCCTATCTTGGCAATTGTTCTCGTATGAAAATTTAGAATGGGAGCAGTTAATCCCTTTTAAAATACACAGCATGCTGCCTCTTGGGACAATACAACCTCTGACCTTTTGTACCTGTGCATGTTTAGGGGCTAAATGTATCACGTCATTGGAGGAGTCATTGGAGGACCCGCTAAGGAAAGTTTTTAGAGTATGACACACTTAGTCAATGGTAATTATTAATTATCCATTCTTGTACTTTTCTGTGGGTTTTTTGTTTGTTTCCTGTCTTAGCCTTTCCTCCTTCCTAAGGGCATAGGATTGCAATAAGGCAATTTGATTAACCTACATACCTTTGTCTTTATATGAAAATGTCACATGGTCTACACAGTCTTGCTTCCTACTTCCATGGAACCATAGCAAGTCTTTTTCCTTCTCTGCATTTCCTATATTAAGTTGAGTACCAATCCTTTTGAGTCATATATAAGTACCACTTGATATCCAAATGTATTTGATTCTATAGTTTGGATATGTAACCTTCAAAAAGTAAGTGTGGATGTCAAGAGATTTGCATTCCCTAATATACTGAGTCTGGCTCTGAGTTTCAGGTAGCAAATAGTGAGAGTTTGGATAGCAGGGAATTTATTTAAAGTAATTAGAATGATTCAGTTCCTGAATTTAAAGATAGGAGAATGGATACTGAGAGTTTAGAGAGCAAGGAACAATTGTATATGAATCTAGTTTGTATACACTGAAAAAAGCTATACACAAAAGTACAATATTTTAGACCCAAAGTTGGAAGAGACCTTAAAAGATCGTTTACTCAGCCTCCTGTTTGATGCTTTCTAAAAAAACTTGTTCTCCAGTGTGGACATTGAGAGTGGTAAGAAGCTGACTATGCTATGTATCACTTTGGTCTCTTCTAAGTGCTAAGGAGATGCTGGACAATAAGAAAATGGGAATGGTTGAAAGTTTGTCTTGCTAAATTAAAGAAATAATATAATTTGATGGATGAAAAAGTAGCTTTATTCTAGAACAGTGGTCGGCAAACTCATTAGTCAACAGAGCCAAATATCAACAGTACAATGATTGAAATTTCTTTTGAACTCCTTAACGCCACTTCTTCAAAATAGACTCGCCCAGGCCATGGCATTTTGTGGAAGAGCCACACTCAAGGGGCCAAAGAGCCACATGTGGCTTGTGAGTCGCGGTTTGCCGACCACTGTTTTAGAAGAATGGTGTTCACTGGAGAATTAACAGTGTTGTAATTAATGTTAATATTATTTAATTCTCTCATCTCCAGTCATCTCTATTGCCTTCTAAAGCACCAATAGAAGCATAAGGACCTTCTAAGAGAAAAAAATAGACTATTTCTTTTCCTTCTTGAAAGCTGTTTTTTCCCTTTTCCTGCTTTGGAAGGTTTATTGGACTTTGCTTCCATCTGAGCCAGAACATTGCCCTGCCCGTTTCCTGTTGCCCATCCTTTTTTTTTTTTTCTTTTTTCTTTTTTTTGCCCACTGTGAATGACTGGTTTCAGGTCTTCTACTCCTTCCCAGAGCTCCAGCCCCTGGCAACTCATTTCTAGTTCTTCAGCCTCTTCCCGGACCATCCTTTTCCTGCATTCATCTTTGCTGTGATTCTCTGAAGGAGGTGTTAAGGGACGAGGCCTCTGGTGGGAATGGCTTGCTGAAAGAGGTTCCACATTCTGGGGTCCTCTGTGTATTGCACACCCAGCATAAACTTCGTGTGTTGATCCATGCCACCCGTGAAGTTCACATTGGCCTGTATAGTATCGACCAGCCCTTCCTCAGAACCTTTGTGTATCTTTTAAAAGCATGGATGTCCTCCTCCAATATGTCTCCCAATCCTTGTCCCCTGTTCTCTGCTTCTGGGACACTGCCCTCTAGTCTTTGTCACATAAAATAGAATAGACTTTCCCAAGGAACTGGCTGTGGTTAGGTGTCCGTCCTTTTTGTCAGCCTTGCCCTCCCAGTCTGGGTGCATGTGTTGGAACACCATGTGGAGGAGGTTTGGGCTTCATAACCTGCAAGGTTAAAGGTCAGCAAGTGAATTTTTCCTTGCCTGGCTCCAGCAGACCCATGCTGGGTTAGGGTCCAGAGCGAACTATAGCTGAAGTTGAAGACCTTGAGGGAAGGGAATTTGTGCATCTGTTTCTATCTGTGGCACAGAATCTTCTGCATAATAATTACATGATAGTTACTGATGATTATTAATTATTAATGCTCCTTTGAAAGTTAAGTTAGAAGTTGGGAAGGGAAATTAAACTTGAAATTTTATTATTTTAAAAATAATCTATACAATATTTTATAATAAATATATATAGTCTTTGTTGAGCTGGAGAAGGGAACAAAATTATGAAGGTAGACTTTCACAAGTGTAAAGCTAGAATGTCCTAGACTCGAGTATTTAATTTTGGCCTGGCTTTTCCTTTGTATCAATAAAAAGTGCTTATAACTTTGATTGGCTCTTGGTTAATTTGTCAGTGGTACTATATGCTAAGTCTGTAGACATTTTTTGAAAATTATGTGTTTAACTATAATCCAGTCTAATATAGCTCAGTTAAGTGTTTAATCATAGGGTCAAAGTGCAAAGAACAAAAATAAAGCATTCTATGTTGATATCTAAGGGCCCTCTCACCTCAGACTTTCTTTAATTTCTGATCTGGAGGGTCTTACTGTGGAAACGAATATATGTAAAGGTTACTTCGTAACTTCCATAGAATACCAATTAAAAATCTTTGTTGACTCCGTTCTTATGAGATTTTTGAATGGTTTTCTTTGGATTACAAAGAAAAGCCTATTAGCACACTTTTCAAAGAATGAACTTAGCTGTAATAAGAATTCAGTCCTATTATAGGAAGGCAATCTTACATACTTTTTGGCTATCTCCAACAATGCACCCAATAGTAGCTCCTCATTATAATTGATTCATGAGCTAATGAAAGTAATTTCTTTTTAGGGTCCTGATGAAGAAGCTGTCGTGGATCTTGGCAAAACCAGCTCAACTGTGAACACCAAGTTTGAAAAAGAAGAACTAGAAAGTAAGGGTGTTTACAAACACTTAACGCTTAGCAGGATAAATTGCTAACGAATGTTAGTGTCCTTTGAGTTTTACCTTCTATTTGTTGAAGTATTTTTTTGTTGTTGTGAGGTAGAACATACATTGAGAGGGGTGTTCAATTATATTTTCTTAATATAATTTAAAGATTAATACAACAAACACTCATGTAAATGCTGCCTCTATCTATAAATAGAACATTTATGATTATATACTCCTTGTTGAAAGTATTGGCATAACATAGATTATATAACACAGACTTCATTAATGGTTACCATTATTTAACTTGCAAAACTGAAATGCCACAGTTACAAAATCAGTAATCTATTTTTTGTTTTTCATTTCTAGCAGGTTGGGTAATTTGTATTAAGAGCAAACTAGAGTACCAGCCTAATAAAAGCCATAATCATCACTAGTTCTCATCTCAATGTTCATTTTATAGGTCTGTTACATCAACCTTTTAAAATGCTATAATAACCTCAACGTAGAATAGTGGAGCAAATGAATTATTTGCCAATCTTTCTTCCCTAAGCAGAAAGAAGTGGTTTCTTTTCTTTTTTTAGAATTTTCTTTTGAAATAAATTTAGATTTACGGAAGAGTTGCAAAGACAGTACAGTGTGTTCCTGTGTACCCTTTGCCCAGCTTTTTCTGTTAACATTTTACGTAACCAGCACAAGTTTATGAGAATGAAAGAATTAACACTGGTATAAGTCTATTAACTAAGTTACAGATTTTATTCAGATTCCACCAGTTTTTCCGCTGATGTCCTCTTTCTGTCCCAGGACTCATTTGAACAATTTAGGATCCAATAATACATTTAGTTGTTGTGTTTCTTTAGTCTCATCTAATCTGTAACAGTTCTCGTTTTCCTTGTTTCTCATGACCTTGACTCTCTTGGCGAGTAGTGGTTAGATACTCTGTAGAATGTATTGGAAGTTTGGGTTTGTCTAATGTTGTTATATGAATAGACCAAGATTATGGATGTTTGGGGAACATATCACAGAAGTGATGAACTCTTCTCAGTGTATCATATCTGTCGACATAGGATATCAACATGACTTCTTGAACACTTGGTTAAGGTGGTGTTCATGGCAAATGTTTTGGTAGACTTATCTTTGGGTCTTTTTGAGGACACATTGTTAAATTCTGTGAAAACTGGTGTCACTTGGGGTCATTGAAAACATGGAAAGAGACACATGTGTTCTCCACATTTACCTTCTGAAATGGGAAAAATAACACTTTGTCTCTGAAATTCAACTTTTAAAGTCTAGACTTACTAGGGCTTTTACCTAGAAGGTTATGGTTAAGTTCTGTGAATTACAGGGACTACAGACATTAATATTTTTAGCAGTAATGTTATTAATTTAAATGTATGATGATACATTTAACCCATCATTTACCATTTAATGTCACACCTCAAATATTTGTGACCTAGAATATGAAGAGAGGAATTTTACTATGTTCCTTGGCCTCCCTCGGTTACCCCAAGGCCACTTAACTTTGTATATATTTATATTTCAGTGTGAAGTTTTGAGAGAGAGATTAAGTTTATCTCAAAGTTTGACTAAATAGAGCTTTGATGAAAAGTAAGGGTGAAAGAAAACAAAGAAAATTAGAACACTCGGCGGCCATAATAAAAAATATAAAGATTTAGCTTTCAATCTTTGGATTCTAACATGTTTTTATTTATTTTATCTAAATTGCAAACTCATAAATAAATAATTTATTTCTAAATTGCTAACTCATAAAGTTTATTTTTGGCTTGGTGCATCAGGGCTTGTGTACAAAAACCCGTTAGTACTAATTCAGATAAAAACTTTGTAATTCCCAGTGAGAATCTTATGCCTTAATTTCCACTTTTCTTTGGTGTTCAGAAAAAGATAGTTTCACTAAGATAAAATTGTAAGATTACTGAATTTTGTTATAGTTGTGTTTTTTTTTCACTTGAGTTATAATTCACTCAAGATTCACTCATGTTGTGCAACCATCACAACTTTCTAATTCCAGAAGTTTCCCATCATTCCAAAAAGAAGCACTTTTAAGTTACGGATTTTCTGGTGCAATGTTTTCAAATAATTGATATTTAATTTCTACAGTTCTTTAGTACTTACCAAAACTAGGTAGAGTAGTGGGTACTGGGAGATGTTTGTTTATTTATTTATGTAATGTTTTTATTGATTTCAGAGAGGATGAGAGAGGGAGAGATAGAAGCATCAATCAGTGATAAGAATCATTGATTGCCTCCTGTATGCCCCCTACTGGAGATCAAGCCCAGAACCGAGGCATGTGCCCTTGGCTGGACTCGAACCTGGTATTCTTCAGTCCGCAGGCTGACACTCTGTCTACCGAGCAAAACCAACTAGGGCAGTGGTTCTCAACCTTTCTAATGCCACGACCCTTTAACACAGTTCCTCATGTTGTGGTGACCCCCAACCATAAAATTATTTTCGTTGCTACTTCATAACTAATTTTGCTACTGTTATGAATCGTAATGTAAATACCTGTGTTTTCCGATGGTCTTAGGCGACCCTGCTAGCGGTTCTCAACCTGTGGGTCGAGTTCACCCCAACATGGGGAACTGTATTAAAGGGTTGCGGCATTAAAAAGGTTACATACCACTAAACTAGGGCTAAACAGTTTTATTATGTATTTCAGCATAATACGTTGCTGTAGGTCTGGTATCTTTTTATTTAAAAGGTGATTATTTACTTTATTGACATTAACATATTGGCAACCAAAACAAGAAGTCAGAGTGTCACCTTTTTTCAGCCTTAGCTGGGAACGAATGTCGGGCAAGTCGGTTTTTTCGAAGCTATGTGCATGTTTGTAAATATCTGTGAACTCTCCATCAGTCTGGGGTTACAAATAAATTTTATCAAATTGGCGGATTTGCAGATAATGGAATTCATGAATAATCAGGATTGACTCTACTTACAAATCTCATCTAAAGATGAGATCTTGACCACGCCCGGCTAGCTCAGTCAGTAGAGCATGAGACACTTAAAGATGAGATCTTGAATTTCTTGAGGTATTTATTTTCTGACCATCTTACGGAATTTGTGAGGAAAGGAATGACTTCATATTTCAGCATATTACTTGTTTATATTACTTTTGGTATACGAAAGCAAAAAGCAGCACTATGCCGATGGTTTTTGCCTGGCTGCACACTTGTAGTCAAGGACCCCTGTTCCTCAGCACAGCTTAGGCAGGAACCTCATGAAAATGATTTAAGAACCAAATGAATGCTTCCTAGTGGTTGACACAGTGCTGTGAGCTGTCGAGCTCCACGATTCAGTTTTATTTAGTAGACAAGAGCAGAGATTGCCTTTCATAACTAGTCTGTTGGTCAGAATACAAACTCAGGATATTGCAACATTAGTAGCAGCTTTTTCTGTTCTAAAAGTAGATGAAACCATACTGTTGTATTGCTTTGTTTTCCCAGTCAGATAATTTCTACCCTTTAATTGGAGTATTTGGACCATTTACTTTTAATGTACCCCATTTGGACCTTGCTGACTTGAGATTTTCAAAACTTTTAAGAAATTAGTAAATATTTATGAATATCTATTTATAAATAATTTTTTAATAGAGTACTTAATTATCATTAAAGCATATCTTAAGCTACCTAGGGTTGACCATAAGTGTGTAGTGCTCTGTAAAATAAGAAAATAACAGGAAACTAGCTTTTTAAATTATGTGAACTTCTTATGTAATTCTCTTCGATCATAGTAAATTTGATATACTTTTTGTGCACATCACTTTTTTTCTTGAAAAACCAGTCATATGTTTTTAACCATTTGCTAGGTCACCGAGCTGTATATATTGGTGTTCATGTCCCATTTAGTAAAGAGAGTCGACGACGTCATAAGCATCGTGGACATAAGCATCACCACCGGAGAAGAAAAGATAAAGAATCAGATAAAGAAGATGGACGGGAATCTCCTTCTTATGGTAAAAGAAAACAGTTCTTTCCTGAAAAGGTTTTTTTTCTTTTTTAACTGAATGTTCTCTTTTTAAAACTCTATGTCTGCAATAATTTGGACACATTCTATGCATTGAAGGATATTAATTGAAGTAAAAATATTATTTGCTACAAGAAAATACACTGAGTGGCCAGATTATTATGATCTCTGAACACATAATAATCTGGCCACTCAGTGTATATCCTATGTAATAAAAGGCTAATATGCAAATTGTCCCCTCGACCAGGAGTTCAACCAGCAAGCAGGCGCCAACTGCCCATGTTCCCTCTCCCCCTGCCCAGGCTGGCCGGACCTCACCCATGCACAAATTCTTACACTGGGCCTCTAACACACACACACACACACACACACACACACACACACACACCCCTGACCACTCAGTGTATTTAGTTTATAGGTTAAGGTCTACTTGGGGTAAAAGTAGGGGGCTTTGTTTTCATTGTATCCCAGCCTTGGAATTGTGAAAGTTGAGTTTTGGCACTGACACTTCAATTTAGTAGGGTTTTATTTATCTTTTTCTATTATATATTTTATTATTTACATGAGCAATGACCAAATATCTGGAATTTTCAGGCTCCTAAAAGAAATTGAATATTTTATTTCATTTTTAAACATTTTGGCCAGAAGATCTTATCTTCTAAGCTGGATTACTTGATTGTTTAAACAAAAAAGAGTGCTCTGATTTGATAATATGGTTTATGGAAGGATGGGATTTTTGAAAGTGGAGAAACATAAAAGTACCAATAGTCAGAGAAAGTCAGAAGAAAAAGGCATATAGTAGAGGAAAGAGTGTTATCTGATAATAAATATTCTTGGTGATGATTTCAGTGGTCCTGAGAGGTGGGAATGGTCAGTTGCAATTAGCTGGCAGTGGTTTTTTAGGACAACATGGGCCACATGGCCCTCTTTACACTAGTGTATGTGCTTTCCAGCAAAGCTCTGTGAGTTGCATCCCTATCGACACTTGAGTGCTATAGTAAAGGAACATTTTTGTGAAGAGGGAAAGAATTACAGCTAAAATATGAACATAAGAAAGAAAATACTGACGGCCTAGTAATATACGGTGCCAGTTCTGTGCTAAGCATTGCACCAAGCCCTTGACATACACTTTTTTATTTACTCTTCTCTGAATTTTTTAAGAGATGGATATTATTGTTTTCACTATACAGATGGAGAAATTTCAGCTTAGAGAGGCAAAAGGTGGGCTTAACAGCCTGCATTAAAAGAATAATTAATGAAATATTTAAGTGGTCATATAGCTAACAAAGGTCACATAGCTAGCAAAGGAAAAAGATCACTAGTGAACTTTGATGATGTAAAGCAATTTAGAAGTATTTTGCTATTCCATGTCATGTATCTTTCCAGTGTAGGATATCTTAGCCTGTTCTGTGAGTGTCAGTAATTCATCCTATCTAATAAAAGAGTAATATGCAAATTGACCACACCTCCAATCAAGCCATTCCCACAAGCCAATCAGGAGCAAATAAACCCAACCAAGATGGCTGTGGCCACTGAGAGCAGGAGGGAGGCTTGGGTTTCCCCGGCAATGGAGGAAGCCAAGCTTTCCACCTGCCATTGCCAGCCTAGGCCCTCTACTCAATACTACAAAGTTTCAATTATAGAAGATATATCCCAACAGAAATGGCAGCAGCCACGGAGCTGGAGAGAGCAGAGGCTAGGGTTGCCAGGGCGATGGAGGAAGCCAAGCTTCTGCAACTCTGGCTGGCCTAGGCCGCCACTCCAGGCTACAATGTTTCAGTTATAAAAGGTAAATGTCCCAACAGAAATGGCTGCCGCCACAGAGCGAGCAGAAGGCTTGGCTCCTCTCTGGGCTACAGAGTTTCAATTGTAGAACATAAAATAAATCCCAGATACTCGGGCCTCCACTTGGGTCACTAGGGTGTGTAGCCAGCCTGCAAACCACCATAGGCCTCTTGCCCAGGTTGTCCCACGCCCCAAGGGAACCCTAACCCTGATCTGGAACACCCTTCAGGGCAAACCAGCTGACCCTTACCCATGCACCAGGCCTCTATCCTATCTAATAAAAGAGTAATATGCGTATTGACCATCACTCCAACACACAAGATGGCTGCACCCATGTGGTCGAAGATCCTGCCCCCATGTGGACACAAGATGGCTACCACAAGATGGCCAGCAGGGGAGGGCAGCTGGGAGGGACCAGGCCTGCAAGGGAGGGCAGTTGCTGATCAAGCCTGCAGGTGAGGGCAGTTAGGGGTGACCAGGCCCCCAGAGGAGGGAAGTTGGGGGCAAACAGGCCGGCAGGGGAGCAGTTAGACATCAATCAGGCTGGCAGGGGAGTGGTCAGGCTGGCAGGCAGAAGCAGTTAGGGACAATCAGGAAGGCAGACAGGTGAGCAGTTGGGAGCCAGCAGTCCTGGATTGTGAGAAGGATGTCTGACTGCCCGTTTAGGGCTGGTCCTGGCAGTCAAACATCCCTCAAAGGGTCCCAGATTGGAGAGGGTACAGGCTGGGTTAAGGGACAACCCCCCCCCCCCCACCCCATGCACGAATTTCGTGAACCAGGCCTCTAGTATTGAATAAAAAGGCACACAATATTTTTATAGAAATGCTATTGACTTAACGGTGAGTAATGTTTATCTGTTCACTTGGGTGGGTGATTTGATGGTTCAAGCTAAGTTATGATATTTGAAGTCTAAATTCAGTGGCTTGAAAATAAATTTGGCGAAGGTCATATTTGTGACTTTTTAATGGAATAACTATCCCTAGAAAAGTTTTATGCTGCTGAGGTTGGTTTATTTTGGTTTCAACTGCCAATATGTATCCTAGAAATTGCTATGAATGAAGTCCCTTCATTCTTTTCCCCACTCTCTAAAAAGAGACTATAGAGGACTTTGGCTTCTGACATGATGGAATAACAGGACTAATTGGATTTGCCCTCCCATTTTAAACAGTAAAATGGGTAAACTATATGAAATGGTTATTTTTAGATATAGGGCAACAGGCAGCACAGGTCTCTGAGCTCCGAGAGAGGATAAGCAAGTTAGATGAGCTCTGTTTGCCTTTCCCCTATTGTTTATGTTGCCCTCTTTCTGGAGTTTTTCCTGTTTAACTTTCTTATTCTTTTCTCTGCATCTCTTAACCTTTTGTGTGTTTTATCTTATTTGTCATTGATGCATTCTGTCTGATTTCCTCAGATCTGCCTTTTCCTTTAATAATTCCCTCTAATTTACTCTTTAACCTGTTCTGATACCTTTGTTTGTTACATCTACAAGTGCATGAACGTTTATTTCCATGTATAGTTTGAATTTGAGGTTATCTCTTATGTTCAGCAGAATTTGAATTTGTTTTTAATTATTGCTTATTGTTGTTTGATAGTTTGTTTCAACTGTCCTAGGCTAGAATTTATGCATATTTCTCTGTTTGGATCTACCATACCGCATAGTTGGTTTAAATTCAGATGCCGTGCATGGGGTATTTGTTTCTTATCATGACTGTCCTGCCTCCCTAACCTCAGCTGACAGAGTTTGGCTCCTCCATTATTATAGGAAAAGTTGGTTTCTATATACCTATAGTTTGGCTTTTCTCATATTTTTTGGAACTTGGAAATTTTTTTTTTCACTCTTGAAAATATGTAAATTACATATTTCTTAATGTTTTATTTTTTTAACATCTCCACGTATTTTTAGTGAGGAGAAAGTCCTGTCTTTGAGCATAGTATTTTTCATGGTTTTAGATGTTGGTTATTTTCATTTGTTTGTTTTTACATTAATTAATTTGTTTTTTCATCAGTTACAAGATTAGTCTTGTTTACTTTTAATATATAATTTTTCTTTTTCATCTGTGATATGATTTCTCTGTGTACTTTTTTTGTTTTTTTGGAGCACATTTATTTATAACCAAGGGATTTTCCTTTCAAAACTTAATCTTTGAACGGAGAACAGTATTGAATGTATTTCAATTCTTGTTTTGTTAAGACACACCGTCCCAGAGGGTTCAGTTCATCCTCGGGACTGAGGATGACGATGAGGAGCACATTCCGCACGACCTCTTCACGGAGATGGACGAGCTGTACTACAGAGATGGCGAAGAGTACGAGTGGAAAGAAACTGCCAGGTAACTAGAACTAGGCCTCAGTGAGAGGAACCCCAAAGATAACTTGTCACTGGTAGATATTGTAGACCATTAGCCTAATTTGTAGAAATGTGTTTGTAACCAAATTGTGTTTTGGTGGTGGTGATCCTTGTTTCTCTTTAAAAGAACAAGTTTACGTTTATCATATTAAAATAGACCAATGAAATCACTATTATTTATAAAATGTTTTTATACTCCGTTTCAGATGGCTGAAATTTGAAGAGGATGTTGAAGATGGTGGTGACCGGTGGAGTAAACCCTATGTGGCAACTCTCTCTCTGCACAGTCTTTTTGAACTAAGAAGTTGCATCCTAAATGGAACAGTCATGCTGGATATGCGAGCAGGCACTCTAGATGAAATAGCAGGTTATAGCAAATTAATGCTTTTATATTTAAGATGAACTGAAATTAGAGGTTCTTAAATAAGGAAAATAAAGTAGAATTTTTAGGCCTTGCTACACCCATTCAAATTAAAAATAGTCCAATCACCACAGTAATTTATAAAATGGCATCACCATCCATCTCCCCATCCCCTACATCCTCCTTATAGACTAATATATTCATCTTCCTAGAACTTACTACTTCATGATATTTTACCTATTTGCTCATTGTTGTTATACCTCTGGAAGAGTGAGAGCAAAAACCTAATCTGTTTATCTGACTGCTGTACTTCTAACAAATAATAAGTACTCAGTAAATGGTTAAATGATTAAATGAGTGAGTTAAGATATTCATCTACAGTTTTGGGAAAAGTACGAGGCGACACAAATACCTTCACTTCTTAGGAAGCCAATGTTATTGAATATTCAGTTTATTTTTATTTTTATTTTTGAATATATTTTATTGATTTTTTTACAGAGCGGAAGGGAGAGGGATAGAAAGTCAGAAACATCGATGAGAGAGAAACATTGATCAGCTGCCTCCTGCACACCCTCTACTGGGGATGTGCCCGCAACCAACGTACATGCCCTTGACCGGAATTAAACCCGGGACCTTGAAGTCCGCAGGCCGATGCTTTATCCATTAAGCCAAACTGGTTTCGGCTGAATATTCAGTTTAATAGAATTTATTATATTTTTAGGAAAGCACTTTTAACTATATGGAGGCTATTAGTCTGTAATAGTGGCTTCTTTATAAATAATAATATTTATTAAAGTAAGGGTCTTTATGTAATTTGTTCATTTTTGTTGGATAATGTTTATATTTATCTTGATGCATACATTATTCAGTACAAGAAAAGAATAATGCTTTCCAGAGCTGTGTAAGACTCTCATTTCCTTAGTACAGTTTCATTTACAGTTTATTCCATTGTATAGTTATACAAGTGTTAGTTTATTTATTTATTTGTTTATTTTTTCTTCGAATAGATATGGTATTGGACAACATGATAGCCTCTGGCCAGTTGGATGAGTCCATTAGAGAAAATGTCAGAGAAGCTCTTCTGAAGAGACATCATCATCAGAATGAGAAAAGATTCACCAGTCGGATTCCCCTTGTGCGATCCTTTGCAGATATAGGCAAGAAACATTCTGATCCTCACTTGCTTGAAAGGAATGGTGAGATAAGTTATGGCATCCAATTTTTTCTAACACTTCTATTCTAACAGCATTCTAAGGTGTTACAATTAGCGTTTGGGGAAAGAAGAATATTTTTTTTCAGATGGTTACACAGGCCATTTTCTTTTTTGTTATTTTAAAAAATTAGTATTTGTTTATTTTTAAGATGTCATTTCTAAAATGTTTTTTCAACATGACAGAATTATCTGTAGAAATCATTTAGATAAAAATGAAGCATTCACTCTATTAATATGGCACACTTAAATATCATTAATATTTAAATACTATCACTATATCTAACCCTGAATTTCTTCTCCTTCCTGCTTTTTTATTTGTGTTCAAGAATTCTTGTATAATTAATTAAAGAGGATTAGATTATGATCTATAAATTTAATATGATCTTTTTAAAATTCTAAATCTTGGATTTGAACTTTATTATCTACATTAGATTTTTGCTAGTGATTTTTTTTTTTTATCTCTTGAATATACTTTATTTCTGGGTATAAACAAATGTTTTGGGGTTGATTTCCTGATTTCAGTGCTCTTTCTTTATAGTTTGTGGGAAGTTTTTATGATTGTTCCTATTTTATGTTAGAAGTGACCTAGTTGATGTCTTCCACAGACCTGTATATTTCCTCTCTCCACTCTCCTTCATGGTCTAGCAGTGGCTTATATGTGGGGTGTGGGGAGACTGTGTTTTTGTTTCATTTTTTAGCCATTTATCTTTGTCACTTTCTTAAGGCTGGGACACATGGAAGCCTTGCCTTTCCTCTTTTTAAAGTGGAGGATTACATCACTGGGGTTCTATTTTGGCTGTCAAAGAGAGCTGATGACAGCGACTCTAAAAACCCAGGTGCAGAGGGTTAGAGTTGCTTTATGAGGGTCACTGTTCCCTCCAGCTGCAGCTATTACCCAAGGCCTAGAAAGATAATAGTGAAGAGGAGTGTAGGATAGGCCACAATGTCTTTCTATCCCTAAAATAATAAGTGTTCTACAGGTAAACAGTCATAGGTGACAGGATTTGATTTCTCTCAAGTTGACAGTAACCCTTGTTAGCTCCAGGTAAAATACTTTTCATTTTCTTCGGATCATTTGACCACTAAAATAAAAGTATTTTTTTTCTTTCCTTTTAAACTTTATTTTTATTGTTGACACTATTACAGGTGTTCTCATTCCCTACTCCTTTACCTACCCCACCCAGTTCTGACCCCTCAAGTCTTTTTAATCTGTTTTAAATTGGGCCTTTGTACAGTTAAGGAAGTTTAAGAATAAAAGAAATCTTGTATGGTCCTAAGTTCAATTTGAAAACATGCCATGTATGTCACATTTTGCCTCTCATTTATATCTTTCATGTATTATATATTCTCTACTTCCATGAAATGTGCTCATTTACGCAGAGAGACCCTGTGAAATCTTTATTTCTCATATGCAGTGGTTCCAGATTATTCTCCAATTGTCATTTGGTTTCTTTTAATCATAAGACAATGTCTGTTTTCTTTTTTAACAAGAAAATTGTGTTGTTTCATTGCTTATATTGTAATTTAACAGTTTTCCTGCATGTATCTTTATTTTTTAACTGAACACATTGGTTGTTTATGGGTTGAAGATTAATCGTTATTTTTAATATTTCTGGGTTCTTTCAAGCATGTAGCTTTGATTACTTAGACTTAGATCATATGGAATTGATTGTTACATTTCTTGTTTTCCTAAAAACAGTGGAATTTTATGAAGGTATACTTTTGTAGAAAAGGTGTTTGAAGTATGAATAGACATTTCCTTTTGAAATATGCAAGACTTACTTTGTTTTTACTGTTTTGGTGAGAAATACTTTATTTTTATCTAGTTAGATTAAAGATTGAACATATTTGTTTAAATCTATCTGCTGTGTCACAAATGGAAGCCTATTTTAGGACATCTATTAATATCTTTAGAGAGCTCAAGAATATGTATCCTTTAAAATTGACATTATATTTCTCAAAACAACTCATGTTTTTAAATTTTACAAGTGAGCACTATGACCAGGGGATGCACTGTTGACTTAATGTTATAAAAATTTGATTTAAGTTAGGAAGAATTAATAAGGTCAATGTGGACTTTTCTGGTGAGAGATAATTATCTATTGTGGTTCAGTGCAGTGTAAAACAAATATACTAAGCTATTACTGCTGGTAAGTTTTGTGTTGGGTTCTATTTTTTTAGATTTTTGTATTATGTTCTTATTTAATATTTATCATTTATTTAATTAGCAACTTTGCATTGATATTGTTCTTTTTTTAAAAAAGCCACTATTGGGCACTCTAATTACTAATGATATTTTCCACTACCTTCTACATTAACATTTTTTTTGTCTTGTTATTTTTTTGGATACACCTTCAGGGAACTAATTACAGCTAAAACATTTTTTTTTCTGTGACTTTCTAACGTTTAAAAATCTGATTGCCTGATAGCATGAGTTTGCAGTGTTGGGTCTGGAAAGCTTGTTATTTACAGTGTGAATTGATTTTTTTTTTTAGTGTGTGTTTCTGTTTGTCTTCTGCAGTGAACTTCATCATTTTTAATTTATTTGTTTTATCTCAGGGGAAGGCCTTTCAGCCTCCCGCCACTCTTTGCGAACAGGCCTGTCAGCCTCAAACCTTTCACTGAGAGGAGAATCACCTTTATCTCTTCTTCTCAGTCATCTTCTCCCTTCTTCGAGAGCTGGAACCCCTGCAGGCTCGAAGTGTACAACCCCAGTGCCCACCCCTCCAAACAGCCCTCCTTCTAGCCCTAGCATCAGTCGCCTGACCTCCAGAAGTTCCCAACAGAGTCAGCTGCAGGTCCCAGAACTACTGGTTTCTCCTGCCAGTGATGATATTCCCACAGTAGTAATTCATCCGCCAGAGGAAGACTTAGAAGCATCGAGAGGCCAGGAGCAGAAGAATGAGGAAAATGTTGACATAACTCCAGGCAACTATTTACAATCCTCCCTGCGTGGTGCTTTCTGCCTCTGGGTCACTTGCACTTGGAATGCCTTTTAGCACCGAGCTTTAGCAGCATTTGTAGATGATGCTTCTAATTTATTTTGACTTCTGCATGGTTTTTTCCCCCTTTACAATGTATTTTAGAAAAGAACAGCATTATTAAACATTTTAAGTTACAAGAAGACTACACATAATTTAATAAGCCCTTTCAAAAATTTTCACTGAAATTTATAGGTCCGCCTACATTTGAATGGTTCAGGAAAATGTAGACGTTTTGATACATAATCTTTTAATTTGCCATGATTTTTAGAAAATGGTGGCTTTTCTTATGCATTAAGGTGAATAACACATTGTACATGAATGATAATGAGGTGAGGAACCTTGTATCTACTCTTTGGTGCTTTTGTCCAAAGAATGCAGTATGTTTTAACCTTTTTGACAATAATAGGATCTAATGTTCTTTTTCTCATTTTGTCTAAGAAGATTGATGTTCCCTAAGGACTGCCTCAGATCATCATTATTTCAAGATTAGTATTATATTTTGGAATAGATTTTAGTTTTCTATTACTTAATGTCATCTATCTTTAAACCAAATTTACCTGGAACTTTTCAAGACAAGTGTTTATGTAGTTGTGGCTAGAGTATATTTTTGTATGTGAATTAGAAAAATTATTTCTTAATGGATAAAAGTTTTTAGCTTATTTAAGGTTTATGTATTATGAAAATCTTGGCTCTTTTATGTTAATGATATGTACATTGACACATCCATTTTTGCCCAATTCATATGAAGTATTCTTTAGTGACTACTGACAGTCAAGTATCAATGTGATATATGCAAATACTACCTACTGTTTATAATCACGTGGTATTATCACACTTATGTATAATACTGGTAATATGTAATACTTCAGTGGTAGTTTATAGTTATTAAATTAGCCTATTTAATTGGTATACAAATTTGTTAGGTGGTTACAACCATTTTCAGAAACTCAAACTCAGGAAAGGTAAATACTTTCCCCTGGATCATACTAGCTAATAAGT
The DNA here is from genome assembly GCA_027563665.1 of Antrozous pallidus. Lineage (NCBI taxonomy): Eukaryota > Metazoa > Chordata > Mammalia > Chiroptera > Vespertilionidae > Antrozous > Antrozous pallidus. The sequence continues at coordinate 46,170,066 of CM050524.1, read as the reverse complement.
GACAGCCTAAGAAGCCTGTCTAAAAATCTCATATATGCAAGCCTCACACCCTCTTTATTGGCTATATCCAAACATGCCAGTACATTTAATAAAAGCTTATTGTACTGCCCCTGCTGGGTGGCTCATTTGGTTGGAGCATCGTCTCATATACAGAAAAGTCTCTGGGTCATGGCACATACTTAGGTCATGGGTTTGGTCCGGGTTGGAGCCTGTACAAGAGGAAACCAATTGATGTTTCTCTCTCATATTGATGTTTCTCTCTTTTCTCTTTCTAAAGTCAATAAACATATCCTTGGGTGAGGATTGAAGGGGGAAAAAAGGCTCCTTGTAGTTTTTAAAAAGTGATGCACTTTTAGAAATAAGAAAATTACAAGTTTTATGGCTAAATAATTATAACATTAGTTATGATTGTAGTTAAAGCCACCATTGTTTTATAGTTTGTTCCACACATAGGTATAGTTGTTTTTCAGATATCATTTTTCTAATTATATGATATGATGAGGTTCGTGGTAGCATTCCTATTTCACAATTGAAGAAAATTAAGACTTAGAGATGTTAAAATCATACTGTAAATGACCAGAGCAAGGACTTGAACTCAGATCTACCTAGAACAAAATTTATTATTTGTTTATACTGATATCTCAGTAACACTGAATATTTTTTTTTGCCAGCTTCTATGTTATTAATAATGCACTACAAATTTTATCTAGGGAGGAAGTGACATGGGTCTCAACAGCTTACTAGGCCATGCTGTTAAGGGATAAAAGGAGCAATTAACTGAGAATTGAGTTCTTTTTCTCTTCTGCAGTAAGTATGTCAGGAGATTTATCAGCCTTTCTAAAGGAAAAGAAATTAGAATGGAAGATAGAGAATTTCTAAAGAAAGAAAAAGCTCACAATTAATATTTAAGAAGATAGCTATAGAAGGTATGTAATTAAAATAATAGGAACAGCTATATATTATTCTGTATTTAATTACTGTTGGTGTTTAAAGCACCTAGAACCTATAGTTCAGTTTTCTTGGAGTCTGCTGCTATGTTAGAAGAGGAAGTAGGTGGCCTCAGCATAATTTTGGAAAGTCTAATGTCATAGATATTTGTGTCATGGGTCATGCTTTGTGCATACCTGTAGTTGAACAGAAAGTGGTGTCTCCCATTAGTGGTTCTTCCAGAGAATACTTATGTAGACTCATTTCTAGTATTTGTAACTATCTTCTAACTCAGTGATTTTCGACCGGTGTGGTGGGGCACAGCAATTTTTTAATCATGCAATACCTTACTGTTTAGGTTTTTAATCATGCAATACCTGACTGTTCAGGTTTTTTTTTTTTTCTTGAATTTTCAAATGAAAAAATGACAACAGCTAACACAACAGTAGCTCTCCGGTGTGAATGCCCGGTCTTGAACCATAAACATAAAGCGTTTACTCATTTAATTTGTATCTTATTGGTCACGTCACATGATAATAATAGTAAAGTTGCATCTGATTGGTTAATTCTTGGTACCAGAAGTCCTTATACAAGCATAGGACCTGATTTTTAAAAAAATCACTTTGGAGCAAAAGAGTAGGTAATTATAATTTTTTATAGTAAATCAAAGTTATATCTACTTTTTTTGTCAGATAAACAAATATATTTTTTCGTGTGCTGCAGAATTTTAGTAATTAGTTTATCTGTACTATGAAATGAAAAAAGTTGAGAATCACTGTTCTAACTCAAGGTTTCTCAGCCTCGGCACTGTTGACGTTTTGGGCTAGACCTTTTTTTGTTTCAGGGGCCTGTGCTGTGCAGAGTAGGATATTTAGCAGCATCCCTGGCCTTCCGTCACTAGCTGTCAGCAGCACCCCCTAGCTGTGACAACCAAATACCTCTAGACATTGCCTCTTGGGGGACAAAATCTTTCCACATTGTGAACCATTGCTCCAATTGCTTCTACTTGCAAACTTTTAATGACAGAAAACTCTTGATAACTTTGATTTCTCTTTCTCTAGTATGATTATTGAATCTCAGTATTGATGTTATATGTACGCATACTCACATTTTTTTCTTCTTAAAGCAAAGAAATGTTGTCCTTCTGAGTTAACTATGCTAATGGTAGTTTGAACGTGGGGACTCTACTAATTTAATTCTGAGCTGTAGGAATTTATGGCAGGAGCAGGGAGATTTCCTTTACTGATGAAGAAAACATCTTTAGCTTAGTTGAGATTGAGACAGGCTGCCTGGAGAAGATAATGGTGGGAAACTAACATGTACCTGGCATGGCAGTTTTTTACAGGTTTAAGATGGCCAGGTTAGCTAAGTGACTTCAGCAAGTAGTTCCATATCATTTTTCTTCCCGTTCCTACCTTATCCTTACTTTCCCCCATAACCTTCTTCTTATCCCACTCTTCTCTCCAATGTGTTTGCTGATACTGTTCTGGGAAACTGTGCACATGTACTCTTTGATTACATATCTACAGATTGAATATTTTTAGTAGTAACAAGTATAGATGTATCGATGCTCTGTTGTACTTGCTGCCAGGGCTTTGATGATGATCCTCATTTTCTATATTAAGCTGAAATGCTAAAAAAAAATAAGTTAAGTTTTAGGAAACGCTTTATTTTAGAATTCTCTAACACTTCCAGAGAATGAGCATGTTGCTAAATAGATTGAATATGCTTTTTCAAACTGGGATTTTAGGGCCACAGTGATATCCTAGTTTATTTATTTAATAGAGAAGTGGATATTACAAAGGTCTTCTCTCATTGAGTTTAAACAGTAAACCCTAATGACTTAGTTTAAATTATTAGTAATAGAATGTTATCTTCTAGAAAAATGAAAACTTTCTTAGATGCATCAAATACATGTGGTGTGAGTTCCTGTGGGTTACTAGAGTGCCCTGTGAGTGGTAAAATCTGTCATAAGTTTTGTGCCTTTTCTCCTGTGATACTCAGTGTTTTATATTCTTGAACTAGAAATCTTAGGTGTTTTGAGAAAATGAAGAATACCTAATGGTAGAAATCTGGATTGTATTTTAAAAGTTTTGAGATTTGAGCTTTTTGCAAAAGTCATAGTGGTAACAATTGTTCATATGTTACAGGCTGTTGTTAGGTTGTGAAATGTTGCTGCTGACTGTCACTTGAAATGAACATACTAATGCTGGGACTTCAGTGTAATTCAAACAAGCTCATTTTATAGAATATACTAGAGGCTCAGTGCACGAATTCATGCACCAGTGAGGTCCTTTGGCCTGGCCTGCAGGATTGGGCTGAAACCAGCTCTCCAACATCCCCTGAAGGTCTCGGATTGTGAGAGGATGCAGGCCAGGCCGAAGGATCCACCAGTGCACAATCAGGGCCAGGGAGGGATGCAGGAGGTTGGCCAGCTGGGGAGGGGCTGCGGGAGAGCTCCAGGGCATTTCTGGCCCCTCTCACTCAGTCTTGATAGGTGGGGACCCCAGAAGCAAGCTAACCTATTGGTTGGAGCGTCTGCCCCCTGGTGGTCAGTGCATGTCATAGTGAGCGGTTGAGCAGCTGTAGCATATCATTAGCTTATTAGGCTTTGATTGGTTGAACGGATGAATGGACACTTAGCCTATTAGGCTTTTATTATATAGGATATCTGTCATTTCTAACCCAAACTAATTTTATGAGTTTACCTGCATCTTAGAGGATGCATGAGTTAAAGTCACATGGCTTACAAAGTGGCAGAGTGCTTATTTTCAACACAGGTCTGTTTAATTAAAAAACCTTTCCTCTTTAGCCCTAGCTGGTTTGGCTCAGTGGGTAGAATGGAGGGGGAGGGTTCTGGGTTTGATTCCAGTCAAACGCATGTGCCTTGGTTGCAGGCTCAATCCCTGGCCCTGGTCACATTGATGTTTCTCTCTTTCGCTCTGTCTCTCCCTCTCCCTTCCACTCTAAAAATATAAATGGCAAAAAATATCCTCAGTTAAGGATTAACAACAACAACAAAAAACCCTTTCCTCTTTGTATTTATGTTATAAAAAAACATCGCTATTATAAAATGGTATTCTTTTAGGGATAATGACAGTTGGCAGCACATAAATGTTACCCAACAGAAATAAAAGTTATTGAGGAAACTGTTATGATTGTGGAACATTGTGGTACATTTAACCTACATTTAGTTGATCTAGCTCTTTAATTTTCCCGCGTTACACTTATGATTTATCAGAAAACTTATATTGTTATTAATGCAAGCATGTGAAAGTTTAGTTAGGCATCTGCAGTTCACATGTATGTTAGCTGTATTGGAAGTGAAATCTCTAAACGTTTGTAGTAGTAATCAGACTCACGTCTTCCCTCTTCTGTGGTTCAGCACCTACTCACTTTTTTTTTTTTTTTGCAAAGGCCACCATTTTTGTAATTGTATTATTAAAAATGTTACAATAGATAGCTTTAATATTGCTTTTAAAATGTTATTTTGGTCTTGCTGGTTTGGTACTAACACTTGGCACTTTTTTTTTTTTTTTACCTTGCACATTTGCTTTTAATAAATCATCACTTTCAGGAGATGAGCAGAATCAGTGAATTTTCTCCTTATTAATTTGGAATTTATTCTCGAATACAGGTATTTTGGCCTCTCCACAGTCTGCACCTGGAAACTTGGACACTAGTAAAAGTGCAGAAATTAAAGGTAATGGAGGTGGAGGAAGCCGAGAAAATAGTACTGTTGACTTCAGCAAGGTAATTCTGTCATTCACTGTACATTTTCCTAATAATTCTTACTAAGAAAATCGATAGCAGTGAGCCTTTATTAACATTGGTTATAATAATTTTTTTAGTAGACTGGTACTTGCAAACCTGCTTGTGATAGGTTAATTTAAGGTCTGAAATTGTAAGAAAGGTAACAGTCTCGGAGCACTTGATTATCACTATGTCTTCCTAGTTTTAGAAATTCTGACTAAAGAAGATGTGGATGATACCGTATTTTCATCCATACCTACCCATAGATACCATGAAACTTTAATATCTTTTGAATTCTAGTCATTTGTTCTGGAGATACCACTAGAAAGATTAATTCTGGGAATGATGTTACAGCAATGGTAGTGAAGTCAGCCTTTTTCTGGCTGTAACGTGATTCCAAAATTAGTCTCTTATGGCGTCAGCAGTGTCTGATGAAATTAGGCACGTTCAGGGTGGTATGGCTGCAGACAGTGTTAGTACTTTTTGAAATGTCACTGGGAAGCTTATTGGCGCTTCCCCATGGGTAGATAAAGGCATGGATTTAAAAACAGAAAATGTATTTTTTAAAAAAGGAGCAAAAGCTACCAAGTTCAAATTACAATAGAATTTAAAGAGTACTTTATGAGTACTACTTTCGCATAATTGATTCTAAAGGCAATTTTAATATAATGCTATTAATTTAATTTGCTAAAGGACTTCCAGTGCTTTAATATTTTTGTATCCAATGTCAGACATTTAATTAAATGTGATTATTCCAAGTAAGATTTGTTCAGGCTTTCATGATGCAGAAGCACAGATCGCATTTTGTAGAAAAGGAGTTTAAATGATGATACATGCTATGCAACTTTGCTGTGTTTTGTGCTCTACTATCATGGAAAGCCTTGCATATGGGACATTGACTATGTACAGGCTGTTGTACTTTTACTTCTGTGCTACCTCAGTTATATTTTTACTGGTGCTCCTGTTATTTCAGATGAGTGAAAAGTGTTCAGGAACTAAATTCAAGTTATTCTTGTGAAATGAGTCCATGAATATAGTTTACCTTATAGATCTCCTCTAGACATATGGCAGACGCCATTTACTTATGTTCTCTGTCACAGTTTTACTTTTTTTTTCACTTGGCCCATCCTTGTGTACACCTCCTTGTCTCCTGTTGGGCAGGAGTCTGCCTCCTGGCACTGTAGTTGTGGCACACTGGGTGTGGGACTCAAGAGGCCCGCTGTAAGTGCTGCTTTCTTGTTAATGGGTAGCCCTGTAAGTGGTTGTTGAGTGACTTGTGTGAAACTGTGTACAAATGACGAAGCTCCCATGCTTGGATATTCTGTTTGTGACCTTTCCTTGGTAATTATACACAGACAACCAAATTTGGTTATATGGCACTACTGTGTATTTATACCAGTAATGGCTATTTATTTTTGTTTAAAAAAAAAAAAAGTTTCCCCCATTAGTAAAAATACTGGGGAATACCCAGAATTCTTTAAGAAGGACTTATAAAAGACACAAAGGGACTAACTCATTTCTAAGATGAAGTAAGAGATTATCATGAAGTGAATATTTGTTTAGCACTGTGTATAATTTCATGAGCTATTGCTAGTTTGTGAACTATACTTTTGTCTTTGAATAATTTTTAATGAATAGTGCTGTGTTCATTGAAAAATTTTTTCTCCTTTCTGTGTTTGATAATTTAGATATTTGAAATAGTAAACATTATGACAATTGAAGCAATTGGAAGTATTTTTTCCTAGATGTATTTTGCTTCCTTTTTTTGTATTTGCCTATTCCATCCTTTGTGAGAATTTTGACATCTATACCTTCTTTAGATCACTAGTTTAGTCTTAAAGGCATCTTTTCTTTCCTGTTTCCCTCTAAATCAGAGGTTCTCAACCTTTCTAATGCCGTGACCCTTTAATACAGTTCCTCACGTTGTGGTGACCCCAACCATAAAATTATTTTCGTTGCTACTTCATAACTGTAATTTTGCTACTCTTAAGAATCATAATGTAAATATCTGTGTTTTCTGATGGTCTTAGGCTCTACAGCAGCAGTCGACCCACAGGTTGAGAACCGCTAGCAGGGTCGCCTCAGACCATCGGAAAACACAGATATTTACATTACGACTCATAACAGTAGCAAAATTACAGTTATGAAGTAGCAACGAAAATAATTTTATGATTGCGGGGTCACCACAACGTGAGAAACTGTATTAAAGGGTCACGGCATTAGAAAGGTTGAGAACCACTGCTCTAAATAGTCTTATAAATACCACGTAAATTTTACTTTAAATGATTATTTATTTGTCAATAGGTTGATATGAATTTCATGAGGAAAATTCCTTCGGGAGCCGAGGCATCCAATGTCCTGGTGGGAGAAGTAGACTTTTTGGAAAGACCGATAATCGCGTTTGTGAGACTGGCTCCCGCTGTTCTCCTCTCGGGGCTGACGGAAGTCCCTGTTCCGACCAGGTAAAGAGTTCGTTTCAGTGAACGCGCTCTCAGCATGTCCAAAATCTACGTTTTTTCCTACTGCAGGAACGTGTTTCGTTAGGTATGTAGTCAAAGGTCCTTTTGATTGTTAATGTTGCCATTGTGCCAGAGGCTTTGACTATTAGGGGATAAAAGTATGATCTCTTTTTTATTTTTGAATAACTATATATTTTTTTATTGACTTCAGAAAGAGGAAGAAATGTGAGTGAGAGGGTGAGAGAGAGAAACATTGATCTGTTGCCAGAACTGGGGATCGAACCCAAAACCTGGGTATGTACCTTGATCAGGAATACAACTTGCAACCTTCTGGTGTATGGGATGACACAGTCCAGCCAACTGAGCCACACCAACCAAGGCCAATCTCTCTTTCTGAAACTAAAAAACACAAAAGGGTCGGGGGAAGAGTATATCCATACTTTCAACAATAAAGATAAATTAAAAAGAGTAATTGCAGCGTGAAAAATACTGCATTGATACCTTTATAAGAATTTTGGCATCTCTGGAGTTTTTGTTTAAAAAATGGTTCATTTTAGATATATGATCTGGGCAGGCATTGGAGTCAGAGAAAATGGGGTTGAATCCTTGCACTTGCACTTTTGTGGCCGGGTCAGACAAATTTTCTAAGCTTCATTTGTAAAATGAGAATAATAATACCTTATAGTTGATTAAATTGATAATGCCCCTGAATTAGGCAAAGAACTTTGTTCTGACCTGACCAAAATCTTGTGTTCAAAATACATTATGAGTAAAAATGAAAATAGGGGTAATATCAATAAGAATAATTACCAAGTTATGCTATAAAGAGTAATCAGTTCCTTAGCTATTGACTGTATAAACTTAATTCAAAATGAGAATAATTTAAAAATATTTAAAAATTATTTTTATATTAAATCTGGGGAATTAATAGCAATTTGATTGAAATGTACATGCCTATTTTCAATATGCTTTACTGAGTATTAGTGTAGTATTAAGATAAATGAGAAAAATAATTATATAGATTCATATTTATATTGTCATAAAATAGGAAGATGAATACTTCTAGTTTGGATAAATATTAATATTTTACTGTTGTTAATAAGGACATAATTATATAGGAAGTTAATTACTTTTTTTTTAGTCACTATAAATAAATAAATCAAGTAATAGTTGGTTTGGCGATAAATTTGGAGCTATAGATAAAAATTCTTTTTCCTTCCAAAGAAATTAGTCCCTTATTTACTACCATACTAGTATTAGTCTTAATTCAGATTGTATTTTGAGGATTTACGGATTTTTGTGTGTATACTCTTTAATTATTTTACTAGGCAAACCTTTTAAATACTTCAGTGGAATTGGTATCTATCTATCTATCTATCTATCTATCTATCTATCTATCTATCTATCTATCTATCTGTCAAACAGACCAGAGAAAATTGTTTACTCAAATTCAAAACGATATAGAAGATGGGAATTTTTAATGTGAAACACTAAATTCCTGAATTACTGTCTTACCCTAAGGAAGATGGGAAGTGATCACTTAGTAGGAAATTAATTATGAATGCCTTTCTTAGTTCTGTGATTTGCTTTAGTCTGGGTAGAGTTGCGAACTTTTTTCAGTGATTGGGGTGGGAAGATGATAAGGATTTTTTTGTGCTGATACTCAGTGACTTTTTTTTTTTTATGATTGCTGAGGTTTAGTGTGTATATTGTTTATATTTAAATATCTATTTTAATGTTTTCTTAGGTTTTTGTTTTTGTTACTGGGTCCACCAGGCAAGGCACCACAGTACCATGAAATTGGAAGATCAATAGCCACTCTCATGACGGATGAGGTAATTAAATACCCTTTGAAGTGGACACTGATTATGAAGCATATACTATATAAAGTCCCTTTTGAAGTGGAATTTCAAATTCTTTTTGACACCAATTATGAAGCATGTAATATTTACTAAATTATAGTTCTCTTTTATAATGATGCTTTAAAAATTGACCTTGCTGTATGTAATATTTTATCTCATGTTCACTCTTTGTTAATTGAATTTATTGGGGTGCTATTGATTAATGAAATTATATAGGTTGCAGGTACCTCTGATAATCACTCTCTTTAACTTTTTTGCCTTTGTTACGGTCTTCAGGACGATTCTGTCAGGATCAGTGGATATTTCTTATGTTTTATTTTCTCCCCCACATTTGAAATTATTGATCAACTTCTAGAAATTATCTTCATCCTGGATTTTAGGATATAATTTCTTTTGGGTTTCCTCGGGGCTTTGTCTTTTTCTCTTTTCCCCTTTTTTCTCTCTCTAGTTTCTTTCTTCCATTTGTGAACTTCACCTTTGACCATGACCTGTATTGATCAGGACTTCTCTCTTTTGGAGAGGCTCCAGCCATCTCTGCTATGTGTCCCTAAGGTATCTGAAACCCCAAATATCTGAACCTGACCTCTTTGTCCTGTCTCAAACAATTGGTCACCAGATTCTGTTGGTTTTACCTCCTTAATATGTTTTGCATCTAATCTGCCACTTCCACTGCCATTTCTCTGGTTTGCACTCTACCTTCTTCTCTTTGGTGATTAAAGTGGACTTTCCGAATCTTAGAATAGTCTCCTCTGCACTACCCATTACAGGCAGATTTCAATATATCATTATCTTGACCCAGATGTGTTAGTGCCATCTTGTTATATACCTATGATTAAACCTAAAATCTTTGCCATTGTCTGAATAGCGTTTGTCTCATCTGGCCTCTGCATATTTCTTGAAACTCATATCCTCCCCCATTTTGCCCTGGCCACATTAGTTTCCCTTTTGTTCCTCAGATGGGTTATGTTCTTCTCTGCCTCTGGTCCTTTACAATGGTTATTCCCTTTGCCGGAGTTCTCTTCTACCATCTCGTCCCTCTCATGGGTTTGTCCCTCATTTCACTCACTTTTCTTCTATAGTGTTACCTCCTGTAAGACTTCCCTTCACCTGTTTTATTCTTACCACAGCATTCATTTCTACCTGTAATTATGTAGTTATGTAATTAACTTCTCTCACTATCTTTCTCCCTAGGGCTCCTGAGTACAGGGACCTTGCCTTATCTGTGTCCATTGCACTCTCCAAGTGTTTAGAATTGTGCCTGGCAAATAAATAGTAGGCACCCAAATAAATATAAGTGATCAAATAAATTAGGTGTTTAAGTTGTTTGTACGTCCATGATTATTGGTTTAGGATAAATGACTTTTAATATCCTAGAAGTGGGAAGACATGCTGCAGTATTGTTTTATTCATTAATGAATTGCTGAGTATTTGCCACATAAAATTTACCTTTTTCAAAGTTATTTTGTCTTAATACATCACTGTTTTATTGTTGCTGATAATTCATCTGATAATACTAATAATGGGCTATTTTTTATAGTTATTACCCAGGGTGGGATGAGAGGTTAGGTAATTATCTTTATCGTGTACTTATTCATGTTATCTGAAGTGAATTTACTTTGTGTAGAACTTTCTTTCAACTTTAAAATTCATTTACTCAGTGTTTTTTTCCCCCCTCCTTTAGATTTTTCATGATGTAGCTTATAAAGCAAAAGACAGAAATGACCTCTTATCTGGAATTGATGAGTTTTTAGATCAAGTAACTGTCCTACCTCCAGGAGAGTGGGATCCTTCTATACGCATAGAGCCACCAAAAAGTGTTCCTTCTCAGGTAAGAGTCCACACAGTATTTGAGGTACATTTACAACATTTAAATAAATACTTTATACATTAAAACAATTTTTTTTTTATTAACTTCAGAGAGGAAGGGAGAGGGAGAGAGAGATAGAAACATCAATGATGAGAGAGAATCATCAGCTGCTTCCTGCATGTCCTCTACTGGGGATCAAACCTGCAATGCAGGCAGGTGCTCTTGACCAGAACTGAACCCGGGATCCTTCAGTCCGCAGGCTGACACTCTATCCACTGAGCCAAACCAGCCAGAGCTATTTTATACATTTTTAAAAGTCAGAACTGTATACAACACTCAGAGAAGTTATACCCCAATATGTCCCCTTGATGTTCTTATCTCTGTACCACCTCTGTGGACCACCATTTGTTACAGGTGTTTGTTTATTCTTCTAGTTTTTATTCAGTATGAAGAAATATGAACCTACATTTTTATTTTCTTCTCTTTCTACCAAAAGTTAATATACTATGTGTACTGTTTGACACCTTGCTGCTGCTGCTTCTTTTTAAAAATATATATATTTTATTGATTTTTTTTACAGAGAAGGGAGATAGAGAGTTAGAAACATCAATCAGCTGCCTCCTGCACACTCCCTACTGGGGTTGTGCCCGCAACCAGGTATATGCCCTTGACCAGAATCTAACCTGGGACTCTTGAGTCTGCAGGCTGACGCTCTATCCACTGAGCCAAATGGGTTAGGGCACCTTGTTTCTTTTTATATAACAACATATTTTGGTTATCTGATCATTAGAAATATTCTTTGTTCCTTTCTCACCGTTTTGTTGTATCCTGTTTATTGGATATATCATAGTTTATCCTATCCCTTGGCTTTGGATGTTTTTGGTCTTCTGCTACACACCACATCATGGTAGTGATATGCCATATTAGTCTTGTGCAGATAGAGCTATAGGATAAATTCTCAGAAATAGAATTGCTGACTCTCATGGGAGTTATAATTTTAGTAGGTAATTAGCAGAATCTCCTCTTATCGGTGAACTATTTTGGACCCCCGCAGTGAGGTATAAAAGTACCATTGTCCCTGCAGCCTCACCAGCACAGTGTGTTGTCAAACTTTTGGATATTTGTTAGTCTGAGAGAAATCTTTATCTTCCTTTATTGGGTATTTTAATGTGATTTTACTTTGCCATTTTATAATTAAGTTGAATATCTCTGAATATATTTTGTTCATTACCTTCCACCACTTTTTTTTTTAAACATTTGAATTGTTCATTGATCCTTTAGAGTTCATCATGGTATATTATGTGGAGTATGCACCCAACTTGATCTTTTTTTCTAAATTGCTGTCCAGTTGTCCCAATTTATTAAAAAGTTGATAATTTTTTTTAATTATTCCCATTTGTTGTTGATGCTGTTTTTCTCATTTACTAAATTTCCATGTGCATTTGTTGTATTTCTTTATTATTGGTGTATCTATTCATGGATCAATTCCACACTTACATTTTTGAGGCTTTTTGGGATATATTAATATCAGGAAGATCCAGATTCATTCTTGACTCCTCTTACTCTTGTTTTTTCTGAATTTCTTTGGCTATATTTGGTTTATTTTTTTAATGTAAGCTTTAAAATCAGTTTCCTATTTATAGAAAAAAATGACTTAAAATTATGATAGTGGTTAAACTTGTAAATGAACTAAGGGAAATTGATATCTTTATTACACTGAATCTGAAGAACATGGTATAGCTTTCCTTAGTTGTTTTCCTATTTCAAGTCAGTTTTTGTGTCATTAAGGAATGTTTTAAAGTTTTCCTTATCTATGCTTTTCAAGTTTGCTTTAAAAAATTTTTTTAAATATATATATTTTATTGATTTTTTTACAGAGAGGGAGAGGGATAGAAAGTCAGAAACATCGATGAGAGAGAAACATTAATCAGCTGCCTCTTGCACATTCCCTATTGGGGATGTGCTGGCAGCCAAGGTACATGCCCTTGACCAGAATTGAACTATGCTCTATCCCCTGAGCTAAACCAGCTTTGGCATCAAGCTTCTTGCTGAGTGTATTCATTAGTATTTTATCTTTATTCTTTATATTGTTCTATTACATTGTCTGTTTGCTACTTTTATGTATATGAAGGCTATGCTTCTGTATATTTCTTAAATTGCTGTAGATTTATGCTACCATTTTTCTTAAGTCTTGTATGTAGATTTTCAGTCATATCATCTGTAGTATTTTATTCTCTTTTAAAAATCTTATACCTCTGATATGTTTTCTGCTGTCTAATTGTATTGACTAAAATCTCTAATAGTGTTAGATAGTTGACTTGATAAAGGTATTGTGGTGATTTCCTTCTTTTCTGGTGTCAATTTTGTGAAATTACGTTTTCCTAGTTTATTACTCATTTCATCAAGGTTTTAAATTTGTATATGCTTGTACAATATAGTCTCTTTTTCTCTTTATAGATATGTATATATATATAAATAATTCCCCTCAGTTTGTGAAGTTGCCTCCTTGTTGTGATTAGCTAATGGTTTATCATATTTTCCAAATAGAGCAGCTTAAAAATACAATTTTTGTTTTTCTTTAAAATGTATTTTGTTTTCTAACTCAATTTCTGTATTTTAAAAAGTTTTTTTATTCCTTTCAGGAAAGATTTTCTTTTTCTTTTCTTTTTTTTTTTTTAACATTTCCCGAGCTAGATGCATAATTCATTTTTCTTAATAAAATTGTTTTCCAGAAATTCTATGACTTTTTTTTTCTTTAAGCTAAGATGTAATTTAGATTTTGATATTTTCAAATGGTAATTTTATGGTTATAGATAAGTCTTTATACTCTATGCATATTGAACATATAAACCAGGTAGTTTTAAGTCATCTAGAGTCTTTGAACCAGGGATCTCCTTGGATGACCTCACCTATCCTACCTTTTTCTTCCTCTCTCTCCTCTCTGTTCCTTTTACTACCCTCTCTCTTCCTCCTCCTATTCCCTCTCCTCCTTCTTTTTCTCTATTTCTTTCTCATTCATTTAGGCCCAAGTAACCAATTAAAAACTCACTCCTTTCTTTTCAAGTGAGTGGGACAAGATCCTTTATCATGAGAATAGTACTCTTGAATTTATAATAAAATATAATGGGATATTGATTTTTTTTATGCTTCTAATAACCCTTGTGCTATTTATATCTTAAGGGAAGTATTTTAGTAAAAGAAAACTTGCATTTACACTTTTCTTAATGTTGAGTACATTTTTAGTAGCCAACAGCAATATTTTAAAAATTCTGGTTGGAGCAATGCTTTTATTGGCTATTTATGTTCATGTTGCTGAATAGTAATTTGAAATGGTGTGTATAAATATGGTTTATAGTGTAATTGATATTAGAGTATAAAATGGAGCAAGCTGAGCTTGAACTTAGAAATATTAATGGACAAATATTGGCTTCTGTTCTAAAGTAGAGCTTATTTGAAGTAGCCAACACACACACATACACACATCCAGTAAGAGATCTCATGCTCCCTCTCAATTGAAGATGCTATCTCAGCCTTCTTTTTAAAAAAATCTGAAAGTGTGTTTTTTTGTGTGTGTGTGTGTGTGAAATGCAGGAAAAGAGAAAGATTCCTGTATTTCCCAATGGATCTGCCCCCAGCTCGGGTGAAACTCATAAAGAGGCCGCTGATCATGCCGGGCCTGAGCTACAGAGGACTGGACGGTGGGTACAAATACTGATATAATGTGGGTATCTTTTGAGACTAGGGTTTGAATTGATGAAAAAGACATAAAAAATCTTTTTCTTTGCAAATATTTGAGCCTAACATTCTATGGTATTTTTTATATTAAAAAAATGCCTTCTTGTATAGATATGTGATGTTGAGGGAAATTAATATATATTTAAAGATAATTTTACTAGTATATACTTGGGTTCTGCATACCAAGCTTTAATTTATAATGAAAATATGCACCATGTTAAGAATGTTGCACAATTATATAGTAAGTTAATTTACATTAATTTTTACAAAAAGGTTTTTAAATAAAGTGTGGAGTTTTATTATAATTCTCCTTATGAAATTAGAAAATTATGGGAACAGAAAGAAATTATAACCAATGTTTTTTTTATGTGTGTGCATAAACTTAAAACTTTTAAAAGGGCATTATATCATACGAAAATGTAAAATTAGACAAGTATAATTAATCCATGGTATTGATCTCTGGAAACCTACTTAGAAAAATTGTTGAAGTTGTTCATTTTTGGAATAAAGAATAGTTTGCCAGGTGTAAACATTGCCTTAAAATATAGAAGTAGAGAAATGTTATTTTACTTGTTATATAGAAAAGCATGGGATATTGATACCTTTTGTACACTGGTGATCTCTGTAGAAGTAAATATTGAATCTTGAATATTTGTTTAAAAAGCTGAATATCTTATACAGATACACTATTAGGGATAGTAATGACATGCCTAAATAATACTACATAGGGAAAAAACACAGAAATGGTATAAATATAGACTTTAGAGAAGTTGAAACACAATCCATTGACCTAATGTATTAGTCTCTGTGAATATAATAGTGAATAAGATTGTCCCCATGCAAGAGGTGCTGATCTGATATTAGCTATTATTATTTCTTCAAACTTCAAATTGAGATAGGATTGACACATATGTAATACCTTAATCAATAAAGAGAAAAAATTGAGATAGGCTTAGTCACTGAGAAGTGCTAAGGCCCCCATTGATCTCATGGTCAGTGATCTGAAAGCCTTATATAAGCTGTTAAATAATCAGTTATTGATTTGATGGTATGATTTTATTTTTAGGTTACCATTGGCACATTTATTGCAAGTTAGTTCCCCTTGCTGTCAGATTATTTATAGTGTAACTTCTTCCACTTGTCAATGTGTATTTAGGATCCATTTCACTATTAACTTAAAAGAAGTGTTAGAAGGTAAAGCTTGAAACATCTAAAGCATTTGAAAGCATAAGGTTAATTTTTTGGGGGTGTTTTCTATAGTAGGGATTTGAATGATTATATATATTTTGAGTCACAAAACAAGATGATGACACTGAATAAGAAAAAGTCAGCTCCTCAGTAGAATGCTTTCAAGTCAGCTGTATCCCAAAGTTTGATTTTTTAAAAAAAATACCCCACACATTGAAATGACACACACAGCTTTGATGTGCAAATATAGATTTTTATATTTATTAAAACTTCTTAGTACTATGTGTACTAGTTTGACTCCAAATAAAGTAAATTGCCTACACTGAAGTACTTTGGCTTTTTTTCCTGGACCAGAAATATTTATACTATTAAAGTGCTAATTTAAAAAGTAATTGAAATTATTTAACTTACAATTGAGTAAGTTAATTTATAATAAAGGGTATTTTGGGGGCTAATAATTTACAATATAATTGCCTTCCTGCTATTTCTGACACTAGCCTTTAAGGTACATAGTGTAGATAATAATTATTAGAATTGCTTATGCATAGTTTTATGGATGAGTTGTTAGGTTTTATTTACTTTTATTGTACATTTTCTTGCCCATTTGTGTCTGAAATTACATTTACTCATGTAAAATCATTTGCCTGCAGTCTTTTCAGTATGTAGTTCATGAAATACAGATGTTTATGTCTCTTAAAGTAATGAAATCGACCTTTCCTCTACCAGTGGGTTAGATTAAATGAGTATATCTTCGTAATTTATATCATGAGTTAAATAGGATATTAATTTTTGTTGACAAAACACTAGACACCAGCAGTTTTATGTAGCCCATAGTTTTAGTTTGCAGTAGCTAGAATCCTCTAGTGTACAGTTTGACGAGTTTCATCTCACCTATTTAGGCTTTTTGGTGGTTTGATACTTGACATCAAAAGGAAAGCACCTTTTTTCTTGAGTGACTTCAAGGATGCATTAAGTCTGCAGTGCCTGGCCTCGATTCTTTTCCTATACTGTGCCTGTATGTCTCCTGTAATCACTTTTGGAGGGCTGCTTGGAGAAGCTACAGAAGGCAGAATAGTGAGTACAAAGATTGGTAGCGGCCAGGCTCTTAGCTCTTCAGAGGCAAGTGTCTGTGTGCATTTGTCTCACTATTCCTACTTTTATCCGAAGAGTCTACCCACAGCATGATTAACCTGTCCAAAAGCAGACTTCCCCCAAAGGTAATTGCTATGGAAAACATGGGGAAGCCATATGAACAGGAGAAGATGCACAGTTGAGGTAAAAAAAAAAAAAAATAAAATTTAAAGAAGAAGAAGAAGAAGAAAAGTTGATCCTGGCTTGCTGGATGAATGGTTTTATCAATTAAGTAAAAGACTTGTGTTGTCTGTTTGGGGGAGAAGGGTCTGGTGGGGGGGAGTCTCCTTGAACTGAGTCCGGGTGGGTTGTGGGTTGTGGGTGGAGGATTTTGCCACCGGGGCTACGCCACATCCTGTAAGGCATCATAGGGTTAGGTACAGCCATGTGAATGACACTGACTCATCAGCCCTGGCGGGTAGGCCCGGACTAGACTGTTTGGAAGAAAAGAACATAACTGTGGACAAACGAAGGATTTTTGATGTGGTACTTGCTTTAATTTTGCTGTTAACTAAATTTGTGTGATAGTGGTTAAAGCTTGTCGTTGGAAAGTATACCTGAAACCTGTATCTGTAATTTGACATGACTGAACTGAACGTTTTTATGGTCTTTGTTTTTTGTTTTCATCTTGGTAATATTGTATTAGGAGCTGTGGGAGTCCTGGCTGAATAGTGCTTTGTAAAATCTTGAAGACAAGTTTTTGTTTATATTTTAATGGCTTTTAAATGAGATGATTTGTAATTCTTCAGTGTATTTTATTATATTTACTCTTGGAGAAAAAAATCGACATATATAATTATTTTTTACAAATAAAAGGTTAAGAAATAGCCACAGCTAAGTAGTGATATTCTTTAATTAAAGTATTTCATGAGCTGAACAGGAAATAAACCTGAAATTTCCTTTCAGCTCAGTTTATTTTTAATTATTTAGATAATGTTCCCTTACCCTGTAATCACTGCATTAAAGGTATATAATTTTTTGTAAGTTGCTTCATGTGCTGACACGAGTTGCGCATGCAAGTCTGCTGTTCCCCATGGAATTGTGTCTCATCTGTTCCCATCATGGAAATGCTGCTTTGCTTCTGGACTGTGACTGTCACTCTCTGCCTGCCCATCTCATCCTGCCATCTAATGCTGTGGGTTTGTGAGAGGGCTTTAGGCACCGGAGGAATATAGATGAGGGGAACACGAGCATGCGTCTTCTGTCCTCCAGGTTCCTAACCTAAGGGGAAAAAACACTAGATAGTATAATGTAGTTACCTTATTCTGGTTGCTGGGCCACGCAGGAGTCAGATCAAGGAAGAGCCGTGGGACTTGAAGTAATGGAAATGGAGAGCTCAGAGTGAGTTATGGTGGAAATGTGTTTGTTTCCAGATGCTTTATGGGAACTTCAAGTATAAAACGAGACAGCAGGAGGAGGAGTTGCAGAGTTTTGTAGTGGTCAGGGAGAAATGCATAGATTGGGAGTGGTTCAGACAAGTGGGGCTTGAAACTGAGAATAGTTGAAGCTAATTTACAGGGAAAGCAGGTGAGGAATGAAGGAGGGACGAGAACAGGAGGAACATGGCCCAGCATATCAGATACTGGCGCAGTCAGTTTAGGATGAAGTAATTTTGCAAAAACCAAAACAGGCTTTTGAGGAGGACAGACTAACAGGGAATGTTTAGTGTCATGCAGTGGGGAGGTCTGTGAAGAGAAGGGTAGGGCTATGGATGGGTAAAACGGAAACTTCTGAATGGGGGTGGGGACTGCAGGTAGCAGGGTTATGACTTCTTTAGGGCAAGACTTGGTTCAGTTTGGGCATGAGCATAGGAATAGTTTTAAAAATTGATCTGGGTAAAGGACCTAGTAAATGTGGCAATAAGGGGTTGGGAGTGGTAAAAGGAAGGTCTTCATGTGGCCATTCTGCTTTTTCAATATCACGGTGGGAGGGACACTGTAATCTTGTGCCTCTCGGTCCCTGTTAGCATTGTTTTATTTGCCATCTCTTTACTTTTCTTCTCAATTTTTTTTCTATTTCTAGATACCATTTCATACGTAAATATGCATATTTTAACGAAGGATTTTTTAATGGCTTAGTGGTGTCTTCTAGGACAAACTCCATCTATGGGCAAGAAAAACTCATTTTATACTATTGAAAACTAGATGCCCAATATAAACACTTTTAAATTTTGCCAAAAGTCCAGTTTCTTTTTCTACTAAGAGTTAAATAATACTTGTACTGAATATTATTATTTTGTGATTTTAATTTTGGAAGGTGCTGTTAATTGCTGGCAATGAGAATTGCTACCATTTGTTGGATACATTCTGTAAGGCTAGATGCTAGACTTGCTAGGTATTTCCCAAAGTTCTCCTGGCTAAAATGACCCCCATTCAAAAATGAGAGAAGTTGGGCTCAAAAAGTTTTAGGTGTGCCCATGTTTTAACACCTTGTAGGAACCAGTCTTAACGCTTCAAATCTGGTTCTCAAGCCCTGCTCTTGGCCTGATGTCATGCTATCTCCAGTCCCTGGGGGTTGTTTCTCATAAGCTGCTTCTTACCCAGGATGGGCTTTTCTCTCCCTCTCCCTCTCCCTCTCCCTCTCCCTCTCCCTCTCCCTCTCCCTCTCCCTCTCCCTCTCCCTCTCCCTCTCCCTCTCCCTCTCCCTCTCGCTCTCCCTCTCCCTCTCCCTCTCCCTCTCCGTCTCCCTCTCCCTCTCCCTCTCCCTCTCCCTCTCCCTCTCCCTCTCCCTCTCCCTCTCCCTCTCCCTCTCCCTCTCCCTCTCCCTCTCCCTCTCCCTCTCCCTCTCCCTCTCCTAGTGCACTCCAAGATCTTTGTGAATGGTAAACTATCCTTTTCCTTCTGATCCCTTCCCTTTGTCTAGTGGCTAGCCTAACCGCCTTACTACTTAATAACTTAAAGGTAGAATGTAATGTTGGTAGTGGTCTAAAATTGGCTACTAGTTTTGATTTAAAATTTCTCTGAGTCTTTTCATTTTATTTTCTGTTACCAAACTTTAATAATAGTAAGATACTTCCTCATTTATGATTGCTCTTGGTTTTATAAACAGGTTTTCCCATCTATTTTATGTTAAGCATTTTATTTTTGATATCAGTTGTTTAAAATATCAAATATATTACTTTCTTTAAAATAAGTAAAAATTGATCTTTAGAAATCAATGGGAGAACAATAGTATCACATGTTAATTTCTTATCTCTTTGAAGGAGTCTTTTTTCTAACAGGATATTGAGTATTTAATATGTTTTCTTTTTTTTTAAATGAACTATTTCAGACATACAAAAATATTCAAAATAACATATATATATATATCTTAGTAGTCACTAGAGGCTTAAGAATAAAGCATCTGTAGATAGAATTGAGGCTTCTGTTTTCCATTTATTCCTTCCTCGACTTTCACAGTTTTGAATTAAGGTTGATCGCAAATGTTCACTTTTAACATGCAAAAACAAAACAATTTTCCCTTTGTATTTAAAGTGTATTTTTCATTTTCTGTATTTAAAATACAAATTTGAAATTCAAAGTTGTATTTGCTTTATATTTTTATTTGATTCATATTTTTTATTTTTTAGATGTCTTATATGTATTATCATATGTTAGAGATAATATTTATGATGTGTTGCTTTTATTCGTTTCTTTTTTTCTTAAACAGAGTGCAATAGAGTCTCTTTTTGGAGCATCATTAACTGGGATTGCCTATTCGTTGTTTGCTGGGCAACCTCTAACAATATTGGGGAGTACAGGTCCAGTTTTAGTGTTTGAAAAAATTTTATTTAAATTCTGCAGGTACGTAATAGTTATCTACTTGTCACATGTGTTTGAGTATGTATATAATTGTATATTATGTTGCTTTTTTAAACTTTAGGATAAAGTACATTATATATTTAATATAGCTGAAAAAGAAGATCTGATTAATATGTATATTTTTAATATTTTTGTGTTACTCTGTGGTTGACCTTGCTCTGGCCTCTGTCATCATCTCTACCCCAACCCCCTTGAGTAGAAAAATTGATGGATTTGAGTACTGATAAGCAAATCACTTAAAGGGCAACAAAAATTATTTGTGTTAGAAAATTTCAACTCAGTAAGAACATGTTAGTCTGAATTGTTTATTAGATGGTATATTGGTCTTAAAAAAGAATTTAGGAAGGTGGATCTTGAGGGCTCAAGCTGACTTTATCCCCTGGGCCTGTTCCACAGAGGGAATTGGCACAGTTGAGGGAGATGCCCGTGTCCACTGGCAGGGCTGACAGTGTGGGAACCAGTGCAGGGTACTGTGTCTGGTAGACTCGGAATTCGATATTGCCAGTCCTGTTCCTTTTGTGAGATAAACACAACTGAGTATTTTAGCCTGGAGCAATCTGATGCTATTAAATATTTGATCCTCTAACTCCTCTTACTCTGATTCTTCACTGAACAAACTGGTTCTGATCCTGATCTGGCACACAATATAGATTAATAGAGAATGCAATTACCTATAGTAGTTTCTTAATTAAATTGAATTAAAAGTTGAAGTCACTTTCTCTGGAGATCCTGGTGGTAGAGGAGATGGTAGTGGTGATGGCGGTGATGGCGGGGCAGCAATACGATCACCATGTTGACACTAGAGCATCCGGGTCTTCTGAGAGACTCATGTTCTACAGACAGCTTATCTGTCGTTGACTCCTCATAACTGACTTCTGAAGTGAAGTCTTCGTTTTTTTTTGAAGTGTTTATTGCCTAGCAGATTTTCACCGTAAATCTTTTATGTAAGTAAAATATCATCATTAAGTATGTTAATAAGAAGCTAGCCTTCTATTGAAGCAGAAGAACACACACAGCTTCCTTTAGTCATTATTTTATTGTCCTATGATTTGTGACTCTTGTTGTTTTACTGTTCTTATTGCTTGTGATGACAATTTTAAGTATAAATAATGTTCCTTTAGATGTGTTGATTGTGTTCACATTTTTCTTTTTAAACAGAGATTACCAGCTTTCCTATTTGTCTTTAAGAACCAGTATTGGTCTGTGGACTTCTTTCCTGTGCATTGTTTTGGTTGCCACAGATGCCAGCAGCCTTGTGTGTTATATTACTCGGTTTACAGAAGAGGCTTTTGCATCTCTCATTTGCATCATATTTATCTACGAGGCTTTGGAGAAGCTCTTTCATTTAGGAGAATTATATGCATTTAATATGCACAACAATTTAGATAAACTGACCAGCTACTCGTAAGTGTCTCCGATTCCCTCTAATATTAAAATGTATTTTTTTTGCAGAGATGCCTGAGCCTAAGAATGGACTTTTTTGAGGATGTGGTGCTCACTGTATTGAGCTGAAATTACCCAACTAGCCATGTGGAGGTTGATTTGTTTGTTACAGATGAGATTTTACCAAAGCACTCAGAGGACATAAATCCAGTTGAACAGATTCACCTATTTTTATTCTGTAAATGTGATTCTGCATTTGATTGACTTATATGGAGAAATGTGGTTATCAACAAACAAGAACACAACTTCCCTTCCTACCCTTCCTAAGGCCCATATCCCTGTACTCTTCCGATTCCTGTATGTCTCCTCCATACTACTTCTCTTGCCTGCCTTGCAAACTCTCAACTTTGATGGTCAGAGTAGAGAGGGCTATGAAAATTTTTTAAGACAAGAATGTCAGGCTCAATAAACAAGTTTTAAGTTTATGTGGGCTGCAAAAGAACAAAAGCTCCAATTTTCATAGAAATGTAGGTTTATTTCGATAAGAGACATGCTGAATACAAAGGGCTGAAATAAATGAGTAATCGTTAACATAAAATCATAGAACATTTTAAATAAAAATTAATACTTTTTTTGAACATTAACTTACCAGATACTGAATAATTGCACAAATTAGTAAGCATAACGCTAATAAACCTATTTTTCTTGTTCTCTGAAAGTGAACTATTTCCTGTTGCACACACCAAACAAGTCAGTCCCAAGACTAATGGCCTGGCAATCGGCTGCTAAAATATTCGCTGCTAGTATTAGTGGAGAGATTGGTGCGCCTGCGCATAAGATGCATAAGGGAAATGAATGCAACATGATTGGTAATCAGTCATTAGTGAATGTTGTAGTTCGTTATTAATAATTATGTCTAACAAGACATTGTAAAAATTAAGTTATGAAATTTTTACTTAAATGTTTTTTACATGCTGTTATGTTGGCTGGGCCGCAAAAAATATTTTTGTGGGCCTTGAGTTTGACATGTTTGCTTTAAGACATTGACCAGTTTGAAAATACTGGTGACACTTTGATGCTGAATCTATTTTGTGCTTCTTTGCTTTTAAACTATTTAATTTTTTTAATGTTATGTTTGTTTGTTTGTTTCCTTTCTTTTGCTGCTCCTTTGACCTCTTTGAAGCATGATTTTTAGAGTGATGCTTCTTCCTTCTGGTTAACTGAATAGTTACCATGAACATCATGTGTTAGTTAACATTCTGTGGGCACATGCTACGAATGTTGCATAATTTGTGTCATAGTGTTCCTTAACTATTTATATGTATGTACAAACTGAAGCTCTTGGAGATTAAAATTTGTCTTGGGTCAAACAGCTAGGAAATAAGAGAGCCTGGATTGAATCCAAACTCCAGCCTCTCATCTCTCCTCAAACAGCTCATAATTTAATTGGGAATGTTCCTGTTTATTTTCAAGTTTTAAATTCACATTAGGGATTTCTTTGCTTGTGTGTGTGTGTGTGTGTGTGTGTGTGTGTGTGTGTGTGTGTGTGTTTAATACCATCCTTTTAGGTGGGTGAGTTCTGGATATTAACTAAAATATAATCTTCTAATGACTGATCTAAGCTTGTTCTGATGGAAAACTGTGTTATTTAAGAATGGTCCTTAAGATCAATAAAGAATGAGTAGGTAGGACTTGTCAGAGTACAAGGAATTACTGGGAGTATAACTTTTATTGGGAATCTGTGCATCGTGTGTGTGGGGATTAAGTACATGATATTTAGTGGAGAGTAAAGTTGCTAAATATGGTAGTATCTTCTCAGATTTTTAAAGAAATTAGTGCCCCCTCCCAAAGAGATATGTCTAATTAGTTTCATTAAGTAACATCTCACTGTTATTTGTACTAGTTATGCTTTATTTAAGTAAGCCAAACCTTATTCCATTCTGTTGTTCCTGATGTGTTTTCATTTCCTCTTATTCATGCTTTGCAACATGGAAAAACTAGGAAGTCAAAAGCTACACTTTGTTGGATCAATTTAATAAAATGTAAACATGAAATACAGGATCCTAAAATTTTTACCCTGTTTTAATTTCTCAGATGTGTATGTATTGAACCTCCTAACCCTAGCAACAAAACTCTGAAGATGTGGATGGAAAATAATATAACAGCACATGACATTTCCTGGGGGAATCTCACTGTTCCTGTGAGTATATTATAAAGTAAAGGATTTTGCAATTATTAATCTAGATCTTTAGCTTTTTCTGAGTAGACCTACATTTTCTTCTTGATTGATGTATATAGTATGTTTTCAAAACATAGTGTTAGGTTGACCAAGTAGGAGTTATCACATTTTTATATCATGCCCTACAAAAAGTATAGGCTGAAACAAATGAAGTTGGTATAGGAAAAAAAAGACAGAATATATTTGACTTCTAAGTTATAATTATTAAAAATATTTTAATATACTTTTTTTCTAATTCCACTTAGATTCATAAATTCAAAGGATGTATACACTAGGTCTGTAGTTACACATAGATTTGACAGTTACAACAGCTCATATCCACTTGTCCTGTCTTCTGTTTTTTGGTTCATCTGTTTTATGAACAACTTAGAAGACCACAAATGTTCTGCTAATGTCCCAAATGTCAAACCATAACATCTCTGAACTCAGAATGTGTCTTAACAATTGATGGTGTATTAGTTAAAGTTGAGTTGGAAGCGTTTTATTCCTTTCTGAATGATATATAAAATTGATGGTGTGTCTTATAATCAGTAGCATCTTAGAGTCTGTGAAATTCATTAATACTTTATTGGATATCTGAGAATCCCCTTCATTCCCTCCTTTTTTATTTTTTCTCTTTTTCCCAGGAATGTAAAATCTTTCACGGTATATTTGTAGGAACAGCTTGTGGACATCATGGGCCTTATATTCCAGATGTGCTCTTTTGGTGTGTTATCTTATTTTTCACAACATTTTTTTTATCCTCATTCCTTAAGCAATTCAAGACCAAGCGCTATTTTCCTACTAAGGTAATTGGGGTATAATTTTGGAGTTCTGGTAATATATTGTTTGGGGGTTAATACTTTTTATCAAATAGTTTAAAACAAAATTACTCATAGTAAAATGTATATTATGCATCTGAGCTAGCAGTAGGAAAACAGCGGTACTTTGAGAGATGATAGGTTAGTTGTGAAATGTTTCCTATCTTTTGGAAAAAAATAATAGAAATGTAATTCACTGACATATTGTCACTAATTAAAGCCTCCTTCACACTTTCTAGTGGCATATTTTAATCTGAACGATATGAATTATTTATAAAGGATACATACTATATCTGCATTTATATTAACGTAATTCTTTTAACATAGGTGCGATCGACAATCAGTGACTTTGCTATATTTCTTACAATAGTAATAATGGTCCTAATTGACTACCTTGTAGGAGTTCCTTCTCCTAAACTTCAGGTTCCTGAAAAATTTGAGGTAAGGATTAAAACACTTGGCTATTTGTTACTTAGGCATACCAAACTACTTTAAACTGTGTAGGTAGTTATTTTTAAACTGTGCATAATATCCCCAAAGAGCTGATCCTTGAAAGGAAACATTTTATTTCCCACATTAAAAAAGAAAAAAAAGAAAAAGGACACTCATTGTGAACATCCATGAACCCTATGTTTTTGTTAGCAAACATTAGTTCTTTTGTATGCATAATATAGCACCTAAAAATATTTTCCCATCTAAGTTAGAGGTGACAATTTTTGAATGATTTCTGGAATTTATTCTTAGAGTCAAGTATTTGTGTTACTGCTTATATTTACATTTAGCAGATTAGATGACTTCTTTCACAAGCAGAAGGTTTAAAGGTGATTAGGAATAAGGAATGTAATGAAGATAATTTTAGTCTGTTTTATCTTTCACTGGGATAAAAAAATAACATTTTTATTTTATTTTATTTTAAAATATATTTTATTGATTTTTTACAGAGAGGAAGGTAGAGGGATAGAAAGCTAGAAACATTGATGAAAGAGAAATATCGATCAGCTGCCTCTTGCACACCCCCCACTGGGGATGTGCCCACAACCAAGATACATGCCCTTGACCAGAATCGAACCTGGGACCTTTCAGTCCGAAGGCTGATGCTCTATCCACTGAGCCAAACCAGTTTCGGCAAGAAATAACATTATTTTTAAAGCCAAGGATCTCCAAAGTAGATGGCATGGGTAGAAAATGATCCACCAAAATTAATTTAGAAGTTCAGTTTATATCTTTATCTAAAAATAAGAAAAATTAAGCCTTATACTATTTACTACATGATTTTACTCTATGCATAACCAAACATTAGTAACATAACAGGTAACTGAATGTAGAACCATTTGGTATATGTGCTCACTTTTATTTATAAAACCTTTTGATATGTTTGATACGTTTTGTATAATTTAAAAAGTTTGGAGACCTTTGTTTAAAAGCATAGATTTTTGAGCCACTAAAGATTTTAGGCCAGGAAAAGATGGCTATATGAAAGTCATTATATTTTTACCAAATCATACAAGTAAATGAAATTCTGAATTAATATTGGTTCAAAATATTGATGTATTTTCCTTTAGTCATAGCCCCATTTCCTGATTCAGATTCCTAAATATATCCTTGTTATTTATTTATTGATCTAGCTTTTAAATAGTAGACTGATTTCCAGGGGCATAAAATACACTTGGGGAGACAGTTTAAGGAACTGTAAACATTATATAGATAGCATATTTTACACATGTGCAGTATTGAATATGAAGCAGTTTAATAAATAGCAGAGTGGGAACATTTGAATACCCGAATTAGAAAATATTAAATTTCCTTTTTGTGTTGAAAAATGTTTTCAAGAAGAAAAAACAGGCTTAATATGAAGTCTAGGTAATGAAAATGTGTAGATTTTAATACAATCAATATTCTTCAAGAATATTAACCTCTCTCACGATCTTTTAAATTTTTTTTTGCTATAAAACAAATTATCCATTATAGTGTTGAAATTTTTAGCATCTGATAAAGTGCCAGATTTTTGTCAGCAGATGCTTTGAAAAATAGTGTCCTGAGGCACAATTCTTAGTACTGACTGTGCTAAGATCACTAGTCTGCAGGATCTCCAAAGCAGTTTAGTTTAGGAGTTGATCTAGTAGGTAGATTGATTTTACATTTTATGAGATAGGTAGGAGCATGTCAAAATGACATCACTTGTCTGTTCTTACATTGCAAACCTCGGAAAACATAATCACCCTTTAAGCAATCACCCTTTATTTGTTCATAAATCTGTGCTACCAGGACTAGGTTAGCTGGTTTCTTGTTAGTGATATTTGGTATGGCCACAGCAATCTGTTGCCTTGATGAGGGGCAGAGTGACCTCCACATGCCTGAGACTTCAGATGGCTGAAACAGTTGGGTGGTTGCCTCCTGCCCCTCTCTCACTACATTGTGACGCATCCTGAAGAAAGCTTATCCAGGTGCACTCAGCAGCTTAATCTCAGGTTAGAAAAGAAGCTGCAAAGGTCCTTTCAGACAAGACTCA
Source organism: Antrozous pallidus (assembly GCA_027563665.1). Classification (NCBI taxonomy): domain Eukaryota; kingdom Metazoa; phylum Chordata; class Mammalia; order Chiroptera; family Vespertilionidae; genus Antrozous; species Antrozous pallidus. Next base: position 46,142,473 of record CM050524.1, on the reverse strand, counting down.
AGACACCACACAATGTCACGTTGGCCTCATTCTGTTGGTTAAAGTAAACCTTAAGTTGGGCCCAGATTCAAGGGGAGGAGATAGACTCCACCTCTGCATGGAAAGAGTCGGATGTGGGGCCCGGGTCCAGGGATGGGAAAAATCCTTGTGGCCGTCTTTGCAAATAATTTACTGTACATACCAAATGTAATCTAGTTCTTTCTGATCCCTTGGGCATTTCTTGGAATAGACACAGTCTATGCTGTGGGAATTTTGTGCAGTAGAAGAAGGGAACTTTTTTCTTTTTAAATTTATTTATTTATTTTTAACAGCCTACTGATCCAAATAGGGGCTGGATTATAGACCCATTGGGAGAAAATCCTTGGTGGACCTTATTAATAGCTGCTGTTCCGGCCCTGCTTTGCACCATTCTCATCTTTATGGATCAACAAATTACAGCTGTAATCATAAACAGAAAGGAGCACAAATTGAAGGTAATGTTAAATTTTATCTCAAAGTATTGTAGTTTCTTGAAGACTTTGGAATGTTTTAGAACTTGAAAAGATGTAAAGTGAAAACGAATTCATTCTCTCATTTAGTACAGAATTTTAACCTGAAAGAAAAATGTAGACTTATAAAATGTTCATGTCCATTTCACTTTCCAGAAAGGAGCTGGCTATCACCTTGACTTGTTCGTGGTCGGAGTTATGTTGGGAGTGTGCTCTGTCATGGGGCTTCCATGGTTTGTGGCTGCAACAGTGTTGTCGATAAGTCATGTCAACAGCTTAAAACTTGAATCTGAATGTTCTGCTCCAGGGGAACAACCCAAGTTTTTGGGAATTCGTGAACAGCGGGTCACAGGGCTAGTGATTTTCGTTCTAATGGGCCTCTCTGTGTTTATGACGTCAGTGCTAAAGGTAACATCCCTTTATGGCAAAGGTTTTAAGATATTCTTTATCGTAAAATTTATGCCTGATTGTATGAAAATGAAACATTAAAATATCTAAAATTAGTTTTATTTCCTAGACTTTACCTGGAAGGTAATATTTTGGCATGGTGTTTAGTATAGTAGGCATTTCAGTATTAGATGTATCCATTTAAAAAATAATTTTAAAAGGATAGAATTAAAATTAAAGACTATAGAGATTTGGAAGGAATTAATCCATGACTTATGATTTAAAGGAAGGATACAGTCAGAGGGTGTTAAAAGCACAAATAGAAAAAATACTGAAAAATGGATGAAACAGTTATTTGACCAAAATATAAAAATTATATTGATATTAATTAAATTAATGCATTTTCCTAATAAACTAGATGAACGAAAAGAGTAGTAGCAAGCACTTAGTAGAAAACATATGAACAGCTAATAATATAAATGAATTATATAAGAATTTATACTTTGTCTAACATCTTTAGTCACATCTGCTTGTTGCCATACGTATCCTATTGAATCTTGTTGATTTAAAAAGATAACGATAACCATAGCAAACACAGCTAAATATCTAATCTGAAATTTTCTATCTATCCTGGAAGAACTCAGCTTCATTTTTCCCTTGGTTGCTGTAGTTATTTTTGTTGTAAATAAAATTACTGAGTAGAGAGTTGTATATCATTTATATACTAGGATACAAGCTTAGAGTACATAAATGTGTGTATGCTATATAGTAACAAAAATAGATATTAAATACTAGAATTCTTTGGCCTCTTTTCATGCACTTTCTAACAACCAATTAATTCACCAAATATTTGTTGAATACTTACTATTGTACTGAGCACTGGGGAAGCAATAATAAACAGGATGATGTATTGTCTACTTTTAAGAACTTGCCAGTCTAGTTGCTGACAGGTAAATGGCCATTACTTGCGCAGTAGTGAGTTATTGTTACAAGTGCTTGGGACAGAAGGAGAAATATGTGGTCTTATGAGGATGCCATTCCCTGCTGATGAAGGTGCCCTTTAAATTCTTAAAGTTAAAAAATTTTAAAGTATTAACTGCATATAGGCAGAGCAAATCAAGTAGAATATCAAGAAAACTCTCAAATGAAAAGCTAGTCCTGCTATTTTTCCTCACTTTTTGAAAGGAACTCTCCAGAGGTAAACTCATTTTACCTTTCTGTCTTTTGAGTTATTTTGGTGATTACCACATTTAAAGTTTTTTATACTTTCATAATCTTATTTTTCACTTGATTACCTTTGTCAAAAACCGTGATTTCTAAAGTCTAGTTCCAGGGTCTCTGGGAGTTCCTGACACCCTGTCAGGGACTGTCAGATCCTTTTCTTCCCAGGCATGTAACTATCTGAGGCTGAATTTCCTCCATCTGCTTCAGCCAGAGGCCATATTGCAGCAGATTGAATGTACGTACAGATATAAGAACTTAGTGGTCTCTCTTAAGCCACCCACTACAGAGATTTTACAGAAATACAAAGCAATGCTACTCTTTTTAATTTTTTTTGGAAATTATAGTTTTCCATAAAAATGTCCTTTATATTAATTTGTAATGGGTTTATTATTTTTAAGTGAATTAAAAATAACTATTTAAAAATTGCTTTTAATTCCCACTATGGTGATTATCTGATTCCCAACATAGCTATATGTGTATAGTACATACATCAATATCTTTAATTTTTAGGGACTTTTTTTTTTCATTCTGTTTTTTTAACTTTCCTTAGCATTCTAATGTTGCTTTATGGATAAAATATTTTCCTGACATTTCTGGAGTATATTGATTAGATTTTCTCCAAGTTTCTTAGGAAGGACATACTAGGTTGATAGTAGAGTCTCCTCTGTAGCTCTTAGGTCTTTATCCTCACAGCTCTCTCTCCCTTGGATGAGAGTGATGGCTGTGGTTTTGAGGAAATGAATGGGGTCTGTTGGTAGTGTCCTATGTCATGCCTAGGCATGGACTAGGTAGGCGTGATTTGGGATCCTCCTAACTGCCAAAGAAATAAGAATTTTCTTTTGGGGGTGGGATTCAATTATTATATTCAGTAAATGGTACTGAGTGATAGTCACTGTAGGGGTAGTGACAATAGGGGTACTGATAGTAAATAACAGTGACTAATGCTGTTTGAGTGATAGTTATATATACTATATGCTTTTTTAATCATTTTATGTATTTGAAACCCTTTAATTTTCATGGCATTCCAATACAAGAAAGCACAGAGTAGTTAAGGCTCAATAAGAGGCTAACTGGGTCTTTAAATCAAGTAGTCGGATTGTAATGTTCAATCTCTTAACCATTAAACATGCTCCCTCTCCTGTTAGCAGGGAACATGGAGAAGGTAAACAATTTTCAAGGCGGTTATTGTTTACTAGCATTTCTCTTATTTATAGAAAAGATCTCATTACTGAAAGATCATGTAATTAATCTGTCTCAGTAGGTATTCAGCAGCCATGCTTTTGTGTAGTTATTGCCGAGAAATTGTTTTAGTAGCATGGGTTCTGATGATGGTCCTTTAACTTACAGTTTATTCCAATGCCTGTGCTCTATGGTGTTTTCCTTTACATGGGAGTTTCCTCATTAAAAGGAATCCAGGTAAGCCTTAAATTTTTAATGATTTTGTAGAAAAACTTAAATTCTTCATTTGCGAAGATCATTTTTATGATGGTAGTGATTTATTCTCAACTCTAATTTTTTTTTTTATTGTTTAAAGTATTACAAATAGTACATATGTTTCCTCCCCCACCCCCCACCATGGACCTCCCCCGAGCCTCCTCTACCTCAACTCTAATATTTTGAGGACACATTAACTGGTGACTTCAAATCTATATTTTCTTGTGATTATTGGCTTATTGCACATCCCCCGAGAATGAGGTTATGAACTGATATGGCCCTAACTGTCTTTAATTGGAATCTTTGAAAGGCCTCTGTGATTGAAGACTAGTATAGTATGAGGGGAAATCAGAAGGATGGGATGGGGAAAAAGGATGTTTCTGATATGCTGAACAATAATTTCTAGGCTTACAAAGAAAAGGTAGATACTTGTTTTTTATTAAAAATGGTAATGCCTGCCATTGGTATGGGTGCAATAAAGTTTATAAAGCTGGTACAGAAATTATTTTCTGTGATTCTTGAAACGTCATTGGGAAACAGGGAAGGAAGAAGTACTAATTTTGTAAATCAGGAAACAAATTGAGGGACTCACTGAGGGTTCTTAACTAGCAGTGGAGCCAAACAAGGCTGGAACCCTGTGATTTCGCTATTATTTTGTCTAAGTTATAGTACTTCCTGGAGAACAACTTGGTGAAATTTACTAAGATTTGTATCAATCCAACCTTAGTGTAAAATATTTAGCACATAAAGCAAGGTTAGTACCACATGACCACCTCCTGTAATGAAAAGCATATTGTCTAAAGTTGCTGGCAAGACTTCTCAAAGGCAGCATCTTGATTTTTTTCAACACTGTCCAGTATCTGCTCTCCCCTGGTCAAGAAATGATCTCATTAACTCACTTTTTTTTTTTTTTTACAATAATTGTGTGAAGTAGGTAGGGCTGATCTTATTTCAAGTTTATAAATGAGGAAATGAAAGTTCAAAAAGACCAAGGAATTTGCTTACAGTTTCCTTTTCAGTGGGTGAAAAATTGGTAATTGTTACCTCAGGTTATTTTCATAGAATTGGTAATGTTAGAACCTTATAAGATTGTTATTGTTTTGTTGTACATATTAGGAGCAAGTTGAAAGATTAAGTGACTCCTGCCTGCATTTGATTACAACACAAAAATTTATCTAAATATTTCAGTCCCCTAAATTAAAGCATTTGGCTTGAGTTTTTGGATTAAATTAATTGCATTGCCATGATTCCTCCTTCTTTTCTCTCCCTCCCTGGGTTCAGATGTTATATCCTGAAACATTCTCCTGTACTATTGGAACAAGAAAGTTATAGTTTCAATCACAAAACCCTGAAGTTGAATGTAATTTTTTTCCCTAGGTAGCAGAAATGATATTTTTGTTGAAAACGTTTTTTTGTTTTGTTTTCCATTCCACACATAGTTTTTCGACCGTATAAAATTATTTGGCATGCCTGCTAAGCATCAGCCTGACCTGATATACCTCCGCTATGTGCCTCTCTGGAAGGTGCACATTTTCACGGTCATTCAGCTTACCTGTCTGGTTCTTTTGTGGGTAATCAAAGCTTCGGCTGCTGCAGTAGTTTTTCCCATGATGGTAAGTTTTCTTTTTCAGACTTTGTTACTAATTAATGACATCTTTGCGTTTTATAGTCATTATTAACGTTTATAATTGACTTTGAGAAACAGAGTAAACCCATTTTAAGTACATTTGGTATTTTGAAATAGGAATAAGCCCTTTCTAGCTATTAAACTAATCATTTTCAAGACCGAATTTGCCTCTTTTCTATACTTTTGTTTGTTTTTTGTCTTTGAGCTGTAGATACCATTTTGTATTTTTAAACTTTTAAACGAGGTTAGGATCTTAATGGAATAAATATGATAGCCAGGTGTAAAAAGCAAAGTAACCAGAACAACTTGATGAATTCAGGACTTATTAAATTGTAGTAAATTGTTTTTGAAGAGCATTTGTTACAATTTAGTCATCGAGAGTAACTTTTCAAAGATAGGGAAACCCAATTGTAAAAGGAAGAGATATATTCAACCACATGATAATTAAATGTTTTATATGTCCATGGTAAAATCAGATTGTGAACTTGGAGAAAACATTTGTAAAATATAAGGCAGATGATGTGTTTCTGTCCAACTACACAGAACTCTTATAAATTCATTACCAAGTCATAAAAACCAATTGCAAAACAGGCTAAGGATAGGAAATAGTAAAAACAAAAGGGAATCCAAATTGCCAGTGAACATTTGAAAATATCTTTAACCTTATTAACAGTTAAAGAAAAGCAGACTAAGTAAAAAGATATCTTTTTTACAAATACAATTGGAAACTATATTTTACAAATATAATTGGAACCTAATGGTAAAAAATGGGTTCTCATGCATTGCCCAAAGATTTTATTATCTCTACTTACATAATGTATGTAGTACAAAGTCATTATAAAAGTTAATCTTTTTTAAACTGAAGATGCCATGCTTAAACCGCTTTATAATTTATACAGAGTGTAAGGGGTTTATATAAGAAAAGGTTAAAAATGCCTTCACATCTTTGCTTTGAGTAGAAAGACAAGAAGGGGACTCAGTTTCTTTCAAGTAAAAAGGTGCATGAAATCATATTGAAATAAAATTTATAAAGTATTTTTTTCTTATGTTTAATAAATTAAATGTAATAAAGTAATGTATAACAAGTTAATATAATTTATATGTTTTTAAATGTTACTTAATATTCTCTCCCTCACTGTTTAAGGTTCTTGCATTAGTCTTTGTACGTAAGCTCATGGATCTGTGTTTCACAAAGAGAGAACTAAGTTGGCTTGATGATCTCATGCCAGAAAGTAAGAAAAAGAAAGAAGATGACAAAAAGATAAAAGAGAAAGAGGTAAAAACACAAGCACTTTAAAGTAGCAGTCATTATTACAGTCACTTTATGGGAATGAACTCCTTTGAGACCTCTTAAGAACCTTATCATTATAAAGTGTAAGTACTTTATTACCCCCAATTTAAAGTAAGGAAACTTGGAGAGAGGTTAGTTAGTAGGTAACTTGTCCCAAATATGGTTTTTAGCCATTTTTACCAACTTGTCCCATCCATAGTCATGACACAAAAATACTTTTAAAAATTACATATTATGTGTGTATTTAATAACCAACCATTCAGAAGAATTTAGCAGTATGCAAGCATAGGTAACACAGAATAATTCTACATCATAGTCTACAATCTAACTTAACTTTAAATACAGAAGTATATTTTAGAGTGCACTTAAATTCTTTAAAAAAATATATTTTTATAGATTTCAGAGAGGACAGGAGGAGAAAGAGATTGAAACATCAATGATGATGAGAGAGAATCATTGATTGGCTGCCTTCTGCATGCCCCCTACTGGGGATAGAGCCTGCAACCTGGTTCATTGGTCAATGCTCGACCATTGAGCCACACTGGCTGGGTGGTACATTTTAATTTTTGCAGCAATTTAACAATCTGGCATACACAATGACAAAAAGGACTTTTAAGTAAACATCTTTCGACAAAAAATAAAATAAAACTGTAGTCTTCATATGTTGACTTGTAACATGGAAGTTGAGTTGAAATCTTCTGAGAGAAGTAATCTCTTTGTGTGTGTGCTCTAAAGGAGGCCGAACGCATGCTTCAAGCTGACGAAGACACTGTGCACCTTCCGTTTGAAGGGGGAAGTCTCTTGCAGATTCCGGTTAAGGCCCTAAAATATAGGTGAGATACAACTGTTCCTTGTAAAATGTGTTTTACATATACATATACACAGTTGTACGAATAAGCTATGTAATGATTCTTTAAAATAATGGTACCTATTTTTGAAAAGGCAACAAAGCCTGCATCTGGCATATCAGCTAAAGGAGGGCTTCATGCAGTTCTCCTGCTCCTTCCCCTCCCGGGGTATAGACAGGAGCGAAGAAGAAGCTGGACTTGAACCAGAGCTTTGAATTTCTGGGCCAAGCAGACAAGATTTCCTTGTCTCAGCACTTTTTCAGTTTCAGAGAAGTTGAAGGTCAACACAAGTCTCTGACTATTCTCATTCTCTCAGTAGTACAGCTGGGGTCAGTGTGTGCTGGACAGTAAACCTTTGCAATGCATTTTCTGATAACCTTCCAATACACAGCTCTGTTTAGAGGCCCGGGAACTCCTAGTGTCCAAAGGTGTGATTTGACCACTGGCAGCGAAGGCTCATATTATGGGAAAATAATAAGTTTCATATTTCGTTTGTCATGTGCGCTTTGGGTAATTTATATTTTAAATTTAAGAAGAACTAAGAGTAGAGGTTGGGGATTGTAAACTTTTTTTAAAGATTAAAATGTAAACTTTAAAAAAAAGATAAAAAAAACCTACATTATTTATGCATACTTCTGATTCCTATTTCTAAATATTCCATTTCTGATTAGCTAGTTAGACCTCTGCATTGTTAGATTCTGTAAATGTTTGTTAAATGAATTAATAGAATAACTTTGTTGGTTGTATTTCTAAAAAGAGTTTAGGGAACTGCCATGGTTATTAGTAACACTCATCAACTTGGGGAGATTATTTACTACTTAATTTCTGTTGGTCCTGCATTAGCACTTTCTCAGTATGATTATACATGGGCCTTCACGGATGGAATTTGAGTTTTTATTTAAACTGTGTGATATTGAACAACAAAAAAAAGGGTGTATATTCACTTTTATTATTGTTTAAGTGATGGCACAAACCATGATTAATGCTGCTTTCCTTCAAATTTGAACATCAAGAATACTAGGAATTGGCTGTCCTGTTTATCTGCCAGAATTTAAATGTTTAATTAGTTTTGGATACTTGCCATGAAAATTGCGATAATTTATGACACCATTTGGAAACTATTTATAGCCTTATAAATCCAAAAGTAATGTATTTAATGTGAGCAAACTTTTCCCCATCTAGTTTTGGAGGAAAACAAAATGTGTACTTCCTTCAAAAAGGTCTTAATGTCTACTAATGGGAAAGTCCTTACTTAAAGGAGGACATTTAGAAACTAAAACGTGCTTCAAGAATTCTTCTCTTCAGTTATTTGATGTTGGCAACCAAGCAAAAGAAACGTTTTCTCAGAGCAGGCAGAGTTCCAAGTTGTATGGCTGTGCCATTGTGAATTGGGGAGTTCAAATTGTGTCCACTTTTACAAAAAAATGGCCTGATGAAGCAGCCATTTCTAGAGACTCTAAAATGATCACGTCCCACTTTTTTAGTCTTAAATTAAAATAATATTCGGATTTAAAGAACGAACCCTCTAACTGACTGCTATTTGGTCATTTATAACCTAGCTGCCATCACACTGTTAATTTAACATCTAACTTGACATTTGTGTTTGTCGCTTTTTTGCATGAAATGTTTTTCTTTTGCTGAAGAATAAGAGCTTGCAAATATATTCTGTGAACTTCTTATGTTTCTAGTACTTCCATATTACTTGTGACTGACAACCTTGAGCCCATAATGATTTATGAATAGCATCATTATTGGGTTTAGGGTTTTAAAGTAATTTTTTTACAGTATTTTAAATAGACATTTGTTTTTTATGAGACAGTATTTTGATCTTCTGATTTTTATTTGATTAATTTGCTGTAACACTTTGATACTAAAAATGTGAATGCCAGCAAAAATCAGTACTTTACAAGTCTGTTTTTGTATTACCTTTTGAAATATTTTCAGAACTCTGTTTTCAGTTTTAAAGTGTCACTTTTCCCAGTATTATTTTAATGGTTTTGAGAGCTTTAAAAAAGCATAATCTTAATTTTTTCCTACCTACTTTGGATAGTTATTTGATGAAATTGAAGTTTGTGCCAATTACAAGTTTTCTAGTTGACTTGAGGCAGTATTATTTTTATATTTATTAACACAGTAATATATTCTTGTATGTTATTTTAATAGTATACCCATAGCCAAAATGATCATCTTTGGGCATCATTGCCAATTAAATTAGCCTTACTTCTAGTTTTGACTATAAAGAAAGATGCATTTCCTCGTGAGACCTTTATAATGGAATTTGCAATATTCTGATATCTTGCTAGACCTTGGTTTGTGTGCATGGCAAAGAGTTTTCTTAATTTTAAGTTGATGAAAGCAAATATTATATAGGTAATAAAATAATGACATTATTAATGCTTTTGCAAGTACTGAATACTAATAAAAAAGTGTATTTGTTCTTCAGTGTTGATCCCTCAGTTGTTAACATATCAGATGAAATGGCCAAAACTGCACAGTGGAAGGCACTTTCCATGAATACTGAGAATGCCAAAGTAACCAGATCTAACACGAGGTAGCTGTAACTATTTACACATTTTCTGTCTCTAGCCAGTTTTCAATTTGCTTATGCTGTTCAGTAAAACCATTGTGTTTAACTTAATTTATATAGTTTATATTTTCCTTATCAAAACCTGACTTTTTTTCTTCTTTTTCTTCCTTTTTCCTTTCATCTATTAACCCATTATTTTTCTGAATACTGGAATCAGGTAAAAATACTGATTATTTTATTTTTAAAATTTTGTTGTTTTCTCTTTCAAAAAATTTGAGCTATTTTATAATAAAGATGAATATATACCTCTCATAGTATAAAATATGCATATATAAAAGATCAGAAACCCTATATAGATATAATTATTAGGGATAAATAAATTCTATGATTGAACACTTTCAGTCATGCTGTCTGATGTTCTAAGAAGAAAACAAAATATTTATTTTAAATTTTACTTTAGCCTGGGATTTCTTTGAAGATCTTGGGAAGAAATGTAATCCATGGATATAAAGGCCATTCAGTTTTATAATGTCCCATATGTCACATAGCCATTTTATAACCCCTTTCTTATATTTCTTATTATGTAACCCTTTTTTCTTCGTTTCAAGGCCTGGACCTCAGGGATTCCAGTTTTATAATCATTAATACTTTGATCACTTACGTGTCTGGAGAAATGAGATATAATCTTGCTAGATACTTATTTATTTATTTATTTATTTATTTATTATTTTCATTAACCCTCAGAAGATTTTTTTTCCCTTTGTTTTTTCAGGGAAAGGGAGGAGAGAGAGAGAGGGAGGGAGGGGGGGAAAGTGAGAGAGATACATTGACTGGTTACCTCCTGCATGTACCCCTAGAGGGGGCAGGGTGGTGAACCTGGAACCCAGGTACGTGCCCTTCCCTGAAATAAAATCAAACCCTTCACCCTTCAGTGTGCAGGCCAGTGCTCTAACCACTGAACACACTGGCTAGGGTCTCATTCATTTTTAACAAATTTATTTTGTGTAGCTCTAGATTGGGTGTCAGTATACTCTGTTTGGGCATCAGGTTAAAATGTTTTCAGGCAAGCAGTCATGTAGCTATTTTTGTTTATTATCTTTCTAGTTCTCATCTTTTGATGATACTTGATTAGGGTTTTTTTTTATTTATTCTTTCCCTACCTCCTTTTAGAATGTTACTCCTACTTAATCTCTCCATTTTTTAAAATCTTATCATTTCTTGAGTTCTAATTTCTAAACTTGTGAGTGATTGATTTCCTTATTCACTTCTGTCTTTTATCTTAAAAGTTTTTAAGTTGAACTCTGTCATTTTGGGTTTTTTCATGTAGCCAGAATTTCACTGAATACTCTTTAATTTCTCATTCTTCATCAGCACTCCTGGCCCAGATTTTAATATAGTTATGATATGTGTGTGTATATAAATATCCTCCTATATTATAGTATTTTTATAGTTCTGCCTTTCATTTACGTTCTCCCTCAATTCAAAATCAAGTAGGAAGAAAGAGAATGTTTGGGTTATATTGTTTTAACAGAAAAATATTTTTTTTTGGGGGGGGGATACCTTCAGTTTTGTCTGGAGAAGGCAGCAAAGCATAAATGTGTTTTTATACTTTTGAAAGTAATTCAAATCCCAGATATATTCCTGTAGTACAATGAAATCAGTTACTTAGATCCATATACATGGAATTAATTGTATTTTATATTAACTTTTGAAAATAAGAATATGTGTTTTGATCTTACATTTGTGAACCAAATTAGGGAGAGAAGATTTATAAATTTGTTATATATTTTTAGGAAATCTATTTGATGCTTACAAATGTTAATAAAGATTACTTTTTAATGGATTTGTCAGTGCAATAAAAGTCAGTGCTATCACTGTTCATATGTAAAGTAAAAGCAATAAATCAAACATAGTAATATACTGAGCAATTTAAAGAGCTGCTCTTCAGCTGTCAGAAAAACATGAATCTCAGTGGGAAAATTATTAGAAGAACTAAGAACTTTAATATTTGTCTTTCCAATTAAGCTTACAGGTAGGAAAAGAAAGCAGTAAAATAATAGTAGCAAGACATTTATATTATTGATAGCCATCTGAAAGGCTTATTATGAATGGTTATTGTTATCCATAATTTGAATGTTATATCTATTTATTTAAAAATCATTTATTCTCATTCTTTGTTTTAAATAGCCCTGAAAAACCTATGAGTGTGAAAATAAATATTGAAGATGAACCAACAAAGAAATACATGGATGCTGAAACTTCGCTATAGAATTAAACCAAGAGGAATTATATATATAGATATACAGATACATATATATATAATGTGTGTATTTCATGTCACTATAACAATATTGTATGTCATGCTAGTTATGCGTGACCACTTGGTTTTTAAAAGTGCTGTCTGAAGTTTGTTAGGAGTGCCATGAAGACTGTGTATATAAAGAAATAGTCTTTTAGAAGTGAGGTATATGGTTCTTACAATTCAAATATTTATTCTGATGAAAAAAATTGTTCTGTTTTTCAATAGAAAAATAGGGGGAAATGCATTCAATGTACATTTATTTAAATTTGTTTATCAGTGACAGTTCATACCAATCTTAAGTGATATGTACTTTGTCCATATATTTCTAATTTCGACTTGAGTTACACACATTATTTCACTTGCGTTAGCGCTTTCTGGGAAGAATAGGGGATCATTATGCCAGTGCTGTGGAACAGAATATTAACATGTCATGGCTTCTCTCTGTGTGTGTTTCATTTGTGTAGATGCCTATCATGTTTCACAAGCGATGGAATTTTTTCGCTACAGTGGTAGAACAATGGAAACTTTCTAGATAAGAACTATAGTTTTGACCATTTTTTAAAAAAAATTACTTTAAATCTTTAAAAACCTCCACATCTAGGTTTCATTCAGATAAGTAAAATTGCAGATGATTTTATAATTTAACCCTCATCCCAGTCATACATTTATGAATTTTAGAATGCTAGTTGCAGTAGTTAAATTGTTACCATTGTAGAAATTTTTTTCTGATTTCTAATACTTGATTAGAGCCCAGAATGCTCACTCTATTCTCTGCCTTTGCTGACTTTTACTTAAGTGTGGTGTAGTTTGTATCAGGTTCAAGGTTTTGATTATTTTTCTATTATAAGTAGTACGATGAAATAATCAGGAGTCAGAATTCTCTTAAATGGGTTTATGATCAGTATTACTTTATTCTAGTAGGATTTACCTTTCATTTTCTGTTTACATTGTTCTTTCTATTGTATAGATATTTAATAGATTGTTATATGTGATTTCATTTTTAAATATTTTATTTATTGTAATTGATATGATGCTTATGTATTATATATAAACAAACATTTGAAAAGGTAACAAATATAGAGTAAATTGATAATGTAAATAGTTGGTGCTCATTGCATTTACCTGAAAGCAGTTGACAGATTTTACATCTTTATATAAAGCACTGCCATATTTGTATTTTAAAAGGAATTTGGAAATTTTATGTATAGCTCAGATTGATGGCATTCTTTCTGTTTTGTGTTAGTATTTGTTACTTAGTTTTTGATCTTCTGAGCTGTCTTTTAACTTCTAGCAAATCTTTTTAATCATCTTTTTTCTACTCTGAGCTCCACATGAAATAAATAAATGTTCTTGTTAAGCCTGTAGGACTGGATGAATGGGGTTGTGAAACTAATTTGGCAAGAGGATAGTTTAATGACAGCTAAATGAATATAGAGAAGCCCCAGAAATATTTAAAATAGTGACATGAATAGTAGGATGAAAATATTAATGAAATTACAATGCTCCCTTTCTTTAATCATTTGTAATTAAAGTACAAAAATATGAAGAAGGATCATGAGAAATTCCCAACGCTGATAATGTTAGCAATTTAGAATGCTTTTAAATCTATTCTAAAATACTTAATAACTAAATGTAATTTACCTGTCTGAGACTGTATTATCAGATTCTAGTTAAAATAACAGATTTAACTTATGCCTCAGATGGGAGGTTGCAAATGTAGCCATTCTTAAATATAGCTGGCATCATTTGGTACTGCCTAAAAAAGAGTTTTACTCTATTGACAGTTGATAATAGAGTATTTATTACCCACGGTGCTTGTTATTTTCTTGCGCTTCCATTGAAGTGATTCCTTTTTGTTCGTAGCAGCATAATCATTTCCAAAGACCCCCAGTATTTGCTGCTGTATTTTGTAAACTCCCCTGATGTACATGAATAGGAGGATTTCCTCACATAATTTCCTTAAGTCTGGCATCATAGGGTTAACAAATGTGCGTTATTTTATAGGATGTGATTTTAAAATTTAAACTGAAAACTACCTGGGATCATAGTGTTTCTGTGATTTTACTGAATTATGTATAGTGATTGTCCAGTGCCAGAAAAACCATGACTTGCAAAATACTTTGCACTCAAAATGATTTTAGTATGTTTCAAATTTGATAATAGTTTCTGCTTTCTTTTGACTACTTGACTTATAAAATGATTTGATATGACTACTCCATTGAAGAGCAAAGGTAACTCAAGTTTAAGTAATTAACTGCTTGTTTTATATGGTTATATTATTCCACTATTTTTGAAAAATAACAATCATGGATAGCATTCATTGCCAGAGAGTGAAAAATATAATTTACTACATATATTGATTCTTAAATGTTGCCTTAAATAGGTGGAAATGAGCAGTAGTAATTGCTATGTACTGATTTACCTCAAGGTGCAAAATAATTCAACTTGTACATATTCCATTTACGAAATAAGTTCATAGACACAGCTCTGCACTTTCTTAGATGCCTTGGTTTCCAGGATGGAGCTTAGTGCTACTGAATACCTTGGCTCCAGAGCCACCTCAGGATGTTTCTCTCTCCACCCTATTTTATTTATTTATAGACACTGCTTACAAAGACTATAATGAATCCTGATGCTGACCATCTGAAATTTACTTTTTTTTTGAAGGCTACTTCATTCTAAAATAGCAGCTTTTGAAAAAACAGTGAACTCACTTCCTTATGATAAAAGGATGATTCTATGTATTCTCTAATAATATTAGGTATGCCGAGTGAAGCACACAATCTTTCTAATGGATGTTTGTGTGTGTGTGTGTGTGAGTGCGTGAGCGCACATGCGAGTGTGTGTGTGTGTGTGTGTGTGTGTGTGTGTGTGTAAGTGATTTATCAAATCTTAAATCTCTCAAGTTGTTTAACAAAGCTGTGGCGTATCAACATTCACATTTGCCAAGTCTTCTGTAAAACATGTAGGACAATATTTTTTAATGTCCCGATGTGTGTATTTATAAAACAGGTTTCTTTACCACTCAAGATTAATTTTTTTCATCCAAAACCATTTCTTCTTTTTTCTTCACACACTTAACATTTATTGTATGTATATAATAGCTTTCTTTTTCCTTTTACAAAGACAGGTTCAAAATTCTGTACAAAGAGAAAATGGTTTCTGAAACTGAGGTATGATA
The DNA here is from genome assembly GCA_027563665.1 of Antrozous pallidus. Classification (NCBI taxonomy): domain Eukaryota; kingdom Metazoa; phylum Chordata; class Mammalia; order Chiroptera; family Vespertilionidae; genus Antrozous; species Antrozous pallidus. The sequence goes on along the minus strand of CM050524.1, from coordinate 46,127,164 downwards.
CCAGAGCTTGCTGTCTTGTCAGGATTATATCATGTCCATCAGTTCTGTGAATGTGCTCAAGTATTTTACACGTGAATCCTGTTTTAAAGTGCTCAGATTTCAGATACGTCAGCCATTGATACATTTTAATGAAAAAATGTTTAATTTAATGTTTTAAATTTATTTATATAGATCACATTGTTGTTATCATATGCAGTACAAATATGTGAAAGGTCTTTTGGTTTAGTCCAACAATTATTTATTTCTTAGAAAGTAAACTTAAAGACTTTAAGGACATTCAACATTTAAAATAGTGTTCAGAATTAAAAATTTGGCAATTTAATGTAAAGTTGGTTCTTTTTTAATGTTTCAAAAAATAATATAAGTATCAATAGGAAAAGATATATTTGGGAATGGAATCATCTAAAAGATCATTTAAAAAATTTAATTTATCAGCATATATTGACTTTTATAGTTGACTTAGAATAATTGTTAAATCCCAGTTTTTTTAATCAGATTTTTGTGCATTGATTGATTTTTGTGTTTTGGCTTTTTTGTTGCTTTAATATTGAAAGTTTTTGTTTTGTTTTGATTTTTTCTGTAGAGGGGGTTATCTTCCAATGTTTACTATATTTAAATAAAGTAGATATTGAATTTTATTGTTCATTTATGTAATATTTGATAGCTTGGTATAATTTCACAGTACAGTTCTAATTTTTATGACTTTTATAATTACAATGATATTTTCTTTTGTAATAAAATCCAAAGTAAATTAAACATTTAAAACGTAGAACTGATATTTTTCATTTATATGAAGTACAAGTCTCTACCAAGTCTAATGTGAATGACCCTGCCTTTTGAATTTGTTTTATAATTGTTAGAAAAAAAACTATTTTTTTGGAGATGTTATTGAAGTTGAAAGAGCAATAAAAGTCTACTGAATTAGTTGCTGGGTACTCTTTATTTTGTACTTTGATTTGTAGAAGAGTTGCATATCATGCTCATGAGGAGGGATAGGAGATAAAGAAATGGAAGTGATTTCTATTTCTTACCTTCTGATACATGCTTCAGTAAGAGAAAAAAGAGAAAACTAATAAAAGAAGATGAAACAAAGTAGTGTGTATTCATAATTACTTTTTTTTGAGAGTTGAGAAATTAAAGCTCTGTAAGATAGGCTCATCTATTATTTTTCCTATTTTAAGACACATCTATTTAGGGTAGAATTTGCAGTGTGATGTCTAATGAGCACACATCACATTACATGATATGTAAAGATCATGTTAATATCGGGTGCTCATTGTGTGCCAGGCAGGATTCACAACTCATTTTGTTTATACTTCACATCAACATCTGGTAGTGATTATTCTTCATGCTGGTTGAGTTGTAAAATGAAGATGTAAGAAATTTCCCAAGTTGCCCAGCATGGAAGAGCCAGCCCTCATCTCCCACCCCAGGCCTTCACCACACTATTGTTCATGGGCTATGCCTATGTGCATACACATTTTTTGGTTGATTTCTTTCCACCCACCCACCCACACACCTGCCTTCCTTCTGAGATGCCACAGCCTGTTCCATGCTTCTGTGTCTCTGGATCTATTTTGTTCGTTAGATTTCACATATGAGTGAGATCATGTGACACTTGCCTTTCTCTGACTGGCTGAAGTCACTTAAGAGTAATACTCTCCAGGTCACTCACTCCATGCCCTCTCAAAAGGTAAGTGATCCTTTTTTTTACCGCTTCATAGTATTCCACGGTGTGAATGTACCACAGCCTTTTTACTCACTCGCCTACTGATGTGTCATTGGGCCGTTTCCAGATCTTCGCTATTATAAATTGCGCTGCTGTGAACATAGGAGCGCATCTATATTCTTTCTGGCTGCTGTTTTGGGTTTCTTGGGATATACTCCTAGAAGTGGGATGACTGGGTCAGATGGCAGTCCCATATTTACATTTTTAAGGAAACTCCACACTGTTTTCCACAATGGCTGCACTAGGCTTCCCTTTTCTACCACCTCCCCAGCACTAGCCATAGCAGTTCTCGAAACGCCCTCAGACGAAGCTCTTTCACACCATTTCATATCCAATGCTAAAGGTTGGGAACACCCAAGTCTGGAAAAACCCACAGTGTTTAGGAAACCTATGCACAGGTGAGCAGCTCTAGAGCCCAGTCCAGGGGCCGCAGCACCACCTCTCCCTGCCTGCAGCCTGCAGACTCGGGGCTGGATGCTGCGCGTTCCTCGGTTGCTACGGCAACACGGAGGCGGCGTCACCTGTGGCTCCGGCGCTGGGCACGCGACAGCACTGCCGCTCCCGATTGGCTGTGGCGCCCGGGCGAGGCAGAAGAAGGAGTGTTGGCATTGGCTCAGCCGGCGCCGGTTGGTGGCCTAAGAGGAGGATTTGATTGAAAAAACCAACGGTGCCGCGGGTATTGGTGCCCTCGAAGTTCCAGGGGTCGGGAGTGGGCTGGGGGCGGGCGGGCTGGCCCTCCTATCCGGAGCCGCGGTGCCCGCCGCAGAAACGATGAGGAGGACCACTGAGGGACTGGCCTGAAGGAGGGTCCCCCCTCCAGCGCGGTGAGTCGGGCGGCAGCGGGCGTCCCCCTGGGCCCGCGCGCGGTTGGAGCAGGGTCTCCAGGGAGGCGCCCACTGGCCCTTGCGGAGCATCCCGAAGCCTCGGGGGCCGCCCTGAAGCCGGGGCCGCCAGTACGCGCTGTTGTGGGTAGGGGAGTCCCTGTGAGCCGTTCTCATAGCGGATGGGTTGGTGATGGGCGGACGGATGGTGCCAAAGTGCCACCAACAGTGTTTGTTCCGTGAAGTAATTATTTCTGGTTTCATGGATCCTGAGCGTGTCTCTTCCAGTCTGCCCCCACGTCTCTGGAGACTCGGGCATGAAACCCTCCCGGCGCGTGCTTTTTATACGCTCCTCTGATAGGATGCTGCTCGGACTGGCCCTCTGCTTTTCTGCCCCACGTGGGTGAGCCTGTCCACCTCCATGCCTCAGGCCCAGATGTCTGCTGAGGACTGGAAAGCTTCCATCTGCAGCCTAGTATGCCTCACTGAGCGTCAGACCCCCAAATCCAGCAGCCAGTTAACTCCACACGTGTGTTCCCCTAAACCCCATCTCCTCCCCACCCTACCCTCTCATCCCCCTCCCACCAGACTGCCTCACCCTTGGGCTCCCTGTCTTGGGCACCACCTGGTCAGTTACCAAAACCACCTTCTGGGCAACATCTTTGACACTATCCCCTCTTCTGCATTCCCAGCCATTGCCAAGGCTGTGCCTTCTTGCTAGCTGCCAAGTCAATTCCCACAGCACCATCTCCATTCTCCCAATGTTGCATTTTCCACCAATTCCTTGGTTAAATTCATCACCCGTCCAACTCCCCTGATTCCAGTCTGGCCTTCTCAAGTTCATTTTCATCCCTGTTAGACTGATCTTTCTAAAGAAACATAAGGGCGTTTCCCTGCCCGCAAAAATTCAAATCCAGTTAGGTCTTCCATTGGCAGTTCCACGGAAGAACATGGCACATTCTCTCCCGTGCATTGTAATGTCACCTGTAGCTCACACTGCCTGCAGAGGAGTCCACTTTCTGCGCCATCGCCAGCCTTGTTCTCGCTCCCCAGCCGCGATCTGTGTTCCTGATTACTTCTCTTGCTTCCTCCTCTGGACTTGCTCTGTGAGGGCAGAGGCCATGTTTGCTTTATCCCACACCATTTGTTGCATCTAGCGCAGTACCGTGTACATAGCAGGGCTTCAAGAAGTACTTGTGAAATGAATGGATCTCTAAAATGAGAAATGATTGTTTTTTCGTGGCATCCTTATTAGTTTCAGAAAAGTCAGAAATAACTCCTGGCCAGTGAAGCTTCTGCTTCTAAGAGCTGAATGTCGAACTTACAGGTTTTACTCAGATTTTGAGATTCTTAGTAGTTGGATATTATTTCAATGCATAGTGTGTATCTCATGCCGTAATCATGATGATGGTAGCTGTTATTATATGGCCTAAGTTTAAAATGGAAAACAAAGGGAGTATATTACAGTTTGCAAGAGAGAAGCTTTAGAGCAAGACACACCTGGGTTTGAATCCTGGCTCCAACAGTTGAGCTCTGTGGCCCACAGCAAATTAGCCTCTCATCAGCTTCTTTCCCTCTACGATGCGCTAATATTAACAGCTACCTCATAGGGTTGTTGTCAAGACTAAATGTGCACAATCCACATCAAGTGCACTGTACCTTGTACTTAGTTTGTCTTCACATGTTTACAAAATGGAAACATTTACATGGGTGTTGGTAGCAGCTTTAGTCGCAGTCACCAATACCTGCAAACAACTCACATGTCCTTCAGTGGGTGAATGAATAAATAAACTGTGTGACACATCCAGACAATAGAATATTATTCAGTAAAAAAAATAAAAGAAAAAAAAATGAAGTATGACACTATGAAAAGCCATGCATATAATTGAAAGAAGCCGATCTGAAAAGGCTATATACTATATTGTGTCATCAATATGCCCTTTTGGAAAAGACAGTGGAGACAGTAAAAGATAAATGGGTGCCAGGGGGTGGGGGACTAGGGTAGGGGAAAAATGAATAGGCAGAGAACAGAAAGGTTTTTAGGGAAGCAAAAATATCTATAATAATAAAAGCCCAATATGCTAATTAGACCAGATGTCCTTCTGGAGGAAGCTGGAGCTGCAACTGCAGGCTCATGGAAGCCACCGTGGCTGTGAGGGAGGGATCCAGGCCACTGCCCGTGGCTGCAAAGGCCTACTCTTGCATGAATTTCGTGCATCGGGCCTCTAGTGATGAATACATTATACATTTGTTCAAACTCAGAATGTACAACACCAAGAGTTACTTAACTTTTCAGTGCCTGGGTTTCTTCATCTGATAAGTGGGAGATACAATACTGTCTACCTCATAGGATTGTCTTGAGGATTAAATGAATATGTCAAAGTGTTTATAAAAGTGAATCCTAAATAATATTAGCTTTAAAAAATTAAAATGAAGACTGACATTGAAAATAAAACTTTTTTTTTTTTCATTTTATGTCTAGTATTTGTCACCAATGGATCTCAGTCAATGAATAGCTGTACTAATAAAAGGGTAATATGCTAATCAGACTGGGCTGACCGGCCATCTTCCGATGTCTAACTTCCTTCTAGACAAAGCCACAGTGGTGGGGGCCAAGGCAGAAATGCTTAGGGGCAATCAGGCCGTCAGGGGAGAGCAGTTAGGGGTAATCAGGCCATCAGGGGAGCCAGCAGTTAGGGGTGTGATCAGGCCAGCAGGGGTGGGCAGTTGAGGGCAATCAGGCTGGCAGGGAGCAGTTAGGCGGTGATCAGGCACTCCTAACCACCTGATCCCTGGGATCGGGCCTAAACTGGCAGTCGGACATCCCCCGAGGGGTCCCAGATTGGAGAGGGTGTAGGCCCGGCTAAGGGACACCCCCCTTCCCCCATGCATGAATTTCATGCAACAGGCCTTTAGTAGTCAAATGATTTAACATAAGCATGATAAGCTCTTCAAGTTGAATAGTAATATTGCCAATACTAATATTTACAACAGCTAACATAATAATAACTTACATTTCTACAGCCATTGCTCATTTTAAAGGGGCTTCCCTTTATTTAGTTCTAAGAACCACTTTATAAAGGAGATGTTGTTAATTCTATTTTTGGTAAATGTGGAACCTAATAACTAAGGAGGTCCAGGGACTTTCCGAGGTCACTTGTGGGCAAATGGAAACCAGGTCTCCGCTGCTTTTGGCCTCATCCCAGCAGTGTCACTGGAAGAATTCACATTCCCAAACCTTTAACCTCTCCTCAGTGGAGATCATGGCATTCATTTAAAGTGCAGGTACATGTTACACTTGATGTAAATATGAACATCCATCTTTCCTTTAGGAAATGTTATTGTTCCTTTCATGTATACTTGAGCTAGTCCATATTTAACATGGATATTATAAATAAGACATAGAGATCTTTTTGTCTAACCAACATTCTGTAATAACTTGAGACTGATCAGCTGGGGCAAACTTACTTCGTGATAGTTTTTTCATTATCTTTTTTCTCTATGTCTAAACAATGATACTCCAGTTATACTTGGAGCTTCCAAATCATATTTCACGGGATTTGTTCATTCATTCAGTTAGCAACCATTTATTGAATTTTTTGTTTGTTCTAACTAGTAGTGCTGTCCTGGATGCTGAGGATGAGCAAGCTGTCATTTCTACCTGTGACTAGTTTACAGTAGACTAAGGAGACAGACATGCATATTTATTCGATTATTAAGAGCTGTAAGGCAGTGTTGGGTGGGGCTGTGACTATATCAAGGAGGTCAGTGAAAATTTCCTTAAAGAATGGATACTTGAGTTGATGAATGAGCCTCCCAGGTCTTTCTGTACCAATCTGACCCTTGTATCCAGGAGTAGAGTCCTGAGAAATCAAGGAGAAGCAGATCTGGGACGAAGATTCAGGGCCTGATATGAGTGGAGCTGGCTAGGGGGTCAGAGGCATCATCTCATGAAACACCTCATAGGCCTTGATAATTTTTGTTTTTATTCTAAGAGACATGGAAGCTCATGAAGGCTTAATTGGTCAAATTTGTATCACAAGGGGTGCTTTTGGTTGCTGTGTTGAGAATGGATTTTTTTTTGTTTTAGGGAGGAAGGAGAAATTGGAAGTGGAGGGACCATTTAAGAAGTGATTGCTGTAGTTCAGGTAGTGATATAGACTAGGGTGTTGACAGTGAGCATGGAGAGATGTGAACAGACTGGAGCCACGTTGAGTAAGACAAGACTCAGGATTTAGTGATCAAATGGGCAAGGGGGCGAGGAGGAGGGCGGTGTCATTTTCTGAGGTTCATGCCAAAGAGCTATGCTTTATTTGAGACTATTTTGTACCATAAGTTGGCTGTAGTCTTGGAGGTCGCCACTCATTCATGTACCCATTATTCACTTCTTCCCAGATTTCCCAGCTCCAATTCATCTAAACCATATCCCTAAACCATTGTCAGGATCTAGCCTCCAAACCTCGGTTTCACTCCCCCAGAGTATTCTTCACCCACCCAGAATATTCTTCACCCACCCTACCTATTCTTATGGACCTTCTTCAGGCCACAGGGTTCATGAGCCTTTCCATAGCTCTTCAGCTCTTTCTCCTGAAGTCATTCAATTTGTAATTTCCTATGGATATTCATTTTCTCTGCTTTCTGACATTTGTAGTGTTTTAATTGAATCCTTTGTTTTAGGCTGAACTATAAAAAAAGACATTTTTCATATTAACTACATATTTATGAATTCCCCCCCCCGCCCCTGAATTGTGGATGGATTTTTTTTTTTTGCAGTGCTCAGGAGTCTCTTCTGCACAGAGCAGAGTAAATAATAAAACACACATAGAATGGAATGTTGTTAGGGGAAATATTATTTTATTTTATGGCTCAGAAAGTACTTCTAGTTTCTTGCAGTTCTGCCAATTGTTATGAGCATCAGTGTGTTTACCCGGTGTTCCCTTAGAAGGTCTACGGCTGAGTCCATACTCACTTATTACTAATTCATGACTCACTTATTATCATGACTTAGTCCCATGATGGTTAACTTTTTGGGGAAGACATTTGGGATCATGTCTTATTCAGTGTAGTATCCTCAATACCTGACATATATGAGGAAATCAATAACTATTTCTTAAAGGAATGAATGAATATCATTTTCACAGTTCCCTCTCACAAAAAAAAAAACAGGGAATTGAATATAATTTTACTGTGTTTGGGGCTAATGAGAAAAGGGAAATTTGGTAAGCTGCTTTAGTTATTTTCATTAACTGGCTAGTAGAAATTCTTCCTTCATATCACCTTTTCTCTCATTTATTTATTTATGTTAATATATTTTTATTGATTTCAGAGAGTAAGGGAGGGGGAGAGAAAGATAGAAAAATCAATGATGAGAGAGAAACATCAATCAGCTGCCTCCTGCATGCCCCTTACTGGGGAAGGAGCCCACAATCAAGGCATATGCCCTGACTGGGAATTGAACCATGACCCCCTGGTTTGTAGCTTGATGCTCAACCACTGAGCAGGACTGGCCGGGCAATGGATCTATTTTTCCTTTTTAATATCACTATTTATTATATGGGCCTTGGGTTCATTTGTCCTAACAGAGGCACAAGATAAACTCTGTCAAGAATAGACTTGGGTTAGCAGCCACACAAACTTGAACACAAACGTAACACAAATAACATTATGCAATGACTGTTGAGGGGACTCATAGAAATTACATTCATATCTTCAAGTATTTCCCTTTTTCACAAAATATATGAGTTTGTATGGGAATAAAGCTTGAAAGTAAGAAAATTGTAATGGTATTTTTTCCCTTGCCTATTCTGTTTGATTTTGGAGCAGCATTCTCAGGCCAACTTAGGTAGCTATTAGCCAGAGGAAAATGAAGGCAAACTTATAAAGGAGTGTCTAACATATAGCCCCTGGTCAATAAATATTTATGGGAATGAGTGGGAGACAATCAGAATACTGTACCATTAGAATGTTTGATTCTTTTAGCCTCCAAGTGCTTATTTAAATGAAAAATAGAAAATTGTTTACAGTATAAACTATTTGCACAAGGAAGGTGTCAAGTCTGTTGACTCAGGAGCAAAGCCATGATGATACTTGCCCTTAGCTGGCGACGCACTCCTGCCAATGGAGGTTCTGTAGCAACTGGGTCTTTGTTTTCCACTCTGATGGTGATATTACTGAACACCACCTACCTATTTCACATGAGTGAGCGGGGATGAATGAATGGATGTTTGTAAGCACGCCAGGGTCCAGGAGGTGGGTTATGCAAGCATCAATTCTTATTATATCACTCTTTGCTCTCTGGTAAGGGCCAAAGTCAACAAATCTCCTCTTTCCCATCTACCCCAGACTTTGCCATTAAGATTTAGGCCTTGCAGGTGAACTGGGCTTTGTTCTCTTTCTACTCCTAGGTACAGTTTACCTCTTTGGGTCTCAGTTTCTCCATGTGTTAAATGAAGGACGTTGAATCAAGACCTGCAACTGATGACCTGTAGATCTGCTTTGCATGTCCCGCGCAAGTGTTTCAATTTGGTTAGTTTCATGTTTAATGTGATTTTGAGTCCCTTTAGGGAAGGTATGCCTTCTCAGGTTTGACTGAAGCCCTGCCACTCTCTGTCATCTACTCTACCTCTGTCATTCACTTACATTCTATTCCTTTGCGTGGAAGGTGTTAGACCCTGATACTAGATGTGCTCTAAGATTCTTACTTATGGTAACTGTCTTTGTTCTGCTAGCTCCACACATAGTTCATTGAAGAACAATAACAATGTCATGTAAAGGATAAAAAATCTAGCCTACAATTTAGAGAAACAGACTCCTTCTTTGAACTATAATAGGTATGAATAAGTCATGTTTCTTATAGAAGTTCCTTAATTTTTTTTTATCAGTTTACTTTTAAAATGTGTACGTGGCCCCGGACAAGTGACTCAGTTGGTTGGAGCATTGTCCTGTACACCAAAAGGTTTGATCCTGGTTAGGATGTGTTCAGGAAGCAACGGATTGATGTTTCTCTCTCTTTCCCTTTCCTTCCTCTCTCTCTAAAAATCAATAAAAACGTATCCTCAAGTGAGGATTAACAAAAATAAAAATAAGAGTGTGTGTGTGTGTGTGTGTGTGTGTGTGTGTGTGTGTCTTTTATTTGCCATTCAGTTATCTAATTTAACACTTTCAGTGCAGGATACATAGTTTTCTAACACACAACTAATTTGAAAAAGACTAAGTAACTATATCTGTGAGATTAAGTGCAATTATTCTTTGTGAAAAAGAAAAGAAAAGAACCCTTCCTCTATTCTCAGAGCACTTTACTTAAATAAATAAATTGCTCAAATGGCCAATACATTTTAAGTGTTTTTTTTAAAAAAATAATTCTAGACTTACATGAAAACTATAAAAATAGTACAGTGACTTTCCATACACCCTTCCCTCAGCTTCCCCTACTGTTAGTTTCTTGCGTCCCTATGGAACAGTTACCAAGATTTAGAAAATAATATTGAACCAATGCATTTAACACATTTTTTCTTATTTCTGATTGCTTTATGTGAGTTATATCTTATTTATATCACTTTTTTTTTGCAAAGAACCACTATGAAAGGAATTTTAAGAAAAATATGCCCATAGTAAAGGAAGTGGAGAAATGATTTTTCATTTTGCAATGCCAGCTAGTTACAGGGCTGGAGGTTCTCTAAGTTTCTTTACTTGAGCACAGACAGAACTGCAACTTGTCATCTAGTGGGAGGTTAACCATAACTCATCAGTGGAAATAAGGACTCCCTGGTGTTGGTCCAGGGAAGATTCACTTCCTTTTGTGGTAGGGTTCATGGCAGTTTATTTTAGTTCTTTTTCAAAATAATAAACCCAATGTGGCCAAAGTGGCAATTACCTTTAGTTATACCAAACTCTGTTACTATAATTACTTTCTAAATGTTGTCTTTTTTAAACCATTAGCAAATATAGTAAATAAAATAAGGGGCAGCCCCAAGTGATTAGAAGGAAAAGAAGGCATTGTGGGATTTGAAGTATTTCCTATAATGAATCAAATGACTTTGTAAAGATGAGGCATTTGAGGATATTTGGAGCAGCCAAGTCAACTGTGGGATAAAAAAAACTTCCAGGTAGAAAATCTGAAAACCATATCACAAATGTCACGACTTTTAGTGTAGTGGGTTAAAATTGTACCATTTAGATTAATTACAGTCAATTCGGTGATTTAACCATGGCTTGGATATCTTTCCCTGTCAGGTGTGTTTATCCTGCAATTACCAAGCGATTGAAAGCAAACAAACTGTGCGTCTCTGGGGACTTCTTTTAGAATTAACCCAAATTTCAGGTGACAATAAAAGATAGGAATTACATTTGAGAGCTTCTTCTTTTTTTTAGTGGATTAAAAATTCATCAGAACTGTGATGATTTCTGTGCTTTACTGGGGCTGTAAACACTAAACCCAGGTGGCTACCCTGTGATGTATGGAAATCTCTCTCTCACAGGAGTAAGATTTGGGTCCCAGAACTGAGGTACCAAGGAAAGATACCAAAAGTTTCTGTTGTTAAAGTGATATGCATTTTTAACCAATGGGTGCTAGACACTGGGAGTTGGGGGGTGGTGAGGGCATGTGCCTGGGACTAGGGTTGTTTGGGGGAAGGTCAATGAGAAAAAAAGGAGACATATGTACTACTATTTGTAATACTTTAAACAATAAAAGAAAATAAAATTTAAGAAGTAATATGCATTTGGATTTTACATATAAATTTACATATAAAAATGTACTCCCAATTTTTTTCAGAACACACACACACACACACACACACACACACACACACACACACACACACCATTTCAGTTTTTCCATTTAGAATCAGACGAAAGTCCATGTGAGCATGGTGTTTGTGTAGCAAGTATTGTAATCCCTTTGGCCTCATCTCATCTATAAAATAAATGATAGAAAATGAGTGGTTTTCTATTTGTATTTTTAACAGAAGAACCCCTTTCTCAAATCCAGCCACACAGAACCCCAGAGAAGCAGGACTTGCTTGGGCTCATGCAAGTGGGGAGCCCATGCTCAGCCCTACTTGACCACACCTCTTCCCTCCCAGACTCACTCTCGCCCTCTCACGGTTGTCCTGCTATTGACATTACTCGGGCTGTGTAGTACTTGGGTAGTGGTTCTCAGAGAACCATCTAGGGTTGCTATGAAAACAGTATTGTTATTTGAAAAGAAAGACTTCAATGGTCTAGGGGCCATTGCTATTTAGGTGGTCTCCAAACTGGTATGTTACTGGGCCATGAGGAGAGTGTTTAGAGATGGTCACATTGCTACAACAAATTTTTCCTCCTCATTGACCCCATCTGGCCCATCCCTACCCTCTCCCCCCAGGCCTTCACCACACTTGTGTGTGTGTCCATGGGTTATGGATATATGCGTGCAAGTTCTTTAGTTGATCTCTTCCCACCTACCTACCCTCTCCTGCCTTCCCTCTGAGGAGAGATTTTTAAAAATACTCACCCAAAGATAGGCTTTTCTTGAATTTTTAGAGAGAGAGGAAGGGAGAGAAACATCAATGTAAGAGAGAAACATTGTTCAGTTGCCTCCTGTATGTGCCCGTGAATCAAACCTACAACCAACAGAGCCATACCAGGCAGGGAGAGGGTTTTGAACTAAAATAATGACAAAGGCTTTAAAGAAATATTTTTTTTACCCACATTAATTTTTATTTAATTAATATAGGGTGGGGGGGGGAAAGTACGTTTATAGGGAAAATAACACAACAATTAAGAAATAATAATACAAGTATAAACTCTGTTTAATGTACTCACAACTGTAAAACCTTCTTTTGTCCCATCTTGTTTATTGTTAGCCTCTCAGGTGTCTGGTGAGTAAGGGAGGGCCAGTCCCTGGTCTTATGGAATGACCAGGCAATGGCGATATTTCATGTATAAGTCTGCAGTGTGGGGAGTTCAGGCTTCCCTGGGGCACTGAGAAGGAGCACCAGGTTGGGGAGGCCTAGTTCTAAAATTAAATGTTGAAAACAAATAATTCACAAACTGGTAAAAAATACCTTAAGCCACTTTTTTTTTCCAGATTCTGACAAGTATTTTTGGAGTTTTTATACTGTGCTGTGCACTGGGGATATATTTGTGGATAAAACAGATGCAATTTCTGTCACATGGGGCTCATGATCTTGTACAAGGAAACTAATCAATGGACGGACAGGAGGGTTTCTGATGTTGATGAGCTCCAGAAGGAAACCAGCCACGGGGAGGTGGTAAAAGTGAGTGTGTGGGAGTGCATATGTTGTAGAGATTGGTCAGGGGCGAGCCCTCACTAGGAGGGGACATCTGAGCCGAGACCTGAATGACATGAGAGAGCCTGCTGGGGAACACGAGAGGGGAACAGCCAGTGGCAAGTGCCCAGGCTTTCGGGCAGGAATGAGGCTGGGAGACAGCCAGTGTGGCGGCAGTGGCATAACCGAGAGAGAAGGGAGAGGCTAGAAGAGCTCCGAGCTGAAAGTCATGGTTAGCAGCCAAGTGCAGCAGGGAAGGCCACAGGAAGGTTGTAAACTACAGGGTGGCAGGATCTGCTTCACATTTTATTCATTTAGTATTAAAAATAATCTTACTGATTTTAGATAGAGAGGAAGGGAGAGGGATTGACAGAAATATCAACGAGAGAGACCTCCTGCATGCCTCCCTCTGAGGATCAAGCTGAAACCTGGGCATGTGCCCTAAATTGTGAATCCAACTGGGGACCTCTGGATTCTTGGGTCAACACTCAACCACTGAGTCACACCAGCCAGGCTGATTCCCATTTTTAACCAATCCCATGGGCTCCTGCAGATACAGAGGAGCAAGAGTGGGAACAGAGAGACTAGTGAGGAGTGGTGACAGTGGTCAAGGCAAGAGCTGCAGTGGCTGGGAGTACAGAGCAATAGCTGTGGGCGAGGAGATGAGGGAAGCTGACTGACTGGTGGTGGCTGGAATGTGGGGGGTGAAGGAGAGGGATGGAGAACATTGTCTAGACTAGCTGGGTGGTGCCAGCGACTAGATGAGGGCCCTATGGTCCAGGGGTGGGGTTCAAGAGTTTTATTTGGGGTGTATTAAATTTGGGGTGCTTGATAAACATCCAGGTGAGGTCTATGCATCAAGGAGCTCAGGATGGGATTCGGGCTGACAATATACATTTGGAATTATAAAGCCACTAGAGGCCCGGTGCACAAAATTCGTGCATGGGAGGCGGGGGATGTCCCTCAGCCCATCCTCCACTCTCTCCTATCTGGGACTCCTTGAGGGATGTCTGACTGCCTGTTTCCTGGGATCGGGCCTGAATGGGCAGTCAGATATCCTTCTCACAATCCAGGACTGCTGGCTCCAAACTGCTCACCTGCCTGACTCCCTGATTGTCCCTAACCGCTTCAGCCTGCCAGCCTGATCACCCCCTAACCACTACCCTGCCAGCCTAATTGATGTCGATAACTGCTCCCTTGCCAGCCTCTTTGCCCCCAACTTCCCTCCTCTGCCTGCCTGGTCACCCCTAACTGCCCTTCCCTGCAGGCTTGATCACCCCCAACTGCTCTCCCTTGCAGGCCTGGTCCCTCCTCACTGCCCTCCCCTGCTGGCCTGATTGCCCACAACTGTCCTCCCTTGCAGGCCTGGAACCTCTCAATGGCCCTCCCCTGCTGGCCTTCTTGTGGTGGTCATCTTGTGTCCACATGGGGGCAGGATCTTTGATCACATGGGGGCAGCCCTCTTGTGTGTTGGAATGATGGTCAATCTGCAAATTACTCTTTTATTAGATAGGATAGAGGCCTGGTGCATGGGTAGGGGCCAACTGGTTTGCCCTGAAGAGTGTCCCAGATCAGGGTGGGTTTTCTTTGGGGTATGGGACAATCTGGGCGAGAGGCCTGTGGTGATTTGCAAGCTGGCCATGCTCCCCATAAACCCAAGAGGAGGCCCTGGGATCTGGGATTAATTTATATTCTACAATTGAAACTCTGTAGCCCGGAGAGGAGCCAAGCCTTCTGCTCCCTCCGTGGTGACAGCCATTTCTGTTGGGACATTTACCTTCAATAATTGAAACTTTGTAGCCTAGAGTGGAGGCCTAGGCTGGCCTGGGCTGCAGAAGTTTGGCTTCCTCCATCGCCTGGGCAACCCTAGCCTCTGCTCTGTCTAGCTCCGTGGCTGCTGCCATTTCTGTTGGGATATATCTTCTATAATTGAAACTTTGTAGCATTGAGGAGAGGTTTAGACCAGCAAGGGCAGGCAGAAAACTTGGCTTCCTCCATTGCCAGGGAAACCCAAGCATCCCTTCTGCTCTCAGTGGCTGCAACCATCTTGGTTGGGGTTTATTTGCATAATTTGATCCTGTTTGGCTCATGGGTGTGGCTGTGGGAGTGGCTTGATCAGAGGTATGGTCAATTTGCATATTACTCTTTTATTAGATAGGATGGGGCTGTAAGAGATCTTTTAGGGAGAAGCGGGTAGATAGAGGAGAGAAGAGGGCCAGAGACCAAACTGACTGCTAGGCCACAAGGTCATGCTAGCTTCTGGAGAGGTCAAGCAAAGGAGCAGGGGCATGGGACTCATTAGATGAGAGCTACTGCAGGAGGCTCGGGCTCAGCCTGTAGCCACAGTAAAGATTCTTGTTCCCTCATCACCCACAGCTCCTCCTCTGGAATCAGTGATCACAGTGGACGACATGGGCATTCCACCCACAGCCTCTTCCATCCCTTATGCCTGTTTGTTTGTCCTGGGTGTTGGCTTCAATATTCTTTTGCTTCTAACAGCTAGTTCCCGTATCTCTTTTTTGGAGGACACCCTCCCCCTCCCCCTCTCCCCAAAGCTATCAGGGGCTCCTTAGTCCCCAGGCAGGAGTGCCTGGGAGAGATGACCTCTCTTGGTGGCCCCTAAGCAGTGACTGAAGGCAACAGGAGCACAAAAGCCCGGCTCCCTTCCCTCGGCCTTAGAGAGCTGTGAGGCAGAGCCTGGAGCCTGCACACATCTCCTGGGAATGAGGCTGAAGCTCCCCTCTGGAGACTCTTGCCTCAGCGAGCACCCTTGCTGGACCTGTCTTGGTAACACTTTTTCACTAAGCTGTCTCCTCTGGGCAGCTTGACTGAAGCTCTGAACTGCTCTCCCCGCCACCATGCCTGCCTCCTCGTCCCCGGTCCCATTCTGAGATTATAACTACTGGTGTAGTGCCATCATTTAAAAAGTAAAATAAAACCAGAGGACATATCTTAAAGCTTTCCCAAATTCTCAAAGTTATTATTTTTGGGGGGGAACAGTTTATATATTAACAGCCATCAAGTGGAAAGGATTTGTTATTTTTTTTTTTAATCATAAAGTCAATTGTCTGTTTCTACTGGTTCTGATGGATTTGTTTACTGTTCAGTGAAGTGAGACATTTCCAGGGAGTTATTTATTTTCACTCTTCCAGCTCAGAGAGCAAATGCAAATCTTAAACTGATAAAACTATTAGCTGATTATTTCCTGTTCACATACCGGTCAATGACGTTACAGAGATTAAGCAGGGGAGTCAGATAGGTGTTTAGCAGGATTTGCCTGCCGTGGATGTGATCTCTGGCAGAAGAAGCTGTGAGCTTTTCCACCCATTTTCATGTGCTAATCTCTGCAGCTTTCACCCCCTACTTGTAAAACAGTCTGCAGCTATGGCTATGAGCAGGAATGGGAAGCCAAAGGGTCAGTGTGTCTATGTGGAATTTTCCTTCTGTCATTGAAGGGAAAGTAAAATTAGATTTTATTTATTTTGACTGGATTTCCATTTATTTTAAGACTTTTGGGGGTATTTTAATATCTATCTATAAAAAGGATTTGGATCTTTTGCTTTTAAGGGATGGTTTTTAATATATATATGTATTTTTTTATTTCAGAGAGGAAGGGAGAGGGGGAGACAGAAACATCAGTGATGAGAGAGAATTACTGATGGCTGCCTCCTGCACGCCCCCCACTGGGGAATGAGCCTGCAACCCGGCATGTGCCCTGACTGGGAATCGAACCATGACCTCCTGGTTCATAGGTCGATGCTCAACCGGCCAGACTTAAAAAATAATTTACAAATCATCCATTCGTCCTCTCTTCCATCCTCCCTCTTGCCTTTCATTCCCTCTTTTCTTCTTTCCTTCTTCCATCCTCTCCCCTCTCCTCCCCTTCCCTTTTCTTTCTTTTCTTCCTCTCTCCCAACCTCCCTCCTTCCTCTCTTTCCTTCCTTCCTGCCTTCCTTTTTTGTTTTTGTTTTTTGTTTTTGAGTAAGGCCAATGCTAATTCACATCTCTAGTTGAATATCATACATAACATATTTTAAACTTCCCAAGTGGGTTTTCCTTTGCTTGTAGTAGAATCACAAAATTGTGATAGCCTCTTTTACCTTTAATAGTTTTCTGTCTGAGATTAGACATAGTAAATAAATATTTGTTAAATGTATGAGTTCATAATGTTATGTCCTAGGTACAATTCAGTGATGTTTTTCTTGGTGTTCATCTGTGATGAGAGACTTGGCCTCCAATTAATTTCAGCTCAACTCTTTATCATAAATGTGACAACTATATTGGGAAAATAATTTTTAATTTCTTAAACTGTATATACATCTCACAAAGTTAAATTTTACTAGATTCTGTTGTGGTGGAACACCCATTGGCAATTCTTTTTGCCTCTAAATATTTCTGAAACACTTGGATGCTGACCATTGATTTCATAATACATTGAGGCATGCAGTTATAAGACAATAATGCATGCATTTTCATGCCTGAAAAACACACCGTGAAGTCGAGCTATGGCACTGAGACACGGTGGAAACATTTGCATCCAGTCAAGTTAAACTAATAGTATACTTAATTTTGTGTTTGCTACAGAGTTGAAAGTCTGGGTATCTTCAACTTCCGTTTTGTTTCTATTCTGGAAATTAAAACAATTGAATAAGAAGTTTGTTAAGGTTAAAAACGCAAACAAATAAAATTTTCTGCCCATTTGTGGACTCATATTTTGAGTGGGGCCGGGAAATAGTACTAAAATTGACCTTGGAAAGTTGACAGTGACCACAAAGCTTAATTCAGAAGACTGCAATACCTTTTGGGTTGTATTTTGAGGTGCACTCTCCACTTGTTAAAAGAACAAAATTCAATTGAGTACATTTTAAAACTTATTATTGGCTTTATTCACCAGTTTATAAATATGAGAAACCTATTTCTCAGATTTAATAGATTTCTGAGAAATAGCATGGACCCTGGACCACTGCTACTCTGGGTTGTGGTGTTTACAGCAGCATCCAGTCGAGCAGATAGAAAGGTGCTCTGAGTCGCTGTGCAATTTGAAAGACTTTCATAGGTAGAACAGAGCAGGAATGAGGAAGTTGTGATAGGCAGAAAGCAGGCCAGCTATTGCAAGGTTGCTTTACCGAAAGGGGATGGTAGGAGTTTGTCAGGTAGATTGCCTAACTAATGCTGGTTTAAATTTCCACTTCTGGGAGAGCTGAAATGAAATCAGGTCTTGGTTTTGTAATGTGGGGCTTAGCGTGACTCCATTTTGGGCCTGTTTAATTGTTTTTAACAAGATGATTGAGTGAGTTCAGAGCCTGTCCAACTGTTGCAGAAGAGCTTATGACTAGAATTGATCCATGTGGGGATTCAGGTGGCACTCTGACACTTTAGACATTCTGGAAAACCAAGGACTTTTGTTGCTCTAGACATTGTAATGCTTTTTGCAAGTGGATGAGGCTTTCTCCGGGACTCTTATGGACATGACCTGCGATGAGGGAGGAACCCCTAACTAGCAGCTATGGTCAAGGATACTTGTCAAGAAAGACAAGTAAGAAGGCATAACAACATCAGTTGGAATGTAGGTATTTGCTTATAGATACACATATTTTAGAAACCACACTTTTTCTGACATGCAGAACAATACTTATTGGAGCAATGGGTCAGAATGTTTGAAATCAAGGATGAACTTAGAAAATATAGGCTCTGGAGTACTATAAACCATTCTCTAAATGCACCCAGAGGCCTTTGAATGAGAATAGTAAATGGTATTCATATTGCCTTTTTTTTTTTCTTACATATTTAAGTAAATGTTATAAGTGACTCTTGGCTGTATTAACTGAGAATATTTTGGAGCATCCAACCCAACTAAAGTTTTTCCCCTCCGGTTTACTTTGAAAGGAATGCAATGTTAATTCTGGGGCGTTGACGTTTTACAATGCCTGATCAAGACAGAAAGGTGAAGACCACAGAGAAATCAACTGATAAAAAACAGCAAGGATTCACCACCACCAGGTAACCCTATACTGAGTCTTTGCTAATTATTATCTTGGGCAGTGGCCAGCAACTGGATTTAATAGGTTTTTGAGAGATAGCGCGGCCCCTGGACCACTGCTGCCCTGGGTTGCGGTGTTTACTGTACTGTGTGACCATTTGCAAAGTTCTAAAGAAAGTGTTTAGTGTGCCTATGTTTCCGTCCATAAAAGCAGGCCTCCAGGTGGCAGTGCCATCAGTGGGTGACATGCCTAGTTCAACTGGAGTCTTCTGCTGGCTGACATTGTGTTTTTCTTTCTCCTAGGGACTATTCAGATCTTAAAAGACTTCGGTGCCTTTTGAACGTCCAATCAAGCAAACAACAGGTAGGGTTTTCAAAGAAGGCGCGGACATCAACAAAAAGGAAATCGCTTGTTCCCAAAGGGATCATTCAACCACTTCATGACTGATATGCCTACTTCTCGTTTTTCTTTTGCATATTTTGTCTTTCTTCACCCAGTTGTGTCTCTCATACCTGCCAAGACTTGGCCTCCATAGTCTGTCTTTCCATTCTTTTCCTCTCAGGCCTCGGACCTGCTCTATTCTATGCTTGTTGCCATGTGTCCTCATTGCCAAAGCTCTCAGGTGTGGAAACAGCATGTCTTCTATTGAATGCCTGGTATTCAAGTCTTCAGAGCTTTGGGGCAAGTGATTTTTTTCAAAACACGCTCCACCACATTTCCTTTCTTCTCCTCTTCACTCCCCTCATGCTGCCCACATGCCTCAGCAACACTCTTGAGGATTGCTGCCAATTGTCTCTTACTGAAAAGAAGGGAGAGGAGTAAGTCTGGGCTATTTTTATAGTAGTATTTTTATATTTTTATTAGACAGAAAAAGAAATTTATCTGGACACATTTCTTTTTGGTTTTGCTTCTATAAGACTTTGGAGAGTCATGAGATTATACGCCATCCCTGGAGGTTTTGTGAAACAGCCCAGATATGCTAATAATAATGATAATAATAGAAGACACTTATTTAGCACTGTTAACTAGTAAATGGCTGGGATGGGACTTGACCATGGTGGCATGGCTCCAAAGCCTGCTATGCTATTATTGTTTCACTTGTTCAATAGCTCATGTGGTGGTAACTCAACATCGATGGCCTGTGCTATGTCAACCTAACTTTGCAGAGAACTACAGCATTTCTATATATTTATTTGTGGCAGAGAATGACTTTCTAATGATTTGATGGCAAATAAAGGCCAAATAATGATAGTTCATTTTAGGGAACACTTACTATGTACCTGATGCTTTCCCTGCCTTACCCTGCTTAACAACCAAAGCTCCCACTTTCACGGGTAAGGAGCCAGAAGCACAGAGAGGTTAGGTGACTTTCCCAAGGTCACACAGAAGGCAGATCTGAACTCAAACACGCCAAGTCTGCAATGTGTGCCTCTAACCACTGAGATACATTTTAAATGACTTGGGAAATTAAATCGTGGGCCGTTAAAAAACTAGTTGAGTAAGCTCTGATTTGGAGTACATGTGGCCTTAAAACATTTTTTCCTATCACTTCCTTCTTCTCTGTTACTAATGCTACACCGTCCGTCACTCCCCTCGCAGTAACTCCTTTCTTTCCTTTCTTTTCACCTACCGATTTCAGCGGTCACTTCTACCCTTTGTCTGTCTTGACATAGCTTAGTATCCTTCTGGGTCACTGCTCACAACCTTCATGAATCATTGCCTCAAATCCAGCCCATTCTTTCTTAGCAAGGTGAGCAGGATGACTCAGCATGCAGTTTTGGTTGTAGTTCCTATTCTCTCTCACTGCAAGTTGTTACCATATTGTCAGACTTCTATCTTTTCTTTCTATTCCTTTCTCCCGAATTTCTTACCTATTTCTAAGACTCAAATCTAGTGATTCCACCAAAAGCTTTCCCTTTATCTTCCATTCTAAAAGTAATTATCTTCTCAATGCACCATCTTTCACTCTCGCAGCATTGTTTTCTCCATTGTTTTTGGAAACTCTTGTCTACGTGTCTAATTTCCTGGCAAGATGATTATATTTCCCAACGCCAACAACTTTGACTTATGCCTCTGCTTTGCTGTATCCTCTATTCCGTGAATTCTTGGTCAGGTTTTGCCAAATTGAGCTGTGTCTTAAGAATTGGGTTACCACATGGGTATGTATAACCACCCTCTAGCCAGGGTAAAAGAATCACCAGTGGTGGTTTTGGCAGCGGTTTTCCACCTTTGAAGCTCATACTGTACTAGATCTATTGTGTCCCCTTTCAACACCTGGCTGTTCATGACAGTGAATTGAATAGTTTCCCTCCCCACTTAAAACCAGTTTTAGAATTTGCAATCTGTTGTTTGATAACGTAATATGGCTTATCTTTTTGTGAAATATTTCACATGTACAAAAATGTGTATTTGTAATGTTTTACTTACTCAGAAAGCAGATGGTTATATGAAAAATAACTGCTCAGCTACGTGAATGTTCCTGAGGCTCACAAAACCCATTCCTAATTCTGTGTATAAAACTTTCATTCATTTTAAATTCTAAAATAATAAATCTCATTCTGAACATCCTGTTCTCCCGCCCATAAAATAGTGTAGAGGCATTTATAGAAGAAAGAAATTGGAGGAAATAAATAAAGTATTTATATCTTACTTGTTCCAGTAAGGAGGCTTATAAAGATACATCAAGTATGACAGGTTATCATTAATTAAACCAGGGCCAAGAAGAAAGAAAAACAAGGTTATAGCAAAGTAAGAGTCATAGGCAGAAATGCCCATCAAAATGTCTAAGTGGGCCACACATTGGTTGGTTCTGAGACTTAAGAGTAGCAGTCAGTTTGAAAACAGAAACTTGGGATTAAGGCCCACCCACCCGAATTTAGGTTCCAGCAAGTCCTGGCCTGTTATTTGTAAATGGGCCAAGATGGCCAATTAACCAGTTAAAGAGGAAATATTCTTTGTGGGTTTGGGCAGAGAATTGCAAGAACTGAGTGTCCTTCATCTGAATCTAATGAGCCCCACCACTTAACCTCGTTGCTTCCTGTGTTCCAGTGTCTGCCTTCGCTGTTGGTCCTGTTTGCTCTTCACCCCATTAGCGTCTGCTGCTCTGTAGGAAGGTCCCACAGTGTGACAGAAGTGGGGGCAGACACACACTGAGGCAGATGTACACTTGTCTCCATCATAAGCAGGGTTAGAATGATCGTAACCCAGTGACGCCAAATAATTCCCAGAAGATAATTGCTCCGGGTTTGTTGCAACAAAGGGAAATTACAAAATTGGTTGAAGATTTCACCAGAGGTATTCACAAATCTTTTTTTAAAAAAATATTTTCTATTATTTTAGAGATGAAGGGAGAAGGGAGAGATAGAAACATCAGTGATGAGAGAAAATCATTGATCATCTGCCTGCTGCACGCCCCACACTAGGGATCAGGCCTGCCACCTAGGCATGTGGCCTGACTGGGAATTGAACCGTGATCTCCTGGTTTGTAAGTTGACACTTAAGCACTGAGATACTTAGGCCAGTCCATTTTTCACAAATCTTGAAATAATCTGCCTAGAGCTGAAATTTCAGTATCTCTCCCCTCCCCCGCCACACACACACACACACACACACACACACACACACACACACACACACCCATTTAAAGCCATAGGGAGCTGAGAAATTGGTTTGCAATAAAAAATAGAATAAAGAAATTAATTAATGATAGGTCAATTAAATACTTTTGAAATAAAAGGCTTTGATAGATACTGTGGAAAGAAAAAGTATAAGGTACGGTTCTTGTGGTCTCACAGATCAAGTGTTGGAAAGACAATGCCCGTACATGACAAGGCAGGACCAGAATCCTGCCTGGGAATGGTACAGACGTGGGTACAGATTTTAAGGAGGATGGCTCTTGAAAATGGGCTGGTTTTTCATCAGCACAATGGATGGGAAGGACATTTTAGGTGAAGTGAATAAAGTAATGAGATATCTGAAGGAAAGAAAATAAGCATTGCAAAAGCCAAATGGTGACTGGACATTTCTACTGGAAGCAGTGATAGAAGAAGCTGTGCAGTATCTGATGGCCCATCTACAGTGCTGTCCTGGATCTATAAGCCACAGGGAATGTTGACCTTTCCAAATAGAAGTTACATGATCAAAATTTTAGGAAGGCCCTTTGCTATATTCTTGGCTTGCTTTCCACTCATATTATTCAAGCTGCCCAGGTAGCTTTCAGTTTCTATAGCACTCACACTTTTTCTCTGCCTTCCAGCCTGCGTAAAAATCTGCCTAGAACACTCTGGATTACTCCTGGCATCCTGGTCCATGGTACACCCTATTCTCTTTACTTTTCACCACAACGAACCCTTGTTCACTAATATTGTAGCATGTTCTTACGCTAGTTTAACCCCTTCCCCACCCTCATGGGTCTGCAAACTCCTTGAGGACAGAGACCATGGACGTCCAGCTTACTTATACCCACTGTCTCATACATCATCTGGCAAACAATGTGTCTGCAACAAACATGTGAATGGATGAACGTGGCTGGAGGTAATATACCAGATGAATCAGATTAGCAAGACACCATGGACAAAGTAAGCATTCATTCAACAACTTCACATTTGAACACCTATGTGCCAGGCTCTGTGAGAGGTGCTGCCCTCAGGAAGGTCAAATTCGAGGCGGAAAGGCCGATATGTAAATTAGACATCACACTAAGCCGGGATAAGTGCTCCACTAGAGATCAGCACAGTAATGCCACCAGGGAGGGAGTGAACAGCTCAGCCAGGAAGGCTTGGGCAGGTGCGCACCAGGAGGCTGTCGGAGCTGAGCCCCGAAAGGTGATCTGCAGTTACAGCTGCAGCACACGCCCAGGCATGGAATGGTCAAACACTACGGTGGTTGTAGGATGGGTGACCAGTTTGATGTAGCCAGAACTCGGGGCATGGTTTCTTATTTTTTGTTTATTCACTTAGGTATTTATATTGAATGACCTTGTGGGTCCTTATTTTAGTCTATGGTGGATTTGTCATCAAATACTGCATAGCAAATCATTCCCAATCATAGTGGTTTAAAGCAACAAAGGTCATTTATTGTCCCTCACCCATCTGTGGGTCATGAATTCAATGCAGCTGGTCCTGGCTCAGGTTTCTGATGGGGTTGCAGTCAGGTGTCAGCGAGACTGTGGTCCTGTCAACATCCCTGGGGCTGGAGGACCAATATCAATGTGATTCACTCCATGGGCTGATAAGGCAGTGCTATTTGCTGTGGAAGGCCTCTCCGTAGGGCCGCCTGTCCTCAGAGCATGGAGTCTGCAGAGGCTCTACAGAGCGAGTTGCCTGACATGTTGAAAGAAACAATCCTATTTGCCAATGCTATTTCTGATAAGGGTTTAATCTCTAAAATTTACAGAGAACTCATACAACTTAAAAGGAAGATAAACAATCCAATAAAAAAAAAAATGGGCAAAGGACCTAAATAGACACTTTCGAAAGAGGACATACAGAAGGCTGAGAGACATATAAAAACATGCTCAAAGTCACTAATCATCCCAGAGATACAAATCAAAACAACAATGAGATGCCATCTCACACCTGTAAGAATAGCTATCGTCAACAAATCAACAAACGACAAGTGCTGGTGAGGATATGGATAAAAAGGAACACTTGTGCAGTGCTGGTGGGAATGCAGACTGGGTGCAGCCACTGTGGAGAACAGTATGGAGTTTCCTCAAAAAACTAAAGAGGGAACTCCCATTTGACCCAGTGATCTCACTTCTAGAATATATCCCAAGAAACCAAAACATCAATCAGAAAGGATATATGCACCCCTATGTTCATAGCAGCAAAATTTACAATAGCTAAGATTTGGAAACAGCATAAGTGCCCATCAGCAAATAATCTGCCTAGAGCTGGAATTTCAGTACCCACTCCCTCGCCACACACACACACACATTTAAAGCCATACGGAGCTGAGAAATTGGTTTGCAATAAAAAATAGAATAAAGAAATTAATGATATGTCATTAAATGCCTTTGAAATAAAAGGTTTTGATAGATGCGGTGGAAGAAACAGACCAAGTGTAGGAAAGAGAGATTAGATGATGGATTAGAAAACTGGTACATCTACACAATGGAATACTACGCTGCTATAAAAAAGAAGAAACTTTTACCATTTGCAGCAGCATGGATGGATCTGACAAGCATTATGCTAAGCAGAATAAGTCAGTCAGAGGAAGATAAATATCATATGATTTTACTCATATGTGGGATATAATGATCAACATAAACTGATGAACAAAAATAGATCTAGAGACAAATGGCAGGGAAGATGGGGGTGTGTGTGTGTTAGAGATCAACCAAAGGACTTGTATGCCTGCATATTAACATAACCAATGGACACAGACACTGGGACAGTGGGGGGTTGCTCTTGGGAGTGGGAATAGCTGTGGGGGTGGGGAGTCAATCCTGGAAAAAGGAGACATATGTAAAACTTTAGACAATTAAAAAAAAGAAAAGAAAAAATCATGTCTGTGAAAGGTGATGATGATGGACTGGAAGACAGGGATGGAACAGTATGAAAGAAACCTCTGAAAAGCACATGGGCTGACTCAAGAGAGTGTTTCTCCTCATTGGAGATAAATAAGTGTTGAAGGATTCAACACCGTGAAGAGGGAGGGTGAGTGTCTAGATCTGAATCTCAGCTCTGTCTTTTGCTAGCTGTGTGACCCTTAGGCAAGTCACTTAGTCCCTCTGTGCCTTAGTTTTCTCATCTGTGAAATGGTATTTATCTCAGTGGGGCCAATCCACAGCCACCACAAGACACAACACCCTGTTTTACAAGATGAAAGATTTATATTAATATTTTGAGAGCATATGATGAAGAAGGATTCTGAGTTTTTCTATTTTGCTAGCTATTTAAGAATATTCTTATTATAATGCATTGTTTCATAAGCTGACTGCCTTATAGGAAGTCAGACATTCTGTTTGGATAAGGAAATGAGGTCTTTATGCAGATTTCTACCAAATACTTTGATGGAATAAGATAAGCACAACATATTATAGCTTTATTTCATAATTATGGTATGTAGAATGAAACAATTTACTGAAAATAGGATCCTTTATTATGCTCTACTTACCTAATACATAGTAATTTAGCTAATTAGAGAACATTCCTTGTTTGCACTTTGGGAAGAATAGGCTATTTGTTTGCACAATGCTCAGCTTCACTGTGGTACAAAACAATTCTCAAGGTTATCCCACTTGTAGGTAAATATTAGTAAATGAAACTATTTGAATGCTGATAACTTGAGAATTTATTATGTAAGTAATTACCAGTTCATGTTGTAAATGGAGCCTGCTCAAGTTGTTGTGGCTGATTTAAGCACATTTTACTTTTCTTATGGTGAATTATATAATATGAGAGGTCCAATACACAAAAATTCATGCAAGAGTAGGCCTTCCTTCCCCCAGGATGCTGGCACCGGCTTCTCTCTGGCATCTGGGACCAGGCTTCCCTTCTCTGGCCACCAGCAGGCACCCAGACCCGGGCTGGCTTCCCTCTGGCCCGGCTTCATCAGGAAGGACATCCAGAATGATGTCCTCCTGTCTGGTTTAATTAGCATATTACCCTTTTATTATTATAGATGATTTCATGATGTTAAGACTAATTAAAAGTGATAGAATCTTCTTTACCTTTATATCCATTGCACCTGTCAGGTAGTGTTGTATGATTGGTAAATGTTGAATAATGGATGGATGGATGGATGGGTGGATGGATGGGTGGATGGATAGAATGAACAATTGATGACATTCAGTTTGGGGCTCCACTCTCTATTCCAGAATGTTCTAGCTAAATCCTGAAACTCCCCATCCTGGTTGCACATTTGAATCACCTGAGAAACTTCAAAATATCCTAATGCCCAGGCCTCGTGCAGACCTGTGTCCCAGCACTATTTGAGGTGGGGGGATCTGGCATTGGACCAAAACAGGCCAGTTCCTGCTTACTTCCAGCTGACACTTAAATCAAAGGAGACTAAAAGTGCATAAATAACTGTAAGATATGACAAGAGGTGTGATGGGCTATGATGGAAAATGAAGCAGTCTGAGATAGAAAGAGTAAATAGCATTTAAGTCAATGGTCTTCAATCTTGGAACACCCCTCCATTGGGTATAGCTATCATGTTTAACTGTTGGTTTGAAGAAAGACTTGTTTCCTTCCCTCCCCTTCCCCCTTTTGGTTACTTTCTTTATCCTGGACTGAATTGTTATCCTCACGTACTCTGTGCTTCTATTTCTGTAGCTTCCAGCCATTACCTTCGATAGTGCCCAAAATAGCATGACGAAGTCTGAGCCCGCCATCAAGGCGGGTGGACACAGAGCTCGAGGTCAGTGGCATGAGTCCACAGAAGCTGTTGAACTTGAAAATTTTAGGTAAGAAATCCAGGATCTCCCTTGCCTTTAGCAACCTATTCTAATTAGTAACTGTATTCTTTAGTAACTTTATGTAAGTTTATCAAGGGAGCTGAAATTTAAAACCCATTTCAAAATTTACCATGAGGATTCTTAATAATTTTCATCAGTGCCTAAACAATTCTCAGAAACAGGGTGTGAATTACAGGCTTACTGGCTGCCAGAAACTGGGAGCTTCGGGACCCTTTGGTGACACGCAATTGGCATTTGCTCGGTGAGGAAGTGGCTCCACGGTGTTGACCCTTTGAGACCGATTCCAAGCTTTGTCTTCAGCGTGGTGTGTTCATATCTCACCAGCAATGAGGAGAAATAAAATAACCCATGACCCATGAACAGATGTGGTAGCTAAATACTATGGCTGTCCAATCAAAGAGGTTTTCAGATGAAGGGCTTGCATCTCACCTTTAACACTGACTATGTCAGCCCTTGTTTGTCTCTCCTGTCTCATGCAGAGCTTCTACGTTCCCATGGCCACTCCCCTCCCCGGAGCTGGTTCTGTCAGTTTTAGGGTGCACGAAGGTCATTTGGCACTAAGTGCCTCGTAAATAGTGAGTGACATGAAATGTCAACATGAATATTTTAGAAGGATCATTTATTTATTTGGCCAAATGTTGTTTATCATTTTATGACAGTGAATTTAGTAGTTCACAAAAGTCACATGATGTTACAAGTTCATATATTTAAAATATAGTTTTAGTGAGGGACACTGAATTCTTTAAAAATGGTTACATATTCAGTCTACCAGTGTCCATGTACTAAGACACCATTATAACCCTCGCCTGCTGAGGGAAGAGACACACTGTCCACTGTTACCTGTGAAGGCAGACAGTACAGTTGGCCATTTAAGGGTCCAGAGATTGCCTTTGAGGTGGTATGTTTATGTGATCACAGCTTATTAGGCCTAGATCTTAAAGCTGGTCTACTTTAACATTGCACAAAAATGTACTATAGCTTCTGTAGCAATGTGACCCTTTTGTACATTTATCGCTTATCTTCTCCCAGTTCTAAAGTGTAATGTCTAGGATATATATATATATATATATGTATTTTTACCTGATGGCTGTAATACCAGAAAAAAGAAGCTGGAGCTGAACTTTTTAAAACACAGACACACACACACACACACACACACACACACACACACACACACACAAAATCAGCAACCAGAAACTCTCACTATCTACAAGGAAATATGTGTGACAACCCCTGGGGTTAATAGCTATAGTAGCCATCAAGATCACAGTGGGTAGAAAAGTGAAGGGAGGAATTCTCTAAGTACTGCTCAGCTGTCCAAATAATGCGCCCCAATCATTCTTTCCACATAACTCATCTTCTTCCTCTGACCAATTTTAGCTGTTAAGTGTTTGTAGGGCATTAGTTAATGTGGTAAAATGAAATATATATGCTTGCCTGTGATCTTAATGTTAACTTTATAATTGCATTATACCTGCATTTCTATTTCCTGTTTTTAATAATTGATACTTGCCTTTGGCAATATATTAAAATCCAAGAATCCCTGAATGTTTGCATGAATACAGGTGATCATTCTTTGGTAACTTTGCGTCATCCTAAATAATTTTTTTTGGTTATGAAATACTTTTCTGTTTGTTTCATTTCAGTATAAACTACAAGAATGAGAGGAATTTCAGCAAACATCCCCAGCATCAACTCTTTCAGGAGATCTTTACAGCCTTGGTGAAAAATAGGCTCATATGCAGGTAAGATTGTCCCAGGAAAGATAGACATTTAGCCAAGAATGGCTTATTTAAATATCTCTAGCATATGGTTTAAAGTCGTTTACAACACTGAATATAACATACATAAAGGATAAAACAGGCCTTGCATATGATCTCATTGAGATTATTCTGGTTAGGTACCGAAGTTCGCTGAATTTAATGATAAATACGGTAAAATGAGAAAGGCACTGTTTTCCTTAGTTTGAGTTTGGATATTCAGGCAGAGATTATGGTCTGGGTCCTTATGAGGGAGACATCAGGTGACACAGGGCAACATCCTCACAGTGCACTTCTGTATTCTACACAGGGACTGATTACCTGGGCTGCCCAGCCTGGACCTTGGCAAAAGGGTGAATGTGTGACATCCACTCACAGCCCGAGGATGACCTGTCATCCTAGGACCAAATCAAATGCTCTTTTCTTTGATCCACAGATGCAGTGTGGGACTGTAGAGAAGGAACAGTTAGCCAGTCCTCTAGGTTCTCTCCCTTGAGTCTCAGGGGGTTTTAGTGAGCCACTGCTGCAGGATTGCAGTCAGGATTGAGTTTTTTCTCAAGTTCCTGTTCTGGGCTGCTGGAAGGAGGCTCCCAACACTTGGTCATTGCAGCACCTGCTCTTCTATTCTGCCCAGGAGGCCCAGACCCTCTCTACCCGCTGACCCCAAGCACTGGCTGAAAAGACACCTATGAAAACTTTACATCTTCCCCTCCACTTGAGACTTGATTGAGATATCTGATTCTGTCCCAGTAAGATGAGAAAAACTGCTTTTATTCTGGAAAATAGGAAAGATAGTAATAATTTAATGCCTTGATTAAAATAAAACTCTGACTTGGTCCAGTGTAATAGCTGACTTTAAGTAGAACATCATCCCGATGGGTCCTCATAATGAATCACCTACTAAATGCATGCCTAAGTGGTGGCCTAATACTTGGATCTATTGGACGGGGTTATTTAGTATTGAGTATTTAAATACTGGTTAGTGACTGCTAAGTATGTTGATTTGGTATAAAACAATTGAGGATTGGGACAGCATCTATCATACTTTTGTACTTAATTTAAGCAGAGAATTATTAAACTGACTCAGATGACATAGAAGCCTAGAATCTTGATGATGGTCATGTAATTAGGTCAGTGCTCAATTCTTGACAATATATGCAAAGATCGTTGAAAGATTAATGAACATTACAAAGGACCTGAAGTTGTCCTGGGTTATTTCTTCTTGAGCTTGAACTGAGTAGAAGAATGATTAGTAGCAGAATAATTACACCTGAAATTGTATTAGAAAAATGAAATTATCTAATTTGTTTTGAAGGCAACTATCATGGATTCTTCAAGGGATGTTTAGGAGGCTATTTCTCAGGTTGGTACTTTGGAAAAGGGAGCAGATTTTTGTATTAAAGCTGTAGAGACCTCTCTGTGTCCCTATACTGAAGGCACTAGATGCAGATATTGTTATGGAAAATGACTGGGCAATGGTTGGCATCCAACAGTTGGAAAAGATCTTAACAATTCCAAAGTCAAGAGATCTCTTGTCAGGACCTTTCCAACTTCTTAGTGATTAATGAGGCATCTTATATTGGATGGTGTTACTGGTTTGCAATATGAGCAGTCCCTGGAAAACTTCAAACCAGGAAAGGATGATTATAGATCTCTTTGCTTTCATACTATGAGAAGGAATTTGGGAATGTTAAACATCGAGAACATCCTTTTACATCATCCTTTGGCTGTTGACAGATTGGTATGTTCAGTTCTATTCTAAAAGCAGAGTTGGGTAAAAGGTCTATTGTTTCTCGGACCATATAACCTTGCTAAGTTGGGCAGACTACTCCTTTGTACTTTTCTTTCTAACTTTAGACTTATAGGGCTGTAATTCTTTTCTGGTATGGCTTCCCATGCCCTCTCTTTGTGAACATCTTCCAGACTTAATGTTGACACGAAGGCTTGGATTCAATTTAATAAACAAATTATTGAGCATCTACTATGTGCAAGAAAAAGAAATAGAGCAAATGGTGGAGAAGGAAGAGGGGGTGAAAATACAAAGATGGATAAGATGTATGGTCCCTTTTTTCTAGGGACTCAGAGTCTACTTTGGGCAGCAAAAACAGTTATTTTCTATAATCTATAAGAGAACATATGGTAAATATAAATGTGTATATGAAGACCACCAAAGGCTGCAGGGTCTGGAATTTGGTCCATTTCTGGTTGGAGACATGGTTGGCATATTCAGGATGTTATGCCATTCACTTGTATCCTGAGAATATGGCTGGTTGGGAAGTTAATCTCATCTGTAGAGTGAGAACTGTTCCAACCCCTCTCCCTATTTATGCCCAATTGATGTTGTTCCTCTTCTATTCCACCCTCCCCAACTTAAGTCAACCCCTACTCCCCACTTCTGGATACCTCACTTCTGGGTTATTTTCCTAAGATTGACCCCGTGATACTCCCTTGTTCTCAGAAAAGACATTGTCAGGCAGCCTCTGAAACGAAACAGGACTTGTTAATCCAGAGTCAGATAAGGTAACGCTGTAAACACCTCATGGTAGATCTCAAAGGGTAAGTGAAAGTGTGGCCTCTGAATCTAAGGTTACTGCTGGTTACACATGGTAATGAATCCCTATGTGGGCAGTGTATGGGAGCAAATTTTGATCTCCCAACTTTTATTTCTGCCATAACATCATTTGTAGACTCTGCTGTTACTAAACACACCCACCTCTTCTTATCTTATCTGGAGGAAATTGCAAGGAAAGCACAAAGAGTTCTTGGTATCCGAGATAAGGTTCTGAGGTAGAGAAGTACAAGTTGTCACAAAATTAACATATTTCCCAGTAAACTGACCACTTATAAAATTGACCTCTACTCAAATATCTCTTCTGTGTATCTGTTCCTCTGAGCTCCCTCTCTGTTGGTTCATTCCTTGCTGATTGCCAGACAATGCAAATGTAACATAGCCTATTTGTGAAATGAACGTGTGAATCTGGCTAAAGATGTAGAGTGTTCTGAAGTTACTGAAAGTAACTTTGAATTGAAGAATAGAGTGTTAACAAGGAAGATGGGACTTCAGATAAACATGTTTTAAATAGCAAAGAGTAGGAGATGCCATTAGGAAAATTGATGAATCTTTCTAACATATTGCAAAAATGAACCTCTTAATGCTGTGAAAGTCAAAAGTGAAGTCAAGGGTAATGGGTCACCATATACGATTTTGCCAGAAAGAGCGTGCCAAAAGAGGTCAGCAGAATCTATTCTTGATTTTTTTGTACTTGTTAGATTAGAGTTACAATTATAATATTTAAATGGAATCTTGCCTCTGCTATTTATTGTGAAATTTGGTGCTATTTTAAGGTGGGTTCATTTAACTGGCCTCTTTCTGATACAATTATTCTAGAGTTGCCAGGATAGCCCTTCTTCCTAACATAGTTGCAAACATGAACCTCTTTATGCTATAACTTTTATAGAGGTGAATATACTCCAGATTTAATTCCAGTTAAAAGAGACCCAACTGATTAATTTAGCATGATCTTTTCTGTCCAAAAATGCAGTCACTTTTCTGATAAGAACAAGTTGGTATCATTATTTTACATCACATTTCCTGAGATACTTTCTGCGGGTTTGAAATATTTTGGAAATGAGTTTGTAGGGAGTTTAGCTTGGGAAGATTATATTTACATTCTATCCAGGAGCTCAAGAACTGCTTGAACTAGGGGAACACATCCGGCCCAAACATCACAATCTTGTTAGAAATGCTATTGGAAGTGTTCTGGGAACTTCACAGAACCCCTCAAAGGACCTATGTAGTTATTTGTTTACTCATCAGACCTTTGTGCCCATGTCCACTCCTGGACATATGTCTGATGCAGGTGACTCTTCCTTTGAACTTTTCCTGATCCCCAGCATTAGCTATCCAGACCCTGTCACAGGTGGTCAGAGGAGAGGACTAGAAGTTAGGATGTAGCAGCAATCTCTTCAGTGTCTTGATTAGGGTCTTAAAATATTCAAAGTTGATGGAGAGATGCTTTTTCTGGGATTCTACCTCACCAGGGAGGAGAGAGGCCATTAGGGGCCTAGGAAAAGAGAAGCCTGGTCACCTTGGTCAAGTCTACCAGATCGTTCTAACCTCCCCAGAGGGGTCTCTAAATCAGCCCCATAAGTTGGATAGAGATAAAGGTTCATTAAGGTCCCCCCAAATCTCAGGATTTGTTTCTTAGGCATGTAAAAACATTCTAATGGCCAGGGTAAACCTCCAGTTCCTTGGCTGGTTGATACAGTTCTTGAGATCTTGTTCCTTCTTGGATATATATATATATATATATATATATATATATATATATATATTTCTCTTTAAAAATATATTTTTATTGATTTCAGAGAGGAAGGGAAAGGGAGAGAGAAACATCAATGAGAGAGAGAATATTGATTGGCTTCCTCCTGCATGCCCCCTCCTGGGGATCGAGCCTGCAACCTAAGCATGTGGCCTTCAGTTCACAGCCCAACACTCCAAACACTGAGTGAGCCAAACCAGCTAGGGCTTGGCCTCATCACTTGATCGTTCCTGTAACGTCCTTTGGGCTCACCAAGGTCAGAGTGAACCACTCATTGTTTTTGGGAAGTTATGACTCTCAATTCGGAGCCTTGGCCCATGTTCATCCTCACCTGAGAATGCTGCCCCACATCTTCTCCTTTCTGGCTGTTCTGGCCCCTTGACTGGCCCTCCCCATCCGCTCTTTCCTTTGGCTCTGGGCCTGAGTTCCCCCCACTATACACTATGCTTCTGAAGAACAGGGCTTGGTGTTTTTTATCCCCAACCCAAGCCATTGACACTAGTTTTATCGCAGAGCATGGGGCCTGAGAGCCTTCATAAAGTGGAACTTCTTTGCATTAAATTGTTTTGATCACTGTAAAAAATTTTAAAATTACAGAACATTATAAATAATGAAAATGCACTCTTTATATCATTCTTAGAAATAGCTACTTTAACTATTACTATATTTCCTTCTAATATTTTAAAAATTCTGTTTTTCTTCTTCACTTATATGAGAGATTATTATATATATATATACAAAATTGTATTCTGCTTTTAACCAGAGTAGAGTTTTTAGAGTTGAATCATTAGCTGAATATTCTTTATGATGTTATTCTTTTGTATGTATTTTTGGGGGGTTCAAGTTTCACAACTTTATATGTATAAGCCTTAAGATCCTAGGATTTCATGTAACCTCCAGCAAGAATAATGTTTCTTCCTCTTTCTCCCATTGGAACAAATATCTAGCTCTTACATTTTTATTTCTCCTGAAATGTTATTTAGAGTTTATCCAAAACTTAAAATGTGCACACACACTCACACACACACCCACACAAATACAAAAAATGATATCCAATTACAGGGGTGGAATAGATCCTGAAATAAAAATCCAGCCCAGCCTCCTTTGAGAAATAAGGTAGCTGAGAGGAGAGGGACAAGCCCAAGGTCCTGACACAAATCTTGAATAACACTCTTTTCTCCTCTGCCTTGCTGATTACCTGATTCTTTTATTAATCAAAGTACATTTAAAATCTGTTCTCAGTTCTTCACCACAGAAAAATAATCACTTCAGGATTCATTTTCTCTCTTTTTCACTATTTACTACTGCTTCTTGCAAAACTTTTTCAGTTGGATGTTTAACAGGCTATGACATTAAAATGTTCCCACCTTCCCAGGAAAGGACTTCTTGTTCTTTGGCCACATGCAACCACCAGAACCAGTTTTAACCTGGCCAAAGCAATAAATGACAGTTTTCCATCAGTGCAGGAGCTTCTGAGAGCCAGGCAATAAGCGACAGACACATTCCCACGGCTAACATCAATCCACCAATCCCCAAACAGTCCCGCTAATGAAAGTCCACCTATCCCTGAGTTACTCTCACCAGCTTTGTCCCAAGAGACTGTGCTTTATATATCTCTCTCGCTGACAATTCATCTTGTGTTTCACGCATTGATTGGTGTCCAAGAGGACTTTTGATTGGGTTCTCTCCACTTGCCCTCCCATCAGCATTAGAGTTCCCTACCAATTAACCTAGTCCCAGCTGCCATGATCTCTCGCTTGGCCCATTGCAGTAGGCAGCTCCCTATACTACTCTCAACACCATACCCAGAAGGATCCATCCATTCACACACTCTGTCACATCATGACAGTCCTTCGTTTAAAGTCCTTTTTATTCAGTGACCTTCCAGAATAAAAAGTCCCAAGTCCCTATCTGTATTCTTCAAAGCCCTGCAGATGTGGCTTCTGCTCTCTCTGACTTGCCTCCTGTAACTCAGTCTTGGCTCATTCTGTTCCAGCCCCAAGGACTTCCTTGTCATTCTTGGCACAAACCACCACACTCCTGCTCA
Source organism: Antrozous pallidus (assembly GCA_027563665.1). Taxonomy (NCBI): domain Eukaryota; kingdom Metazoa; phylum Chordata; class Mammalia; order Chiroptera; family Vespertilionidae; genus Antrozous; species Antrozous pallidus. The sequence goes on along the minus strand of CM050524.1, from coordinate 46,091,808 downwards.
TGGACTATATGCTTAACTCTTCCCACCCAGACTCTCTCCCCAATTCACTCAGATGCTAATCTTATTCAAGAACCCTTCTCTGTCTGACTGTCCTAGAATAACATCCCCAGAACCCCTAGAGCCTTAACCTTGGTTGTTCTTCAAGTGACCACCTGATGTACATTTTTATTAGTCTATGTGTATTATTATTGGTCTTCTTCCTTTAGAAGAAGTGCGATGAACACAAGTGCATGCTTTGTCCCAAATTGTAGCCATCCCTGAGGGGGCAACAGTGCCAGTTCCTAGTAGGTAATGAGTAAATATTTGAAAGCATTCCATCTCTGAAACTTTAATCAACTAACTGGAAGAAACATCAAAAGACAGTCCTTTCTGCTCACTATCTCTCTGAGTTTAGGGACCAGTGTAATTCACTGGATGGACTTTCTATTGGTCTATGTTTAGGGGTAGACACAGAGGAAGAACACAGGCCCATCATGAAGAGTGGAACAAGTCAACAAAGATTCCTTGAATATCTCTCTATATAAAAGCCTAAACGACTGAATGGATGGTTGACTGGTTGGTATGACGCACACTGACCACCAGGGGGAAGATGCTCAATGCAGGAGTTGCCCCCTGGTGGTCAGTGCGCTCCCAAACTAAGAGCATTGCTCAGCTGACCTACGGGTGCCAGACACAGGGTCATGGTTGGAACTGACCGACTGGGCGCAAGCCTGCAGCAGGCTCAGTAGGGTCAGGATGAGCGAGAGCAGCAGGTGGCATTGAACTGCCGGTTTTGGTCAGTCCCCGCAGGCCATACCGAGAGACCCCACCTGTGCATGAATCCGTGCACCAGGCCTCTAGTTCATTTATAATCAGTTTCTATTTTGATATTACTTTTACTTTTTAAACTATCCAAAAAAAATAGTTCTCTGACTTATGAATTTGAGGTAATAATTTATTCTGAAACATACTTGAATTCCTTCCCTTTAAAATCTCCAGTCAAAAGTGGCAGTATTGTTGCTGTGTTTTGTGTTCATGCAAACAGTACGACAACATGAAAAGGGAAATCTAAAGAAAACTCTCCCCATGAAGATGCTGCTTGTTCCGAGTGAGAGACAGAGGGAAGCATTGCACAGTGGGGTCTAGGTTGTGACCTCTGGCATGTGCACAGCCCTTGGTCAGTTAACCCCGGACTACCCGATGCTCTCATTTAGCTTGGTGCTTGCAGCTTTATTATTATTCAATAATCAGTACCACAGCTCGGTGGCTGGTGGTCCCATGGAGCGCTCACATCACATACTGGGTTCCCCCACTGTGCAATGTGAAACCCCAGCTGCCCTTTCTCTGTTCCAATGCCGGGCCTCTGGTGAGGCCAGTTTCCTCCTCTTTTCACAGTGGTGGCACAAAGTGGCATCTGAGGCTGCAAGCGGCGTGGCAGCGGGTCCCAGGCCACGGCCCCGGAGCCGATCACGCTGCCATGTATTAATAGTGCTGTGAAAGCCGTGGCAGAGGTTCAGTCACAGAGGGGATAACATTTGCCTGCTCGGAATCCGTGGTGTGTGGCTGCTATATTGGGACCTAATCCTCCGGGGAAACACTATCTTTGCAGACAGGCAGGTTTTCCAGAGTTGCCTCAGAGGATCCCCTGGCCTGTGCTGAACATTCCTGCTCCCATCGTAAGAGTCACTTTCTCTCCGGCCATCCCCTGGGGTAGGACCCTGGCCCGGGCGTCAGGCTCCGCTGCTCCAGGCTGCTGCTGCGTGGAAGGGAAGGCGCTGGCTCTCCAGCCCGCCTCTGTCATGCTCGGCCACTCCCTGCTGGCACGGAGCGTGTGTTTCCTAGTCCCCCAACCCTTGGAAACAGAGAGAGAGATCGTCTTACAGAGCACGGCACTCCCCTTGGACACCAGAGCTCCGTGCGACGTGCCGTGCTGTCGTGGGGGGTCAGGGGCGGGGAGCCAAGGCAGGAACAACTGCTCCGTGAGAGGTCAGTGCTCGGAGAGGAAGAGCCAGAGGACTCAGACACCAGGAATTCTGTTTACATTCACCGCAGCGGAGGCCAGAGCCATGCAGAAATATTAATAGCTTTGGGCTTCCGTCCCAAAAAAGCAAAACCCCCCACAAAATCCTCCCCCCCCCAAAAAAAAAAACACATTAAAAATGGCAATTTTTTTTGCAATAGAACTTTCAACTCTGTTCTGGAGAGTTGAAAGTTCTTTTCTGGACTTTCAAGACTTTTCTGGACCTCTTCATTTATTTACATTCTTTTAACAGTTAAAAAAAAATAAAACCCATGTTGGATTTTTTTTTTTTTTTTTAAGCAGGGGAGGAAGCAAAAAACTTTTCCTACTTATTCTGACATGAAAAAACACTGGAGAGGCCATGAACTTTTCTCAGGAAGATTGCATATAGTTAGGAAAAACACCAAGTGGACACATATTTGTTCTATGAATCATCTCTTAACCGGCCCCTGGACTTTCCTTTAAGTAATGAAAGCAATCAGCATTAACCCTCAGCGGGCTGCCAGCAGCTGTTGCACTTGATGGTTACTTCTCATAGGTCTCCGGGATGGAGCATTTGCACCACAAGTCAGCCTTCCAGCACCAAAGGGAAGGGGGAGTGGTCATATGCTACCTCCCTATTGATAAGAAGCATAACCAATGGATACAAAACACTGGGGGTTGGGAGGGCAGGTGAGGGCAGGTGCTGAGGGGTAGGGGAGGCTGGGGGGAGGAGGGAGAATGGGGAAACATATACACTATTTGTAATACTTTAAACATACACACACACACACACACACACACACACACACACACAAGAATCAAAGGTATGCTGTCTGTGACAGGAGCCTCCGAATAACCACCTCCTTACAAGGGTCCCCATAGGTGATTGTGTTTTAGATTCAAAGTGTATTTCAAATTGGCATTATTTTTCTCAATGCGGGGAGGTCAGATGAACTGCCGTAGCTTCCCAGTGTGGCCTGGGGTAGCTCTGCCTGGCTGGTGGCCCTGGGATGGGTTGCCTCCGTAGGAAAGGTGTCACTGTCACATGCCTGGCCCGGAGAAGGCTCGGAGGGTCGACTGCAGCCGTGGTGGGCAGCTCCAGCCAGGAGCCTCTGTTATGGCAGGGGGAATAGTTCTCAACCAGCAATGCTCTTGGGACTCCGTGCCCGACTTCTGCCCACTGGGCCAGGCCTCTGCGGGGGGCTGTGTCTCTAAAGAGCCGTCAGTCATCTCTGGAAATATAAGGCCACGGGAAAGCAGGCCCATCAGCCTCCTTCCCGGGAGCCAAGTCTTGGTAGATGGGAGGAGTGGTGAGTGGCTTGGGGTGGAGTGTGGGTGGCATAGGGTGGGGGACGATGCCTCCAGGAGCAGTGACCCCAGATGTCCATCCTGCCCTGGAGGAGAGAGGGGCTTCTGCACTCAGGCTGAGACATGCAGGTGCGGGGTCAGAGTTGAATGTCAGGGTCACAGAGAAGACGAAGCTGGATTCTGCACGAAGGAGTAATAACTATGGGACGAGCCAGGGGAGGGTTGGCTTGGGGTCACGGCTCAATAAATGCTTCACTTGACAGATCTTTACTGTAACCTTGCCCTATGCACAGCCAGCCCAGCTGGGGAGGTGGGAGGGGGAGGGAGAAATTCTGTGGAGTCTCATCTGGAATCTCTTCCTGTAACTTCCTTACTTTTTCTTGGCTGAGCATGGCATAGTAGATGCTTTTTATTTTGGGTGTCTGTTCATTTTTGTACCACGTGCCATGTCGGGCCCGGTTGGAGGGCCGTGTGAGGCAGGTGTCGCCTGGCAGGGTCCTCCATGCCCTGGGATTCAGGCAGTTCATGCAGCAAGTTCCCGGTGCCCAGCTCCCTTCCTTCTCTCTCAGGGGCCCCACCTGTGCCATGTTGCTGGTATCTGCATGCTCTGGCCTCATGTCACCTTAGAGAACATCTTCCTAATTCCCTGGGTGGTTCCAGTGGGAAAAAGTCACAGAAGTCTGTCACAGGAAACACCCAAGGCTCAGGGCCTCAAACTGCCTGCTGAGAGCACCCAGGGGTGTTCTTAAATTTAATATTTAAGAAAATTTAATATTTTACATTTAACATTTTAAATTCTGAAACTTTAATATTTTAAATTTTCGAGGAAAACAGTGATAGTCAACATCCATCAGACACAGTGCAAGCGTCTCAAGGTAGCTCACGGTTTCCACATTGTTTCCACATGAAGCTGATGCTGCTTCCTAGAGATGACGGCATAGCTTACCGAAGCGGGGTTTTCCGGGGCCACTGTGGTAAATAGCAGGCTGAAGAGGATCCCGTGCGGGTGCTGTCCAGTCTGATTCCAAGGCTCCGGAAACCGCTTGGTGTCCGAGGATACACTCATTCCATTGATAAGTAAATGTGGCTATTTGTGTATAAAATGCAGCCTGGCCGATGTGGCTCAGTGGCAGACAGACGGGTTTTCCAGTGGGTGAGTGTTGACCCGTCAGCCGGAGGTCACAGTTCGATTCCCGGCCAGGGCACATGCCCCAGTGGCAGGCTTGGTACCCAGTAGAGGCCGTGCAGGAGGGAGCTGATAAATGATTCACTCTCATAACTGATGTTTCTATCCCTTTTTCTCTTGCCCATCCTCTCTCTGAAATCAATAAAAGCATATTTTAAAAAATAAAATGCAAATATTTTCTTTTTAATGTATGTGTATTGTTTTTTAGTCACTAGGGCATACATTCACATTAGGGTAAATCTAATTATTGGACCTTCCAGCTATTTGTTTTGGTCAGGGTATGCCCAGAGTCGGTAACAGCACTGTAAACCATGTAACTGTGGGGTGTGGGGGGCCTCTGTGTCAGAGAGTTAATGATGGCTTTTATATGTTTTGCATTAAAATGGGACAAATGTGTAAGTCCAAAATAACCATTCCCATTGCAGATTAAGTCTGAAATAAACTAATGCTGTTCCTTGGTATGTTCCTCATTCTCCTTCATAGTTGTGTGTTGTTCATGAACTGGCATGTTCATCTTTTAGACGCCAACAAACATGTTCTCTCTTGTTTTCTTCTTTTAGAGAGTGGGTCAATCGAGCCCCATCTATTCACTTTCTGAGAGTGTTAATCTGCCTGAGACTGCTCATGAGAGACCCGTGTTACCAGGTCGGTTGGAAAAAAAATAAAGGTATTTTGTACTGGTGATGAAGATAAAATAAAACACCGATGGGTTTGTCTTCAAAGCAGACCATGTTAACTTTTTCTTTCTGTTGCAACTCAAAAGCTTTCAAATTTGGAAAGTATCTCATCTGCTATGTAAAAGATAGGAGAAAAGTGATTTAGTGAGGACCGAAAAGAAGATCTCAACATTTCTACTATATTTACCTATGAGATGAAGTGGATTACTCGTTGGTCTATATTTTCATTATTAGCTGGCAGTGAGAACCACAGGCAGTTCAGAGAGGTATGCACTTGGCCACACCTTCAAGCATGTTCAAGGCTAAGCAGCTCACTAGGTCAAAGTCAGCTGTGACCAGTGGGGGTGCTTTGGGGGGGCTCTAGAGTTATGGTGGCTCCACATTTTTCCTTTAGAAGAACCATTCCTTTCCTTCTGTATTTTAGGCTGGCTTTGTGCTGTTGTAGTTTAACCAACCATAACCATTTGACTGTGAGACCTAGGACATTTCCGATGGCTTTCTGTCCTGGTTGCTCACAGTTTTCTAGGAGCTTTCATTTCCCTCATGACCAACCACACAGAACTGTGTGTTCCACACATTTCTGAGCTGCCATGAGCAGTGCAGTGTGGGTCACACGTGATAAGGGTGGACCATACGTTCCACTTTGCCCAGTCAGTCTCCAGTGTGTGCTCACTGTTCCTACTTAGTTTTGAGTAGCACCCTCTTTTTCTCTTCAACGTGTCCCCATTGGGGTGCGAACAGTGCCTATATAATTTGAAGGAAAGTGTTCCTGGAGGCAGGTGGAGAGCTAGTGCTTTGGCTTATAGAAATTAGGAAAATATTTGCCTTAGAGACGTCCTGTTTGTTCAGCACACTGGTGACAGTTGTGTCATGTTCGGCTGATCTCCTTTCTCAGCCACGTTCTTGATGGAATCAGTCAGGGTTGATTGTACTGCTCTACAAAGGAAAGAATTCAGTCACCTCTTTGTTTATGGGATTTCGTGACCCACACACATATTAAACTATAGCTCTCTCTGGTTTCGTCTTTCCATAGAAGGCGATGCGCTCCAAATCTGCTCCTTCTGGCAGCCTTTTCACAAAGAAGAGCATGTGCTCAGGCAGTTAGTTACTCAGTATCTGAAGTTGCCAAGAGTTGTTGGCCAAAGTCACAAAGCTAGGCTGGGGTTTACGACCACTTATGCCGCAGAGTCTCAGCGAGCCTTTGCCACGGCTCAGCATTCCTGTCCTCGCTGGTTGTATCCAGGATCCACAGCGGCTGTTCCAAACCATCTTCCTTCTCACACCCAAACCGCCTCCTGCCCCTGTCACTCTCATCACTGTACATCTGTTTCACAGGGAAATCTGAAGACACCCCAGTGGGAGCGCTCCTGTTTCTTCCTCTTTGTTGCTTGAAATATTTGGATTATCATTCAACTTTCCTTCTCTCCTTGTTTCAAACGAAACATCCCCCGTCCTTGCCAAGGCTTACCCTCCCATCTGTTCTTAGAGTGTCAGTGGCTCCTCTTCTGTTTGCCTTTATCATAAATACCCCCCTTTTGATCCTTTATCCCTTTCCAATCTTCAATCTTACCATCATCACTACAATTTTGAAAGGTCAGGATATGAGCCCACTTTCTATCTATCTGGACATTGATTTCTATTTACAGGGTTCTCTTCCAGAAGCCATTTAATAGTCCATAGTGTGGCAGGCTTCCATCATTCCTTCACCCAGAGGTTGCAAGCTGGTGGCTTGCAGATTGAGTCTTTGCTGCCAGTGTACAGAGGCTTCAAGATATGCCTAATGGAGATTCCAGCAAGAAAACACTGGATGAAAGAGAAGCCACAATTGCTTAGAGTTTTCCTTAATTAAAGGCAGACATGCGAGGTTTCAGGTATCTTCGGAGCTCCAAGCAGCATAAGATCAACTCCCAGCAGGATTCGTATAGTTGAAACCGCAGCACATTATTTATCAAGGATAAAGGGAAAATCTTAAAAGCTCCAAACTACAATTGTGTTAGAAGGAACAGTGAGAAGATAGTCCAGCGGAGTGGCCTTGTCTCGGCCTCGCCCTCCCCAGCCCTCTGCAGCAGTGCACGCCTGTCCCGCACTCTCTGCCTGCACCGACCTTGGGAACCTCCAGCTCTTCCTCAGCCCTTTCTGTTCTTCTTCTGTTTTACTTACTTGATCCTTTTTTAAATCCTGCTTTTCTAAATGTTAACTTTCCCAAAGTCCCTTTGTTCTTTTTTTTTTTTAAATACTTTTTATTAATTTCAGAGAGGAAGGGAGGAGGGAGAGAGAGAGAAACATTAAGGAAGAGAGAGAATCTGGGGATTGAGCCTGCAACCCAGGCATGTGCCCTGACTGGAAATTGAACCGTGACCTCCTGGTTTATAGGTGGACACTCAACCCCTGAGCCACACCAGAGGGGCCCAAAGTTCTTTTCTTTATTATATTCTTTCCCATTTTCCTAGCTCTTGGCTTCAACTATCTTTTATATATATTTTATTGATTTTTTACAGAGAGGAAGGGAGAGGGATAGAAAGTCAGAAATATCGATCAGCTGCCTCTTGCACACCTCTAACTGGGGATGTGCCCGCAGCCAAGGTACATGCCCTTGACCGGAATAGAACCTGGGACCTTTCAGTCCGCAGGCCAACCGACGCTCTATCCACTGAGCCAAACCGGTTCGGCTCAACTATCATTTTTTATTGTTATTGCTGTTCTTTGCTCCCAACCACATATCTGCATTCTCAAACTTTCTCCTTTATCTAAGCCCCGCATTTCCATGGATATGATGGGGACAGCCGTCCTGGTGACACAGTAGCATAATGGTTCTCCAGGTGTGATCCAGGGACTGATTACGGGTCTCTGAACCCCCTTCAGGGGTTCCACAGGATCAAACTGTCCTCAAGCTAGCACACAGGTGTTACCCGCCCCTTTGCTCTCACTCCGCACACGTGTGCAGTGTGCTGTCCCAGAGGCTGCAGGTTGGGTGATGTTGTCATGGCTGTGATGGCTGATGGAACATGTGCCGTGCGCTCTTGTGTTTTAGGAGTTTCTCACTGGCGATTTCTAATATGGTAAACGTAGATAGACATAACCCAGATAAGCAAAGCCTTTGGGTTCTGAACAATTTGTAAGAGTGTAAAGGGGTACTGAGACCAAAGAGTTTGAGAAACACTGTTGTAGCACATTATATGCGATAACTTTCAAATGGACCTCTTCCATTCTCCCTCAAGCATTTTAGAGTGGTTACTGTTACTCCCAGGGAGATAAGTGAAGGCCAGTGTATAGAGGGGTCTTAAAATCGTAATGGAGGAACCAGCTGCGTGGAAACACTGATTAGTTTGCACAGAAAAGGATCAGGTTAGTGATTCAGAATCAAGGGCGCCCTGCAGTTTGTTTAGCATTTCATTGCTTTAGTTGCTGAGTAGGTTTAGGATGAGCATGTCTAATGGCAATGACATTTTCTGCTGTGGTAGAAATAGTGGTGGACTAACACCCATATTGGCGGGCAGTGTGTTCCATTTTTTTTAGGCATACTTTTTATCTGTATTATATTATTGTATCTCCTCCCTCTTTTTTTTTGTTGTTAATAAAAGGAAAAACTCAGGGGATAGGCAGAACAAGGACATTTGCTCACATTTTGCACATCAAACTGAGGTCTGATTGGCTAAAGGGTTTTCTCCAGGACATTTGGCTCAGAAGTTCAGACTCCAGTCTTGTGACCCTCCGGGCTGTGACCAGGGAGAAAACACTGAGGCCCCACAGGGCAAGCAGGAGGCGTCCCTGTACTCTAAACAGGCAGTCATGTTTGCTTTTTAGATCAGTAACCAGAGCTGTCAAGCCCACGAATGTGCATACCTTGTGGTCTTGCTTTTCTCTAGTTGATGCTCTCAGGTTTGAGCAATCCCATTGGTGTAACCAACGGAAATACAAGGAAGACCATGGGTCTGTGAGCAATCTCCTGGCCTTGCTCCAGTCTCCACAGGAGAACAGGAGGGGGCAGAATGTTTATTTCATAAATGAAGGGTGAAGTCTTGAGTACATAGCAACACAACTCTCTTTGCCATTCTTTTTTTTTTAAATATATTTTATTGATTTTTTACAGAGCGGAAGGGAGAAAGTCAGAAACATCGATGAGAGAGAGACATCTATCAGCTGCCTCTTGCACGCCCCCTACTGGGGATATGCCCGCAGCCAAGGTACATGCCCTTGCCAGAATTGAACCAGGGACCCTCCAGTCCGCAGTCCGACGCTCTATCCATTGAGCCAAACCGGTCTCGGGTCTCTGCTCTCTTTGCTATTCTTTAAACAAACTTTTAAAAATTATTTTTTAATCCTTACCCAAGAGTATGTTTTTATTGAGAGAGAGAGAGAGAGAGAGAGAGAGAGAGAGAGAGAGAGAGAGAGAGAGAAACTTCAATGTGAGAAATATGGATTGGTTGTCTCCCACATGCACTTGACAGGGGATTGAACCCCCACAAACTGGGTATGTGTCCTGACAGGGAATTGAACCTGTGACCCTTTGATACATGGGATGATGCTCCAACCAGCTGAGCTACCTGGTCAGGGTTGCTTTGCCCTTCCTATACTTCAAAATAGTACTTCTCAAACTGTGCTTCCCAGTGGGTAAGTATTCTGTGAACAGAATTGTGCTCTGACAGATATGTTTAGGAAAGGCTGCACTCCAGGTCTCCCATTGGAGCAGCATAGTAAAAGCTCTGAAGCGTCCTATGATGAAGCACTTTGTTAAACTCTGTGTAAACCTAGCACCTAGCATTTTCCAAGCTAATTTGAATTTGATCACAAAAATTGTTTTTGGCAGAATTTCTAATGCCACCCACTGCACAGAATAGAATGATCATCCCCATGACATAGTTTAGGAAACACTGATGTAGTCCCATTGATTTTTGGATTGGTATATTTCTTGTCAAGGCAAACATTTAAAGATGAACTTAAAAAACAAACAAACAAGAACAACAACAAAAACAAAAATTTAAAGTGAATTTGCCCATGAATAATCATTAAAACATTATTATTTTCTTGGTGTCTTCTCATTAAAATTTAAATCCCCTTCATGTCAGCGACTCTGAGATTTGAACCTTTTGGCCTGTTGTACTTTTTTTTAACCTGTATATCCTATCAGCAATTCAACATATCCAAATCAAGTCTTCTCCTCTAACCTAGTCTAGTCTTCTCTTCCTTTTGGTGTTTGTTAATCAAGGCCCTGTCCCCCCAGCACCCAGGCTCTAATATGGTGATGCCTTGTACTTTCTTCCCTTTCTTCCAATGTGTCTTCCTCTTCATACCACTTCAAAGACTATCTTGGTCTCTCCATCTGCCTTCCCACTGCTATGGCAAACCAACTGGGCTTCCAGTTGACACTTTGCCTCTCTAGTTCATTTTGAGACTAGAGGGGAAGCCCTTACAGCTGATTATGATCAGTCCCTTGTTCACACATTTCTTTGGGTTTCCTGGTATGCATGATGAAACCCAAATCCAGGCTCATGTCTCAGTCCTCCCGAAGTGTGATCCCACCCTGGTTTCCTAACATTAGTCCCAAGAGTGTTCTTCCTGAAGTTACGGAGGTACTTTGCAGAGTTATGGAACTCTTGATGTTCTTCCTGCACAACTTCTATGCACCTTGGAATTCACTGTTCTCTTTGTTTGGAATCTCCTTTATCTTTCCTTATCCCCCATCAGATCTTTCCATCTTTCTCAGCCCATCAGAGCCCATCACTCTTATTATGATGTTTCCCTTAGTCCTCTCAGCAGGATATCACGTGTCCCTAGGACTTCATGAGTAACTTTCTTATAACACTGGTCAAATTCTGCCTTAAATTTCAGTTCTCTGCGTATCTACCTTATGCCTGAAGTTCAGAAAGTAGGCCTCTGCCATCTACGTATTTGTGTTCTCTTTAGAGCCTAACCCAGGGCTTTTACATAACAGGAATAAAAAAAATAATTGTAGAATAAATATTAATAGTTTTTAAAATGTTATTTCTATTTTTATATGTATAAAATATCCCAACATCACTAGGAATAATGTATACAACATTCCTGTGTCCTTTAATTATAGCTTTTCTGGCATGAGTAGCAATGAAGAGAATTCAAATTAATAGGTAGTCACAGAACTATTTTTAATTGAGTTATAAATGTCCCTTCAGTCTTAATTTAAACATGATATGTTTAGTCTTTCCAAATTCACTTTGCACAGAAGAAGGAAACCTTGACCCCAGAGGCCTCGAGAGCCTGCACCTGCCTCCCACCTGCCCCACCTGCTCTCTTGGTAGGTCAGCTTCCTGGTGGGACTTCACTATTCCCTCTCATTCTCATGTACTCAGCCCCCTGCACTTCCCAGAACTGGACTGATGGCTGATGTTTATATTTCAAATAACTTCCTTGTGTGCATGTTAAGAAGTGAGATGTCAACACAGCTTTAATTAAACAGGTTAGGGCCACCTGAACTACATTGACCTGAGAGCAAATGGCAGTGTGAACAACCTGAGAACACTTCCTATTCATAGTTCCAAGCTAGTCTCCAGCCTCCCACCCCCTCTCTTCTTCATTGGCACTTTCAGGAAGCTTCAGGATTGTGATGAGATGCCTTCTGACTGGGAATTGGATTTTAAGACCTGTGTCAGAAGACATTTGGCAAGGATGACCCTCACACTGGTTCGGAGCGTAGGTTTAAGAAGACCATTAGCCTAATCATTTTAAGGAAAGCCTGCAGTCTAGTCTGATCTTGTTGAAGTGTGAGTCAGCAGGAGATTCCGCATTTCCACTCAGCCCCCAGGCCAGGCTGATGCTGGGCTGCGGACCATACCGGGCAGAAGCCCAGAGGAAGGGTCTGGGCATTTGGCTTGTCACCCAGGCAAGTGGTTTACCTCTCTGGGTTTTAGTTTGCCTGTCTGCAACATGAGAGGACTAAAGGGAGCGATAGCTAACCATTCCTTTGAGCTCTGCCAGTTTCTGATGACATGGGAGAAGGTGAAAAAGTGAGGAGTCTGGTTGAAGTTATGAGCATATTTATATTTTCTGATTCTCAACCCAACTTTCAATTTTATTAACAGTTTACCTTAAATGTACTATGACAAGCATTCAAGTATTCCACATTAATGTTAGAATGTGGACCTTCATAAAATAATTCTAAATCTCATGAATTAATAAAGAAATTACATGGAAAACACACCTTCCCCCCCCACCCCCCCTTTCTCTTATGTATGCTCTGTTGTTTCTGTTTTATTAGGAAATACTCTACAGCTTGGGTGGGATTGAAAACCTAGCTCAGGTAAGATTCCTTTTGTGGTGGCTGGTCTTGCCCTTCCATGTTGCGCCATGGCTCTGGGCAAGGATTACATAGGTATGTGTAGGCTGCCTGCCCCGGGGAGGAAGAGGCAGGGTTAATAAGTGAGAGTGTGAGGCAGGACACTCACGGGGCAGGGCGGGCCCATGACATTTTGTTCTGGCTAATTGGGCTCACTTTACCCAGCCTGTTGAAACGAGAAAGTGCTATAAGCGGTCACATGTCTTTAGTTGGTAATGAAATAGACCTTGGCTGGCAGGCCCAGTCCTCGGTGCTGCACGTACCGAGTGATGGGAGAAAATATTGGCGAAGAAGCTGTTCGCAACTTTCTCACACCTTTAAAAAGAACCACCGTGTTCACTAAAATTTTAACCAGTAAATGAAAATGTGAGGAATGATTTTAACTTCATTTATTTTTCAGCTTCGGTAACTTCTGAGGGAAAGTAAGCAGGGGAATATATGTGCTGAGCTCATCAAATGTTTGGGTTTGTTAATTTGCTAAAACATGGCAAGGCATTGAATTGAAACAGTCCATTCTCCCCAAACCCATAGCATGTACAGAAAAATGGTTTTCATAATAAGTCTGTGGCCCTCAAAACTCACTCTGAATTATTAAAGGAAGATGAAGTTTAATGGCAATTTAATGTTAAGTTTGTGTTATTTTCATTTTTGGGAAATGGATACAATGTATCTGGGCTTTTGTTTTTAAGATTTTAAAAAATTGGCTGGAGATTTACCTCAAATTTAATGAAATAGTTTTTCATAAAATTGTAAATGACATTCTTATTCACTTTAACCTGCATTAAAATATCAGAAATTAAATTATACTAAAAAGTCACATTGAAGAAATAAAATCCTATGTACTACATATTATGCATCTTATTTTTATCTTATACTTGGAGACTAAATTACATTACAAACCTATTCATCTACAAATTATTGGGTGACTTTTGAGAGTTTATACAGTTTTTGCATGGTCCCTCCCTAACTTCAGGGCATGGAGAAAAGGCCAAGAATACAGAAACACAAGTCACCTAGTTGCACTTGAATGAAAGGGGCCTGGAAGCACTATTATTTGGTGAATCTGTTGCGCCACCTACAGCTCATTTTTAGAAGTGCACAATCTTGTCACCTACTTGTGTGCTTTCGGTGTCTTCTCTGACTTGCTTGTTGGTTTGGTCCCTCCTGCAGTACATGGAGATCGTGGCCACTGAGTACCTCAGCTACGGCGAGGAGCAGCACAGTGTGGGCAAGCTGGTCAACATGACGTGTAAGCATGGCCGAGGGGGAGGGGAGCGGCGCACAGCCAACTCTGCACGTGCAGAATAAGCAACACGATGTTTACAGCTCAGCAGGAAAAGGGAGACTTGGAACATTTATGTGTTGAGACTCCATGCCAATTGTTGTAGTCAGTGCCAAAATATACTCAGAAGGAAGACTTCTAGATCACAACTGTTACCTTGAAAAGCCCAATTTCGCGTTTAAGAGTATTTTCATTGAGCACAAGCTTTCGCTATATAATGCAAGAGAGACTTCCATACCAGCAGATTTTGGGAAACATATTTTTTGGTTCCTCTAATTCCTATTGACATGTCAGAGGCTATTCAGTTTTTATCTATAAAATTAGTTTAATAATGATGCCTATCTTCAAATATTGGAACATCCAAAGCATATAAAGGAAAAAGGCCCTAATGTGATAACAGTAATGTGAAACCATTGGTCTGTGTGGTGAGCTGTGCTCCGGTCACCCAGTCTTCTCTCTCTGGAGGCTCTTCCCAGCCCCACCTTCCATCCTCTTCAGAGCCTCCCTGCTATGGGGGTCCCCAGCCCACTCTCTTTGTGAGCAGGCTGGTTTCCTGTCCCTGATTCAGTCACAGGGAGAGAAGTGCAGGTGGTGATCACTGGGCACCAGGAAGGTTCTTTGAGAACAAACGCTCCCCTCAGCCGAGGAGTCCTACTGGGTCCATCACATCAGCTGACTTCTCTCTCTTTGTCCAGTTGACACCTGTAAGGGCAGAATCTTGGAAAAACAGGGTTCACTTGTGAACTTATAACGATGTTAAGAAACTCATTTAACTTTAGGTGGAAGGAAAGCTTTGCCTTTTTGCTACCTCCCTTATTTCATTATGTAATAGTGTTATACAATAAATACCAGCTGAGCTTGAGAGGTACTTCCTGAATTCAAAAACAACAACAAATAACCCAGTTCCTCCTCCCTCCATTGTTCCTTCTGTGCTGTCTCCTTTCCCACTGCCCTTTCTCTGCTGGCTCGTCAATACTTTAGGCATGAGGTGCTAGGAGTACCAACCTCTTTAAGTTCCTAATCCCTCTTTGAGTTATTTCCTTTCTTTATAGATATTTTTCAAAAGCTTGCTGCTGTCAAAGACCAAAGAGAATGGGTCACCACAAGCGGCGCCCACAAGGTGAGTGGTCCTGGGAACCCAACACTTAGCTCCATGTGGCAATGGCTCACACTGCGTGGGGTTCAGAGCCCTGTGGTCAAGTTCTATGTCATTATAACTCATATCTGCTAACCGAGCCTCAACTTGTAAATCTCTGCTAACCCTTGAATATTTTCTATCATCCCAAGGAGCAAATACAGGGTTTCTGAAACTTTCCCCCCTTATATTACTTAATACCAACTAAGTTTACTAATTTAAATGTTGCTTTCAAAGCCCTGACTACATAAACTGATCCTAGGTCGCATTCTTATAAATAAACAGTGCAATGTGTGTATTCATAGAAATGCATCCCATTTGGCATCAGAAGGAAGACTTTTAGATCACAGATCTTGTCTTGAAAAGCCCAGTTTCATGTTTAAGATTTTCACTGAGTACAAGCTGTCTTTATTTAATGTCAGAGAGACTTCTGTAACAGCAGATTTGGTAGCAAATTTTTTTTGGTCTCATTTAATTTCTATTAAAATGTCAGAAGCTATTCACTTTCCATCTACAAAGTTGGGTTCATAATCATACCTATTCCACAAAATTTGGAACATTCAATTTTTTAAAAACATGTTTTTGTTTGTTTGTTTTCCATTTTAAAAAAGTGAGTTTCCAGGCTATGTTGGTTTGAACCATATGAAGTTGCCATGGTCTGTGGGCCACTTTCACATGGTCCCATCTTATAATTAGACTAGAGGCCTGATGCACGAAGATTTGTGCAAGAATGGGCCTGCCTTCCCCTGGCTGCTTGCACCGCCTTTGCTCCGGCCAGAGCCACCTTTCCGCCTTCTTATGCTGCCCAGAGGCCTGGAGCTGCTGGGGTGGCGTGGCACGTGTGTGCCATCGCCATGGCAATGGCACAAGCATCCTGCCCCCAGCCACTCAGCCCCTGTATATGCAAATTATTCTGCCATATTTGTTGGGTTAATTTGCATACTCATGATTGGCTGGTGGGCATCATGAAGGTATGGTCAATTTGCATCTTTCTCTGTTATTAGTGTAGATGGTATAATAATATAAGCATATGGGTCAAATGTACATTTCAAGATAGTTGAATGCAGATTTTACCAAATAGACTACCTTTATATTTATAGCAAAACTATTTAGATGGTAGCTGTCTAGAGCCAAGTTTCAATAATTTGTTGATTTCTTATATTCCAGGAAGCTACTTGCCAGGGTATATTAGAGCAAGGTTGACTTAGATGCTGCTCATTGGATAGCAGGGGTGAGGAACCATTTTTTTTTTGCCAAGGACTGCCATTTGGATATTTTATTTATTTATTTTTTTCATTTGGATATTTATATAATCATTCTTAGGCCATATAAAATTATCAGCATAAACATTAGCCTGTTATATTTGGTCAAACATTTAATTAACTCACCCCTAATGCCTTGGCAGGGCCAGATCAAATGATTTTGTGAGTCTTATACAGCCTGCTGGCCAGGCGTTGCCCACCCCTGGGACAAGGAATGATTCTAGGTGATATAAGGTCAACATTTCTCATTTAAATAGTCATATTTCACTGATATTATTGCTTAGACATTGATAAACATTTTTGAGTAGCATTGAGGTTTTAAGTGGCTGTGGCAAAAATTATAATAAAAGGATCTCAGTGACTGACATTTGGAAAACATTTAAGTTAGAGAACAGAGAAAGAAAAGAAAAAGTGAGATGAAAAAGAGGAAAGGATCAGAGAAACAAAGATAATGATAGCTTCATAAAAATGCATGGAATCATAGAGGAGAAAAACCTTCTCTTGGAAAATCCAAAGTTGTCCAGCAGGAGTTGCAGTTGTGGCCTGGACTCTGTCTGAGTAGGTACTTCTGGGGGACTCTGAGTTTTAAAAATGTAAACAGAAGAGCAATGAGCTTGTATTAATGGAAATTCAGCAGAGCAAACTGATAAGATCAGAAGACTTCTAGCCAAGTCATGCTCCTCAAGATGATGTCTGGAAGCATTGATTCATGCTCCTTCAACATGAATTAGACCTCTGGGAGGCATATGGAGTGCTTTGCAGTGTTGACATATCTTGCTTAGGTTGTGGGGAAAATGACAATTTTCAACATTTTGGTGAAAATAGTTCCACAATCCCTGACTTGGAATGTGTTCTCAATGACCAGTATTCTGTGTGCTTAGTTATCATGACAAGTGTTTGTGTCATTATTCTCCCCACTTCTCCCTGGGGGGAAGGTCAGAAGAAGCAGGGCAGACTTCTTGGGCACATGGAAATAGAGGGAAGTGTGAGAACCGGGCTGGCCTCTCTGTCTTGGGCAAGGAACGGTTACAAGGTGCTAGAGTCAAGAGTTCCAGTCAAGGATCGACACCCGCCCCCTGTAAAGAGCTGGATGCCATGAATGTTTAACCGAACTCCCTTTGAGGTTGAGTCTGTATGATCTTTACAAGATTATACTGTTCAAGAAGCGTGCGGTACTTATGCAATTAAACTTTCTTTTCCTTCATTTTTTCAGACATTAGTAAATTTACTCGGTGCCCGAGATACCAGTGTTCTGTTGGGTGCCCTTCTGGCTCTGGCTAGTTTGGCTGAAAGGTAAGTGTATTTTGATATTCTGTCCAGTTCTACTACTGTAGCAATTTAGGTGGCAGAGATACCAAATAGATTAGTTTCTTTTCTTACTTTGCTACCTACTCAGAAAAATAAGCATGACATACCATTAACATATATATTTAAGAGGATCTTAGATAGAAAAATATCATTTAAAATTTTAAGCTGTTGGAAAGGCAAATCACAGTTTAAATTTTTCTTACTTTTTCCCCCCCAACCAGAAATATTTACCCAGTCTTTCATTCAACATTCAGTTACTTCTACTTTCAAAATTATTGAAAATAAAAAACCTAAATAACCTGTACTCTTATAGATCTGATTACTTAAAATAAAAGAGTTTTATTTATGCCAATAAGAGGATCATTGCTTTTTTTTTCTCCTCTTTGAGTTTTTTCTCCAACTTTATAGGAAACAGTTGAAATATAATTGTATGTATTTAAAGTGTACAACATGATGACTTCTGTACATTGAGGAATTATGACCAAGATCAACATAATTAATATATCTATTACCTCACATAGTTAACTCTGTGTGTGTGATAAGAACACATATCTTCTCTCAGCAACTTTCAAGTATACAATGCCATATTGGTACCTGTAGTCACCAGGCTGCACATTAGATCCTTAGGATTCATTCTTCTTTTAACTGCAAGTTTATACCTTTACTTTAACCTATATATTCCCATTTCCTCCTCTTCCCAGACCCTGGCAACCACCCACCATTCTATTCTCTGTTTCTACTTAATCAGCTTTTTGTTGTTGTTGTTTCGATGCTATTTTTAGATTCCACATACAGTATTTGCCTTTCTCTTCCTGGCTTCTTTCACTTAGCATAATGCCCTCCATGTTCATCCATGTTTCTTATATTTATGGCTGAATAATACTCAATCATATATATCACATTTGCCTTATCCATTTATCTGTCAAAGAACAAATAGCTCATTTACATATTTTAGGTCTTGTGAATAGTGCTGATCATTACTTTTTTGGTGAACAGCACGATTTCCTTTGCAGAAAAGGAATTAAGTTATCATTTTATTATTAAACAGATTTGTGACCTATAATGTTAATTAAATGTTGGGCTGTGATGCAACCCTGCCCCATGGAGTTACATTGCATTTTGTTTTCCTCCTGAGATAATATGAGAGCTAGGATATTAAATAAGTGAATATGGTAAACTGTGTTTTTAGTAGTTACCAATAGTTTTCAATTTGTAGTCCAGAATGTAGGGAGAAGATAAGTGAACTCAACGTTGTAGAAAATCTGCTGATGATTTTACATGAATATGACTTACTTTCCAAAAGGTAGGATTGCTCACAGGGAAAAAAACAATGTCTTATATTTGATAAAAATCATTATTATTTTTTTATTATCTCATGTTTTTTACATTATTAACTGAATATCATGAATTAGCTTTGCATTTGTTTTTTATTTAAGTTTATGAGAAGTAAGTAGAGCAAGGTGGTGTATCAATTTATCTTTCTTTAGTCTTATATTCTAGATCTGGGCATAGAATCAAATTGTATAAATCTTACGATCACATCTTTAATGTATTTCTGATTGCATTTATTTGCATCTTGTCTCTTTAAGGAAAGAAAATCTGACATGGCTCTATTTTTAGTAATTTCAGATTGTGTGTTGAAGAAATGATTAATTGCTAAAATCTATTTTGCTTAAGGCCAGTAAAATAAATTAAAACAGGTACTGGCCTGTTTCATGACCTCTTATTTTTATAACTCAAAACAGAAACTAGTATAAAATTAAATTATTCAATGGAACTACATATTGCTCTAAAGAATTACTGCATTCAGATAGTTATTAATTTGTTTTAAATAGAGTTGCAGTCAACATCATTTGATATGTAGTCAGGTAAATAATTTTCTAAAAAGGCAAGATAGATAACAGAAAGTCAAGTAATAAAACTCTGACACTTAAATTCATAGTAAATCCCCCTAGATTCTTCTTTAAAGCCATTTTATCATTCTTTTACAAACTATCCCTAAAGACTTGGCTATCTGAACTCATTCACCCAACTAACAGCCTCTGCGCAAGTGTTGGCGAACCACAGATGAGTAAGATATGAGAGAACAGTGTAGGAGAGGAGGACAGGCACGCACAGCAGTGGCTTTGCCACAGCACTGTTTGTGGTGAGGCCCGTGGTGAGGCCAGTGGTGTCTGTGGTGTGGTCCCTGGTGCACTGGATACGCTGGAGCATAGAGCAGAACCTCCGAGGGGCACACAAGTTTCCCAAGGGCAGGAGGCGTGATCGAGACGGGGAGAGAGTGAGTGGAAACAGAATATGCTCCCACTTGAAATGGTATGTGTGTTAGAGGATCTTGCATGGTTGGGCACAGCTAGAGCCAAGAATGCAGGAGGGAAAGTGCCAGAAACCTAGACTAGACAGTATTAATGACACATTAAAAATACAGCTAATTTTGGTCAGGCCCTGCTCTAAGTCCTTCTCTTCTGTGTGTGCACTCACTTGAGCTGCACAGTAACCCCATTAATGTCCATATTTTATGGGCAAAGCAATAAAACACCATTAGTCAGGTTAGGATGGGCTCTTTGTGCTAAAGAAGGAGTGTAGTTTTTTATCTTGAATAACAGGAGGGCTCACAGAAAGATTTTAAGAAGGACCAGGTTTATTTTGGGGGAAGATTACTCTGAAGGCAGTGTGTGGGGTGGGGAATACAGCTGCACAATGTCCAAGTAGAACAAGGAAGGAATGTTTTGTATAGAAATTCTGAGAGGTAAAGAATACTGCTTACAGAGAATAACATATGTTCTGAATGTCACAGCACGAAAGTGAGGAGCTATGGAAAATTGGCTCAGGGGAAAGGATTTTTGAAGGGGATGAGAATATTGGAGATGTAGATGACAGAGGAGCTTATACCTAGAACATAAATATTACAGGAATGGGAGGAGCTGTGGGGTTAGCTAGCTGCACAACTTACAAGAGACTTGATCCCAGCATTGGCCCAGGAAACGGGCATTGAAAGTTCTTGATTGGCAGTGGCAGGTTGAAATGATTTCCACTCTTCTGTGGGGTCATGAATCAAGATCAGGGACAAAAGAGGAAGAGCCAGTTCTGGGAGGAGGATAATGTCTTTGAGTTTAGACATGGTGTGGTGAGTACCTGTGGAACTATCTTGAAAGAATTGGCTAATTCCCCTGCATTGTAGTGTTTTTGCCATTTGGTATTAATGTCTTGTTTTTGCAACCACGTGATAAGCTGCTGAAGACTAGGATAAAGCTTTTATATTTCTTGTGTCTTGAGCATAATGCAGGTCCCACTGTATGTATCTGACACCTGTTTGCTGGTTAGAAGTCTTTCCGGCAGACCAATGACTGTACAATGAGAATATGACTTAGAACAGCAGTCAGCAAACCATGACCTGAAAGCTAAATTTGGCCCCCTGCCTGTTTTTGTAAATAAAGATTTATTGAGACACTGCCATGCTCCATTTATTTGTATGGGTTGCCTCTGACTGCTTTTGCCCATTTTGGCATGACTGGGTAGTTGTGACAGCCTATATGCCAGCAAAGCTGAAAAGATTTGGCTGTGGCCCAGCCCTTCCCAGAAAATGCATGTTGACCTGTGATTTAGAAAACGTTAGCCATATCCTTCATGCAGTGATGCTAGCTCTAGTCTAGATATAGTCAATGACCCGCTATTGCCGTGACTCTCGTCCTCGCCGCCTGCCCCTCAGGCTGACTGCGGAGCTGCTGCGCCTCCTCTGTGCCGAGCCCCAGGTGAAGGAGCAGGTGAAGCTCTACGAAGGGATCCCCGTCCTCCTCAGCCTGCTCCACTCGGACCACCTGAAGCTGCTCTGGAGCGTGGTCTGGATCCTGGTGCAGGTTTGCGAGGATCCCGAGACCAGCGTGGAAATCCGCATTTGGGGAGGCATCAAGCAGCTGCTTCATATTTTACGAGGGTGAGTGAGGGTGGGCTTTGGCCACTTTGCCCTAGTCATTGACTGCAGATTGGAAACGTGTTCAGCTCGCTCCCCCCTGGTCTATAATAGGTAAGCGATACTTCAAAGACAAAAACCTGTCCTTTTACCACATGGCATTGAGTTTAACTCAAAGAACCATTTTCCCTCGTTGGCTCAAGTCATAACCATCCTTGAGAGAAAAGAGTTCTTTCACAGTCCATTTCTATGGCGCAATGCTAGAATACTCTTCTGGGAAGATGAGAGATGTCAACACTTTTCTATGGGAAACATGTCTCAGTGCTCTGGGAGAATTTATTGCCCCACCTGGATAAACAATATCCTTTCAGAGCCCGTGCCTGCCCCTCAGCCGCCTCGAGCTGGTTCCAGGGGTGGAGGTTACCAGGTTTTCTGCCGGCTTGAGTATGAACAGGTGGTGTTGTCAGGCAGTTTCCAGGGCGCCTGTTCATACCCACTCACCCGCAGTCACCAGTGGGCCCGATGATGAGGGGGACTCTATCCACATTCTATTTAGGCCCCGAAATCCAGGCAGAGCTGCGGTCAAAAATAGACATGAAGAAATATGGTGCACATAAAAACCAAAGGGAACAAAGCAGATAAAAGACACCAAGACTCTATTGTGGAAGATGTTGCATTACATAAACAGAAAAGCAAATGTTTTATTTTATCAAAGGTGTTAAACAGTACAGGAAGTTTAGGAAATGAGATTAAAAACGAGAGGAGAGAATAATAGGGGAGGAGAGAGGTCACGAGCTAGGCAAGAAGACAAAGATTGAATAACCTACACAAAAACTGCTAAATTCACTAGAAACTGGAATTAGGAAAAGGATGGGCAATCTCCTCCTACTTCTTCTTCTTCCTCCTTCTTTGTCCTCCTCTCTCGCTCTCACTCTGTTTTTGCAGAGATTTCTTCAACAGCACTCAGGAAGCACTGACGAGGAAGGCGAGTTGGTAAACTGATCTGTGCACTAACTCTTCTCTTCCAGAGACAGGAATTTTGTCTCTGACCGCTCTTCCATCGGAAGCCTGTCCAGTGCGAACGCGGCAGGCCGCATCCAGCAGCTCCATTTGTCAGAAGACTTGAGCCCTCGGGAAATACAAGAAAATACTTTCTCTCTTCAAGCAGGTATTTATAGCATATTATTATGTTTTACTATTGGGTACTGTTTAGTATTACATTGATCATTCTCTTTATTTTTAATGTATTATTATTTTTTTAAAATCCTTACCCGAGGATATTTTTTCCCCCATTGATTTTTAGAGAGGGTGGAAGAGGGAAAGACAGAGAGAAATATCAGTGTGAGAGAAACACATCGATTGATGGCCTCCTGCACGAGCCTGGACCAGGGTCCAGGCCGGAGAGGAGGCTGAAACCGAGATATGTGCCCTTGACCAAAATCAAACCCGGGACCCTTCAGTCCACAGGCCGACGCTCTATCCACTGAGCCAAGCTAGGGCTTATTATTGTCTTTATAAAGTTAGTATTGTAGTATTAATTAGGCATGACTTGTAAGTTTTTAAAAAAGTGAAATTGAATTCATGTGGATGCCCGAAACTTGTTGGTACCAGTGTTGGACTTGCAGGTTCATGACACCACAAACCTTCCTCCCCCTTCCACGTCCTCTATATACCAAGAGGTCAACAGAAAGGTCAACCGGAAAGAGAGCGAATGTTAGCTTTGTTACTGGGAAGGCTGGGTTGGGGAATGCAGCTTGATCTGTCTGCGAGAGCTCAGGGGTCCCCCCTTAAGGGAGATTCTACAGCACACCTACCCACTCTGCGGGGAGTGAGGGAGTGCTGGCCTCACACCTCTGAGCTCCTGAAGAGAAGAGAGAGGTGCTGCCTGTGTGGGATCTCCACACAAGAGCGAGAGCAGGAATGCACGAAGTTTTGGGATTTGGCACAACCTGGAACAGGGCTGTAGCCTGTGGCCTGCGCAAGTGCACGTGGCCTGTGGGGCAAGCGGGACTGCAGTGCTGCTGACCAAGCCGGTGCCCTGCCGTGCCCGGGAAGGGACAGAGAGGCACTGGGCGGGCAGCAGGAGGGCAGGCAGGCCCTAAGGGCAAGAGCAGACATGGGGGGGGGGGGCGATTTGAGGAAAAGTGGAGTAGGAGAAGGGTGGACTGCTTCCTACTCTGTCCTCCTGGATAATAGAGGTGTTTCCTCATGGGTGTTTGAGGCCAGAGAAATATGGCCCCTGCTTGAGCTGTCATTTTGGCTTCCTCTGAAAAGGCCTCTGCCTCAGTAGAAAGACTGTTACCGAGAATTTCCTGTCTGAAGGCCCCCAGAATCCAATTCAGCTGAAACCAGAGCTCCTGGTATCTCCAGGCCCCTCCCAAGAGTGGATGAGATTGATGGTGACCAGGTCAGAAGGGCCGTTGCCCACATGTGGGATGAGAAGTTATTTCCTGGGAAACAGCCTTTGGGGAGAGTGCTTACCTGGTAGATAGATATGTAATAGCTCCCCGAGCTGTGCACTTAAGATGTGTCTGCTTTACACAGCTCATTTTATATCTCAATAAATTTTTTTTTTAATGTAAAAATGTAAGGTCTTAGGAGTAGAGTCTGAGTTTTGGCTGCAGCCCTTTGTTGGCCTTATGGCCTTGACAAGTTTCTTAACCTGCCCAGGCCTCACTTCTGCTCCTGGGACATGGCGATGGTGGCCATGATGTCTGTGAGCATTACGTGAGGACGTAAGTTTTTAGCACAGTGCACGGCCAGTGCAAGGGCTCAGTGAAAGAGGCATCACCCTTTCTAGGGGCTCTGTGCTGCGGGATCCAGCACACCTCTGCCTGGACAAGGGGCAGCTCGGGACAGAATGACACCAGAGGCTGCAGAGAGCTCCTAGTGTGAAGGGTGGTGCTCCGGGCACAGGACCTAACACCTGACAACTGGGTTCGGACCCCTGGCCCCTTCCACTTAATAGTCCTATGGCCTAGGCCAGTGGTCGACAAACTGTAACTCGCAAAGCTACATGTGGCTCTTTGGCCCCTTGAGTGTGGCTCTTCTACAAAATACCATGGCCTGGGCAAGTCTATTTTGAGGAAGTGGCATTAGAAGAAGTTGAAGTTTAAAAAAATTGGCTCTCAAAAGAAATTTCAATCATACTGTTGATATTTGACTCTGTTGACTAATGAGCTTGCCGACCACTGGTCCAGGCCCATAACCTCGGTTTTCTCATCAGTAAAACTGGTAATCATCCTACATACTCTGATCATAAGGGTCTGTTTGGGTAATTTATTTAAGGAACTCATTTAATCAGCCAGTGGATGTATTTATTGAGCACGTGCTCAATGGCAGGCACTTTAGGCACTGGGGATTCCAGGGAACCAGACAGATCCAGTCCCTGCCTCTTGGTGCACAGTAAGTGCTCGCTAAAAGGCTTCTGCGGGCTGTATGGGTGCACACATCACATACCGAGGAGAGCCCCCTTCTCCCGGAGCCGGGCCTGAGGAAGATGTGTGCTCCGGGGCTGACAGCTAACAGATGCCCTGGAGTTAGATGTTGTCATGCCCGTGTGGTCCCACAGTCACAGCGATGAGACCTGACCTTGGCGGTTCTTGTTCCAGCCTGCTGTGCCGCCCTCACCGAGCTGGTGCTCAACGACACCAACGCCCACCAGGTGGTTCAGGTACGTGCCACTGCCCGGGGCGGGGGGGGGGGGCGCGGAAGGGGGGGAGGAAATGGGACTTCCCAAGGGGGCTCCCCAGGCCGGTCCAACTCTGTGTCCCAGAAGGTAGCACTGGGGATCCCATCACATGGTTTTAAAATTTTTTAATATGTCTTATTTAACTTATAGAATTCCATTTCCTATTCTTGTTCTTCTTTTAACTTGCTTGACTTAAAAAGAACAGAAGTTTAGAAAGATGTTAACTGTGTTTTCATGAATAATGCTCATTTTGTTCTTTTTTATAGTTTTTAAATGTAAAAATGTGTTTATTCACAATCCTTGACAGTTATTATTCTTATTTCTTTTATTTTCCTATAATAATTAACATGGGTATATTACTTTATTAAAAAACTGTAACAGGAGAAATTACCTTTCATAATTATATATTTAAAAGGCAGTGTATACAGATTAACAAGATGTTTAAGAACCTTTCTATCCCCTACTCTAAAGTATTTCATAAAGTATTAGATTGATATACTTTGTTATTTATCATCTTTAAAGACCATTGAAGTTTTAAGGTTTGTAGTCTTTCATATATAAAAGATACACTGACATTTTTAGTATTGTCCTGTCATATTTACTTGAAGTTCCCAGTTTATACGAACTATAAGATGACATCATTTTGGGGATTGTTCAGTTGCTTCTTTATGCTTGTGTGTCTCCGTGGTGTTGTCCCTGGTCCCTGACCACATGCCCCTTTATTCTTCCAGGAGAATGGTGTGTATACTATAGCAAAATTGATTTTACCGAACAAACAAAAGAATGCAGCAAAAACTAATCTACTACAGGTAACAAACATCTCTGTTGCTCTTCAATATCAAGTTACTGAAATCTGGGGAAACCCTGATAATGTAATCTATGGTTTTTTAAAAAATTTTTAGCTTAGGGCTGGTCCCTGCACTGACTGGGAGGGAAAATACCTGAGGAGGGAGGCTGGCACGGAAGCAAATGCTGTTAAAGTAAAAGGCTGAACAACTTGCCTGCGGGAGGGAATTAGGTGACTTTATTTAGATATTTCTTTGCTTATCCATTAGTTCTATTTTTTAAGAACATGTATTGCTTGAGTAGCAGAAAATAAGAAGTTGAAAATCAAGCATGGACCCAGTCACTAACATTTCCCTTTTACAAAGGAAAGCTTGTAAAGGGATCTCGATGGATGAGGAAAGAGTGCCAGGTGGATGCAGGGATATGGGTGGGGCACCAATAGCATCTGCGACAGGGTGGAAGGGCATCCACATGGAGGGAACAGTATGTGCAAAGTGTGGGAGCCTGACAGCTTCCAATTCAGTGCTGAGGCTGCTCAGTAGGGCCGGGTGTGTGGTTGGGCGAGAGGGTACTTCTGGAGGTGAAGTCTTATAGGTAGGCGGGACATATTATGTGAGTACTGTGGGCTTTTAAAAAATACATATATTTTTATTAATTTCAGAGAGAAAGAGAGAGGGAGAGAGAGATAGAAACATCAATGACGAGAGAGAATCATTGCACACCCTGACTCCTGCACCCCCCCCCACAATGGGGATTGAGTCTGCAACTCAGGCATGTGCCCTGACTGGAAACCATGACCTCCTCGTTCATAGATTAACGCTCAGTCACTGAGCCACGCCGGCTGGACTCCTGTGTGCTTTTTTGAGGAGTGGGCAATGGGTTGCTTGAAGACACTGGAATGATGAAGTCAGATTTTAAAGGAGCCTTTATGGTAGCTGCAGCTCATCCTTTCCCCCCCAAGTCATTTAGAAAAGTACGAAACCTCCTTTGCCTCCAGTCTGACTTAAGAGCTATCTCCCAGCATGGTGGGCAAACCTAGCAGAGAGCCATCGGTGGTCTCAGGCCCGGCAGCCACAGCTTTTGGAGACTAGAAGGACACACGGGTGTGGGACTGAATGTTCTCAATGCCTGCAGGTGCACGGCCCCGGGCCGAGGACAATTAGAATTCCCTGGAGTTAGAGCATGGACATAAGTAGCACAGACACAGACCCATCCTGTAGACGCATTTTGTGAAACAGGAGTTTTAAAAAGTCACATTGAAACGGCTTTTGAGGAACTCTCCCAGTTCCACTGCATTCAGATCACTGATTTTCTGCAACCATTTCAGACTCAAACTCGGCAGAGCCTGGTCAGCCCGGGGTGCAGGCACAGGCTGGAGGCTGCCAAATGTCAGACGGTTCTTTTTCTCCAGGCGGCTGTCCCAGGCCTCTTCTGAGTGTTCACAGGAGTGGCTGCAGATCGGCCTGTCTGGGGAACGCTGAAGACCCTTTACTCGGGAGACCCATTTATCAAGTCCGAGTGCAGCGTGCCCGCGGCCGCTTTTGCGTGTCCTCATGGCTCGTGTTTGTTTCCGCACAGACCCCGGTCAACATTGAGGCATGCGTGGCAGGCTGGAACCCAAACCAACCCCGAGCTCCCGGAGCTCCTCGGACGCTCGGTTTTCTCAGCGGAGGCGTTTTCTTTCTTGTCCCTGTGCTCAATTGGTACTTTCTAGAAAGGAATGCATGCCAAGTCCCGAGCGAACCAAGGCCAAGATCCCCAGCATTTATGCGACACGAGTGCTCTTTATAGGCGTTGGCTCCCACGTAGATCAGCCACACTCCTAAAACCACTTTCATGTCTGCCTCCTGATAGCTGTGGCCTGAACGGTTTCCTTTCATGTCTCGAGCTGCCTTTGGAGAATCACACGTCTTTGTCTTTTCCAGTGTTACGCTTTCAGAGCCTTGAGGTTTCTCTTCAGTATGGAAAGAAACAGGCCGCTCTTCAAAAGGTAGGGGCCTCAAGAAATGTAAACGACCAGCTCCCCTCTCCCCCCAAACCAAGACTGAACTGTCTCCACGTAGCTGACTTAGATGGGGACAGCAAGGGAAGATGAGTCAGAATGCAAAACCTGGGGGTCCAGACTTCAGAGACTCCACAGAGAAAACTGAGCTACCCCAGGGATATCTTAACACTGAAAATGCACAAAATGATGAAAGAGCATGAACCATGCTACCAGTATAACTCCTCTTAATGACATATGCCTGCTAGTTTTAGTTGTTTTTTTTTTTTAAAGACATGAACATTTTAAGTGGATGACATTAAAATCTGTGTTTGAGTTAGCCCATTCATAAATTCCAGTTGATGCAGTTATTTCCTCTTGGAGAAAGAAGAGGATTTGTCTGGGTATCTGCCATAGAGTAGGGGCTCATTGGAAGGGGAGGGGGCTGATATTTTTGGGCCAGGAGCTGTGCTGGTGAGCATGACGGAAATCACCGCTTTGGGAAGCAAACACTGGTTCCCTACAGGTGTGGTCTGCGGGCCGTTTAGCTGGGCAGGTTAGCCAACATCATAGGCCCGAGATTTTACAGCAAGTTTACTGATAAGGCAGACTAGAAATAAAAGCTTGAGTTAATGTAATGTTGTTTGTTTAGAAGCATGGAGCATTTTATGTTGTTACTGTATTTCCATATAATGCTTGAATTTGGGGGCGGGGGGGGGGGGAGGAAAGGAAATTATTCATTTATTAAAATCTTTCATTTCAAGGCCCCAAATCATTCATTTTGAGTGGACTTAAAGATTGTAATAAACTCTCTATCCAATACCTTGGAAATAAATGATGATAAATCTCTCAATTTTTTTTCTCATTTACTTGTATTTTTATTTTCATGAAACATTAAAAAATTAGTTTAATTTTTACCTCCTAGGGCTCATATGAGGACTGGATCTATTAGCATTTATGGAAGTGCCCAGTCCTCACTAAACATCCAGTAAACATCCATTTGTAACATGTTTAATATCTATACCCCCAAATATCTCACAAATAAGGTATTTTTATGATCTGTATCATGTTTATTTTTTACTGTAGTAAAGAACACATAACATGAGATATAACCTCTTAGCTAATGTTGAATTGTACAATACAGTGCTGTTGACCAGAGCAGAATGCTGTACAGCAGATCTCTAAACTTTAAATTGGTTTTTCTTATTCTTACAAACTATGGCTATGGTTCACTTTTGTGAGATAAGCTGCTCTTTCCTCCCACTTGGTCCATAACTGAAGGAAGTTAAGTGTTTTTATTAATCTGTGAATAAGCTGGATCCAACATGGAAAGAATGAGCAACAGTGTGCGTGTGTGTTTTTCCCCTGTAGACTTTTTCCCACCGACTTGTTTGAGATCTTCATTGACATAGGACATTATGTGCGTGATATCAGTGCTTATGAAGAATTGGTCTCAAAGTTGAATTTATTAGTGGTAAGTCGTGAGTTTTAAATTTTGGCAGGCTGCTATGTGGTCAGGATAGAATTTATCAGAGCAACCCATTTTCTTATTTATCTATTTCTTTGGCTAGGAGGATGAACTGATGCAAATTGCTGAAAATATTGAAAGTATTAATCAGAATAAAGCTCCTTCGAAATATATAGGCAACTATGCAATTTTGGATCATCTTGGAAGTGGAGCTTTTGGCTGTGTTTACAAGGTGACTTTGCCCTTTCTTATATCCCCAAGCACACCATTAAGTCCCACTTGCACACCCACACGCAGTTGAGTTGGAGCTCCCTTATTGAAAAGTAGTGAAAAATAGATATAAAAGTTAGAGTGATTGTTTTCATCCACTATATAGTTGCATCAGTGTTGTCTTAACTTTCAGCCTTAGAAATTGATTACTGACTTTTGAAGAGAAAAGCCATCATTAATCTCTCATAAAAACATTGTCACAATGGCTTGTCCCCATGCATGACACATTCTCTCCATTCTGTATTAATCTAGTAAAATCCTACGCAGTATTGCAGATTGACCCAGGGGATGCCAAGTTTTGAGCTGAGCTTAGTGTAAATATGGAAAGAATTTTAGAAGTTCCAGGACTTACTTAAATGACTTGCTTTAATCATGTGACCTTATTAATGTATCTCTTTTCTCTCCTTTCTACCTCCACCTCATTTTTTTGTTTTTTTTTTTGTCTTGTTAGGTTAGGAAGCGTAGTGGTCAGAATCTCTTAGCAATGAAAGAAGTCAATTTACATAACCCAGCCTTTGGAAAGGATAAAAAAGATCGAGACAGCAGTGTGAAGAACATTGTTTCTGAATTAACCATAATTAAAGAGCAGGTAAATATTTTTTTCTTGTTTATGAAGGTATGTCCCTTAAATAAATGCCATCAAAATAAAGTTCTTAAGCTATTCTTCTCCAGGCTGTTTAAGATCTATTGTTTAAAATAATTCACATTAAGCGGGTTATACTTCAGCCAACTTTTTTTCCTAAGGCTTGACATTGAACCATAGAAACACTTTCTGGAGTTTATATCAGGGCAAGGTTGGGGGGTGGGCATAGCATTAGAGTTTACAGCATAGAGTGATTCTTGTTTGACAAATCCTTCTCTTTTCATTGCAAACTTATCCATTTCTCTCTCCTTATATTGTAGAATATTTGGTTACTTAGTTACATGCATCAGAATATGACTAAGAGTTCCCTGACTTTGGTCAAGTGGAACCAAGCTGCTAATATTCCTCAAATATGGCTTATTAAGTCTAAAATGTGGCTTTTCCAGATGGGCTGTTATTAATTAGCATGATCAGGATATTCTGACATAATGTAACATGTCAATTAACTGTCATTACGAAGGTTTGTTTGGGGAGAAAGAATAAATATGTCAGAAGAGAACTGGGATTTCGTTTTGTGACCCAAGAATGCGTGGGTTTCTTTTTCAACTTTCCTTCCTTGTGCATTCATTTCTGAAGCTGTTCTTTCATAATGCCTGTGGAGAGCCATCCACTGCCTGTGCTTCGTTCTCCGCTAGTTACATTTGCACAGCATCTGTGCTGGGACATAGGATCACCATGAATAAGATGATCTTTATGCATCGACATATGCATAAGCTTTATTCCAGTTTGTAAATTACAGTAAACATTAACATAAGTAGCTTACTTATAACTGACCTTTATATAGTAATAGTTTGCTCACGCTTAGGATAGCCTAGCCTTCCGCAGTGCGCTGTCTCATTATAACACAGACTGGAACGTTGCTTCTGCCCTAAGCTGATCCAGTATCTTCGTTGGGAACTGAAGTCTGGGCAGAGTCCTGGCCATGAGCTGGGTCTAGAATATGGTTCTGGTTGCTTACTTGAATTCATATTATTTAAAACCTGCTGGGGCTTTGCTAGTTGGTGAGGTAGACTATTTGTTTTAGTCCATTCCCTAAGATAAGAAAGTATCAGGGTCAAGAAAGGAGTTTTTGTCAAGTATTATAATTTCAGCAGAGTTAATAACTCTCACTTTAGTTTCCTGCTCATCATTTTGGAAAGCATAAAAGGCAAAAATGGTATAAATAGACACTAACAATGAATGTACATACCTAAGTGGTGAAGAGAGGTAAAGAGCAAGGAGGTCTGTATTCAACATGAATTGCTTCATTTTTGTTTTCTCTCTCTGCGCTTTGTGTGTGGTGTTAGGCCTGGGAATCTCAATGAATTCTTAAGGTTCCTTTTAGTTCCACAATTCTCTGTTTTAGTTTAATTAAAGTGATAACCACAATCAGTGTTTACTTCTATTTGATAAGGCTATCGGAAATTCTTATTTTCAGATTAGTTTGATAAGTAGAAAATGAAGAGAATCATGATGTTTTTATTGAATTTATTGGGGTGACACTGGTTAAAAAAATTATATAGGTTTCAGGTGCACAATTCTATAACACATCATCTCTACACTGTATTGTGGGTTCACCACCCTAGGTCAAGTCTCCATCCATCACCATTTATCCCCCTATTCCCTTCACCACATCTCTCACCCCATTAGGTAACTTAAAATGCTTAGTTTTAGAAATAAAAAGAAATGCAACACTTTCTTTGTTGTTTTCAAATATGAAGTATGTAAAAAGTTTGTATTTTGAAGTGGTGTAATGTTTGTTATTTATTTTCTTATAGCTTTATCATCCCAATGTTGTACGCTATTACAAAACATTTCTGGAAAGTAAGTATGAATTTTCATGACATTTCCAATGAAGGGAAAGTATCTTTGTTACATATTTGCATATTAGAATGTAAAAAAAATAAGCTCAATCACCTTCTTACTTCACTTTTTTTGCTGTTTATATGACAGTCAACAATCTTGTGCACCACTCTCTTGGTGAGTGGAACAGTGATGTAATCAGGGACCTAAAGAGTTATATATAAAGTACCCAGCCTCTCATCTGAGAGACACTGAATGAATAGACTGAAATAGCTTTTATAGCTATTTTCATAAACATTAAAAATCACTTCAGATCTGTAGAGAAGAAACTTAAGGATAGTGGATTTCTTAAGAAAACAAAATTGAAGGTTCTTACTGAATTAGATGACATTTTTCACCTCCCAAATAAATTGGGAAGTAGGCTGGCTTTGATTTATTTATTTTTCTTTATTGATTAAGGTATTATATATGTGTCCTTTCCTCCCATTACCTGCCTATCCCCTAAAGACATACATACAAGTCCTTTGTTTGATCTCTTCCCCTTATCCCCACCCTCCCCTGCCTTCCCTCTGAGGTTTGATGGTCTAATTTCTTTTACTTGAAGTTCAATTAATTGCCACCAGGTGGTGATGGAGCCCGGACTGATGCTGCAGGCCGGCAGGCTCTTTCTGCAGGGTTGATGTTGAGATACAGTCAAAACGGTCAATTGTTCAAAACAGCATAGGACCTCAGGCTGCAGTAATAGAAGTATTGATAAACCTTAATACGTCCCACGTGAGCTTTCAGAGCAAACCCCCATTTGAAGGAAGACTTAAGAAATATAAGGCAATGATTGAGGCTTCCTCGCTGCCTCTTCAGAGTTGCTATTGTTAAGCAGACCTGTCGTGTACTGTGACATGTTATGGTTTAACCCATCTCCCTCCCCCTAGATGACTCAGATCAACTCAGTGCCGGAGGTTCCCAGTAAATCCCGCGCCCCTGGCTGTTGGTTCTTGATATTAGAATAATTTCCTGTGACTTAGTGCATATCCAATCACACAGAACTCTAGATTGGCTCTTAACTTGCATTGAAGTGGCACAACGTGCGCGACTTAAGAATAAAATAACACAAAGTAGATTTTTGCAACCTAACTTCCTCCAAAAAGAATTGGAAGTGGTTAAAAAAATACATAAAATGTGATAAAACAGAGCAGAAGATTGTGATAAAAGAAAATGAAACGTAAGAAAATGAAGAATAAAGCTATAGATAAGGTTAGTACATATAAAAATATTTCTTGAGGTTATGAAAAATTGGAAACAATATGAATGTCTATCCCTGGGAGAATGATTAAATAAATTATGATCCACTGTATTGTGGAGTAATAATGTAACCAACAGAACAAATGGCATGATCTATGTTTACTGACACATAACAAAACACTGCAAGTTGCAAAACACGTACGTATAGTATGATTTTGTTTTTGTAAATATTGTGTACATGTGTATTCTACTGGTATATAAACCTAAATATCACAGAAGATACACAGTGCATTCCACTGTGCATAGTTTCATATTGGTTTTGAAGGAGGAAGTAGAATTTTCTCCTTTGTTTCCTGGCATCCAAGCAGAGAGAGGAACACAATTAGCTATGAGGTTTTCTGTGTCCATCAGTTAAAACCAGAAGTGCAGCTTTCTGTGCCCTTGAGGACACAACAGAAATTTCTATCCTGGGTGGTATTTCAGCTCTGTCCTTCATTACAAGGCCCTGGTGTGATTCCATTGTAAAAGTCAGAAAGCTAACCCTATGAGACTATAAACAATGCAGTGTAAAATGCAGTTTTCTTAATGGCTGCCTTGGTTTAAGGGTAAATATTAGACTGTTGAGATGAAGTGGGTTTCTATGTTCTTCAGGGAATCCTCCATGACTTGGGCTCATTAGCTCCTTCTCTTTGGTGCTTCCCAACCATTCCATGGCACAGCATACATAGCAAATGATAGTAATGGCCTGTGTAAACTAATGCTAGGAGGTTCCTGCAGCGGGAGAGACTGTTGCTGGGCTCCAGTTGTCTGCCCCCTCATCTCACCCCTTCCAGGGCTGAGTGGATTCATAGCTTAAGGCACACCTATTGGGAAACCCAGATTCTAATTCCTAAGTGTTTTCAAAATATCTTTATGAGCTTAAATTTCTATTGTCTTTTTCTCTTTCTTTTTCCCTTCCTTCCTTCCTTCCTTCCTTCCTTCCTTCCTTCCTTCCTTCCTTCCTTCCTCCCTTCCTCCCTTCCTTCCTCCCTTTCCTCCCTCCCTCCCTCCCTCCCTCCCTCCCTCCCTCCCTCCCTCCCTCCCTTCCTTCCTTCCTTCCTTCCTTCCTTCCTTCTTTCCTTCCTTCCTTCCTTCCTTCCTTTCTATAGATGACAGATTGTATATAGTTATGGAGCTTATAGAAGGAGTCCCTCTTGGAGAGCATTTCAGTTCTTTGAAGGAAAAACAACTTCATTTTGCTGAAGAAAGACTATGGAAAATATTTATTCAGGTACACGTTTATTTTCATTAAATTTTCCTATAAAATGGTGAAAGACTCGAGCTGATGTTTTAGAGCCATGTGTAGAATTCATCAGTGGTTATATGTATATTTGGGGAAATAAAATTTTATCTTCGCTGTTTCAAGCTGTGCTTAGCTCTTCGGTACTTGCACAAGGAGAAGAGAATCGTCCATAGAGATCTGACGCCAAACAACATCATGTTGGGGGACAAGGACAAAGTAACAGTGAGTAAGTATAAACATCTTAAACATCTTAATGTCAGAATTCCTGATTTTATTCTGGAGCAGAGCTGTCCCATGGGACTGAGCTGTGCTGACGGGGATGTTCTGTGTCAGCACTATCCTATAGAGCAGTCACTAGCCACAGGCGACTGTTGGTCACTTGAACTGTGGCTAATGTGACTGAGGATGTGGATCTGAAATTCTGTTAAACTTTAAGGTGAACAGCCCTATGTGACTCGTAGCTACTATTAAGTTGTATATTGCCTGCATGAGAAAATAAAGTACCCTTGGGATTCATGAGAATTGAATTCCCAAACCAATGGTCTCTAGGTAGTTTCTTTCTGTAGAATGCGAGGATGTTATTTTAAACAATTTTAACATGGTCTGTACCATATATGTAATAAAAGTACTTATCAAGGGCTATGAGAAAATCCAGCATTTATAATTTCAATATCAATTTTTACCAAAGTATTTTCAATTGCAGCAGGTAGGCCTCATGTTGGCTAACATTTCACAAATGAAAAAATTATTTTCCCCCAATAGTTGGTTAATTCTTAATCATAACTTAACTTTTTAATGCTTTAATGATATATTAGCTTTTTCCTGCCTTTCTTCACTCATGAGCATTTGTGTTACTCTTATGCACTGTAAATGGGGAGCCATCTCTAAATCAGAACTCTATTGTTTTTGATCATGGCATTCTAACAGTAAAACTTTTTTTTGATAACATGCTGTCAATATAGGCTTGATTATAAATTCTATACATATATCACTGTGTAATTATTCTATAGTACATGAAGTCTACAGAAATAAAATACAAAGGGGTATATTAAAATAATCAAAGTACAAGTTTTAATATTTTTTCCTGCTCCTCAGTGGATTGCCATAGGCACCTACTTTGGAGACCAATGCCCTAAATATTATGACAACATTGTGAAGGTGAATCACTTAATTTTAGAGGAACCTAATTCCTTACCAAAAGTACACATTTACCTAAACCATGTCTTCAATAACAATGATTAGATTTCCTGTCCAGATTTTAACAAATAGAGATCCTATATTAGTTTAAAAAATTAAAAGCAACCTAAAACAGAAACTCTGTGGATAATCTTCAATGTAAAATTAATATTTTTAGCATGTGCTTTGTGAGGTATAAAATGAGACTAAATAATTTTGAATCTTCATCTTGGACACATATTTACTT
This sequence comes from Antrozous pallidus, assembly GCA_027563665.1. Taxonomy (NCBI): domain Eukaryota; kingdom Metazoa; phylum Chordata; class Mammalia; order Chiroptera; family Vespertilionidae; genus Antrozous; species Antrozous pallidus. The sequence goes on along the minus strand of CM050524.1, from coordinate 46,055,885 downwards.
AATCATTTGAAATTAATTACAATTTTGTTTACCATATGCCTTTTACTATTTTTCTTTTCATAAGATAGACTTGGGTTTCCTTAAATTTTTTTAGTGTTTCTATAAATCTAGGTATTTCAATTTGTAAGTTAATAAAGATATAAATTGTGTATTTAAATTTTATAACAAATAGTATCTATACTATTAAATAATGATTAAAAAGATTTGTTTAGTGGGGATATTTGTTTTTCTTAGAGAGCTACTCAGGCCATATTTCCTGAATAATAGCTAATCCTGAATTTAGTTTTCTTACTAAGAGTAACTGCAATCATTTCCCTTGATTAGATGTAAATACATCAAGGTTAATCTATTATTGTAGTAGTTTGATTTTTCCCCTAAATTTACTTTAATTAATTATATATATATATATTTTTAACCAGTACTACATCTCAAAGTAGTGTACAAAATAAAATAGCGCTAAAAAGCTAATAAAGAAAAAACTTACCTCTAAGCAACTCCCAGTTCCTTTTCCCTAAAACAACTATTTTTCTTTTTAACTTTATTTCTGACATTTGACTTTCCACTGTGAAAGTTGAATATTTAGTTTTTAAAAATTTCCTCTTCTTCCCCTTCTACCATCCTGCCAATGCATTTATAGTACAATTTGGGTAAAGAAAATATTCAGTGTTTACATTATTATTATTATTATTATTATTCTACTAGAGGCACAGTGCATGAAATTAGTGCACGGGGGTGTGTGTCCTTCAGGCCAACCTACACCCTCTCGAGCCTGGGACTGATAGGATTGGGCCTAAATAGGCAGTTGGACATTCCTCACAATCCAGGACTGCTGGCTCCCAACTGCTCGCCTGCCTGCCTTCCTGATTGCCCCTAACTGCTTCTGCCTGCCACCCTGATCACCCCTAACCACTCCCCTGCCAGCCTGATTGATGCCTAACTGCTCCCCTGCCAGCCTGATTGCTCCCAACTGCCCTCCCCTGAAGGCCTGGTCCCCCGCAACTGCCCTCCCCTGCCAACCTGGTCACCCCTAGCTGCCCTCCCCTGCCAGCTTTATCACCACTAACTACTCTCCCCTGCTGGTCAGGTCCAGGTGTCCTGGATCAGGGTGGGGATTACCTTGGATCATGGGACAGCCTGGATGAGGGGCCTGTGGTGGTTTGCAGACTGGCCATGCCCCCCAGTGACCAATCATAGGCCAGGGCTGATTGGAAGCAGGCATCTGGGATTTTATTTATCTTCTATAGTTGAAACTTTGTAGCTTTCAGCAGAGGCTAGGGCGGCATGAAGCTTGGCTTCCTCCATCACCGGGGGCAGCCCAAGCCTTCTGCTTGCTCCAGCTCCTTGGCAGCCACCATCTTAGCTGGGATTTATTTATCTTCTATAATTGAAACTTGGTAGCCTTGAGTGGAGGCTAGGGTTGACCAAGGTGGGTGGGAAGCTTGGCTTCCTCCATCACTGGTGGCAACCAAAGCCTCCTGCTTGCTCTAGCTCCATGGCGGCTGTCATCTTAGTTGGATTAATTTGCATACTTGCTCTGATTGGCTGGTGGACGTAGCAGAGTGATGGTCAATTTACATGTTTCCTTTTTATTAGTGTAGATAATAATCATTTAGTGTTGATTACCTTTCTCATAAACCTTTTTGTTTTTCTTGGAGTTAATGCCATGCCCTCTTTTTTATTTGTTTTCCTAGGTTTTTTTTTTTTTTTTAATATACCCATTATTTCTTCTTTCTAAACTTTCTAAAAACATTATGAAAGCCCTCTTTGTACTATTTATACATGGTCAAACATGATAATTTTTCTCAATTTATTTTTCTGGACAACCAATTCCTGTAGCCATTTGCTGTAATGATGACTGGATTTGAGCTTTCATTTGCTCCTCTTCTGATTTGAGTCTCTTTTTCTTGTATCTTGTGTCTTTCTCTTTCTGTGTAATAGTCTCAAAGGAAAGTCATTATCTTTCCAAATTTGAAGGTATTACTTTAATCTTCTAGCATCTGATTTTGCTATTAGGAAATTCAGTGCTATTCTGATTCCCATTGTTTGATAAGTGGACTGTTTTTTTTCTTTGGAAACTTTTAGAATATTTCCTTTATCTGCTTTGGATGGCTCTCTTTTCATTCAATGTGTCTGGAACTAGGTTTACTTCTCGAGCTGGAGACTTAGATTTTTAGTTTTGGTAAATTTTCCTGCATGATTTCTTCACCATTTTTCTTCCCTCTGCTTTCTCTGTTTCTCCTTTTAGAAATCCTTTTAGTCTTAGATCTTTATACTAAATAATCTCTTAGTTTTAAAAATAATTATTCTCAGTTGTTAGCTCTTTGTATTTTTACTATTTTAAAATATTTAAAATAAAATTGTGATGAAATATTTTTTTCAGTGTCTCACGATTGATATTAAGTATGGACATTAAAAACTCTTATTTTAAAAAGGAATTATAGTTAAATTAAAGTAATACAGCATTAATTTGAAACAGATGTATTAGATTCCCAAATTTGGGGAGATTTAAATAAAGCTGCAATTCATAGAGCCTATAAAAATAGTATGTGTGTGTGTATATATGTGTGTGTGTAAGCATGTCACCACTAAGGGGCAGCCTTGTCATATTTTATTTTTTTCTTTTCTGTGCTAGAAGGTTTATTTACTCTCAGAAAGGAAGCGTAGAATTGCCCAGCGATGTTTAAGATGGATGAGACAAAATGTATTAAAACTGTGACCAAAAGAAAAAAAAACTTTAGAAAAATGAAAAATATTCCCTTTCCCCCCCTCCCTTTTCACTCACTGTAGGTGAATTAGATGTTTTAAGATGAAGGTTAGTTTGCAATTATTGATAGTAACATGCTGCCTGGATTTTACCTTCATGAGGCAGCAGAGTACCAGCATATTTAGATGTGCATTTTATAAATGGTAGCTAATTTTAATATCTAAATATATTTCCATGTAAGAGACTGTATCTTTTTTAAAAATCCTAACCTGATAATATATTTACTGATTTGAGAGAGAGAGAGACAGAGAGAGATACACATCGATATGAGAGAGAAATTTCTATTGGTTGCCTCTAGTCTGTGCCCCAACTGGGGATTGAACCTGCAACCTAGATATGTGCCTGACTTGGAATTGAACCCATAACCTTTTGGTGGATGAGAGGATGCTACAATCAACTGAGCCACCTGGCCAGGGCAGAAAACTGTATCTTTTAAGTCATCTTTTAACCACTTGTTGCCATGAAACATGTCCAGGTCTTGTCACTGCACTTATTTGCAGCCTTGGAGGTGGCACAGACCCTGGTTCAGCGGCACAGTGGGCTCAGTGCAGTCAGAGTTGGCCCCAAATGCTGCCACCTGCCAACTAAGATCCACCTTGACCTAAGCTGTTGAGTGGTTAAAAAAAAAATCTGGAAAAAAGTGACTTGAAAAGTTCATCAAGTGCTAGTATTAAATATAAATATTTGGTGTTCTGAGTTGAAAATCAGAATTATTTGGTGTTCTAAGTTGAAAATCAGAATTATTTGGTGAAGTATAAATATTTTGAGTTGATTCTGAACATATTTACTGTGATTTAGTATAAACAGATGCCATTTAATTTCATGTTTTCAGATCTTCATGGTGGTTATTTAGGTTTACCTTATCTAAAAAAAATATATATTTTTATTGATTTCAGAGAGGAAGGGAGGAGAGAGAGATAGGAACACTAATGATGAGAGAATCATTGATCGGCTGCCTCCTGCAGACTTCCTTCTGGGGACTGAGCCGCATCCCGGGCATGCGTCCTGACTGGGACTCCCACCGTGGCCTCCTGGTTCATAGATGGACATTCAGTCACTGAGTCACAGCGGCTAGGCAGGCTTAGCTTATTTTTTATTTTTATTTATTTTTTGGCCAGGCGAGGTCATGACTATCATATGCCAAAATATTAGATTAATTCTATTAAGTGAAAGGTATAAAAGGTAATTTGAAATGTGAAACAAGTTCAATTAGTACTTTGTCCTATGTTTCAGTTAGCAAGACTTACTTGAGTATTTTTTAAATGATAAACCTCATGTTAAAATACATAGCATAATGGCATATTGTATGTATGCCATTCATTAAGGCTGGTGGTGTTGTGGAAGATTGATACCTAGGGCATTCTGTAGAAGGTTGTGAACTGTAGTAACTATTATACATAATCTCAAAGTCTCGGGAAAGATGCTAATTCTGGGGGAAAAATGCTAACATTGTTTTGTTTTGTGAATTGTAGCTGACTTTGGCCTGGCAAAGCAAAAACAAGAGAACAGTAAACTCACATCTGTTGTTGGAACAATCCTGTATTCCTGGTAAGCGCAATTACCTCATGGCTCTCAAACATCAGACTGAATCAGTTTGGGCTTTCATTCCTCTTCTTGGCTCACAAAGGAAAGACAACTTTAGGAAAAGAAGCTTATTTAGTAAGTTTTCCCCACATGTATAGAATTATACATCACTCTGTGTCTTTAAATCAATGACGACAAAGTACTGTTCCTCAGTCCCTTATAGGGACTCTTTTATTACCTAGATATGGAAATGAGCCTTGGTACATAGTAGGTGTGCAATAACTATTGATTGTGTGAATGAACTAGTACACTTGTTACCCAACATGACACTTAAAACATTTTATTACACCTATATTATATATGATTCTTTTTTTCTGCCTATCCACATTCAAGGCACGGGAAGGGTTTTTATGTCCTAATAGGTATTCCACCATCTGGCAAATAATAGGTGCTTAATAAATTTATAGGCTGAATGAATAATTGATAACATACATACTTATTTACAAGGTTGGTTGTTTTGAATAAACGAGTGCTTATATTTTGATGAATTGAGACACTTATAGCTTCTTAGCATGACCTGAGGATTTATTTGCAATCCATTAATTATTTTGAAGTGAGGATCTTCTTTTGCCTGTTTCACATCATTTGTCTGAATTGTTGAAATTACTAAGTGGATGTGGTAGTCAGTAGACATACAGATTTCAAAGAAATATTCTGAAATATTATTTGTCAGGTCAAGTAATCAAACATTTTCATTTTCTTTTAAGTCTAGTCTATGGTTGTCCTGAGGGTAGAATTCAGAATGAATCTTCTCAAGGGAGGATGGATATTATTTATGCTAATAAAAGGGTAATATACAAATGGTCAGGATGCCCTCACGAGTAACAGCCGATCAGCAGGAGGCTGCGTGCGCAGCAGGCGTGGGTGGAGGGGGACTTGTAGCCTCGAGGACTTGTGTTGAACTGTCACAATTCATCACCAGGAGGCCTGGGGCCCAGCGGAGCCCTCTGCACAGCTCCACTGGTTCTGGAGGCGTCCGTGCATCCCGGCCTGAGGGCAGGGCCTGGCGGAGGCTTCTGTACAGCTCTTCTGGGGGTCCCGAGGCCTCTCCTGGGGGCACTGAGGGCTCCATGCAGATAGACTGAGAGTCGGGGTCCAGTGGAGGCCTCTGCGTGCCTCTGCCGGGGGTCCGGAGGCCTCCATGTGGCCTGGCCCAAAGATGGGGTCTGGCAGAGGCCTCTGAATTGGGAGGCATGGGTGTCCCATAGTGTGGAGGCAGGACCCCCTGGCCTACCTCTTTGGGGCAATCCATCGAGGAGCCCTGGATGGGTGAGCAGGGCCCACCTCTTTGGAGCGATGGATCACGGGGCTACCACACTGTGACAGGACACAGAGCAGGCTGAGGGACTCCGCCACTCTTGAGTGCACAAATTTTGTGCACCAGGCCATTAGTCTATAAATAAGTGTCTTTTAAAACTCTGCCCCTGTGTTTGGACAGGTTCCACTGGGTAGTCTCATGCCTATACTGCCTACCCTGGCCCATGCCTGACATTTTAGTAAGACTCTTCTTCCAGGTACAGGTGGTAATGTCCCTTTAGCACCATCTCTAAAGAAAATTTAGCATTGTGCTTACTTTAAAGGAGAAATGTTTAAAGGAGTTCCATCATTTATTGAAGGGTGCATTAGGATCTAAGAAGCATTAAATTGATAACTGACACAGTAAGTAGCTCGGGAGTTAACCCAGCACACCCCAGCATGGGGCGCCAGTAGAATATGGCTGCTCTACTGCATGGCCTGGTCAATGCCTTGACTCCTTCCACACAGTAGGTGTTATATTTCTCTCTGCCTTCAGCATTGGTACATCTCAGGAGTGTCTTTTTGAATTGTGAAGATGAAATCATCCTTCAATTCAATTCTAAATGGATTCAGCATAATTAGGGGAGAGCAGGAACTGTGGTTTGGATGGGTTTCGATTTATGTTGAGATATTAGGAGACCTGGAATTTTTCCTCTTGGCATTGTAGCCACTGGGTATCTCTCAGTCTAACAGTCATTTAATGGAAGCAGTTTTTTTTTCTTTTTAAGTTTTGTGGAATTAAACTGGGGAAGAGAAGGGAAGGGGAGGGAAGAGGAGGAAGAGGAGGAAGGGAAGGTGTTTAACATCTCACCTTCCCTTATGTAGATATCCCAGCGCTTACTTGGAGTAGGTGACTTAAATCTTTTTCCATGTGATGTGGTAGGAGCCTTCATCAGGGGCCTCGGAAGGTCCCCAGGGACAATGCAGAAAGCCAGGGCAGAGCAGGGACCAGCCAGTGCTGCAGAGCTGGAAGGGAAGGCCCGTGGAGCTGGAGTGGGCACCCCACTGTTCTGTGTAATGGTCATGCCATATCTGGGTACTATGTAAGCTTTATGCAAAGGGATCTATAGCTTCCTCCCTTTCAGACATTATGACAGAACTTGCTTGGAAGTGAGTCTGACTGACTCACAAAATGATAACAGGGCACACACGAAGAAAAACAGGTAACAACTGTGATGCGGGAAAACAGGGAGAGGAAAGAATCGGGGAAGTCAGAGGACTTAAACCGTGGGGAAGCAGGGAGGCCAGAGCACATGTCAGCGGTCGTCTTCTCACTGTGTCCTTACATGTTGGAAGGCCCAAGCGAGCTTTCTGGGATTTCTTTTAAAAAGGCACTAATCTTACTCATGGGGGCTCTGCCTTCATGACCTGATCATCTTCCAGAGGCCCTCCTCCTAACTCCATCACCTGGGAGGTTAGGACCGCCACATACCGATTTGGGGGGAACACAAACATTTAGTCCATAATAGTGGTTTTTATATTTATAATAGTTTCTGCTTTATTTTTTTCTTCTTTAAAAAATTTCTTCTGCTTTATTTTTATGTAATTTAGTACAGATATGTTTAGGTCATGAATCTTTATTTTCAATCGTACCTTTTATCAGTGAGAAGTGGCTAGTGTACTAAATATTTTTTGTTTGCTTGTCTCAAATATTTTCTTTGTTTTAATTTAGTATTGTGAATTCTCGTTTTTGTTTCGGCCCCTAGTCACTTCTATTATTTCTTATTGTGTTATTGAATCTGTAATGACTGTCTGGAATTTCTGGAACTTTCTTGGGAATGACCTGTTTTTCTTTCCCAGACTATGAATCCATTCACAAAGCTTGATAGTTTATACTTTTTATACATTTGAAAAGGAGAGGAAACTTTATAAGGGCTCTAGTTATCAATTTAAAACCACCAAATTGTTCAGTGTTGGCGCAATAAATTAAAGCGACAATTTCTGAATGTGACAAACAAAGCAAAATACAATCCTTCTTTCACTTTCTTTGTTTCTCTTTTGCCCTTCCTCATTTAAACTGCCAGAGTATAAATTATTTGAGTAAATAGGGCATTCTGGGCCTTATATTTTGAAAATATGTTGCATTTCTTGTTTTATGGGAAAGGAAACAAAGTATGAAGAGAATATCTCACAGGCTCATTCCGTTCATCCACCAGGTTTTTTTTACTAAATTGAGTTATTCTCTCTCTGGGGCTGGCATTCCTGGGCTACACTGGTAGCAGTTAATTCCTGAGTGGAGCACAATAAATTTGGATCTGAGTAAGGTGCTTTATTTCTTTGTTTTGAAGACCTGTTACTGTACTTAAAAAGAGAAGAAGGGGCCGAGACTGGTTTGGCTCAGTGGATAGAGCGTCGGACTGCGGACTGAAGGGTCCCCTGTTGGATTCCGGCAAGGGCATGTACCTTGGCTGCGGGCACATCCCCAGTAGGGGGCGTGCAAGAGGCAGCTGATCGATGTCTCTCTCTCATCGATGTTTCTGACTTTCTATCCCTCTCCCTTCCGCTCTGTAAAAAAAAAAATCAATAAAATATATTTTTAAAAAAAGAGAGAAGAAGGGACTCTTCATAAATGATCAGATTATTAAGACGAATTTTAGCAGTGTAGGGAATATGGACATTTTCAGGGATGAAGCTTCAAAAGGAAATAAAAGCTACCGGCCTTCTATTTCAGTGACCTAGGTAAGAGAAGAGAAGTAGAGGTAGATCAGTTAGCTCCTTGCCAACAGGAGGAGGGAAATTAGTAATTTAGTACAGGAACAATGGTATCAGAAATGGACCCTCATTCTTTAACTTTTACCCAGAAATCTAAGAGTCATGCATTGAACAATTGCTTTGTTAGGGAAAAAAAAAACAACTTAATTTTTAGTCAGTGTAGTAGAGATAATAGCCAATTATGGTAAACCAGAATGTTAGCAAAACGAAGTGGCAAAGAAAACACGTTTCTTGTCATGTTCGTTACGGATAGTAGAGAGCAGTTGTAATAAAATATGGCTTAAAACTCTTCTTCTTTTGCTCTTGAAAATCTTTTTCTTCGTTATTCCATCTATAATTTTTTAATGCCACACTCTGATTTTAGGGAAATTACTGTAAAGATGCTTCACGTGTAGCCTTGGACTCAATGCTATATCATGCTATTGTTTTTTTTTTTTTTAGCTCATTGTCAATCAGTCATTATCAAACCTACTCCGGCCATGGATTTCCCATGTTTTAATTCCTCCTTCCCATTTCCCCATAACAGTTTCCCAGGCATCTATCTCTACTGGGTTTCACTAATGGCAGATGCTGGCCTCAGGGAAGCTTCTCTGTATTTCAAATGGGTGAAAGAAACTTCTCTGTATTTCTAATAGCACACCAGATCTGTGTTTTTTATTGACAGCTTTCTTTGTTGGGGTTTAGCAAATGGTTTACTTCCCAGGGATAGTGAGACAGAGTCAAATCTTTCATTAGAAAGCTGTAAGAGGCCACGGCCAAAAGTTTTTCATATATTCAGAGCTATGGAACGATGGAATGTCTATTTAAAAGATGAAAGAGGAATGCATTTTTTTTTTAAATTTTTCAACCACAGAAGAGTGCAGATATTGGATGTATTTGCCCAGCACTTTATGAGGAAATACAGTGGGGATTCAGTTTAAGAAATCTATAAATAAAACGAATGAATTCTAAAGAGTGACTTTAAAAAATGTGCTAGCTTTCCTTTAGAATAAAAACCTTTTATTTTGTCTAAAAGTCTTAAACAGAAAATAGGTTCTAAGAGTCTATCCAAGGAGTACATCATCAGAAATTGTTGATATGCTCACCAATTGTTTTTGAGTAGAATGCTATCTAATTTTCAATATAATGTTGAATATAAGGTAGGAATCAACGCTATATTTCTGTATGCTTAGAAATATAGAAAAATAGATTTATTCTCTGTCTTAAAATGGTGTATATATCTGTCATTAAGTTGTTTTAAACCTAATTGATAGGCACAACATTCCAGAACAAGAATATGTCTTACAAACCTTTTTCTTCTGGAGGTGAGAACTAGATCTCCAAAGGTGAAATAGCTGTTTGATGCCACAGAACAGTTAAATGTAACTCGCAAGATACACTTTTTTTCCTTTTAAATAACAATTTTCTTCATAGTACTTATTAACTTTTATTTACTTACTTACATGTCAGTTGTCTCAGTAGAATGGAAGATCCATGAGGCCAGGGATTTGTGTGTGTGTGTGTGTCTGTGTGTGTGTTCTGTTCACTGCTATGTTCCCAACTCCTGCAACAGTGCCTGGCATATAGTAAGTGACCAATACATATGTTGAATCAATGAGAATATGACTAGAGAGCGATAGTGCTTTTAGAATTTGGTGTCAGGCCATCTGTGTTTGCTGGCTTGGTAAGAGAAGGTTCCACCCAATAGGTAGAACTTGATCTATACGATAAAGAATAGTATTGCTTGGGGATTAAGGGAGTGCTGTGGGAGATCAACCGAAGGACTTGTAGGCATGCATATGAGCATAATTAATGGATGCAAGACACTGGGGAGGGGGGGGCAGGTGGGGACATGTGCTGAGGGGTAGGGGAGGCTGGGGGGAGGACAATGAGGAGAAAAAGGAAAACATATGTACTACTATTAAATCTAAGTTATACTGCAAAAACAATATTTAAAAAATAAAATAAAAATAAAAAATAAAAGCACACACACACAAAAAAAGAGAGAGTGAACATGCTAGATAAGGGTTGCCATGAAATAGGAGCAAAGATCAGAAGAATTTAAATGTTAATATAATTGACATGGGTGGGACAGGGTGAGAGCAGGATACCACTAGTGTTTTGAGATCACACGTCCTTTTCTCAAACTGGACCTGCTGGAAAAGACAGCCTGACACCACTGCTATCACTACGGACTTTTTTCACCAAGGGTGGTAAAAGTTCTTGCCTTATTTGACTTTGACTTGAATAGACCAAAGGTCAAATATTTGTTTGTCCACTTAGACCTCGTCAGGATTCAGGAATATGACAGTCCCATCCTCACTACTATGTCTGCCGTGCTGCCTGGTTTTTATCTAATCCACTTACTGCCACAATCCCCATGAAAGGTGACAGATTTCTCTGTAGAATAACAACGATGCCACTTTGCGTTTGTATTTTTCATTCTTAATAAATTGCAGTGTCAGATAAAATGATCTAGAATCAATTGTGCCATCTGTGCAACGTTCCCTCATCCTAGTGGGGAGGTGAAATTGAATGTCACTTGACATTTCACTTTCTAGTAAAATGCTCTTCCACATAAGATGCTTATCTAGCTTAAGGAAGTGTTGCATTAATCAATGAAATAATGGTCAGTTTTTATTTTTAAGCAGCAGCTACCACTCATTCATGGAAAGTGTATTGATAATTCTTCCAACTAGAGGTCTTGCCACTCTAGTTCATACAGTGTTACTCAGGGGTCTGAATAATGCGCCTCCTGAATCCACAGGAGGCAGGCGACCCAAGGGGAAATTTTGGCATCTAGAAACTAGTCATGGTCTTACCTCAACCTATGGAACTAGTGAGGCTATTCTGATGGGTCATAGTCCAGTTTACTTATTACTTAACTAAAATGTTTACTGATGATATATGGTCATTGCAAAAATTGGGGCTGGACTTAACATTTCACATATATGTGTTTCATATATATTTACTTATTTATATATTTAAATGCATATTTAAAAGAACTTTTATATCTAAAATTTTATAGTTAAAGTGCTTATATTTAAAATAACTTTCTAATCATTGATTTCATTGGTGTTACAACACATCAATACATGTCTTTATGCAAGATGAGAGAAATGTGATGCTTTTAGAGAAATATAAATATGCGGCTATCCTTATTTTTTTTTTAAAGTAAGTGCAGAAAACCACATTTAATGCTTAAGCAGCTTTTCGTTTGCCTTTCTGTCAGAAGGATGAGTTGAGCACTAACAAAGGAGACTACAGAAAGAATATCGCCACTGGGAAATCGGTTTGGCTCAGTGGATAGAGCATCAGCTTGCGGACTGAAAGGTCCCAGGTTCAATCCCAGTCAAGGGCACATCCCCAGGGGGGTGGTGTGTGTGCAGGAGGCAGCTGATGGATGTTTCTCATCCACATTTCTGACTTTCTATCCCTCTCCCTTCCTCTCTGTAAAAAGTCAATAAAACATTTTTGCCGAGACCGGTTTGGCTCAGTGGATAGAGCGTCGGACTGCGGACTGAAGGGTCCCGGGTTCGATTCCGGTCAAGGGCATGTACCTTGGCTGTGGGCACATCCCCAGTAGGGGGCGTGCAAGAGGCAGCTGATCGATGTTTCTCTCTCATCGATGTTTCTGACTTTCTATCCCTCTCCCTTCCTCTCTGTAAAAAATCAATAAAATATATTTTAAAAAAAAAGAATATCGCCACTGGAATAAAAGACAAGATTCCCAATTAAATTAGACTTGTTAAAATAAACAACTGAGTTTTTTTCAGTTGTATCCAAATATTGTATTTTATAGTATAAACACTTCCCAAGTTTTTAGTATTTGAAATTTTTTAGTTGCAAGTTTTTAGTATTTGAAATTTAGCTGGTGGTCTGGATTTTTACTGGCTAAGGCTGCCAACCCTAGATGCAACGTAGGTCAAGGCAGACTCTAAAATCTGTATAAAGCTGTGGCCTGTTTCCTTCAGTGGCATGTCCCTGACTCTTGAATGTGTCATCTAATTCTCTTTTCTCTCTGTAAGAACTTTGTGTTTAGAACAAACTTAAATGTATTTAGATATCAAATCTCTCTAGCTATCTGCTTAATGGCGCCAGGCACCTGTGAGTTGAGAATATTTCAGTTGGCGCTGGCTACAGAACCTGTCAGGATAGAGCTTCATGAGTCCAACAGCTTCCAGAATGGTGTTACCCATTGGATATTCCTAACCGTGGCTCTCTCAGGCATGAATCAGTGTACTCCAAATTGACTTAGTATCCACTAGTTCCCCCTATGAGCACACACTGCATGTTGTAGTGTGTGTTCATCACCCAAGTCGGAAATTCCAGAGCCTGAAAGATGAGCGGGTATTTCCCTTCCCTTATCCTCCTCCCCATGTGCAGTCAGTCCTGGGGATTTTCTCTTCTCCCATTTCCTTGACCACCACATTAATGGAGACTCATTGTTTCTGTCCCTCCCGCAGCTCAGTCCCTCCTCCAGCTCAGTCTCCCCCATCCCCCTTCCATAGTGGAGAACACCACTGGGCTGATCAGAGTCCTCTCTAAATTCTGTGGCTCCAGTGGGACTAGACATATTCCATCAATGCCTTTAGGTACCTTCAATAATAGTATCTCATCGAAAAAGAACAGAACAATGGATCTTGCAACTACATGCATCATTCTGCCTAGAGTCCTTTTTGCTAAGCTCTGCTCATCTCACCAAGTATCTGAATATCATATTGCTCACTCCTTCCCAGAAAATGCACCCAGGCACTTATTCCCTCTGAGTTTTCCCAACTTCCCACAACCCCTTTGATTTTCATTGCCTTCCATCTCACCATAGTGATTGTTGTCTGAGCCATTTCTCAGAATCATTTTACCCACCCTCAGCAACCATAAACATGCACTGACAGGGACAAACGCATGCACGCATATGTGCACATATACCACGCATGTGAGTGTTTTGGCCGTCCTATAATGCTAAATGCTCTACGTGCAATCATTCTGAGATATGGCACAATTTATTTTTTAATCTAAATAAACTATAGTTATTGGCCGATAGTCCTAATTATGTCCCTTCAGATTTTTATCCTCATGAATTCATATGGATTTTTGCCTTCTTGACTGAGCAAATAGCCAATTTTGTATTCTCAGACAGATGGTTTATATTCTTTCAGAATTTACATTTTTGTTTCTCTTTCAGTGAACAGTGATAAGTTAGTTCTCTCCTCTGTTCTGAAGGCAGTCTAGGGAAATGAATGTTTGATAACCAGAACGAGAGAACTAAATGTACTTGTTAATAGACTGAGATTAATACATTGCTGGAAGATGCAAAAATCCCTTTTCTATCTTGACTCAGTGAAGCAAATATTGTGGGGTGAGTTATTTCAATAAGAGAAACTTGTCTCCAAACATTTAGTCTTTATTGTGTCCCAAACTCCTCAAGGTCCTTTTATTACTATTTTCTAACATTTGCTAAGGAAATTTTTTTTAATTTTTTTGAATTTATTGGTTTTCTCAGAAAACTACATTAGTTTGCTAGGGTCTGTAACAAAATACCACAGACAGGGTGGCTTTAATGCCGGTGGTCTTGATCTGGCCTCTGCAAGGGGGGTTCAGAAACCTGGAGAAGGGCTGTGCATAAATTAAATAAGAGCCCAGAGACGAATCATAATTTTGAAAGGCATTTTGGGGGCCTGAGGAGCGTGACTGAAGAAACCAAGTTCTACTTGTCTCAGGACCCCTTGCTTTTTATTAACACATTTTTTTCCTAAGTTAAGGTGGAGATACACACATCAAAGGGTAGGGTTAGATACAGAATCCATTGTCAGATTGGGGAATTACCTCTGGCTATTTAGGGGTTTGGCCAACAGGAGGCAATAACATGTAGATTAAGATGCCCTGAGCTGTCTGGCAGCAAGTAATCATCCTTTTCAGGTTTGGGGAAATACCTTTAGCCATTCCCAACAGGTGATAACATATGTGACTCAGCCCTTGTTGAGTCTCCAACTTCCATTAACCTTTCAATGAAACTTTTGCAATTATGACATGCTGGAATTGGCTTCTGGCATGGCTTGAAGAACAGAAATTTATTTGCTTATAGTTCTGAAGGGTAGACGTCCAAGATCAAGATGTTAGTAGATTTGCTTTCCACTGAGGCCTCTCTCCTTGGCTTGCAGGTGGCTGCCCTCCTGCTGCCTCTTCAGATGGTGGTTCTATGACACACACTCCAGGTGTCTCTTCTTAGGACACTAGTTATATTGGACCAGGACCCATCCTAATGTCATCTTCTTAATTCAATCCTCCTTTATATACAGGTTCTCTAATCATGGTTACATTCTGAGGTACTGGGAGTTGGGACCGCAGCATATACAATTTGGGGGGCAAAGTTCAGACTGTATAACAGAACATTTTGTGTGTCTTCTAAATATCAGATTCTACTTCCAGTTTGTCATTACTTTTAGTTGTAATTATGAAACTCTTAACTTGGAGTTGGATCCCAGAAGCAAAGTGATTGTTAGCAACTGGTGTTTGTCTCTGTTTCTTATTCTCTTCCAGAGAAGTGATTCTCGGTCTTTTTGAGGGACCTCTGGACAGCGTTGAGAATCTGATGAAAGCTATTATATCAGTTTACTTTGACAAACTATCTCAAAACTTAGTGGTTTAATATAATAACCTCCCCTCTGCCCCAATACACTGTGTGCTGGCAAATTGGGCTGGTCCCAGGAGGGACTGCACTCACACGATTGTCAATGGCTTGCATGAATAGGGTTTTCAAGAGCAGAGTGAGTTCCAAAGAGGGTGTTTTCCACATATCTCTTAGCATAACTTTTACTGATGCTTCCTTAGCCAAAGCAAATCATATGATCAGCCAAGATTTGAGGGGTGGGGAAGCAGGCCCCCTATCTAGATGAGAGGACCCGCAAAGCCTGTGGAAAGGCGGCATACCTGTGGGGACGGAAGGAGTTTGTGATCTCCAGTGAGAAGGAGGAAGAGATGTAATGGTGAGAAAAGTAAACACTCTGTTCTTACAGTGTTTTCTCCCCACATTGAGGAATTATCTTTTGAGGAGAAATGAACTGTCTGTAGAGAAGTCCAGACACTGCTGTGGAGAGTGACCGGAGAAGGGCCCTGGGCCCCTGGTGGGGCACAGAGATCTGCTTCATGAGTTCTTGGAAACAGAAAGCACATCTCTTGCATTCTCAGTAGATAAAAACATGAGAAATTTGTCTGTGGGGAGCCAAGGGCATCTTCCTCTTGAGGACATTATTTCTTGTGAGGTATTTCTTTTTAAATGTGAGCAGGTGGTACCAAGGGACACCTTTTTAGTCACTTGGGACCAGCAGAGTCCTTCAAATCACACCAGATTCCCCTGTTGTCATGTGATTGAATTAAAAATGACAATTCAAAAGGACAATGCTTAACTCAGGGACTAGAAATCACACTTTCCTATACAAATACATAATGGGCATCTTAAACCAGGAATTCCCCAGAATAGCACAAGAGCGACTCCTTGGTTATTCTTAGCAGTCAGTACTGAATTATACCTACTCTGTTCTGACATTGATTTATCTATTTCTTTAAACCTTAACTCACTGTCCAAGTTAACCATTAATCCCCACTCCATTAATTTACAGGGCTTAGCACAGCCCTAAGTATATGCTGTAGGACTGAATTATCAAGCTACTTTATTTGGTTTGACACTTTGCTGAGTTTCATTCTACAAATACTATGGAGGAAACTTCTATTAGTCAAAGATATCTAAGGGGACAACATTCCCTTCCACATTAAAAGAAAGAAAGGAGGGAAAGAAGGAAGGAAGGAAGGGAAGAAGGAAGGGAGGGAGGGAGGGAGGGAGGGAGGGAGGAAGGAAGGAAGAAAAGAGGGAGGAAGGAAGGAGGAAGGAGAAAGAGAGAAAGAAAAAAAGAAAAAAGAAAGAGAGAGAGAAAGAAAGAAAGAAAAAAAGAAAGAAAGAAAGAAAGAAAGAAAGAAAGAAAGAAAGAAAAGAAAGAGGGGGAAAAACATCTTGAACGTGCCCCTCACAACTCAACTTCTTTTAAAGGCTGACAGCATCTTTGTCCAGATCGGAAATACAATTTCAGAGAAGCTGATATGATGGGTGTTGTCATTTCCTGCAATGTATTTAAATGTAGTTTTCCACCTATTTTATACATTACAATTGAATAGCAAAGGAAAGTGCTGTATCAGTTAGTTTTTTCCCCATACAAATGCTGCTTTAGAAACCACCGCAAAACATTAATGGCATTCGACGACAAGCATTTACTGTCAGACTCACAGGGCTGGGTCTTCTGGGCTGGTTCTGCTCAGGCTGCAGGTTTATGGGTTGTCTGCGCCAGGTCTGCTCCACGTGTCTTATTACGGGCTAGGCCGGAGAGGCAGCAGCTACCTGGGATATCCTCTTTTAGAAGTTCCTGGAGGGACACATGGAAGCCCTTGAACCTGTTTGGCCTGAGACCTGATCTGGTGCACTGCCCCTTCCACATGGCATTGGTCAGAGCCAGGCAACACCATCACAACCAGAGGCAGGAGTGGGTAACAAAGCCTGCCTACGAAGAGGCCAGGGCGAGGTGTACAAAACTTCCAGAATAGAAAAGAACTGGGGGAGTGATTCCATCCACCACAGAGAGCTGATTGTTTCTGGAAATAACTTCTCTGGACATGTGGTAGGCAATGTTTATGGTCAACTGAAGTCTATGCTTGAGTGGAATGGCTTGCTTGTGCTTGTGGTTCATCCAAGTCTGGGCGAATTCAAAGATACTTTTTCATGTGTGTACTTGAAATAGTGATCAACAGTTTCAGATCTTTTTCCTTGTATCTCCAACTATACTTAACAATTGGACTTCTCTCTGAACTGACCTCTCTGCTTTTCGGTGTCTATGAACATCCTCCTTTTCATTCAGCCCTGAGGTCCTGAAGAGTGAGCCGTACGGGGAGAAGGCTGATGTCTGGGCCGCAGGCTGCATCCTCTACCAGATGGCCACGCTGAGCCCGCCCTTCTACAGCTCCAACATGCTCTCCCTGGCCACAAAAGTAAGCAGGTGCAGGGCCTCCTGTTGCTGAGAATGCCCCTCCTTTTCTGCTTAAACAGAACCTGTGACATCAGTAAAACTGTCTAATAACAGCAGGCATTGATTTTCCCCCCAACAATACGTTTTTATTGAGTTTTTAGAGAGAAGGGAAGGGAGAGGGATAGAGAGATAGAGACATAGAGACACCAAAGAGCTCAACCACTGAGCCACACCAGCCAGGCAGCATGCATAGTTTTATTAACCACATGCTCCAGTTTAGTTTTCCTCCTTTCTTCTAAATCTATATCATGTGCTGTGGCATATTTCCCCCTGTAATTGCCTTTATTTATAATAGAAAATTATAAGATAAATATATCAAGTTAATTTTTGGTCTATTATTCTTTTTTTTATTTATACCTTTACTAGGGGCCCAGTGCACAAAATCTGTGCACTAGGGATGGGTGGTCCTTCAACCCAACCTGCCCCCTCTCACATACTGGGAGCCCTCAGGGGATGTCCAACTGATGGCTCACCCCCAGCCTGCCCAAGATGGTTGGGCACCCAGCCATCTCCCTGCTCAGCTCAGCCCTGGCTGCCTGCAACCACCTGGCCCCAGGGGCTGGGCACTCGCCACCATTGCCGTTTCAACTCCACCCCCGGGCCCAGCGCTCATGCCACTTGGCCCCACCTCTGCTCCTGATTGGCTGGTAGCATAGCCAATCAGGAGTGAAGGTACAGTCAAATTTGCGTGTTTTTCTTTTATTATATAGGATTGTTTAAAATATTACATATGTCCCATTCTCCCCCCCCCCATTGGTCCCTTCCAAGCCCCTTCCCGGCCCTTCTTGGCACCCCAGATGGCCACATTGAACCCCTCCTGCCCCCCACCCCAGGCTTTCACCACCCTATTGTCTGTGTCCATGGGTTATGCATATATGTATACAAATTCTTTGGTTGATCGTATCCACTCACTCACCCCCACCTTCCCTTTGCAATTTGGTCTGTTATTCTTAATTGCAGTTTAGACTACCCATGATCCAACATAATATAACATATTATCCTCCACATCATTCATATAAATCTGAGGTTAACTTTAGTTCAGCTTGAAGAACATAATTCCGAGCTGAAGAACTATTTCATTGATGTCAATTTTGTATTTGTTGGAATGCTTTTGCTCGTAATTAGAATTTGTGCACAAAGTTACAATGCTTACTGGGTAACTCTCGTGTGGTGGTCAAGCTTTACTACTCAAAAATATCAGTGTCCCTTCCTTCCCATCACCCCACTCTGTTTGTTTTGCAGATAGTGGAGGCGGTGTATGAGCCAGTGCCAGAAGGCATCTACTCTGAAAAAGTGACAGATACCATCAGCAGGTAATTAGGCTCCACGTATAGGGATCCTCCAGAAGTACCTCCCAATTATAAGAATTTCCTTTGTAAATATTCATGCAGAGGGAGGGCTCCCAAATAATCTAAACCTGGAAAAATATTTTGCATCAGCAATAATAGTGACCACTTGGAAGCCATGAATTGTTTAAGAGGAAGTAATACATTCACTTGAAATATTATGCAACCTCTAGAATGATGACTCTGAATGCTTTGTTTCCACTTGTAAGACACATGCAGTATAAACCTAAGTACAGCAGGATGTAAAGTTGTTTATATCTATGACTAAAAGCTTAAAAATATGGCATAAATGTGGAAAAAGGCTGGATAGGAATAGATGAAATGGAAAAAGGTCATGTTAGATAAAATTATAAGCATTTTCCATTTCTGTTTTTAAATCAGTAATGTTGTATTGTATAATACATTTCCAAAGAAAGTTGGGAAGAATATTTCTAGCTAGCAATATAGTAGGAGTTTAATGAAAGGCATTATCCCTTTGCAAAGTTCTGACCCCACAGGGCTTGTCCCAGTTGACCCCGCCCCTCTCCCCTCCCACTTTCCCTCTTTTCTTTTCCTTTGGACCTTTGACCTCGCTATTCTCCCTCTCTGGAACTCTCTTCTCTGAAGCATACATGGCACAGGCCTTCACTTCCTTTGGGCTTCTGCTGAGATGTCCTATGTCAGGAAGCCAGCCCCACAGCCTTTCTGTACCCTCTCGTGCCCTTGCCTGCTTTCTAAAGCTCACAGCGCCCATCACCCTGACGTGCTGTGCCTGTGTATGCAGACTTGTCTCTTTATTGTCTCTCTGTCCTCACCAGACTCCACGAGAGCAGGGACTTCTTCAGTTTAGTTCACAGCTGTTCCGTACCCAAAGCAATGACTGGCACAATGTAGACCCTTAACAAATTAAATACTGGTTGTATGAAGAAATGACTCCCATTTAGCTGGCTGATTGTTATTTCTGGACCATTTTAAGTACTTAAGTTGGCCCAAGATTACTTCTCTGCCCCATTGAGCTGAGTCAGATTCTCATTATTATGATGGAAACCTTGGAGTCACTTCCAATAGAATCTTTATCCATGCCCCTGCCCGATTCCCGTACAGCTCGGTTCTGTGTCTGTCCCAGCACTGAGCAGCATCTCTGGTGGGGTGTCATAGACATATTACCGTGGTTGTGCCCCTCCCCCTTTGCTTTCCCCTCCCAGCCCATTGTTTGGCAGTAATAGGCACTCCTCACATGGTTGCAGGTTTATATCTGGAGTCTCTTCTTGTTCAGCACAGGGCTGTCCTGCTGTATTCTAGGAGCCCCAGGCCCAGCTCAGGCTGAGCTTCACTAACTGCAGCTCTGAACAAACCATTTCACTATTCATTCTGCATCTCTGCTTCCTCATTCAGTAAAATGGGGATCCTAGTAGCACCAACCTCATCAGGCTGGTGTGATGATTGCATAGGGAATATATTGTTAATATTACAGGAAATGAGCTGAAACCCCTTCCTAAATCATCTGAATTCTGCATGTCTTGGATCGTGTTTTGCTGCTAATGAATCCAGACAAATGTACTTAAACTGCTCATCTTCACACTTTGTCCCCGTTCTCTGCTATCTGTCGTTTGTGAAGTGCCTTAAAAATCCAAGTCTCCAGAATTGTCAAGACAGGAGTACCAGACATCCTCATTTGATTTCTCCTTTTCATAGGTATTTGATTGCCACAAGGAGCCGGGGGACGGGTAGTGCAGAGAAAAAGAATAGAGACTTTATTCTGATATTGTGGCACCGGGCAAATAGAACCATAATTTGCTTCTGACAGGCTCCACGGCTATTGGTACCCCATGCCTCTTGGGGCTAAGAGGCTGTGGCAGAGTCATACATCAGCATTGCCTTGAAAATGTTAAGAGCATCAGTAGGTTCTGGAATTAACTAAATTCAAATTCCTCCTCTTCCACTCATCTGAACATTCCCAGCCCCACTTTCTCCACCTGTGCTACGTGGGTAGCAGTGGCAACTATTCATGGGCTTGCTTCAAAGCCTGGATAAGATAATGCTTCTGATGCTCTTGGCACAGGACCCAGCATGTAGTGAGCACTCAAAACGAGATATTGCCATTAATAGCAATATTACATGTGGAATTAAGTATATAAAACAAATTGTGATAAATATGATGCAGGATAGTAAAGGGGCAATAAGAGATTACAAAGAATCTGGCCTTCTCTGGAGATTTGAGGAAGATTACTATGAAGAAGTGATATGTAATCTGGACCTGAATAATTTTCAAATAGTAAACGGAGTAGGGGAAGCATTTCATAGACGGGCATCTTTGAAGGCTTTTCTTGGGGAAAGAGTTTATTAGTTTGAGGAACTGAAAGAAATTGGTGATGGAGTATGTTAATTATGGGAGAGAAGAATGAGCACATGATTAGGGGCTAGAGAGGGACCAGATTGACCAGGTCCTATAGACCGTAGTGAGAGTTTGGAATTTTTTCCTCAGAGTACTGAGGAGAGGACTAAAAGGCCATTAACAGGCTGGGCACAGTGAAAACTTTCTCTTTAGCACATGGGGGACAGCCTGGAGGAAAAGAGTGTGGGAGGGAGAGGAAGGCCCAGCTGCCCATTGAAAGCTGATGGTGACTCTGACTGGAGTGGGTTGGTGTTGATGGAAAGAAGTGGGGTTGTTTCCTCTGTAGGCTGGAAATTGAGTCAACAAGTTAGGGGTACCATCATAAGAGGATTAAAAAATACTTCAGTTAACTGGGACAATGTAGTGCCATTGGAAAAATGAAAGCAATGGCATTTATTCTATGGAACTTCAGAAAATGGAGCCAAGATCATGGAGTAGAGAGTCCTAGGAGGCCACGGTCAGCTCACCATTGAAAGGATGTGTCAGAATTAGAGGCTCACCCCGTGGAGCAGGCTGCTGGGTGGATAGTGCCACCGGAATGTTTAAGAGAATGAATGATCACTATTAAGAGACTCCAGATTAAATGTTTTTGAGGGCAATTTTTATTCAAAATAATAAGATGCCATAAGAAGAACTGACAATTAGTTTTATAACTGACTATAAATTAAGATTGCAGCATGCATTTTGTGACAGATGTTGTCTTAATTTAAAGTTATTCAAGACTCATTGTCTGGGTTCACATCACAAATAAAGTTTTATCTTTAGAAAATTTGACACACACACAAAAACAAAATCAGTCATGGGTTGCTTGCAGTCACATATTTAATTTGCTTTGGATTTTTAGTCTTTAAAAATTTACTTTCCAAAGAATTAGAGAACAAATTCAATTTCCTGTTTTCCTCAGGAAATTGCCACCAGGGAACATCAAGGCAGAAGTGTTCTTAATGATTATTTATGACTCAGCAAACTAGGCTCCGAGCCAGTCACTAGTACTGTTGTAGAGCTTTAGAAATACAAGACAACCATTGATAAGAAAATTCACTAGACTCATTCTTAATTTTCAACAAGGTGTTGTTTCTGATCATACATCTTTTTTCTTTGTCTGCTGCACCATATTCTCACTTTTACTTCCTGCATCTTGTCAGCTAGAGCTCTATAGTTTGTTTTTCTGTTTATTGAGGTTGTAGACAGTGGGCATTGAAACCTTTTTTTTTTCTTAATAAGCTTTTAAATTAGGAGAATATCTTAGCAACCCTGAAGAGTTTGGGGCGGAAAATAAATACATTTCATTGCTCTGCACAGTATTATCATTACCATTTTTACCTTATAGTAGACTGTCAAGGGAGTATTGTCTATTTACTTTTGAAAAAAGAAGAACATTTCTTATTATGCACAAAATATTCCAATTGCCTTATTTTTCGCTGTCTCTGCCTGGTTGCATAAGCTGGCTGGCCCTTTGTTTCCCAGGCAGTTGGGAGACTAACAGAGTTAATGCTTTCAGCTCTTCTGGGGACAAATTGATCGTTACATTTTCCACCCCACCTTCAACTCTTTGCTTCTTTAAACATAAAACAAATACAACTCAACATTGTAGCCCTCTAATTCTTTCCATCTGGTCTCAGTGCAGAGTGGGAGCAAAGTGGTCAGGCTGATTGGAACATCCCAGATTTTTTTCTAGAACATGATTCCATGCTTATTCGATTCCAGAATCATTGATGCATTGGGTTGCTCTTAAGAATTTCTGTGAACTATCTATGCAGGGAGACATTTCAAAGCAATGAAGCTAGCTAGAACTTCTGGTGGGAGATATACCTGGTAGTCTCAGTCTGTGGCCAGATAGTTTGGGTTATGGACAGGTAACTTTTTAAAGATGGGCTAAGCTTTATTTAGTTAGTTTGTTTACTCACTTGCTGAGTTCCTCTTAGGACCCAGACTCCATTGTATATGCTGGGGGGAGATCATGGCAAAGGGGACACATATCTTCCCCCCCCAAAAAAAAGTCCAGTTTCTGTGGTGAAACAGACCATTGCAATGCAATAATTATAGTGGTTTAAGTACCTAAATATAGATATAGACAGTGCAGTGGGAACATGCCAGAGGGGGACAGTGAGTCTACCCGAGGGGGTTCCGAAACATCTTACTGATAGAGACTTGCAAAAGAGTGGGATTTTGATAAGCAGTTATTGGATGTGGTTTAGGAAAGGATAGATGCCAGCAGCAAAAAAACAGATTCAAGCAGAAGGAATAAAATGAGCAAAGAAATGGGAGCTTAGGAAAGCCATGGGCTATTTAGGAAAGTACAGGGAGGAACATTTGTTGTGTTGCTGGGGCAGAGGGAGAAGAGGAGAGGTGGTGGAGAGAGGTAAGGGACAGTTCAGGAGGGGCTTGTATGGCAAGCTGGGAATTTTAATTTTGTCCAGTTGGGCCATTGAGGGGCTATTGAGCAGTTCTGAGCAGAGGAGCGATGTAGTCAGTTTTGGAATATTATTCTATAGCATTTTACCATATGGAGCAGAGGTGGGCAAGAAATGAGCATGCCACTTAGATTATTTCAGTAGTTCAAGCAAGTGCTGATGAAATAGATCAGTGGCCATGGGATCAGAGAGGAAGGATAGAGAGTCAGAGATTAGTTAAAAGGCAGAAGTTACAGGACTTAGTGTTGGTTGAATGTGGGAGGGGATTGGAGAGAAAGTTGTGGATTTTCTTTTCCATTTATTAGGCTTTTATAACGTGTCAGCACTTTACAGGGCTGGCTTCATTTCATCACCATGCCAGCTTGATCTTATGTTGATACCATTTTATGGATAGGCTGTCTGAGGCTTGCCCAACATCAGAGGTAATGAAGGATAAGCCAGGATTTAAACCCCAGTGATGTGGCTTGGAGCCTTCAGACCTAATTCTGATGCTATACTGTACCTCCTGGATGGCAAATGCAGGATGGGGAGTAATCTGGGAGAGAAGGGAATGAACCAGAAGAGGCCATGCTGGTTCCTATTTTCCATACTATCTAATAAAAGAGTAATATGCAAATTGACTGTGCCTCTGCTATACCAACAAGCCTTGCCCACAAGTCATACCCACAAGCCAACCAAGATGGCTTCAGCCACTGAGAGTAAGAGAGAGGCTTGGGTTTCCCTGGCAATGGAGGAAGCCAAGCTTTCCACCTGCCCTTGCCGGCCTAGGGCTCCAGTCAATGCTACAAAGTTCCAATAATAGAAGATACATAAATCCCAACAGAAATGGCAGCAGCCAGTGAGCTGGAGAGAGCAGAGGCTAGGGTTGCCCCTGGCAATGGAGGAAGCCAAGCTTCTGCAGCCCTGGCCAACCTAGGCCTCCACTCCAGGCTACAAATTATAGAAGGTAAATAAATTCCACAGAGCGAGCAGAAGGCTTGGCTCTGTTCCAGGCTACAAAATTTCAATTGTAGAAGATAAATAAATCCCAGATACTAGGGCCTCCACTTGGGTCACTGGGGGGTATGGCCAGCCTACAAACTACCACAGGACCCTCACCCAGGCCACCCCCTGCCCCAAGGGAACCCCTACCTTAATCCAGGACACTCTTCAGGGCAAACCAGTTGGTCCCCACCCATGCACCAGACATATATCCTATCTAATAAAAGAGAAATATGCACATTTGACCATTACTCTAACACATAAGATAGCTGTCCCCATATGGTCAAAGATGGTTGCCCCCATGTGGACACAAGATGGCCAGCAGGGGAGGGCAGTTTGGAAGGACCAGGCCTGCAAGGGAGGGAAGTTTTGGACAATCAGGCCAGCAGGGGAGGGAAGTTGGGAGGGACCAGGTCTGAAAGGGAGGGCATTTGGGGGCAATCAAGCCTGCAGTGGAGGGCAGTTAGGAATGACCAGGCCTGAAGGGGAGGGCTGATGGGGGGGGGAACCAGATATATAAGGGGAGGTCAGTTGGGAGGGACCAGGCCTGCAAAGGAGGGCAGTTGGGAAGGAAGGAAGGGGCAAACAGGCCAGTAGAGGAAGGAAGTTGGGGGCAAACAGGCTGGTAGGGGAGCAGTTAGACATCAGTCAGGCTGGCAGGGGATTTGGTTAGGGGGTGATCAGCCTGGCAGGCAGAAGTGGTCAGGAAGGCAGGCAAGTGAGCAGTTGGGAGCCAGCAGTCTTGGATTGTGAGAAGGATGTCTGACTGCCCGTTTAGCCGGGATTGGGCCTAAATGGGAAGTCGGACATCCCTTGAGGGGTCCCAGATTGGAGAGGGTGCAGGCTGGGCTGAGGGACACCTCCCTCCCTCCCCCATGCATCAATTTCATGCATAGGGCCTCTAGTAATATATAACTATATAATTTGTAAAATTAGTTTATGTTGCCTTTTCAGTGGAAAAAAACACACCAGCTGATAATTAAACTGCCAATATTATGTTGAATTAGTTTAAAAATCTGCAGACTAAGAATTTAGAATATCTGCGTTGATGAAAGGCTCAGTTGCTGGGAGCCTTTGTTTTTCTCCTTCACATAGCAGTCATGAACAACACTAGGTCAACCAAACATTGTTTATGAGCTTTAATCCCTTTTGCTAATTATGTGAGGATAGAGGAAAAAGCACATCCAGTTAGAAGATGAACTTCAACACTTAGCTTCTTTTGTGCTTATGAACAAAAGTAAGAAACTTGAACACAAATATGTCTCTGCTGCACAAAGCCAGCTTTCTCTGCTTGCTACCAATGCACGGGGCCTCTGCATTCAAATCAGTCCTGTGCTTGGGGTATGGGTCTGCATCCGAGGTCAACTACTGCATCTTTAAATTGGTCTGTTGGAAGTGAAATATTGGGACGTACCGGGTAAGGAGCATGTGTGTTAAGGGTTTGGGACCTCAACTTATGCTCCCTGCCTCCCTGGCATAGATTCTCAGCCATCTGCTCCAGTCCCCTGGACCTTTACCTGGCCTCCAGCTCCATCTCCCTGTTTCTGTCCCATCATTGCTGCTGCCCCCTACCTGCTGTGGCCCTTGGATGTGTCAGCAGGGGTGGCCTGTGTTCCACCTTTACCCTCCTCCCCGTGGGGTGTTGCTGAAGGTAAGTAAGGAGGCGTCAGGATGGGGCATGTATCCTGCTGTGTCCTGGGTCAGGGCCAAGAAGAGGTCATCCCTGACCAGCCTGGCAGTACCATGGTGTCTTTGGAGGGTGATTCAGTGGGGGGGTCTCTTGCCCACCTCCAATCCAAGTACCTATTACATCCTGCTGGCACAGAGGTTGCAATCTTTGGGATCTCCCATCTTCTATCAGTATGCTAATAAGGGAAAATTGACTTCCCGCTCCCTCCTGGAGCCCATAGTTTCATTTTGTACTGGGAACCACTCAAATTATGTAGCTGGCCCTGTCTCCACGATCTCTCACCTTTCTTTGTGCATAATAAAGTTCATAGACTGAACTTTGTTAAATATGAATTCAGAAGATGCATAAGTGTCGATCATAACCATAGTAGAAGCCAACTGCCTCAGAACTTAAAAAGAAGTAGCATAAAGATAAAGTATGAAATGGAATGTCTTAAACACTGATAGTTTGCTCCTGGTTAATAAACTCAATAGGAAAGAATAATTAACATATTGGAATCTTATTTAGAAAAATAATTGTGTGTAATAATTCTTCATTCTCTATCTTGCCCGGAGATATCATTATAAGCACAACTTGTATTAACTATGGGTTGCTAAATAGAATACAAGATGTGAAAATTAGATCTTTTTCTCAAAGTCCAAACAATTTAAATTTTACTAAAAAGCACAGATAACTTTAGTGAAGTTGGTGAATTTGAATTTAAAAATAGAGAAAATATTGCTTGGCCGATGTGGTTTAGTGGTTGAGCATTGACCAATGAACCAGGAAGATATGGTTCAATTCCTGGTCAGGGCATATATAGGACTCAATTCCCAGTAGGGAGCATAAAAGGGGCAGATGGTCAATGATTCTCTCTTACCATTGATGTTCCTATCTCTCCTACTCTCTTCCTCTCTGAAATCAATACAAATATATTTTTTAAAATAGAGAAAATATCATAGTGAGTTCCAGAAACATTTAAGGATGCTAGCCAGTGATCTTGACAATTGGTGCCGTGGACATCTAGTGTTTAGCTGTGACATGACCAATACTCCTTTTAGTAGGCTGATAGATATTTCACACCTCCAATATCATAGAACATATTAATAAGCACTTTAAAAAATTATTACAAATAGTCTAAACCTCTTAAGTAACTGGGGTGCATGTTATTTCTATGACCTCATGTTTTGAAAGACATTCACTAATTAGGTTTGTTAATATTTGCCACTGTGCAGCTGGAAAAGGTCAATTTGTAAACCTCCCCCCCCACCCCCAACATTTCTTCCTTTGATGCATCAGAGGTGATTATCAGGGACTCTATCATTGGTTTCCATCTTTGTTTCACTGACCAATGAGTTGGTGGCGATTTTGGAAAATAACCAGTTCACACAGGAGAAAATGACCCTATCTGCCTGTCCTGAGACCCAAGGAGCAGCTTCATGCTCAGCCTGTAGCCTTTGCCTGTGGGTCCAGCTGCAAAGAGAATAGTGCTGTCTCCCTCCCCTTCCCAAACTTTTCAAATGCTTTTGAGAAAGTCTTGGATTAAAAACTATGCTTGATGCCCAGCCCACCCTTAGGTTCTCTTGGGTGCAAACACCATGGTGGGCACAGAGTGGAATTTAACCTTCACCTTCCAAGAGCCCTGGCTGGTGCTGATGTTGATTAGACTGTAGTAATGAACAAATCTTCTCTTAGGTGCCTCACTCCTGACGCAGAAGCCCGCCCAGATATTGTGGAAGTCAGTTCCCTGATATCGGATGTCATGATGAAGTATTTAGATAGCTTGTCTACATCTCAACTGGCCTTGGAGAAGAAATTGGAACGGGAACGCAGGCGCACACAGAGGTATTTTATGGAAGCCAACCGAAACGCTGTCACATGTCACCATGAGCTGGCTCCACTGTCTCATGTAAGTGTGAATCCTTCAGTTTCTTTATGATGCACTCGAGTAGGTGTTCTAAGGTTGTTCACGCTGTCTTAAAGAATAACTCCTTTATTATTTTTCTTTGTATTGAATTTATTGGGGTGACAGTAGTTAACAATATTATACAGATTTCAGGTATACAGTTCCACAATACATCATCTGTACACTGTATTGTGTGTTCACCAACCCGAGTCAAGTCTCCTTTCATCATCACTTACCCCCCCTATACCCTCCTCCACCCCTCACTCTGGTAATCCCCACACTGTTGTCCCTGTCTATGAGTTTTATTTATTTGTTTTATTTATTTGTTTATTTATTTATTTATTTATTTATTTTTGCTCTATCTTCTACCTTCCCCTCCCAACCGCGTGCCCCCCCCCCCCCCCCCCCCCGCCACATACAGAGCTGTCAACATGCTCTCTTCTTAGAAGGAAAGCCCACCCTACTGTTAGGTGGGTTTGTCTTGATGTACTTAGAATCCAGGAATTAAAGATTCAATATAGTTTTCTTTTGGGGGAAACTCATCTTCATTGCCTTAGATGCTGATCCCAGCTGTAATCTCACAGAGCAGTTCATGGCAATTCTCCAAGGCCTGGGTTTATGTTTAGGAGCATATAGCTTGGCGTTACATCTATTGCAGAACAGTCAAATCTTATACACAGGGAATTAGAGTGCACTTCGCTTATTGTTTTGCTACCTGACTTTGTAAAACCTAGGCAACAATGAGAAACATACGGATGCTATGTTGCATTCAGAGTTAGTATTTCCAATAAACTAAAATGCAAAGGATTTAGCCATTTCTATATATCTTAAGTATTTGGGGCCTTCTGTTAAGTTCTGCACTGCAAAGCTACTTGGCCAATTTCCAATGTAATATAAGCAAGTCGGTTTATATGAGATTCATGTAGCTGATAGGTGAAGTTAGTTTAAAATCTTACAGCAGAAATTTCCTTATCTTTAGCAAAACACCTTGAGAAAGACCGTTTACTTTATTTAATTTTATTCCTCAGCTTTTTAAAAAACTCTATTGTGGAAAATTTGATACATTTATGGAGGTAAAGACATGCTTTGTACACGCATCCCCGGGCCTTAACAATTTGCTGCTGCAGACCAGTCACATGTCATCTCTATGCTTACCCGCTACTCCCTCCCAAATCCAAGAGGCTGTATCATTTTAACTGGAAACCCAGCTGTCAGGCCATGGACTGGGCGAAATAAAGAGAGAGACCTACAGTCAAGGAGGGAGTCTTGAGGTTTTAGAAGTTCTTTACTCATCTGTACTCAGTGGGGAAATATTACCAATTGCAGAGGGCACTAGGATTAAATAGATAATGTGTTTGAATACTGTGCAAATTAAAAAGTGCTATAAACTGTACGATGGCATCAGGTATCTAAAATGAGCATTGCCCATGATGAAGAAGAGTTTGTTGATACAAATTGTTAATCTAATACTAGAGATCCATTAGTACTAAATCCATGTCTGTTACGCGTGTGGTTAATAGACAGTTATTGAGCACCTGTTCCTAGTAAGCCTCCAAGCCCTGCTGGAGCCTTCAGTCTCAGGGACCATAGGGAAGTGAACAAAGCAGAGTTCACGCAAATACTTTAAAGAGCCATAAATACCTTCTTTTGCATTATATGCAGGCATACTGGTGATTTTTCATTTCAAGATTAATAGGAGGAAAAAATGCAGCTTTATGAAAGAACTGAGATGAAATCATTACATTTCATTAAAGACAGCATGCAGTTAATTGGCCTTGTCCTCACTGGGTACCATCCTTATATTTTAAAACTCCCATCTACACTATTACTGGCAAAAGAATTTTAATGTAAAATAGTTGCTTTTTTTTTTCTTAAGCAGTATTGTGATATTGTAATTGTTTCGTTTCAAAAATTGTGGCCTGCTCTCCCAGAGCTGCTAATCTCAATAATGCAATTACACAATCTAATGATAAATCCTAGTCAAAGGAAAGGCAAATTAATGGGTTCAGTATAACTGTATGAATTCCCAGCACCGATGAATAGATCCTCTTCGAATTACTGAAATTTTGCAAATTAGCAGGTAAGCAAACAATTGATAAGAAGCATTAAAGGCTCCTATCTCATGGTGGGCATCCTGTTTACTTCCACACATTAAATTATTCTGAACTGTGAAAGTGTTCATTATGAGCTAGTAAAGACAAGGATTAACATAAGCCTCAAAAGCACAGGGAACTCTTCACTAATAAGTTTATGCCTGTGTGTTGTGGTTTATTTAGCCTCTATGAAAGAACCGACTTGCCTTGGGAAAATGTTAAGATTCCTAAGTTTTATAATTCAAAATAATCTATTTCAAGAAGAGCACAGAATCAGGAATGGCAAGACTTCAGAACAAAAAATGAAGTACAATTTTTACTTAAAAGGGTAGTAATAGCCCGGCAGGCGTGGCTCAGTGGTTGAGTTTCGAACTATGAACCAGGAGGTCACAGTTTGATTCTGGGTCAGGGCACATGCCTGTGTTCTCCAGTAGGGGGCCTGATTCATATTTTCTTAATGCAAAATTTTAAAAAATGCTGTGCTATTTATTTACCTGAGTTGCTTTATTTTCATTATGCCAAATGTCATTTACAAGTGCTGAGCTCACCACTAAAGGCACGTGTCTGCAGTCCTCTGCTTAGAGATTGAATAAGCCATGTGGAAAATGATACATTTAAAAGGACAATATTTTAGTGAGCATCTTTGCTTTGATTGTCTGGTTAGTTGTTGACTAAATTTTCCCCAAGGCTGTGAAAATGCAACAAGGAATGATGCAGTGAAAGAAATATCAGGAAAAATCATAACTTGGTTTGGATATGTTCTATATTTATTATGTTTTAAGGAAACAAAGCGATGCCTTATAGGCTCCCACACCAGATATATATATATATATACAATCCACCCCTTTCTATTTTTTTTTTTTTACATATAGTGAACTGGACAGATTTTAAGTGCTTAGTTTAATAACTTTTGACCATGTATAACTTGCACCCAAAACCAGATGCAGAACATTTAAATCACATCAGAAAGTTCCCTCTGCCCTTTCTCACCCAATTCCTGGACCACAGACAGCCTGGGGTAATTTCCATTGCTATAGATGACTTCTGCCTATTGTTTGACTTCATATAAAAATCATACACATGCATCCTTGAGTAGCTAGGGTCTTTCAGATGACATGATGTCTGTGAGATTCATCCATGTTGCCATGTATTGCAGTAAATTTGTTCATATTCCTATAGTATTACGTGGATGAATATGTCAAAATTTGATTATTCTCCTGGTGAGGAACACTTACATTGTGTTTCTAGACTTGGGGTTTTATAAGTGAAACTGCTATGAGTTGCCTTGGGTAAATCTTTTTGTGGATATATTTTAATTTCTTCTTGATGAATACCTAAGAATATAATTTCAGGGTCATAAGGTAGTTACATGTTTAAACTTAAAAGAAACTGCCAAACAGTTCTCCAACATGCACTGTTCAGCAGTTTAAGGAGCAATGTATGAGATTGTTCCTCATTCTTGTAACCTTTTGGTACAATCTTTTAGATTCTAGCTTTTGTAGTGAGCATAAAAGCGTATCTCTTTGTGGTTTTATTTTGAATTTTCCTAATAACCAAGAATATTGAGCAATTTAAAATGTGCTTATTAGTCCGTTCAAACATTTGCCCATTATTTTATTGAATTGTTTGCTTGTTTTTGTTTATTTGTGGGAGTTTTTTTATGTATTCTGGAGATGACTTTCTTGAACATACGCATTACAGATATTTATCCCAGTCTATGGCTTCTTAAATTTTATTAATGATATTTTCTTTATGATCATACATTTTTGTTAAAGGCCAATTTATTTATTTAGATTTTTGTTGTTGTTCATGCTTTTTGCATTCTATGAAAGATGTTGTTTACTATCCTAAGGTTAAAAAAATAAGTTTGTTTATTCATATAAATTCTTTATGTTTATAGCTTTAATGTAATGTGAGCCATTTTTGTTATCAGTGGAAGTAGAGTTTTGGGTGCTACAGGGAAGAGGAGGGTGGGGTTTCCAGGAAAGCTTTATTGATGATGTAAAATTATTTGGGTTCCCCTCCAAAGTACTATCTTCTTTCATCTTGCCATGGAAGAAGTTCAACAGGGCTAGAATTAAGGCCACGTTCCAAATTTCTATTCCATATTAAAGTCCAATCCAGTCCAGCATCTGGCTAGCTTAGCTTGTGTTCCCAGCCTCAGTCCATTGCTTAAGGCCACATGGCAGCCTAGTGCATGGGGGTATGTGGGTCATGGAGCTAGAGAGAAAGGGGAGTAAGAGGAACAGAGCAAACAAGAGACAAGGAAGAGAGAACTCTTTGTCTGGGGGGTTTGCCCTTTCAAGATTTCTCAGGCTTACATTGGGGTCCACCCTCTTAGCCAATGATCTTTCTCCCAGGCTAGACTGATAGGCAAGCACCTCCCCTACATCACCTGACTTCACTGCCCAGGCTCCGATCTCCCCTTTGTCCCATCTCTTCCCCAGTGATTGGGAGGGAGTGGATCCCTGGTTCCCTGGGGAGTGGGAAGCTGCCCCATGACCATTCTTATAGAGCCTGACATCCCCTTTGCTCTCTTCCTTATTAATATTAATGAACTATCTAATTATGATGATGGCAATTTGATATAGTTTTGTGAATAGAATAATGAAGAAATTGAGTTTTATTTTTTTCCACATGGGTATTCAGTTCTTCAGATATAATTTCTTAAAATGCCTAATCTTTCCCTATTCATTATATTAGGCATCTTTTGTTAAAATCATTTGATAGTACATATATGGACCTAACTCTGAACTCTTCTCTGTTATATTATAGGTTTCTAATACGTTTTGAAATCAGTTGTATATTTCCTCTGATTTTGTTCTTCTTTGTCAAGTTTGATTTGGCTGTTCTAGGTCTGTTGTATTTCCTTATTAATTTTAGAATCAGTTTGTCAATTTCTTTTAAAAAATCGTGCTGAAATTTTGATTTCTACCTGTTGTTGTATACCACTTTGAAAAAAATCAATATTATATTTCATTTATTTAACAAAACTTATTGAGCATCTGCTTTTTTCTGGGACTTATCCTTGTCTGATATTATAACAGTGAACACAACAGTCAAAGAAATCCACCTTCATAGTTGGGGAAGGCAAATAATACATAAAAATAAATTTAAGTGTTATGGGCCAAAATTCTAAGAAGGCAAGGTAATAGCAGGTGATTATTTATGTGGAAAGAGGCTATTTTAAATAGAGATATCATGGAAAACCTCTACACTTATGTGACATCTGAGAAGAGACCAGGATATATTAAAGGGATGAGTCATGCTAATATCTGGAGACATAACATTGATAACTGAGGAATCAGCAAGTGCAAAGATCATGAGGTGATAGTGTTCCTGCCAAGTTCAAGGAGTGAGCAAGGAGGCCTGTGTGGCTGGAGTGGAGTGAAGCAAGGGAAGATTCTAGGAGATGAGGAGGCTATAAGTCCCCGGTATAGACTTGAGTGATGTGAGTTTATTTGAAAGAGAGTGACATAATTTGTCCAAATGATACAGCAGGCTGCTGTGTAGTAATAGACTGGTGAGAGCAAAAAGTGGAAGCAGGGAAATTGGTTAGGAGATTGCATTGGGACCAGGCAAAAAAATGATGTAGACTCTTTTCCTTGATTTCTAATTCTTTGTCTATTAGTTTGGTACTTTAGCAAAAACTTTTCTGTGCTGTTTTTAAGAAACCTAATACATATTTTTTATTGACTTCAGAGAAGAAGGGAGAGGGAGAGATAGAAACATCAATAAGGAGAGAAAATCATTGATCGGCTGCCTCCTGCACACTCCCTACTGGGGATCAAGCCTGCAACCCAGTCATGTGCCCTGACCGTAATCAAACCGTGACCTCCTGGTTCATAGGTCAACCCTCAACCACTGAGCCATATCGGCCAGGCTCAATTTGGCATTTTGATATTCTGTGCTAAGAATGCTGTTTAACAAGAATTAGACCCTTCCTTATGTAATTTTATGTTAAAAATGGAACTGTAAGTGGGGTTCCAATTTGTGGGTCTCATATTTATTGATAATATTCATTCTAATTTCATTCTGTTTAATGCCTTAAGGTACCCTGTTTCTCCGAAAATAAGACACTGACTTATATTAATTTTTGCTCCAAAAGATGCGCTAGGTCTTATTTTCAGGGGATGTCTTATTTTTCCATGAAGAAGAATATGGTACACATTTATTGTTGAACAAAAAAAAAAAAGAAATTTATTATCTCTATACAGTACAGTAGTAGTTGTCATCACAAACCAGCATAACCAGATAAACTGAATCCTACAGTATCAATGATTTCTTGTTACTACCATTATTTCCATGTACAACCATCTATGATACATTTACTGATACTGATATTTACTGGTATGAACATAAAGTAAGATTTATTCAATGACAGTCATGTCATCATCTTCTGGAACATCATCATAATAATCAAATCCTGAATTTCCTGGTGAATTTCTTGTGACTCCATTTCTTTCAGAATCAGGGGACCAAATCTCTCATGTTTAGCAATAGCACTGTCCTTAAATGAGTACTTCTTGTCAAGGTAGCCTGCTCGTAGTGCATTTGCAATGCAACTGTCAGTGATTTTCTCCCATGAATTCTTCACCCAAGTCACAACCTCTTGCAGTTTAGGCTTCACAAAGTTTCCATGTTGATTTCTCTCCATTCTATTTTCAATGAAGTCATTAATTTCCATGTGCAAATTGTCCTTGAATGGCTTGTTTATTGCAATATCAAGAGTCTGGAGATAGGCCGTCATTCCTGCGGGAATCATTATCTCATCTATTTTTCTTTCGTTTAGAAATTTCTTCATGTCTTTAGCAGGGTGAGTGCTGGCTGCATCCCAGACTAGCAACCTCTTTGGCTCCCTGGCATAACAAGCGGCAGCACTAAGTGGACTGCTTGTGTGGCCCAGGCTTTTTCAGTTTCAAGAATAAAAATATTATTGGGGAGGTCTTATTTTTTGGGGGGATTCCTTATATCACAGCAAGAGGCAAAACTGGAAGTAGGTCCTATATTCAGGGGATGTCATACTTTCGGGGAAACATGGTATGCTGGTTTTTAGTTACATTTCTTGTTTTTGAGCAATCCAAATTAGAATGTCTTAAAACTTGACTGCTTGATAATTCTCTGTGCATTGTTTCTTCTACATGTTAAGTGGCATTGCCTAATCTGGCCTCTTTTGAAATGCTTTTGGAAATATTAATAGACATTCAATTGTTTTCATCTATCTGCAGTCTTGAAACAAAATGGTGGTCAGTAGTTGATGTAGACCATATTGTGTGTATTTTTAATAAGTGAGATTTTTAGATTATGACACTGTTCTTCCCCTCATCTTTATTATTATTACTAGAGGCTCGGTGCACAAAATTCGTGCATGTGGGAGGGTGTCCTTCAGCCCAGCCTGCACCTCTCTAATCTGGGGTACCTCAAGGGATGTCTAATTGCCTGTTTAGGCCTGATCTCAGTAGGATCAGGCCTAAACGGGCAGTCGAACATCCTTCTCACAATCCAGGACTGCTGCCTCCCTGCCTGTAGCTTGATCACCCCCTAACCACTCTCCTGCCAGCCTGATTGATGCCTAACTGCTACTCTACCAGCCTGTTTGCCCCTAACTGCCCTCCCCTGCAGGCCTGGTCACCCCTAACTGCCCTTCTCTGCAGGCCTGGTTCTCCCAACTGCTCTCCCCTGCAGGCCTGGATTCCCCCCCAGCAACACACACAACTGCGCTTCCCTGCAGGTTCAGTCACCCCCAGCTTCCCTCCTCTGCTAGCCTGGTCACCTCTGCCTTTCCCTGCAGGCTTGATCACCCCCAATTGCCCTCCCTTTCAGGCCTGGTCCTTTCCAACTGCCCTCCCCTGCTGGTCATCTTGTGGTGGCCATCTTGTGTCCACATGTGGGCAGGATCTTTGACCACTTGGGGGCAGTCATCTTGTGTGTTAGAGTGATGGTCAATCTGCATATTACTCTTTTATTAGATAGGATAGAGGACTGATGCATGGGTGGGGGCCAGCTGGTTTGCCCTGAAGAAATATATTTAAGGTCCAAGATCAGGGTGGGGGTTCTCTTCGGGGGGGGGGTGGCCTGGGTGAGGGGCCCATAGTGGTTTGCAGGCTGGCCCGCCCCCTGGTGACCCAAGTGGAGGCTCTGGTTTCTGGGATTTATTTATGTTCTACAATTAAAACTTTGTAGCCTGGAGTGGAGACAAGCCTTCTGCTCGCTCTGGGGTGGCAGCCATTTCTGTTGGGATTTATTTATCTCCTACAATTGAAACTTTGTAGCCTTAAGTGGAGGCCAAGCCAGGCCAGGGTGTTTGAAAAGCTTGGCTTCCTCTATCACCGTAGGCAACCCTAGTCTCCTGCTCTCTCCAGCTCCATAGCTACTACCATTTTTGTTGAGATTTATTTATCTTCTATAATTAAAACTTTGTAGCCTGGAGTGGAGGCCTAGGCCAGCCAGAGTGTGCGGAAAGCTTATCTTCCTCTATCGCCAGGGAAACCCAAGCCTCTCCTGCTCTCTCTGTGGCCACAGTCATCTTGGTTGGGTTAATTTGCATACTTGCTCCTAATTGGCTTGTGAGAGTGGCTTGTGGGTATGGCCAATTTGCATGTTACTCTTTTATTAGATAGGATTATTATATCTAGCAAATCTGTCTTTGAATTAGGAATGTCAGGTTAGTTATGGGGTGGCAGGGAAACATTGCCAAACATGGTAAATTTGGTTCTAGAATTTTAGATTGAATTATTAGAATTAATTCATTCTCTAATTTTATTTAAGTTAGTGACAGTTCATTAATATGTTCTTAGGGGTTTAAGAAGTTCAGAGAATGTTGTGATAATAATGTAGTCATAATTATGTGCATAAATTATATTAAAGTGAAAGTTTACCTTTGTATGAATATTTTTAACGAGTTCAAGACAAAAAATAATTAGTATTCAAATGTGAAGAGACTATTTTCCTTTATTGTGTAATAGTTCTAAATTTAGCTATTTTCAAGGCTTACACACTAGTTTTTCTGGTTTTAAATGAACATATTACTCTGTGGGGCATGGGAGAAGGAAAATATTTCAAGATTTTATCAATGAAATTAAATATTCTCCAAAGAACTTTAGAACTAAAAGAGTTTCATCCTCCATATTGAGGGACCAGACTCCAGCCTTACTGCATCAGCCTACCTCTCTGTGATGGTAAAGCCAGGGTCCCAGAGCACGTTCTTGGTAGGAGTCTCTCATTGCCCTTCTGAGTGGACAGTCCACTCAGCTATGGCCGAGTCTTTGTGGCCCCTTCAGCCATCTGACCACACTGGCTGACTTTTTAAATACTTCAAAATTCAGTAACTAAGTTTGTGTACAATGATATGCAGTTAATAATCTGTCTCTTGTCTTGAGTTTCCTTTTAAAAAATATTTTTATTGATGTCTGAGGGGAAGGGAAAGAGAAAGAGATAGAAACATCAGTGATGAGAGAGAATCATTGATTGCTGCATCCTGCACACCCACACTGGGAATCGAGCTCACAAATCCAGGCATATACCCTGACCGGAATCGAACCAGGACCTCTGGTTTTTAGGTCGACTGGGCTGTTTTGAATTTTTTTTGTGCTATCAGCCATGGAATTAATAAAACTTGTTTTGTCACCTAAAAAAGATCACCTCATCCTGTTGAATTTCTGTCAAGCATTGGAAAGCCCTAAGTTCATGTATTTAAGGTCGCAATTACTAACTGAATAAATGGAAGACATGCAGTAAAGATAAAACAAATAGAATATGAATATTTAGAACACAACAGATATGGTGCATTCTTTATGGCTCTACGGTAAAGCTTCTACACGCTGTAGCTGTTGTTATGCTTTATATTTATGTCTTGCTTTTCTTTGTCTTGTTATAAAACTAACCTTCTGGGCAATTTAAAAATATTGCACTAGTTTTAATAAACTAGGCTCCCTTAATTCTTTTCCTACTGCCACGGTTAATTTGGGCATTGCCAGCCTGTTACTGTTAGAATTGCTATTCAACTAAAAAATGTATTATGATCTGCTCCACACATAAACATTACATTATAATGAGCTAAACATAATTGTGTCTCTATCAGCAATTGTGTCAGGAAGCGGCTTCTCTAATGGTGATGACTACCACATCAACGATCATTTTATTGTAAAATTTCCATTGTCTTCTCCTTGCTGCCATATCAATACTCAGAATGTGTCCATCCATTCCTAGGCGATACAGAAGCCAAAAAAATCTAAATTCACTCTCCAATTCCCAGGAAAGCCCTAAGTAATTAGAAAGTACAAAAAAAAAAAAAAATGACAGCAGCCGAATTCCATCCCCCAAGATGTACCTTTCCCCAACCACCCTCCCTTGCTTTAATAAGTTTATGGATTTGTTGAGGCAACTTTTGTAAACATCTCAATGGCCTCAACTATTATGGCTGAAAATACCCGACCATCTCTGCCTTTGCCCAGTGCCTGCTGGGTTACAGGTGCTTGTTGTCATTGCTGGGCTGGTCACCTCTAAGACAGGAGAGCTTCACAGCCTTTCCCAGTGCAGAGAGGGAAAGGGAAAGGGGAAGTTCCCATCACCAAACAGTCCCTTCACCTCTCAGAAATGTTCCAGTGTAGGACCCTGCAGAAAGGTGCAAAATTGAAAACACAGCCATTACCAAACCTACTTGTCCTATAAGGAAATTCACCTGTTTTTCTAGCCTTTCTTTCCCTTTGATATCAACACAGCAACTACTTATTGAGCATTTGCTATGTGCAAGGTATCCAGGGACTTAAAGGGGACTGAAATAGACCCCAGGTCTTAAAGGAGTGAGTTGGATAATAACTCGTGTACTCAAATATCCACAAGCAAAAACTCTGGAAATCACACATGGGAAAGTGTGTCTATAGTGGCATTTAGTTTATGGCACCTACAAAAAACTAGACAGTTTTCTAAAGCAAAAACTGCTTCAAGAGATCATGGAAATAGAGGTTTTAAACCAAAATAAGCTACACATTTTACATTACTTTATCATACCTGTCATGCTTATAAGAGTCTGAAGAACCATCTCTCCCACAATGGGAGTTCCCTTTATCAACATTTAAGCCACCACCCAATTACTCATGGATGCAGTTTTGGCAATTGCAAAGGACTGGAAAGGCAACCCAACTAATTCTTGGGTGTTGGTGGCAAGTCAGACCTCTTTAAGTCTGGAATTGCATGTATGGGACTCACAGCAACTCCCTACTTTTCAGCTGTTCAAAGAAAAATGTTCCTCTGGTGTCTTATCCACACCTATTCTCAAGAGATAAAAAGTCCTTGCTGAAGTTTTGCTAGTTTTACACATATATGGATTCTAGTATCTAATTGTGTCAATCTGGAAAAAAATTTTTTTTCTAAGTAAAATAAAATATCTCTTGTCTTGTTTTCAACATTGATAGCTTTGCCACATCTTGGGTGTAGAGTCCTTACAGGGTTTAAGTGAGAGTTGTGGTCTTTAGAATAGGGCAGGAGATTATTTCTTTAGAGTAAAAAAGTTGCTAGGAGGAGAAAGCCTTCAACAGAGATCAGACAGAAAAAGGAAGAGGCCTGGAAGAGATTCAGTGGTTTTGCAGACAAGTTTTGAGCCTTAGAAGGAGCTTCTGGATTTGGTATCGGGATCTGGGGCATGGGCAGAACTGAGGCTGGCATTGTGAGCCTTAGGCCTGAGGAAATTTCTCTGAGGAGCACACATTCAGCTGTGTCAAAGGGTATTCAAAGCATTTCCCATCTCAGCTTCTCGCTTAGCAGACCAGGGTGCACTCAAGAAGCAGGTTGAGGAATTCTGAGTCCCAAAAGCAGGAAGACATTGAACATTGGGTGGATGACTAATCAACGAAAATGACAATGTCCCTTCCACTAACTGCATGTTACTCTCCACAGAGCAGGCAATATCTCCAAGTATCTTAGTCAAACTTTGAGGAAAGAAAAACAAACAAAAAAACTCAGAAAAAAAAGACATAACAAACTCATTGGATGGTTTGCAATGCACAAAATGTCTTCGATAGTTTTTTTTGAGGTGTTTGTATGTCTTGTTAAATAGACATAAATACATGAAAGTTTTCATAAGTTCACTTCTAATTGCGATCACTCATAAATAAGGTCTTGGATCGTCTTCACCTGCAAATTCTACCACCACCGAGTTTTTAGAACACTGCTCCTTGAAGCTATGGGCGTTACTTTAGAATAGGGCAGGAGATGATTTATTTAGAATAAAAAAGTTACAAGGAGGAGAAAGCCTTAAACAGAATGTTTATTTCTATGTACATTTCTAGTGACCTCAGTTGAGAGCTGGAGGAAGAAGGATGTGTGGGATAGGACAGAAAAAAGGAAGAGGGCCTGGAAGAAGTTGAGTGGGTTTTGCAGGCAAGGAAAATAAATATCAGGGAAAAAATCATGAACCTGTCTCTGTAGTAAACATTGTT
The DNA here is from genome assembly GCA_027563665.1 of Antrozous pallidus. Classification (NCBI taxonomy): domain Eukaryota; kingdom Metazoa; phylum Chordata; class Mammalia; order Chiroptera; family Vespertilionidae; genus Antrozous; species Antrozous pallidus. The sequence continues at coordinate 46,015,260 of CM050524.1, read as the reverse complement.
CATTGTTGGAATTGACTTATGACTAAGCAATCTGGCACACTTCACAAGTAGATGTTTTTTTCTCTTAATAAATGCACTCCTTTGCTTTCCTCTCATGCTCTTCAACTTTTAGTTATCTTTTTTATGGCCTTTCTTCCTTTGTCTTTTCGTCTTCCTGGTCTATGCCTTAGGGTCAGCATTGTTTAGTCCAATAGCCTAAGGTTTTATACACTTACCACAAACTGTCTACACAATAAAGGTTTTAGGAACTGGGACTCAACTGAGTAAAGAGACAGTACTTTTCCTGCTGAGTCATATGTGGTTCCTTTCCCTGTCTTTTTCTTAGAAAATGAAAAACTTTAATAAGTGATATTTTTAGATTATGACACTGTTCTTCCCCTCATCTTTATTAGTATTATTATGTCTGGCAAATCTGTCTTTGGATTAGCAATACCAAGATGATGGATTAGGAATTTAATGAGAGTAATCTTTCTTTTCCCCTTTATTCTTATTGAACTGTCAGATATAATCTTGCAGTTTCTAATACTTGCAGTTTAGGGAAATGTGGACTCACATGGCCAGATGGTAACCTTGGGATGGGATCATAATAAAAACACTCACAGCAGTTGGAGGAGCCCGTGGCTAGCAAAGCTCTGTGGAAAGTATTGACTCTGGGCAGTGGCCTGGGGTCCTAAGTGGTTTGAAGTCCCTTTGCTGTAGCTCATCTCTTAAGAACTAACTTTCTCTCTCTCCCCGCTCTCCCCTCTCCCCCTTCTCCCGTCTCCCCTCTCCCGTCTCTCCTCTCCCCTCTCCTCTTGGCCTGGCTGTGTCTGCTACTAATTACCTTTGAACTTTGAAGAAACTAGGTCGTGGTTACTTATTCTCTGTGGTGCTGAGATGCGATAGCACATCTTTTCAAAATAACTTAAGAGAGCTCTCAGTTTCATTGATACACATTGGTTCCTTCTTACTGTATTTTCTTTACTTTTGTTGTTGATATTTTTATTGATTTTTAGAGAGAGGAAGGGAGAAGGAGAGAGAGAGAGAAACATCAATGAATGGGCTGCCTCCTGCATGTCCCCTACTGGGGATGGAGCCACAACTTGGACATGTGTCCTGACTGGGAATCAAACCAGCAACCCTTTGGTGCATGGAACGATGCCCAGCCAACTTGAATCACACCAGCCAGAGCCTTAATACTACATTTTTTTTCCTACCTGCTTACACAGACCTTTGTGACTAAGCATCTTGCTATATCCATTTTTTTTGTCCAATGGTAACCTTACTAAAAAAGGAGAGAGAGAGAGAGAGAGAGAGAGAGAGAGAGAGACAGAGAGAGAGAGAGAGAGAGAGAGAGAGACAGAGAGAGAGAGAGAGAGAGAATTCTATGCCAAATCTATAATTGGAGCCTCTGATGCTACTTCAGCACACATATTTGTAATGCTACTTTAAGTATTTTAAAATACGTCATAACAAGCTTTGTAACCTGCAGAAGGAAGACAGAAGTATCTACTGCAGGTTGTGTTTCTCTCTCAGGAGACCTTCGAGAAGGCCAGCCTGAGCAGCGGCAGCAGCGGGGCAGCCAGCCTGAGGAGCGAGCTTTCCGAGAGTGCAGACTTGCCCCCCGAAGGGCTCCAGGCCCCCTGTGGAAGGGAAGAAGACAGGGCCTGTGACGAAATCCTGTCAGATGATACCTTCAACCTGGAAAACATCGAGAAAGGTAATTCTAGTGAAGGGCTGGCAAGCACTCTGACTCCTCTCTGTTTCAGGGTTCATTTGCTTCTTCTGTTTATTAATGTGCAGATATATACTCAGAGCTTGACGATGACTTGGACATTTCCGACAACTCCAGCAGCTCCAGTTCCAGCCCTTTGAAAGAATCAACTTTCAGTAAGCGTTCTTTACCAGTTGTGGATTCCAGCAGGTAGTAGTTTGGGCGGCAGGTACATGTCATCCTATACACAATCTGGTGGTTTGTCTCCCAGGCGCAATGCTAATTTAATTAGCACAGGAGTGTCATCACTCTGAGCCCCCAAACCAACCAGCACTGTGTTTTCTTGTTGCCCCAGTGGTCAGAGCGTACCTCAGTTGCAGGTTAGATCTCCAGCTTCTGCCGAGGTTGGTGTGGGTGGCAACCAGCCAAAGTGTCTCTCCCACATCGATGTTTCTCTCTCTCTCTCCCTTCCACTCTCTCTCTAAATATCCATGGGAATAATATTTTGGGGTAAGAATTTAAAAAAAAGAAACTTGGAGAATAAATTAGAGTTGGTATAGACTAAGTTTTGTAAAATGCTATTTACGTTAATGTAAAGGGGTGTATTATCGTTAAAACACAAAAGTAACCTAAATAATTTAATTGTTTAGAACTATGAAAAAATATGTTATGTAAATCCAGTCCGTATGTTAATTTAATTCTCAATTTGAAACAGTAAAGAAAACAGTCACACTGGAATATGGGAAAGAAAAATAAGAGATATCTTAACATAAAATTTAAAGATGATAAGAAGAGAGAGGATTCAGTTCACTCAACAAATCTGAAAGAAAAGATGTTATAATAGAAAATGGAGAGAAAATAAAAACCTTTAAAAAATAAGTTCATGGTATATTAAATAGAAAAGATAGAAATATTCTCTAAAATAAGTGAAAATAATTCTTACCAATGACTGTGTGACTTCTCACCAATGACTGTCTCAAAAAAGAAGATATAAAATAATCTCCCTAAGAATAAAATTAGAACCTCAGGGATTTAGCTTCCTTCTTTGTCCCTTTTCAAACTTAATTGGAAAATTGGTGACTAGATGTTTCAGATTTTCCAGGATAATCCCAATTTCCAACACTCTGCTCTGTTTTCCCTATAAATTTCAGCCTACTAGGGAAAAATGCCTTTAAATTTTAAAAAAATATATTTTTATTGATTTCAGAGAGATAGAAACATCAATGATGAAAGAGAGTCATTGATCGAGGCCTCCTGCACATCCCCTACTGGGGAGTGAGGCCGCAACCCAGGCATGTGCCCTTGACCAGAATCAAACCTGAGAGCCTTCAGTCCGCAGGCCAGCATTCCATCCACTGAGCCAAACTGGGTAGGGCCTAGGGAGAATGTCTTAATTTGTAATTGGGAAAACATGAATATTGTATCGTAAAAATATCCATGCATATAAATATGTGTAGCTGATTGTAGACTGACTGTTTTAAGATGAATTCAGTGCTGTATATCTCCAGTAACAATAGTGGGAGGGTCAGTGGGAAAGAAAAAGTTGTGTCCTTAAATTTGCATGTGGTAACTTGCAGCTCGCTTTCTTGGCAAAGCTTTTGGATGATTATGACATGGATGTGTTATTGTTCCTTGTTAGCTATTAATAATGGAGTTTCTTTGCTTAGCACCTTTTCTTAATTAAAAAAGACTCTAGACAAAACAGGTAAATATTAATTTACAACATTATATTTTAGCTGGTGCTTTCATAAATGAAGATAGTCTTTATGCTATGTACAATTTCTCAGATAATAGAATGCAGCACATGCTAAGCAATCAACCAACCAAATAAATGATTTGCAATAGGAAACTATGTAATTATTTTTATTTTCTTGTTCCAGGCATTTTAAAGAGAAGTTTTAGCGCTTCAGGAGGAGAAAGACAATCCCAAATGAAGTATGTACACTTTGAGCTCTTGGAAATATTTTTAGACTCCTTAGAGTTGTGCTAATGCTGGCTAACTTGCAACCCGATAGCTAGAAGTTACCCTGGGCAAGTGGAAATGGAGGCTGTTAGAGCCCACCTCCCAGAACTGATGTAGTGTACCAAGCAGCATACTGGGAAGTGTGCTCAGCTTGGATCTGGTTTTAGTCTGGCTTTGTGACCTTCAGCTAATCAGTTCATTTCTTTGAACTCAAGGGTGGGCCAAGGAGGTAGGGCAGTTGTGCTTTTATGAGATCATCTGGAACCCTGGCTCTTTATATTTTCACATCTCCAGGGAATAGGTTTTATCCTCATGGTAAATGTGGACCACATCACACTCCCATGTGGCTGTGGGAAGTGGGAAGGGAAAGGGAGACACACCCCTTCCTTTTAAGCACATGACCCAGATGCTGTGCTCATCCCTTCTGCTCACATACCATTGGCCAGAACTTTGTCATATGACCCCTTCTAGCTGCAAGGGAGGATGAATATGTGTTGGGGCTTCTGTTTTTAAAAGGAGTAAGAAATTGTTGTTTTGGGATAACTAGAAGTTTCTACAACATTTGATTCCTGGTCTTAGGACTAAAACAAAACTATCCAATTTGGCCTTTTGCAAGTCCCTGGCTACAGACCTTCCTGAGAGCAGTTTCCGTGGCATTGGGGGAGGCTGGTGTGAACAGAAGCCTGAGCCTGATTGTGGTTTTAGAAGTGAAAGGGGGAAGGTGTAGAGCAATGGAAGAAAGTGAGGGGTGAGCTACAAAAGTTAGCTGGTGGGGAATGTCAGTGGAAAAGGGCCTTCTAGAATCTTCTGCAGTCCGTTTGGGACTGAGGAGAAGCAGACCCTGGAGAGGAGAGATTTAGGATGGAAGAGAAGTGATGGTGGACAGTTTTTGAGTGGCTTGGAGCCAGAGAGGGGGCCTGGGAAAGACGAGGTGACAACTGTTTCTCTGTGTCTGAGAAATGAAGGCAAAGACAAAATGCAACTAGAAAGCAGAGAACTGGGATATTAAGGAAAGTAGTATACTTGGTGGGTTTTGTTTATTAGATGATTGGATGGTCTAGATTTGAGGAGTGTGATCAACCAGGGAGAAGCAGATAAACAATTCTGAATTGATGTGGATTGTATTTTTGGTTATCTTGGCTAAATACTTAGCCAAGTATTTAGCATCTGGTAGGTTTATGCTTAACTTTTTAAGAAACTGCCAAAGTGTTTCCCAGAGGGGCTGTAGCACCTTCCCATCCCCACGTTGAGAGAGATGAACTTCATGTGTATAGTGAGAGGGGGGAAGCAGATGATAGTGTTTGTGGAAATCATCCTTTAATATGTGTATCTCTGAAATGACAAGGAGGAAGAGGGAAAATAGAACTCACTGTTCATGGTCGAACTCTCACAAAATATTATCTACTTTCAGATAACCATATGAATAGACATCCTTATTGTTAACGTTTGTTTGATGTTTTGCCCCTATCAACAGAGTTAGACAAAAACTGGGTTAATGTCTGTCAGGAAAAAGCAATTCAAAATTCAATAATTGGGACTTTATTTGAAGTTTCCAACTTTAATCATTTTCAGTGATCTAAGCAATATAAAATCTTCTTTTATTACTATTGCTTCCTTTATTACAAGAATAGGGAATGGACTTGACTTTTACCAGTTTCTAGCTGAGTTTTATGGTCTCACTCAATATATATATTGATAGTTCTAATTCAATAAGCCATAAAATTTTATTTCTACTTACAAATAAGTTATTCTGTATAGTGGAACTTGATAGTGCACACAGGGGCTTCAGCCTCTCCATTGTCACGTACACCCCGATCCTGCTAAGCTTTGGTCACTGTGTCATGACCTTAAGAACGTCAATTGATATTTATTACTGTGTGTTGATACATAACAGACTATGCCCGGTCTTTTATTGCATTGTCCAGGACATAGTGCACTGCACAGAAGTTCCAGTCCACAAATAACTGTAATTAATAGTTACATGATTTTCATCTTGGCAGAAATTCTATATTTCTCACTGTAATAGGAGTGAAATCTCACCTACTGGCTTGAACTTACAGCCTTTGCCATAGTCACAGCCTAAGGCTCCACTCCCTCTTTTCTTTAAGGTTCTGTTGCTCAGGCAACAAGATTTTTCCATGCTTGCTTGCATCCTGTTGCTAAGGCAACAAGGTATAGTTGGCAGGTCACAGCCTAAGGCTCCACTCCCTCTTTTCTTTAAGGTTCTGTTGCTCAGGCAACAAGATTTTTCCATGCTTGCTTGCATCCTGTTGCTAAGGCAACAAGGTATAGTTGGCAGGCGAGTTTATGACATCGGATGTTTGTGGCAGCAGAGATGCTTGTGGTTCACAACTTTGATAAATCAGTGAATGTATAATTGTGTTCAGGGGTGTGTGCCTGACTCTAGTCTTTGCATATAAAGATGATTAGGGGCATTTGTAACCATCCAGTATCATATATGTGGCCAGAAAGGCCCTTTTGTAATCTCAGGAGCTATGGATCTTGCCTCTTTTTTTTTTTTTGGTTAATCCTCACCGAAGGTAATTTTTAGAAATAGTGGAAGGGTGGAAGGGAGGGAGGGCAGGGGTGAAGTGGGGAGAGTGAAACATTGATGTGAGAGACACATCAATTGTTTGCCTCCCTCAGATGCCCTGACTGGGGCTGTATCAAACCTGAAACCCAGGTATGTGCCTTTGGGAATTGAATCCATGACCCTTCTGTATGCAGGGTTACCTTCTAACCACTGAGAGCATACCAGTCAGGGCTGAGATTTTCCCTCTTTAAGCTTTCTGAGGGCAAAGGTCATCACTTTTCTTTCTTTATACACCCCTTTTCCCCAGGGCTAGGGAGAATAAATTAACTATGCAAGACTGGCGAGATTCATTTACTTTTTAAGGCTCTTGAAACATGGGCTGGAAATGGGACAGAAAAAATAATGGGATCAAGAGAGGGCTGAGGGTTAGGAGGAATGGGAAAGGATAGGGAAGGAACTCACAGTTGGATGTGAAGATTTTAGCATTATTCTAATACTTAGAAGTTCGGAGGTAGGTAATGAGTGCCAATTTTGTTATTCCTCGTAACTTAGGTATATGTTGCGTGCATTTATCAAGATCTCTATGATGAAAATGAATAGGGTAGGGTAAGAGAATCACCAATCACGTTTATTTGAATCCCTATATGAATGCATCACTACTCAGCAAATGACTATCAGGTGCCTCATATTTGGTTGATGTTGTATATATTTTTGTTGGATTGCATTAAATTGAAGTGTAGTTCTTATAACTTGCAAAGGCACAGATTTTTATTTTATTTTAAAAATCCAACTATTAAGAAATGGGGTCTAAATTTTAGTGGAAAAAAGAAGGTTATTTATGGCTGAGTTGAAGGCGCTGAGACCAACTTGCAGAATGGTGAGAAAACCTAGAATTTTAAGGCAGTGAAAACAAGGGATGTTAATAATACTGGAAACTTTAGGAAAGATATAGTACTTTTAAATGCAAAAATCGTCTTATCTCATAGGATGAGATAGTTTATTTTTAAGACATCAGGGACAAAGTGTAGGAAAATAATATATATATAAATTAAATGTTTTCAATAAAAATCAGTATGTTCATTTTAGTGTAACAAGCAAATCATTCAAGGTGCTAAGAGATTGAGGCTCCTAGTGCTTAGAGCTGATAAACAACTCTGGCGGGACAAGGCTCTTCTATTGCTCAGTGGGTTGTCAGGTCTGCTCTGGGTTCAGATATTTTTATTTTCTCCTTTACGGGACACTTGAGAGTGTCTTATGGGGAAAAACTTCATTTATTTTTATAATCTAAGCCATAGCAAGGTGTAGGCTTTCAGTAAATGTTGGTCAAGTCCAGGTTGAACAAGTCCTTCTAATGGCCCCTAATTCTGTTTTCAGGGACTTCACTGGGGGAGTGGTATCAAGACCGAGACCAGGTAATTTAATGTTGGCAGCAATGAAGTCATGCATAACTCCCTGAAATTCAATGTAATGTATGTTACAGTTTCTTATGTTTCCCCCTTTTATTTCTTCAGCTTTGCTGCCTCTTGACCTGCTTCTGAAAGTGCCACCCCTCATGCTCAGGGCCCACATTAAGGAGGTAGAGGCCGAGCTAGTGACGGGGTGGCAGTCCCACAGCCTTCCCACTGTGATCCTCCGCAATCTCAAAGATCATGGTAGTACTTATTAGATCAAGTTCATGTCAAGCGCACAAAGGGTGAACACAGAATTATAGTTGGGCCTGAAATGTCTGAATGATGCTTGGGAAGTAATTTTAATACAAAGAGCAGAGAAATCTTGTTTTGTCTATCATTATTTGGCATTTAAGAGTATCAAAATGCTTTCTGTGTTCACTTTATTTGATGTAAATATAGGCTGTTTTTCTAAAATTTGCATTTCTGCTTTGGTGGGAATAGTAACCAGTTGATCCATTGGTGCTTAAGGTGCATACCTACAAAAAAAAAATAGTAGCTATGTTTTACATACATGTTTCTGTAAGCTCCCGACCCATATGATACAGGAGACTAAAGCACATTTTTTTTCTATCTCCTTTACTCTGATACAGATAGTTATTTTTAATTATTTGTCTTCGATTAAAACAATATCAACACATTTTCTTTAATAATATAATAATTATGATTCTTAAAATAAATATAAGTATTTATAATAATAGTTTGAGGCGGGGGGTGGGGGGTGGAGAGTTTCTGACTTCTATTAAAGAGGACTGAAGTACAACAGTAATGGTAAAATTGTCAGCTAAACCTGGACAGTTCAGGAAAAAGTTTAGTGATTGTGCTTTTAACATGTGTAGGAGTATATGATTCGAATATAAAGTTCTGTTTGACTACTTTGGTTAGTTTGGAATTATTGCTTAACGCTATTTTCACTTTAACTTCCTTAATTCACGTGTTTTTGTAGTGTTAACACATGTAGTGAACAAAGGTGATGTGAATTGATTTCCTGTAATATTAGTCCATCTGTCAGTATTTAATAAAGATACTTGGAATAATTATTGAGACATGGGGCTATTTATACTGTCAACATAGATGCAAAAAAGGATGATTTTGTTATTAAGATGTCCAAAACTCTCATGTTGGCTGTGCTCCTCTATTCCTACTATTTTGGCATAGGGCAAGTTCATAGCATCATCGTGAAGCTAAAACAGTCATTGTTAATTAATTTTTTAACAGCAAGAGCAGATCATACACACACATATGTAAACGACTCACAGTTCTGTTGTGACCCACACAGGGATTCCTTTTCTTAAAGGGCATATTTCCTTTTCCTAAAGGTCAGATTAAGGTTTGACTTGATGTCAGTGAAATTAATCAGATCTTTGGACCTTTTCAGCACAGTTTCCCTCTAATATACTGTTTGTTATCTGTTCAATTTTTTAAATATTCACTGATGCATATATATATCTTTAAATTTAAAACAGAATATGGTATAACATTTGTGAGTGTTGTCAGTGAATGATAAAGTTTACCCATAAAGGATGAATAATGTAGAACACATTCATACATATGACTGTTTGAGTTACAACTTACGATAGTAGGTGGTAGGTTTCTATTTTCCAGTAGAAAAACAATTATGTATTTTTTCCATCCTAAAGCAACTGGTACCAGCCCCACCCTCATCTGCAAATCATTCCCCTCTCCAGTTGTCCTCCTGTACCTCTAGCCTAACTCAGAGAATAAAAAGGCGAGAGACATTGTTGCTCTGCTTATACTTTAGGTCTTTGTTACCCAGGATAGGTACAGCACTGGAATGTGAGAATGATTTATTAAAAACAAAATAAAACAAGCAGATCATATTAGTATTTCATTTATTTAAAATTTGATTTCACTTTATTGGATAAAAAGGAACATGCTGGAAATTATGTATAACCAACAGCTGCAGCCCTGTATTGCCTAAATGTTCTAGAAAAAAATTTTCAGGAAGGGGATTTATGTCAAAGCCTAGGTATGCCCCCAGGACTATAGCCAGTATGCGAACATCATTTTATATGGGCTCTGGCAGAACAAAGGGTGAGAACTATTATTTTAGAGTCCCATGTGGGTATGTTGTAATAAGATCCTGCCTACACTGTACTCCTAAAATGTGGACTTCTAGGTCCATATTATGATGATACAGCAGAATCAAAACTCCTGTAGAACAAATAACTCTGGAACTATTGCAGGTGAACACAATTACAATGAAAAGTCCTCTTACTCTTTTTTACAACATTTATATTGATTTCAGAGAGGAAGTGAGAAGAGAGAGCTAGAAACATCAGTGATGATTGTTGCCTCCTGCCCACTCCACACTGGGGATTGGGCCCCAACCCGAGCATGTGCCCTGCCCAGGAATCAAGCCATGACCTCCTGGTTCATAAGTTGATGCTCAACCACTGAACCACACTGCCTGGGCTTATTCTTTATTTTTATACTAGATTGTGTAAATATTTTATAGACTTTCTTTAGGTTAGATAATAGATTATAGTTCTCTGCTAATAGAAAAAAAATTTAGGAATTCCTATATTGCATAGGTGAAAATAGTAACAATAATTAACATGGAATCAATGGATGAATAAAAACTTTAAACATGTTGTTTATTTTAACTCTGCTTCCCTAATTTTATTTTTTTTAAATATATTTTCATTGATTTCAGAGAGGAAAGGAGAGGAAGAGATAGAAACATCAATGATGAGAGAGAATCATTGATCGGCTGCCTCCTGCACACCCTCTACTGGGGATCAAACCTGCAACCCAGGCATGTGCCCTTGACCGGAATCGAACCTGGGACCCTCCAGTCAGCAGGCCAACTCTCTATCCCCTGAGCCAAACGAGCTAGGGCTGCTTCCCTAACTTTAGTCACTTAAAGATTTTCATTGTGCAGCTGGCCATACCTGAGTACCATCTGCACTACTATTTTCCTGATTTTTTAAAAAAAATTTTGAAAGAAACATTAAATTTTATTTTAAATTATAATTTATATTAAATATTATTTTGTATTAGTTTCTAGTGTACAGCATAGTGGTTAGATAATCTTATACTTTGCAATGTGTTCCCTTACCCCTCCGATACTTCCAGTGCCCACCAGGCGCCATGCATAGTTTTGACTGGATTGACACTGATATTTTCTCTCCCTTGCTCAGTTTTCATTTTCATCAGCATTAGTAGGCACCGAATTGATGTATGGAAACTCTTATTCTCTGTATTTTGACTAGGAATTGTCACTTCATGAAATTTGGGCTCTTAATTTTGTTCTCTTACTAGATGACAGAGAATCTATTTTCATACTTATCTTTTGCTCATAATGATCTGATCTAAAGAAAATAGTCAGTGTCCCTCCCAAATATTCCAGAGAGTACAGCTAATACTCTCTTCTAATGACCAACTGTTCAAATTAGTAGCTTACGTTCAAATTAGTCATTCACAATAGGTACTTAATGCTAAATTTCACAATTGCCATGATTCTAAGAACATGTCTTCTCTCATTTTACTGCAAAACAACTCTTTTCGCATATAAAAATGTGCTTCCCAGATTTTAATCAAAACTTATAATACTAGTTTATACTATGTAATTTGGCATATAATTATATACTTTCTATATCGCTTGTTGGGATTTCGTTATATGAGCTCTACCTTCCAACCAGATTATAAGCATCTTTCGTAAAGTTTGTATATATCTGGAGCATTTCCTCTGAGATCAGGCCCTTAAAAACTTACTGAGTGACTGATGCAGACCTACCGTATATACAACCTTGTCTATCCTTGCTATTGGGAACAGCTGCATAGTAATCTTATGATTACTTTAAGGATGGAAACAATATTTTAATATTAGACTTTAGATTGGAGAAAGGGTAGGTGACATTTCCTTTTCCACCAATAATTTGCTTCCTAATTCTTCCTGCCAAGTGAGGCACTGGAGGAGTGTGGACCAGGTCCCAGGAGAACGCAGCCAGAGAGATAGATTTTCTTTTTCATATTCTTTGTAGGATAATGTCTTTCCAAAGAGATACTCAGACTCACAGAAGTTTTCTATGGTCCCAATCCAAGACCAAGTGCCTACTGCAAATCAGCTGTTCAGTGGCAGCCCACATCCCATCCTGAGGGTTTCTGCCTGTGCGGGGAAAGGCCAAGTGGAAGGAAGGGAAAGTCACACCCCCTCTGGTAGGAGGGAAGGGAGGTCAGTGTGGCTTGGGTGATGGGAGTAGCACTCTGTCCAAAATGACTGAGTCATTACAAAAGCAAGGCTTCCAAGTTCCAAATTGGCATTAATAATTATTTTAATAAAATTTAAAAAATAGTTTTGCAGTGTATTCAGCTATCCTTTGAGTTGTCATCATATAGTTACTTGAGTATTGAGGTCGGAGGCAGTCAGTCAAGACTAATGACAAGAGGCTCTTGCTTCTAGCTGGGCCAGCCGCCTGCCCTCCAGTGCACCCGGGACCTCACCCAAGGTTGATTAACATTCCTCATTATGGACTCCATAGATTATTTGGGATGCTTTAGATAGTGGGTTATGTAAATAATTTATGTAAATAAATTTTCAAACCATATTAGAATGCAAAAGCACAATTCTTAAAGTTATTCTTTAGCAAATGTTCCAGTTTTATTTAATCTATTAATGATGGAACCAGCTGGAAAATAAAAGAGCCGATTCCAAGAGCATTTAAAGAGCAGGGATTTATATAGTTAGTCAAGAAAGAAAAGCCGAAATAACATTGCTAAATTAAGCATAAGACTGGTGAAATTTCTACAGGGCAATAAAACCATTTGTGTTTGTGATGAACTTCTTGTTTGGCCTATCGAGTCATAGCAATAGGTTAGTTTCTGCAGGTAAATCCCTAATGCTACAGGCTGTAAATTACCTATATCTTTATTGGTGTGGATTGTTAATTAAATATACTGGGACATTACCCAAAAGGGTTAGATTAGAATCAAGTGGGGTTATAAAACGATCTAGCACGATGCCAGAGAATTAAGCAATGATCATTTTGCCTAGTCTTTCCATAACTGAGGTAAATCATGGAAAAGCTTGGTCTCCAGTCACTGAGCATTTTTCTTGTTCAGGTAATTGAATGGGGTTGGGAGCATCTTTTCTTCCTGTTTTTGTTGTTGTTGTTGTTGTTGTTTGTTTTTCTTTTTTTCTTCTTTTTTTTTATTGGTTAGTCTTTGCATTTTCAATGCTGAACATAGTGTGGTTTTCACACCACACTATTTTATTCCTGAGAATCTGGGCTTCATCAATTGAGTTGACTTTCAGAGAAAAAAATAGTTTCCTTTAGCAGGAATAAATGAGTCAGCATGACTTGGTTAGTCATTGTAGCATTGCATAAGAAATAACTAAGTGAGAAGACTCAGGCTGTATGGACCAGACCAACTGCATATATTATTTTTAGTCCAAAAAGTCAGGAATAAAATTTAACTCTCTATATTTTCCCAACACTGACCTTAACTGTTATATTGAGCCCCCTTCTAGATATCAGAAAACAGGTCAATTACTCTAAATCTAAATGTCAATGTGTTGGTAATTTCTTGATTATATCAGGTTCAAAGTGAGACCAACTGAGGATTGCTCTTCTCTCTCCTTCCCTGGGTGATACTTTTGTGCCAAGGATTTCATTGGCATCACGGTACTGGGGCTTTGAGACCACCTGTGCTGGTGTATGATCTGATTATTGAGCGTGGTTACTCTTCCACATTGGAATCCAGGGAAGTGACACAGCCCCACCTGACTTCCGTTATAGTCCATGTTTCCATGGTGGCTGTGGAAAGAAGGCAAGGCCTTAGGGCAAACTCTCGCTCTGTTGGCTTCCCTTCTCCAGGGACTGGGAGGTGAGTCTGACATTTCTGAGCCTGGGGATTTGAGATCTCAGCAGAGCCTCTTTGACACCCCAGGGAGCTATCCCTGTGGCCCCACCTGACCCATGCCATTGCCAATGGTGCAGGTGAGCTCTTCATGACCAGGGCCTCTCAGAGTTCTCCTTGGGAACTAGCACCCAGTCTTGCCAAACTCAAAGACAATTCCATCAATATCTCTTTCCTCCTTTCTGCTCCCACCCAGACTTCGCCTAAAGTGAGCTGCAATTTGAGTCTCTTCTGAGACTTTCTTTTCCCATTTTCTCCGTATCCTCCCTCCTCAGAGAATTGTTAGGTCATCCAGAAGGGGTGGGAAGATGAGTTTATTCAGCAATTGTTCTTTTGAATCTCTCTGCCTTCTGCTTGGACAGATTTTTTTTAAAGCCCAGGGCTGTACTTGCTCTTTTCCTTTGTTCCTTTTTGCTACTCCATCCTGGGAAAATGCTAGCCACACTCTGCTTGCTCAGCAAGGGGACTTCATGAGGTGGAAAGAGAGTGGAAGAAATAATACAACAGAAAATTTTCTACACAGCCTCTTGCCATGTGCATTGTGTAGTCATTACTACGAACTTTGACTTTAAAAATCTTGAGGTTACATTTTATATTTTGCAGAATAACTAAAGACATGGCAAGTTTAGAATTGGGGACTCCCTTCCTATTTGAGAGAGAGAGAGAGAGAGAGAGAGAGAGAGAGAGAGAGAGAGAGAGAGGATTAAGAACAGATGAAATGCATTACGTCAAGGTGACTAAGTCAGAATTTAAGAGCGAAGGGCTTCAAAGCAGCCTTGCTTCTATGGCCTGTAAGCAACTCCTATCTGAAGGTTCAAATAAAAGGGGGTTGAAGGGAGCCTGATCACTCAGAGGGTGAAAGAAGCTGAGGCTTTGATGTAGCATCCTGCCATTTTGTGGGAAATCCACCAGGTGTGGCTTTAGGGGGACTTGGCCCCACTTGTAGAACTCCCTGTTGGTCTATGATGGGACGATTCCATGCCCAAGCCCCAGTCTTCTTTTCTCTTCCTTCCCTCTTCCTTTCCACAAGATGTCGTTCTCTCTCAGTGACCGGAGCCCAAACTTCCGCAGCCTCCCTGGCTCCTGCTTCCCCCAGACACTCACCAATGCCATTCCAAGCCAAGCCTCTGGCTTCAGCTCTAGGCCTCTTCTCATGAGATCACCTTCTCTGAAATGCAGTCTCATGGATGGCTCTTTGCCGTCATATATGGTCCCTGGCTAGCTCATCAGCCGTACCCACACCCCTTCATTGTGCTGCACCCCGGATAAACTGGACACTAGCTGCTCTCCACCAGAGGTGGCCCCACTTAACTGACTCCTGTCCTTTGGTGGAAATGTTTCTTCTACTCAGAAGCTCTCACTCAAGTCTACCTTCCCTCACACCAAATCCATGTCCTGGCCTATTGAAAGCCTTCTCATTCTGCATGGACTTCACAAATGAAACCTTTTTATAAACTTTTGGCCCTACATTCCACGGGTGGGGGTGAACCCCCCATAGTCCTTTGTTCAACTTCTAAGCACAGGGTTTGATTGTTGAATATTTGTGACTTCATTTAATCTTACTTTAAAGTAAAGGAAAGAAATGAGAGTGAATCTGTCCCCCATACTTAAATGTAAAAGGTTGTATTGTCTTTTAACAGAGAAGTTGGTCCAAAAGAGCAAAGCCCGTGTATGTTTCAGCCCAATTCATAAAGGGAAAATATTTTTCACTTCTTCAGGCAGTTCCTGCCGAAACTTTCTATCCTCCAGTTGTTCAAAAATTGCTAACTCTCAGCAGAAAGAATTCAGGGAAATAATAGGTTGATACTATATCTTGATTAACTGGGGGAATGCAGTGTAATCCATCTTCTGCTAAGTTTATAGTAACTAATAGCTTGCATTGTGAGCTGTAGTTTTAATAGATTGGATTTATAGTGTAAATCAAGTCTCAAAGCACAGGGATGTGCCATGACTGACCTGGTATTGTAATGTGCCATGACCTAATCAAGCAGAATATAGTGCACTGCACAGGCGACAAAGGCCTAATGCTTTTTGTGCAAATAATTAGGGTGCATAGTGTTTTCAGTGTACTGATCTGAAAGATTTATTGAGAGAGAATGCTTTAAACCTCTAAATGATATGGTTAACATTTGCCATCAAGTTGGTAGTTATTATTTAAATAAGGAATAAAAGTTTTAAAAGGTATCTGTTTGGATTTTTATCCCTTTTTGTTTTCCTAAAATTACTAAGCACTAAGTAAGTATACATTTTGGGGTGAGGGAATATAAGAAATTATGAAGATTTGATCATGTAGAAAAGAAGGAATAATAGTCCTCATACCCAGAATTAGCCAAAGTTGTTCAGGAAACTAAGAGGGTTTGCAAATGTTATAGCTAGACTCCCTCCTATTATGTCCAATCTCAAATTTCCTTTTTCTCTCCAACCATAATTCACATCTCAGTAAAATTCCCAGAGTACACCAGGAGTGCTGAACTGGTCATGGGGTCCTGCTTTGCCATGATACAGCAGCAGGACTTGAGTGACGACTGTTCTTGTGGTACCTGAGACTAAACATTACCTTTAATCTAGGTGATTGGGTGGGAAATAACTTTAAATTGAAAAAAAAAGCAGCAGGTTACATGATAATGCTTTTAATCTATAAAAATGCAATAAAAGAATTAGTATTCAGTCTATGTAAAGAGCACTTAAAAACAAATAAGAAAAAACACACACTTGAGACTCAAACAGGAAATTCACCAAAGAAGTACAATAATCTTGTTGCCTTGAGATAAACACACACAAAAGACTTCTAGAATCAAGATTGGTAAAACTGAGAAGTATAATATATAGTATTGACCAAGTTATAGACAAATGGACTCTCTTCTGATCAGAGTGCAAGTTGATTTAGCCACTTTAAAATGTATTTGTTAAAATAAGAAATATGTATAGGTGAAGGCCCAACTAGTATTTAATTTCTCCTCATCTCTAAAAGTCCTTTTGTACTTATGGACAACAAAGCATGCGCATGTACACTCACTGCGGTGGCATCACTTATGAGCATGAGAAATTGAAAGCAAACTCAGTACCCATCAAGAGAGAGGTGGAACCCTAGCTGGTTTGGCTCAGTGGATAGAGCATTGGTCTGCAGACGGAAGGGTCTCAGGTTCGAGTCCAATTAAGGGCACAGACTTCTGTTGTAGGTTCCTCCCCGGCCTTGGTCCTGATTGGGACTCATGCAGGAGGCAATTAATCATATCGATGTTTCTCTTTGTTTTTCCCTAAAAATCAATGGAAAGATATCCGCGGGTGAGAATTAACAAAACTCCCCCCACAAGACAGAGGTGTCTAAGTAAACTGTGCTGCATGCAGAATGTGCAGTGCTACTCAGACAGTGGGTCTGAAGAATGAGCCAGAACTCTGTGTTGGCAAAAAGAATCTCCATGCCAGACTGAATGAGAAAAAAATCGAACAAGTATGATGTAGCACCATACATTTTTAAAAAGAGAAAGAGTTCATAAGCTCATGCTAGAGACTTTCTACAATAGTAGCTTTCAAATTCTTTTGGCAATGAGCCTCAATAACAAACACATTTTATATCTACATGCAGTGCACCCTGAAGGTTTTCTATGCTGTTCCACTTCATTCCATCCCATTTTTCAAATGCTGGTCATGGCCCATTGAACTCATTTCAGGATCAACCACAGTCTGAAAAATACTGTTGTGAAGTTAACGCCTAGTACGTAGATGGGTAGAAAAGTGACTTGGCAACACACCAAGCTGATGTCAGAGGCTACCTCTGGGGAGGAGGTGATGGATGGTGATTCCAGGGGGCTCCTCTGTAATACTTAGGTTGTTGTTATGTTTGTTTGCTTGTTTTACAAGGGTCATGTGTAATTAAACATTTTTTAATTTGTTTTTTAGAGGGGAAGCAATCAAAACTATTTTCCAAAGTCAGGAATATATGGGAACTGAGGGAGAATAGTCAAAGGTTCTTAAGAAAAACCATTTTAAGTTATTTTGCCTAGTTGAGTAATTCGGAAGACAGGCATTCTAGCTAACCATCTCTGTTTTTGTATCTAGGGCCACAGATGAGCACATTCTTGTGGCAAGGTAGAGTCAAACCCATGTGATATCCCACTCAAAATGTCATCTCAAATCCAAGGCCACTCTGCCAGGCTGTGAGAGTCACTCGTTTCCTAGAAGTATTAAGTCCACATATCAAAAGCATAAAGTGGGCAACATAAAAGTGATCAAGAACGAAGCTGTTTAGTTTCTGAAAATGCAAAGTTAATGTTTTTGCTGCAACATCAACTTGGTCACATTACATGGTCTCTAATTTTTGGTATGGATCTAGACAAAAAGTTGCATTTTGATAATTATTTTGGCAAGAAACCACCACTGTTAGAAAATATGGCACGTGTACACTCAGTCATCTCTGAAGGCTGTAGCTCCAGTTCTGTTTTCTGTTTTAGAGCTATCCTCATTCTTTCTGATTTACCTTCATCTTTTAGCCTATAAGTAATTTATTAAATCTCATTCGAATGGTCAAGTAATTGATGCTTAAAAGGAGTTAGACACAGTTCCCAAAGAAGATAGATCATTGAAATTTTAAACATTTAAACAAAGTATTAAATGCAGATGAACTAGAACTAGATTGTTTCTTGTGTAAATTTCTTAATGAACTCAATAAAGATATACATAAAGAAAATAATATTTGACACCAATCTAGCCTAAAACTGTGAAAGTAGTGTGGCTCTATGATGAGACTTTAGGATAAATTATAAATGTGTCCTATTGAGACCTGGACAGAAATCCAGGTGAGAATTATAATTTGTAATAATCAAGAATTTGAAAGTTACTTAATTTGAACTTTCGTTAATTTGAATTTTTTGTTTGGGGGAGGGATTTTTTTTCTCTCTGTAAGATTGTCTATTCAGTGTTTGCATAAATGAATTTAAAACGTAAAAGGATGATATTCTCTTAACTGCACATATCTGAGAGTCAGCGGCAGCCTCATGTAATTGCAGGCAAAATTCCAAGAGATAACTGGTCTTTCGGATGTTAGAAAGTAGAAGTCTGGGAAGTAAAAGGAAGAACTTGTGCATCCGCTATTATAAAATATTGAAGGGTCACAAGGTCCCTACATATTGTCTCATTGGTAGGATGAAGGTCTTTGTTTAACTTTTATTTCAGAATTTTACCCCATTTTCTACTAATAATCACTTTTAAGAGAGACAACCAGGGTCTTGACTAACTGGAAACATGTCCTCCACAGCATCTGCAGGGATCGCTGTATCCCAGAGGAAAGTCCGTCAGATCAGTGATCCCATTCAACAGATCTTAATTCAGCTGCACAAAATCATCTACATCACGCAGGTCAGTGTCTTAGCCTTTCATTTCCTCTTCATCTGGAATATAAATCTGCTGCTAATATCGCTTACAGACTTTGTGGGATGTTTAGTTGAGTGAGTACTTGTTTTTTATTCTCCCCAACTGCAAATATCTGGGGACATGATGGCTTAGCAGCAGAGCTAGGGAGATAATAGAATAAAGAAAGCAACGATGGGCTGCTTTTCCCTGTGACCTCCACCCCGCTCTCTCACTGTTAGTGCCCAACCAAAACCAAACTTCAATACGAACATGCCCTCCATGTGGGGGTGAATGTGAGGACAGAGATGGGCTTTTGACACCAGCTTTACCACAGGCAGGAAAGAGGAAAGTGGTGTCCACCCACAAATCTCAAGGGTGCCGGCTTAAAACCAGGACCTCTCAGAGAAATCAGAACTGTAAGCACAGAAAATGCAGGATTGTGAAAACTTCCTTTTTCTAAACCTCAGCAACTCTGTTTAAAAATGGCTTCCAAGTACTTATAGAAATGTGTCTGGCTTAACTGTTCGTCTACTAAGGAGAGGAAGAGAAATCTAGAAAATAATGGAGGATCAGAGAGGGAAGTCACTACTACTAACACAAGAAAGGGACAGAATAGAAGGGGACACCCCAGCCTGGGCTGAGGTCTGGATCTTACTGGAAAGGTGGGAGAAGTCCACAGAGGTGCTGTTTCCTCGGGGGAGGGGATTGGGGTGAGCCACCGATGAGGAGGTATGATGGGGAGTGCCCTCTATAGGACTGGGAGGCTGCTCACAGGTAGCTGCCACCTGCAGGGTTGAATCTGGCGGGGGGGACCCTATTGCTCTGACTGCTTCCTGCTAAAGGCCCAGGACAAGGTAGGAGCATCCCTGGAAGCAGGGACTAGCTCCGCCCTCCTCCAGTGTCCCTTAGTGTGTCCCCTCAGTGCTCTCTCTCATACAATTGAACATCCTTCCAGCTGGCAGGGGAGAAGTAGTCCAGTATCCCAAGCAGGGCAGTGAAGGGTGTATTTGGACCTAAGAGACAATAAATTGACAGCTGGCACATGTAACCTGGGGGAGAGGGGCCAGACATGGGAGACCTTTTTCTGGAACTCTCTCCTCCACCCCCCCAATCTACAAGTTCTCAATAGGAGGATGGGGGTGGGGGACTTGGTTAATAAATCAAATATAATGTGCCACATGTCTATTGAGTACAGTATTATATTCAAAATTGCATTTCTACTTAAACACTGACAGATATATGGGGAAAGCATTCTTAACTTTAGTGTTATGGAAATAGCTTATTGGTGCCTCAGTGATTAACTCGTAAATTGAGAGAAAATATCCTTTGAAATTTAAATATAGTGTTCATATGCCTTTCTTGCTAATTTATATATAATAAAAAACTTTTTAATAGTTGTATTCTATAACTTTATTAGATTTCAACCTATTTTAAAGCAAGAATGAAACTATTATGATGATCTTACTATTATACTCTCACCCTGCCAGCATAACAAATGGTTTCAAATTTTTTGGCAAGATGGCATTCCTTGCTGTAAGTTCAGATATAACCATTGTGGTCTTTTAAGTTGCATTTCCAGGACCCTTTAAAGTTTATGAGGTTGCACATAGTGAGGAATGATTCCTCTTTGAGGAACTTTACATTACAGGGCTGAGTAAAGTCAGTGCCTTCCAAATACAGGAGACACATACAAGTCTAACCACTACACTAGTGAATTTGCTGGAGGTTAAAGACCAAGATCAATGTCCCTCTCTCTCTGCCAATTGCAGAGGAGAACTGCTGAAAGTAAAACGGAATTGACAAGACAAAATGAATCAACAAAAAAACTTCTTGTCCACATATTTATTTACTAGTCAAACTCTCAGACTTTGGCTGTGAAGGCCGAGCCGGATTGAGGGCCGGGTCGCTCCCTCCTGAGAGCCAGCAAGGTGGCCTGACAGGAAACGGTTCACTTGTGGCTGGAGGTGGCCTTTTCTCCCCAGTTTCCATGGAGACAGATCTGTAGAAATCATTCAAGAGGAACTATTTTAAAAGGCAGGGTGTTAAAATCCTTACCCTGCCTTCACTGATTTGACATATTTTAATCAACACTGAGATGTAATCTTAAGCCCAAAAAGCTGAGGATGAAATCAGTGGTTCATTTCCAACGCTGGAAGCCAAGTCAATCTCTGAGCGTATCAGGGGACCAAGTACATATGTTACCTTTTAGCCTGAGCCTCTGAGTGTTTCTCCTTAGGTAAGACCCTGCCTAGCCAACTTAAGCTTCAGATTTAACTCTGCATTTAGGGTTTGGTTGTTTTGTTAAATAAATGCCTTTAAAATTAGCATAGAGCTACTTGCAAGAATTAAACATCTGTCTCTCGGAGAACAGACAGGCGGTTTGGCCAGAGCTCCTTTGCATTTTGCATCTCCATCTCATCAACCACAAATGTTGTCAACTGGACAAAAATATCTGGTTGGAAGAACACTGTGCTATCCTCAGATGCAAGTTGCGCTACGGACTGTGAAACATGCTGCCTTTCTCATAAGTGATGATGGATGGAAAGAGAACCATCCCATCTGGATCTTCTGGTTCCTAATGGCGAGGGTAGCAGGTTAAATAGAATTTAGGGTAATGCTGTGTTTCTCAAACAAACTCAGGTTTGCAGGGTTTGTAAATTCTAAGAGAAGTCTTACATTTTTGTGTATTTATTTTGGTGATAATCTTGGAACATTTTACTTTAGCATTTAGAGAAATCTCTAAAGCAGTAATATGTCAGAACAGGGTTTTTATTATGGAAGATATATTAAGTAACTATCAGATGGAACCCCACGGATCCAAATGCTCTGCCGATGTATTCTTAGACATACTAGAGAATGATGTTCTTTATTTATTATTATTATTATTATTTTTTAAATCTTTATTGTTCAGTTTATTAATTACATTGTTCCCTTTTTTCCCCCTATAGTTCCCCTTCACCTGGTACCCATCCCACCCTCCGCCCTCACCCCCCTCCACTGTCCTCTCCCATAGTTGCATGATTTTTGTCCAGTCTCTTGCTGCACTTCACACACACCCTTTCTCCCCAAGAATTGTCAGTCCATCCATTCCCTCTCTATGTCCATGATTCTGTTACATTCACCAGTTTATCCTGTTCATCAGCTTATTAATTCACTTGATTTTTAGATTCATTTGTTGATAGATGTGTATTTGTTGTTCATAATTTACACTTTTATCTTTCTCTTCTTCCTCTTCTTAAAGAATATCTTTCAGCATTTCATATAATATTGGTTTGGTGGTGATGAAGTCCTTTAGCTTTTTGTTATCTGCAAAGCACTTTATCTGACTTCAATTCTGAATGATAGCTTTGCTATATAGAGTAATCTTGGTTGTAGATTCTTGCAATTCATCACTTTGAATATTTCTTGCCACTCCCGTCTGGCCTGCATCGTTTCTGTTGAAAAATCCGCTGACAATTGTATGGGTGCTCCCTTATAGGTAACTGTTTTTCTCTTGCTGCTTTTAATATTCTCTCTTTGTCTTTTGCTCTTGGCATTTTAATTATGATGTGCCTTGGTGTGCTCCTCTTAGGGTTCCTATATATTGGGGTTTGGTGCGCTTCTTGGACTCCTAAGTCAATTTCTTTCACCAGGTGTGGGAAGTTTTCGGTCACTATTTCTTCAAATAGGTTTTCATTGTCTTGGTCTCTCTCTTTTTCTGGCACCCCTATAATTCGGATGTTGGTATGCTTGAGGTTGTCCCAGAGGCCCCTTACACTATCTTCAATTTTTTGGATTCTTTTGGTTTCTTGCTTTTTCAGCTGAGTGGATTTTACCTCTTTGTATTTCAAATCTTTAACTTGGTTCTTGGGATGTTCTAGAGTACTTTTAGGACTTTGTGTAATATTTTTTATTTCAGTCAGTGTATGCTTAATTTCTGGTTGGTCCTTTTTCATATCCTTGAGAGTCTTGATCATATCCTTGTAGGTCTCGTTCATTTCCTTGTAGGACTCATTCATTTTCACGTTGGTCTTGTTCATTTCCTTGCAGGTCTCGTTCATTTCCTTGTAGGTCTTGCTTATTTCCTTATAGGTCTCGACTTTTTCTAGGAGCCTCTTGAGAAGCCCTATAAACCATGGTTTTGAATTCCATGTCCAGTCGTCATTTTTTTCTCCGTTTCATTCACATCTGATTTCTTTCCATGTCTCTGCATGGTTGCTGCTTCCCTGAGTTGGTCAATTAGCTTTGTGTGGTAGATGTCCTACAAGGGACAGTGGCTTAGCCTCCCCAGTTACCTGGTGGATATAGGTTGCACAGTCTTGCTGAAGTTAAGCTCACGTTAATCGTTGTTAGCACTTGGAGGGGTTGACCTCCAGGCCAATTGTCTGTGAAGTTCAGCTGTGCTTAGGTTGGATGGGCGGAGTCTCCGGGCCAAGCAGACAGCGTTAGCTCTGCCCTATGCGGCCTCAGGGACTCTGTGCCGGGGGCAATGGCCGCCAGCACCTCTGAGAGAGAGCCGCTGCCAAGCTCCACTGGCTGCCGGAGAATTCAGTCTCTCCCCAAATGAGTCTGCACACACAACGTCTTACCCAGGGTCGTAAAACAAAGCAGTCTGAAGGCTTCCCAAATGAGAGAGCAAGTCACGAGCACTCTCTCCACGGTCAGGCAGCTGCGCTGTTCCCAAGTTCACATACACTCCGCACAAGCTCATCTTCTCCACAAGCCGGCAGGCCCCTGCAGCACCCAATCTTCGGTGTGCCCTCCCACTGTGCAGTTTTTACTCCGTATGATAGTGGGTTCTCTGGACTTTGCCCAGAGCTGGAGAATCAGTCCAGTGGGACGTCTTTGTCTCCCCCGTTCGAGAAAACTGGCCGGTTTTCATCCACCCGCCCTATCCACTAGTGCGCGCACTCCTCCAAACCTCTCTCCATGCATATCTTCAATGCTGTCCGCCGCCACTCCTCCGAGTCACACTGTCTTATCTTCACTTTTATTTGTGGAATTTCCACTCAGCCAGCTTTCCGGTGATTCTGGAAGGTGTTTGTTCTTTCATTAAGTTGTAGTTTTAAAATTGCTGCGTATGACGGCAAGATAGGTGTTTTACCTATGCCGCCATCTTGGTTCCTGAGAATGATGTTCTTTAAAAAGAATCCATATATTAAACAAGTATGAGAAAGCCTACTATAAAACATACGTATCAGATCTCATCTGTTACTTTGTAGTAAAAACAAACGAATGAAAATCAAGCTTTTAGACATGTGAGTCATTATCTTTTCTAGACTCCTTTTCTTCATCAGTCAAATTCAGGCAGCTTATGGGGCTACTGTGATAAAGAAAAGAAAGAATATGAGATGTTTATAAATGTTAAAGTACTATACTGCAATACGGCTTGTGGTGTTGCTATTTGCTCCAGGTTATTGGTTGTGAAAGAGGACTCACTACCTCAGGATGCATCCTTGCATGTTATGTAATGTCTTTAAGCTCCAGTTTCCTCAACTATAAAATACCGCCTGCTTTATAAGTTTCTTGTAGGAAAAACGTGCCATACTGTGCATAAAAGTAATCAGAGCGCCCGGCACATAGAAATCATAGGTTATTCATGTTTTATTCTTAGTACTATAGTTTTTATATATTTTTATACCTATGTCATCTGCAACTGGGTAAAATTTCAAATTCTTTCGTGAAAACTTTAAAGATGCAGTGCTGTCCAGTGATAGTTATTCCAATAAGATACAATATCTTTTTTTTTTTAATACTACCCTGTGTATGAATTTTAGGTTGATGGAATGTTAGCTTACTCAAGAAAGTTTTCATGAGGATTAATTCAAGTCATTAGCAGAAGTAAAACTAATTCTTACTAAAGGCTCATTAGGTTAAATAAATAATAAGGATTTTAAGAACATCTGAATTAGTAAGTTGATGCTGGTAGCTGCCAGTACTGGGGTAATTTGCCTTTAAAGGAATCTATGGACCACTGATGATTCACATCTTCAAAAGTTTGCCATAGCAGACAATTAGGTGTATCAGAACAGGCTTTCTGCTTTTCTCTCTGACAGTTGGGGCCATGCTGGGCAGCTACTAGACAGTCCCGGGCCAACACTGCCATCTGGTGTTTAACTTAGGGAAGTGGCAACTTCTGGTGGGTAATAGTAGGAAATTATCAAATTCCAAAGTATCTCAAGGCACTCTCCTCATCTCTTTTCCACTTTAATCCATCACCCTCTTGCTAGGAAAGCATGCACATGCTCTCCTCTTCATAGTCTGATGCACTTCAAATTAAATTTACCCACTTTTGCTAATCTCTCATGCACCCAAATATCATTTATACACACTTTCCTTCTCATTTGTCTTTCAACTGTTTGCTCATTAATCCTGAGAAATCTGCTTCTTTACATTTCTTGAGTTCCCCTTTTCATTAAAGGACAACATTAATTATGACTCTTTGCCTGGGGTAGGAAGTAGTAATCCCTTCTGACTCCAGCGAAAACAAGCCACAATATTGACGTAAAAATAGATCAGCAGAGGTTCAGTGCAGTCAACCTATAAAACCTTTCAGGGTGCACTGAAGGGCTTCTGAATCTCCCATCTTAATTCTTCTATAATTAAAGTCAAAGGATTAACTAGGATTATAGATGCATTTTAAAACTTTTTAAAATTGCATTATTCTTATTTTATATCATTACTGTGCTTCTTAATGGGTCCCGTATTCTATTGTGTTTGAGCTGATGATCAGTTTTTCTTTGCCTTAAAATCAGTGGTTATGAGGTCCTGTAGACCCTATTCAGTGCTCTACAATTATCTTTTATATATCTCCCTGTTTTATGGAACTTTGTATTGTACTTTATAATAATAGATGTCCATTGTATTAGTCAGGCTATGTTAAGTTATGCTGCACTAACAAAAGCATCCTGGAGTCTCCTG
Organism: Antrozous pallidus; assembly: GCA_027563665.1. Taxonomy (NCBI): domain Eukaryota; kingdom Metazoa; phylum Chordata; class Mammalia; order Chiroptera; family Vespertilionidae; genus Antrozous; species Antrozous pallidus. The sequence continues at coordinate 45,989,491 of CM050524.1, read as the reverse complement.
ACTTGTCACAATAGAGGTCTACTTCTCAGTTAGCTAACGTTGGCTGTTATTCACCTGCGGCTCTGGCATCAGGACTCCAAGCTTCTTGCCCTAGAGGAGGGCAGGGTTGGAGGAAGAACATTGGCTTTGCATGGTCTTATTCTTGAAATGATACACCTCATTTTCATTGGTCACAAGTATTCATATGGCACCAAACTAAAACTGAAAGAGGGGGGTGGAGTAATAATCATCTCTGCTATACTACTCTTTCTTTTGATCTGAGCACTGTGTGTTTTCTTTTAAATCTTTAGCATTCCTACAACCACATCTTTCTTCCTATTTAGCCTTTCATTTTTCTTACTGGTTCCCTTTCCTCTCCTTGCGGGACTGCTCCATATTTCAACAAACCAGGCGCTATTTTCACCAGGAGACTCCTTATCATGTTGACTCTGTTTCTTTTCTCTGTTGTCCATCTCCCAGACTTCACTTTACCCTCCATGCTTTTTAGGGCCTTTGATTTCCTTGTATAAATCTAACCTGCAAAGTAGTAAAAAAACCAATTTTTTGAAATTCCATTTTCATTCAATCCCACATTTTCTAAGATTCTGTAGTGACTTCCTACTACTTACTTATTAAACCTAACTCATCCTGGCCTGGCCTATTGTGTAATAATTCATTCTCTCTCTCTCTCTCTCTCTCTCTCTCTCTCTCTCTCTCTCTCTCTCGGCTATTATATATATATATATTTTAATATTTTTATTGATTTCAGAGAGGAAGAAAGAGAGAAAGAGAGATAGAAACATCAATGATAAGAGAGAATCATTAATTAGCTACCTCTTGCACACTCCCCAATGGGGATCGAGCCCGCAACCCAAGCACGTGCCCCCGACTGGATTCGAACCTGGGATGCTCCAGTCCACAGTTCAGTGCTCTATCCACTGAGCCAAACCAGCCAGGGTCATTCTCTCCTTCTTAATAAGATTGATCTCTACAGTCTCCAGCTGTATACTCAGAAGCACTCACAGGCAGGCATCTGATTATGTGCTGACGCAGATTTGTGCTTCCTGGTCCAAAATATCAGATCCCTCAGGACAGGGCCTTGATTAGAGTGTAAGCATGGGTTTTGCTTATGAACATGACCCAGACATCTAAATATCTGATAGAATACATTCTTCTTCGTCAAGTCTGTTCTTTACAAAAGCCAATTTCTATGTGCAATTGATATAATTTAGTTATGTGAAAAATAATATCAGTACAATGAAAGAACAGTATGAAAAATTAAGCAGCCTTTTGAAAGACAGCAGAGTAATATGTTTTTTTCTGGATTATAGAATTAAAAATTGTAATATAGACTCATGCTGTTTGGAGTACAATTTAAATTCTTATTTAGCCCTGTTGAGCGAATATTGTGACACTGACCCTCAGTTAATGCTTCCCCGAGTCAGTCAGCTGTGCAGTGTGAACAATTTGCTTATAATGATTGTTTTCTCACTTTATACAGCTTCCTCCAGCGTTGCACCACAATTTGAAAAGAAGGGTTATAGAGAGATTCAAGAAATCCCTCTTCAGCCAGCAGAGTAACCCTTGTAATTTGAAATCTGAAATTAAAAAGGTATGGTATTCTACATTTAGGAATTCTTCTTTGGCTGATAAAAACACATCCTTTGAGTTAAATTTCCTACCTCCTTTGCCTGCTACTCTCTCCTCTATTAAAGGGTGTTATTATTTTCTTAGTCCATTCAGGCTGCTATAACAAAAATACCATAAACCAAGGAGCTTATGAACAACAGAGATTTATTGCCCACAGTTCTGGAAGCTGGAAGTCCAAGATCAGGGTGCCAGCCTGAGGGCCCTCTTCTAGGTTGTAGATTGTCTACTTCTCATTGCATCCACACAGAGGAGACAGGGGAGCTCACCTAGGCCCCTGTTATAAAGGCAGTTTTTAAAAATAAGAGCACTTATACAAGGTGCTAACCTAATTACCTCTCAAAGGTCCCACCTTGTAATACAAGCATCGTGGGGATTGGCTTCAACATATAAATTTGGGGGAACAAACATTCAAATTGCTTAAGACACTAAGTCAAAAACATGTCTTTGCTTCTCATTTTCTCATCTTTATGTCTAAAGTCACTATTCTCAGAAAAATAGCAGAAAGTTCTTTCCATATTAGTGCATGTTTTCCTAAGACTAAATACTAATAAATATTTTTACTCTAAATAGACTTTAATCTTGTTTTAGAGAACTCTATCCCAATTCTAAATTGAGTGTTGCCAGTCTGAGCAATTCATTTAACCATCTCAACCATGATTTTTATCACCTCTGAGAAGCTTACAAACAGACTGAACTATTTGTAAGGTTCTTTCCATCTTGAGATTCTACTACCTCCTAGACTTCAGGTGCTAGTAAATATTTCTATCCATACATACAGAAACTAAATCACAACAAGGTCAAGTCAATCAGACAGTAAGAAAATTGTTTCTGTTTACAACATGGTGACAGGAAATCCCTTTGTCCTGCTCAATAGCATTTTAATACAGGCATGAAAATGCTCATAAGCTCCCAGACCTGTCACCGAAAGACCCAAGGCCCAGAGAGTTTGGGTGCACTTGGGTACAGATCCTTGGCCCCACTCCAATTTCACATAATTTCAAAAGTTTCATCCGATACTTAAACGTTGGCACAGTCATGCTTCTAATGATATTTTTTAAGGTTTCTTTTTCCTTCAGTGTCTCCAATCTTAGACATAAATGTGCTCATTATTCAGGCAGAACGATGGGCTCTTTGATAAGAAATTCAGCCAGTGTATTGGCTTTGTTACCTTACATCAGTGGTGGCTGCACATACACACACAGGCGATGGAAAAAATAAAAGGCACAGCATCAAGTAAACAAAGCCGAAATCCCACCTCACCAGCGATGAGAGAGCCAAGTTTCTTCCATGGGCTGTGTTGGTAAATAAGGCCAAGCAACAAAGCTAGGAGAGATCAAAAAAGGAAGTGAGGGAGACTGCAGATCAATATTTATTTTAACATATTTCTATATCATCTCACTAATACCAATAAATAGGTTTTTAAAAGACAGAAGCTCCAATCTCCCATGAAAAGATTTTTAGATCCTTATTAAAATGATATTCAGAATAACCCTGGTTGTACACAAAAGTCATTTTAACAGAAATCCCAGCTTTAGGAGATGAAAGTGCCAGACACGAACGGTCTGATGCACAAAGGTGGCGCGACTCTTCCCCTGAAGTAATTTTCCATCAGTGCGTGTCTTCAAAGCAAATCATTTTCTCTTTGATTACTTAGCTTTTCACTTTTGATCCCTTCCCTGCTGTCTTTTCTCTTCTAATAGAAGAATTCCTGTCGTTAAATTGCACCCCAACCTTATATGCCTGCTTCTGTATTATGGCGGCATCTCTCATTAGAGCACCTGACTTCTGTCCTTGGTCTGGGGCAGTAGAAGCAGGGATGGATGGATGGTGGTGGGTGTTCAGGGAGCAGGGGTGAAGGGACCCCAAAAGGCATCAATTCATATTTAATTCCAACTTGGTTAAGAGGTAGATTAAATTCTCCTATGAAGAGAGCTCTGGTCCCCTCCTCTGCTATGAGTTTGTGGTGGTTCACACACCCTGGTGTCTACCCTCCTGATCAGTCGGTGTTCATCTCCTAGGACCTAAGTGCTAAACAAATCATCCTGGGATGTCAATGTATTTCCTATCCTTCACCACTGAACTGAGAAGCCAAGTCCTCCGTAAAAACCTTCCATCATTTTCCCTGTCCAGAATTCATCTCCCTTCCTCCATACTTCAGTCCCTTTTCACACATATTGCTGTGTTTTAAGTTCCTTGTCATCTGCCTTATTTCCTGTTTTTCCAAAAGGCAGTTGGTGTGGCTTATTCTTCTTTTATTCCCTCAGGGTCTTGCTCAGTGCCTGGCACATGGTAGGTGCTTAATGAGTAGTTGTTGAACATAGACTATATTACTTATATATTCCATTTAATATATTCTATGTTGGTTCTATATAATATATTCATATGTGAATATAGAAGGAAACCCTCCTGTCCCATCTAAATCTAAATGAGAAGAACCAGTGGCCTCTGTTTTTTCTCCTTTCTGGCATAATCTCTTGTTAACGATGACTTTTGCTCAGAGATGGATTTTTCATCCCCTGTACAACCACGGAAGAGTGGCCAACTAGCCTTTGACTGACACGACCACCCACCAGGGCCCTGGAAGCAGCGAGTGGTGAGGGCATGTCAAACGCATTTGATTCCCACCTTCCCCTCTGGAACTTCTCCTGAAACTTTGGGACCAGGTTCTTAGTCTGAAGGAGTTGTTATGGGATCCCTGTGGCTATGACCCAGCAGGCTATAGAAAGAAATTAAAAATAAGTAAATAAAAAGGAAAATCCCTTTTCTAGCAAATGAAGGTCCTTATTTATAATTCAACTAAGGTGGTCTTCATTCCTGTGGACTTCACCTTGGCCAGAGCTGCAGAGGAATAAAGCATCTGAGTCATTGTGTAGGTGTCTGGGAACTAGAACTTCCAGTATGGGAGGAAGGAGAAACAAACAAGAAAGAAGATAGTCATTCAAATTAGAATAGGAAGTATCAATATGAATGAATATGAATTTATGGTAAACCACATCCTTAAAAAAATACATATTTTCTGATGTTTTCACTAAAATGGTCTAGAAACTAAACAAGCAATGACAAACTCCCTTAATACCATGTTTTCAGGAATGTAAAAGGATATAACTATATTTTTTTCTAAAGTGTAGTGTTTGGCAACATGAAGATTGAAAAAAACAAGTAGTTTGTATTTACAGCATCCAAAGTGCATTCATGGGATATAAGTTGCTAATATGACATGTTTTTATTAAGGAATATAATGCATAGTGCGCACAGAGATACATTTACAGCTCCCTGAACTTTAACAGATGTGTTCGCCCATGTGACCATCATCTGCACTGACACAGAACAGTTGTACTCCCCCAGAAGGCTCCTGCCTGCCCTTTTCTGGCCCTGCCACAATGCACTTATTTTCCTGATTTCTATCACCATCCGTTAGCTTTGCCTGATTGTGAAAATGTGTATCAGTGAAGTCAGATACTGTGTATTCTCTTGATTCTGGTTCTTTTGCTCAACCCATTTGCTGTGGGTGTCCAGAGTCTGTTCTTTCTCATTGCTTTGAAGAAGTCCACTGGGTAAGGAGACCATAACACAGCACCTCCATGTCCCTGCTACCAAGGAACATTAGGTATGTTTATAGTTTAGGGTTATTGTGAGCAAAGTGCTATGAACATTCTTATACATTTTTGTTGATGGACAGACATACTCATTTCTTTTGTGTAGCTACCTAAGAGTGGGGTTGCTGAATCATAGGTGAGGCATATGTTGTTTAATATATATAATGCCAAACCCATTGATTTTTTAAAAAGAGACTGGAAGAGGAAGGGAGAGAGATATATAGAGAAACATCGATGTGAGAAAAACAAATCAATTGGTTGCTTCCCACAGGTACCTTGACTGGGTCCAGCAACTCAGGAATGTGCCCTTGACTGGAATTGAACCCTGGACCCTTCAGTCCACCACCTGATGCTCTATCCACTGAGTCAAACCTGCTAGGGCCTATGATGTATTTTAATTCATTAACAGAGTGTGTGACTCCAAGGTAACCACTAATACATAGTCCAGATTGTGCCATATGTTTATTAATGTGAGTCAACATTTTAAAAGTATATTATGTTAGCAAAAGTATATTATGTTGTCACTAAACCTTGGCCAGTCCACATGCTGGTTGGAATTAAAGGTGAAAGGAGGATAAAAAATGTTTATAGTAAAAAATTTCATTAAAAATTTCAGCTGCTGAGAAGAGCTTTAAGCAATTGCAACTTCAATAAATTCTGTCATTTGGTGAATTACTCTTTCCTTTATAGTGCTGGGAATCAATGTGTGGAAATTAAAATTAATTAGTAGTTATTCATGAAAATGTATTAAGAAATGTGTTTGCTTTGGTAGAAGAAGAAGGCATTGTTCAAAGCAGATACACGAGAAAGGTTGGGATTTGGGTTAAACATATTGTTCTCTTGAATAATTGAAGTTCATTCCACCTACACATGATTAAAAAACACCACACACACTATATTGTGATGTCCCAATCCATGACATTGTTTTTTTCTATTTTTTATTTTGCTCTCATAAAACTATAAAGTCGTAGAGTTGTGTTTTTTTTTTCTTGTGACCAGGGAATTATCTAACTTGTTCTCCCTGTAACTTGGCTATTTCTGATTTATACATTATTTTGGAAGGAAGAAGATGTGTGTTTATCTGATAACAAGGGATGGAAATGCACAGAGCACTAAATTTTCTTTGCAGACGCAGGGAAAAGGAAAAGCTCACATAGAGGCCTCCTGCCATTTGCTTCTGAGTGTAAAAGATGATGTGGTTTTGCTTTTTCTGTTCCAGTTATCTCAGGGATCTCCAGAACCGATCGAGCCCAACTTTTTCACAGCGGATTATCATTTATTACATCACTCAGCAGGTGGAAACAGTCTGTCCCCAAATGAACCGGCAGGTAATGGTCTCCAGCATGGGAAATCTGACGCTCACAGGGAAATAAAGCTTTTGGAGTGAGAGCTACCTTTAAAGATTATAATCTCCAATTTAAAAGAAAAATAAGGCTTATTGTGATTGTCTAGGGAAGTAGTTCCAAGGGATATGGCAGGAATCCAGAAATTCCCTGAGATGTACTCCCCCTGGTTGCGGCAGTTTCTTGATCATTTATTAATACAGTAAACAAACAGCAGAATCCATGTGGGTGAATTATATTTCCTTTTATTTCTTCTTGCTTATCTGGTGATGACAAATCAAGTGCCCAGAGGATCCAGGGAGATAAAAAGCAGAAATGAAGAGTTTGAATATTTAAAATGGAGAAAATTTGAAACTTATATGAAGGATCCACATCAGATATACTTAATTTTTTTTTTCTTTTTGCACAAATCTCACATCAGGTGACTATATATAGCATAGGGACTAAAGGTACAGATTCTTACAGATTCTACACATTGATGCCTAGATTTACATCTTGGTCCGTCCATTTAGTACCTGATCTTGGGCAAGTTATTTGAGCTTTCTGCATCCAGTTGCCTTGCCTATAAAATGGGGATAAAAATGGTACTCGTATCACAGAGTTAAAGTGAGGATCCCTGTAAACTTGGAAAAAGTGCTTGGCCGTGAGTAAGGGCTCAGCAAATGTTACATTTCTTGTGACATTTGAACTCTCAGAAGTTTTCAAAGCTACTTGAGGTTTCAGAATTCCTCCATAGTTTTTGAGCCCCTGTAAACTATAGTTATATCACTCAGTGGAATGGATTGAAGTCAAGGTCACGGTTAAATGAAGACTTGTCATCTCAGCCTAGAAAAATGCTCACTTCGGTTGTATTTTTGTGGTTGGCTAATATAGGCAAATTATTTCATGTATCAATTATTAAATTTTCCCTAAGTCTTAAAGTCCTGGGATAAAACTAGCCTGTGTAGGCAGAGTTTCATGTAAAATAGATCCAGAGAAATCCATAAGGTGAAGATAAACTGTTGTCTAAAGTCATTTGCTTTTAAAAGCATCTCCCAGGCAGGCGAGTCGGTCTGCAGGCGGCCTTCTGACAACAGCAGCTCTGTGAACTGAAGAGTCTGGCAGAAATCTCTCTGTGGCCTGAGAGCGAGTAGGCAGGTTGGACCAGGACAGCTGAACACCCCACCCCAGAGCAGACCAGGAATATCCCTTGTCACAGCAGGCTGGGCAAAAGCAAAGACAGCAAGCTGGGCTTTAAAAGCAAGCTTCCTCATACCTCCCATGCTCATACCTCCCCTTGACCTTCAACTCATTTTTCTTCTTCTCTCTCCAACTGGCAGGGGAGCCCCAGGGCATCCACATAAGTCAGTGTTAATTGATTTGAGTGGAAGCTGGTTGATGTTACTTTGGGTGACGTTATGGTGTTACCATATCATACTCAGATCAAACATCAAAACAAGTATTGCCTTTTGGCATTAAATGTATACGTTATATTTCCCTCTAGGCAGCCATAGGAGAGGGTCGGTCTTTTGTTGTCTTTTACTGTCTATTTCTGCTTCCTTCTAAAAATTTATCTTCTTTCTAGCACAAATCTTATTCTCTACCTTGTGGACTAGGAAGAGTTCAATGATCAGAACACTCACCCATCAGGTAGTTGCAGTTTGGAATCACTGCACACACAAACTCTCTATCTATCTATCTATCTATCTATCTATCTATCTATCTATCTATCATCTATCTATTATCTATCTATCTATCTATCTATCTATCTATCTATCTATCTATCTATCTATCTATCTCAATGGAGGAATACCCTAAATCTTTGTGTATTATTTTGTGATGGCTACCTCAAAAGCACCTATGTATTAAAAGAAGAGAAATAAAAAGTTTGTTCTAAGCCAAGACTATTTGGAATGTTTGTAAGTACTCATCTTCATCATTAAAAAACTGACCTGATCTCCCTGCAATTGAGCCATAATTGCCAATAAAGTCTAACTAAGGAAATGTGAGCCAAATGTCAGACTTTCCATCATTTATTCCAGGCCTCCCCACCAGTTGTGACTTGGAGGAGGGGATAACATATGAGCAGATGCAGGTGAGGTTTCAGCAGTACCTCTGGATGATTTTATTTTGTTGCTTTTAACTCAATGCTAACCCGATTTTTTTCCCCAACTTTAGACTGTGATTGAAGAAGTCCTAGAGGAAAGTGGTTATTATAATTTTACGTCTAACAGGTGAGCTCTAGAGTTTGCTTTCCAATTTGAAATATCATTTGAGATCAGTGGATATTAGATCTGGTTTCTCTATATTTGATTCCAGAAGGCTTTTTCCAACTTTTATTTTAAACATTTTTATAAAGTATCTGGTCTCAGACTAGATATACCATTGGTAGAATATATGTTGCTCATCTTTTGTACAGATGCAGTATTATTGAAAAGAAAGGGTGACCACTTAGTAGTAATTTATTCCCATAAAAATATGAACACAATAAAATGGAAAATCATTTTTAGATTTTTTAAAATAAAATTAAGCTGTTGTGTGTTCCATTCATTAGAGCTTTAATTTCCATCCCTGAAATCTACCCATTGCTTGTATAGGATGCAAGAGGAAAAATGCAGCAAAACAATCACTTTTGGCCACTTTATGTTTATGAGAGAGGGACTTGTTGTGATGTGTTGCCATTTGAATACCCTATACGGGGCCTGTATAGTATCTTCTACTATAACCATTATTGATGCTCAAAAAATGTACTCTATTTTCTCAATTTAGTCCAGTTCTGGATTCCTGCAGTTTTACTGTTGGGCACAAAGATTTGAGTACAATTAGTTTATTTAAGAGGCAATTCCAGGAAGCACTGGTAGAGGAAGAGATCATTCAGTAGATGTTTCATCCAAGTAAGTTACCATTGCAGGTGACTGGAGCTTGATCCCACCAGGGAATCTGAGAACGCGTGTAGAAGATGGGCCTCACTATTCCTCCAGTCTCCATCAGTCATTGTTTGAGGCCTTTTCCTAGGGGATGTTAGTTACCTTGCATTTCTGGCCTTCTGGAAAGCGAACAAAGCCTATTCTAAAGGCCAGAGAAACTCTCAAGGGAAAGAAATGCAGATGCTGGCCATTGGAATCAGGCCGGCATGCTTCGAAGTGGTAAGGATGAAGGAATATGAGCATTGACAATGTCTACTACACACAAGTTGTCTCTTGATTTTTCCTAGAAGCCACACAGATTGTGCATGGATAGTAAGCAACCACATACACATTGTATGTGGCTAAAAGTAGGTCACATATTGTAGGAAGCACAGTCTTATGGAGTTTGTTCTCCCAAAGTAGCCTTTATTTGCCTAGAGGAACTGCCTTCCTTTCTAACTAGTGAAAATATCTTGTGACATGATTTAAATTATTCAAGAAGTTTTCCCCAAAGATAACTATTAGTAGTCATGGCGAGAGAAAGAGGGCCCAAGAACATCCAGTAGAGGTCATTATACGGAAATTAGATTCTTCGTGAGGTTAGTTCAGTTTCCAACATTGTTTTTCCTTCTGTTTCATAAATTGTTCTTATGAATCACACATGAGATTATTCAACTACTTGTTCTTTTGGTGTGGCAATATATTTCCAAAATACTACCCTCATAAATGTAGTTCTGTTTTGATTTGTAACTGAAATGATGAGTAATTCTCATTCTCCAAAGATATATTATTAATAGAAATCACCATGTCCATGTTCACTAGCTTCCACCATTCCTGGAGAGATTTAATTTTTCACTGTCTACTCCTGGACTAGGAACACTCAGCCTTCCATGGATAGTGTGTTTGTCTCTGTTCTTGACTCTTAGCATCTCATTTCAAGTGCTTCATCTTAATTGGGGGCAAAAGGAATACTTGTCAGTTTTTAATCTGTATTTTCTCAGAGACTCAGTATCATGGGCAATAATTGTCTTCATATTTTGCAGAAAAAATCAACTAAATATTAATGGAAAAAAACAGGTGTTTAAGGAACTTAGAGAACTTTTTTATATTTTATTGATTTTTTTACAGAAAGGAAAGGAGAGGGATAGAAAGTCAGAAATATCGATAAGAGAGAAACATCAATCACCTGCCTCTTGCACACCCTCTAGTGGGTATTTGCCTGCAACCCAGGTACTTGTCCTTGATGGAACCGAACCTGGGACCCCTCAATCGGCAGGCCCATGCTCTAGCCACTGAGCCAAACCAGTTTCAGCATAGAGAACTTTTTATAAGAGCTAATTTTCCTTTAAAAAAACAATTTCAGCCTTATTTTGAAAAATTTGCTTATGTTTTTCAGTTCTACTATCACATTTTAAAAATAAAATCAAACATTACTTCTACTTCCAAAGGCATATTCCCATATTAAAAGACATTGCAAATTCTCTTATTATGATAAAAAGATAAGATGCTTAATAACAAAGGCAAAAAATTATTCACATTTGTATTCAGAATTGTGAATAGAATAGGAAGATATGATTTAAATAATCAAGTTTAAGCAACATAGAATAGATATGAAATATTCTTTAAAATGCTTTAAATGAAAATGATTCACCCATGTATAAATCCATATAACTGTAACACTCCCTTTTCTGCTTCTACTAGCAATGATAGAATATATCTTGGGAGAAAGACTACAGTTGACTAGTAAAAATAACCCTTTGTTTTGCTTAAAGCCATCACTTGTTTATTGGTGTTCCAAATTAATTCCCAAGAGATAATTCAAGCTGTACTTAGAAGAACCCAATACTTTAGAAGTTGGAAATACACATAATTTCAAATACAAATCAAATCAGCTATGATAGTAATTTTTTTTATAATCAAGAGATAGAGGATGTTAAATATCACAGAACATATATAGATATTTAGAATCAGTAGATTGTGTTTTCCCAAATATCTCTCAGAGAAGAGCTAATATTACCAGAGATATTAATAGATGTTCCCTGAAAAATAAAGTTTCGTGACCAAATATATTTGGGAAACTCTGAGCATACAATTTTCCATTTGTGAAGAATGTCGACACCCATACATTTTAAAGACTCTGAGATGGACTATAGGAAAGAAATCTGTTAATTTTGGTTAGCCCAGTAATTCCTCAGCTTTTACTGGGAACGCAAGTTGAGAAAAATTGCCCTAGCAATATGATTTGAAATGGAAAACATTGTTTTAACTCCTCTGCCAGTGTCTACTCAGATCTGCTATTGTTTTCATTATCTTCATCATCATTATCATCATCATCATCAAATGTTTTTAAATTACCATGCACAGAGAATTATATACCTGATTTCTGTTTATAGCTTAAGACTGTCAGTTCAAATTTATACGCACATCTACAAAGCATCAAGATAGCAACTAATGCATTAAGCCAACGGATGCCACATTTTCAGCTGAGATTAAAGACTTTGTTTAGGGGTAGAGAGATGCCACTGGAATCCAGCTATTGGCTATCTTTTGGGAAGATTTCTAGAACTATTTAAATAATGAGGACAATGCTGGGGCAGTTGGTAGAAAGAATCTCTCTGGCATAAAATGCTGCTTTAGTTTTTTAAAAAATGGTAACAGAAACAGAAATAGCAGCAAGAAACCATAACCAAATAAGGGATTCTTCATCTCTGGGCTTCTGGGAAGGGGAGGTAGGCCTGAGTGGAGAGGAAGAAAGCAGGGTGAAGGAAATGAAACAAGGTCAAATCAAACTTGGCCAGCCCAAAGCAGATCATTTCTAGGGTTATATGCTTAATCATATTTGACACATAAATATTTAGCTTTCTTACCAGAAAGATACAGCCTAGCATGCCTTAATGTTCTCATTGTTGTTGTGAGAGTAAAACTGCGTTCTGTGAGCAAATAGATGACAAACATATACTTAAAGGTAACATTATTTTATTTTGTAATGATGAAATATGTGTTGAGAAATAGAGATATGCAAGATAAAAAGAGATCTTCATTGAATCAACTCACATTGCTCCCCTCCTCCCATTAACTGATGACTATATAAAATAAATATTTAATGTGCATAGCTATTTAAATGTGCAAGCTACTTTGAATAGGTGTTAATTTTTCCACTATGCAAGGTTATCAGTTCCTAATGAGTTCATAATTTGACAAAGGCACTGTGTTGGCCGTGAACATCAGTAAAAGGTTGCTTTCTAAAAATCTCCTCATTATCATTTAGAACCACTTTTTTACTTGTGATTTATTTACTTATACCCTGAGCAACTTCTCTGGAAATGGAATGTGTAAGCTAAAATATTCGTGACTCTACAGAACTCTTTCCACTTCTGAATCTTCTAGGTATCATCATTCCTACCCATGGGGGACCAAGAACCACCCAACCAAAAGATGAAACTGCTGCACTTTGCATGAACTTGGTTCTCCCAGTGAAGTTCAAGTTCGGGACTTCGGCCACCATTGCAAGATGCCTGAGGACTGTGCAGAGGAGAAAGAATGTGGAGGAGAAAAGACCACGATGCCATGGTGCCGGCAGGACCTCTTTCTGGAGGTCTGGTGCTAGGCTCTGTGAGGCCTGCAGTGCTTGGAGACTCAATTCCTGGGCTGCATTACACACGGGACGACAGGGCTCCCAGTGTGCTCCTGGGAGAAGATGCTGCAGATTCACCTGCTGGAAGAAAATCCACTCCTCACAGAACTTTCCTCCAAGTTAGAAAAAATGAACACCTTGTCATATTTTTCAAAGAAATATTTATACTTAGAATTGCTAAGTTCAGAGATATCTAACCTTCTATGTATAGAAAATAGTTTCAGATAGAGAAAATTATAGGACTCATAATAATAACATATTGGGTGATTCACTGTATCTCCCATTTTTTAATCTTCAAAGATATTTAAAATGTGATTGAATTTTTTTTTGTTTGTTTTAATGAAAGGATTGGTTCTCTCTTAACCACTGGGTGCTAGTGGTCTTGAACCCGGAGACAGTGTAGACAGTATTGTAACCTTGCACAGCCTCTGGGAATAACAATCAAATAGTCATATTTAAGTTAGAGTAATAGAAAATATGGATGTACAGTGTGTATATGTACATATGACTGGGGGCAGAAGGGATTTGGATTAGGCTAATACTTTGCTGCTAATCAAACTTATAGTGTTTTTAGAGCACTTTGAAGAGTTCATAGAATCTATGAGAGAGATGCAATATTCCTTGTTCTAAGTTGCCCCTTACTAAAATTACATTGTTATAAAATTTTTATTGTTGAAAATTTGAAATGAAAATATGTTATATAATAAAATCAAAGTTTCTTGATTCATTGAGACATCCCTTAAAAAGAGAAATCAGAATACCAAATAATATCCCATTCCTATATAGAAAGAATTTACAATGGAAACTTTGTAGATTCTTATTAGGCTAAAATCTCTTCAGTTGGCTACTTAGAACTTCTGTAATGTTAAGAAATGCCCTTATTGTCAAATCAGACTGCACCTCTAACTCCTTAAAGGATAATTTAATGCTATATAATTAGTAATCTGAAATTAGGCTTTTTGTTTACTTTTCACCGAGTTCTGTTATCTTTATTTACATTGGTATATTTTTAGCACTATTGAATAGAATTTAGTTCAATATATTATAGTGGTTAAAACACTAACATTTTGTATTGAATGGGAAAATATTTTAATGTGAATCCATCTTTTTTCTTACAATTAGCATGTTTAATTTTTAAAGGATATCCAAATTCCCTTTAGCTAATGCCTTTGAAGACTGTCAATGAATATTTCTCTTTAAGCCAAAGTAATAACAAATACAGTGCAATTTATAGATTCACATCTAATTTATAATCATAGATGCAAATATAGTAATGACAAATTTCATTTTCAGCTTTCAAACCAATTCCATCCAGATGTGCAATTTATCCGTGAAATCAAAATGCTGTGGTTTTGTTGATTTAAACCAAGCAAAATTTTATTTCTATTCCATTTAATTTGAACCTGAACTATTACTTTTTTTTAAAGGAAGTTTTGACCATGAGAATATTGTTAAAAAATATATATTTTGTTGATTTTTCATAGAGAAGAGGGAGAGGGATAGAAAGTCAAAAACATCGATGAGAGAAACATTGATCAGCTGCCTCTTGCACACCCCCTACTGGGGATGTGCCGGCAACCAAGGTACATGCCCTTGACTGGAATCGAATCTGGGACCTTTCAGTCCACAGGCCGATGCTCTATCCACTGAGCCAAACTGGTTTCGGCTTAAACTTTTTATGTGGTTTTTAAAAATATATATATATGGAATGGGCACAGTTTATCATGTATAGGAGCCATAGGCCTAGAGGGGCAGTGCTTAGAAATAAACCAAGCTATGTGGTGAACATTTGAACAATAAAGTTCTCTACCAAATGACAATATATAGAAAAGAATAGTCTTTAGAGGTCATACGTTGGTTAGAGAAGAGCCACTATGTATGGAAAGTAATCTTCAATGCATGCAGTCAGTCTCATTAATGAACTGAACAGAAGATTTCCGTCTCACACTTTCAGGCCAGAGGAATGGCATGGATTATTAGGAGCCAATAAGAACAAACAAAAATAAGCAAATGCATGTCTTTTTCAGCAGCAGCTTCAAGACCATCACTGATAAGTGGATTATTTTGCCAAAATAATGTAGGTGTGCAGTTTGAATCCCTCCCTTTAACTACCAGTTACAGAATCAACATTCTCCCTGGCAAGAACAAACCTTTAAGAGGAAGTTAAGCCCTGGTAAAGGAAGCACTTTGTGCACGGAGGCACATCCCGACAGCAAAGTTAACTTCAAAAGCCTTGTCTTTCAAATTATAAGCCCCACTCCCCCTTACAAGGAAACAAGGATCATTTTGTTTTGACGATCTGTACCGTCTTCTAGTGCAAAGAAATTGTTACTTGAACTTGAGACCTCATCTTCTTTCCTTGATTGCATTTCCAGAGTTTCTCTTCCTTTTGTACAAGTTTTAATTATGTGTTGTGGAATGAAATCCCGGTTAGTCTGTCTCATGCTCCATTACTGAATATTTCTATGGGACAGAAGATGAGTCAGTCCTTCCAGATCACCTTTGTTACACAGACACTTCAGTGAATTATGTTATGACCCACCGGCTCCATCTGAATGTGTGTATTTGAAACCTTAGTTTGCTTCTTCAAAAACAAAATGTTCCTTCTCAGGGAAGTGACTGCAACAGGCCTCTGAGCTTCCTGGTTGTTAACCTGTCTCCTTCCAGATGTATTTCATTAGAGATCTTCAGGACATAGTAATATGCGCACCAGACCCAGTCAGTGCTCACGGAGGAATTTCAGAGATCTAGAGAAATGTGGATACTGGTGAGGCAGCGGTCAGTGTGCACAATCTGCTTCGGCATTCTGAAGTGGAACCTCATTAGCAAACACTGTTATAATGTTTACCCAAATGGTGGAACTGACTAGTAGTTAGTGTCTTCCTAGAGGTACCACCTATGACTTAAGAAATACCATAAATTTTGATGCGCGAAAACAAATATAGGGCTGCTTGATTATGTGCAATTGCAGCAATATCCTTAATCATCACTCATATTTAAGACATGTGGAGGCGATAATATTGTTTAGGCAACTCTGTCAGTATTAATATGCCTAGAATCCACATCCTTTCTTTGATCTGCTAAATTGCGAAATAAATTTATGACTCTTCCCTTCGTTTGGAATGGCAAGGAACTGAGTACAATCGGTATGCTGGATTCCTTTAGAAGTAGGTCCCGCTTCTACCTGAAAGCAGGAAACGCTTCTTTATAAGCTGCTTTTGTTGCTTACCCTTCACTTTTCTAATGTTGCATATTCATGAGCACAGGAATCAACTGGAGAGGCGGGTGATACAGCCGCAGAGGGCACCTGAGCAAGGGATGCTTGGTGCTTTCAGAGGTTGACCTTGACTTTGGGTAAAATTCTGTCCAAACATGCAATTCCTCATGTTTGGCAACTAAATGTGATGATAAGTGTATTCCAGATCTTTATAATCTCTTTCAGATTGCACACATTGGTGGAAGTGGGCATCATTTTGTGTATCTTTCAAATGAAGTGTGCTGCTAACTGTATACTTAACCTTGAAGCTGTTTTTCATGTGGATGGGAAGATTCAAACACCTTAGGGAAAAAACTTTGTGATAAAGAAATTCTTGTGTGTGTCATTATAGTTAACTTGCATATTGTAATTATGATTATTATAGTTGATGACATTCCTGCCATGGTGTTGCTTTGAGATTTGCAAGAGGAACAGGAAATAGTTTATAATTTTGATGGGATGGATGTTGCCAGTTTACAGATGCTCTGGGTCAATGCACAGTAGTTGTTTTCAAAAATGAAGATCACACAACCCTAAAATTATAGCAGCATTCTTGTTATGTGACATATGTTAGAGTTTTAACTACCTATATGCAGTGATTAATAATATACAAAGATTTAAATACAGTTTATTGCTTTTATCCTAAAAGTAAACGAACTCTGTATTCTCAATTGAAAACTAAAAATTACTCCTCTAAACATGATAAATTGTCTTTTTTCCTGTTGTATTATGAAGCTCTGTCCTGTGCCCAGAAACTGCATTTAGGAGTAGCAGATGTGTGTTATAACGAATATGTGACTTTTTAACTGCTATCCTTTGGAACTAGCTTACCTTTGTTTTCCTCCGAACAAAGTTTTGTCTTTATAGAAAAATCAGTCATTTTGACAGCTCACCAACAAGTCTGGGTCGATACTCAGAACTGATCTGATGAGCTCACACATGAAAAATTAGCTGAGGTTTTTGCAGTCATATGACAGGATGGTCTCATATAACAGGTAGAGAGAGGTGTGGACGAAGTTTGTTACTTAGCACCTTTAAGTCAGACTGTGAAAGTCACTTTCAGAATGATATTCTTAACTCCTGAGCCAGTTCTGCATGTCAAGCATCTCTTGAGTCAGGATTCTGAAAGACAACATAAGGCTTATCAATGATGGTTGAATTTGCTTTTCTCGCCCTCCACGTTCTCTGTCTGCCTCCTACGTCAGGGACTTATGAAGGGAACATGACTGGTTTGGGGACAGCTCGTGTCAGGAATGAGTATGTGAAGTGTTTGTGTGAGTCCAACATTACATCGAGTGGGATGAGTACATGCAAGGTCTCAGGAGTGAATTCCCAGCTTGTCAAAGATGAAAGATGGATCCCTCACAGGCATGGGATGGTCCCCAAATAAACACCATTTTGAGAAGTTGGAGTCCATGTAGAAGGCAAGTAGTTCCCCAGCACCTGACATTGCCCTATAGGCTCCTCACAGGTGGTGAGCAGTTGGCAAGAGGCCAGGTAACTCCATGCACTTGACTGACTCATGTCACCCCCCAGAGTGCAGTGTCATTGGACTGTGGTCTCTGAGTTCTTGCCAGTCAGGTGCTTTCAGAGGTTGCTTTCATAGTAGCCTCCAGTAACTTGGTCAAATCCCTGGGACAGGATCCCTATGAAGCAGGAAACACCTCAAAAGAGCACTTCTGTCTGCCATCAAGTGAATGCAGTTCTGCCTCTGAGGCCCATGGTTTCTCCCGTCTTTCCTCTATGGCCTCAGGCCCATTTCCTCCAATAATGCACATTTTATAAGAAATACATGTGGTGCTTAGGTAAGTGCAGGCAGATTGGGATACGCCAACACTTAGCTAAGTTAGATAAGAAACATTTTAAGGTATTTCAAGAAAACCACGCACTTGACTGACTCGTGGAGAGACCCCATCATTTCGCTCTTCGGAAATGGGAAACAAAAACCAGTTAAAAGAAAAATCATCTAAGGGCACTTTGTTTCCCAGCCTTTAGTGGACCAAAAGGAATGCGAATGCTTCCCGTGTTTTTTTGTTCTCAGAGGTGAATTCGTCAGGATCGACAGGAACAGAGCTGTTCTCTGAAAAGGGCATCCCCTACCCCACATTGCTCAGGATTTCTATCATCTGGGTGGCCTGGGTGTGAGACAAAGGCCTGGGCCCACGGGATGGAAAAGTACTGCCGATGTGCACTCCTCACCTCAGTCTCTAAGAGGGTAGGTACCTCCTTCTGTTCCAGCCCTAGGCCTGGAACACTCCCTCCCCATTTCTCCCCCAGAACAGACTGTTCCCCAGTGTCCTGCTGGAATCCCTGGTTTTTTTGAGATGTTGGCAGTTCTGAAATCATGTGTGATGTGGAAGGCAGAGGATGGCAGACCCCCCTGCACATGGTCCTGTCCTCCCCAAACCTCCCAAACACCTTCCTGTGTGAGCACATGGAGCCTGAGCTGCTGATGACCTTGATGCCTTGGAAGTGAAGGAAAATTAAATGTCTCTATAAAGGACTTACATAAAAATGCAAGTATAGCCTCTATTGTTGCTGTCACCCTAGATATGCTCTGTAAAATGCTAAAGAAAATTAAAAATGTATTTTCAATCTACTGGAAACTTTTTCTTTTATCAGGCGTTCATAGCAAATGGTCATATTATTTCTCTCACCAGCCCCCAAATCTCTTTTTATACTTATAAGTCTTTTGGTTTTAAGAAAAATGTTCCAAATAGGCAATGATGCATGTGTTTAAGCTCAAAGGTGTCCCATAATTTTAATTGGTGTGTCCCTGACAGCAGCAATGACCTATTGCCACTAACGTTGCACAATGAAGCCCCTCAAAATTAATGGCTTGAAATGACAAGCATTTAATGTTTCTATGAAGCTGTAAGTCAGCTAGGCGATGCTCTGCTGGTCTGAGGGGCTCAGATAACCACTGGATAATCTCGGGTGTCAGTGGTCAGCTGGCCGGTTGCCTGGGATCTGGCTGGTCTAGGATAGACTCGGAGGGGAAAAGAAAGCTCTCTTCTGTGTCTCTCACATCCCTCCAGCAACTTAGCAGACGAGTTTTTGTGGCTGACAGCAGCAAGAGTTGAAGAAAGAATGTAGAAATGCAAGATTCCTTTGTCCAGCTTCTGCTTATGCCAAGTTTTCTTCATTCCCATTAGCCAAAGCAGATCACATGGTCAAACCCCACAACCTCCGTTAGTGTAGGCAGATGTATCAGGTTTTTATTGCTGTGTAACAAATTGTCTTAAACTTGGCAATTAGAAAAAGTACATTTTTAATCTCTCTATTTCTGTAGGTCAGAAGTTTGGGCATGCCTTAACTATCCTCTTATAGCTAGAACTGTGGTCGTCAAACTATGGCTCGTGAGCCACATGTGGCTCTTTGGCCCCTTGAGTGTGGCTCTTCCACAAAATACCATGGCCTGGGCAAGTCTATTTTGAAGAAGTGGCGTTAGAAGAAGTTTAAATTTAAGAAAGTTAGCTCTCGAAATTTCAATCATTGTACTGTTGATATTTGACTCTGTTGACTAATGAGTTTGCCGACCACTGGAGAATCAAGTATGGGCAGGGGGCTGGCTCTCATCTGGGCCTCAGGATTCTTTTCCAAACTCCTGTGATCACTGGCAGACTTCAGTTCCTTGTGTTTGTGGGATTGAGGACCAACCACAGCAATTAGATGTGGCCAGTGGGAGTCCCCTGCCATGTGTACAGTTCACATCAAGGCAGCTTGCTTTTTCAAACAGTAGCTAGTCTCTCTCTCTCTCTCTCTCTCTCTATCTCTCTCTCTCTCTCTCTCTCTCTCTCTCTCTCTCATTGACTAAAACAGAGGTTTATAACATAACCAAATCAAGGGAACGGCATCTTATTACCTTCACCATATTCTAGTTGTTATAAGCAAGTCACAGGTGCAAGCTATGCTCAAGGAGAGGGGGTTATATAAGGGAATGGATGCCTAGGGTCACCTTATGTTATGTCTGCCACAGAGTGCAATACAAAAGCACACAGGCATAGGGAGACCTGAAAAATTAGGGCCATGAAATGCAAAATACCACGCTGTCCAAAAAGCTGGAGAAGCAAGAATTGTATGAGGTAGTCTCATGAAAAGGACCTCAGACTGTAGAACCTGAATTCCAGAACAAGTCTAGGCCCTGTCCCAGGATTCAGTTGGCTTTCCCCAGCAGGCTCCTTGAAAGCCATGTCCAACTCAACAACAGACAAACCTTAGTCACTGGCATGAGAAGCAGGAGAGGAAATCATTCTTCCTGAGGCCAGAGGAGCTTTCTGGACATCCCTCATGCCCTCCAGGCTCAGGGCAGTATACTCTGCTATTCTTAATTTAGTCCTTTATTAAATGGGAACAAATTGATTGTTCTCAGTAATTATGTTTCTATGGCAAAGAGCAGGAATTAAGTGAATTATAGAGTAGAGCTTTATATAACTACAAATGGCCATCTTAGTGAATAAAAGAAAAGATCTCCCAAATATGAAGATTCTGTCCCTCTCCTCAAGATTGAGAATCTAATTCACATTCTTCACTTTGCTCTTTTGTATGAATCTGTTCCTATAATGCTGTTTTAAGTTGCTACCATATTTGAAAGACTAAAATGGCATGAATTAATTCTGTGCACACACTGATTTTATCTCTTGAGCCGTGGAGACTTGCCACAGACATTTTAACCATCTTCCCACATGCAGAAAAGTTATTTACATGACCCAGGAAAATAGTTGTAATTTTCCTAATGAGTATATGGGTACATACTGTGAATTGTTTAAGAATCAGGAAACAAATCACTTAAAGTCTAAAGTTCCCTAAATGTATTTACACATGAAACTAAAAGTGAACACTAGGAAGTATCTGGGCCCTTGGCTCACATAGACTTGGGTTACAGTGATCGGCAAACTGGGGCTCGCAAGCCACATACAGCATTTTGGTCCCTTGAGTGTGGCTCTTCCACAAACTACCACGTGTGGGGCATGCACGTAACAGTGCGATGGAAACTTCGTGGCCCATGCGCAGAAGTCGGTTTTCGGCTCTCAAAAGAAATCGCAATCGTCCTATTGATATTTGGCTCTGTTGACTAATGAGTTTGGTCACTAACCATGAGGATGACAGCTCCTGATTTCTCTTGAATGATTTCAGACCAAGGACTTGTCCTTTTTAAGGCTCAGCTTCCTCATCTGTGCAATGGAGATAATAGGAGATTCCACTTTAAAAGTCACAGAGCCTAAACTGGATGCAATGCAGGTGAGATGCTCAGTATCACGTTAGCCTGTTTCTACCCGGGTCCAACAGACCCTGGATCATGCCTGTGCGCGTGGCCTGTGGGGGCATTTTCTCTCCCAATAGGCTGCATCTGTGGCTCATTGATTGGAACTGCCCTCCGGTGGCAGGAGCTGGTTTGGCCTGCCAGCAATGGTAACATCTAAAAAACTCTGCCTCCAGATGCAGCCCTTAAGCACTGACAGATCCACAGGAACAAACCTCCAGCGCCCTCATGGCTGACTGGGACATCTCTGAGGTGTGTTCTTCACTGCTTCCCAGCTCCCCTGAAGAACGAATCAGAGTCATCTTCTATGGAACTGTACTTGTTCAGGTACCCTAGACTGGCTTCCCTCCTCTCTTTCCACTCACCTATCAGTCTTCCTGGCAACACTTCCTGGTGAAACTGCCCCCACATCTCAGGACATGCTTCTGGGGAAGCCCCCGGAAGGCTCTGGCAGAATATAAATGGCCAAATTAATATTAGCTTAAAATTTTTGTGACCAGGCATGTGGATTGACAATCTCTTAATGGTACAGGTGCCTAAGGAAATGATGCATTGATTGGTGTCACTGAGGTGTGTTGAATATGGAGTCCCTATTAGGCAGGAATAAAACTAGGCATTATGATTGGGTGTTGGGGCCACACTCCCCACCCCAGATTGGCGGCCACTTGTGGCTATTAGTGGAATAACAGATCAGCTGCCTACAAAAAGCACCTGCCTAACCTCCTACAATGTCTTGGAGCATTCCTGCCTGTCTTTGGGGAGCCAGCTGCCTCTCTCTGTGATGCATTGTTGTACTTTAGATTAAATGAGGTCAGAATTCCAAGAAAAGGAGAGGACATCACAGGAAGTAAGAAGAACCTTTAGACAGAGGGTTGGTTCTTCCCCCACCTCCATTGGCCACACACAAAAGGAGTTAACTCAGCCTTGGGGAAACCTCCTTGCTGTCGGGGACAGAGGAAAGGTTGGCTGACCCTCTTCTGGTCTCTAAAAGGGATGGAATGTTTTCTCCTATATCCTTCACTAGTTTTACTTTGAGAATGTTTACAGTACTTTTTCCAAAAAAACCTCAACCAAAGTAATGAGCATCTTGGTGTCTGCTAATTATTTTAAAATGCTTTTGGATGACGTTGATTAAGCTTACTGTGAACCTTTTAGCTAGTCCTATCTCCCACCTTTCCAAAAAGTGAATTTTCATGACAAACATGTAACATTCAACATAAAGTACATAACCAATGACTATTGATTCATGTCCAATGCCGATCAGCATCTCCGGTGAGTTACACATGAGGAACTATTTTTATTGACCATTTTTTATGACAACTTTCAGGGGTTGACATGTCCCATTTTGTTCCTGTCATCACTGGCCTGGTTGGGTCTCAGCAGTAGCAACTTTAGGGTTTTGACATCAGCTGCTCCAATTTGGAGAGAATATTCCAAATGAGAAGAGGACAGAAAAGTAGGAAGGGGTAGTGAAGTTCTGGTTGTTCAAACTCTGCTTGGTACTCAGTCAGTGCAGCTGTAAGGAGGTAAAGCTCTCTCACTCCTGGCCATGGTCTTAAAGGAACCAGGAGAATGTTACCAGAAACTGTTCCCAGTCCCTTCTACTTCCTACACTTGTTCTGCTCCCACGTCCCTGCACAATCACACACACGCACACATACACACACACCATGACCCCTTTCCCACCCACCACCTCCACTCTTGAGAAGGTGAACAAAACCTTCCCAGTCCTTTTCCTAATGGTTAGCATTTTCATTGGTCAATTGAAGTAGCACCAAGCTTTGGCTGCATTTCCAAATATCTACTCAACTCTTTCACTGTTCCCTCCTTTCTCTTATTCTAAAATTCAGAGTGTGTTGGTTCATATGCTAACACTAACCCTGTGTCTACTAGGAAACATTGTTCAGTCTACATAACTCAATGACTTTAAGGGTCAACACTCTTTATATCATTGAATGCTAAAGCTTATTTTTTCTCTCTTCCACTTTCTCCTAATTATTCAATATTTTTAATGTGCATTACCCCAAGGGTAATAGAAACAATTGTTTTCCCATTTTTATCCTTTTCTCCCCTTCTCCCCCCCCCCCAAAAAAAAAACACAGTAGAAGTGAATTGCTAACTTGGAAACAAAATTTCTGGCTACATATTGACCCAGAATTTTTATGTTAAAATTTTTTATTGAGCTACATGGATTAAAAACAAGCACACGAATAAGAGGTGGACAAATCAAGTGAATCAGAAAGTCTTTCATTCATTCAAGGTTAACAGGTCAATTTAAAGAAGTGCTAGATTTTTTGGGAACAATAAATTTACTGCTCTCAATAAATTCTCACTGGGGAGGGAGAGAGTGTTGAGTGGCTACTTGTGGCATGCACTGTGCCAGGCACTTTCCATATATCTACTTAGCATAATGGCCCCCAAGAAAGAGGTTATAACTAACACTATTGGGGAGAACTGAGATGCAGAAAAGTGAAGATGCTAATAGCTAGTGGGTAAGAAAATGTCAAGACCCTGGGAGAAAAGTTAGATTCTGCATGGCTCCAATTCTGCTGCTCTTCTTATCCCTACCAAGCAAAACCCTTGATTTATATTGTAGAGAAAGGATGGTTAACTTTGAGATTTTTAGAATTCTCTGTGTGCCTTATTAAATGGTAACATCTTGTCTATAGCTCCTAGTGGCTGCTTTGTCTGAATACCTTAAATAGTTACAGGAAAAGATGCTCTATTATTTATCCTTTTGCAAAAGCACAAATGCTGACTACATTAGAATTTCAATAATTCCCTGACGCCAAAGCCCAAGCTACCCCAGAAGACCGCCCGTTTTTTAATGTTTTTCACTAGGACCCAACATTCCATAAAGTGCTTCAATAACCCTGTCCATGGAACCTCTTACGTAGTGAGTTCTCAAATAAGATTTTCTAATTAAATAGCTTAAAAGCCAATCAGATGTTTTGGTTTTAAAAATCAATGGTGGAGGTGGAGAGAGGGCGCGGCGGGGGTGAGGGGGTGGGTAGGTATCAATGGACTGAGGTTTTTTCTTTTTCCAAAGTGAAGGAGATATAACACTGGCTGTGTGACCTAAGGTGAATGACTTAACCATTCTGGACCTCAGTTTTCTGAGATAACAGTGCTTTTCTTATTGTATTATCATGAGGTGCTAACATATCAGCAATAATTAATTCAATGAATAGAAAGAGAAAACATTAAATAAATAAAAACTATTAGCCTAGTACCCCAGCATTCTGTTCAATTCTCAGTTGCAAGAGATAGACTACAAAGAGGTTCAAAGAGTAAAAGGGAATTTCTTGGCTGATATAATTGAAATATTCAGGATCAGACATTGCTAAAGTCAGAGGCTCAGAGGTAACAAGGGGACCCTCCCTCTCTTTCTCAATCTTTCTCTCTTTTTCCCTACCACTCTCTTATACTCATTTCTGAGTTTTGCTCTTCTTTATAGCCTTAATTCCAAGCAGGTCTTCTTCCCACACTGGTTTAAAAGAACACTAGGATTATATGCCTCCAGTGCCCAGTACATCAGAAAGCTTCCCTTATCAGTTTGAGAGAAGTTCCAGAATGAAGTTTCAAAGAACCAACCTGGGTAATAGGTGCAGCACTGAAACAAGAAGAGAAGATAAATGAGTTGAGATGATTGCCTTGGGCATGTGCTCAACCCTGAGTCAATCACTGTGGTGAGAAAAATGTGATGCCCAGTCCTGGAACCCAGAATGGAGGAGCCTATGGATTACCTTGACTTGAGAGGGGAAAGGGGCAGTTGTCCAAGAATGATATTGGGGAAATGATGAATCTAAGGATAATGAGGATCAGGATTTTTTTTTTGGCAGACAAAAGCAAATCCTTATGAACTTGGTTTAGTCTCATCAGAAAGCATTTACATCTGATCATAGAAAAGGATTTCTGGCCAAATTGTTCCTGCACTACCACTTCATCACCTCAGTTTTCTTACAGGTAACTGAGACACACTATCTTTTAATCAAAAGATCTCAGCAGAAAAGCAATAGAATCAAAGCAAATCAGGAAGCCCGGGGAACAACTGTCTGCATAGCTCTTGTGTTTCATTTGTCAGAGAGCCCCCTGGGTAATCTAGGCAGAATAGTAACACTGAGCAAGCTGGAAGAATAGATGCATCCTTCCCTGCGGGCAGTTTGCAACTTTGCTGTAGTAACACCTGTTAATTCCTTGGCCTTCAGTTCCACAACATCTAGCTCTTTTCTTCTCAAAAAGACTGCTATTCTTGTTTCCCCCACCACTCTCCTCCATTTGGGCCAGAGCATGGCACAGCCTTCCCCTAAATTCTACTCAGTCTGCCCCATTAGTTGGTAATCTGCAGGTTCAGGCCTCCAAGCCTTGGGCCCAACCTTACTAGAGCAACCAGTATATTACTAGAAACTCAGACACACACACACACATACACACACACACACACACACACACACACACACACACACACACACACACACACACCTCTTCCTCAACCCACCACTGATGTGATCTGGCATTATTATTGCTGACCTAGCAGGTGTGTCACAGAGAGCTCAGGCCGAAGCCAATCTGCAGAGTCCAGGTGTTTCAGGGGTTATCTGCCTGACTATAACCTAGGCCTTGGCTTGACCTTCAACCTCAACTCATTTGGTTGAGTCCAACACAAACTTACCATCTGGAACATAACATACAGCCTGCTACATTCCAAACACCAAAGTGAGCGCGTGGATAATGACCCCCACATCAAGACAACCTTTTAAATCCCCCTCAGGATAATAAAATTTGGGCAGCAGCCTTCCCTCCCTCAGCTCACAGAGATCTCACTTTTTCTATTCACCCACTTTAACTTTGTTCTTTGCTTCAAAGGTCCCAATGGCTTTGGTGCCAGCCTGCCCACATGACTTTTGGCACTGAGGGAGTTCTTTCTCCATCAATAAAGCAAAGTTGGGTTACTCTACCTTGTGAGCCAAGAGCGTTCTTTCACCCTTTTATTTATTTATACAACAAATGTTCATCACACAGTCCAGTGCTTCTAAAATTTTAATATGCATACCAATTACCTGTGGATCTCATTAGGATGCAGGTTCTGATCCAGTCAGGCTGGGCTGGGTCCTGGGCTTCTGCATTTTTAATAAGCTCCCGAATGATATTTTATGAATGAGTGTTTCACTGATAAGGAATATAGGAACTTAGTAAATATTTGTTGAAAGTTAAATAAATGAAAACCTGCATCAAAGTTTTGAACCATTGTTTCAGTTTAGGTAGTAAGAAAATAGAGGCATGATGTTGATGGGTTATTGGTCAATGACAGGTAAGGGGCCAGACTCTTCAGCTTTTGCCAACTGAGTCTTCCCTAGTGCATACTCCTCATTAGTCATCCTAATAGCCACTGCCCCTGCCTCTTGCTAAGGGAACCCCACAGGCAACTTTAGATTAGCATTTCAATTACCTGACTTAATTTTTTTTTAAATCCTCACCCAAGGATATTTTTTCCATTGATTTCTAGAGAATAGAAGGGAGGGAAGAGGAAGAGAGAGAGAGAAACATTGATGTGAGAAACATTGATTGGTTGCCTCCCATATGCGCTCCTACGGGAGACTGGGGAATCTGCAATGGAGGTATGTGCCCTTGACGCAGGATTGAACCTTTGACCCTTTGTTCTGCAGGCCGATGGTCTAACCACTGAAATGAATAGACCAGGGCTTAATTAAAAAAACAAACAAACAAACAAAAAAACATGCTTTTATCGATTTCAGAGAGACAAAGGAAGAGGGAGAGAGAGATAAAACATCAATGATAAGAATCATCAATCAACTGCCTTCTGCATGCCCCCTACTGGGGATTGAGCCCAAAATCGGGTATGTGCCCTGACTGGAAATCGAATTGTAACCTTCTGGTTCATGGGTCAATGCTCAACCACTGAGACACATCTGTTGGACCAATTACCTGACTTTCAAAGCCTGTTTTTTTGGGGTTTTTTTCTTGAACCTACTCACAGTTTTCTAAGATGCTTGGTATAAGTATAGCTTTGCATTTACACACGTGCATATGCAAACACACATGCACATACATGCCAGATGATGCCCAATTCCCAGTCATTTTGGTGCAACCAATAACCTACATCCCCCAACCTTACTAGACGCCCAAACTTTTGATGATCTTCCTTGTCTATCTGGATTTCCATCAACCTCACATCATTTAAGCTGGGTCAAAACAGAAGCTGCCCAGGAGATCACGTAGAGACAAGGCCTCTCCCCAGCTCATTTCTGTTCATCTTCTTCCCCTGTGTCTGGCATGATTTCTTTGCCAACGCAGATTTCCTAGCTGGGCAATGCAAACACGCCTTTGCACTCTTGGAAAGTTCCGTTTTCAGCATACAGCATGGCTTGTGGAGAGGTTTGCTCGGGAAGAAGGCACAGAGCAGGGAAAGGTAGGCTGTTTCACAGCCGTCAGTTGGAAGCCCATTCTCCATGGATAATAAGAATTTTGCCTCTCGAAGAGCTCATTAGAGATCCCCAAGAGGCCTAGCTGGGAGGCTGGGGTTGGGAGAGGGGGATAATAAGGCCTGGTGAAAATGTTAGGGCTGTCATTCCTGCCTCAGAACTCTGGCTCTCCACATAATGAACAATTTGCCCCAGCTCGCTGGAAATGATGGAAGGCTCATGCATTAGTTATCTCCCTGCCTGCAGCTGAGAGCCGGGCTTCACTGCATTCTTGTAGATCTTAGACATGATAGCCCCAGACAGGCACTGGGAAGACCTCTGCTTTCTTGGCTGTGGCGAACTGGGGGTAGGGGGGCATACCTTTGAGAGTAACATATAATGGTGAGGTTTCCTACAAGCACCATCTTAAGCAACTTTGGCTTTGTTCCCAAACCTTACCCCTCAACAAGTTCAATTTCATCTGTTCTCTCTGGAATGGGCTCTCCTTTCAGCTTAAATAGCAAGTGGATTCAATTAAAGTTCCCTTTCAGCTGGCATGCCATTTCAGTTTAAGCTGCCGTCCACGTGAGCTCACCTGAGATCATGGATAGAAAATGGCCATGTCCCATGACCATCATTCGGTCGTGGGCTTTAGGAGACAACTAACAACATTCAATGACTTTTTTAAAAATTTATTTTATATTTATCTTTGTTGTTGAAAGTATTTCAGATGCCCTCCTTTCTCCCCCAAAGACCCTCTATATCTCCCTTTCCATCCCCCCACCCAGGCCTTTAATAATTTTTTTATTAGGCAGTATCTGGCCTCAGAGTTTCAATGTCTTTGCTGTTATCACCACTGTAGATTTATCAGGCATCAGTGGGCTGAAACTACTGTCTGTGAATGGGCCCTCACTGTATCGAGAATATTTATTGCCGGATGAGCCCAGAGAGAAGCATTTCTGGGCTTCACTCTGCAGGTTATAAAACTTGTCCAACGTCTAACTCATGGAAAAACCCAGGTTGGGGGGAACCCTGATGCTGAATTTAGGAGGGTGCATTGAAAAGGCCATACTTGAATTAGAAATGGCTTGGATTGGGCTTGTTCTATTAATGCATGATAATTTTTGGCTGTGCCTGGTGACAATATGGCATTTTCAGCTTCTTTCGGACAACCATAGCTCCAAACTGGAAGATTTTAAGAGCATCATTGTTGTCTCTAAGGCAGTGGTCGGCGAACTGTGGCTCACAAGCCACATGCAGCTCTTTGGCCTCTTGAGTGTGGCTCTTCCACAAAATACCATGGCCTGGGCAGGTCTATTTTGAAGAAGTGGCATTAGTAGAAGTTTAAGTTTAAAAAAAAATTGGCTCTCAAAAGAAATTTCAATCTTTATACTGTTGATATTTGGCTTTGTTGGCTAATGAGTTTGCCGACCACTGCTCTTGGATGTTGTTGTTATTATTATTATTATTTTCATTAAAATTCGATTCCCAGTCAGGGCACATACCCGATTTTGGGCTCAATTCCCCAGTAGGGGACATCTGTTTGGCATCTCACTTTCCCCAGAAAAAAAGGAATACAAAAAATATGCAAAAAGAAAAAAAGTAAAAGAGCTAGACATCTTCAGATGCCTGGGAAACCTTCATCTATACCAGGCTTTAGCACATGGTAGCCCACAGGCCAAATCCTGCTCACTGTCTAGTTTTGTAAATACCAAAATGTAATGGGAACACAGCATGCTCATTCCTTGGTAGATTGTCTCTGGCTGCTTTCAAGCTCCACTGGCACTGTCTGATAGCTCCAAAGTATGACCCTGAGAACAGTAGCAATGGTATCATCTGTGAGCCTCATTAGAAATGCAGAATCTCAGGCCATACTCCAGACCTACGCAATCATAACCTCATTTGACAAGGTCCCCCAGGTGACTCTTATGCACATTAAAGTTCCAGATGTGCAGTTTGGATCAACCTAAGTCCTGCCCTGTACTTCCATCCACTTCTCTCTGGAATCCAGTGGGAAGAATGAGGAAATGTGGGCTGTGAAGCCCAGAATTACAGCATCAAATGACAATTGTTTATTTTTAGTTAAAAGCGAAAAACAATTCATGCTAAGAGTTAAGAATGTTCATTCAGACGTTCTCTGTTTATTCAATAGGCTGCCATTGCTTCTGGAAGCTGTCATGGTTTATTTAGGCTGGAGAGAAACTTTTTTTTCACCAAATACACAGAGAGACCATCCTATTTCATTAGGAACTTCTTGAGAAATAATTTCCTTTCTTGCTTTTTTTTTTAAGGGCCTTTGTCTGCCCAGAGGACGCAAATGCTTCTTGAGTTCTTGCAGACAAACTGTCCATAAGGAAGGAACGCTGAGCTCTGGGGACACGGAATGCAGTACAGCAGCTGTTGCTGTGTTGACCCTGCAGTCCCTTTTACAAATGTAGTTACTTGTCCGGGGCCACTTCCCAGGACAGGTGGTGGGTGAGCAGGCCAATAAGAAAGCTGTCTAGGCTGCTCCATGTTGGAACTCCCTGCTGTGGGGCCCTGAGAGGGGAGTCTGCGCAGGGCACTGGGCTTGTTTGCTTGCTGGTTGAGCTGTCACTCTTTGCTGAAGAATTTTCATTAAAACACAGAGAGGTTGTTGAAGAAACCAGGGTAGATGGATAAGTGCCTAGGCTTTAGAAACAGACAGACCTGCATTATATCCCAGGGCTGCCATGTACTTATTTGCTTTGTTTCCTTGCCTCCCTACATGAAAATACTTAAAAGACTTAATGTTATTATTATTATTATTATTATTATTATTATTATTACTATTACTATTACTATTATTATTATTGCTAGAAGCCCGGTGCACAAAATTCATGCACTTGGAAAGTAGGCAGGGGGTCCCTCACCCCAGCCTGCACCCTCTCGCAGTCCAGGAGCCCTCAGGGGATGTCCAACTGCCAATTGCAGGCCTAAACTGACAGCTGGACATCTTTAGTGCTGCCATGGAGGCAAGAGAGGCTCCTGCCACCGCCACTGTGCTCACCAGATGTGAGCCCAGCTTCTGGTTGAGTGGCACTCTCCCTGTGGGATTGGACCGAAACTGACTCTCCAACATCCCCAAGAGGTCCCGGGTTGTGAGAGGATTCAGGCCAGACTGAGGGACCCCACCGGTGCGTGATCAGGAGGGGGAGAAACGCGGGAGGTTGGCTAGCTGAGGAGGAACCACAGGAGGGCTCAGCCCCAATCGGCTGGACCCCAGCAGCAAGCTAACCTAAGCTAGCCTACTGGTTGAAGAGTCTGTGCCCTGCTGGTTAGTGCACATCATAGCAACTGGTTGACCGGTCAACTGTCTTTCCCTGGTGGTCAGTGCATGTCATAGTGAGCTATTTAGCAGCCTTAGCATATCATTAGTATATTATGCTTTGATTGGTTGTACAGCTGACCAGTGGACTGGGTACTTATCATATTAAGGTTTTATTATATAGGCAGTGTCTATATTATCTCCCACAACTGCCTTGTGAGTACTTTATGTCTTGATGCTTTCACATACTTTAATTCATTTTCTCACAGATGTATATTGAGGGTCTGCTCTGAGCCATGAATGCTTTGGGCTCTTTGTGGGTGAAGAAAAGAATGTGACAGCCAATTCTTTCAAGTTGGTAGGCAGAGAAAACGCAAAGATGTCAGCTCTGCAAGGACCAGACCTTGCTGTATTTTCCTGTGGAATCCAAACCCTAGTGTGGTATAAGATACAACACAGACACAATGGGAAAATGTATGTGGATGTGGATATGGGCATGCGAGAGAGAGAGAAAATGCATTACAACATACCGTTGGCCATACTTCCCCTTCTTCAGCTCTCCATTCCCCTCACCCCACCTGCTCCTTCCTGATGGTTCTTATTGCCCACAGAGTGAATATCCAGTCCTCCATACTTAGGATTTACCTACCTCATTTCCATTCATTCTATTCCTATTAAACTATTTTGGTGCACATTGTCCCAAGATTGTCTCTCATTCTCTGCCATCTTTTCTTCCTGTGGACTTCCTCTCTTCGTTGCTGCCCACTCTTTTTAAAAATATATATTTTTTATTGATTTTTTACAGAGAGGAAGGGAGAGTGATAGAGAGTTAGAAATATCAATGAGAGAGAAACATCAATCAGCTGCCTCCTGCACACCTCCTACTGGCAATGTGCCTGCAACCAAGGTACATGCCCTTGACTGGAATCAAACCTGGGACCCTTCAGTCTGCAGACCAACTCAGCCAAACCAGTTAGGGTGCTACCCACTCTTCAAGGTACAATTCAATTGCTGCATCTGTAGCTGATGCTGCCAGCAGCCCACCTCTAACCCCTTAGCACCTTTTCCTGGGTGTGTTAACTTGACTTCTAGCAGCCAGTATGTATGAGTCTGCCTGCGAGCTTCCTCTGGCCATGGAATCCATTCTGCCCATGTGCCATGCTGGCTGCCAGCACAGGGGAACTAACCTAAAGTCCCTCCCCCGGGACTCAGCATCCCCACCAGTAACCAGCAGGATTGTTTTTGGGCTGAATAATCCCAAGCTATGTGTGGCCTGTGGGCCCCCAGACCTTCTAGCATGATTGATCTCGGTAACATGCCCCTTATTGCTTTCCTTTCCCTATCTCTCTTCCTGCACCCCTACTGGTGTGTCCTGGGGTCACCTCCAAAACCAATTACTTATCCTCATCTCTTCATCTCAGGGTCTGCTTTCTCTCCTCTCTGTTTTCTGAGAACCCTTAGGAAAAAAGAATCGCTTCCCACCTATTGTCCTCTAACATTTGCATATATCTCTGGTACATTATTTATCACAATGTGTTATAATTATTGAAAGGTGGAGAGTCAAGACCCTTGCCATTTCGATGTATGTGGCACCTTGCCTAGTGTGCACCTGCCACATTAGCAGGCACCCAGTACTTCTTGAACTCAAGTGGTTTCCATCAATTTCCCTTCTCAGGCCCTTGCTCTAACATGGCATGACTAGGGTATATCAGCAATTTTTTCCCGACCCCTATTTGCACAAATATTTCTCTGAGAGCTAGTAATGTTATGCTAAGATTCCCAGGACTTCATCCAGCATAGCAATAAGCAGTTATTGAGAGTGGTCCCAAGATTAACCAAATTTGTAATTATAGAAAGTTCAGCCTAGTAGCCCTTGGGGAATTGTGCATGTTTGTGTGAGGATTACTAACAGGAAGGTTAGATTAATGAGGATGTGTTCCTGACTCAGGGAGGAAGGAAACTTACCAAGAAGAAAGGGGGAGGGGTAAATCCTAGTCATGCTGGATCTTCCAGGTTTCATTGGGATAGAGTCAGGAAGAGCATCACTCCCACCCTTACAACAAGAATACAGGCACACAGAATACGTCAAATAGCAAAAATGGCAGGGCCACCAGCTAACCTAAAATCTTGGAAAAGAGAGGCACATGCAAGTGTTTAAAAAAGTATTATACAAATATTAACTTATTTTTTATATTGCACTATTTAAAAATATTTTCATTGATTTCAGAGAGGAAGGGAGAGGGAGAGAGAGATAGAAACATCAATGATGAGAGAGAATCATTGAATGGCTGCCTCCTGCACGCCACACACGGGGATTGAACTTGCAACCCGGGCATGTACCCTGACCAGGAATTGAACTGTGACCTCCTGATTCACAGGTTGACGCTCAACCACTGAGCCATGCTAGCCAGGCTGTTGCACTATTTTTAAATTGTCAGATGTTGACAATAGAAGAAGCTAGATAGGTGCATGGTTTACAGGAACTCGATTATCTTTCCAACATTTTGCTAAGTTTAACATGATTTCAAATTACAATATTTGAAAGCATGTTAAAATTCATATCTATATTACTATTAAATTTTTGTTTATTGAAAAAATATTTGGAGGAAATACACAAAATACCACCAGTGATTGTATTTGGTTGATAGGATTGTAGTAAGGAAAGTAACACCCTTCTCCCAATTAATTATTTCTCTTAATTCTCAAAAAAATTCTCTGAGGTGGCATCATCATCCACATTTTACAGATGAGAACAAGAGCTCCAAGAGTTCAAATATTTTACTCAAGGTTATAAGTACCCAGAGGAAGATCCCCAAAATTAGCTCAATTTTTCCAACTCCAAGGACCATGGATAATGCTATTATGGGGTGGGGCAAAAGTAGGTTTACAGTTGTCTGCATGAAAAATCATACAAGTACTAATAAATAATAATACAAGAAGAAATTCTATTTCTTGAACTCACAACTGTAAACCTACATTTGCCCATGCCTATACTTCTTCCCCCACGTTTTTCTGTCTTTTGGATTATGTAGTTATATTACCATTTTATTAGGAAAAAAAATAGAACACACAATAGAGCATAATAAAAAATAAATGAAACTTAATATCTGAAGATAGTAAAGTGCTGAAAATACAGCAAGTGAGAGGAAAAAATAGAGTTCCAGACCTGAGTTGCCATGTATTGATGACAGGCCACTGTTTGGTTGCATTTATTAAAGCTCTTGGGAATGTTATTGGGTTTACAGGCTGAGGAACTGCTGTGTTTCTCTCATTTCCTGGGTTTTAATGCTCACTGATGCCTGAGTCCTTGGAATGCATTAGTAATATATGAAAGAAGAATTCTTCACTTATTAACTTATTTTTGAGCCAGTATGACTGATCCAAAAAGAATCTGATGAAAGCAATTGCATTGCTCCGGAGCAATGCATATGCAAAATCATGTTATAATTTTATTTTATTTTAAGGCTAAGCTCCCAGAGGCCTAGAACAATAAAATAGATGACACATACCACAATTGAATAAAAAGTATTAAGGCCCTAGTGCTCTTTAACATGTAAAGCATGTCCACAGGCCTTATCTGGCTTCCACTACCCTGGATGACCTCTGGCTTGTTGTTGATGACCTCTGGCTTTAGAAACGCTGGGGCTGTCATGTCATCTCCCAGAGTCACTACGAATCATAGATGAGCCACAGACCAAGGGGAGTCAGAAGTAAGAGCGCATCTGGCATTTGAAGCATAGCCTACATTCAAGAAGAAAACTCATCTGTCAACCCTGCAGTGACAACTTGGCAAAGAACGTTACCCGTGAGTTTATATTCCTGTTTCCTCTGTTTCTCGTGGGGCCCATCAATCAGGTAGGAGATGGCAGGGGCTCCAAGGTAATAGGCTGACCCAATGTCAGTGGAACTCCAGCTGTTGGCTGTGTCTTTAACAGAGTGAATCAAGCAATTTGAATAGATATGGTTTTCTTTTCTTCTGCATTTCTCCATGTTTTGGTGATTGCCGATTAACTTTGTAGCACTTAGTCTTGGAGACAGGAATACACAAAAGTGAAAGATTTCTCTTGGAGTCCAGCCAAGGACTCTGGAAATCATGGAATCAGTGAGTGCAGACCCTGTGGGGCTCACCCTCTTCATTTTACAGAGGAGGAAACTGAAGCCTGTGAAGTTATGGTCTGGTCTCACTGGCAAGCAAAGCCTTGGAAGTCTACAAAGGTTTTCTGAGGCCATGGCGTGCTGAGTGCCTTAAGGAATTTAGTTGGAAAGTTGGGTTTCCATGTTGCTACATGTGTTGGAGCAGAAGAACTCTCAGTTTTGACGTCAAATCTTGTGAGCACTTGCAGTAGCAGAAGAAAATTATGATGCTATTATTGAGAGATTGTAGATGCATTCAGGTTTATAACTGGAATTGTGGACTTGAGCTAAATTGTCCATGCCTATACTTCTATTAGCCAACTATGTTGAAGGGAGAAGGTAGTATCTTTCATCATTGGAGGGTTTAATAGTGGATCTCAAATCTGTTTGTCCATCCTAGTGCAGCCTTTCCCATCTTTAACATCAGCTACTTTCTGGGCACTCAGGCCCATATCTTCTGATTTATGGGGCTTCTGATTGCCCTGCTAAGCTGTGGACAAGGTCAACTGACTCATAGAATGATCAAATGATACCAATTATATTGGAGGACCCACAAGCTCATCACTGGCTATTTTGTTTGTTTTTTTGTTTTGTTAATTCTCAGGTGAGGGTATTTTTTTCTATTGGTTTTTAGAGAGAGAGGGAGGGGAAGAGAGAGAGAAAAACATCAAAGTGAGAGAGACACATTGATTGGTTGCCTCTCACACCCATCCCGACCAGGGACAGAGATACTACTTTTAACCTAGGTATGTGCCCTTGACTGGGAATCAAACCCATGACTCTTTGGTGTGTGGGCTGATGCTCTGACCACTGAGCACACTGGCCAGGCTCACCACTGGCTGCTGTGGATGAGTGTTGTTATTGATGACCTGAGAAGGGGATGGTGCATGGTAGAGACAATGACATGATACACCCTCCACTGACAACCAGAGTCTCTAGACATGAACTCAGCTCCTGAGAGCTCCCTGATGCTGCCAGCTGACCTCTTCTCTTAGGCAGATTCTGAAGAATCTTTGACACCAACCCTGCATGGTCCTTCCCAGTCTCTCCACACAACCCTCCTGGCTTCCCCTGCTCCAGCCCCCACTCCCTTCCTGGCCTATTCTTTCCCAGTGCTCTAGGACAGTGGTCAGCAAACTGCGGCTTGCGAACCTCATGTGACTCTTTGGCCCCTTGAGTGTGGCTCTTCCACAAAATACCACATGTGGGTGCGCACATACAGTGCAATTGAAACTTTGTGGCCCATGCGCAGAAGTCGGTTTTCAGCTCTCAAAAGAAATTTCAGTCATTGTACTGTTGATATTTGGCTCTGTTGACTAATGAGTTTTCTGACCACTGCTCTAGGATGGGACCAGGTATTAGCCAGCTCTTTATCCTCAAATCTACTATTGACCATAAAACATTTTTTTCTTTTGCTACTCAAAATACCCAAGTTCTTGCAAAGAAAGCTTTTCCTTATAAAAGCAACTGTCTTCCCCAAGGGCCTCAGAAGTGTAGTTGGCAATTCAAGGCTGTGAAGCCACCCTTTCCTTTTTCTCTGCATTTTTGCTCTAATAACCCTACCCTGAGGGCAGCACAGAGAACAGAAAATCATTGTTGCTGTGTGAACAGTGGGGATAGGATAGTAGTGAAGGGAACTGCAGAAGAATAATGCAATGCAAGGGTTAATTTGAAACTTGTTACCTTGCAACACAGAACTTGGATCATATCCCACCCACACTTGGTGTTTGCAAACTGTCCATATAATTAACAAGAAATTGGGACCTTATTACCTAAATTAGCCAGACTCTCACCCAACTCTTCATTTGGTATGTTGCTTTGTTGTGATTGAATGTAACTGATTTCATTCAAGAGGAGAAATATATAGACTTTTTCTATAGGAATAATATAGTCCTTTCAGAGGCTGCATTAGGGTCTGTCTTTCAGGTATCTTTTACGCAGAAGCAGAATTTGAGGAGGGCCCTGGAAGCTAGGAGAAGCAGTGAGAAAAAGAGAGCATTCAGAAACCAATAGGGGCCTGAGGAAGAATATATTGTCTGTGCTTTCCTTCTATGGTTATTTAGTCTCAAATATGTCCTTGAAGAAACCTTTAATTTCAATATGTGTTTAATTTAGACATGTGATAGAGTTTGAGTAATTGTCAGCCTGCCTACTAGGAAAAAAATTCCCGAAGTGACCTCATTATTATTGTTTCTAAACTCTGTTTCCATTACTCTAGTTGTAGATGTTTGCTTAATTAATAGTCCATTTCTGATTAGAGGTTTGTTGTGGTGAGAGGTGGGTGGCTATCGCTTATTGTGGATTTAAGCAAGCCCTGAGGAATGGTAAGTCCATTTTATGGCTGTTGATTCACCCATTTTACTAGTTTTAATGCTGACAAGGGCTGCAAAGTCTGAGTCGGTCTCTAATTCCTCCAGCCAGCTTCTGGCTTCCCAGGTTCATGGTCAACCTCCTGCCTAAGCCAGTTCTCACCCAACCTCGGCCACGTTCCATTCTGCTAGGACCTAGAAGTAATCTCAAGGCCTTGGTTGCCAGGTCTTCTCTTCCTCTCAGCTCACCCTGCACTGCTGCAGTGTCTTAGCCTGTGGATGGGTCTGGAATCCTAACAGTCTGCCTCACTTTGGCTCATTTATTTGAGGAGGCAGGATTTTAAAAAATTATCTTTGTTGTTAAAAGTATTGCTCATGTCCCCTATTGACTCCCTTCTCCACACTCCACAACCCTTCTCAGACCTTCACTGCAGTATTGTCTGTGTCCCTGGGTTATGCATATAACTTTTTTGGTTAAGCTCTTCTCTGTCCTCTCTTCTTCCCCTTCCCTCTGAGAATTGGCAATCTGTTGCATGTTTCCATGTCTCTGGGTCTACTTTGTTTCAGTTTATTTTGTTCAGTAGATTCTACAGATGAGTACGATCATGTGACATTTGTCTGTCTCTGACTGTCTCAGCATAATACTCTCCAGGTCGAGGACGTGGGATTTTGTTCCCTCTGACTGGCTACTAGCTGGAGTCCTTAATGACAAAGGACTGAATGTGGAAAAACTCTAGGGCATGGGCCATCAGCTTCCCAAGACTACCTCTAAATATCCAGGGGTAGTTTCTTATGGTCTCATCTCTCTCATCAACACAGCAATATGGCAAATTGTCTACAATGTGGGCTTTGAAGTCAGACTTCCTAAAATACATCCTGGATCTTCCTCTTAAGAGCTGTGTGACCTTGGGGAGGTCATTTAGTTTTCCCTGGGTCTCATTTTCACTTTCAGAGGTTAACAATGGTTTCTGTGTAGTGTACATAATTATGTTGTTTTTTATTTTATTTTTATTTAAAATATTCCTAGTGATTTCAGAGAGAAAGGGAGAGGGAAAGATAGAAACATCAATAATGAGAGAGAGAGAGATTTATTGATTGGCTGCCTCCTGCATGCCCCACACTGAGGATCCAAGCCCTTGAAGCCCTTAACCAAATAGAACCATAACCTCCTGGTTCATAGGTCTACACTCAACCAGTGAGTCATGCCCACCGGAGTATTTACCCTGAACTCTGGGGTTGTTCAGGTCTCCATCCTTTCTCCATAACGCTGGAGAAAGTGAGCCTTACACCATTTGCTTCATGAGGGACTACATGCCCCAGTTCTCTTCACTGAGATGGAAGGGGAAATCTGCTGTTGACCAGCTTCCAGACCCTTAAGAGAGAGCATGAAGGAGTCACTTTTCCTCTAGATACTGCATGTGACAACTTGGGGTTGCTGTCTTGCTGTACTCAGGATGCACCAACACTGAGGATGGAAGCGTGGGGGCACAGATAGACAGCTAGTTTTTGGATGACCTGACTAAAGCACCAAATCCATCCAATCCTCAAGTATGCCCAGTTTCTAGGTTTCTTTTCACATAGAGAATAATTTACTTCCTGGTTAAATCAGTTTGAGGAAGGGGGTCTATTGCTTGCAGCCAAAAGAATCTTAACTTACAGTGGCAGTATTGGCAGTAATAAATGAGAATAAAGTATTGAAAAGGCTAGCACACATGACCTATTATTGTGAATAGCATTTTTATTACAACTTCTCTGACCCTAGTGGGGCCTACCTTTGGGGGCTGAGCTATCTTCCTGGACTTTTTCTCATTTAGTCCTGGCATGTGTGTTTCTAAATCTATTGCAGCTGAAAGTTCAACATATCCCATCCCCAATCCTTCCTGAGCTATGGTCACCAGAAAAGAGAATGCATCTATGTGTCCATGGGGACCATTAGAAGTTGTCCTCAGAGACGCTTGATGCAGATTGAGTGGGACTAAAATACGTGATTTATTGCTTCTGTAGGCACCAGGTAGCTTTATTCTGAGCTTGTGTGTGTGTATGTTTAGGATTTCTCCATATGATCCTTAGTTTCAACTCATTTATGCCTCCTTGACCCGACTGAATTCCCATTTACTGTTTGGTGCCCGCCTTTCTCTCTTGATCTGCTCTTCAATGAACAAGCTTTGTGTTAGCCTGGTCCACAGAGCCACTGTGAGGCCCTTAACTTTTTGCCCATCAGTCTTCAGGATCCATCTTCTACTTGTGTTTCCTTAGTGTGCTCCTTCCTTGCCCATCAGCATACAGACACACAGCCCTGGGGTCTGATCTGTGAAGTGTACCAAGTTGGGGCATCCTCAACGTGGACATTTTGTCATAGAGAACGAAAATACAGATCTACTCCCAATGACCACACATAAATAGTTTATCTGATTAAAAACTACACATGCAAGAACATTACTAAGGTGAAGTTTAAATGATGCATTGCATGTTCAAATGAACATGTGACTAATGCTTACTTATGCTTAGCCCACTCACATTTGGTATTTGAAGACCAGGTTCATGTGTCATTCCAGGTTACCATAATCACTTTATTTACCTCTTTGCTTGAAAGCAATGTGGTTAGGAAGACCTTGGGTTAGTTACCACAAGGCTATCATTTTCAGTTTACCTTTTTTTGGTTTATTTGTTTAGTTTTTCAAAATGAATAGAAAGTGGTATGGTGAACTGAGAATCTGGGAATCAAGAATTTGTGTAGGCTGGGCACAGAAAATAAAGAATTTCATGTGTCAGCTGTCAGAGCAGAGATAATATTTTAAACTCTATTAGGATTCTATAATTAGGGAGCATTATCCCAACCCGAAGAATATTATAATTGGAGGATATCAGCTGGGAGATGGGTTGAGTAAGTAGTTATCATGACTGGATTTAAACTTATTTCTTAAGCTAATTCAATGTCTAATTTTAGAGGCATGAATCTGCAGTGTTCTCACGGGGAAGGTACACATCCCCAATTCCTTACGAAGTTTAATATTAATTCCTTACAGGTGTATCATCCTTTGTGGTTATCTCCCTGACATTACCTTGAAGTTCAATAACATGCTCCATTGCTCAAGATAGTCAATTGTCTGTCACAGGATATGCTGGGTAACCTAGAAAAAAATTAAGTCTACAGGTAACCCTCACAGTCCACTTAGCCAACAGTTTTAATGTCAATGTTTTTGCCTCGATGTGAATAAACTGCACATCTGATGGCTAGACCGTGAGGGTTTCTGCTCTCCTTCTGGACTCCTGCGATGGAAGAGATGACAAGCAGTGAAAAAGGCTGTGAAGACAGTTATTAAGCAGCTGTCAGGGTTTTATACTCATAACCTCACTTACGTTTTATACTCAGTGGTACTTAAACTGTTCTGCATGAGAATCACCCCAGAAAGTGTTTAAGCTGCATCCCAGATCAAGACCTTTGTATTTTCTGCCGAAGCCTGTTTGGCTCAGTGGATAGAGCGTTGGCTTGCGGCCTGAAAGGTCCAAGGTTCGATTCCGGTTAAGGGCATGTACTGTGGCTGTGGGCACATCCCCAGCAGGGGGTGTGCAAGAGGCAGCTGATCGATGTTTCTCTCATTGATGTTTCTGACTTTCTATCCCTCTCTCTTCTTCTCTGTGAAATCAATAAAATGTTAAAAAAAAAAAAGTTAAAAAAAAGACCTTAGTATTTTCTGAGCTTCCCCGGGGATTTCAATGTTTCAGGAGGAGAACCATTCTTACAATGGCCCCTTTTGCATTTGAGGTCCTGTAACTTTAATTTCCTCAAGGTAACATACAAGAGTATGCTTAATGCTCTTTTGCTTACATTTCTTTCTTAAAAAAAGTTTTTTTTTTTTTTTGAGAGAGAGAGATCAATGTGCAATGGGAACTTTGGTTGGCTGCCTCCTGCAAGCTCCCTACCAGGGATTGAGCCCACATGTGCTCTGACTGGGAATCAAACTGGCAACCTGTTGGTGCACAGGATGATGCCCAACCAACTGAGCCATAATGGGCAGGGCTACCTTTCTTATTGTCTCAGGAAACCGGAGGGCACTATATAAGACCTAATATATTTTAAGTGCTTGGCATGCTATTTATGTTAAATGATTTCATTTTATTCTTTTTCATTTTATTTCTGATGCGGTTGATTTTCTAGAAACTCTCCATGGCAAAGGCAGCCATGGTGCTGCTTTGGTTGAGACCCAGTGGTTGTAGAATGCATGTTCCTGGGTCAGTGATGTTTCCTGCAAGTCTCCAGGCCCCCAAACTGGCTATATCCTTTGCTGAGGCTTCCGTGGTTCTAGCTGAGGCCTGAAGGTAGTGAGGACAGCAGCCCCACCCCCACCTGCACCCCCTTGTCTTCTCTTGGTTCGCTGGGCTGTGGTCATTAGCATTTAGATCAATGAAGGAATTAGGTTCCTGAGTCTGGGCAGCCCATTTCCACTAGCCATTTTTAAACCTCGGAAGATTGCCTGATGTGACAGAAAACATTTCATGTGAGACTGAATTTTAAGGAGGAAATGAAGCCGGTAGCTTGGCTGAGCACAACGGGGCAGAACGTGAACTCTATTTGTCCTGGTTATTGAATCTCCAGGGAGAGCTTTGCCAATCAGTCTACCTCTTCTAAAATTCACCAGGTTAGGAGCCTACTGCTGAGGACAAGGATGGAGAGAGGGAGGAGAGTGGGGAGCCAAGGAGGATTAAGCGATCCGAAAGCACCTTAAAAGGAAGTGCCAGGCTAACCTCTGGCAGCTGGGAGGCCTGGGGCTGCAGAGGCCAGATGCTCTCATGCTTATCAATAGCAGTTTTGCAGGTAATCTCAGCACAGATGCTTCTCCCTGTACTGGCAGTTAGCATTTTAGCTGACAGTTCGGACAGGGGAGGCAGGGGAAGCTCTCAGTCTATTTTATCACCAAGGCCTTTCAAGTCCACCGAGCTCCCAGTATTTGTTTCTGTTGGCAATCAATTCTGGCAGTAGGGTGGATGCACTTGGCTGGTGATGAGAGCTGCTGGAATCAGAGCCCCCGCTGAGCAAGTGGATGGGGCCTTGCTGTCGGCCTGGTTTGAAATGCAGAGCACGTCTTGGGGTAACAGGAGTCCCAGGAAGTATCTGAGTCCGGGGGTGTTTCTGACATGGTCTTCATCTTTGCCTCATTTTGGCAATTGTTTGGAAGAGTATAATATACCTTTAGAGTTAGGAAACAGTGCGGGGTAGTCTGCCCCAAGGAGGGAAATAGGAAAATTTCTCTGAGAGGAAAAGGTTCTCAAATGCAATCATCACAGTATCGGGGTTAAGTGAGCAGCCTCAGGAACCAGACACACCTGTGGTTGTAATCCAGGTTTGTCCCTGCAGGAAGTAACTTCCTCTCTCTAAACTTCATTGTCTGTGTGTAAAGCATTAGCCAGAGTCCTGGTCCTCTGGGTGCATTTGCATCAGCAGCCCCTGTAGGGCTCATATCCGTGAGCTCCGCCCAGAGAGTTTTGGGTTCAGCAGGTCTGGAGGCAAAGGGTTGGTAATCTGCCTTTTAAAAAGTTTATTAATTTTTTAAAGTTTTCAATGACAGTTTATGTTCAGTGTTATTTTGTATTTGTTTCAGGTGTACAGTGTAGTGGTTAGATAATCATATACTTTACAAAGTGTCCCACCTAATATTTCCGGGGCCCACCTGGCACCATACATAGTTACCACAATATCATTGACTATATTCCATATGCTGTACTGCATTTAAAAAAAATATATATATATATATATATTATTGATTTTTCACAGAGAGGAAGGGAGAGGGATAGAGAGTCAGAAACATCGATGAAAGAAAAGTATCGATCAGCTGCCTCCTGCACTCCTCCTACTGGGGAAGTGCCCGCAACCAAGGTACATGCCCTTGACCGGAATTGAACCTGGGACCTTTCAGGCCGCAGGCCAACGCTCTATCCACTGAGCCAAACAGGTTTTGGCTGTACTGCTTTTTTAATTCATTTCCTGGAGATGCTGATGGTGCTGGTCCAGAGACCACTCCCGGACTTCTATGAGTATTTCTTAAATACCCAGTACTTG
Organism: Antrozous pallidus; assembly: GCA_027563665.1. NCBI lineage: Eukaryota > Metazoa > Chordata > Mammalia > Chiroptera > Vespertilionidae > Antrozous > Antrozous pallidus. Next base: position 45,945,676 of record CM050524.1, on the reverse strand, counting down.
ACTAGGCCTGAGTCCCAGTAGTGAACAAAGTCCTTGTATCTAGTTGTAAGGGAAGGCAATAAACAAATAAACAAGTAAATAGCTAGTAAAATAAGCACGTAGCATGATAGGTAACATTAAAACTTAAATCAGGATGAGGGCTGCCCCAAGTTGTGGAGGGAGTATTATTTTACACACAATGGTTAGAGTGGGATTCACCCACATGGTGATGCTTGAGCACAAACCTGAAAGAGGAACTCAGCTTTGCAGATAACTGGGAAAGACTATTTTAGGCAAGCAACAGCAGGTCCAAAGGCCCTGCGGTAGGAATGTGTGCTTGAAGAACAGCAAAGTGGCCACTGTGGCTTGATCTGGAGTGATCACAGCGGAAAACGGGTGGAGGTGAGGTCAGAAATAGAGTTTGAATCAGGGAAGGCCTCCAGGGTATTGAAATAGGCCATTGAAATGGGAAACCAGGGACTAGCTGGAACAGGGGGGAACTGGTTTGATTTCTCTGGTAGGAGATTAAGGCTGTTGTGCTGAGTGAGGATGGAGTGGAGATTATGTAGAGGTTATTGCAATAACCTAGACTCTCAATTCCAATAATTACAGGCTATTGTTGTTCCTTGTGATTAAGCCCCTATCCCAGTGGTGGGCAAACTCATTGGTCAACAGAGCAGCAAACCCTGGCTCATGGTGCATACTGATAGCCTGGAGCAAAATTGGGAGAAGTGGTTGAAATTCTGAATAAATTATGTAAGTAGAACTAACAAAATTCACGATGGATTTGATGTGGGATAAGAGAGGAAGAGAGGAGTCAAGAATTACTCCAAGGCTGGCTTGGAGAGATGAGATCGCTATTAGCACAATCAGGGAAGACAGGGGGTGCAGGTTGTGCAGACAAAGAGTGAACCCAGCTGGTTTGAGTTGCTTAAACCCTGCACACTGCAAAGGGAGGCTGGTCTTCAGGACTGGTCCTTAGCCAGCTTCTGGGCCCTTGGAATATTCTGCCCAATAGGAATGTTTTTGTATGGGTAAAGGTTTGGGCCACGTGGCACCAGTGTGACCAGGTAAGTTTCTCCCAACAATGTGATTTATGATGAACGCCTGTGTTTGCTTTGTGGGGGCTGGAGTCTGAGTCACTGAGGTTAGTCATGTGAATGATGCATGCCTCCATGACTGACACCCCAGTAAACTTCCAGCACTAAGGCTCAAGTGAACTTCCCTAGTTGACAACACTGTACATGGATTGTCAGACATCTTTGCTGACTGAATTAAGTGTGTCCCCTCTGACTTCGCTGGGAGGGACACCTGTGAATTGCCTGGACTACACTTTATGTACCTTCATCATTTGCTGAGTTTAATCTGTGTGCTTTCATTGTAATAAATCATAAACATGAGCATAACAACTTTTCTGATTCCTGAGAGTCTGTATAGCTAATCATCAAGCTTGAGGGTGGCCTTGGGGACACAGTGAGCAAGGGGAAACTGAGAATTGGGTTTTTGACATGTCAACTTTGAGATTCCTATTAGATATCCAGATAGAAATGTCTGCTCAATAGTTGCTATAAGAGTCTGGATTTCAGGAGAAAGATCTGGGCTGGGGATGTAAGTGTGAGAGATGGTTGTAGAGCAAAATCTATTGTTCTTCACAGTTCTCAGTGCTCTCATTTTTCATATGATCAGGTTGGGCTGGAGCATAGCAACTGCACTTCCTTTGAGAGGTAATATTTACAATTTTGTGTTCTCTGTCTTCAGTGTGGTTGTTTTTGATATCTTACTTAAAAGCAAGTTTCCACGAGGATAAAGTGAAAAGCATGTCATTACTGAGTTGCTGAGAAGTAAGGGAGTAGAACCGGGAGGGAAATGGCCAGAGGAAACGGAATTGATTTCAAGCCTTGCTACTCTCCAGCCCTCTGTCTTCCAGCCATTCAGTGTTTTGGATGCCTTCTAACATTTTATACTTTTTCTTGAGGGATAACAGAGAATGGTAAGAGGACTACATCTGCTACTCCTTGGACCAACGACAATGAAAGGCAAATCCACAAGGGGGATTGCTCTGGTTGGGCCCCTATGTATGTCAGCATTTGTGAGCAAATATCTTTTCCATTAAAGCCCAGAAATCCATCGTGTGGGTGAACAGGTTCTTGGTCACTGCTTACAGACATCCAATTCAGATGCTATGATAAGATGGACTCAGTGAGGACCACTGAGTGTGTGGACAGGTGAGCTATTAAGATCAGTAGCTACAGACACTTAGCTCTGAGTTTTCAGCCTAGCATAGAGCTGGCACCAAGTGGATGCTCTCTCTATAAAGACTTCTTCTTTGAAGGAATATATGAATGAATGGATGGTTGCTCTGGGCCTGCAATTGTAGTAGAGTGAATTTGGGTCAGAGGGCTGCCTCTCATGAGTTTAAAGAGGAAGAGGAGCATGGTAATAGCCTGGTGCTAAAGGTGAGTGGGTGTGCTATAGGTGGGTAAGTGAGTTGCAGGTGGGCGGGTGTGCTATTGAAGATGGCGGGCTTGCTACAGTTGCAGGACATCAGCAGCATAACCCAGGTAGCTGAAATCTATCTTCCGGTTCAGAGCCCATGCTGAGCTTCAGCAGGATTTGCTGTGGAGGTGTGAACAGAAAGACCCAAACAGTTAAAAGTGAGTAAGACAAAGTGAACTTTAAATGATTGTCATTAGGGTCTGCCTTTTATATGCACCGCGAACACAATGAGCTAATTAGGAAGTTAACAAGCCCCTGATTTGAGCTAATATCCGGCTTGATTGCATCTGATCATTATTATTACAGACATGAGGAGAATTCAAATTAAAGTTTGCATGTCAATATGAGATAATTAACTGAAACCTGCGGGGACCTTGATTGGATCCCATCTAATCCTCTTCCCAACACACATCCACCTTCTCTCCCAGGGAAATCATAGCTTGTCAAGGCCTGAGGAAAGAAAACTGGCTTGGCACCCACATTGGGGTGACCAGGAATCCTGGGTGGCAAATTGATCCAGCAGATAATGCTGTCAGTATTTGGAGCGTTAAAAGAAAATTGCCCCCAGACATTTCCTGATCTAGCAGGCTTTTATTTAACAACCCATGATGTGCAGCATCCAAATGGGCAAACAGGAAGGAATTTTGATGACCTCTCTATAAGGCAAGAGATTTTTATAGACCAAAATGAGCAGGAACAAGAATATTTTACTGGGTATATGCTGATTGGTTAAAGCAGGTTATTTTCTTATACGGAACAAAAGGAAATCTTGCAGTTGAATTAGGTAACTTGTGCCAGTAGGCAGGCAAGCACCGATTGGTTGAGCTAGGCTTTCCTTTATTGGGAGACAGACATTAAGTCATAGACATTAAGTTTTAGTTTGCTGATGTGGGGTGTAGCATAAGTGACTTCCTCTTGGGCCTAATCTTGTACTTGAGAAGAGTTAAGTTCATATGAACCAAAAGGCCTCCTGCAAAGTACATTGTGTGTAAAGTGAGAATAACCCCCCTTTTTATTTCTGTATCTATCTTTGAAGGCAGGGCCTCCCAGTGCGTGGCACAGTCTCTTACAGAGAAAATACTCAGTGTGAGTTTGTTCAAAGAACAAATGACTGAATGTATGAGTAGAGTTCTATGTGTTAAGTGGGCATTGGGAGATAAGGAGGAGAATACTAGCATCTTTTGCATACCTAAGTACCATGCGATGTTATTCAAAATAATAATTCTTCTCTACATCAACTCTGAAATTGATGAGCTGTCCTGTTTCTCCCATGAGTAGTGTTACCTTTTACTAGCTCTATGACCCTAGGTAAGGTAACTGAATCTTCCTGACCCTTAACCCTCTCAGCAGTAGAATAGGAATAAAAATACATATTTTATAGGGATGTTGTGAGAAGTAAATAAAATAAGCTATGTAAAGTACTTGGCAAGTATGGACACAATTAATATTCAGATTCCTTTCCTCGGTAAATATGTCTAGGATAATTGCATGGTAGACCTAAAGACTGGCTTATAAACGTTCTTTGGCAGGCCATAGGTGGGATGATATAATCACACGATTTTTTGTTTAATCCTTATGAGACAGCAATCATCTGAAGAATTCCCTCAGTCTAAGATAGAGGTTATTCCATACATGAGATTTCATTGTCCTGGAGCCTCAGGAATGTGATGTCCAACCAGGGTAGCTACCAGGTGTTAACCCAGCAGAAGGAGGATGAGGGGAAACATTTTTAGGGGGAGGCAGCACCAGTTCTCAAGATCACTCTCCTTCTTGGTGGTGATGCTTGGTGGTCCAGCCCTCTTTGGCCAGAGCCTTCCTCCTGGGGAAGAGCCACACACTGCTAGGATCTGAGCCACCTGCCATTGCATCCTGAATCCCAGAATGAAAGGAAGTCCTACACGGATGCCTTTCTTATGGCTGCTTGCTTGCTTCCAGAAGGGTTGTTGGAAATTTCACTGCCTTGTAATATGTCTGGTTGGGGAAGACAGTATCGGTTTTCTCCTTAGGAGGATCTTTTTTATTGCCTGGCATATTTCTCTGCAGTGTCTCAAAATTGCAGAATTGGGAATGACAAAACATGCAATAATGAATCATAGGTAAGAGTGATAGTTCAGAAATGACAAAATAGGCTGTAGGTGGGATGCAGTTTAAAATGGAACAAGAATAGTTTCAAGATTTTCTTTTTCTTGTTCTTTCTCTCCTCCACCTTACTTCTAATTCTTATCTAGGAATAGAGGCAAAAGACAATGTGGAGAGTGCTGTATACTCCACTCACACAGGCAAGGTGAGGGATCAAATCAGAAAAGAACATTATTGGGAGCAGGGTAAAGGGATAAAGAGCAAGGCCAAGAATGAAGGCTGCAATGAATACATAAGAATTTAATTATTAAAGCCTGGATTGCATTATCCTCTTTTACTCTGGGATAGGAAAGTGAGGGAAAGGGCAAAATAAGAGGAGAATGAGATATGGAAAATGACAAACTGTGGGCTTTCAGTTTAAAACAAGTCAGGTAAAGGCTGAAATTCTTAGGAAGAAGTGATTGGTACACATATTGCACCAGCATAATTGGTGTATCAGCTAGTTAATGCCATGTAACAAAGCACCCCAAACTAGGGGCTTAGGACAATCATCATTTATTCTTGTTCATGTACCTGTTAATTAATCAGTGGAGACTCGGCTTGCTAGCAGCTGGGCTTCTAGTTGTGAGCATCACTGGGCTCAGCTTCACACTGCATATTGGGCTTAGGACTCTTTCATGTGTATTTACTCTGGGGCCCTGCATTCAGAGGGTACCAGTAACCTGGAGAAATGCCCCTTGTGTTGGTGGCAGAAATGTAAGAAAGAAAAAGGAAACAAGTGATGCCTTTTAAGGCCTGGTCTTGGAATTGGCACCGGGCCACTCCTGCCCACATTCCATTCTTGGCCATTTTCATGAAAGCCCATGAAACCACCACCCATGTCAACAAAGAGAATGTTGCTAACATCCCAGAAGGCTTCCAAGTGCCTCGTCCCAAATGTAGGCCCTCCCTTTTTAAAAATTAAGCAGTTTTAACTTTTGAATAATAATTTCCTTGTGTTTCTCTATGTATCAATTCCCAAATATATATTATCTCAATACAATAGTTTAAATTTGACTGTTCATTTCTATTTTTAAAATGTTATGTTGTAAAGCCTCCTTTTAAACCCATAGGTTCCCCTTTCATCCTTTTCCTTACATTTTATCTGCTGAAAAGCCTAGGCCGTTGGACTTGGAGAGTTTTTCAGAGTCTGAATTTTATGGATCGCATAATGATGGTGTAGTTCGACTATGTCCCTCTGTATTTTCTGCAAATTTACAGGAAAAATAAAGTTTTATCATACTCAACTGATCTAAATTTAAACCTATAGGGGTGGTTTGTTTTATAGCACTGTTATAACCATGGCTAATGGATATACCTGCCAACATGTAACTTACAGATAATTTGGTGTTTAGTCATGCTGGATACTTTTAAGTTTTGTAGGGATACAGGGCCAGGAACTTGGGAATCCTGTGTAGTATGGGGCATAACAGAAAAACCTGACTTTCTGCCAAAGGTGGAACTCAGTGGAAATAGCAGGGAATTTCGCTATAGTTGGGCGGAAATAGAAAAATTGTATAAATCTTGATGGAAAGAGAGAGGATGAGGTTATAATTTATAAAAGTACTGATTAAATTCTACTCATTTGATTTTGTCTATTGGAGAACCCAAGGATGTGATATTTGCTTTGTTTATTTGTTTTCACCCTTTACCTGAATAATGGTAGTCAATTCCTTGAATATAGTTGGTCACCAGCCTTCTTTCCTTCTTGTAGCTCCTCTGGCTCTACCCACCTACTTATATTCTGTTGTTAATGTCAGTCTATGTCAATGAAGGCATGACACTCTTAGGGCCTCTAAATGATGAACCGAACAGAAATGCAGCATCATTATTTCACAAATGGAAAAGTCAAGTACTTTTTCAGAGTGATTAAACTCAGCAACTAATCCATTATTGAGGTAATTATTTTTTAATTTGCTGAAATGTTAGCGCACAGCTGGCTGTGACACTGGGAAAAAATGACTGCTTATGGGTATTAGAGGCAAAGGGATTAAACCAAGTATGACAAAGACAAAATGTTCTCCTCAGTTGGTATAAAAGGCCTGATGGTATTTGATGTTCTCGTTGTTAGAAGTTAGTGGCATGATCCAGATTTTACTAGTAATGTGCTAAACCCAGGTCACTTACACTGCTATACTGCTTGACACTTCCCTCAGCTTCTAAGAATAAGCAATGGTTTTCCCTTCAATGTTAACTGCAAATTATAAGGTGTGACCTTGAGAGAATCATTTCTTCTCTCTGAGTTAATTGTTCTCACCTATAAAAGGAGGCTTTGTTTGATATTATCTCTAAGGTCACATTTTGTACAAAACTATTATACTCAAAGGGTCAGGTTAGAGAGGGGTAACTTAAAAACCATGGACGAGGACCAAGCAACCGATTAGAATCTGTGTAGGGTTGGAGGATGGTAAAGAGAATCTCCAAATATAATCAGTGGCCAGATTATTATGATCTCTGAACACATAATAGTCTGGCCACTTAGTTATATCCTATACTAGAGGCCCAGTGCAAGAAATTCAGGGGGTGGGGGGTTGTCCCTCAGCCCAGCCTGCACCCTCCCTAATCTGGGACCCCTTGAGGGATGTCCAACTGCCCACTGGGATTGGGCCTAAACAGGCAGTTGGACATCCCACTCACAATCCAAGACTGCTGGCTCCCAACTGCTTGCCTGCCTGCCTTCCTGATTGACCCTAACCACTTCTGCCTGCCAGCCTGATCACCCCCTAATCACTCCCCTGCCAGCCTGATTGATGCCTAACTGCTCCCCTGCCAGCCTGGTCACCCCTACACTGCCCTCCCTTGCAGGCCTGGTCAGCCCCAACTGCCTTCCCCTGCAGATCTGGACCCCCAATTGCTCTCCCCTGCAGGTCTGGGTCCTCCCCAACTGCCCTTCCCTGCAGGCCCAGTCACTCCCAACTTCCCTCCTCTGCCAGCCTGGTCACCCCTAACTGCCCTCCTCTGCTGGCCTGATTGCCCACAACTGACCTCCTTGCAGGCCTGGTCCCTCCTAACTGCCCTCTATTGCTGTCCATCTTGTGGTGGCCATCTTGAATCCACATGGAGAAAAGATCTTTGACCACATGGGGGCAGCCATCTTGTGTGTTGGAGTAATGGTCAATCTGCATATTACTCTTTTATTAGAAAAGATAGAGGCCTGGTGCACAGGTAAGGGCCGGCTTGTTTGCCCTGAAGTGTGTCCCAGATCAGGGTGGGGGTTCCCTTGGGGTGTGGGGCAGTCTGCTCGAGGGGCCTGTGGTAGTTTGCACACGCCCCCTGGCTACCCAAGCAAAGGCCCTGGTATCTGGGATTTATGTATCTTCTACAATTGAAACTTTGTAGTCAGGAGTGGAGCCAAGCCTTCTGCTTGCTCTGTGGCTATTGCCATTTCTGTTGGCATTCTATAATTGAAACTTTGTTGCCTTAAGCGGAGGCCTGAGCCTGCAAGGGCGGGCGGAAACCTTAAACCCAAGCCTCCCTCCTACTCTCTGTGGCTGGAAGCCATTTGGATGGGTTTATTTGCATATTTGCTCTTGATTGGCTTATGGACGTGGCTTGTGGGCATGGCTTGTGGGTGTACCAGAGGTGTGGTCAAGTTGTGTATTACTCTTTTATTAGATATGATAATAAAAGGCTAATATGCAAATTGTCCCTTTGACTAGGATTTTAACCAGCTGGCAGTCTGGCCAAAGGTCCATGTCCCCTCCCCCTGGCGAGCCTGGCCGGACCCCACCCATGCACGAATTCATACACAGGGCCTCTAATACACACACACACACACACACACACACACACACACACACACACACACACACTGAGTGGTCAGATTATTATGCGTTCAGAGATCGTAATAATCTGGCCACTCAGTGTAGTACTCAGCTGGTCCCAGGAAGTGTCTGAAGTCATCAGGCCACATTTTCCAAACTCTAGTTGCCCACCCATTAGATAGAGTGAGTATTTTGGAAGCTCACAATACTGCAAGAGAGATGTTAGGGACTGGGAGGAAAGGCAGGATAATAAAAGTCTAGAACTTTAAAGAAGCAAGCTCCTTCAATACTTTGCCTTTTTTTTTTCTGGGGAAGGGGATATCACCATTACCATTTTCCTGCGTTTTCTTCCAAGCTAGCTATCTTGCTCTCAAAGTTCCTTAGCAATTTAAGCTCCAGTGGCCCACTGACCAGAGTTATTGGATTGCTGTTGAAATGGGGGAAACTGAATTGTCCAAATGCGAACCCAAAACGTAGTCTTAACAGGTACTTTTGTTGTTGTTCTGTGAATTTGTTTATATGAAACAATGCTAAAAATGTGTCCACTTGATCACCTGGATTGAAAAGAACACAATTTTCTCAAGTCAATGACTAAGCAATGATTTTGAAAGACCACTGCCCATTTGCATTCCATATTTGGCTGTCTCTTTAGCTGTATGTACAGCAGCGTGCCTCTTTTCTTAACATCTGTCTGCACTCAATTATTTTAATTAGTCAAATGACCTAATCACATATGTTAGTTGTTGAAGGTGGTGATGCCTGGGAAGAAGATAGCTGGACAGGACTTTGGCCTCCCACCCTATCTCTTTTGAATCATAGCAGTGCTGGAACCCTCTTCTCATTTTTAAAAAATTTAATAAATCTTTATTGTTCAGATTATTACAGTGTTCCTCTCCCCCCCCATAGCTCCCCTCCACCCAGTACCCATCCTACCCTCTGCCCTTACCTCTCCCCCACTGACCTCATCCATAGGTATACAATTTTTGTCCAGTCTCTTCTCATTTTTTATTGTTCAATTCTCCACTCAGTGAAGCTGGAGTCCTTTTGACAAAGCACGCCTATACCCTTTCCAAAGTTCACCCCGCAGAGACCTCTAGACTTCTCCAGGTTTCAAAGAATCTCCATCAAATTGCTTATTTCAGATTCTATGAGCCACCATCTCTCCTTCCTTCCATGGAGACATCACCAATGCTGGTAAAACCCAGAAAATCAGCATGCCTGCTAGTAGAAGGCGTTTCCTCTCCCAGAGCATTTCGGTGGTGTGGCCTGATTCTGAAAATGGCCTGAAAGTAATGATTCAGACAAACATAAATGAGATTGATGAAAGTACAGAGTCAGTGCCCCAAATTCAAGGCATCTGGTGGATTTCTATTACCTGTTTTTCCACTTGAGGAGGAAGATTAGTTTCTGCTGCTTTCTTTGAGTGTAGAGAGGGAACGTTGTGGTTTCGGTTGAGAAAGCACTCTTATTACCCACCTCTATTTTTAGAATATTTTAGACGTCTAACTTATTGACTTTAGTTTATAATTTAGGCCTGTAACCTTTAGAAAAAAATGATCTTTTCCCCTAGAAATTTATCATGCATGATTTTAACCCAGAGGAGAGTTTTTTCAAAGTTTAGTAAAATCTGCCTTATCATCATAGTTATAGAGCTATTCTAAGAGAAAGGAGTAATGTATTATCTATTATATCCTGGTACACTCCTTAAATTCCAACTCCCTGATGTCATATTAAGGATCTGTTGAATATACATAAAAGAGAAATTCTGAGTTTCAAATAGTACTCTACATTCATTCACCTGATATATATATTACTTAGTGTCTATTCTCTGTTTAAGTGGAATATTTGGACTATATGGTGAGGGTTGGAGATACTCATGGGAGGTGTTACAGAGATAGCCTTTTGGAACAAGCTAAAGTAGCTGTAGCAAATATTGGTGGTCCCATTCATAGTAGGTATACATGTGCCCCAGCTGCTCTGAGTTTAAGGGCTGAAAGTTGCATCCTTCTCCAGAGACTTGCTCTCTCCTACAGGAACTATATTTTTGGAGATGCCTGAAAGGTTATATGCATTTCTCTAGGTAGAAAGCCACAGCTCACTACTAACTGAAACAAAAAACAGAAGCCTGACCCCATTGGCTCAAGCTATATCTCAGCATGCATCCAGAAAACCACATCTAATTGGCTATCATCTTTGTAAATTATGGGAGAAATTTATGAACAACTCTCCTTTGACATGGGTAAAAGGGGGAAATGGATGTTTAAGTGCATTTTTTTTTTGAACACATGCTTTAATGGTGGGAATCCGTTAAGCCAGAGTTCCTACTCTCAAAGACATGATTAATGTTGTTCTTTTAAATTCAGTTTTGATGCCAGACATGATCACGGTTTCATAAATGATTTCTAACTGCGTGGAGAATTGTCAGACCTGGAGAAATGCTGAAAAAAATATGTGGATACAGTCCCAGGACTGCCAGGAATGCATTCACATCCTCTTCCTGACACCCTGTAGCGGGGTCACGTGATTTCCCTTTCTGTATTGAAGCCTTGGTTCCAAAGTGAAGAGATCTCTCTAGTGGGATTTTTGAATGCGTGTGGCAAGTCCTAAACTCATTTTTTCTTCTGAAATATTCCCACAGCAGGAGCTGACAAGAGACCATCTTGAGAACAACTTCCAAGTTGTTTTTCCCTTTCTTTCACCCTTTTCTCTCTTCTGCCTTCTAAACAGCTCGATTTCCAGCCTTGAATCTATAGAGGGAACCAGATAAGATCTCTAGGGCCAACAGTCCTGTTTTATTTTGTGTGAGCAAAGGCCAGCCCTACATCTGAACATGGTTCTCATGGGAAATTTGCTTCTGATTTTAATCATACAGCTTGCAATAATTACAGCGACTCAGCAAAGGCAAATTTGATTCCAGTTGCCCCATCAAATAAAAACCATAGTATTGAAAGTGGTCATGCTTTAGATAAAAGTGTTTCTTTAAAAAAAAAAAAAGGCTCCACTTTACTCCTTTGTGTGTCCAAGAAAATAAGAATGCAACACAGGGACCAATCTGTGATGAATTACTTTTCTGATGGTATCACCAAGGGACTTTGTTGGGATGAATTGCTTGATGTTTGTGACAAGTATTTCAGACTCTCTGAACACCTCCAAGACCTCTGACTTGAAGTTGATGATTCCTTATGGTTTTTATATTCACAAATGTATCTAAACCTCTTTGTATTTAGTTCATGCCAAATTTCTGGTAGTGAATGCATTAAGCTCCTACTTTTAACTTTCAATAAAATTTAGTATTTCTTTCACTTAACTGTTAAAAACTTTTGTTTATCCTTAAAAGAATTTCTTTTTCAAAGAAGGGAAGTTATTTCTCATTTTAGTTACTTCTCCCTCTTTTGATAAGCAGTACACTCTTTGCCAAACACATGTGAGTTCTGGGGATTGTTGGACAACTTTCTTAAAAGCTCTTCATAGCCCAATAGCCTCTCTTGGGACCCCGCTTTATAGTTCTCTTTCTTCAGTTAGTGAGACGCTCAAAAGCAAACTTTGGAACTTATTATTATTTTGTATAAAGCTGATTGAGTAAAGAATGTGATTTTTGGCCCTAGTCTTCCTGGATAACACAGCTCAAACACAATTTTTAAAGGTTTATGATGGCTGTCAAGCAGTCTTCCATTCTTTGACTTGAAAAGAACTACATCTGGTCTCTGAAAGTAGTTCAGAACAATGTTTGGCAAAGACTAGCTTTGATAGTGGAAAGGGAAAGAATAGATTAGGGACAAGTTAAAGAAGAGGGTAGGGGGGAGACTCATGTTTTTGATTTTTAATTTAGATAAACATGGAATGCATTGTTAACCCCTGTCATGTCCCTCTTCTCTGCATTGGCCTTGTGGCTTTTGAAGCTTGCTTCATGATCTTAGAAGAAGGGGCCTAGTGGGGATTGCCTCTACCTGCTGGTTTTGGAGCAGGACACTACTCTCTCATGCAGACATTGTCTCAGTACTGCATTCTCCTCCCTGCTCCATGCTTTCCAACGTGACCAGTCAACCTTCCAGGTTCCTGAATGATCTCCTATCAGGATGATAATAGGTGGCAAAAATAAAGTTTTTCTAATATAATCAAGCAAAGAACTACTCTTCTTGAATCATTACTATGTAACAAGTCATCTGTTCAATTAAGCTCATTATATCCATTGATTCAAATAATAAACCCACATCCCAAATGCTAGAGTTAAGGAGCCTTAGTATTCCCATTTTGTAGATAAGAAAACAGAAGTTTAGCAAGATTGATATATCATTTGGCCAAAGATCTACAATTGATAAGTATTAGAGCCAGAATTGAAACTCAGGTGGGACTAACTTCAAACTACACACCCTTAATCATTATATTGATGCACTCCCTCTGCTAAGAGCACAGGATCATAGAACTTTGCCGTTGAAAAAGGGAACTTGTCTACTCACTCTGTTTTATAAGTGAGTGACCTGAAATCAAAACATGGGAAGAATAAACCACAAGGCATTTAGTTATTACAAAACTAAATGTCAATAATAGAACTTGACTGAATTAAAAGTGAATAAGTATTTAAGTATTCTTATTTAAGAAATTATAACTTAAATTTCAAATATGTATTTATTTACATATTTTTTTTCATTTATTCAAAAGCTTCATCCTACAGTTTATATTTTAGCATCACAAATTCTGGTTTTCTCTACTACATACCTCATATCTTTCTCTAGGACACCAGCAGGCATCGAGCAACACTTAATACAAATAAATATACCCTTTGAAGACATCCTAGTTTTTTTTTTATTGCTGTGTGTAACAAAGTTAACAGCTTAAACCAATACAACTACTTTGTTAATTCACAGTTTCTGTGTTGGGAGACCAGTCACAGATTGTAGGACCCTGCTCAGATTGCAGTTTGGATGTGCAGTGTTCCTTTCTGACATTCTGGATTCCACTCTAAGCTCACATAATTTTGTACAGAATTCAGTTCTTTATGTCTATGGGGTTGAGGTCCCCACTTTCTTGCATATTGTCACCCAGGACCCACTATTAGCTCCTAGAGGGTTTCTTGCTCTTAGGGATTGTCTTAGTCTTTCCTGGCTGCTATGACAAAGTACCACAGCATGGGTGGCTTATTATCAGAAATTTATGCTTAAAGTTTTGGACACTGGAAGTCTGAGCTGAGGATGTCTATAGGGTGGGGAGAGGCCCCTCTTTCAGATTGTGGCCTGGCCTCTTCTCATGTATCTTGACATCATGGAAAGAGAGTGAGCTAGTTTTCTCACCTCTTCTTATAAGGGCGCTAATTCTATTCATGAAGGCTCTACCCTCATGACATAATTACTTCCCAAAGACCCCACCTCCAATACCATCATTGGGGGTTAGATTTCAACACAAAAATTTGAATGAGACACAGACATTGAGATTGAAACAGAGAACCTCTCATAATATGGTGATTTCGTTCTTCAAAGCCCACAGGTGAACTCTCACTCCAGTCTGCTACATATAACATGAAATAATCATGGAAGTGATTATTTCAACAGCTTTTCCATATTCCACAGGAGAGGAAATTCAGAGATGATGAGACATAAACTGAAAGTGACAGAATGTTCATGCAGTGTGGACTTAAGAAAAATGTGGCCTCCTGGGTCTCAGCCCTGGCTAAACATCAAACTTTAAACAAATAGCCCTACTCCTGGAGAGTCTAATTTCTTACTCTACTTACTCTAGGGTAAGGCCTGGGCGTCATATTTTTAAAAATCTTCCCATTTGAGTTTAATCCATCCAGGATTGAGAAATACTAATCTAACCCAACTGCTTTATTTCATATGTTAGAGGATTGAAGTTCAGGAAGGTTGTGGCAGAGATAGGATTAGACACACGTCTCCTACCTGTTGTTAGGCTTTTCTAACACTGACAAATATATGTGACCTTATAGAGACTTTTTCTAATTAGTCTGGTGAGAATCTAAGGGCAAAAAGTCTCTAAATTGCAGGTATATTTGAACTAAACCAGTTTGAATTCTCCCTATTGTGTAGCTAACTTCTTAGCACCAAATGGATTTCCCAGATTGAGCTTTCTGTCAGCAGCTTCAAGAATAAAAACAGAAATAAAATTCACCTATTTTTGGAAAGTTGGTATACAAATCATTTCTGGCACTTGGGGAAATGTATTTTCCACTGTGGTTTAAATCATAAATTATTTGATGCTTACTTAAGATGTTATTCATTTTCTGACATGGGAGAATGGGTACATTGGGCTGAGCCATTTAGAAAGGTGTTTGAGCTCTTTTGACAATAGTTCATAAATCTTAAATACCAAGCTATATATACTCATTCGTGGGCTGATGAGTCCTGACCTAGTGATTAGTGGGTAAGGCCTTTTCCTGGGTTTGGCCATACCTTTTTTAAAAGTTTTTGAGTTCTTCACTCTCCCTTGCCATTTACTCAGTCTCTACTGCTATAAACTCTTATCATTCAGCTCTAATGTTCTCTGGGTTTTGGGAGTAAAGTCCCAGGCTGTAAAGAAAGAAACACCCTTACACCACCAGGAACCTGGCATATTCCTGTTTCTCATTTGGCTCCAACAACCTGTAATTCCATTGTGAAGGGACAGCAGGGTCACTAAAATCCTGGACATGAGACTTGTCAGGCTCCCACACTTGTGAGGAATCATCAGTCACTTTACTTGTAGAAAATCTTACAGTGTTAAATATGACACAGGTAATGGGAACCAGTGGGAGTATGGTACTCATTTCAAGTTTTTCAGCCCAGTGAGAGAAAAGTATCTAGTCTGGCCTCTTGGCCATATACTCACTGGAGTAGCCTAGTGCTAAATAGACCTAGACCAAATGATCCCATAGGCTTCCCAGATGATGATGATGAGGACTGGATCTCTATCCAAAATTTCCTACCAAAAAGCCCAAGAATATGATCATGCCTTTAAAATGAACCCAACCCTATTAAGCTTAATCTGGAATAAGAAAAAGTATGTTAACTCATTTTGATTGAAAACTCCTGTAGCTAAGCTGAAGCATATCTGTAATTTCTGTAGAGACCTCAGTATACAATTAAGTAGCGTGTAATCATGACAATCACCATGGAAAGACAGCATGAGTTCCCAGGAGGTGAAGGGCAATAGTAATTAATGCTCCTGCCATTCATGCAGGTTCTTTATTTTAATAGCAATTTGTTTTTCTCTCCATTAGAGGAAATTGTGACCATTTACAGAGAAATGCAGTTACTGAAAAATGGAACCCTAGGTCTAAAGAGACACACACAGGAGCTGCCTGAGTCTGAGAAGGAATGCAGGCAGTGACAGGAGAATTTAATTGTGTTACAAATGTATGAAGCAATCACACTGAAGAGGATGGGGAGAAAGGTGCTGACCAAAGTATCTTTAGAAATAGAAGTTTGTGAGATTTAAGGCAAAAAGAACTGTACCCTAGTCGATAAAGTTGTTTCCATGGAGGTAGAGTTAACATGTATATTGGAATAGAATAACTAATCAAATGGATAGCAGGTGGTGTAAGCAGAAGGTTACAGATAAACAAGGGCAATAAGCTAGAATGATCCATGTGACAACTGGATTAGGATTAGAGATACCAGCATAACTCACATTTAGCTTAATGTAGATAGAGATATTTACATATGAAAAGTATATACATGGGTTAGTATAAACACGTAGTTTTTATTCTGTCAGATTAAGAGGGCCTGAAAGAAATGTTATCTCATTCGCAATGAAGACACCTAGAAGCCCAATCTTGATTTCTAGTACCATTCTCCAATAAAAATAACCAGGGGTCCTTGGAGAAATGACTGATTCCATGACTGGGAGAGTAAATATAGAAGATAAACCTGGATTATCTTGCAGCACCAGAACAAAGGGGAAAAAGTGCATGGTGATGTGGATAAGCCAAAGGGAAATAGGAGGCAACAAAAGAGTTCCCTCTCAATGGCCCAGACTGGAATGATCAAAATCATAAAGCAGGACTGGAATTTAACTCAAAGTATAAAGTAAATAGCCATGAGTTCAGACTGATATACACAAATTACCAGATAAAGTAGTAAGTGAGGGAGAATTGACAAATCTCCCACACAGAATTCCAGATATTTTATGCAGATATCCACTTTGAAGGAGTTGACACATAACTCCCCACTTTTTAGGTGTAGGCTGCCCAAAGTGACTTCCTTTCAAAGTGCACAGCATGGAAAGGGGACAGAAGGGTAACTTTACCTTGAAGAAAGCTGACAAAATATGGTCAGGGCCAACATTGATGGTCATAAGTCATGTTGATAGTATGTAAGCTTGATAGGATGTGGTGAAAATAGCACTTTATCTCTTTGGCCTTCTTCCCAGTAACCCAAAACCCCAGTCTTATGATAAAAATATCAGACAATTCTAATAATGGAACATCCTTCAAATATACCTGACCAGTACCCTTAAAATTCTCAAAGTCAACTAAACAAAGTCTGAGAAAT
Organism: Antrozous pallidus; assembly: GCA_027563665.1. NCBI lineage: Eukaryota > Metazoa > Chordata > Mammalia > Chiroptera > Vespertilionidae > Antrozous > Antrozous pallidus. Next base: position 45,928,836 of record CM050524.1, on the reverse strand, counting down.
GGTCATAGCCAAGAGGAGCCTGAAGGGACATAGCTGTAAATGTGGAGTCCTAAAACAGAAAGAGGTTTTAGTGAAAAACCAAGAAATGTAAATAAACCAAGGATGTTAATAATAATGTATCATTATTGGTTCATTATATGCAACAAAGGTATATTAATGAAAGATATGAATAATCGGGGAAATCAATGTGAGGTAAATAGCAACTCTATACTATCTTTTCAATTTTTCTGTAAATCTAAAATAGTTCTAAGAAATTTCTCTCTCTCTCATATATATATATGTGTATGTGTGTGTGTGTGTGCGCGCGCGTGTGTTTATATATATATAAACTGGAGGCCTGATGCACGGAATTCATGCAAGGGGCTCTGCCCTCGCAGCCCTGGCTTTGTCCAGAAGGTCGTCCAGACAGTTGTTCTGCTGTTCGGCTCTCCAGTCTAATTAGCATATTAGCTCTTTATTATATAGGACATTTCTCATCTCCACTCATGGTAGAACTGGGCTCCATCCCTTCCTGGCACCTGACATGTTTCAGGGTATAGTATTTGGGAAGTCTGAGACTCTTGATTTGAGAGGTACCAAAGGAAGGCTGCTGCATTCCATCAGGGGCATAACTGAAGAGCAGTGGTGGCAAAAGGGGGAGAAAAACACCAGGTCAGGATGTGAAAGCAGCCAGACTTCAGTTTGTGGACTGCCAGGGGACAGAGGGTACCCGATTGCAGCCATCCTTGCAGGCAGATGGCTTCTCCTTCTATTAAAATAACCACATTCATTCTTCATTGTCATTGAAAGAGAATGGGGCGAAGAAGAGGATGGATTGCTCTAAGTCTTGTCAGATCTTTATTAATTGAATTTCTGATTAGCACACACATCATACATAATGAGATTCCGAAGAGCAGCTGCAAACACGGCTCAGTTTAACATTTTGTCCCCGTGGTATTTCTGTGTAGGTGGGGCAGTTGGAAACAAGTGCTGGCTGATGTGCCCTTGTCCGGGATGCAATTTATAAGAAGTAATGAGATTAATAAGCATTCGGCCGAAGGCTTAAATAAATCACAGCATTTATGCTTCCCCGGTTCACTTTTCATGTATGTCTTCATTAGTGGAGGAAATGAATACATTTTCTTCTCATAATACTTAGAGTTGTAAGATATAAGATCCTATGAGAAAATTGAGGCTTGGGGCAGTAAGGTGACCTCATCAATGTTGTACGATAGCTGCACATGGGTTAGCACCTTGCCATTCAATCTGTAAAGCAGATCAGCAGCAGAGCAGAAACATCAACATTATTTGCTTGTTAGAAATGCACAATTTTATCCCCTATCACTGACCTATTGCATCAGAAATCTGCATCTTTACAAGCTTCCCTGGTGAGTTCTATGCATATGCAATGTAAGATGTGCTAGTTGATAACTTACAATTGTTTCTACTAGATAAGGTATTGTATTGGATGTTTTGGGCTGCAAGCAATGGCATCATATAAAAAAACAGAATAAGTAACAGGTTTCTAATTATTTCCCATAACATCAAGTCAGAAAAAGATTGGCCCATGATTGATCTCATCAGTGATTAAAATTCTTTATCAGCTTTTCCTCCCATCATTTTCAGAGTGTTGAGTTTGTTGCCTCCTTGGGGATATTACAGCTCATACTCCAACATCAAAACCTTTTTGCTGTGAAAACGCTTTTTATTTTGATGTTGTCCCATTTGTTTATTTTCTCTTTAGTTTCCATTGCCCTGGGACCAGTATTAGTGCAAAATTGCTTTGGCATATGTCTGAGATTTTGTTGCCTGTGGATTCCTCTAGTATTTTTATGGTTTCCCGTCTTATGTTTAAGTTCTTTATCCATTTTGAGTTTATTTTTGTGTATGATGTAAGTCGGTTTCATTTTTTTTGCAAATATCTGAATATCTGACATTCTTGTTGATCAATCTCTTACTCCATGCCAATGCAATGGCATTCCTCTGCCTTCAAATAGACCATTAAATGATGCTGTCCATGTCTCAGTAGTGTTGTCCACATGGTTTCCAAGAATGTATCTTGGAATATGTGAGTCTCCCTTTTCTTCACTCTTTTCTGGCTCTATTGTAAGGAGGAGAATTCTTGGCAAAGACTGTGGGCAATTCTTTTGATATTCTCTTTATTTCTTCTCATACCATTTCTTGCAGTCCTATAGAGAGTGGGCACAAGTATTATTTACTTCTGAAGCTGAGCAAGGAAGCAAAATGGCTTTTGAAAGAAGATAGAAGTTCAGGTTCCTGGGGAACAGAGTCCCTTTGTTCTGATTGACAGCGGAAATAGGACTTGGGAGAAAATTAAACTATTCTGCACAATAGAGGGATACAAACTTGGAGCTCTAAGGAATATAGGAGGAGGGCAGTGAAGAGGTAGGGCAGGAAGGAGACCGAAGAGAGTAGTCAACAAAACGATGAGAGCCTCCATGACGTCATCCCTGTTGAGCAAATTGCATTTTCCATAAATAGCCACAAAAATGTTTCTGGTCCCACATGCTCTTTTAAATCCTTGCTATTCCCCTATTAAAAGGGGGTAGTCTGGCCCAGCTGGCATAGCTCAGTGGTTGAGCATCAACCTATGAACCAGGAAATCACAGTTTGATTCCTGGTTAGGGCACATGCCCGGGTTGTGGGCTTGATCCCAAGTGAGGGATGTGCAGGCACAGCCAATCAGTGATTTTCATCATTGATGTTTCTATTTCTCTGTCCCTCTCCCTTCCTCTCTGAAATGTATATATATATGGTCTGTCTATTTACCTTAAAACTGGGGACATTGTGACTTCCTTGAAAAATAAAAAGGCAGTGAAAGAAACGATGGATGACTTCCAAGGCCAGGTTAGAAAAGGTGAAATAGCTTCTGTTAGCCGTCTCACACTTCTTACTTGGACCGCCATGTAAGAAGTCTGGCTAACCTTAATCACAAATGCTTCAGTGAGGACAACATGGAAAGATCATAAAGAGAATGACAGCTCGAAAAAAGTCCCCTGTTCCAGTCCTCAACCATTTGAGTCTTCCCAGCCCAGGCACCAGACATGTGAGTGAGGAAACCCTCCAGCCCCCGCCTCTGTAGCTGCATGAGAGGCCAAAGGAGCACATCCCATCCAAGCTCAGCCCTGGTCAACCCTATAACCATGAGGGGCTCTGAGAATAATAACAAGTGATTGTTGTTGTTTCACATCACTAAATTTCAGGGTGATTTATTTCAAGCAGGTCTTTGTAACATAACAATGGATACCTAGAGTACATTTTTGTGATTCTCAAGTTTTAGTAAAATCTGAAATACTCATACATGCTTGCTATAAGTTGGCAGATGTGTAAGGCTTAGAAGGGACAAGCAGGGTGCATTGCCTTCAGGTTGACGACTGTCATTAGGCTAAAACAGAGATAGCATCCTCACATATAGAAAATCAGAGGCAGGGGGAGCCAAGAATAAACATGGTCCAGAAATTGTGTGGAGTGTGTTGTCATGTCACAGATCCTGGAATTAGGGTCCAACCGAAGGAAAGGGCCTGCCCAGTAAACATCTATGTTACATCTAATGGCAATGTCTGCAGAATTTTTTATTTTTTAATTCTCACATGAGGATATTTTTCCAGTGATAGAGAGAATGGAAGAGAGAGGGACAGATAGAGATAAATTTTACTGTGAGAGAAACACATCAATTGGTTGCTGCCTGTACGAGCCCCAACTGGGGTGTGGGCCAGGGAGGAGTCTGCAACCAAGGTACATGCCCTTGACTGGAATCAAACTCAGGACCTTTGATCTGCAGGCTGATGCTCTATCCTCTGAGCCAAACTGGCTAGGGTTTGATGTCTGCACATTTTAAATGTGGTCTGCATCAGGTCTATTTCATGTTCCTCAGTGAACACAAGGAACTGCTTTGCAACGATTTTCTCCTTGACCTTTATTTTGGCATCTTCTGGTTCTCTGGCATGATATCTTCAGATATTACTGCCCCTGACTCTCATGTCTGTGAAAGGGAGTGCAAAATTTATGGAGGTGATAATTGCATCTATTGAATTTTTTGAATAGAATTTCCCAGGAGGGTGATTGGATGGAAAAGGACGTTTTTATTTTGGAAATCACCAGTATTTGATGAGCATCTGGGAGTTACTGCTTGAGTATAGTGTGACCAATCAACAAAGAAGAGCTCTTATGTATGCTTATGAAATAGCCTTATTTGTAACCAGTTGTTATTTCCCCGTTACATTATTTATTGTTATAATATTTAAGATTTGGGAAATGCCAATAGCAAGCAGATATGTGCATTCTCTTTCTGCATAGCTTCTTCCCTCTCCCTAGGAATTGTCTCTCTTATCTCTTTCATACAAACAAAATCCTTTGGGGAGGCAGAAAGGAACATTGGAAGGCAATTCATCGTACAGATAAGCCTCAGATATTTTAACTCAGTAGAAAATATCCAGCACAATTTCATTTATGATTTTGAGCTGGTGTGAGCTATGTTTTGTTTGACAGGCAGATTTTTTCTAGTGTTTGTTTCTAGTCACTGGAGATATATTCAGCTTCGGGGACTGTTAAATTTAGAGGTGAATTGTGTTCTGGTTGTTAGTGTACCTTCAAATGGAGGTGAGGATTGTATTCTTTATCTTACCAATATTTATGACACCCCCATGTATTGCTGAGCACTGCTTGGATGTACATTGTTTTATTTAATAGATGTATTACCAAAGGCATAAGCACAAAAATTTTCCATAAAATCGGAAGGCCAGAAGGAACCCTGAAAACATTTTGGTTCATTATTTTATAAGCTATCATTGGGGCCAATGCTCTTCATGGGAATATGGGATAACTTTATGTGTCACCTGGACAAAGTATTCCATGATATTAAATCACCTAGTGAATGGTGTTTCCTTCTAATACTATATAATTATTCTGATTATATACAGTAGAGAGTTATATCCAGGTTGACATTAGTATGTATTTACTACTTCTCAAATGCTCATTAATCTCCATTTTTCTGAAAAGAAAAAAAAAGCAAGGGAATATTGTCTAGTTAGGTTCCAATGACATTGTTTAGTTTTATTTGTACTTATTTCTGTGAATGTCTTCTCTTCGTGGCAGGTAACAATGGTGGTCCCTTCTTGGTGTCCCTTGGAAATAGCAAAAGTCATGAAGGTAGCACACACAAGACTGAACACTGGGAAACATTAATCTAGTCCCAGACATAGGAAGAGTTTGCTGCCTACTAAGGGCAACTCATTTCTCATGATAGTATATCCTATGGAGGAAACCCAAGGTGATAGTTGTAGTAATAGCAATACTAATGATAAAGAATAGGCTATCTGCTTCTGAGATGGTGCATAATCCATATGTGTCTTTATTACCAGGGAGTCGGCATTATGTACTGGGAATAGTATGGACCTTTAAATCAGACTGACCTGGTTCTGAATCCTAATTCTGCCAGTGGCTGACATGGATAAGTCAATTAACCTCTCTGTGCTTTAATTGTTTCATCTGGAATGTGATGGGAATGATCAAACTCACTGTCCTGAGCATTAGATAAAGAAAAGTACTAGGAAATGAATCCTGCTTGAACACCTGAGCTGGTCCATAGTAGCTTGTGGTCCTCTGGCTTTTGGTGTGCACCTTCATGTGATTGGGGGCATGTTGATATTCTCAGAATCTTTTTCAATTGAACATACAAAGCCACCTTTTTATGGGAGACACTATTAAGATGACCAGTGTCTAAGTAGGATGACCCTCCCCAAACTTAAAGGACTTTCCAGGACTGTGTTTTGACTTTCTAGGATGGTGCCTTGATCCAGCCTGACTATGGTGGTGGGGGATCTCTTCCAAGTGTTTCTAAGAAGTTTACAGACTTCCTAACATCAAGTGCTTTATATAATTTTCCTAATAGCCTTGGGAACTACAGGGAAAGACTTTGGCTCAGTGAGAAAAGGTAGGGTGTCCACAATGAATACACAGTAGAGCCAGGCCTTGACAAATTTTAGTTGGAGAATGAATAATCTGTGCAACAGGCAGGCTATGTGTAATTAAACATTGATAGATAAAGTGCTCTCAGTTTGTAGGAAGCAATATAGCACAATGGTGAAGAGAACATACAGTATACTGACTGGGTTGACAATTTCCCTGCTTGGTAACTTTGGGAGTTAATTCATTTTAGTTTCCTCTCTGAAATGGGAATAGTAATAGTATGCCAACAAATAAATTATCATAGGATTAAATGAGAAAATTCTTATAAGCATGATGTACCTGACATGTAAGAAGGTATATTGCAAATGAGCTGTTAAAGTTATAGCATCACTGATACAAGTAGTTAGGTACCCAACAATGCAGGATGAATAAATGAATGATACTGGACAGATCAGCTTTTTCAAAATCCTGAGACTCATGACTTGTTTCATCCACATTGGGTAGATGTATAGCTGTAGTTTTGTACTTACTCGTACATCAGTGCTGGTTCTAGTGTGTGTGTGTGTGTGTGTGGCAGAAAAGGAGAGAGAAATAATCAAGCTACTCATTCATGTAACAAGCTACAGTTTCCACCTCGTTTCATAAACAATGCAATTACTTAGCTTATATATAGACAACTTTTATCTGGTGTGAAGTGCTCAGTGAAGAATCTAAGTGTTTAAAACAACTGCACATGCATAATCATCATGGCCATGATAGTTCGGTGACCTGGGTGAATAAATACATTCTTATATGTGGCTTTGTTCTCACATGACTGCTTAATGGCACATGAAGCACTTCTCAAGGGAAGTGAGCATCATGTTTTGCATGGATTTCTGTTGTTCTGTTCCTCTGCCTGCCAGCTGTATCTACATGCCCCCCAACTGTATTTTGGTTCAATCTTCTCTGAGCTCAGGTAGTGTCCTGCTTGCTGTGTAAATAATAATTTAAAAACACAGTGAAATTAAAAAAAATTGTGTTAAGTTCTTTTTTAATATAAGGATTAACTGAATATTGTAGAATATTCTATACTCGTGTTTCTCAAACTTTAGTTGTGTCAGGATCGCTTGTTAAACACAGATTGCTAGGCCCATTTACTTAGTAAGCCAGGGTGGGACCTAAGAATTTGCATTTCTTTTTTTTTTTAATATATTTTATTGATTTTTTACAGAGCAGAAGGGAGAGGGATAGAAAGTCAGAAACATCGATGAGAGAGAAACATCGATCAGCTGCCTCTTGCACGCCCCCTACTGGGGATGTGCCCGCAGCCAAGGTACATGCCCTTGCTGGAATCGAACCCGGGACCCTTCAGTCCGCAGTCCGACGCTCTATCCACTGAGCCAAACCGGTCTCGACAGAATTTGCATTTCTAACCAGTTCCCAGATGATGGTGATATTTTCAGTTCAAAGATCATTTTGAGAAACACTATTCTATATTAAAATTTAGGCACTTCTATTTAAGAGGATGTTCAAGACTATTTGGCCTCTTCTATCTTACATAATACAATAAAAATTAGCTCTTGTTCTGGCAAAGACAGGACACTTACCCATACAGTCTGCTTCCAGAGCCTGTGTTTTAATAATTTTACTGAACTACGTGGGGAATTGTGTGTGATGCATTTAAAAATCTTAGCAGATTTCTTTGTGTTCCCCAAGGCAATAAGATATACAATAAGACCTGGGTTTAATGCTGAACTTGAGCTAGGCAGTTGCAGCCAAATAGTATTTTCAATCACTCATTTCAGAAGTTGCACACTGGCATGTTTACAGATTATATGCCTATTAATTTATCAGGTGAACTGAAGCAGGAGAGATGATATTGTGTCTGTCCAGGGAATGTGTGGAGTTTGCAGTATGGTACCCAAATAGGCAACTAAATTTGCATGACTGATCCAAGGAATTGGGGAGTGAAAGTCTATTTTCATGGAAGGACAATGCTTTCTTTCTAATGCTGTCCTTACCAAATTCTGTGACTCAGGCAAATCATAAAACTCTCTCTGAACCCCCATTTTCTCATTTGTAAAATAAAACTGAAGTTACATTTGTCACACAGCTCAAGGGGTGTTGAGATTTTCATATCAGCTTTGTCCAATTATAAGGTTCTACTCCTAGTGATAAAATAAAAATCACTAAAGATAAAATTTTTAATTAATTTTTTTAAAGATAGAGGAAGGGAGAGAGAGAGAAATTTCGGTTCAAGGGTGACACATTGATTAGGTGCCTCCTGTATCCCCTCAACTGGGGATTGAGCTTGCAACCTAGAGATTGAGCCTGCACCCCAGGCATGTGCCCTGACAGGAAATGGAACCAGCAACCTTTCGGTGCATGGGACAACCAACCACCTGAGCCATGCCAGCCAGGGCTCTACCCCTTCCTTTGAGTTCCTAGGTTCCTATGAGTTGCAGAGTGTCACATGGGAGGTAATTAGAAGGTAACTGTATTCATAATGGAATGGCACTCCTGATGGCCAGTCCTTGGGGCAGTGATGCATACTGACAAAGTTAAGTCCTCACTGGGCACCCATGGGGAGGTACAGTTGATAGAGGCACTCCACCTGGGTGATGAAGTGTTCACTTCAACAGCCTTGGTAGTTGATGGTGAGAGATGAACTTCTATGAAACTCTTAAACACCCAAGTCATGTAGTGAAGTGGTTAGTTCCATTCACTCAGCTCTAGGTAGCTTCTGCTGCTATGAAAACTTCCTTTGCACCTTCCATTTCTTTCCCAAGAAAGCTTGATAACTTACTTAACTCAGCCCTGGCACTGTTATAGCTGAATGCCTTGTTGCTCTGTTCTCAGGGGGATAGTTCAGGCTTATTTTTCAAATCTTTGTTGGAGGTGTGAAAAACCAGAGCCTTCCATTCTGCAAAGAAAAGGAAAAAAACAGACCAACTTGGGTGATGAAATGCTCACTTCAGTTCAGTTTCCATATCAAAGCTATCTGAAGTAGCAACTACTTAGATGCTAGGTTGGATCATCTCTACATTCTCTCCCACCTTTCATTTACTATGCATCTGAAGCCAAGAGCAAGAGAATGTTACTTTTCCTTCTGGTGCTACTAATTATATGGAGAAAATCTTAGTGTTTTTAGGATCTGGATCTATGAAAACATATACATTTCCAGGCACAGAAGGGTTGAATGAATCTACTGTGGAAGCTTTATGATCGTGGCTTAGTGGATTTATGATGCCAAATTTACTGTTGTACCATTATTTAGAAAGATGAGCATGGTCTTGGAGAGCCATTCTATAAATATATATATAGGGTGTTCCCCAAAATGTATACACACTTTAACAGCTGAGAGCTCAATTGATGTTTCTTTATTTCCAGATTGAACCCATTGGAATTCATAATTATTCTAAGTATGTATGCATTTTTAGGGACACCCTGAATTTATGAGTTTGATGATTATCTAAATTAATTAGCATGCTTTGAACAATGTCCCAGGAATTGTTCAAAGGTGTGTACATGGGCAAGTGAGTCAGGGGAAAATGACAGAAACCACAATCAATTGCTTCACATTCAGAGAGTCATAAGCAAACATCTGAGACTGTTCTCTTCTGTAGACTGACATTTCCCTTCATTGCTCAGTCTGTTTAATCAGCTTTCACGATGCTACTTGAACCACGGCAAGCATTGCTCTTCTGAGTTTGTTCTGTCAACTAAAATATTCCAGCAGCATCACTAAGCCATTCTAAGCTGCTAAGAAGCTAGAATCTAGGATGAGGGTGTCTGGCTCTGTGCTTTATATATGATTCGCTGAAGAAGAGTGTTAGGGTTTCATTCATCCTAATATATAAAAACCCTGGGTCCATCATGATCAGAGGCTGGACCAACCAGAAGTAAGTCCTATAGTCAGTGCTGGGTTGCTGTGGTGACCCACCACTGCAGCCGCAGGCCTGGTGACCCAGCACTGGACTGCTTAGGGGCCTGTGAATCAGGCCCAGAGAGAGGCCTGAAGAGAGAAGTAGGGTCTGATCCATAGCCTATGTGACAGCTGTTGAGCAGTACTTGCCTCTTTCTTTCACTCCAGGCCGGGCCAGCAGCCATGCCTCCATTTCTCTCCAAGCCTCCACTGGGGCTGTTGATCAGCTCCGCCTTTCTAATCGGGCCCCATTGGTATGCCCAGAGATGCTGACTGGCATAGAAACTGACCAATCAGAACCAAATCTGGGTGAAGTGTGAGGAGCCAATGCATACCTAGGAAGTGGGAGCTTTTGATTCTGACTGGCATGAAACTGACCAATTAGAACCAAATTGGCTGGCAGAGGAGGGCAGTTGGGGGTGAGATCAGGCTGGCGGGGGAGGGAAGTTAGGGGTGATCAGGCAGACAGAGGCACTTAGGGGCAATCAGGCTGGCAGGGAAGGGCAGTTGGAGGCGATCAGTCCATCAGGGGAGAGGAGTTGGGGGCAAAATCAGGCCATCAGGGGAGGGAAGTTGGTGGCAACCAGGCTGATAGAGGAGAGCAGCTGGGGGGAAGATCAGGCTGGCAGGGGAGGGCAGTTGGGAGTGAGATCAAGTTGGCAGGGAAGGGCCATTGCGGGTGATACCAGGCTGGCAGGGGAGGGCAGTTAGAAGTGATCAGGCAGGCAGAGGCAATTGGAGGCGAGATCAGGCCAGCAGCGGAGAGCAGTTGGAGGCAAAATCAAGCGAGCAGGGGAGGACAGTTAGGGGCGATCAGGCAGGCAGGCAGGCAGAGGCAGTTAAGGGTGATCAGGCAGCAGGCAGAGAGGGTAGGGGCAATCAGGCAAGCAAGCAGAGGCAGTTAGTGGCAATCAAGCAGGCAGGCAAGTGAGCAGTTAGGAGCCAGTGATTCCAGATTGTGAGAGGAATGTCCAACTGCCGGTTTAGGCCCGATTGGGATGGGACCTAAGCTGGCAGTCAGTCATCCCCTAAGGAGTCCCCAATTGGAGAGGATGCAGGCTAGGCTGAGGGAACTGCCCCTCCATGCACTGGGCCACTAGTTTATTTATATCTGCATTCATTTACTCAATCCATCTATCTGTACATCCATCCACGATTGGTCATGAACCATGAATCAGATTTTTAGATACTTCTACTTGAAAATAGAATTTAGGAAACAGAAAAAAATATCTTTTTCATTGCAATATCAGGTGGTTAAAAACCATCAAGGGTATATGCAGTTACAGCAGATTTTTTTTTAAAGAGAAGTCACTACTGTGAGCAATAATCTGGGGTTAGGCTGCCCTTCCTGCCACTATGGGGCATAAAAGTCAGTTAATGCTGCTCCTAGGAAGAGGCAGGAACCGCTGGGGAGCAAGGCAGGCTGCCCACTTTCTCTTTATAGTCTAGGCTCCCTGAAAGCAGCATTTAGGACTCCACAGGGGGCACACATCTCCCCAGGCTCCTCTTTGCTACTATCTTCTCTCTGCATCCTCTTCAGGGAATTAGATGCTGCTCCAATATCATGCAAAGTTAATTAATAATCTCAACACACACTCCCTCCCAGGGAAGCACTCAGATGAAATGACATAAATGCGCCTGCCTAAAAGCAAAGCAATTAACCTAGAAAGTTACACACCCAAGGCTTCAGATCCAGATCTATTTTCATCTGCAGAAGAGATTTAAGAAGCTTATATTCTTATCCAGGATACTGTCCATTCTCATTTCTCTTTCCCAAAAGTCAGTTTTTTGCTGGCACCAGTGGAAGAGGTCTCGACAACCTTCCTGAATGGATATTTTGTATAGATTTTTAGAAAAGTGATAAAACTAAGCGAACTCACATTACATGGTCAGAGAAAGCCTGTCTGAAAAATGAGAATCGTGGAAGCTCAGGAGTTGTTGTAGGAGTAGACAAGATACTGTGCAGATGATACTTAAAGACTTGGCATATAGGCAGAGCTCAATAGCTGTTATTTCCTTTTCAAAAAATATTGGTTCCCTGTGGGTTCTAGAAAAGGCCAGGAAGAGCAAAGTACTTCTGTTGCATCACCTATTACAGATGTCTAAACTAACCCCGAGGCACAAGGGTGGGTGCTCCTCAGCATTCACTGAAGGGTGAGGAAGATGTGAATAGCCAGAAAGGTCAAGAAGGAGAAAACAACCTTTGTTAGGTGATGCTGGGGGTGCTGAGACAGATGGCTGCTCCAAAGAATAAACATCTCTTTGAACTTGCCCTTCTCTAGGAGGATTGACAACATTATTAGTTAATTAGCCCCTCTTTGGCTAGTGGAGGGATGTTCCAGACTCCTGTGGTTTTCAGGATGTTAAAGCTGCAGGAGCCAAAATTCAGTGGGACCATGTTGAGCAGAAAGGCCCTCTTCCTGGAAAGGGGGAGGGGGGTGTCTCTCTTCTTTTCAAAGGAGCCCTGGTGTGTGTTCATTTCTTCCTGCTCCAGGATTCTCTGCTCTACTGAATTTTGAACCTCTGTCTGCCCTGCACTGCCAACTCCTGGATGGGCAGCCTGCACCTTGTGACCAGTGCCCTGGAAAGAACCAGCTTAAACTCATTTCTTCTAACACAGCACAACCTAACATGGTGGTTAAGAATATTTTTTTCTGGATTATAGCTAGTAATTGGATGCAGGTCTCAGGTGAGCCATTTATTCTCTCTCTCTCTCTCTCTCTCTCTCTCTCTCTCTCTCTCTCTCTCTCCCCCCTCTAAAAGGGCAATATGCTAATTAGACTGAATGTCCTTCCAGACATCCTTTCTTCCAGACAAAGCCGCAGCAGGCAGGGGCCAAGGCAGAGGCAGCAGAGGTCCCCTGGCCATGGAGGTGGTGGGTGGGGACCAGGGCCAAGGCCCTTGCATGAATTTCGTGCATTGGGCCTTTAGTACACACACACACACACATATTTCAGAGAGAAAATGGAAATGTCATTGATGAATCATTGATTGCCTTCCTCCTGCATGCCCCACACTGGGGATAGAAGCCATAACTTAGGTATGTGCCCTGACTGGGAATTGAACCAGCAACCTCATGAAGCATAGTTTGACACTCAACCACTGAGCCATGGCAGCGGGGCTCACTTAATATTTTTAAGCCTTAGTTTCCTTAACTCATCACAGAAACAGTTAATACCTACCTAGTAGTGATGTTGAAGATGGAAGAGCCACCCGATTGAAGAGCCAAGTCCCTAAATCCCTATACCTTTTGCTTATAAGGAACACATATTTGACATTTATATATATATATATATATATATATATATATATATATATATGAAAGAAGTTTCAATTCTGTTAAGCTACTGAGATTATTCCTTGCTTATCTTGTTTTATTTATTACAGAAACCAACATTACTTAATCTTTCTAAACCTTGAAAGGTTTTGGTTTAAATATTTACCCAGAACTTCTGAACATCATGCCTGGTACATAGCAAGCCCTCAATAAATGTCAGCTGTCATTATAAATATTAAATATTAGGACAGAAAAGCTTGGCTTAGGAAAGGGCATTTGATTCATGTCCTGGGATACTGGTAAGATTTTTCCTGGTGAGAGGTCTAAGGAACGGCATCTCCAATGGGAGTGGTGATGCATAAAAGGCTAGAGGGAAAGAAAATTTAAGGAAATAAAGCCAGCCATCTAATTTTCACTGAACAGCTGGGAAGATGGAGAGATTAATGGAGGATAAGATAGTAAGGTTGGTTGCTGCCTAATATTGGAGAGACTTAAAGTAAAACCAATGGAGGCTTGAGTGGCATCCAAGCACAGGAAAAAGAGTATTAATATGCATATTAAGGGAACTGAGTGAAAAGAAATCTGCTGGAATAATCATTGAATTCATCAAGGGTGCTTAGACTGTTACAAAGTAAGGGAAGTGGATTGTGAATGAGCTTTGTGACCAGACATGAAATTAAAGAGCAAGACACTATTAGCAGGAATGGCTTGGACACTTATTAGCAAGAATGGCTTGGTCTGTATTTGCATCCCAGACCTCTGTGAGAATATGATAGAAGCTAAGAATCCCCTTCCAAAAAATACACATAAACATAAACACTTAAGTCCTCTTTGTCCATCCATGGACCCCGAATTAAGAACCTCTGAGTCAGAGAAATTCAAGAGAAGATAAAAGAAGCAAGCTTGGTTATGTTTGGTGTTGTGTCTGGCTGAAACCTAATAACCGAATATGTCTTCCCCAGTGACAGAGACATCATACTACTAGCAAGTGGACATACTGACAGTGACAATAAGAGTTTGACCCTGCATCAGGGAACATGCTGTGATTTCCAGTACTATCACTCCCAGCATGGTCATGGCCAACTCAGTAGGATTCTCTGCAACTTAATTGCTTATTATGTGCAATGAAGTTGTTAATATCTGCAAGGGATGTAGAGGAAAGTGCTTTCTGAAATTCTGAATGGTTTATTGCTATAGATATGTATGCTGGTTATTCCTTAAATGATGCTTAGTTAACTACTTTGCTTCCTCAAGAGCCATCATCTCACATTCCCTTAAGGAAGGATTTTTGGATGACTAGCCTGAGCCAAGCATTTTCCTGGATGGTAGGGATACAGAGCAAATGAGACATTGTCAGCCCTTAAGAAGCACCATATGCCTATGAACTTCCTCCCCTGAGCTTAGTTCTGTCTCAGGTTGGGGCCCCCAGAAACATTTCTGGGAATGAAGATTCAAGGGTTGGTAGTTTATTTGGGAGGTGCAGGGAGCATCAGTAAGGGAGTGCAGAAGTGCCACTAATGAGGAAAGACAGTGAATACAGAAAGCATATTATCAACCCTGCTACCATAGTGCATAAACTGGAGCTTCATTCCATGGGAAGCCCAGGGAAATAGTACACACACTTCAAGGTTATCCCATGTGAGGGAAAGGAACTTTAGATTTTATGTATCACCATTCCCTAGGGTGCAATAATTCCCAGGATTCCCAGCCTGCCTTGCAAAGGAATATTCTCCAGCTTCTGAGAAAGCCCTTTAGGGGGAAGAGATGCAGATGTTGACAGCTAGAATTCAGCTGAAGAGCACTGAAGTGGAGAGGCCCAAGGGACATGAGCAAAACACAGACAGCAACTATCTTATGTCCTAAAATAATGAATCGCTCATTAAGTGGCTGCAGTCTCCTGGGATGAAAGATCAAGTAGCTAAAGAACAAGTAGAGCGAACCTATAGACTATTCTAATGATCACCTCTTTGGGTGACTACAAACATTTTTCCTCATAAATTCCATGGAGTGGTTTAATCCCGAATGTTTATGCAGAGGAGAAATATAAAAGGAAGAGACAGACCACAGATAGAATAGCTATCATGGACTAGAAGGGGATTCTTAGTTTCTATCATATTTTCTTTTAAAAAATATTGTTACTGATTTCAGAGAGGAAGGGGTAGAGAGAGAGAGAAACATCAATGATGAGAATCATTAGTCAGCTGCCTCCTGCATGCCCCCTACTAAGTTTCGAGCCTGCAACCCAGCCATGTGCCCTTGACCGGAATTGAATTCAGGACACCTTCAGTCTATAGGCTGATGCTATCCACTGAGCCAAACTGGCTAGAGCTCCATCATATTTTCAAAGAGGTCTGTGACCCAAATAAAGAGCCACTGTCCAAGCTGCCACTGCTAATAGTGTCTTGCTCTTGATTACACTTTTGGTAACAAAGTGCATTCATGTTCCACTTCCCCTACTTTGCAACAGTTTAAGTCTACCACGTATGTGACTCCCAAGCCTTCCTTGGTATAGTCATTGCACGGTATCTAGTCCCTTGTGTTTAGAGGTCATGTGACTCATTCAAGTCAATGAAAAGAGAGTGGACATGATGCGTTATTTTAGGCAGAAGTGATTGCCTACCTGGTGTGTCTTCCCCTGGTATTTCCTTCCTCCTTAAGAGACCTCGGAAGATGCCAGAGTTACTGCTTAGAAGAGAGCTCAGCCCTCAAAGGATCACTAACCAGGAACATCTGCATGAGACTTTTGAGAGTTGGGACTGTGTAACAGACTCCTCTGACTAATACACTTCCCAGTATTAACAACTTGTTGAGAGTAACAAAATATCCTCCAATGGAAGACTAGGAATTGTTTATTCCTCATACAGATGCCTTTTTTACTGTCCTTATCACACCCCATTTTACACTGTGATTAGCTATATTTTCTCTCTGTGCTCATTGGCCAGGTTTTAAAGACAATCATGGGTCTATTTCCCTATGAGATTCAGAAGGTTCTGGCACATGCGTATGTAGGGACTGAATATTGAAAGAGTGAATTCATGAGCTGTCTTAGTCTATGCTCTAAATAATCTCTTCAGATAAGCAGAACAGGTATTTATTTTCATTATGGAAGTAATGAAACACAAAATGTTTGGAAAATAAAGTTTAAAAAACAGTTTTAATCTCATCACTTCTCTCTGTTATCATCTTTTGTATATTTTATTTTTTCATGTTTTACATGAATTTTTGCATCCTTTTTAATTTAATTTTATAGCATGGTTATTTTCACTTTGCTTCCATAACCACTGTTTTTAATCTCTGCTCATACCAGTGAATATAGAATAATTTATTTGCTTGCAATATGTACTATGCAGATATAATCTTAGTAAAAGTCTGTGTCCATAGAGATTTTCCACATATTTATTTATATATTTTCCTTCAATTTTCAAATGTAATATGAGTATACCAAAGGGTATGAACTTTTTTATTATTGTTGATACATATTACCAAATTCTTTCTAGAAGATTTATACTTGCTTACAGAGAATTGCTGTACTCTTGCTCACATGATTAACAATGAAACATTTATTTGGATTTATTATGTAAAAATCTCATTACTTTAAATCACATTTCTTTAGTTACTCAAAAGGAAATCCTTTTGGATTGATTTTTTTAAGTTGTGTTTTTTGTTAGTTATCTGTTTCTATTTAAATTATTTTTAATTTAAAACCCATTTATTGCACCAAGCAATGTGTAGTGGGGTACAGTAAAAAAAAAAAAAGGATAGAAGTCTTTGCACTTAACAAGTGCTCGTCCTGGTAGGAAGAGATGGGAAGTCAATAAGTTAAAAAATAAAATAAACAATTTGTATCATTAAAAGGGTTATGAAGTCAATTCACAGGGTTGGTGAGTACTTTATGTAAGTCCTCTGCAGAGTCCTTGCTAAAAAGAAGTCTTAGCTAAACTTAAAAAATATGAAAGAGCCAATTGTAAAGTATCTGGGAGGAGAATTCCAGGCAAAGAGACAACTAAGTATAAAACCATGGAGATTCAAATTGTGTGGCATATTCAGGAAAGAAAGAAGGTTATAGTAGTTGGAACATAGTGATGTGTGGGAAGTGGTATGATATGAGGTTAGGGGTTTGGGGTGGGCCTAGACATCAAAAGTTTCACTGGCCGCTGCAACAAATTTCAGTTTTGTTCTAGGTGAAGAAGAAAACAGTTGAAGGGTTTTAAGTGGGATAGTGATATGACTTAAAAAGAGAATTTTAGTTGTTGTGTGGAAAATAAATTTGAGGTAGAAGAGGCAAATTTATTATGAGATTATTACAGTACTAGAGACTCAGTGCATAAAATTTGTGCACTGGGTGGCGGGGAGTGGGGGTTCCCTTCAGACTGGCCTGCCCTCTCTTGTAGTCAGACATCCTTCTTGCAATCTGGGATATCTTGCTCCTTACAGACTGCCTGCTCACTCCTTACCATTTGGCTCACTGTTCCTTAGCACTGCCATGGAGGTGGGAGAGGCTCTGCCACTGCCACTGCACTCACCAGCCATGAGTCTGGCTTCTGGTTGAGTGGCCACGCCCCTTGGGGAACACACTTACCACCAGTTGAGCATCTGCCCCAGGTGGTCAGTGAGCATCATAGCGACCAGTTCCAGTTATTCCACTGTAATGGTTGCCTATGCTTTTATTATAGTCTATGCAAAAGTTAATGGGACCAGTGGAGTAGGGCAGTGGCAGGAGAGGATAGAGATAAAAAGACTTAAACTTCTTTTGAGTTAGTCTAAAACCAGAAACTGAGACAAAGATTTAGGTGCAGATAATATGATCTGGGCGGTGATCCCAGGAAGTGGTAGTGAGAGAACAAGGTGAGTGAGACAGGGAAGGAGAAAAGGTCAAGATAAAGGTGCATCAAGGTCCTTGCTACAGATAATGGGACCTTTAAGAATAGAATGCCTTTTAGCAGAGTCTATCCAAGCACCTGGAGGCTGGGGCATTTATGCATGGAGTTCAAACCTCCTTTCACCATGTATTGAGGCTTGTCCTCTGGGTACTTATTCCCAGGTACATCAGGACTGCAGTCTCACTGAGCAGACAGACTCCCATAGCTTTAGACCTGGACTGAAAACCAGAAAATATACAGCTGGGTCTTGAGGTGGGAGACTGTCAGGGTGCACCAAACTTCACACTGCAATGGCAATGGCAATCAAACTCACAGTCAAGCCTCTCAGGCCCCTTGTGAAAGCTGGATGGATATCCAGGTGGGTATCTGAATCACAGAAGACCCCCGTCTCAAGGAGTGTGAGCAAGAAGCTCATTCAGCAGATCTAGGAACCTCACCAGTGGCCGTTGTACACCACTAATGGGACTTCCCTTTTTTTAGATCTTTGCTTCATTCTGAATCAGTCTATATTTTTTCTCAGTGCCTGTGGCCAGGACCACTGTGCTCACCTTGCTCTAGTGGGCACAGCCATGTGAGAGTGGGCACAGTTTGTAAATACAAGAGTGCACACTGGCCGAGACCGGTTTGGCTCAGTGGATAGAGCGTCGGACTGCGGACTGAAGGGTCCCGGGTTCGATTCCAGCAAGGGCATGTACCTTGGCTGCGGGCACATCCCCAGTAGGGGGCGTGCAAGAGGCAGCTGATCGATGTCTCTCTCTCATCGATGTTTCTGACTTTCTATCCCTCTCCTTTCCTCTCTGTAAAAAAATCAATAAAATATATTAAAAAAAAAAAAAGAGTGCACACTGGATCTTCATCTCAATTCCCCCCTCAGCCAGGTGAAAGGTGCCAGGCACCACCTTCTCAACCTCCTGTGTGGCCGGTCCACTGGTTCCTCACCTTTCTGTAACTCTGTGTGCCTATAGCTTCTTGCTTCTTGATAACTTCTGCTGCCTTATATTGCTTGTTTATTTATACCTTCTGCTCACATGCCCCAATCCCCTAAGTCCCCTGCAGGCTTTTCTGTGTGCATCTCTTTAATTTAGCTTTCACTGCCAACTGCTTGGCTTTCTCATTGATTTCCAATGTAATTCCTGAAAATGAGGTTCTGATCGCTCAAACTGTTACCAACTTGGCAAGAGATTTTTTACTTCAAATGATCTTATAAGCTTGGAAGGCTTAGCTGTTTTTGGATAAGGATCAAATCCCTGGTCAGTTAAAAAAAGTCTTTGAGTAGTAGGTAAAGCCACTGGAAACCCAACGTGGGTACCTAAACCTCCCCCCTTGTGAGGAGCTTTGGGAAGGTAGGAACATAATTGATATGTTTAATTCGAGTCTCACTTATAATGAATATTATTTGTAATTATGTGTTGTCTTTGTCCACAGAGAATTAGGAAAATTTAAAACAAAAACAGCACATTTGAAGATGTAATCAAACAGAAAAATACAAGCAGAAGAAAAAATTAAGTTATAGAAGAACACAAGTGTTTTGGCCACTATGGTCAACATAGTTGCTTCATGGTGCTTCAGATTTGCTTCTGAGTTTCCTGATGTCCAAGGAAGGAAGGGAAGGGAGTAAGTTGTATAGTTGTCATTATTGGAAAGGAAATAATTGTATGTTTCAGTTTATTGGGTGGAAGAGGCCTTAAGCCTCCTTAACTTGTGTCCCTTCTAATAACAGATAGGAGTTGGGAAAAAGAACTATGTTGGTAGGAACTGTAATATAAATGTATATAGATCATTTATCTTTATTTATAATTGATACTTAATATAGCAGACTATATTTTTAGCAAATTTGCTTACTTCCTTATAACTCAGAGCCCTCAGGCAAGCAAATCCTCAGGGATAACAAGACTAGTATTTCCCCTTGCTGCCTATCCCTAAATGTGTAGCACAGAAGTTGGTCTTACCAAGTCAAGTACCATTATATGGGATCACAGGGCAAACTCAAATGTGTTCCTTCCACTGAAATCTTTATTTCAGAGTCTCAGCATCTTCAGCTTATCCCTATCTCCATGATCACTTGTTTCTCTGAAAGGAGACATCAGGAGCCTTTTGTGTTTGGAAACTCCCAGCAAGTCAAGGCCATGGTTATAGAAAAAGTGTTGCTACACTGTTTCCCTGAAAGTAGAACATCCCCCAAAAATAAGATCTACTTCCAGTTTTGCCTCTCCCTGTAATATAAGGCATCCCCTCGAAAATAAGACCTCCCCAATTATATTTTTATTCTTGAAACTGAAAAAGCCTGGGCCACACAAGCAGTTATATGGAAGTGGGTCGATTTAATGCTGCCACTTGTTATGCCAGGGAGCCAAAGAGGTCTGCTAGTCTGGGTTGCAGCCAGCACTCACTGCGCTAAAGACATGAAGAAATTTCTTCACGAAAGAAAAATAGATGAAATAATGATTCCCGCAGGAATGACGGCCTATCTCCAGACTCTTGATATTGCAATAAACAAGCCATTCAAGGACAATTTGCACATGGAAATTAATGACTACATTGAAAATAGAATGGAAAGAAATCAGCATGGAAACTTTGTGAGACCTAAACTGTAAGAGGTTGTGACTTGGGTGAAGAATTCATGGGAGAAAATCACTGACAGTTGCATTGCAAATGCACTACAAGCAGGCTATCTTGACAAGAAGTACTCATTTAAGGACAGTGCTATTGCTAAACATGAGAGATTTGGTCCACTGATTTTGAAAGAAATGGAGTCACAAGAAATTCACCAGGAAATTCAGGGTTTGGATTGTTATGATGATGTTCCAGAAGATGATGACATGACTGTCATTGAATAAATCTTACTTTGTGTTCATACCAGTAAATATCAGTATCAGTAAATGTACCATAGTTTGTTATACATGGAAATAATGGTAGTAACAAGAAATTCTTGATACCGTAGGATTCAGAGTTTGTCTGGTTATGCTGGTTTGTAATGACAACTACTACCATACCATATACATGTAATAAATTTCCTCCCCCCCCGCCCAACAATAAATGTGTACTGTATTCTTCATGGAAAAATAAGACATCCTCTGAAAATAAGACCTAGCACATCTTTGGGAGCAAAAATTAATATAAGACACTGTCTTATTTTCCAGGAAATGGTAGGAATATCAAGAGAGTTCAGATCCTTCCACCTGTGTGGCCTCAATTCTCCTTATGACTCTGAAAAGCCTGGGGACGACAGCAGTCTTTCTCAGGGTTACTAAGTGCTAACTAATGAAAATTCAGACTCTCTGATCATACTCCAGACCTACTGAAATCAGAATCACTGTGGATAAGATGTGAGATTCTGCATCTTAACAACTTTCTGGGTGCTTCTGATGTACATCCAAATTTGAGAATCACTCTATTTGGTAACCTTCTAGATTCTTTCCAGTTTAACATTTATTTGATCCCACATTTCTTTTTTGAAAAAAATATATTTTATTTTATTTTATTTTATTTATTTATTTATTTTTTTTTTTACAGAGAGGAAGGGAAAGGAATAAAGAGTTAGAAACATCAATGAGCGAGAAACATCAATCAGCTGCCTCCTGCGCTATTGGAGATGTGCCCAGATCCAAGGTACATGCACTTGACCAGAGTCAAACCTGGGATCCTTCATTCTGCAGATCAATGCTTTATCCACTGAGCAAAACTGGTTAGGGGTGATCCCACTTGACTTGAAGGGAAAACTATCAAAGATTCATTTTTTTAGAGTAATTTATCCCTACTTATAGACAGATTGCCCTATATGTAATAGCTACATACAAAAAAGTTATAAAATTGTTCTTGGTTTTACAATGATAAATGAAAAACATTAAAATTCTCCAATAAAACAAGGTATGCAAGAATTTTTATGTTATTCTTTTTTGTTTGTTTGTTTTTGTTAAACAGTTACAGCAAAATAATTTACTGGAATATAAAGATAAGAGCTGATGGAGAAAGGGGTTGTTTTCACAGAACTAGTATTTTTCCCCATCCCATCTCCATTTGATATAGATCAAAACATACCATCGGCCATTTAGTTAAAAAATGCAAATGTATGTGCACATATATCAGTTACTTTACGTACAATAAAGGAATGGGGAAGGGGAAAATGAAATAGAGAAAACTGTACTGTAGTAGTCAGATGTGTTGAAACCAAATTGCAGTTTTCTAATTGAGAATGTCTTCTTGGTCTGGAGGAACAGAGTTCTGGAGTAAAGTAGCAGGTTCCCTTTTTAGTAGACACCTCCTGTCTGCTGCTGGAACACATCAATTGTATCTTCTTCCTCCATTTCCAACTGTGCAGGTGTGTCTGTTTCATTGTTTGGCTGCCTATCAGATCGGGATCTGATCTGCCTCATTGACAAACCGTGTCATTCACAATAGGCTTTTATTAGTTTACTAAGTAGTGTATGCCTCTTAATCTTTAACTGCACCACAGAACCATCCTGCCCCTCCACCTTCAAATTAATATGATCCTTGTTCTCAGTCTTGACTCCTTCCTTGGGCTTTTCGTGATGGCGAGCACCAGAGTCTCCTCAGCTGCCGCTTCACAAAAGAGGTACCAGGTTCACACCAAACGAGCACACAGGCAGCACCAGGAGCAGCAGAAGAAGGAGGCGGCAATGGTGGTCATGATCCCACATTTCTGAGGAAATAATCATATTCTTCAGCCATGTAGGACTAGAATAGTTATAGAAACAAATTAGTTACACATTAGGCCACTTCTTTAAAAAAAGTTTTTATTATACTTTGGAAGGAGAGGGAGAGAGAAGATGAGAGAGAAATATCAACCCTGAGAGAGAAACATCCATTGGCTATCTCCTGGAAACCCTGACTAGGAATCGAACCAGTCACCTTTTGGTGCATGAGATGCATGGATGACAATCAACTGTGCCACACTGGACGAAGCTAGTCCACTTCTTGACATAATTATTTCCTTAATGCCCCCAGGTAATTTATTAATTATTCTAATTAATAACTAGCACAATTAGAAATTTTTTTGGGGGGGAGAGTGTTTTTGGTATTTTTTGGAATATTGACCCAAAAAGTAGCTGAAGCTTGTAATTAGATGGCTGTAAGGTGATGAAAATGAAGGTCAGCCAAAAACATGTTCAGAATGAAAATTTAAAAATGAACTTAAAAGTATCAGTCTGAAGATCTGAGATAGTCATTTTCATTATTTACAGACAGTTAACTTCCATGGCTATTAAATTTCCAAGACACATTACTCTTCTGGTAGCTGGCACTCATTTTCGATGGTCCCTTTAGTTAACACTGCATACTGTATATAACTGAATGGAAAGGATCTCTCATTTTGCCTTCAAGGGCTTCTTGTGGAAAATTGAGGCTCATACCTCTTTAGTTTAGCCTATAGTTTTGGGCCTAAGTGGTTGCAACACCTATCATGCTTATAATGTGACAGGCCTCTTGTCAGCTTTTCATCTGTTAGCTCATTTACTCCTCACAGCATCTCTACATGTTAATTTAACAAATAGGTTGTCAGGCCCAGAAGTGTTCTGTAATGTGCCCAGGATCACATTGCTAGTAGGTGGAAGAGTTGCACTGGGAGAATGATTTGATTTGCTTGTCCAGAGAGAACGCTCATGAGAAGGAAGCTCCTGCATAAAGTGGTTAGAGGATTAAGGAATTAATTTGCCATTTTACTAAGTGGTCAGGTCTGTACTATGAGTGGTAGCTTGTGATGAACTCAACATTGTCCTTACCTTGGCAACTACCCAAAGATCTGGGTTACCTATGAAGAAGACTCTATCCTCTTTGGCTTCCATTTCCTTACCTGTAAGAAGAAATACACTTTCTAGGTCTTCCAAGCTAAATTATGGTGAGGCTAATATTCAATCATCAATGCATAAATCTAATAGGTAATATTTTTCAAATGCCAGCCATTATATGAGAAGCACCAGTAGTGGGAGGTGCTCTGACATGGGGGTCAAGAAATGGTGAGGGACTCCAGTTCTAAGGTGGGTTTGTTCTATGCCCTTGGAAAACTCACAAAGTCTCTCTGTCCTTGGTCCAACCATCTCTAGAACTATGGATTGAATTATAGTCAATGTGTAGTAAAACAAAATTTGGAAAATGCACAATCTATGACTCTCTTAGCAATTTATTGTTTGCATTAACATATAAAATGCTTTTAGAAGCTCTGCCATAAATAAAACCTGTTTATTTTGTTTAATTAAGATTCCTAAATTTATTAGAATGCATGTTTTTCCATCTTTCTTCTCTCATAATACCAATAAACATGTAATGAAAAACACTTTTGGGGCTGTTAGGTTACACAATTTTTATATTTTCAAACATAAAATTCTATGATTTCTTTCACTGTCTACTGTTGGTTGATTGATTCTTAGGGTGAAAGGATGTAAGTACAAACAGTACTCTCAATAGATTGAAATAATTGTGTATAGAGATCAGAATAATAAAGAAAGAAGAAGGGATATTACATTTATAGACTGTGATATTTTAAGTTGAAATCTGTCTTGTTGAACTGAATGCCTACAGTGAGTTGTCCTCATCTGAACACCTATCTAATTGCCAGAAGAGCGTTAATACCTCCAGCTCCATTTTGGGAGGGAGGGAGAGAGAGAGAGAGAGAGAGAGAATTCATCAGACAACAATTAGCTGATCTCTGAGTATAGGCTAAAGCTCTTAAGAATGCAGTTGGGCCTGACCAGTGTGGCTCAGTGGTTGAGCACTGACTTATGAACCAGGAGGTCACAGTTCCATTCCCAGTCAGGGTATAAGCCCGGGTTGTGGGCTCAGTCCCAGGAGGCAGCAGATTGATTATTTTCTCTCATCACTGATGTTTCTGTCTCTCCCTCTCTCTTTCTCCCTTCCTCTCTGAAATCAATTTTAAAAAACGATTAGTCCAGCCAGCAGGGATCTGTATCCTACCCCTTCTGGAGTGAACCAGGGACATCCATTCCCGATGTTTTCTGTGTGTTCCTCCTTGTGGCTGAGCAGATTTAATGGCCAACTTTTAACAATCCAATTTCTTCTCTCACTAAGAGGACAGTTAAGTGAATCACGATTTACTTGTAAAACAGCTGAGATTTCAGGCATAAAAATGGGATATGGAGGAGAGTCCAGAATTGAAATTGTTTTTCAATTACCCATTAGATATATTTCCTACAGAATCAGATATGAATTAGGGGGTGAGCTCTTAGAGCAGTGATGGGCAACCGTTTGAGCATGGTGTGTCAAAATTTGCCAAAAAACGGAGCATAACTTGGGTGGTGTGTCACTTAGAGAAAAAAACCATAATTTCGTGATATTTATAGTTTAAATAACAAAAAAGTATAATTGCAATATATAACTGTATTTAATAAACCAAAAACTAATTCTTTAACTTACCTGCTTAGTGACTTCTTTGTTCATCGGTCAGTCGGTTTCTTTTGTTGGTCTTGATATTATTTAACTTTTGTGGGGTGCCATGAACTAAGATAAGTGAGGGGGAAGGGGAATTCTTTAACCAACCTGCCTATTAGTGACTCTTTTGTTGCTGAATTTCATTGGCTAAACCTTCAGTTGAAGGTTGTATTTTGTACACTTCAAGCCCAAGCAAGCGCTACTAACTTCATCTGTCAATCTGTTTCTTTTGTTGGTTTTGATATTATTTAATGCTGAGAATAAGGTCTCACCAAAGTGCATAGAGGGAACAATTGTGAGTAAAACCATTGCTATATTTTTCAGGGTGCTAAAAGTGTCTGGTAATCAGTTGCAGGCACTCCAAATTTCCTGTTCATAGTGGCACTCCTCTTGATTCTCCAAGCGGCACCTTTCCAGATTTTCAAGTTTGACCTCAAGTTGACAAATACCTGAACCCAGATGCTGTCTTGAAATTCTGCAATTTGCATCCATTGGAAACCATTTAATTCCAAACTACTGTAGACTACTACATAAGGATACTTAATTATTTTTATGGTCTGTTCTAGGCTTCTAAATTGACTAAATCTATCCCTGAACTGGTCAAGAAACAAGTCTAAAACATGCTGGTACTTACATGCAAGGGTTCCATTTCATTTTGTATAGCTACACTGGCCTTCTCAAAATACTTTGTTACTCAAGAAAAATATTTATAAGTTTTAGTTTCTACATCTTGCTTGAAAACTTAGAGTGTCTACACTACTCTACAGCAAATGTTTCATCCTCAGCTACTGCACCTGGCCATGTAGTAGACGAGGATGAAACGTCCTTCTCAGCATGAGACCCCATACTTCTCTGTATGCGACCATATGCAGCCGAGTGTCATCGAAAATGGCTACGCATGTCAGTGCTGACACACGTGTCATAGGTTCGCCATCACGGGACAGATGCAGGCACTCCACATTCATCACTGATCACCTGCAGAGATGCAGCTCTGATTTGGTAATAGGTAGTTTCTTTTGCCTGCCATCTCATTTAATTAGTCCTTTGGTCCAAGAACACACAGGCTGCCATTGCTCTGTGGGCCAAATCAAAAATCAAAACATTGCCTACTGGAAAAGGCTTAAGCAAAAGCTTTATTGAATCTTTTTTATAGTAAATGTTCTAATAACATGTCACAACTCTGTATTTAGTCTCTTCATCTTGTTCAGAAAAGCAGTTTTCCCCAAATACTCAGAAATGAGGTCATGCTAATTGTATTTTTATTCCTTTTGGCTGCTTTTAAAACCATTTTAAGCTTTTTATTTTAAAACATTAAAAAAATGAAGACAGAATAGGCTGAATAGATCTTCACCAGTTTTAAAATATGATCAATGGTATATTTTCTATATCTTCTCACTCTTCCCACTCCCCACAAATGGGATCATTTTGAAGGGATTCACAGACATCTTATAATTTTACCCATAAATACTTCCAGTATATACCACTAAAACAATATTTTTTTAGGATTACCACAACATTGAACACCTAAAATTGTACCAGCAATTCCTTAATATTAGCAAATTGCTAGTCAATATTAAAATATTCAAATTTTTTCTGTTTATCTCATGATTTAATTTTTATTTATTTATATTAAAATTTTTAATGCTGACATTATTGCAGGTGTCCCCCTTTGCCCACCTCCATGCACCTCTACCTTCCCCTCCTTAATATTTTTAATTTCACAAAAATCAAGGTCCATACCTTGCATTGAGCTGATGGATATTTGAGTACTGTTTGCTCCACAGCCTTCCCAACACTTACTGATCTTTTAATTTTAGCCATTTGGGTAACCCTGTAGTAGAATCTTATTGTGATTTTGATCTGCATTTCTCTTATGACTAATAATATTGAGTGTTTTCCTTTGGGCTTAATTGCAACGAAGATGTATGTCTCACTTCAGTCAAAGCCTGGTACAGGTTGGGTATTTTACCTGGGCATGTCTCCCGAATGACTTAGGGATCTGGGCCACTTTCTTTCTGAAACTTTGCCATCTTAAAGAACTTTGCTTCCATTCCTCCTGCTCTTAACCATCTTAGACCGAGGCAGCATATTTCCAAAGACAAGAACTCAAGTACAAGCTTCCATCCTCACTATTAGTAGGACTAGGAAACAGAATTTTCCTGAGTTTGCAGGAAGGAGAAACAGTGTAGTGAACGTAACATTATTTTTCACTGCAATTACTATTTGGCCTTATTTATGAACTCTCTTAATTAAACTCATTTAAATATTTTAAATTGCATCCATCTGTTAATTTAATATACTCTAACTCCTAAGTACCGCAGTTGAGTAGTTAAGTGTTTTTTTATTAATCTAGTAGTTTAAATTTCTATGGTAAATCTTTTTTATCTTTATTGTTCAGTTTATTAATTACATTGTTTCCCCTTTTTTATCCCCCTATATCTCCCCTCCACCCTGTACCTATGCCACCCTCCACCCTCACCTCCCCCTCCCCACTGTCCTCTCCCATTGTTGCAAGATTTTTGTCCAGTCTCTTGCTGTACTTCCCACAACCCTCTTCTCCCCAAGAATTGTCAGTCCATTCCCTCTCTATGTCCATGTTTCTGTTATATTCACCAGTTTATCCTGTTCATCAGCCTATCAATTCACTTGATTTTTATGTTCATTTGTTGATAGATGTGTATTTGTTGTTCATAATTTATATTTTTACCTTTTTCTTCTTCCTCTTCTTAAAGAATATCTTTCAGCATTTCATATAATATTGGTTTGGCGGTGATAAACTCCTTTAGCTTTTTCTTATCTGCTAGGCACTTTATCTGATCTTCAATTCTGAATGATAGCTTAGCTGGATAGAGTAATCTTGGTTGTAGATTCTTGCTATTCATTATTTTGAATATTTCTTGCCACTTCCATCTGGCCTGCATCGTTTCTGTTGAAAAATCCGCTGACAATCGTATGGGTGCTCCCCTGTAGGTAACCAACTGTTTTTCTCTTGCTGCTTTTAATATTCTCTCTTTATCTTTTGCTCTTGGCATTTTAATTATGATATGTCTTGGTGTGGTCCTCTTTAGATTCCTATATTTTGGGGTTCTGTGTACTTCTTGGACTCCTAAGTCAATTTCTTTCACCAGGTGTGGGAAGTTTTCAGTCACTATTTCTTCAAGTAGGTTTTCATTAACTTGCTCTCTCTCTTTTTCTGGCACCCCAATAATTCGGATGTTGGCTTGCTTGAGGTTGTCCCAGAGGCCCCTTACACTATCTTCAATTATCTGAATTCTTTTTGTTTCTTGTTTTTCCAGCCAAGTGGATTTTGCTTCTTTGTATTTCAAATCTTTGACTTGGTTCTTGTGGCCCTCTGGACTGCTTTTAGGACTTTGTGTAATATTTTTTATTTCAGTCTGTGTATGCTTGATTTCTAGTTGGTCCTTTTTCATATCCATGAGGGTCTCGTTCATATCCTCAGAGGTCTTGTTCATTTCCTTGAGGGTCTCATTCATTTCCTTGTAAGTCTCATTCCTGGTTGGTCTTGTTTATTTGCTCATAGTTCTCACTAAATTCATCGGCCTTTTCTAGGAGCCTCTTGAAAAGCCTTATAATCTTGGTTTTGAACTCTATGTCTAGTCATCTTTTTCCTCCATTTCTTTCACACTTGATTTCTTTCCATATCTCTGCATGGTGGCTGCTTTATGTGGTAGATATCCTCAAAGGGATAGTGGCTCAGCCTCCCCAGTTACCTGAGGTGGGTACTCTTACTGCAATCCTTCATGGGTTGTACAGTATTTTTGAATTTAAACCCAGCTTGTTGTTGTTAGCCTTAGGAGGGTTTGACCTCCAGGCCAATTGGCTGTGAAGGGAGCCTGTATTCAGGTTAGATGGGCGGAGTCTCTGAGTTGCACATGCAGTCTCAGTGTCAGCTATGACCTATGCAGCGCTCGCATGCGCGGGTCTCTATTGGATGGGGATGGCTGCAGGCACCTCCAAGAGAAAGCTGCTAGTCTTTTCCCCTTGCCAGACAACTCTGCCTCTCCCCAAATGAGTTTGCACACCCAAAGTCTTGCCCAGGGTTGTAAAACAGGTGGTTTCTGGGACCAGGAGCAAGTCGCGCGTCTGTGCTGTCGCACAGTTTACTTTCACACAAACTTCTTTTCCCAGCTATCCGGTTTTTCCGCAGACTAGGAGACCGCTGCCTCGCCCGGCTTTCAGGGTGCGTCCCCCAGGTCTCGGACCTTGCCTGGCGCTGGGGAGTCCGTGCAGTTGGACTTCTCTGCCCTCCCCGTTGGCGAAATCCAGCCAGGGTTGCTGCTCCAGCCCAACAGCCCGTGCGTGCGACCAGGACGCCTCCTAACCTGTTTCCATCTTCAAGACTGCGCTCCCCGCCGCTCTTTTGAGTCTCAGTGTCTCACCTTTACTTTCATTTGTGGAGTTTTCACTCAGCCAGCTTTCTGGTGATTCTGGGTGATGTTTGTTTTGTTGTTATGTTGCAGTTTTTGAATTGTTGCACAGGGCAAAACAATAGGTGTTTACCTATGCCGCCATCTTGATTCTCCCTCTCTATGGTAAATCTTAAGTAAGTTTTATTTAATATTCTAATAGTATTTACAATAACATAATAACACTTCAATTTAAAAACAAAATTTTAAAAGTATTTTCTCCAAAGGACGGAAAAGGGTTGTTGTAGAGAATGAAAAAGAGGTTAAGAATTGTGGAAATGTTACCTATTTGTTAACACATTTTAAAATTTATTTTTAAAGATATACTTTAAAAAAATCAAAAGTATAAACCAATAACACAATTGCACATTAATATCTGAATTAGTATTACAAGTCTAACCTATTACCTTAATAGAACAAATTCTCCTGATTATTATACATACTCAAGCACACCAAACATGCACAAGTTTAAAACAATACTAGTATTATAGCTTGGATTCTCTTACATATTTCTAGACCCAATTATGAACCTTCCTTGTGTTGAGAAATGATAGCAACTAATGAACAATTATGCTAAACCAAAATATTTAGGGTAACCTTTTCAAATAATTCTTGCGTTTACTTACATGGCTGGTTGAGGCTATTCATGACCTAAGAAGTTTCCATCTGAGATGCTGAAGGCATTCTTGCAAACAGGTCACAACTATAAGGCTGAGCTGAGTTTTATTCTTGTTCCTTCTACCCCTCATCTCAGTTTACAGCTAACAACCTTGGATTCACTTGCCATGTTACCTATTTATATCTCCACATGAAAGTTGCCTCATTTGATAAGATTTTAACTAATCTATTGACTTCTCCTCTAAATTCTATTCATATTCTTTCTATGTGCTACTGCCACAACTTACAGATACTTAAATGTTAATTCAGTCATTCATATGACCTCAGTGTCAGGCAGTATCATGAGGTGGTTATGAGCATGATGAGTTCTGGATCTGGACTGCCTGGGTTCCTATCCCAGCTGAGCCATTAACTTGGTATGACCTTTACCAAGTTACTAGACTGCTCTGCCTCTCCATATTCTTATCCATAAAACAGGAATAACTAGTACTACCTTACAGGGTTGTTGTGAGAGTTAAATGAGCTAATAAACACAGAGAACTCAGAACAATGTCTGACACATACCAAGTGCCTCATATATGTGAGCCATTGTTATTGTTATGATCACGGTTATTAACATTATTATTATTTGAATGACTCTGAGGTCACAGGTCTGAGGTCTTGGCAATGACACCTGGAGGGGGGTGTGCAGAACTCCACTTTTGGGGATTCATCAATGTTTATCCTCTCATTGCAACCCTTCACATATTTTCTCTCCCAGGGAATCCTGTTTGGTGATCAGAGGGTAAGAGGGAGAAATTACTGTTTTTTGGGATGATTTTGCTTCAGTTTTTGTGGGGCTGGAGTAATTTCCCTCTTACAGTTTCTGTGCTTCCTTTCAAAGCTCTGGTGGGCTTTGTTTCTGCACTTGTGGCTCTCTCTTGGCAGCCTTTTCTCAGGTTGCTGCTTCGCTGTCCTGGCAGATTGCTGGAAGTGCCCTGATCCCTGTCCCCCCCTCCCCTGGCTCTGGGGCCCCTTTTAGCCAATGATGGACAGGTATGGGCATATGAAGGGCCTCCCTTTTGCCTCAGGTTGGGACTCCTCTGAGGACTAATTTTAGCACACTAGGGAGGGAATTACACCAATAAGATGTCATCATTTTATCATCTAGAGCATCTGTTGAGGACTGCACTGTCCTTTTGGAATAAACACTTACTTTTAACTCAGGCAACCACCTGGGAAATGTACTTGGTGACCTGGAGAGGTAGGACTCAGGGCTGATGCATCCCTCACCTCTCTAAGGTGGAGAGAACCCCAAGCACCTGGTGCTCTTGAAATGGATCTGATGTCTCAGTCCTTGAAAGTGACAGTGAAGATCACATGATTCACTTAAATGTAATTTTCTTTTCTTTTCGAAAACCAAAACAAAATGTATGCTTGTTTAATACAGATCATGTTAGGAGTTCTTAGTAAGGACCCGCTGAAAGAGAAAGTGAACAGTTTGAAAGCTGTGGCTTATTTATTTAGGAATATTTCATAATTGTTATGCTTAAGTAGAGATGGTTTTTATTTTTTGAATATAATTTAATGTGTTCTCTGGTTACAAAACTTAAAGTATTCTATTTCTAAAAACTTTGGAATATATGATGAATATTTAAAATGTCCATAATTTCTGAGGGAACCACTGTTAGCATTTGGCCAAATACCATATCCCTCTTCATATATATGTATATATACATATGATTTCAGAGAGGAAGGTAGAGAGAGATAGAAACATCAGTGATGAGGGAGCATCATCAATTGGCTGCCTCCTGCATGCTCCCTCCTGGGGATGGAGCCTACAACCTGAGCAGATGCCCCAATCAGGAATCAAACTGTGACCTTCTGGTTCACAGGTCGACACTCCATCACTGAGCCACACTGACCAGGGTTCTTCTCTTTTCAATATAAAATATACATGTAGTGTGTAACAAAATTAGGATGTGACTTAGTTCTCTGTCACGGATATAACAAATGATCACACAGTTAGTGGCTCAGCCAGATTTATTATCTCACAATTCTGCAGTTCAGGAGTCTGACCCAGGGCTTCCTGGGCTAAAACCAAGGGTTTAGCAGGGCCATGCTCCTCCTGGGGGTTCTGGGCGGGGGGAGAGAATCCACTCATTTGCCTTTTCAGCTTCCAGATGCTGCCAGCATGCTCTGGCTCCTATTTTCCAACCTCAGTCTTCAAAGGTAGTGAAGTGGCATCTGCCTGACCCTCCTCATCTTGTTTTGATGATAGCCAGGCAAGGCTCTCTGTTTCTAAGGATGCAGGAGATTAGATCTGAGCCACCTGGATACAGCAGGATAATTTCTCCACCTCCGTGTCCTTAAACTTAATCACATCTGCATCCCCCTACCTAGTGTTATGTAATCAAACACAGAAACATAGGTTCTGGGGATAACAGCATAGGCACCTTTAGGTGGGGAGGGGCATTATTCTTCCCACCATAGGATAATAGTACACATTGTACCAGGTAATCTATTTCTCCCCTCCACCCACACACACACTTAACATTAAATCTTGGGCATTTCTATGGTGCGTATAAACGGTTTCTAATTTTTCACAATAAAAACAAGGCCAATATACACACATTTTAAAATGAAAGGGCATG